>CM048841.1:37387390-39909890 GCA_026545765.1 Plantago major
AACCCTGTAGACCATCCCCACGGAGGTGGGAAGGAGAAACCCAATTGGTGAAAAAACCCACAACCCCTTGGGGTTATCCTGCACTTGGAAGAAGAAGTAGAAAAGGAATAAATATAGTGATAATTTGATTGTTCGTCGCCGTACTAAGTAGAAATAGGCGAAAAATCAATTTCTTACTTAAATCTTTACATTTACAAAAAAAAAAAGAAAAAATAGGAGTCAGCTGTGATACGTTCACCCCAAAAAATCCTTTTGTAGCCAACCATCTATTAAAAAATTGATAAACTTAATAAAAAGCAGAAAAGAAATAATAGTAACCTGGTCCCGTGCATCACCATTATACCCACAATGATCAGGCACGATTGCTATTCATAATGGTAAAGAACATTTACCTATTTATATAACAGATTATATGGTAGGTCATAAATTAGGAGAATTTGTACCTACTTTAAATTTCAAGGACATGCAAAAGTGATACTAGATCTCGTCGTTAATCTTATCTTAAACAAAATATGGATGAATATTTTTTTCATTAGTAGGAGACAAACCTTATGCTAAAGATGGTAAAGTCAACCAAGGAAAGGCTTTTCGACCCACAAGTAATAATAAAAAAAACAGAAGTATACGCGTTAGGTCGTCATATATCTCTATCTGCTGACAAAGCACGAAGAGTTATTGATCAAATTCTTGGACGTTCTTATGAGGAAACACTTATGATACTAGAACTCATGCCCTATAGAGCATGTTATCCATTTTAAATTAGTTTATTCTGCAGCAGCAAATGCTGGTTACAGCATAGGTTCCAACGAAGCCAATTTAATAATTAGTAAAGCTAAGAGGTTAACGAGGGACTAGGGCAAAGAAATTAAAACCTCGAGCTCGAGGACGTAGTTATCAATAAAAGAACTACCTGTCATATAACTGTTTTCGTGAAAGATATATCTTTAGATGAATATGAACAGGTATCTAAGTATCCTGCGATAAAATCTAGAAACAAGTATGTAACTCCGGTATACGATCCGTTGTACGATGATGTGGATATTACTGGAGGTATGGGACAAAAAATAAATCCACTTGGTTTCAGACTTGGGACAACCCAAAGTCATCATTCCCTTTGGTTTGCACAAGAAATTATTCTGAGGTCTACAAGAAGATCAAAAATTCAGAAATTTTGTCAAAAATATGTACAAAGAATATACCTATCCTCCGCGACCGAGGGAATTGCGTATAGAGATCAAAAAGGAATAGAGGAGATCGAGGTCATACTCTTTATGGGATTCCCAAAGTTATTAACCGAAAATAGACCGCAAGGAGTTGAAGAATTCAAAAGAAATTTCAAAGAATTTCATTATATAACCCGAAAACTTAAGCTTTCTATCAAGGAATTGCAAAACCTTATGGAAACCTAATATTATTGCAAATTTATAGCCGAACAATTAAAGAATAGAGTTTCATTTCGAAAAGCAATCAAAAAGCTATTGAATTATCTGAAGAAGCAGATACAAAAGGAATTCAAGTACAAATTGCAGGGCGTATCGATGGAAAAGAAATTGCACGTGTCGAATGGATCAGAGAGGGTAGGGTTCCCCTACAAACCATTCGCGCTAAAATCGATTATTGTTCCTATGCAGCTCGGACTATCTACGGGGTATTAGGTATCAAAATTTGGATTTTAGAGACAAGGAAGAAGAATTTGTATCCATTGATTGATAAAAATATAGGAAAATTCATGAATTCTTTTTCTGTCCAATCAAAGCAAGCAATTCTAATTTTCATTATTTAATTCTATACGGTTTAATAAAATTGGATTGACCTTTCGGTATAATTGCTATGCTTAGTGTGCGACTCGTTGGTTTTCAGGTTAGGATAAAAAATACGAGCTCAGTAGTATGAAAACCAACTCATCACTTCGTATTATCTGGATCTAACAGACCAGTCAAGATATGATAAATCGGTCATATCTTTGTAGCAACTGAATTTTGATGTTCAAAAATTCTAAGTTTAAAGCAAAAAAAAAAAAAAAGGTGCGGATAAATGGAAGGATGAAAGAAGAGAAAGAATAGCAATGCTATAAAATCCAGCATGTAAAGGTCTATGCGCCATATCCTAAAAAACAGTGTATAAAGCATCAATACTAAATGGATTCATCCATAATGAAATAATCAATGAATCCTCAGTATAGAAGAAAAAAGAGCTTCGAGTCAATAAAGACTAAAAGGTTGACTCGAAATAAATTATTAATAGCTCCATTGGCAAGTTGGACCTAACCATTGAGTACGAAGCAATTGGGAACGAAGAGAACATGATACAAAATCTTTATTGAACAAATGGATCTTACTAATTCACTAGTCTGGATGGCGAAATTAACCAGAAAAAAATGCATCAACTTTCAAAATCCGACCGGAGGTTAAGACTGAAATCAAAGGATTGCAAGAGTAAACATTCGCCCATAATTTTTTTTATTATTAGAATTTAGATAAGCACAAAGGAAAATAAAGATTGATTGGGACACTATAAAAAATTTATTTCTAATTTTAGAATGGTTATAGTTATTCAAATTAATTGAAATTCATTTTGAATACTTTTTCGCGAGGCTGGATGAGAAGAGATTCTCATGTCCAGTTCTGGAGTAGAGATGAATTCGAAACAACCATCAACTATAACCCCAAAAGAACTAGATTCCGTAAACAACATAGAGGAAGAATAGAAAGAATATCTTTTCGGTAATCAGATTTCTTTCGCAAATATGCTCTTCAGGCACCAACCTGCTTGGATCACATCTAGACAAATTGAAGCAGGTCGACAGGCAATGACACAGAAATACATAAGTGGTGGAAAAATATGGGTCCATATATTTCCAACAAACCGGTTACAATAAGACCTGCCAAAACTTACGTATGGGTTCGGGAAAAGGAGTCCCCTGAATATTGGTAGCCTGTTGCATTTAAAACCAGGGCAGATACTATATAGAAATGAGTGGGGTAACCGAAAATATAGCTAGAAGGGCTATTTTAATAGCAGCATCAAAATATGCCTATACGAACGCAATTTATTATTTCAGGATAAAAACACAGAACGGAGAAATGAGTCTTGAGGATAAAACAAAACCCATGAGTTTCTTTTTTTGAACAAAAAATATTTCTTTTATTTCTTCATCCTTTGCATCGTAAGAATAGACTCAAAAATTTAATGTGATTCAACCCCAGACCCATTTAAATGTGGCGGATAACAGCGGGGATGAGAATTGATGTGTATTCGAATCATAGGAGCTAGCAACCGTCGATATACTCCCATGGTGACGTTATTATTGCTGTGATCAAAAGCTGTACCTAACGCCACTACAAAATCAAAGTAGTCGAAGCTATAATTGTTCGTACTTGTAAAGAACTAAACGCGACAACGATGATAATACGATATGATAACAATGCTGCGGTTGAATTGATCAGAGGAAATCCAAGAACATGAATTTTGGTGCAATCCCCGAAATTGAGACAATTCAATTTTACTAAAATAGTTTCATTAGCGGTGTTGTAAAATACAATGGATGTTGATTTTTATCCTTTTGGTGTTTGAAGAAATGAAAAAGAACTTGATTCATTCGTTGAATGTGTCTCACGTATATACATTCATATATCATATAAATCATAAATAAAAAAAAAAAACAAAGAAAAACATGATTATATTCAAATTCGAGAAACAAAATTTAAGTTCATCATGAGCAGAGACACTATTGCAGATACTAACCTCTATACAAACGCGGATATGGATGAAAAGAGTTGTTCATGCATCTGCGAATATTACAAAATATTGTTCAAATGCTTCTTCGAGAAGGTTTATCGAAAATCTCCGGCATCGAAAAAAACAAATCTTTTTGGTTTTAACCCTATATACACGACATAGAAGGAATAGGAAAAGACCATATAGAAATTTTTTAAATTTAAAACGGATCAGTAGACCCGGTCTACGAATCTATTCTAACTCTCAGCGATCCTAAATTTTAGGTGGGATGGGGTTGTGATTCCTCAAAGATTTCTACTTCTCGAGGTATAATAACAGACCGAAAGGCTCGACTAGAAAGGAATCGGCGGAGAAATCTTGTGTTATATATGGTAATCCTTTACATGGGATCAAAACCTCTTTATCTTTGTAAAAAATAAAGAAAAGGTGGGTGTCTAATACTATCTCCTATTAGTTAATACAAAAGGAGGTTTTACCTGAAATGAAAGAACAAAATGGATTTCATGAAGGTTTAATTACGGAATCCTTCCCAACGGCATGTTTCAGGTTCGTTTAGATAATGAGATCTGATCCTGGGGTATATTTCAGGAAAGATCCGACGTAGTTTTATACGGATACTGCCGGGAGATAAAGTCAAAATTGAAGTAAGTCGTTATGATTCAACCAGAGGCGTATAATTTATCGACTCGAAAACACGGATTCAAAAGATTAGGCGGGTTTTATGCAATATGATTCGAAATGAAAAAATGCAAGAAACTTATTTTCTACCAACAAGTAGATTGAGAATGAAGATTGAGGAAATAAATAGCAAATAAGAGCATCCGTTCGTAAAATTTGTGAAAAATGTCGCCTAATTCAGAGCGGGGACGCATTATAGTAATTTGTCCCAGCCAGACATAAACAAAACAAGGCTAATCAGACTTGCTAAAGGACTCAGTGTCCAAATAAGGAATCTGTTTTGATTTGAAATGGATATATCCATATGATTCATATTTATGAGATGATAAAATATGGCAAAAGCTATATACCGAAGTCGGTTCATAGGAATAGGCGTATTGGTTCGCGTAGAGTGTACGTAAAATACCAAAAGGGATTATTCATGTTCAAGCAAGTTTCAATAATACTATTGTCACGGTTTACAGATGTAAAGGTCGTGGTTTCCTGGTCCTCGTCAGGTACTTGCAGCTGGAGTCGAAGAGGACACCTTGCAGCTGAAACTGCAGCAAAAATGCTATTCGTACAGTAAGAGATCAAGGTATGCAACGAGCCGCAGTCATGATAAAGGGCCCCAGGTTAGGAAGAGACGAACATTACGCGGTATTCGTCGAAGCAGTATACGATTGACTTTTCTACGAGATGTAACCCTATGCCCTTACATAACTGTAGACCTCCCCCAAAAGACGTGTATAGAAATGAACAGTGAAGAAATTTCAAGAAAAACAAGAGAAATAAATAATTCAATCAAATAAAAAAATATTACTATGGTTCGAGAGAAAGTAAAGTATCTCTCGGACACTACAGTGGAACTGTGTTGAATCAAGAACAGACAGTAGCGCAATCTTCATTATGGGCGCTTTGTTCTGTCTCCACTTATGAAGGCCAAGCCGACAATAGGCATTACAATGCGAAGAGCTTTGCTTGGAGAAATACAAAGAACATGTATCACACGTGTAAAATCTGAGAACGTCCACATGAATATTCTACTATAGCAGGTATTCAGAATCGGTTCCTAAATTTTAATGAATTTAAAGAAATTGTATTGAAGTAATTTATATGGAACTTGTGGCGCGTCTATTTGTGCCAGGGGCCAGGATATGTAACTGCTCAAGATATCATCTTACCGCCTTGTGTAGAAATCGGCGACAATACACAACATATAGCTAGGTTAACAGAACCGATTTCTTTTTGTATTGGATTAGAAATCGAGAGAAGTCGTGGATATCTTATAAAAGCCCATATCTTTCAAGATAGAAGTTATCCTATAGATGCTGTCTTCATACCTGTTCGAAATGTGAATCATAGTATTCATTCCTATGGGAATGAAAACAAAATACTCTTTCTCGAAATCTGGACAAATGGAGTTTAACTCCAAAGAAGCACTTCATGAAACCTCTCAGAATTTGATTGATTTATTTATTCCTTTTTACATAGGAAGAAAACTTACCTTTAGAGAATAATCAAGACACAGTTTCCTTTTCTCCTTTTAGTTTTCACGAGAAGTGGATCAATTCAGAAAAACAAAAAAAAAGCATTGCAATCCATTTTATTGACCAATTTGAATTATCTCCCAGGTTTATAATTGCCTCAAAAGTCCAACATATATACATTATTGACTTCTTGACTAAGAGTCAAGAAGATCTTATAATGGAACATTTTCGCCTGAAGATCTAAAACAGATCTTGGGGATTCTAGAAAACACTTCACAATCGATTTACCAAAAAGAGGTTTTAAATCTATTAATCGATTGGATTTTTTTCTTTTGTATTTTTGAATGAAGATTAAGATGAAAATGGGTTTCAATCTGTAACCACAATTCATAGATTTGAAAGAAATTAAAATTTTATGGAATAGATGTATCTAGGAGAATTCGCTTTGAAGCGACTATTCCCTAGATACGCGCGTTATTATTTCCTGGTGAAATCAAATTAAAAAGACCTAAGTTGAGATTTATCAATCGGCAATATTGCGCAATACCTAACCAAAAACAACTGCGGTACCAATCAAAAAACAGTTGTCGCTACTGGACGACGAAATGGATTTTGGAATTTATTAACATTTTCTAAAAAGGGTACCGTTAATAATCCCGCAATTACTAAAACCATTAAAAGAACACCCAATAATTTATTGGGCACTGTACGAAGTATTTGAAATACGGGAAAGAAATACCATTCAGGTAATATTTCCAAAGGGGTTGCAAATGGATCTGCTGGTTCACCAAGCATTGATGGTTCTAGAACCGCCAAACCTACGTTACATGCAATAGTACCTAAAATAACTACTGGAAAAATATATAAAAGATCATTGGGCCATACGGGTTCTCATAATAATTATGACCCATACCTTTAGCCAATTTTGCTCTTAATACAGGATCATTCAAATCAGGTTTTTGTTATTGGGATGGGTGAATTCTTATAGATCCATCCCCGAAGGAACCGGACATGAGAATTTTTATCATCCGGCTCAAACAAGACTTAAAGAACAAAAGAAATCCCTAAAAAAATATATGTGTTGGCTATATCTACATAGTATATATATGAATGTCAATGTAATAAAACCTGGACTCTTTTCTGGAATGGAAACTATCCATTGCAAGAAATTTGGTTCTAAGTCTAAGTAAATACTCAATACCAAGTTGGCTTACAAAGTGGATCATGATATGATCAAATGCTTTCTGGGTCGTCTCGGACTTTACGATTACTATTTCTCTCTAGTTATTTCCAAAATAGTTAGAGATCCACACAAAGGTTTACTTGTTTATTAATTTAGTCTATCTTTTCTTTAGATCTTTTGTTTCACCCCGATAGTATTATCGCTCCTATCAATGCATAGGAAATGCATGCATTTCCATACTATTTTCAACTTATGAAATGAATTCCACTAGTGTTAATTCTACTAGATCTTACAGGAGCCTTCTCATTGTATAACATGATTCAGATCTGATCATAGAAAAGATGCTCTTCAGGCAAACCAGCCTATCTTCTGTCTAGGGGATTAGACAGTGGTTGGTTTAAAACACATTTGTTTGTGAATTCCAAGGTGGCAGACATATATCTACACAGACCAATCCAGTGGTTCAAGTCACACTCCCATAATCATTTCTCTTCAGAGAATTCCAACCCACAATATTTTATTTGACACAATCAGTTGGAGGAAATATCCAAATCCATGTCTTATTATTTTCAATAATCCATACTTATAGCAATAAAATCCTATTATGCCTCCCTAAGTGATAAATGATTGATTACAAATATCTATTCTATACCCTCTCTATAAACTATTATATTTTCTATAATATAATATAAACTATAAAGGACCAAATACCTTGTTTGTATCATTTAAATGCATTAACATAAATACAGCAGTAAGTGGCAATACAAAGTGTGTAAACTATAAAAACGAGTCAAATTGGATTGTCCTAGCACTTCCACGCAATAATTCTGCAAAGGCGACCCTATTAGAGGAATAGCATCAGGTACACGGTTACAATTTTAACACCAATAGCCAATTTGGTCCCGAGGTAGGAATAACCAGTTACACCAAAGATGCCGTCAATACTCCCAAAACCACCCTGTAACCAAGTTAATTCGCGGTTTTTAAATCCACCGGTGAGATACTGAAAACATGCAGAATCATCATTAGGACCATCATACTTGCGACCATCGATGAACTGAGCGGATTAACCAACCAAAGTTAACTTCCGTCATTATGTATTGAAGGGGCAAAAGCTTTACGTAACCAGTCGGACGATGATAAAAAGTCATAGCAAACCCGTAGCAATACTTGTACTAAAAACAAGTAAGCGTAATTCCGCCTAAACAATAAATATATTGACATGAGGAGGAACATATTTACAAGTTATATCATCCGCAATCGCCTGAATTTCAGACGTTCTTCAGAACCAATCATAGACTTTATTGAGATAGGTGAAATCCCCTCTCAGAACTGTATATGAGACTTTCATCTGGCCGTACAGCTCAAGCAAAAACACGCCCCCAGTCGGATATGGAATGAAAGTTTGACATTTCTTGAATTTTCAATTAATCGTCTCTAAATGTACGAAATAATAAAAGCAAATGGGAAACTCTTCTTCCTGCTTCTTTGTGGTGATAATATACCAAAAACTATCAAGTTGGCTCAATCATCTTTATGTTGATCATACAGGCCTCTTGAATCCTCTCGTTACCTATTTCTTTGAATTTGTTTTTATATCTAATGTGGCTTTTTTTTTTCTTTAGTGTGAATTGATATAAATTTACTGTACATTAAAACCCTGTGAATCGGTTAAAACTATAGATTCATACTAGAACCACGATGATTCAATAAAATCATAAGATTAAGCCAAGGATTCCCTGAGTAAGAGAACCGTTTGGATCATCACGTATTCCATGAATTAAGAATTCGAAAAAATGACTAAAAAAAAAGAAAGAAATAACACAACTTTTTATAAAAAATTTAACGTTTTTTGGACTTCCGGGTTTTAGCAGAGAGTTAATACTAGTAAATTATGAATCATAGTTTAAATATTTCTTTAATCTAGTTCATATATTTACAAGTGTTTCCAGATACTTAGAATAAATATCTGACGGACATAGAACCATCTCTATCAAGGTGACAGGTCTATTTCCTTGCACTATCCATAAAATCAATTCCTTGATACACACTCTGCTATTCGGAAACAAGAAAGAAAAAATTCCGATCAGACTACCAAATGGTATTTAATCCAAGTTCTAACTGGTTGTACAGTTCAAGCTAATACTTATTCTAAATTTAATTTGTTGTTCATCTAAAACGGACGAATTATAAATCTCCAAAACAATTGATGAAATACCGCAATGAACCATTCCATTTGTTAATTGTTCCCACCCAGACTGCTTTACCGTATTCTAAGATTCAGGGGTTTTTAATAAACTCCTATACCGTTCCGTTTTGGGCAGGCCGATCTAGAACATTATAACGGTTATTATTTATAAATCTATTATGTCGGCAGGATCTGTTGACTTTTATTTGATACAATTTATAAATAAAATCTTGCCCAATGCGATCTATTTGAGGTCTTCAGTATATTATATCTTATGGAAACTTACCTAATTATACATCTTTCTATCAGTTGCCTTAACTTTTGCAAATTTTGCTTATATACCGCTTTTCAGGCAACCTTCTCAACAACAAGAAGAGATCCATTCGGGAACACGGGACTAGTGAATCAATAAGGCCTCCCAACATTAGAACTCATTACTTCAATGAAGACTAACTCAGTATGTTAATCTACAGATCGAAAGAAGAATGAGTTTGATTGGCCATCTTTTTATATATACATAGGCATTCTCCAGATGGCCAAGTCGAAACGTTAGTGTCAACTCTGACTTATGACCGATCATCGAATATTCCACCTTTGTCATACTGGAATAGATGACACTAGATAGATATCCTATTCATGAAATGGGATACACTTTCAAGATACTTAATTGGTGAAAGTAAAGTGAATACGCGAGAACTCAAATCTCGTGCTAAAAAGCGTGGAGGTTCGAGTCCTCTTCAAGGCATAATAGAATAATGAGAATGCTCATTGAATGAGCAATTCAGCCAAAGGCTCAGGTCAAGTCAGTATTGATATACCGATTTGATCCGAGCTCTTGCGGAATTGAACAAGTTTGGCAACTGGATCACAAAGCCTTGGTGATGCTTCCTATCTAATGAAGAGTCTGCTTCAAATCGTCCGCGCTGCACCCACCCCAGTATATGCTTCTAGCCAAGGAATCACACAGATGAATTCAAAACCTTACTCCTGAAAAAATGCCCCGTCACTTAACGGATAAAGTGCATTCTGGTCGGTTAGCACGACTTATCATTCGATGACTTTAACGGACGTTCTAAACCAAATTTTATCGGGTCAGTGGGGTGAGATCGTAAAATCATTTTCTATTTTATTTTTTAGTTATGAAATTTTGGAGTGGTTCTCGAAAAGAATGGCGAAAAAAATTATCCTAGAGTCGATGCTAAAGAATGTATAAACAATAGCTTCCTAAATTCGATCGGTTTTAATTATAACCCTACTTACCTTGTTTTTATTTTTTATTATTCTATTTTCTTTAGAACACATCATCTTAAGGAAATAGTGAGAATAAAGAAGCGGTAATTCAAACTTCCTCTGTGTAAAACTAAAAAGAAAATGAGGAAAATCCCAAAGTAGTCTTGTATCAAAGATACCTGTCGTTTTGTAGTTGGATCTCAAGCTTTTGGAATGCGCCAAACTCACCTACTTGGTATCAAGTCTGGATCAATACCTTAAAACATCTCTGAACAAGGTTCTAGCACCATGCAAATGTGTCGAAGAAGACAACAAATGAAGCATACCCAAAGTAAATAACCTTGGACTACTGCAACACCATCAGTTTCAAAGTCCTTTGGTCTAATTCAAAGAAATTTCGCAACTGACATCCATATGTTTTTAACAATGGCAGGATCCACCTAATTGGCTCATTTGGTTCATACCGTAGAACTCAACAGTTCCCTACTTCATTCAGCACTATGCTTCGATTCTGCTCTTTCTAAAAGGGCATCAGCTCTGACAATTTCAAATCACCATCTACCGTGACGGAAGGTTTCCAAAAAATGGGCATACGACGTACCAAAAGCTCGCCCTTCTTTTATCTCTAAAGATGGAGTGTCTAACAACAACCTTCTCCCACATCTCAACTATCCCTTGGATCTGCCTGAATAGCATTACCTTTGCGGATTGTGCAATATAATCATAAAGCTAATTTTTTCAGAATTTTGAACCAGGCTTCTGAGAAACTGGGTTTCAATTAGACCAGTACTAACTCATCGATATATCTTGCTGATAACCCTGGTCACCATTGATAATGAGCCAAACTAAGAAACAATTTCGATGGGGTATTCCTTCCTTGCCACATAGGTGCCAGCAACAACAAAAGCCGCCAGATACCTTGAAGAAAATGAAAGTGTCTTCGGAAGACAAGTTTTTGACACCCAAGGTTCCTGTAAGGAAGTGCGAAGCCTCGTATAGCTTTACTTGGTATATTTCCGTTGAGACTATAGGACAAGACTGAAAAAAAAAATATACTACAAGGTGCATGTTGGTCCACACTCAATGGGCAGAGGAAAAGACTAAAGGCGAGAGATGGTCTTTTACAACTTTTGTCGATAAACACAATTTCTCAGGATATTTGTGAAGATATATGATACTTAATTTCAAAGATGGAAGACTTTTTTGTAGATAAGTTGCATTAACGTGCTCGACCAAGATATGTGTAAATACTATATACAAAGTAAATAAAGCAAGTAATAAATTAGCGTAAGTAAACCATACAAGTCTTTATAGTGGTATCTGAAGGTGGCGCGTCAATCCTTCAACTAATCCACTTGACCTTCTCTCAGACTCTAGAATCCACTAAGATAGACAAACTGAGTTAACCTTATGAATATCTTCTATTCCTAATTCATGCACTAAGTTCCCAACCAAGTGTTCTCTTGAGTTATTGGCTCTGCTCTTCAACCAAGTACTTCACAGCTGCTCGTAAACCTTTTTGAGATATTCCTTAGTTTCCCCGAACTAAATTGCACTTCCTTCTATGCTCAAGATACCTTGTAGGTTATTCCTTAGTTTCCCAAAACTAGAAAGTACTTTCCTGCATCTACTCCATAGATTAAGGTGTTGGTTAAGAGTAGTTTGTCTATTGAAACTATTTAATAACAATTATTCGCTATGCGAGATAGCTACTGTGGAATCAAGTATGCTTAATAGCCACTTTTCAATGTATGGTATCTTGTTCTTTCTTGACCCATCTAAGTCATATAGATAAGTGTTTAAGAGAATGAATCTCAGATATGGAAATCTTAATTGACCTCCTTCACACATATAACAATGCTTGTTAAGGATTAGGACACTTAGAACTTTTTTTAAAGTTACTTAGAATCAAGAGCTTTGGTACAGCAATAGTAAAAGCTTACAGTAAGTAAGTATGCTTTGAGAGTTTTGAAAGATAGTATTCGTAAGACTTTGTTGTATGAGTTACGTGTGGTGTTTTTCACACATTCTAAGTGTTGATATTTATAGTTAAAAATCATGCCGCTTTGAATATATCCGTTAGGCTTCAATGCTATTTAAACTATTGATGCTCCCAGTATCTCAGTATAGTATTGTTATACGTTTGTCTTCTTCCCGTAGACCGCCATTTTTGTTCAAGAACATTTCGTCCGCATTGATGTATTGTACTATACTTTGTCATATTTCCAATAGCGGAATGTGCATACTTTTGAAGCATTTGACGTCCTTTCGCAGACCCTTTCACATCTCCATATCATTGCAACATTGTTTCCTATAAACATGTAGTTTCTATCCGCTGGTATCATTCGAGTGTAGATATCTCAGGCACTTTTCCTCATTTAGAAACCTTGTATTCTCGACATCTTTTGCGAACACTTGTTTATAGAAAAACACTTGTTTTCTTCAAGATATCCGGACATAGTATCCGATGACCTTAGTCTTGACAATCTTGCAATAAATCTTCAAATCTTCAGCACAAGGTTGGAGCCTTTCCGCCGGATACGCTTCTTCTCGTCTTCACTGAGAGAAATAAAATTATATTCGTAGACCTAACATCCTATACAAGATTTGGTACTATCATAATTAGAGATTTTCCTCTTTTACAAGTTATTCAGAGTGAACCAAAGGGTTCTAACCACAACTTTCTCGAAGGCTAAGATAAGTCATTAGTCATTGATTGCTGGTGAAATCAAACGCAGATATCCTGTGTAACAGATTTCCCCTTTTTGATCAGTCAACGATGACTACTCTAACCTATTTCAAATCTGGACGAGGAAACAATCCACCATTTAATCAATTCATAAGATCTTTTCAATTCTTTTCAATTAAAGATCATAGAAGTAAACATCAAATCCAAATCACAAGGCAGTAGCGATCTTTATTTAAGTTATCTTTTTATAAATTGATATCCTCGTATGGAAGTAGGTCATCGATATATGTTACGAGATAAAGTTCACGCATAACTTTAATAAAACACAATTTAGAAGCACAGTAAATAGAAGAAGATACAAAATACATAATAAATTAGACAGACAGGAGTAACCAAGTTCCAAGATAAACATCCCAATAAACTAGTCTTCAAGTCTTCAAAAGGCCCACGGATCAACTGCAAATTTTCTATCACCAAACCTTTTGATATCATCGGTAGTCACAAGAAGAGTTCCGACAACCATCTCTATGTCTCCGCAAATCCATTGTGACTTCCTTACCTTAGAAGTTTTGGTAGGATTCTTCTTCAGCAAATGTTCAATCTAATCTACAGACATTTTCCACTTCCGTGCATGCACAATTTCAAAATCCGATAAGGCTTGAAATAGTCCGTGATGAGGCCTCAGAATATTTGATGTCACCTTGTATTGTTCTTCATTCATGTAGAATGACTCAAAGGGTTCCACGGCAAGTCTTGGCCTTGTGCCCTGCCATTCCAGTTAAGATGTTAGAAGATGCGCACATCATTCCGCTTTCCATAAGGACATTCCATTGAGAGGTCCTCTTCACGGCTTCTATTCTTCGACACTTCCCAAAATCAGCCAACCAGCTTTGATGTGGGTTGGTGTTAACCAAGATTTGGCTTATCTTTTCTCCATACCATGAGTTGTTTATGATTTGTTCTGAAATTTTGAATTTACCGTATTAAGTGCTTAAGTTCCAAAAATCTAGTAGCCATTCTTCCGGATTAATGCACTTGTAGACAGAGAGGAGTTGTTATCGGTGCCTTCACATACCAATCCCAGCTTCTTCATTCCGGGAGTGGAAGTTTACTTTTTCTTCTTTCGACTTCTTAGTCTATTCTCCTTTGCCTTGAATTTTCCTCAGATTTGGGGATTTGGAAGAACCACTACTGGATTGACTTGAAGTATTTTAGAGAGAGGGTAAGAGTTATAGTACGCGAAGAGGTTTCTGGTAGCCTATAAGGCTTTCGAATAGTACGATCAACCTTTCTTCTTTTTCTCTCTTGAAGAGGAGCTTCATCTTCATCATCATCTTCCATTTCAACTCGGTGTGGAGTGATTTGCCACCTTCTTCATCGTATTTCCGATTTGATTTTCTTCTTCTTCTTCCGTAAGATTCTTCAACCTCCACATAGTTACAGCTTGTCTTCTTCCTCGAGCCTTGGTACTCCCTTCTTGAAGGTCTTTGTGCCATAGCACTTTGTTACCATTGTTGTTTCTTCAGGTTGGTTGTCAGGAAGGTAAGCGCTACTTTAAAGCAAATTGACTTGATGGAGGCTCATTTATTACGAGTGGTGGTCGGGAAGTTTTGTTTCCTCTTCCTTTCTCGAGCAAAGACTCAACTCTAGATTTCTTCTTCTTCCTCTCCCTCCTCGAGGTCCAAATCCTTCCCCTTAGTCATTGTTGGTCGACTAAGTACAACAAAGCGATTCTCGAGAGAATCAAAATTACCCTCGCAAGTAATGTAGAGGCGAATGATAACTCCAACTTCAAGTTCAGCTGAGTTCTCGACAATTTTGTTTGATAAGTCCATTTTCCTTATCGAGAGCTTCGCGATTGGGCCTTAGATACAGCTTTCTACTTTTCCAGAAAAGATAGCAGACGCCTCTTCAAAGCGCTTCAGACAGCACAATTTTGGTCATTATCCCTAACCATGTCTAGGTCTTCTTCGAGCAATGACGGACCGGTTGTTCTCTCGAGTGATGAGCCCAAGGAATGTCTTCATTTCTTCAGAGTGATGTAATGGCGTGCTTTATCTTGAGAAGATAACTCCTTTTCAATTTGGACAAGACTTTAAAATCTACTCAAGTATTCATCGGAGCGACATTCGCTGACTTTCTTGAGAATTTCGAGCAATCGAGCCTTTTCAAATAAAGAGAAAAACCACCAAGTGCTCATTTCAATGTTCTCGCCAATTTCTTTTCCTCTGTCTATCATCCTCAGTCATCACCCAGTGATCTCTAATCCCTCTTGGATATTTTCATCAATGTTTTCCTAGTCCAAGAACCATCTCAGAGATGGGTTTCTTCCTTTCTTCAAAGAGGAGGATGGTACATCTTTGGAGATGCAATTTTAGCATTATGCTTGTCTTCGATACTTGCTTAGTATCTAGCTCATAGCAATGGAATTTATAGCTTCCTAGAGCTCTTTTAATCTGCGGAAATGGCTTCGCATTTCCTTGATGGTTTGATCTTCAAGTTTATTTATCTTCGACTACTGATCTCGAGCCTATCTTTCATCCGTGGCTTGAAGATTTAGTCATGTTTCTTCTTCCAACAATTGTTTGAGTTGAGCAACTACGGCTTGTGTATCCAATATTTTGAGTTGTTTCAGAGTGCTCAACTACTTGTTGATGAGTGTCCTTTTGTTGGGAAGATGGACGGGTAGATTTCGAGGAGATGGAGGAGGGATTGTTGTGATGTCCTCTCGGTGTGCTTTTCAAATCGCGAGGCATTAGTTCCTTCGCAATCCCTCCCATCCTGTGCAGGGCATCATCATCATCCTCATCTCAGGATGGTCAAGGAGAAGTTCTTCTTCATAATCATTCTCATCGGTCTCCTTCTCTTCTTCATCATCAAAGACCGATGATCACTTCAAATAGTGACCATTTGCCCATTAACTTCCTCTTGTTCAAATGTATGTATTGTAGGGTTTGGGGCAAAGTAGGCAGATGCCATCACGTTACGGTGCGACCATACTGCTTGGTTAAAAGCTTGAATCGACTTTTGGCCACTTCATCGACAAAGTCCTTATGCATCAATGTTCCAAGGAATATTGTTTAGTGGGAACATGGCATGACATAGTTTTCAAGTCAAGGGCTCCGTGCTGCTCTCCTTGTGTGGTGATCTATCACCTTTATGATCTCGAGATAGATCGGAGCATCAAGCTTTGCCATCTCTTGAAGCATTTTAGGTGCTTTGGCAAAGTGTGTTCCTTGAAGAAAGGAAGCGGTCCTTTTCTCATCAGGACCTTAGTGAGCTTGATTGAGCCCGAAGAAAGTGTTCAATTAATTTCAAAATTATAGGAGATATCTGGCTTTAGAGTAGAAAGGTATACGAGTTACATGTGGCGCTCGTATGATGACTCTTGAGGTTCTAGTGCCTCAGATATCTAGTTATGAGGAGGAGATCGAAGTCGATCCTCGATGATCTTCTTCGAACTGAGATTAGAAATATAACACTTAGAAATTTATCAAGAAAAATTCTATTTACAAAATGAGATATCGAGAGGTCAATTACCTCCACAATTGGAGCTCGATACTTGTTGCTCGTTACATGTGCGCCTTGGAAATTTTTCTTGTGATGAATGCTTTGATGCCTCATCAATTTCCATTTGTTCTTGGGATTGGCGTTATTCCCAGCAACTTCTACTTCTTTGAACCATTAAGTAGAAAGTGTTAGTTTGAGAAAAATGATCAGAGATTTGTCTTTGAAGATTATAGGTATCTGAATGAAATACCTTCTCTGCAGAAGGTTCAGATACTTGTTCCTCAGAGACCTTGGAAGTCTCTGGATTCTTTCTGAAAAGATAGACTTTTCAGTTTCTTCATTTTTCTTCTCAGTTGGAGCCTATTAGAAACAAACACTTAATAGTATTAGTCAAGTGTATAAAGTACATATAAAGATGTTATATCTTGGAACTATCTTCTACCCGTGAGGCGAGCTCTGCTCTTAAGTGGTGAGGCTATGGAAGCCTCCTTCTCGATATCGAGGCAAGCTTTGTTCCTCTTTGATGTTGTGTTTCTAATTCAGCCTGTAACAAAGAAATTTTATTAAATAACAAGATTAACAAACACAAAAATATCACAAGTAAAGAGTTAAACCATTCAGCTACCTGGGCAGTGTTAGGCTGATTGGTCTCTGGAACTTGTGACCCTTCTATGCGTTGGTCTTCTTGTTCCATTTCAGCTTTTTTGTTTGAAGTTTCGTGCTTCTTGACCTTTCTGAGTGTAAACTCAGTTTGCCTCTCTGGTTGATCATTCGGCGGATGCCTCAGTTTGATCCCTCTTATTGAGTTGGGGAACCTGTTCTTTTACAGGATTTTCTTCAGCAAGGAAAGATGTTGGTATCTCATGTTGTAACTCAAGTATCATCTCAACAACATCCACTATTGGCTGTTGTGGATGGTGTGGTGATTCTGATCTGGATGAAGAAGGTGATGCTGTATGGGGCCTATCCAGATCTGCTTGAGACAGACTTTCAAGTGTTGAGGCAATGGCAGTATCCTCCAACACTAAGTTGCCACTCATCAGAGCATCTTCAATATGCTTAAGTGTTACTTGCTCTGATGGTGTGTTTTGTCTAGTGACTTTGGACACAGGTGCTTCTTGACAAAGATTCCTTTGAACGGGTGCTTGTTGAGAACCTATGGTGTAGTTCTTCTTCAGATACCTCTACACTTGTTACTTTTCGACAACCTTAGCCCTCTTTGATTAGGACTTGAGAGATAACTAACTCATCATCATCATCTTCGTAGCTCTCATCACATTAGGGCCGATTGGTCCATAATCCTGCGGTTTCAGATAGGGCTTGAAATGCGCCATTATTCTCATTTTTACCAATGAGTTCATCGACAAGGCTCTCCTTGGCAACATTGATGAGTTCATCAGCGGTTGTATCTTTTGCGAGATTGATGAGTTCATCTTCATCGATGAGTTTAATAGCGATGGCGGATATCCTCGAGAGTAACATCCGTAATGGGTATGCCGATTTGCAGCGCACTTCTTCGTGAAGTTACGGGCTTTTTAGGTGTAATGAACCCTCGGTTACCTCATCAATCTTCCGTTTCTTGGAACCTTTCGAGATCTGATAACCTTTTTTCATCATGTTTGTATACTCATATTTCGCGACGCAGAGTAGGTTACCATTGCAATGTCATCGTCTCTGAGCTGATGCCAAGGCACTCGATGAGTAGCATATCTTCAGTCCATAACTTCGTGGCTTTTGGCTCGCAAGGCCCTTAACGATTTTAGGCTCAAAGTTTCAATCTTCTTCACAAATTTCATAAATGCACTTTCCCGGTTGAAAGGTTTCCGGCCTTTTGTCTTGTTGTTTCAACAAGAACATCATCATCTAAATAGTTCTTGGCTTATTTGGTCGGCACCTCCTTAGACCATCAAAGCATCAGTGAAGACGTAAAATGCATGCAGACATCCCAGTGAACAGCGGATATGCGGTTACGCCCTTATGTCGACAAGTTTGAAGTCGGTGGGTGTATCTAGCTTTTCAAGATCACACACACTGCTGCTTGCTTCACACTTCAAGGAGATCATCACCTTGGTGTTTATTTCAAAATCATTTCCAAGATTTTGAAGTCGAACAACTCATGAAATTTTTCAAGTTCAAAGGATGTCCTTTCCTGAACTTTGACTTTATAGACACTATTCGGTCCTAAAGGCTTTCGTGATACCTGAAATAATCACGGAATTGTTGTAGAATTCAACACATCTAGTGAAGAAACCACCACTTTGGGAATAGCGAATGAAACCCTTGATTTGTGCCTTTTCAAGCATATCAAGGATTAGCTTCCTATCGACGATTTTCAATAGTAGCGATGGTATTCCTCTAATGGCACCACCCCAAATCATCCTGCGATTTGAAGTCCAATGATTAGGATTGAAGTCTCCTACTAACGATTATTTATGATAACCAACTCTGGTGCTTGCTTTTCGTTGATTTCGAGGTAGTAGATCGATTTCAGCAGGCAGAACCACGTTTTGGAGCCATCTCTTTATATAGTGAGAGTTTCTTTTTAAATGCAGAAGAGATTAAGATGGGAGATTAGTGATTCTTTCAGAAGACTAATCCGAAACAGTTTTCTGAGAAAAGTTTGAAGGAAAATTTTTGCTATTCTTGTCGAAAGCAAATGTAGGATTATCGAAAGTGATTTCTTTTGCCAAAATCCTATATATATGTGATGTAATTCCAATGCATGCAAAAATCTGAAATTAATTTTGTGCATTTGTATGCTTATACGTCACGATGGCGTGGGTAAAATTCAATTTGCATTAAATGCTTAGTGGGCCACGCTCGAGTTTTTACATCCACTATTTCTGAAGAATTAATCTCGCCTTTAAAATGGGCTACCATTTCATCGATGGTTGGGATTGCTTTTTTCAATGATCGCAATCAACCCATGTGATTGTGCCCAATTAATGAATTTCGCGATTAGTTATCCAATCACATTTCTTACGGTGACTAAGGACATCTTTGTATCTGGTCTATCTCATACGATGTGATCCGCTCGAGTTTTACATAAAGATAGAAATAATACAAATTTCGAGAGTAGTTGACCCTTGAGACCGTTGTACTATTCTCTCTTATGTTCTCATTGAGTGATCTAGATATCGAGTACACATCCCGTAGATCTTCAAATAGTCATTTTACCCTTTTGCCTGTGGTTTCTGGATACCCGTTCCAGATACCTCTTTTCTAGATACCCGTTCCAAATTTCTCTTTTCTCTTTTTATCTGGATACCCGTTCCGGATATCTCTTTCCCTCTTTTGATATCTTCTTCAGATATCTGAACTTTTTCAGTTCTTTGGTAGCTCCATTAGTCAGAAGGCCCCCTATGTCTTAAGCTAAGAATCTAATTTCTTGTAGTGGCTTAGTGAAGATATCTGCAAGTTGGTCTTAGTGCCAATCTTGAGTATCTCTATAGCCTTTTTCAACATGGTCTCTAATGAAGAGGTATGCGACATCAATGTGCTTTGTTCTTGCATGAAACTTAGGATTACGAGTTATGGCAATGCACTTGTGTTGTCATGCAAATCAAGTTTTCTCTTCATTGAGTCCATAGTCTAAGTTGTTGTATCCATTGGGCAATATTTGTGAAGCACAACACCAAAGAACAACAATATATTAGACCTCTGTGGTAGATGTGGCAAATTGAGTTTTGTTTCTTCGAACCATGATATCATTACGGCACCAGAAATTGACAAGTTCCCGAGGTGCTTTTCTATCAAGCGATCCAACATAGTCGACATCGAGGTAGTATGACTAAACTCAATACCTGTCTTTTGGATACCACAATCCAACCTACGATACCTTTACATACCTTAATATTTTCATAGCAATGTTGTAGTGTGATTGCATTGGATTTGTCTCAAATCTCACACACTCCTCGCATATTGAATATCAAGTCTACTTGGGTGAGGTCTGAGAGACCCGATCAATTTCTATACTCGTGTTCTTCAACACTCTTGTCGATTGATTCAAGATAGGATCATTTTGGTTCCAATGCTCATAGGTATCTTAGCATTCTTTTGAGAATGCTTTAGATTAAACTTGATGAGCATGTCCTTTGCATACTTATTTGACTAGTGAATATTCCATCATTAAGTTGCTTGACTTGCAATCCTAGTAAGTAGTTTAATTCTCCCATCATGCTCATCTCAAATTTACTTTTCATGAGCTCAATAAAGTCTTCACAAAGTTGCTTGTCTTTAGATCCAAATATAATGTCATCAACATATACTTGAACTAAAAGTAGTTTCCCATCATGGTTCAATGTAAAGAGTGTTTTATCCACATCTCCTTTCTTGAAACCACTTTCTAGTAGGTATCTGGCCAATGTATCATACCATGCTCTTGGAGCTTGTTTCAGCCATCTGAGCTTTAAAGGCTTATAGACCATCCTACTTTCTCGAGGAAACCTCAAGCACAGTGGTTTCTCAACATGAACTTCCTCAACAAGTTCACCATTTAGGAATGCACTCTTGACATCCATTTAATAAAGCTGAAGTCATTATGAGTCGGCAAAGGCTAGAAAGAGTCTTATTGCATCCAATCTTGCCGGTGCATAAGATTTATCAAAATCTAGTCCTTGATGCAGGTGAATCCTAAGCAGCTTTTTGTTTTGTTTACCTCGTTATTTCACGGACTCATTCATTTTATTTCGAAAACCCACTTTTATTCCAATTACAAATATTCCGTCAACAAATGGAACCCGCTTCGGACTTTGTTTCTCTCAAATTGATCGACTCTTCTTGCATTGAAGAGATCCAATCTTGATCCTTCAATGCTTCTTCTATAGTTTTAGGTTCAATATTTGAGATGAAACATCCATAAATAATCGCATTTCAAGAATTGCTCTCCTAGTTCTAACACCTTGGTCTAAGGATGATCACATCCTGGCGGGATGATTTTATCCATTTCGTAATGGGTTTGAACTAGTAGGATCAATATCATTTTGATCGAATGTGAATCAATATGATTTTGATGGGATACTTGTGCAAGATTCTAGATATCGCACATGGGAAATGCCATGGATATCTGACACTTTTTCAGTGTTAGAGATATCTGGAATTTGATTTTCAGCAATCTCATTCTCAGAAACCTCTTCATGGTAAAGGTTCTCAGTAACCTGTTCCATTTCTGGAATTCTCATAGGAAATTCTTCATCATGTCTTAGAGTCATCTGGTTGTTACTAAGCAATGGTTGCTTTTCATCGTCAGATTCATCCTCTAAGTGAATGATAGATTTGTTTCCTTTTGAGGGTTCTTCTTCAGAATCTTTAATCATCAGCTCTTTGAACCTTTCTGAGAGATCATCATTCAAGGATATTTTCTTGTTACCTTCGTAGAAAACTACATGAACAGATTCTTCAATCTTTGCATTCTTTTGATGTAAATTCTATAGGCTTTGCTATTCAGAGAATAACCAAGAAATACTCCTTCATCTGCTTTTGGTTGAAATGTTCTCAATTATTCTTTTCCATTGTTAATAACAAAACATACGCAGCAAACACCCTTAGATGTTTGATACTAGGGGGTCTACCAATCAAAAGCTCGTAAGGAGTTTTGTCATGGTGTTTGTTAATCAAACATCTATTTTGAGTGTAGCAGGCTGTGTTAATAGCTTCAACCAAATAGATTTCACTTATTTCAGTGTCAGCAAGCATTGTTCTAGCTGCTTCTTTTAGGGTCCTATTCTTCCTTTCAGCAACACCATTTTGTTGTGGTGTCCTTACGGAAGATAGTTGATGTTGTATACCTTTGCAGGTACAAAACTCTTTTATGTACTGGTTCACAAACTCAGTACCATGGTCTGTTCTGATTACAGATACCTTGTCATTTTTCATGACTTCAAGATTTTTGTTTGAGAAATACAACCCAAGTGAATCTTGAGTAATCATCAACAACAACCAGACCATACTTCTTTCCTGCATAGCTGGTTACAGAGGATTCAAAAAGATCCATATGTAACATTTGTAGTGGCCTTTCACTGGAGTGTCTATTTTTAGACTTGAAAGATGTTTTGATTGTTTTCCCATTTGCGAAGTGAGCATATACCATCCTTTCTATATGCCATTTTGGGTAAACCAACCACCAATTCTTTTCGCTAGCTTGTTGAGTTTTGAAATTCAAGTGACTCATTCTTTTTATGCCATAGCCAATTTTCTCAGGTGTGGCGATTGACTCACCATGAGACATTCTTCATTGTGGCGGATGCCCAATCAAGAACATAAAGATTTCCTTTTCATTAGCAACCAAGGTATGCTTGGACTCATTGTCAATCACTTTGCATAGTTTTGACTTGATCTTGGTGTACCTTTTTCTACTAATCGACTCATGCTTAGGAGATTATATTTCAATCCTTTACATGTAGTACTTCTAGATCGAGTGGCTCCAAACTTGATTCCCAAATCCTATGGTTGATTTTCATCTCCTCCAAGAAATCTAATAATTGGTCCATCATTGCATTTTCAGAGTTAATCGATTTGATTTGTCTCCTGTCATGTGCTTCCCACATCCACTATCAAAATGCCACTTTGGATTAGTCTTTAGAGTGTTCTGCACAAAACAGGAAACGGGAGATTAGGTTCTCATACCAACAATGGAACCATCTGGACTAAAGAATCTTCCTGTAGGAATCCATTTCTGAATGAATTTCTTAGGGACATTTTTTTGTCTAACAGGAACATTAGGAGGAATTCTAGTTAAATGATTAGTATCATTGTTATTAAGAATTATTTTCTTCCTTAGTGTGTTCCTTGGTGCTCCTTGTGGTGCTTTCAGATACCTGTCAGGTTGTTGAGTCTGCTTGTCAGCAAACTTAGCTTTCCTTGCCAGATTTCTTCTAGCCCTGGCATTCATATTTTCAGTGGCTTGACTTTTCTTCCACTTCTGATAATTGCTGTGAGCAATCCTAGCCTTTATCCATCGTTCTTGCTCTTGTTTACACTCACAAGCAAGTTGTTTCCCGATGGCTTTATAGCCATTGCCATTTCGAGCACCTGGTGCTATCTGAGTTCTCATCTCAGCAGCTTTGCTAGTCTCTGGGTAGTCTATTTTCTTTCCAGAAAATGTGACATAGGAGAATTTTTCACTTCCGCAATTCTTCCTTTCGAAAGACATAGACTGGGTGATTACACTTTTAAAGGTTATGTTTCTTTTCGTAAATATTCTAATAGTTTTCTTTGACTTGTTTTTCCCACAAAGGTTTGGGTAATCGCTTTCCTTTGTCACAATTTTAGCTAAATGACCAATGCTATAGGTTGTTTGGGAATCATCTTGCTGAGCACTGACAAATGTTATTCTTTCATCACTCTTATTCAGAGTGGTATCTATTTGTTTGTGCGTCCAGCCCAAGTCCTCCATTTTCTGAAGGATCTCTTAAATAAGATTGTACTTCAGTAAGAGTGTCACTAGCTTTGACATAAGATTGAAAGATACTTCCTTCTTTTTGAGTTCCTTATTCTCGTAAAGAAGACCTTCACATTTCTTTTGAAGTTTGCCAACGCTTCTTTATGTGATTTTTCTCTCTTTATATCCGAGCTTTGAGAAATGCATTTTCAGATCCTTTTCTCGTATATCTTGAGTAATTGTGAATTTTCCTTTACAAGAGAATTCTTTTCTTTTCAAGGATTTCGCCTAGCTCGACCATTAGAAATTCTCTTTCAGAGATCAAGTTCTCTCCGAGATGTTCCAGATCTTTGATTCCTTCCTCATCACTTTCATAAGTATAACAAGAAGTATGTGTTACCTCATCACCATTAGACAACGCTCAATGTCGGATATATCCGGAAAGATTTCTTCAACCACTCCACACTTCTTTCTTCTTTGACCAATGTCAACCACTTCATGAGAGACACCACACATCTCCGAGAAGGCAATAGGAATCATCCGAGTCTTCATCCTCTAATCGCACTCAATGTCTAGAGCATCCAAATAATTTGTATCTTCTTTCTTTCCTCGAAGAGCTCTAACCTCTCTTGAAGTTTGTTCTATCTTTCTTGTCACATGTCTTTAGCTTATTGAAAACAGGGCAATCTCTTTTAAAATGATCAGGTTTCTAACAATAGAAACATATATCGTTTCCGATTTCTGCTTCCTCAGTACTAGATGCTTTCTGAGCCGGCTTGTTCAGCGAGCTAGACAGTTGCATATTTTTTTACTGATGAATTTGAGCCTAGATGCTTTTTCAGCTTCTTTCGCTTTTCTTCTCTCAATCTCCGATCGATATATTGTCTCATTTGCTTTTACAAGAGCATTCTCCTCAACACCTCCTTGCCTTCCTTCTTTGTAAGTCCCTCGAGCAACTAGAGCAATATTCGTAACTTTTCGCTTGTTTGTTCTCTTCGAGTTGTCTCATAGTCAACTGGCAAGGTGAGAGAAAAGTCAATCGAGTGATATCCGCATTCCTCGTTAAAGTAGAAAACTTTATGCTCCCGCTATGATTTATACTTCACAATAGTCTTAATTTTTTCCGTCATATATCTATTACTTTCAATGGCGTACCATGTCACTCATGAGTGTTAAACCGGAAATCTAGTTCTTCAAGAGTCTCTGGGACCTTGTTTAATGTTTTGAATTTGAGCTTCAAAACTTCAACTTATTTTCCTTTGTTTTCTCAAGGTGCACAGATTTCTCAATCATTGCCAGACTTTCCCGTTTACACAGCTTACCATAATGTATGTGCTCTGGAGTAGAACGATGATGATATTGAGTTCGACCATCCACCGATTTCTCTTCGCATCTTCGATGTCCAGAGCTCTCTGGCTTCGCTCAGAATAACTTGACTAGTAGGTCTTCCACTGGTTGAAGCACCTGTTTGTGAGGAACCACCACTACTCATCAGTGGGAACTCTGTCTCTACCATTAGAAACCTCCATGACCTGCTTGAGTTGTTGAATGACTATGGGGCCATTCTTTATTACTTCGATCATTTCATCACTGATGGCTTCTAGGTGGAGCATCATGTTGTTCTTCCATTTCTCATAATCCTCCGCTCGAGAATTGAGCGTCACTAAAGACATCCCCAAAGCAAACACACTAAATGCATAAAATCAAGTGTAGGTGAAAAGTAGTTAGTGGGCACTTATCTGGGATCTAGGTTGCGTAAGGCAGGGAACCTCCCGCCCGATACCACTTGTTGGTCAAGATAACGCCAAAGGGAAAAGACTGGGGGGGGGGGGGGTGAATAGTCTTTTTCAACTTTTGTCGATAAACACAATTTCTCAGATATTTGTTAAGATATCTGATACTTAATTTCAGAGAGCGGAAGACTTTTTGTTATAAGTGCACGTGCTCAGCAAGATATGTGTAAATACTTAACAAAGTAAATAAAGCAAGTAATAAATTGCAGAAAGTAAATAACACAAGTCTTTATAGTGGTATCCAAGGTATGAATCCTTCAACTAATCCACTTCGCCTTTCTCGCACCTAGAATCCACTAAGATGTATAATCGAGTTAACCTTACGAATATCTTCTCTCGATTCCTAAATACACTAGGCTCCCAACCAAGTGTTCCCCCTGAGTTATTCCCCGGCTTTCTCAACCAAGTACTTCCTGTACTCAGAAACCTTTTGAGATATTCCTTAGTTTCAAACTAAGTACTTCCTATGCTCAAGAATCTCGAGTTATTCCTGTTTCCCAAACTAAGTACTTCTGACTCCACGCCGATTAAGGTGTCGGTTAAGGTAGTTTGTCGTGAGCTTCTTTAATAACTTATTCGCTATGCGATAGCTCTGTGAATCAAGTATACTTAATACACTTTTCAATGTATGGTATCTTGTTCTTTACCGACCCAAGTCTATGATAAGTGTTTAAGAGAATGAATCTTATATGAAATCTTAATTCAACTCCTTCACATATAACAATGTTGTTAAGGATCAAAGACACTTAGAACTTTTGTGCTTCTTAGAATTAAGAGCTTTGGTCGCAATGTAAATCTTCAAGGTAAGTAGTATGCTTGAGAGTTTGAAAGATAGTGTTCAAAGGTTCTTGTTGTGAGTTCTGTGTTTTTCAAGCATTCTAAGTGTTGATATTTATAGTTGAAAATCATGCCGCTTTGAATAGTATCCATTAGCTCAATGATATTTAAACTATTGATATCTCGAATAGTACTATCAGACGCTTGTCTTCTTCTCGTAGATCGCTTTTGTTCGTATATTTTGTCCGCGCATTCAATGATCGCATTATACTTTGTCTCAGAGTGCCAACGGAACTATGCATGCTTTCAAGCATTGCACGTCCTGCTTCAGAGACCTTCACATCTCCGTGATACTTGTTACAACATTGTTTCCGTAAACATAGTTTTTATCCAAGGTATCTGAGTGTAGATATCTGTGGGTACTTTTCCTCATTTAGAAACCTTGTATTCTCATATATCGTTTGCAACACTTGTTTATAGAAAAACACTTGTTTCTTCAAGATATCTGGACATAGGTATCTGATGACCTTAGTCTTCAGCAATCTTGTGCAGTCTTCAAATCTTCAAGTATGTTGAGCTCTTCAGCCGGATGCCTTCTTCTTGATCTTCTTCAGAGAAATAAAAATTACATTCAGAGACCTAACATCCTATACAAGATTTGCTAGACTATCATACTTAGTGATTTTCCTCTTTTACAGTGTTCAAGTGAATCAAGAGTACTAACCACCTTTCTGAGCTAAGATAAGTCATTAGGTTGCTGATCAAAATCTAAACAGATATTCCTAACAGTGCATTTATTATGCAGACAGAGATGTCTAAGCAAAAGAGGAAATCTCTGAAAAGAGACAAAGCTCACTGCAGTACTGTCATCAGATATCAATAGTTTGAATTTCTAAGAGCCTAACGGATACTATTCAAACGGCATGATTTTCAACTATAAATATCACCACTTAGAATGTTTGAAGATACACCTTGAACACTTGTGAACACTAAATACACTTGCGAAATACATTCAAGCATACAAACCTTCAAACCTACTTACTCTCATTAGCTTACTGTTGCAACCCAAGCTCTCTGATTCTAAGTAGCACAAAAGTTGTAAGTGTCCTGATCCTTAACAAGACTTGATTACTTTGAAAGAGTTGAATCCAATGATTTAGTTGCAACTTATATCTGTGATTCATTCTCTTGAACATAACAAGAACTTGGGTCAGTAAAGAACAACTTCCCATACATTGAAAAGAGTATTAAGGAAGATTGATTCTTCAAAGCTCTCTAGGTAACTGAACAAGTTATCAAGTTAGCTTACCTGACAACTACCATAACCAAAACACCACCAGGCATGTTTAGGGAAAGGATTTAGTTGAGAAAACTAAAGTCCTCACCTAATCGAGCATGTGAAGTACTGGCTTTGGAAGTCGAGGAATAATGAAAGGTTACCGAGTAGAGGAAGTATCAATGAAAGACGGGAATAACTCAGGGGGACCACTTAGTTGGGAACCATAGTGTTAAATGGATCAAGAGATAGGATATTGTAAGCAGAACTCAACATGTTATCTTAGTGAATTCAAGTCCTGAGAAAGGGGGAGTGAATTAGTTGAAGGATTACGCCACCTTCAGATACCACTATAAATAGCTTTGTGTTATTTACTTACTGTACCTTACTTCAGCTTATCTTTACTTTCGAGTATTTACGCATCAGATAGCTTTCTGACACTTGCACTTATCACAAAAAGACTTCCACTCTCTGAATATAAGTACCAAATATCTGTAAAGATATCTGAAAAATTGTATTATCGACAAAAGTTTGAACAGACTATTCAACCCCCCCCCCCCCCTAGTCTTTTACTTTGCCGTCATCTAGACCAATAGTCGGGTATTCACCGTGAACCTGCTACTCCATGTAACAAGACCTAAATACTACATCGATCAAGCCACAACATAGTTTATGTTAGTTTAAATAATATTTTTGGTGCCTCAAATTACCCCATAAAATTTTTCACTAAAACATGTCAAGAATAATACTCCCTCCGTTCTTTTACAAGGTTTATCTTTTGGTTTTATGTAAATTTTAAGAAAATGAAATAAAATAGTAAGTAAATGGTAAAAAGTAAGATAGAGAATAAAGTAAGTGAGAGAATAGATAAAATATGAAAGAGAGTGTTTAAAAAATTAGTAACTAGAGATAGTGAGTTTCCAAAAATGAAAACGTTAAACTTAAAAAAAGAAGTCATGAAATGGCGAAAAGTAAATTTTTAAAAAGTACATATGGAGTATTAGTTAAGAAAAATTATGGGTACCACCCAATAAGATTCTATAGAAACATGTAATGTTGGGTAAAATTTATGATTGTCCTTTATAAACAACACCTTTATAGGTTCACAGGTCTCCACTAAAATACTTTTTTGGGACCATTGAGACATATTTACCCATTTATGTTCAGGGTTTAGATGCGGACCCTTTTAAAATATTCAAAGGGAGTTATCTAATTTTAAAAGGGCACCTGTCTACTATAAATAGGCATGGGTAGGGTCTCTGTTGGTCCAGATAACGGCAAAGTAAAAGACTGGGGGGGAGGGGTGAATAGTCTTTTGAAACTTTGTCGATAAATCGCTTTCTCAAATATCTATATAGGTATCTCAAACTTATAATCGTAAAGTGTAAGACTTTTGTGATAAGTGCACGTCGAAGCAATAAGGTGTAAATACTCAACAAGCAATAGATAAATGTAAGTAAAGTGCAATAAGTAAATAACACTTGCTTTTATAGTGGTATCTTAAGGTGGCGTAATCCCTCAACTAATCCACTCGCCCTTTCTCAGGACTTGAATCCACTAAGATAAGAGGATGAGTTCTCCTTACAAAATTCTATCTTTTGATCCCTTTTACACTAGGTTCTCAACCAAGTGTTCCCCGTGAGTTATTCCCCGGCTTTCTCAGCCAAGTACTTCCTCTACCTAGTAACCTTTGATCTATTCCTTAGTTTCCCAAACTAAGTACATCATGTGCTCAACGCATGTTTAGTGTTGCTTATGGTAGTTTGTCAGGTGAGCTAGCTCTGATAACTTATTCAGTTATCTCAGAGAGCTCTATAGAATCAATCTTACTTGTACACTTCTCAATGTATGGTAAGTTGTTTCATCGACCTAAGTCTTGATGTTGTTCAAGAGAATTAATCTTATATCAAGAATAACTTTATCCTCGATTCAAATCTTTCACAATATGCAATTCTTGTTTAAGGATCAGGGCACTTAGAACTTTCGTGCTACTTAGAATTCAAGAGCTTTAGTCGCAACAATAAGCTAGAGAGTCAGTAGGCAGAAGGCTTGTATGCTAGAAAGTATATCGCATGTAATGTTCAGTCTAACGTGTAAGTTATGTGTGTCTTTGAAGCATTCTAAGTGGTGATATTTATAGTTGAAAATCATGCCATTTGAATAGTATCCGTTAGGCACAATGTAATTCAAACTATTGATATCGAAAGATAGTACTGCAGTGAGCTTTGTCTCTTTTCAAAGATTTCCTCTTTTGGTCAGACATCTCTGTCTGCGCAATAAATGCAGTGTACTGTATTTTGTCCTGTAGTCTCAACGAAATAATGCAAACTATCTAAGGCTTTGCACGTCCTTACTTAGTGAGCATTCGTATTAGAAACCTATTGAAATACTTGTCTTCCAAAGACACATGATTTCATCAAAGTGTCTAAGCCAAGCTATCCGAGGAGACAATTCTCCTTAGTCTTCAGCCTTTGTGCGCCTTTTGTTGTGCGCCTTTCGAGCTTCAATAATGAGCCCTTTCTCTGGATGCTTTCTTCGTCTTCTTCAAAGATATAAAAATTACAATCTGAGACCTAACATCCTATACAAGATTTGCTAGACTAACATACTCAGTAAGCTTCCTCTTTTACAATGTTCAAGTGAACTAAGAGTACTAGTTACCTTTCTGAAATAAGATAAGTCATTAGGGTTTACTGATCAAAATCTCAACAAATATTCCTCACAGTCTCTATTTAAACTATTGATGCGACAAATTGAGTGATACATATGGTATGACAATAAAACTTTGTGTAGAAAGTAGCATTATACAAATTATGAAATAATATTATGTGATAAGTCGATATTTTAACGACTCATTTAGTCTTTTTTAACCATATTTTGTTATGTCCTTTAGCCTTTTTTATAGTGTTTCAGTGTATTTTCACGTTTGGAAAATTTGTGTGTTTTTTTCAGGTATTTTAGTGTAAAAGGCAAGGATTTGGAGGAGCATATACAAAATCGAAGCTTATCCAAGCATCTAGAAGCACACTGAGATGACAAGGAGGTTGAGAAAAGGGAGTAAAAATAGGAAGAAGTGGGAAAAATAGGAGCTTTTCCGGATGGGAGGCTCACCGCGGTCCAAGAAGAGCCAATAGTCTCTTGAGTATAGCATCATGTGAGCTGTGCACTAAAAAGAGGCTCACCATGGTGAGAGCTAAGCAAGACCAATTCAACCACGATTTCGCGCTTTTTTCCCATGATTTCAATTTCTACTTCCTCGGTTCTATAAATAGGTCACTTGATTCGGCCTTAAACATATCTTCGACCTTCTTAGTCTATTTTCTTTCAATTCAAGCATTGTAAACACTCTAGAGATTAAATATCTCTTGCAATAGAAGTATTATTTCCTTATCTCTCACACGACGATCCATGTATCAATCGCGTAACTACTATTTAGCTTCAGATGCGTGATGTTACTTTTGATTACTTAATCTGTGTATTAGTGTAAACTTGTTAGTATTTAATCATCCATTAGGATATATCCGTATGATCGCATAGCTCATGATGTGCTCTTTGTAGTGATTATGCATTTATAGCCCTTATTTGGTTGTACTTTCAATAGCAAGGTGATGAACTGCGATTAGTGTATCCTTAATTGGTCATTCTCGTATCAGCACACTTCATGAAAGGATTTATTTAACTTCATTGTCTGTAGAATTGCATGATCTAGGTTTTACCTTGTCTTGTGCATGTTAGATTTTATTCTAGGGTTAAAGTATCACTATCCACACTATCTGTTTAGCACTAACACAAGCAAGTCTATTCTATAGAACTAGCTTAATCAATTCCTCGAGAGAACGATCCTGTGGTTAAAAGCCTTGTATGTCTATTACAATCGCTTTTTCTACTTGTGTCAATATAAGTATTAATTTCTGAGGGCATCAGAAATTTGGCGCTGCTGCCGGGGAACTGATTCTTACGTTCTTTTAGAGTAGAATCAATTGTGTTAGTTGCGTATCTTTTATTTGAAAAAAAAAACAAAAAAAATTCAGAAAATCTTTAAAATCCAATTTTTTTTATTTTATTATAATTTTTATTTGACACCTTGTATTTGTTTTTGTGATTTTAGTTTTTCGATTTTTGTTTATTAGTTAGATTTTTATTTTTGATGTATTTTTTCTTTTCAATTATTTCGCGTAACTACTCCTGGTTTCTTGTTTTTGTGTGTGTAGGGTAATATGGATGACTCTTACTGCGAAGTATGTGATAATGGAGAATATGGGCACAATGAGAAATATTGCATTGCCAAGAGAAATCTCTTTCACTTCAAGCAAGGAGAGGATGAAAAATTCCATGATACTTGGTACAGGTTTTTGGAATTTGAGCTGGAGTGGTCGGATCATGATTTGTCAGAGGAGTGCATGATGTTCTATTTCTGCAAAACCCTGAGAGGGGAAAATAAGAAGATAGTGGATGTTATTGCTGGTGGTTACATTGAGGGTGTGGATCTAGATCAGCCAAGAGAGTTATTTGAACTGAATGCTTATCTGACTAGGTTACATTCCATAAGGTTCGTGACAACGTGTCTGCTTCGAAGGGAACTAGTTGGGTCTGAAGTGATGGAAGAAGAGACGTTAGATTCCATTACTACGCTAGATAAAGATACTTCTTCCTTGATTGATGATGGAGGCATAGATACCCCGGATTTTGAAAGCACTTCCATGCCACTGGAGCCCATAGAGAGAACTTCCATGCCACCGGAGCCCACAGAGAGCCATGTACCTCATCACCCCGACACCACACATATGTCATTACCCGATGGAGTTTTGTTGATCCTTTCTGCCCTTTTTATTTGTTTTCTATTTATGAGTGTTATGTGCTTACATTTGAACATATTAACTCTCGACATACTCGTTTGCAGGATTACATGAGTATTATGGGATCAACACACAATGGAGCAGAAGGAATTCACTGGAAGCTCCAAGTAGGCTCGACGCCTGCCCAAAATTCATTCACGTATGAGAACGGATAACAACAATCTACAACAGTTGAGCCAACGACTATAAGAAAAGGCGCTTCCCAGGAGGCAACCCGGGGGTTCAGGTTTGAAGAGAGAGGGGACTTTATGGCAGCAGCATTTTGGAGGAGGATCATCTTCCGGAACCCACGGTCCGCCCTCCTACCATTGATCATGCCGACCGAGGCATACTACGGGCGGTAACTCTACAACTTTCTCTTTTAATTTATTATTTATCATACGGTCTAGCTATCAAATAGATTTGGGGAGGAAAGTTGTGATATCATATGTTTACATGCCTCGGTACATTCTTATGCGCTGCCTTGTATATATGTATATATGTGTTTATTTGTTTTTTGATTTTTAATTTGGTGGTGTTGAGTGGTATGTTAGCCACTCTTGTGATTATGTGGGGTGGTATGTTAGCCACTTTTGTGTGATTATTGTTTGTCATCTTTAGACCTACTTTTTTGGCCTATTTTTAAAATTTTTGTGATCGAGTATGAGTTCTTTTGACAAGTCGGTTATATAATGCGAAAGATAAGACTGTTACTGATGTGATCTTTGATGGCCTTTAACTAGTATTAAGGAATTTTTAAAAATCACTTTAGTCCGTTTCACTTGTAAATAGAAAGTCTTCCTATTCTAGTAGTCAAAAAGCCGGTGAGAAGCCTTATTGAGCCGATGAAAAAAATATTGTACCGGTAAATGTGTGATTCTAGTAGGAAGTGCAAGGGAAATCCATGACCCACTTCATATACATGTGCACTCTTTTTAAAAAACGGGTATGATGAACGACATTTTCGACTTGTTATCTCGATTCCCAAACCCGTTCTAAGGAATAGGTTTGGGGAGAAGAGTACTTGTTACTTCATACTCAGGCTCACTACACTCTATATTATGAGCATTTGGTCGATTTTGAAAATTTTTTTGTATTGCTTGCTGTCGTTCTAAAAAAAAAGAAAAAGAAAAATCTCGAAGTGTGTTTGTCCAGATAACGGCAAAGTAAAAGACTGGGGGGTGAATAGTCTTTTAGAACTTTTGTCGATAAACACAGTTTCTCAAAAATCTGTGAAGATATCTGATACTTAATTTCAGAGAGCGGAAGACTTTCTGTGATAAGTGCACGTGCTTAGCAGAGTAAAAGTGTGTAAATACTTAAGAAGATGAATAAAGCAAGGTAAATGCAGTAAGTAAATAACACAGCAAATTATAGTGGTATCTGAAGGTGGCGTAATCCTTCAACTAATCCACCTCGGCCTTTCTCAGACCTAGAATCCACTAAGATAGATAAATGAGGTACCCTTACAAATATCCTATCTCTCGATTCCTCCAACACTTGGTTCCCAACCAAATGTTTCCCCTGAGTTGTTCCCCAGCTATCTGAGCCAAGTACTTCTTCTACTCAGAAACCTTCTTGAGCTATTCCTTAGTTTCCAAAACTAAGTACTTCCTGTGCTCAGTAACCTTGGAGTTGTTCCTTAGTTTTTCAAACTAAGTACTTCCTGTACTCTACGCTAGTTGGTGTGTGGTTAAGGTAGTTTGTCAGGTGAGCTTCTTTATAACTTACACAGTTATTTCAGAAAGCTCTATAGAATCAAGATTACTTAATACACTTCACAATGTATGGTAACTTGTTCTTTACTGACCCAAGTCTTTGTTAAATGTTCTAGAGAATGAATCTTTATACTTGATCTTTTGATTCAACTCCTTTACAGATAGCAATGCTTGTTAAGGATCAGGACACTTAGAACTTGTATACTACTTAGAGTTCTAGAGCTTTAGTCGCAACAGAAAGCTAGAAAGTAAGTAGTAAGAAAGCTTGTATACTTGAGAGATCACTTGAAGATATTCAGTAAGTTGAAAGTTCGTGTGTCGTTTAAGTGTAGTTTCAAGCATTCTAAGTGGTGATATTTATAGTTGAATTTGAAGCCGTTTGTATAGTATCCGTCAGGCTTAATTCAAATTCAAACTATTGATTTTGTATATAGTACTGCAGAGTTCTTTGTCTTCTTCTTCAGAGACTTCTGCTTTTGTGCAGATATTTCTGTCCGAGCAATAAATGCATTGTACTATATTTGTCCTGTTGTCTCGACGGATACGTGAAGCTTTCTGAGAATTGACACGTTCCTTACTCAGTACACTTGTGTTCTCAGATATCCTTTGAGTAACTTGTTTAATCAAAACACTTGTTGCCTCAAGGTTTCTGGACATAGGTATCTGAGGAGACTTTTCTCCTTAGTCTTCAGTAATCTTGAGCAAACTTTAGTCTTCTGGAAATGAGTTCCTTTGCTTGGATGCTTCCTTCTTGGTCTTCTTCAAATAAATAAAAATTACATTCAGAGACCTAACATCCTATACAAGATTTGCTAGACTAAAATACTTATTGATTTTCCTCTTTTACAATGTTCAAGTGAACCAAGAGTACTAAGCACCTTTCTGAGCTAAGATAAGTTATTAGGTTGCTGATCAAAATCTAAACAGATATTCCTAACAAAGTGTTTTTCCAGGATCACTTGTGATCGTTTGAGATCGTGTTGGGCATTCTCAAATACTACCTATAAACCAACGCGGGGCTGATTGTGCGTATGCTGTGAGGGTTGATGGTTGTGTTATCAAATTGCATGCCAAATACTACCTATAAACTAGCACGTGGGCGGTTCTCGTATGTTGTGAGGGTTGATGGGTGTACTGAACCGACACGCATAAAAGTGCGGATCTTGAGCAATTTATCGATACACTTGCAACATTGAGATATAAAATGAAAAATGAAAACTATGAAAATCAGGCAAAAAAGCAAAGCACAAGAAAAAGAAAATAATACGGCAAAAAGAGCAAAGAACGAGGACGATTTATTTTTATTCTTTGTATTGATTTCGACCTTTTCACTAAAAGTCCTTTCTGATTCGTTTGAATTGAGTGCAAAAGCATGTAATATTAGTAATAACTTTGTGACATTTGTTGTCACCTTCCTATGTTAAGTCTTGAGCGATTACCTTTATTTACTGGGCACTTCCAGAAGAGAGACTTGAGTTGCACATATATTATCCTTGTAAGGGACTTCTAGGGTAAGTCGAAGTTTTATTTACTTGTGAAACGGAAGATTGTGATCTTTGCTAAGCTATTTGCCAACGTTAGAGGGGATACAAGTTTACATCAGTTTTAGTCTTGACTCTTGCAATAGTTGTTCCGGTAGCTTGTCGATTGAACTCTTCTATGTTGTGTCGTTTCTTTGTATTTTTTTCTATTCTACGACGTTTTAGAGTTTTGTTTGCTCGAGAATGAGCAAAGGTTCGGTTTGGTGAGTGATGCGCTCAAAATTAATACTTGTAAAATAACACAAGTAGTAAAGCGGTTGTCGTATTACAACAATGCTTAAACCATGTGGTCGTTTCTCTCGATTAATTGATTAAGCTAGTTCTAAGGTGTAGGCTCAAGGTTTGAGTTGTAAACAGATAGTGTGGGTAAGGTTGATACTTCAAAACCCTACAACAAATTACAATTAAAAAGACAAGGTAATACCTAGATCATGCAATTTCTACAATTAAAACGAAGCAAGCGGATCTTTCAAAAGTGCTGACGCGATATAGCTAATGGTACACTGCCCGCGAATGCAACACTTTGCTATTGCAAAATCGAACCAGATACAGATTATAAGTACGTATGAGTTACGAAAAAAAGCTTGTCACTAGCTATGCCCTCGTTCGGATATATACTAATTAGAGATAAAGACTGATGCAAGTTCACAACGATCAAGCATGCGTTCAACGATCAGATATCAATATGTCACAATACAAGTTATTAACAAAGAACCGCTTAACTCATTTATTGAATACCGGCGCCTATCGTCTCGCGATCGTCAGAAAGATCAATAATGCTTCTTCGTATTAAAAGAGAGATTGAAATCTCTAAGTGTTTACAATGCTTGGAATTGAAAATATGAAAGTAGAAGTAATGAAGATATATCCTAATGACTGATACAAGTGGTCTATTTATAAGACCAAGGAAGAAGAAATTAGAAATCATGGGAAAAACTGCCAGAAAAAACGTGGTTGAATCTGTCAAAACAGGTGTCACCGCGGTGAGGTACTTTGGGGAATCCTCCTCACCGTGGTCTGGCATTTTTGTCCACCATTCTGTTCTTCTGGACCGCGGTGAGGCCGTTTGGATGTGGGGCTCACCGCGGTGAGCCTTGTCTCCAGGAGCTCCTCCATTTTCTCCAGTTTTCTCTCCCTTTTCCAACCTCCATGTCACCTCTCTTGGAGTAGTGGCCCACTAACTTGGCCTTGTGGTGCTTTTAGAAGGTTTTGAAGTCTTCCTTGCACTTTGGTCCTCCATTTCCTTGCCAATGAGGCTAAGACACCTAAAAATGCACAAAAACACACAAAAAAACCCAAACGTGACACGGAACAAAAAACACTAAATAAAGGCTAAAAGACGCAACAAAATACGGAAAAAGGCACTAAATGAGTCGTTAAAATATCGACTCATCAAACTCCCCAAACCGAACCTTTGCTCTTCCTCGAGTAAACAACTCTAAAACCTAGAAAAAAGAAAAATACATAGACACGACAAACAAATGTAAGAGTTCAATCGACAAGTCACGACAAGTATTGCGAGATAAGCCCTTATTCGATGTAAACTTCTATCCTCTAACTTTGACAAGTAGCTTTGCAAAGATCACAATCTTCCATTTCACAAGTAAATAAAACTTAATCCTATCCTAGTAGTCCCTCACAAAGGAAGATAATGGTGCAACTCTCCGCCTCTCATCCGAAGTGTCCAAGAAATAAGGGTATTCGCCAAGACTTAACTTAGGATGGTGAAAACAAACGCACAAGTCGCCACTAATATTACATGCTTTGCACTCAAATCAAACGAGAAAGGACTTTTTAGGAAAGGGTCAAATCAAATACAAGAGGATAAAATTAATGACGCTCGCTTTGCTTTTTGCACGCTTATTTATTTCTTTTTTCTTGTGCTTTGCTCTTTTGCACAGATTTTCTATTTTTCATTTTTTTCTATCTCAATGTTGCAAGTGTATCCCAATAGGTTGCCTAAAATCCGATTTCTTAATGCGGTTTGGTATACACCCCATCAACCTCACAACATAATGCAGCACCGCCCACGACCGGTTTATAGGTAGTATTTGGCATGCATTTTAGAAACAAAACCATCAACCTCACAAGATAATGCACAATCAAATTTCAAGATTGGTTTATAGGAGTCTCATCCCCAAACCTGTTCCTTGGAATAGGTTCGAGAATCAAGACAACAAGTCGAAAATGCCGTTCGTCATACTCGTTTTTTAAAAAGAGTGCACATGTATATGAAGTGGCGTAAGTTAAAAAACCTTGCTCATCCTACTAGAATCACACATTTGCCGGTACAAGATTTTTTCATCGACTTAAAGGCTTCTTGCTGGCTTTTTTACTACTAAAACATGAAGACTTTTTATTTACAAGTGAAACAAACTAAAGTGATTTTAGAAAATTCCTTAGCACTCAGCCAGAGGCCATCTAAGATCACATCAGTAAAAAGGCTTAACTAAGGCAATAGATAACCAGACTTGTCAAAAGAACTCAAGACTCGACACAAAAAAATTTTAAATAGGCCAAAACTTAGGCCAAAAGACTGACTAACTCAGAATCACACAAAGGTGGATAACATACCACCCCCACATAATCGCAAAAACGAAAAGGAAAAGGAAAAACACATATATACAAGGCAGCAAATACCCGAGGCATGTAAACATATGATACAACTTCCCTCCCCAAACCTATTCGATAGCTAGGTCCTAGCATAAGGAAAAAAGGAGAAAGTTCAGAGTTACCATCCGTAGTATGCCTCGGTCGGCATGATCACTAAGAGGAAGGCGGACCATGGGGTCCGGAAGATGAGCCTCCTCTTTGTTGTCGCCAACATCCGTTCGAAGCCATGATTCGCCCAAATGCGCTTAGCGCCAAATGCTTTTTAATGTCCGAAGTTTTCAAAAGTGAAGAGAAAAAAGTTTGTCTTCATCTTTACTACTCGGGGGCTTACTTCGGTCAGCCTTGAGAGAAGGATCGCGGTCCAAGCAGAATTGAACAGTGTTTCGTCTACTTAGACCGTGGTGAGGTCTTCCTTCCCCTAAACTTACCGTGGAGGGCCCTTAAATTTTTTAGTTTTTTCATAATAATAATGTAATGAAATAAATTTTAACTAAATCAAGAAGCTACCCTATGAAAGCAGTAAATTGTTCGAAATGCAATGCGGGAAATTAAACGTGAGGTTACCTAAATGCATTCTACGTCCTACATGCAAAGCGGTAAATCATGCTTTGGTTATAGTCGTAGCATCGACTCTTCCATAGCTTCACCGGCGCATCGATGGCTGGCTTTCTCCGTAGTGCTCGGGAACTTTCCTTGTTCCCGTCTTTGCGATCTTACCATCAGCTCCCCGACCATGTTCTCAATCCTCCTTGCTGAATTCTCTAGCACCTCGAACCGCTTATCATTCCTCTCCTGGATTTGGCTCGACTGTTTGTAGAAGCGATCAGAGTTCTCCATGATCATCTTGATCCTGCCGCAAGATCGCCCCCGGTGGTCTTCCCCGGGTTTTTCAATGGGCGCCATTCGTGGGCGCAGTGGAATGTAGTTCTCGAAGTTATTGCTCGAGTAACTCAACATCCCACGGTCCCCGTGATTCCATCGCTTCCAGATGGCACGAACCCTGGGCGCCTCACTCCTGGCCTATCGACCCAATGCACCTCCTTCGTGAGGTTCGGGTTCATCTCCCGAGCTTGCGTTAGCACCATGCCCGGAGTTACAGCACACTCCACATTGTTCGTTGGATTGCTTGGTCAGGCAACTGGCCATCTCGACTGCTGCATCTCTTCTAGCACGCGGTTGAAATCGGGAGCCCCAAGCTCTCCGGTGGCTTTTGCTTCACCTTTTCCTTTTTCTAGGCCCCTTACACCTATGTGTTGAGAAGCTTGTGCCAATTTGTCGATGGCAGCACTTCTCAGCATTTTCCATGATTTAACTTTCATTTGTTAAACAACATGCTTTAGCCCTTTCTATAGAAATTAAGATAGACTCGCTTGTGTTGGTTGTAAATAGATAGTGTGGATAGTGATACTTCAACCCTAGAATAAAATCTAACATCCACTAGAAAGGTAAAACCCTAAATCATGCAATTATACAGACAATGAAGTTAAATAAATCCTTTCATGAAGTGTGCTCATACAAGAATGACCAATTAAAGATACGCTAATCGCAGTTCATCACCTTGCTATTAAAAGTACAACCAAATAAGGGCTATAAGTACGTAATCACTACAAAGAGCCTGTCATGAGCTATGCAATCATACAGATATAGCCTAATAGATAATTAAATACTAACAAGTTCACACCGATACACCAAGATTCAGTAATCAAAGTAATAACCTGTCACGTACAAGCTAAATAGTAGTTGCACGATTGATACCTAGATATGTCAGTGATAAGAGATCGTCTAAAAGGAAATAATACTTCTATTGCAAGAGAGATTGAATCTCTAGAGTATTTACAATGCTTGAATTGAAAGAAAATAGACTAAGAAGGTCTGAAGATATGTTTAAGACTGAATACAAGTGACCTATTTATAAAACCAAGGAAGTAGAAATTCGAAATCATGGGAAAAAAACTACCAGAAATCATGGTTGAATTGGTCTTGCTCAGTTCACACCGCGGTGAGTCTCTTTTTGGTGCCTGGCTCATCGCGGCCTGCTATTCTCCGAGATTGTTCGCTCTTCTTGGACCGTGGTGAGCCTCCGTGTTACTCGAACTCACCGCGGTGAGCCTCGCATCCGGAAAAGCTCCCATTTGTCCAACTTCTTCCTATTTTACCTCCCTTTTCTCAACCTCCTTGGAATAGTGGCCCACTACTTGGCCTTAGTGTGCTTCTAGAAGCTTGGACAAGCTTCGATTTTGCATATGCTCCTCCAAATCCTTGCCTTTTACACTAAAACACCTGAAAAAGTACAAAAACACACAAAATACCCAAACGTGAAAATGCACTAAAACACTATAAAAAAGGCTAAAGGACATGACAAAATATGGTTAAAAAAGACTAAATGAGTCGGTAAAATATCGACTAAATGAGTCGTTAAAATATCGACTCATAAAAAAGGCTAAAGGACATAATAGTGTTGATTTTATTATGAATTCTTCTTTTAATTTTTACAAATCGTGGGATGAGTTTTTATGAAATTACAGATTTTCGATCACGTAGCCTAACACATCAGAAAACCGATGTGTGTATATATATTATTGGATACAATTTCCAAGCCATGTGTACTAGTAAATGGCCGGATATAAAGTCTAAAACTTTTACGATAATGATAAATCGACTCAGGATTTACTAAAATCCAGCTTGAGATCTGCAAAATTCTAAAAAACATTGTAAATTGCAAAAACTAGTCTAGTCTCTCTCAAAATGATTTATAAAGGATTAAAAGCCAACGTCAGAATGCAAAAACGGGATTACAAAACTCTGAGGCGACTGCCAAAACATTTCGTCTCCGTCCAAAAAATAGCCTAGTTTAGCTAAATGGTCATGATCCATATTTTCCTACATTCCAATTCCTAGGGGTTATTTTGAATCACATCACCAAACTCATTCGGTGCTTCTTCATTTCCACTGACCCAATCATAAACATGGCTGGAGTCCATCTCTACAATCAATTTGGGGATCCTTCTTCCCCAAGTCAACTGTAGACCAGAGAGTAAACTAAGTGCCTCCGCTTCATCCCGGAGTAACCCGCCAATTGCCCTACCATTTGTACCGGAACTTGATCTCCTAAATTTAACACTGATAATTGAGAATTTGTTTTAATCTATGAGACGAGAACGAGATATAATAAAGAAAGAAAGAGGGGACACTAAGATAATTTGGCCTTCCCTTTCCTTTTTCCCCACACACGAGAAACACTCTCCAAAACCAAACCAAACCATTAATCCATTTCCTCGTCTTGTCTGAAGAAATTGAATTCTCTAATGCAACCTCCTCCTGCGCAGCGATACAGAGAGGGCGGCGGGCCGGGTGAAATGACGAAAGAGCCCTCAGAATCGATCGACAACGGCGGTGCTACGGTGGAGATGCGGCGCGCTGCTGCTGTGGTTGATTGCAACCTTGCGTCTCTCTGCGATCATATTCAGCTCCAAGGTTTCAACGCCGGTCTTTTCTCCGACGTCGTTTTGAATGCCATGGGCTCCACTTATCACCTCCATCGCCTTATTCTCTCCCGGAGCTCTTACTTCCGGTTCGTCACATTTTCTCTCTTTTCTTCTCCCACTTCATTCAATTTCATTTTTCATACTATGTACTCCTTCGTCCAGAACAAATGTCATGTTGGTTCTGACACGGAGTTTAATATGAAGTGCTGGGCACGGAGTTTAATGATGTAGTGTAAGTGTAAATGTTTGGGACAAATGGACATGGTTGTAAATGTGTGGTAAATGTTGCCAACATGTCACTTGTCAGGACGGAGGAGTAGTATTTATGTAATGTAATGTAATGTGCCCCCAATTTAATATCCTCCGTTCCATTAATAACTTCTAAGTTGATTTCTCTCGGTTTAAGAAAAATTAATAAATATTGATTTGTGAGTGGTAGTAGATAAAGTTGTGATTAGGTGATGAAGTAATACAGGAATGAATAAAGTGTGGGATGAAAACTTTTAGGATGTTTCTAATGGAATACCAAGTGAAGTTTTTAATCTTTGTTTAGCACAAGCTTATCATCCAATATCATCCAGCTTGGATGAGCTTATTTTTCGTAGTAATAAGTCTTTTACGACTAACTGGTAGACATGATAAGCTAGTTGATACGATAATCTTGTCCATGAGGCTTATCAAAAAAATAAAAAAATAAGCTAGCTGAATTGTTTTTACATACCATAATTAATTTGCTAAACATTTTTATAAAAATTCGTGTGTGTTTCGTTAAAAACACCTAAATTTTGACAATACTCAAGGTTTTAACTCTATACCATACACTTCCTTGTCACCTACCCAAGCTATCAGCTAGTTTTGCTAAACATAGCGTTAATGGGACGGAAGGAGTAATACTATGGCGTTGTTTAATTCAATCTAGTGCCCTAATTATCCAGGAAATAGTACTATCATCATCCCAAACACCATATGGATTACCAAACATATTGATGCTAGGCCTTACAAAATTCAAGTTGGTGTCTGGATATGTTCTAGAATGTCCATGCTATACAAGATGCATGACTGACAGCCTTTGGGATGTGGATTGGACTTGAACGAATTACCAAACACTGTTAGCTGAATGACAAGATGATTCATATGTACGTAGGATAATTACAAACTGCTCGGGCTTTGCACTATACATAACATATTTGCTTTGAGAAGGAGGGGGCTTTCTGCTGTTCTGTATTCTCAGCCATTGATTGTTTAGTCTTTCTTATGATTACGAAAAAGGTTAAGCTGATGAAGTTGTCATAACTTTTTTTCTCTGATGCTGACAAGGCATTTAATGTTTTTTCAATCATCAATAGTTGTGTAATGTGTATATCAACCGGCACTTTTGGTCTCAGGAACATGCTTCAGGGTCCATGGAAAGAAGCCAATGCTTCAGTATTGACCTTGCATGTGGATGACAGAAATGTAAATGGAGAAGCAATGGAAATAGCTTTGGCATATTTGTATGGACATTATCCTAAGCTTAATGACGACAATGCATTTCGAGTTCTGGCTGCTGCATCTTTTCTTGACCTTCAGGTAGATAGTGGCAACTACAAACTCAGCTTATACTTTTTTTTTCTTCCCTTCTTGTCTTCGGTAGTAGTACTACTAGTTGTCAATCTTCAGCTATATTCTCTATATTAAAGATTGAGAAAAGAGTAAGACGGTGAACTTTGTTTTGCTCTCTTTTCTTAAAGAACCCTTAGGGAGTAGCTACTTTTCTCAAATCTTGTGTGGTTGATTGGCCTAAGGCACCTATATTCTCACAATTGCAGTTTCCCTTTTTAGGATCTGAATAAAAATAAGGTGCTACCAAAAATTTAGTTTGGTCGGTAATAAGTACTGTGCTACATGGAAGATAATAATGGCAAACATGAGCTCCTAGGTTGCCTGGTGATAGGGGGACAGGCCATTATTTTTATATACAGTGTTACCCTTGCAATTCTGCGAAGATGGTGTCTCTAGGCCTTGTAACCCATAACCTGACCTACATGCTCAAAAAGCAACTTACTATTGCGCTATAGCTCTCCTTTTAAGTTTCTCAACGGCCTTTTTTTTTTTCCTTTTAATGTATGTAAATGCTGAAAGCTGGGGAGTCATGACTTAAGCTCTTGATTTACTGTATTTGGTCAAGTGTTGCTGTTGACTCTAGATGATGCAGTTGTCGTGGTTTTGTGGTTGTGCTTGTTGTGTGGCTGGGCTCTGTAACCTGTAGCCTGTAACCTATGTGCTAGTCATTAATCACCTTCATCTGTCTTGGTGATCTTATATGTACCATTATGTGCATTTTACCTTCCATCAAGAGCAACCAAGTGAATGGACCTTTTGCCTTGAGCAATCTGCTGTTGCTGAACTTAAGGGAAAGATTGGAGCTATTGACTACCGAGGAAAGCTTTGTTAAGCTTTCTGCGGAAACTTCTCTTTATAATCAGTTTTTCCCTCACTGAAAGATCATTTGTTGTTTTGGTCAGCATTGAACGAATTTTAGACCTTTCAGACACTATTGTGGCAAATTTTGATGAACACCATTTTACCATTCATTCCCATCTGCTGTGCAAATTATATTTAAGCTTCTTTGACTCATGAATTTTTTTTGCTCATTTTTCCCTGTATAACTCGAGTACTTAACATATTAATTGCAGGACTTATGTGGAATTTGCACAGACTTTATAGTAGCTGAATTGTGGTCATCAAACTTCTTAGCCTATCAGGTTTAGTTCACTTAGTTAATTACCATGTACTCCTGCATGTAAACAGGTAGTATGTACTCACATTTACTCGTCTGCAGATCTTTGCAGAGAGCCAAGACTATGGTAAATACGGGGAACGTGTTAGAAATGCCTGCTGGGGCTATCTCTGTCAAAGTGGTTCCTTGGAATTGAAAGAGGTCTGCATTCAAACCCCTTCTACTGCAGGCTGTGAACTAATGATAATTTGGCTCTCGTTTCTAAGGTGACAGATTCAGTAATGTATATCCTTTCCTTCTGCTTGCTGAGTTTATCTTCTATCTATGTAAGGTCCTTCCAAAGCTCTCCTCCCAAACATTGCACGCTTTACTTGCCTCAGATGAATTGTGGGTGCCTAGTGAAGAGAAACGGTGAGGAAACTAAACTTGTTCTCATTTGTAAAGTTTAAAGTGAGGAAGTCTGCAGTGAGGCCAAGTGTTTCATTATGTTTATTTAAAATCTTTACAGGTTCGAACTTGCGCTGTACATTCTTCTATCGAGGAGTGAAATTAGCAAAATAGAACTTGACGAGTCAGGAAGTTCAAACTCTCAGGTGGAAAATGGTACATTATCCGATCCTTCCAAAATAAACAAGAAACTTATAGATGATGGAAGTGCAATCAACTCACTGAAATTTGAACAAAGCTGCTCAAATATTAAAGTTGTAGTTAAAGATGAGAATACTGCACGTGATATTTTGGTTGAGCTTGGGGAATCTGTTGTGGATTCAACCAAATCCCAACAAGGCCCAATAGTGTGTGGTCAATCAAATTTGGAGTTAATTTGCCATTGCAATGTTGAACGACCTTCAGCAGCTGAAACATTGTATTTAGATGAGATGAGTGCCTCATCTTCTTTTGTAAATATAAGTATGGATGATATGAGTGCCGCATCTTCGTATGTAAGTATGGCAACGAATGGATCTGCAGTTAGTGGTTTAGCAATGGAAGGGCCATCAGACGAAGATTCATGCTACCAATTGAACAATAGTTGGCCTCCTGGAGATCAAATTCACTGCATGACGATGAACCCCTCCTCTGATTTACTGCCGAGTGAGTATGAGAGGTGCAATATATCACCTTTGATATGGGGTGGCAGGGTTGTTGGCAGAAGACAGGTAAAGGGCAGCTTACAGCAACAATGTGGAATGAGCAGAGAGGATTTTGATTCTTTTGTTAATATCTTTGAAGGGGGCTCTGTTTTATACTGTAACATGTCCTTCGAAGCACTCTTAAATGTGAGAAAGCATCTGGAAGAAATGGATTTTCCTTGCAAAGCGGTGAATGATGGTCTGTGGTTACAGGTATTTTGCTGATAGATAGATTTTAAAGTATGTATGTAAACGTATAGTGTACGTTAGATGTGCATTGATGTTCAACATAATATCATGGATCTTGCAGATGCTCTTAAGCCAGCGGTGCAGGAAATTGGTGCAGATACCTGTAGAAATTGCTGGCGATTACTATGTTCTGCGCATGTAGGCAGCATTTTGGACACTTGCATGGAGGTACTCTGCCAGGATACTATATACATGATTCTGACCACAACAATTTATCCGATGACATGGAGCATGTCTATATAACCACTTCTGCTCAAGGGGAAAGAAATGGTATTATTAGACCGGTCCGCTTGCATGATAGAGGCCCTATAGATGGTCTAGCTGACATTGGGCGGGGAATAGCTGGTATTGGACGGGGAACTACATTTGTGCCTGCTGCTGCTTGGCCTCCTACTCGTTATGTTTTCTCCCGTGTCCCATTTGGTATGGGCAACAGAAACAATCAGCAACCTCCTGCAAATGATGACTTGGAGAACAGAGCTGACAATAATGTGGAACTTGCAGGGGGTGGATTAACGGCTTTGGTTGGACTCAGTCAAGGATCAAATGATGCCACTAATGTGACTGAGGTGCAAATGAGAAGAGAATATGAGTCAGCCCAACATAGTAGACCAACCGGATCGTTAATTTCTGGGTCTAGTTCTGCTGTCCCTGTACAAATGATAGACTCACAGGAACCTAATAGGGCGATTGAGTGGGAGAATTCAAAAAGCTCTATATCGTTGGATATGAAGACACCTTTGAGTCACTTCCCCCCATTTCGATTCGCGTGAGCTCTATTTTCTCCTTACATAGCCATTTTGCCAATGAGTTCTGCCCCCAAAAGCTATATCTAAAATGTTTAGGATATTTGATGAGTAAATGTGTCTGCATGTGAGTTGTTTAAGAGATATACTCCCTCCACCCCACTACGCTTGTCTTGCTTCTTTTCGGCACTGTTTTTAAGAAAACCAATACTTTATTGCTTGTTGTAGGAGAGAGAAATGATAAAGAATGGAAAAAGTATGAGAGATAGATAATAAGTAAGAACTAAGGATTGTGGTTAGTGGGGTTTACTCTTTTGCTATTATGGGAGTGAGGCTATATTAACGGGAGTACGGGACAACCATAGAAGGAAAGTGAGACATGTTTAGCGGGACGGAGGGAGTATCTGATAATGATGTTGAACCCGTTGATGTGCCAGAATGTTTATCTTGTTTCTGTTTGACTGGTTTTGGAATTAGAGGACCAGAATTTGTTCCATAATAGAAGATATTTATTACCCACTTTTCTTTGCTATTTTATCAATTGCAAATTTTAGCTCTTGCTTCTTAAATCAAATGTTATTATATAATAACTTTGCTGTACATTTAGCGTTGAATTTCAGGATGTACACAGACTCAGCGATGGCCAAGTTAAGCACTCCCCTGAAGTATTTTATGCTGGTTCATTGTGGAAGGTTATGAATAAAGACAACTTTTGTTTCTTCTTATATTATTGGTATTTGATTTGTTTTGCCTCATTTCAGTTTGTATTGAAATGTTTGGTTGTTTTGGTCTTATGGTTCCCATAGGTTAGTGTTCAGGCTTTTAGCGATGAAGATCCTCAAGGACGCCGCACTCTTGGTATTCTTCCTAATTTTCTTAATTCTGCATTTGACGTATGTTGGTATTTTTAGAGCCTAATTATCATCTGTGATTCAGGTCTGTTTCTTCATCGGAGAAAGGCAGAGCTCTGTGATCCCCCTAGAAAGGTTAGATTTCTTTCGGGTATATATGGGTCTGTCCGCACTACAGCTGAGCTCTGTTATATGATTCTGTGCTGCAATGCCAACTTGAATGGCGTTTCATAGTTCCATTGATGCTCTATGCTGCGCAATATGATTTTATACTTCTGAAATACTTGCCTGGCCAATTTACTGAAATACCCCGGACCCACCACCACAAAGTTATACTCCCTCCGTCCCGGAGAACTTCATACATTAGGGTTAGTGCGCAGTTTTATGCGAAAAGTAAAAGTAATGATAGAATATAGAAAAAGTGGGAAAATGAGTACTTTTAGTGGCAAAATGTGTAATTTTAGTGTAAAGTTGATATTGTTTATTATTTGTTGGGTGTGGGGTAGCTTCCTTTTTTAGTAATGTATGTAAGTTCATGACGGATAAAATGTCAAATGTAAGTTTTATGACGGAGGGAGTATCTTATTAACTTCATGGGTCCCCACTCAATTATGCAGCAGGTTGAAACTTTGGCTCTAAGAAGAATTGATATGTTAAAACAGAGACAAAGTAGCTTTTCCAATATTCAGTCACTACTATGTGAGTATATGAATGAAAATGGACAATGAAAATGACTATTAACTTTGGAATTAGTCATTGAGATAAGTAAATCAAACATTGTTAAGTTCAAATACTGTAATTTTTTAAATGACCTAGAATTTACTACTAGTTTTTAGTATTTGTTCTTTTGTATTTTTACTAACCACATGAAGCTACAGTTTCAAGTTGTAGACAAATGTATATTCTACCAAAGTGTAAAAAGTTGATAATAACTTGCAATCAATCCTGTTTAATGAGCTTTTCCATGTTACAGTACAAACATTCTGTGAAAGGTGTGCCCTAACATACTTGTATAGCATGGTTTGCTCTGGCTCATCTTTTGTAGTATGTATGTTACTGCTAAAATACTTCGAAGTTGCACACTTTTATTGTCCTACTCTTTTGACATGTGAGATCAACAGTTATTAATCTTGTCTTGAAGTCATTCAATATGTTTATGCTTTCTGTTGTTTCAGGTCCATATGTATGTGGATTCTAGGGAAAAAGTGACTGCTAGATATCAGGTGAAAACTTGCTGTAATAGTTAATAATCAGTTATGATTTCTAGGGTGACTGTGTGCCTTACATTGGATTTTTTTCTTTCTCCATAAAAATATTAAGTTGATATGCCCATCAAAGAGAGAAGTGATGGTCTTTGGGGGCTATAAGCAAACTGGAACACTATTACCTAAAGCACCAAAGGGATGGGGTTGGCGGACGGCTTTGTTATTTGATGAGCTTGGCATCTTCTCCAGAACGGGTTCTGAGTGGCTGCTGTAGTGCAGCTTATCTGATACAAGGTACTCTATAGTCTATTCCACTTACTAGTGCTGCACTGAAATAGGATACTTACAAATTGCAACCCCTATAATAGGACCTTTTACACTGCATCTATTGACTTCAGGAATTAACACTTCGCCTGGTTAACTTGTGCATGCGTCTTACTAGTCAAGGACACAATGATTTCATGGAATATCCTACAAGGTGCTTTCCGTCATGAGATGAAATCGTAATTAATGAAATCATTGGGAAGGCAGACTGAATGATCCTATATAATTTGAGGCAACAACTTCATAGAGCATGTAGAATTGTGTTCAGAGCATCACAACTTTCAAAAGCCAGGGTTTAAAAGTACGACGTTGTAAAATTTAGGGGATGCAAGTGTAAATGGCCCTGTGATTAGGGGTTGCGAAGTGTACTTATTTCGAGTAGTCGAAGATCGGGAAATCTACATGAACACTTGCTCCAATTACATATAAACCGAAGGCTAACTAAAATATTAATTTTATATTCCAAACAATTCTTGCCAACACTTAAAAATACTAATAAAATGTCCAAATTTCCCGTACTGAAAATTAAAACTTGAAATGAAATTATTAATTACCCCAAAAACTAAAGAACTGAATTACCATGACGTAAAGTGATGATATAGATTGAAAACCTTGTAAAATGATGACATCATCATCACATCACAAAGATAAAATTGGCAAATCAAGTAATACTATTTTCTAATTTGACAAAAAATTTGCATGCTGGGTTTGTCATAGTAACATCGATTTGACTTTGGCTTTGTGTAATTGGAGCTTTATTCGGGGGTGTTTGTATAAGTTTCCCAAAACAAATTAATGCCTTGGTTTCACTCTGAAATCTGAATTCTACTTTCAGATGGAGTCGCTTGGAGTTTTAAGGCCTGTCGATGTATCGCATAAAGAGCTTGAGTGCTTCAAATCTGAATCTTTTTTACCTTACTCGTTCCAAGCTATGTAGCTTGATAGTTGTATGTATGCCTACATCATTCAGTGGTTTTAAGGTATTGGTGTAAAGGAGCCTATGTACATAAACTTATCATGGTATGCTCGTTGTCGAATGTAATGTGTGGTTATTTTCTGGGTTCACGTCCATAGTACATGAAAAATTAGAATTTCCTTACATTTCTGCATTATATGAAGAATGAATCTGTTGTCATAGTTAATACCATGCTAAATTTTTAGAAAATGTAAGATTTTCCAAAAAGATAGGAGGTTTTTTTTTGTGTTTTTCACGGTTTTTTGGTTTTAGTGGTCTGATCGGGCGAGTTTCTTAAAAAACTGCCGATCCTTTTAATAAATTATGTTATGGTTTTAAGTGGTTAGCATTGAAAGTTTCAGGGATGTCATTAAAACATCAATAAACGAGCTTAAAATAAGCTATTTAATGTGGAACGAATGTGACAAATTATTTTAGTTTATTATTTTTCCCTTATATTTCATTTTTCTTAGTTAATTAGGATTTGGTATTTTCCTTTAGTTGGAAAGGGATTTTATATTTAAGCACTTGGTTGGTTGTTGTTAGAAGAGAAGAGTTTGAGATATTATATGAAAAATCGAGGTTTCCTCATATCTGTCAATTTTCGGTATTCCTGTGAATCAATGAATCTTGATCCATCAATTCTTGGTATTCCATTGAATCAACAAGTTTTGAGCAATTATCGGTATTCTTTTGAATCAACGAGTTTTGAGTTTATTGTTCTTGTATCCAACCACTCATGCTGCATCAGATTTGTATCATATTCCAGGTGATCTGGGCCTATTTTTGTGAAGAAAATACAATTTTCGTATAGCATTGACAACACAACGTAGTTCGAGTAAAACGGAGTTTCCCGTTAATTTAGCCGTTGGATCGTAACGAAATTTTGAGAACATCAAGATAACTCATTGGCCTAGAATCTGGACGGTGGAGATCGGAATCTAATCAGGGTTGAAAGGTCAAATCCCGTGCGTCGTCAAGCAGCAGATTGCTGGAAACTAATATCCGATTTATGCTTTCTTGTGTGTCAATTGTTAAGATGGAGTCGAGCAATTGTTCACCGCTGAGGAACGTTGCTACGAGACGAACTGGAAAGAGTCTCCGATCTGGGATGACTAACCGAAGGGAAAGGGTAGTGATGAAGAGAATTATATTGTTATAATTTGGGACGAGGATGTATTAGAGGATAGAAAAAGATTCATCGTTCGAGATGTAGTTTACATTGTAAGAGATAATTGTTCTTTGTCATATGGGATCCAAGTTAGTGAAGTAAAATTGAAGAAACTTATGCTGTCCAGATCTTTTGGTGCAAAACTGGAGGTGTATGAAGAGATGAAAGATATCAAAACGTGTATGGACACTTTCCTTTGGAAGATAGGGTGTTAGAGAAATACCTATTATGGCTTTCATCACTGGGGGAGATAGATGGCTTCGTCATGATCCACGTAGTTAACATGCCAGACAAGAGTTACCAGCATTGTATACACCCATGTGTGTTAGAGTTTATTTGCGACGTCCGACATGTGTTGGATAGAGGAAAGAATGACCCGGCTAGGGAATTGATTAGACTTGTGGATGTTCGGTATGTGTTTCCACAATGTTTGCTTTTGTACGTGATTCTTCTATTGATGATGAAGCAGCTTATGATTCGAGGACGAATCTTTTTTGCCCTGGAGAGAATGATGTGGAACGAAAGCGACAAATTATTTTAGTTTATTATTTTTTTTTTGTTATATTTCATTTATCTTTGTTAATTAGGATTTGATATATTTCCTTTTTCTTAGTTAATTAGGATTTCGTATTTTCCTTTTTCTTAGTTAATTAGGATTTGGTATTTTCCTTTTAGTTGGTTAGGAATTTTCTATTTAAGCACTTGGTCGGTTGTTAGAAGAGAAGAGTGTGAGATATTATTTGAAAAATCGAGGTTTCCTCATATCTGTCAATTTTCGGTATTCCTATAAATCGATTCACAAAATCTTGATCCATCAATTCTCGGTATTCCGTTGAATCAACGAGTTTTGAGTCAATTCTCGGTATTCTTTTGAATCAATGAGTTTTGAGTTTATTGTTCTTGTATCCAACCACGCATCACTACTTGAAAGATTCAGTTATTACAATATTGAAACATTCTGTCATCCAAAGGTTTTAAAACATTTATTCTCATATGAAAAAAATTACAATAAACGTTTTTGTTTGTGCTTGTTGCTTCAATAATGCAGTGACACCTTTGAGAGACGCATCAAACTCGATGTCATCATCAACATCTGCTTAAAATATTCACTAACTAGGTTAAAATCATAACAACTCTTATCAAAACTGTCACATTGGTGCTTAAAAACAAATACTCCCTCTATTTTAGAGAAAGTGTTACAATTTGGATTTGCACCAATTTTAAGAAAAAGTAGAAAGTACAAGTGGCCCCCCTGATTATTAGAGATTAACTGAGTGGAATATTGTAATAAAAGTGAAAGGTAGGAAGTTTTATTATTTAACTAATTTCCATAAATGGAAATTGTAACACTTTCTTTGAAATTGAGGGAGTACTAAGGAACATGCAGCACACGCTAAAAAAACAGTAATATTGATGCTAAAAACCATAACATTGCATCTTAAAACTATAACAAAGCAAGAATATGCAACACAAGCTAAAAACAGTAACATTCATACATAAAACCATGACAGCTTAAAACTAAAACGAAACATTTGAAAAAAATCAAATCATAAATATTTTCAGAAGCTAAAACACTAACGTTGATGTATAAAACTACCACAATAGGTCTTAAAATTAGAACATATGCGCTAAAAACAATAACAGGCAGAAATATTCTAACATAAGCTAAATATAGTAACATTAATACTTAAAACTATGATATCGCTGCATCTTAAAACTTTAACAATGCCTATTAAAACTACAACAAAGCACGAACATCCAACACAAGCTAAAAACAGTAACATTGTTGCTTAAAACCATAACAATGCCTATTAAAACTATAAGAATGCCTCTTAAAACTATAATGAAACATTTGCAAAAAATCAAATCATAAATATTTCAGAGGCTAAAAATACTAACGTTGCTGCTTAAAACTACAAAATTGGTCTTGAAACTATAACATATGCACTAAAACAATAACAGACGGAAATATTCAATACAAACTAAAACTATAACAACGATACTTAAAACTATAACACTAGCTCCTCAAACCATAACAAATCACCAGATAACATGATCGCAAATTCATGAAATTCATCATGAATTTGCAATAATACTGCAAAAATGCTAACATAGCTACTACAAAAATGCTGCAAAGAGTAAATGATGCTCATATTAATTGCTCCAACAATCAGCTAGATTTCAATAGCATAAAGCTAACTTAATCTTTAACAGTAAGGCAATTAATCATGAAAATCAGATATTAAAGCTAACAATTGCCAGCAATGTCATATTTGAAATCTATATCTCAAGCTCAATTCAATTTAATTCCAACAAGTGACAAAAAATCCTCACCAAAGGCACAAAACAAAAACACAAAACAGAGTCCTATCATACCTGACCAAAATATCCTTGATCAAATACAACGAGGAATGTGGATTCGTAGAAATAGATTCGAAGAAGACCTCTTACTTTCCCAACTTATTACGCGCTTGCGTCATTTTCCAGTTCCATTATATAGGTTCCGACAATGCGGTGACTAGCTAAAAGCGCAAAGAATCAACATCACCAGTGGCGACTTAGGAGGAGGATCAGCTCGAACGCCTTGTATCGGAGGATCTTTGGCTCAACAAGCTCGATCGGCGTGCCGTTGATTATGATCAGACCACGGCCGCGCTTGCAGTGGGTAACGTTGACGACGGTCTTCTTATGAAGCATTGGATGGATTCAGATGGAGCCGTCGTGGTTGGTTCGGTGTATCTTCTCTTCAGGTGGGTTTTGTAGTGAGAGAAAAATGGGTGAGTGGTATGGATTTTCTGAGAGAGTGTTGTTTATTGAGGTGGTCTTAGAAAAACATACTTTCATTAATTATATAGAAGCCCCAAATAAAAAGGCAACTACAAAAACACCCCAACCCAACCAAAGGCCAGAAGTTGGGTCTTTGTAAGCGGGTATACGGGTAAGTATGTACAGCAAAACCCAACCCACATTCCTCATAATTCTCGCCAAAACCCTAGAAAACATATCAACAAAAAATCTTCTCTCTAGAAATCAACCCTCTCGCCGAAAATAGCTCAAAATCGCTTAAGTCGCCAATTTCAAAAACGCCTCTCTCAATGTGGTTTATATGTAATCAAGCTCGGAAATGCCTCTCTCGACGTGGTTTCTATGTAATCAAGCTGGAAAACGTCTCTCTCGACGTGGTTTCTATGTAAGCAAGCTCGAAAATCTCTATCTCGACGTGGTTTCTATGTAATGATGCTCGAAATCACCGATCAGCTACATCTGAACATTTTCTGTGAAATTATGTATTTGTTTTGTTGATGTTTCACAGAAATTGATCCAAATCACGCTGTCATCAAGCTCGATCCGTAAAATTAAGGTGAATTTGTACTGATTTCTATGAAATCGTTGTTTATATGAACAATCGTTTGTATTGAGGTCTAGATTTCGATTGACTTGATGTGTTCTCTATTATAATAGATGTCAGAATCTGGTGCGAATAATTACAATGCTGGAGACGACGATGAATTGTATGAAACTGGTAATATTACATAAGAGGTTTTTGATGTTCATCATTGTTTACGTAATGTTGTTAGCATAAATACATAATGTTGTTTACGATGCCATAATGTTCATAATTGATCTATGTAATGCTCTCTGTCATGATAGTAATACAAGTAATGTTCTCTGAAATGATAGTAATGTTTCTTTAGATTTCACGTAATGTTTCTGATAATGCATGAAATTTTAGATAGATTCATGCAATTATTGTAATACATTATACAAGTAATGTTCTCTGAAAGGATAGTAATGTTTCTTTAGATTTCACGTAATGTTTCTGATAATGCATGAAATTTTAGATAGATTCCTGCCATTACTGTAATACTATACAAGTAATGTTCTCCGAAATGATAGTAATGTTTCTTTAGATTTCACGTAATGTTTCTGATAATGCATTAAATTTTAGATAGATTCCTGACATTACTGTAATACATTATACAAGTAATGTTCTTTGAAATGACAGTAATTTTACTTAAGATTCACTCAATATTTCTAAAAGTGCAGATCTATCAGATGCAGACAATTCAAATGCAAATGAAGCAAATGTATTCAACACTCCAATAGGTAAAAATAAAGAAAGAAAATAAATCATTACCATTGCTCCAGAGTTTCTCTTTTATTTGGGTTATGTTCTTCTGAATTTCTGTATTGTTTTTATTATATATTGCAACTGCAACAACTGCAATACTACCCGTTGTCACCGTAGGTAATATTACTGAAAAACAATTGCTATTTAGGTATTGTTCTAGCATGTTTGTTCAATGTTATCTCTAATATATGTAATGTTGTTTGACTACTTGAATATATAAGAAGAAACATGGATTGTGTTGAGAATTGATTCGAAGTTTTCCATGTCGAATTGTCCTGTACAAACGACTCATTTGACGAGTCGAAGTTTCTGCTCAGTTTAGATTATACTGCACCTGAGATTGATATGAGCCTTGCCGGCAGCCTAGAAGGAAGAATTGGAACTGTTGAGTATTACATAATCTTTATAGGAAACATGCTTCAATGAAAGGGTTCTCTTTCAGAAAATCAACATCAAGACGTGATTTGGATGGAAAATTGTTTAAGAAATACTTCGTTTGCAGTTGTGCGGGTAAAAATAATGAAGTCAGTCGAGCAATAACTCCAACTCCTCCTATTCCTTTACTAGAAAATAACAAGCCCAAGAGAAAAAAGGGGAGAAACAAACAAGAAACAGTCACAAAAACTGATTGCATGGCCTGCATTAGAATGCAGTTTCATTCCAAGGTAAGTTTCTTCTTTATTATGATGATTTTTCTGAAAGAAAGGTTCTACATTATATGTTCAATGTTTTCTGTATATTTTGTTAGTGTTATATCTTATTTGTTAGATGATCTTAATGTTTTAGTTTCATTACAAAAAAGCAGCTTAAAAAAAGTTCTATAGTATATGTTTAATGTTTTATTTTATTTGTTGAATGTTCTATGTTTATGTGTGTGATGTTCTATGTTTAATGTGTAATGTTCAGGGGAAAAAAAAATCCGAATGCATCTATTTCGGATGAAGATAAGACAAACATCTTCAAGGTGTAGACACACATAATAGACCATAACCACCCGTTAACCAGACCAGCTTGGCAGCACTTGCATAGAGGAGCGTAAAATATCCGGTGAAAAAGCCAAAGCCATTGAAATAATGGATAATGCAGGTTTGAAACAAACTAATGCATTCATGTATTTGGTGGAAAATGCTGGACAAGAACACGTCGGACACCTATTGAAGGACCAAATAAACTTAATTACACGCAAAAGAATGAAGGAAATGGGTGGTGCAGATGCACAAAATGTGCTTGATCTCCTCAAATTTAGGCAAGAAGAGGATCCAATGTTCTATTTCAGTCCCAAATTGGATGAAGATGGGAGGTTATGTGGGTTGTTTTGGAGGGATTCAATGATGAGGGATGACTATCTTCTTTATGGAGATGTCATGATATTTGACACAACGTATAGGACGAACAAATATGGATTGATATGTGCTCCATTCATTGGCCTCAACAACCATTGGAACAACGTGATGTTTGGTTGTGCTTTCATAGCGAATGAAAAGACGAAAACATTCATATGGCTATTTGAATTGTTTCTGAAATCAATGGACAACATGAAGCCAGAAACTATATTCACTGACCAAGATTTTGCAATTTCCAAGTCGATTGAAATGGTACTTATATATCTGATCTTCTTGCTTGTACCTTTAATGTTTTTTATCTATATATCCAATGTTCTGGTTTATACTTATTTTGTCTACAATGCACATGTTTATACTATGTTCCTTTTTGTACATGTGATGTTCTCTTATACCTGTTATGTTTCTTTCTACATATCCAATGTTATAGTTTATATTTCCCATGTATACATTGAACAAGTTATGTAGATGTTATAATAAAAAATATGTTTCTTATAATATATGATATGTTCTTTGTTATACATCTGATGTTATATACTGTATAAATCTAGTTGATAATAATACTTGTAAAAATGTTCCACATTATCCTTAATGTATTTGAACATTGTTGCCAGGTGTTCAAAGATGAAACACGACACCGACTTTCCTTATGACATCTATACCAAAATGCAATAAGCCATTGTGGATGGCTTAAACAAGTTGATAGCTTCAAACAGGCATTCCATGATTGCCTTATGGGTTCTTACAATCAAGAAGATTTTGAAACAAATTGGATTGAAATGGTAACAACATACGACCTTGAAGATGATGCTTGGTTCAACAGGTTGTATGCGTTTAAGGAAAAATGGTGCATTGCCCTTAACAAAAAGTACTTCTCTGCTGGGATACTATCTTCTCAAAGGAGCGAGAGCACTAACAACGCATTATCATACAATGCAAATAAGCAAACATCTCTTACACAATTCTTCCATTTGTTTGATGCAATGATTATTCGTTGGAGAACCAAGGAAGTCAGAAATGAGTTCAAGAACTCATACCATGCTCCAAAAATTTATATGCCTTCTCCACTAGTAAAACATGCTTCACAGGTAGTTTCTACTTATACAATTGATGTTTCTATTTATACATTTAATGTTGTTTGGTATGTGAGTAATGTTTTTAACAATCAAGCATATTTACTTGAAAAATGTACATGCAATGTTCTCAATCATATCTTCAATGTTCCAATTTATCTTCTCAATGTTCTGACTCATATTCAAAAAAATATCTCAAGGTATACACATTAAAAATTTTCAAAAGGTTCCAGAGGGAGTTTAGATTTTCATTGGCAACAAGTGCACATGAATCTGTAACCTATGGGGACAAAATACTCTATGATGTTCATGAAGACGATAATCCAGATGATAGTTCAGCTGTGATGTTCAGAAAACATCCAAATAGTAGAATTGAGGTCACGTGTGGATGCAAGCACTTTGAGGAGGTTGGCTGGTTATGTCAACACTGCATAAGGGTGTTGGACAAGAATGGTATTAACAAAATACTTGAGTAGTACATCAAAACAAGATGGACAAAAACATTGAAAGAAAAGGTTAAGTAACATGTTCTTTCTTATATATTCATTACGTAAATAACCATAAACATTACACAAAAGACTAAAAACATTACACAAACCCTAAGAAACTTCATGCCCAGTAGCTATTACTTAGAACATTACTCAAACAACCAAAAACATTACTCATAAAGCCAACAACATTACATCACTAAAAACCAAAAAACACACATCATACATTTCGTCAGTAGAAAACGAAAAAAAAAAACCCCGCCAAAAAGTAAAGAAACAAATCAAAGCACAAAAACAAAAGGATCTCGCATAAATACACTTACCAGCAGCGTTCCTAAGCAGAGGAATCTCATAAAGAGGTACTTCGCTTGAATCCGCCATTGTTAAGCTGAACAAAAATACAAAAAAATCAACAAAACGAAACCCTAAGATGAACAAAACACAAAAACTAAAAACTAAGATAAACGAAAGCAACTTATAGTACAATCGACACTGAGGACCGAAGAAAACACCAAAAAACGCACAATCTAGACCTCGATTATCCAAAATTCAAGTAACTCTATTTACTGAGAGTTTTTTCTAACTGGCGTGTTGGAGAAGAATGATGATAATGACGGTTCATTATCAAATTTGAATATAATATAGAAAACAAAAATAAAACCGCCCAACCGTAAAATAACCCAGTAACCCGCGAAATCAACCAAACCCGATCAGTGACCCGCAAGATATGTTGCAAGTGTGTCAAATTGCAATTCAGTCCGTCTTTTTAGTCTTTATAAAGTGTTGGTCTCTCCTAAGACTTTGTGTTGTTTATTTGGTGTATTTATATAAAAGTTATCAATTTGTCAGATTGCTTTCCGACCGTTTTTTATTTTGACCGAATTTTCCTATAGATTAGGAAAATCTTCCCTTTTACTATACTTACACATTTGGAAAAATCATGTCTAATGGGTCGTGGCCACGACAATGAATAGTGTTTTTTATTTTTATTTTTTAAAAATATATTTATCATATTATAAGAGTGTTTTGAAGTTGATATTAATGAAATTGCAGTGATAAATATTTTTTTTATTTAAGAGTATAAAAGTCGTAAAATTTAGAATGATCGAAATATAGTTAAGAGTGGTCTCTATTTGTAGTGGACGAAAAAACATAAAAATCGGTATAACTTTATATTTTTATATTTTTATATTTTATGAATTACGAAGAAAATAAAAAAACAATTAAAATATATATAAACAGGTGGGCACAAAAAATATTAAAAAATTGGAGGGCGAGCGCCATGGTGGCCGGCGGCGGCAACATGATGGGAGTGGTCTAACATCGTTTGGACTGAAAATAGCATCTTCTTTGGACATTGGTAAACATCCAAACACAGGCGTTTTGATTCCCTTTTGAGTATTAAGCATGCTCTTCGTCAACAGTAATCGATTTGAATCGAATTGAATCGAATCAATTGTAGATAAAAAAACAAAGAAAACTGAATCAAATAAATCGAATCGAAATTAATGATTCTTGAGAAGCTTAATAACAAGTCTGAACTCTTATTTTTTTAGTTTCCTTTGGTAGTAAGTGTCCAAGTAGTATTTCTTAACTATTAGAAAGGTCTTAACCCAAACAAAAGCAATTAGACAAGCCCATCCACAAGTATTTATCATGATTTAATTAACTGAATTCTGAACCTTGCACTTTGGAAATTACTTACCTAGAACATAGACCACGTATACAATTAATTTTATAGACCATGTGTCTGGAATGCACTACAATGTCAAACAACAGTGGAATACACTTAATCAATGTATGTTATGAAAGATTACTTGCCACAAGGTCTTTGAAAAGTCATAGACCCGATATAGGTAATAATTTTCGAGCACTTTGCTGATAGCTGTAGGCCTGTTGAGCAACATTTATGGTACTATGAAACACCCGAATTGAAGAGTAATAAATTGACATACTCAAAATTATATTCAAGCAACATACCCAACTACCCAAGCAAGGAAGATTCCTGATGAATTTCTTTTTTACTTAGTTGTTCATCTCAAGTGTAACTGCGTGTGCTTGTGAAATGAAGATGATATTATATTGTTCATCAATCATCACTGATCAACATATACTAGCAGCATCCTTTGGACATTTACTCCTTCCCTTCCGTCTTGCTGTAATCTATCATTGTACTTCTGCGACCGCACTAAAACTATATAACTTACAAATTTTTTAACTCTTCATACAAATGTCATGTTGAAAAGGCACGCAGTCTGATTGTCAACTAATTTGTATAACTTCCCATGATTTTTGTAAACAATGGATGGATGGTTTACATTTACTGGCTTACTCTAAACTACTTTATCATTATTCCCTGAATGGTTTTTGTTTGGTTGCTGTGCGCTCAGCTGGTTTGGACACATTGACAGGACTAAATGGGGCGGCTATACCAATATATTCCAAGAGTAATTCCAACATAGTGTAGTATCATTCCAATCTTACTGGACTTCATAGTTCAATATTTCTTGAAATACTGTATCTGCCATGATTAAATCTCCTTAATACCACCCTCTCTTTATTACTATTAACAAACTGCAGTCTTTTACTTTATAAATGCCTACCTCTAATTGTTTCTCTTCTCTTGAATCTTGATATATATATCTCTCTCTCTGATACTCATTTGATACTCATTAGCTAGTTAACTTTTTGCTCAAGTGATGTCTCCTGTTTCTTGGCATGAATATGTTGAATGTTCATATCATCATGATTCAAATTCTACTTCAGTCATGTTACATTGGCTGGGGTCATTTTTCTGGCACCATGTCCTCGAATGATAATTTTCTCAGCCATTAGCCTAATCTTTCTGCTTATAATTCTTGTATTATTATTACAAAGGTAACATTTGAAATTCTCTCTTAACAAGCCTTTGCTTGGAACCAATAATCATCCTGATATGCGAATTTTGTTATGGTTTAAGGTTTCATTTATTGTGGTAGCTCTCCTAGCCTTGTCTTATGTTGTTCTCTGCATACTGGCCTTAAGCGAGGGTGTCGGCTCTCGATGGGACGTGATCGAGTTTTTATTCCAGCTCTTTCAAGCAGTAAGTAATGTTGTTTTGGTTCTTATCATACATGAGAAAAAATGGGGAGCTGTTTCTCATCTAGTGCACCTTCGGGTATATTGGGCTGCCAACTTTGTTCTAGTATGTTTGCTACTTTGTTCTAGTATGTTTGCTAACCTCTACAGCTATCATTCATTTCCTCTTTGGTGGAACCATTGACCCAAAAATGAGAACAGACGATGTGTTTTCGCTTGTGACCCTTCCACTATATGCATTTCTTTGCGTTGTTGCCATAAAAGGGTCATCTGGGATTTGTCCGATTGTTGAAAATATCGATTAGAACGAATCAATTGGAGTAGATTGCTGAGGGGTTGAGCCTCAAACACAATCCAAACTACTACAAGTCCCTGATCTAAGATCCGCCTTCAACTTGATGTCCGTCCTAAGAGCTTTATCCGAGCCGGAGAACCTGAAAGGACTAGGGGGGGGGGGGGGGTTTGGGTTAGAAGGGTAACCCGGTTTGCTAGTGTCAAACCGGGAAGAGACTTTACTCAAGAGAGAGAAGAAAACTCTCAATGTAGTAATTATGAGGGAAGTTATGATATGAGTTGACTTATCTTAATGTATGGGATCTTGTGCTATATTTATAGTTACCATGTACTTATAAAGTGGTTCATAAGATGATGGCAAGTGTATATTCAGGATTTGGATAGCAATGCTCCATTGGCCCATGTCCCAATAGTATGTGAAAGTACAACACCATTAGATGGGCCTGGGAGGGTAGATTTGTCCTTTTACCTCTCAGAGTACTATTCTGACTGATGGGTCCGTGTGAGACCTTTAGAATGATCCGAGCTCAGTGACGGTCCGAGACACAAGCTGCTCGGAAGTATCTTGGAGGTTCCAATGTGTACGTTTGGTCTTATTGTTAAGGTGGCGGCCGAGTTTATCTCGTCCGGTCCGTTTGGCATCCTGACAATGTCGGATATGTGATCCTTTGTCGAGTTCTGAGGTCGTGCCCCAGCTAGCTCGGACTAGCTGAAAAGATGTACTGACCTGAATGTACTGGTTGACCCGGAAGTGTTTCCTTAAGGCGGACTTCCCAAGGTCGGACAAGTACTGAATTGGCCATTCTAGCCTTGATGCGCTCTAGGACACGCTCTATGGCACCCTTAACGGATTGGACATGTATCCGTATCAATATAGATAGTAATATGAGTGGCTATGCAATAGCTACAATGTTCTCTAGGGGAACGTTCAATTGGATGGGACCGCTTTTGCGTAAAGGTTACGAGTCTTCTCTAAAATTAGGTGAAGTCCCAGTATTACCCTATGATCATCGGGCTGAAAGAATGGCTGAACTCTTTGAAATGAACTGGCCGAAGCTTGGTGAAAATTTGAAGCATCCAATAAGAATAATGTTGTTGAAATGTTTCTGGAAAGATTTTGCATTACAGGCTTCTTGGCCGTGGTGCATTTATCTGTCATGTATGTTAATCCTGTTTGATCTAGAGTTTTATAAGCTTCAGTTCTGGGGATAGAAGCAATATATATGAAGGTTTTTTTATCTAATATTAGTACTACTACTCGCAAAAGTCATTGAAGTCCTTGCTTCACATTAGTTCAATTTTTCATCTAAAAAACTGGGGATGCTTATTAGATCTACTTTGATAACTGCATTGTACAAAAAGGGGCTCAGATTATCCTACTCGTCAAGACAGGCTCATGCCGTTGGACAGATTGTGAATTACAGGGCTGTTGATTGTCAACATCTCTCTGATTTAGTCTATCAGCTCCATATGCTGTGGATGATGCCGTTTCAAGTTGGAATTGCTTTGTTGATAGTGTACTTTGGCATTGCGGTTTCAGTGGTGGTTTCACTGGTCGCCGTTGTAGGGGTTATGTTCCTCACACTAACAATTACTTGGAAGCACAATTTGTACCAGTTCAACGTGATGAAGAATTGCGACTCAAGGATGAAAGCCACAACCGAATTGCTCAACAACATTTGTGTGATAAAGTTTCAAGCTTGGGAAGAACATTTTCGTAAGAAAATCTGCAACTGTCGTGGAAAGGAGTATGAATGGCTCAGTAAGTTCATGTTTCTAATATCTGGAAACTTGGGTTTGTTATGGAGCATCCCAGTTGGCATAGCTGCACTTACCTTTGGAGTCGCAATTCTTATGAGGGTACCTCTTGATGCCGCAATAGTTTTCACAGCAATGTCAGTTTTCAAGATTTTACAGGAACCAATACAAAACTTTCCACAATCTCTGATTTCGATATCACAACCAGTAATTTCTCTTGAGAGGCTGGATGGGTATTTGACGAGTCAGGAGATTGGAGACAATAATGTCGACAATGAGGGAACTTGTGATGGGTTCAATGCGGTTGAGGTGAAAAGCGGCACTTTTGGATGGGATGATGAAGGTAGTGAAAATATTCTCGAGGATTTAAGCTTTGAGATTAAGAAAGGCGAGTTAGCAGCTATTGTTGGCACTATCGGATCTGGAAAATATTCTTTATTAGCTTCAACACTTGGTGAGCTCCGCAAATCTTCGGGCAAGTTATGGGCTTTTCACTGTAGTTCTACTTTTTTGTGAGGTTTTGATAATAGTTCTCAACTACAGACTAATCATATGTGAGTATGTGACATATGGTCCATGCAAGACATAGTTAATATAATAATGCATTTGGTATTGTTTGGTTAGAATGTAATATGATATTGTTAAGATCTTACGGTCAATGTTTGCAACACCAATCGATGGTCCACCAGAAACTTCATCGCCATAGTTGTAGTGAGAGAAGTTGTTTCTTAGCTTGCAAAAAGTAACTGAAACATTAGCTCCAGGACAATTGTAAGGTGTTTCATAGCTTGCAAAAAGTAACGCAAACATTTGGTCCATGCCAGTTGTGCCTAATGATCCTTTTAAAGTTCTTCAAGCGTGGACATATTTAAAGAAATCATTATGGACGGCTAGTTGCAATTTTTATCTTTTAACATGTTTTTTCGGCGTCTTCATGGCGTTTTTCCCCTTCCCCGATTGAGATAGTGAGTTAGCCAATACACATAGCTATTTTCATTTATTACAACTTTTCTAATGGTGCTTGATAATTTGCGGAACCAGTATACCAGGCCTGGTTTTATGTAAGAATTTCAGGCCTATATGTGTGTTTGTGTGTGTGTGGGTTGGGCGTTTTATCATCATCTTACATACACATGTACATTTCTGCTTTGATATGATGTAACTAAAGATGTATATTTGTATCTATACCACTTTGTTTTCATCATAGATTCATCTTAGTTGCACTGATCAATGATCATATGTAATACTCACAGGTGGTGGTCTCTGGCACTACTGCATATGTGGCACAAACATCTTGGATACAGAATGCGATAATTCAAGAAAACATCCTCTTTGGTTCCCAATGGACAATGAAAAGTATAATAATGTGATAAGAGTTTGGTCTTTAGAGAAAGACTTGGAGATGATGGACCATGGTGATTTAATAGAGATCAGATAACGTTGAACCAATCATAGCGGTGGCCAGAAGCAGCGGATGCAACTTGCTAGAGCTGTGTATCAGGATTCTAATATCTATCTACTAGACGATATATTCAGTGCTGTTGATGCTCACACCGGAACATAAATATTTAAAGTCACATATAGCTTACAAAATTATAAAAGTGTTGTGATTTGTTCTTTTAGGTAGTGAATTATTGGTAAAGTCTATATATCTCCAAGTCTTTTGCAGGACTGCATAAGGGAGCTTTGAGGGGTAAAACAATATTACTTGTTACTCATCAAGTTGATTTCCTTCATAATGCTGATATTATACTGGTAAGTTGATGCTTCTATGTTTTATCACTCGTGGATGGATATATCTGAGTTCTCCAAAATTATTAGAATTTTTTTTTTGGAAGAATTAAAATTTTATTCAATCACAATAATCTGCCTTGAACACAAGTCGTGTTCTCTCAGAGCCAATCCCAACAAACATATTACAATTCCAGAGATGTTGCAAAAAACCGAAAGAAGTGACCACAAAATAGGACCAAAGAGGAAATCTGTCAAAAGAAAACTTTAGAGGCTATAAAACAAATACCATTCCACCCTCCTACAAAGATACAAATCGAACGCTAGAATTTTGGCCACCCCGTCGTCTAGTATGTCTCAACACCGAAGCATCGAGCCGAGAGTGAGGGTTTGCAACCAAAAACAAAAGGGCGGAATATTGATCAAAAGAGGGGGAAAGAAAGATCGATGATGGTCCCTTAAGGCATACCAATTCAATATCTATGTATAAAGTAGGAATGATACCTGGTCAAGAACAACTCCACAACAAACTAGTCCATTACTAATAATCAAAACCACATAACAGAGTGAGAACCAAATGCTCCGGTTTTGTTCCTCCAAATATCTTCAGCAAGAATAGACCCAGCTTGAGAATTCCACTTTTAATTTCTAACAACTCCAATCAGTAGCTCTTTACCTGATTTTCGATGTTTAAAACTCCTAATGGACATAACTCCCAACTCCGTAATCTTTGTAGATGAATCCATGGATCTTCACTTTCACCCAAGAACAAACATTGAATTTAATTTTCTCGAACATTTCTTCTTGTTTCCAATCGGTTCCTTGAAATACCTGCTCGCTTGCGCACCAAAGGATCCAAATTGTACAATGCCAAAATAGTTGACACAGTTTTCTAGCTTTCAAAGTTGCCAATCTTCCAAACTCTGAATGTTCCCTTCTGTTGGAATTTTTATTCCCAACCATCTTTCAACCTTCTGCCAGATTTGTTTTGCTCTTTTACAACCAAAAAATATGTGAGCCGCGGTTTCCTCCACCTTCTCTTTACAGCTTCTACACCAAATTTCTTCCCCATTTGTTATCAGATTTCTGACTTTCAAGTTATCCATCGATGGTATCCGGTTCAACATGACTTTCCAGATCAATGCGTTGATTTTGAGGGGCGCAAAATTATTCCATATCACCTTGGACCAGACAGTTTTTGGTCTCTTTCATCTGTCACGCCCCTCTCCAATTGATCATAACCTGCTCTTGAATTGTAACTCTGTTCTGGAGTTTTATTCCAGCGCCAAACATCATGCACCTATGATAAATTAACAGAACTTTTCGTAACACTCCAAAGCTTACTGACTAAATCAGACTCCCAACTGAACAAACTTCTCCTCCATTCCCAATTCACCCTCAAACCCTCTGTACCCTCCTCTAATCTATCTGCAACACTACACTCCTTATTTTGTTCAATACTATACAACCTTGGAAACAACACTCTACGAACAATCCCGTTAGACACCAAAACATCATCCCAAAACCTCGTAGATTTCCCATCCCATATATGTCTCACTATCCCCTCTCTAAATGACTCTCCACCTCCCACATATTTCACCAAATCTCTCCACCAAGAAGACCAATTTTTGCCATACGGTCTACCCCCCTCACATCAATCAACACACCTAAAAAACTGCCCATATTTAGAATAGAGAATACGAATCCATAAATCCTCACCCCCTACAAGAAGTCTCCAAACCCATTTTCCCAATAAAGAGAGGTTGAACCACTCTAAATTCTTAATATCCAATCCACCTTCCTCCTTATATTTGCACACGTTATTCCAATTGACCCACGCCACTTTCTTTTTCCCCCCACTGACCCCCCCTAAAGAAATTGACATTGAAGTCTTTTAATTTGGTTTAAGGCAAACGATGGAGTTTTAAAGAAATAAAAGAAGTAAATAGGAAGGCATGTAAGCACCGAGTTGATCATCACAATTCTCCCTCCCAAGGAAAGATAGTTATTCTCCCAACAATTCAATTCTATGTTGTATCTTCAACACCAATTTCTCCCAAATCCTCTTATCACTTGGACGTGCGCTGATGGGAAGCCCCAAGTAAACAAATGGGATAGTGCCCAAATCACAATTCAGCAAATCTGCCCAGCTTTCCGTTTCTTCCTTAGACAGACCAATTCCCATCAAGCAGCTTTTCCGAAATTTTTTCTTTAACCCCGAAAACCACTCGAAACATCTTAGCACGCATTTGAGAGTATGGATTTTTTTCTTTCTTTGCTTCTCCGAAGAAAATGGTGTCATCTGCATATTGGAGATGTGAAATTCCAAGTTCTCCTTCCCCAACTTTCCATGGCGAAAAGGGGATAGCGGATACCCTTGTCGAGGACCCCTATCCAACTTAAACGGGTTTGAAGGACTACCATTGATTAGGATTGAAGCCTCAGCCGTAGACACACATTCCATCATCCAACCACACCATTTCTCCCCAAGCACGATCATTCTCATCATTTCCAATCAACTGAATTGTATGCCTTTTTGAAGTTGATCTTGAATAAAAACATTTTTTTGTTCTTTTTTCTTGCATCATCGACTATTTCATTGGCCACTACCATACCATCGAGGATATTTCTTCCTCCTACACAGGCCGATTGGTTAAAGGAAATGACTTCATCTAATACCTTCGAAATTCTGCTAGCCAACGCCTTTGCCAATATTTTGTAAACGCTTCTGATGTGCACTCAGAGATTTCGTTTTCCGTTGTAGAACCTGTAATCCCTAAACACAATCAAGATTAAATTTATAAGTTGAAAGTCCTCAAATCCACAGTTTATAGCGAAAAATTGAATTGGGATGTCGTTCTCCATAGACACTTAGCAATGAACAAGCAAATAACGTTTGAATTTGAATGCTGAAAAGTAAACAGATTAATCTCAGACAGAATAATTAAATCGTCGTAAACCCTAAATTGCTTTGTTTGTAAATCAATAATGGAAAGGCGTAAAGGTTCCCCAACCTCCCTCTGCTATGCTACTCCCAACTTCCTAGTTAAAATCCTACGTGATTACCTCGAACGACAGAAGGGCATAACATTATGGTGCTCAAGGCACAGTTGGCATGAGCACCCCTACGCAGTTCAATGAAACTACTGTGTCACTCAGTAGAACATCACACCACAAAGGATGTATAGAGTTGTATAACCATGCTTTACGTCAAATAACTATTCCATTAACATATCACAGTATGTAAAGAACTAGCAAAAGCAGAGTTATGGCAGTTCGCCTTTACAAAAGAAAGTTAGCTACTCATGGTAACAAATCTAAGAAGAAAGGAAGAAGAAGCCTAGTCTCTTATGTCTTCGTGCTGCTGCTTCTAGGGTTTCCTCCTTCTGGGTGCCTGACGGCCAGCGGTTTGGGGTTTCACTTTCCCGAGGATTGGTTCTCTCTCAGGAGAGCTGCTTTGTGAGCTATGTAGAATTATGAGGCCTCTGAGGTCTTATTTATAGGTGAAATCTCGTGCTTAAAACGTCATTGTTCAATAAGGAAGATTTAGGAAGGCGGGCTCTGGCCTGACAGGCCAGAAAATAGCCCAGGAGAAAAACAGATGCTCCACTGTGGTCGCCTGTGGACCGCGGTGGACCTTTCTGAGGACCACAGTCTTCGATTCCTCCAGCTTCGAATCTGGTTTCTTCGTTCTTCAATTTCGGGCTTTGTAAATTCGTTTCCTCGAAAAGTGGTCTTCTACAAAGTTGTTGCATATTCAATTATCTTCGCATCGGTTAGTCGCACGATATGTTTTGACTCCTCGAACTCCGTGCAACGGTCAATCCGGCGTATTCGCTTCCTTGCCCCGATTTGGCACAATTATGCCGTTTTGGTGCCTGAAATCATGCAAATCCTCAAAAACGCGATCATGACCTACAGAAAACACGCAAAGTTGGTAATTGACCATAAAACGATACAAATATTGCATTTAAGGTGAAAAACGATGGTCTAAAAGTTTGCTACATCGCACATTTCATTGTCCCATCACCCCCCAAAACCAGTTTCTTGCTCATCCTTGAGCAAGGCAAAAACGATAATTAAGAAGTGACCATGAAATGAGCAGCAAGAATAAACCACCACATAGACAAGCAGCCAGTTTCTAGAGTTTCAAACTCTACTGACTCGCTTAGTTTCAGCTCCAACTTCTTGACTCCACAGCAAACGAGTAACAAGTAAGCATCACTCACTACAACCAGCGGGTACAAGTGTAACCCAATGTCCTTATAGGTGTACTTCGAAATCATTACCTCGCGGTATTGTTATGCAATGCTGCTCCCAAAAGTCAAAGCACAAATTAAAGTAGTACTCAGGTTGGCTTGGTAAGTAAATCAGGTAGAATAATATATAGAGGAGTGAAAGGCGAAGTATCATTAAAAGATAACAAGGTAGAATAAAGGGTAATTCAGGGGGACTTATCCTTTCGGACACCGAGTTTCTTCCTTCAACTTCGTCTTCTCGAAATGATAAATCTTCAACTTCTCTTCTATCATCGTAACTTCTCCATCGGTTGCTTCACACATAGACTACTTGCTCCTTTGTTTTCTCATTTTTTTTTGGCATACTATTTTTTGTAGTCATTTTACTGACTCGTATGCTTTTGGTTGGCCATCATTGGGCTCTTTTAGTCTCTATAGTGTCTGTTTACCGAATTTTGCACTTTTGTGCGTGCTGGTTTGGTATACAGGCCATCAACCCTCACGGACATGTAGCTTTTTAGGGCCACGCCGGTATGTGGGTAGTATCAGTAACATTCCCAACATGAAAACGGTGATCACAAGGACCACAGACCCACTCCGAGACTTTTGTGCTTTTGCTTTTTTCGGTACTTTCTTTTCTATTTTTTCTGGAGCAAGAGCTATTGATTTTCAGCACCGGTAATAAACAGTAGGGCCAACAAGGTTACCTTTCGATGATGATCATCTTCCTCTTCTCCCCCAAACCAATTTCTCGAACTGGGGTCAGGGTTTTCTTCTCTTCTTTCCCCAAAACCAATTCTCGATCATGATCAAAACATGATTCTCCTCCATTCTTTGGAACTCGTTGCTTCGTTTCTTCGTTGAAGCTCGGCGGTAGGTTGCTGTCACCGATTAAGTAAAGCAAGTATAGGATATATGGTGGAGTTTCATAAGGTCTCAAAAGGGCTTTCAGAGGGGTTAGCGAAAGGTATAGAAAAGGGTTCAATAAGGCGAGTACCACTAATCATATTTATGCTGCTGATAAATAAACACTCAAGGCTAGCAGCGTTCACACGGTTGCACACAAGACTTCAATTATAGTAGCAAGTAAACTCACTCATCAAAGTAGCATGGGTCGGATTTGGTCAGAGCACGTATTCAGCAACCAGCAAAGCAAGGAAACAAATCCACGACCCCTCATCTTAGTTATAGCTCACACTCGGTACTGTCCCACAGATCAAAACATTTTTCAACAAGCAACAGACCTTAGACGTAACAGATGAAAATGAAACTAATACTAAAACATAAATTAAACTACAAGTTATTAAGTGCGAGTATTTAAAAGTTATTACCATCCGAGTAATTTAGCAAGTAGCAATCAAATACCTCCCCCAAACCTAGCTAAGATCAGATAGGAAAACTAGGAAAGTAAAGAGAAAAAAGAAAAGATACTCCCCTCTCAGTGTCGTGCTTCCATGGAGAAATGCGTCTAGGATGGAGGATCATCCGCTGGTGGAGTGAAGAAATCATCCTGGCTTCCATAGTAGTGGCTCAGTCCTGTGCCAGATGGCGGATGGAACGGTGGCCGAGGGTAGCAATGTGGATAGTTATGCTGAGGGTAGTTTGGATAACTAGCTTCCATGAAGGCTGTTTCATGCTGAACTTGAAGACAACTCAGGTAAGAATTCCATTCCCTTCTTTGGTAGTTAGCGTACATCTCCTCTTGTTGCCTTATCTCTTCCTGCTGGTTGGCACAACATTGGTCCAAGAAAGCTTGCATCTGACCTAGATCAAAAGCTCCTTGCTGCTCGTTCCTCCTTTCCCTTGCTTCCCGAACCGCTTCCCGATGTGTGGTGAACATACGTTCGACCCTTCTTATAGTGAATGGTTTGGTCAGAGCCACGTTCCCTGCCCCTTTCATCTCCACTCCTTACTCCTTGCATATTCCTGTTATCAATCCTGGGAATGGGAGATTCTTCCTGTGGTTTCCTTATAGAGAGAGCATTTCTTCCATGATGATCCTCCTAATATCAACGTAATGTCTTGCCATTATTGAATAGATCAATAATGCCTCCTCTGCGTCGATTCCCAATTTGCATTTTCTTGGTCGGAGATTGGTGCGCACAAATTGCACCCAAAACCTAGCATAGTCGTTGAGGGCTGTCTTCGGTATCTCCCTTTGTATGTCATCTTCCTCATAATCACTTCTCAAAAGCAGGTGGTGGATCTCATCTTTCACTTCCTCGTAGCTCATGTCAGAGTGCGGGGGCTCCACAAGATTCGGTTTCTTGTTCTTCTCTGGTATCTCACAGAACTTGTTGATAGTCTGAGGTCCGAATGTGAACTCAACTCCCCTTATGGTGATAGGAGGCAGATGCTCTCATCATCTAGGTCGTCCACTTCAAGTTGGAAGAACTCCGCATAGAACTCCCTGACTATGTCGAGGTTGTAGCTATTGAGACAAGTAGTAAAGGGTCCCCACCCTTGTGCGTCCAATGGCGTTAGCATCCAAGTGAAATTCTCTCTTGAGGGACAATTGATTTCGATATTTCTTTCGGGAGCTACTCCTCGGTTTCTGTTCACTTCCAACCATGCTTGAGCTTCCTTCGAGAGTGAAGGACGAGTATCACTCTTCCCGAGCCTCCCTCTCTTCTTGCTTGACTCCCCCACTTGTGCCTTCCTCATGGTACCTAGGTTCAAAAAAGTGTGTGAGATAGCATGTTTGGAGCTAAATCATTTCTAAGGCTAACATGCAAATCCCATGGGGTTTCTTCTCCCCCAAACCTAGTGTTTGGCACGTTATGCATTTCAAGTCTTAGCTTGTAACAAGATCGATAGCTTCTCTAAAACGATACAGGAACTTGTCACATAAACTCAATTCCACAAGGTATCAAGTATCATGTTAGAGAACTTAGAATTTTTGGTCATTCTGGAACCTATGGTTGCTTATAACCCCATTTTGTACTGTAAGTTGTTTAAATTTGATTTCTGTCTGTGTAACTCCTCTAACAAAATCTGGTTGTTCTTCAACTCTACAATCTCTGTTACTGTTCTTGAGGATCATGATCAATTCCTCCATTGTCAGTTTTCATCTACCCTTTCCCCCATCCTTTCCTTGTCACTAGTGTGTATGCTAAATGTACTAGAGCTGAGAGAGTTACCTTGTGGAACCAACTGAGACTACTAATCCCTTCCTCTTCTACCTGGCTCATAGGAGGAGACTTCAATGCTATCACTTATAGCCCTGAAAGAGAAGGGGGAGCCCCCCCTGATCATTTCTCCATCATAGATTTCAATTCTTGTATCCAGGATTGTCTGCTTCTAGATATAGGTTTCTCTGGTCATTCCTTTACCTGGAAGGGGCCAGGTATCTCCCAAAGACTGGATAGATGCCTTTTAAACCAAGATTGGTTAAACATCCTTCCTCAGACGTCTGTTGCCCAAGGTCTCAAGAGATGCTCTGATCACAGACCCCTCCTGCTCACTAGTCTCCCTCTTATCCCTAATCCCAATCACAGCTTTAGGGTCCAAAACATGTGGACTCTAAATCCTGATTTCCTGAATCAAGTGCAAACCAACTGGAGTTTCCCAACTTTTCAGACTCATGGAATGAAAAAGTTTACTGAAAAACTTCAAAGACTCAAGCAAAGACTTAATTGGTGGAACAAAAATTCTTTTGGAAACATTTTCACTGAGCTAAAAAAGAAAGAATCTGCCCTTATTCTTGCTGAGAATGACTTTCTTTCAAACTATTCTGATCAAACTTTGGAGGCCTTTCAAAATATTTCTTTAGAGTGTGATTCTCTATTACAAAAGAAGAAGCATATAGGAAACAAAAAGCTAGATGCAAATGGGTGTTAGAAGGTGACAGAAACATCAAACTTTTTCATTCCATAGTTCAGAGAAAGAAAGGAAAACTCAAGGTTCATTCTATTTCCTCTAATGGCACTATCCTCACTTCATCTGATGAAATCAAGCAATCCTTGCTTAACTATTATCAACATGTCTTGACATGTTCCTCTAGTTCCTCTGACTTTGCTTTAGCCCAGGATCTGATTCCTTCTCTTGTCACTCAAGACATGAACAACTCTCTCTGTGCAGCCCCCTCCATGGAAGAGGTCAAAATGGCAGTTTTTGACCGTAGATACAACTTTTATATAGTTCGTTATAGGAATGCTTAGTAAAATATAGTTTTTTACCTACCCAGTTATCTTTTTCCAAACACGTGTACTTTCTACTCAATGCACTAAGTATTTAACCAAGTAATCCACTATACGTGGACATTTAACTTATGAGTCATTCTACTTGGGTAATGTTCTTATGACTGAAACAAGGATGCTGCAGCAGGTCCTGATAGATTCCCAGCCCTCTTCTATCAAGCTTGCTGGGAAATTATTAAATATGATCTCCTAGAAGCTATTCAAGGTTCTTCCTTGGTGATCCCATCCCTCTCAGCTTCTCCAGTTCCAACATAGCCCTAATCCCCAAAAAAGATTCTCCTGAAACATGGGGAGATTACAGACCTGTGAGTTTGTGCAACAACTCTCTGAAGATTATCATCAAAATAATCAATGAGAGACTTACTCCCATCTTACCTTCCCTCATTACTTCAAACCAGAGTGGTTTTGTTAAAGGTAGGGCTATAGCTGACAACATTCTTCTCACTCAAGAATTAGTTCACTACCTAGATGTCAAAACCAGGACCTTTGTTTTTAAACATGACATGATGAATGCCTATGACAGGCTGGATTGCACTTTTCTTCCGAACATTCTTACCCTCTTTGGTTTCAGTCCTAAATGGATAAATATTGTAATGGGCACCATCCGAAAACTGCCATTACAGTTACATCTTGAATGGGGAATCTTGTGGCTTCATAAAAGCTGAGAAAGGAATAAGGCAAGGGGATCCCTTCTCCCCAGCCCTATCCATTCTAGCTAGTGAATACTTCTCAAGAGGTTTGAATCATCTCTTTCATGCCAATTCCTCCATGTTATATGATTGCAAGGGAGGAAACAAGATCAGTCACCTTGCTTATGCAGATGATTATATCATCTTTTGCAAAGCTTCAAAAACCTCTCTAAATCTGCTGCAGAACTTTCTCACTCATTATGAGTCTCTCTCAGGCCAGAAGATCAATCTTTCTAAAAGTCAGACCTTTGCTGGGAAAAGAGCCAACAATTCTTTGATCATTTCTGAGCTTGGTATCACTACTTCTATTCTACCCTTTACCTATCTGGGAGCTCCCATAAGGAAAGCTAGAAAACTGAACCATTTGTATGAACCTCTGATTGAGAAAATAAGAAAGCACTCAACAGGTTGGAATTTAAACATGATCCCTCAAGGGGGTAGGCTTGTCCTGATAAAAAGTGTGCTCTCAACTATTCCTGTGTATATTCTCCGAGTCCTTAGTCCCCCTAAAGTAGTCTGTAAAAGAATTGAGAAAATCTTTGCTGCCTTTTTTGGGGTTCCAGTGATCTGCAGAGAAAAACTCACTGGACAAAATGGAAATCTCTGTGCTACCCCATTGATGAAGGGGGTCTAGGAATCAAAAGAGTCACTTATTTTAGCAAGGCTTTTGATTTAAATCTCTGGCTTAAGATTTATGAACAAGAATCCATGTGGTCCCAATTCATCTTTGCTAAGTACTGCACTAGAAAACACCCAAGTCAATGTCTTGCTTCTCCCTCTGCTTCTCCCACATGGAGAAGACTTCTTCTGACCAAAGATCTGGCTCTTTCCAATTTTTTCTGGTGCTAGGAAAGGGGCATATTTCCTTTTGGTGGGATGATTGGACTGGATCTGGTCCTTTGTTTGATCACTCTCACCTTACTTTTGAGGAGACTAATCAAAAAGCTCAAGTGAAGGATTTATGGGACAATGTGAATTGGAACATTAAATTTCTTAGAGAGCATCTATCCTTTTCCATTGTCATTAAGATCCTTGACATTCCTTTTAGTCCCTGCCTCCCTGACATACCAATCTGGAAACCTTCTCTAGATGGAAATTTTACCACAAAAAATGCCTGGAACTAATCAGAGAAAGACAAGCTTCTACCCCTTGCTTGGCTTCTTTCTGGCATGCTAGAATTCCCACCAATATCTCTGTCTTCTGGTGGAAGCTAGTGAATGGTTGGCTCCCTGTTGAAGCTACCATACAAGAAAGAGGAATTACCTTGGCCTCTAGGTGTCAGTGCCGCAATCACACTGAATCTATACACCATGTTATCCTCTTTAATCATGAATCTGTCAAAGTGTGGTCTTGGTTCTCTCATCACTTTCATGTTCCTCAATCTCCTGCTCATACTGTGTACACTAGATACAAAGCTTGGAAGGCCTCTTCACCTTATCCTTTAGCATCCCTGATAGGTCATGTCAGGTACTTGATACCCATGCTAATCTGTTGGTCCCTTTGGTTGGCAAGAAATGTTGCTAAATTCAACTCTAAGCCAATTAACTCTGAAAAGATTATTTGCTATATTCTATCTTTTCTCAAAGTTTCTGCAGATTCAATCTTGACAATAGAATGAATCTCCAAAATAATTGTGTCGTGTTCTAACTAATAGAAAGGAGAAAAACTAAGTCTGGGCGAATTAGGAGACGAAATTGCAGACAACGGCAAAAGAAGAAACTGGCGTCGCCAGTAATAAAGACTGGCGTCGCCAGTTTGGCGATGCGCCAAACAGTAAGTTGCTGGCGTACGCCAGTTTGATAACTGGCGTCGCCAGTTCTTCTGGAGTGACCATTTTGCCCCTTTGACGCCTTTTGACTCCGATTCTTGATATTTTGGCCTTCCCGCTCCACTTCTAGCATCCATACGAGGCATTGGAACTCCAAATCTTGTAGATGCATATAAAATACACCATTTTGCCTTCAATTAGCGCGGTTTAGCCAAATATCTACAAAACACACAAAGAACAAAACAAGTAAAAATACTCTAGCAAAACTAAATAAAACTATACTCAAGGATGACAAAAAGACGGTAAAAAAGACCAAATGAGACGGTATAAAACCGACTCATCAAACTCCACAAACCGAACCCTTGCTTGTCCTCAAACAATAGACTCTCTAAAAAACCTAGGAAAAACAAAAAACACATAGACGCAAAATAAAGTCTAGCTCCTAAGCTACCGAGTCTAAGATTGCACATAATAAGCCCAAGAAATGCAGAAGCTTTGACATCACACTGACATTCACAGAATAGCATGCACAAGTTCAAAAAGTTCGTTTCCAAAGTAAATAAAACTTAAGTCTAACACGGTAGTCCCTCACAAGTGTATCCTATGCATCTATTCACTCACACTCCTAGAAGTGTCCATTAGGAGTAATCACTCAAGAATATAGAGAGATAAGGAAGGTGACTTGCGTCACAAAGATGCCTCAAATACCTCATGCAATGTACTCAGTTAGTTATGTCGGAAGGGACTTTTTTTTGCATACTCTTTTTTGCAGTCTTATATATGACCCATATGCTTATATCTTTTTTTCTGTCTCAATTTTTTTTTTTTTTGGTAGTGTCTATTTTATCGAAAGTCCTCACTTTTTTGCATGCTGGTTTTGTGTACACGCCATCAACCCTCACGGACATATGGCTTTTAAGGGCCACGCCGGAATATAGGTAGTATCTGAAACGTGCCCAACACGACTAATGGTGGTAACTAGTACCATAGATCCACTCCGAGATTTATTTTATTTTTTTGAGAGAACGAAAAACTTGTACACAGTCTTTATCAATACAAGTAGGGCACATAAACCTCCTCCCCAAACCTGTTCTTGGAACGTGTTTGGCATAAGCAAATAAGAATGTAAAATATGCCGTTCGTCATACTTAACTTACACAGAGTACACATGAGAATGATGAGGCGCAAACGAGGGAGTTTGCACTTCCCGAATTAAATCACACAGCCGCCGGTAGCATATTTTTTCATCGGCTACGGTTTACTCACAGGCTTTTTGGACTACAGAATTAGAACAGACTTTCTATTTACAACAGAAATGAACTTACCAAACTTAAACATGCAAACTTCTAATAGTCAAGGATCAGTCAAAGCAAAAGCATTAAACAGGTTTAGTACATGCAATAGACGCTCGACTTGGGGGACAAACTTAGACTCAACCGACTGACAGACTCGAATAAGAAATGCAAAAAGAAACACATCTGAAAACATGCAAGCGAGAAGCCTAAAGCAGATCAAAACTCAAAACACCCCTCTCCAAACCTGAACTCGTGCTCGCCCTCGAGCAAACGAGTGAAAAGAGAAAAGTAGAGAGTTGATAGGAGAGGGCTTCCCTGATTGAAGGTTTCCAAGATGTGTAGAAGACTGGTGGTGTTCATTTGCGATGGTGGGTACTAGACTTCCCCATGTTCGAATTCCTTCGCCCTTGCACTTGCGAATAGATATAAAGGGTTCCAACATACCCTGCAGAATAATCCTTGCAGATAAAATCCTTAGGCAAATAATCTAATGCCTTCACCATGCCGACCTTACCATTCACCTTGTATGTTGCAGTGCGTCTAAATACGCTAATATCTATTCTAGATGCAAATAAAAATGGCCAGCCAAGGAGGATTGTATCGGGTCCCGTCTTCTGATCTTCCCGGACATCCTTTAGAACAACAAAATTGGTGATAACAGTTTCACCATTCAGTTTAACCGCGACACCCTTTGCCAATCCAACTGGTCTTCTATGTGACCCATCCGCCATTAGGAGTCGAGCTTTCATCTCTTCCAAGCCTGTGAAGCCACATCCCTTAAACAGACTATATGGAATTGTATTACATGTAGCTCCCGTGTCTAAAGTCACAATGACTTTTGAATTTCCCATCCCAACTACGATGTCAAAGCTCTTTTTACTGAGAGGATGCTCCTTCACATTTTCTGCTAACTCTTCTTCCTTGGCAGGAACTTCAACTGCTCCAGTTTCCAGGGTGCTCACTATAACTATAGAATCTTCCTCTTTTACAGAACCCAATTGTTCAACGGAAATGGCTGGATCTTCCTCTTGTTTCGGGGTCAACACCTCAACAGAATTACCGGGGGTTATCACCTCTTCTACTGCTGCTTCTCCAGCAATCGGAATCAATGATGCACCCACTAGCTGCGCAAATCTGTTTTGAAACCTCAACACGGGTCTCATTTTCCGAAACAGTCACCTCAACCGGTGTTTCTGTGATCACCTTAATAGCCATAGCTCTCTCAGAATTCTCAAGGAATTTACCCCTTTCCCTTTCTTGGTTTTTCTCTACCAGCTGCTGGAGGGTACCCTTGATCTGGTCGCTATCCCTTTCCAATCTTTGAACTGTGGCTTCTAATGCATCCAACCTCTCTGCGGTAGCTACATGTATCATCGCTGTGTGTTGCATGGTGGCATGACAACTTTTCACAAACCCTCTCAGATCCTCCAGAAAACCTTTTGGAAGATGTGATTCGGGAAGGCGGCGTTCCGGGCAATTAGAGCCGCTAAGCTTAGCACGCTTACTCCTATGCTCTAAGCTTTTTGCTATCCTCTTACAACACTTAATCTGACTAGGGTGCTCTCCCCCATCCATCCTCCACATGCCATATCAACCAGCACTTGTGAAGACTCTTCAAGTGCATCAAAGAAGAACTGGTTTAAATCTGCTGTACCAAAACGGTGATGGGGGCACTAACGCTGTAAATCACGGAATCTCTCCCATGCTTCGAAGAAGGGTTCTCCTTGTCGCTGCTTAAACTCACTAATCTGCGCTCTGAAGCTCGTAGTCATCGATACAGGGTAGTATTTGCCCACAATGGTTTGGAAAGCGTTATTCCAAGTAGTGATGCTTCCTTCTTCCAGAACGTTCATCCAAGTTCGTGCCTTGCCAAAGACACACATAGGGAAGATCCTGATCCTCAAATCATCATCTTAACCCCTCTGGGTTTCTCCAATCCAGAGATGAAATGCTCAATTTCTCTGAAGAAACCCATGACGTCCTCATTCTCGACTCCATAGAACCTCGGAAGTTATTGGAGGAGATGCTTCTTAACCTCGATACCCCACACATTAGATGGTGTGACTATAGCTGGGCGACAGGCACCTTGCACAGGTAAAAGGAGTGTGTACATTGAAGGTTGCTCCACGGTGGCCATATCTCCGACTCTGTGCAATAAGATAGACACAACACCAGAACTACGCAAACGTAAGCACCCGTTAGTTATAACAAGCACTCAAGAAGAAGAACACAGAGGTAACAAAGAAAAAAAAAATCTAAGGTAAACAAAAACAAAAACTAGAAAAAGATAAAACAAAAATACTGTAACTAAAATTCGTAAACATAACAAAGGAGTTAAGTCCCCGGCAGCGGCGCCAAAAACTTGATGTGTCAATATCAAAGTTTTAATATTTTGTTTACTTAGCCAAGAGCTAACTCTCGACACCACGAAAACCTGTAGTGTAGTGAAGTTAACCCCGAGGTCGGTCTATAGGGACTTAACTAGGCTGAGCTTCAGTTTACAAATAAAAGTAACAATATGAAAAGCAGTAAAAGTTTATTTTCTTCGGCAGCAGATTGATTAACTATCGTAATAGTAAATAACTAGGCAGAGAAAACTAGATATGATTGACACTTAACGAGATTGATATATGAATGAGGAGAATTATGGAGTGCTGGCTAGAGAACAAGCTAGCTAACAAAAAATATGTGATCCACAGGAAACGATTACCTCAAGTTGTCACTACTTGGGTTCAGAAAACGAATAACATTAGTGAAGGCGTCAATTTCACTAAGCTATGATCAATAAAGCTAATCCTACTATTATCGTTTGCAACTAACTGTTAGATTAAAGTAAGACGAAAAACATTTTGGTTGCCACGGATCAAATGCTTAATCTAACAGTGATATTGACGGATTGCGCATCAAACGTAATAGCAGGATATGCAATTTACCTGCCAGGGGCCAGATATCTCCCAAAGACTGGATAGATGCCTTTTCAACCAAGCTTGGTTAAACATCCTCCCTCAGACGTCTGTTGCCCATGGTCTCAAGAGATGCTCTGATTACAGACCCCTCTTTCTCACTAGTCTCCCTCTTATCCCTAATCCCAATCACAACTTTAGGTTCCAAAACATGTGGACTCTAAATCCTGATTTCCTGAATCAAGTGCAAACCAATTGGAGTTTCCCAAATTTTCAGACTCATGGAATGAAAAAGTTTACTGAAATACTTCAAAGACTCAAGCAAAGACTTAATTGGTGGAACAAAAATTCTTTTGGAAACATTTTCACTGAGCTAAAAAAGAAAGAATCTGCCCTTATTCTTGCTGAGAATGACCTTCTTTCAAACTATTCTGATCAAACTTTGGAGGCCTTTCAAAATATTTCTTTAGAGTTTGATTCTCTATTACAAAAAGAAGAAGCTTATTGGAAACAAAAAGCTAGATGCAAAGGGGTGTTAGAAGGTGACAGAAACACCAAACGTTTTCATTCCATGGTTCAGAGAAAGAAAGGAAAACTCAAGGTTCATTCCATTTCCTCTAATGGCACTATCATCACTTCATCTGATGAAATCAAGCAATCCTTGCTTGACTATTATCAACATCTCTTGACAGGTTCCTCTAGTTCCTCTAACTTTGTTTTAGCCCAGGATCTGATTCCTTCTCTTTTCACTCAAGACATGAACAACTCTCTCTGTGCAGCCCCCTCAATGGAAGAGGTCAAAATGGCAGTTTTTTACCTTAACAAGGAAGCTGCAGTAGGTCCTGATGGATTCTCTGCCCTCTTCTATCAAGCTTACTGGGAAATTATTAAATATGATCTCCTACAAGCTATTCAAGGGTTCTTCCTTGGTGATCCCATCCCTCTCAGCTTCTCCAGTACCAACATAGCCCAAATTCCCAAAAAAGATTCTCCTGAAACCTGGGGAGATTACATACCTGTGAGTTTGTGCAACAACTCTCTAAAGATTATCATCAAAATAATCAATGAGAGACTTGCTCCCATCTTACCTGCCCTCATTACTTAAAACCAGAGTGGTTTTGTTAAAGGTAGGGCTATAGATGACAACATTCTTCTCACTCAAGAATTAGTTCACTACCTAGATGTCAAAACCAGGGGTTCCAACATTGTTCTTAAACTTGACATGATGAAAGCCTATGACAGGCCGGATTGGACTTTTCTTCAGAACATTCTTACCCTCTTTGGTTTCAGTCCTCAATGGATAAATATTGGAATGGGCACCATCCAGAACTGCCATTACAGTTACATCTTGAACGGGGATTCTTGTGGCTTCTTAAAAGCTGAGAAAGGAATAAGGCAAGGGGATCCCTTATCCCCAGCCCTATTCATTCTAGCTAGTGAATACTTCTCAAGAGGTTTGAATCATCTCTTTCATGCCAATCCCTCCATGTTCGAGGATTGCAAGGGAAGAAGCAAGATCAATCACCTTGCTTATGCAGATGACTGTATCATCTTTTGCAAAGCTTCAAAAAGCTCTCTAAATCTGCTGCAGAACTTTCTCACTCATTATGTGTCTCTCTCAGGCCAGAAGATCAATCTGTCTTAAAGTCAGGCCTTTGCTGGGAAAAGAGCCAACAATTCTTTGATCATTTCTGAGCTTGGTATCACTCCTACTGTTCTACACTTTACCTATCTGGGAGCTCCCATAAGTAAAGGTGGAAAACTCATCCATTTGTATAACCCTCTGATTGAGAAAATCAGAAAGCACTTAACTGGTTGGAATTTAAACATGATCTCTCAAGGGGGTAGGCTTGTCTTGATAAAAAGTGTGCTCTCAGCTATTCCTGTGTATATTCTCCAAGTCCTTAGTCCCCCTAAAGCAGTCTGGAAAAGAATTGAGAAAATCTTTGCTGCCTTTTTTTGGGGTTCCAGTGATCTGTAGAGAAAAACTCACAGGACAAAATGGAAATCTCTATGCTACCCCACTGATGAAGGGGGTCTAGGAATCAGAAGAGTCACTGATTTTAGCAAGGCTTTTGATTTAAAAATCTGGCTTAAGCTTTATGAACAAGAATCCCTGTGGTCCCAATTCATCTTTGTTATGTACTGCACTAGAAAACACCTAAGTTAATGTTTTGCTTCTCCCTCTGCTTCTCCCACATGGAGAAGACTTCTTCTGACCAAAGATTTGCTCTTTCCAATGTTTTCTGGTGTCTGGGAAAGGGGCATATTTCCTTTTGGTGGGATGATTGGACTGGATCTGGTCCTTTGTTTGATCACTCTCACCTTACTTCTGAGGAGACTAATCAAAAAGCTCAAACTAAAAGATTTCTGGGACAATGGGAATTGGAACATGAACCTTCTTAGACAACAACTACCCTTTTCCATTGTCATTAAGATCCTTGACATACCTTTTAGGCCCTCCCTCCCTGACATACCAATCTGGAAACCTTCTCTAGATGGGAATTTCACCATAAAAAGTGCCTGGAACTTAATCAGAGAAAGACAAGCTTCTACCCCTTGCTTGGCTTCTTTGTGGCATGCTAGAATTCCCACCAATATCTCTGTCGTCTGGTGGAAGCTAGTGAATGGTTGTCTCCCTTTTGAAGCTACCATGCAAGAAAGAGGAATTACCTTGGCCTCTAGGTGTCAGTTCTGCAATCACATTAAATCTATAGACCATGTTATCCTCTTTAATCCTGAAGCTGTCAAAGTGTGGTCTTGGTTTTCTCATCACTTTCATGTTCCTCAATCTCCTGCTCATACTGTGTACACTAGAGACAAAGCTTGGAAGGCCACTTCACATATCCTTTACCGTCCCCGATAGGTCATGTCAGGTACTTGATACCCATGCTAACTCTATGCCAATTAACTCTGAAAAGATTATTTGCTATATTCTATCTTTTCTCAAAGTTTCTGCAGATTCTAAACCATTTGAAAAGGCTTTCTGGAAGGGAGTGCATCATCTGGCTTGTATGTGGCATCTTTCAATCAAGGCTTCTCCAACTAAGAGAGTGATCCCTGTACAATGGAGAAAACCTCCTCCAAACTGGCACAAGCTAAATACAGATGGATCCTACTCTTATAGCACCAACAAAGCTTCCTTAGGGGGGATTCTTAGAACACATGAAGGAAGTATGATCATTGCCTTCTATTCCACCTGCAATTCCACTAACTCTCTAGAGGCAGAATTAAGAGGTATCCTTCATGGTTTATGATGTGTCAATATCAAAGTTTTAATATTTTATTTAACTAGCCAAGAGCTAACTCTCGACACTACGAAAACCTATAGTGTAGTGAAGTTAACCCCGAGGTCGGTCTTTAGGGACTTAACTAGGCTGAGCTTCAGTTTACGAATAAAAGTAACAATATGAAAAGCAGTAAAAGTTTGTTTGCTTCGGCAGCAGATTGATTAACTATCGTAATAGTAAACCACTAGGCAGACAAAACTAGATATGATTGACACTTAACGAGATTGATATATGAATGAGGAGAATTATGGAGTGGTGACTAGAGAACAAGCTAGCCAACAAGAAATATGCGATCCACAGGAAACGATTACCTTAAGTTGTCACTACATGGGTTCAGAAAACGAATAGCATTAGTGAAGGCGTCAATTTCACTAAGCTACGATCAATAAATCTAATCCTACTATTACCGTTTGCAACTAACAGTTAGATTAAAGCAAGACGAAAAACGTTTTGGTTGCCAGGGATCAAATGCTTAATCTAACAGTGATATTGACGGATTGCGCATCAAACGTAATAGCAGGATATGCAATTTAATCTAAAAAGCATAAAATAATCGTAACCAGATTATACATAAACGCATAAACCCTAGCTACTAGCATGCTTGAATCCGTCACCACCCCATAATCAGGGTATTTAGCTACTCATGTTATGTAAAGACATAATCAAATAAGCAATTAAACGATTAACACACATAATCTAATACTAAATACGAGGAATCGATCAATTGATACAGGTTTACCCTTCGTTGTCAAAAACCCTAGGTAGAATCTGAAGCGATTGATGCAAGAAAGTATGTAGATTGCACTCCCAATCAATGATAATCGGCGGATTACAAGGTGAAAATCGTTGGAAACTAGGTCTAGCTTGAGAGAAAAGTTCAATCTTGACAACAGAATGAATCTGCAAAATAATTGTGTCTTGTTCTAACTAATAGAAAGGAGAAAAACTACGTCTGGGCGAATTAGGAGACGAAATTGCAGCAACGGCAAAAGAAGAAACTGGCGTCGCCAGTTAGAAAACTGGCGTCGCCAGTAATCAAGACTAGCGTCACCAGTCTCCAAACTGGCATAGCCAGTTTAGCGATGCGCCAAACAGTAAGTTGCTGGCGTACGCCAGTTTGGTAACTGGAGTCGCCAGTTCTTCTGGAGTGACCATTTTGCCCCTTTGACACCTTTTGACTCCGATTCTTGATATTTTGGCCTTCACTTCTAGCATCCATACGAGGCATTGGAACTCCAAATCTTGTAGATGCATATAAAATACACCATTTTGCCTTCAATTAGCGCGGTTTAGCCAAATATCTACAAAACGCACAAAGAACAAAACAAGTAAAAGTACTGTAGGAAAACTAAATAAAACTATACTCAAGGATGACAAAAAGACGGTAAAAAAGACCGAATGGGACGGTATAAAACCGACTCATCAAACTCCCCAAACCGAACCCTTGCTTGTCCTCAAACAACAGACTCTTTAAAAAACCTGGAAAAAACAAAAAACACATAGACACAAAATAAAGTCTAGCTCCCAAGCTACCGAGTCTACGATTGCATATAATAAGCCCAAGAAATGCAGAAGCTTTGACATCACACTGACATTCACAGAATAACATGCACAAGTTCAAAAAGTTCGATTCCAAAGTACATAGAACTTAAGTCTAACACGGTAGTCCCTTATAAGTCGATCCTATGCATCTATTCTCTCACACTCCTGGAAGTGTCCAGTAGGGGTAATCAATCAAGAATATAAAGAGATAAGGAAGGTAACTTGCGTCACAAAGATGCCTCAAATACCTCATGCAATGTACTCAATCAGTTAAGTCGGATGGGACTTTTTCATAGCTCTGTAACAATCAGCAGTAGACTCATAAAAAGGCAGTCGTTCTCTCTTTTTCAATACATATATTTTTTTTGCATACTCTTTTTTGCAGTCTTATATATGACCCATACGCTTATATCTTTTTTTCTATCTCAATTTTTTTTTGGTAGAGTCTGTTTTACCGAAAGTCTGCGCTTTTGTGCGTGCTGGTTTGGTGTACACGCCATCAACCCTCACGGACATATGGCTTTTAAGGGCCACACCGGTATACAGGTAGTATCTGAAACGTGCCCAACAAGACTAACAGTGGTAACTAGTACCATAGATCCACTCCGAGACTTATTTTATTTTTTTGAGAGAACGAAAAACCTGAACACAGTCTTTATCAATACAAGTAGGGCACATAAACCTCCTCCCCAAACCTGTTCTTGGAACGGGTTTGGCATAAGTAAATAAGAATGTAAAACATGTTGTTCGTCATACTTAACTTACACAGAGTACACATGAGAATGACGAGGCGCAAACGTGGGAGTTTGCACTTCCCGAATTAAATCACACAGGCGTCTATACAATATATTTTTATCGGCTATTGTTTACTCACAGGCTTTTTGGACTACAGAATTAGAACAGACTTTCTATTTACAACATAAACGAACTTAGCAAACATAAACATGCAAACTGCTAATAGTCAAGGATCAGTCAAAGCAAATGCATTATACATGTTTATTTCATGAAAATAGTCGCTCGACTTGGGGGACACACTTAGACTCAGCAGACTGACAGACTCGAATAAGAAATGCAAAAAGAAACACAACTGAAAACATGCAAGCAAGAAGCCTAAAGCAGATCAATACTCAAAACACCCCTCCCCAAACCTGAACTCGTGCTCGCCCTCGAGCAAACGAGTGAAAAGAGAAAAGTAGAGAGTTGATAGGAGAGGGCTTCCCTGATTGAAGGTTTCCAAGATGTGTAGAAGACTGGTGGTGTTCATTTTCGATGGTGGGTACTAGACTTCCCCATGCTCGAATTCCTCTGCCCTTGCACCTGCGAATAGATATAAAGGGGTCCAACATACCCCGCAGATAAAATACTTTGGTAAATAATCCAATGCCTTCACCATGCCGACCTTACCATTCACCTCGTATGTTGTAGTGTGTCTAAATACACTAATATCCATTCTAGAGGCGAATAAAAATGGCCTACCAAGGAGGATTGTATCGGGTCCTATCTTCTGATCTTCCCGGACATCCTTTAGAACAACAAAATTGGTGATAACAATTTCACCTTTCAGTTTAACCGCGACACCCTTTGCCAATCAAACTGGTCTTCTATGTGACCCATCCGCCACTAGGAGTCAAGCTTTCATCTCTTCCAAGCCAGTGAAGCCACATCCCTTAAACAGACTGTATGTGATTGTATTACATGTAGCTCCTGTGTCTAAAGTCGCAATGACTTTTGAATTTCCCATCCCAACTACGATGTTAAAGCTCTTTTTACTGAGAGGATGCTCCTTCACATTTTCTGCTAACTCTTCTTCCTTGGCAGGAACTTCAACTGCTCCAGTTTCCGGTGTGCTCACTATAATTGTAGAATCTTCCTCTTTTGCAAAACCCAATTCTTCAACGGAAACGGCTGGATCATCCTCTTTTCCGGGATAAACTCCTCAACAGAATTACCGGGGGTTATCACCTCTTCTACTGCTGCTTCTCCAGCAATCGGAATCAACGATCACTACAAAAAATCTGGCCTGTAGCGACGGATAGATCCGTCGCTATAGGCCAGCTATCCGTCGCCCCAGCTCTGGCGACGGATCGGGCGACGGATAGAAAATCCGTCGCCCCCCTGGAGCTGTGGCGACGGATAACAATCCGTCGTCCAATTCGCGATGGATTGGACGACGGATTGACCAATTTTTTTTTTTTTTAATTCCGAAATATAGCGACGGATAGATTTTATCCGTCGCTATATTTAGCGACGGATAGAATCTATCCGTCGCTAAATATTTTAATTGGACTAGTGACGGAATTTGAAATTCCGTCACTAATTCCGTCACTGTGAATTCCGTCACTAATTCCGTCACTATTTATTTCATATTAATCCCTATTTTTCGTAGTTCACCTATTTAATCAATATAATGTTCGATAATAAATCAATAATACGGAAAATGTTTCAATGAATAAAAAAGTAATATTCAGAGCTGGAGAAATTATCCAAACAAGTGTAAATATGAAAAAAAATCCGAACATACAGATACATAACTAGTTATCAGACGGGGGTGGGTGTGGGTGATGGCGGAACTGGGACATGAACTGCTCCATCAGAATCAAGGCGCTCGTTCTCCTCCTTCGCTCTCTGTCATGGCTCCATCTCGCCCTTTGTTGCTCCATCTCTTGAGTTAGCGAGCAACTTTGTTCTGACTGCGAGTGCACCATTTCTGAGACCTGATCCTGTGTGTAAACCGGACGTCTGGACTGCTGGGATGATGATGAGGAGCACGCCGGACTAGCCAGATGCAAACCGAGGCTCCCGAGTCCATATATTCGTCCTTTCTTGTCCGGTTTGTTGACCTCTAGGAAGATGTTGTCAACTTGTTCAGTTGACAACACATCACCCGTCTCGTCCTCCTGCCTCGCCACCTGAGCATCAACCTCAGCCTGAAATCCTAAATAGCAGATATGATCAGTTACTGTTTTTAAAAAGTAACTTGTAATAGTGTACAAATATGAACTTTAAGCAACATAAACATACCGCAATAGACGAGGCCGCAATCGGTCCATACCATACCTTGGCCTTCTTGAAGATGGCATACTTGGATGTCACCTCCCGTGCCACAGAATCAAACCAGATCTAGTCAACAATTTATCATCTACAAGTAATAGAGCAGAGACTTCATACATACACGTAATGCTAGATTGCAAAACACATATATACGCACCGATTGATAATAATCGATAGATCGCCTCCCAAGGTGGTGAACGGCCCTTCCCGCCAGACGATCGGGATGCCCGTTTCACTGTTGGTCCAAGCAACGTCCCGACATCGATCGGGCGCCATGAGGCATCCCAAAGGGCCCTCCGTTGCATCAACTCGTGGAGGGATTGGGCCACCCGATCCCGAATGGCCTTCCACGCAGACCATATCCTCAGTTTGGATCCCATACCAGAACGCGCCAGATCTGTGGATCAACTCTTGGAATGAAGTACTCCTTCTACATTTCCAATTTCATACAACATCCAAAGTCAATACATGTCCTAACAACATAACAGATATGGTGACTAACATATCACCCAAATAAAGTGGCTAACATACCACTCACATATAGTGGCTAACATACCACTCACATTGTCCTAAAATTTACTAACACAATGGTGACTAACATATCACCCAAATAAAGTGGCTAACATACCACTCACATATACAGTGGCTAACATACCACTCACATTGTCCTAAAATTTACTAACACAATGGTGACTAACATATCACCCAAATAAAGTGGCTAACATACCACTCACATACAGTGGCTAACATACCACTCATATTAAAACGATTATAATTACGAACAAATGAATGTCATATTTGAACTTACCCTCAGCTCATCGAAGTACTCGGCCCTCATGCGCTCCGAGATGTGGCTCCAACACTCACCACCCTGCCCCGGTGGCTCTCTCCTGCTCCGGAAGATGTCACCTAGTTTGTTGTGCACCTCCCGAGGCCATAAGTCATTGTCAATGTATAAGATACAAGAAACGAATATGCATTACTTTAGTACAACAATTTATACTTGTCAACTATCATTATCAGTTATGTTTTACATATTTAAGAAGAATGTATAATACTTACTTGGCAGGACCAATAGGGAAAATCACAGGCAAGCCGTCCCATGTGACGTTGGGATTGTTTGGATCGAACACGAGGTAGGGACAATCGTCGTGGTCGTCCTCCAGCATGTGTCCGGCCGATTTGGTAGATCCACGGTTGCTCTCGCCTCGGGGTCTCGAGAATCCGAGACCTCTTGTCACGATCTTGAGCCCTCCTCGACGGTGTCCCCGACCCACCACTATCATGCGGTCGGCTGCGTGGGGGGGGGGACGATAGGTGGACGGCCTCTGTCGCGGCATCTGCAAAAAAATGTAATAAATACAATAAAAATGTGTTAGTACGAGTTATAATACATAACAGATTATAATAACACATATAATTACTCATAATACACATAATATACCGTTATCGCCATCCTCTAAGACTACATATTGGTCCTCGTGCAGATCAAACAACTCATCATCTGCTTCTATGGGATCTTCTGCTTGTTTATCGACATCCTCTTGTTGGTACGAGTTGGTAATTGAGTCGTCTTTCTCAATGTACTCCACTTTCGAGCGAGCACGAATAGGTACCGACTAACCATTCCCCTTATCGCTTGGATATTCAAGAAACACCACTTGTCGTGCTTGAGTCGCCAGAATAAATGGTTCATACTTGGTTCGGTACCTCTTCTTTTGGTTCACATCAACCATTTCATACCGCTCGTTCTTCCTCGTACCTCCTGGATTAGGATCATACCACTCAACGTCAAACAAGAAGGTTCGTTTAAATGGCAATCCAGAATATTCAATCCTCACAATTCGCTTTTAGCTTGTGGAAATCAAACAAAGTAGCGTCTCCATACTCTTACGCACCATTAACACACACCGGAGTTGCTTGTCGCCATGGCCGTGTTACATTCAAAGTGTGGAACCTAAGGCCATGACTATATAACCTCGGAATGAGTAGACCATTTTGAAAGGACCCTCTGCGAGCCTTTAAGTATATGCATGTGACGTTGTTAATAGGATTCGGACATACTCTCGGAACCAACTGGAAATTTCAGAGGAATTTTTGAGTCAAGTAGTTCCTCTAGTGTATCCTCTCATCCGAGGATTTTCTTCCAAACAACGCTTTTGAAAAAGCGCAAACATTGATTCGATGATAAGTCTATAATTGAAGTAGAGACTTGCGTAGCTATATTAAAATTTAAATAAATGGTTGCTGACCTCGCAAATAGTACCATATACTGGTCAACCTCAGCACAATTCGTAAGGACATAATATTGAGCTGCTTTCAACTCTTTATCCGTAAGATATTCTTTCTTAGCTGCACCAAGAGGTCTCCCTGATACCCTGAAGACAGATAGGGAAAACTCATCATCCGCTTAAACTACGAATGTGTCGCATTTCGAGCCTTCTTGTCTTCATAGGGACGTGTTCATCAAAGTAATAAGAGCGAAGGTTGCGCTTCCTCTCGAATGTAGGCATTGGCAATCGAACCTTCAGTTTAGCTTTGTTGTTGACATACTTCTTCAATTTCCCAAGTACCTCTCGAATGGATACATCCATCGATCTTGAACCGGACCAAAGAAGTCTCGCTTCATGAGGAAGGTGAACCGACAAGTGCTCCATAGAATCAAACCAGCTCGGTGGAAAGATACGCTCGAGCTTGCATAGAATCAATGGTATGTTCCTTTCAAGATTTTCCAACACTTTATCATGAACCACCCTTGTGACTAAATTTTTGAAAAATAAGCTCAACTCGGTGATAGCAGTCCATACGTGTTTGCGAAGCTCTCGAAATGCTACCGGATAAGCCTCTCCATGAACACATGACAGTCGTGGCTCTTCATCCCATAAACCTTTGTTTTCTTCAAATCCACACACCTCTAAATTTGAGGCGTAATTATCTGGGAAACTCAATGCCCTCACCCAATCAAACAAAATTGACCTAGAAGTGTTGTCAATTGTGTAGCACGCCGACCACTTACCATTCTCATCCTTCTTTGTCAACTCAGGACTTTTACACCACGTCGACAACTCGGATCTAGACTTCGCATGGTCCTTTGTTTTTCCCTCAATGTTGCAAAGTGTATTGAATAAGTTCTCGAACACGTTCTTCTCAATGTGCATGAAATCTAAGTTGTGACGGATAAGAAGACTGCTCCAGTAAGGCAAGTCGTAAAATGCTTCTCTTCCTCCAACCACATTTTTACCAATTTTCTCGTTATGCTTCATCCACCCAAGCTCACCACCTTCATAAGACCCAATCTATCAATCTCCGCAAGAATTTGTGCACCAAGAAGTCTTGTCGGGCTTTTTTGACGACTTTATTTTTCAAGAATTGATACTTGTTCTTCTGAACGGATGGTCACTTTCTAGCAACCCACGATGACAATCAAACCAACTAAATTTTCCACTACCCTTCGCCTAAATGCATCTCAGATCCTCCAAGCAATGCGGACATGCATATTTCGTTGTTTTCCTTCCAGATAGCATGGAGTACGGGGAAGTCACCACGGTCCAAAGAAGAGCTGCTCTCAAGGTGAAGTTCTTTTTGTCGACACATCATATGCAGGGATACCATCCGTCCACAACTCGATCAGCTCCTTGATTAGGGGTTGCAAGAAAACATCCAACGTCAGTCCAGGATCTTTCGGCCCAGGCACCAATGCAGTCAGAAACATGAATGGCTCCTTCATGCACTCATCGGGGGGAAGATTGTACGGTGTGAGCATAACTGGCCAACAAGAGTATTTACGTTCACTACCGAACGGGTTAAAACCATCCGTACAAAGTCCCAATCGTACATTTCTAGATTCGGCTGCAAACTCTGGATATGTCTTGTCAAACGATTTCCATGCGGGTGAGTCTGCTGGATGGTCCATTCTACCACCTTCAGCATTATCCGAGATTACTCGCTCCTTGTGCCACCGCATTTTATCCGCAGAAGCACTTGAAGCATACAATCTTTTCAAACGAGGTGCTAGAGGGAAGTACCACATTTTCTTATGTGAGAGATTTTTCTTTTGTCGTTTCTTTGCAGCCCCCTCCTTGTAACGCTTGTACCGTTCCTTACCACAGAACTTGCATTCTATTAGATCCGCATCCTCCTCCCAATATATCATGCACATTTTGGACAACGATATGGTTACCACAAATTTCTAATCCCCGCATCTTTTTCTTCGCTTGGTAAAAGTTGGTGGGAACTAGGTTTTCTTCAGGACAAAGGTCCGACATTACGTCAACCCATTCATTGAAGCTCGTTTCAGATTGCTGGCCATTAGCCTTACAACTCATTAGCCGAGATAACAAAGACAACTCAGTGAGCTTACACCCCGGGTAAACCGGCTTCCTTGATGATTCTAACAAGTCAAAGAACAACTGATCCTCGGGATTCGGTGGTTCCTCCACCTCCACCTCGGTTTCGGTTGGTTGTGTCCTGAACTCCGCCTCGCAAAGATCGTTACACCATTTGTTCGACTCGAGCTCGAATAGCATCGCCTTCAGATGTACTTTGTTCCCCGACTTGTTCATTTTTTCTCTTCCTTCCACGTTGTCTGTATTGGTCATATGTATTGACGGTCTTTGCTTCCTCACCATGATGATTCCATACCGATACGCAGCAGAATCCATTTTTCCTCAAGTCTTTGGACTACCACTTTAGGAGTCACGTATTGCTTGTTTCAGACCTTTGTTTCATTGCACAAGGACACTTTATCAACCCATCCTTTACACAAGCGGTTGACATTGCAAATTCAATGAAACCTTCAACCTTTCGAGAAAACTCCATTGAACTCTGCCATTGAGAGTACGACAATACATCCATCCACGATCGGTATTCATTGAATAATTAGATAATAACCTGACACGTTTGAATTCATTAGATCGAGTTCTTTCATTTACGATAATAAATCAATTTCACAATAATTCAATCAATTGCTACGTAATATAAGTTATATTAGCTCCAGTCAATTGTTACGGCATTACATAATATAAGTTACATCAGCTTCAATTTTACCATAATGTTTGGTTTCATATATATATCAACTAATGATTACTAGTTATACAAGCCTAGAGACAAAACGGATGAAACTCCTCATTCTCATGCACCCCCCTCCTCATCACTTGTGACGCTCCCTACCACAGAACTTGCATTCCAACAGATCTACATCCTCCTCCCAATACACCATGCACATGTTCCGACAAGCAGAAAGGCACTCGATAGGCGGCCCCAAACCCCGCCTCTCCCTCCATTGGAGGTATGTCATGGACGGTGCTTCCTCACCGTGATGAATCCATACATGATACTCAGGCATGAATCCATAACGTCGCAAGTGCTCGAATACTGCAGTAGGCGTCATAAATTGCTTGTTTCCGCAGGTTTCCAATGTGCAAGGACACTTTATCAACCCCCCAATTGCACAAACCGGACGTCCCATGGCAAACGAGATGAAACCTTTAACCCCTTCTACAAAACTCCTAGAAACTCTGCCATTTACCGCCGTACGATCGTACATCCATGAACGGTCGGAATTCATTGTATATATACTTTATTTTTAACCTGAGACGTTCCAATTGATTAGATCGTATTTAATTTATTAGATTGATTCCAATTCGGATAAGAAGATTGTAGAGGTTAATTGTTAATTATTATATGTTGCTTATAAATTAATTATTAATTAAGTGTTCGATATTTACAAAATTGGGCATATAATTTAACCATTTCAACCTCTTAGTACATATATTATATACTTAACATACATATCAAATTAACTAATTACTCTATACATATCGAATTACTACATATATTCATATCAAATTACATACTTAACATACAAATTTATCAAATCAAAACTACATACTTCTATACTTAACAAACATATCAAACTAACTAAACTAACTATATATACTTAACACACAAATCAAACTAACTACATACATTCGTACATACCAAACTTAACATACTACATACATTCATATCATTAATTAAACTAACTATCAAATTGAACAAATTACATATAATTGATCAAATTAACTAAACTAACTACTACATACTTATCATATATACATATAATTGCTCAAATTAATCAAAATAAACAAAATCCCCAAATTTTAAAAAACTAGGGTTTTAGCCAAAATACCTTGATTAATCGGTAGAAATCTGAAATTGATCGAAGAAACAAACTCCTTGTCCCACTAGCTTCGATTAGGCACCAAGATTGGCCGGAATAACGAACAATTCACCGGAAACCGAAGAGAGGAGAAGAAGAGAATTAGGAAGAAGAAGGGAGAAGATGAAGAAAATGAGGCACTCTACCTCTCTGTCCGGTCAAATTAGGAAATTCTGGGCCGACGGACACGTGTCCGTCGGCCCAGAATCGATCCGTCGCCATTTTTGGCGACGGATAGGTATCCGTCGCTATAAGGCGACGGATAATCTATCCGTCGCCCAGTTTTCAAAAAAAAAAATAATTTCTTTTTTTTTTTAATAAAAGTCAAACTTGGGCGACGGATAAATATTTATCCGTCCCCCAAGTTAGCGACGGATACATTATCCGTCGCTAATAAGCGACGGATAACTATTATCATTTGGAGGGTACCCTTGATCCAGTCTTGTCCTTTCCAATCTTTGAACTGTGGCTTCTAATGCATCCAACCTCTCAGCGGTAGCTGCATGTATCATCACTGTGTGTTGCATGGTGGCATGACAAATTTACACAAACCCTCTCAGATCCTCCAGAAAACCTTCTGGAAGTTATGATTCGGGAAGGCGACATTCCGAGCAATTAGAGCCGCTAAGCTTAGCACGCTTACTCCTATGCTCTGAGCTTTTTGCAGTCCTGTCGAACACAACACTTAATCCGACAGGAGTGCTCTCCCCCATCCATCCTCCACATGCCATATCAACCAGCACTTGTGAAGACTCTTCAAGCCCATCAAAGAAGAACTGGTTTAAATCTGTTGTACCAAATTGGTGATGGGGCATTGATGCTGTAAATCACATTATCTCTCCCATGCTTCGAAGAAGGGTTCTCCTTGTCGCTGCTTAAACTCACTAATCTGCACTCTGAAGCTCGTAGTCATCGATACAGGGTAGTATTTGCCCACAAAGGTTTGGAAAGCTTTGTCCCAAGTACTGATGCTTCCTTCTTCCAGACCGTTCATCCAAGTTCGTGCCTTTCCAAAGAGACACATAGGGAAGATCCTAAGCCTCAAATCATCATCCTTAACCCCTTCGGGTTTCTCCAATCCAGAGATGAAATGCTCAATTTCTCTGAAGAAACCCATGACGTCCTCATTCTCGACTCCATAAAACCTAGGAAGATGTTGGAGGAGATGATTCTTAACCTCGGGACCCCGCACATTAGATAGTGTGACTATGGCTGGGCGACAGGCACCTTGCAAAGGTAATAGGAGTGTGTACATTGAAGGTTGCTCCATGGTAGCCATATCTGCAACCCTGTGGTATAAGATAGACACAACTCCAGAACTACGCAACCGTAAGGACCCGTTAGTTAAAACAAGCACTCAAGACGAAGAACACAGGGGTAACAAAGAAAAAAAAACTAACGTAAACAAAAACAAAAATTAGAAAAAGAAAAAACAAAAATACTGTAACTAAAATTCATAAACATAACAAAGGAGTTAAGTCTCCGGCAGCGGCGCCAAAAACTTGATGTGTCAATGTCAAAGTTTTAATATTTTGGTTACTTTGCCAAGAGCTAACTCTCAACACTACGAAAACCTGTAGTGTAGTGAAGTTAACGCCGAGGTCGGTCTCTAGGGACTTAACTAGGCTGAGCTTCAGTTTATGAATAAAAGTAACAATATGAAAAGCAGTAAAAGTTTGTTTGCTTCGGCAGCAGATTGATTAACTATCGTAACAGTAAACAACTAGGCGGACAAAACAAGATATGATTGACACTTAACGAGATTGATATATGAATGAGGAGAATTATGGAGTGGTGACTAGAGAACAAGCTAGCTTACAAGAATTATGAAGAATCTGAAGCGATTGATGCAAGAAAGTATGTAGATTACGCTCCCAATCAATGATAATTGTCAGATTACAAGGTGAAAATCGTTGGAAACTAGGTCTAGCTTGAGAGCAAAGTTGAATCTTGACAATAGAATGAATCTCCAAAATAATTGTGTCTTGTTCTAACTAATAGAAAGGAGAAAAACTAAGTCTGGGTGAATTAGGAGACGAAATCACAGACAACGGCAAAAGAAGAAACTGGCGTCGCTAGTTAGAAAACTGGCGTCACCAGTAATCAAGACTGGCGTTGCCAGTTTGGCGTCTTAAAAAAGTCTTGGCGTCGCTGATTTGATAATCGCATCGCCATTCTTACAGTGACCATTTTGCCCCTTCGATGCCTTTTGACTCCGATTATTGATATTTTGGCCTCCCGCTCCACTTCTAGCATCCATACTAGGCATTGGAAATCCAAATCTTGTAGATGCATATAAAATACACCATTTTGCCTTCAATTAGCGCGGTTTAGCCAAATATCTACAAAACACACAAAGAACAAAACAAGTAAATATAGTCTAGGAAAACTAAATAAAACTATACTCAAGGATGACAAAAAGACGGTAAAAAAGACCAAATGAGACGGTATAAAATCGACTCATCAGTCTAACTCTCTGTAAAAGGTTGAATGTTCAAAATATCATGACAGAGACTGATTGCATGAATGTTGTTATCCTCTTGAAAAACAATGGAAGAACTAGCAACTGGTCTTTATGTTTTTTGTTAGACTTGCTAATCATGCTATTTCTTCCAACTCTTCTGGAGAATATGTCCCCCCTGAATTGCCCTATCCCTTTAAGGAAGTTGCTCTATCAAGACAAAAATGGCCCTCCTTTTTTAAGGAAAACTGCTGCACCCTCCCCTGATATTGGTTCCCACTGACTCGTTGCTGCAAAGTTCCTTTTTCTTAATGCAGATATACAAATTAATTGACTGGAGTAAGAGGATAGATTCTGGCTGGAGCTTTGAAATTGTAGTTAACAGATTTGGTTTTGAACTTATGAATGTGACTATGGGTGTAACTTGGATAACTAGGCAATTTGAATTTAGGTTAGTTTGGTATAGGAGAAGTGATTTTCCTCTGTCACATGGAAGAGAGTCGCCAATCTTGTTGAGACCATGTAGTCATGAAAGACCTTCTGTTGGATGCGAGCCTCTGGCTTTGCTTCACCCTAATCAGAACCCCTTAATTCAAATTGCCTGGTTAATCTTTTTAAACCCCATGTCCCTTCTTGGTTGGAACTGGTCTGCTTTTCTAACCACTAATGGTTGTTTATATGTGTTTTGTGATCCTTCTCTCCAGGTCCTTGCTCAAGGCTTTTTTGTTCAGTTTTGGAGCATAGCCCTTTGTGCCAAAGTTGATGTAAATGTTTTGCTGGCTCCTCTATTCTACTGTTCTTCCGTAGTTAGGCCTGTGAAGATTTTTTGTGTAGCCTCTTGGTTTGATTCCAATTTCGGCTTTGGCTTGGAAACCTTGTTAATTTGTAAAAGATACTCTAAGAGCAGTCTTAGTTTAACTCTTTCACTTGTATCCTGCTATCATTTTGAGGTTGTAAAGAACTTGTTGTACTTCATGGGTACATATATACCCCCATGAAGCCCTTTCTTTTAATATATTAGGCTAAGAGACTTGTATTTTCGATTGCCACTAAAGAACATCATTCGGAAACGAATATTCCCTCCTTAGTGGTCTTGGTTCAGGATTCGTCCGCGACCCTTCACTCTTGGCTAGACTTCGGACATACTAGAAGATTGGGGTGACCAAGATTACAACGGAATCTCTAGTCTCTAAGCTGCTTTTTAGTTAAAAAAAAAAAAAAAAGTATCAAGTTAGAGAGCATAATGCATATGAAGGATCATCCTAAGAGCATATGACTTAGCATGTATCTTTCCTAATCATAAATCATCAAGTAAAAACCATACGAGCATGTAATAGAAAGAGAAAGAAGTCATTAAGAGAATTTGTTTCCATGAGGCATTTCATCAAACACTTAGTGGGCATGAACAAAAACTCTCAATTTCTCTAACAAATTGCCATATCTCTACCAAGACAAGTGATAATATGTTAGACTCTACTTGTAAGCATGTATTCTCATCAACAATTAACACCCATATCAATCAAATGAAGCATATAATTGCAAAGCACCAAAGAAGCATGAAGAAAGTGCAAGCAAAGAGTTTAAGAATTTAAACTTGATAATGAAGATGAAATTGAGATGTACAAGAGTAGAGATCACTTACTTGATGTTGTTGATGGATGTATAAGCTAAGAATGCAATGGGTAAGTGCAAAATGTGAAGAAAGTGAAGATTTTGGGAGAAAAATGAAGTGGGGGAAAAGAAAATCGAAAGGGGGGTTTTAAGGGAGGGCAAGTGAGTTGCAAGCAGCTCACTGCGGTCCACTGGCGACCGCAGTGAGGCAGCAGCCTCACTGGTTCCGACTCCTTTTCGTTTTTTTGTTTTTTCAAACAGCAAACATAATAAATAAGAAATTTTGAAAATGATTTTGAAAAGTTTTTCGAAAAATAATTTCGGCACGAAAAATGAGAAAAAGACGAGAATTGAAAATGCGAAAGTAAATGCGTAAAAGTAAACGTAACCTTGGGTAGCCTCCCAAGAGGCACTTGTTTAAGGTCTTATAGCTCGACCCCTGTTTTTATGATGGCTTATTTGTTGAGGGTTAAACCCTCGATCCCGCTGAAGCACTTGTCCATCCATTCCTTTGTTGCGTAGCTCGAATCTTCTATCCAACGTTTTATTTCTTCTTCCTTGATCTCATCTAGCTCGGGATCTTCATCGATGTGAAAAGTAAACTCTATGTAGTCGTTGGTTTACTTTGGACTGTTTCATTCACCTTCACTCTTAACAGATCCGCACCTCGAGTTTTTGTCCTCCGACCCAAAGTGCTCGTCGGGAATCGATGGAAGAGTATTTTCAACTGATTCTTCTCCTGTCTCCCAGTATGTTTTGAATAGATCCATTGGTGCTAGCAAATCTTCAAAAGGGACTACCAATTCTTCTTCGGAGTCCATCCACTAGTCGTCTATGGCGAAATTGATCCTTGCTGCATTTGCTTCCTCAAAAGTCTCACTCGGAATCCCCATTACTATCCGGTGATTCGATATATTCATCGAAATCTCCCTTCTTGCCATGTTGATAATGGTGTTGGTGGTGGCCATAAACGGTCTTCCCAAAAGCATGGTATCATTGTACGGGTCTTCGCAGTCCACAATCAGGTAATCCACAAGAATATCGAGCCCCTCCAGCTGAGTAATCACATTACGTACGTTGCCACAGGCAGTTGCAGTAGAGCCATCGGCAACCAGTATGCCGGTTCTTGCTTCCACCATTCCTATTAAGCCAAGTTTCTTGTAGACGGCGAGTGGCATCATATTAATGCTGGCCCCTAGATCCAGGGTTCCTATGGTTGTCTTTCCCTTGATGACACCATTTATGTTGAAAGCGCTAGGGTCGGGTTTCTTCGGTAAAACTGGTTTGACCTTTTCTTCTTTGGCAGGAGAGTCTATTTCACACCGAATGCTGTAGGAGAAGGTTTGAGGCAGTTACCTTGCGTCCCTTCAGGGTTCCTTCGTTCAGATACAGTACGGTTTCCCCTCCTGATCCCTGTAACCTTGGCAGCATCAACAATCATCATTGCTTTCTCGGTGTGACCCGGTAACTTGTCTCTATCCTGTTGCAGTTCTCCTACTTCCTTGGCGATTTGACCAATCTTCAGTTACATTCCTCTCAAGGTGTTGTCCGTTCTCCTGAAGTTATCCTCAGCCTTGGCGATAAAAGAATTGATCCTCACAGTAAATTCACCCTGATGCTTCACAAATTTCCCAATGTCTCCCATCTCCTTCATTATGATATCTATCTTATCTTCCATGGAGGATGGATTGAGCAGGTTTTGTGATGGCCTTGGTGGGGGTGTCAGAACAGGTGCCATAGTAGGTGGTCTAGGTGGTAATTCGGATGGGTTTAAGCTAGGTCCAGTACGGTATGATAGGAGAGGGTGTTGAGGGATAAAGCTGTTTACCGGTTGATTTCTCGGCCTCCATTTCCTTGATTCTTGCACGTAGTGTGTCTCTTCCAGTGGTGCTGGTTTCTCCGGTTCTTCATCCACAACATCCTTCTTTCCCATCCTTATATCTATAGCTTCAATCCTCTTGGTGATCTGTTTCCAAGGAGTTTCCTCGATTGCTCTGACCTCCTTAGTAACCACCCTTCTTCCTCGTCCTTTCTGCATAGAGTTCTCACTAAGGTTCTCACACACTTCCCAAATCGTTCTTGGGGGTGCGTCTAGCAGGTTTCCTTGACATGCTCCATCGATAAGTGCTTGACTGATAGAGTCAATTCCCTTGTAAAAGTTGTTGACCTTTTCAAGTTGATCCTTGTATCTCTCCCATGCTTCGTGGAAGGTTTCTCCGTCAAATTGGTTGAAGTTTTGGATTTGGCTCTTCAGGTCGGATGTCTTTTTCAATGGGAAGTATCTGAGTATAAACTTGTTGAAAACCTCATCCCATGTAGTCTAACTGCCTGGCTGTAGTGAGATAAGCCAGTTCTTCGCCTTGTCCTTAAGGCAGCTAGGGAAGACCCTTCTTCTAAGTTGACATTCGGTGAGCCCATTTAGTGGTATAACTCTCCAACTATTGCGTAGAATTCCCTCATAAAGTGGATCGGGTCCTCAATCGGGTTCCCGTAGAAGTGTGGTAGCTGGTTCAGATGAGTTCCGTTCAGATCATACTCCCTCACAAACCTTTCCAGATAAATGCTTGAGGCATGCAGTGTAAGCCTTGACATAACATAGTCATGCATGGGTCTTTCGTCTTCGTCTACCTGTTCCACCCTTACGTCGTTATCCCTTCTTCGGTTCTCATCTGACCTCAATCTTTCCTCGGCTATCCTTAGCCTTTCCTGTTCCAGCTCTTCTCTCTCAGCTTGGATATCCAGTCGAATCTTAAGCAATTGCTAAAGTTCAGAAATTGCGACATTCCCAGATGGATTGTCGTTGATGTTTCCTTCTCAACTCATGTCGCTAGATGATTCCATGATGTCAATCTTCGCCTTTTACGCTTATCTATGTCTTCTTTCTTTTTTGGAACCAAGAGCTAACTTTCTCATTATTCAAAACAAAATAAGTACAGACCGATCCAAAGATCCAGGTAAAAACCCACGACTCAAAACTATTTGAATCAAGAAAAAATTAAAAGCAGATCACAATCCTATATGCTGACAAAAAGTGTCCAAGTTTCTAAACAATCTAGCCCTAACTGTACAAATATGAAAAATCTGCGCAATCACATGCAAACCAATTTGACCCTGCTGAAAAATAATAGCATTACGCAACATCTAAATAGCATAGATCGTCTCAGCCAACACCAACACCGGGAGCTTTTACCCTTAACAGCACCACAAATCCAAAGAACCTCATGTTCCCAAGAACAAGGCAACCGAGAAATACCAATCTTACCAAGGATAGTATGCCAAATGAGCTGAGTGAAAGGGCATTCAAAGAATAGATGGTTGATGCTCTCCTGTTGGAAACAAAAACTACAGCAACCATCAGTTATCACTCCAAAACGTGCCAGCCTATCTTTCGTTGCCAACCTCTGTGTCATACACAACCACAACACAAAATAAGCTCGAGGTCGAGCACGATTACCAAAAAATATCATCCTCCAAACCACACTTGGTTTAGGACCGCGTAACTCTTCATAAAACTTTCTCGTAGGAAACGTGTCCCCCTCATGCAGCTTCTCCCAAATCTCACTATGTACCACTCCAGTTCTTTGTTTAAATATAGACTTTACAATCTAAGGGCAATTATTCTTCGGGAGATACTCCATAACAAACCACACCTAATATAGTACGCATGAATCCATCGCACCCAAAGCTTATCGGCTTTCTCACACAAATTCCATTAAAGCTTAATCATAGTCACCTTATTTCACTCAACTATAGAAGTAATGTTCAAACCAGCTGCCGACTTTGGATCACACACACTATCCCACGAAATAGGTGCCTTTCGAGTCACTTCCTCCTATCCACTCCATAAAAAAGATCTATAAATAGCCTCAATATGTTTTAACACCTTCTTAGGAAGTGGAAAAATCTGCATCCAGTAGCTCGTGATCGAAAACAACACACTCCTGATTAGCTGAACTCGACCCGCATAACGAAGAAGTTTAGCAGACCAATGTTTAAGTCGTGCCACAATCTTCTCAATTAACGGCTTACAGAAATGGATTGATAACTTCCTTATGGTTAAAGGAACACCCAAATATTTAACCGGCAGCTCTCCAGATACAAATCCACTCAACCTTTTTATCTGCTCCTGTTCTTCTAGTTTAACCCCTCCAAAAAATATCCGACATTTAGAAACATTTGCCTTCAAACCAGTAGCGAAAGAAAAAGCCTCAAATGTATCTGTAAGTAACTGAACAGAACCAGAATCACCTCTACATAAAAGAAGCAGACCATCCGCAAAGCAAATATTAATTAACTTAACCTTCTCACAAAGAGGATGAAAATTAAAATCTGGTTGAGCACACAACCATTGCATCTTCCTTTGTAAGTAATCCATCACCAACAAAAAAAGCAACGGAGATATGGGATCCCCTTGTCGAATACCCCTCTTGGCAACTAAAATCCGGCTTGGTACACCATTAATATTATACCTATAAGACACAGACCGAACACACACCATCACCCAAGTAACAAAATGTCTCGGGAAACTCATCTCCATCATAATCCCTTCCAGCGCATCCCAATCCAAAGTGTCATATGCCTTTTGCACATCCATTTGAACCATACACCGAGGAGAAATCCCTTTCATAGAGTACCCCTGAACCAGCTCATGCGCAATAAGAATATTATCATGAATAACCTTTCTTGGCACAAAATCAGACTGACAGTGACTTACCACAGTACCTATCACCAAGCTTAATCTCCTCGTAAGAATCTTAGAAATGATCTTATAAAGTGTTGTACAACACGCAATAGGCCTCATTTCCTTCATTAACTTTGCTGCTTTAGTTTTGGGAATCAAAGTAACTAAAGTGCAATTCACCGCCTTGTAGAGCCTATTTGAATGGAAAAAATACTGCAGCCACAACATCAACCTTTATAACACTCCAGATAGCTTTAAAAAACTTCGCATTAAATTCATCGATCCCCGGGGCTTTATTATCCCCTATGCCCTTCAAAGCCTGGAAAATTTCAGCTTATGTGACATTAGTTGTTACTAATCGACATCATCAGACTCCAGATGAGCCAGCATAGTCTGAGAGTGCTTTTCCTTAAGAATCGCATGAAAATATGTATTATTCCCATCTCCAAGCTTAATCCAATCCAATCTAGCCCTTTGTTGTAGAAGTTTCTCCTCCTCAGTACGCAACTTTAATAGATTAGCAATACACAGCTTCTCATTCAAAATGAGTTCTCCATTAGTGTTATCCTCTTGTACCATCCGTTGAGCATGTTCCAGATCACCTCTAGCCCGCATAATACGCTGTTCCAGCTGATTAAACTCCTTGCTCAAACATCTCGTAGCAGGTTGCAAAAGTCTCAACTTTTGCCACACAGTAAACATAGGCCTGCCAAGTATAGGCCGAGACCAAATAACATGTATAGTCTCCAGAAAAGTCGCCTTATAAGAACACAATTCATGAATGTAAACAAACTATGACGTCTTGGAACAACAACTTGCTGAAAATCCACAAACGAGGGACAATGATCCGAAATACCAGGTTCAAGTGCTGCCACTTGTATCCAAGGAAAGGACCGAAACCAGTCCAAATTACCCAAAGCCCGATCAATTTTAGAATAAATCATCCCTTGCGTATGCTTAATAGACCAAGTATACTCATTACCCACCATGGGAATCTCACACAAACACACCGCATCCATCATCTACTCCAAATAAATATACTCGCAAGCTTGGATAGGATTCCCCCCTATCCGATCAGTAAGATGGAGCACATTATTAAAATAACGAAGTAAAATCCACGACCCAACCACACCATTAGACAGTTGCCTTATATCATCCCACAACATCTTCCTTTCATTCAAATGGTTATGGGCATAAATAACAATAAGAGTGAAAGAAATATTGTCATCCTTGCTTTTCACCAAACAATGAATAAACTGATCAGAGGCTCCAAGTAACTGAACATCAACCTTTACACTATCCCATAGAAACCAGATACGACCATTACCAAGATGCAAATAATTATTAAGAAATGACCAGTTCCTTTTCATACGACTTCGAATCCTAATCGCATTAAGCGGTACTACTGGTGTTCCTTCACTTCTCCTGCCTTGCATAAAGACTAACAGACAAACTTTTGCAGATAGATATAAAACATGCTAGAAAGATAATAAACATAAATTTAAAGTTACTTGTTTTAAGGTTTTTGATAAGAAAGTAAACTAATACGGCAAAAAAAATATTTTTGGGTTTTTTGCTGTAGAAATCGATTCCATAGGTTTTACGATTTTTTTGGGTTTATGCTATACGTATTTAAAAGACAGTGCATAAATTAAAAAGCGAAAGAAAGATTTCAACTCATCTCGGATGATTGAAACTTGTTTGAGCGGTCAAGTGTCCCCGGCAGCGGTGCCAAATTTTGATGTGCACTCAGAGATTTCGTTTTCCGTTGTAGAACCTGTAATCCCTAAACACAATCAAGATTAAATTTATAAGTCGTAAGTCCTCAAATCCACAGTTTATAGCGGAAAGTTGACTCGGGATGTCGTTCTCCACGGACACTTAGCATAGGAACAAGCAAATAACGTTTGAAAATGAATGCTGAAAAGTAAACAAATTAATCTCAGACAGAATAATTAAATCGCAGTAATCCATAAATTGCTTTGTTTGTAAATTAATGATGGAAAGGCGTAAAGGTTCCCCAAACTCCCTCTGATATGCTACTCCCGACTTCCTAGTTAAAATCTTACGTGATTACCTCTAACGACAGCAAGGCATAATACTATAGTGCTCAAGGCGCAGTCGGCACGAGTACCCCTACTTAGTTCAATGAAACTACTATGTCACTCAGCAGAACATCACACCACAAAGGATGTATAGAGTTGTATAAACACGATTTAGTCAAATAACTATTTCATTAACATACACAGTATGTAAAGAAGTAGCAAAAGCAGAGTTATGACGGTTCGCCTTTACAAAAGAAAGTTAGATAGTCATGATAATCTAGAACAGAATTCGAAAATCTAACAAGAAAGGAAGAAGAGGCTTAGTCTCTGATGACTTCGTGTTGCTGCTTGAAGGGTTTCCTCCTTGTGGGTGCCTTACGGCCAACAGTTTGGGGTTTCACTTCTCCGAGGACTGATCTCTCTCAGGAGAGTTCCTTTGTGAGCTGTGTATAATTATGAGACCCCTAAGGTCTTATTTATAGGTGAAATCTCGAGCTCAAACCGCCATTGTTCAATTATGAAGGTTTAGGAAGGCAGACTCTAGCCTGACAGGCCAGAAAACAACCCAGGAGAAAAACAAAACCTCCAGTGCGGTCATCTATGGACCATAGTGGACCCTTCTGCGGTCCCCTGTGGACCACAGTGGACCCTTCTGTGGTCCCCTATGGACCGCAGTCTTCGATTCCTCCAGCTTCGAATCTGTTTTCTTCGGGCTTCGTAACTTCGTTTCCTCGGAAAGTGGTCTTCTACAAAGTTGTTGCATCTTCAATTATCTTTGCATCAGTTGGTCGCATGACATGTTTTGATTCATCGAACTCCGTGCAATGGTCAATCCGGCGTATTCGCTTCCTTGTCCCGAGTTTGGCACAATTATGCCGTTTTGGTGCGTGAAATCGTGCAAATCCTCAAAAACGCGATCATGACCTACAAAAAACACTCAAAGTTGGTAATTGACCATAAAACGATACAAATATTGCATCTAAGCCAAAAAACGAAGGTCTAAAGGTATGTTATATCGCAGATTTCATTCTCACATCAGCTTCCAATTAGTGAGATTGGTTCTCACACATAGGAATGAGAGTTATGTATGATGCGTTTAAGCCTCGCACAAGCTTTGAGGGTTTTTTTTTTTTTTTAGTTGGAAAGTGGAGTCAAGCTCCTATATTAATACTGGAAAATACAATCATGGGGGTTTATAAGAACCCATGGCCATCAAACTCAAAATTACAAGTTCTTTCCAAATTCTAGTAAAACTAAAGATCACACAATTATCCAGAATCACCAAAAGTCCTATCATTCAAATCGAAATAACTACACAGCTGTAGCTAGACAAGAAAGCTATACCATACATCACTTCCCTACTATCAACAATGTTAGGCAGTATACTACCTTTAGGATACCACAAACCAAACCAAAAGAGAACCGAGAGGACACAAAAAATAGTTACTCTCCAGTTCGTTCCACGGACTAGCCTGCGGACCCATTACCAGACAAATTCCCTCTAACACCTCGAATGTACCAAATCATATCAATCATCATAAAAGATTAGAGGGTGAAGCTCGTTTACCATTCTTTTGTCCAGACTTCTTCTTCTTACTTGATCTGAGAGAAGTATAAAAATTCCCTTCCTTTCCAGCTTTTGCAGAGTTTCTCGTCAATCTTCCAATAACAGGAGTAGGGATGTAGGATGCTAAAAAATCCTTTTCCAAACCAGACTCATCAAAGTCCATCCCCATAAAATCTTGCGTGTCCGAACTAACATCATGATCAGAAGTCAGAGAAACTAGAAGTAAATCATTGGCTGATCTACTTCGGATTCTCAAAACAGGCTCAAACTCCGGATTATTCTCGCCAAAAGGAATGATCGGAGTTGAAGGAATCTGTTCTTCAACTAGAAGAGAAGGAGACGCAGCCTCCAAAATGGGAGATAAAACCTGAGGTTCCATCACTGTGGTAAGGATGCGTTGAGGAGAAATTGGAGATTCCCCAGGAGCAATAACATCTTCTAGCTCATCTCCAGAATCAAGACAACCATCGAGCCATGTTTAGATCTATTACCTTCATCCTCAGAATTTATACCACTGCCTAGAAAGGCAACAGGGTTGGAATTACTCTCAATACAAGCATTGAGATCTCCCACATATGTCTCAGCAGGAATCTCATATATCTCAGCAGGATTCTCAAAAGGAGTAGAAATAGGAGGAGTATCTCTTCTAGTGGAAGTATAATGAAAAAATCCTCTTCACCTGCCTCGCCTGCCTCGAAAAGATGAGTTAGAACTTCCACCCCTATAGTTGAAAGATTGTCTTCCTCTCCTACTAGAAGCTACTTGCCAAGAAGTATCAATAGGACTGCCATTTACACTTACATGACTGTGGCTTTGATGTACTGCTCGTCACCTGTACTGTCCGGGACTGTTGTGCACGCTTTTTGATGTCCAAGTTGTTCGCCTCGGCACATGTTGTGCTCGAACTTTCTACCGCTTAGCACATGGTCAGAGACACAATCAGTTCCCAGAATATCATTGAAGATGCCTTGCTTTTCCTTTGCTAAGCAAAATCCTTCAGAATGCCCCAAGTGATGGCAGAAATTACAGAAGAGTGGAACATTACTATAACTTACTTTAATAGAAGTTCCAACCCCCATGACATCAATCCATAGATGATCAGAAAGATTAACAGACACATCCAGTTCAATCAAAATTCTAGCCTGCATAAATTTACTTCTATTCGCCGTATAACCATCGACTTTTATTCGTTTACCAAGCATTTTCCCAATTTCAAATAACGCCTCAGATTACGGAAAAATAGGCGTTTTCTCCAAAGTCACCCACGGAACCTGATAGACTCTTTTTCCAGAGAGAAAAGAGGAGTCCACTTAGAGAACCGAATCGAAACACCATTCACATTAGGATTTTCAAGGAGCCAGAGAAAATCATAATCCTCTTCCGAAAACAGATTTATAGCAATGTGATTTTTATCCATAAAACTCACCGTGAAACCTGCTTTCAGCTTCAAATCCGTAAGCATCTGTGTGATTTCAAAAAATTTTGGTATGCCCAAAGAGAAAGTTCCCACAATAACTTTTGCCAATGGCTCAGACAATTTCAACACCTCAGATTCCGAAAAGGAAATTGACGGCATTCCATTAAAAGAAGAAGGAGATTTGACCGGAACAATTTTTCGAACTCCAGTGAGCAGACTTGACGGGAAAAAATATAGCGAAGGAGGTCCAGAATTAGTGAACAACTTCAAAAAAGGCCTTGAATTAACTACCGCAGCTTCACTAGACGGACCAGAAGAAAGACGAGCACTCCGTGCCGGAATAGAAGGCGGCAACCTTGCCGGAGCAAGTGGAGCAGTCAGAGCAGGAGAAGCCATAATCCTAACAGACAACTGGATTACATCAGTAAACCTGCTGATAACACGAAACCTTCGAGCTTTGACTGACGAAATCAAACGGGGAAGAGTTGATAGCGGATGGCAGATCTAAAAAGAGCCAACCGAGATCCACCCGAACCAAGACAAGGCAGCGAGGACGACGAGCTGAAGATGGCGAGCTAAGAAGACGAGAGCAGAAGATCTCGAGCTAAGTACCGGCGAGAAATCCACAGATCTGAAAAAGGATTTGCCGGAGAAACCAAGAAGAACTGAAACAATTCGACTTGAAAGGATCGTCAAGAAGGAGACAACTTAAAAAGGCACCGAAGACGCTGGAGAAGACGACCGGCGAGAAGGAACATACAGATGGACAGATCGAAGAGCGGCTAGAGATGGTTGAGATTTACACGCTGAGTGCGTGTAAATCGCACCTAGCTTGAGAGCGATTCATTTAGCTTGGAATGTGGCACAAGCTTTGAGTTGTTAAAGAACTCATCAAAGACTGCCACAAGATCCTCTTTCACTAATTTCCAACATTCCCGAAAGAAATGGAAGTTGAATCCATTCGGGCCGGGACTTTTGTCCGTTCCGCAAGCCCAAACTACCGCCTTGATTTCCTCCTCCTACAAATTTTCTTTCCAATTCCTCCTTTGCCTTTGAGCTTATTGTCTTTCCCTTCACCGTTTCTGGCAGCAGTCTTCTAAATCCTTCAACGCAGCAAATCGATCCAGAAAATACTGTCTGGCCTCCTCTTTCACTTCTTGTACGTCCTCCTTCCATTTTCCTTTGAAGCGCAGACCCCTTATGCTTCTGTTTCTCCTCTTTTTTCTCTACGCTCTTGTGGAAAAAAATTAGAGTTCGTGTCTCCTTCTTTGATCCACTTCACTCTAACTTGTTGATAACGGGTATTATCTTTAATTTCCAGCAGCCTTCCCAATTCCTTCCACTAAGAATTGCGCTCCAGTATCTCTTCTTCCAACAATAACACTTGTTCAGACTTTTTATCCAATGAATCCACCAAATCTGATTTCTCTTGAATTCTGTTATTGATATTTCCAAAATATTGCAAGTGCCACCCTCTAATCTTGTGTCGCAGCCTTTTCAACTTTTCTTTAATTATGAACCCGCTCCAACCTTGAATTTTATAACTTTTCCATTCCTTTTCTACCAAATCCTTAAAACCTTTGTCTTTCGTCCAAAAAAATTCATGAACTTAAATGGTTTCGGACCCCAATCTTTCACATCCTCCTTGAGAAGTAGAGCTACATGATCCGATACTTTTCTCTTCAACCCATATTGTACGAGATGTGGCCAAGACACTATCCATTCACTTGTCAACAAAATCTATCCAATCTACTTCCACTAGAACCATTTCCCCGATACCACGTGAACTTTCTCCTCTCCATAGGTAAGTCGATCAAGCTCATTTTGTCAATGAATTCGTTGAATTCTCTCATTTCTCTTCCTCTTCCACTTTTGCTCACACCCCTTCTTTCTTCCTCATTTCGTCAATGAATTCGTTGAATTCTCTCATTTCTCTCCCTACCTCTCATCTTTTCCTCCAATATTGCCCAAATCAGTCTCTTCCCTTCTGCGCTACAAGGAGTATAAATGTTTACAATATTTACCGGTGTTCCTCTCCATTTAACCGAAACCCCCAACACTCCTTTTTTGCTCCACAACTCCGCTCTCTGAAAAATTGATTTATCATATACAACACAATCCTCCTGAAGCTCCATCCGCACCACTAAACACCCAATCACATTCCTTATTGCCCAAAAGCACATGAGCTAACCCCTTATCAATTCTATCAAATTTTGTTTCCTGCACACATATGAAATCCGCCTTTTCCTTCTCAATCAAATCCATCACTGCTCTCTTTTTAATCCTCCCTCCCAAACCTCTCACATTAAAACTAATTATCTGCATTAATCGACATCGACTTCTCCATAACCAACTTATCACCCTTGAAACCCGCTGCCTCTCCATCCCTCGACTCCCACATACTGAACATATTTACTGCACTTTCCTGATCTTCCTTGCGTAGAAGGCCCATGTTTTTCCAATCTCGCATAGCTCGTTAGCTTCCTCCAACTCTGACTCTTTCAGAATTTGTTTATTGCAGGCAACAAGATCCCCATCTGTAAGTTTAATCCCACCTTCCAGAATTACTTCTCCGATTCCACTCTCTTTTATTCTGCTCTGAATTTGTCTACCTCTTTTCCTGTGCACTCCCACTGTGTTACCGTCCCCCACAGGGGTATTGCATTCGCCTTCTTCTTTAATGACTGATTCTACAGTCGGCTCTACCCTTCCTTTGTAACGAAAAGAGCTGAGTAATTTTCCTTTTTACTTTGAGATTATTCTGGGTGCTAATTAGCTTCCTTTGTTGATGATAGGATATAGATCAAAGGGATCTTCAGAATGAAAAGAATTCTCTGTTAAATTCCTTTTTTCTATTAGGCTCGAGTTTTCCCCACTCTCTCTAAGATCGTGTTTCTCAGTTTCCGATTATGTACTGGTCATTGTTGACTCTTTGATCTGTTTATTGGGCTCCCCCTTTCTAATTACTTTGGCTTACACACTCTTCCCGGACTCCTGTAGCACAAGGCCCAAATCAGGCCCAACATTTTCCCTCTTGGCCTCTTTTCCCAGTCCAACTAATGATCCACTTGGAATTTCAGATCCATCCCAATCCAACTTCTCTTCCAACGTAATGTCAGTATCTTCTTTTCCAAAACAATCCGTAATGACCTTTTCAATTTCCGCTTCATTCTCTATTACGTCACTGGATTTATGAGGCTTGTCTCCAAAATTTTGATTCCCCATGCCAACTAAATTCTCTCCAGTTCCTTTGCTTGGTTCCAAATCTTCTCGAGCCGGCAAATCTGCCATCCCATCATTTATGTCAAACTCTCTCCAGGTTGACTCTCCGTCTTCCTCGTCGGAATCACGGTACTTCGCTGTCTTTTGATTCTCCAGTCGAATGTTCCCACTCCATCTCATCCTTCCGATCACAACCGCAATCTTCCACGCGTTAATTTCATACACTCTCTTCCAAATCTAGAAATTCATTTTCTTTCAGATTAAATCGAAGATCGGGGTGTCAATCAAAATTCTTCCTCTTTCCAAATTTTTCTTCTGTGTAGTTTCCTCCTCAATCTGTATGACCTTCCCAATTATATTTCCAATTCTCCTGAACATTTGATCACTCCATGCATGCAACGGAACACCAAACACTCCCACCCAAATCATCCTCCTTCAGTTTCTATCGTTCTCTTCCCATTCTCGTATGAAGCTGAACCACCTCTTTTTCCATTTCTCTCCCTCTTCTAGCAATTTGTCTCTTTCCTCTTTTGATTCCGAGCTTAGCACCCAAATATCTGTTGTGAGTTTGCTTACCTTTGTTTTGAAGAAACCTTTCGATTAGATAAGCTTTGTGATCTCACCAGCATGCATATCACTCATTGTTCCACAGATCACACAGTTCTTTGCCCAATCCATTGATTTCTTGTCCGGCCTAAAGATCTGCACCCTTCCACTTCCTTTCAAGAGAATTGCCTTTTTTACTAATGCCGTTTTATCACCAGCTGGCTCTCTTCTGCCTTCTGTTCTTTCCTCGAACATTTGTTTCCCCTCACTTATAACTTCTTGACTTTTATCTGCAGTTACCAACTTTCTTTGATTAACCTTTGTTGCTTGAAGGTAGCTGACTCCTTCCTCTCTCCGTCTTGTATGATCCCTAATATCCTTTACGTAACTGTTGCTGCTCCTGCCATTACTGCTTTCTCTATCAAATCTTGCCAAATTCCCTAGGAGCTTGTAATTTCCAACCCATAACCCTTTGACGATACGCAAGATCTTCTCGATATCCGCTCTTGAATTGAATCTGACGAATACAAATTTTCTACCATCTTTGTTTCTTTTTGTTGGCATGAATACGTCCTTCACTTCACCTACCTTCTTCAAGGCTTCTTTGACGTCAATGCTCTCCCAATCCTCTGGGAAGTTCGAAACATATAGTGTCGAAGTGTTTGCAGTTTGCAATTTTACCCATTTGTCTTGAACTGACGAAATCTTACCCTTGAGAGTTTGTCTCTTGACGTCGAACTTGGTGCTTACCGGATTCCTAAGGGGATCTAAACGGCTGGGTGGGGGCTGGATCCAGAGAGGTAGGGTGTTTTGGCTATGGAGATCAAGATATGTTGGCCGGTGAGCGGCTGGGAACCTAAGGTTAGGGGCTATAGGGTTCCTCTCCCTAGGGTTTCTCTCTCTAAACATTTCTCTCTCTAAATTGACGTGTCTTCAAGAAAATATCATATGAGTTACCATTAATTTCAGGTCAGTTTAGTTTAATTGTTTTTATTAGCAATTGGTTCCATGTTGTCATTATTAAAGACTAGTTAATGGCCCGTCGATACTCGACGAAACATGGAGAAAAAATTTAAAATAAGAAATGAATAAATTAGTATAATAACATGTCGAAGTTGCAAAACATATAAAAAGCTATGGTGACAAAATCGTGATCTAACTGACGTTCAACATCAGATCTAAGTCACCCTCCGTAGAAAAGTGCATAATGTAAATTAGTGAAATTGAGTACAACCATATATAAAATACACATAAAAGATAAAATTAACTCATAACTTGTCGAACACTTATTTATAAATTATGTTTGTTGTCGTTCATATGTATTACCCTCTACGTCACAAATTACTGCGTTCAATCTCTTCCTTTGATAACTCTAGAAAAAGCAACTTTTAACTGACCATGGTTGAATAAATGTGAGGGGAGGTAGAGGTCGACGTGTGACAGAGAATGTCCTTTACTCTTATTTATGATCATAACAAAGCAGGCGAATATGGGGAACTGTCTCCAATCAATTGATTAGGGAACTTCATCTCATTAGGTGGCTCATCATCATCCTCGGAATGAAAACCTTTTGGCATGCGCTGTTTCAAGATATCATCTTTGCCTCGATGATATGCTTCCCAAGATTAGTAACTATGAGCCTTGTTCTACTGCATAACTCGAAGGTCTGATCAATATTCCTCAGAAGCATTATCATACACCCAACCTTTAGTATGATCCTGTGGTTAGGCAATCTAGAGCAATAAATGTTGTATAAAAATTCTATAGTGAAAACATGTTCGAGACCGTTCTCAAAATTATCTTCCCTATCAATGCTATATGCGCTCAAATTTTCAGCACTATCTCTGGACATCTTCGACATGAAAAATTGATTAACATCATCAAATATTTCATTTGTAGGTGCAAGAATATTCCAGTGATGAAATATATAGGGTCAAGTGATGGATCGCCTAAGTGATACAACAACGAAGGATATGTACCATCTACAATAGCTAGATGTAATTGGATGACTTACTTCTCAAATACGTAAACCTTCGGGGATCTTGATATCAATCCACGTTCATTAGGTTCAGCGACAATGCCCTCACCGACCCGTGTTATCCACTCAACAATTTTTTTTGTCTCTTAATTTTCAAAAGATAATGAACCAGACCTTATAGGATTAAATTGGACATAAAAAAATGATAAGTTGAATATGATATAAGTATATATGGTATATAGATAAGGCGGCCCATTTACCTGCAATCTATGTTCTGTTAGGAATATCTATTTAGATTTTGATCAGTAAACCATAATGACTTATCTTAGCTCATAAAGGTAACTAGTACTCTTTGTTCACTTGAACATTGTAAAAGAGGAAACTTACTGAGTATGTTAGTCTAGAAAATCTTGTATAGGATGTTAGGTCTCTGAATGTAATTTTCATATCTTTAAAGAAGACCAAGAAGGAAGCATACAACAGAAGTACTCTTTTACTGAAGATCAGAAGACTACACAAGATTACTAAAGACTAAGGAAAAATGTGTCCTCAGATACCTTGACTCAGATACCTTGAAGAAACTAATTGTCTGAGAGACAAACATTTCAATAGGTTTCTGATGCACTAAAGGTCACTGAGATTGGACTTGCAAAGCCTCAGAAAGCTTGCATTGTTCCATTGACACTACAGGACAAAAGTTAGTATAGTGCATTAATTACGCAGACAGAGATGTTTGAGCAAAAGAGGAAATCTCTGAAAAGAGACAAAGCTCATTGTCGTACTAACTCCAGATATCGTTAGTTTGAATTTCATTGTGCCTAACGGATACTAATTCAAACTACATGATTTTCAACTATAAATATCACCACTTAGAATGCTTGAAGGGTACACTTACACCATGAACTACATTGAACATATCTTACTTTCAAGCATACAAGCCTTCTTCCTACTTACTCTCTAGCTTTTTGTTGCGACTAAAGCTCTTGAATTCTAAGTAGCACGATAGTTCTAAGTGTCCTGATCCTTAACAAGACTTGCATACTGTGAAGGAGTTGAATCCAGAAGATATAGTTGCGACCAATATATGAGATTCATTCTATTGAACATAAACAAGACTTGGGTCAATAAAGAACAAGTTACCATACATTGAAAAGTGTATTAAGTAATCTTGATTCTACAGAGCACTCCTACATAACTAGAGAAGTTATTAAGAGCCTGCTCACCTGAAAAACTACCTTAACCAAACACCAACAGGCATTGAGTATAGGAAGTAATTAGTTTGGAAAACTAAGGAATAGCTCAAAGGTTACTGAGTAGAGGAAGTACTTGGTTCGAAAAACTAGGGAATAACTCAGGGGGAACACTTGGTTGGGAACCTATTGTAAAAGGGATCAAGAGATATGATTTCTTAAGGGAAACTCATCATCTTATCTTAGTGAATTCAAGTCCTGAGAAAGGGCGAGTGGATTAGTTGAAGGATTACGCCACCTTCAGATACCACTATAAAAGCTTTGTGTTATTTACTTACTTCACTTACTTTATGTAATATCTACTACTTGTTGAGTACTTACACACATTATAGCTTGCTGAGCACGTGCCCTTATCTGAAAGGACTTCCGCTCTCTGACACTAAGTGTCAGATACCTTCACAAGTATCTGAGAAACTGTTTTATCGTCAAAAGTTTTAAAAGACTATTCACTCCCCCAAGTCTTTTACTTTGTCGTTATCTGGACCAACATGTTCTTTGTCAACCGAAGCACCTCACAACATCTCATATCCTAGAGGAATATATCGAGTCATTCACAATGTTATAACTATTCCTCCTGGAACAACGGACAAAATATTTCGGAAGTTCACGCCGAAGACAATCACCACTCCCACCAAATGGCTCATCTGAATGGCCTATCACATCCTTCAAGCTCCTATCGATCACTTCAAACAATGTCGGTTTGTCATGGGAGTCTTATCCCAAATAATAAGTCGAGCCTCCTTGAGCAGTCCTGTGACCTCTGAATCATGAGCTTATTGCATGTTAAGTGTTGGTCCACATAACGGCAATGTAAAAGACTGGGGGGGGGGGTGAATAGTCTTTTCAAACTTTTGTCGATAAAACAGTTTCTCAGAAATCTATACAGGTATCTAATACTTAGATTCAGAGAGCGGAAGTCTTTTTGTGATAAGTGCACGTGACAGCAAGCTATAATCTGTGTAAGTACTCATCAAGTAATATAAAGCAGTAAGTAAAGTACAGTAAGTAAATATCACAAAGCTTTTTATAGTGGTATCTGAAGGTGGCATAATCCTTCAACTAATCCACTCGCCCTTTCTCAGTACTTGAATCCTCCAAGATAAGATAATGAGGTTCACTTACAAAATCCTATCTCATGATCCCTTTAACAATAGGTTCCCAACCAAGTGTTCCCCTGAGTTATTCCTTGGCTTTCTCAGCCAAGTACTTCCTCTACTCAGTAACCTTTGAGCTATTCCCCAGCTTCCAAAGCCAAGTACTTCTTGTGCTCAGTTAGGTGAGGACTTTAGTTTTCTCAACTAAATCCTTTCCCTAAATACGCCTGGTGGTGTTGGTTATGGTAGTTTGTCAGGTAAACTTTGTTGATAACTTATTCAGTTATCTTAGAGAGCTTAGAAGAATTAATCTTCCTTATTACTCTTTTCAGTGTATAGGAAGTTGTTCTGACCCACGTCTTTGTTGTTTCTTCAAGAGAATGAATCTCAGATATTAGTCGCAACTTTATCCTTGGATTCAACTCCTTCACAGTAAACAAGTCTTGTTAAGGATCAGGACACAGAGAACTTTTGTGCTACTTAGAATCAAGAGCTTGAGTCGCAACAGTAAGCTAATGATAGTAAGTAGGTATGACTTGAGAGTTGTAAGTTCGTAGTTGTGTGTAGTGTAAGCTCAAGTGTGTCTTCAAGCATTCTAAGTGGTGATATTTATAGTTGAAAATCATGCCGTTTGAATAGTATCCGTTAGGCACTTAGAAATTCAAACTATTGATATCTGTTTATAGTACGGCAGTGAGCTTTGTCTCTTTACGGAGATTTCCTCTTTTACTCAGACATCTCTATCTGCGTAATAAATGCACTGTACTATCCTTTGTCCTGTAGTCTCAACGGAACTATGCAAGCTATTTGAGGCTTTGCACTTCCTTACTCAGTAACCTTTGGGTGTTAGAAACCTATTGAAATACTTGTCTTCCAAATACACTTAATTTCTTCAAGGTATCTGAGCCAAGGTATCTGAGGAGACCTTTCTCCTTAGTCTTCAGCAATCTTGCGCAGTCTCTTGAGCTTCAATAAATAGAGCTCTTCCTGCTGGATGCTTGCTTCTTGGTCTTCTTCAAAGATATAAAAATTACAATTTGAGACCTAACATCTTAAACAAGATATACTAGACTAACATACTCAGTAAGCTTCCTCTTTTACAATGTTCAAGTTAACTAAGAGTACTAGTTATCTTTCTGAGCTAAGATAAGTCATTAGGTTTACTGATCAAAATCTAAACAAATATTCCTAACAAAATTTCCCCCTTTTTGATTTGTCTCCTAGGACTATCTGAAAACCTATCATGAACTGGATGAGGAAACAATCCAACACTTAAACATTTCTTATGATATTTTCAATTCATTTATTCATGTCTAGAAAGTAAACATCAACCAAATCACAGGGTGTGATCTTTGCTGACAAGTTATCTTTTATATAAAGTTATCCGAGAGTAGGTCCATCAGATAAATTTCAAGAAGTACATAGATAACTTTTACAAGTATAAGCATGAAAGTACAGTCAGCAAGATACAAAAATTACACAACTTTATAGGACAACAGGAATGTCCATGTTCCAAGTGAACATCCTAAAAGTTGGTCTTCAAGTCTTCATCTTCAGCTCCTTCTTTCTGGGTAAATTTTGTCACCATATCTGATAAGATCATCAAAGTATTCAAGGATGTAAGTTCTTATGATCTTTTCAGCTCTCCTTGCACACTCAACATTCTCCATATAAGATATGGTCGTATTTTTCTTGCCAATTTGTTCAACCCAGAAATATCTTCCCCAAATCCAAGCATGGTCAATTTGAATGGATGATATCTTATAGTTCTCATAGATAGTCTTCAGATACTTCAAATCTAGCTTGTATTGGTCTTCAGTCAAGTAGAATGATTCATAAGGATGTACTGCAAATCTTGTTCTTGACCCAGTGCCAAGTACATTCTCAACTTTGTGTACATCATCTGGCTTATGATAAGGACAGACATCAGATAGCTCCTTCATCCTAGCCATCTGTCTGATTTTAACTTCAAAGTCCAGCATACTCTTGACTTTTTCGTTTGGCATTAAAACATCTCTATTTTTCCTCCATGCCATCATTTGCAAATAGATTGGTACTGGAAAAGCCATCTTTACTTTGCAACATGTTCTTCATAAACATTACCCAGTAACCATTCTTGCACTTGTAGACTTTAGAATTGAGATCAGATTGCTGAGAAGTATACTTTATCATAGCTTCTTCTTCATTTCTGTCTCTGATCTTCTTTTGTCTTGAAGTCTCTTTTCTTGAAGGGTTGTCACTAGAAGTACCTTGCTGGATAGACTTGGTATTTCCACAAGGTGTTTTGGCTACCGAAGGAATTGCAGCTATAGGCTCAGATGGGCTACTTGAGTGTCTTTTTCTTTGAATAGGATTATCATTTTCATCTTCCTCTTCATCATCATTATCTTGATGAGTTTTCACTAAGTCTCTGCAGCCATCATTGTTACCTTTCTTTCTCTTTTCAGAGATCTCTTGTTCATCTTCTTCTTCCACAAAATCTCTATATTTTCATCTCCTTGAGCTCTTGGTAGCTAATGGAGGCTTCTGAGATCTTGTCCTTCTTCCAGAGACAGACTAATTGTAGTTGACTAGGGGTTATAGTTTGGAGTTGGGCTTCTTCAGATATCATCTTTTGTTTGCTTTTTGATGAGGCATTTTTAGGACACCTCATCAGGTTCTTTTTACCTTGTTTTTACTAATTTTTAGATTAGTTTTTCCTTTATTTGTATATATTTTGTATTTTGCTTGTGTTTCTTGTGTTTCCACCTTGATTCCAGGTTTTAGGTACTTTTCATGAAGAAAAGGAGTCAAAACAATGCATTTTATTGCACTTTCTCGGAGATCACAAGCTCCAAGACTCCAAATAGGTGCCACGAAGGTTCCCGGAATGTCAAACGGGTCAAGGAAGGAAGAATAAGATGGAATCAAGCTCGAGGAGGAGCGGGGCGATCGCCTGGATGGGCTGCGTCCAGGAGTCGGAGTTGGGGTGATCGCCCGCCCCGATCTGGTTGCAGTTTCTGGCGTTACATTTCGATTCTGGCATCTTAAACTCCAGATTTTGTAATTCAAACATCACTTTTTCATTTCACAAAATAGTTTGGGAGATTTTGAGAGGTCTAGGATTCCAAGAATCATTCATCTGATTGAAGTTGGAGTCTTAGTTAACCATTTAGCTGAAGATTTCTTCCTGTAAACAGTACTTTCACCATTGTTATCCATTGTAGCTCAGTTATTCAAAGTCATTCGGTAATTCTATATCATTTCTCTTTGTTTACATTCTTGTGTATGTTTATGCCTATGCTTATCATATATCTTGCCTGTGACAACATGAATATGAATAGCTAAACAACAACCATGGGTTGGTGGTGAAATCTTGAGCATGCTAGTATAGGTCTTTGGATGAAAATGCACTGTTCTTAGTTTGTTGAATTCTTGCGAATCGTTTGGTATTTCAAAGTCTTCGCAATCATTTTCTGATACCCAAAATCCACAAGAGGGATTCGCACCCTCATGGTTAATTACGATTTAAGCCCAACACTTTCGACTACAAACGTCGACTAGTAGAATTGACGACTCTACTACATTGATTAAACGTTTTCACTTTCAAAAGTCGTGTATTCCATTGCATCCTTTAACTAGCTAGCTCTTGATGAAACCACCACCCCTTGTCTCCTTTAATAGATAACAAACTTGTGTTTGCTGTTTAATCTGTGTGATTTGCGAAAGAAAGAATTGGAGGTCATAAGATGCAATTCTAAGACAAACTAGTACTTTAAAACACCGACAAGCTTAGTTATGTCCTTCGAGAACGACACTCGAGGCAACTTATCAACTCACTATGTGCTTTTCTAGTGATCCTTGATATTGCTTTAGGCTTTATAAATTAAGGACTTGATTTCACGCATAAAGTATTTGGCACCGCTGCCGGGGATTTAACTCCTTAGTTTGTGTTTTAAAGATTAGTTTACTCGGTTTACTGTGTGTATTCTGTTTGTGGAGAATATTGGTTTCATACCTTTCTTTTTTCTGATTGCAGGTAGTGTATGCAAGGGAGAAGAAACTTGAATCTTCCCGTGGAGCCTTTTGTTGATGACATTGAAAGGCATCGTAGGACGTTGAGGTTTAGTCTTGCTGGTACGCAAGTGAGCGAGGGTATTGAAGAATCTGATTCGGAGACTGATACAGAGGACTCTATTCTTCAAATGGATATGGGTGATACAGGTGGTGGAGCTGGTGGTGCTCGTATTGTTCCTAGAAACAAGATCCACAACATTTTCAAGGCTCACGTTGGAACCCATAGGTCATGCATCGTTCTGTCAGAAGCGGCCCGGAAGTATGAGCTGAATCCGTATCTTCTTCATCACCTTCCCAAATTCTATATAATAGCTAAACACCAAAGAAGCAAGAAGAAATTGCAAGCAAAGAGTTGAATGATAAAGACATTGAATGGAAGATGTAATGAGGATAATAACGAGTAGAGATCACTTGATGTTGATGATGGATGGGCAAGCTAATAATGAAATGGGGATGATAGGATTGAGGAGCAAGTGAAGAATTTTGGAAGAAAAATGAAGTGGGGAGAAGGAAAAACGCTTTGGGATTTAAAAGGGGGAATGGAGCTGCTGTCATTTCGGTCCACTGGCGACCGCAGTGAGGCTGCCGCCTCATTGCCCCTCCGGCGCGCTAAAACGTGCATATTTCGATTCTTTTTGGTTTTTTTTTGTTTTTTAAAAAAGCAAACATAATAAATAAGACATTTTAAAAATGATTTTGAAAAGTTTTTCGAAAAATAATTTTGGCACGGAAAACGAGAAAAAGATGAAAATTGAAAATGACAACGTAAATGCGTAAAAGTAAACGTGACCTTGGGTTGCCTCCCATGAAGCGCTCGTTTAGGGTCTTATAGCTCGACCCCTGGTTGTCGATGACTCAATTGCCGGGGTAAGACCCCCATTCTCCATCGGTGCAAGTAGTCAACCAATTTTCCATGAAACTCGGGTCGGTATTCCAATCCTTCACTCCCATGTTGAATCGGTCACCTTCCCTTGTAAACTCGAACTTGTAGAGGGTCCTTCCTTCGTTCTTGAGTTGATTTCTAAAACCCTTATCATCCTTGAAGTTCTCGTAGAATAGCCCCTCGTTTTCCAATTTCCATCTTCCCGTCATCCACTTGTCTAGATAGATCTTATAGGGATTGTTCTCCTTGTCTGTCGGATCCGAAAACTGGAAGTGTATCTCATGTGAATAGAAATAGTTCTTATCTATTTCCTTCATCTTCGTCATTGCATCTTGAAATTCCCCAGGTGGTTGATCCTTCATTCTCCTTGGCGATCTTCAGCTACAAGCTTCCCCTTTGATGAGTGAATTTAGAGTCTCATTGGGTCCTTTTTAGCGGTCTTTGTGAGTCTTTATCTTTAGTTTTATAGTCTTTTTAGTTTTTTTTTACGCTTTGGTGTTTTCTTTACATTTTGCAGGATTTGATATCTTTTGAGCTAAATGAGGACGAGCTGCTTATCATAGCTCGCCGCGGTGAGGGATTTGGTCCGCCACGGCGAGATTTGACGAGCTTGGACCTGGAAATTGCAGGAAGGCTCGCCGCAGCGAGGAAATCAGTCCGCCGCGGCGAGATTTTGCGAATGAGCTCCTGTTTTGAAGATTGAAGCTCGCCGCGGCGAAGGGAGTTGCCCGCCGCGGTGAGATTATGCGAGAGCTATATATTCTTCGATTAAGAAGGCTTGCCGCGGCGAGCTATTCCTTCCACTGCGGCGAGAGATGCAGATTAAGATTTTTGTTTTTTCCTTATTAGCTTAGAATTGGGATTTTTCTCTCATACTTCTTTTAACCTAGTTCATAGGAAAAACTATATATCATACTTTGACAATTTTGGAGCTTGTTTTTTGCTTGTTTAACGAAGGATTGATATCAAATCACTGATTATTGTATAATCTCTATTGTTTAATCTTATTCAATTCGTTCTTGCTTAGTTTCTTGAATTGTTTAAGCTTGCATGCGATTATCATTATGTTTGTGTTAATCATGATTAATACATTGTATTCTTTCATCCTTGCTTCGATTATGAGTAGCTAAATCACTCCGATCATGGTAGTTGCGTGATAGCCTTGCGTATTCGCTTCTAGGGTTTGAAATCGTTCATATAGGTTAGGCTAGTTCAAAGATCTTCGTAAAAACCTTTCAATCCAATAAGCTAGTTCAAAGATTCTCTAAAACATTTTGGTTAAGGATCGTGGATTGACGACCCACGATTACTCTAGTTCAAAGATTTTCAAATAACGTTTGGTTGAATTGGATTGAGTGTTTTGAGTACACCGACCTTGTGACAATATGAACGTATCCCTAGAGCGAATTATCTTTGCTTGATCGTAACTATCGTGTTCTTTCTACCTCATTCTTACAAACAACTACATTGCATTTTCTGTTCCCTAGTTATTAGAAGTACTCAATTCGAACAAATCAAACTGTCTCTACAAGTAACTGTTTGTTTTCAACTATGTGGTAGCCTAATTGATTCCTTAGCGAACGATCTCGTGGTTAGCATAGTCTGTTTACGACGACTGCTTCCTACTTGTTTTCCTACGTAGTAATTTGAGCACATCAAATTTGGCGCCGCTGCCGGGGAATCAATTCCTATTTTAGCGGTTAATTGCGAATTTGTATTTGTTTGTTTTTCTTTTCAACATGTTGTTTGTTACACTAACAGAAACTAAGATTCTTCGAGGTTTTTTATTGTGTCACTACAGGTTTATGCTTGGTAGGAGATCACAAGGAACACCTTTGCAAGCTCCAGTGAACGAAATCGATAGACACATTCGTCAGCTCAGGAGACAGAACTTAGCAGCAATCGAAATGGCCAAAAACGCAGAGATTAACCAACAAATTGCTGAGGTGCCTGAGATCACCTATGGAACCTACATACAGCCTGGTGAGATTAAGACCGGGAGGTCAGCTGTTGTGCTCTCTAATGAGGCCAGGAACATGGAGATCAAGGCTTATCACTTCCATGATTTACCCAAGTACTATGGGATGGCCAATGAAGATGTGATCAGGTTCCTAAAGGAGTTTGAGGCATTGATTGCTAGGATCCCGCTTACTGTTGGGGAGATCACGGTTACTGATGAGGAAATTAGGAAGAAAGTTTTTCGTATATGTATGCAAGATAAGGCTAAGAGCTGGCTCCTGAACCAGCAGGAAGGATCTTTCCGTACTTGGGATGAGCTTTACAGGGCATTTATGAACAAGTTCTATCCTGCAAAGAAGACCAGGCAGATCCGGACCCAGATAGAGAAGTTCATGCAGATGAGCGATGAGAGCTTCTACGAGGCTCGGGAACGATTTCTGAAATTGCTTTCTCAGTACCATCACCAGAGGATGAGTGAGATGGATTTGTGCTGCAAGTTTTATGAGGGGTTGGACTGGGAGGCGCAGAATATGGTGGATATGACAGTTAATGGGACCACAGTTACAACATCTCCAACAGTTTTGAATGAGGCCTTTAAGAAACTGTCAGCTATCTCTCAGCTTAAGGGAACACGTGGAAGATCCAGGAGAGCAGAGGTTAAATCGGTGGAAGAGGCGCCGAGACCTAGTACCTGCGACCTGGCCGAACAGATCAAGGAGATGAGGATGCTTGGCAATGTCCCCGCGCCAGCTTCACAAGTAAGTGAAAGGTGTAATATGTGCAGCAATTTCGGGCATGGTGCCAGCATGTGTAGGCTTCCTGAGATTATGAATGAGAACCCGACTGCGGAGGTAGTCAACTGGGTACAGACTATACAACAAGGGAACTACAGGGGAAACCAAGGTGGTAACGCAGGAGGGGTCAGGATTCAAACTTTTAACCCGAATCGTGCTAACTTGAGCTATGGCAATAACTTCTATGAGAATGCGCCACAGGAGCAACAGGTTCCGGTCCAGCAAGTTCCAGCACAGCAGACTCAGGTTCAGCCTATGAGAGTGCAGGGTAATACCGACCAGGATATCCGTAATCACATGGAGAGGTCAGAAAGGTTCTGGGCAGAGGCACAGAAGAATCAGAGCAGGAACGACCAGAGGTTTGACAGTATTGAGCAGTCCCAGAGGCGGATTGAGAAGACTCTAGGTGATTTGGTTGGGCATCTTCAGCAGAGAGAAAAGGGTAAGCTTCCAACTAACGTAGAGACCAACAGGGTTCTTGCTGTGGAAGTATCTTTCGACAAGCCGGGAAGAGTGAAGACAGTTGTGACTACTTGTACCTATGGACAGAACAAGGCGGTAACGCAGGTTGAGGCACCACATGTGACTAGACCACAAGAAATAGTTGAGGTACAGGAAGTATAGGAGGTAGTTAAGTCCAGTGTTGCGACTCCAGTAGAGGAGGCGAGTGCAAAACTGGCTGTTCTTGAGGTTAAACCCACTACTAGAGTGATCCAGAAAGCAGATAAGAGCATCAGTGATGCCGACAGCTTCAACTTGGTAGTAGGGATAGGATATTCTTCTGAGGTGACTGGCATTGCTGATACGGGAGCAGCAGTTAACTTGATGACTTTTGCGACCTATGAGGAGCTCAATTTGAAGGGTTTGGAACCCAGGAAATGCTTCGTCACATTGGTCAATGGATCAAGGAGCAAGTTCATGGGGGTTGTCGAGGATGTTCCGGTTGAGCTTGATGGGGATACCTTTATGGCTGATTTTGTGGTTGTCGAGTCAACACGGATCAAAGGCAAAGGGATGGAGAAAGATATGTTGCTACTTGGGCGACCGTTCATCAAGACCACTCACAAGATTGTTAACCTTCACGCCCGTACCTGCACCATAGAAGCACACGGCAAGCAACGTGAGTTGCGAGCCACCACCACGCCATACTCACCCCTGCAGGTTGAAACCAGGAACTATATCAGCGCACACATAGGTCCACCTTATACTTACTCTCCCCCATAGAGGAGTATGGGAGCTCAAAAGACCGGGAAGATCAAGTACCATTGATTATCACCCGGGAATGTCGAGCTAACGACTTTAAACAAATGCACTTTTATTTCCTTGCTTTAGACATTGACTTTTTATCTTGCATTTCATACTATTGAACTATTTACTTTACCGTTGAGACTATTTATCTATGACCTTAGACATTGCGGATGCCTTTACTGCTTTTGTTAGTTATTCTCTTGCATGTTTGGGAGTTTAGAACCCTTGTACCAACACAAGGAAACTCGTGAAACACCGAGTCGAGGCTTGGGGTTTCAATTTCGCGATGTGAAATTGCCACAGGTGCAAGCAAAAAAAAATTTCTGAATTTTTGCTCGCCGCGGCGAGACCTTTCTGTCCTCCCAGATTTTGCTTTCATAAAAACTCGCCGCGGCGGAGCCTTTTTCTCGCTGCGGCGAGTCCAAAAAAATTGGTTTCTGTTCGTTTCGTAAAAACTCACCGCGGCGGAGCCCTTTGCTCGCCGCGGCGAGACCAAAAAATTTGAAAGTGAGTAGTCTCGTAAAAACTCGCTGCGACGAGGATTTCTTCCCGCCGCGGTGAGCTAGGTTTTTTCAAAATCGTTTTATCTTCTTCTTCTTCTTCCCCGCCCCACTTTCTTCCATTCTTCATCCCGTTTTTCTTCTTCTCTTCACTCCAATCTCCCTTTCTCACTCAATTCTCCACCAAATTCCCCCATTCTTGTTGCATATCAACGGGTTTTTCCTCCTCTCACCGTTTCTTGCATCACTTTTGTGTGTTTTCCACCCAATTCTTTGGATTGAAAAGGTAAATTGGCTTGAACTTCCTTCTTCCTAATTTTTTTCGAGTTTACTTGAATTATATGGTTGATCGTCGTTAGTTGTGATTGATTGAGTGTAGTAGATCGAGTTTGATTGATGCATGGATTCCTTACTCATTGATTTTGGAAATTACTTGCGCTTTTCAATTTTTTGCACTACTTCCCCGTTTTTGCCAATTTATGCCATCTTGTTCCTCTTTTGCTATGATTATCACTACTCTTATGCTTGTGAACTGACGTGAATCGAGTATTGGCCATAATATTGAATCTTGAGTTGGTTTGGAAAATTTTGCATTCTCCCCTGTTTCTTGCTCTTTTGCTGTTTCCTGCCTTTTGATCATGAATCGATTTTGGGGAGGTAGTTCTCTACCCCCATTGTTCTACACTAACACCTCTCTCATAGGCATCATGTCTTGCAGAGCCACAGGCAGCAAACGCCATAGAGGCGAGTCCAGTAGCGCGGCCGAACAGAGAGGTCCCATAGATGAGTTCTTCCACCTGTCCGCGGAGGGGAGGGCTTTTATGGAAGCAAATTTCATGGAGCCTAGGAAAGCTTGGCCCGAGCGGGAATTTTCTCTTGATGAGCTGGAGGATGCTGTCTCAAGTGCAGGCAAGGATCGATATTTAAGTGGAGCAAGCTCTTGGCAATGCCCTATGACCCAAGTGATTAGAATTCTACATTAGCCTCCATGACTTGGATGAAGGGGTGATGACGATCCGGGGTGTCAGGATCCAGTTCTCAACTAGGAGTATTCGGAAATTCCTACATTGCATGGTGTTCCAAGCAGAAGATGTCAGCTACAGCCACTGGGGCGACAATTTTCACAACCAGCATTTTGAGAGGGACTTAGCCAAGTTTGTACTTCTACCTGGTACCGATCCGAAGGACCACAGGACCAAAACTACCATAGCCACACACTTCCTCAAGCCAGAGGTTCGCCTCTGGCAACATCTGATCCAGTATAATGTGATCCCCAACTCACATTTTAACACCCTAACCCCTCCCATAGCCCGCCTTATCCGAGCTATCATGAACGGGCAATTTGTTGATGCCCTAGATATCATTATGGCGAAGGCTCAGTCCCGGAAAGCTAAAGGTAGTCTCCTCGGTTTTCCATGCCTTATTACCAGTTTCGGCCAGTCCCTCAATATTCCCGGTATCCAGGGCTCCAACAAACCCAAAGGGGCTCTGAAATCCGCTAGCGCCAGAGTCATTCTCGGCCGCCATCCCATTCCTGTCAGGGGCGCCGATGACACTGCAGAGCAGCCCGCTCCACCTAGTTCTTCTGACTTCCAGGGTTACTTCGAGCAGATAACAGCACAGTTCCAAGAGTGGCCAGGACCACAATATGCCCGGATTGAGGATCAGTACTCCCACATTGAGGAGCACTACCAGCGACAGGAGGAGCGAGATAGGAGACCTGAGGCTAGGGACCAGCGAGAGATTGAGCGCTTGGAGAGGCAGGTGGCACTTTGGAAGGCACAACAGGATTTCTAGGAGCAGCGCTTCGGTTGTGGCCCTTCTCGATCCGCTTGATCATCCCTGCCGAGACAACACTATGGTTGGTCACTCTATAAAGTCGTTACTTACACTATTCATTGCTAGGGACTAGCACTTGTGTAGGTTTGGGGAGGCTTCGACTGTATCTGTAGCTTAAGTTGTCTCATTTTTGTACTCTATTCATCTCTGTACTCTATTCGTACTCTGTTTTTTTTTTTCAATTTTTATGTACTCTGTTCAAGTGGTATGTTAGCTACTTTTTTCTGTCTTAGTTATATTTCTTTTCCAGTTGAATCCAGTTTAGGTGTTAGTAATTTTTATTTTTTTTCTTGTGGTGAGTCTGAGTCATTGACCAAGTCGAACATCTTTTGTGAATGGTAAATTCCCTTACTGCTTACATTTTGTTTGATGTCTAGCTAGAAGTAGTGTAGTAGGCTTTTAATCCTGCAAGGTTGTTTCTCTCGTAAATAGCAAGTCTAGTTAGCCCTGTAGTCCAAAAGCCTGTGAGGAGCCTGAGCCGAAGAAAAAATATTGTACCGGCACCTGTCATTGTGTGAATCCTGGGTTGTGCAAGTTTTTACGTATTACGTGCGCCTTTTCATACTTATGTGTACTCAGTTTCGTTGGGGATGACGAACGGCATGCTTTGCTTTGCGGATTTGATTTTCCCCCGTTCTGTCGAACTGATTTGGGGAGAGGATTGTTTATTATGACTATTATGAGCTGTTATACTTATGCTAAAAAGTCTGTTTACTGCTCCCTAAGATTTTGATATTTGAATCTCGGGGTGGATCTATGGTCTTCATTGATCACCATTAGTCGTGTTAGGCGTGTTTCAAATACTACATATATACCGGCGTGGTCTTAAAAAGCCATATGTCCGTGAGGGTTGATGGCGTGTATACCAAACTGACACGCACAAAAGTGCAGACTTTCAGTAAAATAGACACCTGCAAAAAATTGAGACTAAAAGAGCCCAAGTGGCCATGCACTGAATTCAGTGAAGTATTGTGAGATCTGATGTTGTTTTGAAATGGAATAGGGGAGCAGTTTTAGTTTTTCGATTTTTCTGGAGGAATACAGTCATGTGACAAAGTCCCTTTCGACTTAATGAGACGAGTACAATAGCATAAGATATTTGAGGCATCTTTGTGACGAAAGTCATCTTTCCAGTTTACTTTTCGAGCGTATATCCTGTATGGATACTTCCATGAGAGTGAGTGATACACTTTATACACCTGCGAGTGACTAGCGGGCTAGGCTTAATTGTTATTTACTTGAGAAACGATCGTGTTTGATTACCTGCTTACTATTTCTGCCAAGGTTAGGTTGAGAACAAAATTTTTGCATCCTGTGAATTTAATGTTTTCAATGGTAGATTCGGTCGCTTGGGAAATTGACTCCTTGTTTGTTTTCGTGGTTTCGAGTCTAGTTGCATCTAGGATTGTCCGTTTGCTCGAGGACGAGCAAAGGTTCGGTTTGGGGAGTTTGATGAGACGATAATTTAGAGTCTCATTAGGTCCTTTTTAGCGGTCTTTGTGAGTCTTTAACGCTTTGGTATTTTCTTTACATTTTGCAGGATTTGATATCTTTTGAGCTAAATGAGGACGAGCAGCTTAGCATAGCTCGCCGCGGCGAGGGATTTAGTCTGCCGCAGCATGATTTTACGGGCTTGGACCTGGAAATTGCAAGAAGGCTTGCCGCGGCGAGAAAATCAGTCCGCCGCGGCGAGATTTTGCGAATGAGCTCCTGTTTTGAAGATTGAAGCTCGCCGCGGCGAAGGGATTTGCCCACTGTGGCGAGATTATGCGAGAGCTATGTATTCTTCGATTAAAAAGGCTCGCCGCGGCGAGAGAGGCAGATTAGGATATTTGTTTTTTCCTTATTAGCTTAGAATTGGGATTTTTCTCTCATACTTCTTTTAACCTATTTCATAGAAAAAACTATATATCATACTTTGACAATTTTGGAGCTTGTTTTTTGCTTGTTTAACGAAGGATTGATATCGAATCCCTGATTAATGTGGTAAATCTCTATTGTTTAATCTTATTCAATTCCTTCTTGCTTAGTTTCTTGAATTGTTTAAGCTTGCATGCGATTATCATTATGTTTGTGTTAATCATGATTAATATCTTGTATTCTTTCATCCTTGCTTTGATTATGAGTAGCTAAATCACTCTAAACATGGTAGTTGCGTGATAGCCTTGCGTATTCGCTTCTAGGGTTTGAAATCGTTCATATAGGTTAGGCTAGTTCAAAGATCTTCGTAAAAACCTTTCAATCCAATAAGCTTGTTCAAAGATTCTCTAAAATGTTTTCGTTAAGGATCGTGGATTGACGACCTACGATTACTCTAGTTCAAAGATTTTCAAATAACGTTTGGTTAAATTGGATTGAATGTTTTGAGTACACCGACCGTGAGATAATATGAACGTATCACTAGAGCGAATTGGCATTGCTTGATCGTAACTACCGTGTTCTTTCTACCTCAGTCTTGCAAACAACTACATTGCATTTTCTGTTTCCTAGTTATTAGAAAGCTTATCAAGGAGTTTTTTGGAAGTCCGTCTGTCTTCTGCATACATCCGCTTTATAGCTTCCTCCTCATCTTCGCATTCTTCGTCTTCTTCTTTCTCCTCATCACGTTTCTCTCCATCCATTTCTCTACCTTCTCGTTGATCCTGCAGAGCACTTCGTCTACTCTTTCAATAAATGCCTCCACCTTGTCGTCCCTTGCCTTCTGCTTCTCCATATACTCCCTTACCGTCCTCAGCTCCTTAATGATGAAGTGGATCTTTCATTCCAAAAGGAGTGATTCCTGCTGAGCTGGTGCAGTTACCCTTATCAGTGTTATGGGGGTAAGAGGTCGACTCCAGTGTTGCCTAACTTCATGCCAGGTTTGGTCTGACGGGGGGAGGGGGGGGGGGGTTCGGTTTGATGATGGTTCACCATCTTGGATGTAGTTTGCCTCCTCTGACGGTTCCTTGTGTCCATCTTCTCCTTCGGACTCTCTCTTAGATAGGTCGGCTTCTATATCATCTAGCCTCTTTGTGATCATTTTCCACCGAACCTCCTCGACGGCATGAACTTCCATAGATTGGACACTCCTTCCTCGTCCCTTTTGCATTGAGTTTTCGTTGAGGTTCTCACATACCTCCCAAATCCTTCTTGGGGGGTACGTCTAGCAGATTTCATTGACATGCTCCGTCAATAAGTGCCTGGCTGATAGAGTCAATTCCCTTATAGAAGTTGTTGACCTTGTCGAACAGTGCGTAGGAGTGCATCGGGCACCTGTCAAGTAGATCCTTATATATTTCCCACGCTTCGTAGAATGTTTGTCCATCCAGTTGGTTGAAGTTTTGGATTTAGCTCTTCAGGTCGGATGTCTTCTTCAATGGGAAGTATCTGAGCATAAACTTGTTGTAAACCTCGTCCCATGCAGTCAAACCTTTGGTCAGTGAGACAAGCGACTCTTATACATCCTTGAGGCTAGGGAAGACTCTCCTTCTGAGTTGACAATCCGTGAGCCCGTTCAATGGTATTCCTCCAAATATTGAGTAGAATTCTCTCATAAAGTGCATCTGGTCTTCAGTTGGGTTCCCGTAGAGGTGTGGTAGCTGGTTCAGATGAGTTCCCTTTAGATCATATTCTCTCGCGATCCTCTCCAGATAGATGCTCGAGGTATGCGGTGTAAGCCTCGGCATAACATAGTCGCATATGGGTATGTCGTCTTCGTCTACCAATTCCACCCTTGCGTAGTTATCCCTTCTTCGGTTCTCATCTAACCTCAATCTTTCCTCGACTATCCTTAGCCTTTCCTATTCTAGCTCTTCCCTTTTAGCTAGAATCTCAAGTCGAATCTTAAGCAGCTGTTCAAGTTCAGAAGTGTCGACATTCCCAGATGGATTGTCGTTGTTGTTTTCTTCTCCTCCCATGTTGCTGGATGCTTCCATTGCGGTAGTAAATAGTCTTCTCCTTTCAAGCTTATCTATGTCGTCTTTAAACGGTACTACTGGTGTTCCCGCGCTTCTCCTGCCTTGCATAAAGACTAATAGACAAACCTTTGCAAATACGAATAAAAAATGCTAGAAAGATAATAAACAGAAATTTAAAGTTACTTGTTTTCGGGTTTTGGATAAGAGCAAACTAATACGGGAAAGAAAATATTTTTGGAGTTTTTGCTGTGGAGATAGAATCTCACAGGTTTTACGATTTTTTTTGGGTTTATGTTATATACGTATTAAAAAGACATTGTGTAAATTAAAAAGTGAAAGAAAGATTTCAACTTATCTCGGTCGGTCGAAACTTTCTTGAGCAGTCAAGTGTCCCCAACAGCGGCGCCAAATTTTGATGTGCACTCAGAGATTTCGTTTTCCGTTGTAGAACCTGTAATCCCTAAACACAATCAAGATTAAATTTCTATGTCGGAAGTCCTCAAATCCACAGTTTATTAGCGGAAAGTTGACTCGGGATGTTGTTCTCCATGGACACTTAGCATAGGAATTAACAAGCAAATAACGTTTGAATTTGAACGCAGAAAAGTAAAAAGATTAATCTCAGACAGAATAATTAAATCGCAGTAAACCCTAAATTGATTTGTTTGTAAATCAATGATGGAAAGGCGTAAAGGTTCCCCAACCTCCCTCTACTATGCTACTCCCAACTTCCTAGTTAAAATCCTACGTGATTACCTCTAACGACATCAGGGCATAATACTATGGTGCTCAAGGCACAGTCGGCACGAGTACTCCTACTCAGTTCAATGAAACTATTGTGTCACTCAGCAGAACATCACACCACAAAGGATGTATAGAGTTGTATAACCACGATTTACGTCAAATAACTATTCCATTAACATATAACGGTATGTAAAGAAGTAGCAAAAGTAGAGTTATGGTTGTTCGCCTTTACAAAAGAAAGTTAGCTACACATGTAACAAATCTAAGAAAAAAGGAAGAAGATTCGTGCTGCTGCTTCTAGGGTTTCCTCCTTCTGGGTGCCTGACGACCAGCGGTTTGGGGTTTCACTTCCCCAAGCACTGGTTCTCTCTCAGCAGAGCTGCTTTGTGAGCTATGTAGAATAATGAGACCCTTGAGGTCTTATTTATAGGTGAAATCTCGAGCTCAAACTGCCATTGTTCAATAAGAAAGGTTTAGGAAGGCAGGCTCTAGCCTGACTGGCCAGAAAATAGCCCAAGAGAAAAACAGAACCTCTATTGTGGTCGCTTATGGACCGTAGTGGACCCTTCTGTGGATCGCAGTCTTCGATTCCTCCAGCTTCGAATCTGTTTTCTTCGTTCTTCAATTTTGGGCTTCGTAACTTCGTTTACTCAAAAAGTGGTCTTCTACAAAGTTATTGCATCTTCAATTATTCGCATCGGTTAGTCGCATGACATGTTTTGATTCCTCGAACTCCATGCAACGGCCAATCTGGCGTATTCGCTTCCTTGTCTCGAGTTTGGCACAATTATGCCGTTTTGGTGCCTGAAATCGTGTAAATCCTCCAAAACGCGATCATGACCTACAGAAAACACGCAAAGTTGGTAATTGACCATAAAATGATACAAATATTGCATCCAAGGCAAAAGACGAGGGTCTAAAAGTAGCTATATCGTACATTTCATTGTCACATCGGATTGCATTGGATTTGTTTGAAATCTTTCACACACACAAAGTGCATGTTGAATATCTGCTTACTGTGAGGTATAGTAGAGACCCAATTAGTTTCCTATACTTGTGTTCTTCAATACTCTTATCAGATTCAGTATATGTCATCTTGGTTCCAATGCTCATAGGTATCTTAGCAATCTTTTCAGAAGGCTTGAGACTAAACTTATTGAGCATGTCTTTCACATACTTTGTTTGACTAATGAATATTCCATCATTAAGTTGCTTGACTTGCAACCCTAGGAAGTAATTCAATTCTCCCATCATGCTCATCTCAAATTTACTTTTCATGAGCTCAGTAAAGTCTGCACAAAGTTGCTTGTCCTTAGATCCAAAGATTATGTCATCAACATAAAACTTGTACATGACCAAAGAGGAATTTGAAGGTGACATGGAATATCTCAGAGAGATATATGATTATTACAAGCCCACTGAAGAACAGTTGTTTCACTATTGGAAATGGGGAAAGTTTCTGTGGATAAAAGGAATAACCACAGGACGTACTGACAAACCCTATGAAGAGAGATGTGCTGCCTCCAGAGATTGTGAAATGAGGGTGAGGACCATTTTGAAGGAATAGACTGAAGATTGCCTGAAATATGGTAATTTGGAGTTTCTAAAGGAATGAAGAAGGATGAAGACCAGCTAGTTAGGATGTTCACTTGGAACTTGGACTTTCCTGTTGTCCTACTAGTTGTGTATTTTTTATTTTTGCTGATTGTACTTACTGTTTAATTATCTTGTAAAAGTTATATGTGCGTACCTTGTAATTTTGTTATCTGATGAACCTACTCTCAGATACCTTTTTAATGAAAATATAACTTGTCAGCAAATGTCACACCTTGTGGTTTGGTTGATGTCTTACTTTCTGCACTTAAATAAAAAGATTGATTAGTCTCAAGAAATGTTTAAGTGGCTGATTGTTTCCTCATCCAAAGTTGTAATAGGTTTTTAAAGGTAGTCATAGGTGACTAATCAAATTAGAAAGGGGGAAATTTGTTAGGAAATATCTGTTTAGTTTTGATCAATACACCATAATGACTTACCTTAGTTCAGAAAGGTATCTAGTACTCTTGGTTCACTTGAACATTGTAAAAGAGGAAGTATACTTAGTATGATTAGTCTAGTAAATCTTGTATAGGATGTTAGGTCTCTGAATGTATTTTATATCTTTGAAGAAGACCAAGAAGAAGGCATCCAGCAGAAAGAGCTCAACTATCTGAAGATATGAAGATTGCACAAGATTACCGAAGACTAAGGAATTGTGCCTCAAAAACCATATGCAAAAGATAACTTAGTGAAAACAATGTTTCTGGAAGAGAATATGTTTTCCTTAGTTTTTCAAAGGCTTGGAGTTTCTGATAGCGACGTGCATAGCCTCAGACAGCGTGCATAGTTTCATTAGCACAACAGGAAAAAATATAGTACAGTGCATTTAATGCCATTGTAGAACTCGCTGACCAAAAGCTTTATATCTGAACAAAGAGACAAAAGTTTTGTAGTACTATCAACGGATTGTTTATAGTTTGAATCTCAAATAGCCTAACGGATAGTAATTCAAACGGCTTGATTTTCACCTATAAATATCACCACTTAGAATTCTTGAAAGCACACTTTAGACACATTCTATATTCAAGCATACAAGCCTTCTGCATACTTACTCTCTAGCTTTACAGTTGCGACCAAGCTCTTGATTCTAAGTAGCACGAAAGTTCCAAGTGTCCTGATCCTTAACAATCTATATCTGTTGTGAAGGAGTTGAATTGAAGCACTGTTGGGACTTGCTAAGATATTCATTCTCCTGGACGAAGAACATAGACTTGGGTCAGAAAAGAACATATCACCACACACTGTCCAAGTGTTTTAAGTGACTCTTGTTCCAGAAGGTAGTATTACATAACTGTGAAAGTTATTAATCTACCAATCTAACAAACTCTTCTTACCAACACCAGAAAAGGCATGGAGTAGAGGAAGTACTTAGTTTGGGAAACTAAGAAATAACTTTGAAGTTAAAGGTTCTGAGTAGAGGAAGTACTTGGCTGGGAAAGCCGAGGAAGAACTCATGGGGAACACTTGGTTGGGAACCTAGTGTATTAAGGAATCGAGAGAGGATTATTGTAAGGTGAAATCAATTATCTATCTTAGTGGATTCTAGGTCTGAGAAAGGTTGAAGTGGATTAGTTGAAGGATTACGCCACCTTCAGATACCACTATAAAAGCTACTGTGTTATTTACTTTCTGCACTTATTTTCTGCCTTTACTTACTTGCAAAGTGATTTACACACTTTACTAGCTTGCTGAGTACGTGCACTTATCAGAAAGACTTCCGCTATTCGATTATAAGTATCAGAAAGTTACCCAACTTTCTGAGAAATTGTTCTATCGACATAAGTTTTAAAAGACTATTCCCCGCCCCCCCCCCCCCCCCCAGTCTTTTACTTTGCCGTTATCTGGACCAACAGGCTCTTAAGCATAGAATTACAAAGGATATTTATCCTGGGGAGATTCCTATACCAGTTAGACAAATTGCTTATACAGATAAGCATGGTATCCCATATTTAAGATTGTGCAAATGATGGTTTTTGTCAGTTTTGTTAGTGATAATCTGTTAGTCGGTTTCTTTGTACATGTTACTTTAGCCCGGTATTATTTATTAGTATGGTGACCCTTTTACTTTATGGTTGATTCAATTCTAAAAAAAATAAGAAAACAATAGAACTAAAAAAAAGGAAAAAGAAAGTTGTAAAAAAAATAATCAAACAGCTAAAAAGACGCCAAAAAAAAGAAGGAAAAAAGAAAGAAAAAAGACAAGGCCCACCTCTTCTCTTTTTTGGTTTTTTGGATGTTTACTCCTTTCTCTGGTTTAGCTTTAGATATGTTAAGAGGTGGTTAGTTCTGTCTTCTCTATTTCATTCTGGAGAGTCTGGACTCTTAGGAAGAAGTAAGTTTACCTCTGGTTACCTGGTTTGTCCTTGGCTCAGAGTTACAGTAGTGATATTAGACTTACTGTCTATGGTTGATAATCTTCTCTCTTGTCTCTACTTCCTGCACTCTGGTGTTCTTGTCTCCTGTATTGGGGTTCTTTGGTTTAGTTTGGATTGAAAAAAGAAGAAGAAGACTGCAAAAAGAGAATATAACAGTCAAAAAAGAAAAAAAATAGAGACTGGAAAACAATAATAAACAGTCCAAAAAGATGTCAAAAAAAGAAAGGAAATGACCCACTTGATTTGTTAGTTTGTCTCTCCCTAATTTTCAATAATAATTTTTGGTTGGTACGTGTTGCTGGTTTTGGTCATACTGTATTGGAAGGTATTGGGGCCTGTTTTTGTTTGTCCTTTAGGATGGACCTTGGTTGGTATTTTTATTGTTTTTGTGTTACTGTTCTATGTTCTGTTCTTTCTAGCTCGTGGGGGAGGGTCACTTCTGATGCATGTAATAACATAATTGCTTGGAAGCTAAGTGTGTACTGCCTTCTTTTTAAAGCATGGGGAGTTTTATGTAGGGGTAGTATGGATCTTCAGAGCCGGTTCTTCCATGTGTCTTTTAGAGAAGTGCTTCCTTTCTCTAGCACTAGAGTTTCTGTAGTTTCTTTGTGTTTTTACTTATTATGCATACACTTCAGTTTTCTGCACACTACAATTTAGTGGTTGTTCTTTGTTTGTTTTTAATGAGGTGCCTGTTTTTGTCATTTTTTAGCCATCTCTTTGCAACGTTGAGTAGTATACTCCAGCTAGCTTTGTTAGTAAGCAGGAGTATGGCATTTCACTGGACTTTGGGCTCTTTCTGTAGGGTTAAGTTATTATGTCTTCTCTTTTGCATTGAAGATAGAAGCTGGAAGTTGTGGGACGTTCTTACAGGAGTTTGTCGAGAGATATCTAACATCAAAAAATCTTTAGGTTGCAGAGGATATACAAGAAGTTGCTGACTGTATTGATATCAAAAGATCAACAAAGCTTCTGGAATTCTCGTTATTTGTTGATGTTTATGTTGTACTTGTTGTCAAATTCATCCAAACCTCCTTGAATTTTGGGCTTCTGTTTTCTTAGCCTTCTCATGTTGAGTCCACTTTGATTAGATAGAGTCCAATCCCTAGATCTGTGGCACCTCCCTGTAAGCTACTAAGGTTATTCATACCCGACTGGTTTTTAATATAGGAGCTCGACTACACCTTCTGCCTTAAAAAAATACCCTTGGGGTCTCATAATCACACACCGCAATCAAAGCAGCTCTTTTGAGAGGGAACCAATCCTCGGGGAAGTGAAACCCCAAAACCGCAAAACCCTGGCCGTCAACAGCAGCAAGGAGGAAACCCTAGAGGCAGTACGACGACATCAAAGACTAAGATTTCTTTTCTTTCTTGCAATTTTCAATATTACTTGTACTTGATTTACTGTGACTATGAGTAGCTAAACTCATATTGTAAAGCGAACCACCGAAACTCTACTTGTGCTTCTTCTTTATATACCGTGATATATTAATGAAATAATTATTAGACGTAATCAGTGATTATACAACTCTATACGTCCTTCATGGCATGATGTTCTGTTGAGTAAGAGTACTGGTATCGACTGCGCCTTGATATTTAAAATTATGCCTTGCTGTCATTAGACGTAATTACGTAGTGTGATAATTAGGAAGTTGGGAGTAGCATAGTACGAGCTAGGTCGGGGGTCCTTTACGCTTCCCACCCATTGATAACAAAACCATTAAGATTCATCTGCTATATAAACTAATTGTCTGTCAACTGCATGCAAACCGCTTTCGTACTAAGTGTCCGTGGAGAACGACATCCCAAGTCAACTTTTTGCTATAAACTGTGGATTTGAGGACTTTCGACATAAATAAATTTAATCTTTGATTGTATTTAGGGATTGCAGACATTACAACGATATTAAATTCCTGAGTGCACATCAAAATGTATATAACCTCCATCATTATCTGTATTTTGAATATTCTCATACATAACTATCGAAGTTTAGTGATTGCAAACACTTTGATTCGACTTTTGATAAATTAAATGATTATTCTACATCAAGGAAGCACAAAGTTCTAACCATTTGAGGTAATCACCTGGTGCATCGAAACTTTGAACGCATGTGACAGTTGATTCCTTTTAAGTACCTTTTTCACTGATAAGTATAACTTCTCGTGGTTAGCTTTCATAGTGTTTAATCCTCTCCGTATAACTTTTGGTGTAGTGATTTGACTTTCTTGTAGCAAAGTAGTGCGAATTTATTTATACCGTGTGTGAATTGGTGGAGAAGTCTAGTAGATTATTAATTCCCAAGTGGTTGAGTGATTAAACACGAACGAACTAGTCTACAGGAATTAGCATGATCAATTCCTCGACAGAATCGACACCGAGTATTGAGCAACGCTACGTCTACTTTTATACTTCAGGGTATTAAATTTGAGCACATCACTTTTTCTTCATTAGGTTCGTTAATATCTCAAATAGTGCTCCCGATGTCGCTAGTATAGCTGTGGGTGTTCCGGAGAGAGTAGTTGAAAGTGCAGACTTTAGCTAAGTATTGGATCAATACTAACTTGGCATAGTATTGTCACAATACTAACTGTCTGTACACTGGACTTTCTATTTATGGATTTTGCATTACTTCACTTTGATATAGTTCCACGATTTTGGTTTAGTCCTAGCAGGTTTAACAGATTCAGATATCTTATGGAGAAGAACTCTTGAAGTTTGGATACTAGAAGATATTGAAGAAGGATAGGAATTAGAATCCAAATCGAAGAAGGATTTTACTTGTATTCCATGAAGGATTCTCGTTGCATGGAAGACTGAGAAGATATAGGAGAAGAACATGGTGATTCAACCTGATCAAGACTTTCGATCAAGCTAGAACTATTGTACTAGTTGGATTAATAATCACAACTATAAATATTAGTCAAATAGTTCATAGATTCATTACAAGCTTTTACGCATAAGATAGATATTCTCTAGCAGCTTGTTTTGCATCTCTTTTACTAAGTTTTTAGTTAGTCATCTCTCTCTTTGTTTGTGAGAGATCTAGCGTCGAATTGGTGGCCCGATTCAAGTAATTAGTGTTTGATATTCTTGTCGATAGGAATATTGTCTAGATATCTTTTTGCAAATCAGTTGTTCTTTATAGTGGATATTTTACCTGTGGCTCGGCAAGATTATTTATATAATCTGCTAGAAATATTTGTATCTTATGTTCTTTACATTCCGCTGTTTAGACTCTAAGATAGTTTTAGATATTGGTTTTGACTATTGTTACAATACGAGGTTACAATATATGTAATTAGTACTAAGTCCCGATCCATACAATTTCAATTGGTATCAGAGACAGACATCTGATTAATAGGTGTTTGGATTTGGTACCATTAGGATGGATTCAGTTAATCAAAATATCAACAGGTTTCCTATTTTGGATGGATCCAACTATCAAATATGGTCAATCCGCATCCGCTCTCATCTCAAGGCCATTGGCATCAAGGTGTGGAAGACTGTGCTTGAAGGATACAAAGTGCCTATGCTACCTCCTGATCAAGACAAAGACTGTGTGCCCAAACCTGAAGAAGACTACACTAAAAAAGAGGTAATTGATACTAACAATAACGAAAAAGCTTTAAATGTTATTTTTAGTTATGTCAATCTTCATATGTGAAGGAGATCCAAGTGTGAGGGAAACTAAGCTTCAGATGGTACTTAGAATTTGAAAACCTTAGAATGGAGGATGATGAAACAATATCTTCTTACTTTGAGAAATTGCTGGATATTTCTAATGAAAGCTCTCTTTTAGGTGATCCTTTGTCAAACAAAACCTTGCTTTATAAAGCAATTAGGAGTTTGTCAAAACGCTTTGAAACTAAGAAGATTGCTATTGAAACTTCTCTTAATTTGGCAACTATGGATATACAAACCTTAATGAAGATTCTCAAAACTATGAGTTAAACATGGAAAATCCTCCTGGTAACTCTAGAGAAAAAGGTCTTATGCTTCAATCTAAGTCTTCTGAGTCACTTGACGAAGAAGATGAAATTGATTTTAATGCTTTCTTTAATTCTATGGTAAACGTTTTCAAAAGAACAATCTCAAGAATAAGTTTAAACCTGGAACTAGCAACATGCTCTCTCCTAGTAAGAAATTTCCTTCTAAGAAACTTGCTAAGTATTCGTACCAAAAACCATCTGATGAGGATACTGATAATCTTATGATGATACAATGTCATGCATGTGAAGGTTTTGGACATTATGCCTATGAGTGTGCTAATACTCTTCGTAAGACGGGTAATTCTTATTGGGTTTGTCTTAGAGATAATGAGACAGGTGCAGACGATGAAGAGATACTCCTTGATGAAGATATACACACAGCTGCCGTACATTCACAAGTTAATTGGTCTGAATATCCATCTGATGATGAATAATATTGTGACAATACAGGGTGTATATTATCTGAACAAGGGATATTGTTAGAATATCAGGAGTATTATCAGAACACTATCACTAATCATTCTATGTAGGATCTGTTCTTTATGGATGAGATGGAATGTCTTGACAATATCAGTAATGACATTACTGATCAGGTAGACATATATATCACTTGTTGTATGCATGGATCTGTTGATCTTGAAACAGATTATCCGTTTGAAGGCGAATTGAGTCACGAAGAATTTGCTGAAGAACTAAAGATCATATAGATGATGTCTTGCAAGAACTGACGAAAACGATGAAATCTGAGAAGGCACTGGCCAAGGAGAATTCAGAACTAAAGGAGGCCATTGCGAAACTTCAAGTAAGTCTCACCAAGAAAGATTTAGAGCTTGAAAAGGTATCATCTAAACTGAAACTTCATGAGCTTACTCTTGTCAAACTTAATACTGGTACATCTAAACATGATGAGATGCTAGGTTTAGGTAATGAAGGTACAACTGGCTTGGGTTTCCAAACTTTTATAGATGGTTTAGTACCTCAACCCAAAAAATCTTTGACTCCTGTTTTTGTGAAAGAAGTAAATGACCCTGATTCAAATAAGAAAAAGACTTTTGTTTGTCAATTCTATTTAAAAGCTGATCATAAAAAACCTTTTTGTTTCATGTTTCTAAAAACTCAGGACAATTCTGCTAATGTTGATAATGATAGTGTGGACATCTCTAATGTTGCTACAACACTAGATGAAAACACTGAATCAACAAGTGCTCTTGCCCAGAGTAATAAAAAGAAGGTTTTGATTGTGCAAAGTAAGCCCCCAAGAAGAAAGAAGAAAAACAACTTGGATAAACAAAAACTGAGTGTTTCTTGCAATATTGTGCCAATATCAGGTAAAAATTCTCTCAAAACTAATATTGTCACAGCACCTGAAGCTAACTTGAGAAAATCGGGTACTAAACAGAAAACTAAAAGAATTTGGACACCTAAGTCTAGTGAGGTTTGTCATATGGTTTTCTCTGCTGTAAAAACTGACTCTGCAGGAATTTGGCTCTTTGATAGTCGGTGTTCTCGTCATATGACTAGAACTCCAACCCATCTCAAAGATGTTATCACACTAACCAAAGGTACAGTTACTTATGGTAGTGGAGAGAGAAGAAAAATCGTTGGAAAAGGAACTTTAGATGTCAAAGGACTTCCTTCTCTGAAAGGTTTTCTCTTAGTAGAGGGACTCAATAACCTCATAAGCATAAGCCAGCTCTGTGATGATAACATGAGAGTAAGTTTTGACAAGGTATCGTGTGAGGTGCTTGATAGTACAAACACTTGTATTATGACAAGTGTTAGATCTAGAGAAGATTGTTACCAGCTACATGACCAGGTTGCCTTCCATATGAATGTAAACGAGTCAGCCATCTGGTACGAAGATGTCAATCACGTGATATACACTCTTGCTAACTGTCAGGATGTTGATCCAATATCTGGAGTTAGTACATCATATATTGGTACAGGGTATACTTCCAATACCTATACCAATTGGGTATTGTTCAATGTTACTCATTGGACATGTACTTTAGACTATAGACAATTGACTAGTGATGTATGCTTATATTTAAGTAATAATCTAGTGTCATGTTACAGTCGGATACAGATGTGTGTTTCTCTTGTCACAACTGATTTTATGTGTACCACAAGTGGATGGTGTTATGATCTGACTAACAATTCTCATCTCATGAATTGTGCTAATACAAGTGCCATAAACTCTTTTATGTACTCTGTCCAGCATTCTAGTATCATGCATATAGACATTTGGTATCACTTCTTAAGAGAGTTAGCTGACTCAGGTGATATAGGTATAGAGCAAATTGATTATGTGCATCAAATTGCAAACATGGATACTGACTCAGTTAATTGTGAGAGACTTTCTAACTTTGGAAAGTTTCTCCTTATTATGTGCATTGTCTTAAAAGATCAGAAACAGGTGTTGCCATTATACCACTGGTAAACACTGAAGATTGCATGTGGTATATAGGTCTATATGAGGTTGTTAAATGTTTATTTTCTTCTCTCTTCCTTTAATTATTGACTGTATGTTGTGGGTTTATTGGTCATGTCAGGGGGCTCTCACTACAAAATGCTTTATGAAAGTAATAAAAACTCTTCTTGTTGGACCAAGTGCTTTTTTGTTTTCTTTGTTGGCTTCTTTAACTAGTGTTAATCTGGGGTGTGTGGAGTCTAGGCTTCCCTCATTCAGTATTGTTCACTATATTTTTCTGTGTCATAGACTTTTTATGACCAAATTTAGCTCTTGTTAAATTTGGGGTGTGTGAAGTTCCGGCTGCCCACATCCATTGATATCATTAGCTTGAGGTTGTCTTTGCTTATGTCTCATAGGAATGGGTGCTTTAGTAACTGGGATGACTGGAGTTCAGGCTGCCTACATCCAGTTTCTTTGTAATTATCTATGTTGCCACAATATGCTCTGTTATGTGGTTGGGGTGTATGGAACCTTGGTTGCCTGCATTCAATTTGCATTCAGTTCTACTTTAAGCTTGTGTGTTATTGCCTACACTAAGTGTCTCTTTTAGAGGTTAATAAAATCTTCCAGAGAAGTTGAGCAGTTGTTGAGTTTTTTACCTGCATGTTCTGACAATACCATATTTTTGTTGATAATTGTGCATTTCATATAGGTTGTGTCATCATGAATTATATTGTAAAAACTCTTTTTATGTTTTGGCACTTTAATTGAGGGGGAGTTATTTAGTCAGATTGTTCGAATGTTTTTTTTTTTTGGGAAAAATACGTGTTCTTTGTATCTTGTTGTACGATGACACGGAATTATTTCCTAAATTAGAGTCTTTTCATCCAATTTGATTAAATTTTCCTCTCTTGATGTGTGTATTGAGATACTCATCCTGTGCCAAGATTATATTGATGTTTATTCCAGGTATATGGACAACAACCCTATTTGACAAAGGATATTGGATCAGGCCCAACATCTGGCACATTACGAACTGGCCCAATCTCTTTGCGAGACCGTTGACCTTCCGTCTCCTAATTGGATACAGATGTCTCCTCCCTGACTATTTAGGTCGCCTTCCAGTAGATTCTTCTCATTATTGACTACATCCACTCTCAAGCAAAAAACCAATTCTTGCCAAATACAGTACTCTCCTCTCTCAATTACTGCATCCATGGCTCCTCTTTCTTCAAATTTCAACATGCAAGCAAGAAATCAGGTAAAGCTCTTCTATTCCGGCCATTGGGAAAGTTTCTTTCGACTCAATCAAACAAAAAACTTAATCGATTGGCTCGCAAGAAGGCCAAAAATGATTGGAAGATTGTTCACCGCCATTCGACAAAGGAAGCCATTCCATTGGAGAACCTTGTTTCTGCTGCTGCTCAACTTGATATTCCAGTCTCTGAAGATATCACTGTGGAACCCCCAGTCTTCTCCTTTGAGTGAGAAATTTGAGTCTAGGGTAGTCAAAGCTTAGTAAACGAAAATTTTGGCCCGAAACGATTTTGTGTCATGAGGATTTTAAGAAGTATCATGTGTTCGAATTTCTGGAGAATCGTGGTTTACTTCAATCTATGCTTAAGACTTCTGAATATGTGGTTGATGTTGTGAAAGAATTCTACTGCAATTTGTCTAAGTACTGTGAGAATCCCCAATCCCCAAAATTCTGCAAAGCTTTTGTTCGTGATAAGATCTATGAGTTTAGTCCTACTCTTATTAATGAAATCTGGTGCATGCCTAATGAGCCAGAAGTGGTTGTTGATTGGAACATGGATGATGTTATCACTGAATTGTCTGGTGGTGTTGTGCGTAAGTGGGTGCGCCGTCCAAGCCTCATCTCTTTAAGCTCTATGTCTGTTCTCTTACATAAGATAGCCCAGTACAATTGGAAGCCTTCTTCCAATCCCTCCTGCCTTACTATTTATATGGCAATCTTGCTCTTTAAGATTCGCAATGGGTTGACTGTAAATATGGGGGAGAGGATTTTTTTAGGGTATTATTGAGTATGCTAGCCTAGCAGGTTCCTCCAACATTCTTCCATTCCCTTGTCTCATCTACCAACTTCTAGTTCATCAAGGATTTGTCAAGAAAGATTCTGAAGAGTTGGTTAGGGATGTGAAGACGCTTCAGGTTGCAAAGAACTTTCTCTATGCTGATAGAGTTTGTGATTTGCCATAGGTGATTCCTGTTGAGGCTCGTTTTGGTGGAGGTATTGTGGGAACTTTTGCTCTTGCTTAAGATGAAGACCCTGCTGCTCTGTAGACTAGATTGCTGCATTTGAACCAGAGGATTGCAGAAAGGGAGAGGGATATGGTTGAAGCTGCTGCTGAGCTTGTGATTCTTCGCAGGATGAAGGAGGACGCTGAGCTTTTGCTTTCCTCACAATAAGGGGGAGAAATGTTAACCTGCTACTAACCTGCTGCTACTAAACATTTTTTCTTATTTTCTGGACAATATATTATGTATTCTAATATGTTTTATTTGTCTGCGAGCTTGGTCCCAGTAGGTTATTAGCTCTGGTTATGTATTGTGTAAACACTCTTTTTTTTGTCTAACTTTTGTTTTGTTATGACTATGACTACTTAGTATTATCTTCTCAGGTTTTCTTATTCAGGGGGAGTAAATACTTAGTATGTTTGTTTAAGAGTGTTCAGATTTTATCACTAACTTTTTGTAGGTTAGGTATTGTGAAGGAATGCAAAAAGGGGGAGAATGAAAGTGCAAACTTTAGCTAAGTATTGGAGCAATACTAACTTGGGCTCTTCTACGGTCAGGCAGGCTTCGCCCTGCCTGACAACAGGCAATTGAATATACAATATCTAATGGTCCATATCAAATCACCTTTGGCGACAATGCGATCGCCCTATCGCTTTTCGCCTTATGAATATTTAAAAATAAAACAATACAAATATTAAGCAAAATACCAAATTTTCCCTCAAAAATTAAAATAAATAAAATTATCTATTCTTTTGTATTTCACGAAATTATTATTATTTATTATTTTTTTATGGGTGAATTTCATCCAGTACCCCTCTTAGATATTCTAATTACACTTGGGCACCAGTTAGTTCAACAATTACATATAGGTCCATTTTCGTTGACCAAAGGATGCATGCCAAACATGGCCTTATTTTGTCAATTTGAAATGATATCCTTAATGTCTTTCTAATTCAACTTAAGTCCTTTATTTTCCAATATTTTTTGTTGAGTACCCAATTTATTGTTTAATAACATGAATTAAACTTTCTATATAATTTATGGATTTAATTGCAAAATCAGAAACAAATTTAGGGCCAAATTGAACATAACTAGAAGTTTATTAAAAATTAAAAAAAAAAGAAAAAATATGACGAGGCATTGAGTCAATATCTCGATCGGAAATGTTCTCGATTTAGCCTCGATCACGGAGCTTCTCCGGTCACCGGAGTTTTAATTTTTCTTTTTTTCTTTTTTTTTAAAATCTTTTATTTAATTTTGCCCAGGGGTTGTAAATTAATTTGATTTTGGGGAAAATATATAATTTGTTATAAGTTAGGGTCAAATTTGTAATTTTCAGTAAAAACTTCTGAAGGGTTATGTTTGGCAACACTTTAAATTTGTTTGACTTTTGGACTTACATGTAATAGAAATACTCTAATTGTCATTTGTTTGTTATTGTTGAACTAACTAGTGATTAAATGCAATGACCCTATCTAACAGGGGGTATATGTAATAACCCCTTTTTTTATTCAGGAAATTATTATTATTATTATTTTATTATTATTAATGTTATTTAATTGTTCCTAAATTTAATTGAAAAACTAACACAACCAGGGATCGAACCATGGTCATAACTACCATCAGCAAGTTAATCTACCACTCGGGCATGAATGATTTGTGTCTATATTTAGACTGTTATCGTATTGATTATAATAATTGTTATCTTTCAATTAGGGCTTCGTTTTTATCTAAGGCTGATCCATTTTTAACACCTGCGTTTTTCATGACTAGGCCATTGTATGATTCAATTTCATATCCTAATAAAATTTGGTGGTATATTTGAAGTACCTAGTACCTTTAAAATTTAAAATTTAAAATTTTTTATTTTTTATTTATTAACATTCAAATTTTTACATTTAATAAAATTAAATAAATTACATAATTGAATATATATTATTTCTTCAGTCCCGTATTAATTTTTTTTTTTTTTACTTTTTCAATAGAAATTTGACCATAAGTTAATCGTAATAATGTAGTATGATGATTATAAATACATAACATATTTTTAATTATGGTCTAAATTTTATAGTGAGACAGGGGTTAAAAATCAACAAAAATCACATTTAATCAATTAAGGAAAACTCAAATAATTCGAATCCGTTTATCCGCATGTGCGAATCGGATCGATCCGATCCATTAACTAACGAATCGGATAACACATACAACGTTTTCATATTCGTAAGGAGCGGATCGGATATGACTCTTTTCAATGCTCTCATGCCCTTGTATCTATAGATATGGTACGTTGCTAGTTGGATAATTTGGTAACTTATACTCACGGAGTTAACTTTTATTGTGTATTTTAAATATTCGAACCTCTGACATTGTTCGTTGTTATCGTTTATAAATTTTTTATAAGTGATTAATTATGTAAAACATTTTCTTTTATAAATTTGGCGAATTAATCCAGATTTGCAGGATTGATCCGCAATCCAATCCGTTCATACTTGATCAGATAATGGATAAACTTTTCTTCATCAGTATATGGATATCCGTTCAACGGATAGAATCTGATATGTTGTGCAGCCCTGAGGAGAACCCTATTTGCTCGAACGGTTTCAACAATATCAATCGATCTAACTACATCATCGACTATCCATTAGTGTTACCATGCGTGAATGTTAATATATAACATTTTGATTATTCATTCTCATCTTTCTTTATCTTCTATCGATATATTTCTAAAAATATCAATGGTCAATTAATCTGGAGAGCACAAATTTTCATATTTCAGAGCACGGATTTTCAGATCCTCACGTAAATATCTATTGGAAAAGCAGAGAATAATTAGTGTGAGTGAAATTGTTAGGCGGTAATTTATGGATAAACATGTACTCCCTCCGTTCTTTCACAAGGTTTACATTTTGGTTTGGTGTGAATTTTAAGGAAATGGAATAAAATATTATGTAAGTGGTAAAAGTGAGATGAAGAATATGAAAAGCAAGTGAGAGAATAGATAAAGTATGAAAGAGAGTGTTTAAAAAATTAATAAGTAGAGATAGTGGATTTCCAAAAAAGGAAACGTTAAACATTAAAAAAACTCCCGAAATGTCAAAAAGTAAACCTTTAAAAAGAACGGAGGGAGTATAATATTAAGTTGTAAATATTTTAATTTCATACGATTTTAAATTTCAAAAAGAAATTCCATGTGTTTGGTATTAAAATCAAGTTGAGTTTATTGAACTTGAATTGAGTTTGGCCGAAAAACATATTTGACATTAAACTCGACACTATACTACTCATTCTGTTTAGTCTCAGTGCTCACAAAATTGAGTTTACTTCACGAATTTCTACACAACCAATTCAAATGTAATGCCACTAAATGGAGTTTGAACTTAATACCACACAAAACTTATGTAACACGTATGGATTATAATTATAACACTTGTCCGTAACTTCAAGTACATGTATGGTTCCAGTTTGCTTTTGATACGTTGACGTGCTAAGAAAATGATAAATTCAATAAGTAGCATATTTTAATAATATCCATAAAAATTAATTTATAATTTTAATTAATTTATGTGTATATGATTAAATATTAAAATTTACATGTACGCAACAGCATAAGAAAACATGTGCTAAAATAAGACATAAATTTTAAAAACAAGTATATTGGTAAACCAACTTTACACAAATTGTGTAATTCAGATAAAGTAAACTATACAATTTTTTAGATTAACATGAAACATGTACGCACCTAATATTATACACACACTTCAAGTGAAATTTCATATCTTATCTCTAATTTTGTCTCTCTCTCCATATATATTTGTATATTGTGGCAACAAATACTCAAATTGAGATATTTCTCCAACTGGTTAGTGTTCCATTCTATAATCAAGTGGTCACATGTTCGTATCTCACTAACCGCCTCACTTTATTTTTAATATAAAGGGCTCACACAACTGCGGGCTGGGCAAAGAGGCCCAGGTGGTGATCCTGGTGGGCGGGCCGAGCCGGGCCAAAAATACTGGGTCGGACCGGGTTCTGGGAGCCCTATTACAATGGCCCGGCCCATCCTAAATATATGTAATTTATTTTAATTTTTTAAATTAATTTTTCTATTTAATATTTAGTATTTCTAAATTTATTATTTAATGGGCATTTCAGTCTTTTTACATTTAATGGAAATAAAAAAATTTTAAAAAATAAATTATCCTTGGGCGATGCCTGTTGTCAGGCAGGGCGAAAGCCTGCCTGATGGTAGAAAAGCCTTACTAACTTGGCTTAGTATTATCACAATACTAGCTGTCTGTACACTGGACTTTCTATTTATGGATTTTGCATTACTTCACTTTGATATAGTTCCACGAATTTGGTTTAGTCCTAGCAGGTTTAACAAGTTCAGATATCTTATGGAGAAGAACTCTTGAAGTTTGGATAATAGAAGATATTGAAGAAGGATAGGAATTAGAATCCTAATCGAAGAAGGATTCTACTTGTATTCCAAGAAGGATTCTCGTTGCATGGAAGACTAAGAAGATTTAGGAGAAGAACATGGTGATTCAACCTGATCAAGACTTTCGATCAAGATAGAACGATTGTACTAGTTGAACTAATATTCACAACTATAAATACTAGTCGAATAGTTCATAGATTCATAACAAGCTTTTACGCGTAAGATAGATATTCTCTAGCAGCTTGTTTTGCATCTATTTCACTATATTTTTAGTTAGTCATCTCTCTCTTTGTTTGTCAGAGATCTAGTGTCGAATTGGTGGCCCGATTCAAGTACTTAGTGTTTGATATTCTAGTCGATAGGAATATTGTCTAGATATCTTTCTGTAAATCCGTTATTCTTTATAGTTTTTCGCCTGTGGCTCGGCTTTGTGTCTTGTGTTCTTTACATTCTGCTGTTTAGACTCTAAGATAGTTTCAGATATTGGTTTTGAGTACTGTTACAATACGAGGTTACAATTTCCATATTTGGTACTAAGTCCCGATCCATACAATTTCAGTAGTGACCACTAGAGCCTCAGGATTTGGAGCCAGTGTTAGTACCACAGGCGGTACTGAGGTCGTGAATTCTTGGTACATTTAACTTTGGTGCTTCTTTCCTTGGAACCTTTACCCATCGCCATGTCGTATTCCTCGTCCGTTGAAGCACCTCTGTCTTGTATCTCTAGAGCTTCTTGATGGCTACCTGCCCGCGAAGCGGTAGCAACATCTGTCAAAGTCTTCTTGCTCTTAGTTATTGTCATGACATGGTAGGTTGACACGTGGTCCCGGAGATAGCTGGCGCATTTGTACACATGCTGATATTTAGGATAAGACCAGAAGCAGTCCGTCCATGTACTTTAGACGGTCATAATGAATGGACGGACTCACCTTTAAGTTTGTCTTGATGCGGAAGTTTTCTTCTGGAGAATGGAAACGTCCGTGGTGAGCAACGTGGGAGGTTGGACCGTCCCATCATTTCACTGGAAACGTTATAACATGGTTTTTTGCGGACCCAAGCTCTAGTGGACGGACTCCTAGTGATGCACCTGTATAGGTCGTATTGAGTCGCCTTGGTTCGGCTAAGTTATGGGCGGACTCATATGTATATATCATAAGTCCCCCCAGTTTCCAAGTATCTCAGTGGGAGATGGTTGTGAAACTATAGGTGGCTGTCCGTCCAGAATTTCCGTAAGTACGTTCGTGCGTATTTTGGGCCTGAAAGTCGATCCATTAAGGGTGTCCAAGTTTTCGGCCCAAGCTCAGGCCCAATTGTGTTGGTGCCCATATGCACACGTGGCAGATCTTGATTGGACCTGAAAATCTATATATACTCCCTTAGCTCGATGTATTTTTTAGTTCAATTGCATTTTTCTTCCATAATGTAGTCGTAGGGCCGGTCCTCTTCTTTTAGGTGTTTGTGTCCTTCAAAGATAGTTAGCTGGCGGGGTGAGCTAAGACGGCTGACCGTTTCCAGCTTTGTGGTCCTTGAAGATACGCAAGCATGCCAAAGGGGAGTGGCTTTAAGATCGTCAGCTGGTGGGGAGAGCCTTATTTGTGGTTGTTTGTCTTCGCAATTTTTTCCGTCGGATCTAAGTTGACGGCCTTGCTGTGTTGAGGATCCGATCCGCTGTCTTTCGTTCTCAAGAAGTTCTATTTCGGTCTCTTTTGAGATGAAGGGTAGTTGGCCGGATCCCTATTCTGCTTAGCCAATAATCTGTCCGGCCCAATATATATCGTCCGTGCCTTGCTGTGATGAGGATCCGATCCGCTGCCTTTCGTTCTCAAGAAGTTCTATTTCGGGCTCTTTTGAGACGAAGGGCAGTTGGCCGGATCCCTATTCTGCTTAGCCAATAATCCGTCTGGCCCAATATATATCGTCCGTCATAATGGTACTATGAGTCCCCCAAGTTCCGGGCTTGCTTTGTTTATGAAATAAAAGCAAGGGCGGGACTTTAAAGTTAGTGTCCGGTGGTCAGCTTGCCCGTTGGTAGGGGTTATTTCTGACTTGTTTTTGGAGTCAATTCCGCTGGTTCAGATGGTTTACCACAGTTTTAAGATGGTCCAGATTGGTCTGATTCGTAATAATTACGAATTGCACGTGGATCGATGTGTTGGTTCGGACCTTGGCCCATGGTGTTGGTCCAGATAACGGCAAAGTAAAAGACTAGAGGGGGGGGGGGGTGAATAGTCTTTTAAAACTATTGTCGATAAACACAGTTTCTCAGATATCTGTGAAGATATCTGATACTTAATTTCAGAGAGCGGAAGACTTTTTTGTGATTAGTGCACGTGCTCAGCAAGATAAGTGTAAGTACTTTGCAAGATAAGTAAACAAGTAATAAACTACAGAAAGTAAATAACACAAGTCTTTTTATAGTGGTATCTGAAGGTGGCGTAATCCTTCAACTAATCCACTTCAGCCTTTCTCAGACCTAGAATCCACTACGATAGATAAATGAGGTAACCTTACAGATATCTTCTCTTGATTCCTAAATACACTAGTTTCCCAACCAAGTGGACCCCCTGAGTTATTCCCCGACTTTCACAACCAAGTACTTCCTGTACTCAGAAATCTTTTGAGTTGTTCCTTAGTTTCCCAAACTAAGTACTTCCTATGCTCAATAACCTTGGAGTTATTCCTTAGTTTCCCAAACTAAGTACTTCCTGTACTCCATGCCGTTTAAGGTGTTGGTTAAGGTAAATTGTCAGGTGAGCTTCTTTAATAACTTGTTCAGTTATTCAGATAGCTCTATGAATCAAGTATACTTAATACACTTTGCAATGTATGGTATCTTGTTCTCTACTGACCCAAGCCTATGATAAGTGTTCAAGAGAATGAAACTCAGATACGAAATCTTAGTTCAACTCTTTCACAAATAACAATGCTCGTTAAGGATCAAGACACTTAGAACTTTTGTGCTACTTAGAATCAAGAGCTTTGGTCGCAACAGAAAGCTTGATGGTAAGTAGTTTGCTTGAGAGAGCTTGTGAGAATATTCAGTATGTAGTTCTGTGTTGTGTTCTAAGGTGTGTGTTCTCAAGCAGTCTAAGTGTTGATATTTATAGATGAATTTGAGTGCCGTTTGAATAGTATCCGTTAGGCTTAAATCAAATACAAACTATTGATATCTGAGTATAATCAGAAAGGTGTTTGTCTTCTTTTTGAGCTACCGTTTTTGTTCGAACATTTACATCGCGCATTTAATGCAACTGTACTATACTTTGTCTGCATCGCCAACGGAACTATGCATTATCGACGAGATCTTATTCTATCAGAGTTTTCTGAAGCTTTGCATGTTCTTTTTCATAGATTATCACAACTCCAGATACCACTTGTTGAAATAACTTTGTTATAATATATTTCTTTTCAGAAACATATTTTATGTCCAAGGTATCTGAGTATGGATATCTGTGGGCACTTTCCTCGTCTCAGAAACCTTTTATTTTCAGATATCTTTTGCGACAATTGTGTTTTGAAACACTTGTTTCTTCCAAATATCTGGACATAGGTATCTAAAAAACCTTTGTCTTCAGCAATCTTGTGCAGTCTTCAAATCTTCAAATCCGTTGAACTTTTCTTGCTGGATGCCTTCTTCTTGGTCTTCTTCAGAAAATAAAAATTACATTTCGAGACCTAACATCCTATACAAGATTTGCTAGACTATCATACTAAGTGAATTTCCTCTTTTACAGTGTTCAAGTGAACTAAGAGTACTAATCACCTTTTTGAGTTAAGATAAGTCATTAGGTTGCTGATCAAAATCTAAACAGATATTCCTAACAAATTTCCCCCATTTTGATCAGTCAACGATGACTATCTGACCTATTACAAATCTGGATGAGGAAACAATCCATCACTTAATCATTTCTAATGATTTTTCAATTCATAAAATTAAGTGTAGAAAGTAAGCATCAACCAAATCACAAGGTGTGATATTTGCTGACAAGTTATCTTTTATAGAGAAAGATATCTGAGAGTAAGTTCATCAGATATGTTACAAAGAAAGTTTATAGATAACTTTAGTACATAATGCAATTTAGCTCAATCAGCAAGAAAAAAATACCTAGTAAATTAGGACAACAGGAGTAGCCAAGCTCCAAGTAGACATCCTAATGAACTAGTCTTCAAGTCTTCAACACTTCAAGTCTTCAAAAAACAGTTCCATGGGTCAATCTGAAAATTTCCTATCACCAAACCTTTTGATATTATCATAGTAGTCATAGAGAAGAATTCTGACAATCATCTCTGTGTCTCTGGAAAATCCACAGACTTCCTTGTAGGTTTTGGTAGGATTTTTCTTGACAAAGTGCTTGACCCAGAAATACTTTCCCCATTTCCAGGCATGCTCGATTCTGATATCTGATAGCTTGAAGTATTCATAAATGATCTTCAAATATATGATGTCACCCTTGTATTGATCTTCAGTTAAGTAGAAGGACTCATAGGGTTCCACAGCAAGTCTTGCTCTTGTGCCTATTCCAGTAATGTTGGAAATTCTATGCACATCATCTGGCTTTCCATAAGGACATACATCAGAGAGGTTTCTATTCTCTTGATTACTTCAAAATCCAACCAGGCTTTGATGTGGTTGGTGTTAATCAAGATTGGCTTATCTTTTCTCCATGCCATGAGCTGTTTATGGATTGGTTCTGGAAATTTTGAGTTTACCAGTAGATGCTCAAGTTCCAGAATCCAGTAGCCATTTTTCTGATTAATGCACCTGTAGACAGAGGAGTCACTGTTGGTCTTCACATACTCAATCTTGGCTTCTTCAGGCCTGAGTGGTAGTTGAAGTTGTCTTTGTTCAGCTCTCAGTCTCTTCCTCCTTTGTCTTGAATTCTACGTTGGGGTATTGCTTGAAGAACCACCCTGGATAGACTTGGTTTTTCCAGAGGGTGTTTTAGCTGCCAAAGGCTTTGCAGCTATGGGCTCAGTTAGGCTATCAATTTTCCTTTTTCTATGAAGAGGAGCTTCATCTTCATCAGTCTCTTCATCATCATCATCATCAAGATCAATTCTTGTGAGACTTTTGCAGCCTTCTTCATTGCCCAGGGATTTGATTTGGCCTTCTTCTACTTCTTCAGAAGATTCATCAATCCCTTTTTACTTGTCTTGTCCTTGGAGCCTTGGTACTCCTTGGAGGTTTCTGTGCTCTGGCCTTGTTATCATTCCTTGTTCAGGAAGTTGAGTGGTGGTCACTATCTATAGAGCAGTCTGACTGGAGGAGGGCTCATTTATTCTGAGAGGTGGTTGTTCAGATTTTCTTTTGTTTCCTCTTCCTCTTCCTCTTCCTCTTCCTCTCTGAGCATCTTGATATTCTTCCCCCTTAGTCATTGTTGACTGACTAAGAATCACAAAGGATTTTGAAAGGGAGTTGAAGTTGCCTTGCAGATAGTTGTAAGCAGCAACCAACTTTTCCAGATCGGCCTTGAGCTCCTGATTTTGTTTGATAATACCAGTATCCTTATCGAAGCTCGCGGTGGGCCTTGAACGACATCGCTTTTCCAAAGATAGAACGCCTCTTCAAAGGCTTTTGCAGCCAAGTTTTGGTCATCATCCCTAACCGTGCCTAGATCTTTCTGAGAAATGACCAGACTGGTTGTTCTCTGAGTGATGAGATCAGTGAATGTTTTCAATTCTACAGGGACTAATGTAGTGGCGGCTTTATCTTGAGAAAACAACCCCTTTTTCAATTTAGCCAGTACTTGATATCTGTTCAAGTATTCATTGGAGTTGACATTTGGCAGCTTGCTGAATATTTCAGGAGCAATCAGCTTCCTTTTCAAATGAGAAACCGCTAAATGTTCATTGCGGTGTTCTGCTAATGTCTTGTCTTCTTCATCATCTGAGATATCAGCCCAGTGATCTTCATCCTCTTGGACATTTTCATCAATGTTTTCTAGTCCAGCAACCATCTCAGAGATGGGTTTCTTTCGTTTTAGTGAGGAGGATGGTACATTTTTTTGGAATGCAGCCTTAGCATCATGCTTGTCACTAGATAATTGCTCAGTATCTAATTCCTCAGCAATTGCCTGAACAGCAAGCTGGAGTTCTTTCATTTCAGCATGAGCTTCCATTTCCTTGATTGTTTTATCTTCAATCTTCTGGAGCTTTGCTCTGGATTCAGCTATATTTTCTTCCAGTTGAAGATGTAGCTGTTGTTCTTCCTGCAACAGTTGTTTGAGTTGAGCAACTCTGGCTTGTGCATCTGATATTTTCTGAGTTGTTCCTTCAGAGTGCTCAACTACTTGTTCAGTAGTATTTTTGTGTTGGGGAGTTGGATGATTAGATTTCTGAGGAGATGGAGGAGGGGATTGCTGTGATGTCCTCTCAGTGTGCTTTTTAGCAGCTGAGGCAATGTGTCCTTGTGGAATCCCTCCCGTCCCTGGTGCAGGGGCATCATCATCATCCTTATCATCATCATCCTTTTTGTGATGGTCAGAGGGAGGTTCATCAAAGTTATTCTCATCTATTTCTTCCACCTCATCATCTTCAGATACAAGATTAATCACTTCAGGAATAGTGATCTTCTGCCCATTAACCTCCTCTTGCTCATAAGGAATAAATTTTAGAGTCTGGGGCAGGACTGGCTTGAATGCCATCTGCAATCTTGTCTGACCATCAGCCTGATTGAAGGCTTGAATCAACTTGTGTGCCACTTCTCTGGAGAAATCCTTATGCAATAAAGTTGCAACTTGATACTATTCTGTGGGGAACATTGCATGCATGTAGTTCTCCAAGTCAAGAGCTCGTGCTCGTCTCATAGGTTGATATGTGATTCTCAATATTTCAGAGAGATCAGAGCACCTTAACCTCTGCCATTTCTTGAAGCATTGAATGTGATTTGGCAGGGTATGAGCTTTGAAGAAGGGAAGTAGATCCTTTTTCGCATCATCAGGGACCTTCGTGGAACTTGTTTGAGCCTGAAAGAAAGAGTTCTGAGTTAGATTCAAAACTTGTGTAGATATCTGAGTACAAGTGTAGTTAGGTTTCTGAGTTACCTGAATGATTAAATCAGGCTCAGAGACTTGTACTACTGAGACAGGGGGTGCCTCAGATATCTTGTTGTGAGGTGGAGACTTGGAAGTCTGGTCCTCATCAACCTTTCTTTCTGCTTGATCCTGAGAATTAAAATTTTCACAATACTTAGGAAATTGTCATGAAAGAATTTATGCAATTAAGCTTCAATGATTTCTGAGTTTTCCACTTACTTCCTCAACAGGAAGCTCAGAAATATTTTTCGCAGAAACTTTCTCAGTTTCTGGTGTTCTTTATGGTGATGTTGCCTTGGGGGCTTCATCAATTTCCATGGGTGCAGGGGATGTCGCAACCTTTTCCCCTTGCACTTCTACTTCTGAATGAGCCTGTAAGTAGAAAGTATTGAGTAATTAGAGAAGAATTTATATCAACCCATGAAGAAGAATGTTTATCACTGAGTTTTATATACCTTCTCACTAGAAGGCTCAATGATATTTTCTTCAGAAACCTTGACGGTCTCTGGGTCCTTTTCTGGCATTTCTGCCTTAGCTTCTTCTTTCTCAGTTGGAGCCTATTAGAAACATCCACTTAATTAGTTAAGTATTTTAACATATAACTGAAAAGTAACATCTTAAGGAATTCTTTATCACCTGTGGCACAGGCTCAGATTCCCCAAGAGGTGAGGTTGTGGTGGCCTCTTTCTCTATCTCTGAGGCAAGCTTTCCAGCTTCCTCTTGTTCTTGTGTTTCTAAATCAGCCTGTAACAAAGAAATTATATTAAATAACAAGATTATGTGGCACAAAATATCACAAGTAGAGAGTTAAACCATTCAGATACCTGAGCAATGTCAGGCTGATTGGTCTCTGGAACTTGTGACCCTTCTATGCGTTGGTCTTGTTGTTCCATTTCATCTTCTTTGTTTGAAGATCAGGTACTTCAGACCTTGCCTGAGTATGCAACTCAGTTGCCTCCCCTGGTTAATCATTCTAAGCAAATGTCTCAGTTTGATCCCTCTCATTGAGTTGGGGAACCTGCTCTTTTGCAGAATTTTCAAGAATGAAAGATCTTTGGTATCTCAAGTACCATTTCGGCGATCCACATCCGTCATTGTGGTTGTTGTGCTTGAGACAGACTGTTGATTGTTGAGGCAATGGCAGTATCCTCCAACACTAAGCTATCACTCATCAGAGCATCTTCAATATGCTTCAGTCTTTGTTGCTCTGATGGTGTAATTTGTCCAGTTACCTTGGACACTGTTGCTTCTTCAGCAACCTTTGAAACAGGTGTTTGTTCAGCAGCCTGTGGTGTAGGTTCTTCTTCAGATACCTCTACACCAGTTACCTTTTCAGTAACCTTAGCCCTTTTGATTTTTCTAGGACTTGAGAGATTACTAATTCATCATCTTCATCGTCAGAGCTCTCATCAGCATTGGGAACTAATTGGTCCATAATTCCTGCGGTTTCTACAGATAGGGCTTCGTATCTGTCACTTCTTTCTTCAGCAGTATTTATGAGTTCATCAGCAAGGCTTTCGGCAATAGTCTTAACATTTCTGAAAGCACTTTCTCTTGCTGAGTCTACTTGTTCAGTAGTCGATACCTCTTTTGCAGCATTGATGAGTTCATCTTCATTGATGAGTTCATCTGCAGCGACGGCAGGTATCTGGGAATCGACAACCTCAATGGGTGTGCCTTCTGATTTGCCAGCAGACTTCTTCTGTGAAGTTCTGGGCTTCTTGGTCGCAACTTTTCCCTCAGATACCTCTTTAGTCATTCGCTTCTTGGAACCTTTCTGAGATCCAGTAACCTTTTTCATCAAGTTTGTATATGCATGCTTGTAGAGTAGGTTACTGTTGGCTATGTCTGCCTTCTCTCTGAGCTCAATGCCAAGATTTTCCAGCAAGTAGCATATCTTTAGACCATAGCTTACTGTGGTCTTTGGCTCAACAAGTCCTTTAGCGATTGTAAGCTCAAAGCCTTGAATCTTCTTCACAAATTTCATGAAGGCGTACTTTCCCCAATTGAAAGGGTTTTCCAGCCTTTTGTCTTGTTGTTGCAATAAGAACATCATCCAGCGTTCGTGGCTTATCTGGTCAGCACCTCCTTGTAGACCATCAAAGCATCTGTGAAGAATGCATGCCAACACATCCCAGTGAACCAGCAGATGTGTGGTTCTGATGTCAGCAAGCTTGAAATCAGTGGGTGTATCTGATTTTTCAAGATCACACACATCACTGTACAATTATTTTACACCTTCAAGGAGATCATTATCCTTGGTATCTATTTCAAAATCCTTTCCAAGATTTTGAAGGTCAAACAACTTGCAGAAAGTTGTTGAGTCCAGAAGGATTTCCTTTCCTTGGACTGACATTTTTATAGACACTATTGCAGTGCCTTACAGAATACGGATATAATCCTGGAGTTCTTGTAAAATTCCAGTACATCCAGTGAAGAGACTCCACTGGGAACAGCAGATAGAAAACCCTTGATTTGTGCCTTTTCAAGCATGTCAAGGATTAACTTCCTGTCGGCTTGACTTTCAATAGCAGCCATGAGGTACTCCTCAATCATGGCACCACCCCAAATCATTCCGTGATTTGAAGTCCAATGATCGGGATTGAAGTTCCCTACCAATCGATTGTTAATAACTACCAACTCAGGTGCTTGCTTTTCAGCAGTATTTTGGGATTTCTGGGTAGTTGATCGCTTGGGGGCCATCTCTTTATATAGTGTGAGTTTTTCGAAGGTCTGAAAGAGATTAATGTGAAAGATTAGTGATTCTTTGCAGAAAAACTAATTTGGGAGCAGAGATTTGCAGAGAAAATAGAAGAAAGAAATTTGCTATTCTTGTGGAAGTCGGAATGTTGGATTAGGCGAAAGTGAATTCTTTTGCCAAAATCCTATATATATAGCAATGTAATCTCAACAGTCACATACATACAAATTAATTTTGTGTGTAGTTATCTGTGTATTGCAGACAGACGTGGGTAAAAGCTTGTTCGGCATTAAATGCATAGTGGGCCTCAATTTCAATCCACTATTCTTCCGAGAGTTAATCTCTGCCGTAAAGATCAATCGCCCATTTCATCAAGGGTCACCATTTTTCTTCAGCAATGATCACAATCAACAATGATAATTGTGCCCATTTAATGAATTTTGGCTATTAGCTATCTGGATCACGTTTCTGTGTGAATGAGAACACTGATTGTATCTGATTTAATCTTATACTTGTTGTCTTTTCAAAGTTTTTCACAAAGATAGAAATAATTCAAATTTCAAGATAGTAGTTAACTGTAGACAGTTGTACTATTCTCTTTTGTGTTCCCCCTCACTGAGTGATCTAGATATCTGAGTACCCGTCTCAGAGATCTTTAAATAGCTATTTTACCCTTGGGTTTCTGGATACTCGTTCCAGATTCCTCTTTTCTGGATACCCGTTCCAGATTTCTCTTCTATCTCCTTTGATATCTTCTTCAGATATCTGAACTTATTCAGTTCTTAGGTAGCTCCATTAGTCCAAGAATGTGTCTTAAGGCTAAGAATCTACTTTCTTGTAGTGGCTTAGTGAATATATCTGCAAGTTGGTCTTCAGTGCCAATCTTGAGTATCTCTATATTTCCTTTTTCAACATGGTCTCTGATGAAGTGGTGTCTAACATCAATGTGCTTTGTTCTAGCATGAAACTTAGGATTCTGAGTTATGGCAATAGTACTTGTGTTGTCACATAAAATGGGAGTTTTCTCTTCATTGAGTCCATAGTCTCTGAGTTGTTGTTGTATCCACAATATTTGTGAAGCACAACACCCAGCTGCAATATATTCAGCCTTTGTGGTAGATGTAACAATTGAGTTTTGTTTCTTGCTGAACCATGATATCAATCTGACACCAAGAAATTGACAAGTTCCTGAGGTGCTTTTTCTATCAAGCAATGATCCAGCATAGTCAGCATCTGAATAGCCAACCAAACTCAATCCACTGTATTTTGGATACCACAATCCAACCTCTACAGTACCCTTTACATACCTCAATATCTTCATAGCAATGTTTTAGTGTGATTGCATTGGATTTGTCTGAAATCTAGCACACACTCCAACTGCATATTGAATATCAAGTCTACTTGCAGTGAGGCACAGTAGAGACCCAATCAATTTCCTATACTTGTGTTCTTCAACACTCTTGTCAGATTCAGTATAGGTCATTTTGGTTCCAATGCTCATAGGTATCTTAGCATTCTTTTCAGAAGGCTTTAGATTGAACTTGTTGAGCATGTCTTTTGCATACTTTGTTTGACTAATGAATATTCCATCATTGAGTTGCTTGACTTGCAGCCCTAGGAAGTAATTCAATTCTCCCATCATGCTCATTTCGAATTTACCTTTCATGAGTTCAGGAAAGTCTTCACAAAGTTGCTTGTCTTTAGATCCAAATATAATGTCATCAACATATACTTGAACTAAAAGTAGTTTCCCATCATGGTTCAATGTGAAGAGTGTTTTATCAACATCTCCTTTCTTGAAACCACTTTCTAGTAGGTGTCCGCCAATGTATACATCCATAGCTTTTTTTTTTTTTCTGAGCTTTAGAGCTTTTTTATAGACTATCCCACTAGAAAGAAAAAAAAAAAATGGGTTTCTCTCAAAACAGACTTTCTCTCAAAATTTCACCATTTAGGATTGCACTTTGACATCCATTTGATAAGCTGATAAAGTCATTATGAGTTTGCAAAGGCTAGAAAGAGTCTTATTGCATCCAATCTTGCAATTGGTGCATAAGATTCATCAAAATCTAGGTTTACGATTACGGATATTACATTAACAAATGGAACCAGTTTCCAGACTTTGTTTCTCTCAAATTGATCCAACTCTTCTTGCATTGCAGAGATCCAATCTTGATCCTTTAATGCTTCTTCTATAGTCTTTGGTTCAATGTTTGAGATGAAACATCCATAGAGACAATTTGCATTTTCAGCGATTGCTCTTCTAGTTCTAACTCCTTGGTCGTCTATGGGACCAATCACATCCTTTGTAGGATGATTTCTTATCCATTTCATAATGGTTTTGAAATAGTAGGATCAATATCATTTTGATTTGAATGTGAATCAATATGATCTTGATGAGATACTTGTGCAGTATCTGAGATATCTGACACATGGAAAATGCCATGGATATCTGACACTTTTTCAGTGTTAGAGATATCTGGGACTTGCATTTCAGCAATCTCATTTTCAGTTACCTCTTCATGATGAAGGCTCTCAGTAACCTGTTCCATTTCTGGAATTCTCATAGGAAATTCTTCATCATGTCTTAGAGTCATCTGGTTGTTACTAAGCATAGGTTGCTTTTCATCGTCAGACTCATCCTCCATTTGAATGATAGAATTGTTTCCTTCTGAGGATCCTTTTTCAGAATCTTTAACCATTAGTTCTTTGAACCTATCTGAGAGATCATCATTCAAGAGTACTTTCTTGTTTTCTTCATAAAACACTACATGAACAAATTCTTCGATCTTTTGCATTCTTTTGTTGTAGAGTAGGCTCTGCTATATATTCAGAGAATAACCAAGAAATACTCCTTCATCTGCCTTTGGTTGAAATGTTCTCAAGTATTCTTTTCCATTGTTAAGAACAAAACATCTGCAACCAAACACCCTTAGATGTTTGATACTAGGGGGTCTACCAATGAAAAGCTCGTAAGGAGTTTTGTCATGGTGTTTGTTAATCCGACATCTATTTTGAGTGTAGCATGTTGTGTTTACAGCTTCAACCCAATAGATTTCATTTATTTCAGTGTCAGCAAGCATTTTTCTTGCTGCTTCTTTCAGGGTCCTATCCTTTCTTTCAGCAACACCATTTTGTTGTGGTGTCCTTATAGAAGATAGTTGATATTGTATACCTTTGCAAGTACAAAACTCTTTGATGTACTGGTTCACAAACTTCGATACCATGGTGCATTACGATTCAGATACCTTGTCATTTTCATGACTTGAGCTTATTGACAAGTTAAGTATCTCAACCCTTGCATCGATTTGTGTTTGAGAAAGACAACCCAAGTGAATCTTGAGTAATCATCAACAACAACCGTACTTCTTTCACGCATAACTAGTTCGAGGATTCAAACAGATCCATATGTAACATTTGCAGTGGCCTTTCACTGGAATGTCTAGTTTTAGACTTGAAAGATGTTTTGGATTGTTTTTCCATTTGGCAAGCTGAGCATACACCTTCTTTTCTATATGCCATTTTAGGTAAACCAACCACCAACTCTTTCTTGGCTAGCTTATTCAGAGTTTTGAAATTCAAGTGACTCATTCTTTTATGCCATAGCCAATTTTCTTGATGTATGATTGACTCACCATGAGACATTCTTCAGTTGTGGCGGATTCCCAATCAGCAACATAAAGATTTCCTTTACGCCTTGCAACCAAGACTGTCTGCTTTGACTCATTGTCAATCACTTTACATAGTTTTGACTTGATCTTGACAGTGTACCCTTTGTCTACTAGTTGAATCATGCTTAGGAGATTATATTTCAATCCCTTTACATGAAGTACTTCAGAGAATGTGAGGGCTCCAAACTTCAAATTGCCAAAACCTATGGTTGGATTTTCATCTCCTCCAGCAAACCTGATAATTGGTCCATCATTGCATTTTTTGTAGTCAATCAGATTTGCTTTGTCTCCTGTCATGTGCTTCCCACATCCACTATCAAAATGCCACTTTGAATTAGTATTTAGAGTGTTCTGCACAAAATAGGAAACAGGAGATTAGGTTCTCATACCAACAATGGAACCATCTGGACTAAAGAATCTTCCAGTAGGAATCCATTTTTGAATGAATTTCTTAGGAACATTCTTTTGTCTAACAGGAACATAAGGAGGAATCCTAGTTAAATGATTAGTATCATTGTTGTTAAGAACTATTTTCTTCCTTGGTGTGTTCCTTGGTGCTCCATTTGGTGCTTTCAGATACCTGTCAGGTTACGAGTCGCTTCTCGACAACTTAGCTTTCCTAGCCAGATTTCTTCTAGCCCTAGCATTCAGATTTTCAGTGGCTTGATTTGTCTTCCACTTCTGATAATTGCTGTGAGCAATTCTAGCCTTTAACCATCATTCTTGTTCTTGTTTGTATTCACGAGCAAGTTGTTTCCCGATGGCTTTATAGCCAATACCATTCCGAGCACCTGATGCTGTCTGAGATCTCTTCTCAACAGTTTTGCTAGTCTCTGGATAATCAATTTTCTTTCCAGAAAACGGGACATAGGAAAATTTGTCAGCTCCTGCAATTTTTCCTTTTTGAGAGACATAGCACTGTGGGTGATTACACTTCTCAGTGTTATGTTTCTTTTCAGAGACATTTCCAACAGTTTTCCTTTGGACTTGTTTTTCCCACAAAGACTTGGTCGCAACTGCCTTTCCTTTGTCAACAATCTTAGCTTTCTGACCGGTACTGTAGATTGTTTGGGAATCACCTTGCTGAGCACTGACAAATGTTCATCCTTCATTACTCTTATTCAGAGTGGTGGAACTGTCTGTGTGTGTGTCCAGCCCAAGTCCTCTCTTTTCTAAAGGATCTCTTAGATATCCTTTTTTTTGAGTTCCTTTTTCTCAGAAAGAAGATCTTCACATTTCTTTTGAAGATTGGCCATTGCTTCTTTATGTGACTTTTCGGTCTCAGATATCTGAGCCTTGAGAAATGCATTTTCAGCATCCTTTTTCTCAGATATCTTGATTATTTGAGAATTTTCCTTTACAAGATAATTCTTTTCTTCTTCAAGGTTTTCGGCTCTAGATCGGATCATTAGAAATTCTCTATCGTAGAGATCAAGTTCTCTTTTGAGTTTTTCCAGATCTTTGATTCCCTCTTCATCACTTTCGTAAGTATAACAGGAAGTATGTGTTACCTCATCAGCCATTAGACAAGGTTCAATGTTGGAGATATCTGGAAAGATTTCTTCAGCCATTCCACACACTTCTTTCTTCTTTTGACCAAAGTCAATTACTTCATGAGAGACACCGTGGAATCATCTGAATCTTCATCCTCAGGATCAGATTCAATATCTAGAGCATCCAGATGGATTTGAATCTTTTTCCTTTCTTCAGTGAGCATAGCTCTCTGACTTCTTTTGAAGATTCTTCTGTCTTTCTTGTCACCTGTCTTTAGTTTGTTGAAGGCAGGGCAATCCTTCTTGAAATGACCAGGTTTCTGAAAATAGAAACAGATATCGTTTCCGATTTCTGCTTCCTTAGTACTTGATGATTTCTGAGCGGACTTGTTCAGCGAGCTTTGCATATTTTTGTACTGGTGGTAGTTTGAGCCTAGATGCTTTTTCAGCTTCTCTTTGGCTTTTCTTCTCTCAATTTCTCGACAGACATATTTTCCCATTTGCTTTACAGCAAGAACATCCTCAGTCACCTCCTTGCCTTTCTTCTTTTCAGAAGTTCCTTGAGCAACTAGAGCAGCATTCTGCAACTTTTCAGTTGTTTGTTCTCTTTAAGTTGTCTCATAGTCAACAGTGGCAAGGTGAGAGAAAAGTTCCACAGGAGTGATATTTGGCATTCCTTGGTTAAAGTTGAAAAACTTTGTGTGTTCCCAGTTATGATTTAGACTTCTCACAATAGTCTTAATCTTTTCTGACTGGGTATATCTATTACTCTCACCAAGTGCAGCTATGTTACTCATAAGTGTTGTAAACCGGAAATCTAGCTCTTCAAGAGTCTCTGTGGGACCTTGTTTAATGTTTTTGAATTTGAGCTTCAAAACTTCAAAGTTATTTTCCTTTGTTTTCTCAGTGCCGGCACATATTTTTTCAATCAATTGCCAGGCCACTTTCGCCGTTTTTGCACCCCACAGTTTATACTATATGTGCTCTGGAGTAGAACGTATGATGATATTACGAGCCTGACCATCCAGTCGATTTATCTTGGCATCTTCCGATGTCCATAGCTCTATGGGTTTTGGTTCGTAAATAACTTGACTGGCAGGTCTCCCACTGGTTGGCGCATCTGTCTGTGAAGACCCATCGCTTTGTTCTCTGTCTGTACCATTTGAAACCTCTATGACTTGCTTGAGTTGTTGAATGATTATTGGGCCATTATTTATTACTTAGATCATTTCATCACTGATGGCTTCTAGGTGGAGCATCATGTTGTTCTTCCATTTTTCATAATTCTCTGGATTGAGAATTGGGGCGTCACTTAAAGACATCCTGCAGCAAACATACTAAACAAACAAATCAAGTGTAGGTGAAAAGCAGTTAGTGGGCACTTATCTGGGATCTAGGTTCAGTGCAGAAGGCTTGGGAACCTCCTGCTCTGATACCACTTGTTGGTCCAGATAACGGCAAAGTAAAAGACTAGGGGGGGGTGAATAGTATTTTAAAACTTTTGTCGATAAACACAGTTTCTCAAATATCTGTGAAGATATCTGATACTTAATTTTAGAGAGCGGAAGACTTTTCTGTGATAAGTGCACGTGCTCAGCAAGATTAGCGTAAGTACTTTGCAAGATAAGTAAAGCAAGTAATAAACTGCAGAAAGTAAATAACACAAGTCTTTTTATAGTGGTATCTGAAGGTGGCGTAATCCTTCAACTAATCCACTTCGGCCTTTCTCAGACCTAGAATCCACTAAGATAGATAAATGAGGTAACTTTACTGATATCTTCTCTTGATTCCTAAATACACTAGGTTCCCAACCAAGTGTTCCCCCTGAGTTATTCCCCGGCTTTCACAACCAAGTACTTCCTGTACTCAGAAACCTTTTGAGTTGTTCCTTAGTTTCCCAAACTAAGTACTTCCTATGCTCAATAACCTTGGAGTTATTCCTTAGTTTCCCAAACTAAGTACCTCCTGTACTCCACGCCGTTTAAGGTGTTGGTTAAGGTAAATTGTCAAGTGAGCTTCTTTAATAACTTGTTCAGTTATTCAGATAGCTCTATGAATCAAGTATACTTAATACACTTTGCAATGTATGGTATCTTGTTCTCTACTGACCCAAGCCTATGATAAGTGTTCAAGAGAATGAAATTCATATACGAAATCTTAGTTCAACTCTTTCACAAATAACAATGCTCGTTAAGGATCAAGACACTTAGAACTTTTGTGCTACTTAGAATCAAGATCTTTGGTCGCAACAGAAAGCTTGATGGTAAGTAGTTTGCTTGAGAGAGCTTGTGAGAATATTCAGTATGTAGTTTTGTGTTGTGTTCTAAGGTGTGTGTTCTCAAGCAGTCTAAGTGTTGATATTTATAGATGAATTTGAGTGCCGTTTGAATAGTATCTGTTAGGCTTAAATCAAATTCAAACTATTGATATCTGAGTATAATCTTATGTGAGTTTGTCTTCTTTTTCAGAAGCTACCGTTTTTGTTCAGACATTTCTGTCCGCGCATTTAATGCACTGTACTATACTTTGTCCTGTACTGCCAACGGAACTATGCATTGTATCAGAGATCTTATTCTATCAAGGTTTTCTGAAGCTTTGCATGTTCTTTTTCATAGATTATCACAACTCCAGATACCACTTGTTGAAACAACTTTGTTATAATATATTTCTTTTCAGACATATTTTATGTCCAAGGTATCTGAGTATAGATATCTGTGGGCACTTTCCTCGTCTCAAAAACCTTTTATTCTCAGATATCTTTTGCAACAATTGTGTTTCGAAACACTTGTTTCTTCTAGATATCTGGACATAGGTATCTGAAAAACCTTTGTCTTCAGCAATCTTGTGCAGTCTTCAAATCTTCAAATCCGTTGAACTTTTCCTGCTGGATGCCTTCTTCTTGGTCTTCTTCAGAAAATAAAAATTACATTTCGAGACCTAACATCCTATACAAGATTTGCTAGACTATCATACTAAGTGAATTTCCTCTTTTACAGTGTTCAAGTGAACTAAGAGTACTAATCACCTTTCTGAGCTAAGATAAGTCATTAGGTTGTTGATCAAAATCTAAACAGATATTCCTAACACATGGGCCTGGTTGGACCAGCCCAGTATGCCTATAAATAGGCCTGTAACCTGTCATTTTCAACACTTTACGAAAATTCCGAATTTTTAGAGAGAGAAAGTTGAGAACGAGCAAAGGCTAAAGAGAGGATTTTCAGCAGGCGGACATTCCCTTAACTTTCAAGGAGTTTCGAAGAGCAGGCTTCCATTTCCGACAAGTAAGTTTGCTTCCTTTGAACTTTTTGCTTTAGATGCATGTGAAGTTTTTATCGACGGTCTTAGTTTGGTAGACTTGACCTGTCCGAGCTTGGGGCTTAAGATATTTTTCATTTTTTTTTCTGTAGATTCCCCAGCTCGGATAGCTGGGAATGTCAATAGGAGACGATCATTTAGGAGACTTGTACGAGAGTGAGGGTGAGGAAGTGCAACAGCCAAACCAGATCATTAACTTGACTGACTCTGATCAGGGTTCGGATCTGGATGAAATTTTGGCGTCTCCTTCCGATGTTGAAATTGTTGGTGTCCGTCAAAGACCTTCCCCTCATTATAATATCGTTAACCTTCCCCACTATAACATCCAAACGGTGGGGACTTCTCAACCTTCTGAGGCCGTTTCTTCCAATCCCCCGGTCCGATACAACTTGGTTGACATCGCTTCTCACCCTCGGAACCCCTATCCGCCAAACTCCTTTGCCAGTTTAGGTTACAACTGTAGGGTTCCTGTTTTCGAAGCTTCACCAGTATCCTCCTTCCCCATGGCCGGTACAAATGAAGCTGGTCCGTCCAGAACTCTACCTTTTACAGGGGTTCCTGGGATTGGAATTGAGGAGATGAATTTCGGTAGGGATGGCTATGAGTCGTCTCCTCTTTCCTTTGATGATAACCCTCCAATAAGGCGGACCTAGGATAATGATGAGTCTGTAGATAAGGAGATAGGCAGGCCCATCTATGTAGATACTTCTTCTTCAAGTTCCGGGGAGTCGGACTCAGATAGGTCATCACCAGAAGAGGAGTTATCCGATGAGGAAGTAAACATTGGGTCCGTGCAGGATAACAGGGATGTTATGAGGGCTCCTGCGGATGAAGGGACTAGTAATCCGTCTGTTGGTGCTGAAAATCCAGAGAGGGCACTTATTCTCGTGTCCTAGGTGGGGCAAAGTTCGGGGGTTCAGAGGGATAGGGCTTCCAAGAAGTCCGACTCAAAAACTGTCACAAGGACTTCTCAGGAGTACAAAACGGATAGGTCCGCCCCTATTGGAGTATTAAGACCGGACGCAGAGCAGAATGATGACGGGATAATCCCTATTTGTTCATCGAGTCTGAAGGAATCGGACATTGAAGATTTGCACCATTTGTACGAGATCACGCGGGAGTATGAAATCATTATTCCTGGGCCATCAGAGACTCTGTACAATCCGCCGGAAGGGTGCCTTACTTTCCATGTGCAAGCTTTCAAGTGTGGGTGGCGGATACCCATGCTTCCCGAGATAGCGGATTTTTTCCGTCACACCATGTTGTGTCTGTCGCAGGTCCTTCCCAATGCCTTGGGGACGATAATGTGCTTCGCGGTTATCCTCAAACTAAAGGGCGAGGAATTTTTTTACGATAAATTTATGTCCGCCTTTACCATCTCCTCAAGCCCAAACTCGGCGTTCTATTTTTTCACCCACCGCCGGGGCTTGAGGTTCCTAGATGGGTTTGAGACGTCTCATTCTTCCAAGTGGTGGCCGAAGTACTTTTATATCAAACATCTGTCCGGGGATTGGGGAATTCCTAAATTTTTTAGGCGTGATAAGTTCCAAAGCGTACGGGTGAAGAATCCACCGGAATGGTTGGAGTCGTTGAAACCAATGACGGTCTTGTTGCCAAAGTCCGACGCTGATGAGGACGGACCTGATGAAGAAGAAGTGCTGGTTGATGCTATCGGAACTAGGGCAACCATTACTTAGGATTACGATCCTGATCCGGGGCTAGAGTTGGAGAGGATGGCCGTGTTAGGCGTAGATGGGTGGATCCGACGCTTTTTTATCCCTACGCTTTGGCGGTCCAACCCCAGCTCTGGCTGGCCGGTCTCACAAATACTCCTGTTTATTATAATAATAAGGAGGATTTGAGTGAGTCTTTATTTTATGAGTGCCGGTCTTTCATATTTCACCGGTCTGTTTTATCTGAGCCTTCTTTTTGTTATCTTGTGTAGGATATTAGATAATGGAGGCCTCTAAAAGTATGTTGGAGCAGAGGGCCGCAGACAAAATCCGCGATATGCAGAAATTAAAGGAGGGCAAGAGTAAGGCCAAAAAATTTACTCCAGGGGCCGCTAAAATCCATACCGACGGTCCGGCAAATGTACATACGATTCTGCGGCAAATGATAAGTCCGGCTTCTCTGTAATTCCACCGGAGCGGTGGTGGTCGAACCTCCCCCCTCATATTAAATTTACAAGGCATGGATACTCGGCCACTATTGATGGTTCGAGGGTACACGTGTCCTCCCCTACTCAACTAACCAGGAGTCAGGTGCAGGAACAGGGCCGGGAGGTGTTGGCCAATACCTCTAGGGGGTGAGGCCGAATGCCGCTAAGAGAAAGGACAAGGGTCCGGTGGATAGGCCCCCTGCTAAGAAGAGCCGGGGTGCCGAGATGAGTAGGGCGGCAGATCCTTCTACCCTTCGGTCTCTCTCTCCAGAGGATCTGGCGAACAGCCTGAGGGCGCTGTCTGATACCATGTGGGATCACTTGGACGCCGTAAGTTTGTAAAAAATCTCTGTATCTGCCCATCTTCTCTATTTGAAGTTTTAATTTTGGCTATTCTTCTTTTGTAGGTGAGTGCTCATGCTGAGGCTTTCAGCGATTTGTCCGAGGGCGATAAGGTCCGCCTGACCAAGGAGTTGGAGTTGGAGGACGCAAAGATCTCCGAGCAGCGGGCCGAAATTGATAAGCTCCGGGCTTTTAAGGCGGAGATGAACAAGAAGCTAGAGGACAAGGAGGCGGCCTTTGCCCGGGCTCATCTTGGAAAGGCCATTATAGATGCGGCCAGGACTACCCGACTGGACTCGGTCCATGATTTCCTAAGGTCCGACTCCTTCCATTATCTGAAGAAGATGGAGGAGGTTGACATTAGGACGGAGGCCTTTTTTGCCTGTATTAGCCAGCTTCAGGGGCTCGGACTCTTGGAGCCCTCGTTCAGTATATCGGACCTTAGGATTGACATCGCGGCTGACCGAGATTGTGATCCGCTGGAGGATGATAAGCTGAAGTCTTTTGAAGAGCTAGTCGGGGATGAGTTCTGGCCATTGGTGGCTCCGCCTGATAGGAGGCCCAGGAAGTCCGTCACATCTTCCCTTCCTGGTTTCCTGGGATCATGCATGCCAGTACCTTGGAGAGCCGGAACTGTTCCCAATCAAATAATGATTGGATGAATCTTCCGGGGCCCATTCATGGCTATGAGTCGGAGCGAGTGGAGGAGGAGGTGGATGGGAAGAAGATCGTCCTCTTGGTCTGGAAGAAGAAAAAGGATCCCCCTATCGTTCTGCCGGTCTCTTCTCAGCCCGAGGGATCGAGCCATGGTGGGGAGACAGAGGGCGAAGGCGGGCCCCGTCCTCAAGCGGCCTAGAGTAGCTCGGGGTATGTCCCTGTGATTTTTTTGTGAGAGAAAGTGACAAGTGTAATTTTGTCGGTACTTCTTTCTGTAGGGCTAACTACCCCTCGGTCTGTGAGGGTTTGTTAGTGTTTGTAATTTTTTGTCGGTCAACTCAGGATCTTTTTGGTGGATAGGCAAATGTATTTTTGTAGATCCTCGGTTGACCGTTCATCAATATATCTGACAGCTTTCTTTTATTCGGCGTACTTTCCTGTCTTTTGTACTTGATTGAAGTGCCGGACTATTTAGTTCCGTGGTACCGTTTTTAATAATTTTTTCTAAGTGACGGAGTGTCGGACTTTGTAAGTCGAAGACACTTTGAGCACAGTTGGTGGGTCGGACTCTATGGGTCCGAGACACTGCTTTCAATAGTTTCTTCAATAATAGTTTGATGTGACGGAGATTCGGACTTTGTAAGTCCAAGACACTTTGAGCATAGCTGGTGGGTCGGACTCTATGGGTCCGAGACACTGCTTTCAATAGCTTCTTCAATCATAGTTTGAAGTGACGAAGTGTCGGACTTTGTAATTCCAAGACACTTTGAGCACAGCTGGTGGGTCGGACTCTATGGGTCCGAGACACTGCTTTCAATAGCCTCTTCAATAATAGTTTGAAGTGACAGAGTGTCGGTCCTTGTAAGTCTTAGGCACTTTGAGCACAGCTGGTAGGTCGGACTCTATGGGTCCGAGACACTGCTTTCAATAGCTTCTTCAATAATAGTTTGAAGTGACGGAGTGTCGGACTTTGTAAGTCCAAGACACTATGAGCACAGCTGGTGGGTCGGACTTTATGGGTCCGAGACACTGCTTTCAATAGTTTCTTCAACGGGAGTGGGCTCGGACACTTTGGGTCCAAGGCATTTTTACTTAGACAAATTTTTGTCACCAATCCCGGACCTTTAACCACAAGTTTTTATGTAATCTGAGCATTCTACAAAAGATATTTATATTTTTTGAACTCATTACAATCCCCTTTTCAAGGGTAAAATTTCTGGAGATTCCTAGCATTCCAGGTGCGCTTGAGTGGCTTCCCGTTCATGTCTTCCAGGCCGTAACTTCCATTGATGCTAGAATTGGTGATCTTGTAAGGTCCTTCCCAGTTTGGCTTGAGTTTCCCAGTAGGTTTTAGAATCTCGGCCTTTCGTAATACGAGGTCTCCTACTTGGATGTCTCTTCCTTTTACGTGTTTGTTGTATGCTCTTGCCATGGTAGCTTGATATCCTATGGTTCTTGCCAATGCCATGCTTCTCTTGGTTTCTAACATGTTTAAGTCATAGACTCTTTTGGTGTGATTATCAGACGGTTTATATCCTTGAATGCCGAAAGTGTTAATTGCTATTTCTGCTGGAATGACGGCTTCAGAACCATAGACCATACAAAAAGGAGTCTCTTGTGTTGCCGTTCTGGCGGTGGTGCGGTATGCCCAGAGCACTCCTTCTAACTCATCTACCCAATCTTGCTTTGCATTCCCGAGTCTTTTCTGGAGGATATCTACTATGGTTCTATTGGTTACTTCAGTTTGTCCATTGGCTTGTGAGTACCCGACAGAAGTGAACCTTTGCTCAATCTTCATTTCTTCGCACCAATCTTTGAGTTTGTAGCCCGAAAATTGACGTCCATTGTCGGCTACTAGGATTCTTGGTAATCCGAATCGGCAAGATAGTCGCCATAAGAAGTCCATGACTTTCTTTTCTGTAATCGAGACGTTGTCTCGGCTTCTACCCATTTTCAAAAATATTCTACTGCCACAATCAGGAACTTCTTCCCGCCTGGTCCCTGAGGAAAGGGTCCTACTATGTCGATACCCCATTGATCAAAGGAACAAGGAATTGTGGATAGGATCATAGGAATAGTTGGCTGATGCGGGATTCGCGCGAATTTTTGGCATTCTGGACAGGACCTGGAAAATTTGCTGGCTTCCTTCTGCATTTCTGGCCAGTAGTACCCATTCCTCTGGATTTTCTGAGCCAGGGCTCTTCCCCCTGAATGATTCCCACAGCTTCCTAAGTGGATTTCTTTCATTACCATGTTAGCCTCAGACGGGTCCAGGCATCGTAAGTGAATTCCGTCGTAAGATTTTCGATAGAGGTCAGTTCTGGAGAGGAAGTAACGTTGTGCTCTTCGTTGTACCCTTCTTGATTCGGTTGGTCCTGGGGGTAAGACTCCATCCTGTAGATGTCGTATGATATCGCCCGTCCAGTTATCGGTTTTATTTGTGGTACTTATGTTAGTCATTTCTTTCACAGTGGTGATGGCAGATTCATTGGCTGTCATCAGGACTACCGTACGGGTATCAATGGCCCCAGAGGTCGTGGCCCACTTGGACAGGCTATCTGCTATAATGTTGTTGGTTCACCCGATCTTGTCCAAAGAGAATACATCAAATGTTTTTTCCAAGTCTTTCACTACCTTTAGGTATTTTATCATTGAGGCGCTTTTGGTCGTGAATTTTCCCGAATATTGTTCTGTGACCAGTTGGGAGTCTGAATAGGCGCGGAGTTTTCTGGCCATTACTGATTTAGCCATTCTCATCCCTTCTATCAATGCTTCATATTCGGCTTCATTATTGGTGACTGGGAATGTTAGGAGTATGGCATATTCCATCTGTGCTTTCTCAGGACTGATGAGCAAGAGTCCCGCTCCTCCAGCATGAGCGGCCGATTATCCATCCACATAAAGTTCCCAGATGTCTTCCGGACCAAGTTCCTTTGGGGTAAAGGTCACTTGTTGGGTTGGCTTATATTGTTGGGCGGTCATGGGCGGTTCTCCTTCGGGGGGTGGAGGGAGGTTGAGATTTTGTTTTTCCGCTAGAATCCATTCTGCCACAGGGTCGGTCTCGAGGTTCCTTCCGGACCCTATGTTTTTTATAGTTGTAGCGAACGTAAAAACTTTACTAGCGGGCGGATCACTCATGGAGGTTGGAGTTTGGTTATCTCATGTTGTCAGTGCCTCCGTGTTTCCAGGGTATTCAGCTAGGAAATCGGCTAGGACTTGTGCTTTTTTGGCGGATGGAGCTAGATACTCGATTGTGTGATCTCCGAGTTCTATCGTCCATTTGGCTAACCTTCCGAATTTGGATGCATCTCCCAAGACTTGCTTCAGTGGTTGATTGGTGAGGACTACTATTTTGTGCGATTGGAAGTATGGCTTGAGTTTTCTCGAAGCTTCCATTAGGCAATAGGCGTATTTCTCGATTTCCAAGTAATTCTTTTCGGTTGTTCCTAGTACTTTGCTTAGGTAGTATACCGGTTGGTGCTCGTTCTTTTGTATACATACTAGGATGGAACTGACTACCTCTGGAGTAACGGCGAGGTAAATGTACAATGGTTCTCCTTCTTCGGTTTGGAAAGGAGGGGCGGGGAGGATAGGTAGTGTTTCAGATTTTTGAAAGCCTCTCTGCACTCGGAGTTCCACTCAAAATGGTCGGACTTTCTCAGGATTTTAAAAAATGGCAGATTCTTCTCAGCAGACCTAGAAATGAATCGGCTAAGGGATATCACTTTTCCTACAAGTCTTTGGACGTCTCTGGGTTTTTCCGAATGAGGGAGTTCGAGTATGGCTTTTATCTTTTCTGGGTTGGCCTCGATTCCTCTTTGTGTGACCATGTACCCTAGGAATTTTCCTCCCGTAATACCGAACGTGCATTTAGCTGGGTTGAGCTTCATGCCATATTTTCTTACTATGGTAAAACACTTTTCCAGGTGTCGGATATGATCGGTGGATTCTTGATTTTTACCAAAATGTCGTCCACATAAACCTCCATTGACTTGCCCAACTCTTTTCTGAACATGTGATTCATTAGTTGCTGATATGTTGCTCCTGCATTGCGTAGTACGAATGGCATGACTCTGAAACAATAAACTCCGCCTACTGTGATGAAGGCGATTTTTTCTATGTCATGTTCTGCCATCTTGATCTGGTAGAATCCTTGGAAGGCATCCATAAAGCTCAGCAATGTGCATCCCGTGGTGGAGTCTACTAGTTGATCGATCCTTGGGAGAGGATATGGGTCTTTTGGGCAGAAGCGGTTGAGGCTGGTAAAGTCGTTACACATTCTCCACTTCCCTGGACTTTTTTCAACTAGGACCACATTACATATCCAGTCTGAGTAGTGAACTTCCTGGATATGTCCTGCCTTGAGAAGTCGTTCGACTTCTTTTGCAATGATCTTGTTGTGGATGGGGCCATGGTCTCTTTTCTTTTGACGGATGGGCCTGACATTGGGGTCTACGTTGAGTTCGTGAACCATGACCCGGGGATCAATTCCGGTTAGGTCCTCCATGCTCCATGCGAAGACATCGCCATTTTTTGTAAGGAATGCCATTATTTTGAGGGTTGTCTCAGTATCCATCTCTGAGCCGATTTTTGCAGTTTTTTCTGGACTTCCTTCTACGATAGGGATTTCCAGGACTTCCTCGCGGGGTGCCATCCGGTTTTCATGGAAGAAGCTTTTGGTTGGGGTTTCTCCTGAAGGTTCTGGTGGGATGACCTTGAATTTCTCGATCTGGTCCTCCCCTTCTTTCGGGATGGCAGTGCTCCTCTTTTTCTCTACGCCTATCTTTAGCCAATTTATCCCTTCCCCCAAGGGTCTCTCCTTTCTTGGATTGCGGACCTTCTCTTGTATGAAGAGACATTGCCTTTTTGCCTTTATGTTGGCCTCTTCACTTCTAATATCATTTTCCTTCCGATTGGGTCGGGAAGCTCTTCGGGTGGAGAGCGCGTAACATTCCCATCCTTGTCGTCGATCTCCTTTAATGGTTCCGATCCCTGCTTCGGTTGGAAACTTCATCTTTAGATGGAAGGTTGACACCACCACTTTGAATTGATTTAGTGCCGGTCTTCCTAGGATGATGTTATAATCACAGTCTGCGTCTGTCATGACGAACGGTACCTGCTTGGTGATTCGGAATGGCGCTTTCCCAATGGAAAGTGATAGATATAGAACTCCTCTTGGTCTAACTCTTGATCCACAGAAGCCTACAAGGTCTGTCATTACAGGTATCATTCCTCTCAAGCTCATTTCCATCTTTCTTATCGTGCTCATAAAGAGGATATTGGAGGAAGCTCCCGTATCGATGAGTACCTTGGTCATCTCATATCCTGCAATGTCTACTTCTATTACCAATGGGACATCGGGGTCGTGGTTTAATCCTTCGCCTTGGCATGGGGGTGGGGCTTCAGATTCATCGAAGGTAATGGTATTGGTGCCAGGTTTTATCATGTTCACCGATCTTTCATCTGATTTCTGAAGTGATCGGGTTGTCGCTTCACGAGCATTCAAGCTATCCCCTCCTGTCGGTCCTCCTGCGATGCTAAGTATTCTCCCATAAATGACAGGGTTCTCTTCTACGTATGCTAGCTGTGTTGCTATGTAGGCCACCCTCCTTGTTTCTTAGTTCGAACTGGGAGATCTCTGATTCTCCTGCTGTCTTCTGGGGCTGAGCGACCACCTAGATTTTTGTCTCTTTGGACTTGGTGGTCCAGGAAAGGCTGAGATCCTTCTAGGGCTCATTGATTGGCGTCTGTCTGGGTGTCGTTGGTCATTCCTATCCTGATATGGACCAGATCTTCGGGGAGAGGTATTCCTGCGCTCTTTTGTGTTTTGCTAATTTTGGGATGTGTTCCCCTATTCCCGATTCCGTCAGTCATCCCCATCGGCTCGTTTTATGATGTATTCTTGTAGGTAGTCCATTTCGATCAGTTGCTGAATTTCTTGTCTGAGATGTGTGCATTTCCCAGTTGAGTGTCCCACCTGTCTATGAAAGTGGCAATACTCATTTGAGTTTCTGGTAAACCTTGTCTCTCTGTGTTTGGCAGGCCATTCGAAAGGGACTCCTTTACTTTGCATGATGGTGAGGATTTGTTCCTTGGGAGCCTTCAGGTCTTAGTAGTTTATGTAAAGCTTCCGTGGAGATCTTCTTCTTTCCTCGACACGTCCTCTTCTGCCCCCCTTTCTTTTCTGCTCAAAATGATGATTTCCTAACCTAGGATTATCTTGTATAGGTTTGGCTTTCTTGACCTCAGCCATTACCACCATTTTTTCAAGAGTCGCATTTGTGCTTAGGAATTTTTTGACCATGTCGGTGAGTTCTCGTTCGTTGGTTATGCCAACATCAACAAGTTTGTAACGGAATGAAGCATTATTGGTATTTTCGACCATGTGGATTACTCGCTCTTTAATGGGGTGTTGCTCTACCATAGCTGAGGCTTGCTCGAATCTCTTCACGAAGGATCTCAGACTTTCGTGTTCTTTTTGTATGATTTCCCCTAAATAGCTAACAGGTCGTGCTGTTTCTGGAAAATTTTTGAATTTAAGAGTAAATTTCGTTAACAAGTGATCCCATGACATGATGGAATCCGGTCGGAGTTGTTTCCACCAAGTCATTGCTGGTCCAAAGAAGGTATTCGGGAATAATTGGGCCTTCATGTTGTCGGGTACGCCCATACCCCCTAGGGAGGTGTCAAAATGAATTCTGTGATCGATGGGACAAGAACTTCCATCGAACGTTTCTTTAGATGCGGGTGGGTTTCGTCCCAAAGGTAGTTCCGTTCTTCTTATTGCTAAACACAGAGGATTTACGTTCCGCCCATATTTGATAATGTCCCTGGCTTGAGTGAGTGACTCTAATTTTGATCGTTCTAGGTCTAGGGCTGCTTCATGAATTCGGACTTGTTCTTTAATTCGTTCTGTTTCGTTCATGGGTGACTCCCGCAGGTGACCTCTCTCAGATCTGGACCTGGTTCTCTCTCTACGTCTTTCCTGACTTCTCCCTCTTCTCCTATAGCGTTCCTCAACCCCCCTTCTTTCAACAGGACTAAGTGATCTGTTATTCCTGTGGTTTCGCCTATAGGTGCGGGGAGGTGTGTCCCCTCGGTATCCACTGAGGGTTTCCTGGTCAGTGTGTTCATCATGATATCGATCTCTCCTATCATAGTTTCGTGGGCGTCGGTCTCTTAGAGAGGCCCGGGAAGGAGTGGGGTTACGAAGCTTCCAATCCTCGACTCCCCTATTCTCCCCCCCTACTCCCCTGATTAATATGGGCCCGATTGTTCAACAGATTCCTAAGGTCCTCCGGGGCTCTCCGGCTTGGTGCTCTGATGTTTTCAGATCAATAAGTATTTCGTGAATATGGAGGTCCTCTGGATTCTACCACGTGGTCCACCCCTGCCTGCCCAGGTATTTGATTCTGATGGGGTATACTTGGGCCTCGGCTATGGGTATGCCCATAGGATTGGGTGGTTGGGTTCTCAGTTGTAGAGCTGCCTGTAAGAGTTGGATTTGTGCCTCATTGAACCCGGCTAATATTCCGTCTGCGGTCACATGAGCCACATTTGGTATGATTGGTGCCTGAGGTGGATCTAGTGGTGGAAGTGGGGTTTGTTCCGCCATCCTTCCGGAGTTGGAGAGGGAGGCCTCGTTCCCGTCTCTCTCGTCGTGTTCATAAATGACCCTGTTCTCCCCGGAATGTATGTTGCCACCAGTGGCTTATTGTTGGTGTTGGGAAGAGGGTCCGACGGTAGAGGCTGTAGACCGGGGACGGGTAGAGGTAGCCTTTCTTACCTATCTCCTGGATGGTGCCATGACTTTTTGTACTTAGGGATTCCCATAGACGGTGCCAATATGATGTGGGGTAAAACTGGTTTAGTCGTGGGTTAAAGTCAAGATCTTAGGGAGTCCGTTAGAGCATAGGTCTGATACTTCTTGAATCGTCTAGCCTTAGTTCGAAGTCTGGCGATAGGATAGGGTCCGGCAGGGAATGTGTGTCAGTGCGATCCCTTAATAGTGGTGGGTCCGCCATGTTAGTAAGACCGTCCCTGAGTCATGGTCCGTCAGATTGACATGGATGCTTGTCCTATAAAGAAGAATAGAAGGGGTTAGACCCTTTTGGGCCGGCCTGCCTTAGACAATCCGGGCTAAGATTTAACTAGTTAGAAGGCGGATCAAACTAGGGCTCCGACCTCAAAACTTAGAGAGTGGATTATTGAGAAGTAGTTGCGTACCTTAATGAGGAGTAAATGTCCTCTATTTATAGTATTGAGCTCTGGGGACAAACTCTCTGACATCCCGGAGCATGGTCGGCTTAGTGCACTACAAGAAAACAGTGGTTTAGCAACGGAATTATGCGTCACTAAGCCATTGCCAATCCGTCGCTAAGGCCTTAGCGACGGCCTTAGCGATGGATAGACGCCCGTCTTAATGACGGGCGTCTCTAAGGCGAATTAGCGACGGATTTTTATCCGTCGCTAATAGCCACGGAATTGGCGACGAATAGGGCGTTGACCCTCCGTCGCCATTAGAGACGGATAATTATCCGTCCCTAATCTAATTAGGGCTAGAACGCCCTAATTCGTTGTTTAGCGACGGATAATTATCCGTCGCTAAATAACGGATTTGGGAGTGCTACCCTAATAGTTATCCGTCGCTAAACAACGAATTAGGGCGTTCTTTCCCTAATTCGTAGTTTAGCGACGGATAATTATCCGTCGCTAAACTACTGTTTTTTTTAAAAAAAAATTTTTAAAAATTATTTTATAATTTAAAAACCTATTTTTTCAACCAATATAATAGTGATGATATGTCACAAAAGGGAAATTGCATTAATTAACAACAACGATTCGTCCAAAAAATAAATTATCCAAAATAAAGTCTACATATCCGAATATAAATCCAAATATCCAACAAAGTAAAAAGTAGCATATTATCCAAAACATCACAACATCACTAAGACGAGGGGCGGGGTTATTCTGGCTCATATACAAGCGGCACAGCTCTTCCATCCTCTGATTCATACGAGCCTGCTCATCCCTGAGATTTCCAATCTCAGTCTGGAGAGGAGTCACTGCTTGATTCACCATATGCTCGACCTGCCAGTGTGTGTAAACACCACCATGTCCCTGAGATTGCTGCTGGGACACGGAGAAGCTCTGCGTCAGTGTCTCGCCATAACTACCAAGACCATAAACCCGACCCTTGTTGTCAGGTGGGTTGAACTGTAGAAAGCTCCGGTCTTGTTCTTCCACAGACAACTCCTCACCCTCGAGCAGCCTCTCCGCAATGATCCGCTCCACCTCACTCTTTAATAGTCAAGTGTATACGAAATGAGCTACAATTTCATATTTAATTTATAATACACATGCATATACAACTGTAACACTTAGCAAATACACATACCGAAAGAAGCTCGGACTTATGGTCCACCCAAATGCCGTTCTTGAACTTCCCCATCTTCATTTGCTCTAGGCAAGCCTTGGGTTGGTTCAGGTTTAGCTAAAGAACATTAGATATTGCAACAAGTAGTTAGTAAGTTGGTAGGAATGCAAACAAGTGGTAAATTGGTATAAATGAAAGCAATACACATGTGTACAAATCATGTTGTAATCATAACACACACATATATACTTACCGACATCTGGCGATCAGTGACAACAACTCGTGACCCGTAGTAATGCCTGGCAGAGCCCTTGCCATCTCGCGGCTCAGTCAGCCGGTTCTGCCTGTTCTTGTAGGACTGATCCTCGACGTGATTAATGCTCCAATACTCATGCCACATAGCCCACTCTTCGTCCCCAATATGCCTATACTGTGGCGGCTTTCCTTTGTCTCGGTATTTTTTCATGTCAGCCACCATATGCCTATATAGGTCAGAGCCCAAGCTCTTGAAAATAGGCTACATCTGGGGAATAAGGCCAGTCGGAATGTAGTATTTTTTCTACATTCCAATTTCATTCAAAGTAAAAATTAATGCCCCAAGGTCACAATTTCAAGATAAACAATGGTGCATTTCACCCAAGTGGCTAACATACCACACAAATTGTCCTAGAATTTACTAAAACAATGGTGACTAACATATCACCCAAGTAAGTGGCTAACATAACACACAAATTGTCCTAGAATTTACTAACACAATGGTGACTAACATATCACCCAAGTAAGTGGCTAACATACCACACAAATTGTCCTAAAATTTACTAACACAATGGTGACTAACATATCACCCAATTAAGTGGCTAACATACCACACAAATTGTCCTAAAATTTACTAACACAATGGTGACTAACATATCACCCAATTAAGTGGCTAACATACCACACAAATTAGTAAACTAGTTCATTAATCGATCCTCTCTACAAATAAAGCATTGTAACATTTACCACAACAAATTGTAACATTTAAGCTTACCCGAAGCTCATCAAAGTAGAAGTGCTTCGTCTCAGCCTTGAGTGTGCTCCACTTTTCGCCTCCCTGGCCCGGCAACTCCCTCCTAATCTTGAATATCTCATGCAGGTCGTCTGAAGATTGCTGAGGCCACAACCTGCAGTTATGAATGACATATAGAAGAGTACATATATTTATTAGACAATTCATGTCACATATATATAAACACTTATCTTAAGTTATGTTCTACAAATGTATATATAATACTTACTTCCTCCTGCCATTAGGGAACAACACCAACTTCCCCTCCCACGTAGCACCATCGACGATCTCGGTATATGGACACCCATCAGGCGGGTACTGTCCTGGCCCATAACCACCACCAGACGTCCCCATGCTCGATCCACTGGGAGTCTGACTAACATGAGAGTAGCTGCTCGATCTACTAGGGCTACTCTCAGCAGTCAGTGGTGAACCCTGGGTCCCACTAGAGCTGGGAATCTGGTAACTACACTTTCTTTACCGGGGGCATCTGCAAAAAGCACATGACAAACACAAACAAATTGTATTAGTATAAATGAAGACATGAATTGGCATGTAATGGGAAAAGTAAGCATATAACAATTAAGAAAAGTAAGCATCCCCCTCGATTACTAGCTCCCTGGTGTCCATGAACTCTGGACCCGCAATATCATATACCATTTGCTCAACCCGTTCATGATCATTATTAGCATCAGATGTAGAGGTATTTTGAGTACTTCCCATCACAGTTTCATGTTTTCTTTTACGCTTCCCCAAATTCTCATAATCCATGAACGGCTTGTATGTCTCACCATGAGAAGTCCATACGTCATACTCAGCTACAAACCCCTTACGTTTCAAGTGTTCCACTACCGTTTCTGGAGGTAAAAATTGCTTATTTCTACATTTATACTGGGTGCAAGGGCACTTCATCATCCCCCCACTCAAACAATTAGTCTGTGTCAGTGCAAATGTAATGAAGGCATCAACCCCTTCCACAAAACTAGGTAAAACTCTGCCATTAACTATCCTTTGGTACATCCATGAACGATCGGTGTTCATTGGATGATTATATAACCTGACACGTTTGAATTGATTAGATCGTATTTTTTCAACTCGATTCCCATTTCCCCATTTCTTGCATGTTATAAAGTTTTTGTCTCTTACCAAAATTTCCATTACAAATAAAGCATTCCAACCCTTTAATACGAATTTATAAATTATAAATTACATGCATTTTACGAATGTAATCACCAAATTATATCAACACACTTCATTAATTAAATTCTCATAATTTATAATCTAGTACATGTATAAATTTATCAAATGAAACAATTGCAAATCTTAATTAACATACTTAACATATTTAAATCAAAACTACGACATACTTAACATTATACTAATTAACAATTCAAACAATTGCACATCTCAAAGTTAATTAACTAGCTAGTAAACATACAATTGCTTAAATTAGTCTAAATTAACTAAATTTTCCAAATATGTCAAAAAGTTAGGGTTTCAAAATGAGGTACTAAATCTTCATAATTTTACTAAATATACACCAATATCAAATTAATTAAAAGCCCAACATACTTACAAACATACTAACATTATACTAAAAATTCAAATTCACAATCAATATATATCAATTGCACATCTCAAAGGTAAAACATTACCTAATTACATCTAAACTAAGTACTATATACTCTCCATTTACATTCAATTGCTCAAATTAGTCCAAAGTAACAAAATCCCCAAATATAAAAAATTAGAGTTTACCTTCGAATCCGGAGAAATGAGCGGATGGAATTTGAAATTGACGGCAGAATTGACCTCCTTGATTCACGAGCTTCGAATGTACACGAAGAATGGACAAAATGGTTGAGATTTGGACCGGAATGGCTTTGGGCGAAATGGGGAGAAGAAAGGAAGAAGAATGAGGAAGAAGAAAAAATGGGGAAGGAAGCATTCTGCTTCCCGTAAAAAACTCAAACTCTAGCGACGGATAGTCCTATCCGTCGCTAGATTTTGAGTTTTCTATTATTATTATTTTTTTTAATTTCTTTTTCCATTTTTTTATTTCTTTTCCCATTTTAGTCAACGAATCTAGCGACGGATAGATTATCCGTCGTTAGAACCGTCGCTAGAGCTAGCGATTCGTCGCTATGTTACCGTGGCTAGGAACAGGCTTTCTTGTAGTGGTGGTAGGTTGACACGTGGTCCCGGAGATAGGTGGCGCGTTTGTACACACGCTGATATTTAGGATAAGACCAGAAGCAGTCCGTCCATGTACTTCAGACGGTTATAATGAATGGACGGACTCACCTTTAAGTTTGTCTTGATCCAGAAGTTTTCTTTTGGAGAATGGAAACGTCCGTGGTGAGGAACGTGGGAGGTTGGACCGTCCCATCATTTCATTGGAAACTTTATAACATGGTTTTTAGTGCCAGACCAAAGCTCTAGTGGACGGACTCCTAGTGATGCACCTGTATAGATCGTATTGAGTCGCTTTGGTTCGGCTAAGTTATGGGCGGACTCATATGTATATATCACTCTATATTTTCCCCAAGGAGAAAAGTCCTGGATTTTTTCTACGAGCTCCCGCATTTATATTTGTACTAGTACTAACCCGTGGCGATGCCACGGTATAATTACTTTTAATAATAAATAGAAAGGAGATGACAAAATAAATTAATTGAGAAATAAATAGTTAAACTTATGTAAACAACGTTGGTCGTGGTGTCGGGTGGTAGTCCTTCTTGATCCATATTACATCATTGAGTCTTTATTTATGCTAATATGAAAAATGTAAAATACGACTCATCATGACGGATATGCTTTGAAAGGGGTAGGATTCAGGCTTAACCCGTTCGGGACCCGACGAGTTGATAAGATACATTTTATATCGGACTCTACCGTACCGACCTGTTAATTAGTAACAGATACATGTTTTTAAAAAAATTGTATCCACAAAACGAACCAAATAATATACAAAAGTATACAACACAATTAATTGGAGTTGTTCCCAACAACCCCGCGGTGGTATGTGGTCACCCCCCATACACATACAAAAAATATTATCTACAAATATAATTTCACATGTACGGTTGTTTTTCCAAGACTTTGTTATGGAGATCGAAGAGTAGAGAAGATCGAATAGAGTTTTTCCACCTAGGGAGTATCAGACCCCCTCCCCGGCCCGTTATGGATCAAGAAAGTGGAGAGAAGACTGAACAGATTTCCTCAATGGATCATTTTGTGTGACGTCCTGTCGCACATATGGAAACATGGGACGGGACGGAAAAAGTAGTATATACCAACCAATCACTATATGATTGAATGAGATTTGTTTGCACAACTATGCATTGCCATATTGAAGCTAAGAATAACACGTCATAAAAACCGAAATGCTCATAAAATCTAACCAAGCTTGAGATAAATATATTCGAGATTTTGGGAAAATAATAATTCCCATAATACAAACTATAAAATAGTAATTTACTATAGAAATTGCTCGGCTCAATATTTTATGTAAAACAATTTGAATACAATTTATTGACAAAATGCTTTCTATATAGTATGATATATACATCCATGAAACCTAAAAATGCATTTACTGCTATTTATGGGTTGTACATCATAAACCTCAAAATGCAGTAGATCAGAAACCTCAAAAGCATAATACAATTGTCATCTCTATTAACTTCTATTCCTTAACTTAAGATGTGTTAAACCAAACCTCAGAAGACAGAAATGAAATTAAATATGATGAGTTAAAAAAACAAATCAACATATCTTGAATTTCACTGACCACTTCACCTTCAGAAATAAAGGAGCTGGGTTTTGCTGTTTAACAAACATACAATCACCTTAAAAAATGGCATTACAGATTTGTAAGTCTTGCGCCAAAAGAATAACACATTGCTTTAGCGATTTAGGGTACTTGATAAACGGAAATTTCCGGGCGAATCGAGTTGATCACAGATCCATCGAGCAACACTTGGAGTGTTTTCTTGCTGAAATAAATAAAACACAATAATTGTAAGATGAATGTTACAAACAAACGTGTGTAAGATTTTTTTTTTTTTTTTTTTGGTAAAGAAAAGAAATTAGAAATAGTATAAACTATATCTAAGGCTTCATTTAGTTTGAGGGAAAATGGGGGGGAAAAAATAGGGGAAAATAAGATTTTCCTGGAAAATGCGAGGGAAAAACAACTTTTCTTATTTAATGGAGATATACATGTTTGATATAGATTTTCTTTCTTATTTAATGGAGATATACATGTTTGATATAGATTTTCATAAATTTTTCAAGATTTACTCATAACTACCAAATGGTGGAAAACAATATTTTCTCTAATTTTTTTTTCTTTTCCGTCATTTTCCTTCAATCTAAATGAAGCCTAGGTGCAATAAAGGTAAAAACGTGTAGAGGAGAAACATCCCAAAAGACATCTTCTCCTCCGCCTTCTATGTCCATTTCTGCCATGAAATATATTTGCACTTCTTGGGATCCAATTCATCTCTATGTCCCATGGTTTTCTCAAAAGTTTATTGCACTCTTGCACCAGAGATATCAATTGTTCATTTGGATTATCTTCTCCCTACAATAGCTGAATCACTTGTTGCGAATGTCTCAACAATGAGCTTGGGAATCTGTCTCTACCACGCCAAACTTAAACTTTTCGAAATTGCACTCAATTCTGCTTCATTGACTGGTGGGTTTCTGAGAATTGAAGTAAAACCCCATAGCCATTCACCTCTGTCATTTCTTAGAATGTCCCTATCGATCCAGAATTCGACAAAGTACGTACACGCGCATCAACTTCAATTTACCCATCCCTTCTTCGGTTTCTGCCATCTTTTTGTTGGTGATGGAATTGTTGTCGAATGTTTTCTACTTCTGCTCATAGCTTGCTGAAAATCAAGGCTTTGTTGCTTGATTTTAAAAATAGCTCTAAAGACAAATTCATTTCTCGAGCACCAGAGGAACCAAATTCAATGTGGCTCTTTTGTAAACATTCATGCATATAAGCCTCTCATTTGGTGCTATTTTACAAAGAAAATCATGCATTGAGGTTTTGATGTTAAATTGGCCAACAAACGAATGAAAAATTGACAAACAAACAAATGAAAATCTAAATTAATTAAACTGACCAGAACACTACGATTCCGAATCTGCTTAATCCATCGAGTACCAACAAAAGCATTAATCGGAACTTCACTGCCATTGGAAGATCAATCCCAATTGATAAGTCGGGCAACTTCTTAGGCCTGCTCTTCGACGCTTATAATTCAACAATTTCTTAACTATGCGAAAATTCAAATGGGTGAGGATGAATTTATAGGGGGCTTGTGGTTCGTAACTTTGGTTAGGCAGATTCACAGCGAATATTTCTATATCACTGTTGTATGTAGTTTTAAGAATTTCCTATTAATAAATTGGAGTATTACGTTTTACCGGAATCAATGCCCAGGAATTGATTTGGTATCAAATTTTGGGTAAACAAAATTACCGAGATCATGGAGGCTAATGTTGTGTTGCTAGATTCTTGAATAAAAACTCTAGCTTTAAATAAAATAATATATAGATGGGGCATATCGATCACAATATTTTGTTCTATGTTTTTTTATTTTTTGAGCAAATATTTTGTTCTATATTTAAGGAGTGCAATTAGGTGTGAATTAATTTACTAATAATAGATTGATTCTCTTTGATATGGCCAGTGTTGTGGTCGTTATGTTGACATCCTGCAAATGAGGAATTACCTTAAGCGTCACAATTGAACAAAGCCTCCTATAAATATAATTGTTTTGTATTTTTTAATTCCAAATAATTCAAGAAATTTATAGAATGAGTTTTAGGCAAAGTCATATAGATAACTTTGAGAATATATATATATATATATATATATATATATATATATATATATATATATATATGAATTAATATGATAATTATTATTAATTAATATGATACTTAATATGACAGTCATGACTAATGTATAGTCCAGTAAATCTATGTAATTAGTTGGAGATATGAGTTTACCTTTGCATTCCTGATAGAGACAAACCGCGCAATGATTGTTTCCTCCTAAAAAATTTATTAATGTTTAGGTTGGGAGTTCGGCTCTGTTCTCTTCATCTGAAAACCCATTAATTTCAGTTCAGTTCAGATTTGCTTAGTTGAGTTTTATACTATAAATAAATTCAGATCACTTCAGTTCAGTTATATTCAGAGAAAGAGAACATAGCCTAATTGATGATTTTTGGTGGAAATACACATACCTCTTGAGCTGGGAGCAACAGTTGTTTGATGATGGGACATAGCGATGAATATCAAAGGCTGGAAATCTGCTGAAGTGGTATGTAATAAAACTCAGACCCTATATATAGATATAGCTGGAAAACTCAGGTTTTTAATTGTTGCTTATTTCTTTGACAAACTCCGATTGCTTTTCGAGTTCAAACTTTACAATAACCTATGTGTGTTTTTGTGTAATCCTTTTATCATTGTTAGATTTATTTATGTACCAGAATACGTAAATGTAAGCTTAGGGGCAGGTGTGTTTGGTTGAATATGATGATGATTGGAATCCTTCCGTGCATTTGCGGAGAAATGTTTAGTTTTGTCATGAAGGAGGCATGTTCGTTATTAATCTATGATATCTTATAATTAGCTGTCTGGACAGTGTATAATTATTTTTCTTAATGAAATAAAATAATAATATATATTACATATACACAGTTAATAATGCAAGTTTGTGAAAATTTGTTTGCAAACTCAGAAAGAAAAGACTGTTAATATAGAAGGCTGGAAACCTGCCGAAATTGGGACATAACAATGAATATCCAAGGCTGGAAACCTGACGGAGATGCATCAATAAAACTTTAGACCCTATGAATAGATACTGCAGATAAATAAAATATGGAGGATATTAAGAGTATGAGTTCCAAATTTTCCCCATGAAGAACAGCTGGTATTCAGTTATTTCTTACCTTGCCACTCTTTTCTCGATCTTTGCTACTGAGAATTCTTCCTTCTTTTCAGTATTTAAAAGCTCTGCCTTTCTCAAGTCTTATGCCGTTTCTGAATGCCGTTTCTGAATACCGCATCAAGGGAACATGAGAGATGGGTACTGAATTAAAGATTGAGAAATTTTGAAGGAATTATATCATGAATTTATGATTGCATAAATAACCATCGTATAGCCATAACTACGTGAGTATTATATTTAGTGTGTTGACTGGATCAATGGATTGCACAGGAAAAATATAAAGTGGTGAAAGGTTGATCTACATGAGCTCAATCAGTATAATGAAAAATTAATGTAGGCTATGAACTCATGAAAAGAGAAGCAAAACACATGAATTGGATAATCAAGTAGTATGAGCTAGTACCTCAAATATGATAGCTAGCGAGGCAAACAGATTAAGGTTAAACAAAATCCCCTCGTTCAGAATCCGAGATTGCAAGATTTTGATCTGCCGAAATGAAAGGTAACAGAAACTCAACGGTTGATTCTTTTTCTCAATGAAATGTAAGTAGTAGATGTTGACCACCGTCAATTGAGTGATGGAATCGAGATGAGCGATAATCGGTGCCGGATTCCGAATCAAATTGATGACTACAAATTTGGACAAATTAGATTGGTTTGAGGCCGATTCCGTCGTACGTGGGTTGATCGGTGCACGCAAGAAATTCATTGATAGATTAATGAATCGAATCGAATCGAATCAAATCAAATCAACTCCAGATGTAACTCATTTTCTTTGATAGATTTATGTTAAACAATTAATGAATGGGCTGTCAAAATCCGGAAATGGAGCAGAAGGAATTTGAAAGGATTTCTTACCATCATTGTAATTTTTTTTGATTTATTTGGTCAAGTAAATACAAAAAATTGAAAGAAATTCTAAGGTTCATTCTTGGCTCAAGTTCTATACAAAATGAGAGGAATAAAAACTGGGCTATATATAATAGATAGATTTGGCGCTTCGGCGTATGTTCTTGTATTACTGAGTTCTACTGTCTACCACCAGTGCAGATTCCAGTAATCCATGATGTCCATCTAACAGGGCAGAACGACTCAGCTGTTGCACCTTCCCCTCAGTAAGATGGTATATCTTTTCCGCCATCAAAACAGTTTCTAGCCTGTGAGCAATGATCACTACCTACAAACATGTAAATACACTCACGATGTCTGATTTCAAGGACTGAAGCAATGGAGTTGATCAAGTACATTAGATTGAACCATCAGCAACAACAATTTTTTTTATAACATTTAATTTGTATGAATCTTTCATCAAGACTTCATTGTGCTAGGACTTTGTTTATGCCTATGGCCCACTTTTGGCTGGTCAGATATCTATGGGATTTATACACCAGGACTGTTTCTTAGGCTTAATAAATATACAAAACATTTTGCCGATGATGGGGTTTATTTGTCTAGGAGAATCCTATCCGGACGGTAAGGTTGCAGGACTATACTACGTAAACAAGCTGCTAAGTTTGCACAAGTTCCCAGAATACTTGTAGCCCCAAATGTTAGCCAACAATTACTTAATTGACTAGAAAATACAGATAAAACATAAAACTGGTAAAAAATAGATAGATTAGCTCACTGTTCGATGTTGCATTATTTGCTGCAGAGCTTGACGGACCAACAACTCAGATCTGCTGTCTAACGCCGAAGTTGCTTCATCCAAAATAAGAATAGATGGATTCTGATAGAGTGCTCTAGCAATAGCTAGCCTGATATCAAATACAGGAATGGTTAGACTCCATTCCTAATGATTCTAGTTCGTCATGCAATCAAACTGGAATCTAATACAATTCAGGACTCAACAGGAGTGAAAAGGCGAAACAATCATACCTTTGCCTTTGCCCTCCACTGAAATTGGAACCCCTGGGTCCAACATATGTCCGGTACTGATCAGGAAGACGTGTAATGAACTCATCAGCATTTGATGTTCGAGCTGCATGTTCAACTCTGGCCATATCAATACCAGTTATTATATCCCTGTATCCAATGTTCTCGGCAATTGTCCCAGCGAAAATTACCTGATATTACAAAAACAAAGCATACTAAAGCATTCTGTTTGAATTTGAAAATGATTATAACAACCACAATTTAAAAATGCTTCAATTACAAATAAACCCGTACAATGACCGCCTCAACTTTGATAGAAACTTGCAATTCTGCCTATGTAAGAGCTAAAGTTACAATTCGTCCAATGTCAGTACTTTTTGCAGGAAAGATGTACAATTAGATGTATATTATTAAATAAAGGAAATTGGGGTGTTAAAATTCGGCCTATGTCAATACTTATTCTACCTCCTGCCCTTATGAGGAAAACCAACATTTTTTTTTTGGGATCCCCTGATAGAGGAAAAGTCCAACTAAACTCTGCTGGGGCTTTCAATCAAACTCATTTGCATGCTGCTTGTGGAGGTTTGATTACAGACGCTGATGGTAGAATTCTTTGGGCTTTCCAGGAATGTATAGACACTGCCCCTGTACTAGAATCTGAATTGTATGGAATCTGGAATGGGCTTTTTTACTTCAAGGATAGAGGTTGGGTAAATGTCATTGCAGACTCTTTTGGGGCTAGTTCTACACTACCTCTTCTAATTCTACCGTACTGTTCTAAGGGTCTACTGTCCAGGTCCCTCTTCTCTCTGAACTAACTTTTCTGGAATGGTAAAAAATGATGACTTTTATCTGATTTTACCTTGTTATTACATCCCTGATGTAGTAACATTATTTACTTAGTGGCTGATACGTTGTAGGTTGTTTGAAATAGAAAGTTATAGGCTACTCTTCTTGTTAGTCCTGGTTTACTTGTGTATAGTTAGACTAGACAAGCTTTGATGAGAGCCTGGGATAGCTATTGGTATCTTGGAGTCTTTGGGAAAAAAGTATACGATGTTGAGACTTTAACTACAAGACCCTTAGCTAATGACAGAAACTAGCTGGATGATATATTGGCCGGACTATTTTGTGGTGGCAATGACAATAAAGAGCAAATGTTGCGAGGGCTTCGAACATGTAATTTCTCAGAAACGAAAGCCAAACTCTATTGCATGCCTAAATTGTTAGATCATATGGTTAATCTAGGTAGCAACTAGCAAATAGCAACTGTGTTAAATTTGCTGATTTTGTGAAGATTCAAAATATTGTTGCTTTTGCTAGCTGTATGTCGTGTAATGTTGATAGATTAGCCCAACCATGATCTTGTTTTTATCCATATAGCAAGCCCCTCCCCAGTAGCTCTTAATTGGTTTGCCACAAGGAATCATCCTTCTCCTACACATCAAGAGGTCTTATCTTGAACGCGAATATACCTTGGAGGTTTTGGTGTCTTTCATTCCTGGCTAGGCAAACGAAGCCTAGACATACTATACGACAGGGTGCCAAGATTACTTCTGATTAGTTACTAGTGGGGAGCATGCTTTTTATTCTTTAAGGGGGGAAAATAAATAAATAAATAAATAATAGTCCTAACAGCATGCTCTGAGCATACATATACTACGTTCACTGGTTATATCAATCTATGGAAACAGTTCAACTGGCTGGGACTTGGTTTCTAACACTATTAAACAATCCATATCTAGCATCAAGCCATCAACAACAATGTCATAATTTTAGTATTAATATCTTATGCCATGCTTTTAGCAAAAGTATCTATAGAAAACTATTTGGGTTATACTCAAATGGCACATTTGCTTTTGGGCACAAAGATTACAAGGTATAAAGTAAAAGTAGTGGAGATAAAGTAGATTGGTAGCATAGGACTCAAAATGATTGGTGTCCACATATGGAAATGTGACATTTGTATTGAGATAGATATAAATGGAATGTGTCATTTGTTCTGAGATGGAGGGAGTATAAATTAAGGAGTCAACTAACTTGGACTTGCTATGAAAAGATCCATGATCTATCTCCAGTACAAACAACAATGTTGCATTTTCCAAGATTCATAGTTGTGGACGCTCAGAAATCTACAATTTAGAATTGGAGGCACCAGCTGCATGAAAAACACGCTAGACCGAATGGACTCCGACGCTCAAGCTAATAAGGCTCTGTTCTCTTCATCTGAAAACTCATTAATTTCAGTTCAGTTCTGCTTGGTGGTTTTTTATACTACAAATTCAGATCAGTTCAATTCAGTTTAGATCAGTTTTATTCAGACAAAGAGGACATAACCTAAGTCTGGAAGATGTAGAATGTGAATACGGAAGAGACAGAGAGTACTTGTCCTTTTCGGAATGTGATAGCTCTTATGGTGGCTAGATGCGCGCTTAGTCGGATCGATGATAGGGTCGGCCATGGAAGGAGTTGAATTAATGGCGTATGTGTTAGGAGGGAGGTTGAGATGCGGCGGTTGAGATTAGGGTTTCGACCTTTTGATGGGAACTAGGGAGAAGATGAAGTTCAGAACTTAAGTAAAGATTGAGTAGATGACTGATGAGGCGGCTTACGCTATTTTCAGTAGGGTTTTGCAAGTCGTAGTTGATCCTAGATCTCAGATGCCCTATCGAGTTTCCCTTCTTCTCCTTTTATTGAGATAGTTACCGCATCTTCTAACGGATCCTCATCACGAATCCCTTATTTGTCAGAATGTAGTTGGAGATGTGGGATGTCGTTGGAGAACGGATTCTCCATCATCTCTAAGTTCCCGTAACCAATTCCTTATTTCGGCATGTAGTTGGAGATGTGGGATGACACTGGAGAACAGATCCTCCCTCATCTCTGAGTTCCCGTGAATTGGTCCGCTCTTTTCATGTTCGCATCTTCTGGAGTTAACGGTTGATCCAACTCCTCAAGCAATTGGACTTGGGCCGACTATTTAATTGGATGGCTCGTTATCACTATGTAGGTTATTTGGAACACCTCACTTGTCGATATAGATTCGGCCTTAGATGAAAGTATCTTAGGCGAGCCGACCTGACTTGATGGATTGATCCAGGTCGTTGTGTCAGGATGGTCTCAAGGAGCATTGGACTGGTCCAGCCCATTAATGGAATTACGATGACCCATCATGTAGATGCAGTCTTGTTGGTCCGGTCCAAGTTGATGTGGCGAATTGGAAAACATCAAACGGACCTGAACATTTATCAAACAGTTGGGCCTTGCTTGGATGTGTCCAAACTATTGGGCCAAGAGCATATTTTTACCAATACAAATAGCTTCCACGGTGCATTTAGTAGATTGTACAAACATTAGCAAGTTGGATAAAGTCTGGATGTTTACTAAAAACTTAAGCTGAACTCTCTCAGTAAATAAAAGATAGAAAATGAGAAAAGTTGTCCCATGGTTATTAGAGAAATACTGATTATTTGAAAACCTTCTCATGCTCTTGTTTCTCTCATCAACTGACAGAGACATCAAAATTAGAGAATCTAAGATTTAAGAAGGATATTGTTTTTTCAATAAATTCAAATTCTTTTATACCCTATCAGTTTCATTTGAAATAGACTCTATTCCTTATTTGGATGTCTCAACAGAAATCAGCCCCCTCACAAAATTGCAACAAAGTAGAATGGAAGTAGAACTCATTCTTTGATCAAATAATACCTCACTTATAAATTTTATCTATTTTATACTCCCAATTTCTTTATACATGTGCAAAGAAGAAAGCCACATCAAATTGGGTGGAGGGAGTATAATATCAGAATCTGCACGACAAATAAGGAAAATCGAAACTAAATACGAAACTCATGATTTCAAACCTGAACTGCAAGTGCAAGACCCTTCCAAATTACTTGTGAAAACAATTAGAAGATAGTTTGCTTACTGTATCTTGAGATACTAAACCAACATGTCTCCTTAGGCTCTCCAGTTGAATACTTTGAATGTCATAGCCATCTATCGTTATGCAACCTGTCAATGCAGATAGAAGAAAATCACTCAACCACAAACTGCGAGGTAAATGAGAAGATAGTAGTCTTACCAGTAATAATAATTATAAGTTGGAATTACAGGTATACTTCACAACTCACCACAAAGCGGTTCATATAGGCGAAGAAGAAGTTTTGCAAGGGTTGTCTTGCCTCCTCCGGATGGCCCAACAAGGGCAACTGTCTCTCCTGCTCTAATATGAAGATTAAGGTCATTCAGAACTGGATGCCTATCATCCCCATATGTAAAACTGAGGGCAGAAAAGTTTACTTCTCCAGAAACAATGGCTATATCAACTGCATCTGGATTTTCAGTTACCTGTTCATACCATTGTAACCGGTACCTAAGAGAACCATTAGTGCATACCCACAATGAAGAAGTACGGTGACAAATTTCATCTATACAGAGCTGCTTCAAGTTATTTTATTTGAGCAAAAAGAAAATTGTCTTTGCACTACCTCACATGATATCAAAATGAATAGGGTATCATTATTCAGTAAGCACTTATTTTCATATCATACAAATCAAATTTCAAAAGATGTAAATTATTTTTCACGATTTTTTATTCCTTTCCCTCCGAAAACATTACCTTACAAATAACCCCAAATCTTTCAGCAATTTGACACATTACCATGTATATTTCAACGATTACACCTACCCCCTGTATTTGTAATACATGCCCGAAACTAACAATTAATCCACTAAGAAGGTCCAAGGTGGGTAATTTGATTGTGATGTAATTTTCCAAACATTTGGGGTTATCTGTAATACAAAACTTGGAGGGGGGCTATATGTAATTCACCCTTCCCTTTTATTTTGGTCAAATAATGCATAACTGACTTGAAAACTGTATTATAGCCATTGTAATTAATCCCAATGAGAATGGTAGGATGTGACACATGTTGATGTTGTCATTTCTCAACTGATGAGAAAAAATGTTGCTACACTATTCTTTTAAAGTTGAAGCCCAATCAACCCATTTCAGGTTGCAGAATCGGGTATGAACACAACCCTATGTTCACAGAAACAGATTAAATTGGTGTTCGGCCCAATTTTACACAAGGATGATGATGGTGCAGGACCAAAATATACCACCGATATTTGTAAATAGTAAATAATCCAGAGTGATCCTTGCAATCAACATGGAGTTTTTCTATCAACTAACATCCTTCAGCTGGAGAATGTATGGTTCAATTCCCAGCTTATTGATCACTAATTATATCTTTATTATTTTTACATGCATATACTCCCTCCGTCCCAAAACAATTGTTAGATTTTGACTTTTGAGGTCAGCCGGGCTCATGTTGACTACAAATTAATCTTAAAGACTTAAACTATAATGGTAAAAATATTTAACAAAATTACATAGCCGAACATTACATTCTAAATTTTTGTTATGTAATTTAGTTAAAACAGTGTACAATCTAATTCATAGTCAAATTTGAAATAGGTTGACCACAAAAAGTCAAAATTTTCAACACTTTTGGGACGGAGGGGTACATGTATACATATACACAAGCAGTTTACACTTTACAGAGTACACAAAATAATAATATGTACCTGAGACTTGAATTTTGTCAAACTAAACAACCGCTCTATAGCTGGTTCTCCTTGTTTGAACTCATTGTATGCTTTTCCCACACCCTGCATAATTGTTTAGTTTCAGATAGATTAGATACTAAAGATGGATAAGCATTAGATATTCAGATGCATTAAGAGAAATTCCAAAGCAATAAAATACTGTGCATAATTAAGAATGTAATTTAATGCTCCAATTTTATACATGTAGTTTGATATTAAGAAAAAGATAAACTACACATCGACCAGACATAGATATGTCAATGATGTAACAAATAGTTTTTTTTTTTTTTTTTTTTTTTTGGACTGCATGTTTATTGTGCATTTTAGCAATGAAACATAATCAACATAACAAGTGGTATCTTGAATCTTTCCAAGCAAGCTAGCTAGAACTAAAGAAAAGATAAATAAAAGACAAGTCAATCATAAATTCCAAAATGCTATATGGAAAGGGGGTTTATCCAATGTTGGATAAATATCTCACAAAATACTAAAGAACAAATAATACACGACAAAAGAAATGAAAATATTAAGAGACATGCAAACTATGTGAGCAGACATCAAAGTGCATTCTAAGAACGTATATGATCAAGTTAGGTGATGGAGCATTCAGGAGAAAATCCAAGAACATAATAGCAGCCCATGAAATGGGGCATTCATATGCGTTTGACTTTGTTAAATAGGTTACGATTGATTTTGGTAAAATTACTACTTCCTTTTCAAGTGTGCAAATTATTCTCTGAGCCTGCTCTCCCTAAAGCTATTAGTTGGTTGTGGTTTAATTGTAATTAATTATGGTGACAATTCCTCTTGTGCTTGTCGACCAATTACCTGTTACTCCCTCCGTTCCATTAAAAACTTCCTAACTTTCCTTTTTTGGTGTTTCGTTAGAAACTTCCTGAGCCAAAGAAGGAAAGTTTTCATCCCACTATCTAATTCTTTATTATTTCTCTTTCCTACTTTATCGTCCTTTTATTCACTCTCACTTACTTTATCACCCACTCACAACTTTATCAATATACTACCACTCACAAACTAATATTTAACTAATTTTCCTTAAGCTAAGATAAAGTAGCTCCTTATGAAGGTTAAGATGTTGATGGAACTAAATAATGGCTGCATCTTTTGGAATATATCATTTCGGAGGGATTTATTTGATTGGGAAGTTGAGCTATATGATGAATTGTTGTCATATTTATATGGGGCGCGAGTCAAACCCGGGGAGCTAGATAGAAGCAGATGGACATTAGAAAAGGATGGATTGTTCTCAGTAAAGAGTTACTTTAACTCTTTGGGGCGACCACGATATATAAACTTCCCTTGGAAAATTATTTGGAAAAGTAAACTGCTCCCTCGTGTGGCTTTCTTGTTATGGACTGTGGCACTGGGAAAGGTGTTAACCACTGATAATTTGAGGCGACGTGGTATGTATATTCTGTAGTGGTGTTTCATGTGTAAGGAAAACGGTGAATCCATTGAACACATGTTCATTCATTGCAAATTGGCTAGGATCCTGTGGGATTATATATTGGGATTTTGTAACTTGTGTTGGCCGATGCCAAGCAAGGTGATAGATCTCCTAAGGGCTTGGAGAAGGATTTTGAAGGATAAAGATAAGAATATTTTGTGGAATCTCATTCCAGGCTGTGTTATTTGGTGCATTTGGATTGAGAGAAACAACAGATGTTTCAAAGATGTCCTAACTCGGATAGGAATTTTCTCAACAGTTTTTTGGGTTGTTACTTTGCAGCTTTAATGGAGCTACAAGTAACCCTTTGCCTGATTGTAGTAGCTTAGTGTCCCTTATGTCTAAGTTGCTGTAATACACATCCCGTGTATTTATCTCTCTAATAAAATTTCTTATTACCTTTCAAAAAAATCCTAGAAGTAAAAGAATGGAGAATTGGTCTTCATGGCCTTAATTTGATTTATTGATTTTACTATATGAATGATGCAAATGTAAGTAATCAATATGTATTACATGTTTAGTTTGGCTTGCTTGCGAGTACAAGTGGGTACTCACCCTTGCCCTATTGAATCTCAGGTGATGATCAAGCTGGAGTGGATGGGGATCAAGATTGAAGCTCATTCAATACATTTATGATAGAAAATTAATTCTTTATTCATTTCATTTTTTTTATAAGCACGGTTTGCGCATAGACATGTTGGTTTTAAGACTTCCGCTATAAACGATTTTCACTCTTTTCAAGTTCACTGAATTTTGACTACATTGATGTTGTCCTAGGAATTTTATTTAGCCGCCCTTTTTGAAAATAGCATTTATTATGTCGGAATCCACGTGTATTTTATATTAAAAATTAACAGGGCGCTACAGAGAACATAAGATTCTGACTGTACAAATTGACACCAGCCATACATGACAAGCTTCACCTGTCTCACAATGCACCACACTGAAGACTCAATCGCAGTAAGATGGCAGGAGCCACATAAAATTATTATTATAATTATAATTAAGCCTTCATGTCGCATTACAACAAAAATAGCCCAACAATACCAACTCCTATTTCTCAGCACCCCGAAATAGCCCATTAATGTATTGTACTTGTATAAAGGATAATGAATATTCATACTCCCTCTGTTCAGTTAATAACTTCATAGGGTTACTTTATCTAGGATTAAGAAAATTAATAAAATAACTAGTTTGTTAGTGGAATTATATTGATAAAGTTGTAATTGATTGATCAACTAAAAGAGAGTGAATAAAGTGATACTAAAGTATGAAGGAGAAAGAACAGAGAATTAATGAGTAGGATAAAAACATTCCATTTTATGTGTTAGTAAGTTTAATGGAACACCAAAAAAGGCAAGTCAGTAATGGAACAGAGGAGTAATTGGAACGGAATCTGACATGTTGACAAACATGGTAAACAATCGTGTACGTATCATTGTTTATCAATCTTGCTTTCCTTTGATGCTATTTTACTCCTAGGAAATGGTATCTGGAGTTTCGGCTTCAGGGAACTAGAGAGCAGATAAAATGCGTAAAGGAAAATCGCCGATTGAAGCTTATAAAAGAACATATTTTGGACAGTCTGAACAAACAATTATATCTTCCATTGTTTTCAATCCTGTCAGCCATCATAATTATAAAAAAAAAAAAAAAAAGCCTCGTAACAGGCATCTGTACCTTTGGATTCAGACATGATTGGTGAAGGAAAAGTGCCAGTTGAAGAATTTGATGGGAAAAATCTTAGGTTATATACGGTGCAGATCAAGAACTAGACTAAATATCTGTATCTATGTCATGGTCCACAACAAATGACATGAAAGGCAGGAAGTTGTTTGGCATGAACACGATAAGTCTGGTACATTTGTATCTTATTAGGAATGTTACACTCCATACAGTGCAGTAACTACCAAGGAGAATGTTGGAGACCTTAACAGAGATGCATGTCATAGGAACAGTGATTTCAAAGTTTTTTCTAGAAGGGTGTCCAGGATTGTAAATTTTAATTGTATAAGGTGTCTTCATTCAGTTCTCATTTCCTACTATGAGTACCTTTGCCTACTTTAATTCTCTTTCCTAGTATAGGTTGTTTTGTTAATCTATAAACATAAGTCAAACAGTTGTATTTTATTCACCTTTTATTAAAACAATTACTATAATATACTCCCTTAATCCCATTAATAATGTGCCAATCTGAGTGACCCATTATAAACGTATCATTTCAAAACATCATTCTAAAAATTCATTATTTACAACTTTACCACACTTCAATTCTTTATTCATGTTTATCCAAGAAGTGCGCACTTACATTCCTTATTTATTTGTTACTACCACTAACCGGGTCCGCACGTGTACAATAATCCTTATATTTTACCCCCTTTGTTCCGTCAGATTGTATAAGTATTTCATTTTTGTCGATTCCACCAACCATATATGTTTACTTATTTGGTAGAGTTGATCCCTATTTAATGTGTCCCACCACTAACATAACTAACATACCCCATTTACTACACGCATCACATCACACACGGTTAATAGTAAGAATGTCCCACATGTACAAATAATAATATATCCCACAAACCCCACCAAAAGAGAAAAAAGCAAAAAGCAAACACATACAACCAGCGGAACGGAAGGATTATTAGCACGGAGGCATTATTGATTACTGAGTCTTGTTCCCAAATAATGTTATTGGTTCTTGAGATCTCGATCAATTACTTAGTTGTTCTCTATATGTAAAAGAAGCCATCAATGACAAAAAAATCTTCATGACTTCATGTAATATGACCTCTATTTAACCCTAAGATGGCAGAGAATCTGTGGTCCCAATCATCTTATTGAATTCAAAAGGATAATAACCAATCAAACTAACTTTTGATTGATTTTGTATACAGGCCCTAATGTTGTTATTTCTTTATCAAGAAAATGGAACGATAAACATACTATTGTTATTGTTTCAGTGTAGAAGGTAAAAGTTTAAATACAAAGAAATCAAACATATCTACACTTAGCTAAGAAAATCCCGGGGGGTGGGGGTGGGAAGGTAAAGGTGTGGAGTTGGTTTCCAGTACAGTAATAAAGGTAGATCGAAATTGAGAGGCAGGGGAAAGTCTGGGGAAATATGAGTTTGATCATGTGTTTCAGTTGAATGAGTGCCACCAGTGCAAGAGTCAGTTGTACAGCACTGTTCAAGGATGACAAATCAGCAAACACAATGAAATCAAATCTTTGATGCATTGATCTTAAATGTGAACAGTCATTGGAATCATGGGTTTTACCTTATGGAGTATTCACAGCAGCATTGATAGGAAGAAACATTATATATCTTGTGATTTTGAAATTGTTTTGGTCTAGATGAGGGAAGGAGATATTTGTTTTTGATACTTCAGAAAGTGGAGCCCTGGTAGATAATGAGAATAAGTTTTTCAGGTCTACTAAGCGAGCTCGTTCAGCGGATTGTCAGAGAGATGAAGTAGACTTCAAAATTGGTTTCATGTGTATTGTGCTCTGAATGGTATACACACAGATAGGACCTAGAGTTAGAGAGGAACCCATGAGTACAATGGTGATGTTCAACAATGAACAGAACGTTTAACGAACATGCTAAGCGAATGTGTTTGATTCACAGGTGTTGAATATATTTTCTGGACCCTGAAATGCAAAAAAAATTAGCCACACTGACAGCTGTCTAGTAATTTTGTGATAGTAAGAGAGACCAAACTTGTAGTGTCCTTGTATCTTTTTGAGATGCTCTTCTTTGTATTCATGTTGTATGATGTTGGAAATAGAAGGCAGCTAAGTATGGACAAGGAGGCACTACTTCTATTGCTACGCCAATCTCGGACTTCAAGACCTTTCAAGGAAGCTTAAGTGTTTGTTGATAAGTCTACTGATAGATTAGGCAGTGTTAGTTGGTTCTGTCTTGAACCAAGAAGTGTAACTAGACTACTTTTGATCATGGGTTGCTATAAACCCCCACGAGTGTACTTATTAGTTTGTGAATGAAAAAGCTTATTTTAAAAATAAAAGAAATAAACAAACAAACAAACCTGCCAGTAATTTTGTGGGATATTTCAGGTTGTTTACGTAAAAGGTTGCATCATAAAAGGCTACTCATAACTGGAAGCGCTAAATCACATTAGTGACATATAGCAATCAGCTACTTGATTTAAATTATTCAAAATATAAATAGCATTACCTGAATTGGCTCGACCAACAGAATCAGAGACGTCACAAATGAAACCACTGCAGAACAATTGAATGAACCTCTGGAAACTACCAATGAAGTAGCACCAAACACAAACAGTACCCCAAAAAACATTAGCTGCACTACATGAGGAATTAACACCTTCATATGCTTCTTTTTTGAATATGCAGATAGGTCAGCAAGAGCAAGCCACTTGAATTTGATACACTCACAGGACTCTGCATTGTTAGCCTTCACAAAAAGAATTGAGGGGAGAACCTAGAACAAATTTAGTGATGGGCAGTTAGGGAAAGAACTGAGTAAATAAAAAAGATAACTAGCAGGTAAGGGGGAAAGCTAACTTTCACATGGATCAGACAAAACAAAACTTTACAGGAAACAAAAGGTCATTAGCTCCATTACCCAGAAATACCTAGACAAATTAGGACCCAGTATGGCAAATTTTGCCAAAGGCTAAATGAATTAGTGGTGGCTCAAGTCTTTGGTCAAAACTTAGTAACCAGCCCAATTCCCAAACCCTTTAGCATTCATTACCACTAATGTTAAACGCAGCACCTTTTTGGCTAAACGCAGCACCAATTATTTTCGTACTTACCAAAAATGCCCCTAACTCAAAAAAACTTTAAAAATTAACGTAAAATCGAAATAACTCGTTTACACAAACACAATAACATTAACATGCACGATTGAATACAAATTTAAACAATAAAAAACATCGAAAAATTTTCATTTTTTTTTTTTTTTTGTGAAAAGTGGAAAAAGTTGAAAAATATGTAGAGAAATTGGGGGGAAAAAAAAATTAAAAGCTGAAGGAAAAAAAAAAAAATCATGAAATGGCCGGTTCTCAAAACCGGACATTTCAAAAATGGCCGGTTTTGAGAACCGGCCATTAACTTTTTTTTTTTTTTTGCAGCTTTTTTTTTTTTTTTGCAGCTTTTTTTTTTTTTTGCAACTTTTTTTTTTCCAATTAAAATGGCCCGTTTGACCGGCAATATTTTTTCTAAAATTTAAATTATTTATTTTGAATTTGCAACTTTAACTTTAATTCGAACTTGAATCGAAATGCTTCCGAATAAAAGGTTACAATTTGAACACGAACGAACTTGAATAGAAAACTATTCTTTTAACAATTATTTATTTATTTATTTTACATAAAGAACTATTTCAGTAAAAGTGGAATCATATTTATTTAATTACGGCAACATGAATTTTCACTCATTTCACTATAAATACGGAACACAACATAAAATTGAAAGCATAAACTAGAATAAAAACCATTGGCGTAGCCGAACGGAATAATGTTGCATCCAATGGCTTATTCTTTCCGCTCTAGCAGATTCCCATGACATCCATAATGGTGGAAGTGGGCATTCATCTATCACGCGCAACCTAATATAGTGATTGTTATCAACGAATCCCATTGTCCACTCTTCATCTGTCGATGGAGGTTAGGAGATGGTGAGTCCATCGTGAACGACACTCGATGGAAAATATGTAAGACTCGGTCTTTGCATAGCATTTCAAGACCCGTTATGCGTTGTAGCCGTAAGAAAGCCCATATCCGAGTGTATACCACCATGGGTTGTTACATGGGCACGCAAACCGATTCAACGACTAGTTATTTCCGTGACCCTTTGTTGCCCATTTCTGCGGCGTAAAGCTCCATGTGGTTGATCAACTCCTCCATAAGTTCTGCCGACGTCTGCCACCGATGCTTTTGGTATTGGAGTTGTGCTATGACCTAAAACCGCGATTTCCATCGAGACGACATTAGTCCAACCTCACAATGAAGTGTACAGTTTGTTGCGGCATTTGACCTCGGTATTTAAATGATCTACCAAGATTGCTTGCGAACTGAACACATTGCTTGGGTGGAATTCCGTCGTGATTGATTCGTGTTGGTGCTCCCAGATGGGATCTTACTCCCGTTGCTTGGAGTCGCTTACCTCTTCGTTGGTTTATGATTGGCTCCTCCAAGAACGATTGTGGCCTTTCGAATCGTCAAAATCGATCTCAATTCCTCCTCCGTGGCGATCTGCTGCGGTCCCTCGCCTATCATTAAACCGTCCCGTACACTCACGCTTAGTTTGGTGGTTCCCCATGTGAAGAGTTCTCGAACACGTTTAGATCGTGAACCGGTGGACGGTCCTCCTGCTTCTCAACTTCGACGATTGACATGCGCATTAGTCCAAAACTTGCGCAATGTGTGATCGCAATCACCTGGGATTAATATCGTCCATTTCTTTCACCATTTTGTAATGGCAAGATGTGAAACCACACCTCCGACTACGGAAGATGTGACTTGTTGTGGAATGAGGCTTAATCATAAGAGATCTCTCAAACTACATGCGGATCGCATCAAAATGCATTTCAAGTAGGCGTGCAGTTTGGAATGCGGTGAAACTTTTGATTTGAAGGACCCAACCATAACTTGTACTGGCGTGAGCAGATTCGACGCAACCAATTCTGATGTTGAAATGTCGGTTTCGCATAAGCGTAATTATAAATAGTAGTGCAATCTGAAATAAACTAATGTACGAGTGGCTTTATGACGATAAATAGAATTACATTGGTCGTGTTTGTCAGTAGTGTAGGATGTTCTTGGTCCAAGCGAGGATAAATCGTCGCTCACGGTATGGGTCCAACCATGTACTCCAGACGCATCTACGACCGGTAGTCTTCGCCAGGCCTCGCCATTTCGCAATGACCGCTCATGGAGTTCATGATCTTTGCATGCGATCCGATCCCATCGTATTTTATCGCCTTGATACTTTGTGGAACCACTGACTTGTTTACTTTTTTGCACATCCTTTGCTATGTGCCTCCGACCTGATGGGTGTCTTTTCGAAATACGATATTAATCGCATTCATTGCGCTAACTCTCTGTCGGTAACAAAACCCGGTGAGACACCACACTCAAGAAACAACTCCATGATTGTAAGCCCCACATAACTCGCGTCCTTTCGTTCGAGAGGAAAATGAAAGCTATGTGATAGTTTTGCCCAGTGGGTAAGACGCCAATTCCACCAAAGGTATCGCATAAATTTGTCTTGTAGGTTGCATCCATTAGACAACTTCATGGGAACAAACGGATCATCTCCTCAGACAGATGAGCTAAGAAAATTCCCTCCAATATGTTAGTACCCTGCACTTGTGAGTGTGTAAATATATAATGATATTTTTCCAACATATGCAGGAAATAATCCATTGGGGCCATCGATCCCATCTCCATACGTTGATATTTCTGGTCAGCATTGTATATGAGTCGTAGGACACTACAGTTTGTAAACTCCTTTTTGAGTTTCCTGAGAATTTCTCTAGGTGGCATTCCGCACTGTAGCATTTCAATCACTCGGCTGAACTCTTCCTCATTCAGCTTCGAACTGGACGTGTGCCAATGGGAGTAATTCCCGAGTGCATGATTGTGTTTCTCGTGGCCCTCTCTGATAGCAACTCTCCACTCCCCTGGATACCTCTCATGCAGCTTAACCAGAAATTGACAATTGTGCTTCTTAGTCCCAACTGCATTTCTGGATTTCACTTCGGGATCACTTGAAGACGTGTTTCTATAGGCCCCACCACGGTCACAACTCACGTGTACGTGTCTTGGTTTCGAATGTGAGATCGCAAAAAAGATATTGTTTTCTCGACCAACAGCACGAACCCAAGTTTCTGCAGCTTCACGAGTATCAAAACTCTGATTGTTTTGGAAAAACTGATTGCAATCTGGAAAAACAGCCGCATCGTCGGATGAAATATATGAAATAGGTGAGTGACTCATAGTATACGTGTTTGGGATTTGAAGTGTTTCGGGTTTGAAGTGTTTGATATTTGAAGTGTTTAGAGTAGAATGTTTGTTTCAATCAAGTGTGGAGTTTTTTAAAATGATGGTGGGGGTGGAGGGGATTTTATAGAAGTGTAAATACGTCACGTGAATCGATATGTCACGTAAATCGATATGTCACGTAAACCAATATGTCACGTTAATCGATATGTCACGTGAACCGATATGTCACGTAAACCGATATGTCACGTTAATCGATGTCACGTTAATCGAAATGTCACGTGAACCGAGGGCTTTTGGTTCTATAAATAATCTCCCCATACATCACATTTTTACACCACAACTCTCCATTCAAACGTTCTTCTTCCTTACAACATACTATCAAATACTTTGCAATCCAATCAGTGTTAAATGTCAGGAATCTGGAAGGTAAAGTTATGATAATACATTAATAAACCGTAGTATATTTGATTGCTTATCTTTCTATGAATTCTAACACTCGACTATTCTCATTTCCGTCTGAAACTCAAGAAAGGCGGTTCATCCAAAGATGGTCTTTGAAGATAAAAGACGGGCAAGAAGAACGTAAAGGATATCCCGTCGGTGCATCGACAAGATTCTCGGACGCCTTGAGAGATTCGTGGACGGAAAGAGGGCCCATACCGCTTAATGAGAGTTAGAAGGTCCAAATTGATGGCGAATGAAGAATTAAGTTCGATGATCTGAGAGAACTTAATAGAGGACTCCTACGAGTCACCCGAAACTATCGACACACAAACAAGGAACAGACTTGAAAGTGAAATCCCTCTGCAGGAGGGGGCAGATGACTTTCGAGATGACACATCGCCTGAAGCGGGTAACAATTTTAACACCAATTCATACCGGTCATCTACACATTTCAACCAACCCAATTCGTACCGGGCATCTCCGCATTTAAATGATGATGTCCCTCCATTCAACGTATCTGGTTATTCTCAAATGAGTGACCCCACTGAAGGAGAGGGTGGAAGCAGCCAGTGTGGAGAGGAAGCTCCTAATAATGCCACTAATAACCCTTGGAGACCGCTAACACAAGGTATTGATGGAGGCCCGACAAATGCGGAGTTACTCACAGGATTTCTAGGCCACATCGCTCACTCCATATGGATGGGAAATGTAAGTCATTTAATTCCATATCTTTAAAATCCAAGTATTCATATTTACTATTGTTAACTCATTGTTATTTACTATTTACGTTAAAATGCCATTCGACCGCGATATTCTAGAGGGGTTTCAGCAATACCGTAAATTAAGCAAGTTCAAAGACTATTTAAACGACGATGTCTTGACTGTAAACAATGACCATCTCTCACGGTTGCCACTCTATGCACCAAGATCAACATGCCTTTGATTAGTGCATTTGTTGACGGTGGCATCTGAAACTAATAGCTTTCACTTGCCATTCGGTGAGACGACTATAACCCCGCATGATGTCCACTATCCGTTAGAATTCTGCTCATGGTCGCACGGTTAAGGTGAAACGAACCACCCGAGACGCCAAGCTCTCATTATCAACTCATATCTGTTGAATGATGCATCATCAAGGCCAACTTTAAAAGTGCTTGGTTCAAGCGTAGCACCGATTGAGGCCCGTTTAAAAGCACAAACTCTTCCACCTCCTTCACATGCTATCATGTACTTGTTGTGGTTGATAGGCACATCGCTATTTCGACAAGAGTGGTCATCGAGTACCGTCGGATTTCTACCGTTCTACATCACCGGACGAGGTTCATATGCACGTGGGGAGTCACTTGCCAATCAGTATAGACAATTGGGAATTGCATCACGTATTGACTGCAAACAAATAGATGGATGTCTCTCACTCGTGCAGGTTTTTTACATCCCGTATATTATTTATACAATTTTTCGTAACTTTAAAAAAGAATACATTTTTTATTGAAGTCTTTATACGATTTCAGATGTGGATCTACAAGCACTTTCCTGGTTTTGAATCATGGAACTTGGGAACGATCGACCAAGATCAAACTGCTCTACATCTTGCATACAGAAGTGCCCTGGACAATGTTCCTGCAAATGAAGTCTGTCGTGAAATTTATCACGCTAGTCTTCATTAACATTTAAACTCTATTATGATTATTTACTTATGTTACTTACCTCATATGTAATAGGTTATTTGGACACCATATGGACACAGAGCGGAGGAAGCTGTCCCCATTTCTCAATTTAGGGGAATTATTCATTGTTTAAAGATTACGGAGGCTTACATGCCGTGTTATCGCCGATTCGGATACCCCCAATTCATTCCTCAACCACTCATAACACCAATGATTGTGCAAAGGCCACCACAACCTTCACTCTATCGATGTTCTTATCGTCCTGGAGACTCATTCGAGAACTTTCAGACCGCTCGATGTAATTTCCATCTCCAAACACTTCGAGTTCATTACGGACCTGAAGCTCTTCCACCATATCAAGACTGGTTTCGCCCAAGGGCGCATATGCAAGTGACACGCCAAGAATCATTTACTCGAAGGGCACATTACCGACCAGCCGACATGAATCCTACCGTGGTATGGTTCCTAAACACTCAATACATATACATACACGACGTTACCATTTCATCAAATCCTTACGTTCTGTGTTTTTTATTTGTAGAGGATCTGATTTCGGGCTAAACTTGCACAAATAATCGAGCCAAGGCGTTATATGAGCCAGAAAGACGTATTCGACATTGTCGATGAAATTTGTGAACACTTTGAAGATGTTATTCCATTACGCAGTCAATAGTCATGGCATGTAATATTTTCTATTCAAGTTCGTTCGTGTTCAAATTGTAACCTTTTATTCGGAAGCATTTCGATTCAAGTTCGAATTAAAGTTAAAGTTGCAAATTCAAAATAAATAAATTTAAATTTTAAAAAAAATATTGCCGGTCAAACGGGCCATTTTAATTGGAAAAAAAAAGTTGGAAAAAAAAAAAAAAAAGGTAATGGCCGGTTTTGACATTTTTCCATTTCATGATTTTTTTTTTGCAGCTTTTAATTTTTTTTTTTCCCCCAATTTCTCTACATATTTTTCAACTTTTTCCACTTTTCACCAAAAAAAATAAAAAAGCAAAAATTTTTCGATGTTTTTTATTGTTGAAATTTGTATTCAATCGTGCATGTTAATGTTATTGTGTTTGTGTAAACGAGTTATTTCGATTTTACGTTAATTTTTTAAAAAAAATTGAGTTGGGCATTTTTGGTAAGTGCGCAAATAATTGGTGCTGCGTTTAGCCAAAAAGGTGTTGCGTTTAACAACACCCTTCATTACCTTCAGAAGGAATACATTTTTAACTTTTACTTCAGTATTTCAGTTATGTTAACTCACTAACACACACAGTAACATTATTGGGCAAGAAAAACAGATCCCCAGAACCAGAAAAGGTAAAATCAAGCACCAAGAGTAAGGGATTTTACCACCACCTTAACCTTCTTAATTCCTTTAATTTACAATCCAGGCAAGTTTACTTCCAAGGTATACACATATTAAGAGAAAACATAGAGATAAAGATATAAAAAGACTCGTTGGAATCTTATTCCCCATTGTGTGGCATGGTGCATTTGAATGGAAAGAAACAAGAGGTGTTTCAAAGATGGCTCAAGTGAAGATGTATTCCATTAAAATTCAAAACATGAACAAAAGATACAAATTATAGGATTGCATGCATGGACATGTAATGCTCGTGGTTGTCCCAACTTATCTTACTCCTTCCGTCCATGCACATGCACAGACATTTTGACTTTTTCGGAGTCTGTTTGACCATAAATTACTCCCATAGCTTTCACATCATAATTTTCATAAAACAATTCCAGTATAATTTAGGAGTAATTTGAGAAAATTTACGAAAGCTGTTGGAGTAACTTGTGATCAAAAGGACTTCCGAAAAATCAAAACTGGAAGCTTGTGATAAGACGGAGAAAGAACATGCTTTCAGACGATGATGTTGATGAGTGGCAAATGGCCCCAAAGAGCAATGATCATACCATATGTAAACTCTATTATTCCATTCAGATTTCAGAACTTCATATGCATTTACGAACCATGTTTCACACTTGTGATCATGCGGTTTAATTGCACAAATTAGTTTTAGGCTTTATGTTTACAGCTACTTTGAATATATGTTTTAATTATGACATTCTAAGCTGTTATCATGATAGTTGAGATTCTTTCTGGAAACATCATTCTCTAGTAGTTGAACCTTGTTTCAAGCTAGGGAGTATCTCCTTCCAGAAAGATGTAGCTCTTCTTCTAACTCTTGGCTTAATTCATTGAATTAAGACATACTAGATGACGAAGAATCTACATTTTAATCTCAACCTCCCCTAATGGAGTCTGGGAATCCTCCTTTTTCTTAAAAAAAAAAAAAACTGTCTTCATGAAACTTCACACACACTATATTTCTAAGTTATTTTCAACAAGGAGTGCTACATTCCCCAAGTTCCTAAAAAATATATAGTTGGTTAGAAACTAAAACTGAAATCTGGCACCAGTTTAGTTTAATGAACTGTCCTATTTTGAGTTATAACAGGAAATTTAGTAGATAATGTCTTAGGGACACACTAATGTAAATTTTTAAAGGCTGATCAGGTTCTTGGACATCGACTTTCATATTCCTAAATCCAAGTCAAAAACAATACATAATGTTCTTTATTTACTTCAAATCCATTAAGTAAAAAAAATTAAGAAACAGGAAAAAAAAGCAAATGTTAGCGGCACATTAGGAGCACAACAAACACAGGAAATGAAGAACCCAACCCTCTCAGCTATTAGTCGTATACATCAATACAAATACCTCATTTAGGTAGGCTGACAAAGCTGCTGTCCTATGCTGTGCCACATTTGATATGATACGAAGCTTTTCTCCTAGGCATCCATGTAAGAGCACCAATGGTGGTATCACCTAATAAAAATATATTGGTTTTGTTACTCCAGAATGTTTATTCAGAATGATGGAATAAAATTTGACATAACTTTCTTACCAAAGCGGACATTAACGAGAGAGCCGGGCTAATGCTCAACATGTGTGTCGCCATAGCTGATAACTGAAGTGTGCAGGGTACAATGGTCTGCAAAAACATAACAGTTTTTTTCGTAAACATTAGGAAAAGTTGCCACTTCATACTAACACCAAAAAACTTGGGTGGTGGAGGTTTAATAACTCCTAATGTTTGTAAGAACCAGTCATTCACCAAAGAATTTCACAATAAATATAATACCTGGAAAATCTTATGTTAAGAAAACCATAAACCTCACACATTCATACTCAAGAAATGACCACAAAAATTATATTATCAACAATATAATGCGAAAATTATGCTCCTTCAATTGCAGATAATTGTCAGAAGACCAAAAAGCAGTCATCCTTATATTTTGATGAATCTCAATTCCATCAAAAACATAATTTCATTGAGACTCACGTTCAAGAGAGAATAGACAGTGTCAGCTATATCCTCAGCCTCCGCCGAAATCCTGTAGGCAACATCCCCAGGTAAAACACCATGTTGACCCTCGAAAAATCCCAAGTCCCTGTGCAGAAGTCTTTGGAAAACATAAACCCTAATATTGTACACACAATTGAAAGCAGCTTCCCAGAGAAACGCCTGCTGCAGATAACTCGCCACGGCTCGAGCGAAAACGAAAAGACCGAGCAGCAGACACTGATTTTTAAGGATGGTGGTAAAATTAGGAGAGGAGGCAGCTAGAGAAGATAAATTGCCGGCCAAGGGTACGATTTGGGAGAGAGAGTACACAGAAACAGCGCTAGAGAGCCAGCCAGAGAGGATAGGGCGCCATTGGGATTGGAGGTAGGGTTTGAGGTCTGTTAAGGAGCTGGATTTGAGAGGATTAGACGAGGAAATGGAGCAATTTTGGAAATTGAATTTCAATTTCAATTTGTATTTGTTTTGAGGGTATTTGATTCCGAGTTGCTGGTAAATGGTCGATGATGATGATGATGATGATGATGATGATGGAAATCGCAGTGATGGAGCCTTTAAATTCATGCTTGCACTCTCGTACAAGTTCATGAAAGAACATTTGCCGCTGAATAGCAGCAAACTCAAATAGAAAAGAATAGTAAAGTACTAGGCACAGGTTGCTTCGGGCACAGGCACACATTTTACTTGCGTTGATAAAAATAAGTAAATTATGACAATTGAGAATAAAGTAGTACCGTATGGTATTTACTTACAAATAATTGATAAAATATATTAATATAACTAATACACAAAGTCTCATGGAAGACGGTCTCTATATAGAGACGGGGTCTTTTTGCATTTACCACAAAACATGTCAAATTTGAGTAGTTTCTCGCGGATCCGGGTTAAGAGACCCGACTTTCACAACCGGGTTATGTATATTGGCTAATTCATCGACCTTTTCTCTTTTTCCTTCTCTTTTCTTCTTTCTACTGTTTCCTTCGCATAGTTCTCTGCAAATCACCATTGTTTTTTCTTGAAACTACTTTGAGTATCCGATCTTGCTGTGTTTGTCCTCAATTTGATTCTAAACTTCACTGTATGTATTGTTTTATTGTATTCGTTTTCGTTTTTCCCGTTTTTGGGTGTTTTTCTTCAATTTTGTGTTGGTTAGGGTTTGATCAAGGTCTTTTTGTCTTCGTTTTGCTTGCTTGTTTGTTGTTTTAGTTGATTGGTTTATGCATTTGCTAGGTGTAATAGTGCTTGCATATGGATTGGATGTTATTTTCATTCAAAATCTAACCACAATGATGAACTCAGATCTGAAAAAATAAGGTATACAACGTTTCTATGTTTTTTCGTATATGTTCCATGTTCTCAATGATACTACCCATGTTCTCTAGAATATGTCCTATGTTTTCCTTTAAAACATGAATGTCGTTTTGTGCTCTGTTTTTTTACAACATCATATTGAGTTCTGTTTTTTACTGCATTTCATATGTTCTTACGTATATATACTATCTTCTCACAAATATACCACATATTCTCATCAACATCCACTATGTTTGCTATGAAATAGTTGCTCAGTCCGTGTGAAAATATTTTTTGCAGCGTAGTCCATGTTCTCTACCATTTTGCCTATGTTCTGTGTAATATTCACTATATTTGCTATGAAATAGTCGTCCTATGTCCATATGAAAATCGTATTTGTAGTATACTCCATGTTCTCTGCTATTTGATCCATGTTTTCTGCAGTTTGACCCATGATTACAATGTAGTGGTTGATCTGTTGTTTCCATGACATTCCATGTTCTCTGCTATTTGATCCATGATTCATATAGTTTGACCCATGACTACAATGTAGTAGTTTCTCTGCCATTATGAGGAATTTGTTTGCATGACATTCCATGTTCTCTGCAATTTGATCCATGTTTTTTGCAGTTTGACCCATGATAACAATATAGTAGTTGAGCTGCCATTATGAGTAATTTGTGTGCATGACATTACATGTTCTCTGCTATTTGCTCCATGTTTTCTGCAGTTTAACCCATGATTGTAATGTAGCAGTTGGTCTGCCAACATGAGGCATTTATTTGCAAAACATTTCATGTTCTCTGCTATTTGAACCATAATATCTGCAGTTTGTTTGATAAGATAGTTATGTCCCTTGCAGGTATAAAAAATGATGGTGTTGCACGTTGAAATTTTTGCAATTTGTGATTGGCTGATATTAATGCATCGAGGGGTTATTTGTTGATGAAGGTTACTGAATTCATCAACTTGAAGAAGAAGAATATGTTCCTTTATTTTTGCAGATGTATGAACACTAGTACAACATGATGTAAATGAATGGTCTAGGTTTATTTTGAATATAATCTTGTTTTTGGATCGTGGTTTATATGTTATTTCAATGTTATTTATAAAGCCATGATCTTAATATATTCATCCATAATCTCAACATATTCACCCATGTTTTCAATATTTTCAACATTTTATGGAGTAAAATTTTTTGAAGTCATGTTATATACTTGTAGATTAAAGACCATTCTATCTGCATTTTTTATCCATGTTCTCACGATACTAATCCATTTTCCCAACATATTACACCATGTTCTCACGATATTAATCCATGTTATCAACATATTATTACTACATGTTCTCAATATTTTCGCCCATCTTCTCACCATATTAAACCAAGTTCTCAACATATTACTACTTGTTCTCAACATTTGCATCACATGTATATCAAGAAACATAAAAACTAAAATTATGTTCTCAACTCTTCCATCCATGTTTTCAACATATAAAATCATGATCCCAACAGACAAGATACATTCAAACGAGAACTGGATCATTCAGTTACAGGTTGTACTATGATCATCTCCGAGAAAAAGAAACATAAAGATCTATTTCTTCTGCATGTACTCTCCAGTCCTCCTCTTGATGTCTATCAATTAAATTCAGGTTCATCATCTTCTCGATCCATCTGGTCATCTACATCATATAAATCAACAGTCTTCGCCAGACATCACATTACTGCAAATAATTTGAGCGCTCAGCACCATCCTTTTCGGCATCTACAAAGAAGACAAATCTATCTTTTCAAACATATCACCTATGTTATCAAACAAACAACCCATAGTGGATTTTACATAGAACAGAAGTAAAAATGGATAATACATAGAACACAAGTAAAAAATGGTGGAGAAACATGGACTATGTTGCATATAATATTTTCACACGGACATGGCAACTATTTCATAGCAAGCATAGTGGAATGTTAAGAACATGGGGCATATCGGTGAGAAGATAGTACATATACATAAGAACATAGGGCGTACAGTAAAAAACAGAACTGAATATGATGTTGTCAAAAAACAGAGCATAAAACGACAGTCAGGTTATAAATGAAAACATTGGACATATTCCAGAGAACATGGGTAGTATCGTTGAGAACATAACACATATCGGAAAGAACATAGAAACGTTGCATACCTTATTTTTTCAGATCTGAGTTGACGATTAAGATTACGTTTTGAATGAAAACGTCGTCCGTTCATTTATTTCATCTTTGTTCATCAACTATAACATGGATCGATCGGTGTACATCAATGATTTAGTATAATCAACACAAAAACACAATATATTCATCTAAATTCAATGAAATCGAAGCTATACCTTTTTCGATCTACTTTTTGAGCTTCCTAATGTTGGAGCTTGAATGTCGAGTGATATATCAGCTTCCGATGATTGATTTCGTCGGATTTGAAGCTTGAATCTCGAGTTTTGAGTTGAATCGAGTCGAAAAACTCCCATAAATCATGAAAAAATTGTTCGAACATAAACCTAACCTTTTCTGATCGATTTCTCTGTAGATTCCGAGATTGTAGTAGCTCAACTTCGATTTTTCGGTGTGGTTGTAGCCTAAATATCATTTCTCTGAGATCAGAATGCGTTATGGTGATGATTTATCGTTTTCCAGAAGAGGTTTTTGTTAGAGAGGTTTCTTTAGATCTGAGTTTTTGTGAGAATGAGGGTTTGTGCTGGTTTTTTACGGGTTATATGATATATATATAGCTGATCCGTTTCCTCGACCCAGTTGTTGGCCCTTGGTTGGGTTGGTTTATGTAACTTGTTTTTGTTTGGGGTTAATATGTTATATTAGAAAGTATGTCTTTAGGTCTCTCTCTAGAGCATGTCTTAGGAGACTTCCTCTAAGTAATATCGTTATTTTTATAACGGATTGTCCTATTTTTTCGAGTTGAATTAGGGATTAGATTAGTGCGAGTTGATATGTTTTAATTCAATTGGAAAAGAAAGATTGGTTATCCTTGTTATTTGATTGGGGTTGAATAAGGCTTGAAGTTTAATTGGAGAAGATATATTGATTTTTTTTAATGATGAATTGTTTTGTTAGGGTTGCATTAGGGCTTGTAATTTAATTGTATTAAACAGACTATTTTTTGTAACTAAAGTCTAATTTACATACATATTACAAATGAGTCCAATTTAATTTAAATTAAGTCCCCAATTGTACAATTTTAATAGTTGTCCACTTATATATATAAAAAAATACTAGAAACTATGCCACACGCTACGCGTGTGAAGCAAAGTATTCCGGTCTTGCTCTATGGTTTGCTAAGTTATATTTGATCTACCTCAGTACAATTCTACCGATATCTATTTAAACTTATGAATAATTGTCAAAGTTGGTTAATGTTATAAAAATGTAGGAGTTATTCTAGAATCTACGTAACACGCTACACATGTTACTATAGCATGTTACCGTGTATTATAACGCATGTTACTATAGCATGTTACCGCGTATTATATTCTAATATTTATTTATTTAACGTTTTATGTTTGCAATCATGAAATACATTTAGCTCTTAATGCGTCTAAGATTGTTTTCTAATATATTGAACCTTCAGCCCATAATCAATACATATACATGGCATTGTTCACTAATCCACCGTTCTACCCTACATCACAACTCACAAGAATTAGTCCTCAGGGAGACTTTTGACATACAAACATCTGAATCCATAATTTTGGCCAAGGTATCGTAACATGGATTGGAATCAGATATTCATGAAGCTGAACTGCAAAGGTATCACAAAATCTTTAAATTTTTTGATGTTGAAGCTGATTGCAAACAAATACCATTATTCAAGCAAAACTATATATAACAGGTTCGTAACAGAGCAATTGAGAAGAAAAAAAGAAAAATAAAGAATTGAACAGAAGATGATTATGAAAAGGGGTCCCCGGCCAAAACGATACCGTTTCATTCCTCCTCTTCCTCATCTCTCACTCTTTAATCTTCTTAATATCCCCGGTGATAACAATCGTGCCGTTTACATCAGCGTCATCGAAAAAAACTACATGACATTTGCATCCATATGCAGGAGCCACCGTAGCAAGACTGATAGCGATGCTTCCAGCACTGCCTTCTGTAACTCCCCGTTCAGGAGCTAGAGCTCTAGATTCCAGGGCCTGTAAAAAAGATGAGAGTTAAAGCATGGCCAGCATTGCCAGGAAACAAAAATACGCAGCAAGTCTAGTGCCAAGTTGAATAATTCATTCTTCTGGCTGTTTGCTAATGTTTTAGCTTTTTAAGCAAAGTCGTATTTCGACAAGTATTAGCACATTGATTAAGGTAAATGATAGGGACAGTGCATAGCAAAGTGTAGTAGTATAGTATGATAAGATTTTTATACTCCATATGCACTTGTTTGATTGTATGAATTGGTAACAATTTATCTAGTAAAAGCAGAAAAATGATAGAAATTAGGCAGCTAAACATGTGGATGAACTTATATGCCCACATACAAAATTCATTAGATGTACATTTAAGTAAATGACAGATAATTATTTGCATAGATAGATAGCAATCTTGCTTCATTCTTTCTTTTGCAACTATATCATGCTGTAAAATCCCATTCAACACAGTTATACTTAATAGAAACTTGCATAGTTCTTACTGAACCTTATGCAAGACATACCATCGGAAAATCACAATTTGCTTCCCACTAAATAAATTTTGCCATGGAATCAAGGAAGCTATTGAAAACAACTGACAAATTCAGACATTGCTGCACGTGTACACAAAGGTGCTCCTCTGTTGGTAATAAAAATTCCCTAAATGGAATTGTTTAGTATACCTTGTATAGTAAATTGAGCAAATAAGTGATCCATCATACAAAGCAACAATAACTACTCAAGTGCACATGGAAATTAACTCATAATCATTTGGAACCAACCAAAATAAGTTCAGACATAAGAAATACCATAATTCAACAAATATCCTCAACAAGTCAAGGTAAAGTAGCCGCATACCATCCCCTGGAACTCTCAAGCAAGCAACCAACGTCTTATCATCATCTGTGCAGCTATTCGAGTAAGAATCACATTTTCCTTCAACTGCACCCTTATCATCCTCTACAAACTTAAAATCCAAGCGCTCATTCTCCTTCTGCCCATCTTTCACAGCACCAGTCTCTTTCCCATTCTCCCCTACACCGTTCGACTTGCTTAAACTGAGTGTGTTTAACTCACTGTCTCCACCCTTCTTCGTAGGGTCAGCTACATTATCTACTACCCCGGTATCACTACTATTATTCTTCGACAAACCTTGGTTTACTGCACCTCCAGCTTTCTACCAGTATTAACACTCGATATCAGTAATAATAACCCTAACAGTCTAACACTAGTACATCATTACACTTCACCAAAAATGGAAGTAATCAATAGCTAAGAAACCACATAGTTTGCAATAATATAATCACCTCTGAATCCACAGCTAGAACGTAACTAGTGAAAGTAGTTACAATAACAATCAGCAAAAGTGCACGATTCATCTTCACCGCTCCACAATTTATAGGTTCTAATATCAGAGATCGAAGTTCTGTTAAACAGTGAAGCAAAATTATAACAACACTTTTATGTAACGGATACTCCAAAGAAAGAACATTAAGAACTAAATCACACAAGTTTAATACTATATACTAATTAATATTGTATACTCCAAAGTCCAAAGAAACCCATAAACTAATCAAGGTCGTCTTGATCAACTCAACAACTAATTCAATGCCATTTTTAAACATTATATTCTACATAATGCAATTAGAAAAGTAGTTCTTCATTTATGTAAGAATATATACAAATACAAATTGCAAGTAAAAGTTCAAAAGAAATATCGAGATATCAGAAATTATCTTTAAATTTGCACTCGAAGTTCGAAGAATTGTTGTCTGCTAATGGAAAAGAATTGAAATTTGGTGGTATAATGAAGAATTTATGATGAAGAACTGAAGGAGTTAACTGTGAGTCTGTGAAGCCCATAAAGTTAACTGAAAGATCCATAAAGTTAACTGAAAGAGTCAATATGATAAGAGTAAGAGGCGAAAGTTTCTCAAACTTTTCATGAAGACCGAACCCAAATCAAGCTTATATCAGAATTATGAAATATCTTACCATTCGTATCACATACCAGACCTGTGACACCCCAGATTTTGACGTACCTTAGTATTTTTGTCCTTGCATGCTTTTACTTGTTAGTGTATTTGTATGAAAATATATTTTAATTATTTTAATTTGATTGTGTTATTGTTTTAGATGTTTATTATTTGTTTTAAAAGTCTTTGTAACTTGTCAATTTGTAATATGTGTGGTTATTTATTTTGTACTTTTTTTTAAAGAAGAGAAATTATTTTTCGTGTATTTTTACTACTTAAAAATGTGATCATTTTATCCTTTAATTTGTTGGTGTAATTATTTTAAAATAATTGGAATGACCTCTGTTAAATTATCTTTATGAATGATTAATGTGACAAGACTTCTTTTTAATTGTCTAATTAACTTAATAGAAGTCTTTATGTGAGTGTCTTGATTGATGATTTCAGTGAAGAGTCTTTATTTGAATTCACTAATTCAATACAAGGTATTTATTTGTGTGCTTTGATTGATTTATAATGTGAAGAGTCACTTTTGAAATATGTAATGTACATGCATGTCTTTATGTGTGTGTGGCTCTCTTAATATTTAGAAATTAAAGTGTTATTTTGTATTCATATATTTTAAAATAGAAGAGTTTGGAGACTTGAGGCTTCTTTAATGAATAAAATATTTTTATTTCTTTTCATGTTACGGTACAAAAGGTCGCTTGTAATGTCGAATGTTACATGCTAAGTTTCAGCTATGTTTCGATCAATGTTCTGATTTTCTTTTCATTTATCTTTTATATTATTCTTTTATGTTACTTATGCATGTCTACTTGTAAGTTAAATATTACATAGGCATGTTCAATATTTTGAGTTTAATTGTTACATATGCATGTCTAATTGTGGTTCAATTTTATTGCTCTAAATGTTGCATTTTTTGTGTGTCACATTTTATTTTTGTGCACAATTGAGCCTAAAGTGTACACAAACGTTTTTGTCTCTCTTTCCGTGTTAAATCTGATCTTTTTATTATTAGTTAATGGATTTAACTGTTTGGAAAAGAAATTGATTGGTTTCTCTTATGTTGGCACCTTTATTGTTGGTTTTATGTGAGTTTTAAGTGCAATTTAAGCCATTTAAATTGTCATTTATTTTTAGCTCTTCAACCCTTTCAGCTTCCCTAAATCTACCCTATAGATACCCTCTTTTTCCAGCTCTCATTTGTCCAAAAACGTTTTGGGAATTTTCTTCAAAAATCTTCAAGTACTATTGTCTTTTTCTTTCAAGTTAGTAGCAAGTTCTTCTTGCAAGTACTTTCATAATACTTGCTCTTCCTAACCTTCAAATGTGAGTGTTCTACAAAACTATATATATGTATTATTTTCAAAACCTGAAAGGTATTTTAATATGTTTTCAACTTATATATAAGTAATGCATGGTTTCGAAAACCCATGTTCTATTGCATAAAAACCAAATCACGAAAGAGTTTTAGCATGCTTCCGCTGATTTTGAAAGATATATATATTTTTTATATACATGATTGTTATTTTGTTTTGACTAACAGTTCAAGAAAGATACGTACGTTTGGTTCAGGTTAATTGGCTTGTAGTTTGGTCAGTTGTGTCTGGCGAGCTACTTGTCGATTTCCTTTGCCCATTCCCTTTAAATCGAGTGATAGAAGCGTTCACTGATTTAGTTGGGTTGTAGAATTCCACCCATGTACCATGACAGGGTCCTGACTGGATAGTTTGATCGACTATCAGGGAGACATAAGGCCTGTTTTATTGTGGGTTATGTTAGGAATATCTGTTTAGATTTTGATCAGCAACCTAATGACTTATCTTAGCTCATCAGAAAGGTGGTTAGTACTCTTGGTTCACTTGAACACTGTAAAAGAGGAAAATCACTAAGTATGTTAGTCTAGCGAATCTTGTATAGGATGTTAGGTCTCTGAATATAATTTTTATATCTTTGAAAAAGACCAAGAAGAAGGCATCCAGCAGGAGAGTTTAACAAATTTTGAAGATTTGAAGACCGCACAAGATTGCTGAAGACGAACGTCATCAGATACCTATGTCCAGATATCTTGAATAAACAAGTGTTTTTCAATAAACAAGTTTTGCAAAAGATATCTGAAAACACAAGGTTTCTGAACGAGGAAAAGTGCCCACAAATATCTACACTCAGATAGCCTGGATAAAACTATGTTTCTGGGAAACAATGTTTCAACAGGTATCTGGAGATGTGAAGGTCTCTGGAAAGGGACATGCAATGCTTCAGAAAGCGTGCATAGTTCCGTTGGCACTACAGGACAAAAATAGTACAATGCAATAAATGCGCAGACAGAGACATCTGAACAAAAGAGGAAATCTCTGAAAAGAGACAACGTCTTCTGCAGTACTATTTACAGATATCAATAGTTTGAATTTCATTAAGCCTAACGTATACTATTCAAATGGCATGATTTTCAACTATAAATATCAACACTTAGAATGCTTGAAACACACCTTGAACTTACACTGAACTCACTGAAAATACCAAGCTTCTCTGATAATACAACTAGTGGTATCTTTCTCTCAAGCATACAAGCCTTCAGCCTACTTAATCTTTAGCTTACAGTTGCGACTAAGCTCTTGAATTCTAAGTAGCACGAAAGTTCTAAGTGTCCTGATCCTTAACAAGCATTGCTATCTGTGAAGGAGTTGAATCAAAAGATCAAGTATCTGATATTCATTCTCTAGAACATTTAATATAGACTTGGGTAGTAAAGAACATATCACCACACATTGTGAAGTGTGTTAAGTGATTTTTGTTCTATCAAGTATTCTTACATAACTGAGAAAGTTATAAAGACTACTCACCTGACAAACTACCTTAAGCAACACCTTAAACGGCGTGGAGTACATGAAGTACTTAGTTTGGGAAACTAAGGAATAACTCCAAGGTTACTGAGCATAGGAAGTACTTAGTTTGGGAAACTAAGGAATAACTCAAAGGTTTCTGAGTATAGGAAGTACTTGGCTGAGAAAGACGGAGAATAACTCAGGGGGAACACTTGGTTGGGAACCTAGTGTATTTAGGAATCGAGAGAAGATATTTGTAAGGTGAACTCAATTATCTGTCTTAGTGGATTCTAGGTTTGAGAAAGGCCGAAGTGGATTAGTTGAAGGATTACGCCACCTTCAGATACCACTATAAAGATCAGTGTTATTTACTTTCTGCAATTTATTACTTGCTTTATTTACCTTGCTGAGTATTTACACATATCTTGCTAAGCAAATGCACTTATCACAGAAAAGTCTTACGCTCTCTGAAATTAAGTAACATATATCTTCACATATATCTGAAAAATTGTGTTTATCGACAAAAGTTGAAAAAGACTATTCATCCCCCCCCCCCCAGTCTTTTCCCTTTGCCATTATTTGGACCGACAAGTGTTACAGAGCGGGAGGTTCCCAAGCCTTCTGCACTGAACCTAGATCCCAGATAAGTGCCCAATAACTATTTTTCACCTACACTTGATTTGTCTGTTTAGTGTGTTTGCTGCAGGATGTCTTTAAGTGACGCTCCAATTCTCAAGCCAGAGAATTATGTGAAATGGAATAACAACATGATGCTCCACCTAGAAGCCATCAGTGACGAAATGATCGGAGTAATAAATAATGGCCCCATAGTCATTCGACAACTCAAGCAGGTCATGGAGGTTTCTAATGGTAGAGACAGAGTTCCCACTGATGAAGAACCAAGTGGTGGTTCCTCACAAACAGGTGCTTCAACCAGTGGAAGACCTACTGGTCAAATTATTTAGGAGCCAAAGCCCAAAGAGCTCTGGACAACGGAAGATGCCAAGAGAAATCGACTAGATGGTCAGGCTCGCAATATCATCATACGTTCCACTCCAGAGCACATACAGTGTAAACTGTGGGGTGCAAGAAGCACGAAAAGTGGCACGACAACCGATTGAAGAAATGCTTAGACCGAGAAAACTAAGGAAAATAAGTTCGAAGTTTTGAAGCTTAAATTCCAAAACTTTAAACAAGGTCCCACTGAGACTCTCGAAGAACTAGATTTCTGATTTACAACACTGCTGAGTGAAATGGCTGCACTTGGTGAAAGTGAGAGATACTCTAACTCTGAAAAGGTTAAGACTATCGTGAGAAGCTTGAATCAAAACTGGGAACACACCCAGTATTTTTAATTCAACCAAGGAATGCCAAATATCACACCAGTGGAACTCTTTTCCCACTTAGCTACTGTCAACTATGAAACTACTCAGAGAGAACAAACAATTGCTGAGAAAGTTCACAATGTTGCTTTAGTAACACAAGGTACTTTTGAAAAGAAGGATACCAAGGAAATGACTGAGGAAGATGCTCTTGTTGTAAAGCAAATGAGAAAATATGTCAGTCGGGAGATTGAGAGAAGAAAAGCCAAAGAGAAGCTGAAAAAGCATCTATGCCCAAACTATCACCAGTACAAGAATATGCAGTTGTCAAGCTCGCTGAACAAACTGGCTCAGCAAGCATCTAGTACTGAGGAAGCAGAAATCGAAAACGATATCTGTTTCTATTGTCAGAAACCTGGTCATTTTAAAAGAGACTGTCCTGTTTTCAATAAGCTAAAGACTGGTGACAAAAAAGATAGAAGAAATTTCAAGAGAGGTCAGAGAGCTTTGCTCACTGAAGAAAGGAAAAAGATTCAAATCCAACTGGATGCTCTCGATATTGAGTCAGAATCTGAGGAAGAAGACTCAGATGACTCCAAACTACCTTCTCCAGAATTATGTGGCATCACTCATGAACTAGTTGACTTTGGTCAAAAGAAAAGGGAATTATGTGGGGTTGCTGAGGAGATCTATCCAGATTGCTCCAACATTGAGCCTTGCCTAATGGCTGACGAGGTAACCAACATTTCTGAATTCATAATTTATGAGAGTGATGAGGAAGAAATCAGAGATTTAGAATATTTTAGAAGAGAACTTGATCTCTACAAAAGAGAATTTCAAATGATCTGAGCTAGAGCCGACATTCTTGAAGAAGAAAAGAATTATCTTGAGAAGGAAAATTCACAAGTACTCAAAGTATCTGAGAAAAAGGATGCTGAAAATGCATTTCTCAAAGCACAGATATCTGAAACAGAGAAGTTACACAGAAAGACAATGGATATACTCCAAAAGGAAAATAAAGATCTTCTTTCTGAAAATGAGGAACTCAAGAAGAAAGAATTATCTTTTCAATCCTATGCCGAAGCTAGTGAAACTCTTACTGAAGTGCACTCTTATTTAAGAGACCTTCTAAAAGGAGGACTTAATTTGGACACACAAACAAATAGCTCTACTACTCTGAATAAGAGTGACGAAAGAATAACGTTTGTTAGTGCTCAGCAAAATGGTTCTCAAATAACCTACAACATTGGTCAGAAAGCTAAGGTTGTTGACAAAGGAAAGGCAGTCGCGATCAAACCTTTGTGGAAAAAACAAGTCCAAAGGAAAACTGTTGGGAATATTTCTGTAAAGAAACATAACACTGAAAAGTGCAATCACCCACAGTGCTATGTCTCTCATAAAGGAAAAATTGCAGGAGCAGGCAAATTTTCCAACATCACGTTTTCTGGAAAGAAAGACGTTTCAGAGACTAGCAAAGCTGCTGAGAAAAGAACTCGAACTGACACTGTGTGCTCGAAATGGCATTGGCTATAAAGCCATCGGGAAACAACTCGCTCATGAGTATAAACAAGAGCAAGAACGATGGATGAAAGCCAGGATTGCACATAGCAATCATCAGAAGTGGAAGAAAGAACAGGTTACGACCACTCTGAATTCCAGGGCTAGAAGAAGTCTGGTAAGGAAAGCTAAGTTTGATGAAAAGCATACTCAGCAATTTGACAGGTATCTGAAAGCACCACGAGGAGGACCAAGGAACACACCAAGAAGGAAAATAGCTTTAAATGATAATGACACTAATCATTTAATTCCTCTTTATGTTCCAACAAGATAAAAGAATATCCCAAGGAAGTTCATTCAGAAATGGATTCCTACAGGGAGATTCTTTAGTCCAGAAGGTTCCATTACTGGAATGAGAGCCTAACTCCATGTTTCCTGTCTTGTGCAGAACACTCTGAGGAAGAACCCATAGTGGCATTTTGATAGTGCATGTGGGAAGCACATGACAGGAGACAAAGCAAATCCGATTAACTACAGAAAATGCGATAAAGGACCAATTATTAGGTTTGCTGGAGGAGATGAAAATCCAACCATAGGATTTGGCAATCTGAAGTTTGGAGCTCTTACAATCTCTGAAGTACTACATGTAAAGGGATTGAAATATAATCTCCTAAGCATGAGTCAATTGGTAGACAAAGGGTACACTGTCAAGATCAAGTCAAAACTATGCAAAGTAATTAACAATGAGTCAAAGAAGACAGTCTTGGTTGCTAGGCGAAAAGGAAATCTTTATGTTGCTGACTGGGCATCTGCCACAACTGAAGAATGTCTCATGGTGAGTTAATCACACATCAAGAAAAAGCTATGGCATAAAAGAATGAGTCACTTGAACTTCAAAACTCTGAACAAGCTAGCCAAGAAAGAATTGGTGGTTGGTTTACCCAAAATGGTATATAGAAAAGATGGTATATGCTTAGCTTGCCAAATGGAAAAACAATCCAAAACATCTTTCAAGTCTAAAACTAGACACTCCAGTGAAAGGCCACTGCAAATGTTACATATGGATCTTTTTGAATCCTCTGTAACTAGCTATGTAGGAAAGAAGTATGGTCTGGTTGTTGTTGATGATTACTCAAGATTCACTTGGGTTGTACTTCTCAAACAAAAATCTGATGCAAGGGTTGAGATACCCAACTTGTTGAATAAGCTTGAAGTCATGAAAAATGATAAGGGATCTGTAATCAGAACAGACCATGGTACTGAGTTTGTGAACCAGTACATAAAAGAGTTTTGTACCTGAAAAGGTATACAACATCAACTATCTTCCGTAAGGACACCACAACATAATGGTGTTGCTGAAAGGAAGAATAGTACCCTAAAAGAAGTAGCAAGAACAATGCTTGCTGACACTGAAATAAGTGAAATCTATTGGGTTGAAGCTGTTAACACAACCTGCTACACTCAAAATAGATGTTTGATTAACAAACAACATGACAAAACTCCTTATGAACTTTTGATTGGTAGACCCCCTAGTATCAAACATCTAAGGGTGTTTGGTTGCAGATGTTTTGTTCTTAACAATGAAAAAGAATACTTGAGAACATTTCAACCAAAAGCAGATGAAGGAGTATTTCTTGGTTATTCTCTGAATAGCAAAGCCTACAGAATCTACAACAAAAGAACGTAAAACATTGAAGAATCTGTTCATGTTGTCTTCTACGAAGGAAACAAGAAATTACTCTTGAATGAAGAACTCTCAGATAGGTTCAAAGAACTAATGATTAAAGATTCTGAAGAAGAATCCTCAAAAGAAAACAACTCCATCATTCACTTAGAGGATGAATCTGACGATGAAAAGCAACCATTGCTTAGTAACAACCAGATGACTCTAAGACATGATGAAGAATTTCCTATGAGAATTCCAGAAATGGAACAGGTTACTGAGAACCTTCATCATGAAGAGGTTTCTGAGAATGAGATTGCTGGAAATCAAATACCAGATATCTCAACACTGAAAAAGTGTCAGATATCCATGACATTTTCCATGTGCCAGATATCTCAGATACTGCACAAGTATCCTATCAAGATCATATTGATTCACATTCAGATCAAAACGATATTGATCCTAATAGTTCAAAACCCATTATGAAATGGATAAGAAATCATCCTGCAAAGGATGTGATCGGTCCTTTAGACCAAGGAGTTAGAACTAGGAGAGCAATTGCTGATTCTCTTTATTGATGTTTCATCTCTAATATTGAACCTAAAAGTATAGAAGAAGCATTAAAGGATCAAGATTGGATCTCTGCAATGCAAGAAGAGTTGGATTAATTTGAGAGAAACAAAGTCTGGAAATTGGTTCCATTTGTTGACGGAATATCTGTAATTGGAACCAAGTGAGTTTTCAGAAATAAAATGAATGAGTCTGGTGAAATAACCAGAAATAAAGCAAGGTTGGTTGCCAAGGGATTCACCCAGACAGAAGGACTAGATTTTGACGAGTCATATGCTCCAGTTGCAAGATTGGATGCAATTAGACTATTTCTAGCCTTTGCAGCTCATAATGACTTTAAAGTTTATCAGATGGATGTTAAAAGTGCATTCCTAAACGGTGAACTTGCTGAAGAAGTCTATGTTGAACAACCACCGGGCTTTGAGGTTTCCACAGAAAGTAGAATGGTTTATAAGCTTCAGAAAGCTCTGTATGGACTAAAACAGGCTCCGAGAGCATGGTATGATACTTTAGCCAAATACTTGCTGAAAAATGGCTTCAAGAAAGGAGATGTTGATAAAACACTCTTTACTTTGAACCATGAAGGGAAACTACATTTAGTTCAAGTATATGTTGATGACATTATATTTGGATCTAAAGATAAGCAACTTTGTGAAAACTTTGCTGAGCTCATGAAAAGTAAATTTTAGATAAGCATGATAGGAGAATTAAACTACTTCCTAGGATTGCAAGTCAAGCAACTTAATGATGGAATATTAATTAGTCAAACAAAGTATGCAAATGATATGCTCAACAAGTTTAATCTAAAGCCTTCTGAAAAGAATGCTAAGATACCTATGAGCATTGGAACCAAAATGACCTATACTGAAACTGACAAGAGTGTTGAAGAACACAAATATAGAAAATTGATTGGGTCTCTACTGTACCTCATTGCAAGTAGACCTGATATTCAATATGCAGTTGGAGTGTGTGCTAGATTTCAGACAAATCCAATGTAATCACACTACAACATTCCTATGAAAATATTAAGGTATGTAAAGGGTACTGTAGAAGTTGGATTGTGGTATCCAAAAGATAGTGGATTGAGTTTAGTTGGCTATTCTGATGCTAACTATGATGGATCATTGCTTGATAGAAAAAGCACCTCAGGAACTTGTCAATTTCTTGGTGCCAGACTAATATCATGGTTCAGCATGAAACAAAACTCAATTGCCACATCTACCACGGAGGCTAAATATATTGTTGCTGGGTGTTGTGCTTCACATATATTGTGGATACAACAACAACTCAGAGATTATGAGATCAATGAAGAGAAAACACCGATTTTATGTGATAACACAAGTGCTATTGCCATAACTCAGAATCCTAAGTTTCATGCAAGAACAAAGCACATTGATGTTAGACACCACTTCATTAGAGACCATGTTGAAAAAGGCAATATAGAGATACTCAAGATTGGTACTGAAGACCAACTTGCAGATATATTTACAAAGCCTTTGCAATAAAGCAGATTCTTAACCTTGAGACATAGTCTTGGGTTAATGGAGCTACCAAAGGAACTGAAAAGTTCTAATCTCTGAGATAGGAACTCAGTATGATTGAGAAAGGAAAAAGGAGAGATAAGATATCTGGAACAGGAATCCAGAATATCAAAGACAAAAGGTGAAACACATAGCAAAAAGATATCTGAGACGGGTACTCAGATATCAAAGGTTAAAGGGTAAAATGGCTATTTGAAGATTTCTGAGACATGTACTCAGATATCTAGATCACTTAGTGAGGGGGAACACGAGAGAAATGTGGTACAACTATATTCAGTCAACTACATCTCTGGTGCTTTATATCTTTCCATTTTTATGTTAAGTTACACACAGTCTCTGAACTGACTACATAAGTCCAAAGACTGTCCCCTAGTCACAGAAAAGAGATGTGATTCAGAAAGCCTTACACCAAATTTCATTAATTGGGCACAATTACAATTATTGATTGTGATCATTGCTGAAGAAGCAATCGTGACCCTTGATGAAATGGGCGTTTAATCTTAACAGACGAGATCAATTCTCAGTAAAATAGTGGACTGTAAAAACACAGACGTGGCCCACTAAGTATTTAATGCAAAACGAATTTTACCCATGCCGATATGCATTTGCACAGATACATATGTACAAAATCAATTTGTATGTATATGTCTGTTGAGAGTAAGATGCTATATATATATAGGATTTTGGCAAAAGAAATCACTTTCGCCTAATCCAACATTCACACTTACACAGAAATAGCAAAAACCTTTCAAAGTTTTCTGCAAATCTGTGTTCTCGCTTAGTTATTCTGCAAAGAATCACTAAACTCACACCTTAATCTCTTTCCGTTTTTCAAAAACTTTCACTATTTAAAGAGATGGCTCCAAAACGTGCTTCTAACCAGAAATCCCAAGCTACTACCTATGGTACTCCTGAAAAGCAAGCACCAGTGTTGGTTATAACAAACAAACGGTTGACTGGAGAATTCAATCCTGATCATTGGACTTCAAATTACAATGTAACGCCCCGACTTTTGGGTTTTGAAAAGGAGTAAATTTCAGTCGGGACGTCGGGCGAAAGCAGAGCCGAAACGTTTAGCGAAACATGTGAAGATAAAGACAACCTTTCATGTCGTAGTTGTTGGAACAAAATATACTTTATTTCAGTGAATAAAACCACATGATTCCCAACATTCTTGTCTTGAAAAGATAAACAATATAACAAGAAATGACATGAGTTTTTGAAAAGACAAAAAGACATTATTTTCATTGACAAAAATCCCAAATCCCAACTACACACTTAGTTTGCTGAGTTTATCGGTTCTTCATTCTTCGCCGCCATCTCACCTACAAGGAAAGGAATAAAAACAAGTGTGAGAAAAACCTCAATGAGTGTTCAAAGATTTTCGTGTGAAGTTTTAATTAAAATCATAACAATAAACATTGAAGAACATAAAATAGATAATACTTTCAATAACATGTACTTTTCGGAAAAACATTATTTCATGCCGCTCCTTATAACCCCACAGTAAAACATGTCTTATGTCTCCCTGATAGTCGATCAAACTATCCAGTCAAGACCCTGCCATGGTACATGGGTGGAATTCTACTACCCAACTAAATCAGTGAAGGCTTCTATCACTCGATTTAAAGGGAATGGGCAAAGGAAACTGACAAGTAGCTCGCCAGACACAACTGACCAAACTACAAGCCAATTAACCTGAACCAAACGTACGTATCTTTCTTGAACCGTCAATCAAAACAAAATAACAATCATATATATAAAAATATACATATCTTTCAAAATCAGTGGAAGCATGCTAAAACTCTTTCATGATTTGGTTTTATGCAATAGAACATGCGTTTTGGAAAACATGCATTACTTATATATAAGTTGAAAACATATTAAAATACCTTTCAGGTTTTGAAAATAATACATATATATAGTTTTGTAGAACACTCACTTTTGAAGGTTAAGAAGAGCAAGAACCATGAAAGTACTTGCAAGAAGAACAAGCTACAAACTTGAAAGAAAAAGACAATAGTACTAGAAGACTTTTTTGAAGAAAATGCCCAAAACATTTTAGACAAATGAGGGCTGGAAAAAGAGGGTATTTATAGGGTGGATTTAGGGAAGGTGAAAGGGTTGAAGAGCTAAAAATAAATGACAATTTAAATGGCTTAAATTGCACTTAAAACTCAAGATAAAACCAACAATAAAAGTGCCAACATAAGAGAGGCCAATCAATTTCTTTTCCAAACATTTAAACACAATAACTAATGATAAATGATCATATTTTAGTTGGGAAAAGGTTCAAAAACGTTTTTGGTATCACATAGGTCATTTGTACACAAAAATAAAATGTGACACACAAAAAATGCAAAACTTAGAGCAATTAAATTGAATTCACAATTACACATGCATATGCAACAATTAAACTTAAAATATTGAACATGCGTAGGCAATATTACAATTAGACATGCATAAGTAACATAAAAGAGAAACGAAAAGAAAATCAGAACGTTGATCGAAACATAGCTGAAACATAGCATGTGACATTCGACATTACAAGTGACCTTTCGTATTGTAACATGAAAAAGAAAGAAAAATATTTCAGTCATTAAAGAAACCACAAGTTTCCAAACTCTTCTATTTTAAAATATATGAATATAAAATAACACTTTAATTTCTAAACATTAAGAGAGCCACACACACATAAAGACATGCATGTACATTACATAATTCAAAAGTGACTCTTCACATTATAAATTAATCAAAGCACACATATAAAGACACACACATACATAAAAGCATACATTTAAATTTTCTAACTTAACTACTATTAATTGAACATATAATGGACTCACATAAACACAATTGAAGTTTCTCTTTAAAACCTCAAATAAAGCCACGCAAATAATGACATACATTCAAATTACATAATTTAAAAGTGACTCTTCACATTTTACATTAATCAAAGCAAACAAATAATGACTTGTATTGAATGAGTGATTAAAATGAAGACTCTTCAAATAAATCATCAATAAAGCACACATAAAGACTTCTATTAAGTTAGACAATTAAAAAGAAGTCTTGTCACATTAATGATTCATAAAGATAAATTTAATAGAGGTCTTTCCAATTATTTTAAAATAATTACACCAACAAATTAAAGGATAAAATAATCAGATTTTTAAGTAGGAAAAATACACCAAAATAATTTCTCTTCTTTAAAGAAAGTACAAAATAAATAACCACACATATTACAAACTGACAAGTTATATTGACTTCTAAAACAAATAATGAACTTTTAAAACAAACTTCACCAACATGCTAAAATAATTCTAATATACTTTGAGACAAATAAAGTAACACTAATAAATCATGCAAGGACAAAAAGTACTAAGGTACGTCAAAATCTGGGGTGTCACACTCACCCCTCCTTAAAAGAATTTGGTCCCCAAATTCACACTTTAAAATTTTCTAAAATATTTTCGCACAAATAAACACACTTTTAATAAATCATACAAGACCCAAAAATACCAAGTTAACATAAAAACTGGGGTATTACACTCACCCCTCCTTAAAAAATTGAAGTTTTCCATGCAAAGAACACATTGAACAGGAAACTATAAAATAAAGCCTTTCGACTTCTTTTTTTTTTTTAAGTGAAATGAAAAGTAGTCGGAACCTCAATAGAAACATGGAAAGACACATGCAAAATTATTGTCTTCCTTTCATGCATCAATGAGGAAAAAATTGATACCAACTTAAAAGACCATGTTGGAAGTTCATGCACATGTGACCACCAAATAACAAGAATCTTAACTATTCAAATAACAAAAGTTGAAGCATATGTAATCAAATAAAAGCAACTAGTAAAAAAATTGTGACACGGAAGTTCAACTTTTGCATATTACAATTAAAGTCAAGAACAAGAAGGACATGTAAGAGAAAAACAATGCAAAAGGTCAATTCTAAGTGTTTGATGCCTTTGAAACAATGATCATTCAAATGAAAAGTAGATGAGGAGTAGGGAAAAAAAAACATTGACTCACACGGAAGGAAAAAAAAGAATAAAAAGATAGTCAAGTAAGAATGTAAGAAAAGGTACTTCGGAAATGCGCAAAGAACGTTCAACCGGCAACTCAGCAAACTTCTCACTCAATTCCCCCAAAAGTCCGAAGACCCTATCCTGGCTTAGCCTAACAAAAAAAACTTAGGCTCTGATACCATTTGTAATGCCCCGACTTTTAGCTTTTTAAAAGGAGTGAATTTCAGTTGGGACGTCGGGCAAAAACAGAGCGGAAACGTTTAGTGAAACATGTGAAGATAAAGACAATCTTTCATGTCGCAGTTGTTGGAACAAAATATACTTTATTTCAGTGAATAAAACCACATGATTTCCAACATTCTTGTCTTTAAAAGATAAACAATATAACAGGAAATGACATGAGTTTTTGAAAAGGCAAAAAGACATTATTTTATTGACAAAAATCCCAAATCCCAACCACTCTCTTAGTTCGCTGAGTTTATCGATCGTTTATTCTTCACCTCCATCTCACCTACAAGGAAGGGAATAAAAACAAGTGTGAGAAAAACCTCAATGAGTGTTCAAAGATTTTCGTTAGAATTTTTCATTAAAATCATAATAATAAAAAAAACTAGAACATAAAATAGAAAATACTTTCAATAACATGTACTTTTCGGAAAAACATTATTTCATGCCGCACCTTATAACCCCACAGTAAAGCAGGCCTTATGTCTCCCTGATAGTCGATCAAACAATCAAGTCAGGACCCTGCCATGGTATAGGGGGTGAAATTCTACGACCCAACTAAATCAGTGAAGGCTTCTATCACTCGATTTAAAGGGAATGGGCAAAGGAAACCGACAAGTAGCTCGCCAGACACAACTGACCAAACTACAAGCCAATTAACCTGAACCAAACGTACGTATATTTCTTGAACCATCAATCAAAATAAAATAACAATCATGTATATAAATAAATATATATATATATATATATATATATATATCTTTCAAAATCAGAGGAAACATGCTAACACTCTTTCGTGATTTGGTTTTTATGCAATAGAACGTGCGTTTTGGAAACCATGCATTACTTATATATAAGTTGAAAACATATTATAATACCTTCCAGGTTTTGAAAATAATACATATATATAGTTTTGTAGAACACTCACATTTGAAGGTTAGGAAGAGCAAGAAACATGAAAGTACTTGCAAGAAGAACAAGCTACAAACTTGAAAGAAAAAGACAATAGTACTTGAAGACTTTTTTGAAGAAAATGCCCAAAACGTTTTTGGACAAATGAGGGCTGGAAAAAAGAGGGTATTTATAGGGTGGATTTAGGGAAGATGAAAGGGTTGAAGGGCTAAAAAATAAATGGCAATTTAAATGGTTTAAATTGCACTTAAAACTCATTTTAAAACCAACAATAAAGGTACAAAATTAAGAGAGACCTTTCACATTTTTTTCCAAACATTTAAACATAATAACTAATGATAAATGATCAGATTTTACTTGGGAAAAAGTTCAAAAATGTTTTTGGTATCACATAGGGTCAATTGTATACAAAAATAAAATGTGACACACAAAAAATGCAACACTTAGAGCAATTAAATTGAACTCACAATTACACATGCTATGTTTCAGCTATGTTTCGATCAACGTTCTGATTATCTTTTCGTTGTAACGCCCCGACTTTTAGGTTTTTAAAAGGAGTAAATTTCAGTCGGGACGTCGAGCGAAAGCAGAGCCGAAAAGTTTAGTGAAAACATGGGAAGTTACAGACAAACTTTCGTGTTGCAGTTGTTAGAACAAAATATACTTTATTTCAGTGAATAAAACCACAAGATTTCCAACAGTAGTATCTTTATAACAGGAAATGACTTGAGTTTTTGAAATACACAAAAAGCACATTATTTTCATTGACAAAAATTCCAAATCCCAACCACTCTCTTAGTTCGCTGAGTTTATCGGTTATTCATTCTTCGCCGCCATCTCACCTACAAGGAAGGGTGTTAGGAATATCTGTTTAGATTTTGATCAGCAACCTAATGACTTATCTTAGCTCAGAAAGGTGGTTAGTATTCTTGGTTCACTTGAACACCGTAAAAGAGGAAACTCACTAAGTATGATAGTCTAGCTAATCTTGTATAGGATGTTAGGTCTCTGAATGTAATTTTTAATTTCTAAAAAGAAGACCAAGAAGAAGGCATCCAGCAGGAAAAGTTCAACGGATTTGAAGATTTGAAGACTGCGCAAGATTGCTGAAGACAAAGGTTTCCAGATACCTATGACCAGATATCTTAAAGACACAAGCGTTTTTAAATAAACAGTGTTGCAAAAAGATATCTGAGAAATAAAAGGTTTCTGAGACGAGGAAAGTGCCCACAGATATCTACGCTCAGATACCTTGGACATAAACTATGTTTCTGAAAAAAAATATATTATAACAAGTTGTTTCAACAAGTGATATCTGGAGTTGTGATAAACTCTTGAAAAGGACGTGCACAACATCATAGAAATCTGATAGTATAAAGATCTACGATACTACGATTCCGACTACTCTGGACAAAAGTATAGTACAACGATTAAATGCGCATGAGATGTCGAACAAAAGCGGTAACCGAAGAAGAAGACAAACGTCTTCTGATCTTATACTCAGATATCAATAGTTTGAATTTGATTTAAACCTAACGGATACTATTCAAACGGCACTAAAATTCATCTATAAATATCAACACTTAGACTGTTTGAGAGCATACCTTAGAACACACAGAACTTAGAACACTTAACTTACATTGTTTACTCTCACAAGTTCTCTCAAGCACACTACTTACCTTCAAGTTTTCTGTTGTGACCAAAGCTCTTGATTCTAAGTGGCACAAAGTTCTAAGTGTCCTAATCCTTAACAAGCATTGTTATTTGTGAAAGAGTTGAACTAAGATTTCATATCTGAGATTCATTCTCTTGAACACTTATCATAGACTTGGGTCAGTAAAGAACAAGATACCATACATTGCAAAGTGTATTAAGTATACTTTTTTTTTTTTCCAATAGAAAGGATCATTCATACCATGAAATTACAAAATACATACAAATCATGGGGGTTTATAAGAACCCATGAAGATCACTAGCCTTTCTAACTGCCTATTCTTTCCACAAAACAAAAGATGAATCCATATACATAATAAGTTACACCATACGCCGAAATGTTCAAGTAACTGCAGATTGTTTGAGGGGGCAGTGAAAGGCGTATTGGACAGACAGCATTTGACATCCTTGATATCCATGGTATAGTAGAGAGAGCCAACAAAAACAGCTTGAGTACAAGTGAAAAACGTGCTAGCATATTTTACAAGTACTACTAAACAACTTCTCTACAATCACAGCACCAGGATAATACAAGTTCACAATGATATACAAGCTGTCCAAAAGTTCCTGCAACAATACAACACCCAAAAGAGATACCTTTCTCAAGTAAAATGGAACTGATTTTCTCCAAAGGAGAAATGAAGCATATGAATTTTCCTTGGGAGGGGCTTTGAGATCTGAAGTGATAACTAAGACCAAAACCCAAGTATTCTTTCCATATGCCCAACATTCCTTGTAAAAGAACTGACAGTCATAACAAGAGCAGGACTCAGAAGACACAAAAAGACATAGAGGAATATGAGAGACCATTTCTGGAACAAACACAGTTAAAACTATAATCTCTGGCCTTGTAAAAGAGTTAGAGCAGGACCAAAAAGAGTATGTTTTCCAGGAAACTGAGATCAGACAAGTGTCTTCCTTTCCCTCAATCCTGGAGATATTACTCAAATGAAACATCAAGCAGATACACAACATACAATAGTCTCTCCAAGGAAGAAATGAAGCATATGTTTGCACATATGCCCAACATTTCCTGTAAAAGAGTCTAGAATATATAATAACACTTGTGTAACAAAGACAATAAGAGTTCAGAGGAATATAAGAGAATGTTTCCATAACTCCCACAGTCAAAACGTCCTTCTTATGCTTGAAAAACCAGATAGAAAAGAAAAAGAAAGGGTAGGGAGGAGAGAGGAGGGAGAGGATCAGAATTTTAAGAAAAACATCATCTCCAGAAGTATTACAGATAAAATCTGCAATACAAAAGTTTAGAGCAAACCTGCAAGTGGTAACACTTTTTCTAATGATCACAGCACTAGGATAATACAAGTTCACAATGATATACAAGCTGTCCAAAAGTTCCTGCAACAGTACAACACCCAAAAGAGATACCTTTCTCAAGTAAACTGGAACTGTTTTTCTCCAAAGGAGAAATGAAGCATGTGAATTTTCCTTGGGAGGGGCTTTGAAATCTGAAGTGATAACTAAGACCAAAACCTAAGTATTCTTTCCGTATGCCCAACATTCCTTGTAAAAGAACTGACAGTCATAACAAGAGTAGGACTCAAAAGACACAAAGAGACATAGAGGAATATGAGAGACCATTTCTGGAACAAACACAGTCAAAACTATAATCTCTGGCCTTGTAAAAGAGTTAGAGCAGGACCAAAAAGAGTATGTTTTCCAAGAAACTGAGATCAGACAAGTGTCTTCCTTTCCCTCAATCCTGAAGATAATACTCAAATGAAACATCAAGCAGTTACACAACATACAATAGTCTCTCCAAGGAATAAATGAAGCATATGTTTGCACATATGCCCAACATTTCCTGTAAAAGAGTCTAGAATATATAATAACACTTGTGTAACAAAGACAATAAGAGTTCAGAGGAATATAAGAGAATGTTTCCATAACTCCCACAGTCAAAACTTCCCTCTTATGCTTGAAAAACCAGATAGAAAAGAAAAAGAAAGGGGAGGGAGGAGAGAGGAGGGAGTGGATCAGAATTTTAAGAAAATCATCATCTCCAGAAGTATTACAGATCAAATCTGCAATACAAGAGTTTAGAGTAAACCTGCAAGTGGTAAATGAGAAGCCAAAAGGAATGCCTTCTCTATCAAGGGAGAGTTGCGTTCCTTCCATTTGCCACAGTTTATAAACACTGGGTATTGTGTTCATTTGGGAATCCTGAGGTATGGAATTCCAGTATTGTCAGAGTATATCAACTTCTTGAGATGTGGGGAGCTTTCCCCAATGTCAAACACTCTACTAGATCTCTTAAGCAAAGCTTCCTTAGCTAGGCAATCAGCAACAGAATTACCTTCTATGTGAATATGAGTGAAAGACACCTCCATTTGCCTTGTCAAGAATAGTACCTGTCTCAGAATATCAAAGTTCTGCCAATGTGCAGTCAAAATACGCTTATCAAGAGCCAAAATGACATTTTTAGCATCAGATTCAATGATAACTTTTGAAAAACCAAGTTGGTTACAATTTCTTATGCCCATAAGTACAGCATACAGTTCAGCATGAAAAATGGTTTTCCTTCCAATAAAATGTTGGTAAAAACTTTACCATTAGAGCATCTGATAACACCTGCAGAAGAGGCCAAATGAGTTGCAGAATCTAAAGAGCCATCAGTATTAACTTTCACCCAATCAACATGAGGTTTTTTCCAATAAACCAGATGCAAAGGTTTCAGAGGAGCAAAATGATATTTGAGACCAAGAAAATCAGCCAGGGATAGATCTCCCTTCCAAATGGCAGCAAGGAAGAGTGAATAGTATGCAGATGTTTCAGAGTGGAGGGAATGATACCAAAAGAAGTGATTTTCTTATTTCTGTACTTAGCATCATTCCTGGATTTCCAGGCATACCAGGCTAACAGAAGAGGGATGAGAACCCTAACATGGGATTTTTTAATGAAATCCGAGGAAAACTTCCAAGCAACAAATCTGGAAAGGACATTACGAGTGGGCAAGCAAGGTACTACAAAGTGATTGGAAAACCATAACCAGGCACTATGAACTTCTTTGTCATGGAGCAGAACATGGTTCAGGGTTTCAAGATTCTTGCAGCATTGACATTTGGATGCAAGGGAGATACCAAAGGATTGAATGGTGGTTTCAACAGGTAGCCAGCCTTGAGAGATTTTCCACCAAAAAACAGAAATGGTAGGGGAAAGGTAAGGACTCCAAAACAGATCAAAGAGGGGAAAAGCCTGTTTAGTGGTTCGGACAATAAGTCTAGCTGACTTGGTATTGAAAGAACCAGAGGGAGACAGTTTCCACAAAGGAAAAGCAGGAGTGTCAAGGACACAGGGAACCTCTTAAAAGACCTTAGAGCAGATATGAGGGGGCAAAGAAACATTCAACTTATTTAGATCCCATAAGAGATCTCTACGCCAATCTTGTACCAAGGAATGATCCACACAATTATTGTGACTGAGAGACCTCAACTCTTCAGCAGAGGTATCAGTCAACCAATGATCAAACCACCAATAGATTTGCCCTGAACCAGTTTGCCTGAACATGTTGTCTTGAGCAATTTCAATTACACTCAGAATTCTCCTCCAAGTAGGTGAATCTGAGGGCCTTGGAACTTGGGACCCTGGAAACATGTTACTGCAGTACTTGTTATTCATGTAAGAGGCCCATAGAGATTTGTTTTCTCTAAATTTGAACCACAATTTGATAGAAAAAGCTTTTGTCAAATCAGTCAAGTTACAGACACTAAGACCTTTTTCATCATAAGGAAAACAAAGATTTTTCCATTTAGTCCAATGAATACTCTTGCTGTCAGGAGAGGAACCCAAAAAAAATCTAGCAAAGATTTGTTCTAGTTCATACAGGACACACTTAGGGGGTTGCAAAGCTTGCAAAATGTACACAGGAGTAGCAACAAGGACACTTTTAATGAGGGTAAGTCTCCCTCCCTGGGATAAGAGATCAAGATTCCAACCATTAAACTTAGACCTAATTTTGTCAAGCAGAGGTAAAAACAAACACTTTTTCTTATTGCCTCTAGCAATGGGAGCACCCAAGTAGGTAAAGGGAAAAGTCATAGCAGGCATACCTAGAGTTTTTAAAACAAGGTCATGGTTGGCTCTCTTACCAGGAAAACAAGCACTTTTTAACAAATTAATTTCTTGACCAGATTGTAATTCATACTCAAGGAGAAACTTTTTCAAAAGAGACACACTACTCAGAGAACCATTGCAGAAAATAATGCAATCATCAGCATAGGCAAGGTGAGAAATAGGTATACCTCTAGGAACTTTATAGTACAAGGATGGGTTCTTTTCAAACAAGACATTTAAAGACCTGGATAGATATTCACTCATGAGGATAAAGAGAGCAGGAGAAAAAGGGTCTCCCTGCCTCAAACCTTTATTAGCATGCACAAAACCACAGGTTTCTCCATTAACACAAAAGCTGTAGTGACAGGAAGTAACAAGATTGAGCACAAGCTTTATCCAATTATCAGAAAATCCAAAAGCATGAAGCATAACTTGGAAGAAATCCCATCTAACTTTGTCATAAGCTTTTTTCATGTCAAGTTTAACAATTAAGTTAGAACCTCTTACTTTATGATCAACTGCAAGAGCAAGTTCCTGAGCAAGCATAATATTGTCCAAAATAGCCCTACCTTTAACAAAGCCACTCTTATTCTTAGAAATTAAAGAAGGGAGTAACAAAGCAAGCCTTTCATTGAGCAACTTAGAAATGATTTTCAAAACATTTGAGCACAGGCTGATAGGTCTGAAATCTCCCCAATCAATGGGATTTATTTTCTTTGGAATCAAAGCAATTAAGGTATGGGAGAAACCAAGAGAGAGCTGGTTACCTTCAAAAAAGTCCATAACACTTTCCATCAAATCATTTTTTATTACAGACCAACAGGCTTGAAAAATTTGCCTGTGAACCCATCAGGGCCAGGAGCAGAGTTGGGCTTGAGTCCCATAACTACTTTATGTAATTCCTCAAAAGAAGGTACATCACAAAGAAGGTTATTATCAGATTCAGAAACAATAGAAGGGGGCAACTCCAAAGAAGGAAATTGGAGAGGAGGAGGAGGACCTGCAAAATGGTTAGTAAAGTACAGAATAGCAGATTCTTTGATCTCCAAATCAGAAGTAGCAAGACTGTCTTGATTAGAGATACTATGAATGCCCATTCTAGCCCTTTTTCTTTTTACCATGTTATGAAATAAGGCAGTATTCCTTTCTCCCTGCACACACCAATTTGCAGAAGATTTTTGGTGCCAGAAAGCCTCTTCCTGATCTAAAGAAGTGGAAAAAAAGCTGTTGTTTAAGTTTCAAATTCTCAATAGTAGCAACAGAGGGGTCTAAAGCCACCTGCTGTTCTGCTAGAGCAACTTCTCCTTCAAGTTTTTTGACTTTTTCCATAACATTTCCAAAAACATTTTTGTTCCAAACAATGAGAAGTTGTTTGAGTCTAAAAAGTTTTTCTTTAAACTTCTTTAAACCAGTATTCCTGCAGGAAGGGCCCAATTGTTTTCTACAAGTTTCAAAAAGGTGGGGTGCAGCACCCACATATTTTGGAATTTGAAGGAACCTTTCTTAAAAGAAGGGTTAGAAAGGGCATTCACTAGAAGAGATCTGTGGTGAGAGACTTTAAGGATACCATGTTTAACAGTGGTAGAGTTGAACAGATCAACCCAGGCATTGTTAAACAAGATCCTGTCCAATCTTTGTTCTATACCATTACCTTTAACCCAAGTGTAATCAGGACCAGAGTACCCAAGATCTCTCAAACCATTCAACAGAATGCTATCATTGAAATCTTTAATAGCATTCAAATTTGGCATACAACCTCCAATCCTTTCATTCAGAGAAGCAATAATATTGAAGTCCCCTCCAACACACCAAGGAGTGAGTGGAGGAGCACTTATCTCAGCAAGACCATCCCATAGAGCATATCTCTCTCTCTTCTAGTACATTTGGCATTAACAAAAGTGGCCAAAAAAGGGGTTTTAAAGAAAGAATTTAAAATCTCACAATGCAGAAATTGTTCCTCATTTTTTAAAATTTTCACTTCATACTGCACAGTTGTGCAAATCCAGATTTTGTTATTCACATTTTGGTGAATACAGTCAAAGCCTAACAATCTACAATATTTCCGGACATTTAACTCAACCATAGGTTCCAGCAAAACTAAAATGTCAATTTTTTCAGATTTTTTATAAAAAGAAACTAACTGTTGGGATTGTGGGTTCCCAATACCTCTAATATTCCAAAGTTTTAAAATCATTTGGAACCAATGGAATGTGAAGAGGTACCAATACTGGATTTTTTAGAATTTCTAGTTTTCCTTCCCACAAAAACTGAGTGAACATTCACCTTGTTTTGTTGTTTCTTTTTCTTTTGAGTATTGCCAAATGTATTAGTAGAAATGTCAGCTCTAGGAGATACAGTGTCAATAGGAAGATTGGGAAATACAGGAGTTACCTCAGAATTACCTCCTGTATTGTCAGTTTCAACTGCAGTATTGGTCAAGCCATCAATGGATTTCCTTCTATTTTCCTGCAAAACAATAGGTTCAGGTAAGGGAGGTACTCTTATTTTATCAATTAAACCAATTTGAGCTTGGAAAACTAATTCTTCCCTGTCAAAGGTAGCATCCAAAGCTTTCTGATGCTCCAAATCCTCATCCTCTCTAACTGAAGGGGGAGAGGAGTGAACCCTACCATCTGATCCAGAGTCAGATAGATCAACAGAAGATTCCTCATTGACTTGTTGTTGATATCTCCATTGCACTAGTTTGGCTCTTCCTTCAGAAGTAGAGCTATTGTAAGCTTCAATGGGTGAGATAACCCCAGTCTCCCTAAGGGGGCTGAATCTGTTACTTGCATCTGCCTGCTGTGAAACTTCACAGTTGTCCTGGTCTTGCACAATGTTAGTGGAAGTACCTGCAATGTTATGTTGAACAGGAAGATTTTCCAAAGGGAGGTTCCTCACATTCCTACCTCTAAAAATTTTCTTTCCAAAAACATTAAAAGAAGCTTTGACTCTTCTGTGCTTTTTCTTAACAGTTTGAATACAATCTCCATCTAAAAAAGTTTTTTCCGGAACAATAGCAGGCTGAGCAGAAGAGTTTTCATTAACCACTTTGTTTACAGAAGCACCAGCACCCCAGGATTTAAGAGCAGGGTTTTTAATATAGCAAGAGTTTAGTTCATGTCCAAGTTTAGAGCAATGAGAACAGAATTTGGGATACTCATCATAAACAACATCAATAGTATGAGACACACCACAAACTTCAATTACCAGAGACGTAGGAGGAGAAAAGGAAGCATCAACTTCAACACACACCCTAGCTTTAGTTAAAACAGAACGATGTGCAGTGGCTTGGTCCACTCTAAGCGGAGTACCAATAAGTTTAGCAATTTCAAAAAGAGCATCAACATGAAACAACATAATTGGAAGTTTTTTCAAAGTGATCCAACAAGGTACCAGAGGCGAATCAACCTCCGGCGTGTAAGCCGGAGTCCATTTTGTAAGATTCAACGTTGAACCAGCAATAAACAAAGAACCTTTAAGCCATAGCCTAGTGAAATCCTCTTCCAGAAACAGGGTAATTAATAAGTGACAAGAATCCAACAAACTCAAAGAAAAACCCTTTTTGAGATTTAATTTTTTAAACTCAGGAGTAATCTCAAAGATTTGAGGAGGAGACTTACCCATGAATTTCCCAACCAAGGTTAGAGAAAACGGAGCAGCTAGGGTTTGCACTTCATCAGCAGAGAAACAGATAGCCGACTTACCACTAACCTTGTAAGGTTGTTTCGTAGGAATGATAGGAGGACCAGAAGCCCTAGCTTCCCGAAAAGACAGAGGCGGATGCCCTGTACCAGAGAACCTTGGAGGAGCCACAGGATTTGAAGCAAAGTCAGCATAGGTACTAGGAAGAGACACTTTTGGCTGAGGAGGAAGGGAGGAAGACGACGGAGGAGGCAGATCTGAATCAGAAGAGGACAAAGTCGGCACTCCTTCAACAGTTTTGTTAGCAGCTTCAACAGAGTTCACGCCAGAAGATCTTAGATCTGGATTTGGAGAGGAAGAAGGAACAAGGGTTGGGATTTGAGGGGGCGTAGGAAACGAGATCTGAGAAGAGGAAGGACGAAGGTTAGAGCTGGGAAACCTGGGTAAGGAAGAAACAACATCTAGCCATTGGTTCGGAAGCTTAGAAGAGGGCCTGGGGATAGGAGGGGGAAGCGGAGGAGGAAAAGAAGGACGATTTGTAGAGGAAGCCATGAGGGCGGAGCCCTAGCAGCTAAAGGCTACTAGAGACGGAACAGGAAACACGAAGAAACTAGGGTTTCTAAGGGAGAGAAAACATTTTAGAGAGTAGATTGTGTTTTTACTCCTTCTGTGTATTGTTTAAATCACGAATCAGTATTAAGTATACTTGATTCTCAGAGCTATCTGCATAACTGAACAAGTTATTAAAGAAGCACACCTGACAAACTACCTTAACCAATACCTTAATTGGCGTGGAAAGAAATCTTGGTTTGGGAAACTCAGGAAAAAGGTTTCTGAAGAAGTTTGAAAGTCTTCAGAATAACAGTTTGGGAACCAGTGTATTTAGGAGTCAAGAAGATATTTGTAAGGTTACATCAATTATCTGTCTTAGTGGATTCTAGGTGCGAGAAAGTAAGTGGATTAGTTGAAGGATTACGCCACCTTCGATACCACTATAAAAGACTTGTGTTATTTACTTTCTACATTTTATTACTTGCTTTATTTACCTTGCAAAGTATTTACACCTATCTTCTTGAAAGACGCGCACTTATCATGAAAAGTCTTCCGCTTCCGAAATTAAGTATCGAAATATTCACGATATCTCGAGAAGCGTGTTTATCGACAAAAGTTTTAAAAGACTATTCACCCCCCCCCTCTAGTCTTTTACTTTGCCGTTATCTGGACCAACAAGTGGTATCAGAGCGGGAGGTTCCCAAGCCTTCTGCACTGAACCTAGATCCCAGATAAGTGCCCACTAACTGCTTATCACCTACACTTGATTTGTTTGTTTAGTGTGTTTGCTGCAGGATGTCTATAAGTGACGCCCCAATTCTCAAGCCAGAGAATTATGAGAAATGGAAGAACAACATGATGCTCCACCTAGAAGCCATCAGTGACGAAATGATCAACGTGATAAAGAATGGCCCAATAGTCATTCAACAACTCAAGCAAGTCATAGAGGTTTCTAATGGTAGAGACAGAGAACAAAGCGATGGATCTTCACAGACAGATGCGTCAACCAGTGGAGACCTGCCAGTCAAGTTATTTACGAACCAAAGCCCAGAGAGCTCTAGACATCGAAAGATGCCAAGAGAAATCGACTGGATGGTCAGGCTCGCAATATCATCATACGTTCTACTCCAGAGCACATACAGTGTAAACTGTGGGGTGCAAAAACGGCGAAAGTGGCCTGGCAACTGATTGAAGAAATGCTTAAGACCGAGAAAACGAAGGAAAATAAGTTCGAAGTTTTGAAGCTCAAATTCCAAAACTTTAAACAAAGTCCCACAGAGACTCTTGAAGAACTAGATTTTCGTTTTACAACACTTATGAGTGACATGGCTGCACTTGGTGAAAGTAATAGATATACCCAGTCAGAAAATATTAAGACTATTGTGAGAAGTCTAAATCATAACTGGGAGCACACAAAGTTTTTCTACTTTAACCAAGGAATGCCAGATATCACTCCAGTGGAACTTTTCTCTCACCTTGCCACTGTTGACTATGAGACAATGTTGGTCCAGATAACGGCAAAGTAAAAGACTAGGGGGAGGGGGGTGAATAGTCTTTTAAAACTTTTGTCGATAAAAACTATTTCTCAGATATCTGTGTAGATATCTGATACTTAGATTCAGAGCGCGGAAGACTTAAGATAGATAAGTGCAGAAACAGTTAAAGTGTGTGTGTGTGTTGCTGAAATGTAAGTACAGAAAAGTAAATAACACAGCAAGTATAGTGGTATCTGGAGGTGGCGTAATCCTCCAACTAATCCACTTCGGTCTTCCAAAGACCTAGAATTCACTAGAATAGATAATTGAGGTCACCTTACAAAAATCCTATTCTAAGATTCCTTAAACAAATGGTTCCCAACCAAATGTTCCCCTTGAGTTGTTCCCCGGCTTTCATAGCCAAGTACTTCCTGTACTCAGAAATCTTTTTGAGCTATTCCCTAGCTTCCCAAGCTAAGTACTTCCTGTGCTCAATAACCTTGGAGTTATTCCTTAATTTCTCAAACTAAGTACTTCCTGTACTCCACGCCAGTGATGGTGTTGGTTTTGGTTTGAGTTGTCAGATGAGCTTCTTTAATAACTTCGCTTAATCGATAGCTCTGTGAATCAAGTATACTTAATACACTTTTCAATGTATGGTATCTTGTTCTTTTTACTGACCCAAGTCTTAGATAAATGTTCTAGAGAATGAATCTCAGATACTTGATCTTTCAATTCAACTCTTTCACAGATAGCTGTGCTTGTTTAGGATCAGGACACTTAGAACTTCAGTGTTACTCAAGATCAAGAGCTTTGGTTGCAACAGAAAGCTTTGAGAGTAAGTAGTTTGCTTTGAGAGAGTAAGGTGTTCAGCGTGTTTATGGAGTTCAAGGTGTTTTCTCAAGCAGTCTAAGTGTTGATATTTATAGATGAATTTGAGTGTCGTTTGAATAGTATCCGTTAGGCTCAAATCAAATTCAAACTATTGATATCTGTGTATGGTACTGTAGCAGGTTTGTCTTCTTCTTCATAAGCTACCGTTGCTTTTGTTCAGACATCTCTGTCCATGCATTTAATGCATTGTACTATACTTTTGTCCTGTAGTGCCAACGGAACTATACTTTGTATCAGAGACAACCTTGATCAGATTTCTCTGATTCTTTGCACGTTCTTATCTTTAACTTCAGATACCACTTTTATTGAAACAACTTTTGTTTGCAATATATATTTCTTTTTCAGAAATGTGGTTAAAGCTCAAGGTATCTGAGAATAGATATATGTGGACACTTTCCTTGTTTTCAGATAGACCTTTTATTTCTCAGATATCTCTTGTGACACAGTTTGTCTAAAACTATTCGTGTCTTCAAGATATCTGGCCAAGGTATCTGTAAAGCTTGATAATCTTGTGCGCTTTCTTCAAATCTTCAATGTCATTGAACTTGTTACGCTTGGATGTCTTCTTCTTGGTCTTCTCTTCATAAAATAAAATTACATTTGAGACCTATCATCCTATACAAGATTAGCTAGACTATCATACTTAGTGGTTTCCTCTTTTACAATGTTCAAGTGAACCAAGAGTACTAATCACCTTTACGAGACTAAGATAAGTCATCATGTTGTCGATCAAAATCTAAGCAGATATTTCTAACAAAATATCTAACAAATTTCTAACAAATTTCCCCTTTTGATCACCAACAATGACTATCTGACCTATTACAAATCTGGATGAGTGAACAATCCAACACTTAATCATTTCTTAATTCATTCAATTAAGTGCAGAAAGTAAACATCAACAAAATCACAAGGTGTGATCTTTGCTGACAAGTTATCTTTTATAGAATACTATCTGAGAGTAAGTTCTTGGATAAGTTACAAAGAAAGATTACAGATAACTTCAATACATAAAACAAGTTTAGCTCAGTCAGCAAAAATACAACAAAAACTACATAGTAAATTAGGACAACAGGAGTAACCAAGCTCCAAGTAAACATCCTAATAGACTAGTCTTCAAGTCTTCAACTCTTCAAGTCTTCAACAAGAGTTCTATGGATCGATGCAAATTTCCTATCTCCAAACCTTTTGATGTCATCGAATAATCATAGAAGTGTTACGCGAGCATCTCGGTGTCTCCGCAAATCCACGGACCTCTTTGTAGGTTTTGGTAGGATTCTTCTTGACAAAATGTTTGACCCAAATACTTTCCCCACTTCGGGCATGCTCTATTCGATATCCGAAAGCTTGAAATATTCGTAGATAATCCTCGGATATCGATGTCACCTTGTATTGATCTTGATTAGATAGAACGACTCATGGGTTCCACAATGAGTCTTTCTCTTGTGCTGTTCTGTGATATTGATTCATGCACATCATCCGGCTTTCCATATGGACATTCATCGAGAGGTCCTTTCTCATGGCTTGATTCTCTTGACAACTTCAAAATCCAACTGGGCTTTAATGTGATTGGTGTTGATCAAGGTTGGCTTATCTTTTCTCCATGCCATAAGTTGTTTATGGATTGGTTCTAGAAATCTTGAATTTACGAGATGCTTAAGTTCCGTAATCCAATAGCCATTTTTACGATTGATGCACTCAGCGGAGGAATCATTGTCATTCTTCACATACTCTATTTCGGCTTCTTACGGCCGAGTGGAAGTTGACTTTTTCTTTGCTCTCTCGATCTGTTCCTTCTCTGTCTTGAATTCTCTTTGGGGTTGTTGCTTGAAGAACCACCCTGGATAGATTGGTATTTCCAGAGGGTGTTTTAGCTGCTAGGGGCTTTGTAGCTATGGGCTCAGTTAGGCTTTCAATTTTCCTTTTAATGTGAAGAGGAGCTTCATCTTCATCAGTTTCTTCATCATCATCAAGATTAAATCTTGTGAGAGTTTTACAGCCTTCTTCATTGCCCAGGGACTTGATTTGGCCTTCTTCTTTTTCTTCAGAAGATTCATCAATCCCTTTAACCTGTCTTCTCCTTGGAGCCTTGGTACTACTTGGAGGTTTCTGTGCCATGGCCCTTGTTATCATTGTAGTTCCTTGATGGGTTTCGAGGGCGGCTACTATTTGCTGACTTGGCTTGAGGAGGGTTTATTGATTACGAGTGGTGGTGGGAAGTTTTCATGTTTCTTCTTCCTCTCGAGCACTGACTCAGATTTCTTCTTGTTTTCTTCTCCTTCTTCCCATTCCCCGACTTTGAGGTCCAGTTGTACACTCTTTCCCCTTAGTCATTGTTGGTGACTCGGTCTCATAAACGAATCAGAGAGAGTTAAAATGCCCTTGCAAATAATTGTAGGCAGTGACCAACTTCTAAAGTTCGGCTTTGAGCTCCTGATTTTGCTTGATAAGTCCATTGTCCTTATCAGTGAGCTCTGCCAATGGGCCTAGGATGGCATATGCTTTTCCAGCAGTGTAACTTGCCTCTTGGAAAGCTTTTTCAGCTAAAGACGCATCATCGTCCCTTATCATTCCCAGATCTTCGAGCAATGACTATGCTAGTTGTTCTCACGAGTGAGCTCGGTGAACTTTTTCATTCGAGAGGGATGAGGCAATTACTTCCTTGTTTTGTGAAGACATCTCCTTTTTCAGATGAGCCAGTACTTGGTATCTGTTCATGTATTCATGGGAGTGGACATTTGGCAGTTTGCTGAAAGTTTCAGGAGCAATCAGTTTCCTTTTCAAATGTGAAACAGCTAGATGTTCATTGCGATGCTCTGCCAAAGTCTTGTCTTCTTCATCATCTGAGTAATCAGCCCAGTGATCTTCTTCCTCTTGGACATTCTCATCGATTGTGTCGAGTCCAGCAACCATCTCAGAGATTAGTTTCTTCCCTTTTTGGGAGGAGGATGGTACTTCTTTTGAAGATGATGCAGCCTTAGCATCATGCTTAATTTCAGATACTTCTTCAGTATCGAGTTCTTTGGTGATGGCATTTACAGCATCCTGTAGCTCTTTAACCTCAGAGTAAGCAATCATCTCTTGCAGATATTGATCTTGTAGTTGGTCAAGCTTGTCTCTGGATTTAGCTATCTGGTCTTCCAGTTGAAGATGGAGCTGTTGTTCTTCTTCCAACAGTTGTCTGAGTTGAGCAGTTCTGGATTGAGTATTCAACAATTTCTGAGCGATTTCCTCAGAATCCTCAACTACTTGTTCAGTATTAACATTTTGTTGGGAAGATGGATGAGTTGACTTTTGAGGAGATGGAGACGGAGATTTCTGTGCTTTCCTCCGGTCCCTGGTGCAGGGGCATCATCATCATCCTTTTTGTCTGTGTCATCCTTTTGGTGATGGTTAGTGGGAGGTTCATCGAAGTCGTTTTCGTTTATCTCTTCCTCCTCATCATCTTCAGATACAAGATTGATCACTTCAGGAATAGTGATCTTCTGCCCATTAACCTCTTCTTGTTCAGAAGGTATAAATTGCAGAGTCTGGGGCAGAACTGGCTTGAATGCCATCTGTAATCTTGTCTGACCATCTGCCTGTTCAAAGGCTTGTATCAAGCTATCGCCACTTCTCCGGAGAAATCCTTATGCAATAGAGTCGCAATCGTATCGCTCATAGGGAACATTGCATGGATATACGTCTCCAAGTCAAGAGCTCGTGCTCGTCTGGTTAGTTGATCTGTGATTCTCAATATTTCAAAGAGATCAGAGCACCTTAACCTTTGCCATTTCTTGAAGCATTGAATATGCTTTGGCAGGGTTTGAGCTTTGAAGAAGGGAAGTAGGTCCCTTTTCTCATCATTGGGAGCCTGCTTTGCACTCGTTTGAGCATGAGTAAGTACTTTAGGCTCAGAGACTTGTGCTACTGAGACAATTGGTGTCTCAGATATCTTGTTGTGAGGTGGAGACTTGGAAGTCTGGTCCTCATCAACCTTTCTTTCTTGAACCTGAGAATTAAAATTATCACAATACTTAGGAAATTTTATCAAGAAAACTTTAAGTGACAAATCAGGTATCTGAGAGGTCAATTACCTCCATGGGAGGCTCAGATACTTGTCTCTCAGAGACTTGTGCAGTTTCTGGAATCTTTTCTTGTGATGAAGGCCTTGATGCCTCATCAATTTCCATAGGTGCAAGGGATGTCGCAACTCTGTCCCCTTGCATTTCTACTTCTGAGTGAGCCTGTGAGTAGAAAGTATTGAGTAATTTAGAAGAAGTTTAAGATAACCCAAGGTGAAGAATGTTTATCACTGATTTTCATGTACCTTCATGCTAGAAGGCTCAATGATGTGTTCTTCAGAAACCTTGTCGATCTCTGGGTTTGTCTCTGGCATTTCTGCCATATCTTCCTTTATCTCAGTTGGAGCCTGTTAGAAACATTTACTTGAAATGATTAAGCACATAAACATATGACTGAAAAGTGTTATCTTAAGAATCAATTTATCACCTGTGGCACAGGCTCAGATTTCTTAAGAGGTGAGGTTGAGGGAACCTCCTTCTCAGTTTCTGAGGCAAGCTTTCCAGCTTCCTCTTGTTTCTGTGTTTCTAACTCAGCCTGTAACAAAGAAATTTTATATAAGTAACAAGATATACAAGCATAAAATTTTTCACAAGGTAGGAGTTAAACCATTCAGCTACCTGAGCATTGTCAGGCTGATTGGTCTCTGGAACTTGTGACCCTTTTATGCTTTGGTCTTCTTGTTCCAGTACAGCTTCTTTGTTTGAAGTTTTAGGCACTTCACTCTTTTCCTGAGTGTGCAACTCAGTTGCCTCCCCTGGTTGATCATTCTGAGTAGATGTCTCAGTTTGATCCCTCTCATTGAGTTGGAGAACCTGCTCTTTTGCAGGATTTTCTTCAGCATACTGCATTGCTGGTAATTCGAAATGGAGTTCATTTACCATTTCATCAACCACTTGTGGCTGTTGTGGCTGTTGTGGTTGTTGTGGTTATCTGGAAGCAGAAGATCGGTCAGTAGAGTGTTCTTCCAAATTTTTAGATATGGCATTTCCATCAGCATCTGCCAGCACTAAATTACCACTCATCAGGGCTTTTTGAAGTTGTGCGTAAGAAACGTTCCCTGATGATGTGTTTGCACCAACAACCTTTGCTATAGGTGCGTGTTCAGCAACCTGAGGTGTAGGTTTTCTTGAAACCTTATCACCGATTCTTTATTCGATAACCTTAGCCCGTTTTGATCTTTCTAGGACTTGAGAGATGACTAGTTCATGATCTTCATCGTTAGAGCTTTCATCAGCATTAGGAACTGATTGGTCCATAATTCCTGCGGTTTCTACAGATAGGGCTTGGTGTTTTTCACCACTTTTGGCAGCATTTATGAGTTCATCAGCAAGGCTTTCTGCAATAGTCTTCACATTTCTGAAAGCACTTTCTCTTGCTGAGTCTACTTGTTCAGTAGTTGATAACTCTTTTGCAGCATTGATGAGTTCATCTGCCTTTATCAGTTCATCGGCAATGCCTGCAGATATCTGAGAATCGACAACCTCAATGGGTGTGTCTTCTGATTTGCCAGCAGACTTTTTTCTTGAAGTTCTGGGCTTCTTGGTCGCAACCTTTTCTTCAGATACCTTTTCAGACTTTCGCTTCTTAGAACCTTTCTGAGACCCAGTAACCTTTTGCATCAAGTTTATATACTCATATTTGTAGAGTAGGTTACTGTTGGCTATTTCAGCCGTCTCTCTAAGCTCAATGCCAAGCTTCTCCAGCAAGTAGCATATCTTCAGACCATAGCCTACTGTGGCCTTTGGCTCAGCTAGTCCTTTGGTGATCTTAGGCTCGAAGCCTTGAATCTTCTTCACAAACTTCATGAAGGCGTACTTCCCCCAGTTAAAGGGGTTTTCCAGCCTTTTGTCTTGTTGATTCAACAAGAACATCATGATCCATCGTTCTTGGCTTATCTGGTCAACACCTCCTTGTAGACCATCAAAGCATCTGTGAAGAATGCAAGCCAATACATCCCAGTGAACCATCAGATGTCTGGTTCGGATGTCAGCAAGCTTGAACTCAGTGGGTGTATCTGATTTTTCAAGATCACACACGTCACTGTACAATTGTTTAACACCTTCAAGGAGATCATCATCCTTGGTGTTTATTTCAAAATCCTTTCCAAGATTTTGAAACTCAAACAACTTACAGAAAGTTGTTAAGTCTAGAAGGATTTCCTTTCCTTGGACTGAGGTTTTGACAGACACTATTGCAGTGCCTTCAGAAACACAGGAAATTATCCTGGAGTTGTTGTAGAATTCCAACACATCGAGTGATGAAATTCCATTTGGGCGAGCAGATAGAAAACCCTTGATTTGTGCCTTTTCAAGCATGTTAAGAATCGACTTTACGCTTGGTTTCTCTATCGTAGTGAGGTATTCCTCAACCATGGCACCACCCCAAATCATTATGTGATTTGAAGTCCAATGGTCAGGATTAAAATCTCCTACCAGTCGGTTGTTCACAATAACCAACTCTGGTGCTTGCTTTTCAGCGGTACTAGTGGAGGATTGAGATTTCTGTGTGGAAGAATTCTTTGGGGCCATCTCTTTATATAGTGTAGGGAATTTGGATTGGTGTTTGAAAGAGATTTGATTCCGTAATTCTTTGCAGAAAAACTTAATCTTGATTTGCAGAGATTGTAGAAGGTTTGCAGAGAATCAAGAGAAGGTTTTGCTATTTTTGTGCAAGTCGGAATTTTGGATTAGGCGAAAGTGATTTCTTTTGCCAAAATCCTATATATATAGCAATAGAATCTCAATAGACAAATACATACAAATTGATTTTGTGTGTACGTATCTGTGATTTGCAAGCAGGCGTGAGCAAAAGCTAGTTCGGCATTAAATGCAAAGTGGGCTTTGTTAGAATTTTTACAGTCCACTATTTACTGCGAATTAATTTCCACCGTATAGATCAATCGCTTAATTTCATCAAGGGTCACCATTGCTTCTTCAGCAATGATCACAATCAACAAGTGTAATTGTGCCCATTTAATGAATTTTGGCTATTAGCTATCTGAATCACGTTTTTGTATGACCAAGAACAACATTTTGCATGAATCATCTTATACTTAGGATTTTTCCAAGTTTTTCATCAAGATAGAAATAATGCGAATTTTAAGAGAGTAGTTGACTGCAGATAGTTGTACTATTCTCCTTTGTGTTCCCCGTTTATAGAGTGTTTCAGATATCTGAGTTCCCGTCTCAGAGATCTTAAGCTGTCTTTTTGCTCTTTAGCCTTTTTGACTTCTGGATACCCGTTCCAGATTTCTCTTTCTCTTCTCTGGATGCCGTTCGGATACCTCTTCTCTGGATGCCCGTTCGATTCTGAACTCTTTCAGTTCATTGGTAGTTCCATTAGTCCAAGACTATGTCTTAAGGCTAAGAATCTACTTTCTTGTAGTGGCTTAGTGAAGATATCTGCAAGTTGGTCTTTAGTACCAATCTTGAGTATCTCTATATTGCCTTTTTCAACATGGTCTCTGGTGAAGTGATGGCTAACATCAATATACTTTGTTCTGGCATGAAATTTAGGATTATGTAATGTAATAGCACTTGTTGTCACGAGAAAATGGGAGTTTCTCTTCATCGAGTCCATAGTCTTTAAGTTGTTCTTTGTATCCACGAATTTGTGTTGCATCCACGTAATTTGTGTTGCACAACAACTGACAATATATTCACCTCGTGGTAGAAGTTGCAATTGAGTTTTGCTTCTTGCTAAACCACGAGATAAGTCTAGTACCCGAACCCGAAGTTCTGAGGTGCTTTTCCTATCAGCGATGATCCGGCATAATCGTCCCGAGTACCCGGCTAAACTCAATCCGCTTTCTTTAGGATACCACAATCCTACATCTACTGTACCTTTTACATACCTTAATATTTTCATAACAATGTTGTAGTGTGTTTGCATCGGGTTTGTCTGAAATCTAGCACACACTCCAACGGCGTATTGAATATCAGGTCTACTTGCAGTGAGGTAAAGTAGTGAACCTATCAATTTCCTATACTTATGTTCTTCAACACTCTTGTCTGAGTCAGTATAGGTCATTTTGGTTCCAATGCTCATAGGTATCTTAGCATTCTTTTCAGAAGGCTTAAGATTGAATTTTGTGAGCATATCTTTTGTATACTTTGTTTGACTAATGAATATTCCATCATTGAGTTTCTTGACTTGCAATCCTAGAAAATAATTCATTTCTCCCATCATGCTCATCTCAAACTTACTTTTCATGAGATTTGCAAAGTCATTACAAAGTTGCTTGTCCTTAGATCCGAATATGATGTCATCAACATATACTTGAACTAAGAGTAGTTTCCCATCATGATTTAAGGTAAATAAAGTTTTATCAACTTCACCTTTCTTGAAACCACTTTCCAGAAGGTATTTGGCCAAAGTGTCATACCATGCTCTTGGAGCTGTTTGGATCCATCTGAGCTTTACGTAGTTTATAGACCATTCTACTTTCTGAGGAAACTTCAAAGCCAGGTGGTTGCTCAACATAAACTTCTTCTGCAAGTTCACCGTTCAAGAATGCACTTTTGACATCCATCTGATAAACTTTAAAATCTTTATGAGTAAGAAGGCTAGAAAGAGTCTTATTGCATCAATCGGCAACTGGTGCATATGACTCATCAAAATCTAAGCCTTGATGCAGGTAAATCCTTGGCAACCAATCTTACTTTGTTTCTGGTTATTTCACCAGATTCATTCATTTTGTTTCTGAAAACCCATTTAGTTCCAATCACAGATATTCCTTCCACAAATGGAACTAATTTCCAGACTTTGTTTCTCTCAAATTGATCCAACTCTTCTTGCATTGCAGAGGAGAGAATGAAAGTGCAGACTTTAGCAAAGTATTGGTGCAATACTAACTTGGCTTAGTATTGTCACAATACTGGCTGTCTGTTCACTAGACTTTCTATTTATAGATTTTGCATTACTTCACTTTAATATAGTTCCACGTTTTTAGTTTAGTCTTAGCAGGTTTAACAGGTTCATATGTCTTATGAGGAAGATCTCTTGGAGTTCGAATACTAGAAGACATTGAAGAAGGAAAGGAATAAGAATCCTAATCGAAGAAGGTTTCTACTAATTGAAGAAGTAGAACTCCCCCTGAATAAGAAAACATGAGAAGATAATACTAAGCAGTCAATAGTCATATGAAATAAGAGTGTTTAGACAAAGTCCAAGAATTAGAGTAGTAAAACAAAAAAAAAACAGCAGATCACAGGTTTTAGACTTTTAGACTTCTCCCCCTTATTGTAAGGATAGAAAAAAGACACATCATCGAGAGAACACATAGGGCTGTTATGTTCAAACCTGAAGTTGAAACATCAAAACAAACTCGGCAGAAAGTGAGAATAGACAATAATCACATCATGAGAGGAAAGTTAGACAAGAAAAAGTCAGAAAGAGTGAAAACTCGGATTTAAGAAATAATTCAGTGTCACGGTAGAAAAAGCCTCAAAAACACTTACTTCCCATCGGAAATCACCAGAGATCTGACTAGTTGACTCCCCTTCAAATAAAGTGCTAAAAAGAAGATGTACTTCAAACAGGTATATGCATGTAGACTCAAACCCTTTATGAAATGCATAATTACCACCGAAGTATGATGTTGTCAGAACATGTAGGTCAAAAACTCTCAAAAAGTCAACTTCTCCAGAAGGTTTTATTAAACTCTAAAAGAGACATATAGTGCATGGAACAAAAATCAGGCTCAAAATAGCACTTAATGCAAATTGAATGCAGGCAACCGAAGTTCCAAACACCCCAACCGCATAACAGAGCATATTGTGGCAACATAGATAAGTACAAATAATCTGGACATAGGCAGCCTGAACTCCATACATCCCAGTTACTAAAGAACCCATTACTATGAGACATAAGCAAAATAACCTCAAACTAGTGATATCAATGGATGAAGGCAGCCAGAACTCAACACACTCCAAATTCAACAAATGCTATTTTTGGTTACAAATAGTCTACCACAGAAAAATACATAATGAAGAGTGAGGGCAGTCAGAAATTCACACACCCTAGATCAACACCAGTTTTAAAAGAGCCTACAACACAACACTTGGTTCAAGCAGAGTCTTTATTACTTCCTTAAAGCATTTTGAAAACCAGAGCCCCCTGACATATGCATTAACCCACAACTAAAGGTAGCAATTAGAAGAAGACAAGAGAAGCAAAGAAAAAAAAACATAAAAACAACCTAATGCCGACCTACATACCACATGCAATCTTCAGTGTTTACCAGTGGTATTATGGCAACACCTATACAGGCATATTCAAACAATACACATCCAAGAGATTTTCTAAGACTAAAAAATCTCTCACTATGTAAAGGTTTTGTAAAAATGTCAGCAAGTTGATGTGTAGTTTCAATATGCTCTATGTTTATCTCACCAGAGTCAACCAATTCTCTCAATAAATGATGCCTTATATTTTATATGCTTTCTTCTAGAGTGCTGGACAGGATTTTTGAAATATTAATAGCACTCAGATTGTCACAAAACATGAGGAGAGTATTGCTAGTCAGACCATAATCATGCAGTTAGGGAGTTGGATGAAAAGGTGGAAGAAGTTAAGGAGCATCAAGTGGAGAGCATTGGGGCTATCACTACTCGGACCAGTGGCATACCAACTAGCACTACCTGAAGGCTCTCGCATGCACAATGCATTCCATGTTTCTTTGCTCAAGAAACAGATCAAGAGTAAGTATAGCTCTTCTCCCCAGCTTCCTGAGTTGTCCGCAGATGGTGTGCCCAAAGTCTATCCTCTCAGCATTCTTCAGCGCCGTTTTATCAAAGTCCGAAACAAAACCATTGAAGAACTGCTCATCCACTGGAGTAACCTCACTCCTAAAGAAGCCACTTGGGAGAAGTTCACCACTATTCAGGCTCAATTACCTGATTTCCCATTGTCTTGAGGACAAGACAATTGTAAGGGGAGAGCAAAGTGATGAATGGCGACTTAAGAGACTCCTAGATCGCAAATTAGGAACATAATTAATTCGCAACTATCTTATTTACTGTCAGTAGTTTCTTTATTACAGTTTTTACTGTTTTTTTAGTTAATCAGGGTTAAATAGCCGTTAGAATCTTTTCGTTCTATCACGTGCTTGCCGATCGTTTATGTTTGAGCGTCACCTTCACATACGCAGGAGACGCATTGCAGAATTCAGTTGGATGATTGAGGTATTGTCCTCATTCGTCTTCTCCCTTATTCATACCATTGCGAGTCGATTCTAATCTGATTAATCATTTACATGTGATCGGAAAAGTATCGGAGAATTCGGCTTGTGTCACTGTGATTTGATCGATTGTAACTCTTTATATCATTAATCAATCGATTGAGTGTGAGTTATTTAATTCCGAGCTTGTGTTTATACTTGGTTTGTTCTATTGTGAGATTGGGTCATCACACGTGACTATTGGAGTCAATTCCCCTGTAGATCTTGTTGACCTTGTCGAATGCTCCGTACGAGTACGTTGGGAAATTGTCCAGCAAATCCTTATATCTCTCCCATGCTTCGTGAAAGGTTTCTCCGTCAAGTTGGCTGAAGTTCTGGATTTTGTTCTTCAGGTCAGAAGAGCGGGAAGTACCTAAGCATAAAATGGTTAACCATTTCATCCCATGCGCTCAGACTGCTCAATGGTAGTGACCATATCCAATCCTTTGCCTTGTCCTTGAGGCAGCTAGGGAATACCCTTCTTCGAAGCTGGCATTCTGTGAGCCCATTAAGCGGCATACCTCCAATTGTTGTGTAGAACTCCCTAAGAAATTGGATCGGGTTTTCAGTCGGGTTCAGGTGGACGTCCCTTAGGTCATATTCTCTGGCAATCCTCTCTAGGAAGATGCTGGAGGTATGCGGCGTAAATCTCGGCATAACATAGTCGCGCATGGGTTTGTCTTCATCATCCACTAGCTCCACCCTTGCTTGGTTATCCCTTCTCCTGATGTCATCCAATCTCAACCTTTCCTCGGCTATCCTTAGCCTCTCTCGTTCTATTCCTTCTCTCTCGGTTTTGATCTCGAGATGAGCCTTGAGCAGTTCTTCCAGTTTACACATCGGAACATAACCAGGGTGAGTCTCACTGCTGGTATCCTCCTTGTTTGCGTCACTAGTTGGCAACTTGGCTCCATGCTTTTCCTATTTAGTAAGAACACTAACAGACAAGATTTTGCAGATACAAATATATAATACTAGAAAGAAAATAAACAGAAATCTAGAATTACTTATTTTTGGGTTTTTTTAATAGGAAAGTAAACTAATACGGGTAAGAAAATAATTTTTGGATTTTTTGAATAAGGAAGTAAACTAATGCGAGATGGGAAATATTTTTTGGATTTTTTGCTGTGGAGATAGATTGTCACAGATTTTCTAATTTTTTTTTTGAATTTATGTTGTACGTATTAAAAAGGCAGTGCATAAATTAAAAAACGAAAGAAAGATTTCAACTTATCTCGGTCGAACAAAACTTGCTTGAGCAGTCAAGTGTCCCCGGCAGCAGCGCCAAATTTTGATGTGCACTCAGAGATTTCATTTTCCGTTGTAGAACCTGTAATCTCCAAATACAATCAAGATTAAATTTATAAGTCGGAAGTCCACAAATCTACAATTTACAGCAGAAAGTTGACTCGGGATATCGTTCTCCTCGGACACTTGGCATAGGAACAAGCAAATAACGTTGTGATTGAATGTAGAAAAGTAAACAGTTTGTTATCTCATACAAAATAATCAGTTTGCAGTAAACCCTAAATTGCTTTTGTTGTAAATCAATAGTTGACAGGCGTAACGGTTCCCCAACCTCCCTCTGCTATGCTACTCCCAACTTCCTAGTTAAAATCCTACGCAGTTACCTATAACGACAACAGGGCATAATACTATGGTGCTAAGGCGCAGTCAGCACGAGTACGCCTACTCAGTTCAATGAAACTACTGTGTAACTCACCAAAACATCACACCACAAAGGATGTATAGAGTTGTATAACCACGATTTATGTATAATAACTATTCCATTAACAAATCACGGTATGTAAAGAAGAAGCAAAAGCAGAGTTGCGGTGGTTCTCCTTTACAAAAGGAAATTAGCTACTCAAAGTAATCAAAGAACAATAATTGAAATCCGTGCTGCTCCTGCTAGGGTTTCCTTCTTCTGGGTGCCTGAGGGCCAGCGGGTTGGGGTTTCACTACCCCGAGGACTGGTTCTCTCTCAAGGAGAGCTTCTTTGTGAGCTGTGTGGAATCTAAGACCCCTGAGGTCTTGTTTATAGGTGAAATTTCGACATCCAAACCACCATTCTTCGAGAAGTACGGTTTAGGAAGGCGGGCCTCAGCCTGACAGGCCAGAAAACAGCCCAAGAGAAAAACAGAAGGCTGACTGTAGCCGCCTGGTGGCCGCAGTGATGCCCTCTATGGTCCCCTGGTGGCCGCCAAGTGCGATTACTGTAGCTTCCAATCTGTTTTCTTCGTTCTTCAATTTCGAGCTTCGTAACTCCATTTCCTCGGAAAGTGGTCTTCTACAAAGTTGTTCCATCTTCAATTATCTTCACATCGGTTGGTCGCATGACATGTTTTAACTCATCGAACTCCGTGCAATGGTTGATCCGGCTTATTTGCTTCCTTTTCCCGATTTGGCACAATTATGCCATTTTGGTGCCTGAAATCGTGCAAATTCTCAAAACCACGATCATGACCTACAAAAAACGCGGAAAATTGGTAATTGACCATAAAACAACACAAATATTTCATCTAAGGGAAAAAATGAGGTCTAAATGTATGCTATATCGTACATTTCATATTGAGTTTTGCTTCTTGCTGAACCATGATATCAATCTAGTACCAAGGAATTGACAGGTTCCTGAAGTACTTTTTCTATCAAGCATTAATCGAACATAGTCAACATCTGAATAGCCAACTAAACTCAAGCAACTCTCTTTGGGATACAACAATACAACTTCTACAGTACTTTATCATACCATAGAATCTTCATAGCAGTGTTATATTGTGATTGCATTGGATTTGTCTGAAATCTTACAAATACACCAACTGCATATTGAATATCTGGTCTGCTAGCTTTGAGGTAAAGTAGAGACCCAATTAATTTCCTATACTTGTGTTCTTCAACACTCATGTCAGATTCAGTATAGGTCATCTTGTTTCCAATGCTCATAGGTATCTTAGCATTCTTCTCAGAAGGCTTTAGATTAAATTTATTGAGCATGTCTTTTGCATACTTTGTTTGACTAATGAATATTCCATCATCAAGTTCCTTGACATGCAACCCTAGGAAGTAATTCAATTCTCCCATCATGCTCATCTGAAATTCACTTTTCATGAGCTCAGCAAAATCTTCACAAAGTTGGTTGTCCTTAGATCCAAAGATTATGTCATCAACATAAACTTGTACTAAGAGTAGTTTCCCATCATTTTTCAATGTAAAGAGAGTTTTATCAACTTCACCTTTCTTGAATCCACTTCCTAACAAGTACTTGGCCAAAGTGTCATACCATGCTCTTGGAGCTTGTTTAAGTCCATATAGAGCTTTTTGAAGCTTATAGACCATCTTGCTTTATGAGGAAACTTCAAAACCAGGTGGTTGCTCAACATAGACTTCCTCAGCAAGCTCACCATTTGGGAATGCACTCTTGACATCCATTTGGTAAACTTTAAAGTCGTTGTGAGCTGCAAAGGCTAGAAATAGTCTGATTGCATCCAATCTTGAAACTAGAGCATAGACCTCATCAAAATCTAGTCCTTCAATCTGGGTGAATCCCTTGGCAACCAACCTTGCTTTGTTTCTGGTTATTTGACTAGATTCTGTCATCTTGTTTCTGAAAACCCACTTGTTTCCTATGACAGATATTCCGTCAGTGTAGGGAACTAGTTTCCAAACTTTGTTTCTCTCAAATTGATCAAATTCCTCTTGCATTGCTAAGATCCAATCTTGGTCTTTTAATGCTTCTTCAATGGTGTTTGGCTCAATGTCTGAGATGAAACATCCATAGACAGAGTTTGCATTTTCATCAATTACTCTCCTAGTTCGTACCCCTTGGTCTAAAGGACCTATCACATCCTTTGTAGGATGATCTCTTATCCATTTTATAATGGGTTTAGAACTAGCAGGATCATTATCACGTTGATTCATTTCTATATCATTATTATCAAGATAAGATACTTGTTCAGTATCTGATATATCTGGCACTTGTAATGTGCTTGGAATATCTGACACTTGTTCAGTCTCCTGGGTATCTGAGACAGGGTTCATAGAAACCTCCTGCTAAGAGACCTCTTCATGATGAAGATTCTCAGTGTCTTGATCCATTTCTGGATTTCTCATGGGAAACTCTTCATCATGTCTTAGAGTCATCTGGTTGTTACTCGGCAATGGTTGCCCTTCTTCGTCAGACTCATCCTCTAAGTGAATGACAGAATCATTTCCTCTCTGAGATTCTTGTTCAGAATCCTTGATGATAAGTTCTTTGAAACTATCTGAGCGTTCTTCACTCAAGGGTTCTTTCTTGTTTCCATCATAGAATACTACATGGACAGATTCTTCAATCTTTTGTGTCCTTTTGTTGTAGATTCTGTAAGCTTTGCTATTCATTGAATAACCAAGAAATACTCCTTCATCTACCTTTGGTTAATATGTTCTTAGATATTCTGTACCATTGTTAAGAACAAAACATCTACAACCAAGCACCCTTAAATGTTTGGTACTAGGGGGTGTACCAATCAATAACTCATAAGGAGTCTTATCATGGCATTTGTTGATCAAACATCTATTTTGAGTGTAGCATGCTGTGTTTACAGCTTCAACCCAATAGATTTCACTTATCTCAGTGTCAGCAAGCATTGTTCTTGCTGCCTCTTTTAAGGTCATATTATTCGTTTCAGCAACACCATTTTGTTGAGGTGTCCTAACTGAAGATAGTTGATGTTGTATACCTTTGCAAGTACAAAACTCTTATATGTACTGGTTCACAAACTCAGTACCATGGTCTGTTCTTATCACAGATACCTTGTCATTTTTCATGACTTCAAGCTTATTCACCAGGCTTGGTATCTAGACCCTTGCGTCAGATTTCTGTTTGAGGAAAACAACCCAAGTGAATCTTGAGTAGTCATCCACAACAACTAGACCATACATCTTTCCTGCATAACTGGTTACTGATGACTCAAAGAGATCCATGTGTAACAGTTGCAGTGGCCTCACACTGGAATATCTAGTTTTAGACTTCAATGATGTTTTGGCATGTTTCCCTAATTAGCAAGCTGAACATACACCATCCTTTTTGTATGCCATTTTAGGTAATCTAATAACCAAATCTTTCTTGGCTAGCTTCTTCAGAGTTTTGAAATTCAAGTGATTCATCCTTGTATGCCATAGCTAATTTTCTTCTGTGTAGCATGATTGACTCACCATGAGGCATTCTTTAGTTGTGGCAGATGCCCAGTCAGCAACATAGAGACTTTCGTTCCGCCTAGTAACCATGACTACCTACTTTGAATCATTGTCAATCAATTTGCAGAATTTAGATTTGATCTTCATTGAGAACACCTTGTCAGCAAATTGACTCATGCTTAGAAGATTATATTTCAATCCCTTTACATGTAGTACTTCAGTGAATGTAAGGGCTCCAATTTTCAGATCTCCAAATCTTACGGTTGGATTCACTTCTCCTCCAGCAAACTTGATATCTGGTCTGGTATCATGTACTCTGTAGTTAACCAGATTTGCTTGGTCTCCTGTCATGTGCTTCCCACATCCACTATCAAAATGCCACGTTGGATTCTTCTTTAGAGTGTTCTGCACAAAACGGGAAACATGGAGTTAGGTTCTCATTCCAACAATGGAACTATCTTGACTAAAGTCGCTCCTAGTAGGAATCAACTTTTGAGTGAATTTCTGAGGGACATTCTTTTGTTTAACAGGAACATAAGGAGGAATTCTAGGTAAATGACTAGTATCATTATTATCAAGAACTATTTTCCTTCTTGGTGTGTTCCTTGGTACTCCTCGTGGTGCTTTCAGATACCTGTCAGGTTGCTGAGTCTGCTTCTCAGCGAACTTAGCTTTCCTTGTCAGATTTCTTCTAACTCTGGCATTCAGATTGCATGTGGTTTGTTCTTTCTTCCACTTCTGATGATTGTTGTGAGCAACCTTAGCTTTCATCAATCGTTCTTGCTCTAGTTTGTAATCATGAGCAAGTTGTTTCCCGATGGCTTTGTAGCCACTGCCATTTCGAGCTCATGGTGCCGACAGTGATCTCCTCTCAGCAGACTTAGTCTCTGGGTCATTTTTCTTTCCCATAAAACGTGACATTAGAGAATTTGCCAGCTCCAGTGTGGGTGGTTACACTTTCTAGTGTGTTATTCCTTTTCAAGAACTTTCCCATAAGATTTCTTTGGGACTTGTTTTTCCCTCAAAGGTTTGGTCGCGACTGCCTTTCCTTTGTCAACAACCTTAGTTTTCTGACAAATGCTATAGGTTTTTTGTGAACCACCTTGCTGACCCTTAACAAATGTAATTCTTTCATCACTCTTATTCAGTGTGGTAGAACTATTTGTTTGAGTGTCTAGCCCAAGTCCTCCTTTTTCTGAGGCATCTCTTAGGTAAGAGTGTACTTCAGTGTGAGTGTCACAAGCTTTGGCATAGGATTGAAAGGAAAATTCTTTCTTTTTGAGCTCATCATTGTCAGAAACAAGACCTTCACACTTCTTTTGATGTTTATCCATTGCTTCTTCATGTAACCTTCCTGTTTCAACTATATGTGCCTTTAGAAATGCATTCTCAGCATCCTTTGTCTCAGATTTCTTTCGTACTTGTGAACACTCCTTTTCAAGAGATTTCTTTTCTTCCTCAAGAATTTTGGTTCTAGCTTGGACAACCATAAATTCTCTCTCATAAAGATCAAGCTCTTTTTTGAGGTGTTGTAGATCTTTGATTCCTTTCTCATCACTCTCATAATTTATAAATCGAGAAATAGTGGATACCTCATCAGCCATCAGGCATGGCTCGATGTTGGAGCAATCTGGATAGATCTCCTTGGCAACCCCGCACATTTCTTTCTTCTTTTGACCGAAGTCAACCAATTCATGAGTGATGCCACAAAACTCTGGTGATGGAAGTTTAGAATCATCTGAGTCCTCATCTTCAGACTCAAAGCCGAGATCAAGAGCATCAAGTTGGATTCGAATCTTCTTTCTTTCCTCAGTGAGCATAGCTCTCTGACCTCTCTTGAAGTTTCTCCTATCTTTCTTGTCACCGATCTTTAGCTTGTTATAAGCTGGGCAGTCTCTTTTAAATTGACTAGGTTTCTGATAATAGAAATATATATCGTTTCTGATTTCTGCGCCCTCAGTACTCAATGATTGTTGAGCAGGCTTGTTCACCGAGCTAGTCAATTGCATACTTTTGTACTGGTGATAGTTGGGACCTAGATGCTTTTTCAGCTTCTCTTTGGTCCTTCTTCTTTCTATTTCCTGACTGACGTACTTTCTCATATGCTTTACAGCAAGAGCATTTTCCTCAGTACCTTGAGTTACTAGAACAACATTCTGCGATGTTTCAGCAGTCATATGTCCTCGTTGCTTTGTCTCATAATTGACAGTTGCCAAGTGGAGAAAAGTTCCACTGGAGTAATGTTAGGCATTCCTTGGTTGAAATAGAAGTACTGAGTGTGTTCCCAGTTTTGATTCAAGCTTCTCACGATAGTGGGACCTTGCTTGAAATTTTGGAATATTAGTTTCAAAACATCATTTCACTGTCACTTTTATCGTTTTTGCTTTGCTCAAGGAGGAGCAAGAAACTGGTTTGGCGGTGTGATGTGACAATGAAATGTGCGATATAGCATGCTTTTATACCCTTGTTTTTTGCCTTAGATTCAATATTTGTATCTTTTTATGGTCAATTGCCAACTTTATGTGTATTTTGTAGGTCATGAATGCATTTTTGAGTAATTGCACGATTTCAGGCGCCAAACCAAAATAATTGTGCGAAGTCGAGAAAGTTAAGTAAATACGCAGAATTTGTCAATGCACGGAGTTTGAGGTGTCAAAACATGTCATGTGACTAGCCAGTGCGAAGATAATTGAAGATTCTATAACTTTGTAGAAGACAACTTTTTGAGAAAACGAGGTTAAGAAGCCTGAAATTAAAGAACAAAGATATACAGACATAACCTGGAGGAATTACAAATGGCGGTCCCTTGTAGACCGCAGTGCACTATAATTTTGTCTTTCAATCTATTTTCTGGCCTGTCAGGCTAGGGCCCGTCTTTCTGAATCTTCCTTATTGACCAATGGCGGTTTGAGCTCAGAATTTTCAGTACAAATAAGACCAATGGGGGTCTCATAAATAAGAGAGAGTGGAGAGGAAGGGTTCCGAACAAGAGAACGGAACGTTAAGGTTCTGAAACACAAAAGCACCTTTCTTGAGAGAGAACCAGTCCTCGGGGAAATGAAATCCCAAAACCCTTGCCGTCAGCAAGCAATCAAGAAGACTTCAAGACATCTGAGAAGACGCCAGGATCGATCAAAGGAGGAGAAATCAAAGAGGAGAAACTGTGGGTCGACACTCGCCATCTTCTTACAGTTTAGTTGTTTCAAACATGATTTCAATTCAGTTTACAGTTTATTTACTTCCAGTTATGTCAGGCTAATTTACCTCTTTAAGGGTTAGCCGGGATCTTTGGTTACGTGGTTTATATATGATGGAATAGTTTTAGCATCAATGTTGGTTATTCGATTGTTGTTCATACCTGTACTATTTGAGGGAAGATGCTTTGTTTGTGAAAGTGCAATTTATATTGCACTTGTTTTGTTAATTCGGCCTTTCTTCGTTTATTAACCGGTTCAACGTTTGTAGTTGTTTTTCTATGATTATTTTGTAGGATATATCAAGTAGGGCCTCAACATGCTTAATGGATCACGATTGGTTCATTGTAGTACCAATGTACCAAAACGCCATCAGCGGTAATCGAGCAAAACCAATCAGAGCAAAAAGGAAAATAAGAAGTCTGATGAAGAGATAGTCCATGGGCTAAATAAGAGGAATAGCGTGATGGGCTTGAAGGTTAAAGGATCCATAATTGTTGTAAGGAAGCTGCCATAATGATTCATGGAAGAATTTTATGCTATAAGGAAAGTGAGATTTAAAAGAGATTGATATCTAGAAGACTCCTTATACCATTAATACATCAAAGGAAGTTTCCTTACCATAGAATCCAAGTTTGTTAAGACTTGGGCCTGCTTGCTGACCGACTTCTTCTTTCCTGTGATGAGTTGCCGCAATTATATATAGAAGAAGAAGGAGGCGTTTCTAGTCGAGCTATCTGTGTGTTTACTAAATGCAAACCGTCTTCCAAGTTGCCGAAGCCAAGAACAAAAAAAAAGAGAACATTATATTGTTTTAGGCGTCTTGCTTTACTAGACCTTTACCTCGGTGTTTACTTGTGAGTGTTCTCTAAAGATTGAGAATTACTCTAGTGTCATTGAACTAGAATAGGTTTTTCTTATATGTTCTAGGTCTAGTTTTCTGTGAGTTTAATCAATCGTTTGTGATTGATTTAAACTTCTTTTTGTAATTCTACTTTTCATGTTTAGTAGAAGTTTTGCTACGGCACCGTCGGTATCTTTATATACCGGCTTTAGAAATCTTGTGTTCAGTTTTATTCCGCTGTACTTTATTGAGTTCTGTCGATTATAGTTTACTGTTGTCGTAGTTTAGTTGAACACTATTCACTGTTTTCGTAACGGTGTTGACTCAACATCAATAGTCAACATCGTTCAAATCGGCCCGTATACCAATCGGTCCTTCGCCTAACAAGTGGCATCAGAGCCAGCCACCTAATTAATTGGTGTCTGGATTTGGTACTACTACAATGGATGTTGTCAATTCAAGTGTCAACAAGCCACCTGTGCTAGATGGGTCGAACTACCACTACTGGAAAATACGGATCAGAACGCATATCAAATCCATTGAAGGACATGCATGGAAATCGGTTCTTGAAGGATATGCCTTGCCTACTATAGGACCAGACGCTGATAGAGATGTCATTCTAAAACCCGAAGCACAATGGTCACGTGATGATTTTCTTGCTAGTTCTTACAATGAAAAAGCCTTGAATGCAATTTATTCTCATGTTGATTCTCATATGTTTAAACTCATACAAAATTGCACTACTGCTAAACAAGCTTGGGATTTACTCCAAAATCATTGTGAAGGTGATAAAGATTAAACAAACGAAATCAAGAATCGGTTTGGTCTAAATTTGAAAATTTGAGAATGGCCGAAGACGAAACAATTGATTCTTATTTTGACAAACTGCTCACTATTTCTAATGATATTCAACTTCTTGGAGATTCCATGTCCAATAAACAATTGATTTCAAAAGCAGTTCAATCTATTTCTTCAAAGTTTGACATAAAAAGAACGATTTTGGAAGATACTCAAAACTTGGCAGCTATGGATTTTCATACCTTGATGAACAATTTAAGGAATTTTGAAATTCAACAGAATGAGCGCAATGGTACGAAAATTATTAGTATGTCTATCACTCCAAATCAAAAATCCCTGAGTCTAATAGCAGTAGTGATGAATCTGATGAGATGACTGAAGAAGATTTCGATAAAGCTCTTGATAGGTTGCGTAGAAAGTTCAACAAAACCGACTTGTAAAGAATTCTAACAAAGGCTCTTCAAGCAATTCAAAAGGCACAAACAAGTTTAAAAAGACTGTAGATTCCCCTAGTTTAAGTCCTGCTCAACTTAGCAAAGTTAGATGTTTTGAATGTCAAGGATGGGGAAATTATCAGAATGACTGTGCTAACTCTCTTCGTAAGAAGAAAAAGACTTTGTTTGCTTGTCTCAGTGATGTTTCAGGTGATGAACAGGAATCTGATGCTTCAGAAGGTCGTGTTGCAGCCCTGTCCTCTGTTCTGGACGATGTTGGAAATCCATGTTTAGTCAACAATGAAAACTCAACATCGTCTCAGATCCTCTTCTTTGATTATGATGACTCACAGACGTGCGAAGAAATATTCAGGGAAAAAGTTTCCGACTCTGAAAACTCAATGTCTACCGATGTCTACTGTTTGCATGGTTCTGTTGATTTGTCTGCAGATCATTCTATTGAAGAAGAACTCACTGACGAACAAATTGTGGCAAGAGATGATGAAGCTGTGACTTGGCACAAGAAACTTGGCCATGTAAGCTATCGGAACATTGAAAGGCTCATCAAACTGGAAAGCAAGTGTGCGGTGACTGCCTAAAAGGTAAACAAACTAGAGCTGTGCATACATCCCTACAAACCGAAGGGCAGAAAACAGGTACATCCAACTGCTTCGAACTCTTACATATGGACTTAATGGGACCAATTGAGGTAGATAGTCTAGGTGGTAAGAAGTACATCTGTGTCATAGTTGATGATTTTTCTCGATTTACTTGGGTAAGTTTTTTAAAAGAAAAATCTGAAACTTTTGATTCCTTCAAGAAACTTTATGCTAAGTTTAGTAATCAATATGCTACTGTTGTCCAACGCATTAGGTCGGATCATGGTAGGAAATTTGAGAATCAAACCTTTGCTGATTTTTGCGAAAAGAAAGGAATCTTTCATGAGTTTTCTGGACCCAAAACACGACAACAAAATGGAGTGGCTGAGAGAAAGAATCGGACCTTACAAGAAATGGCTAGGGTTATGTTGAGTTCCATGAACCTTTCAAAAAGATTGTGGGCTGAAGCTGTAAATACTGCTTGTCACATAATAAATAGAGTCTACCTTAGACCAGGAACTTCAATCACTCCCTATGAGATTCTAAACGGCAAGAAGCCTAAGCTTAAGTACTTTCATGTGTTTGGTTGTGCTTGCTATATTCTCAATGATAGAGAACATTTAGGCAAGTTTGATGCAAAAAGTGATAAAGGCATTTTTGTTGGTTACTCTCTTAATAGCCATGCATATAGGGTGTATAATCTAAGGACACAAACTGTTCAAGAATCTGTTAACATTACTTTTGATGACTCAGTGCCCTTTGAAAAGCAAAGAAGTTGAGACAGTACCGTAAAAAAAAGACATCGCACGTAAGCAGTACTAAATCGATCGGGTTCTATACCGATTCCCCATCCGCCATCGTCGAGAAGATGGAGTCAATGTTGATCACAATGTTGAGTCAACATCGCGTCCAACACTGCAGGGGGAGAGATCATTGGATGAATCTGTCTCTGAAAGTGAAGATGAACCTGTTCTGGAACCGACTGTGCCTCTGGATTCCATCAGACGTGATCCACCCCCAAGGATTCGCAAAGATCATCTAAGTTCTCAAGTCATCGGAAGCACCAGTGGGAGAATGACCTTAAGAGGAAACACTCGGAAAAACTACAAGGACACGGTAAGATATGCAACAATCTGCCAATCAGAAGTTCCTCTTGTTTGTCTCTCCTAAAGTGTCTGCTCCAAAATCTGCCTTTGGGTGCTCTGTTAGCGAATGAAAATCTAGTGTTGAGCACTCTGTTGAGTCAACATCGACATCAACATTGTCTGTTTCCAGAAAGTTTGTTTCTAAAACTGCTTCTTCTGCTCTCACTGTCCAGAATGGTAAACCTTCTGGAACTGGGAAAAACTCTAGAGAAAAGTATAAGAGAATTTGGGCTCCTAGGGAAAAGATTGTGCGTAATGCTTTTTTTGCTACCTCTCCTAACAATGCAGTAGATGTTACTTTGATAGCGATGTTCAAGACATATGACAGAACCTTGAGTTATCTTTCTAACTTTGTCTCTCAAAAGACCGGAATGGTAACTTATGGAGGAGGATACAAGAGTAAAGTACTTGGGAAGGGGTGTTAACTCTTGATGGTTTTCCAACCTTGAAAAATGTCTTTGTTGGTTGAAGGTTTAACTGCTAACCTTATTAGTGTACATCATGTGTGTGATGATGATTTGAAGGTCAAATTTAACAAACACACTTGTAAAGTACATACTTGCAAGGAGAAATGTTTTGACATGACAGTACTGTGTCTCCTAACAAGCGCTACGTGGTGGTGATCCCCACAATTGCAATCGTGTAAAAGAAGATTATATTGTGCTTAACTTGACTAATCTTTCCATAGTACATCGCTTTTGCAAACTATGATAGGTACCTTTGAGATGAATATGATTGGTGAACTCACTTCTTTCGTGTCCGGAGAACTCTAAATCATGCAAGACACTTATGGGTACCTCTCTTAAGTCGAGCGAATCGATGTCAAGCAGATGTTTCCAACATTGCAGATCAATGATTGAAAGCTTCAGACCGTCTACCAGTAGACCTGATATCATGCTCTATGTGTGTGTGCGCGCCAGGTATCAGTCCAACCCTAAAAGCCCCCATTTAACTGTCGCTAAAAGAATCCTTGGATATATATCAGGAACTGTTAATTTTGGATTATGGTTTGCATGTGATACAAACACTAACTGTGGGATTTAGTGATTACGATTGGCCGGGTGATCTAGATGATAGAAAATCCACTAGTGGAGGTTGCTTTTATCTTGGTCCAAATTTGGTGTCTTGGTATAGCAAGAAATGTAATCAGGTGTCACTTTCAACCGCTAAGTTCAATATATGTAGCATTGGAGCCGCAGTGTGTCTCAACTAGTCTGGTTGGAAAATATTCTGCATGACTATGGTCTACAAAGTGCTACCCTTTTGATGTTCTGTGACAACCTTAGTGCCATACATATCTCTAAGAACCCTGTTCAGCACTCTCGCACTAAGCACATAGATATTAGGCATCATTTCCTTAGGGACTTGGTCGATAAGCAATAGAACACATTGACACAACAAACCAACTAGCAGATATTTTTACCAAACCCTTAGACAGTGAGAGATTCTTCAATCTCCGGAGATCTCTCGGTATGCGCTCTCTGTGACTGTCAGTGTTGAGAACCAATGTTGACTCAACATCACGGTCAACATTGGATGTTTAGTAAGAGTGATGTTGTTGTCTTTTTATTTTTTTATGTCACTGTGTGTTTCTGTGCTCCGGTGCTTCTGTACATGTCTTTGGCTACTCTTGCTTTGTAGCTTACAATTGTGATGCTTAGGGTCTGAAAGGCTGTTTGAAACCAAGGTTGAAAGGGATCGAGTCTCTTGTGTGTTTGCTTTATGTAAAACCCACTTTTGCTGTTTTTTGGGCTATTTTTACTCGTACCTTGACTCGCACTTGATGTTGCCTCCTGCTCTTTATGCTTAATAAATCTAATGAATTATGATAAAAAGGGCTCGAAGTGTTTCAAATCGAGGATCGTGTTCGGTGTTTCAAATACTATCCAGATATCGACGCGTAATGTGTCATATGTCGAGCGTTGATGGCTGTCTTTGAAACCGACATGCACAAAAGTGCCGATTCTCGTAATGTCAGCCGGGTTCACTTTCGAGTACCAAATTACCCAATATAGTCAAATGAGTGATCTTTATGCCATGAGACGTGTGTTTGCCTAACTCCGCATAAAGCCGCTTTGGAGCGGATTCATACGTGTTCCAATTATTTGACATGGTTCACGGTCTCATGGTCACCCCCACTCAAACTTATGCTAATTGTTCAATTTACTTATTGAGGCAATGTTGGGTGTGTTTCTTTGGTATTCCTTTCTCTTTCTATTTTGCCTGCAGCATCAGTGGTGTTAATCGAATCTGCACATTTTGATACTTGGTTTCCTGTCTGACTTACATTAAGAGTGGTCTGATTTCCCGATGTTGTCACCAATGTTGAGTCAACATTCAAGTCAACATCGATCTTTGTAATCTTGGTTACTTAACTCAGATTTTTATTTTTTTCCGTGTTTTTGGGTTTGAGGGGGAGTAGGTCTAAGGTGTTTTCTTCGGGGTTTTGGGTTTCTGCATTCCTGTACTTGCATTTCAAGTCAATTTCTTTAAGATCAAGATTTTTGGTCAACCTCCCTAGGGTTTATCTGTTTATCTGATTTCGTTGACTTGACGGATAACTGTTTTACTTGCAACTTTAATCTTTAATTAACAGTTGTGCACAGTTTTTCGTTGCTTTGATATATATCTGCAGGAATCTACCTTGAAGCAAACCCAACAACACCCATCATGACTTATCTTGTAAGTTGTGTACTTGACCATCCTCTCTCTTCACATCACTGCCCTCCAGCTGACCATCCACTCTATTCGACATCGCCTTCAAATTGATCTGTCCTATAGCCCTGCTTTTGCTACTTTCTTTGCCAGTGTTGACTACAATGTTGAGTCAACATCATTTCGACAGCATTAGTACTTTGTCTGCAGGTCCTCAACAGATTACCCAGATGGTGAAGTTTCTGTAAAAGAACTTTGTTTTCTTTCTTTCCTCACAAAAAAGGGGGAGAATGTTTGTACTCTTGGTTTTTTTGTATTAAGGGGGAGTTCTTGGATCAAGGGGGAGTTGCTTGATATTGTCTTGAATTTTCCTACTAACTACTTTCAGGTTTTTGTGAAGAAAGGCAAGAATTAAGTGGGAGATTGAAAGTGCAATTTATATTGCACTTGTTTTGTTAATTCGGCCTTGCTTCGTTTATTAACCGGTTCAATGTTTGTAGTTGTTTTTCTATGATTATTTTGTAGGATATATCAAGTTGGGCCTCAACATGCTTAATGGATCACGATTGGTTACTGATGGATCACTATACCAAAACGCCATCAGAAAGGTAATCGAAAGGCCATTCTTGTAGCAAAACTTGTGAAAGCAAAAAGGAAAATAAGAAGCCTGATGAAGAGATAGTCCATGGGCTAAATAAGAGGAATAGGTGTGATGGGCTTGAAGGTTAAAGGATCCATAATTGTTGTAAGGAAGTTGCCGTAATGATTCATGGAAGAATTTTATGCTATAAGGAAAGTGAGATTTAAAAGAGATTGATATCTAGAAGACTCCTTATACCATTAATACATCAAAGGAAGTTTCCTTACCATAAAATCCAAGTTTGTTAAGACTTGGGCCTGCTTGCTGACCGACTTCTTTTTTCCTGTGATGAGTTGCCGCAATTATATATAGAAGAAGAAGGAGGCGTTTGCAAGTTGCCGAAGCCAAGAACAAAAAAAAAAGAGAACATTATATTGTTTTAGGCGTCTTGCTTTACTAGACCTTTACCTCGGTGTTTACTTGTGAGTGTTCTCTAAAGATTGAGAATTACTCTAGTATCATTGAACTAGAATAGGTTTTTCTTATCTGTTTTAGGTCTAGTTTTCTGTAAGTTTAATCAACCGTTTGTGATTGATTTAAACTTCTTTTTGTAATTCTACTTTCAAGTTTAGTAGAAGTTTTGCTACGGCACCGTCGGTATCTTTATATACCGGCTTTAGAAATCTCGTGTTCAGTTTTATTCCGCTGCACTTTATTGAGTTCATCGACATAGCCATCGTTGTCGTAGTTTAGTTGAACATTGTTCACTGTTGTCGTAACAGTGTTGACTCAACATCAATAGTCAACATCATTCAAAACTATCCAGAAGTACAAATCCCGGTCCTTCAGTTCTAACAGTTTGTTTATGTTTTCGCGAGACATGAGTATTCATTGCACTAGATTAGGAGATGTCAGCTATGTCTAAAAGTTGATATTCTGCCTGAGGTTTGTTGTTGAGCTAGCCACTGGTGACAGCTTTGAGTTAGACAATAGTCTACATGGGGTATCTTTACTGACTGCGTCTTGGTATAAGATATGTGACTTGTGTGACTCTTCAGCCATAACTATCGCTTTCTGTTATTCCTGATATAAACCGTTTATCAAAGTGAAGGTTAACGCTTACATATTTTCTCTATAAGTTCTTAATTCGTCAATTCTCATTATAATTACTTTCTTGCTTATGTGTTAATTTTACTTATCCAAAAATAACAAAAATCTGTTATTTACTTTATATTTGAAATCAACCATTTAATATTCTATTTCAACCGAGAATTATTCCCGAGAGAAGGACATTTCGAGTTAACTTACTGCTATAAATTATGTGTTAGTGAGCTTCGGGCTATTATAAATTTAATCTTTGACTGTATTTACAGATTACAGATTGTACAACGAAAAATAAAATCTCTCAGTCGACATCAGGAATCAAAGACACTAAGTGAAGCTTTTATTTAGCACAAGGTCAATTTTTTTCCAAGGTTTACCCCTGCTAATCATCCTTTTGCTCCTCATCTCTCCAGACCATTGATTTACTGAAGATCAACGCCACCCAACTCTCATTCAGCCGCTCATTTCTATAGTTTTCACCTCTTCCAAATTAATTTAGCAAGACCCACAGAACTTGGTGGACACCTGATCTAGGAGGTGTAGGTGGAGCCAGGAGGAGACAAATTTCAAGTGGTGGTGTGCATGACGATTCAATTAGCAGGGGGAGAGAGTTCCATTTTTGAGAACTAACCATTGTTGTTTAAGCTCAGGAAGTTTCCGACTAACAAGTAATAAGAGTCGACCTGTATATTACCATTTGTTTTCAATATTTGCATCACATGTATATCAAAAAACATAAAAACTAAAATTATGTTCTCAACTTTTCCATCCATGTTTTCAACATATAAAACCATGATCGCAACAGATTAGATACATTCAAACAAAAACTGGATCATTCAGTTACATGTTGTACTATGATCATCTACGAGAAAAAGAAACATAAAAATCTATTTCTTCTACCAGTATGTTGATACGGACATGTGTCCAATCCGTTAAGGGCGCCATAGAGCGTGTCCTAGAGCGCATCAAGGCTGAGATAGCCAATCCAGTGCTAGTACGACCTTCAAATGGTCCGACATAAGGGAAACCATCTCAGGTCAACTAGTATTTACAAGTCAACATACGACCTCAGCTAACTCCGACCAAGCTAGGTGAATGACTTCCGAACCTGACAAAAAGTCACATGGTCCTTCGAAGTACCACAAACTGTCAATCCTAGGATGCTAAACGAACCGGACGAGACAATCTCAGACACCACCATTTCATTAAGACCAAACGTATATAACAGAACCACTGAGATAATTCCGTGGAACTCTAGGCTCGGACACCTTGAGTTACCTAAGGGCAGATCAACCAAGCAGAAGGATCTGTCCGAAGGAGTTACATGGACCCAACGTGTGGAACAGTACTCTCAGAGGAAAGGTCCAAACTACCCTCCCTGTCCCATTAATTAGTATGGGATTACTGTTCACTATTGGGCCACGGGCCAAAGGTAGCATTGGTGTCCAAATCTGAGGCATACACTTGGCATCATCTTGTGAGTCATCTCATAAGCATATGATAACTATAAATACAGCAAAAGGTCCAAGACCTTAAGGTAAGTATTTTCTTGGTATTTTAACCTTCCTCATAACTATTACATTGAGAGCTACCAACTCTCTCTTGAGTAAAGTCTCTTACCGGATTGACATACGCAATCCGGGTAACCCTTTCTAACCCCCCCCCACCTAGTCCTTTCAGGTACTCTAGCTCGGACAGGTACTGCCCCAGACTGCAAGTTGGAGTTGGATCTTAGACTAGGTTACTTGTAATAGCTTAGTTAGTGTTCGAGGTGTCACCCCTCAACATTTTCGCGCCATCTGTGGGAATCTTTACAAAAGGCTTCGCGACTAAGTTAGGATGATGGCAAGAACAAGACGGACTGCACGGACTAGTGCTGCAGGCGTTGGGACTCCACCCCCACGTCCGTGTTGATGTCCGCCCACCCGGCTGTGGCTGAAAGGAACGCTGGAAGAAGATATCCGAGCGACGGTCGCACAGCTATCCCGTCCTCAGATGAGGAAGGAGACGTTCCGCACGGGGGAGTCCGAAATATTCTTGAGAACGTTGTATCTGAGAACCAGGGAGAGGGGATCGTATGAGTTTCTCCGGCAGAAGCTCAAGGTCCTCCACCTAGCCAACACTTTACCATGCTAGATGGTCGTGTAGTCCGCACTAGTGACTTCGGATTGAGGGAGAACCAATTCGGTTGATTGCTCACGATAATCCAAGGTTGTCTGGGGTCTTACAATGTCCAACCCCAACAAGCCACTCCGCCATTGGCTAATCCGAGGCAAGCATAGCCCGCTCTATCAAGGAACGAGCACCGTCTGATCCAGCAGAGGTTGGGGAATCAGCTACCACAAGAGGATTTGCGGAACCTCCTAGACAGGAGAACTTTCGCTTCCCAGGCTCGGCAAGAAGGAAACCCCAATGGACAAAGAGCATATCGAGAAGAGGGAAATGGGCAGCTTAGAGTTCCACAGCAGATGGCACCATGGGCTAGAGACCATGAAGCAGAAACCATTCTAGTAGTCCACCTAGACGAACTCGCCCTGAATGTAGCAATTCATCCAAGAACGGGAGAGACGATGACTGCGGAAGAAATCTATACTCAACAAAAAGCTTTGGAGGTCCAGATTCTAAATCTCGGATGCCTGGTAAAGGATCATGAGCAGATAGCTACTAGTGCACCAAACCCTTTGTGCGATGAAATCATGAGAGAAAAGGAGAGGAACAGGAACTCGGATCAAGTAATTCCAAACTTGGAATACTATTACGGCGATACCTGTCCTGTTGTCCACCTGACAAGGTACAACAGTAAGAAGGATTCCAAAGGGATGAGTGACAATACGAAATCTCTCATGTTCTCATCTACTCTCTTTGGAACAGCCATGGATTGGTACACTGCTTTGCCAAACAAGTTGATAAGTTCATATGTGGACCTTTCCTCCATGTTTCTGGGACGATTTGGAAAATCGAAAAGAAGAAAGCGTACCGTCGAGCATCTGGTAGAAGTTATACAGAGGGAGCAAGAGGATCTAAGGACCTTCCTAGATTGCTTTCACGCGGAAGTTCTTCGAGTTGAGCCACATAGTATTAAGGAACAGGTCCGGCACCTGTATGCTAATACTTTCAACTTAGAGCTCCACAGAAAACTTTCTAGTCAGGAAGTGAGGAGTGAAAAGCATTTGGATGACATCAGTGAAGAAGTGATGTATAGAGAGGAGTACCGAAGGAATGTTGCAGTGAGAGCTGGTTCCAAGAAAGGAAAGGAGCCGATGAAGTAAGAGCAACGCCAGGGGAAGTATGACCCAAAGAAAGATTCTAGGGATAAAGGTTTCAACAGAGAAAGGAGTCCACCAAGACGGTTCGCGGACTACACTCGTTTCAACAAACCAAGATCTGACATCTTGGCGACCATTGTTGAGAGAAATTTGGATATGCAATGGCCAAAGCCATCTCATAATAATCGGAGAAACAAGAATGCAAAGGGGTACTGCAAGTTCCACAAGAGCCGTGGTCATGAGACGGACGATTGCATTCAACTGAAAATGGAGATTGAACATTTCATAAGAGAGGGAAAGTTGGAAGATCATGTCTATACAGATGAGCCTTCCAGGCATGATAAAACGGAACAAAAAAGGCATGACAGAGCCACAGAACCACCACCCCACCCTCTATCCTTGCCACTGTCCGCCTCACGCGAACCGACGCCCATATAGGTACGATGATAACGTTGAAATGGAGAACCCTCCATATAGAGTAGTGATCAACACCATTGCAGGCGGACCAACTGGGGGCGATAGTAGGAACGCGAGAGAACGAACAGCTCAGAATTTCCGGAACAACGACAGATCATATGCTGCTCCAACAATTTGGGGGACAAATGCTATAAACTTTGGTGATAGTGAAATCACTCCTCCTACGGCATGAGGCAAAGATATAGATGATCCGGATGTTCCGCTGGTGGTTTCTTTAACCATCGCAACTTATCGGGTAAACAAGATCCTGGTAGACATGGGGAGTTCCTCGAACATCATCTCCAAATCGGCAATAGATCAGACGAATCTGGGAGGAATCCGATATGAGAGAGTCAACAACTCCATACTAGGGTTCGTCGGAGGTACTGTCCGTCCTTTAGGAAGTGTCATGCTTCACGTTTCACTTGGGACACATCCCGCAGGGGCGACACAGTAAGTCCGTTTTGTAGTGGTGGACCGAACTTTTGACTACAATGCTATCCTTGGTCATCCGGGACTCAATCAATTCCGAGCTATACCTTCCACTCTCCATAATAGGATAAAATTCCCGACCCTGTGCGGAGTTGGAGAGAAGGTAGAGAACATCCGAGAAGCTTGGGAATGCTATATTATGTCCACAAGGAGAGCATCTGCGCCTGTATTGGCAGTCACGGTGACCCCTAATCCGCCAGTTGTTCTTCCATCAAAGAAAGGGAATCCACACATCGGAGTAGGGAGCCAGAAGGACAAGTTTCCTAAAACTGCACGGATCGAGACTCAGAAACCCTCAAGGAAGTTGAGCTCGTCGTTGGAAGCCCGGAGAAGAAGACTAGAATCGGAACAGAGATGAATGCAGAAGTAGAAATGAAGCTTATTGCTTGTCTCCGAGATAACATTGATGTATTTGCTTGGAGTACTGAAGACCTAAAGGGGATAGATCCGAGGATTGCTGTTCACCGTCTGAACATGGATCCCTCGATCAAGTATATCCGTCAAAAGAGAAAAGATTTTGGTTCGATCAAGGATACCATCATATCCGCCGAAGTTGATCGACTCCTGAAGGCAGGGCACATCGAGGAGGTCCATTATTCCGATTGGGTTTGCAACATGGTTCTGGTAGAAAAATCGCCAGGTAAATGGTGGATGTGCAATGATTTCACCAGGCTAAACAAGTTCTGCCCGAAGGATCTGTACCCTTTGCCACGGATAGATCAATTGGTTGACTCCACGGCCGGATGTGCGTTACTGAGTTTCATGGACGCATATCAAGGCTTTTACCAGATTTGGATGGCCAAAGAAGACATCAAGAAAACAGCTTTCTTCGCTGCAGGGGGAGTGTATTGCTTTAATGTGATGCCCTTCGTATTGAAAAATGCGGGAGCAACTTACCAACGACTGGTAAATCAGATGTTCAAGGAAGAAATTGGCAAAACCATGGAGGTGTATGTGGATGACATGCTCGTTAAGAGCTAGACTGAAGAACAACATGTAGAGCACTTAAACAAATGCTTCGCTATCCTCAGGAAGTACGGGATGAACCTGAATCCGGAAAAGTGTACCTTCGGAGTGAAGGGCGGAAAGTTTTTAGGATACATGGTCACAGAGAGAGAGAGGGATAAGCGCAATCCTGGATCTGCCTCATCCAAAGAACCTCAATGAGGTACAACAACTTATTGGACGTCTTATGTCCTTAAGTCACTTTATTTCGCGATCCACAGAGAAGAACCTTCCGTTCTTCAAAATCCTCCGGAAAGGAGAGAGCTTTGAGTGGACCGCGGAATGTTCTGAGGCTTTTGAAAATTTGAAAAAGTACCTCCATTCCCCTCCGCTGCTCTCCAAACCCGTGGAAGGAGAGCCACTCTACCTCTACCTAGCAATAACGGAAGAGGCAATGAGTTCCGTATTAGTATGGATTCAAGCTAATGATCACTTGCCAATCTACTATTTTAGTAAAGCCCTTGCTGGGGGCGAGACAAGATATGTGAAGATTGAGAAATTTGCATATGCTTTGGTTTACACCGCAAGGCGTTTAAAGCCATATTTCAAGTCTCATAAAGTAGTTGTACTAACTACGGAACCTTTGAAACAGGTCCTGGGAAAGTCCGACCAATCCGGATGACTCTCTAAATGGGTAATTGAGCTGAGCGAATATGACATTAGCTACCAGGCTCCGACAGCCAAGAAAGCTCAAGTTGTTGCTGACTTCCTAGCGGAGTACCCTGAAGCGGATTCAGAGAAAGTCCCGGACAAACAGGCATTTGAATGCTTAATCACCAAGCAGGTCGCATGAAAACAAGTTCCGCCAACGATCAACCCGGAGAACCTTGAGGATGCTCAGTTCATTAATCAGTCTCTGACAGCATCATGGGAAGAAACTCGGGTCAACCAGATGTTCCTTCTTGATGATATCACAAGGGAATCCGGTACCAACAACCCTGGTCCGGATATTAAAGAGAGGGAGGAATACAGGTTAGAATATCAGGAGCTTACAGAAGACCTGCAAACCAGGGAACATCCCTCTGATGTTTGGACATTGGGAGTGGATGGTTCCTCCACTGGAAGAGTAGGAGGAATTGGAATCTATCTTAAAATCCCCGATGGCGCGGAACTCGACTACACGATATCCCTGGAATTCAAAGACTCCAATAATGAGGCTGAGTATGAAGCACTGTTAGTCGGACTGCGTCTAGCCAACTACCTGCAGGTCCGGAAACTCAAAGCATACACGGACTCACAATTAGTCGAAGCCCAATTTTCTGGTGCTTTTGCCACAAAAGGCCCCTCAATGATCAAGTACCTTGAGCTACTTAAGCAAGAGGTCAGCCTTTTTGATGAATTTACCCTAGAAAAGTTTGATAGGGCCTGGAACGAAAGAGCGGACGCTCTGGCAAAGTACACATCCACAACAGCTGCTCTAGACACGAAGAGTAATCCTACTCTCTATTACTGACTCATCCGTCATGAGTCCTACTCCCAGTGTTGTGATAACTGAAACACGAAGAAACTGGATGACTGACATCTTTAGTTATCTCAAAGACGGATCATTACCAGTCGATCCGAAGGAGTCAAGGAGGGTGCAGTGCCGAGACAATAGATACTTTATACTTGGAGAAGATTTGTATAAGAGATCTTTTGCTGGGACTCATTTAAGGTGTCTAGGCCCACAAGAGGTAGAGACTGTACTGGAAGAAATTCACAGCGGAAGTTGCGGAAGCCATTACGGAGGACGAACTCTAGCTCAGAAGTTCATCCGACAGGGCTACTACTGGCCTACCATTGATAAGGATTCCGCTAGCTTTGCCAGGAAATGTCCTGATTGTCAATATTATGCGAATATTCCCCATCGTCCGACACACCCTATGATTCCGTCAGTCATAGCGTGTCCGTTTGATCAATGGGGCATCGATATTGTCGGACCATTCCCAAGGGGCACTCAACAGAAGAAGTTCTTAATTGTGGCCGTCGAATATTTCACCAAATGGGTAGAAGCTGAAGCTATGGCGACTATCACGGAAAGCCGAGTGCGAACCTTCATTTGGAAAAACATCATTTGTCGCTTTGCCCTACCCAGAGTTCTGATCTCGGACAATGGTGCTCAATTTTCGGGCAACAGACTCAAGGAATGGTTGGAATCTTTCAAGATTGAACAACGCTTCACATCTGTAGGATACCCACAAGCCAATGGACAAGCTGAGTCCACAAATAAGACAATTGTTAATATCCTGGAAAAACGGCTGAGAACATCTCAAGAAAGTTGGGCGGATGATCTAGATAGCGTGCTGTGGGCTCATCGCACCACTGTACGGACCGCGACTAGAGAAACTCCATTTGCCCTGGTTTATGGCTCGGAGGCAGTCATACCAGCAGAAATTGCCATCGAGACTATGAGGATCCAAGAGTTCAATGATTCCGTCAATCATGAAGCTCGTATATTCGATCGGACATGCTGGAACAGAAAAGAACTGAAGCATTGACTAATATCCACAGGTACCAAGCAACTGCAGCCCGGGCCTACAACAGGCATGTTCAAGCGAAGGACTTATAGGTCGGAGACCTAATGCTCCGCCTAGCTGATATCTTGAGCAATATTGGGAAGCTTAAGCCTAAATGGGAAGGACCTTACAAGATTGTCGGTGCGAGAGTGAACGGAATCTACGAATTGGAGGATGAGTACGGACACCCACTCAAGCGTACTTAGAATGCCAGGAACCTTCAGAAGTTTTACGCTTAGGGATGGTTAAGCGGACCCCTGACCATCATTTGGATATTTTAGGCTTCAACTGTTTATTACGCGGAACTCCGTCAGTTCTATTTTTGTTAACCCTTTTGTCATTGGCCATGCAGCCCACAAGTTGTAATTGAATTTCCGGCAAATCAATACAACTTCTATCTTTCGATTCGTAAATCTAAAATTTAGCGTTCAAAGTGACAAAAAAGCAAGCGATGAATTCTACTCATATGCGAAATAGAGTACACTTGACAATGTCTTTGCAGTCTACGAACTTCAGATCTCTATTCAGATCTACAGCTACAATACATAAACTGTAAAGGAGATATCCGGAGAAACGTCGTCCTCCGTTGAGTAGATTCCTCCGACAGGAAAGTGTTCCCCTTAGTCATCACTTCCGGGAAAACCGTGAATTTGATATGCCTGCACAACACAAGATGTTTTAGTAAGCTGGAACTCTACAATATCACCATACCTTTGTTTCCCTCTACGGATCTCGTGCACAGTGTGCACGGACACATTAAAATAGTGTGTGATTGGCACTTGGAATCTCATGCTCATGGGCAGATTGAACGGACACATCTACTATGTCCGACACCAAGCCTTCTATCTCCAGACAGGGGGGTCCTTCAAAGGTACCTGTTTAGTCGAATCTGGGCACGGATCTGACGTACTGATCGTATGGCGACCCACCCGTCAGCAGCTTCCTGGAAAGGAAAAGCTCATACTGGATGGATCGCACATACGACCAATAAGAACATCCGTTAGTCTATCTTCGGATCCGAGCATTTACCGAGATCTGTGTTTTCTAACGACTGAGCTTGAGCAATCGTTCCCTCCAGACCCACGCCACTCTCAAACTCAAGACAAAACGCCAATTTCAGAGTGGACGGGAGTCTCGAGGGAGAAACTATTCAAAGAAATCATCTTCTTATGGGTACTACTGGGCTCAAACTGGAAGATCTATTCGAGTTTGAGAAAGGAAGCGGAACTTTTTCAGAAAATATGGAAATGGAAGTTGGATTTGGATGATCAATGCGAAGAAGAACTCGAAGTATTTATAGATGGGACGAACCAATAGGCATCTGACACGTCAGAACTTTGACGCCGACAATGGGCTTGTACTATTTGTCTGGGCTGAACAATGTTGGGTCAAATGAATCGGGGTATACTTACTTGATAAAGTTGACTTGATAAGTTTGGTCGGACGACGAAGCCTTGCCTGCTCTCCGAGAGTGCAGATCTGAGGTGGAAAGTGCAAGATTTTGAGAGTTTTAGTTGCTCGGATCGCTCTTTGATTGCTCGGATCACTTGAGAATCGCTCTGAGTATTCGAGGTGGCTAAAGTGTGAAAACGACAGATTAGGAAACTATTAATAGGGAGCAATTGGGGATTATGAAACGTCGCATCACCTGGATTCTAATCCCAACCGTTGATATTTTAAATCCAACGGCTGCGCCGGTTCACAAAAGGCGCAATGACAGTACTCCCCAATTAATTCTCCTCAGAAACGTCACATCACTTGAGTTTCTATCCCCACCGTTGATCTCCTCAAATCCAACGGTTGCATCGGTTCCTTCGGGATCCTTTCCAGTGGGCCGGATAGATGACATACTAGGCCTTCTGAACCACTGTTCATCAGCCAAAATTAACCATTCCACATGTTTGGCCCAACGGATGGCTTCCTTTACACTCTTCCACAGAGGGCTTCTTCGGATCCTAACCGTACTCGGATCTATATATCTCGGATACAAATACCTTTTCCATCTACAGTCCAAGTTATTACATAACTCGGACTGTAGAAGGAAATGGGGGGGGGGGGGGAGGGGAGAGATATATGGAGTTCCTAAGAACGCGGACGACGGATCCCACAAAAAGGATTTTTTCCTGTTCAGTTAACGATTCGTACATGCTCCACAACACACTTGTTCTTTTCATAGTTACCAACTATCTTCTACTAAGATACTTGGAAACTAGGGGGACATATGTTGATACGGACATGTGTCCAATCCGTTAAGGACGCCATAGAGCGTGTCCTAGAGCGCATCAAGGCTGAGATAGCCAATCCAGTGCTAGTCCGAACTTCAAATGGTCTGACATAAGGGAAACCATCTCAGGTCAACTAGTATTTACAAGTCAACATACCACCTCAGCTAAGTCCGACCAAGCTAGTTGAATGTCTTCCGAACCTGACAAAAGGTCACATGTTCCTTCCAAGTACCACAAACTGTCAGTCCTAGGATGCTAAACGTACTGCACGAGACAATCTCGGATGCCACCATTGCATTAAGACCAAACGTATATAATAGAACCACTCAGATACTTCCGTGGAACTCTAGGCTCGGACGCCTTGAGTTACCTAAGGGCAGATCAACCAAGCAAAAGGATCTGTCCGAAGGAGTTACACGGACCCAACGTGCGAAACAGTACTCTCAGAGGGAAAGGTCCAAACTACCCTCCCTGGCCCATTAATTAGTACTGGATTCCTGTTCACTATTGGGCCATGGGCCAAAGGTAACATTGGTGTCCAAATCTGAGGCATACACTTGGCATCATCTTGTGAGTCACCTCATAAGCATATGATAACTATAAATACAGCACCAGGTCCAAGACCTTAAGGTAAGTACGTTCTTGGTATTTTAACCTTCCTCATAACTATTACATTGAGAGTTACCAACTCTCTCTTGAGTAAAGTCTCTTACCAGATTGACATACGCAATCCGGGTAACCCTTTCTAACCCCCCCACCTAGTCCTTTCAGGTACTCCAGCTCGGACAGGTACTACCCCGGACTGCAAGTTGGAGGCGGATCTTAGACTAGGTTACTTGTAATAGTTTAGTTAGTGTTAGAGGTGTCACCCCTCAACACTGTACTCTCAAGTCATCCAGTCTATCAATTTAAATTCAGGTTCATCAACTTCTCGCTCCATCTGGTCATCTGTAGCATATAAATCAACTGTCTTCTTCAGCAAAGCACATTACTGAAAATAATTTTAGCGCTCAGCACCATTGTTTTCGACATCTATGAACAAGACAAATCTATCTTATAAAACATATCACCTATGTTATCAAAAAAAAAAACCATGTCAACAACCCACATTAAAAAAAAAAGTCAAACCAAAAGTAAAACAATACCATCATCAAACACATTACCGAGTAACAACACTTATGTTCCCACCATATTGCACCAATTTCATACAAAACATAGTTGATATTGCATGGAACATAAGCTAAATGGTAGAGAACATAGATTACATTGCAAAATAAGACTTCCACATGGATATATCAACTATTTCATAGCAAACATAGAGCATATTACATAGAACACAAGTCAAATGGTGGAGAAACATGGACTATAATATTTTCACACGGACAGGGCAACTATTTCATAGCAAACATAGTGGAATGTTGAGAACATAGGGTTTATTGGTGAGAATATAGTACATATATGTAAGAGCATAGGACATATTAGTAAAAAACAGAATTCAATATGATGTTGGCAAAAAACTGAGCACAAAACGACAGTCAGGTTTTAAATGAAAACATAGGACATATTCTAGATAACATGGGTAATATTGTTGAGTACACAACACATACACGAAAGAACATGGAAACGGTGTATACCTTAATTTTTCAGACCTAAGTTGATGATTGAGCCAGATTTTGAATGAAAACATTGTTCAGTTCATATGCAAGCACCATTACGCCTCATATAACAAAAAATAGCCAAAAATAAAAAAGGAAAAAATTGCAGGAAAAAAACTTGATCAAAACCCTAGAACAGAAAAATAAAACTAAAAAACAAACGAAACATAGTTGATATTGGAGGGAACCTAAGCTAAATAGTAGAGAACATAGATTCCATTGCAAAATAAGACATTCACATGGACATCACAATTATTTCATAGCAAACACAATGGATATTACAAAGAACATAAGCCAAATGGTGGAGAAATATAGACTATGCTGCAAATAATATATTCTCACAGACAGAGCAACTATTTCATAGCAAACATAGTTGATGTTCCTGAGAACATAGGGTATAATGGTGGGAAGAAAGTACATATACGTAATAACATCGGAAATACATTAAAAAACAGAATCAACAACAATATTGTCAAAAAACAGATCACAAAACGACTGTCAGGTTTTGAATGAAAACATATGACATATTCCTCAAAACATAGGTAATATTGTTGAGAACATAGAACATATAGAAAAGAACATAGAAATGTTTTTTACCATGTTTTTCAGATCTGAGTTGATGACTGAGGTCATGTTTTGAACAAAACTATAGTCCAATCCATGTGCAAGCACGATTACACCTATATAACAAGCAAATTTATGCCGAATTGTTCAACAAACTACCAAAACAACAAAAATCGAAGCACAAACTTCAGTTGGAACCCTTGTTACACCAAATATAAAACAAAAAACCCTCGAACCCCCAATACAAACACGATTTGTGAAAAAACATGTTGAAAATTAACGTTTCTGGCCAATAATGTCATTCATAACACAAGATCACCACCAATGAAGGTTTAGAAAGACTCAAATTGTAGTTTCTCTCTCTCAAAATTGAAAAGGCCTGAAAAGGAGATAAGAAAGAGGAAGAAACTGATTAAACCAAATACTATATACAAGGTCGGGTTATAGAATCTGCATGATCCGCGAGAATTGGAAGGAATTTGAGTTCTTTATTGTAAATTGCAGAATAGTCCTGTCACGCCCCAAAACCAAAATACTTTAGCGCGACCGGCCGTCTATCGTGAGATGGGCTCACGCCAAGACGAAGCCTCAATTTACTTACAAAAAAAAAACAGTTTGAAATAGTGGTAGAGCAGTAAAGGAAATAATTCAGATACTTCAATATCCGAACAGAACAATAACAATTGTCTCAAAAGTCGGACCACTCGTACAGAGTCAAAACAAACTACAGAGTCAACGTCTAAACAAAAAGGAAATCCTAAGAAATGACAGAACTCAGACTTCCGAGCAACCACGCTGAACTCGTCCAACACTAAAGATCATCTGGAAAAAAATGTGTAAGGGTGAATCTCCTGGCACTCTTACCGGATCAAGCAGAGTAGTAAATCATACATATATATACACAATATCACATAGCCGTAAAATGTTCATGGAGTACTTGTAATGTAAAGAGTATCGTAACATTTAGCTCAGACAGAGTCACACTATGACCACTAGTATAAGTCCGGTGTACAGAGGTCGCATGAGCGTAACATAACAGAAAGTTCCCGCTAAAGGAACATGCATGTAAAGCGACGTAATCACCGTCAAAGACGGGCCCAGAATTCATAGGTAAAACTGTGAGCTCAAAACATATTTATTTTCTCCATGTAACAGAAACATAATTTTACACACATCACATGCACCATAAAAAAATACTTTAGGGAATTCACATACTTGATCCTCTTTTAATAGAATATTATATCAAGTCCCATAACATGATATAATAATCATAAGTTATTTGTCAATCGCAAAGATATACATATACATTTTATACGCGAAAAATAGGAGCAAATGTGTCAGAAAATCCCCCTTACCTCAGACGACCTGACTCGATTGCTCGGAACTCACCAACAAATACAGACCGGGTCTACTCAATACCTAAAATAAAATAAACCAAATTACTAAATAAATTTGATAACAGATTACAATAGCAGAACTAAAGCAAGTCAGTGTAGTAGCGCCCTCGGATAAATATTGGAAGTCTCCCAGATAAATTGTACATGTGAAGGTTGATATTTTGGAAACAAACTAAAGCTTGGAGATGTAAAGATGATGGTAATTAAATAAACAGAACTTGGGACAAAATGGATCAACAACTCACGTGGTCAAAGCTAGCTAGAACAAAATGGATTAATTGATATTTGAGGTGCAATGATGATGGTGATGTCACATGCACAATTGGTTTGAATGAGAGACAACAGTAACGAGTCAAAATTGGTGAGAGAGAGAACAGATAGATAAAAGAAACATTGGTCCAGAACAATTAATGGATGAATGACTGAGGAAGAATTACAATGGCACAGAAAAAATGCAAAGGATTGCTTACCGAGAAATGTCTGCAGAAAGCGCTCGATGCCAAAAAGGAATTACTTAACCATATATGTGTCTGTGTTGCGTCTTTTTATCTTTTTGTGTGTGTTTTTCTCGTATTTTGTAGGTATTTGGTTAAACCGCGCTAATTGAAGGAAAAAATGGTGCATTTTATATGCATCTACAAGATATAGAGTTCCAATGCCTCGTATGGATGCTAGAAGTGGAGCGGGAAGGCCAAAATATCAAGAATTGGAGTCAAAAGGCGTCGAAGGGCAAAACCGTCATTCTAGGAGAAACTGGCGACGCCAGTTATTAAACTATCGTACGCCAGTAACTCTCTGCTTCCCTGCGCAGAGAAACTGGCGATGCCAGTTGCGGAACTGGCGATGCCAGTTTCGTTTTTCATGCAGAATTCCGTCTTTTTTCCTGTTCATTTCGGATTAGGTTATTTCACCTATATATATTTGACGAGAACCATTTAATGGGGAACATTCATTATTATTCTTCTCTTCTTTTTGCTTTTCGACCTAGAACCTTTCCAAGGCAATTACCTACCTATTATTGGAGGTGATTGAACCGTTTATCTTGTAATCCGACGATTGACATTGATTGGGAGATTATCTACATAAATTTTCGCATCTATTCGTTTCAGTTCTTCAATTCTACCTAGGGATTGTGACAACGAAAAGTAAATTGTATCAATCCGTTCGAATCTTTGTTTCTTGCTTTTGATAATGTTTGGAGCCTGTTTGTTACAATATTGATTATGACTTTGCATAATTTGAGTGGCTAAACACCCCGATTACTTGTGCATGCTAGATAGGGTGGTGACTGATTCAATGCATGCTAGCTAGGGTTCATGTGATTCGAAGTGCATCGGGTTTAGATTACTTGTGCTTTTTTAGATTAATCGCATATCCTGCTATTAATAGCATTTAACCAATACACCCAAATGTCTTTCGTCTTGCTTCAATCTAACAGGTAGTTGCAAACAGTAATAGTAGGATTAGCAAGATTGATTGTAGCCTAGTGGATTGATTGTAGCCTAGTGGAATTGTCGCCTCCACTAGTACTATTTTTTTTTAACTCATGTCTGTGACAACTTGCGTAATCTATCCTGTGAATCGTATGTATCCTGCTAGCTAGCTTGTTTCACGTTACCGCTCCATAATTCTCCTTATTCATATCATTGTCGTTTAGATTAATCTGTTTTCTAGTTAGATTGCATAAGTAGGTAGATAATATAGAACAAATTCGCTGCCGAAGCAAAAAAAAAAAAAAACCTTTTTACTGCGTTCTTTACTGTAATTACTATTCGTAAACAAGACTCAGCCTAGTAAAGTCCTTCGAGACCGACCTCGGGGTTAACTCCACTATACTACAGGTTTTCGTAGTATTGAGGATTAACTCCTGGCTCTTAAACAAATATTAAAACTTTGATTTTGACACATAACCTATGGCCGAGCTCCGGAATGCTGCAACTTTCCGAGCTGAAGATCTCCGAAGGGAGGCGGTCAGAGAGCCGAAGCAAAGCTTGGCCACTCCGGACAAGGGGAAGACCATGGTTGCCAAGGGTGCTGAAAGGCCTCCGAAGCTAGTAACAAACGAGGTCGGAGCCAGTGGCTCAACTGGTGTGAAGCGTCCCTCCGAGGGTCCGACCCCTCCTCCCAAGAAGTGCAAGGGGCCAATGGTAGAAGACTCGGATCTTGAGTCCGAGGTTGCACGGTTGGCTTCCGTTCCGGTGCAGGAAAGGATTGTGGAGCTTGCTGCTGCTCACCAGAAGGTAATCGTAGTTCTGAACGCACTTGCTAGTTTTGCAATTGTCTTGAAAGTACATCTTTTACTGACTCGGACTTGTATGTTTTTGTCTTTAGCTTACAGCTGCTGTCCGAGCATGTTCCAAGGTGGCGGGACGGAGGGCCACCTTGGAAATCGAGTTGTCCAAGTCCGAGGCTAGTAGAGAGGCCGAGGCAAACAAGGCTGTGGTTTACAAGGAGAAGTTCAAGAAGGCACTTGCTACGCTGAAGGAGTCCGAGGCGGAAAAGGAAAAGCTGAATAGTGCAATTCGGGCCTTGGAGACGGACATAGAGGCCTATAGGGAGGGCATGAGTGACTTCACTGCGATCTCCAGGAACATCAAGGACCGCATGCTCGAGCTTCTACTGACGGTCCGAACCGAGGTTGTCCAGGATTACTTGAATTTGGACGCACATCGGTTCCATTTGGACACCAAGTATGATGCAGCTTGGCAAGATGGCTTCGATGCAGCGGTGGGCCAGCTCCAAAAGAAGGGCCTCATTCCGGATGACTACAACTTGGAGGAGGAAGGGGTGTCAGCCTTCAATGCACTGGATGGGTCCGCTTTCGTCTCAGAGGATGTGGAGGACAGTGCGCTGTTTCCGTCCGAGTTCGTTGAACTCGTATGTGAGGAGAACGAGGAACATAAGTACAATCATGTTGGTCCGTGCCTGCCTGCTTTTGTTCCGGAGGTCCTGATGTCCCATGTGTTTGTGCCCTTTGAGGAGTATGCGGACCACAACCGGGAGTGGCTGAAGATCCTTGGTCCGGTACTAGGCCATGAACGAGACTTGGACCTATTCAAAGAGTGCCTGGAATTCATCCGGAAGAAAATATCCGAGCACCAGGCTTCTCAACATTATGATCCGGAGAGTGCCCCGGTCGTGCCCAACCGGAGTGGCAGGACGACCCTTCTGCGAGCCGGACCAATTGAAGGTGGGGTATGCCCCATGATTAATGTAAAGGTCTCCGGACCTCCGAACAACTTTTATTTGAATAGTTGTTGTTAATGTTGAACAATTTGTCGTTAACTTATTCTGTCTCGGATTCTCTGTTATTCTGCTCATACTGATGCCAGTTCAGAGTGTTCTTTTGCTTCGGATCGGCTCCTATTTGCTTATATGAAATTATTTACCTTTCGTACTTTCATCCATACTCCGAGTAAATACATGCATTCTATACGTGTTTGTTTAATGTATTTCTAGTTCGGTCTGCTGGAAGTACATCCGAGTCGACTCACAATCTCAAACTTGGGGTGACAAACAAACAAATTTTGAGGATCGGTTCGGACTCATGTAGCTATGGTCCGAACAGATCGTTTTGAATCTATGTGATCATAACATCAGAAATATCTTAGCATTATTCCGCTCAAGTGATCGTGACTCGGACCGCCTTAACCAAATTAGGTCGAGTAAACTTTATAGGTCCGGATACACGTAGGTTGAAGTCTATCGAACTTGAGTATCCGAATCATAAAGTCTTGTAAACGATGAGTCGTGCCATGAGTTGAGGAGTGGTTTGGAGTAATAATTTAGTCCGAACCATTCGATTCTTCGGTGGGTCTAAAGTGGAGGCCCAATATTAAAGGCCCAACTCAGGCCCAAGCCCATCATTAACCGTTACATTGCAAGCGTTCCAATGTGATTGGTCAATGGCGTCTATAAATACCTAGACATTGTACGACTAATTTGAACATTTTTTATTTGTATCAGTGAGTGATTCGGATCTTTTAGTTCGGATTCTATCGATTGGGTCGATTCTAACGTTCCTATGTGTGATCCGCCTTGTAGGAGCCTTTTGGTTGTCCGAGGGCCTTGTATGAGTCGGATCTCATTGGGGACGATGAGATTGGACCACTCGAACATGTTGGAACTCTTATACTAGTTCGGAGAGTCGATTCGTGGACCCATCCGTCTCTTCCACCATTTACCATTTTCTGTGAGTCTTTCGAACTCGAAAATGGTTATGGTTGAAGAGATAGATGGTTCAAGGAGCTTCCCAGTAGGCGCTTCATTCAGAATCATGTATTTGGGAGCTTCGGAGAAATCACGCTTCGGTTCGGAGGATCAATTCCTTGATCCGTCCGCCTCTGCAACACTTCAACATTTTCTGTGAGTTGTTATTGCCTAACTTGAAAATGTTGGTGGCTGCAGAGGTAGATGGTCCGAGGACTATGCCGTTCGGATGTCATTGCTTCGGATGCCGTGACTCAACTCGGTTCTTGAGAACCCCTTTTTTTTACTTAGGATTTCTGAGTCTGAATCGTTGGTTCTTACACTTTTGTGCAAATTTGTAAAACAGATCTTAGGAGTTTGATCATGTGGTGTTTTGTATAGTAAATGTCTATGGCTCGGAGAGGTGAGTCCGAAAAGTAGAATTAAGTCTGAGATAGATGTAATCGAAAAAGATAAAAGTTGTATTGATTTGACGTAAACGTAATTACAACTGGTGGGCTTCAGGGCCAAAGAGCAAAAATAGGCAAAAGTAAGTAATTGACGTAGTTCTTAGGCATAAAACTTCTGAAGGTTCTTGGCATTCCAAGTTCTCTTCAAGACCCTGCCCTGATCATCTTCTAACTCATAGCTTCCATTGACCCTTGCTCCAATGATCTTGTAAGGACCTTCCGATTTGGGTTTGAGCTTTCCAACATTACTGAGGATGTCAGCCCTTCTAAGAACTAGGTCGCCAACCTGTAGATCCTTAGCATAAACGTGATTGTTGTAGGCTCGGGCAGCTGTTGCTTAGTATCGGTGGATGTTAGCTAGTGCAGTGTCTCTTTTGTCCTCAAGCAACTCCAAATCATAGATCCTTGCCACTTCATTCTCAATGGGTTGATACTGTTGAATCCTTTAAGTTTCAACTGCGATTTCCGAAGGAATGATTGCTTCAGTGCTATAGACTAACGTAATGGATGTCTCCTGAGTAGCAGTTCTAGCGGTGGCACGGTGAGCCCAAAGTACCCCGTCCAAGTCATCCGCCCAACTCCCCTGAGAAGTTCTGAGCCTCTTTTTTAGCATCTTAACAATTGTCTTGTTCGTTGACTCTACTTGGACATTAGCTTAGGGATAGCCAACTGATGTGAATCGTTGCTCTATCTTGAAGGATTTGCACCATTCCTTGAGTTTGGCTCCGGAGAATTGAGCTATATTGTCTGAGACAAGGATCCTAGGTAGTCCAAAGCGACAAATGATGTTTTTCCAAATGAAAGTTATCACTCGGTTCTCAGTGATGGTGGATACGGCTTCCGCTTCGACCCATTTGGTAAAGTATTCCACAGCAACAATGAGGAACTTCTATTGGTGAGTACCGCGGGGGATATGACCGATTATATCTATCCCCCATTGATCAAACAGACAGGCTATGATTGACGGAATCATAGGGTTTGTAGGGCGGTGAGGAACGTTGGCATAGTACTAACAATCATCACATGCTCGAGCAAAGTTTGAAGCGTCCTTATCAATTGTTGGACAATAATAGCCTTGCCTTATGACTTTCTATGCTAAAGCCCTGCCTCCGGACTGACTCCCACAACTTCTGCTATGTATCTCCTCCAAAATAGTTTTAGCCTCTTGTGGTCCAAGGCACCTCAAGTGAGTGCCACTAAAAGACTTCTTATAAAGATCTTCCCCAAGGATAAAATATCTAGTGGCTCTGCAAATAACTCTCCTTGCTTCCTTTGGATCTGAGGGTAAAGACCCGTCCTTGAGATAATTGAAGATGTCTGTCATCCAAGTATGTTTAGTGCTTAAAAGCAAGATATGCATGCCCGGACTCATGAGTGAAGAAGTCCTAAGAGTCAATAGGATGATACTTCTAGTGTCCAATGCTCCTGAAGCTGATGCATACTTTGAGAGTGAGTAAACTTTCTCATTCCATTCCCTATTGAACCTTTCCAGCGTGAATTCTTCAAAGTCCTCTACCTCTTTTTTGAGCCACTCCAAGTATTTTATCATGTTAGGCCCTTAGCGGCGAAGGGCCCCGAGAACTGAGATTCAACTAGTTGTGAGTCGATGTAAGCTTTGATCGTTTTCAGTTGGAGGGATTTTGCCATCTTGATTTCGACAAGGAGTGCCTCGTACTCAGCTTCATTGTTGGTTAACTTGAAATCAAGTGTGATGGCATAATCCAGCTCAGCACCTTCAATACCTCCAAGTCTACCGGTAGAGGATCCATCTTCATGTAGTGTCCAAGTGTCTTTTCCTTATTCTTCGGGTTCTACAGAAGCATCGGTGTTCTTATCTTCTGGGATCACCCCATGCTTCTTGGCAGAAGATGCAAGAATAGGAGTGTTTGACAACTCATCCAAAAGGAAAATGTGTCTCAGTCTGAGAGAATTTTCCATAGGTTCAGATGAAAATCCCTTGAATTGAGTGTCACCATAGATTTCCCATTCTGCTTCTTTCTCAGTGACTCTCGCTTGCTTGGAGAGGTTCATTCCTTGTGTTATCATCCAGCACTCAGCTTCTCCTACCTTGTCATTGTCATTTTCCTCATCCTTCTCTAGGTAATCGACTAAGAAGTCGGCTATGATTTGCGCTTTCTTTGCTGACGGAGCTCGATATCCGATATCGTATTCGCTTAGCTCAATTGCCCATTTGGACAGGCAGCCAAATTGATCTGGCTTTCCAAGGACTTGTTTCAAAGGTTCACTAGTGAGAACCACAATCCTGTGTGACTTGAAGTAAGGCTTTAATCTTCGGGCAGTGTATACCAAAGCATATGCCAATTTCTCAATTCGAGCATACCTAGTCTCCGCTCCAGCTAGAGCCTTGCTTAAGTAGTAGACAGGCATGTGATCGTTGTATTGGATCCGAAATAGCACGGAACTCATAGCCTCGTCGGTGACATCCAGATATAAGTAGAGAGGTTCTCCCTCCACTGCTTTGGCCAAGAGTGGTGTTGAGAGGAGATATTTCTTTAAACTGTCAAAGGCTTCTTCACACTCTCTGGTCCACTCAAACTTATCCCCTTTCCTCAATACCTTAAAGAAGGGTAGGTTCTTTTCCGCTGATCTGGAAATGAAGAGGCTCAAGGACATAACTCGCCCTATGAGCTGTTGGACTTCATTGATGGTTTTCGGTTGTGCAGGTCTAGAATGGCCTTGATCTTTTCTGGATTGGCACTGATGCCTCTTTTTGTGACCATGTAACCGAGAAACTTATCCCCTTTCACTCCAAAGATGCATTTCTCAGAGTTCAGTTTCATCCCATACTTCCTCAAGATAGAGAAGCAATTGTTGAGGTGCTCGATGTGTTTCTCCTTTGTCTTGCTCTTAACCAACATGTCATCATCAACATACACTTCCATTGTTTTGCCAATCTCTTCTTTGAACATTTTATTTACCAGACGTTCGTATGTAGCTCCGGCATTTTTCAGTTCAAATGGAATAACCTTGAAGCAAGAAACTCCTCCAGCCGCAAAGAAGGTTGTCTTCTTAATGTCTTCTTGAGCCATTATGATTTGATAAAACCCCTGATAAGCGTCCATGAAGTTTAGAAGAGCACATCCGGCTGTGAAGTCCACCAGTTGGTCGATCCGAGGCAAGGGATAAGGATCCTTTGGGCAAAACTTGTTAAGCCTAGTAATGTCATTGCACATCCTCCATTTCCCTGTAGCCTTCTTGATGAGAACGACATTGCAATCCCAATCTGAATATCTCACTTCTTCAATGTGTCCCGCTTTCATGTGCCTCTCAACTTCCCCGGCTATGATAGCGTCCTCAATGGGTCCAAACTCTTTTCTCTTTTGGCGGATATATATGATCGAAGGATCCATGTTCAGACGGTGAATAGCTATCCTTGGATCTATCCCCTTAAGATCGTCCGTGCTCCAAGCGAAGACATCACCGTTGCTTTTCAGGCAAGCTATGAGTTTCATCTCAACCTCAACGCTCATCTCAGTTCCAATCCTAGTTTTCTTTTCAAGACTTCCTTCTATCAATTGGATCTCCTTTAGGGTCTCATGAGGTTCAATCCTTGCATCCTTAGGAAATTTTGATTTTCAAACTCTCTTCCATGATAAGATCGAATTCTGTTTACACAGGAATTATGCACATTCTTAAAATGCACACAAAGAGTTTTGAAGATGTGTACAGTCTTAGATTTTTCTTTGAGAAAAGATACCCAAGTAAAACTAGAAAAATCATCTACAATCACAAATATGTAGAGTTTACCACCCAGACTAGCAACATCAATAGAACCCATCAGGTCCATATGCAACAGTTCAAAACATGCATGAGTTCCACTCTTTTGACTTTCAACAGTTAGAGGTTGATGAGAAGCACAAACTTGTTTTCCTTTCAAACAGTCCCCACAAACAAGTTTGCCAGGGCTTGTTAGTTTTGGAAGTCCTAACACAGCTTCAGTTTTAACCAGTTTTTCTAAATTTCTGTGATTAACATGACCTAATTTATTATGCCACAAAATAGATTCATTCAGATGAACAAAATTTCACTTTAAACAGGAATTCATCACATAACAGTTATCCTGAGACCTAGTACCTGACATGATACAATCATAATTATCATTGAAGACAATGCAAGATTTTTTGTCAAAGTACACATGAAGATTAGGGGTGTTCACCATGTGTCTTATCTGTCAAATCTGGCGATGAAACTTCTTGGAGAGGAGAGGCGTTCTAACCGTCCGGCCTAGTCGGGGTAGTTGACCGACTAGCCTCTGGTCATGTTGATTATTTTAGAGAGAAATAAATATCAAAATGCGTCTTTAGTTCGTACCATTTGATGCAGATAGTGTGGCAACAAGGCATGCTTGTTTGTCTGTTTTTGCTTGCAACCAGACTCGGTAAGTGGATTGAGATGGTTGGAGTACACAGAGCGCTCTTATCTGCCTGCACTCTGGGACTAGTTTAATTGTGCTTCCTGATTTGTTGATCACTTCGGCGTGTTGAGGTCCCTGTGGGCTTTTCTTTGGTGGTTCTCTCGGCCTGTGAGGTCTACGATGGAACATTGAATGGACCCCCCTGCGAGGGGGGGGGGGGGGCAGTTGACCGACCGGCCTAGCTGGGTTAGGTGTCCAGCTAGCCACTGGTCAGGTCGGCTAATTTTAGTGAGTAATCAATCTCATAAATGCAAGTAATTGTGCCTTGGCAGCAGGTGGCAAGCCACTTGTGGAGCGATATTTGCACACATTGGACAAAGTGGATGACCAAACATATTACTGTTTGGATCGTGTAATGATGAGGACATTTTTGGTCAGCCTACGAGTTCTGATGGATCATTGTTGACAAGATGTCCTGAGAGCTTGGATAGGTCCTGCATTGGTGATCCTGCAAGAACGTTGGACCCCCTTGGGGAGGGTAGGGGGTGCGTTAGACCGACCTGCCCAGCTAGGTTATTTAACCGACTTGCCCCTAGTCAGATCGGTTGTTTGGAGGAGAAGTCAATCTCGTTAGATAACATTTGACTATACCTTAGCTGTGGGTGACATGTTGTCTGCGGAGAGAAGTTTCTATGGAAAAGTAGACGGTCAGTCATCAACCGTTTGTGGTCGTGTGATTCTCTGGATCTTCCTAGTTGGTTGATGACTTTACATGGATTATAGACGTCAGGTATCCTGATGGAATAATTAGCACCGTGGTTGGTTGGCTACAAGAAATTTGGACCCTCTTGGGGAGGGGGGGGGGGGGCGTTAGACTGACCAGCCCAGTCGGGTTATTTAACAGGCTTGCCCCTAGTCAGGTCGGCGTTATATTAAAGAGGAGTTAAACTCAAACATGAGTGTATGGAATGTTTTTCAGGTGGATGACATTTCAATTGTTGGCTATCTGTCGTCCTTCATTAGTTTCCAGCATGTAGGCTCCGTTGCGTACTACCTTTGCTATTTTCTAAGGGCCTTCCCAATTTGATCCAAGCTTGCCAGCACTTGTCTCCTTAGTGTTCTGGAATACCCTACATAGAACCCCATCATCTTGCTTGAATGTTTGTAGGTGTATGTTCTTGTTGAAGTGTAGTGCAGCCCTCTGTTGGTAGGCGGTACTCTGAATCATGAGACGGCAAAAGCTGCTATACATGAGTGGAGTTGGCTTCCGCAACTAAGGAGATCAAAAAGTTGAAGGCGGAACTGTGTGCGGTCAAGCAGAATGAGGACCATCAATTGATCTTGAACGAGCATGTAATCTGCTTAAAAGCCATAAACATAGGGGTGCTATTAGCTATTATCAAGAGCAAGTCATGATGTGTAATATGTATGTGACCGAGCATGGAGTGGCAATTCCGAGTCAGTCTGTTGATCGCTCGGAGGAGGGTGCTAGTGGAGTCGATACCACTAAGTAGTTTCCTGTTGGATGGTGAAACTTTGGTTGTCTGACGAACTGTTTCTTTCGTCATCATGTTGTATGTCGCTCTTCATGCTCGATTTGACTACTTTGTACTTTTTGTCATTCGTGATTGAACATTGTGATTCGTATTACCCTCATAGGGTTAGATCAGTTATGTATGTTCGGTATCTCGTCATATTTTATCTCGGTTTGTTCCCGGGGCGTCTTAAGCCGTGTAGGCTCTTTAATTTCATGTCTCGTATTTTGTAGAATCTTTTGGAGCGTGACCTCATTTATCGCTCATATGTCTTGTATTGAACTTTCATGATAATTATAACAAACACGATTTCGAATACGTTACACAAGAAGTGCATGCAATTGACTAAAATTATCAAACGTGAGTAATGTAGCTCAAAGTGAGTAATACATATGAAGCTATTGACGTTTTTGTCCTCGGAATTTATACCAAAACGTATTTCATCGATAGTAAGGCAAACATATTCATAAATCATGCAGTCATGCTTATATTACAAGTCTAATTTGAATGAAATGTTGCGGACTAACCTCGAAGCAACGCGCTTAACGCTGTTGGACTTTGTCTACTAGGTGTGTCCCACAGTTTAAGCTGTAGTCCGAAGGAGTAGCGTTTGAACTATTATCGTGTTCGTTTGCCTACTTCGTTGTATCATGCTCAAACTTGTTAGTCAGTCAGTCATTATGCTTATATTTGGGTACCATGCTTGGTCTGTCAGACAACAATTTCAGTCAACCCGCATTTGGGTGCCATGCTCGGAATTTATCAAACGTGAGTAATTTAGCTCAAAGTTTGTAACACATGTGAAGCTAATGACATTTTTGTCCTCGGAATTTCTACCAAAACCTATTTCATCGATAGTATGGCAAACATATTCATAAATCATGTAGTCATGCTTATCTTACAAGTCTAATTTGAATGAGACGTTCCGGACTAACCTCGAAGAAACGCGCTTAGCGCTATGGGATTTTGTCTACTAGGTTTGTCCCACAGTTTAAGCTCTAGTATGAAGGATAAGTGTTTGAACTATCTTCGTTGTATGATGCTCAAACTTGTCAGTCAGTCGGTCATTATGATTGCATTTGGTTGCCTTGCTTGGTCTGTCAGACAACAATTTCAGTCAGCCCCCATTTAGGTGCCATGCTTGGTCTGTCAGACAGCTATATCAGTCAGCTTGCATTTTGGTTTGTTAGACGATTCACATTGGGGGAGTTCACCACGTGTCTTATCTGTCAAATTTGGCGATGAAACCTCTTGGATATGGGAGGCGTTTTAACCGTCCTGCCTAGTCGGGTTAGTTGATCGACTAGCCTCTGGTCATGTTGATTGTTTTAGAGAGAAATGAATACCAAAATGCATCTTAAGTTCATAACTTTTGATGCAAATAGTGTGGCAACAAGGCTTGCTTGTCCGTCTGTTTTTTGGTTGCAACCAGACTCTGTAAGTGGATAGAGATGGTTGGAGTAGACAGAGAGCTCCTGTCTGCCTGAGCTTTGGGACTAGTTTACTTGTACTTCTTTATTTGATGATGACTTAGGCATATTGAGGTGCCCTGTGGTCATTATATTGGTGGTGCTCTAGGCTTGTGAGGTCTACGATGGGAGATTGAATGGACCCCCTTGGGGGGGGGGGGGCAGTTGACCGACCTGCCTAGCTGGTTAGGTGATCAGCTAGCCTCTGGTCAGGTCAGATGATTTTAGTGAGAAATCAATCTCATAGATGCAAGTAATTGTACTTTGGCTGCGCGTGGCAAGCCACCTGTGGAGTGATGTTTGCACACATCGAACGAAGTGGATGACCAACCATCTTACTGTTTGGATTGTGTAATGACGAGGACCTTTTTGGTCAGCCGACGACTTCTGATGGATTATTGTCGTCGAGATGTTTTGACAGCTTGGATATGTCCTGCATTGGTGATCCTGCAAGAACATTGGACCCCTAGCGGGGGGGGGGGGGGGTAGATCGATCTGCCCAGCCGGGTTAGTTAACAAAATTGGACTATACCTTTGCCGTGGGTGACATGCTGCTTGTGGAGAGAAGTTTCTCGGGCAAAGTTGACGTCAAGTCATCAACCGTTTGTGTTCATGTGATTGTCTGGATCTTCCCAGTTGGTTGATGACTTTACATGGATTATAGTCGTCAGGTGTCATGACGGAATAATGAGCTCCATGGTTGGTTGGCTGCAAGAAATTTGGACCCCCTTGCGGAGGGTGGTCGTTAGACCGACCTGCCTAGCCGAGTTAGTTAACCGGCTTGCCCCTAGTCAGGTCGGCATTATTTTAAAGATGAGTTAACGTCAAACATGAGTGTATGGAATGTGTAGCCTCAAAAGTGATACCTTTTCAGGTGGATGACATTATAACTATTGGCTATCTGCCGTCCTTCCTTTGTTTCCAGCTTGTAGGCTTCGTTGCCTACTACCTTTGTGATTGTAAGGGCCTTCTCAATTGGGTCCAAGCTTGCCAGCTCCCGTATCCTTAGTGTTCTACAATACCCTACGCAGAACCCAGTCATCTTGCTTGAAGGTTCGTAGGCGTATGTTCTTGTTGAAGTGTTGTGTAGCCCTCTATTAGTAGGCGGCACTTCGAATCATGGCTCTTCCTTGAGTTTGTCAACCAAGTCGAGCTCGTGTGTCAATTCTGCCTTGTTGGTATGTTCATTAGCCATTTTGTATCATACTGTGGGTAGCCCCACTTCTATGGATATGACTGCTTCGGTCCCATATGCCATGTTGAATGGTGTTTCTCCAGTTGGAGTCTGTGGTGTGGTTCTGTAAGACCACATGATGCCTGGAAGTTCATCTTCCCATGCTCCTTTTGCTTGTTTCAACCATTTTTTGAGTTTGTTCTTGATGTTCTTGTTGGTTGACTCCACTTGTCCATTTGATTTAGTATAGCGTGGAGTTGAGAAAATCTTGAAACTTATAGCTTATGAACTGGGAGCCATTGTCTTTCACGATTTCGTAGGTGACTCCGTACCTGCAAATCACATGTTTCCAAATGAATCTTTTTTACCTGTGTCACGGACTTGTTTGAAGGCTTCTGATTCCACCCACTTGGCGAAGTAGCCAGTGACTGCTAGCATGAATACTCGTTGGCCCAGTGCAGTAGGTAATTTTCCTACTATGTACATCCCCATTTCATAAAAGGCCAGGGAGCAATGGATGGATGTAGTTTCTCTGGAGGAAGATGGCTGATTTGTGAGTGCCTTTGGCTTGAGTTACATCATCTCACAAAGTCTATAGCATCAGCCCTCATAGTTGGCCAGTAGTACCCAGTTGTGAGTGCTCAGTGTGAAAGGCTTCTGATGCGTCAAATCAAGTCTTTAATTTGTTTATAGCCAAAGGCACAAATCAAGATCACTAGAAACCCGTAGTGAAGTGTTAAGTTGCCCCGAGTGTCATTCTCGAAGGACTTGACTAAGCTTTGTTTGCAAATGTAAGTTTAGTTAATCGACTGGAAAGCAAGTAAAATAGGTAACAGAGATTTGTGATAAGTTTGTGCTTCAAAACAGATGTAACTCAAGGTTTGTTATGAAAAACCCAACCAATCAACTCTATTTGAATACCTCTAGAAACAATCCTACAAAGAACGCTACGCTTTATCTCTATAAAGAAACACCAGTCGGTGGTATGTAAATGGTTCATCCTAGCAAGTAAGGTTTTTAATGAAGGATAAGACTTTTAAAAGTGAAATCGCTTAATGAACGTAGTAGAGTCGGCTATTCTAATAGTCAGCGTTTGTAGTCGAATGTGTTGGGCTTAAATCGTAAGTAACCTTGAGGGTGAAAATCCCTCTTGTAGATTTTGGGTATCAGGAAATGATTTCTAAAGCATTGAACTATAAACAATTCGCAAGATTAAACAAACAGTGAAGCTATGTGATGTGACAATGAAATGTGCGATATAGCATACTTTTAGACCCTCGTTTTTCCCCTATATGCAATATTTGTATCGTTTTATGGTCAATTACCAACTTTGCGTGTTTTATGTAGGTCATGATCGCGGTTTTGAGGATTTGCATGATTTCAGGCACCAAAACGGCATAATTGTGCCAATTCGGGACAAGGAAGCAAATACGCCGGATTGACCGTTGCACGGAGGTTGAGGAGTCAAAACATGTCATACGACCAATCGATGCGAAGATAACTGAAGATGGAACAACTTTGTAGAAGACCACTTTTCGAGGAAACGAAGTTACGAAGCCCGAAATTGAAGAACTGAAGAAACAGATTCGAATCTGCAGGGATCATAGATGGCGGCCGCCAGGGGACCGTGGAAGGCCTTACTAAGGTCCACAAGCGAGCGCATTCAGCCTTCTATTTATTCCTGGGCTGCTCTGTTGGCCAGTTAGACTGAGGCCCGCCTTCCTAAACCTTCCATATTGAAGAATGTCGGTTTGGAGGTCGAAATTTCACCTATAAATAAGAACTCAGGGGTCTCAGATTTTACATAGCTCACAAAGCGTTCTCCTTGAGAGAGAACAAGTCCTCGGGAAAGTGAAACGTCAACCCGCTGGCCTTGAGGCACCCAGAAGGAGGAAACGCTAGAAGAAGTAGCACGAAGAACATCAGAGACTAAGCTTTTTCTTCCTTTCTTCTTAGATTTCGATTAATGTTCCAGAATGACTATGAGTAGCTAACTTTCTTTTGTAAAGGCGAACCGCTGTAACTCTGCTTTAGCTACTTCTTTACATACCGTGATATATTAATGCAATAGTTATTCGACGTAAATTGTGGTTGTACAACTCTATACATCCTTCGTGGTGTGATGTTCTACTGAGTGACACATTATTTTAATGAAACTGAGTAGGGGAACTCATGCCGACTGCACCTTGAGCACCATAGTATTATGCCCTGCTGTCGTTAGAGGTAACCACGTAGGATTTTAACTAGGAAGTTGGGAGTAGCATAGTAGAAGGAGGTTGGGGAACCTTTACACCTTTCCATCATTGATTTACAAACAAAGCAAATTAGGGTTTACTGCGATTTGATTATTCTGTCTGAGATAAAAATTGTTTACTTTTCTGCATTCAAGTACAAAGTTATTTGCTTGTTCCTATGCTAAGTGTCCCTGGAGAACGACATCCCGAGTTAACTTTCCGCTATAAACTGTGAATTTGAGGAATTCCGACTTATAAATTTAAAATTTATTGTATTTGGAGATTACAGGTTCTACATCAGAAAATGAAATCTCTGAGTGCACATTAAAATTTGGAGCCGTTGCCGGGGATACTTGACCGCTCAAGCAAGTTTCGACCGACCGAGATAAGTTGATATCTTTCTTTCGCTTTTTAATTTATGCACTGTCTTTTTAATACGTATAGCATAAACCCAAAAAAAATCATTAAATCTGTGAGAATCTGTCTCCACAGCAAAAAATTCAAAAATATTTTTTCCCATATTAGTTTATTTTCTTATTCAAAAACTCCAAAAAATACGTAATTTTAGATTTTTGTTTATTATCGTTCTAGTATTATCTATTCATATCTGCAAAGGTTTGTCTGTTAGTCTTTATGCAAGTTAGGAGAAACGCGGGAACACTAGTAGTACCGTTTAATGACGATATAGATAAGCTTGAAAGTCGAAGACTGTTTACTGCCGCAATGGAAGCATCCAACAACATGAGAGGAGAAGAAAACAGCAACGACAATCCATCTGGGAATGTCAAAACTTCTGAACTTGAACAGCTGCTTAAGATCCGATTTGAGATTCAAGCTGAAAGGCAAGAGCTGGAATAGGAAAGGCTAATGATAGCCGAGGAAAGGTTGAGGTTAGATGAGAACCGGAGAAGGGATAACTACGCAAGGGTGGAATTGGTGAACGAAGACGACAGACCCATGCGCGACTATGTTATGCCAAGACTTACCCCCCATACCTCGAGCATCTATCTGGAAATGATCGCAACAAAATATGATCGGAAAGGAACTCATCTGAACCAGCTACCACACTTCTACGCGAGCCCGACAGAAGACCCGATGCACTATATGAGAGAATTCTACGCAGTGGTTGGAGGAATACCATTGAACGGGCTCACGGAATGTCAACTCAGATGGAGAGTCTTCCCTAACTACCTAAAGGACAAGGTGAAGAGCTGGCTTATCTCACTACAGCCAGGTTGTTTGACTACATCCGACCTGAAGAGCCAAATCTAAAAATTCAACCAGCTGGACGGAGAAACGTTCTATGAAGCGTGGGAAAGGTATGAGGATCTACTTGACAGGTGCCCGATGCACTCCTACACACTGTTCGATAAAGTCAGCAACTTCTACAAGGGAATTGACTCTATCAGCCAGGCACATATTGACGGAGCATGTCAAGGAAATCTACTGGACGTTCCCCCAAGAAGGATTTGGGAGGTATGTGAGAACCTCAGCGAAAACTCAATGCAAAAGGGATGAGGAAAATGCACGTGCAAGTTCAACAAAGAGACTGGATGATATTGAGGCTGAACTATCTAGGAGAAGATGGACTGTGGTACCCCGATCCGAGAGAACTTACCTCCTTACCGGAAAACCACTCGCCTAGACTTTATTTCAAGTTATCAAATCATCTTTCAGAAAGGGTTGGAACGGTCAGGTAATAAGTCGAAGAAACCAAACAATTAAAATAATTTTAACAAGGCAAAATTATTTAAAACCCTTTTATTCAAACCCAGAAATATATACATACAGAAGTTCTAGATAAGCTTCTTTCGAGTACTTCCCAAAGTGTACGAGGTTAAGGAAGCATCAAGTATAATTTACATGGATTTCACAAGGCTAAGTAGTCCCTTTTTATTCAAGCAGCAAGTTCAACAAGCATATTATTCACAGACAAGTTCCTACCACTACTCATTCATTATGAAGAAGGAAACAAGGGAGAGGGTAAGTCTTCAATGACTTAGTGAAATAAGAAAGGTAAGAAAGAAAATAACAATAATCTGGAACAATGAAAGAGTGAAGGTTTTGGAGGATACAAGAAGAGTTCACGATCATGTACCAACCGTCAACCTTTTATATATACTACCTTATTCTCCCACGCGAGGAGCTACTCGATTCACGGCAACATGCTGATTTTAGAATGTAAGATACAACCAGCTTCGACTCTACCATACTTCCAAGGTATGATCTAAATTCATTACTTTAAACCAACGGTCCTTCCTGCTCGGTAGTTATACGTTACAGTCCTAGGGCCCAAGAATCACGCATGATTTATATAAACACCACGAGTATGATATTAAACTGAAATAGTTACTGTATCACGAGATAAGTTCAGGAATCAAGCTTAGAACAAGAGAAGTTGATGATATGGTGCAAAACAGAAGGTGTTTGTTAGGAATATCTATTAGTATTTTGATCACTCATCACATGTTCTTATCTTAACCAGAAAGGTGATTAAGTGCTCTTGGTTCACTTGAACATTGTAAAAGAGGAAATCACTGAGTATGATTAGTCTAGTAAATCTTGTATTAGGATTATAGGTCTCTGAGTGTAATTTTTATTTCAAGAAGACCATGAAGATCAATCCTAGCAATGGAGCTTTTCTGAAGATTAGAAAACTGAAGATTGCACAAGGTTTATGAAGACACAAAGGTTTAGTCTAACTCAGAAAGACTATGTCCTTAATCCTTTCTTAAGTATATTAACTTACTTTCGAGATATGATTCTGGACATATGACATCATGAGTATGGAGCATGCAAGCCATCAGAATGGCTCATGTATCCGTTGAGACTAAAGACCAGTGAACAGTACTATGCATTAAATGCATCGGCAGAATTGCTGCAAAAAGCAGTCCTCTCTGAAAAATGAGATAGTGACTTCTGAGTACATAGTTCAAGATATAAACGGATATAATTTGATAGAGAGCACAACGGATACAATTCAAACACCTCTCAAATTTATCTATATATATCACACACTTAGATGCTTGAAGAACATACCTTAGAACGCTCTATCTTGCAAACTTACCATCAAGCAAAGTATTCTCTCAAGCACTCTACTACCCTTTCTGAAAGCTTTCTGTTGCTTGAAGAATCACTAGTAGTTCTAAGTTGTCCTGAACCTTAACAAGAGATTGTTATTCGTGAAAGAGTTGAACTATCAGATAACATTTCTGAAACTCATTCTCCAGAACGGACACCAATTACATGGGTCAGTAAAGAGAAGACTGTCATCCACTGAACAAGTGTATTAAGTAGTCTTGTTCTATTAGGCTCTCTGAAAACATAACTGAAAAGTTATACGAGAAGCCTCTCTGACAAACCATATAACCAACACCATCAAGGCGTGGAGTAGAGGAAGTACTTGATTTGGGAAATCAGGGAATAACTCCAAGGTTATCTGAGTAGAGGAAGTACTTAGCTCTAGGAGTTGGGGAATAACTCAGGGGGAACATTTGGTTGGGAACCATTTGTTTAGGAATCTTAGAATAGGATTATTGTAAGTTGAACTGAATTATCTATTCTAGTGAATTCTAGGTCTCAGAATGACCGAAGTGGATTAGTTGGAGGATTACGCCACCTCCAGATACCACTATACTTGCTGTGTTATTTACCTTTCTGTATTTACATTTCAGCAAAGCACACACACACTTACTTATTGTTTCTGCACCTACCTATCTTAAAGTCTTTCGCGCTCTGAATTTAAGTATCAGAAACCCCCAGGTTTCTGAGAAACTGTGTTTATCGGTAAAAGTTTTAAAAGACTATTCAACCCCCCCCCCTCTAGTGTTTTACTTTGCCGTTATCTGGACCAACAAGTGGTATCAGAGCAGGAGGTTCACAAGCCTTCTGCACTGAACCTAGATCCCCAGATAGGTGAAGGAACTTTGTCCCTTTCTGAGGACTATATAATTTGTGTGTTAAGTGTGCAGGTATGTCTCTGAGTGATGCACCCGTTCTGAAGCCAGAAAACTATTAGAAATGGAAGAACAACATGATGCTCCATCTGGAGGCCATTAGTGATGAGATGATCTATGCCATCAATGAAGGGCCTATCAAAATTAGACAACTCAAACAAGTTATTGAGGTGTCTGATGGAAGAAAAGCCTCAGACAAGGAAGATGGAAGCGAGGACATGGCTGCTAGTGATAGTGGTCATGTTGCTCGTGGAAGCATTATATATGAAGACAAGCCAAGAGAGCTCTGGAGATCTGAAGATGCCAAGAGATACAGATTGGATGGTCAAGCTCGTAATATAATCATCAGATCAACACCTGAGCACATACAGTGTAAAGCGTAGGTGCTAAAAAGCGAAAGTGCTCGCAATTGATTGAAGAAATCTGTGCCGGAACTGAGAAAACCAAAGAAAACAAGTTCGAAGTTCTTAAATTGAAGTTCCAAAACTTCAAACAAGTTCCCACTGAAACTCTAGAAGAACTTGATTTTAGATTTACTACTCTTATGAGTGATATGGCTGCACTTGGTGAAAGCAATAGATACTCCCACTCAGAAAAGATTAAGACTATTGTCAGAAGTCTCAATCACAACTGGGAACACACTAAGTTCTTTTAATTCAATCAAGGGATGCCAAATATTACTCCAGTAGAGCTCTTCTCTCATCTTGCTACTGTAGACTATGAGACAACTCAGAGAGAACAAACAGCTAAAAAGTTTCAAAGTGTTTCTCTAGTTTCTCAAGGTACTTCTGAAAAGAAGGATACCAAAGAAGCATCTGAAGAAAATGCTCTTGCAGTAAGACACATGAAGAAATTTGTGATTCAAGAGATTGAGAGAAGAAAAGCTAAAGAAAAGCTGAAAAAGCATCTTAGCCATAACTATCATCATTACAAGAACATACAAGTGAACAACTCTCTGAACACCCCCATTCAGAAAGGCGTTAGTACTGAAGCTGCAGAAATAGGAAATGATATCTGCTTCTATTGTCAAAAGCCTGGTCACTTCAAGAGAGATTGTCCTGCTTTAAACAAGCTCAAGACAGGTTACAAGAAGGACAGAAGAAATTTCAAGAGAAATCAAAGGGCCTTACTGGCTGAAGAAAGGAAGAAGATTCAAATTCAACTTGATGCTCTAGACTTTGAGACAGATTCTAAAGATGGAGATTCAGATGACTCAAACCTACCATCACCAGAATTGTGTGGAATCACCCATGATGTAATTGACTTCGGCCTTAAGAAGAAAGAAATGTGTGGAGTTGCTGAGATTGCTAGTCCAGAAATCTCCAACATTGAAATGTGTCTTATGGCTGATGATGTAACTAACAATTCACAATTTCTGTACTATGAGAGTTATGATGGAATTGAGGATCTGGAGTTGGTCAAGAGTGAATTGGATCGTTATGACAAATAATTTCTGGAAGCACAATCCAAAACCAGAATTCTAGAGGAAAGCAAAGAAACTCTTGAAAAAGAGGTTTCTGAGCTAACCAGAGTATCTGAGAACAAGAACGCTGAAATAGTCTTTCTGAAATCTCAGATATCTGAGAATGAAAATTCTCACAAACTAGCGTTGGATGAACTTACTAAGAAAATGATGAAGCTGCTTTATGAGAATAAAGAACTGAGAAAGAAAGAGCTATCCTTCTAATCTTATGCAAAGGCTAGTGACACTCTCACTGAGTTTCAATCCTATCTGAGAGATCCCTCTGAGAAAGGTGGACTTGGACTTGATGAACAATCGAGTAATTCATCTCCTCTGAAGAAGAGTGATGAAAGGTTGACCTTTGTAAAAAGTCAACATTATGGTTCTTCAACAACCTATAGCATTGGTCAGAAAGCTAGGGTAGTTGACAAAGGAAAAGGAGTAGCAACCCAGCCTTTGAAAGAACAACAAGTTCACAAGAAACTTGTGGATAAGGTTTCTGAAAAGAAACATAACCCTCGGACATGTAACCATCCACATTGCTACAATACTAGGAAAGGAAGAATTGCTGGAATAGGCAAATTCTCTTCTATACCATTTTATGAAAATAAAGATGGTGCAGAAACTAGTAAGGCTTCTGAAGAACGTATTCAGAAAGCCAAAGGTGTTCGAAATGGCATTGGCTATCGTGCTATTGGAAAAGTTCTTCTGCAACAATACAAGGAAGGAAAAGAACAATGGCGCAAGGCTGATATTGCACGTAGCAATAGACAAAAGTGGAAGAAATCTCAAGCCACTGAAAAACTGAATGCCAGAGCTAGAAGGCACCTAGCCAGAAAGGCTAAGTTTGCTGAAAAGCAATCCCAGAAACCCAGGGTCCAGAAAACACCAAAAGGAACACCTAGAAACACCACAAGAAGGAAAATTGAGATCAAAATTACTGATTTTATTGCATCTCCTTCTGATCAAGTTAGACAAAAACAAACTCCCAAGATATTCACTAAAATGTGGATTCCTACTGGAAGAATGTTTAGTCTAAATGGTTCTATCTCTGAAGCAAGAACCTAACTCCGGTTTCCTGTTTTGTGCAGAACGCCTCTTGGACTAAGGCTCAATGGCTATTTGATAATGGATGCGGAAAGCACATGACAGGAGACAAAGCAAATCTGGTCAACTACAAAGCTTGCAACAATGGACCAGACATCAGATTTGCTGGAGGAGAATTAAATCCCTCTATGGGATTTGGCAACGTCAAATTAGGATCATTAACAATCACTGACGTATTACATGTTAAGGGTTTGAAATATAATCTATTTAGCATGAGCCAGTTTGCAGACAAAGTTCTTGTGAAATTCAAAGCAAAGTATTGCAAACTTATTGACAATGAGTCAAAGCAGACAGTCTTGGTTGCTCGGCGGAAAGGCAGTCTTTATGTTGCCGACTGGGCATCTGCCATAACTGTAGAATGTCTCATGGTGAGTCAATCAGGTCACACAGAAGAGCACTGGTTATGGCACAAAAGAATGAGTCACTTGAATTTCAAAACCCTGAACAAACTTGCCAAGAAAGAGTTAGTTGTTGGCCTTCCCAAAACATCTTTCAGAAAGGATGGTATCTGTTCTGCCTGTCAGATGGGGAAACAATCTAAGATCTCTTTCAAGTCCAAAATCAGACACTCTAGTGTTTGACCACTGCAACTATTACACATGGATCTTTTTGAATCATCTGTAACTAGTTATGCAGGAAAGTAGATGACTTCTCAAGATTCACTTGGGTTGTCTTTCTGAAGCACAAATCTGATGCAAGGGTGGAGATACCAAACTTTCTGAATAAGCTTGAAGTCATGAAAAATGACAAGGTATCTGCAATCAGAACAGACCATGGTACTGAGTTTGTCAACCAGTACATTAAGGAGTTTTGTACCAGCAAAGGTATACAACACCAACTTTCCTCTGTAAGAACACCACAGCAAAATGGTGTTGCAGAAAGGAAAAATAGAGCACTTAATGAAGCAGCAAGGACAATGCTAGCTGACACTGAGATAAGTGATGTTTATTGGGTTGAAGCTGTAAACACAGCATGCTACACTCAGAATATATGTTTGATAAACAAACACCATGACAAGACCCCTTATGAACTCTTGGTTGGTAGACCCCCTAATATCAAACATCTAAAAGTATTTGGTTGTAGATGTTTTGTTCTTAACAATGGAAAAGAGTATCTAAGAACATTTCAACCAAAGGCAGATGAAGGTGTATTTCTTGGTTATTCTATGAATAGCAAAGCATACAGAGTTTACAACAAAAGAACAAAGAAGATTGAAGAATCAGTTCATGTTGTATTCTATGAAGGAAGCAAGAAAACACCCCTTGCTGATGAACTCTCAGAAAGGTTCAAGGAACTAATGATAAAGGATTCTGAAGAAGAACACTCAGAAAGGAAAAACATCATTGTGGAAAGAGAGGATGACTCTGACGAAGAAAAGCATGAAATGCCTAGTAACAACCAGATGATTCTCAGACATGATGAAGAATTTCCTATGAGAATTCCAGAAATGGAAACTGAAGATGTTCATCAGAGAGCTAATTCTGGAAATGACCTCTCTGACAGGCATGTCCCAGAAAGCTCTCACACTGAGCAAGTGTCAGACATTCACCGCCCTTCTGAGGTGCAAAATTTCACAGATACTGAAGAAGTATCAAGTCTTAATCATAGTGATTCACACTCAAATTACATATATGTTGACCCTACGAGCCCTAAACCCATGATGAGATGGATCAAGGATCATCCTGCAAAAGATGTAATTGGACCAATCAATCAAGGTGTTAGGACTATTAGAGCAATAGCTGAAAATGCTAATTCTCTCTTTGGATGTTTTATCTCAAACATTGAACCAAAAACTATAGAAGAAGCATTAAGAGACCAAGACTGGATCTCTGCAATGCAAGAAGAGTTGGATCAGTTTGAAAGAAACAAAGTCTGGAAACTAGTTCCATTTGTAGAAGGAATATCTGTGATTAGAACTAAGTGGGTTTTCATAAACAAGATGAATGAATCTGGTGAAATAACCAGAAACAAAGAAAGGTTGGTTTCCAAGGGATTCACCCAGACTGAAGGTTTAGATTTTGATGAGTCATATGCACCTGTTGCCAGATTGGATGCAATAAGACTCTTTCTAGCCTTTGCCGCTCATAAAGACTTTAAAGTTTATCAGATGGATGTCAAAAGTGCATTCTTGAATGGTGAACTTGCTGAGGAAGTCTATGTTGAACAACCACCTGGTTTTGAAGTTTCCTGAGAAAGTAGAATGGTCTATAAGCTACAGAAAGCTCTTTATGGACTGAAACAGGCTCCAAGAGCATGGTATGACACTTTGGCCAAATACCTTCTGGAAAGTGGTTTCAAGAAAGGTGAAGTTGATAAAACTTTATTTACTTTAAACCATGATGGGAAACTACTCTTAGTTCAAGTATATGTTGATGACATCATATTTAGATCTAAGGACAAGCAACTTTGTGATGACTTTGCAAATCTCATGAAAAGTAAGTTTGAGATGAGCATGATGGGAGAATTGAACTATTTCCTAGGATTGCAAGTCAAGCAACTCAATGATGGAATATTCATTAGTCAGACAAAGTATGCAAAAGACATGCTCACAAAGTTCAAACTTAAGCCTTCTAAAAAGAATGCTAAGATACCTATGAGCATATGAACCAAGATGACCTATACTGAATCAGATAAGAGTGTTGATGAACATAAGTATAGGAAATTAATAGGTTCACTACTTTACCTTACTGCAAGCAGACCTGATATTCAATATGCAGTTGGAGTGTGTGCTAGATTCCAAACAAATCCAATGCAATCACACTACAACATTGCTATGAAAAATATTAAGGTATGTGAAAGGTACAGTAGATGTAGGTTTGTGGTATCCTAAAGGAAGTGGATTGAGTTTGGCTGGTTACTCAGATGCTGATTATGCTGGATCAATGCTTGATAGGAAAAGTACCTCAGGAACTTGTCAGTTTCTGGGAACTAGACTTATCTCACGGTTTAGCAAGAAACAAAACTCAATTGCAACTTCTACCACAGAGGCTGAATATATTGCTGCTGGTTGTTGTGCAACACAAATTCTATGGATTCAACAACAACTCAGGACTATGGACTCAATGAAGAGAAAACTCCCATTTTCTGTGATAACACAAGTGCTATTGCAATCACACAGAACCCCAAATTCCATGCCAGAACAAAGCACATTGATGTTAGACACCACTTCATCAGAGACCATGTTGAGAAAGGCAATATAGAGATACTCAAGATTGGCACAGAAGACCAACTTGCAGATATCTTCACTAAGCCCTTAAAAGAAAGCCGGTTCTTGACCTTAAGACATAATCTTGGATTAATGGAGTTGCATAAGGACTGAAAAATTGTCCTGAATCTCTAAAGACTGAATAAGTGAGTAGGCCTCTGAGAACAGGTTCTCAGAAAGCTAAGTTGATAAGAAGTGATGCAAAGGTTTCTGAGTAGCAACACTCAGAAAGGCAAAACATTTCTGGAACGGGTATCCAGAAAGGCAAAGGTCGGTACATACTTAATAAGTAAATAAAACTAGAACTTACTTACTGAGAGTGGGTCAAATACATTCAAACAACTCAAGCTTCTGACACTTGAATTCAGAAAGCTATTTAGTCATAAAGAGAAATGGACACACAAAGCCCAAAAGATATAAGTTCTGAAAGTCAAACATGTGCAATGTCTTGTATTTTTACCATTTTCATGATAAACAATATATAGATAAAGACTTGACACTCAGAATGATAAGCTCAAACGATTAAGTGTTCCTACTCTTTACTAAGTGACACAATGAATGTAGCATATTAAAAATCCATCAAGTCGGCACATTACCATTTGTTGATTGATATCATTACAAGATATTCAATATAAGCCCTTGATGAATAAACGTTTGATCTCAACGGGTGAGATTAAAACAAAGCAAGTAATGTCTGTTGAGAAATGCAGACATGGCCCACTACGCACTTAATGAAGTACAAAGGACGTACCACGCCTATGCAGATGCAAAGACACGCATTCATATTCAGCTATATGTATGTTGTATCTATGTACATTTTGTCTGCTATATATATAGGATTTGGGCAAAAGACAAACACTTTTACCAATTCCGAAATTTCAAACTCAGATGAAAATGAAAATCTCTCAAGATTTCTGCAAAACCCCTCTGCAAAACTCAACTTCTTGTGCTTAGTCTTCTGAAAATATAGACCAATCTTGATTAATTGTGCAATATTCATCTGAAAAACACTCACTCTAAACTCTATATAAGAGATGGCACCCAAGAAGATGACCTCGAAGAACCCTAAGGCAACATCCTCTGCTCCTGTTGAAAAGCAAGGAGGAAAGGAACTTAAGGTGTTGAATAAATGCCTTCTGGGAAAGTTTATCCCATCGGACTGGAACCCTAAACACAAAATGAATTGGGGAGCCTTTCTAGTAAAGAGATATGTACCAGCAGTTATATGTTCAAAACCAGAAAGGAAACTGATATTGGGAACGCTGAAGAATTCCCATATCTACAAGCTTCTATCTGCTGCACCCAGTGGACTATCCACACTGGATGTACTGGAGTTCTATAACAACTCCAAAATCTTCACAAAAGTTGTGAATGATGAAGAAGAAAAATACATGCAGATTGAAGTCCAAGGACAAGAAATTGTTCTAGACTCCAAGACTTTCTGCAAGATATTCCGATTGAAAAATCCAGGAACTTTTGAAGACATCAACATCAAGGACGCTTCCATGATTCAAGGCGTCAAAGAGCTATTTGAAGCAATCCAGTTAGAAAATGCAAAAGGTTGCCCAGGAGACTTTGTTCTGATGGCCATCAGAACTAGTCATCTCCAGAAACACTGGAGTACCTTAGCTCTTATTCTGGTCCGTTGCTTTGATGGCAACAAAGGTGGAGTAGACCAGATAAGCATGGAGAGATGGATGATGATGCATCTTCTGAACAAGAAGCATGAAGGGCAGGAAACCCACTTCAATTGGGGGAAGTACGCTTTCAACAAATTTCTTGGACACATTGAGGAATTTGAGCCCAAAATCATCAATGGCCTTGCTGAGCCAAAGGCCAATATGCACTTTGGTCTCAGGATCTGTTACATTCTGGAAACATGGGAATCACTCCCAGAGAGAGGCAGGAAATCCCAGTCACCAACTCCCTTTTCAGACACGCTTTTGAAGAAAAGGAGAAACTTGTCACGAGAACGCACTCGTAAAGGCGAAGAAGAAGAAATGCGAAGAAGGTATGGAGGTCTCTGAGCAAGCCAAAGCTAAACTTCCAGTTGCCAAGAGAAAGAGGACTCATAGCAAAAGAGCCTCCAAGTACCTAATCATACAAGAGGCACAAACTTCTGGGGACAACGTCTCAGAAGATGTTGGACGCTCAGAAAGGCAAATCCAGAATGCCCCAAGAGTCCTGAACCAGAATGCTCCAGAACTCTCCAGAGATGATAGAAATATCATAGATGGGTCTGCACCAACACAGAATAGTGATTCTGAGGATGATGAAGTACTTGCAAAAGTGCTCAAAAGGTTCAAGTATGAGACCCATGGAGGAGCTTCAAGCTCAGCTCTTCAGAAAGACAAGAGCCCCTCTGCCGAGTAGGAAGAAGAAGGCCTGGGTGAGGAAGATAGAATGATGGAAGATGTTGCCATTGCTTCCACATTCACAATGCCAGCACTTAATATTGCTGAAGAAAACCCTATTCTTGGACAGGTTCCTCAACCTTCTGAGAAAGCTCAACTCTCAGAAAGGGATCAAACTGAGATGGAGACTCAGAATGATACTGCAGAGGAGATCAATAATGAGCACAGAGAGACTGTGGAATCACCACAAGTTCAAGAGATCAATGATCAGCTTAACTCTATTCAGGCCAACTTGGAGACTCACTTTCAGGGGGAAGAAAACCTGTCCACCCCCTTGAATCAAGAAGAGGTTCCTCCAACCTCAGAACATCAAGAAGAGCCTTATGTTCTAATATTCTTAATGTCTGAACAAGAAATAACTAACTAAAATTGCTCTTATGTTCTAATATTCTTAATGTCTCTTCTTAGGCTCCAACTGAGGAAGTAGTGGTGGTGGAACCAACACCCCAAAACCTAGAGATTCCAGAAGCTGAAAAGCTTTCTGAGGAAGTATTCACTGAGCCTTCTGCTGAGAAGGTAAGTAATCAGTAATAGTCTCCTTCAATGAATGTTCTAGAAAACCCACTACTAAAATCTCTTATGTTTGTTCTTACGGGCTCAATCAGAAGAACAATTGGATGGAGAAACAGTTGTGTCATCTCTTCCAAAAGAAACTAAAATCACGAACAAGCAAGATTCTGCAGAAAAGGTGCCAGAAACCCCCAAGGTTTCTGAGGAACATGCTACTGAGCTTCCTCACTTGGAAGTAAGTGAAGTCTCAGAAAGCACTTTTCCACCTATCTCTTCTAAACATGTTTGATTTTAACTCTCAGGTTCAAGCAGAAAGAAAGGTTGATGAGGATAAAACTTCTCCTCACACCAAAGTATCTGAGGCCTCTGTGCCCAAGAAAGCAAAAATCCAAGCAGATGAGCCTAGTGTTTCTACACAAATATGCTCAGAAAGCTCACTTCTATACACAGATACTAACACGTGTGGTTTGAACAAAACTAACTTGAACACTTTCTTTCAGGCTCAAAGTCTAGTGCCAGTTGATTTACTCAAGGACTTCCAGAAGCACACCTTAAAGAAACATCTCAAGTGCTTCAGACAATGGCAGAAACTCAGAAAGGCAGACCTTTCTGAAGTAGCCAGAGTAATCGACGTCCCAGAAAAGAGATCAATTGCCCTAAATCTGGAGGATTATATCCATGCATTGTTCCCTACAGAGTCCTACTCATTTGCCACTCTAATGCATGAAGACTTCATTCATGATGTAGCACAAAGACTTATAGAAGATTTCAAGTCTGCGGATGCTCAAACCCAAGAGCAGATGGTTACCCATCCAGCCTTGCCCAGCAAGCTCACTACTTATCCTGCTGAACAAGAAGAAGTTAATGGGAGGATGATTACATTCCCAAATGTGATCAACCTGGTTTCAGAAGATGACGAGGAGATGGACGAAAACGATTATCAAGAACCTCCCTCTGAGCATCCAAACTAAGAAACAAAGAACAAGAGTGATGATGATGATGATTATAATGATGATCCCCAACCTAGACAAGGCGGGATTCAGAAAGCTAGCAAAGAAAGTGGAGAAAAGGCTACTCCCTCAATTGCTCAGAATGCTCCATCATCATCACCTCCCAAGTCTCATGAAGATACCCAATAAGCTGAACACAATGATGCCATAGAAGAAATTTCAGCTACTGAGTTTAGGATTGAACAACTCAGAAAGGTATTGGAAGAAGAGAATAGAATCAACATTGAGACTCAAGCTCTTGTTGATGAAAAGGAAGCCAAAATCAAAAAGCTCGAAGAAGCTAATACCAAAGAATTGGCACTCCTAGATGAGCAAAGAAATTTGAAGAATGCCATTGTTGTCACAGCTGCTGAAATAGATGCAATGGATGACAATGATGATGAAGAGCATGATTCTGAGACTGCATCAGAAAGACCTTCTACATCTTCTCAGAAGGACAACACACTTGATGGAAAGCAGAAAAAGATTGTCAATCTGCAAACAATCCAAGAAAAGGATTATGATAGTGATGCTGAAACCCACAACTTGATCATCAAGGTAAGATGAGAGACTTGTCACTCAAGACAAAGAGCCCTACTTGCTCCTCATATATTCTCTGCACCAAGTAGTTCAAGAAGTGAAGAGCACCGTGCAAGGAACAGTGTCTTTTTAGAACTCAGAAAGACACTAGTTGCCCAAGATACAGAAGTGCTAAAATCCGTCCCAGAAGAGATGAAGCCTTTAGCTGCTGCTTTACTCAACAGACCTAGGGTTGGTCAGGGATGAGGATTGTAACAATGCTAATGTAGCATTGAATGTAGCCAGCCATGCTGTCCTGCAAGCCAACGCCATCCTAAGGCTGCTTGAAGAACTCAACAGAAAGGAGCAGGAACTGGTTAGACAGAACAACGAGCTGAAGAAAGAACTTCAAGAATTAGTCAGGGTGCACAACAATCTCCAGAAAAACTTTTACACTCTCTCTGAAGCTTATGCTATCATGAGTCAGTCATTCATGACTAAGGGGGGAGAAGAGATGCCTCACAAAGGCAGAGGAAGAAAAAGAAAACAATCAAATCCTCCCTCCTCAAGTCTACTTGTCATTAAGGACACCACTGGAGACACCCTTGCTGAAGAAGTTGTTCCAGATCAACCAAATGTAAGGTCGAGAAGTATGGTCACTAGGGGAACCAAGTCCCTTAGAATCTCAGAAGAGAAGAAGACTTCTGAAGAAGAAGAAAAGGAAGAAGGAGAAGTAAGAGGCCAAGAAAGCTGCAAGTCTCCAATTTTGGAATACAATGATGATGAGGATGATTCAGATGAACATCCACTTCACAAGAAAAGGAGACAAGCAACTACTTCACAACCTCCTCTGGCAGCAAAGCCCTTAGCAGCCATAACTCCTTCTGGCAACACGAAGTCTATACAAGGAACATCCACCAGCAAAGCCCCAAGGCAGGAAGAAAGGGTTAGAGGATCTCCTGACAGAAGGCCACCAAACAAGCAAGAAGGGATTTCCAGTTTGGCAGAATAAACAATGAAACACATCAAGAAAGGCCAACTGATGCCCACATTGAGTATATGAAGACTAGTAATGAAGAATCTTCATATAGGTGCATTCTGAACAAGAGAGGGTATTGGATTCTGGAACTACAACATCTACTTGTCAATGATAAGTTTCCAACTCCCATCCTCAACCAGATCCTGAAATGGAGAGAAGGCAAGCCAGAATTGCTAAAACCTGAGAACCTTCATGCCTGGTTAAACTTTGAAGTAGAAAAGAGGAATGAAGCCAGAAAGATGGATCTTTCTTTTGCCTGTCCTTACCCAAAACCTGATGATGTACACAAGGTAAGAAAACTGGATGGTAGCTACAACAGGAAGAACAAACTAGGTGTTTCAACCTATGAGTCATTCTATATGACATTGGATGAATACATAGATGATATACACTATCTGGAAGAAATATACAAGTATTTCAACCTATCTCAGCTGCAAGTAGACCATGCCTGGTCTGGGAAAGTATACGGGTCAAACATTTTCTGGAAGAATCACAAGCTTGGCAAGAGTTACCATGAAATATGTGACTTATCCGAAAAGACAGAGCTCTCGTCGGAAGGATTCTTTATGACTATGTCCAAGAATGCGTAAAAGTGGATGATCATGTCAATGATCCAGAAGGGTGTCAAGAACTTGAGGTATCCGAACCCAAGTTGTGTTTCGAAGACTTGAAGACTAGTAACATTAGAATACTCTCTTGGAGCTTGACTCTCCTTTGTTCTAATTTACTTAGTATGTTTTATTACTTTTGTAATCTTGCCGATTGTTTCGAAATTCTCTATCCGTAAAAGTTGCATCTTACATCAGAATCGCACTCTATCTGAAGATCATACTCTCAGATACATTTTAATAGATAACAACTTATCAGCAAAGATCACTTCTTGTGATTTGGTTGATGTTTACTCTCTGCACTTAATTCAACTAAAATTGAATATCATTTGAGATGATTAAGTGGTGGATTGTTTTCTCTTCCAGGATTACAATTTTGTAATAGGACTTGAAAGATAGTCATGGATGACTGATCAAAAAGGGGAAAATTTGTTAGGAATATCTGTTAGTATTTTGATCACTCATCACATGTTCTTATCTTAGCCAGAAAGTTGATTAAGTGCTCTTGGTTCACTTGAACATTGTAAAAGAGGAAATCACTGAGTATGATTAGTCTAGTAAATCTTGTATTAGGATTATAGGTCTCTGAGTGTAATTTTTAATTCAAGAAGACCATGAAGATAAATCCTAGCAATGGAGCTTTTATGAAGATTAGAAGACTGAAGATTGCACAAGGTTTATGAAGACACAAAGGTTTAGTCTAACTTAGAAAGACTATGTCCTTAATCCTTTCTTAAGTATATTATCTGGAAAAGTTACATCAACTTCATGGCTATTTACATGTAAGCACTTTTGGTTAAGACTTTTATATGCGAGAGTAATTAACAGAAGTAATTCTTTCTGGCTGGCTGTCTGGTGGTAGTTAAAAACCTGTTTCTTGTAGAGATCAGGGGTTCGAGCCCAGCCTTTGCATGTATATTTTTGCTTTAGGTTTTCCTTGTTCTTTTGTCATTAAAGTTGCTAAATTTAATTTGCTAAATGTTGGATTTCTGATTAGTATCTTTGTATAATTGAAGTTCTTTACTTGAGTTATTTGATATCAATTTATGTAATTATGTGCTTAATTTATGTATTTTCTTTTCATTAGTAACAGGGGGTTTTGAAACTGATTATATATGTCCTACTTTTTTATCCCGAACAAATGAACAAATTCGACTGAAAACTGAAATTTTCGGTACATGTAGAATGCCACCATGCATGTGCTGCAAGTGTCGAACATGCATGATAAGCCGCACATGTGTGACATTTGTCACACATGCAAGCAAACAACTTGCATGTGTGACACTTGTTACACATGAAAGCAAACTCTTTGCATGTTTGGCGAGTGTCACACATGCATGTGTGACACTTGTCACACATGCAGAGCTTCATTTTGCCTATAAATAGTTGAGGTTCGGAGTTCGATTTTATTCGATATTCGACTCTCAACCTCATTCTCGTACTTTCCCGATCCAATTACACTTTTCAACCCGACTTTACACACTTACCTACTCGTTCACAGTGCACATAATTAATTGTTCGAAGTTGCTCATTTCTTTCGTGGATAGCTTGTCCGGATTTTGCCGTGCATCTCGATTTAAAGTACTTGCTTGTATATATATGTATTGCATCAAAGTTCCGACTCATTCTTTTCAAACATTGCATCGAAATTGATTTGGCATCGCTTCCGCTCAAATAAAAATATGTATATATTGTATATGATATTGCTTCGATTGATTGATTGTTTTGGCCAAGCTTTCGGTTAGGGTATACTCATTGCATTTTCGGGCAGTGGTGACTGTCGATATGTTTGTGGGTTGCTCTGGCTTACTTCTCTTTGACGCGAGGCAGGAGATGCTGAGGTCTTAGAGGTAGTAGTATACCACCCCGTACCATGGCGGGTATTGATTGATTGAGTGGAGAGATAAGGGCTCGGTTTGTGGTTATAAGGAGCGGCACCAATGAACGATTGATTGCATTGTTATTGCTTCGTTATTGGATATGATTATTATTTTTGGATTCTGTTATGAATTTGCTATTGATATGTTAATTGTCACTGTCACACACGAACACCACTGAGATTTTTGTCTCACACTCTTTCGTTTTCCTTCCTTGTAGATTACGAGAAAGTTGGAGTACCGAGTCGGGTGGACGTTCAGCAACTAGACAGAGAGTGGGGACTTAATAGAATTCTTTTCGTCTTTGTTTAACGCCCTTGTTCTTTTAAAAATTAGTGTAATTTTTGGGGCGTTACATGTATACTTCTCAAACAAGTACTTATTAATTATAAAACAGAGAATACATTTCTTTAAAACAATTGAAAGGATGAAATTTACCTCTATTGGTTGTTAGATAGCTCAAGTAGCACACATTCTATTTTCTTTCTTGTACATATAATCTGAAAATCTGATGGGTCGTGGCTGGATTTGGAAAGGGAATATGGGTTTATATAGATGTATGAAGAAGACTGCAATTGGTTGAAGAAGACGGTCGATGATGACAACGCGATATGAAACACCTGGGTTTTCTTCACCAGTAAGCTTGAGCACGATTCCTCCATCTGTTATCGTTCTAAGCCATTGATAAATAATTGATCCAATCAGCTGCTTGCTTGAAGAAGATCAAATCAAAAGAGAAGGAAAAGAGAGAGACATAGGAAGACCAAGAATTTTGAGAGAAAATGAATGGATCGATTAGCTGGAGAAGAAGTAGATATTTTGGTCAAATAACTCCTTTAACCCTTCTCATTTTACATTGTGGTGTTTAGTAAATATTTTATTTCAAACTAGTACCTTAACTTATTTAGTTTCTAATTTCGATTACTTGCGTCAAAAAAATTTCGTACTGGTTTTCTTTTCAAAGTTTTAAGCTATATATTAAAATAATAAAATATTAATAAAGTCCTAACCACATGTTAGTCGTACTAGAAAATCAAAATTGACTCAAATATCATATAATTTCTATGCACTGAGCGCAATTATAATTTAAATATGTCAAATGCGTAATTTAAGGTGGGGAGTTACATACACACAAGGAACCGTCAGAGGAGGCGAACTACATCCAAGATGGTGAATCATCATCAACCCAAACCCCTCTGTCAGACCGAACCTGGCATGAAGATACGCAACACCGCAATCGACCTCTTACCCCTATAACACTGATATGGGTAACCGCTCCAGCTCAGCAAGAATCACCACTTTTGGAAGGAAAGATCCACTTCATCATTAAGGAGCTGAGGACGGTAAGGGAGTTTATGGGGAAGCAGAAGGAAAGAGACGTGGAGGCGTTTATTGAAAGAGCTAACGAAGTGATATGTAGGATCAATGAGAAGGTAGAAGTGGAAGGGAGCCTGGTAAACATAACAGAGAGGCTAATTATACTTCTAGAGCAACGGGTTGAGGAGAAAGAAGAAGACGAAGAAAGCGAAGATGAGGAGGAAGCAATAAAGCGGATGGATGCAGCAGACAGACGGACTTCCGAAAAAGTCCTCGATAAGCTCTCTAACTCTCGCTTTAACTTTACCTTATCTAGTGAATTGCATATAAATGGTGACTCCTTGAGATTTTGAAAGTACCTCTACAGGGGAAAGAACTAAATGGAGAATTTTAGGAGAAATAAGAGAAAAGAAAACCCCTACTTCCGGACTAATATCCCCAGGAGGGAAATTAATCCCTTAGCATTTCAAATTTCAATCAACATAGGGGGGGGGGGGGTGGGAATTGTAGTAGGAACTCTAGACCTAGAATACGATGTGAATGTTATCCCTTTAGAGATGTACAAGAGACTCAGGTTAACAGGGAAGACTGACGCTTGTGGCCTGTCCTACGACGTCGGCATGAGCATAGACAAGAACTAAGGGATGGTTAGAAACGTGCTCATTAAAGTGGACATGTTGATAGTCGACTACGAGAATAACAACAATAGAAACTTATATCTGGGAAGACCTTTTATGATAATGACTAACACTATTATTGATATAACTGGCAGAAAAGTCTCTATGTTTGTTAATTGTTTGCAGAGTGATGTGGAGTTGTCCGTCGGAAGGTCGCACTTCAAGAAGGGGAAGCTTGTAGCTGAAAGATCGCCAAGAAGAAAGAAGGATCAACCACCTGGAGAATGTCAAGATGCATTGACAAATATGAAGGAAATAGATAAGAACTATTTCTATTCGCATTAGATTCACTTCCAGTTTCAAGATCCGAGAAACGAGGAGAACGAACCCTATAAGATCTATCTAGACAAGTGGATGATCGGAAGATGGCAATTGGGGAAGGAGGGGCTATTCTACGAGAACTCATGACTGACAATGGTTTTACAAACCGACTCAAGAATGAAGGAAGCACCCTCTACAAGTTCAAGTTTACAAGGGAAGGTGACCGATTCAACATGAGAGAAAAGGATTGGAATACCGACCCGAGTTTTATGGAAGATTGGTTGACTACTGGCACCGATGGAGAACAGGGGTCGTACCCCGGCAACTGAGTCATCAACAACCATGGGTCGAGCTATAAGACCATAAACAAGTGCTTCTTAGGAGGCAACCCAAGGTCACGTTTACTTTTATGCATTTACATTTGCATTTTTAATTTTCATCTTTTTCTCATTTTCTGTGCCAAAATTATTTTTCGAAAAACTTTTCACAAATCATTTTCAAAATTTCTTATTATGTTTGATTTTTGAAAAAACCAAAAAACCAAAAAAAATCGAAAAAACGCAAAACGACGCGAAGGGCTTGGCAAGAATTTCACCATGGTCATTGTCGACCGCAGCAATGCACTCCAACCCACTCCCCCTCCCTTTTAAACTCCCAAACCGATTTGTCCCCTTCCCCACTTCTTTTTCATCACAAATTCTTCACTTTCTCTTCAATTCCATCATACCCATTGCAATTTTTAGCTTGCCCATCCTTCATCAACATAAGTAAGTAATCTCTACTCATTTTTATCCTCATTGCATCTTCAATTCAATGTCTTTATTATTCATCTTTTTGCTTGCACTTTCTTGTTGCTTCTTTGGTGCTTTGCAATTATGTGCTTCAATTGATTGATTTGTTGATGTTTGAGATATGTGGATACATGCTTACATCTGGTATTCACTACTTTATTACTTGCTTGTTTGAGATTTGACAAATCGTTTGAGAATTTGAAGGTTTTGTTCTTAAATACCAAGTGTTCGATAAAATGTCTCAATAGAACAAACTCCTTTGTCGACCCCTTTCTCCCTCGATTACTTGCTTACATGGTAGTAACTTGTTGAAGTATGCTTAGACAACATGTCTGCATCATCATATGCTCATATGATGGAGATTACATTACAATTTGCCTCTCAACTTGATGCTTGACACAACTTGAGTTACATGCCTAGTTCTTGCATTATTTTGAAGTGACTATTGATCTTATTACAAGTTATAATTTTGCATACACCTTGTGCAACACATTAGGTTTGGTGGAGAAGAAACCCCATCGGATTTGCTTGTAAGCCTTAGAATTGATTTAACACCAAACATGCTATCTCACACACTTTTTTAGCCTAGTTACAATGGGAAGAACCAAAGGAGGAAAGGATGTTGGTGAACCAAGCACTAAGAGAGTAAACAAAGGGAAAAAGGTGGCATCGGCAACTCTCTCAAGCAAGGCTCGAAGTTGGCTATTGGTTAATAGCGACCGAGGGGTAATTCCCGAGAGGAAAGTAGAGATCGAATGGGGGATGAACCCTGCCCTTAATTGGATTCACGATGTTTTGAGCCTCTATGCTTGGGGATCATTCACTCCCATCATCCGAGGATACGACATCGAGATAGTCCGGGAGTTCTACACGGAGTACTTCCAACTGAAGGTCAAAAAGCCGGAGGATGCACTTTTAGATCGCCCCGTCATCATTCGAGGGGTAGAAGTCATGTTTGGGCCTAGAGCTATCAACGAATTCTTCGAGATTCCAAAGAAGCACATCCATGGTGAATACAAGGAACCAGCATATGAAGAGTTGGAGTACGGAGAAATCCTACAAGACATCCCACGGCTATTACTTGGAGAGAGATTTAGAAAGGATGCAGTGGGAATGTCCATCCTAAGGGCTACACTCAACGGAAGAGCAAGATTTTGGATGCACTTTGTAGAGACGAACTTGAAGCCAACCCTGCACCACCAAGGGCTCAAGGGCGACGTAGCCACTCTTGTCTACGCAATAATGAAGGGTCACTACATTGATGTTGGGAGGATCATGGTGAAGGAGATGCAAATGGTGAAGAACAACACAAGAAGGAACCTACCATTCCTCGTTCTCATCACCGTTATATGCCAGAGGAATGGAGTTTCCACTAGTGAGTCAGGATTCGCTCGACTTATAGAACCTTTTGATGTAGACAGAACTATCCACCTCCTTGAGATGCAGGAGAAGGCTGCCAAAGCCGAACTTAGAAAAAGAGGAGTAGCGGATCAGCCGCAAGGAGCTTTTGACATGAATTAGTTCAACGAATTTGGGAACAACTATCAGATGGAGAGTCAAGGGAGTGCACAAAGTTTAGATGAGATGAACGGAATGTGCCGGAGGTCGGAGTGGAACAAGCATGTTACCCACCCACACCGTTATGAGCAAATCTCCATCCGCAAGTGAACATTGACGAGTATTGTCACTATGAGTATCCACCTTATTACCAACCACCGCAGCTCTATCCACCGACCGACGTCGATCCGATGTTGTACTACCAAGGCTATCAAGGATTTTTATCCTCCACCGCCTCCTGGAGGATCTGCATCTTGAAGCACCATCTGGACTGGAGAAGCAGCACCGAGACGGGAGTATCTTTTCTTTTTCTCTTTACTTTCCTAGTTTTCTATATGCTCTTAGCTAGGTTTGGGGGAGGAATTTGATTTGTTTGCTACCTGCTTAACTATTCGGTCTCTAATAACTTTAAATACACACACTTAGTAATTTGCATTTAAGTTATGTTTTAACCTTATCTATTACGTCCAAGGTCTTTTTCTTGATGAAAAATGTTTTGATCTGTAGGAGAGTACTGAGTGTGAGACATAACTGGGATGAGGAGCTGTTGATTTTTTTTCCTGCTTTGCTGCTTGCTGAATATATGCTCTGACCGAATCCGACCCATGCTACTTTGATTAGTGGTACTCACCTTTTTGAATCCTTTTCTGTACCTTTCACTAACCCCGCTGAAAGTCTTTTTGAGCCCTTATGAAACTCCACCATATATCCTATACTTGCTTTACTAAAGCGGTGACAGCAACCTACCGTCGAGACTTGAACGAAGAAATGAACCGACGAGTTCCAAAGAATGGAGGAGAATCATGTTTTGGTCATGATCGAGAACTGGTTTGGGGGAAAAGAAGAGAAGAAAACCTTAACCACAGTTCGAGAAATTGGTTTGGGGGAGAAGTGGAAGATGATCATCATCGAAAGGTAACTTTGTTGGCCCTACTGTTTATTACCGGTGCTAAAATCACTAACTCTTGCTCCAGGAAAAAATAGAAAAAGAAAGTACCGAAAAAAAGCAAAGGTACAAAAGTCTTGGAGTGGATTTGTGGTCCTTGTGATCACTGTTTTCGTGTTGGGCATGTTTTAGATACTACCCACATACCGGAGTGGCCCTAAAAAGCTATATGTTCGTGAGGGTTGATGGCATGTATACCAATCCAGCACGTACAAAAGTGCGGAATTCGGTAAAACAGACACTACCGAAAAATATAGAGAGTAAAAGAGTCCAATGATGGCCAACCAAAAGTATACGAGTCTGTAAAACGACTACAAAAATAGTATGCCAAAAGAAAAAAAATGAGAAAAAACGGAGCAAGTAGTCTATGTGTGAAGCAACCGATGGAGTAGCTACGATGATAGTAGAGAAGTTGAAGATTTGTCATTACAAGCAGACGAAGTCAAAGGTCGGTGTCCGAAAGGATAAGTCCCCCTGAAATACCCTTTATTCTACCTTGTCATCTTTTAATGATACTTGGCCCTTCACTCCTCTATATATTATCCTACCTGATTTACTTACCAAGCCAACCTAAGTACTACTCTGATTTTTGCTTTGACTTTAGGGAGCAGGATTGCATAACATTACCGCGAGGTAATGATTTTGATGTACACCTTAAGAACATTGGGTTGCACTTATAACCACTGGTTGTAGTGAGTGATGCTTACTTGTTATTTGTTTACGGTGGTGTCATGAAGTTGGAGTTGAAACTAAGCGAGTCAGTAGAGTTTGGAACCTTGAAATTAGTTGCCTGTCTATGTGATGGTTTATTCTTGCTGCTCATTTCATGGTCACTTCTTAATTATCATTTTTGCCTTGCTCAAGGATGAGCAAGAAACTGGTTTGGGGGTGTGATATGACAATGAAATGTGCGATATAGCATACTTTTAAACCCTCGTTTTCGCCCTATATGAAATATTTGTATTCTTTTATGGTCAATTACCAACTTTGCGTGTTTTATGTAGCTCATGATCGCGATATTGAGGATTTGCATGATTTCAGGCACCAAAACGGCATAATTGTGCCAAATCGGGACAAGGAAGCAAATATGCCGGATTGAAGATGGAACAACTTTGTAGAAAACCACTTTTTGAGGAAACGAAGTTACGAAGTCTGAAATTGAAGAACATAAGAAACAGATTCGAATCTGCAGGCATCGTAGATGGCGGCCACCAGGGGACCGCAGAAGGCCCTACTACGGTCCACAGGCGTCTACAGTCAGCATCCTATTTTCTCCTGGGCTACTCTGTTGGCCTATCAGGTTGAGGCCCGCCTTCCTAAACCTTCCTTATTGAAGAATTGTGGTTTGGAGGTCGAAATTTCAACTATAAATAAGACCTCTGAGGTCTCAGATTTCACACAGCTCACATAGTAGCTCTCCTATAGAGAGAACCAATCCTCGGGTGTTAGGAAATTTGTTAGGAAATTTTGTTAGAAATATCTGTTTAGATTTTGATCAGCAACATGATGACTTATCTTAGTCTCAGAAAGGTGATTAGTACTCTTGGTTCACTTGAACATTGTAAAAGAGGAAACCCACTAAGTATGATAGTCTAGCTAATCTTGTATAGGGTGTTAGTTCTCAAAATGTAATTTTTATTTTATGAAGAGAAGACCAAGAAGAAGACATCTAAGTAGAACAAATTCAACGACATTGAAGATTTGAAGAAAGTGCACAAGATTATTGAAATAGTTTTATAGATACCTTGGTCAGATATCTTGAAGACACGAATAGTCTTAAACAAGCTATGTCACAAGAGATATCTGAGAACTGGAAGGTTTTCTGAAAACCGGGAAAGTGCCCACAGATATCTACTCTTAGATACCTTGAGCCTTAACCACATTTCTGAAAAAGAAATATATTGCAACAAAGTTGTTTCAATAAAGTGGTATCTGAAGATTGAAGATAAGGACGTGCAAAGAATCAGATAATACTAGTCTCTGATACTGAGCATAGTTCCGTTGGCACTACAGGACAAAAAGTACAGTACAATGCATTTAATGCACGGACAGAGATGTCTGAATAAAAGCAACGGTACCTTCTGAAGAAGAAGACAAACCTGCTACAGTACTATACACAGATATCAATAGTCTGAATTTGATTTAAGCCTAACGGATACCATTCAACAGCATTCAAATTCATCTATAAATATCAACACTTAGACTGCTTGAGAAGATACACTGCACACCATGAACTCCATAAACACGCTGAAAAACATATTCTCTCAAGCAAACTACTTATCCTCAAAGCTTTCTGTTGCGACCAAAGCTCCTGATCTTAAGTAGCACTAAAGTTCTAAGTGTCCTGATCCTAAACAAGCACTGCTATCTGTGAAAGAGTTGAATTGAAAGATCAAGTATCTGAGATTCATTCTCTTGAACATTTATCTAAGACTTGGGTCAGTAAAAAGAACAAGATACCATACATTGAAAAATGTATTAAGTATACTTGATTCACAGAGCTATCTGATTAACTGAAAAGTTAACAAAGAAGCTCGTCTGACAACTCAAACCAAATCCAACATCATCACTGGCGTGGAGTACAGGAAGTACTTAGCTTGGGAAGCTAGGGAATAAATCCAAGGTTATTGAGCACAAGAAGTACTTAGCTTGGGAAGCTAGGGAATAGCTCAAAAATGTTTCTGAGTACAGGAAGTACTTGGCTGTGAAAGCCGGGGAACAACTCAGGGGGAACATTTGGTTGGGAACCATTTGTTTAAGGAATCCTAGAATAGGATTTTTGTAAGGTGACCTCAATTATCTATTCTAGTGAATTCTAGGTCTTTGGAAGACCGAAGTAGATTAGTTGGAGGATTACGCCACCTCCAGATACCATTATAATTGTTGTGTTATTTACTTCTCTGTACTTACATTTCAGCAACACACACACACACACTTTAACTGTTTCTGCACTTATCTATCTTAAGTCTTTCGTGCTCTGAATCTAAGTATCAGATATCTACACAGATATCTGAGAAATAGTTTTTATCGACAAAAGTTTTAAAAGACTATTCACCCCCCCCCCCCTCTAGTCTTTTACTTTGCCGATATCTGGACCAACAAGTGGTATCAGAGCAGGAGGTTCACAAGCCTTCTGCACTGAACCGAGATCCCCAGATAGGTGAAGGAACTTTGTCCATTTACGAGGACTATTTAATTTGTGTGTTAAGTGTGCAGGAATGTCTCTGACTGATGCACCCGTTCTCAAACCAGAGAACTACGAGAAATGGAGAAATAACATGATGCTCCACCTTGAAGCCATAAGTGACGAAATGATCGAAGTAATAAAAAATGGCCCAATAGTCATTCAACAACTTAAACAAGTCATGGAGGTTTCTAATGGTAGAGACAGAGATCAAAGCGAAGGATCTTCACAACCGATGCGCCAACAAGTGGAAGATCTACTAGTCAAGTTATTTACTTAACCAAAGCTCAGAGAACTCTTGACATCGGAAGATGCCAAGAGAAATCGTCTGATGGTCAAGCTCGTAATATCATCATCGATCTACACTGAGCACATACAAGGTAAATCGTGGGTGCTAAACGGCGAAAGTTGCCGCAACCGATTGAAGAAATCTGTTTAATCGAGAAACCAAAGAAAACAAGTTCGAAGTTCTCAAGTTGAAATTTCAAAATTTCAAACAAGGACCCAATCAAACTCGAAGAACTTGATTTCAGATTTACCACTCTCATGAGTGATATGGCAAAGACTTGGAGAAAGCAACAGATACTCTCAGTCAGAAAAGATTAAGACTATTGTCAGAAGTCTTAACCACAACTGGGAGCATACTAAATTCTTTTATTTTAATCAAGGTATGCCAAATATCACTCCAGTGGAACTCTTCTCACATCTTGCTACGGTTGATTATGAGACAACACAAAGAGAACAAACAACTGAAAAGTTGCGTAATATTGTCAGAGTTGCTCAAGGAACTTCTGAAAAGAAGAAAAGCAAGGAAGAGACTGAGGATGCTCTTGCTGCAAAGCAAATGAGCAAATATGCCAGTCGAGAAATTGAGAGAAGAAAAGCCAAAGAGAAGCTGAAAAAGCATCTAGGCTCAAACTATCACCAGTACAAAAATATGCAAAGCTCGCTGAACAAGCCAGCTCAGAAAGCATCATGTACTGAGGAAGTAGAAATTGGAAACGATATCTGCTTCTATTGTCAGAAACCTGGTCACTTCAAGAAGAATTGTCCTGCCTTCAACAAACTAAGGACAGGTGACAAGAAAGATAGAAGAATCTTCAGAAGAAGCCAGAAAGCTTTATTAACTGAAGAAAGAAAGAAAATCCAAACTCAACTGGATGCTCTAGACTATGAGACAGATTCTGAAGATGACAATTCAGATGACTCAATCTTACCTTCACCAGAATTATGTGGAGTTCTCATGATATAATCGACTTCGGCCTCAAGAAGAATGAAATGTGTGGAGTTGCTGAGATTGACGGTCCAGACATCTCTAACATAAAAATCTGTCTTATGGCTGATGAGGTAACACATACTTCTTGTTATACTTATGAAAGTTATGAAGATGAAATAAAAGATCTAGAAAATCTCAGGAAAGATCTTGACATCTATGAAAGAGAATTTCTAATGATCTGAGCTAGAGCCGAAAATCTTGAAGAAGAAAAGAATTCTCTTGCAAAGGAAAATTCTCAATTAGTTAAGATATCTGAGAAAAAGGATGCTGAAAATTCTCTTGCAAAGCTCAGATATCTGAGACTGAAAAGTCACATAAAGAAGCAATGGCTGAATTACGAAAGAAATATGAAGATCTTCTTTCTGAGAACAAGGAACTCAAAAAGAAAGAATTATCTTTTCAATCTTATGCCAAAGCTAGTGACACTCTTATTGAAGTACAATCTTACTTAAGAGATCCTTCAGAAAAGAAAGGACTCAATTGAATACACAGACAGATTGTTCTATCACTCTGAATAAGAGTGAGGAAAGAAGAACATTTGTAAGTACTCAGCAAGATGGTTCCCATGCAATCTATAGTATCGGTCAGAGGACGAAGATTGTTGACAAAGGAAAGGCAGTTGCGACTAAACCTTTGTGGGAAAAACAAGTCAAAAATAAAACTGATGGGCACGTCTCTGAAAAGAAACACAACACTGAAAAGTGTAAACACCCACAGTGCTATGTCTCTCAAAAGGGTAGAATTGCAGGAACTGGCAAATTCTCTCATGTCACTTTCTCTGGAAAGAAATTGGATCAACCAGAGACTAGCAAAGCTGCTGAGAAAAGATCTCAGATAGCTTCAAGTGCTCGAAACGGTATTGGCTATAAAGGCATCGGGAAACGACTTGCTCATGAATACAAACAAGAGCAAGAACGATGGCTAAAGGCTAGAATTGCTCAAAGCAATTATCAGAAGTGGAAGTTGAATCAAGCCACTGAAAATCTGAATGCCAGGGCTAGAAGAAATCTGGCAAGGAAAGCTAAGTTTGCTGAAAAGCAAACTCAGAAACCTGACAGGTATCTGAAAGCACCAAATGGATCACCTAGGAACACACCAAGGAAGAAAATAATTCTTAATAATGATAATCATTCAATCAGAATTCCTCCTTATTTTTCTATTAGACAAAAGAATGTTCCAAGGAAATTCATTCAAAAATGGATTCCTACTGGAAGATTGTTTAGTCCTGATGGTTCCAACTGTAAATTGAGAACCTAATCTCCTGTTCCCTGTTATGCGTAATGCTTCTGGACTAAAGCACAATGGTCATTTGATAGTGGATGCGGAAAGTACATGACAGAGACAAAGCAATCTGTCGATTACAAAGCTTGCAACACGTGACCAGATATCGACGGCTTGGAGGAGAATTAAATCTCTCTCAGGATTTGGCAACGCCAAATTGGGAACATTAACAATCACCGACGACATATATTAAGGATTTGAAATATAATCTATTTAGCATGAGCAGCTTTGCATAAAGGTTTTACTATAAAATTCAAAGCAAAATATCGCAAACTAATTGACAATGAGTCAAAGCGCATCTCTTGGTTGCTCGGAAAGGCGATCTTTATGTTGCCGATGGGCATCGCCACAATCGAAGAATGTCTCATGGTGAGTCAATCTGGTCACACAGAAGAGCACTGGTTATCGCACAAAAGAATGAGTCACTTGAACCTCAAAACTCTGAACAAACTTGCCAAGAAAGAGTTAGTGGTTGGCCTTCCCAAAATGACTTTCAGAAAGGATGATATCTGTTCTGCATGTCAGATGGGGAAACAATCCAAAATCTCTTTCAAGTCCAAAACTAGACACTCTAGTGTTAGACCACTGCAACTACTACATATTGATCTTTTTGAATCATCTGTAACTAGTTATGCAGGAAAGAAGTATGGTCTGGTTGTTGTAGATGACTTCTCAAGATTCACTTGGGTCAGATTTCGAAACACAACTGACGCTGTGGTGGAGATACCAAACTTCTGAAAAAGCTTGAAGTCATGAAAATGACAAGGTATCTCGCAATCGTATCGCACTATGGTAATCGAGTTTGTCAACCAGTACATAAAGGAGTTTTGTACCTGCAAAGGTATACAACATCAACTTTCCTCTGTCACAACACCTCAACAAAATGGTGTTGCAGAAAGGAAAAATAAAACCCTTAAAGAAGCTGCAAGGACGATGCTAGCTGACACTGAAATAAGTGAAATTTATTGGGTTGAAGTCAGAAACACAACTGCTACACTCGTAATGTATGTTTGATAAACAAACACCATGACAAGACCCCTTATGAAATCTTGGTTGGTAGACCCCCTAATATCAAACATCTGAGAGTATTTGGTTGTAGATGTTTTGTTCTAAACAATGGAAAAGATTATCTGAGAACATTTCAACCAAAGGCAGATGAAAGTGTATTTCTTGGCTATTCCACGAATAGCAAAGCCTACAAAATTTACAACAAAAGAACAAAGAAGATTGAAGAATCAGTTCATGTTGTATTCTATGAAGAAAGCAAGAAAACACCTCCTAATGATGAACTCTCAGAAAGGTTCAAAGAACTAATGTTGAGGGATTCTGAAGAAGAATCCTCAGAAAGGAGAAACATCATTACGGAAAGTGAGGATGACTCTGACATAGAAAAGCATGAAGTGCCTAGTAACAACAAGATGACTCACAAACATGATGAAGAATTTTCTATGAAACTTCCAGAAATGGAAACTGAAGATTTTCATCATGAAGCTATCTCTGGAAATAATCTCTCTGAAAGACATGTTCCAGATAGCTCAAACGCTGAACAAGTGTCAGACATTAATTGCCCTTCTGAGGAGCAAAATGTCTTAGATACTGAAGAAGTATCAAATCAAAATCCCAGTGATTCACATTCAAATCATTTTGATATTGATCCTACTAGCACAAAACCTATGATGAGATGGATCAAGGATCATCCTGCAAAAGATGTGATTGGACCAATTAATCAAGGTGTTAGGACTAGGAGAGCAATAGCTGAAAATCTAATTCTCTCTTTGGATGTTTCATCTCAAATATTGAACCCAAAAATATAGAAGAAGCATTAGGAGACCAAGACTGGATCTCTGCAATGCAAGAAGAGTTGGATCAATTTGAGAGAAACAAAGTTTGGAAATTAGTTCCATTCGTGGAAGGAATATCTGTGATTGGAACTAAATGGGTTTCAGAAACAAAATGAATGAATATGGAGAAAAAACCAGAAACAAAGCAAGATTGGTTGCCAAGGGATTTACCCAGACTGAAGGCTTAGATTTTGATGAGTCATATGCACCAGTTGCCAGATTGGATGCGATAAGACTCTTTCTAGCCTTTGCAGCTCATAAAGATTTTAAAGTTTATCAGATGGATGTCAAAAGTGCATTCTTGAACGGTGAACTTGCAGAAGAAGTTTATGTTGAGCAACCACCTGGCTTTGAAGTTTCCTCGAAAATTAGAATGGTCTATAAACTACAGAAAGCTCTGTATGGACTGAAACAGGCTCCAAGAGCATGGTATGACACTTTGACCAAATAACTTCTGGAAAGTGGTTTCAAGAAAGGTGAAGTTGATAAAACTTTATTTACCTTAAACCATGATGGGAAACTACTCTTAGTTCAAGTATATGTTGATGACATCATATTTGGATCTAAGGACAAGCAACTTTGTAATGACTTTGCAAATCTCATGAAAAGTAAGTTTGAGATGAGCATGATGGGAGAAATGAATTATTTTCTAGGATTGCAAGTCAAGCAACTCAATGATGGAATATTCATTAGTCAAACAAAGTATGCAAAAGATATGCTCACAAAATTCAATCTTAAGCCTTCTGAAAAGAATGCTAAGATATCTATGAGCATTGGAACCAAAATGACCTATACTGAATCGGACAAGAGTGTTGAAGAACATAAGTATAGGAAATTGATAGGTTCACTACTTTACCTCACTGCAAGTAGACCTGATATTCAATACGCTGTTGGAGTGTGTGCTAGATTTCAGACAAATCCGATGCAAACACACTACAACATTGCTATGAAAATATTAAGGTATGTAAAAGGTACAGTAGATGTAGGATTGTGGTATCCTAAAGAAAGCGGATTGAGTTTAGCTGGGTACTCAGACGCTGATTATGCTGGATCACTGCTTGATAGGAAAAGCACCTCAGGAACTTGTCAGTTTCTGGGTACTAGACTTATCTCATGGTTTGGCAAGAAGCAAAACTCAATTGCAACTTCCACTACAGAGGCTGAATATATTGCTGCTGGTTGTTGTGCAACACAAATTCTGTGGATATAACAACAACTTAAAGACTATGGACTCATTGAAGAGAAAACTCCCATTTTATGTGACAACACAAGTGCTATTGCAATTACACAGAATCCAAAATTTCATGCCAGAACAAAGCATATTGATGTTAGACATCACTTCATCAGAGACCATGTTGAAAGAGGCAATATAAAGATACTCAAGATTGGCACTGAAGACCAACTTGCAGATATCTTCACTAAGCCACTACAAGAAAGTAGATTCTTAGCCTTAAGACATAGTCTTGGACTAATGGAACTACCAATGAACTGAAAGAGTTCAGGAATCTGGAACGGGCATCCAGAGAAGAGGTATCTGGAACGGGCATCCAGAGAAGAGAAAAGAGAAATCTGGAACGGGTATCCAGAAGTCAAAAAAGCTAAAGAGCAAAAAGAGAGCTTAAGATCTCTGAAACGGGAATTCAGATATATGAATCACTCTATAAACGTTGAACACAAAGGAGAATAGTACAACTATCTGCAGTCAACTACTCTCTTGAAATTCGCATTTTTTCTATCTTGATGAAAAACTTGGAAAAATCCTAAGTATAAGACAGATTCATATGCAAACAGTGTTCTTGGTCATACACAAACGTGATTAAGATAGCTAATAGCCAAAATTCATTAAATGGGCACAATTACACTTGTTGATTGTGATCATTGCTGAAGAAGCAATGGTGACCCTTGATGAAATTAAGCGATTGATCTATACGGTGGAAATTAATTCACGAAGAATAGTGGATCAGAAAATTCTGACAAAGCCCACTTTGCATTTAATGCCGAACTAGCTTTTGCTAACGCCTGCTTGCAAATCACAGATACGTACACACAAAATCAATTTGCATGTATTTTTCTGTTGAGATTCTATTGCTATACATATATATATATAGGATTTTTGCAAAAGAAATCACTTTCGCCTAATCCAAAATTCCGACTTGCACAAAAATAGCAAAACCTTCTCTTGATTCTCTGCAAATCTTCTACAATCTCTGCAAATCCAGATTAAGTTTTTCTGCAAAGAATTACTAAATCAAATCTCTTTCAAACACCAATCCAAATCTACACTATATAAAGAGATGGCCCCAAAGAATTCTTCTACACTGAAATCTCAATCCTCCACTGGTACTGCTGAAAAGCAAGCACCAGAGTTGGTTATTGTGAACAACCGACTGGTAGGAGATTTTAATCCTGACCATTGGACTTCAAATCACAGAATGATTTGGGGCGGTGCCATGGTTGAGGAATACCTCACGGCTACAATTGAAAACCAAACCGACAGAAAACTAGTTCTTGACATGCTTGAAAAGGCACAAATCAAGGGTTTTCTATCTGCTCGCCCAAGTGGAATCTCATCACTCGATGTGCTGGAATTCTACAACAACTCCAGGATAATTTCCTGTGTTTCTGAAGGCATTGCAATAGTGTCTGTCAAAACCTCAGTCCAAGGAAAGGAAATCCTTCTGGACTTAACAACTTTCTGTAAGTTGTTTGAGTTTCAAAATCTTGGAAAGGATTTTGAAATAAACACCAAGGACGATGATCTCCTTGAAGGTGTTCAAGAACTGTACAGTGACGTGTGTGATCTTGAAAAATCAGATACACCCACTGAGTTCAAGCTTGCTGACATCCGAACCAGACATCTGATGGTTCACTGGGATGTATTGGCTTGCATTCTTCACAGATGCTTTGATGGTCTACAAGGAGGTGTTGACCAGATAAGCCAAGAACGATGGATCATGATGTTCTTGCTGAATCAACAAGAAAAACGGCTGGAAAACCCTTTTAACTGGGGAAAGTACGCCTTCATGAAGTTTGTGAAGAAGATTCAAGGCTTCGAGCCTAAAATCGCCAAAGGACTAGCTGAGCCAAAGGCCACAGTAGGCTATGGTCTGAAGATATGCTACTTGCTGGAGAAGCTTGGCATTGAGCTCAGAGAGACGGCTGAAATAGCCAACAGTAACCTACTCTACAAATATGAGTATACAAACTTGTTGAAAAAGGTTACTGGGTCTCAGAAAGGTTCTAAGAAGCGAAAGTCTGAAAAGGTATCTGAAGAAAAGGTTGCGACCAAGAAGCCCAGAACTTCAAGAAAGAAGTCTGCTGGCAAATCAGAAGACATACCCATTGAGGTTGTCGATTCTCAGATATCTGCAGGCATTGCCGATGAAATGATAAAGGCAGATGAACTCATCAATGCTGCAAAAGAGTTATCAACTACTGAACAAGTAGACTCAGCAAGAGAAAGTGCTTTCAGAAATGTGAAGACTACTGCAGAAAGCCTTGCTGATGAACTCATAAATGCTGCCAAAAGTGGTGAAAAACACCAAGCCCTATCTGCAGAAACCGCAGGAGTAATGGACCAATCAGTTCCTAATGCTGATGAGAGTTCTCACGTTGAAGATGAGAAGCTAGTCATCTCTCAAGTCCTAGAAAGAACAAAAAGGGCTAAGGTTACTGAAATAGTAACTGGTGAAAAGGTTTCTGAAGAAAAACCTACACCTCAGGTTGTTGAACAAGCACCTATAGCAAAAGTTGTTGGTGTAAACACTTCATCAGGGAACGTTTCTTACGCACAACTTCAAAAAGCCCTGATGAGTGTTATTTTAGTGCTGGCAGATGCTGATGGAAACGCCACATCTAAAAATCTGGAAGAACACTCTACTGACCAATCTTCTGCTTCCAGACAACCACAACAACCACAACCACAACAGCCACAAGTGGTTGATGAAATGGTAAATGAACTCCATTTTGAATTACCAAAGAATGCAAGATGTCAAGAAAATCCCGCAAAAAGAGCAGTTCCCAACTCAATGAGAGGGATCAAACCGAGACATCTACTCGTAATGATCAACTGGGGAGGCAACTGAGTTGCACACTCGTGAAAGGTGTGAAGTACCAAACTTCAAACAAAGAAGTGTTCCGAACAAGAAGACCAAAGTATAGAAGGGTCACGAGTTTCAGAGACCAATCAGCCTGACATGGATCAGGTAGCTGAATGGTTTAACTCTCATCTTGTGAAACTTTATGCTTATATATATCTTGTTACTTATAAAATTTCTTTGTTACAGGCTAAGTTAGAAACACAGAAACAAGAGGAAGCTGGGAAGCTTGCCTTAAAAACTGAGAAGGAGGTTCCCCCAACCTCACCTCTTAAGAAATCTGAGCCTGTGCCACAGGTGATAAATTGATTCTTAAGATAACACTTTTCAGTCATATGTTCATGTGCTTAAAGTAAATGTTTCTAACAGGCTCCAACTGAGAAAGAGGAAGATAAAGGTAAATGCTGAAAAGAACCGTAAACCAACAAGTTTTCTGAAGAACACATCATTGAGCCTTCCCATATGAAGGTATATATATATATATATATCTATATATATATATATATATATATATATATATATATATATATATATATATATATATATATATATATATATATGAAAATCAGTGATGAAAATTCTTATCTTAAACTTCTTCTAAATTACTCAATACTTTCTACTCACAGGCTCAACTCAGAAGTAGAAGTGCAAGGGGACAGAGTTGCGACATCCCCTGCACCTATGGAAATTGATAAGGCATCATGGCCTTCATCACAAGAAAAGATTCCAGAGACTGCACAAGTCTCTGAGAGACAAGTATCTGAGCCTCCCATGGAGGTAATTGACCTCTCAGATATCTGATTTGTCACTTAACGTTTTCTTGATAAAATTTCCTAAGTATTGTGATAATTTTAATTCTCAGGTTCAAGAAAGAAAGGTTGATGAGGACCAGACTTTCAACTCTCCACCTCACAACAAGATATCTGAGACACCAATTGCCTCAGTAGCACAAGTCTCTGAGCCTGAAGTACTTACTCAGGTAACTCAGAAACGAAACTACACTTCTACTCAGATATCTATAAAAGTTTTGAAGCTCACTCAAAACTCTTTCTTTCAGGCTCAAACAAGTGCCAAGCAGGCTCCCAATGATGAGAAAAGGGACCTACTTCCCTTCTTCAAAGCTCAAACCCTGCCAAAGCATACACAATGCTTCAAGAAATGGCAAAGGTTAAGGTGCTCTGATCTCTCTGAAATATTGAGAATCACAGATCAACCAACCAGACGAGCACGAGCTCTTGACTTGGAGACATATATCCGTGCAATGTTCCCTACCGAACAGTACACAGTTGCAACTTTATTGCATAAGGATTTCTCCAGAGAAGTGGCGCACAGTTTGATACAAGCCTTTGAACAGGCAGATGGTCAGACAAGATTACAGATGGCATTCAAGCCGATTCGCCTGCACTACGCAATTTATACCTTCTGAACAAGAAGAGTTTAATGGGCAGATGATCACTATTCCTGAAGTGATCAATCTTGCATCTGAAGATGATGAGGAGGAAGAGATAAACGAAAACGACTTCGATGAACCTCCCACTGACCATCACCAAAAGGATGACACCAACAAAAAGGATGATGATGATGCCCGTGCACCAAGGACCGGAGGAATTTCACAAAGAAATCATGCCTCAACTGCTAAAAAGCAAACTGAGAGGAAAGCACAGAAATCTCCGTCTCCATCTCCTCAAAAGTCAACTCATCCATCTTCCCAACAAAAGGTTAATACTGAACAAGTAGTTGAGGATTCTGAGGAAATCGCTCAGAAATTGTTGAATACTCAATCCAGAACTACTCAACTCAGACAACTGTTGGAAGAAGAACAACAGCTCCATCTTCAACTGGAAGACCAGATAGCTAAATCCAGAGACAAGCTTGACCAACTACAAGATCAATATCTGCAAGAGATGATTGCTTACTCTGAGGTTAAAGAGCTACAAGATGCTGTAAATGCCATCACTAAAGAACTCGATATTGAAGAAGTATCTGAAATTAAGCATGATGCTAAGGCTGCATCATCTTCAAAGGAAGTACCATCCTCCTCCCAAAAAGGGAAGAAACCAATCTCTGAGATGGTTGCTGGACTCGACACAATCGATGAGAATGTCCAAGAGGATGAAGATCACTGGGCTGATTACTCAGATGATGAAGAAGACAAGACTTTGGCAGAGCACCGCAATGAACATTTAGCGGTTTCTCACTTGAAAAGGAAGCTGATTGCTCCTACAATATTGGAAAAGCGCCAAATGTCCACTCCCATGAATACATGAATGTATACCAAGTAATCGCTCATCGAACAAGGAGTTGTCTTCACGTAACAAGGAAGTAATTGCCTCCCCTCCGAATGAAAAAGTTCACTGAGCTCATCACTCAGAGAACAACTAGCATAGTCATTGCTCAGAAAGATCTGGGAATGATAAGGGACGATGATGCGTCTTTAGCTGAAAAAGCTTTCCAAGAGGCAAGTTACACTGCTGGAAAAGCAGATGCCATCCTAGGCCCATTAGAAGAGCTCACTGATAAGGACAATGGACTTATCAAGCAAAATCAGGAGCTCAAAGCCGAACTTCAGAAGTTGGTCACTGCCTATAATTATTTACAAGGGCATTTTAACTCTCTCTCAGATTTTTTTATGAGACTGAGTCAGCCAACAATGACTAAGGGGGAAAGAGTGTACAAATCTGGACCTCAAAGTCAGGGGGAACGGGAAGAAGGAGAAGAAAACAAGAAGAACTCTGGAGCTGGTGCGGCTCAGAGAGGAAGAAGAAACATGAAAACTTCCTAGCCACCACTCAGAATCAATGAACCCTCCTCAAGCCAAGCTGCTTTGCAAATAATAGCTGCTTCCCAGAAACCTACTGAAGGAACTACAATGATAACAAGGGCCATGGAACAGAAACCTCCAAGGAGTACCAAGGCTCCAAGGAGAAGACAAGTTAAAGGGATTGATGAATCTTCTGAAGAAGAAGAAGGTCAAATCAAGTCCTTGGGCAATGAAGAAGGCTGTAAAACTCTCACAAGATCTAATCTTGATGATGATGAAGAAACTGATGAAGATGAAGCTCCTCTTCACAGAAAAAGGAAAATTGAAAGCCTAACTGAGCCCATAGCTGCAAAGCCCCTAGCAGCTAAAACACCCTCTGGAAATACCAAGTCTATCCAGGGTGGTTCTTCAAGCAACAAACCCAAAGAGAATTCAAGACAGAGAAGGAACAGACTGAGAGCTGAGCAAAGAGAAAGTCAACTTCCACTCAGGCCAGAAGAAGCCAAAATAGAGTAGAAGAATGACAATGATTCCTCTGTCTACAGGTGCATCAATCAGAAAAATGGCTATTGGATTCTGGAACTTAAGCATCTACTGGAAAATTCAAGATTTCCAGAACCAATCCATAAACAACTTATGGCATGGAGAAAGCATAAGCGAACCTTGATCAAAACCAATCACATTAAAGCCTGGTTGCATTTTGAAGTTGTCAAGAGAACTGAAGCCATGAGAAAGGACCTCTCTGATGAATGTCCATATGGAAAGCCAGATGATGTGCACAGAATTCTGAATATCACCGGAACAGGCACAAGAGCAAGACTCGCTGTGGAACCCTATGAGTCGTTCTATCTAACTGAAGATCAATACAAGGGTGACATAATATATCTTAGGATTATCTACGAATACTTCAAGCTTTCAGATATCAGAATAGAGCATGCTTGGAAGTGGGGAAAGTATCTGTGGGTCAAACATTTTGTCAAGAAAAATCCTACCAAAACCTACAAAGAGGTCTGTGGATTTGCCAGAGACACTGAGATGCTCGTCAGAACACTTCTCTATGATTATTCTGATGACATCAAAAGGTTTGGAGATAGGAAATTTGCAGACTGATCCACAGAAATACTGTTGAAGACTTGAAGAGTTGAAGACTTGAAGACTAGTCTATTAGGATGTTTACTTGGAGCTTGGTTACTCCTGTTGTCCTAATTTTACTATGTAGTTTTTGTTGTATTTTTTCTGACTAAGCGAAACTTGTTTTATGTATTGAAGTTATCTGTAATCTTTCTTTGTAACTTATCTGAAGAACTTACTCTCAGATAGTATTCTATAAAAGATAACTTGTCAGCAAAGATCACACCTTGTGATTTGGTTGATGTTTACTTTCTGCACTTAATTAAATGAATTGAAAAATCTTAAGAAAAGATTAAGTGTTGGATTGTTCACTCATCCAGATTTGTAATAGGTCAGATAGTCATCGTTGACTGATCAAAAAGGGGGAAATTTGTTAGATATTTTGTTAGAAATATCTGTTTAGATTTTGATCAGCAACATGATGACTTATCTTAGTCTCAGAAAGGTGATTAGTACTCTTGGTTCACTTGAACATTGTAAAAGAGGAAACCCACTAAGTATGATAGTCTAGCTAATCTTGTATAGGATGTTAGGTCTCAAAATGTAATTTTTATTTTATGAAGAGAAGACCAAGAAGAAGACATCCAAGCAGAACAAGTTCAACGACATTGATGATTTGAAGAAACTGCACAAGATTACTGAGATACCTTGGTCGGATATCTTGAAGACACGAATAGTCTTAAACAAGTCAGGTCACAAGAGATATCCGAGAAGCTGAAGGTTTTTCAAAAGCAGGAAAGTGCCCACAGATATCTACTCTCAGATACCTTGAGCCTTAACCACATTTCTGAAAGAGAAATATATTGCAACAAAGTTGTTTCAATAAAGTGGTATCTGAAGATTGAAGATAAGGACGTGCAAAGAATCAGATAATACTAGTCTCTGATACTGAGCATAGTTCCGTTAACTCTGAGACAAAAAGTACATCTGATGCATTTAATGCACGGACAGAGATGTCGAATAAAAGCAACGGTACCTTCAAGAAGAAGACAAACCTCACATAAGATTATACACAGATATCAATAGTTTGAATTTGATTTAAGCCTAACGGATACTATTCAACGGCATTCAAATTCATCTATAAATATCAACACTTGGACTGCTTGAGAAGATACACTGGACACCTTGAACTCCATAAACACGCTGAAAAACATATTCTCTCAAGCAAACTAATTATCCTCAAAGCTTTCTGTTGCGACCAAAGCTCCTGATCTTAAGTAGCACTAAAGTTCTAAGTGTCCTAATCCTAAACAAGCACTGCTATCTGTGAAAGAGTTAAATTGAAAGATCAAGTATCTGAGATTCGTTCTCTTGAACATTTATCTAAGACTTGGGTCAGTAAAAAGAACAAGATACCATACATTGAAAAATGTATTAAGTATACTTGATTCACAGAGCTATATGATTAACTGAAAAGTTAACAAAGAAGCTCGTCTGACAACTTAAACCAAAACCAACATCATCACTGGCGTGGAGTACAGGAAGTACTTAGCTTGGGAAGCTAGGGAATAACTCCAAGGTTATTGAGCACAGGAAGTACTTAGCTTGGGAAGCTAGGGAGTAGCTCAAAAAGGTTTTTGAGTACAGGAAGTACTTGGCTGTGAAAGCCGGGGAACAACTCAGGGGGAACATTTGGTTGGGAACCATTTGTTTAAGGAATCTTAGAATAGGATTTTTGTAAGGTGACCTCAATTATCTATTCTAGTGAATTCTAGGTCTTTGGAAGACCGAAGTGGATTAGTTGGAGGATTACGCCACCTCCAGATACCACTATACTTGCTGTGTTATTTACTTCTCTGTACTTACATTTCAGCAACACACACACACACTTTAACTGTTTCTGCACTTATCTATCTTAAGTCTTCCGCGCTCTGAATCTAAGTATCAGATATCTACACAGATATCTGAGAAATAGTTTTTATCGACAAAAGTTTTAAGAGACTATTCACCCCCCCCTCCAGTCTTTTACTGTGCCGTTATCTGGACCAAGATCGGGGAAGTGAAACCCCAACCCGCTGGCCGTCAGGCACCCAGAAGGAGGAAACCCTAGAAGCAGCAGCACGAAGACATCAAGAACATCAGAGACTAAGCTTTTTCTTCCTTTTCAATTACTGTTCTAGAATTACTTTGAGTAGCTAACTTTCTTTTGTGAAGGCGAACCGCCGTAACTCTACTTTTGCTACTTCTTTTCATATCGTGATATGTTAATGGGATAGTTATTTGACGTAAATCGTGGTTATACAACTCTATACATCCTTCGTGGTGTGATTAACTGCTGAGTGACACAATAGTTTCATTGAACTGAGTAGGCGAGTACCGACTGCGTCTTAAGCACCATAGTATTATGCCCTGCTGTCATTAGAGGTAACTACGTAGGATTTTCACTAGGAAGTTGGGAGTAGCATAGCAGAGGGAGGTTGCGGAACCTTTACGCTTTTCCATCATTGATTTACAAACAAAACAATTTAGGGTTTATTGCGATTTGATTATTCTGTCTGAGATTAAAAACTGTTTACTTTTCTGCATTCAATTACAACGTTATTTGCTTGTTTCTACGCTAAGTGTTTGTGGAGAACGACTTCCCTAGTCAACTTTACGCTATAAACTGTGGATTTGAGGACTTTTGATGAGACTAAAATTTAGAGTCTCATTTGGTCCTTTTTAGCGGTCTTTGTGAGTCTTTGTTTTTAGTTTCTTAGTCTTTTTAGTTCGTTTTTACGCTTTGGTGTTTTGTTTCTATCTTGCAGGAATCGTTGTTTTTTAGCCAAATTGAGGGCAAGTTTGATAACATGGCTCGCCGCGGCGAGGGATTTAGTCTGCCGCGGCGAGATTTCCCGAATGTAAAGGAAGTGAATGCAAGAAGGCTCGCTGCGGCGAGAAAATCAGGCCGCTGCGGCGAGAATTGTCGAGAGTTAATTATTTATGTGGAAGCGAACTCGCCGCGGTGGTGCATTTTGTCCGCCGCGGCAGGATTTCACGAATGCTAAATCGAATCCGCCGAAGAGAAGCTCGCCGCGGCGAAGGAATTTGCCTGCCGCGGTGGAAGTAAATTATGGGATATATATTTCGATCGAAGACGCCGCGGCGAAATGCGCAGATGGGAATTTCGATTTCCTTATTACTTTTGGATTTTGTAATTTCTTTCATACTTCTTTTAACCTAGTTGATAGAAAAAGCTCCAGACATTCATACTCTGACCTTGATAACAATTTGGAGCTTGATTTTGACTATTCATCGAAGGATTGATATTGAATCCCTGATTACTGTGGTAAATCTCTATTGTTTTATCTTATTCAATTCAATCTTACTCTGTTTCTCGAATTGTTTGAGCTTGCATGCGATTATCATTCTGTTTGTGTTAAACATGAGCAATATCCTGTATTCTTTCATCCTTGCTTCGGTTATGAGTTGCTAAATCACTCCGAACATGGTAGTTGCGTGATAGCTTTGCGTATTCGCTTCTAGGGTTTGAAATCGTTTATATAGGTTAAGGATTCAATTCAATACTCTCGTTCAAAGATTCTCTAAAACATCTTGGTTAAGGATCGTGGATTGACGACCCACGATTACTCTAGTTCAAATATCTTCAAACTCGTTTGGTAAAGGTTGAATTGATAGTTTTCTGTGCACCGACCGTGTGACAGTATGAACGTATCCCTAGAGCGAATTAGCATTGCGTGATCGTAACTATTGTGTTCCTTCTATCTCATTCAAATCAACCACATTGCATTTTCTATTTTCTAGTTATTGGAAGTACTCAAATTCAAACAAATAAACATCGTTTCACAAGTAACTGTTTGCTTTCAATCGTTGTGATTGCCTAATTGATTCCTTAGCGAACGACCTCGTGGTTAGCATTGTCTATTTACAACAACTGCTTTCTACTTGTTCTTTAAGTAGTAATTTGAGCATATCAAATTTGGCGCCGCTGCGGGGGAATCAATTCCTACTGTAGTGCTTGATTGCAAATCTTTACTTGTTTTCCAACTTATCTAAAGTTTACTGCACTAACAGAAACTAAGGATATTTCCAGGTTTTCGTGTTGTGTAGCTCTAACAACAGGTTGATCAGAAAGGAGATTTCAATGGCTCAGTTAACCTATGGAGCCTACCGGGGAACCAATTCCTACCGTAGCACTGAAAGCCTTATGAAGTGCTTTCCTAGTTACTATGCACCCAGCGCAGAGCTATCTGGACCAGCCATTATGGAGACAGCAAATAGTCTAGTGGTGCAACGGGGAGGTAGTGCATTCAGCGACCGTACTCTGCTAGCTTTGATTGCCCATGACGAAAAATACATGAGTCTAGTGATAGAAGGGCAACAAAGGACTAGCAAATAGATAGAGGAATGGTAAGCAGGATGGAGGATTTTACCAACCAACTGGTAAAATCGTACTCTCTTACCATCGACCCATAGGATGATTAGCTACGCGATCCACTCATGTTCCACAAAACAAACATGCACCAAGCGTATACACAAATCATATGAAAATCTATCTACTAAGCAAAATATGTTCAGCCAGTTACCAAATTGTCATAGATTTGATTCCACGGATGAAAAGCTTCAATTGAATTCGAGTAGAAATCACAGACCCATACCCTTCAAGTGTTCTCAATGTGATACGATAATCATCCAAAGGTTTGTTACAATTGTTTGATGTAAATCTAGGGTTCTTGGAAGAGAGAAAAGTAAAAGGGGAATTTAAAATAGGATATTACAATCTGGAATGAAGTATGATGTTTTGAAACTCAAAAATTCTAAAATATAAAGAAAAACCGCTGAACAGGCGTTACAAAATGGACCGGACGATCGCCCGGAACGTTTGGGTCGATCACCCCAAATGGTGCCGAATCGGGCTATCACCCACTCCTCAAACTTCACCACCAGCTATCTCTTTTCGATATCTTCGCGTGGCCATAGATTTGAGGTCAATCCGACATCGTATGAAGAAGTTATGCCCAAAATGGCTAGACCGCTCCAATGTAGTTCTACTTAGCAAGTTTTCACTTAAACGGTCGTAGAAACTTCATCTGAACTCCAAATGCACTTCCGTTTCGACCGTCGGACTCCAATTTCGACCACCTTTGAGACCTTGGATCTTTTGAGAATATACAATACAGAATAATTTCCTTTCTTTTGCTTTCCGATAATGCAATAAAATGCACCATTTTAGCCTCATTCCTTCACGGAAACACCTAAAACCTGAATACAAGGTGGAAACACACACAACACAAGAAACAAAACTAAACATCTGATAAAAAGAGGTTAAAAAGGGTTAAATGAGGTGTCAAAAAATTCCTCATCTAACTCCACAAACCGAAACTTTGCTCGTCCTCGAGCAAACAAACAACCTAGAAAAGAAACTAGACTCTAAACAACAAAGACACACAGCACAAAGAACAGAGCCATACATCCAAGTTACCGAATCTACATTTGTAACAAACAAACTCCAAAGATGCAAAGATTTTGAGTTATTACCAACGTTGACAGAAAATAAAGCAAAAATCAAACTAGTTCATTTACAAAGTAAATAAGACTTAAGCTTATCTCAGTAGTCCCTCACAAGTATATATATAGCAACTCTCACTCTTCTGGACAAGTCCAGGATAGGGGTAAATGCTCGAGAGTAAAACTAGGAAGGTGGTTTTCACCACAATCTGCCAAAAATCTCTTATGCAAAAGTATTCTTTTCGATGGGTCCAACGGGACTTAGTTCAAAAGACTAAAAATAGAGACATGCTACTTCGACTACTATTCCATTTTTTGCTTTCAAATTTTTCAAAATCTTGCACACTATTTTTTTGGAGTTACTTGAAATTGTTGTGAATCTGTGGATAAAATCACTGGTGTGTGACCCTCATTATCAGTAAGGACTTATTCCGCGTGTGGCTCCCGTCCAAAGCTTTCGCTCATGTAGACAAGGAATTCCACACAATTCACAACGTGGGGCTTGAGTAACTCGTGTACTTATTTGTCCTCATTGGGATCTTTTGGCTTCAATTTTACAGGTGTCCATTTTACCGAAAGTCTGCACTTTTGTGCTTGTTGGTTTGGCTACGTGTCATCAACCTTCACGGTCATATGGCTGATAAAAGGCCACGCCTGTATATGGTAGTATTTGAACACACCCAAGACGACCTACGTTGATTAATTAAGACCATGGAAACAACTCGATCCTTAGAAAATGGAAATCCCCTCCCCAAACCTGTTCCTTAGAAAGGCTTTGGAAGGGTATCAAAAGTTCAATGCTTGCCATTTGTCGTTCCCATCTAATCAGAATACGCATAAGTATGAAATGGTGCAACAACTTTTAAAAGAAATTGCACATCACAGGAGTCACACAAAACAATTCTTGCCCATATAATATTTTTTTCATCGGCTCAAATAAGGCTCCTCACTGGTTTTTGGAACACAAAGCTAAACAGACTTCTTATTTACAAGGGAAACGAACCTGAAGGACTTTAGACTCAACAACCATTACTAATCAGTATATACTCAAAACATAAGAATAAAAAAAGTTGGTTACGAACAAAGGACGTTCGACTTGGATGTTCGACTCAAGACCCACAAGAAATTCAAAAATACGCAAAGTCTCACAAACACAAACAGATAAGGCACACCGGCCGCAAATAACATGCAACCCTATGTAGCTCACCGACCACCACAATGAAAGCGGTCAACACACAAAAAAGAAGAAAAACAGAGAAATCCCTCCCTAAACCTGAACCTTAGCTCGTCCCTGAGCGTCAAGCACAAGTGAGGAAAGAGGAAGCAAGAAAAAGATCCCCATTATTATTTCTAACTAAGAAAGCAAATAAAATCTTACCCCCGAGTTGCTTTCCGGGAAGCGCCTTATAGTCGTTGGCTCGACTATGATCCATTGTTGTTATCCATTCTCATATGGGAACGAATTCTGAATAGGCGTTGAGCCTAGTTTGAGCTTCCAGTGAATTTCATCTGCTCCATTGTGTGTCGATCCCATAGTGCTCATGTGATCCTGCAACCGAGTACGACGAGAGTTAATATGTTCAAGTTTTAGCACATAACACTCATAAACAGAAAATAAAGAGAAAGGGCATAAAGGATCAACAAAACTCCCCTCAGGAACCGCTATATGTGTGGTGTCAGGGTGATGAGGCACATGGCTCTCTAAAGGCTCCGGATATCCATGCCTCCATCATCATGGAAGGAAGAAGTCTCATCATCTAGCGTAGTAATGGAATCTGACATATGTTCTTCCATCACCTCAGACTCATCCTCTTGAATCAACCATGTTGGCGCGTATCCAATGGAATGCATCCTAGACAGTTGAGCAGTCTTTTCGAAGAACGCTCTTGCCAGGTCTAGATCAACGCTCTCAATGTAACCACCGGCGAGAGCATCTACTAGCTTCCTATTGTTCTCTTTTAGCTTCATGTGAAAATAGTACATCATGCCCTCCTCGAGCAAATCATTATTTGGCCATTCTTCCTCAAATTCCATATACCTATACTAAGTGTCATGGAATTTATCACCCTCTTTTTGCTCGAAGTTCAGGAGATTCCTCCTGGCGATGCAATATTTCTCATGATGTCCATATCCTCCATCGTCACAAACTTCACAATAAGAGTCAGTCATAGGAGTAGTTCTGCCAGACTAGTACGAAAAAAGAAATCTAACTAATATATATAAACAAGTCAGAAAAAACTAAAATCACAAAAAAAAAAAAACACACAAGGAGTCAAGTCCCCGGCAGCGGCGCCAAAAAACATGAGGCGTCAAATCAAGTCTTTTATTTGTTTATAGATGAAGGCACAAATCAAGATCACTAGAAAACTGTAGTGAAGTGATGAGTTGCCCCGAGTGTCGTTCTCGAAGGACTTGACTAAGCTTTGTTTGGAAAAGTAAGTTTAGTTAATCGACTGGAGAGAAAGTGAAATAGGTAGCAGAGATTTGTGATAAGTTTGTGCTTCAAAACAGATGTAACTCAAGGTTTGTTATGAAAAACCCAACCAATCCGCTCTATCTAAATCCCCCTAGCAACAATCATACAAAGAATGCTTCGCTTTATCTCTATAAAGAAACACAGGTCGGTGGTAAGTAAATGGTTCATCCTAGCAAGTAAGGTTTGCAATGAAGGATAGGACTTTTGAAAGTGAAATCGTTTAATGAATGTAGTAGAGTCGTCAATTCTACTAGTCAGCGTTTGTAGTCGAATGTGTTGGGCTTAAATCGTAAGTAACCTTAAGGGTGCGAATCCCTCTTGTAGATTTTGTGTATATGGAAACGTTTGCTAAAGCATTGAACTACAAAAGATTCGCAAGATTAAAGAAACAGTGAAGCTATATAACTTCATTCAAAAGATTCTATACTAGCTCCAATCCCTAATTTCTTACCACTGACCTATAGGATAATTAGCTACGCGATCCACTCATGTTCCAAAAATCAAACATGCACCAAGCGTATACACAAATCATATGAAAATCTATCTATTAAGCAAAAGAAGTTCAGCCAATTACCAAATTGTCACGGATTTGATTCCACGGATGAAAAGCTTCAATTGAATTCGAGTAGAAATCAAAGACCCAAACCCTTCAAGGGTTCTCAATGTGATACAATAATCATCCAAAGGTTTGTTACAATTGTTTGATGTAAATCTAGGGTTCTTGGAAGAGAAAAAAAGTAAAAGGGGAATTTCAAATAGGAGATTACAATCTGGAATGAAGTCTGAGGTTTTGAAATATAAAAATTCGAAAATATAAAGAAAACACGTTGAACAGGCATTACAAAACGGACCGGGCGATCGCCTGGTGATGTGCACTCAGAGATCTCATTTTCCATTGTAGAACCTGTAATCTCCAAATACAATCAAGATTAAATTTATATGTCGGAAGTCCTCAAATCCACAGTTTATAGCGGAAAGTTGACTCGGGATGTCATTCTCCACGAACACTTAGCATAGGAACAAGCAAATTTGAATGCAAAAAAGTAAACAGTTTCTTATCTCAAACAGAATGATCAGTTCGCCGTAAACCCTAAATTGCTTTGTTTGTAAATCAATAGTTGATAGGCCTAAAGGTTCCCCAACCTCACTCTGCTATGCTACTCCCAACTTCCTAGTTAAAATCCTACGCAGTTACCTCTAACGACAACAGGGCATAATACTATGGTGCTAAGGCGCAGTCGGCACGAATACCCCTACTCAATTCAATGAAACTACTTTGCCACTCAGCAGAACATCACACCATGAAGGATGTATAGAGTTTTATCACCACGATTTACGTCAAATAACTATTCAATTAACATATCGCAGTATGTAAAGAAGTAGCAAAAGTAGAGTTACGGCGGTTCACCTTTAAAAAAGGAAATTAGCTACTCATAGTAATTGAAGAACAGTAATTGAATTCTAAGAAGAAAGGAAGAAGAAACTTAGTCTCTGATGGTCTTGATGTCTTTGTGCTGCTGCTCCTGGTGTTTCCTCCTTCTGGGTGCTTAACGGCCAGCGGGTTGGGGTTTCACTTCCCCGAGGACTGGTTCTCTCCCTGGGAGAGTTGACTTATGAGCTGTGTGAAATCTGAGACCCCTGAGGTCTTATTTATAGGTGAATTTTCAACCTCCAAAACGCCATTCTTCAAAAATGAAGGTTTAGATAGGCGGGCCTCAGACTGACGGGCCAGTAAACAGCCCAGGAGGAAAACAGGGGCATGACTGCGGCCGCCTAGTGGCTGCAGTGTGCCCTTTTGCGGTCCCCCTGGTGGCCGCCATCTTCGATTGCTGCAACATCGAATCTGTTTTCTTCGTTCTTCAATTTCGAGCTTCGTAACTCCGTTTCCTCGAAAAGTGGTGTTCTTAAAACTTGTTCCATATTCAATTATCTTCACATCCGTTGGTCGCATGACATGTTTTGACTCTTCTAACTCCGTGGAATGGCTGATTTGGCATATTTGCTTCCTTTCCCCGATTTGCATAATTATGCCGTTTTGGTGCCTAAAATCGTGCAAATCCTCAAAACCACGATCATGACCTGTAGAAAACACACAAAGTTGGTAATTGACCATAAAACAACACATATATTGCATCTAGCGCAAAAAATGAGTGTCTAAAAGTATGCTATATCGCACATTTCATTGTCACATCACACCCCCAAACCAGTTTCTTGCTCATCCTTGAGCAAGGCAAAAACGATAATTAAGAAGTGACCATGAAATGAGCAGCAAGAATAAACAACCTCATAGACAAGCAGGCAGTTTTAGGAATCCAAATTCCACTAACTCACTTAGTTTCTACTCCAACTTCATGACTCCACAACAAACAAGTAACAAGTAAGCATCACTCACTACAACCAGCAGTTACAATTGTAACCCAATGTCCTTATCGGTGTACTTCAAAATCGTTACCTCGCGATAATGTTATGCAATCCTCCTCCCAAAAGTCAAGGCACAAGTCAAAGTAGTACTCAGATTGGCTAGGTAAGTAAATCAGGTAGGATAATATAAAGAGGAGGGAAATGCCAAGTATCATCGGAGGATAACAAGGTAGAATAAAACGGTATTTCAGGGGGACTTATCCTTCTAGACACCGAGCTCCTTCCTTCGACTTCGTCTTCTCATAATGATAAATCTTCAGCTTCTCTTCTATCATCGTGACCACTCCATCAGTTGCTTCACACAAAGACTACTTGCTCCTTTATTTTTTCTCTATTTTTTTTCTTTTTGGCATACTATTTTTTGCAGTCGTTTTACTGACTCGTATGCTTTTGGTTGACCATCATTGGGCTCTTTCAGTCTCTCCATTTTTTTGTAGTTTCTGTTTTACCGAATTTCGCACTTTTGTGCGTGCTGGTTTGGTATACATGCCATCAACCCTCACGGACATGTAGCTTTTTAGGGCCACGCCGGTATGTGGGTAGTATTTGCAACATGCCCAACACGAAAACGGTGGTCACAAGGACCATTGATCCACTCTGAGACTTTTATAACTTTGCTTTTTTTTTCGGTACTCTCTACTTTTTTTTATTTTTTCTAGAGCAAGAGCTATTGATTTTTAGCACCGAAAATAAATAGTAGAGCCAACAAAGTTACCTTTCATTGATGATCATATTCCACATCTCTCCCAAACCAATTTCTCGAACTGGAGTCAGGGTTTTCTTCTCTTCTTTCCCCCAAACCTGTTCTTGATCATGATCAAAACATGATTCTCCTCCATTCTATGAAGCTCTTTGCTTTGTTTCTTCGTTCAAGCTCGGCGGTAGGTTGCAGTCACCTCTTAAATAAAGCAAGTATGGTATATATGGTGGAGTTTCAAAAAGGCTCAAAAGGCTTTCAGCGGGGTGAGTGAAAGGTACAGAAAAAGGATTCAGAAAGGTGATTACCACTAATCATATTCATGCTAATAACAAATAAAGACTCAAGGGTAGCAGTGCTCACACGAGTGTACATAGGACTTCAATTTGAGTAGCAAGCAGAATCACTCATCAAAGTAGCAGTCGTATTTGGTCAGAGCATATATTCAGCAACAAGCAAAGCAGAAAAACAAATCCACCGCCCCTCATCCTAGTCATAGCTCATACTCGGCACTCTCCCACAGATCAAAACATTTTTCAGCAAGTAGAAGACCTTAGACGTAACAAATGAAAATAAAATCTAACATAAATTAAACTAAAAGTTACTAAGTGCAAGTACTTAAGGTTATTACAGACCGAATAGTTAAGCAGGTAGCAAATAAATCCAATTCCTCCCCCAAACCTAGCTAAGAGTAGATAGAAAACTTGGAAAGTAAAGAGAAAAATAAAAGATACTCCCCTCTCGGTGTCGCTTCTCCAGTCTAGATGGCGCTTTCAAGATGATGATCCTCCTCCAGGAGGCGGTGGAGGATAAAATCCCTGATAGCCTTGGTAGTACATTGTCGGATCGACGTCGGGCGGTGGATAGAGCTGCGGTGGTGGGTAATAAGGTGGATGCTCATGGTGACCATACCCATCAATGTTCTCCTGCCGGAAGGAGATCTGCTCATAACGATGCAGGTAGGTGACATGGTTGTTCCACTCCGACCTCCGACCCATTCCGTTCATCTCATCTCGACTTTGTGCACTCCCTTAACTCTCCATCTGATAGTTGTTCACGAATTCGTTGAAGGAATTCATGTCAAAAGCACCACGCGGCTGATCCGCTACTCCTCTTTTCCTAAGCTCGGCTTTGGCAGCCTTCTCCTGCATCTCACGGAGGTGGATAGTTCTGTCTCCATCAAAAGGTTCTGTGAGTCGAGCGAATCCTGACTCGCTGATAGGAACTCCATTCTTCTGGCATATAGCGGTGATGAGATCGGGGAATGATAGGTTCCTTCTTATGTTGTTCTTCACCATTTGCATCTCCTTCACCATGATTCTTCCAACATCAATGTAGTGACCCTCCATAATTGTGTAGACAAGAGTGGCTACGTCGCCCTTGAGCCCTTCGTGGTTCATGGTTGGCTTCAAATTGGTCTATACAAAGTATATCCAAAATCTTGCTCTTCGATTGAGTGTAGGTAGCCCTTGGGATGGACATTCCCACTGCGTCCTCTCTAAATCTCGCTCCAAGTAATACCCGTGGGATGTCCTCTAGGATCTCTCCATACTCCATTTCGTCATATGCCGGTTCCATGTAATCGCCATGAATGTGCTCCTTCGGGATATCGAAGAATTCGTTGATTGCTCCTGGCCCAAACATGACCTCTACCCCTCGAACCATGACGGGGCGATCTAAAAGTGCATCCTCCGGCTTCTTGACCTTTAGTTCGAAGTACTCCGCGTAGAACTCCCGAACTATCTCGATGTCGTATGCTTGGAGAATGGAAGTGAAATTTCCCCAAGCCTATAGGCTCAATACGTCGTGAATCCAATTAAGGGTCGGGTTTATCCCCCATTCGATTTCTATTTTCCTCTCGGGAACCATCCCTCGATCATTATTAACCAAGAGCCAACCCCGAGCCTTGCTACAGAGATTCTCCAATGCCACCTTCTTTCCTTTCTTTGCTCTCTTGGTGCTTGGTTCACCCACCTCCTTTCCTCCTTTGTTTCTTCCCATTGTACCTAGGCCAAAAAAGTGTGTGAGATAGCATGTTTGGAGTTAAATAAAGTCTAAGGCTTACATGCAAAATCCAATGGGGATTCTTCTCCCCCAAACCTAATGTGTGGCACAATGTGTATGCAAAATTATAGCTTGTAATAACATCAATAGCCTCATCAAAATAATGCGAGAACTAGGAGATGAGTCGATATTTTACACATTTAGTGCCTTTTTCCATATTTCGTTACGTCTTTTAGCCTTTATTTAGTGTTTTTTGTTCCGTGTCACTTTGGGTTTTTTGTGTGTTTTTGTGCATTTTTAGGTGTCTTAGCGTCATTGACAATGAAATGGAGGACCAAAGTGCAAAGAAGACCTCAAAACCTTCTAGAAGCACCACAAGGCCAATTTAGTGGGCCACTACTCCAAGAGAGGTGACACAGAGGTTGGAAAAGGGAGAGAAAAGTGGAGGAAATGGGAAAAACGGAGGAGTTCCCGGATACAAGGCTCACCGCGGTGAGCCCCACATCCAAACGGGCTCACCGCGGTACAACCAAGTAGAAAAGAAGGTAGAAGGTCCAGACCGCGGTGAGGAGGATCCCCAAAATTACCTCACCGCAGTGAGCTCTGTTTAACCGAATCAAATCCATGATTTCTGGCAGTTTTTATTCCCATGATTTCAAATTTCTTGTTCATTGGTCTTATAAATAGACCACTTGTATCAGTCATTAGGACATATCTTCACTTATTTCTACTTTCATATTTTCAATTTCAAGCATTGTAAACACTTAGAGATTTCAATCTCTCTTTTAATTCGAAGAATCATATTTGATCTTTCTGACGATCGCAGGGACCAATACGCGCCCAGGTATGCAATAGTATGAGTTAGGCGGTTGCTGTTAATAACTTTTATTGTGACATATTGTTATCTGATCGTTGAACGCACGCTTGATCGTTGGGAACATGAATCAGTCTTTACCTCTAATTAGTATATATCCGGGTGAGGGAATAGCTAGTGACAAGCTTTTTGCCGTACCTCATACGTACTTATAATCTGTATCTGGTTTGATTTTTCAATAGCAAAGTGTTGCATTCGTGGGCAGTGTACCGATATATGGCGTCGGCACTTTTGAAAGATCCTCTTGCTTCGTTTTAATTGTAGAAATTGCATGATCTAGGTATCTTGTAATTGTAATTTGTTTTAGGGTTTTGAAGTATCAACCTTATCCACACTATCTGTTTACAACTCACACCTTGAGCCTACACCTTAGAACTAGCTTAATCAATTCCTCGAGAGAATGACCCTGTGGTTTAAGCATTGTTGTACCATGACAACCGCTTTACTACTTGTGTTATTTTACAAGTATTAATTTTGAGCGCATCAAAATTTGGCGCTGCTACTGGGGAATTGATTCCTACGTTCTTCAATAAGTAGGATCAGTGTGTAGTTGCATATTTTTATTTTTATCTTATTCGAAAACCAAAGAAAAATCTGAAAATTTCAAAAAAAAAAAAAAATTACTCTTGTGGATTATCTTTTTTGGTACTAACAATTCATTTAGTTCTGTTGGTATAGAGAAATTTTTCTGCAGGTGTATGGCAAGGGTATGGCTACGTACGGAGAGTATTTCATACCTCAGCTGGTGGTAATAAAACCACCAAAATTCCTTGAGCCTGAGGTTAGGGAATACGATCTAGACGATGATTGGGGGTGTTCACTTCCATACTCCTGGGGAAGGCCGATGGAAGATTCTTTCGGGTTTATTCGTCAGTTCGAACAATTCGTGACGGAGTTACCACCCAGTGGATTGAGAAAGGACTAACTGAAGAGTAGGTTGTTTCCTTTTGCTGTTAGATCCCAAGCCAGAGAATGGCTGCATTTGCTAGAGCAAGAGTCATTGAGGACATGGGAGGAAGTGCTTAGAGTATTCTATGACGAATACTCCCCATACTCTTTGATGGAGAGCTTGGAGGATCGCGTAATGAATTTCGAACAAAAGGAAGAAGAGAAGTTCGACAAAGGAAGCGTGAATACTCCGGATTTAGAAATCACTCCCATCCCACTGGTGTCTTTAGTGAGTGTTTCCACGCCACCAGAGACAACAGAGAGCCAGGTGCCCCATCACCCCGACATCGTACATATGTCATTACCCAAGGATTACATGAGTATTGTGGGATCAACACACAATGGAGCAGAAGATATTTACAGGAAGCTCCAAGTAGGCTCGACGCTTGCTCAAAATTCATTCCTGTATGAGAACGAATAACGATAATGTACAGCAGTCGAGCCAACGACTATAAGAAAAGGCGCTTCCTGGGAGGCAACCCGGGGGTTCAGAATGAAGAACGGAAGAGTCGACGCTAATGACTATAACTAAAGCATGACTTATTGCATTGCATATAGATATAGGTTCATATTACATGTAGGATAGATTTTATTTATTAAATTTTTTATTATAACAAAAAAAAAATTGCGGCAGAACAGATCTCACTGCGGTGAGACAGGGAAAAAGGCGGCTCACCGCGGTCTACACAGGGCAGAAAGTTTACCTCTCTGCTGGACCGCGGTGAGGGGCACTCTAGCCACTGCCTCACCGCGGTGAGGCCTGACGATTAAAGAGAAGGAGGGCTTCTCCCTCCTTCACCTTTTCCACTCTCCTTACCCGTTTTTCCCCCAATTTTTGAGATTTTCACCAATTCTCCACCATTTAACTTGGGTAATAAACCGTTGCGAAGGTAGTGAGTTTCTCCACTACTTGGAGACTTCAATCCGTGTTTATATCCATTAATTCTTCCGAAATCAAGGTACTTCTTTCTACTATCTTTATTTTGCAAACTTGGATTTCTATGCTTGATTGATTGTTATTGTGTTTGTGGCTGTGCTTATGAGGTATGAAATTGTCTAGATAAGTCATAATCCAAGTTAGCTTAGTTAGATTTTATGGAGATTTATGATGTTTTTGGTCGAAGGGTATTATTGTGCTAGCTTGTTCATCTTAGAATATGTATTCGTGCTGTATATTTGATGATGGGATTGAGCTTGCTACTGTTTCAATTGGGAAAATCCCTTGTAGTAACAAATCTCTGCACTATGGTAAGCACGATTATGTTGTAGGATAAGGCGTTGTTGTTACTACTTGCAAGAATTGGTTTGGGGAAGACATTGTTGTGGCCACATTTGAATGCACTATGGTTTGCATGTAACTATGAGTTAGGATTAGACATTTTATACCCAGGTACCATGGCACCCAAAAGAAAGAGTGTGTCCAAAAATCAGAAGGGAGCCCCAGTTCGAACACGTTATGGGGAGGCAAAGCGTGATAGCCTCCGATTTTTCAGAGTTAGGGGGTGCTACCAAGGACTTGCCGCAGATCTTAGTAGCATACATGGAGTATCGCAGCGGTTTGGTATGCACTTTGATAAGTGGGACTCATGCTATTCGAGTCTCACATAGCACATGTCTGCAGCGAACACACGGGTAACTGAGCGCCTAGCGCATATGGAGCGAATGCGCAAAGCTCAGACGGATGACTGGCAGCAATAAGGAGGAGGCTCATCTTCCGGACGCCATGGTCCGCCTTCCTCTTATTGATCATGCCGACCGAGGCATACTACGGAAGGTAACTCAGAACTTTCTCCTTTTTATTTATTCCTTATTCTAGGACCTAGCTATCGAATAGGTTTGGGGAGGGAAGTTGTATCATATGTTTACATGCCTCGGATATTTGCATCCTTGTATAGATTGTATATATTTGTTTGTTCTTTATTTTTCATTTTTGCAATTATGTGGGGTGGTATGTTAGCCACTTTTGTGTGATTGCAGTTGAGTCGAGTCTTTTGGCCTAATTTTTTGCCTAATTCGAAATTTTTGAGTCGAGTCTTGAGTTCTTTTGACAAGTCTGGTTATCTATTTCCATGGTTAAGCCTTTTTACTGATGTGATCTTAGATGGCCTCTGGCTGAGTGCTAAGGAATTTTCGAAAATCACTCTAGTTCGTTTCACTTGTAAATAAAAAGTCTTCCTGTTTTAGTAGTCAAAAAGCCGGTGAGAAGCTTTAAAGTCGATGAAAAAATCTTGTACCGGCAAATGTGTGATTCTAGTAGGATGAGCAAGGTTTTTTAACTTTCGCCACTTCACATATATGTGCACTATTTTTTAAAAAAACAAGTATGACGAACGGCATTTTTCGACTTGGTGTCTCGATTCTCGAACCCATTCCAAGGAACAGGTTTGGGGAGGAGGACTCTTGTCAAATTAATACTTAGGCTCACTACTTTCTATATTTGAGCTATGGTTGATTTCGAAATTATTTTGTATTGCTATGCTGCCGTTCTAAAAAAAGGAAAAAATAGAAAAAATCTCGAGGTGTATTCGAGGATCATTTATGATCGTCAAAGATCGTGTTGGGCATTTCCAAATACTACCTATAAATCAATGCGGGACTTATTATGCGTATGCTGTGAGGGTTGATGGTTTTGTTTCCAAAATGCATGCCAAATACTACCTATCAACCAGCGCGTGGGCGGAGCTCGTATGTTGTGAGGGTTGATGGGGTGTATACCAAACCGACACGTACAAAAGTACGGATCTTAGGCAACCTATTGGGATACACTTGCAACATTGAGATAGAAAAAAAAATGAAAAAATAGAAAGTCTGTGCAAAAAGAGCAAAGCACAAGAAAAAAAAAAGAGAGAGAAATAAACGTGCAAAAAGGGCAAAGCACGAGAACGGCATGTAATTTTATTTCCTTATATTTGATTTCGACCTTTTTCCTAAAAGTCCTTTCTGACTCGTTTGAATTGAGTGCAAAAGCATGTAATATTAGTGGCAGCTTGTGATGTTTGTTGTCACCATCCTAAGTTAAGTCTTGAGCGAATACCCTTATTTACTGGACACTTCCAGATGAGAGACTTGAGAGTTGCACTATTATCTTCCTTTGTGAGGGACTACTAGGATAGGATTAAGTTATATTTACTTGTGAAACGGAAGATTGTGATCTTTACAATGCTACTTGTGAAAGTCAGAGGGGATAGAAGTTTACATCAGAATAAGGGCTTATCTCTGGCAATACTTGTCCGGGTAGCTTGTCGATTGAACTCTTCTGTTTGTTTGTCGTGTCTATGTGTTTTTTCTTTTTCCTAGGTTTTAGAGTTGTTTGCTCGAGGACGAGCAAAGGTTCGGTTTGGGGAGTTTGATGAGTCGATATTTTAACGACTCATTTAGTGCCTTCTTCCGTATTTTGTTACGTCCTTTAGCCTTTATTTAGTGTTTTTTGTTCCGTGTCACGTTTGGGTTTTTTGTGTGTTTTTGTGCATTTTTAGGTGTCTTAGCGTCATTGGCAAGGAAATGGAGGACCAAAGTGCAAAGAAGACCACAAAACCTTCTAGAAGTACCACAAGGCCAAGTTAGTGGGCCACTACTCCAAGAGAGGTGACATGGAGGTTGTAAAAGGGAGAGAAAAGTGGAGGAAATGTGAAAAATGGAGGTGTTCCCGGACACAAGGCTCACCATGGTGAGCCCCACTTCCAAACGGGCTCACCGTGGTACAACCAAGCAAAAAAGAAGGCAGAAGGTCCAGACCACGGTGAGGACGATCCCCAAAAGTACCTCACCACGGTGAGCTCTGTTTGACAAAATCAAACCCACGATCTCTGGCAGTTTTTTTCCCATGATTTCAAATTTCTTCTTCCTTGGTCTTGAATAGACCACTTGTATCAGTCATTAGGACATATCTTCACTTACTTCTACTTTCATATTTTCAATTCCAAGCATTGTAAACACGTAGAGATTTCAATCTCTCTTTTAATTCGAAGAAACATATTTGATCTTTCTAACGATCGCATGGACCAATAGGTGCCCAGGTATTCAATAGTACGAGTTAGGCGGTTGCTGTTAATAACTTGTATTGTGACATATTGTTATCTGATCGTTGAACGCATGCTTGATCATTGTGAACTTGCATCAGTCTTTACCTCTAATTAGTATATATCTGGATGAGGGCATAGCTTGTGACAATCTTTTTGCAGTAACTCATACGTACTTATAATCTGTATCTAGTTCGATTTTGCAATAGCAAAATGTTGCATTCGCGGGCAATGTACCATTAGATATATCGTGTCAGCAGTTTTGAAAGATCCGCTTGCTTCGTTTTAATTGTAGAAATTGCATGATCTAGGTATTACCTTGTCTTGTAATTGTAATTTGTTGTAGGGTTTTGAATTATCAACCTTACCCACACTATCTGTTTACAACAACTCACACCTTGAGCCTACACCTTAGAACTAGCTTAATCAATTCCTCGAGAGAACGACCCTGTGGTTTAAGAATTGTTGTACTACGACAACTGCTTTACTACTTGTGTTATTTTACAAGTATTAAGTTTGAGCGCATCACTAGGCATGTAACTCAAGTTTTCAAGTTGTATCAAGCATCAAGTTGAAAGGCAAATTGTAATGTAATCTCCATCATATGAGCATATGACGATGCAAACTTATTTTCTAAGCATACTTCAACAAGTTATTACCATGTAAGCAAATAATCGAGGGAGAAAGGGGTCGACAAAGGAGTTTGTTCTCTTGAGACATTTTATCGAACACTTGGTAGGCAACAGAACAAAAACCTTCAAAATCTCAAACGATTTGTCAAATCTCTAACAAGCAAATAGTAAAGTAGTAATGAAATGAACATAGTAATGAGGATAAAGATGAGTAGAGATCACTTACTTGATGTTGATGATGGATGGGCAAGCTAAAAAGTGCAATGGGTATGATAGAATTGAAGAGCAAGTGAAGAAAATGAAGTCGGGAAGGGAAAAAATCAATTTTGGGGTTTTAAAAGGGAGGGAGGCGGTCCACTGGCGACCGCAGTGAGGCTGCTGCCTCACTGCACCTCTATCGTGCCAAAATTTGCGTTTTCGATTCTTTTTAGTTTTTTCAATTTTTCACAAAGCAAACATAATAAATAAGAAATTTTGAAAATTATTTTGAAAATTTTTTTGGTAAATAAAAATTTGGCACGGAAAACGAGAAAAAGATAAAAATTGAAAATGCGATGTGAATGCGTAAAAGTAAACGTGACCTTGGGTTGCCTCCCAAGAAGCGCTTGTTTTAGGTCTTATAGCTCGACCCCTGGTTGTTGATGACTCAGTTGCCGGGGTAAGACCCCTGTTCTCCATCGGTGCTGGTAGTCAGCCAATCTTCCATGAAACTCGGGTTGGTGTTCCAATCTTTCACTCCCATGTTGAATCGGTCACCTTCCCTTGTAAACTTGAACTTGTAGAGGGTGCTTCCTTCATTCTTAAGGCGATTTCTAAAACCCTTGTCATCCTTGTAGTTCTCGTAGAACAGCCCCTCGTTCCCTAACTTCCAACTTCCGGTCATCCAATTGTCCAGACAGATCTTATAGGGTTCGTTATCTTCGTTTCTCGGATCCGAAAACTGGAAGTAAATCTCATGCGAATAGAAATAGTTCTTATCTATTTCCTTCATCTTCGTCAGTGCCTATTGAAATTCTCCAGGTGGTTGATCCTTCTTTCTCCTTGGCGATCTTTCAGCTACAAGCTTCCCCTTCTTGAGTGTGACCTTCCGACGGACAATTCCACGTCACTCTGCAAACTGTTAATAAACATAGAAACTTTTCTGCCAGTTATATCAATAATGGTGTTAGTCATTATCATAAAGGAACTTCCCAGATTTATGTTTCTATTGTTGTTATTCTCGTAGTCGACTACCATTAGATCCACCGGATTTATGAGGGCACCTACTTTGATCAGCACGTTTCTAACCGTCCCATAGTTCTTTTCTATGCTCATGCCAACGTTGTAGGACATGCCATAAGCGTCGGTCTTCCCCGTTAACTTGAGTCTCTTGTACATGTCGAAGGGGATGACATTCATATCAGATTCCAGGTCTAAAGTTCCTACTACCATCCCGCCCCCTATGTTAACTTGAATTTGAAATGCTAAGGGATTGATTTCCCTCATGGGGATATTAGTCCAAAGATAGGGGTTTTCTTTTCTCTTAGTCCTCCTAAAATTCTCAATTTGGTTCTTTTCCCCGTAGAGGTACGTGCATAATCTCAAGGAGTCACCCTTTATATGCAATTAATTAGATAAGGTAAAGTTAAAGTGAGAGTATGAGAGCTTATCGAGGAGTTTTTCGGAAGTCCGTCTATCTTCTGCATCCATCCGCTTTATAGCTTCCTCTTCATCTTCGCATTCTTTGTCTTCTTCTTCCTCCTCGTCACGTTGCTCTAGAAGTATCATCTGCCTTTCCGTTATGTTTACCAAGCTTCCTTCCACTTCTTCTACCTTCTTATTGATCCTGCAGAGCACTTCGTCCGACCTTTCAATAAATGCGTCCACCTTGTCGTTCCTTTCCTTCTGTTTTGCCATAAAATCCCTTATTATCTTCAGCTCTTTCATAATGAAGAGGATCTTTCCTTCCAATAGGGGTGACTCCTGCTGAGCTGGTGCGATTACTCTTATCGGTGTTATGGGGATAAGAGGTCGACTCCGGCGTTACTTAACTTCATTCCAGGTTCGGGTTGATGGAGGGGTTTGGCTTGATGATTCACCCTCTTGGATGTAGTTTGCCTCCTCCGACGGTTCCTTATGTCCATCTTCTCGTTCGGACTCTCTCTTAGATAGTTCGGTTTCTATGTCGTCCAGTCTCTTCGTGATCATTCTCCGTGGAACCTCCTCGACGGCACGAACTACGAACTTCCTCACTCCTCCTTCCTCTCCTTCCATTGAGTTTTGAGGTTCTCCTCCATCCTTCCCTCCTTCTAATCCTTCCAACAGATTTCCTTGACATGCTCCGTCAATAAGTGCCTGACTGATAGAGTCAATTCCCTTATAGAATTTGTTGACCTTGTAGAACAGCGCGTAGGAGTGCATAGGGTACCTGTCAAGTAGATCCTTGTATCTCTCCCATGCTTCATAGAGTGTCTCTCCGTCTAGTTGGTTGAAGTTCTGGATTTGGCTCTTCAGGTCGGATGTCTTCTTCAGTGGGAAGTATCTAAGCATAAACTTGTTGTAGACCTCGTCCCACGTAGTCAAACTACCCGACTATAGTGAGATAAGCCAGCTCTTCCCCTTGTCCTTAAGGCAGCTAGGGAAGACTCTCCTTCTGAGTTGACATTCCGTGAGCCCGTTTAATGGTATTCCTCCAACCGCTGCGTTGAATTCCCTCATAAAGTGCATTGGGTCTTCAGTTGGGTTCCCGTAGAAGTGGGGTAGCTGGTTCAGATGAGTTCCCTTCAGATCAGATTCTCTCGCGATCCTCTCCAGATAGATACTTGCGGTATGTGGTGTAAGTCTCGACATAACATAGTCGTGCATGGGTCTGTCGTTTTCATCCACCAATTCCACCCTTGCATAGTTATCCCTTCTCCGGTTCTCATCTTACCTCAACCTTTCCTCGGCTATCCTTAGCCTTTCCCGTTCGAGCTCTTCCTTTTCGGCCTGAATCTCAAGTCGAACCTTAAGCAGCTGTTCAGAAATATTGACATTCCCAGATGGATTGTCGTTGTCGTTTCCTTCTCAGTCCATGTTGCTAGATGCTTCCATTGCGGCAGTAGACTGTCTTCGCCCTTCAAGCTTATCTATGTCATCTCTAAGCGGTGCTACTGGTATTCCTGCACTTCTCCTACTTTACATAAAGACTAACAGACAAACCTTTGCTGAAACGAATATATAATACTTGGAAGAAAATAAACAGAAATCAAAAATTATTTATTTTTGGGTTTTTTTGATAAGAAAGTAAACTAATGCAGGAAAGAAAATATTTTTTGGATTTTCTGAATAAGGAAGTAAACTAAGGCTTCATTTGGTTTGAGGGAAAATGGGGGAAAAGAAAAAAAAATGAGGGAAAATAAAATTTTATTGGCAAATCTGAGGGAAAAACAACTTTCCTTATTTTGTGGAGATAGATGTATTTTTTTTATTTCCCCCATTTTCCCTCGAAACAAATGAAGCCTAATGTAGGAAAGAAAATATTTTTTGGATTTTTTGAATAAGGAATAAAACTAATATGGGAAAGAAAATATTTTTTAGTTTTTTTGCTGTGGAGATAGATTCTCACAGATTTTTTGATTTTTTTGGGTTTATGCAGTACGTATTAAAAAGGCAATGTGTAAATTTAAAAAGCGACAGATAGATTTCAACTTATCTTGGTCGATCGAAACTTGCTTGAGCATTCAAGTGTCCCCGGCAGCGGCGCCAAATTTTGATGTGCACTCAGAGATCTCGTTTTCCGTTGTAGAACCTGTAATCTCCAAATACAATCAAAATTAAATTTATAAGTCGTAAGTCCTCAAATCCACAGTTTATAGCGGAAAGTTGACTCGGGATGTCGTTCTCCACGGACACTTAGCATAGGAACATGCAAATTTGAATGTAGAAAAGTAAACAGTTTCTTATCTCAAACAAAATGATCAGTTCGCAGTAAAACCTAAATTGCTTTGTTTGTAAATCAATACTATTCTATGCTACTCCCAAGTTCCCCCTGCTATGCTACTCCCAACTTCCTAGTTAAAATCCTACGCAGTTACCTCTAACGATAGTAGGGCATAATACTATGGTGCTAAGGCGTAGTCGGCACGAGTACCCCTACTCAATTCAATGAAACTACTGTGCCACTCAGCAGAACATCACACCACGAAGGAATTATAGAGTTGTATAACCACGATTTACGTCAAATAACTAGTCCATTAACATATCACGGTATGTAAAGAAGTAGTAAAAGCAGAGTTACGGCGGTTCGCCTTTACAAAAGGAAATTAGCTACTCATAGTAATTGAAGAACAATAATTGAAATCTAAGAAAAAAGGAAGAAGAAGCTTAGTCTCTGATGGTCTTGATGTCTTCGTGCTGCTGCTCCTTGTGTTTCCTCCTTCTAGGTGCCTAACGGCCAGCGGGTTGGGTCACTCCCCCGAGGACTGGTTCTCTCCCTGGGAGAGCTGACTTGTGACACTGCAAGAAAATTGCCGAATAGTAACGAATTTTAGTAACGGATATTATCTGTTACTAAATAGTAATGAATCGACATTGATTAGCGACGGATCAAACATTCCCTGAATACTGACATCCAAGGCCTGAATCTGAGTCACCACTATTTGTTCAAACCGATTAAATGGCCAGGGCAAATGAGGAAACAGCACTGTTGAAGTAACAGCTGGAGCAACTCCTACAGGTGGTGCTAGAATATGTGGAGCCAAGTCTTCATCAATCAGATAACCATACAACATTGATGGATACATCACGTTGCCGACTTCACCTTTGCTTGAGAAATTACCCAAATGGTCAAAGATTCTGTCCTAAATTGACATTTAGACCAAGTTTGAGCTTATAACAACACAGAAACACTAGAAGAAACATGATTGTTGTTGGTAGCTGGAAGCCAGTTATGAATGCAAACTCTAAATAAAACAGCCATCATAGCTGTAAGAAGTTTGGCTCGGAAATTTGAACGCCACAAGACTCCTGTGGTACCAGTTATCACTTGAGCAACCTCATCCATGCTCACCTCCAAATCTGTTTCTTCAACATTGGGTGTTCCTAGAAATTTGTTGAGTCTTTCAGGGGTAATATCATAAATGTACCCACCTAGATAAGCCTTACCATACTTTGGTGTACCAGGAACATCAAAGTGAGGAGAAAGATTGCAGTAGAACTCACGAATCACAGTAGGCACATAAGGATCAAGTCCTAACAATTCCAATAAAGCCACTTTGATCCAAAAATTCATACAAATTGTATTGCTTGAAACTTTTTTCAACAATAAATTTCTCAGCCAAAATAAGTCTATTTCTAAAAGAGGGCCAAGCTTCAGCTATATCCAGAGTAAAGAAGGTATCATTGTGCGCAACTTCATCAAAATTAGAGTAAGAAGACTGTGGAGAAGATACCTCATCAACTGCATCATTAGTTGGTGCAACAGTTGAATCAACTGACATAGCTTCCTCTTGTTCCTGAGGCTGCTCATAGTTAGAGTCCCTGGAGTCATCATCCTCCTCTTCTTCATGTTGTTCCTCTTGCACCTCATCTTCTTCTTCTCTTTCCTCAGACCCCTGTTCTTCATCTGCTACCTCATCTTCGATTCTTTTCAGGAAGGCTTCCCTTACCTTTTGTTTCTCAGCAGCACGCCTTTTCAGTGCCCTGGCTTTCAGATCTCCCAAAGAATCATCACTTACATCAGTAAATTGGCCATCATGTACCTGTTCTCCCCCTGAATTCGCAGGTGGAGTTCCTTGCTCCTGTAGAGTATCCCTAATTTGCAGTAAATTAAGCTCTGAATGACCTGCTTCATTCAGCGTTGAATCAACATTGTCATCATTCAGCTTCCTCTTTTTCAACCGAGAACCCTCTTCTTCAGCAGCATCTGCAGAATTAACCTCAGATTTCAATGGGTTGACAGTCTCCTCTGGTTTATCGGATTTTTCATGGGAAGAGCTTGAGGATGAGGAGTGAGGGACAATGCGAGACATGGGTTTGGTGGAGGAGGTGTTTTCGAGTATTTCAGGAGCTTGGGCAAGGCTTTCCATGGTGCTGTTCGATTTTTCAGAGAGACGATTGAAGAAGGTAGGAAGATTGAGTGTAATTGTGTGAGTAAGATTTTTCGAATGATAGTATAATGAAAGGTAATGATGATGAATTTTGGTAAGTGGATGTTTTAAAGGGAAATGAGGATATCAAGAAAAACGCACCGGTTCCCAAGGTTGCAACAATTTAGGTAATCATCATTGCACTTGTTTGGTAGGTGCTTATTCCGAACCGGTGCAAGAAAAAGCTTGGATTGTGGCTTTGTCAAATCTGGTGTTAAATCAACAATTGTAGCAAATCTCCAGTACCAAAAATAAAAGATTTTCTTCTTAAAAACAGTGGACACAAAAGTAGAGAATTAAAAACACACAAGTAATTGAAAATCTTACTTTCGAAAAACTCTCAGTATCATGATTCGAGTGACAAACCAAAGTTCAAATAGCTATTGTTGAAATAACGGTCCCTTTAGCCTGAACACAGATGGACTTGACAAGCAAAAAACCACTCCTCCTCAACAAAAACCACCAACTCACACAAGAACTGACCAAAAAAAAAAAAAAAAAACAAATAGACATTCAAGTCATGAAGTATCTCACTTGAAGATGAAGTATTTAGCCTAGAAACACTGACTCTTTAACTGACCCAAAGCACATAGAGAGAGAAGAGAAGAGATGAACACATGACTGCAGAATTTTAAAAATAGGAAGTAACAGTTGGGCTCTGTATAAGTTTCCAAGAGAGGGACTCAATGTAGTCTTAGAGAGTCAAAATTCCCAGATTTAAGGAATTGAGGTAAACTTAGAGATTGCCAACAAATATAACGTAAAAATATGCCTCCATTGGGCTCTTTTTCCATTTGGCCAACTTTGGGCTCTTTTGCATTGGCCTCCATTGGGCTCTTTTTCCATCTTTTTTGCTTCCATAACAAGTAAACTTCAGTAAGGGAAAGGAGAGAAAGAAATGTGCTGACACTAGTATTAAGAATCAAAGTCTTTCCAAGTAATCTACTTCAAGCAAGAAGCACGACTCTTTTGTCAAACAATCTATCTAAAATGGGAAAAATAGAGAAGCATGAAACACATGACAAACAAAAATACACTACTGGACTGTGATGTTAAGTCAATATTGCAATCAACCTGTCTAATCAATTTGTGCACAAAGTGAGAGATTCTTGTGGACCAAAAATAATCTCACACCATAGTGACATACCAAGTTGTTTTCGGGAATCTGTATGCTGGGTATCAAAAACTTGTGCTTTACTTAGATAACTACTGGAATGACACCCTAAGGTAGGATTTATGATGGTAGTACTGTGGTTATCACAAAGCATTAGGATATTGTCACTAATGCCAACTAAATCAGTTATCAAGTAATTCACACACGGCAATTGAGTGACACAACTACTAGAGATCACACATTTAAGTTCAACAACAGATATGTAAATATCAATTCATTTTCTGCTAAACCATGATACCAAGTTTCTTCCTAGGGAAAACAAACCATCACTTGTATGTTTGTGAAACTCACTTGTCCAACTGTAAATACTATTCTCAGTAGTATTTATTTCATTGAAAAAACATGAAACAGGTTTTGTAGTGCTGGAAACATACTCAATAGAAGATTCAACCTCACATAAATGAAGGATTATAGAGTCTGCAAATTTAAGGGTTGAAGTAATAGTGTCATTAACACATCTAGCACTTGGGTTTGATCCAGTTACCTGTTCATCAAACTATGCACACAAAACATGGTCTTTCAACATAGGTTCAAGAGATTTATCTACCATGGAGACTGAGATATTTGTCCTGTCCTTAGAGCAATTTTCATTCCATAATCCTGCATTGTTAGAAGAGACATCAGACACTACCATATGACAGACCAACAATTCAAGGCGATTTGTTACCTAGTTTTTTGTTTCCAAACCATTCTTGTATTTTTCTTGGACTTTACAGAAGAGGTTTTTTTTTTTTTAAATAAAAGAGCCTAAGCTCTCAGACATTTTATACCAACAATTCAAGGCGATTTGTGTGAACCCGCGAACAACATGTATCTTTTATAGATTACATCCCAAAAGTTAGTCTAAGGCAAAACAGTTAGCCTCCTAAAGTTTACAAAAGTACTAATGATAGTCATTTTTATCAAGAGTATATGTGCCATCTGTTGTGCCACCAGGTTCCCTTCCTGTGCCAAGTGCTTGTCCTTTATGTGCCAGACTTCGCACTGCTGCGCCATAGTCATGCCAGTAGTCTTTCCATAACTGTGCTTGCACTACTTCCTTTTGTGCCATTGTCGCACCATGGTCCCTTGCCCGCTCTGTGCCAATATAATGCCAAATGCGTGCCAGAATAGTGCCAACCTGTGCCCATAATAACACAGAGAAATTCCTGACCAAAATAAAACCTGGAGACAAAGTAACAACCCACAGACAACATAGTTCACAACTCTAGATTCTGAAGCTTCTTTATTTGTTTTCTTAGTTTTCTTGAATGCTTCTGAAAACTCCTCAGTGTTTCGATTCTAAGATTTAACCAAAGATTGTTTGTAAAGGTAACAAAAAGGTTTCTTATGTCCTGTTTTCAGACAGAATTGACAGACAAGTTTTCTTTTGAGCTTTGACCTTTTCAACATTTTCTTTCACAAAACTAGGAGCATCTTTCAGGAATCTAGAAGTTTTTGTCTTGTCTTTAGTACAGTTAGTATTAATAATAGTTTCACAAGACAGGTTTTGATAAGCCAAACCAGTTGTTCCTTCATTACCTTGACAAATTATCTCACTGAGCCTGGTAGAACTCGAGTTCCACTTTTCAACGGTTGATTCAGCCTTGTGCACTCTTGTCAGAAGTTTTTCAACATCCGCTTCTCTCCTGGTGAGTGCAGTCTCCAGGTGAACAATGGTTTCTTTCAACTGATTGTTCTCTCTTACCAGTGGTTTCACAGATCTCTTCATCTGTTTGAATTTCTCAATCAGCTCTTCATACATATTTGTCAAATCCTCAATCATTTGTTCTTGAGTAAGTTCTTCTTCATGGGAGTAATCTGCATTCGAAATAAGAGAACCTACAAAGTATCTCAAATTATGGTCAGTGACACAGTTAGCACTTAAATTATCCACACGGTCAGAGTCATCATAATCTAGATAGATAGTTTTATCCAGTGTGTTGTTGATCTCACTGTTGAACCCACACTGGTCATTTTCATTGATGACATTGGACAAAGACATGACTTGTCTAGTACCAGACCCAGAGGATTTATCAGCCTGTTCTTCCTCATCCTCATCATCACTCATGCTCACAAAGTACAATTTTCCCGCCTTCTCAAGGTGTTAACACACTCATGCTTGTAATGACCCCACCCTTTGCATTCATAGAATTGTATCTTTTCAAGAGCTTTAGGATCATTTTTCGCAAGATCAAAAGGTTTTGACACACGATTATCAGAAGAGGAAGAAGCAAACGATTTATTTCTATTGAACTTTTTGATAAGATTTTTGTAATCCTTTTGATACGCAACAAGAGATAAATCCTCACTATCACTCACATCTTCTTCTACAGTTCTTTTTAGGTTGTTCATTACAGAATTGATGTCAATAGTAGCCAAATTCTTGGTATCTTCAATCACAGTTCGCTTGGTTTCAAAGTTTTAAGACAAAGTTCTAACAGCTTGATAGACAAACTGTTTGTTAGAGATAGGCTCACCAAGTAATTGACATTCATTTGAGATTGTCTTGAGTTTTTCGAAATATTTTGTGATGGATTCATCTTCACCCATTCTTAATTTCTCATACTGGCTGCAAAGCAATCTAGCTTTGCTCTCTTTAACACTTTGATCTCCCTCACAGTGAGTTTGTAGGATTTCCCAAGCTTTCTTGGCAGTGGTACAATTTTGGATCAGCATGAACATATGGGAGTCTACATAGCCAAAAATAGCATTGAGTGCCTCTTCATAATATGCAGAGTCAGTCCATTCATATGCAGTCCATTGGCTTTCAGGTTTTGGTACTACATAACCATCAGCATCTGGTACCCTTCCAAGACAGACTTCCAAGATCATACATCAATTGATTTGATGTGAGTTCTTAGTCTGGTTTTCCAATGCAAATAGTTCGTGCAATCAAGTATTGGCAGCCTATTCGTATTTGGATTGAAGTTATCCATAATTAGTACAAAAATCCACACACTTATTGATTAAGAGCCTAGCTCTTGATGCCAATTGAAATAGTAAAAGGACCCGGACTTTGTATTAAACTGCAATCACACCACAATATATACCAATATTGATATAATTTTTAATGTAACAGTGACTCAAATTTGAAAAATAAAACACAGCGGAAATAAAATTAAAGAACACAAAGTTGTTTTTCTTAGCTGGTATAAAAATACAAGCCGAGCAAATATTCACTATTTTCATTAAGTGAATTTATGAAAACAATGTTCAAGGTTTCACAAGTCGAAACCTTGAACTTCAAAAACTAAACAGCTTAGAATACTGCTACCTATTGTATGGTTGGCAGATCTAGACAAACCTAGATGATCGAGAAATCAATCCCTATGAAAAGACAACCGCAACGTCTAGTAAAAAGTAACTCGACTGTTTGATAGAATAAAGTGCAAGTGTTCACTCTAGTCTCGTTACTTTGAATCCGTTCTTCACCTTGTATATATAACATCATTCTCCAGTCAAGGACAGATCTTCCAGAATATACTTTCCATGCTTATCTTATCCTAAATCGTTCCGTCCAAGATTTTGTTCTTCAAGAATCTCTTCTTTGATCTGTTTCCTTAAATACTCCAAGCAAAGTTCCACTCCTTTATTTCTTCCCAATATCCGAGAACATCAACCTGTTTACATAAATAAATCACAACTGTCGCACTAGGTTAAAGATTAGTGATGGAAGACAATATTACATAAATACCCTTCCATACACAAAAGAGATATTAAGTTAACTGTTGATGTAACATTGTACATAAAATAGTGAACTTTCAGCTGATATGGAGAACACAAGTGCCAATGCAACTTTCGACACCAGAGCAATCACAACCGCAATACCCAATGTTGTTGATGTAGCTAAAGGAGGGACCATGAACTTTGAGTTGAAGGTTGTCAACTTCAGTTCCACCCACGTTGTCAGACGTGTGGGATGAGACACACTCAGCCAGGAATGCGACATGGGGATGAAAAGTTCCCAATAAACACTCCTACCGACTCGGAGGAGGAAGAGGATCTGGAGCAGGATCCTGGAGAACTGCCCCTAGCCATCAAGGATGAACCGGAAGAGTGGCTCGAGGAAGGCGAGGTCATGGATATGGATGAGGTTGAGTTTCGAAGAACATAAAGACGTTGAACCAGTGAACCCAGTTTTCAAGATGGAACCGCGGCCACAAGGGGAGATCCGACCGATAATGGTGATCCTAAGCCAACCTATGCCAACGGTAATACCAAGCATGGAGCTCGAGGTCGGAGTGGGTAACTCTAACCGTGTGATCGGCACACTTGACTGAGGATCTGGGTGCAATATATTGACTCTTAGTCAGTACAAGAGGCTAGGTCATGAAGACACGAAGCCACTCGCAGGCAGCATGATTATTGCAGACGGGGCTCTCAAGAGTACACAGGGGATGATCCGGGGAGTTGACGTAAGGATCAAACGATTCCATATTCGCACCGACTTTGTGATAATAGACTCCGATAATCCGGACCAAGACGAACAGTAGCTGATCTTGATGGGGAGGACATTTCTATACACGACGGGGATAACCGTGAATGTCCGTGATCGCAAGTGCATAATGGAGGTGCTTGGAGTTCCTTACGAGTTACCTCCATACCATCGCCCCCTGGCCGGAAGTTCTGCAATGTATACTGATGTCTTGTGTAAGGCTGAGAATTCACAGGTTCATGCCTTGAAGGATGAAGAATGAAGAAGAGGGCAAGTTGACGCTAACGATTATAACAAAAGCATGATTTACTGCTTTGCACATAGAATCTAGGATGCATTTAGGTAATTCTTTGATTTTGTAATTTCTTTGCATTGCATTTTGAACAATTTACTGCTTTCGTAATTTAGTTATTTAATTTTAATTCAATTTGTTTAGTTTTTTTTGTTATATATACATAAAAAAATTTAAAAAAATTTGGCTGGGGAACAGGGCCCACCGCGTTAAGCTTGGGAAAAAGGGAATCTCACCGTGGTCTCGAAATAACGAATAGTTTGGACTCATTCTGGACCGCGGCGAGTGCACCCAAGTCCCATCCTCACCGCGGCGAGCCCTGACGGGTAGAAAAGGAGAAGGCCCCCTTTCTTCTTCACTTTTCAAACCCCTTTCCCGTATTCTTCCCAAATTTTTAAGATTTTGCCCAATACTCCACCATTCCACCTGGGTATTAGATCATTGCGAAGGTAGTGAGTTCCTGTACTATGGGAAAGCTTCAATTTGTCTTTTCATCCATAAATTCTTCCGGATTTGAGGTAATTCTTTCTACTCTACTTACTTTGCAAAAACTTGGATTCTTATGCTTGATTATTGTGATTAAGTATGTGACTATGCTTAGGATGTATAGAATTGTCTAGATAAGTTACTTTCCTTGTTAGCTTAGTTTGATTATCCGAAGAATGATGTGTTTTGGTGGTGGAAGATTAATATTTATGTTAGCAAGTTGTACATATGCTTTTTACTTATGTTAGTATTGATGCTAATTTGAACTTGATTTCGTTTTGGTTGGGAAAATCGCTTGTAGTAACAATTGTATGCACTATGGTTTGCACGATTATGCGATAGGATAAGGCATTGTTGTTACTACTTGCAAGAATTGGTTTGTGGAAGAACTTGTTGTAGCTACACTTGAATGCACTATGGTATACACATAAATATGAGTTAGGATTAGGCATTCGTGTTGCTACATGTTGAGACGGGTGTAGTGCTGACATTGTTTATCCAGGTACCATGGCACCCCAAGAGAAAGAATGTGTCTAACAAGAGCCAGAAGACTGGAGAAGGAAGCTTCCGTGTGATGAGACAATATTCTAACATCTCATTTGGTCCTTTTTAGCGGTCTTTTGTTAGTCTTTGACCTTAGTTTTATAGTGTTTTGTACGTTTTTATGCTTGGGTACTTTGTTTGTGTTTTGTAGGATTTTTTGTGTTATTTGGTCCCGAAGGTGAAAATCGGAGTGAATACATTGGTTATAGATCTCTGAATGAAGAGTAATTGGGCGAAAACGGAAGTGGATTCGGAGTTCAGAAGAAGATTTGAGAGCCATTTTAGCGAAGCTTGCAAAAGTGAAGTTTTACAGAGCAGTCTAGCCATTTTGGCCATAACTCTCTCATATGATGTCCGATTAACCTGATCTCGGTGGCCACGGAAAGATAATTCAAAGGGCTACAATTTTAGTGTTGGAAGCAACGGCAAATTCGGTCTGTGAAAAACGTTACAGAGGTTTTAAGATCGCCGCGGCGAATGACATTCTCGCCGCGGCGAGATTTTGCGAGAGCAATTTGGGAGCCTAAACAGTGTCTCGCCGCGGCGAGGAAAATAGCTCGCCGCGGCGAGATTTGCGATAACTTCACAGATTCAGCAGAAAAACTCCTTTTTAGGTTAGAATTAGGTCTTCCTTTGCCATAACTTCTTATACTCGATTTTTACATAGAAAAAGCTCCTAGAACTAGGTTTGGACATTGATTGATTGATCTTTGGAGCTTGGTTTACCTCTTGTAAGAACCATCGGGATCGAATTCTTGGTAATTATTGATAACTCTCTATTGTTTATCTGCAATTCGTGTTTTCTTCTGTTTATCGAATTGTATGATCTTGCATGCGATTATCACCATGTTTATGCTTTGCGTAATCTATACCATGCATTCTTTCATCTTTGCTTCCCTTATGAGTAGTTAAATCACTCCGAACACGGTAGTTATGTGATAGTCTTGCATATTCGTTTCTAGGGTTAGGATTCGTTCATATAGGTTCGTCTAGTTCAAAATCTTCGTAAAACCTTCAATCCAATAAGCTAGTTCAAGACTTTCAAAATCGTTTTCGGTTAAGGATCGTGGATTGACAACCCACGATTACTCTAGTTTGAAATATTCAAATAACGATTGGTTGAATTGGATTGATTGATTTATGTACACTGACCGTGTGACAAATATGAATGATTGCCCTAGAACGAATTAGCACTACTTGATCATTACTACTGTGTTCATCTTCTCTCATTGTTAAAAAAACCTTTATTTGCTTTATCTTATTCTAGTTTTTAGTAACAACCAACTTACAAATCAATCTGTTTTCACAAGTAACTGTTTGCTTTCAAACCGTTGTGGTAGCTTAATTGGTTCCTTTGCGAACGATCATGTGGTTAGCATTTTCTGTCTACAACAACTGCTTACTACTTGTTTTCTAAGTAATAATTTGAGCACATCACCGTGCTAAGGTTGCAGCTCCACAAATTAAGCCGGATGCTTATGGTTTCAAGCTGAGCAGAGAAGCGGACAATTTCAGAATCAAGAACTTCATCAAACCAAGAAGCATTATAGTGGAGCTAGGGATGAGCCTCTACGGGTATGAAGCTATTAACAGTTGCATAAGGAGGCTAGGTGATGAGTCGGTATTTTAATGACTCATTTAGTCTTTTTTAACCGTATTTTGTTATGTCTTCTAGCCTTTTTTATAGTATTTTAGTTCATTTTCTCGTTTGGGTATTTTGTGTGTTTTCGTACTTTTTTTGGAGTTTTTTGGTAAAAGGGAAGAAGATGGAAGACCAATGTGCAAATTAATGATTTTCCAAGCTTCTAGAAGTACACAAGGCAAAGTAGTGGGCCATTACTCCAAGATGGTGACAAGGAGGTTGAGAAAAGGGAGTGAAAATAGGAAGAAGTGGGAAAAATGGGAGGTTCTCCGGATATGTACCTCACCGCGTTGAGCTCCATCAACACGGAGGCACACCGTGGTCCAAAAGATAGAGGCAAAGCACGATATGCCTCGAAGAGAAGCAGACCGTGGCGAGCTAGGAACCTTCCAAGGGCTCACCGCTGTGAGGGCTGATATGACCAGTTCAATGCACGATTTCTGGCAGTTTTTTCCCTAGCTTTGAAATTTCAACTTCCTTGGTCCTATAAATAGGCCACTTGTATCCAGTATTTTTCATATCTTCATACCTTCTAGTTTATATTCTCTTTCAATTCAAGTATTTTAAACAATCTAGAGATTCAATCTCTCTTTCAATTGAAGTATATTTCCTTTCAGACGATCTCTTATGCTAGATGTATCTAGGTATCAATCGTACAATTTCTATTTACTTTGTACGTGTCAGGTTTTTACCTTCGATTACAGAACGCATGTTGTATCAGTGTGAACTCGTTAGTGTCTTAATCATTAATTAGGCTATATCTGTATGATTGCATAGCTCATGACACGCTCTTTGTAGTGATTACGTACATGTGGCCCTTATTTTGTTGAACGTTCGATAGCAAGGTGATGAACTGCGACTGGTATCTCCTTAATTGGTCCATCTCGTATCAGCAGACTTCATGAAAGGATTTATTTTCGTTGTTTGTAGAATTGCATGATTTAGGTATTACCTTGTCTTGTGATTGTTAGATTTTATTCTAGGGTTGAAGTATCACTATCCAACTATCTGTTTACAACCAACACAAGCGAGTCTATTCTATTTGAACTAGCTTGATCAATTCCTCGAGAGAACGATCCTGTGGTTAAGAGCATTGTCTATAACAATCGCTTTTTTCTACTTTGGTTAATAAAAGTAGTAATTTCTAAGCGCATCAGAAATTTGGCGCCGCTGTCGGGGAGTTAATTCCTACGTTGTTTTAAAGTAGAATCAATTGTGTTCGTTGCGTTTGCTTTTATTTTTCATATACTTCAAAAACAAAAGAAAAAATTCAAAAAAATAAAAACAATGAGGGTTGTGTTGCTTTATCTGGATTGAAACCCTAACTTGAATTATATGGACTGGTCCTGCTTATGAGTTTAGTTGCTTGTTTCTTTTCATGTTTCTCTGAGAGCAAGGAAGAAATTCGACAACAGCTGATATGGAGAAGATGAGCGCCAATGCAACTTTCGACACCAAAACTGTGACAACTGCACTTCCCAATCCTGTTGATATAGCTAAATGAGGAACCGTAAACTTTGAGTTGAAGGCTGGGCAACTTCAGATCCAACCACGTCGTAAGACGTGTGGGATGAGACACACTCAACCAGGAATGCGACATGATGATGAAAAGTTCCCGATAAACATTCCCAGTGACTCAGAGGAGATAGAGGACCCAGAAGACGACGAGGATCCAAAGGAGGATCTTGAAGAACTGCCCATAGCCATCAAGGATAAACCGGAAGACTGCCTCGAGGAAGGCGAGATCATGGATATGGATGAGGTTCTGAGCTTCGAAGATCATAATGATGATGAATCAGTGAACCTGATTTTCAAGATGGAACGACAGCCACAAGGGGAGATCCGACCGATAATGGTGATACAGAGCCAACCTATGCCGATGGTAATACCAAGCATGGATCTCGAGGTCGGAGTGGGTAACTCCAACCGTGTGATCGGCACACTTGACTCAGGAGCTGGCTACAATATGATGACTCTTAGCCGGTACAAGAGGCTAGGTCTTGAAGGCATGAAGCCTCTCGCAGGCAGCATGGTTATGGCAGACGAAGCTATCAAAAGTCCGCAGGGGATGATCTGGGGACTTGACATAAGGATCATCGGATTCCATATTCGCACAGACTTTGTGATAATGGAATCCGATAATCTGGACCATGACGAACATGAGCTGATCTTGCTGGGAAGGACATTTCTATACACGGCAGGGATAACTGTAAATGTCCGTGATCGCAAGTGCATAATGGAGGTGCTCGGAGTTCCTCATGAGTTACCTCTATACCATCGCCCCAAGGCCAGTAGTTCTGCAAGTTTTGTTGACCTCTTGTGTAAGGCTGAGAAATCACAGGTTCAAGCCTTGAAGGACGAAGAATGAAGAAGAGGGCAAGTCGACACTAAAGACTATAACAAAAGCAGAAATGAGTAGAGGTCCGGCTTTAATGGTTTACTTTGAGCAACCTATCATCCAAGATCACTTTTCCTAGAAAAGAAACAGGAATCCTGAAAGGCAGACAAGCCAAAACGACGGAGATAGAAAAAGAAGAATTCGGGATCAGTTTGTACAGTTTTGGTACTTGGGTTGTGTCTTTTTATAGAGCACTCCAACCAATCAGCGTCCGCCATGCCAACAGATTGACGTCAGCAATCGGCTTGAGTCACCCGTTTGGCCAGAACAGTGTTGGATTGATTGGGCTTACCCGACCTGATCCAAGCAGTGAGCCCAATAACCACGCCCGAATTTGTACTGGTTGGTCATCTTACAGGTACATTCACAGGAATATAATCCGACAAAGTAAGGATAAGAAAAAGGTGATGGTCTCATCTAATAAGGGTAGTCCGAATTTTATAAACAAAATTATCCGAGCATATAATCATGGAAGTTACAATTTTTCGAGATCCGAGGACCATACATACTTCTACGGGGCATACCCCACCTTGTTCCTTCAACGGATTCCCGAAGTTGAGCCTTGGGACTCCGAGCCACTGCTTTGAGACTGACGAGCTTGCTGCTGCATTCGGATCCTCCTACGGATCATCTTCAGCGTCCGCTCCCTTTCTTCCTCAGTTAACCTCCTGGCTATCCCCGGACATAGAGGGGGGTCGCCTTCAAAATCAAGAATGATTGGGTCATCCGCGGTCCCTTTACCCGGATAAATCGGAGGATGCGTGTTTCTGCAAGCACAATTTACCCAATGCCGATAGCAATCTCCGACAATCGGGTTTCCCAAGGGTGGAACCATTGCACTAGCCCGGACTGATTTTTCTCAAGCAGATGCAGAAATCCTGGAGAGCTCCGGCTTTTTTGGAAGCTTGAAAGTGCTAAACAGGGAGAGATTGGCGAAAAGTAAAGCAGTAAGAAAGGAGCAGTTACCATAGTCTTACTTATAGTAGCGATAGATCTTTACGATCACACTACGTGTCATTCATCTGACGGCTCCCAAGATGAAGAGACGCAGTAATAGTGACTATTTCACTGTTTCACCTTCCTCCTTCTAGAAGGATTATGCATCCCAAAGGATAATTTGCTTAAGTGAAGACAAACGGTCCGAGGATCGGACAGATGATGGTTCGATTATTCTACATCAGACACCATCCACAGCGATCTGTGTTCTTAAGAGATGCGTATTTTATGTTAAATCATCATATGAACAATGAAGTAGAAAGAAGTAAAGAGGAAAGCAAGTAATGTTTCAAAAACACGGAAATCATTGCTCCACAAATAGTTACTACGAATGAAAAAGAGAAACATTGTACATGGCAACGTTCCGTGCCATCAAAAGATCACGATTTCAACAAGTACAGATTACTCACGCGGCATACCCCGGACTTCTCACTGGGGGCAGGTTGGCTCGGACCACCTTCTTCGGCTTGAGGCGGATTGGTGGAAGACAGGTTGGCAGTGGCACGTGCTCCAAGGGATTCAGCAATTCCGAACAGGTTGAAATCCGCATCATGACCAACGACCCGAGCAGGCATAATGTACCAGTCCTTTAGGAAAGCCCTGTAGTTATCAAAAGGTACGAAACATACCTTTCGGAGGGCATCCAGGACACACTTCGGGAGGAAGGGTCCGCCGTCATTGACGTCAATTTCACCTTCCTCGGTGACCAGCTCTGCAAATTCACACGCGGCCAACCGTTCATCCGGCACATTGTCCACAGGGACCTCCACTCCATTAGCATCCGCGGAAGGAATCAATCCTTCCGCCTTCCAGTCGAAGTTTTGCGGGAGCAATCCCTTGGACTGCAGTTGACCGATAGCGGATGAGAACCCATCCAGGCAAGAGGCGTCGGACTTGTCTGCTATGAAAAACTTGAAGGAGTCCGACTTCATGAAGTCTCGGCCGGCCTCAAGGCGGGCATATTGGAGGTCCTCAAGGAGGATATCCTTTGAGCCCAGGAAGGCCTTCATCGACCTACTGATAAAACTCTCCTGCCAATCCATGTCCGACTTGATCTCCTCCCAGCTAGTCTTCAACTTATGGAACATTACTTCCTTTTCTTTCAGCTGGAATTCCAACCGCTTCACCTTTTCCGCCTCATCCATGGAAGTGGCTATGGACTTGTGTAGATCCTCCTCAATAGTAGCCCGCTCACCAGCTTTCCACTGCATGGCCCTGACGAAACATCCGAGTTGCAAGAAGTCCGCAATGATATAAGTTGTATTTTTATTATACTAAGAACATGACAAGAAAATCATGAGAAAGTTACTTACCCGTTGGTATAATTCATCAAGCCCTCCAACCCGCTCCACCTCAAGGAGTCCGCGGGCTCGCTCATACTCCTTATCGAGATCAGCTTGATCAGTAGGCACGACAGGGGATAGTTGCTGCCTCGTAGCTGCAAGGGAAGCCTCCGAGGTTATGGCATCCCGCATCAACACCTCCCGCTGGGGCGCGGAGGCAGCAGAAGCTGGGGGCTTGGAGGTAATGGTGCTGTGAGTAGCAAGGGCTTTGTCCTTGTCAGTCACCACCAAGGCCTGCGGATCTTCTCCAGCCTTGTTGCGCCTCTCTTCTTCCGCAGCGAATACTGCCGCGTTTTTCGGGTTCGCCATCGGAAGACTTACGGACGTATTGATGATCTTGGTCCTTTGACCACCAGCGACTTCCATGGCTTGTTGTTCCCTCTGCAATCTCTTCTTCTCACGGAGCGTCGACATGATGTAATCAAACCAGTCAGCTGCGCAACAAAATAAAAGTGTCAGATACGGACATATAAAGGAAGAATTACCAGAATTGTGGAAATGAATGATCAAGACAGAGCACTCCAAAAAAGGAAAAGCAAAATCCTAAAGTTAAAAATCCTTACTGAAGTCCGTCTTTCCTCCAACTTCCACGGCGTCGGTCGATCCAAGTAAGTAAGCGTGGTGATGATCAATCCGTGGAACGGTATGTGGGTCATTCTTCTTATGGATCTCCGCCACCCACGGAGCCACATTCTTCGGAAGGGGGCGCCAGTCCGGGATGCTCTCCCTTAAGAACTTTGTCGGCAGCCCCCATTGCTCTCGCTGCCTCTCGGACATCCCAGGTTTCAGGGCCATCCGCACAAAAATGTACTTGTCCCACCATTTCGACCCCAAAGAAGAAATGGAGTCCGAAATGAAGTTGTAGGGTTTTCTATTTACAAAAGTATAGAATAGGGGATTCCCCGGACTGAAAGAAACGTGAAAGAGCTGCCTAAAGTTTTCAAAAAATCGGCTAACGTGAAAGATTCACCGGCTGCCCCGTCTTTTTACAAAAAATCACGAAACAGATAAGGTTACCCAAGGACTTTGGGATAACCTGACTCGGACCGATCCCGATGTGGTTCAAGATGTTCTTTAATTCGGGCGCAATAGGGACCTTCCATCCACAAGCGAAGGCCACTTCATGCACGCACAGGAACCCGGCGGGCGGATTGTAAAATGCATGTCCGGGCTCGGGAACCATGATTTCAACGGACTCAGGAATCTCCCACTTCCGCCTCCACTCGGGAATTTCCTCAGTTTTAACCTTCGATGGACAAGTAGGGAGGAGCCCGTCCGCATTTAATACTCCGAATTCATCCGCTATCACCACGGCGGACGCGCGACGAGGAAATTTGATTCTCCCTGCCTTTGCACCACGGCCCTCTATTAACGGAAGATTGGAATAAGCGGACGCTGTAGGATGTAACACAATCCGACGACCAGTGCGTCTCCGAGGGCGAGCGACTGGAGAGCTTTCCTCTCCTTCCTCCTCCTCCTCATCCTCTTCTTCTTCACCATCTTCCTCCTCTTCTGCACCACCTTTAGGTCTCCCGGAGGTGGTAGGGTTGGACGGACCCGTTTCCGCCACAACACGGTCTCTTCCCCAGCCTTAAACATTTCCACATCGTCAGCCTCCCGACCACTGTCGCCTTCCCGTTCAGGATGAGGTTCATTTGGATCCACAGACTCCCCAACACCACCTATGGTCCGAGATTGTACTAGCGACCTCGTCCTAGTAACATCTCCTTGGCCCACTGTTTTGTCCAGCTGAGGTTCTTCTGTATCACGGACTCCCTGTCCAGCATCGGAGTCCCTGGAAGACTCGAGATCCACGACCAGATAGTCTCCTACGGATGTGGTTAAGTCCGCAGATCCAGCCTCCAAATTTGCTCCATCATTGTAATCTTGAGCTTCGTGAACGTTTTGACTATCGCTCCCGGACATCCTAGGGCAGAAGGAAATGGATCAGCAACGACGTTGTGATTGTCCGAGAGTTCATTTATATATCTTATTATGTTAAGAGGTCCGAGGAATTCCTTCCCTATCAGATTTTCTACATGAATTAGCCTCATAACGCTAGGGGCACTAAACCTTGGCACACGAAGACGTGCCAATGGCTCCATCATCTGTCCCATGCAGTACGATGACAGGGTTAACATATAAAAGACTGTGCCAATCGACACCAACACACTACCAAATAAGCATGCATTATCAAGTTTGGCTATATGGAACATACGAGACGAATCAACAAGCTACCAGTGAAGGAAATTAGCACGCTACAGCACAAAGGAGGAGTATTCCAACTAAGTACAAAAACATATCACTAGCAACATTTGCAATCACGGAATCAACAGATGGATACTCAACTAAGGCAAAAACATACTAAGTATGCAGCAGGCATACCGTAAAGACAAGAAACTTCAGAAAGAGTTGAGGTGTACTTACTTGACAAAGTTGAATTCTTAAGCTTAGACGGACGACGAAGCCTTGGTTGCTCTCCAAAGGTAAAAATCTCAGCTGGAAATCTCAAGATTTTGCGAGTTTCAGTTGATCGGATCGATCTTTGATTGTTCGAATTGCTTGAGAGTCGCTCTGAGTTTCGATGTGGCTAAATTGTGAAAGTGACTGATGGGCTGACTATTTATATGGGCAATTTGGGAAAGACAAGAGTCACATCACTTGGATTCAAACCCTAACCGTCGATCTTTTTAATCCAACAGTTGTGCCTGTTCACGAGCGGCTGGCAAACAGTACATCACATTTAATGCTCACCAGAGGCGTCACATCACTTGGGTTTAAAATCCCAACCGTTGAAACTTTCCAATCCAACGGTCGCATCGCTTTACCCAGGATATTTCCCCGTGGGCCGGACAGGCAACTCATTGGGCCTCTTTGATTTACTGATCAGCGGCCTGGGAGGACCATTTCACATATTTGGTCCAACGGATAACTTCCTATAAACTCTGCCATAGAGGACTTCGTCAGATCCTAACCGTACTCGGATCTATATATCTCGGTTACAAATACCTTTTCCATCCACAGTCCGAGCTATTACATAACTCGGATTGTAGAAGGAAAAGGGGTGGGGGGGAGAGATATATTGAACTCCTGAGAACACGGACGATGGATCCCAACAAAAAGGATTTTTTCCCTTTTCAGTTAACGATTCGGACACGCTCCACAACACATTTGTTCTCTTCATAGTTACCAACTATCTTCTACTAAGATACTTGGAAACTAGGGGGACATATTTTGACACGGACATGTGTCCAATCCGTTAAGGGCGCCATAGAGCGTGTCCTAAAGCGCATCAAGGCTGAGATAGCCAATTCAATGCTAGTCCGACCTTCGAATGGTCCGACATAAAGGAAACCATCTCAGGTCAACTAGTATCTACAAGTCAGCATGCCATCTCAGCTAGGTCCGACCAAGCTAGACAGGTGACTTCCGAACCTGACAAAAGGTCACATGGTCCTTCCAAGTACTGCAAGCTGTCAGTCCTAGGATGCTAAACGAACCAGACGAGATAATCTCGGACGCCACCACCGTAGTAAGACCAAACGTATATAACAGAACCACTGAGATACTTCCGTGGAACTCCAGGTTCGGACACCTCGAGTTGCCCAAAGCTAGATCAACCAAGAATACAGATCTGTCTGAGGGTCTTACACGGACCCAACGTGCGGAACAGTACTCTCGGAGGGAAAGGTCCAAATTACCCTTCCAGGCCCATTAATTAGTATCGGATTACTATTCACTAATGGGCCATGGGCCAAAGATAGCATTGGTGTCCAAATCTGAAGCATACACTTCGCATCATCTTGTGAGCCACCTCATAAGCATATGATAACTATAAATATAGCACAAGGTCCAAGACCTTGAGGTATGCGATATCATAGTGAGAATCCCTAAGTCATAAACACTATCAATTTCATAACCTTCCCCATAACTATTATATTGAGAGCTTCCAACTCTCTCTTGAGTAAAGTCTCTTACCGGATTGACGTATGCAATCCGGGTAACACATTCTAACCCCCCCCCCCCCACTCAGTCCTTTCTAGTACTCTAGCTCGGACAAGTATCGCTTCGGACTTCAAGGAGGAGGCGGATCCAAGATTAGGTTACTTATAATAGTTTAGTTGGTGTTCGAGGTTTTACCCCTCAACAGTAAATATACGTTTTCACAGGTGGTTTTTCACCTAGAGATTGTACGTGTAATGTTAATTAGCAATTTTGGACGGTCAACAGTAAGTGTTTTTAGTAACTCGTTATTTAGTATCTTTGTAAATAATTTCAGTAACTTGTTGTTTGACAAATGTTAGGAATATCTGTTTAGATTTTGATCAGCAACATAATGACTTATCTTAACTCAGAAAGGTGGTTAGTACTCTTGGTTCACTTGAACACTATAAAAGAGGAAAATCACTAAGTATGTTAGTCTAGCAAATCTTGTATAGGATGTTAGGTCTCTGAATGTAATTTTTTATATGTTTGAAGAAGACCAAGAAGAAGGCATCCGGCAGGAGAGTTCAACAAATTTGAAGATTTGAAGACTGCATAAGATTGCTAGAGACAAAGGAAATTGGTATCATCAGACACCTATGTCCAGAATATTAGAAAAACAAGTGTTTCTCTATAAACAAGTTTTGCAAAAGATATTGATAACACAAGGTTTCTGAACGAGTAAAAGTGCCCACAGAAACCTACACTCAGATACACTGGATAAAACTATGTTTCTGGGAAACAATGTTTCAACAGGTATCTTGAGATGTGAAGGTCTCTGGAAAGGGACATGCAATGCTTCAGAAAGCGTGCATAGTTCCATTGGCACTACAGGACAAAAATAGTACAATGCCATAAACGCACAGACAGAGACATCTGAACAAAAGAGAAAATCTCTGAAAAGAGACAATATCTTCTGCAGTACTATTTTCAGATATCAATAGTTTGAATTTGAATTAAGCCTAACGGATAATATTCAAACGGCTTCAAATTCAACTATAAATATCACCACTTAGAATGCTTGAAATACACACTTAACACCTTGAACTTACACACAGAACGAACTCATTCAAGTATACAAGCCTTCAACCTACTTACTCTTTGGCTTACAGTTGCGACTAAGCTCTTGAATTCTAAGTAGCACGAAAGTTCTAAGTGTCCTGATCCTTAACAAGCATTGCTATCTGTGAAGGAGTTGAATCAAAAGATAATGTATTTGAATTTCATTCTCCAGAACATTGAACATAGACTTGGGTCAGTAAAGAACGTTTCACCACACATTGTTAAGTGATTCTTGTTCTATAGAGTATTCCTAAATAATTGAAAAGTTAGTAAGACTACTCACCTGACAATATCATAACCAACACCTTAAACGGCGTGGAGTACAGGAAGTACTTAGTTTGGGAAACTAAGGAACAGCTCAAAGGTTTCTGAGTATATGAAGTACTTGGCTGGGAGCCGAGGAATAACTCAGGGGGAACACTTGTTTGGGAACCTAGTGTATTTAGGAATCGAGATAAGATATTTCTAAGGTGAACTCATTTATCTGTCTTAGTGGATTCCAGGTCTGAGAAAGGCCGAAGTGGATTAGTTGAAGGATTACGCCACCTTCAGATACCACTATAAAAGACGTGTCATATACTTTCAGTAATTTACTTATCGTTCTGTTTATCCTGCTAAGTATTTAAACACATTATATCTTGCTGAGCACGTGCACTTATCACAGAAAAGTCTTCCGCTCTCTGAAATTAAGTATCAGATATCTTCACATATATCTGAGAAATTGTGTTTATCAACAAAAGTTGTAAAAGACTATTCACCCCCCCCCCTCCAGTCTTTTCCTTTGCCGTTATCTGGACCAACAAGTGGTATCAGAGTGGGAGGTTTCCAAGCCTTCTGCACTGAACCTAGATCCTAGATAAGTGCCCCTAACTGTTTTTCACCTACACTTTATTTGTTTGTAAGTGTGTTTGCTGCAGGATGTCTTTAAGTGATTGTCCAATTCTCAAGCCAGAGAACTATGAGAAATGGAACAACAACATGATGCTCCACCTAGAAGCCATCAGTGACGAAATGATCGAAGAAATAAAGAATGGCCCCATAATCATTCAACAACTCAAGCAGGTCATGGAGGTTTCTAATGGTAGAGACAGATTTCCCACTGATGAAGAACCAAGTGGTGATTCCTCACAAATAGATGCATCAACCAGTGGATGACCTACTGGTCAAGTTGTTTACAAGCCAAAGCCCAGAGAGCTCTGAATATCGGAAGATGCCAAGAGAAATCGACTGGATGGTCAGGCTTGCAATATCATCATACGTTCCACTCCAGAGCACATACAATGTAAACTGTGGAGTGCAAAAACGGCGAAAGTGGCCTGGCAACTGATTGAAGAAGTCTGTGCCGGCACTGAGAAAACAAAGGAAAATAAGTTCGAAGTTTTGAAGCTCAAATTTCAAAACTTTAAACAAGGTCCCACGGAGACTCTTGAAGAACTAGATTTCCGGTTCACAACATTGATGAGTGAAATGGCTGCACTTGGTAAAATTGAGAGATATTCTAACTCTGAATTAAGACTATCGTGAGAAGATTGAATCAAAACTGGGAACATACTCAGTATTTTTATTTCAACCAAGGAATGCCAAATATCACTCCAGTAGAACTCTTTTCCCACTTAGCTACTGTCAACTAGGAAACTACTCCAGCTAGGCAAGGGATTCATAAAATTTCCTATCTAGGAGAGGACATGAACACCCCTGAGTTGATCAAACAATCTGCTGTGGATTATTTTACTAATCATTTTGCAGGTGATAGTGTAGTGTTACAGCCTCCTACTCTCACTTTTCCTGGGATGGCGGCAGTAACACTTGAACAAAACTCTGAATTGTGTAATCTTCCATCCATGGAAGAGCTGCACAATGTGGTTAAAGTCTTAAAACCTGACTCTGCCTCTGGGCCAGATGGTTTCACAGGAAAATTCTTTCAACGTGCCTGGCAGGTGATTAAGTATGACCTGCTAGAACGGGTAATTGATTTTTTTCAAGGGAATATTCTGCCTGTGGGTTTCTCTCATTCTCTTCTTGCTTTTATCCCTAAAACTGAAAATCCTACTGCTTGGAGTGATTACAGACCTATTAGCTTATGTTCTAATGTGCAAAAGATTATTTCTAAGTTATTGAATGATAGACTTGCATGTTTGCTTCCTAAGCTTATTTCTCTGAATCAAAGTGGTTTTGTGCAAGGTAGAGCTATAGTTGATAATATCTTGCTTGTTCAAGAAATTGCTCATGCTGTAGACAATTAAGTAAAAGGTGCCAATGTGATTGTTAAGCTAGACATGATGAAAGCATATGATAGGGTTCAATGGGTGTTTTTGAAAGAATGTTGCATGCTTTTGGGTTCTCTGCTATGTGGGTTAATCTGGTTATGAACATTGTTTCTCATTGTCATTATAGTTTCTTGATAAATGGTGAAACATGTGGTTTTGTGCATGCTAAACAGGGTTTGAGGCAGGGAGATCCTATATCTCCTGCTCTTTTTATTCTGATGAATGAGTATCTATCAAGATCACTCAACTTGCTTTCTGAACAAAATCCTTTCATGTACTATAAGGTTCCCAAAGGTATGTCCATATCTCATTTGGCTTATGTTGATGACTGTGTGATCTTTTGCAATGGTTCTCAAAGAAGTGTGACTTTGCTTAAAAACTTCCAACATCTTTATGAGTCACAATCTGGTCAGGAAGTTAACCTTGCCAAGAGCGGTTGTTTAACTGGTGAAAGAGCTGATTCTACTTTGATCCTAAATATCTTGAACATGTCCTCTATGTCTTTCCCTTTTCCTTATCTTGGTTCTCCCATTTACAAGGGTAGAAAGAAAACGTTTGTTTTTTTTTCCACTTCCTGTAAAGATTAGGGCTAAGTTTTTGGGTTGGAACTTGGATTTAATGTCTCAAGGGGGTAGATTAACTCTTATTAAAAGTGTTTTGAATGCCCTCCCCATTTACATCTTACAAGTCCTTCATCCCCCTAAATCTGTGAGCTATGAAATTGAGCAAATTTTTTCAAAATTCTTTTGGGGTGCTTCTGCTAGCTCAAAAAAGATACATTGGACTAAGTGGAAAACTCTTTGTTTTCCTTTAGTTGAATCTGGTTTCAATGTGTTAAGCTTGCAAGACATGTCATAGGCACTTTTTATCAAATTGTGGTACAAGTTCAGGGAGAATCAATCCTTCTTGGCTATTTTCATGAATAGGAAGTATGGAAGGGATAAATTTCCTGGTGATGGGCTTTGTAAGCCTACAGATTCGCCAACTTGGAAAAGGCTTTGTGGTGTCAGTCAAATTGCACAAGAACATATGTTTTGGCAGCTGGGGCAAGGGAAAGTTTATCTATGGTCTGATCATTGGTTTCATCCACTATCTGTAGAAGAATTTCAGAACTGCACATATGCTGAGCATATTGATCAATCTATAGTTCAGTCATGGTTTAATGGGAATGATTGCAATAAGCCTATGCTTGAAGTAGTTCCTCTTCATGTTAGAACTACTTTAGTTCTATCATACAATGGGACATGGAGAAATCAGGCCACTCCAGTTTGGAAGTTAACACAAGATGGAAGTTTCAGCACTGCAACTGCAAGGAATGTCATTAGGAAAAGGAAACCAGAGAACCCTCTCTTTTCTTACATCTGGATTCAGTATCTATCCCCTACCATCTCCATCTTTTGGTGGAAGCTGCTTAATGGTTGGTTGCCTATGGACTGTAGGATACAGAGGAAGGGGATAGAATTGGCATCTAGGTGCCAGTGTTGTAGGCAAATGGAATCTGTGGAACATGTTATCCTGCACAACTCTGAAACACACAAGGGTTGGAGCTGGTTCTCTAGTTTGTGCTAGTGCCTTGTAGTTCCTCACACACAATGGAAGGCAGGTTATTAGCATGGAAAGGTTCAACTGATTTTTCTGGAAAAGTGCATATTATAGCTCTTATCCCTCTGCTGATTGCATGGTATGCATGGAAAGCAAGGAATGACTCTAAGTTCAGAAGTAAGAAAATTACAGCTTTTGGGATAATCTCCTTAACCATGAAGCACTTGCAAATCATTCATCAGGCTTTTAACATTCCTTCTTCCTTTTGGAAAGGAGATCTGTCTCTTGCTTCTTTATGGGGTGTGCAGGTCACAAGGAAAGTTCCTAAGCCTTTGATCTTGGTATATTGGACAAGATCGCCAATCAACTGGATAAAGCTCAACACAGATGGATCCGTGAACTCCCTTTCCCATTTTGCTGCAGCTGCAGGAGTTATCAGATGCTGTAATGTTAGAGTGGTCAAAATGTATCAGAAGTCGATAGGAAGAAAAACACCTTATGAGGCAGAAATGGAAGCAATTTTGCTTGGTTTGCAATTGTGCAAACAATTGGGCTTCACACAGGTGGTTGCAGAGTCAGATGCTTTGAGTGTTATTCAAACTCTCTCTCAGAATAGCACATTTACACAATGGAGGAATCTGAACACTTTTATGAAGATCAAAGCTTGTATGTGTGAGTTGGAGGTTGTCTTCTCTCATGTACACAGAGAAGGAAATTTTGTGGCAGATTACTTGGCAAAAGGAGGCTCTCTGTCTTCACTTTAATAGAGAGCTGACCTTAAGGGATTGCAATTCACAAGTGAAACAAATGGTGTTTTCTGATAACACTGGAATACCTTACTTGAGGATCCCAAAATGACAGCTTCTGTGTTTGCTTTTGATGTGTCTTATGCAGGTAGAAATCTCTAGATTGGCAGATACCTGGTGGTGGAAATGAGAATAGACTTGCAACTCTCTATGGATGGAGAAGGCAAGGATGACATTCTCAGAATTCAAGGTTTACACCTGAATAAGAGGTTGTTTTCTCTAACTTATATTGTAAGGCCAGTTTCTTTCTTTCTTCCCCCTCTTGTCTATCTCCCCTATCTCTATCTATCAAACTATGGTCTTCTTCCAATCTGGTATAATCACTTACTCTCTACTTGTGTTATCTGGCCTTGCAATAGTCCTAGATATGATGATGATGTATTGATTCTGGTCCTATCCCTCATCTCCCTCCTCTATGTGTCTCCCTTTTACCTTGGTTTGCTTGATAGACTAAATCAATTGAGTTTTTACATGGGAGAAGTGATGTTCCAATGTTACAGATGGAGAGGAGATACAACTAGTTTGTATTATTTTGCAACTCTCCTGTCTCATGAACCCCCTGTTGTTAGCAACAAGCCTTGTGCTTTTCTACCCCAATATCTTGCTTACTGATTTATATTATCACAAACACCCTTTTTGTGTCTTGCTCGGATGCACTAAGTTTGTTGTACAGGTGTGTCTTGGCTTGGAGCTGGATACTAATTGTTTTGACATCCTAATTTCTAATTGTGAGGTTTGGAGAACCTTAAACCAGCTGTTGTTTCTGGAACCTCAATGGAACTCTGCAGATTACATTTAGATTGAATGGAGTATTGGTACAAACATGTACTGTTAAGCTTTTCGAGTTGTCACTTGTACTGTTTGTAATAATTTGAGAGTTTGTAGCTGGAGAGATTTTATGGAGAAACAAACTTTTTCAGCTTGGTTGTTTTGTAAGTAAAAGCCGCTTGTGGCTTATTTTGGCAGCTTGTAATAGCTTAAGGTTTCCTTTACTTGTAAAATGTAAACTTGATAACCTCCTTGAGTTCATGGGTTCTTATAAACCCCCATGATTTCCCTATATGGATAAATATATTTTTTAGAGATCTCTAGTAGTAGGATAATTAACGTTGCCATTGGGGAAAATTACGGATCCAATTAGTGGTTGTATCTCCCCCCTTTGGTCTTGGTTCTGGATCCTCGGATCAATACTCGTTAACTCCTGGCTCGACTTATTAAAAGTCATGACATACTGGACGATGGGGTAACCAAGATTACGACGTTAACTATCTTATTATTAGTATCTCTCTTTTACTGTCAAAAAAAAAAAAAAAAAACTGTAAAACTACTCAGAGAGAACAAATAATTGCTCAGAAAGTTCACAATGTTGCTTTAGTAACAAAAGGTACTTCTGAAAAGAAGGATACCAAAGAAACGACTGAGGAAGATGCTCTTGCTATAAAGCAAATGAGAAAATATGTCAGTCGGGAGATTGAGAGAAGAAAAGCCAAAGAGAAGTTGAAAAAGCATCTAGGCTTAAACTATCACCAGTACAAAAATATGCCGCTAAGCTCATTTGAACAATTACCAAAGAAGCATCTAGTACTGAGGAAGCAGAAATCGAAAACAATATCTGTTTCTATTGTCAGAAGCCTGGCCATTTTAAAAGAGACTGCCCTCTTTTCAATAAGCTAAAGACAGGTGACAAGAAAGATAGAAGAAACTTCAATAGAGGTCAGAGAGCTATGTTCACTGAAGAAAGGAAAAAGATTCAAATCCAACTGGATGCTCTTGATATTGAGTCAGAATCTGAAGAAGAAAACTCAGATGACTCCAAACTACCTTCTCCTGAATTATGTGGCATCACTCATGAATTGGTTGACTTTGGTCAAAAGAAAAGGAATTATGTGGGGTTGTTGAGGAAATCTATCCAGATTGCTCCAACATTGAGCCTTGTCTAATGGCTGACGAGTTAACCAACATTACTCAATTCATAAATTATGAGAGTGATGAGGACGAAATCAGAAATTTACAATATCTCAGAAGAGAACTTGATCTATACAAAAGAGAATTTCAAATGGTCCGAGCTAGAGCCGACAGTTTTGAAGAAGAAAAGAATTCTCTTGAGAAGGAAAATTCACAATTACTCAAGATATCTGAGAAGAAGGATGCTGAAAATGCATTTCTCAAAGCATAGATATCTGAGACGGAAAAATTACACAGAAAGGCAATGGATATACTCCAAAAGGAAAATCCTATCTTTTCAATCCTATGCCAAAGCTAGTGACACTCTTACTGAAGTACACACTTATTTAAGAGATCCTTCAGAAAAAGGAGGACTTGGGCTGGACACACAAACAAATAGCTCTACTACTCTGAATAAGAGTGACGAAAGAATAACGTTTGTTAGTTCTCAGCAAAATGGTTCTCAAATAACCTACAGCATTGGTCAGAAAGCTAAGGTTGTTGACAAAGGAAAAGTAGTCGCGACCAAACCTTTGTGGGAAAAACAAGTCCAAAAGAAAACCATTGGGAATGTTTCTGTAAAGAAACATAAAACTGAAAAGTGTAATCACCCACAGTGCTATGTCTCTCAGAAAGGAAAAATTGCAGGAGCAGGCAAATTTTCCAACATCACGTTTTATGGAAAGACGTTCCAGAGACTAACAAAGCTGGTGAGAAGATAACTCAGATAGCACCAAGTGCTCGAAATGGCATTGGCTATAAAGCCATCGGGAAACAACTCGCTCGTGAGTATAAACAAGAGCAATAACGATGGATGAAAGCCAGGATTGCGCATAGAAATCGTTAGAAGCGGAAGAAAGAACAGGTTACGACCACTCTGAATGCCAGGGCTAGAAGAAATCTGGCAAGGAAAGCTAAGTTTGCTGAAAAGCAGACTCAGCAATCTGACAGGTATCTGAGAGAACCAGGAGGAGCACCAAGGAACACACCAAGAAGGAAAATAGCTTTAAATGATGATGACACTAATCATTTACCTAAAATTCCTCCTTATGTTCCAACAAGACAAAAGAATACCCCGAAGAAGTTCATTCAGAAATCGATTCCTACAGGGAGATTCTTTAGTCCAGAAGGTTCCATTGTTGGAATGAGAGCCTAACTCTATGTTTCCTGTTTTGTGCAGAACACTCTGGGGAAGAACCCGAAGTGGAATTTTGATAGTGGATGTGGGAAGCACATGACAGGAGACAAAGCAAATCTGGTTAACTACAGAAAATGCGACAAAGGACCATTTATTAGATTTGCTGGAGGAGATGAAAATCCATGCATAGGTTTTGGCAATCTGAACTTGGAGCTTTTACAATCTCTGAAGTACTACATGTAAAGGGATTAAAATATAATCTCCTAAGCATGAGTCAATTGGTTGACAAAGGTACACTGTAAAGATCAAGTCAAAACTATGTAAATTAATTGACAATGAGTCAAAGCAGACAGTCTTGGTTGCTAGGCCAAAAGAAAATCTTTATGTTGCTGATTGGGCATCTGCCACAACTAAAGAATGTCTCATGGGGAGTCAATGTGGCCACACTGAAGAAAACTAGCTATGGCATAAAAGAATGAGTCACTTGAACTTCAAAACTCTGAACAAGCTAGCCAAGAAAGAATTGATGGTTGTTTCACCCAAAATGGTGTATAGAAAAGATGGTATATGCTCAGCTTGCCAAATGGAAAAACAATCCAAAACATCTTTCTAGTCTAAAACTAGACACTCAAGTGAAAGGCCACTGCAAATGTTACATATGGATCTTTTTGAATCCTCTGTAACTAGCTATGCAGGAAAGAAGTATGGTTTGGTTGTTGTTAATGATTACTCAAGATTCACTTGGGTTGTATTTCTCAAACAAAAACTGATGCAAGGGTTGAAATACCCAACTTGCTGAATAAGCTTGAAGTCATGAAAAATGACAAGGTATCTCAATCGTAATGCACATGGTAATCGAGTTTGTGAACCAAGACATAAAAGAGTTTGTACCGCAAAGGTATACAACATCAACTATCTTGAAGAAGGACACCACAATAAAATTGTGTTCTTTGAAAGGAAGAATAGGACCTAAAAGAAGCAAGAAGAACAATGCTTTAATTGAAATAAGTGAAATCTATTGGGTTGAAGCTATTAACACAGCCTGCTACACTCAAAATAGATGTTTGATTAAAAAACACCATGACAAAACTCCTTATGAACTTTTGATTGGTAGACCCCCTAGTATCAAACATCTAAGGGTGTTTGGTTGCAGATGTTTTGTTCTTAACAATGGAAAAGAATACTTGAGCACATTTCGACCAAAAGCAGATGAAGGAGTATTTCTTGGTTATTCTCTGAAAAGCAAAGCCTACAGAATCTACAACAAAAGAACGCAAAAGAGTGAAGAATCTGTTCATGTAGTCTTCTACGAAGGAAACAAGAAAGTACCCTTGAATGAAGAACTCTCAGATAGGTTCAAAGAACTAATGATTAAAGATTCTGAAGAAGAATCCTCAAAAGGAAACAACTCTGTCATTCACTTAGAGGATGACTCTGACGATGAAAAGCAACCATTGCCTAGTAACAACCAGATGACTCTAAGACATGATGAAGAATTTCCTATGAGAATTCCAGAATGGAACAGGTTACTGAGAACCTTCATCATAAAGAGGTTTCTGAGAATGAGATTGCCGAAAATCCAATCCCAGATATCTCTAATATTGAAAAAGTGTCAGATATCTATGGCATTTCCCGTGTGCCATATATCTCAGATACTACACAAGTATCCTATCAAGATCATATTGATTCACATTCAGATCAAAATAATATTGATCCTACTAGTTCAAAACCCATTATGAAATGGATAATAAATCATCCTGCCAAGGATGTGATTGGTCCTTTAGACCGAGGAGTTAGAACTAGGAGAGCAATTGCTGACTCTCTTTATGGATGTTTCATCTCAAACGTTGAACCTAAAACTATTGAAAATAATTGAAGGATCAAGATTGGATCTCCGCAATGCAAGAAGAGTTGGATCAATTTGAGAGAAACAAAGTCTGGAAACTGGTTCCATTTGTTGATGGAATATATGTAATTGTAACCAAGTGGGTTTTCAGGAACAAAATGAATGAGTCTGGTGAAATAACCAAAAACAAAGCAAGGTTGGTTGCCAAAGGATTCACCCAGACTGAAGGACTAGATTTTGATGAGTCATATGCTCCAGTTGCAAGATTGGATGCAATTAGAGTATTTCTAGCCTTTGCAGCTCATAATGACTTTAAAGTTTATCAAATGTATGTCAAAAGTGCATTCCTAAACGGTGAACTTGCTGAGGAAGTCTATGTTGAACAACCACCAGGCTTTGAAGTTTCCACAGAAAGTAGAATGGTTTATAAGCTTCAGAAAGCTCTGTATGGATTGAAACAGGCTCCGAGAGAATGGTATGATACTTTAGCCAAATACTTGCTGGAAAGTGGCTTCAAGAAAGGAGATGTTGATAAAACACTCTTTACTTTGAACCATGAAGGGAAACTACTTTTAGTTCAAGTATATGTTGATGACATTATATATGGATCTAGAGACAAGCAACTTTGTGAGACATTGCTGAGCTCATGAAAAGTAAATTTGAGAGGTGCATGATGGGAGAATTAAACTACTTCCTAGGATTGCAAGTCAAGCAACTTAATGATGGAATATTCATTAGTCAAACAAAGTATGCAAAGGATATGCTCAACAAGTTTAATCTAAAGCCTTCTGAAAAGAATGTAAGATACCTATGAGCATTGGAACCAAAATGACCTATACTGAATCTGACAAGAGTGTTGAAGAACAAAAGTATAGGAAATTGATTGGGTCTCTATTGTACCTCACTGCAAGTAGACCTGATATTCAATATGCAGTTGGAGTGTGTGCTAGATTTCAGACAAATCCAATGCAATCACACTACAACATTGCTATGAAAATATTAAGGTATGTAAAGGGTACTGTAGAAGTTGGATTGTGGTATCCAAAAGACATTGGTCTGAGTTTAGTTGGCTATTCTGATGCTGACTATGCTGGATCATTGCTTGATAGAAAAAGCACCTCAGGAACTTGTCAATTTCTTGGTGCCAGATTAATATCATGGTTCAGCAAGAAATAAAACTCAATTGCCACATCTACCATAGAGGCTGAATATATTGCTGCTAGGTGCTGTGCTTCACAGATATTGTGGATACAACAACAACTCAAAGACTATGAGATCAATGAAGAGAAAACTCCTATTTTTTGTGACAACACAAGTGCTATTGCCATAACTCAGAATCCTAAGTTTCATGCTAGAACAAAGGACATTGATGTTAAACAACATTTCATTAGAGATCATGTTGGAAAAGGCAAAATAGAGATACTCAAAATTGGTAATGAAGACCAACTTGCATACATCTTTACAAAGCCTTTGCAAGAAAGCAGGTTCTTAACCTGAAGACATAATCTTGGGTTAATGGAGCTATCAAAGGAACTGAAAAGTTCTAATCTCTGAGACGGAAATTCAGAAAGGAGAAAGATATCTGGAACAGGCATCCAAATATTCAAGGCAAAAAGGTATCTGAGACGGAAACTCATATACTAAAGGAGCTAAAAGTATGAATGAGACAGGAACTCAGTATGATTGATTAGGGAAAAAGAAAAGATATGATATCTGGAACGGAAATCCAGAATATCAAAGACAAACGGTGAAACACATAGCAAAAAGTTATCTGAGACGGGTACTCAGATATCAAAGGTTAAAGGGTGAAATGGCTATTTGAAGATTTCTGAGACAAGTACTCAGATATCTAGATCACGTAGTGAGGGGGAACACAAAAGAGAAAAGTAGTACAACTACTCTCTCGTGTTGTGTACTATTTCTATATTTGTGAAATATATGAACAGATGTATTGTATGAAGATAAATTCAGAAAACAAAACTGTCTCTTAGTCACACAGAAGAAATGTGATTCAGATAGCTACTCGCCAAATTTCATTAATTGGGCACAATTACAATTACTGATTGTGATCATTCCTGAAGAAGCAATCGTGAACCTTGGTGAAATGGGCGTTTGATCTTATCGGACGAGACTTGATTTCACTAAAAAGTAGTGGACTGTAAAAATAGTTATAGCCCACTAGCATTTAATGCAAAGTAGTTTTCACCCGCGACCTTTTGCACGTACACAGATACATATGCACAAAATCAATTTGTATGTATATGTCTGTTGAGATTTGTGTTGCTATATATATAGGATTTTGGCAAAAGAATTCACTTTTGCTCAATCCAACATTTGCACTTGCATAAAAACAGCAAAATCTCCGAAATTTTCTTTGCAAATCCTCACTACAAACACTGATTCCTACTTAGTTTTTCTGCAAAGAATCACTAATCTCCTACCTTAATCTCTTCTCGAATTTCAAAAAACTTCACTATTTAAAGAGATGGCTCCAAAACGTGCTCTTACCCAGAAATCCCAAGCTACTACATCTGGTACTGCTGAAAAGCAAGCACCAGTGCTGGTCATAACAAACAATCGGTTGATTGGAGAGTTCAATCCTGATCAGTGGACTTCAAATTACAAGATGATTTGGGGTGGTGCCATGATTGAGGAATACCTCGTTGCTGCAATTGAAAACCAAGCTGATAGGAAGTGGATTCTTGGTATGCTTGAAAAGGCACAAATCAAGGGTTTCCTATCTCCTATCCCCAGTGGAGTTTCTTCACTGGAGGTGTTGGAATTTTACAACAATTCTAGGATTATTTCCTGTGTTGATGAAGGCACTTAAATAGTGTCTATAAAAACAAAAGTTCAAAATCAAGTACATCCTGTTGAACTTAACAACTTTTTGTGTGTTGTTTGAACTTCAAAATCTGGGAAATGATTTTGAAATAAACACCAAGGATGATGATCTCCTTGAAGGTGTGAAGGAACTATACAGTGATGTGTGTGATCTTGAAAAATCAGATACACCCATCAACTTCAAACTTGCTGATATCAGAACCAGACATTTGATGGTGTACAAGGAGGAGCCGACCAAATAAGCCAAGAACGCTGGATGATGATGTTCTTGTTGAATCAACAGAACAAAAGGCTGGAAAACCCTTTCCATTGGGGGAAGTACGCCTTTATGAAATTTGTGAAGAAGATTCAAGGCTTTGAGACTAAAATCGTCAAGGGCCTTGCTGAACCAAAAGCCACAGTAAGCTATGGACTGAAGATATGCTTCTTGCTGGAGAAGCTTGGCATTGAGCTCAGAGAGACGACTGACATAGCCAACAGTAACCTGATCTAGAAATATGAATATACAAACATGATGAAAAAGGTTACTGTGTCTCAGAAAGGTTCTAAGAAACGAAAGACTGACGAAGTATCTGAGGGATCAGTTGAGACCAAAAAACCCAGAACATCACGAAAGAAGACTGCTGGCAAATAAAAAAGCATACCCACTGTGGATGTTGACTCTCAGATATCTGCCGCCACTGCAGATGAACTCATCAATGCTGCTAAGTTCACAATAGATGAACTTATCAATACTACTAAGTTCACAGCAGATGAACTCATCAATGCTGCAAAAGATACAACTACTGATGAACTCATCAATGCTACCAAGGAAAGCCTTGCTGATGAATTCATTGGTAAAAATGAGAGTAGAGGCAGGCATCAAGCCCAATTTGCAGAAACTGCAGGGATTATGGATCAATCAGTTCGTAATGCTAATGAGAGCTCTGATGATGAATTGGTCATCTCTCAAGTCCTAGAAAAATCAAAAAGGGCTAAGGTTGCTTAAAAAGCAACAAGTTCAAAAGATGCTGAAAGAATAGAGGTATCTGAAGAAGAACCTACACCAAAGCTTGCTGAGAAAGCACCCATTACTAATGTTGCTGAAGAAGCACTTAGTACAGAGGTTGCTGAGACAGCACCTAAGTCCAAGGAATCTGGACAAGACACACTCAAGCTGGTAGAAGAAGCTTTGATAAGTGGTGATATAGTGATGGAGGATTCTGACATTGCCTCCACACTATACAAACTGTCATAAAAGGATCAGGATGAGCCGCACTTTAATTCACCATCCAATTCACATGATTCACCAGATGATAATGAAGCCTTGGTGAATGAATTACAGTTTGACATACCAGCACTTCTGATTGCTGAAGAAAATCCTGCAAATGAGCAGGTTCCCTAACTAAATGTGAGGGATCAAACTGAGACATCTGCTCAGAATGATCAACCAGGGGAGGCAACTGAGTTACACACTCAGGAAAGGTCTGAAGTACCTGAAACTTCAAACAAAGTAGCTGAAAAGGAACAACAAGACCAAAGCGTAGAAGAGTCACAAGTTCCAGAGACCAATCAGCCTAACACTGCTCAGGTAGCTGAATGGTTTAACTCATTACTTGTGAGATCTTTTGTTTATTAATCTTGTTATTTAATAAAATTTCTTTGTTATAGGCTGAATTAGAAACACAACATCTAGAGGAAGCTGCAAAGCTTGCCTTAGAATCTGAGAAGGAGGCTTCCATAGCCTCACCACTTAAGGAACAGGAGCATGTCTCACAGGCACCAACTGAGAAGAAAAATGATGAGGCTGAAAAGCCTAACTCATCAAAAAATCAACCAGAGACTCACATAGTCTCAGAGGAACAAGTATCTAAGCCTTCTATTGAGAAGGTATATATATATATATATATATATATATATTCTTCACAATGTTACATTGATCATCTTTCTAAAAACTTAACACTTTCTACTCATAGGCTCAAACAGAAGTAGAAGTTGCTGGGGAATTGACCACTCAATCCCCTCAACCAATGGAAATTGATGAGGTCACCAAGCCTTCATGACCAGAGAGAATACCAGAAACAGCACAAGTTTCTGGGAGACAAGTGTTTGAGCCTCCTACTGTGGAGGTAATTGACATCTCAGATATTAAATTGTTAATTAAGTGTTTCTCTCCTGATAAATTTCTAAGTGTTACATTTTATTCTCAGGTTCAAAAAGAAAGAGAGGATGCTGAGGATCAGACTTCCAAGTGTCCTCCTCACACCAAGATATCTGAGGCACCTGGAACCTCAGTAGTCCAACCTTCTGAGCCTGTTGCTGTTGCATAGGTAACACAGATACTTAACTACTCTAAAACCCAGATATCTAAGTGTTTCATGAAATGGCAGAGACTCAGATGCTCTGTTCTGTTTGAGATCACAAGGGTCACTGATCACCCTACCAGAGAGCAAGAGCATTTGACTTGGAGAATTATGTGCATGCAATGTTTCCAACTGAGCAATACGCATTTGCCACGTTGATGAATAAGAACTTCACAAATGAAATAGCACAGAAGCTGATTGAAGCCTTTGAAAAGGCAGATGGTCAGACCAGAATGGAGATGGCATTCAAGCCAATCTTTCCCAAGTCCCTACAGTGCATACCCTCTGAAAAAGAGGAAGTAAATGGGCAATTGGTCACACTTCCTGAAGTGATCAATCTGGTTTTTGAAGATGAGGAGGAAACAGATGAGAATAATTTTGAAGAACCTCCTTCTGACCATCACAAGGATGATGATGACAAAAAGGATGATGATGATGCCCCTGCACCAGGGATAGGAGGAATTGCACACTGTAATAATACCTCAGTTGCTGAAAAGTACACTGAGAGGACTTCATATAATTCCCCTCCTCCATCTCCTCAGAAGTCTACACATCCATCTCCCCAACAAAAACACTCTATTGATCAAGTAGTTGAGCACTCTGAGGACAACACTCAGAAAATATTGGATGCACAAGTCAGATTTGCTCAACTCAAACAATTGTTAGAGGAAGAACAACAGCTAAATCTTCAACTGGAAGAAAAGATAGCTTAATCTAAAGCAAAGCTCCAAAAGATTGAAGATCAAACAATCAAGGAAATGGAAGCTTATGCTGAAATGAAAGAACTCCAGCTTGCTATTCAGGCAATTGCTGAGGAATTAGATACTGAGCAAGTATCTGAAGACAAGCATGATGCTAAGGCTGCATTACCAAAAGATGTACCATCCTCCTCACTGAAAGGAAAGAAGCCCATCTCTGAGATGGTTGCTGGGCTAGAAAATATTGATGAAAATGCCCAAGAGGATGAAGATCACTGGGATGAAGACTCAGATAATAAAGAAGATAGAACCTTGGCAGAACATGCAAATGTTCACTTGGGAGTTTCTCACTTAAAGAGAAAATTGATAGCTCCTCAAAGCTTCAGTAAAACACCAAATCTTAACTCCCATGATTACATGGCAAGATACCAGGTTCTAGCAACTCTAAGAAAGGAGTTGTCTCATCAAAATGAAGAAGTAATTGCATAATTCCCTGCTGAAATGAAGAAGTTCACTGAGTTAATCACTCAAAGAACAACAAGCTTGGTCATTGCTCAGAGAGACCTAGGCATGGTGAGGGATGATGACAAAAATCTTGCTGAAAAAGCCCTTAATGAGGCTAGCTATGCTGCTGGAAAAGCATATGCTACTCAAGGTCCACTGGCAGAGCTCACTGATAAGGACACTGGACTTATCAAACAGAATTAGGAACTCAAGGCTGAAATTAAGAAGTTGTTTGCTGCTTACAATTATCTACAAGGAAACTTTGTCTCAGAATCCTTTGTGTCACTTAGTCAGTCAACAATGACTAAGGGGGAAAGGTATCCAAGACAAAAGGAAGGTTCTGGTGCTCAGAAAGGAAGAGGAAACAAGAAGAAATCTTTCCAACCACCACTCAAAATCAATGAGCCCTCCTCAAGACAAGCTACTATACAAATAGTAGCTACTTCCCAGCAACCTTCTGAACAAACAATAAAGACAAGGGCCAGGGTATAAAGACCTCCAAGGAGTACCAAGGCTCCAAGGAGAAGACAAGTAAGAGGGATTGAAGAGTCTTCTGAAGAAGAAGAAGAAGAAGAAGAAGAAGAAGAAGAAGAAGAAGAAGAAGAAGAAGAAGAAGAAGAAGAAGAAGAAGAAGGCTAAATCAAATCTTAGGGCAATGAAGAAGGCTGCAAAATTCCCACAAGAATTGATCTTGATGATGATAATGAAGAGACTGATGAAGTTGAAGCTCCTCTTCACAGAAAAAGGAAAAGGGTTGATAGCCTATCTGAGCCCACAGTTGCAAAGACTTTAGCAGCTAAAACACCCTCTGGAAATACCAAGTCAATCCATTGTGGTTCTTCAAGAAATCCCCCAAGGGAGAATTCAAGACAAAGAAGGAACAGGCTAAGAGCTGAACAAAGAAAACTTCAACCACCACTCAACCCTGAAGAAGCCAAGAGTTAGTATGTGAAGACCAACAATGACTCCTCTATCTACAGGTGCAGTAATCAAAAGAATGGTTACTGGATTCTGGAACTCAAGCACTTACTAGTAAACAAAAAAATTCCAGAACCAATCCATAAACAACTCATGGCATGGAGAAAAGACAAGCCAGTACTGATAAATCCAAAGCATGTCAAAGCATGGCTGGATTTTGAAATCTCCAAAAGAACTGAAGCCATGGAAAAGGACCTCTCCTTTGAATGTCCTTATGGGAAACCAGATGATGTGCACATAATTCCCAAGATGACTGGAACAGGCACAAGGCCAAGACTTGCTGTGGAACCCTTTGAGTCATTCTACATGACTGAAGATCAATACAAGAGTGACATCAGATATCTAAGGATCATATATGAGTACTTCAAGCTATCAGATATCAGAATTGAGCATGCCTGGCAATGGGGAAAGTATTTATGGGTCAAACATTTTGCCAAGAAGAATCCCACCAAATTATACAAAGAAATTTGTGGTTATGCCATAGAAACTGAGATGTTAGTCAGAACTTTGCTCTATGACTACTCAGATGAAATCAAAAGGTTTGGGGATAGGGAATTTGCTCACTGATCCATAGATCTGTTGATTGAAGACTTGAAGATTTTGAAGACTTGAAGATTTGTAAATTAGAATGTTTACTTGGAGCTTGGTTACTCCTATTGTTCTAATTCAACTAAGTGTTTTGTATCTTGCTGACTGAGCTGAAATGTATTTTATTTAAGTTATCTGTGAACTTTCTTTGTAACATATCTGATGAACCTACTTTCAGATATCAATCTATAAAAAGATAACTTGTCAGCAAAGATCACACCTTGTGATTTGGTTGATGTTTACTTTCTTCACTTAATTAAAATGAATTGAAAAGATCATAAGAAATGATTAAGTGTTGGATTGTTCCCTCTTCCAAGTTATAATAGGTTTTAAAGATAGTCATCGTTGACTGATCAAAAAAGGGGAAATTTGTCAGGAATATCTCTTTAGATTTTGATCAGCAACCTAATGACTTATCTTATCTCAGAAAGGTGGTTAGTACTCTTGGTTCACTTGAACACTATAAAAGAGGAAACTCACTAAGTATGTTAGTCTAGCAAATCTTGTATAGGATGTTAGGTCTCTGAATGTAATTTTTTATATCTTTGAACAAGACCAAGAAGAAGGCATCCGACAGGAGAGTTCAACAAATTTGAAGATTTGAAGACTGCACAAGATTGCTAGAGACAAAGGAAATTGGTCTCATCAGACACCTATGTCCAGATATCTTAGAAAAACATGTGTTTCTCTATAGACAAGTTTTGCAAAAGATATCTGAGAACATAAGGTTTCTGAACGAGGAAATGTGCCCACAGAAACCTACACTCAGATACCCTGGATAAAACTATGTTTCTGGGAAACAATGTTTCAACAGGTATCTGGAGATGTGAAGGTCTCTGGAAAGGAACATGCAATGCTTCAGAAAGCGTGCATAGTTCCGTTGGTACTACAGGACATATCACCACACATTGTGAAGTGTGTTAAGTGATTCTTGTTCTATAGAGTATTCCTAAATAACTGAAAAGTTAGTAAGACTACTCACCTGACAAACCATCATAACCAACACCTTAAACGGCGTGGAGTACAGGAAGTACTTAGTTTGGAAAACTAAGGAATAAGTCCAAGGTTACTCAGCATAGGAAGTACTTAGTTTGGGAAACTAAGGAACAACTCAAAGGTTTCTGAGTATAGGAAGTACTTGGCTGGGAGCTGGGGAATAACTCATGGGAACACTTGGTTGGGAACCTAGTGTATTTAGGAATCGAGAGAAGATATTTGTAAGGTGAACTCATTTATCTGTCTTACTGGATTCCAGGTCTGAGAAAGGCCGAAGTGGATTAGTTGAAGGATTACGCGACCTTCAGATACAACTATAAAAGACGTGTTATTTACTTTCAGTAATTTACTTATCGTTCTGTTTGTCCTGCTAAGTATTTAAACACATTATATCTTGCTCAGCACGTGCACTTATCACAGAAAAGTCTTCCGCTCTCTGAAATTAAGTATCAGATATCTGAGAAATTGTGTTTATCGACAAAAGTTGTAAAAGACTATTCGCCCCCCCCCCCCCCCTCAAGTCTTTTCCTTTGCCGTTATCTGGACCAACAACAGATATGTTTGATTTGAAATTATTGCTATGGTGCTAGCGTACGGGCTATGTATGTGTGAATTGTATGGTTGAAGTTGTTGATATGAAATGTGAAAAATATACAGTGGTGTTCTATATATGTGAAATGTTATGCTCTGGATGTGGTGAAAAGCTTAAAGTGACTGGCTAAGAATATGTTACTGATTGATCCCATGTACGAATGGGATATGTGATGTTGTCTGGAAATATAATTATTATCTGACCAAGTGTTAGCCATGTATACATATGATTATATGAATTGCATTCATAAGAGATAAGAGGATTTTGTTATGGCTGATGATGACCTTGAGTCATGTGATATATGTGTGAAAATTCTCCAGTATTAGCTGGATACAGAGTACCATACGACCACCCTGAGTTCACTGAACTCCATGTGTTATATGATGAAATTGATGGTAACGCAATGGCCATCACCGTGATCATGAATTACTCCTGGTCGTAACAGAGCCATAGCAGACAAAAAAAATGACTAAGCACGTGCATTATTATTAAAAATGTGAATTATGTGAAATGATTTTTATTTGATTTGATAAGATTGAAAAGTGAACTGACGTTTTGGAAATTGTGAAATATCTGAAGGTCATATTTCTAAGTGATAATGTATCTGAGTGACTCGAATTTTGGTTCTGATATATACTTATTGTTGTTAAATAGCTTGTTGCTGATTATTTTACTTGTTATTAAATGACCTGTTACTAATTATACTTATTGAGATCCGCAACTCATTCAAAATGCGATGATGTTTTTATAGATATTGAGGCAAAGGTAGGCCTTAGTGGAAAAGATGTTAAGACATGCATCATGGGTCGGCCGGCTTGTTTCCGATCCTTTTCCCTCGGCTCGTCATTTGCATATACATGAAAGACATTTGTTGTACAACATAAAGCAGGTGAAAATGTATTTTGCTGGCATGCAAATGCAAATGTGGTCAAAGTACTTCTGTTTAAAGCTTCCGCACATCTAAATTATATTTTAACTGTCGGTAATTATCTGTGAGGGTGATAGGGCGTCACAACATTTACTTTTATACATTTACTTTCGCATTCTTAATTTTCATCTTTTTCTCGTTTTCCGTGCCAAAATTATTTTCGAAAAACATTTCAAAATCTTTTTCAAAATTTCTTATTTATTATGTTTACTTTGTGAAAAAATGAAAAAACCAAAAAGAATCGAAAAAATGCGAAACATTACAAAGAACGAAGAGCTGCCGGCCGCAGTGAGCTGTTCCCAGCTCACTTCACCTTATAAAACCCCCAAAAAATATTTTTGCTCCTGAGCCACCTCATTTTCTTCAGAAATTCTTCTCTTTCTCTATAATTTTATCACCCCCATTGCATTGTTAGCTTGCCCATGCTTCATCAACATCAAGTAAGTCATCTCTATTCATTATTATCTTCATTACATCCTCAATTCAAAATTTTTATCATCCAACTCTTTGCTTGCACTTTCTTCTTGCTTCTTGAGTGCTTAGCAATTATGTGCTTCCTTTGATTGATTTGTTGATGCTTGAGATATGTGGATACATGCTTACTTTTAGTATTCACTACATTAACACTTGCTTGATGGAGATTTGACAAATCGTTTGAGAATTTGAAGGTTTTTGTTCTTGCCTACCAAGTGTTCGATAAAATGTCTCAATAGAACAAACTCCTTTGTCGACCCCTTTATCCCTCCATTACTTGCTCACATGGTCTTAACTTGTTGAAGTATGCTTAGAAAACATGTTTCTTTCGTCATATGCTCATAGGATGGAGACTACATTACAATTTGCCTTTCAACTTGATGCTTGACACAATTTGAAAATTTGAGTTACATGCCTAGTTCTTGAATTATTTTGAAGTGGCTATTGGTCTTATTACAAGCTATAATCTTGCCATACGCATTGTGCTGCACATCAGGTTTGGGGGAGGAGAAGCCCCATTGGATTTGCATGTAAGCTTTAGAATTGATTTAACACCAAACATGCTATCTCACACACTTTTTAGCCTAGGTACTATGGGAAGAACCAAAGGAGGGAAGGACGTAGGTGAACCAAGCACTAAGAGAGCAAAGAAAGGGAATAAAGTGGCATCGGCGACCCTTTCAAGCAATGCTCGGAGTTGGCTATTAGTTAATAACGACCGAGGAGTAATTCTGAGAGGAACATAGAGATCAGATGGGGAATGAACCCTACCCTAAATTGGATACATGACGTTTTGGATCTCTATTTCTAGGGGACCTTCACTTCCATCCTCCAAGGGTACGACATAGAGATAGTCCGGGAGTTCTACGCGGAGTACTTCCAACTGAGGATTGAAAAGCCGGAGGATGCACTTCTAGATCACCCCATCACCATACGAGGGGTAGAGTTCATGTTTGGGCCGGGAGCTATCAATGATTTCTTCAACATACCCGAGGAGAACATTCATGGTGAATACAAGGAACCGGCATATCAAGTTCAAGTACGGAGACATCCTACTAAACATCCCAAGGGTATTACTCGTAGAAAGATTTAGAGAGGATGCAGTGGGATTATCCATCCCGAAGGCTACACTCAACGAAAGAGCAAGGTTTTGGATGCACTTTGTGGAGACCAACTTGAAGCCAACCCTACACCACGATGGGCTTAAAGATGACATAGCCACACTTGTCTACGCAATTATGGAGGGTCACTACTAGGGGTGATCATAAAATCCGAAATCCGAAAATCCAACAATCCGAAAATCCGATCCAATCCAATCCGATCCGATTATCGGATCGGATTACGGATTATGATATTTTAGATCCGAAGATTTTCGGATTAATCCGATCCGATCCGTCGGAGTTTTGGATTAATCCGAAAATCCGAATTAATTAAAAAAATATATATATTTTTTCCCCTTATTCCGCCAAACAAAATACAAAATAGAAAGTTAGCCCTTTATTCCCATTTTTCAAACGGCTAAACCTAAACCAAATCCCAAATCCTCCAAAACCTTAAACATGACTCCATCTTCTCCGTCCAGTAGCTAGTAGTCCACCACCATCGTCTCCGATTCATGCGGCGCACGCAAGCATCTCCAATGTAATCGACTAGTCGTTATTCTAGAACATGAACTCCAAACTTTTCGTATTTGTTGTTTTGGACTTGAAGTAAACTTGTGAACTTTATTTTGTTTGTTTTGAATGTGGAACTACTGAACTAGTATTTAATTTTTCTACGAAATGCTATTTCAGTTTTTTTTTATTAATGTTCGGATTATTCGGACTAATCCCTAGTCACTACATTGATGTTGGAAGAACCATCATGGAGGAAATGCAATTGGTGAAGGGGAACAAAAGAAGGAACCTGCCATTTCCCAGTCTTATCACCACAATATGCAAGAAGAATGGGGTTCCTACTAGTGAGTCAGGATACGCACCGCTCATAGAACCTTTTGATGAAGACAGAACCATCCACCTCCTTGAGATGCACGAGAAGGCTGTCAAAGTCGAACATAGAAGAAGAGGAGTAGCGGATCCGCCGCAAGGTGCTTTTGACATGAATTCGTTCAACGAATTTGTGAACAACTATAAGATGGGGAGTCAAGGGAGTGCGCAAAGGCGAGATGAAATGAACGAAATGGGCCGGAGTGGAACAATCATGTTACCTACCTGCACAGCAACGAGCAAATCTCTTTCCTGCAGGAGAAAATTAGCGGGCATGGTCACTTTGAGTATCCACCTTATTACCCACCACCGTAGCTCTATCCACCACCCGAGGTCGATCCATCGCTGTACTACCAACGCTATCAAGGATTTAATCCTCCACCGCCTCCTGGAGGATCTTCGCCCTAAACCACCATCTGGTTGGATGAAACAGCACCATGAGAGGTGTATCTTTTCTTTTTCTCATTAATCTCCTAGTTTCACTATCTGCTTTTGACTAGGTTTGGGGGAGGAATTTGACTATTACTTGCTCGGTCTATAATAGCTTTAAATACTCGCACTTAGTAGTTTGCATTTTAATTTATGCTTTAACCTTGTCTGTTACGTCTAAGGTCTTTTACATTTTGAAAAAAGTTTTTATCTGTGGGAGAGTATGTTGGTCCAGATAACGGAAAAGTAAAAGAATTGGGGGGGGGGGGGGGGGGGGGAATAGTGTTTTAAAAATTTTGTCGATAAAACAGTTTCTGAGATATGTGTGAAGATATCTTATACTTATAATCAGAGAGCCGAAGACTTTCCTGTGATAAGTGCACGTGCTCATCAAGATATAATGTGTTTAAATACTTAGCAGGATAAAGAGAATGATAAGTAAATTGCTGAAAGTTAATAACATGTCTTTTTATAGTGGTATCTGAAGGTGGCGTAATCCTTCAACTAATCCACTTCGGCCTTTCTCAGACCTAGAATCCACTAAGACAGATAATTGAGTTCACCTTACAAATATCTTCTCTCGATTCCTAAATACACTAGGTTCCCAACCAAGTGTTCCCCCTGAGTTATTCCCCGGCTCCCAGCCAAGTACTTCCTATACTCAGAAACCTTTGAGTTGTTCCTTAGTTTTCCAAACTAAATACTTCATATGCTCAGTAACCTTGGAGTTATTCCTTAGTTTCCCAAACTAAGTACGTCCAGTACTCCACGCCGTGTATGGTGTTGGTTATGATGGTTTGTCAGGCGAGTAGTCTTAATAACTTTTTTAGTTATGTAGGAAAACTCTATGGAACAAGGATCACTTAACACACATCACAATATGTGGTGATATATTCTTTACTGACCCAAGTCTATGATAAATGTTCTAGAGAATGAATCTCAGATACTTGATCTTTTGATTCAATTCCTTCACATATAACAATGCTTGTTAAGGATCATGGCACTTAGAACTTTCGTGCTACTTAGAATTCAAGAGCTTAGTCGCAACTGTAAGCTAAAGAGAAAGTAGGCAGAAGGCTTGTATGCTTGAGAGAAAGATACCACTAGTTGTATTATCAGAGAAGCTTGGTATTTTCAGTGTAAGTTCAAGGTGTGTTTTCAAGCATTCTAAGTGTTGATATTTATAGTTGAATTTGAAGCCGTTTGAATAGTATCTGTTAGGCTCAATTCAAATTCAAACTATTGATATCTGAAAATAGTACTGCAGAAGACATTCTCTCTTTACAGAGATTTCCTCTTTTGTTCAGATGTCTCTATCTGCGCATTTAATGCACTTGTACTTTTTTTGTCCTGCAGTGCCAACGGAACTATGCACACTTTCTGAAGCATAGCATGTCCCTTTCCAAAGACCTTCACATCTCCAGATACTTTATCAAAGCATTGTTTCCTGGAAACAAGGTTTTGTCAAAGGTATCTGAGTGTAGGTATTTGTGGGCACTTTTCCTCGCTTAGAAACCTTATGTTCTCAGATATCTTTTGCGAAAATTGTTTGTTGAAAAACACTTGTTTCTTCACGATATCTGGACATAGGTATCTGATGAGACCAATTTCCTTTGTCTTCAGCAATCTTGTGCAGTCTTCAAATCTTCAAATTTTTGAACTCTTCTACCGGGTGCCTTCTTCTTGGTCTTCTTATAAGATATAAAAATTACATTCAGAGACCTAACATCCTATACAAGATTTCCTATCCTAACATACTTAGTGATTTTCCTCTTTTACAGTGTTCAAGTGAACCAAGAGTACTAAGCACCTTTCTGATCTAAGATAAGTCATTTTGAAGATCAAAATCTAAACAGATATTCCTAACGAATTTCCCCTATTTTGATCAGTCAACGATGACTATCTTTAAAACCTATTACAACTTGGAAGAGGGAACAATCCAACACTTAATCATTTCTTATGATCTCTTCAATTCATTTAATTAAGTGCAGCAAGTAAACATCAACCAAATCACAAGGTGTGATCTTTGCTGACAAGTTATCTTTTTATAGATTGATATCTGAGAGTACGTTCATCAGATATGCTACATGGAAAGTTCATAGATAACACATTTCAGTACAATCAGCAAGATATAAAATACATAGTTGAATTAGGACAACAGGAGTAACCAAGCTCCAAGTAAACATCCTAAATAACTAGTCTTCAAGTCTTCAAAAGTTCTTCAAGATTTCAGCAGCAGATCTATGGATCAATTAGCAAATTCCCTATCCCCAAACCTTTTGATATCATCTGAGTAGTCATAGAGCAAGGTCCTGACTATCATCTCAGTGTTTCTGGCAAATCCACAGACTTCCTTGTAGGTTTTGGTGGGATTCTTCTTGGCAAAGTGTTTGACCCACAGATACTTTCCCCATTTCCAGGCATGCTCAATTCGGATATCTGATAGCTTGAAGTATTCATATATGATCCTCAGATATCTTATGTCACCCTTGTATTGCTCTTGAGTCATGTAAAAAGACTCATAGGGTCGCACAACAAGTCTTGCTCTTGTGCCTGTTCCAGTGATGTTGGGAATTCTGTGCACGTCATCTGGCTTTCCATAAGGACATTCATCAGAGAGGTCCTTCTTCATGGCTTCTATTCTCTTCATCACTTCAACATCCAACCAATTTTTGATATGATTGGTGTTGATCAAGGTAGGCTTGTCTTTTCTCCATGACATGAGCAGTTGATGGATGGGTACTGGAAATCCCTTCTCATTTACAAGCAAGTGCTTGAGTTCGAGTATCCAATATCCATTTTTCTGTTGAATACACCTGTAGGAGGAGGAGTTGTTGTCAGTCTTCACATACTCAATTCTGACTTCTTCTGGCCTGAGTGGAATTTGAAGTTTTCTTTGTTCAGCTCTTAGCCTGTTCCTCCTTTGTCTTGAATTCTCCCTTGGGGGATTGCTTCAAGAACCACCCTGGATAGACTTGGTATTTCCAGAGGATATTTTAGCTGCTATTGGCTTTGCAGCTAAGGGCTCAGTTAGGCTATCAACCCTTCTTCTCTTTCTGTGAAGAGGAGCTTCATCTTTATCCTCATCTTCATCATCAACTTCCAGATTTCTCTTGTTAGGTGATTTGCAGCCTTCTTCATTGCCCTGGGATTTGATTTGGCCTTCTTCTTCTTCTTCAGAAAGACCCTTCAATCCCTTTTACTTGTCTTCTCCTTGGGGACTTGGTTCCCTTTGGAGGATTCTGTGATCTGGCCCTTGTTGTCATTCCTTGTTCAGGAATCTGCTGAGTTGTTGCTACTCTCTGACTAGCAGCTTGACTGAAGGAGGGCTCATTTATTCTGAGAGGTGGTTGTTCAGATTTTCTTTTGTTTCCTCTCCTCTTCCTCTCTGAGCACCTTGAGATCCTTCCCCCTTAGTCATTGTTGACTGACTAAGAATCACAAAAGATTTTAAGAGGGGTTCAAAGTTGCCTTGCAGATAGTTGTAAACAATAACCAATTTCTGAAGATCAGCCTTTAGCTCCTGATTTTGTTTGATAAGACCATTGTCCTTATCAGTGAGCTCTGCTAGTGGACCTTGAATAGCATATGCTTTTCCAGCAGCATAACTAGCCTCTTCAAAGGCTTTTGCAGCCAAGTTTTTCTCATCATCCCTAATGATGCCTAGGTCTTTCTGAGCAATGACTAGACTGGTTGTTCTCTGAGTGATGAGCTCAATGATTTCTTCATCTCTGTAGGGACTGATGCAATGGTTTCTTTATTCTGAGAAGACAACTCCTTGTTCAATTTAGCCAGTACTTGGTATCTGTCCAAGTATTCATTGGAGTTGACATTTGGCAGCTTGTTGAAAATTTCAGGAGCAATCAGCTTCCTTTTCAAATAAGACACCACCAAGTGTTCATCTCGGTGTTCTACCAATTTCTTATCTTCTTCATCATCTGAGTCATCAGCCCAGTGATCTTCATCCTCTTGGGCATTTTCATCATTATTTTCTAGCCCAGCAACCATCTCAGAGATGGGCTTCTTTCCTTTTAGTGAGGAGGATGGTACATTTTTTGGTAATGCAGCCTTAGCATCATGCTTGTCTTCAGATACTTGCTCAGTATCTAATTCTTCAGAAATTGCCTGAACAGCAAGCTGGAGTTCTTTCATTTCAGCATAAGCTTCCATTTCCTTGATGGTTAGATCTTGAATCTTTTGGAGCTTTGCTTTAGATTCAGCTATCTTTTCTTCCAGTTGAATACTTAGTTGTTGTTCTTCCTCCAACAATTGTTTAAGTTGAGAAACTCTGGCTTGTGCATCCAATATTTTATGAGTGTTGTCCTCAGAGTGCTCAACTACTTGTTCAGTAGTGTCTTTTTGTTGGGGAGATGGATGGGTAGCTTTCTGAGGAGATGGAGGAGGGGAATTCTGTGAAGTTCTCTCAGTGTGCTTTTCATCAACTGAGGCATTGGTTCCTTGTGCAATCCCTCCTGTCCCTGGTGCAGGGGCATCATCATCATCCTTCTTATCATCCTCATCATTGTGATTGTCAGAAGGAGGTTCTTCATAATCATTCTCGTCAGTCTCCTTCTCTCCTTCATCTTTAGAGACCAGATTGATCACTTCTGGAATAGTGACCATTTGCCCATTAACTTCCTCTTGCTCAGAGGGTATTAACTGTAGTGTCTGGGGCAAAATAGGCTTGAATGCAATCTGCATTCTGGTCTGACCATCTGCTTGGTAAAAAGCTTGAATAAGCTTTCTGGCCACTTCATTGACAAAGTCCTTATGCATCAATGTTCCAAAGGAACATTGTTCAGTGGGGAACATGGCATGGATATAGTTTTCCAAAGGAATATCATAAAGGTGACTGATCACAACATAAGGAGAGCACGAGCCCTTCAAGTCAAGGGCTCGTGCTCTCCTTATGTTGTGATCAGTCACCTTTATGATCTCCGATAGTTCGGAGCATCGAAGGTTTTGCCATCTCTTGAAACATTTTAGGTGCTTTGGAAAAGTGTGTTCCTTGAAGAAAGGAAGTAGGTCCTCTTTCTCATTAACAGGGACCTTTGTGGCACTTGTTTGAGCCTGTGTGACAGGCCCAGATGACTTGAATACTGAGGTTCCAGGTGCCTCAGATATCTGAATATGAAGAGGGGACTGGGAAGTCTGATCCTCAGTGATCTTTCTTTCTGCTTGAACCTCCACAATAGGAGGCTCAGATACTTGTCTCTCAGAGTCTTGTGCAGTCTCTGGAAGTTTTTCTTGTGATGAAAGCTTTGATGCCTCATAAATTTCCATTGGTTGTGGGGATTGAGTGAGCAATTCCCTAGCAACTTCTACTTCTTTTTGAACCTGTATGTAGAAGCTGTTAGTTTGAGAAAAATGGTCAGAGATTTGTCTTTGAAGATTATAGGTATCTGAATGAAATACCTTCTCTGCAAAAGGTTCAGATACTTGTTTCTCAGAGACCTTGGAAGTCTCTGGATTCTTCTCTGAAGAGATAGACTTTTCAGTCTCTCCATTTTTCTTCGCAGTTGGAGCCTATTAGAAACAAACACTTAAGAATATTAGTGAAGTGTATAAAGCACATATCTGAGATGTTCTATCTTAAGGAACTATCTTCTACTTGTGAGACAAGCTCCTGTTCCTTAAGTGGTGAGGCTATGGAAGTCTCCTTCTCAGATTCTGAGGCAAGCTTTGCAGCTTCCTCTTGATGTTGTGTTTCTAATTTAGCCTGTAACAAAGAAATTTTATTAAATAACAAGATTAATACACACAAAATATCACAAGTAGAGAGTTAAACCATTCAGCTACCTGAGTAGTGTCATGCTGATTGGTCTCTAGAACTTGTGACCCTTCTAAGCTTTGGTCTTGTTGTTCCATTACAGCTTCTTTGTTTGAAGTATTAGGTACTTCAGACCTTTCCTGAGTGTGCAACTCAGTTGCCTCCCCTGGTTGATCATTCTGAGCAGATGCCTCAGTTTGATCCATCTCATTAAGTTGGGGAACCTGCTCTTTTACAGGATTTTCTTCAGCAAGGAAAGATGCTGGTATCTCATGCTGTAACTCAAGTATCATCTCAGCAACATCCACTATTCGCTGTTGTGGTTGGTGTGGTGATTCTGATCTGGATGAAGAAGGTGATGCTATATGGGCCCATCCAGATCTGCTTGAGACTGACTTTTAAGTGTTGAGGCAATGGCAGTATCCTCCAACACTAAGGTAGCACTCATCAGAGCATCTTCAATATGCTTAAGTGTTATTTGCTCTGATGGTGTGTTTTGTCCAGTGACTTTGGACACAGTTTCTTCTTCAGCAACCTTTGAATTAGTTGCTTTCTCAGCAACCTTTGATTTAGTTGCTCTTTCAGCAACCTTGGGGATTATTGCTTCCCCCTCATCTTCAAATTCCTCATTGAAATCTGGGACTAAATTATCAACAATCCCTGATGCTTCTCCACAGAGAGTTTGAAGTTTCTCACTGCTTTTATCAGCATTGATGAGTTCATCAGCAGTGGATTTAGCAGCATTGATGAGTTCTTCAGCTGTGGACTTAGCAGGATTGATGAGTTCATTAGTAGTGGCGGCAGATATCTGAGAGTCGACATCCACAATGGATATGCCTTCTGATTTGCCAGCAGACTTCTTTCGTGAAGTTCTAGGCCTTTTGGTCGCAACGGAACCGTCAGATACCTCATCAGTCTTTCGTTTCTTGGAACCTTTTCATCATGTTTGTATACTCACATTTGTAGAACAGGTTACTGTTGGCTATGTCAGCCTTCTCTCTGAGCTCAATGCCAAGCTTCTCCAGCAAGAAGCATATCTTTAGTCCAAAGCTTACTGTGGCTTTTGGCTCAGCAAGGCCCTTAACGATTTTTGGCTCAAAGCCTTGAATCTTCTTCACAAATTTCATAAAGGCGTACTTCCACCAATTGAAAGGGTTTTCCAGCCTTTTGTTATGTTGATTCAACAAGAACATCATCATCCAGCATTCTTGGCTTATCTGGTCGGCACCTCCTTGTAGACCATCAAAGAATATGTGAAGAATGCATGCCAACACATCCCAGTGAACCAACAGATGTCTGGTTCTGAGGTCGATGGGTGTATCTGATTTTTCAAGATCACACACATCACTGTATAGTTGCTTCACACCTTCAAGGAGATCATCATCCTTGGTGTTTATTTCAAAATCATTTCCAAGATTTTGAAGTTCAAACAATCCTGGAATTGTCTATTTGATTTTATAGACACTATCTTAGACACAGGAAATAATCCTGGAATTGTTGTAGAATTCCAACACATCCAGTGAAGAAACTCCACTGGGAAAAGCAGACAGGAAACCCTTGATTTGTGCCTTTTCAAGCATACCAAGGATCAACTTCCTATCAGCTTGGTTTTCAATAGCAGGAACTAGGTTTTCCTCAATCATGGCACCACCCTAAATCATCCTGTGATTTGAAGTCCAATGGTCAGGATTGAAGTCTCCTACCAATCGATTGTTCGTGATAACCAACACTGTTGCTTGCTTTTCAGCAGTACTAGAGGTAGTAGCCTGGGATTTCTGGGTAAGAGCACGTTTTGGAGCTGTCTCTTTAAATAGTGAATTTTTTTTTTTGAAAGTCGAAAAGAGATTAAGGTAGGAGATTAGTGATTCTTTGCAGGAAAACCTAAGTAGGAATCAAAATTTGCAGTGAAGATTTGCAGGGAAATTTGGGAGATTTTGCTGTGTTTATGCAAGTGCAAATGTAGGATTTAGCGAAAGTGAATTCTTTTGCCAAAATCCTATATATATATATATATATATATATATATATATATATATATATATATATATATATATATATATATATATATAGCAATGGAAATCTCAATAGACATATACCTACAAATTGATTTTGTGCATATGTATCTGTGTACGTGCAGAAAGACGTGGGTGAAAACTACTTTGCATTAAATGCTAGTGGGCCATAACTGTTTTTACAGTCCACTACTTTTTAGCGAGATTAAATCTTGGCCGTTCAATCTGGAACGCCCATTTCATCAAGGGCTGGGATAGCTTTTCTAGTAATTATCACACAATCACTTCATGTAATCGTGCCCAATTAATGAACTTTGGCGAGTAGCTATCTGAATCACATTTCTTCTATGTGACTAAGGGACAGTTTTGTTTTCAGAATTTATCTTCAAACAATACATCTATTCATATATTTCACAAATATGGAAATAATACAAAATATGAGAGAGTAGTTGACTACAGATAGTTGTACTACTTTCTTCTTTTGTGTTCCCCTCACTGAGTGATCTAGATATTTGAGTACCTGTCTCAGAAATCTTTAAATAGCCATTTTACCCTTTAACCTTTGATATCTAAGTACCCGTCTTAGATATCTTTTTGCTTATGTGTTTCACCTTTTGCCTTTGATATTATGGATTCCCGTTCCAGATATCTTATCTCTTCTTTTCCCTTCTTAATCATACTGAGTTCCTGTCTCACTCACACATTTAGCTCCTTTTAGTATATGAGTTCCCGTCTCAGATACCTTTTTGCCTTAGATATCTGGATACCCGTTCCTGATATCTTTTTCCGATTCAGAGATTACAACTTTTCAGTTCCTTCGGTAGCTCCATTAACCCAAGATTATGTCTCAAAGTTAAGAACCTGCTTTCTTGCAAATGCTTTGTAAAGATATCTGCAAGTTGGTCTTCAGTACCAATTTTGAGTATCTCTATATTGCCTTTTTCAACATGATCTCTAATGAAGTGGTGTCTGACATCAATGTGCTTTTTTCTTGCATGAAACTTAGGATCTGAGTTATGGCAATAGCACTTGTGTTGCCACAAAAAATAGAAGTTTTCTCTTCATTGATCTCATAGTCTCTGAGTTGTTATTGTATCCACAACATCTGTGAAGCACAACACCCATCAGCAATATATTCAGCCTCTATGGTGGATGTGGCAATTTTGTTTTGTTTCTTGCTAAACCATGATATTAATCTGGCACCAAGAAATTGACAAGTTCTTGAAGTGCTTTTTCTATCATGCAATGATCCAGCATAGTCAGCATCAGAATAGCCAACTGAACTCAATCCATTGTCTTTTAGATACCACAATCCAACTTCTACAGTACCTTTTACATACCTTAATATTTTCATAGCAATGTTGTAGTGTGATTGCATTGGATTTGTCTGAAATCTAGCACACACTCCAACTGCATATTGAATATCAGGTCTACTTGCAGTGAGGTACAGTAGAGACCCAATCAATTTCCTATACTTGTGTTCTTCAACAATCTTATCAGATTCAGTATAGGTCATTTTGGTTCCAATGCTCATAGGTATCTTAGCATTCTTTTCAGAAGGTTTTAGATTAAACTTGTTGAGAATATCTTTTGCATACTTTGTTTGACTGATGAAAGTTCCATCATTAAGTTTCTTGACTTGCAACCCTAGGAAGTAGTTTAATTCTCCCATCATGCTCATCTCAAATTTACTTTTCATGAGCTTAGCAAAGTCTTCACAAAGTTTCTTGTCTTTAGATCCAAATTTAATGTCATCAACATATACTTGAACTAAAAGTAGTTTCCCTTCATGATTCAAAGTAAAGATTGTTTGGCTAAAGTATCATACCATTCTCTTGGAGTCTGTTTCAGTCCATACAGAGCTTTATGAAGCTTATAAACCATTCTACTTTCTTTGGAAACTTCAAAGCCTACTGGTTGTTCAACATAGACTTCCTCAGCAAGTTTACCGTTTAGGAATGCACTTTTGACATCCATTTGATAAACTTTAAAGTCATTATGAGCTGCAAAGGCTAGAAATAGTCTAATTGCATCCAATCTTGCATGGAGCATATGACTCATCAAAATCTAGTCCTTCAGTCTGGTTGAATCCCTTGGCAACCAACCTTGCTTTGTTTCTGGTTATTTCACCAGACTCATTCATTTTGTTCCTGAAAACCCACTTGGTTCCAATTACATATATTCCATCAACAAATGGAACCAGTTTCCAGACTTTGTTTCTCTCAAATTGATCCAACTTTTCTTGCATTGCAGAGATCCAGTCTTGATCCTTAAATGCTTCTTCTATAGTTTTAGGTTCAATGTTTCAGATGAAACATCCATAGAGAGAATCTGCATTTCCAGCAATTTCTCTCCCAGTTCTAACCCCTTGGTCTAAAGGACAAATCACATCCTTGGCAGGATGATCTCTTATCCATTTTATAATGGATTTTGAACTAGTAGGATTAATATCATCTTGATCTAAATGTGAATCTTTATGATCCTGACAAGATACTTGTTCAGTATCTGAGATATCTGGCACACGGGAAATGCCATTGATATCTGACACTTTTTTAGTGTTAGAGATATCTGAGATTGGATTTTCAGCAATCTCATTCTCAGAAACCTCTTCATGATGAAGATTCTCAGTAACCTGTTCCATTTCTGGAATTCTCATAGGAAATTCTTCTTCATGTTTTAGAGTCATCTGGTTGTTACTAAGCAATGGTTGCTTTTCATCGTCAGATTCATCCTCTAAATGAATGATAGAATTGTTTCCTTTTGAGGATTCTTCTTCAAAATCTTTAATCATTAGTTCTTTGAACCTATCTGAGAGTTCTTCATTCAAGGGTACTTTCTTGTTTCCTTCATAGAAAACTACAAGAACATATTCTTCAATCTTTTGCGTTCTTTTGTTGTAGATTCTGTAGGCTTTGCTATTCAGAGAATAACCAAGAAATACTCCTTCATCCGCTTTTGGTAGAAATTTTCTCAAGTATTCCTTCTATTGTTAAGAACAAAACATATGCAACCAAACACCCTTAGATGTTTGATACTAGGAGGTCTACCAATCAAAACTTCATAAGGAGTTTTGTCATGGTGTTTGTTGATCAAACATCTATTTTGAGTGTAGCAGGCTATGTTAATAGCTTCAACCCAATAGATTTCACTTATTTCAGTGTCAACAAGCATTGTTCTTGCTGCTTCTTTTAGGGTCATATTCTTCCTTTCAGCAACAATTTCAGGTAATTTTAATTCTCAGGTTCAAGCAGAAAGAAAGGTTGATGAGGAACAGACTCCCAAGTCTCCACCTCAGAACAAGATATCTGAGGCACCCCCTACCTCAGTAGTACAAGTCTCTGAGTCTGATGTATCTATTCAGGTAACTCAGAAACCTAACTACACTAGTACTCAGATATCTACACAAGTTTTGAATCTAACTCAAAACTCTTTCTTTTAGGATCAAACAAGTGTGCCAAAGGTTTCTGCACTCTCAACAGAAAACCGGCTTCCATTCTTCAAAGACCACACTCTCAAGAAACACCTCAAGTGTTTCAGAAAGTGGCAAAAGCTCAGAAGCTCAGATCTGACTGAACTAACAAAGGTGACTGATCACCAATTGAGAAGAGTTAGAGCTTTTGACTTGTAGAATTATGTCCATGCTATGTTCCCTACAGAGCAGTACTCTTTTGCTACTCTGATGCATAAGGACTTTATCAAAGAAGTTGCACACAAGCTTATAGAAGCTTTTGAGAAGGCTGATGATCAGACCAGAATGGAGATGGCATATAAGCCTCCATTGCCTAAGTCCCTACAGTGCATACCCTCTCAACAAGAGGAAGTAAATGGGCAATTGGTCACACTCCCTGAAGTGATCAATCTGGTTTCTGAAGATGAGGAGGAAACATATGAGAATGATTTTGAAGAACCTCCTTCTGATCATCACAAGGATGATGATGACAGTCCTGCTCCAGGGACTTGTGGAATTACATAAAGAAAGAATACCTCAGTTGCTGAAAAGCAAAATGAGAAATCATCATAGAATTCTCCACCACCATCTCCTCAGAAGTCTACACATCCAACTCCCCAACAACAAGACTCTACTGAAAACGGAGTTGAGCAACATGAAGAAGTTGATCAAGCAATTTTGGAAACACAAGCTAATGTTGCCAAGCTCACCAAATTGTTGGAGGACCAGAAACAGCTAAATCTGGAAATGGAAGCCCAGATAGCTATATCCCAAGCTCGACTCAGTGAGTTTGAGGATCAAACTCTCAGGGAAAGGGAACTCCTTGCTAAGAAGAAAGAATTGAAGCTTGCCATTGAGGCAATTGCTGAAGAAATAGATGCATCACCAGCATCTGAAAACAAGCATGATGCTGAGGCTGCATTGCAAAAAGACACACCATCCTCCTCCTCACTAAAAGGAAAGAAGCCCATGACATAAATGGTTGCTGGGCTGGACAGGGTAGATGAAGATGTCCAAGAGGATGAAGATCTCTGGGATGGTGATTACCAAGATGAAGAAGAGAACCTTGCAAGTCCACAGAAATCAGCATATGGCTGTTTCTCATTTGAAAAGAAAACTTATAGCTCCCATTAGCTTCAGTAAGATACCTAATACTCTATCTGATGTTGAGTATATGGGAAGGTACAAGGTTCTTGCTACACTCAGAAATGAATTGAATGAGCAGAACAAAGAAGTCAATGAATCAGTCCCAGCTAACTTGAAGAAATTTGTTGAATTGTTCACTCAGAGAACAACAAGCATTATCCTGGCTCATAACGACCTTGGAATGGCCAGGGATAATGACTTTGACATTGCTCAGAAAGCCCCCAATGAGGCAAGCTTTGCTGCAGGCAAGGCAGAGGCATTGCATGGCCCACTTGCAAAGCTCACCAATGAGGAAACTGGCATCCTCAAGAAAAATTAAGATCTAAAGGTTGAGTTGTAGAAGCTGATTGCTTCCTATAACTATCTGCAAGTCAACTTTGAATCATTGTTGTTGATACGAAAATATGTCCAATCCATCATAGACGCGTTTGGAACGAATCCTAAAGCATCCCAAGTTGTCTACGAATCCGGGACCTTATAGTCCAACCCAGGGTCCGACCCTAAGTCCCCGCAGGTCCGACTCACCCGGGTAGAAAGGAACAGGAGGACCGTAAGAATGGTAGGACCAACCTTGCCAATGGTCCGTAACCATGGGGTCCGACCCGGACACCCGACCGGACTCAACACAACAACCTCACAAGCAACCAAGTGAACTGGCACTAGAGAGTAAGGAGGTTCGAGCCACAAGGTCCGAATGAAAGGTACTTTACAGACTGAGTAGAGTATCTTATGGGCAACCTAGTACGGTCCGGAGCAAACGTCCGGACCCGACTCTTCGTACCATAACACGTGGCAGACCGCCTCAAAGCCCCTAATACTCTCACACTAATTACTAACCTACCCCCGAAAGCCCAAAGTGGAATGGGGCAAGTGTCATTAATGGGCCTTGGGCCTATTGAAGCCCTGGTGGCTCAATACGGACCTTATACTTGGCACGATCTGGTGGAACCCTCACATTTTGGGTTAATCTCTATATATAGGGCACATACTTCAAGGGTAAAAGGAGGTCAAGCCTTCCTCCCAGACTCTTACCTTCCCGACTATTATATAGAGTAGATCTTCAGTCTCTCTTAAGTAAAGTCTCGGACGACACTTAGCAAACCGGGTCTACGGTCCTAACCCCCCCACCCCCCCTCTGAGCTACTTGTGCAAGTCCTTATGGATCGCCTCTTATCAGTACGACGGTTCTTACGGGCTTTTACTCTTTGGTTCTTACAAGCGAGGTGGTTCTTACTCAAAGGTGATCTAAGTACTTAGCGTGAAGGAAAGCAGGGGAAATTCATTAAGTGGTTGGGGGACTTATACCCTCAAAATTTTGGCGCCGTCTGTGGGAATTCTTAACGAAAAGTTCCGTTCTCTTCAGTAATGCCTAGAACAAGGTCCGTAAGAACCAACGCTACTGCGATTGGCACGCCCGCCCCAGGGCAAAGAGGTAGACCTCCCACTCAGAGAGGAAGAGTGGCAAGAACCACTTCAAGAAACACAATGGACTATCCAAGTGATGGACACACCGCTAGCCTCTCTTTAGAGGAAGAAAGAGCGGTTGATCCACCGATAAGGGCCCAGGCACTCGGGGTCGAAGGAAAGGTTCCTCCATCAGGAACACATGGTCCTCCTCCAGGGAGAAACTTCACTCTTCCAAACGGGCAGATCATTCGCCCAAGTGAGTTTGGGATGAGTGAGAATCAGTTTAGCCTCTTACTCACCACTATCCAAGGATGCTTTGGATCAAACAACCTCCAGCCACCTCAACCCACTCCTCCTCTGGCAGTTCTGAGACAAGCTGAACCCGCACAATCAAGGAATGAGCATCGCCCAATCCAACAAAGGTTATGAGAACCAGGCCAACCAGAGGATCTAAGGAACCTTCTCAATAGGAGTGTCGCTGCTTCTCACGAAAATTGGGAGAGAAGTCCGATAAGACCGCGAGCAGATGAAGCTGGAACTAGCCGACGTGGGGCTCTTCAGCACGCGCCAAGAGACCACGTGGCAGAGAGCATCTCAATAGTCCCCGTTGATGATCTTCCTCCGGATATGGCAATCAACCCAAGGACGGGTGAGAGACTAAACGCAAGGACGGGTATGAGCAAACCTATGTCCAGCAGAAAGCCTTAGAGACTCAAATTGCTACTTTGAGCAGAATGGTGAAGGCACATGAGAAGGTGACTCTTAGAGCTCCCAATCCCTTATGTGATGAGATAAGAAGAGAAAGGAAGCAACCCGACTCCACTATCCCGAATCTTGAGCACTATTATGGGGATACTTTTCCTGTGGAGAACCTTCCTAGATATGAGAGCAAGATGGAGACCAACGGCCTGAATGACAACATGAAGGCTCTTAACTTCACCTCTACTCTCTTTGGAGAAGCAATGGATTGGTGGACCTCTTCGCCCAATGGCTCCATCAAGTCCTATGCGGATATCGCTTCTCTTTTCCTAAAAAGGTTTGAGAAAGCATAAAAGAGGAAGAGATCAGTGGAGCACTTGGCAGGAGTAATCCCGAAAGAGAATGAGGTGAAAAGCTCTATAGGAAAATACTAGCAATTATAGAACACTTTTTTTGGCTCTCCCTTTAGAACAACTAATTTCCGCCCTCTCTTCCTTCTGTTGCAAGGTTTTCTTTATCTTTCTTACCAGACACTTTCTGGCTAAGATAACGGCGTTTGACACGTGACTTGTTCTGAAATCTTTACTTTACTACCAGGCGTTTATTTAAACGACGCTCCTTGTATTTTTACTTTATTTATATTTATAATATAGGATTCCTTTTGACTAAGCGCTATATTAGCTATAAGGGATATGCCAAATAAGTCATAAATGTTGTGGGGTTAAAGGGGTTATTCGCTGTTCCCCTAAAACGTAAAGGAGAGGTAGAGAGAAATCTGAACTGTTTTAAGAAGATTATGTACGAAAATACGAAATTAGATTCTATTATATACAACACGATAACAAATCTCTGAATGAATTGGATTAATTTCTATAACTCGCTCTATATACGTACCACTTTATGTCACATTTTTATTATTTTTGATCGAAAACCTATCTTAGAACCTTTCTTGACCATTTCAATGCCGAAGTATGCCAGGTCGAGCCTCACAGCATCAAAGAAAGGGTCCGACACCTGTATGCTAACACTTACAACGAAGATCTCAGAAGAAAGCATTCCAATGAAGAAATCACGACTGAAAAATACTGGGAAGACATCTGCGAAGGGGTCTTGTATGGAGAAGAATACCGAAGAAATGTACCAATAAGATCCGGAACCAGAAAGGGGAAAGAGCCAGTGAAACAAGAACCCCGTCCCCGGCCAGGAAAGTTTGAACAAAAGAAGGAATTTATAGACAAAAGGGAGTTCCGCAGGGAGATATGTCGAGTATACTCGCCTCAATAGACCAAGATCCGACATCTTAGCCTCTATTGTCGAAAAAAACTTGGACATACGGTGGCCAAAACCTACAAGGAGCAGTAAGAAGAACAAAGCATCGAAAGAATACTTTAGGTTTCACAAGCACAAAGGCCACTCAACAGAAGATTTTGTCCAGTTGAAAACATAAATAGAAGGGCTGATAAGGAGCGGAAAGTTGAAAGAACCAGTGTACGAAGAAGAGCCCTCCAGGCACCATAGAAATGAATGAAGAAGGGAGGAGCGTGGTTTGGAACCTCCGACAGGATCCTTACCGCCACCTCCTGCAGAAATTCCACCCCACCATGCCCAGAGGTACCGTGGGTACCCTGAAGATATGGAAATGGAAAACCTCCCCTATAGCGGGGTTATCAATGCCATTGCAGGAGGTCCAACTGGAGGAGATAGCCGAAATGCAAGGGAGAGGACCGCACAGCATCTAAGAAACAATGATAGAACTTATGCTCCGCCAGCTTTGAAAGGAACAAATGGCATCACTTTCGATGATAGTGAAATTCCCCCACCAACGTCTGGTGGAGGAGATCTCAAGGACCCTGATGTTCCTTTGGTTGTCTCTCTAGTCATCGCCACTTAGAAAGTTAACAAAGTACTTGTTGACACAGGGAGTTCCTCCAATGTCATCTCCAAGAGAACTGTGGAACAGATGCACTTGGGAAATATTCAATATGGGCGCGTATACACCTCCTTGGTAGGATTCGGGGGTTCTATAGTTTGCCCCATTGGAAGTATACCCTTACAAGTCTCTATGGGAACCTTCCCGACGAGAGTGACTGAGACGATCCTCTTTGTGGTGGTCGACAACACATTTGACTATAACGTGATCCTGGGGCTCCCAGGACTCAACCAATTCAGAGCAATCGCCTCTCCCCTACACAATAGGGTGAAGTTCCCTACCCCAAATGGTGTGGGAGAAGAAGTGGGCAATGTTAGGGAAGCCTGGGAATGTTACATCATGTCAATCAGAGGAGCTTCAGCACCTGTTCTTTCGGTCACCAAGAGACCCAGGAGCCCTCCTCCTGCGCCTCTTACTCCATTAAAGGAAGATATTAGTGCTAGGATGCTCAAGGAAAAGTTTCCTAAGACTGCAAGGATGGAGCCTCATAAAGTCTTGAATGAGGTTCAATTGATTGAGGGAGATCCAGAGAAGATAACCCGGATCGGGACAGAGATGAGCGCGGAGGTAGAAATGAAGCTCATCACATGCCTTCGCTATAATCGTGATATCTTCGCCTGGAGCATTGACGACCTTAAGGGGATAGACCCAAGGATCGCAGTTCACCATCTGAACATGGATCCGACGGTAAAACATATCCGACAAAAGAGGAAGGACTTTGGGCCTATTGAAGATGCTATCATAGCGGGAGAAGTAGACAAGCTAATGAAAGCATCGAAGAGGTCAGATACTCTGACTGGGTCTGTAACGTGGTCCTCGTCGAAAAGGCTCCAGGAAAATGGAGAATGTGCAATGACTTCACTAGGCTTAACATGTTTTGTCCAAAGGATCCTTATCCATTACCCCGCATTGACAAGTGAGTAGACTCCACCGCAGGATGTGCACTCCTAAGCTTCATGGACGCTTATCAGGGCTTCTACCAAATTAGGATGGCTCAAGAGGACATCAAAAAGACGCCTTCTTTGCAGCAGGAGGGGTCTACTATTTTAAGGTCATGCCATTTAGCCTCAAGAATGCAGGTGCTACATATCAACGATTGGTAAACAAGATGTTCAAAGAAGAGTTGGGAAAAACCATGGAAGTTTACGTGGACGACATGCTAGTAAAATGCAAGACTGAAGAGCAACACATCGAGCACCTAAATAGGTGCTTTTCCATCCTTACAAAATATGGAATGAAGTTAAACCCAGAAAAGTGTACGTTTGGCGTAAAGGGAGGAAAGTTTCTCGGTTACATGGTCACGGAGAGATCAGCGCCAACCCAAAAAAAATAAAGGTAATCTTGGACTTACCACAGCCAAAGACAATCAATGAAGTGCAGAAGCTCCTGGGAAGGGTGATGGCCCTGAGCCGCTTCATCTCCAAATCCGCCGAGAAAAACCTACCCTTCTTCAAAACTCTAAGGAAAGGAGACAAGTTCAAGTGGACGAAGGAATGCGAAGAGGCCTTGGATAACTTGAAGAGCTATCTCCTTTCACCACCCCTCTTGTCCAAACCGGTAGAAGGTGAACCTCTTTACCTCTACCTGGCAACTACTGATGAGGCTATGAGTTCCGTATTGGTGCGGATACAAGGAAACGACCACTTGCCGATCTACTACTTCAGCAAGGCCCTCGTGGGAGCCGAAGCCAGATATGTCAAGATCGAGAAGCTCGCCTACGCGCTGGTCTACACTACCCGGCGACTAAAGCCTTACTTCAAATCACATCGAATCGTCGTCCTCACCAATGAGCCACTTAAACATGTCCTAGGCAAGCCAGGTCAGTCGGGGCGTTTATCCAAGTGGGCGATCGAATTAAGTGAATATGATATCGGGTACCAAGCTCCGTCAGCCATGAAGGCTCAAGTCCTTGCCGATTTCCTGGTAGATTACCCCGAAGGAACGGAAGGAGGGACCGAAAGCCCACAAGAAGACGTGAGCTACATCATGCTCACTCAGGCGAAGGCTATCCAGGGAGAAGAAAGGACCAAAGAAAATGAGCCTGAAGGGATGTTCAAAAATAACGTCCAATTCTGGGCTAAGTATCAAGAAACCATGGATGACTCCCTGAGAGTGAAACACATGTTCCTTCTGGATGAAGTAACCAACGCTTCAACACCTGCATCTTCCGTCAAGAAGCAGGAAGATGGGAAAGTGCCTACTCTCGCATCGGAAGCTAAACTTGAGGGCAAGGAATGTTGGACACTACAGGTGGACGGATCCTCTACTGGATGACTAGGAGGAATAGGAATTTTTCTTGAAAGCCCTGAAGGAGCAAGGCTGGAATACGCCATCACCCTCAATTTTAAGGTAACAAACAATGAGGCCGAGTACGAGGCAGTACTTACCGGCTTGAGAATGGCAAGATCTCTTCAAGTTAAAAAAATCAAAGCGTATACAGATTCCCAGCTCGTAGAGTCCCAGTTTTCCGGGTCTTTCACTGCTAAAGGACCCAACATGATCAAATATTTGGAGCTCCTTAAGAAAGAGGTTGAGCACTTTGAAGTATTCACGCTTGAACAATTCCACAGGGAATGGAACGAAAAGGACGACGCCCTCTCCAAGTATGCCTCTGCCTTAGGAGCTTTGGACACAAGGCGCATCATCCTGATGACTCTCATAGATTCTTCCCTGGTAAACCTTAATGGACAAGTCTTCCTCATGGGCACTGAAAGGAGCTGGATGACCGACATATTTCACTATCTCAAAGATGGCTCTCTACATTCAGACCCTAGAGAAGCAAGGAGGATCCTATGCAGAGCCAACAGGTACTTTATCCTGGGAGAGGATATCTATAAGAAATCTTTCAAGGGCACTCACATGAGATGCCTTGGACCCCACGACGCGAAGACCATTTTGGAAGAAATTCACGCTGGAAGTTGCGAGAGTCATTCCAGGGGACGAACCTTGGCTCAGAAGGTCATCAGACAGGGATACTATTGGCCTACCATCGATAAGGACGCCGCCAACTTCGCTCATGCTTGCGAAGACTGCCAATACTATGCCAACATACCGCATCACCCGACCAACCCTATGATTCCGTCAATCATAGCCTATCCGTTTGATCAATGGGGGATAGACATAGTTGGACCCTTTCCACGTGGCACGCACCAAAAGAAGTTCCTTATTATGGCAATGGAGTACTTCACCAAATGGGTTGAGGCCAAAGAAGTGGCCACCATCACAGAGACTCGAGTAAAGACCTTCATTTCGAAGAACATCATCTGCCGATTTGGACTTCCTAGGGTCATTGTCTCCGATAATGGAGCACAATTTTCCGGGCCAGATTAAAAGAATGGCTCCAATCCTTCAAGATAGAACAACACTTCACTTACGTTGGTTACCCTCAAGCCAATGGTCAAGTTGAAGCTACCAACAAAACAATAGCGAAGATTTTGGAAAAGGAGGCTGAGAACTTCTCAAGACAGCTGGGTGGATGATCTCGAAGGGTTCCTCTGGGCACATCAGACGACAGCTCGAACTTCTACTCAGGAGACACCCTTCGCGCTAGTTTATGGCTCAGAAGCGGTCATCCCGTCGGAAATCACTGTGGAAACCTAAAGAATCCAACAATACCAACCTGCTGGAAATGAGACCGCAAGGATCTACGACCTTGAGCTCCTTGAAGACAAAAGAAGCAAGGAACTAGCTAACATCCTCCGCTATCAAGCTATACCTGCCCGGGCTTACAACAAACATGTTCTTTCCAAGGATATACAAATCGAGGACTTAGTTCTCCGAAGAACCGATATCCTAAGCAATGTTGGTAAACTTAAACCTAAGTGGGAAGGACCCTACAAGGTCACTGGGGCCAGAGCCAATGGAAGCTTCGAGTTAGAAGATGACCAAGGAAGAGCCTTGAAGATAACATGGAATGCTAAGAACCTACAAAAGTTTTATGCTTAGAATTACACTCCGAAAATAGGCTACGTCAGCTATCAAAATTTTTTGACATTTTCTTTTTCCGACCTCGAAGCCCACCAGTTGTACTTGAATTTCCGTCAAATCAATACAACTTAGTTCTGCAAGATAAGTGCTATATTTAAAATAAACATACTACCTTGGACCCTTCAAGAAGATCCGAGCCAAGTGGTGTAACGAATGATTGAAAACAAAACCGACTTTTCGGATGGAGGGATATGACAGGCCAAAGATAGATCACAACAGAAATCTTGTATTTCTTAAAAAGTACAAATTACAATGTTCGGACATGCTTGTCCGAGTCACAACAAACAACGTACATTTACAGTTTTTTACAAAAACAGCAAGTGATTCGTTGAGGAGTATCCACCATCCACCACGGACCAATTGGCTTCATTCCGAGCCTGGACTACTGAGCGGAACAAGCAAAGCAGCCTATCAGAGCAAACTCATGCTAGAGGGACCTTTTTCAAGAGTAGCTCTGACGTCCGAACCATGAATCCTTTACAACGATCCCGGGCGTTCCGATCGAAGTGGCCAGCAAACGAAAGTTAACTCTCTGGACCAAACTCACGGACACCCCAGTTACTGGCAAAACGTGACTGATGCGATCGGACCAACTTAAGATGGTCCGGGTGGAGTAGCTGCAGGATTCATGTGGTGATTTCCGAAATCGCACAGCCTGACCTCTGGACAAAGGATAAGTTTCAATCCGAACCGGAGTCTCGGCAGTACGGAGACATAATCAAAGTGCTTTCTCAAGACCATCCGCATCTTCCACCACAACCACTTTCTGGTTTGTGCTCATCCACACCACAAGAAAATGGTAAATGGTGGAAGGAGCAGGCAGCCCGAGGATTTGATTCTTCGAAACAACAGGTTTAGTAGCTCCCGGAACCAGCGTGCTAGCCTGGCCCCCCGGGGCTCAAGTTGTTTGATACACACTACAGCCCCGGAGAGAGAAGGCTAGCACGGCGATCCGATGAGATATACTTCCGAAAAGGGTAAATAGGAATTGATTTTTCTGAAGTGACAAATACTTGGAAATCCTTGAAACCAGCGAGCTAGTCCGCTTCCCCGGGGTTCAAGTTGTTGATACACACTACAGCCCCGGAGAAAGAAGACTAGCACGGCGATCCGAGGAAGAGTGATTCCGAGTGACTCGATTTCATCGTCCCCAGCATGGTCCAACCCAAAGGAACTTCCGGACTTTCGAAAAACCCTCAGAAGCGGATCACGCATAGGAATAGTGGAATCCACCTACTCGTTAGGATATCCGGACCCAAGGATCCGAATCATCTGCTATTATGAAAGGAATGGAATGATCTGGCAAAAAGCCGTACAATCCAGGGGTATATATAGAAGTGAAGAACCAATCGTCACTCGCCACGTGGCCCGCATCGCCAGCGATGGGCTTGGGCCTGGACTTGGGCCTAACATTTGGGCTGCTATTGGGCCAACCCAGAGTCCCTTCACATTCCCGGCCTTATTGAGTGAATTATCTTCAACTGTTGCCCGCTCGGATCCGTCACCCGGGGCTGATGATAACTTCCGTACCATGTGTGATCCGTAGCCAGTCACTCAACTTTTCTACTGTGACTGTCTCCTCTTTTTTTTTTTACCACCTTTTTACAAGTCAACACGGCTCGGAGCAGTACACCAGGTCTCTACGGATCGAGCAGGATGATAACATCCGAACTAGTCCTATTTATTACAGATTTGAGCAAATCAATCTTATCTATACGATTAGCATTTAGAGCTAAGACCCGGACAAACGCCTTATCCGACCGAGCCAAAGGTCGACCAATTGAATATTGCATTGCATTTGGCCTCGTGGACTCGGATCCCCTGACCGATGACCGAGCCAACGAAGCTTAGGTTACCGGTTTATTTTATATAAATAAAGTGCGCGATGAAAAACATGCATTTGAATAAGAAGTAACACAAGCACATGATAGAGCTGATCCGAGCCATTGATGAGCCCGAACCAAGGCAATAAAATACCAAATCAACGGTAGATTATCCGAATACAGATTCGATAAACATTATCCATAAAGACACCAACAAAAAGGACAACATTGTCTCACGGTCCGAGGACCGAAATTACAGGTTTACGGGGCATACCCCGTCTTCACTCCTCCCGCCGCCCGGGCGAACCATCTTGTGTTCCGGAAGGGCCTACGATCTCCTTCTCAAGTGATGCTTGCAAATCCGCCAACCTTTGGTCTTTGGCTTCCTGAGCCAACCTTTTGTCCCTTCGGGCATGCAATTCTTTAAGGAAGGTAGGGCACTGCTTCATCAAATCCAGATCCCGAGCGAAGCTATGGACGGGCCCGGGCAGAGTCAGCCTATCACGGTTGTGCTCCACATGCTCCTCCAAGGGGACGAAGACATTCGACATCAGCACCCGGGGCACGAATGCCGGAAGGTACGGACCACCATGGTCGTACTTCTTGTCTTCTATCTCATCACAGACTAGCTCCACAAACTCACAATTTAGCAAGTCATCATCCGAGACACCCTCCGGAGCAAAGTCCGAGCCATCAGCCTCCTTGAAAGCAGTACTGCCTTCAGCCTCGATGTCGCAGCCACTCAGAATCCATCCCCTGTTCCGGAGCTGCCCCATGGCTGTATCGAAGCCATCCTGCCGAGCCTCGTCATATTTGGATTCAAGCATGAACTTGCAGGAGTCCGACACCAAGAAGTCTTGCACACCCTGCGTCTGGACCTTCAACAGCTCATTCAGCATCATGTCCTTGAAGCTCCGGGAGACACCGACGTACTCATCCACGCTATCTTGATGCACCTTTAGATCCTTCTCTAGCGACAGGATGGCACTTTTCAGCTTCGCCGCCTCTGCTTCGGACTCCTTCTTGGCAGCAAGGGTTTTCTTCAGCCTCTCGGACAGGCTGTTCACCTTGGACGTCTCCACCGCCCGAGCAGCCTCAGCCTTGGCCAGGTCCTCCTCCATTGTGGCCCTCCGACCCACCACCACGTAGCACGCTTGAATAGCGGCAGTGAGCTACAATTTCCAACATTGAAAAATTAAAAACAAGGTTCCGGATCAAAGAAAGTTGAAACACTTCAACCATTAAAAACATGGTTGGGTTAGTACGTACCTTTTGGTGAATTGCGAATAGCTCAACAATTCGGTCCAGCTCCGAAGCAGCAGCCAACCGGGCCACCTCAGCATCCATATCCGGCTCACTACTCATTTTCCCCTTGCCATAAATGGCCGGAGGGATTGGACCTTCGGATGGACACTTCTGCCCGGCCGCAGCACTTGGACCACTAGCGGGAGGGTCCCGAGACACAGACCTTGGGGGTTTCTTGGCCCCCTTAGAGCCCGCCACCTTCACCTTATCCGGGGTAGGTATCGCCTGGGCCTCCTCACCCACCGCAGCCATCCGAGTCTCCTCCACTCGGAGAGTGGCCGCATTCCTTGGCTCCTCCATCGGCAGCACAGTGGACGTCTTGATGATTTGAGTCCGGGTACCCTCCTCCATCTCCTTCTTTTGAGCGGCATTCTGCTTCCGCTCCAACTCCCGCATGGTGAACATGGTGTACTCGAACCAAAAATCTACACATCCAAAGGATAAGAAGTTAATACATGATAATAATTTTCTCACCCACAACAACAGATCAATAAAGCGACCACCGACTCGGATAAATGACCACATGACCAAATGAGGAAGAACTTACTCAAATCCTTTTTACCATCACAGAAGCTGGGCTCCGAAAAGCCAGCTAGATAGGGAAGGGGCTGGTAGATTAATCCCTGGAAGAAATATTTCTTCGGTTGTTGATTCTTGTGGAGAGCTTGCATCCACAAGGGAATGTTCCGAGCCGGATGTTTCCAATCCGGCAGCCTATCTCGAAAAAACTTCTTCTCAAACCGCCATTGGATCCTTTCCGCCTCGGACTGACCCTGTTTTAGCACGGGTCGGACGAAGATGTACCTCTTCCACCAATTGATCCCCAAGGAATAAAGCGGATCTACGAAGAATGTATACGCTTGGCGACACACCAGCGTATGAAAAAATGTGTTCCTATTGCTTACACTTACACTAAACAATTTACGGAAATTATCAAAAGTAACCAGGATGCCCTTGTATTTACACATCACCCCGAAGCACATAAAATTTCCGAGGGAGTTAGGGATGATCTGATGCAGACTCAACCCCATATCATTCAAGATGTCCATCAACTCGGACGCCACAGGCAAACGCCATCCACAGTGCAAACTTATCTCATGAACGCACATGTACCCGGGAGGCAGATTGTAGAAGGCGTGCGACTCATCCGGAATGAGAATCTCCACGGACTCTGTATCTCATACCTCATCCGAAGCTCCCCCACCTCCTCGAACGTCACAATAGTCGGGCACGTTGGCAATGAACAATCCTCATTCAGCTCGCCATCCGGATCAGGTTGAGTAACATCATCCCGGGACCGAGGAAATTTCACCCGGAACACATCTTCACCCTTTTTACTGCCCTCAGGCAGCTCTTTTTCAGTCAGCCGGTGACTCGTACCCGCTGGTCCAGCTGATTCCCTCCGGAAAACATGAGCGGAAAGTATCTCCTCCTCTTTATCCTCCTCAGAACCGACATTGTCAATACGACCCTCCTCCTCAACTCTGTCATCCCCGGACGATGAACTCAACTCCACTACCGCCCGAAGGGGGCCAGCAATCTGGACCCGATCCTCAATACCCTCTTCGAACATGCCTAGCTCGGGCAATGCCTCAGAGGTATCATGCACCTCCTTGATGTTAGGCTTCTGTGGATCCGGTATGTATGGCACTCGGTTAGGGTTACTCCTAAAATTATAGCCTAAGTTTCATATGAGGGATCGAATCTGTACCGGGAGTTCGGGCTCCTTCCCAACACGGTGCGGACGGAGACCCCCTATGGTCCGAGAGGTCGTCTCTTGGACAGCACCAGCACCCTGCACAATAGAGACTTACGGGTAATCCTGATGCTTCGGAGACTCTGAACCCGGAACAACTAACCGAAGTAAAGAGCTTACCTCGGGCTCTTCCCGGCTCGGACGAGGAGAATGGTCCAGCTCTACTGAATCCTCCGCACCACCAATGTCAATCTCCTCGGAGCTGTCTGATAGGGACAACGCTTCGGAATCATATCCTTCATCCTCGGATCGGTTCTAACTATCACTCTCGGACATCCTAGGGAAAGAAAAGGCACTTTTATGAGCTTTAAGATTGTAGTCCGAGAGGCCATTTATGTAGATTAAGGTTAAAGAAATTGACAATCGAAGGATAGGGATGACTCCATCGGACGAGGTTAGTTCGGAGTTGGTGAGCTGTCAATTCGGTGTTAGTATTGACTATTCAACATATCTGAAGCACACTACATTATAGCCAACTATGGGATACAAAACATAGGCATACATCCGAATGTGGACCATTTCGAAGATGGACATATAAGATGCAGAGAAAACTCGGAATTAAAGAGAAAACAAGCAACTTACTTGCACTCGGATTCTTGGATTGAAAGCAGCTGACTTTCTGCGGATAACTCGCTCCGAACTTCTTCTTGCTCTCTTAGGATTGCTTGAACTTGCTTCGGACGTACTCAAATTCGAAAAATCTTCTCTCTAGAAATGTGAAAGTGACATCGGTAAAAGCCCTTATTTATAGGGGGATAAATCTGGAAGCCCAACCGTCGCCATTTTTCGGGATTAAGTTTCAATCGTAGATCAAAATTCATCCAACGGCGTAGTACAACAATACCAAGTGAAATGACGCATTGGTACAAAAAATTTACCTTACGACAACAAAAACACATTCAAAGAACTCCATCACTCTCGGGAGAACAACACCACTCGACCTTCGGATGGCCGACCCATCTTCTGTTCCGGATGTCCTTATCCTTTTTTACAAGGATGGAGTATTTAACTCATCATCACACGGATCCTCATCCGTTCGGATGTCCCGCTTCGGAACATCTCAGCCAGGATTGATATAAGCCTTATCCTTTTTACAAGGAAGGATAATTTATCTCACCATCACACGGACCCTCGTCCGTTCAAGATATCCATCTTCGGGTCATCTCCTCACCCACCAGAGGTACAACTCCGATGATTCTCTGTCCACTTAGTCTCGCTTACAAATACCCCTTCTTTCTTTGATTTTGTTGCACTCCGAGCCTCCTTCCTCGGACTGCAACAAAGGAAAGAAAAAAGGCGGGGGGAGAGAGAGAGATTAAGTTAAGGACTACAAGAAGCACGGATTACACCTTTTTTCTCTGCTTATGAGGGATGGATTGAACTAAGAAACAAACTGTCCTCGCCACTTTTAACCATAGTTCCACAACTATCTTCTACTAAGATACTTGGAAACTAGGGGGACATATGTTGATACGGAAATATGTCTAATCCGTCATAGACGCCTTTGGAACGAATCCTAAGGCGTCCCAAGTGTTCATTTAATCCGAGACCCATACCGACCTGTGGTCCGACCCTAAGTCCCTGCAGGTCCGACTCACCCGGGTAGAAAGGAACAGGAGGACCCTAAGAATTGTAGAACCAACCCTGCCAATGGTCCGTAACCATGGGGTCCGACCCGGACACCCGTCCGGACTCAACACAACAACCTCACAAGCAACCAAGTGAACTGGCACTAGAGAGTAAGGAGGTCCGAGCCACAAGGTCCGAATGAAAGGTACTTTACAGATTGAGAAGAGTATCTTATGGGCAACCCAGTACGGTCCGGACCAAATGTCCGGACCCGACTCTTCGTACCATAACCCGTGGCAGACCGCATCAAATCCCCTCATACTCTCACACTAATGACTAAACTACCCCCAAAAGCCCAAAGTGGAATGGGGCAAGTGTCATTAATGGGCCATGGGCCTATTGAAGCCTTGGTGGCTCAATACGGACCTTACAGTTGGCACGATCTGGTGGAACCCTCCCATTCTGGGTTAATCTCAATATATAGGGCACATACTTTAAGGATAGAAGGAGGTCAAGCCTTCCTCCCAGACTCTTACCTTCCCGACTATTATACAGAGTAGATCTTCAGTCTCTCTTAAGTAAAGTATTGGACCGGTTTGACACTTAACAAACCGGGTCTACGGTCCTAACTCCTCCCCCCCCCCCTCGAGCTACTTGTGTAGGTCTTTACGCATCGCCTCTTATCAGTACGACGGTTCTTACGGGCTCTTACTCTTTGGTTCTTACAAGCGAGGTGGTTCTTACTCAAAGGTGATCTAAGTGCTTAGCGTGAAGGAAATCAAGGAAATTCATTAAGTGGTTGGGGGACTTATACCCTCGACAACTGCAAGAAGCCTATGTGATTTTGAGTCAGCCAACAATGACTAAGGGGGGAAGGATCTCAAAAAGGAAAAGGAAGAGAAAACAGGAAGAAAGAAATACCTCTTAGGATCTCTGAGCCCTCCTCTAGTCAACTTCAGAGAATAGCAACAGCATACCAGAGTTCTGAAACTGGTAGGATCACAAGAACAAGATCCAAAACACAGAAACCTCCAAGGGAAACCAAGTTCCCAAGGAATGTGAAAGAGCCTTCTGAAGAAGAAGAAGAAGAAGAAGAAGAAGAAGAAGAAGAAGAAGAAGAAGTCAAATCAAAGGCAATGAAGATAGCTGCAAATCACCCCCTCCAGAACTTCAACTTTGATGATGATGAGGATGAATCTGATCATGATGAGAATCCTCTCCACAGGAGAAGGGTATATGCACTGATACTATCTGAGCCTATTGATGCAAAGCCAACAGCAGTAAGAACACCCTCTGGAAATACCAAGTCTATCCAGGATGGTTCTTCAAGCAAATCCCCAAGAGAGAATGCCAAAACAAGAAGAAAGAGGAGAAGAGACACTCAATTTGGCAGGGCTGCACCTGAAAAATCTGCTGATGCCCTGGTTGAATATGTCAAGACTGACAATAATCAAACCTCCTACAGATGCATTCACCAGAAAAATGGTCATTGGATTCTGGAACTAAAGCACCTGCTAGTAAATGAAAAATTCTCAGTTCCTATATGTGAACAACTTATGGCATGGAGAAAAGACAAGCCAGTACTGATAAATCCAAAGCATGTCAAAGCATGGCTAGATTTTGAAGTCTCCAAAAGAACTGAAGCCATGGAAAATGTTAGAACGTAGGATCCCGGATTGGTACTTGGAACAAGATCAACAGACAATGTTGCCAACAATGTCTTCAACACAGTAAACAAAACGCAGCGGATGAATATTAATGAAACTTCTATTACCAAGCCGACATATATAAAAATGTTGGCCGCGCCTTAGGCAAAATATCTACTGACAGGAAAAGTAGATCTAATCAACTAGGTTTAATACAATCACAGATGATTGATTAAACAACCAAAACTAGCCCTAGAAGAACTAACAGTAAAAGTTATTCTAGGTCGATGTTTGAAAGAGTTATTCCAACAATGAATACTCTTAGATAAACTCTAAAGCTAGCAGAAAACAAGAAGCCTAAACTCTTTAATAAAATCTTGATAGACAACCAAGAAGCCTCCTAATTGCACGGCTGAGTCCTTGTATATATACTTGATATATCGACAGCTTCCATCCAATTCGAAAGGCAATAGGATCTCAGCAGGGGCAATAGAATATCGGCAAAGGCAATTTCCTTTTTCTTGTTTTCTTCAATATACGCATAGAAGAAATTTTCAATATTTTGATTCTTCATAAAATATATTCCTTCTCGCTTTCACCACAAGTTGTTCTTTTTCCTTAGATCATCTCTTGTTCGTTCTGTAAATACTTCCAGTCCAAGTTTCTTGTCCAATGTGCTTTGTTCTTGATGTCGACTGCAATGTTATATCTTCAATGTTATGCCAACATTGAATTCTATCCTGTCACAATGTTATACAACATTGGTAGTCCTGCAGCTTCACAAACAACAACAACAAACACAAACTTGGAACTGATTATTGAAAGACAGGATTATCAAAATACAAATGCGTACTGCACTTTCAATCTCCCCCTTAATCTTAGTCTTTCATCACAAAACAAAACAAGAGGGTAGTAGAAACATAACTAAGAACAACTTAAGAGCTAATCCCCCCTTAATCAGATAGCTAAGTTAATCTCCCCCTTAATCAGACAACTAAGATAAGTTCTAGAGTATTTAACATATTACAGACCCAAAATGAATAGAAATTGTTCAGTATTTGAAACAAACGTAAAAATTTTAAGTATCTATTCTCCCCCTTTTTGTGAGGAAGGAAAAGATACTAGAGTGCTTCTGAACTTCAGATTGTTAGAGATATGCTCATCAAGTCCTTTGATTTGCTCCAGAATCAGCTTGTCCTGATCAGTTAGGATACCTGCAGAAAGAGTTTCAATGCTAGGGATCAATGTTGAACCAACATGTAGGCCAACATTGGAGCGTTGAGCAGCAGCCACAGAAGTTTCAATGCTAGGGATCAATGCTAGGGATCAATGTTGAACCAATATTCTCCTCCACATCCATGTTCACAGGAACTTCAAGATCCACCCATGGGAGATCACAGATCCTGTCATGTGTTTCCAGCAGTTGCTTGGTGACTGTGATGGATTTGAAGTTGGAATGATAAACATCATTGGCTTTGACCTCAATACCCTACAACTGGAGGACTGCAAAGATGGTGGAAGGAAGAATCAAATGGCCTCTGATCCCTCTATTCTTGGAATTCTCTAGGTGCTTCAGAATCCTTTCTCCCAGATTGACATTGTAGCCCATTTTGATCCTGTAGAGCAACATGGCTGCCTCTTGACTGAGCTTGTTGTTGTTGGAAGATGGCAGCCAGTTGTACAAGCAGATCCTAGCAAGAACAGAAACTAGAGAACAACAATATTTCAAGTCCAAAGTCCCACTAGGCCAAGATTATAGTTTTCCTGCAGTTAGCTCCCTAGCAATCTCATCCATAGTCACCTCCACAGGGGTCTCAACCTCATCCCTATTTCTATGCAGCACAGTATTGATATCCTTAGAATTCAAGAAAAATACATCACCCCTAAGATACACACAGTGATGTTTACCATGCCCTTCAATACCAAAATTCTCAGATAAATGTGCATAGAATTCTTTGATGATTTCAGGAACAAAGGCAGCATATTGGGTAACAGCATGATAGAGGTTCCTTTTCTTCAGGTATGCAACTAAGTTATACTCTTCAAATGATTCCTCTTTGATTACCTTCTGTACATCCATTGCATTATTTTTGATTTTCTCATATTTTTCTAAGTTCCTGTCAGCATAGAATAAATGAGAGACTGCATCTTCATCCCAATCAGAACCATCTACATAAACAGTTGCAGAGGGTAGATCATTTAGCTCAGGATCTTCAATATGATCTTCTCCAAGAATGACATCCTCATCGTCAAGTGATTCATCTTCAGATTCTTCCTCTACTTCAGCCTCATAGTCTTCAGAGTCATCTGAGCTTTCATCGGCATTGCTCAGATCTTCTTCATCAATCATTGACTCATCCTTTGAGTCATCTTCCGTTTCTGGCTCATAATCCTCCAGATCATCAGAGCTTTCATCATTTACTTCATTGTTATTATCATGAGTAGCCGATGTTGAAACAACATCCTCATCTACATTCATAGGGTCGCTTTTTGTTTTCTCTGAGTCATCTGACATCCAATCTTCCACGACAACTGATTCAGTAGTAGGCTCATTTGCGGGCTTCTCAACATGTTCAGATTGCATGCTGGTCTGATTCTCATCACCATTCAGGCTATCAGTAGCCTTTTCCCTTGTTTTGTCAGCTTGTTGCACATCATCCTTCTCAACAGATGAAGGGTTTTGGGGGTTTTCTCCCAGATCTGCATGTTGAACTTCAGTGTGTTCAACACCTTTCCCAGCATCCTCCATGGGAATATCTTTTGCTACCCCCATTGGGCTTTCATCATCATCCCTCAGATCCTCTGGCAGGTCGACCGGCGCATTTCCCAAATTAACAAGTGTTTCTGCAGCAAATTGAGAAGGGTTTGATGGTGAAGACTCGGTTTGGGGTTTTTCAGGTTGAGTAGGTGATGATGGAGATGGTGGTTTTGATACTGGAGATGGGGATTTTTCAACACCCTCTTCCGATCCCTCACTTAGCTCGTAGACAGGAATCTCGAAATCGGCCGGTTCCGCACGGATGGGGAGAGGGTATGCTTGCTCCCCCTCAGGTGTTTGCAACGAAAAACCGGGCAAGACGGGTTTTGTTGGAGAGGACATTGTCCAGATTAGTGAGTGCAGAGATGAAGGAGGATGAGCGGGACAGGAATTTGTTTGAGTGACAGGTGAATAGTGTGTGGAAGGTGAGGAGTTTTTGTTTTAACTGTGGCTTGGGAGTAGTAAAAAAAACTACTTTTTGGTTTTTGGATGTAATGATTGTGGTTTAGGTGGGCGGCAGTTTTAATGAGTGGTGGAGAAGTGGGCTAATGAGAGGGAGTAGTATGGTTAATATGGTTGGAGGATTGTGTTTTTGGTTTGGTTTGCTTCATAGATCATAAACATATATATCAAAGCACAAACCAAGATCTGTACACAACTGTTAATATGAGATTAAGGAAAGCAAATGAAAACCGTATCGATTAGGTCAATCATGAAGAAGATTTTCAATACTCAACTTAGGGAGGTACATTTTTGGTTTAGGAAACAAATCAAGATCAAGTATGAGTAAGACACCTAACAGATTCCCAAAAAAAATGGATGTGACAAGTACTCCCCCTCAAACCCAACCCAAAAACACATTTTAAAAAAATATAGAGAGCACACAAAAAAACACAGCAAAAGAGCAAAAAGTCCTTCAAGCACAGTCAATGTTGTCCTGAATGTTGGCTCAACATTGATGACAACATCGGGAAATCAGACCACTCTTAATGTAAGTCAGCCAGGAAACCAAGTCTCAAGATGTGCAGTTTCGATTAACACCACTGATGCTGCAGGCAAAGACATAAAGAGAAGGGAATACCAAAGAAACACACTCAACAATGCCTCAAAAAAATAAATTGAACAATTATCATAAGTTTGAGTGGGGGTGACCATGAGACCGTGAACCATGTCAAATAATTGGAACACGTATGAATCCGCTCCAAAGCCGAAGCCTATGCGGAGTTTGGTAAACACACGTCTCGTGGCATAAAATCTCTCATTTGACCACATTGGGTAATTTGGTGCTCAGAAAGTGAACCAGCAGCATTACGAGAATCGGCACTTTTGTGCGTGTCGGTTTCCAGTACAGGCCATCAACCCTCACGACATATGACACATTGGCCACGTCGATATCTGGATAGTATTTGAAACCTGCCCAACAAGATCCTCGATGGAAACACTTCGAGCCCTTTTTATCATAATTCATTAGATTTATTAAGCATAAAGGACAAGAGGCAACATCAAGTGCGAGTCAAGGTACGAGTGAAAATAGCCAAAAAGCAGCAAAAATGGGTTTTACAAAAAGCAAACACATAGGAGACTCGATCCCTTTCAACCTTGGTTTCAAATAGCCTTTCAAACCCTAAGCATCACCCATGTAAGCTACAAATCAGAAACAGCCATAGACCAGTACAAAAGCACAGGAGCACAGAAACACAATAAAAAAATAAAAAACTAAACATCATAAGGACATCACTAGATAAACACAGAAGTTAATGTTGACCATGATGTTATGTCAACATTGCTTGCAACAAATCACATCAAATAGTGCATAGACCAAGAGACCTTCTCAAACTGAAGAATCTCTCCTTATCAAGAGGCTTTGTGAAAATGTCAGCTAACTGATTTGTGTTATCAATGTGTTGTATGTCAATAATTTGTTTGGTGACCAAGTGTCTAAGAAAATGGTGTCGAATGTCTATATGCTTGGAGCGTGAGTGTTGAACTGGATTCTTGGAAATATGAATGGCACTTAAGTTATCACAAAACATCAAGAGAGTGTCACTTTGGAACCCATATTCATGCAGCATATTGTTCAGCCAAATTAGTTGAGACACAAACTCCCAGCAGCTACATATTCAGATTCAGCAGTTGAGAGAGACACACAATTTTGTTTCTTACTATACCATGACACAAGATTTGGTCCAAGATAAAAACAACCTCCACTAGTTGATTTTCGATCATCTAAGTCACCAGCCCAATCAGAATCACTAAATCCCAACAGATTAGTGTTTGAATCACATGTATACCATAATCCAAGATTAACAGTTCCTGATATATATCTAATGATTCTTTTGACAGCAGTTAAATGAGATGTTGTGGGTTTGGATTGATACCTGGCACATACACAAACAGAGAACATGATGTCAGGTCTGGTGGCTGAGAGATACAGGAGACTTCCAATCATTGATCTATACAATGTTGGGTCAACATCATCCCCAACATCAGTTTTGCTGAGTTTCAGAGCAGTAGCCATGGGAGTGCTGCAGGGTTTGGCATTTTCCAGACCAAATTTTGTGATAAGATTCTTGGCATATTTCTCTTGAGAGATAAAGAGGCCATCCTGTTTCTGTTGTATCTGGAGCCCCAAGAAGAAACTGAGTTCGCCAATCATACTCATCTCAAAGGTTCCTGTCATGGCTTGAACAAACTTTTCTAGCAAAGAGGGGTTAGTAGCACCAAAGACAATATCATCAACATAGATTTGAGCAATGCAAATGTCCTTTCCTTTCCTGAGGATAAACAGAGTTTGATCTCCCTCACCCCTCTTAAATCCTAATCCAACTAGGAATTCAGTCATTCTAGCATACCAACCACGAGGGGCTTGTTTCAAACCATACAATGATTTTCTTAGTCATGGTCAGGGTAAAGAGGATCTTCAAACCCTCCAAGTTGTTCAACATACACTTCTTTGTCAATGTAGCCATTCAAGAAAGCTCCTTTAACATCCATTTGTTTGAGTTTTATTTTAAGACAACATGCTATGGCTAGGAGCAAGCGAATGGATTCTAGTCTAGCAACAGGAGCGAAGGTTTCATCAAAATCTATGCCTTCTACTTGAGTGTAACCTTGAGCAACCAATCCGGCTTTGTTTTTTACAATTACCCCTTTCTCATCACTCTTATTTTTGAAAATCCACTTGGTTCCTATGACATTTATGTTATGGGGGCGGGGAACAAGAGTCCAGACTTCATTTGTTTGAAATTGAAGAAGCTCATCTTGCATTGCTTCTATCCAAAAATCATCAGTAAGGGCTTATTTCACATTTTTAGGTTCAATTAAAGAAACAAAGCACGAGGAACTTACAGAGTGACAGATTTCAGCAAGTCTGAGTGTCTCCTTGTTGTTTTTGCGCGTGTTTCCCCTCAGTGTCCTCCCTCCTGGATTTCCAATTACCTGGGAACTGGGATGATCTTTGCGAATTCTGGGAGGAGGATCCTTGCGTGAGTCAGGGTGCGTAGGTGCAGCATTAATGCCTGAGGCATTATCAGATTAAGCCTCAGTCTCACTGTGGGGATCAGCTTGTTCTTCATCAACAGGAAATCCGGGATGTTAAACTGAATGTTGAGTCAACATTGCACAGGGGGGATGTTGGCACAACATTGCCCACATCATGGGTTCTTTCACTTTGATCAGCAGCAGGAGTCATAGTGTCTGGAACGTTCCCATGTGTAGAAGAGTCAGGGGTTGTGTCAATAACCTGTTCAGCACCTGCAGAGATCTTCTTCTGGGCATAGGGCTCAGAGTCATCAAAGGAAACATTCACAGATTCTTGTATAGTTTGCAATCTAGGATTGTATATTCTATACGCATGACTATTTTGTGAGTACCCTACAAAGATTCCTTTGTCACTTTTAGCATCAAACTTCCCTAGATGTTCCCTATCATTGAGTATGTAACACACACATCCAAAGACATGAAAGTACTTAAGATTGGGTTTTCTACCTTTCAAAATCTCATAGGGAGTGGTCAGAGTACCTGGACGAAGATAGACACGATTGATTATGTGACAAGCAGTGTTCACAGCTTCAGCCCACAACCTTTTTGACAGGTTCATTGAGCTCAACATCACTCTGGCCATTTCTTGAAGAGTCCTGTTTTTCCTTTCAGCAACACCATTTTGTTGTGGTGTCTTAGGAGCTGAGTATTCATGCATGATCCCTTTCTTTTCATAGTACTTATCAAAAAATTGATTTTCAAATTCTTTACCATGGTCAGATCGAATTCTTTGGACCACAGTAGAGTACTGATTACAACATTTTACATGCCAGTTTTTGAAGGATTCAAAAGTTTCAGATTTTTCTTTCAAAAAATTGACCCAAGTGTATCTAGAGAAATCATCAACTATAACATAGATAGACCAGGATCCTCCCAAACTTTTAGCTTCTATAGGACCCATGAGATCCATATGCAAGAGTTCAAAGCAGTTAAAAGTACCTCTTTTTTGTCCTTCAACCTGGAGTGGCTGGTGTACTGCCTTGGTTTGTTTTCCCAGAAGACGGTCTCCACACACATGCTTCCCTGCATTGGTAAGCTTTGGCACACATGTCACCACATTGTTTTTGATGATCTTCTCCAGATTCCTATAATTGACATGTCCCAATTTCTTGTGCCACAATGTTGCATCATCATGTTGAGCAACATTGCACTTGAGAGGAACGTCCATCACATAGCAGTTGTCCTGAGATCTAACACCTGTCATCACAGTTAATTTGTCCACACAAGTATAAACTTTGCAAGAACGTTTATCAAACTTGACTTTCAGATCATCATCACACAGGTGGCTTATACTGACAAGATTAGCCGTTAAACCCTCAACAAGAAGAACATTTGAAAGTTTAGGATATCCTTTAAGGCACAGTGTTCCCTTTCCAAGGATTTTGCTTTGGTATCCTCCTCCATATGTCACTGTACCTGTCTTTTGAGCGACAAAATTTGACAAGTTTGACGGGTTACCAGTCATGTGCCTAGAGCAACCACTGTCGAAGTACCATTTTCCTGCATTGTTAGGAGAAGTAGCAACAGAAAAAGCAACATTGCAAGTATGTTTTTCTTTAGCTACCCAAATCTGGTTCGAAACATTCTTGTGTTTTCTTATCTGTCCTGGAGGTTTACCTCGTTTAGGAGAACCAGGGATAGACTTCAGAGACTTAGGATTACATCTTTCAGTCTCTGTTGAAGTGGATGTTGTCACAACATTGCAGCTAACATCGGAATCACTGTTTTGTTTGCTAGAAGCAAGAAGGGAGGGATTCTTGGAGAGGTCACTGAGGTTGGAGGAATCAACATGTTCCCTTTTTAAGTCCTTTTGGTACTTGAAACAGTAAGGTTTTTTGTGACCAAGTTTGTGACAGTAAGTGCACACAAAAAAAATCTTTTTCTTTGACAAACACAGGACCCTTTATGAGCTCAGAAAGAGGTTTGACAACTTCTGGGGTATCATGGTTAACAGTGCTGTTCATGTTGCACCCAAGTTTCTTATCAAAAGAAGCATCATAACTACCAGTGTACCCTAGACCAATAGTCCCATCATTATCCATACCAAGCATATCATTAAGTCTAGAAGAAGAGGAGTTCCACTTTGCAATTACCTTCTTTTCATTAGATAGTTCAGTGGTTACCTTGAACATTTCAGTGTCCTTCTTTGTCAGTTCAGCTTCCAATTTGACAATGGTGTCTTTCAGATTGTAGTTCTCCTTCTCAGTTTTCTTGAGGAGTTTTCTGAGAGTCTTCCATTCACTGAAGAGTTTCTCATACATCTGTTGCAGATCCTTCACCATTTGTTCCGCACTAACTTCCTCTTCTGGAGGACTATCTGTATCAAAATCCACAGAACCATGTAGACACAAAACATCAGAGATTCCTGATTTCTCAGGGTTGGTTAGTGTCAAAATTTCACAGTTCTCAGAATCATCATAGTCAAAGAAGATTTCTACTCCTGATGTTGTATTGCCGATGTTGTCCCAACATTGGTCATCAACATTGTAAGTGGATGAACGGAGAGCTCTGGCATTGGTAGTTGAATCATCTTCTTTTTCTTCATCTTCTTGTTCTTCATCTGAAACATCACTGAGACAAGCAAGAAGATTCTTTTTCTCTTTTCTGAGATTGTTAGCACATTCATTTTGATAATGACCCCACACTTGGCATTCAAAACATCTAATCTTACTAAGAGGAGTGCGATCAAAATCAGATTCAGAGCTAGTCTTGGAAGCAGAACCAGTTTTGAAAGTATTGGTTTTCTTTTTGAAATTTTTGGTTCCACTTGAGGATCCTTGTCCAGAGTTCTTTCTGAATTTAAGTTTGTTGAACTTCCTTACAAGATTGTTGAAAGCTTCCTCAGTCATATTGTCAGACTCATCACTACTACTATCAGGCTCTGAAGATTTAGCTTTAGATTTAGAGTGAAGGGAGATACTATGAGTTTTCATACCTTGTCCCTCATTTTCATTTAGTTCAAAATTTTTAAATTGTTCAACAGGGTGTGAAAATTCATAGTTGCCAAGTTATGAGTGTCTTCCAAAATAGTGACTTTGGTATTAAATCTTGAGGAAAGAGATCGAATAGCTTTGGAAACAAGTTGCCTATTAGAAATAGCTTCTCCCAGTCTTTGGACTTCATTGGAGAGAGTTAAAAAATTTTCAAAATAAGAGTCAATTGTTTCTTCCTCCGCCATTCTTAGATTTTCAAATTGAGACCAAAGCATTCTAAGTTTAGTTTGTTTGACACTAGCATCCCGTTCACAATGACTCAGAAGCAAATCCCAAGCTTGTTTTGCAGTAATGCAGTTTTGAATAATTTTAAACATATGAGCATCTACATGACCAAAAATAGCATTTAAGGCCTTTTCATTGTAAGATCTAAGAATTATGTCACCTGCAGTGAAGCGTTCTTCAGGAATGGGGACAACGTCACCATCAGCATCAGGTCCTTCGGTTGGCCCAGTGTATCCTTCCACAATGGATCTCCAAGCACGGCCATCAAGGGACTTGATGTAGGTCCTCATCCGGATTTGCCAGTAATGGTAGTTGGACCCATCAAGCACAGGAGGTCTGTTGTAGTTTTCATCCATTGCAGTAGTACCAAATCCAGACACCAGTAGTTAGGTGGCTGGCTCTGATGCCACTTGTTAGAACGTAGGATCCCGGATTGGTACTTGGAACAAGATCAACAGACAATGTTGCCAACAATGTTGTTCAACAATGTCTTCAACACAGTAAACAAAACGCAGGGGATGAATATTAATGAAACTTCTATTACAAAGCCAACATATATAAAAATGTTGGCCGCGCCTTAGTCAAAATATCTACTGACAGGAAAAGTAGATCTAATCAACTAGGTTTAATACAATCACAAATGATTGATTAAACAACCAAAACTAGCCCTAGAAGAACTAACAGTAAAAGTTATTCTAGGTCGATGTTTGAAAGAGTTATTCCAACAACGAATACTCTTAGACAAACTCTAAAGCTAGCAGAAAACAAGAAGCCTAAACTCTTTAATAAAATCTTGATAGACAACCAAGAAGCCTCCTAATTGCACGGCTGAGTCCTTGTATATATACTTGATATATCGACAGCTTCCATCCAATTCGAAAGGCAATAGGATCTCAGCAGGGGCAATAGAATCTCGGCAAAGGCAATTTCCTTTTTCTTGTTTTCTTCAATATACGCATAGAAGGAATTTTCAATATTTTGATTCTTCATAAAATATATTCCTTCTCGCTTTCACCACAAGTTGTTCTTTTTCCTTAAATCATCTCTTGTTCGATCTGTAAATACTTCCAATCCAAGTTTCCTGTCCAATGTGCTTTGTTCTTGATGTCGACTGCAATGTTATATCTTCAATGTTATGCCAGCATTGAATTCTATCCTGTCACAATCTTATACAACATTGGTAGTCCTGCAGCTTCACAAACAACAACAACAAACACAAACTTGGAACTGATTATTGAAAGACAAGATTATCAAAATACAAATGCGTACTGCACTTTCAGAAAAGGACCTCTCCTTTGAATGTCCTTATGGGAAACCAGATGATGTGCACAGAATTCCCAAGATGACTGGAACAGGCACAAGGCCAAGACTGGGTGTTGAACCTTATGAGTCATTCTACATGACTAAGGAACAATATCTGGATGACATTGAATATCTGAAGATAATTTATGAGTATTTCAAACTCTCTGATCTCATAATTGAGCATGCCTGGGTATGGGGAAGATATTTGTGGGTCAAGCACTTTGCCAGAAAGAATCCCACCAAAACCTACAAAGAAGTCTGTGGATTTGCCAGAGACACAGAGATGTTAGTCAGAACACTGCTTTATGATTATGCTGATGACATCAAAAGGCTTGGAGTTAGGGAATTTGCCAATTGACTCATAGAGATTGCTGAGAACCGGAAGTGTTTTTGGAGACTTGAACACTTGTCATTTAGAATGTTCACTTGGAGCTTGGTTACTCCTGTTGTTCTATTTGATTAAGTAGTTTTTGTGATTTTGTTGATTGTACTTTTCTGTTAAATCTTATAAAAGTTATCTCTGATCTGTAATTGTTTTAATATCTGATGAACCTACTCTCAGATATCTTTTATAAAAGATAACTTGTCAGCAAAGATCACAACTTGTGATTTGGTTGATGTTTACTTTCTGCACTTAGTTAAAATCATTTGAAAATCATAAGAAATGATTAAGTGGTGGATTGTTTTCTCTTCCAGATTGTAATAGGACTTTAAAGATAGTCATAGTTAACTGATTAAGAAGGGGGGAAATTTGTTAGGAATATCTGTTTAGATTTTGATCAGCAACCTAATGACTTATCTTAGCTTAGAAAGGTGCTTAGTACTCTTGGTTCACTTGAACATTTTAAAACAGGAAAATCACTAGGTATTTTAGTCTAGCAAATCTTGTATAGGATGTTAGGTCTCTGAATGTAATTTTTATTTATTTGAACAAGACCAAGAAGGAAGCATCCAAGCAAAGGAACTCATTTACAGAAGACTGAAGTTTGCTCAAGATTGCTGAAGACTAAGGAGAAAAGTCTCCTCAGATACCTATGTCCAGAAACCTTGAGGCAACAACTGTTTTGATTAAACAAGTAACTCAAAAGATATCTAAGAACACAAGTGTACTGAGTAAGGAACGTGTCAAGTCTCAGAAAGCTTCACGTATCCATTGAGACAACAGGACAAATATAGTACAATGCATTTATTGCTCGGACAGAAATGTCTGCACAAAAGCAGAAGTCTCTGAAGAAGAAGACTAAGAACTCTGCAGTACTATATACAGATATCAATAGTTTGAATTTGAATTGAGCCTAACGGATACTATTCAAACGACTTCGAATTCAACTCTAAATATCACCACTTAGAATGCTTGAAAATAAACTGAAACTACACACGAACTTTCAACTTACTGAATATCTTCAAGTGATCTCTCAAGCATACAAGATTTCTTACTACTTACTTCTAGCTTTCTGTTGCGACTAAAGCTCTAGAACTCTAAGTAGTATACAAGTTCTAAGTGTCCTGATCCTTAACAAGCATTGCTATCTATAAAGAAGTTGAATCAAAAGATCAAGTATCTGAGATTCATTCTCTAGAACATTTAACATAGACTTGGGTCAGTAAAGAACAAGTTACCAGACATTGTGAAGTGTATTAAGTAATCATGATTCTATAGAGCTTTCTAAAATAACTGTGTAAGTCATAAAGAAGCTCACCTGACAAACTACCATAACCACAAACCAACAGGCGTGGAGTATAGGAAGTACTTAGTTTGGGAAACTAAAGAACAACGCCAAGGTTACTGAGCACAGGAAGTACTTAGTTTTGGAAACTAAGGAATAGCTCAAACGTTTCTGAGTAGAGGAAGTACTTGGCTCAGATAGCTGGGGAACAACTCAAGGGGAAACATTTGGTTGGGAACCAAGTGTTGCAGGAATCGAGAGATAGGATATCTGTAAGGGTACCTCATTTATCTATCTTAGTGGATTCTAGGTCTGAGAAAGGCTGAAGTGGATTAGTTGAAGGATTACGCCACCTTCAGATACCACTATAATTTGTTGTGTTATTTACTTACTGCATTTACCTTGCTTTATTCATCTTGTTAAGTATTTACATACTTTCACTCTACTGAGCACGTGCACTTATCACCTAAAGTCTTCTGCTCTCTGAAATTAAGTATCAGATATCTTCACAGATATCTGAGAAACTGTGTCAGATATCTTCATAGATATCTGAGAAACTGTGTTTATCGACAAAAGTTTTAAAAGACTATTCACACCCCCCCCCCCCAAGTCTTTTAGTTTGCCATTATCTGGACCAATACTAATATAACATGGCATATAAAGATGTAGCACAACATAGTTTCGGCAGTTCGCCTTTACAATAAAAGTTTAGCTACTCATAGTAATATTCTAAAGACAGATATCGAAAAGAGCAAGAGAAAAGAGAAGCATAAGTCTTTGATGTCTTCGTGCTGCTTCTAGGGTTTCCTCCTTGTTGTTGCTGACGACTAGGGTTTTGGGGTTTCACTTCCTCGAGGACTGGTTCTTTCTAAGGAGAGCTGTCCAGGACACTTATTTATAGTGTGGAAACGAGTTCTGGCCGCCACTTATCATTAAGGAAGGTTAGAAAGGCGGGCTCTAGCCTGAAAGGGAAGGAAAAAGCCTCTTTCCATAATCTTCTTCGTCAATGCGGCCCCCTTGGGGCCGCATACCTTCAATTCCCCTCTGTTTTCTTCGTTCTTCAATTTCGGGCTCCGTAACTTCGTTTCCTCGAAAAGTGCTCTTCTACAATGTTGGTCACATGACATGTTTTGACATCTCCAACTTCATCCAACGGCCAAATCAACGTATTTCCTTAATTTTTCCTCGATTTCGCCTAAATATGACGTTTTGGCACCGGAAATCGTGCAATTCCTCAAAAACGCGATCATGACCTACAAAATATACAAGAAGTTGGTAACTGGACATAATAAGATGTAAATATTGAATCTTGAGCAAAAAACGAGGGTCTAAAAGCATGCAAAATCGCACATTTCATTGTCACATAAGTTATTGAATTTCGTTTGGTGTAGTTCAATTCATGAACTTTCACAGTGTGAGCGAGAGCAGGAGTATGATGATAAATGCAAAAGCGTCAAAGTTTTAAAAAATACAAAAGCCAGGTGTGCAGTCGTTATCATTTTAGTTAATTTTGATGTTGCGGTTGAGCAAAGACTGCGTAAGGGTGATTCGGTGTTGTTGCTAGGGATCAACAAGGAAAAGATTATTGCACCATATAACTACCACTATCTGTTTTTAATATGTTGACTTCATATATATAATTTTATTAAATCTCATAGATATTTATTTACAAAACTATTAAAAATATTTTGAATATATATTTAGATTCACCGCGACAAGGCGAATCCATATACAATAGAGTTTAAAAATAGAGCATTTATTAAGTTTTTAATACTTTCTCCATTTGTCTAAAGAGAAATCAATATTTATTTAGGTGTTCATTTATAAATGAAAATAGCAATAAAGTAAAGTATTGGGCTAAATAAAAATCATCACATTTTCAAAATTTACATGAATTCTCACATGTTATCTACTTTTTACTCATTATTTATTCAAATATCACCCCATCTATCTTATATTTTCACTATATGGAACATTTTGAATATAAATTTCAGTTTATATATATTGAGTTTGTTATGATTGAAACTTAAATTTATTAGATCATAATAAGGATAAAATAAGTAGAGTTAATAAAAGATTTTTAGGTGTTGCATAGTTAAATGTGGAAATCGTTGGAAATATGGAGCAATTTTATTTTATATTAACCAAAAACTATTTCAGGCATTCTAAAGGCTACCAACTTATTAAATGGGCTGAAAATATGAAGCAATTTTATTGGTTGTAAGAAATCTACTTGGCAGCCTGAAATATTTTGATTGACCAAAATGCTTGAATTCTTATTTTTGCACCTTTCGAGTAATGTGTACAAATATGGAAAGATTTTCAAGTGTACAAATATGGAAGATATTAATGTACAAATTATGATTACGATTTTTACATCTACAAATAAGGGAAGACTTTAACATACATAATACAATTACATTATGCTTAATCAAGGCAATTATTACATTCTGAATATATATAATATATTCTACAGGGTTTTCACTCTTCAACTCAAGGTTTCCCCGCCAGGCTGTTGTAAACGCTAAACTGATCAATGCTTAAAGGTGAATTTTTTAACTTCTAGATCATCTAAACATTATGAACATATGTCTTCTCCATCAATTCACCAGTTGCAGTAACTGATTCAAATGTTATTCGTGTATTATACCTTTTCTTGCAATGAAGCCTACATAAACCTGTTTACCAGTTTCCATTCCACAAGGTACGTGTATCTACTATTACTCAAGATATTCCAACATTCTTGCGGAGAGAAAGATAAATCATATAGTTATTGAATGTACTAATACTCGTAAGGAACGCTACTAAACGCAACACGTTTTCGACTAAACGCAACACAAAATATTTGTAACTTGACCAAAATGCCCTTAGCTCAAAAAAAGTCTTATAAACTTAACGAAAAATCGAAATAACTCATTTATGCAAACACAAAAACATTAACATGCATGATCGAACACAAAATAACAACACTAAACTTAAATCGGAAAAAAATGGATTAAATTTTTTTTCCGAAAAATATTTCGTTTATACAAAAGTTTCTAAAAATATAGAATTAATTAAAAAAGCAAAAAAATAAAATAAAATGGAAATATGGAAAAAAAAAGCAAAAAAAACGGAAATCATAATATGGCCGGTCCGGCCATATCATGATCTAAAACCGGCCATCTCTTCATTTTTTTTCTTATTTTTTAATTAATTCTATATTATTTTTCTGCTTTTTTTAATTAATTCTATATTTCCAGTTTTTTTATTTTTTTTCATTTACAAATTGATTATATATATATAGTTTTCTATTTTTTTTTTTTTGCAAATTGAAAAGTTACTTATAATTTTGCAAATTGAAAACTTTGACTTACTTTTGTCATTTATTTATTCAAAATGAAAAGTAAAAGTTAAATTTAACGGAAATTCGAGAAATTAAACGGCGAACGATTTCATTGCAACATGAATTTTGACTCATTACATTACAAATACGCAACATAACATATTGAAAGCTTAAGCTTAATATGATTTCACTACAACGAAAACCATTGACGTAGCCGAACGGAATAATGTTGCATCCAATGCCTTGTTCTTTCCTCTATTTGATGTTGCCAGGTCAGCCATAGTGGTGGAAGTGGACATTCACGGCTAACGCGCAGCCTAATGTAGTGACCGCCATTGACAAACCCGACTGTCCACTCTTCGTCTACCGGTGGAGGGTCCGGAGATGCTGACTCCATGTTTGTACGACATTTCAAGGGAAAGTATGTGGTAGACCCATGGAAAATATATGTGGTGAACAGTCGTTGATACATCGTAGCTGTTAATAGCCCCATATCTGGGAGAGTAAACCAATATCATTGGGCGCATGGTCCTACAAACCAGCTGAATGCATTTGAAATTTTCGCGACCCGTCTTTCCCCCATCAACAGGATGTATAGATGTCTGTTGTTGGTCAGATCATGAAGAAGTTCATGTCTGACGCGTACCCACTCTGTTTGGTCATTGTATAGGAGTTGTGCTATACATCTGTATCCACAGTTCCCATCGGCCTGGACGTCACTCCAACCTTGAATGTATCGAATACCTTGTGGTGGCATCTGACTTTCATATCTGAATAATCTACCAGTACTTGAATACGTACCTGTGTTGTGAGTGTTGGGAGTCCTTTGACTGTGGTTCGTGGGTTGATCTTCCCAACACGACGAAATCCTGCTCCCAGTTGCTCTAGGCTATCTATCAGCTTTCTTCTTGTGTCTAATTGGTGGCTCCTCTAGGTACGTGTATGTTAGAAATATCTGTTTAGATTTTGATCAGCAACCTAATGACTTATCTTAGCTCAGAAAGGTGCTTAGTACTCTTGGTTCACTTGAACATTGTAAAAGAGGAAAATCACTAAATATGTTAGTCTAGCAAATCATGTATAGGATGTTAGGTCTCTAAATGTAATTTTGATTTATTTGAAGAAGACCAAGAAGGAAGCATCCAAGCAAAGGAACTCATTTCCAGAATATTGAAGTTTGCTCAAGATTGCTGAAGACTAAGGAGAAAAGTCTCCTCAGATACTTATGTCCAGAAACCTTGAGGCAACAGGTGTTTTGATTAAACAAGTTACTCAAAGGATATCTAAGAACACAAGTGTACTGAGTAAGGAACGTGTCAAGTCTCAGAAAGCTTCACGTATCCGTTGAGACAACATGACAAATATAGTACAATGCATTTATTGCTCGGACAAAAATGTCTGCACAAAAGTAGAAGTCTCTGAAGAAGAAGACAAAGAACTCTTCAGTACTATATACAGATATCAATAATTTGAATTTGAATTGAGCCTAACAGATACTATTCAAAAGGCTTCAAATTCATTTATAAATATCACCACTTAGAATGCTTGAAAACACACTGAAACTACCCACGAACTTTCAACTTACTTAATATCTTCAAGTGATCTCTCAACCATACAAGCTTTCTTACAACTTACCTTCTAGCTTTCTGTTGCAACTAAAGCTCTAGAACTCTAAGTAGTATACAAGTTCTAAGTGTCCTGATTCTTAACAAGTATTGCTATCCGTAAAGGAGTTTAATCAGAAGATCAAGTATCTGAGATTTATTCTCTACAACATTTAACATAGACTTAGATCAGTAAAGAACAAGTTACCATACATTGTGAAGTGTATTAAGTAATCTTGATTCTATAGAGATTTCTGAAATAACTGTGTAAGTTATAAAGAAGCTCAACTGACAAACTACCTTAACCACACACCAACAGGCGTGCAGTATAGGAAGTACCTAGTTTGGGAAACTAAGGAACAACTCCAAGGTTACTAAGCACAGGAAGTACTTAGTTTTGGAAACTAAGGAATAGCTCAAAGGTTTATGAGTAGAGGAACTACTTGGCTCAGATAGCTGGGGAACAACTCAGGGGGAAACATTTGGTTGGGAACCAAGTGTTGCAGGAATCGAGAGATAGGATATTTGTAAGGGTACCTCATTTATCTATCTTAGTGGATTCTAGGTCTGAGAAAGGCCGAAGTGGATTAGTTGAAGGATTACGCCACCTTCAGATACAACTATAATTTGTTGTGTTATTTACTTACTGCATTTACCTTGCTTTATTCATCTTGTTAAGTATTTACATACTTTCACTCTTCTAAGCACGCACACTTATCACAGAAAGTCTTCCGCTCTCTAAAATTAAGTATCAGATATCTTCACAGATATCTGAGAAACTGTGTCAGATATTTTCACAAATATCTGAGAAACTGTGTTTATCGACAAATGTATTAAAAGACTATTCACCCCCCCCCCCCCAGTCATTTACTTTGTCGTTATCTGGACCAACAAGTGGTATCAGAGCAGGAGGTTCCCAAGCCTTCTTCGCTGAACCTAGATCCCAGATAAGTGCCCACTAACTATTTAACACCTACACTTGATTTGTTTGTTTAGTGTATTTGCTGTAGGATGTCTTTGAGTGATTGTTGGTCCAGATAACGGCAAAGTAAAAGACTAGAGGGGGGGGGGGTGAATAGTCTTTTAAAACTTTTGTCGATAAACACAGTTTCTCAGAAACTTGGGGGGTTTCTGATACTTAAATTCAGAGCGCGGAAGACTTTAAGATAGGTAAGTGAAGAAACAAAAAAATTTGTGTGTGCTTCGCTGAAAGATAAATGCAGAAAGGTAAATAACACAGCAAGTATAGTGGTATCTGGAGGTGGCGTAATCCTCCAACTAATCCACTTCGGTCTTTCTGAGACCTAGAATTCACTAGAACAGATAATTGAGTTCACCTTAGAATAATCCTATTCTAAGATTCCTAAACAAATGGTTCCCAATCAAATGTTCTCCCTGAGTTATTCCCCAGCTCCTAGAGCTAAGTACTTCCTCTACTCAGATAACCTTGGAGTTATTCCCTGATTTCCCAAATCAAGTACTTCCTCTACTCCACGCCTTGATGGTGTTGGTTATAAGGTTTGTCAGAGAGGCTTCTTGTATAACTTTTCAGTTATGTTTCCAGAGAGCCTAATAGAACAAGACTACTTAATACACTTGTTCAGTGTATGGCAATCTGCTCTTTACTGACCCAAGTAATTGATGTCCGTTCTGGAGAATGAGCTTCAGAAAGGTTATCTGATAGTTCAACTCTTTCACAAATAACAATATCTTGTTAAGGTTCAGGACAACTTAGAACTACTAGTGATTCTTCAAGCAACAGTAAGCTTTCAGAAAGGGTAGTAGAGTGCTTGAGAGAATACTTTGCTAGATTGTAAGTTTACAAGTTAGATCGTTCTTTGGTCGTTGTATTTCTCAGCATCTAAGTGTGTGATATTTATAGATGAATTGGAGAGTCGTTGGGATGTTAACCGTTAGACACAATTCAAATTCAGTCTATACTTATCTTGAAAAGAGTACTCAGAAGTCCTTGTCTCATATCTCAGCGAGGACTGTGCTTTAGCGGCTTTTCTGCCGATGCAATTAATGCATATGTACTATTTCTTGTCCTGTAGTCTTCAACGGATACATTAGCCTTTCTGATGGCTTGCATGCTCCATACTCATGATGTCATATGTTCTAGAATCATGTTTCAAAAGTAACTAAATGCACTTGAGAAAGGATTAAGGACATAGTCTTTCCGAGTGAGACTAAACCTTGGTGTCTTCATAAATCTTGCGCAATCTCCGGTCTTGTAATCTTCAGAAAAGCTCCATTGCTAGGATTGATCTTCATGGTCTTCTTGAAATAAAAAATTACACTCAGAGACCTATAATCCTAAAACAAGATTTACTAGACTAATCATACTCAGTGATTTCCTCTTTTACAATGTTCAAGTGAACTAAGAGTACTTAATCACCTTTCTGGCAAAGATAAGCACATGTGGTGAATGATCAAAATACTAACAGATATTCCTAACAAATTTCCCCCTTTTTGATCAGTCATCCATGACTATCTTTTAAAGTCCTATTACAAATTTGCAATCCTGGAAGACAAAACAATCCACCACTTAATCATTTCAAATGATATTCAATTTTAGTTGAATTAAGTGCAGAAAGTAAACATCAACCAAATCACAAGAAGTGACCTTTGCTGATAAGTTGTCATCTATTAAAATGTATCTGAGAGTATGATCTTCAGATAGGTACAGTTTACAGAGTGAGATGCAACTTTTACAGATTGAGAAATTCAGAAACAATCAGCAAGATTACAAAAAGTAACAAAACATACTAAGTAAATTAGAACAACAGGAGAGTCCAAGCTCCAAGTAAACATTCTAAGATACTAGTCTTCAAGTCTTCAAAAATAACTTAGGTTCAGAAACCTCAAGTTCTTCAGCACCCTTTCTGGATCAGTTGACATAATCATCCACTTTTCTGCATTCTTGGACATAGTCATAAAGAGTCCTTCTGACAAAGAGTTCTGTCTTTCTGGACAAATCACATATTTCTTGGTAACTCTTGCCAAGTTTATGATTTTTCCTCAGAAAATGTTTGACCCAGAAGTATTTTCCCCAGACCCAAGCATGGTCTACTTGCAGCTGAGATAGGTTGAAATATTTGTATATTTCTTCCAGATAGTGTATATCATCTAGGTATTCATCCAATGTCATATAGAATGACTCATAGGTTGAAACTCCTAGTTTGTTCTTCTTGCTGTAGCTACCATCCATTTTTCGTACCTTGTGTACATCATCGGGCTTTGGGTAAGGACAGGCAAAGGAGAGGTCCATCTTTCTGGCATCGTTTCTCTTCTCTACTTCAAAGTTTAGCCAGGCATGAAGGTGATCAGATTTTAGCAATTCTGGCTTGCCTTCTCTCCATTTCAGTATCTGGTTGACGATGGGAGTTGGAAACTTATCATTGACAAGTAAATGTTGTAGTTCCAGAATCCAATACCCTCTCTTGTTCAGAATGCACCTATATGAAGACTCTTCATTACTCGTCTTCACATATTCAATGTGGGCATCAGTTGGCTTTTCTTGAACAATTTCTCTGTTTTGTACATGGGAATCCCTTCTTGCTTTTACATTGGGTGGCCTTCGTCAGAGATCCTCTAACCCTTTCTTCCCCTTGAAATGTTTGGTGGAAGTTCCTTGTATTGACTTGGTATTTCCAGAAGGAGTTCTGGCTGCAAAAGGCATTGCTGCCAGAGGGGGTTGTGAGGTGCTTGCTTGCCTTCTTATCTTGTGAAGTGGATGTTCATCTGTATCAGATTCATCCTCATCATCATCATTGAAGTTCAACAAAGGAGGCTTGCAGCTTTCTTGGTCTCTCACTTCTCCTTCTTCATGGTCTTCTCCTTTTTCAGGATTGTTCTAGTTGTTCCCTTCTGAGATCCTAAGGGACTTGGTTCCCCTAGTGACCATACTTCTCAGCCTTCTGGCTGGTTGATCTGGAACAACTTCTTCAACAGGGGTGTCTCCAGTGGTGTCCTTAATGATTAGTTGACTTGAGGAGGGAGGCATATATTGTTTTCTCTTTCTTCCTCTGCCTTTCTGAGGCATCTCTTCTTCTTCCCCCTTAGTCATGAATGACTGACTCATAATGGCATAAGCTTCAGAGAGTGAGTCAAAGTTTTTCTGGAGATTATTGTGCACCCTGACCAATTCTTGGATTTCTTTCTTCAGCTCGTGGTTCTGCTTAACCAGTTCCTGCTCCCTTCTGTTGAGCTCTTCAAGTGGCCTAAGAATGGCGTTGGCTTGCAGAATAGCATGGCTGGCTTCATTGAGTGTTGTATTAGCATTGTTACAATCCTCATCCCTGGCCAACCCTAGGTCTTTCTGAGAGAGAGCTATGCTGATTGCTCTGTTGAGTAACGCAGCAGCTAATGACTTCATCTCTTCTGGGACGGATTTTAGCACTTCTGTGTCTTGGGCAATTAGTGTCTTTCTGAGTTCCAAAAAGATACTATTTCTGGCACGGTGCTCTTCACTTCTTGAACTACTTGGTGCAGAGAATATATGAGGAGCAAGTAGAGCTCTCTTGTGTTGAGTGACAAGTCTCTCATCTTCTGCGTCAGTAATCAACTTTTGGTTGTTTTCAGCATCACTCTTATTATCTTTTTCTTGAATAGTTTGCAGATTGACAACCTTTTTCTGCTTTCCATCAAGTGTGCTGGCCTTCTGAGAAGATGTAGAAGGTCTTTCTGATGCAGTCTCAGCATCATCTTCTTCATCATCATTGTCATCCATGGCATCTATTTCAGCAGCTGTGACAACAATGGCATCTTTCAGATTTCTTTGCTCATCTAGGAGCGCCAATTCCTGGGTGTTAGCTTCTTTGAGCTTTTGAATTTTGGCTTCCTTTTCATCAACAAGAGCTTGGCACTCTAAGTTGATTCTCTTCTCTTCTTCCAACACCTTTCTGAGTTGTTCAATCCTGAACTCAGCGGCAGATATCTCTTCAAGTATATCGTTCTGTTCTGTCTGTTGGGTTTTCTGATGAGACTTTGAAGGTGATGATGATGGGGCTTTCTGAGCATTGGAAGGAGTGGCCTTGTCTTTACTTCCTTTGCTAGCCTTCTGAATCCCGCCTTGTACAGGTTGGGGATCATCATTCTGATCATTATCATCATCATCCTTCTTGTTTTCTTGACTTGGATGCTCAGAAGGGGGTCCTTGATAATCATTCTCGTCCATTTCTTCTTTATCTTCTGAAATCAAGTTGATCACATTTAGGAATGTAATCATTCTCCCATTCACTTCTTCTTGCTCAGCTGGGTAAGTAGTGAGCTTACTAGGCAATGCAGGATGGGTTACCATCTGCTCTTGGGTTTGAGCATCCGCAGTTTTGAAATCTGCTAGAAGTTTTTGTGCTACTTCATGAGTGAAGTCTTCATGCATCAGATTGGCAAAAGAATAAGACTCTGTTGGGAACAATGCATGGATGTAGTCTTCCAGATTTAGGGCTATTGCTCTCTTTTCTGGGACGTCGATTACTCGTGCTATTTCAGAAAGGTCAGCCTTTCTGAGTGTCTGCCATTGTCTGAAGCACTTTAGATGTTTCTTGAGAGTGTGCTTCTGGAAAACCTTGAGTAAATCAACTGGCACAAAACTTTGAGCCTGAAAGAAAGGGATCAAGTTAGTTTTGTTCAAACCACTTGAGTTGGTATCTGTGTGCAAAAGTAAGCTTTCTGAGCATACCTGTGTAGAAACACCAGGCTCATTTGCTTGGACTGTCGCTTGTTTTGGCACAGAGGCCTCAGATACCTTGTTGTGAGGAGAAGTCTGATCCTCAACAACCTTTCTTTCTGCTTGAGCCTGAGAAACAAAATCAAGTATGTTTAGAAACTGTTATCAGAGAAGATAAATAGAGAGATGCTTTCTGAGACTTCACTTACTTCCAAGTGAGGAAGCTCAGTTGCATCTTTCTCAGAAACCTTGGGGGTTTCTGACACCTTTTCTGCAGATACTGCTTGTTCAGCAGTTTCAGTTTCTATTGGAGGAGTTTTCAAGGATTTTTCTCCTTCCAATTGTTCTTCTGACTGAGCCTGTAAGAACAAACATAAGAGATTTAGTAGTGGGATTTCCAGAGCATTCTTGAAGAAGATTATTACTGAGTGCTTACCTTCTCATCAGAAGGCTCAGTAAATGCTTCTTCAGAAAGCTTTTCAGCTTCTGGATTTTCTTGGTTTTGGAGTGTTGGTCCCTCCACCACTACTTCCTCAGTTAGAGCCTAAAGTAAGACAAAAAGAAATTTAGAACACAAGATATTAATTTTTCAAGCAAGCTATTTCTTATTCAGAGATAACTTAGCTACCTGTAGAACAGGCTCTTCTTGTTGTTCTGAGGTTGGAGAAACCTCTTCTTCATTCAGAAGGGTGGACAAATTAACTTCCCCCTGAAAGTTTGTCTCCAATATGGCCTGTAACAAAATGAAGCTTATGAGTAACAAGTTAACATTGAAATGTCGACAAGTTAGATATAAACTACTTTTGCTACGAAAAGAGTCAGCCGATCATTGATCTTTTGGACTTGTGGTGAATCCACTCTCTGTGCTCATTGTTGTTCTCCTCTGTAGTATCATTCTGAGTCTCCATCTCAGTTTGATCCCTTTCTGAGAGTTGAGCTCTCTCAGAAGGTTGAGGAACCTGTTCAAGAACAGGGTTTTCTTCAGCAATATTGAGTGCTGGTATTGTGAATGTGGAAGCAATGTCAGTATCTTCCATCATTCTATCTTCCTTACCCAGGCCTTCTTCTTCCTGCTGGGCAGAGGGGCTCTTATCTTTCTGAAGAGCTAAGTTTGATGCTCCTCCTTGGGTCTCAAGCTTAAATCTTTTGAGCACTGTTGCGATTACTTCATCCTCGTAATCACTTTGTTACAGGCGCACCATCTATGATATTTCTATCATCTCGGAGAGTTACGAGCATTTGAGGATTCTTGGGGCTTCTGAATCGCCTTTACAGGCGAACAACATCTTCTGAGACCTTGTCTCCAGAAGGTTGTGCATCTTGAATGTTTATGGACTTGGAGGTCCTTTTGCCTTGAGCCCTTTTTCTTTTGGCAGCTGGAGGTTTAGCTTGAGCTTGCTCAGAAACCTCCTCACCTTGCAGTGTAGTTTCTTCAGCCTTTCTGAGTACTTGCTCAGCAGCAATTCTCTCCTTTTCTTCAAAGGCGTGTCTGAAAAGGGAGTTGGTGACTGGGATTTCTTGTTTCTCTCTAAGAGCAAGGCCATTGATGATTTTAGGCTCAAATTCCTCAATGTGTCCAAGGAATTTGTTGAAGGCGTACTTCCCCTAATTGAAGTGGGTTTCCTGCCCTTCATTCTTCTGGTTCAGAAGATGCATCATCATCCATCTCTCCATACTTATCTGGTCTACTCCACCTTTGTTTCCATCAAAGCAACGGACCAGGATGAGAGCCAAAGTACTCCAGTGTTTCTGAAGATGACTTGTTCTGATAGCTTTCAGAATAAAGTCTCCTGGGCAACCTTTTGCATTTTCCAACAAGATTGCCTCAAAAAGTTCTTTGACGCCTTGAATCATTGAGGCGTCCTTGATGTTGATATCTTCAATAGTTCCTCGATTTTTCAATCGGAACAATTTGCAGAAAGCCCTGCAGTCAAGAACAATTTCTTGTCCTTGGACTTCAGTCTGCATGTACTTTTCTTCTTTATCATTCACAACCTTTGTGAAGATTTTGGAGTTGTTGTAGAACTCCAGTACATCCAGTGTGGATAGGCCACTGGGTGCAGCAGATAAAAACCTGTAGATATGGAAATTCTTCAACATCCCCAATATTAGTTTCCTTTCTGGTTTTGAAGGTATAACTGCTGGTACATATTTCTTCACTAAGAATGCTCCCCAATTCATTTTATGACTAGGGTTCCAGTCCGAAGGGGTGAATTCTCCCAGAAGGCGTTTATTCAACACCTTAAGTTCTTTTCCTCCTTGGTTTTCAGGAGGAGTAGATGATCCGGCCTTAGGGTTCTTGGTGGTCATCTTCTTGGGTGCCATCTCTTTATATAAAGTTTTGAATAAGTGGTTTTTCAGAAGGATTTTGCACAAGTAATTGAGATTAGTTTATCTTTTCAGAAGACTAAGCACAAAAAGTTGAGTTTGCAGAAGGAGGTTTGCAGAAATCTTGAGAGATTTTGCTATTTTGATGCAAGTTTGAAATTTCGGATTTGGTAAAAGTGTTTGTCTTTTGCCCAATTCCTATATATATATATAGCAGATAAAACATACATAGATAAAACATACATATAGCTGAATATGAATGCGTGTCTTTGCATCTGCATAGGCGTGGTACGTCCTTTGTACTTCATTAAATGCTTAGTGGGCCACGTCTGAATTTCTAAACAGACATTACTTGCTTTGTTTTAATCTCAGCCGTTGAGATCAAACGTTTATACATCAAGGGCTTATATTGAATATCTTGTAATGATATCAATCAACAAATGGTAATGTGCCGACTTGATGGATTTTTAATATGCTACATTCATTGTGTCACTAAGTAAAGAGTAGGAACACTTAATCGTTTGAGCTTATCATTCTGAGTGTCAAGTCCTTATCTATATATTGTTTATCATGAAAATGGTAAAAATACAAGACATTGGACATGTTTGACTTTCAGAACTTATACCTTTGTGTGTCTTTTCTCTTTATGACTAAATAGTTTCCTGAATTCAAGAATCAGAAACTTCAGTTGTTTGAATGTATTTGACCCACTCTTAGTAAGTAAGTTCTAGTCTTATTTACACATTGAGTGTGTACCAACTTTTGCCTTTCTGGATACCCGTTCCAGAAATGTTTTGCCTTTCTGAGTATTGCTACTCAGAAACCTTTGCATCACTTCTTATCAACTTGGCTTTCTCAGAGCATGTTCTCAGAGGCCTACTTCTTTTCTCCCTTACTAATTCTGACTTTAGAGATTCAGGACATTTTTCAGTCCTTAGGCAACTCCATCAATCCAAGATTATGTCTTAAGGTCAAGAACCGGTTTTCTTGTAGGGGCTTGGTGAAGATATCGGCAAGTTGGTCTTCTGTGCCAATCTAGAGTATCTCTATATTGCCTTTTTCAACATGGTCTCTGATGAAGTGGTGTTTAACATCAATGTGCTTTGTTCTAGCATGGAACTTGGGATTCTGTGTGATTGCAATAGCACTTGTGTTGTCACATAAAATAGGAGTTTTCTCTTCGTTGAGTCCATAGTCTCTGAGTTGTTGTTGAATCCACAGAATTTGTGTTGCACAACAACCAACAGCAATATATTCAGCCTCTGTGGTAGAAGTTGCAATTGAGTTTTGCTTTTTGCTAAACCATGAGATAAGTCTTGTTCCCAGAAACTGACAAGTTCCTGAGGTACTTTTCCTATCAAGCATTGATCCAGCATAGTCAGCATCTGAGTAACCAGTCAAACTCAATCCACCTTCTTTAGGATACCACAAACCTACATTTACTGTACCTTTCACATACCTTAATACTTTCATAGCAATGTTGTAGTGTGATTGCATTGGATTTGTTTGAAATCTAGCACACACTCCAACTGCATATTGAATATCTGGTCTGCTTGCAGTAAGGTAAAGTAGTGAACCTATTAATTTCCTATACTTGTGTTCTTCAACACTCTTATCTGATTCAGTATAGGTCATTTTGGTTCCTATGCTCATAGGTATCTTAGCATTCTTTTCAGAGGGCTTAAGATTGAACTTTGTGAGCATGTCTTTTGCATACTTTGTCTGACTAATGAATATTCCATCATTGAGTTTCTTGACTTGCAATCCTAGGAAATAGTTCAATTCTCCCATCATGTTCATCTCAAACTTATTTTTCATGAGATTTGCAAAGTCATCACAAAGTTGCTTGTCCTTAGATCAAAATATAATGTCATCAACACATACTTGAACTAAGAGCAGTTTCCCATCATAATTTAAGGTAAATAAAGTTTTATCAACTTCACCTTTCTTGAAACCACTTTCCAGAAGGTATTTGGCCAAAGTATCATACCATGCTCTTGGAGCCTGTTTCAGTCCATATAGAGCTTTCTGTAGTTTATAGACCATTCTACTTTCTGAGGAAACTTCAAAACCAGTTGGTTGTTCAACATAGACTTCCTCAGCAAGTTCACCATTCAAGAATGCACTTTTGACATCCATCTGATAAACTTTAAAGTCTTTATGAGCTGCAAAGGCCAGAAAGAGTCTTATTGCATCCAATCTGGCAACTGGTGCATATGACTCATCAAAATCTAAACCTTCAGTCTGGGTGAATCCCTTGCCAACCAACCTTGCTTTGTTTCTGGTTATTTCACCAGATTCATTCATCTTGTTTCTGAAAACCCACTTGGTTCCAATCACAGATATTCCTTCTACAAATGGAACTAGTTTCCAGACTTTGTTTCTTTCAAACTGATCCAACTCTTCTTGCATTGCAGATCGAGATCCAGTCTTGGTCTCTTAATGCTTCTTCAATAGTTTTAGGTTCAATGTTTGAGATGAAACATCCTAAGAGAGAATTAGCATTTTCGTCTATTGCTCTCCTAGTCCTAACACCTTGATTGATTGGTCCAATCACATCCTTTGCAGGATGATCCTTGATCCATCTCATCATGGGTTTGGGGCTAGTAGGGTCAACATCTATGTGATCTGAATGTGAATCACTATGATTATGACTTGATACTTCTTCAGTATCTATGACATTTTGTACCACAGAAGGGTGTTGAATGTCTAACACTTGCTCAGTGTGAGGGCTTTCTGGGACATGCCTGTCAGAGAGGTCATTTCCAGAATTAGCTCTCTGATGAACATCTTCCGGAATTCTCATAGGAAATTCTTCATCATGTCTGAGAATCATCTAGTTGTTACTAGGCATTTCATGCTTTTCTTCGTCAGAGTCATCCACTCTTTCCATAATGATGTTTTTCCTTTCTGAGGGTTCTTCTTCAGAATCCTTTAACATTAGTTCCTTGAACCTTTCTGAGAGTTCATCATCAAGGGGTGATTTCTTGCTTTCTTCATAGAATACAACGTGAACTGATTCTTCAATCTTCTTTGTTCTTTTGTTGTAAACTCTGTAAGCTTTGCTATTCATAGAATAACCAAGAAACACTCCTTCATCTGCCTTTGGTTGAAATGTTCTTAGATACTCTTTTCTATTGTTAAGAACAAAACATCTACAACCAAACACTTTCAGATGTTTAATATTAGGGGGTCTACCAACCAAGAGCTCATAAGGGGTCTTGTCATGGTGTTTGTTTATCAAACATCTGTTCTGAGTATAGCATGCTGTGTTTACAGCTTCAACCCAATAAACTTCACTTATTTCAGTGTCAGCCAACATTGTCCTTGCTGCTTCTTTAAGGGTTCTATTTTTCCTTTCTGCAACACCATTTTGTTGTGGTGTTCTTACAGAGGAAAGTTGATGTTATATACCTTTGCTTGTACAAAACTCCTTTATGTACTGGTTGACAAATTCAGTACCATGGTCTGTTCTGATTGCAGATACCTTGTCATTTTTCATGACTTCGAGCTTATTTAGCAAGTTTGGTATCTCCACCCTAGCATCAGATTTATGCTTCAGAAACACAACCCAAGTGAATCGTGAGAAGTCATCTACAACAACAAGACCATACTTCTTTCCTGCATAACTAGTTACAGATGATTCAAAAAGATCCATGTGTAATAGTTGCAGTGGTCTAACACTAGAGTGTCTGATTTTGGACTTGAAAGAGATCTTAGATTATTTCCCCATCTGACAGGCAGAACAGATACCATCCTTTCTGAAAGATGTTTTGGGAAGGCCAACCACTAACTCTTTCTTGGCAAGTTTGTTCAGAGTTTTGAAATTCAAGTGACTCATTCTTTTGTGCCATAACCAGTGCTCTTCTGTGTGACCTAATTGACTCACCATGAGACATTCTTCAGTTGTGGATCGATTGACTCACCATGAGACATTCTTCAGTTGTGGCAGACGCCCAATCGGCAACATAAAGACTGCCTTTCCGCCTAGCAACCAAGACTGTCTGCTTTGACTCATTGTCAATAAGTTTGCAATACTTTGCTTTAAATTTCACAGTAAATCTCTTGTCTGCAAACTGGCTCATGCTAAATAGATTGTATTTCAAACCCTTAACATGTAATATGTCAATAATTGTTAAGGATCCCAATTTGACGTTGCCAAATCCCAAAGAGGGATTTAATTCTCCTCCCGCAAATCTGATGTCTGGTCCATTGTTGCAAGCTTTGTAGTTGACCAGATTTGCTTTGTCTCCTGTCATGTGCTTTCCGCATCCACTATCAAATAGCCATTGAGCCTTAGTCCAAGAGGCGTTCTGCACAAAACAGGAAACAGGAGTTAGGTTCTTGCCTCAGAGATAGAACCACTTAGACTAAACATTCTTCCAGTAGGAATCCACATTTTAGTGAATTTCTTGGGAGTTTGTTTTTGTCTAACTTTATCAGAAGGAGAAACAATAGAATCAGTAATTTTGATCTCAATCTTCCTTCTTGAGGTGTTTCTAGGTGTTCCTTTTGGTGCTTTCTGGACCCTGGGTTTCTGGGATTGCTTTTCAGCAAACTTAGCCTTTCTGGCCAGGTTCCTTCTAGCTTTGCATTCAATTTTTCAGTGGTTTGAGATTTCTTCCACTTCTATTTATTGCTACGTGCAATATCAGCCTTGCGCCATTGTTCTTGTCCTTCCTTATATTGTTGTAAAAGGACTTTTCCAATAGCACGATAGCCAATGCCATTTCGAACACCTTTGGCTTTCTGAATGCGGTCTTCAGAAGCCTTACTAGTTTCTGCACCGTCTTTATTTTCATAAAATGGTACAGTAGAGAATTTGCCTATTCCAGCAATTCTTCCTTTTCTAGTAATATGGCAATGTGGATGGCTACATGTCTGAGGGTTGTATTTCTTTTCAGAAGCTTCACCCACAAGTTTCTTGTGAACTTGTTGTTCTTTCAAAGGTTGGGTTGCTACTCCTTTTCCTTTGTCAACTACCTTAGCTTTCTGACCAATGCTATAGGTGGTTGAAGAACCATTCTGTTGACTTTTTACAAAGGTCAACCTTTCATCACTCTTCTTCAGAGGAGATGAATTACTCGATTGTTCATCAAGTCCAAGTCCACCTTTCTCAGAGGGATCTCTCAGATATGATTGAACCTCAGTGAGAGTGTCACTAGCCTTTGCATAAGATTGGAAGGATAGCTCTTTCTTTCGAAGTTCCTCATTCTTAGAAAACAGCTTTATCATTTTCTTATTAAGTTCATTCAAGGCTAGTTTGTGAAAATTTTCATTTTCAGATATCTGATTTTTCAGAAGGGCTATTTCAGCGCTCTTGTTCTCAGATACCCTGGTTAGCTCAGAAACCTCTTTTTCAAGAGTTTCTTTGCTTTCCTCTAGAATTCTGGTTTTGGATTTTGCTTCCAGAAATTCTTTCTCATAACGATCCAATTCACTCCTGATTAACTCCAGATCCTCAATTCCATCATCACTCTCATAGTACAGAAATTGTGAAATGTTTGTTACCTCATCAGCCATAAGACACATTTCAATGTTGGAGATGTCTGGACCAGCAATCTCAGCAACTCCACACATTTCATTCTTCTTAAGGCCGAAGTTGATTACGTCGTGGGTGATTCCACACAATTTTGGTCATGGTAGGTTTGAGTTATCTGAATCTCCATCTTCAGAATCTGTCTCAATATCTAGAGCATCAAGTTGGATTTGAATCTTCTTCCTTTCTTCAGTCAGTAAGGCCCTTTAATTTCTTTTGTAATTTCTTCTGTCCTTCTTGTCACATGTCTTGAGCTTGTTTAAAGCAGGGCAATCTCTCTTGAAGTGACCAGGCTTTTGACAATAGAAGCAGATATCATTTCCTATCTCTGCTGATTTAGTACTAACACCTTTCTGAATGGGGGTCTTCAGAGAGTTGTTTAGTTGAATGTTCTTGTACTGATGATAGTTTGGGCCAAGATGCTTTTTCAGCTTTTCTTTAGCTTTTCTTCTCTCAATCTCTTGACTCACAAATTTATTCATGTGTCTTACTTCAAGAGCATTTTCTTCAGATGCGTCTTTGGTATCTTTCTTTTCAGAAGTACCTTGAGAGACTAGAGCAACACTTTGCAACTTCTCAGCTGTTTGTTCTCTCCAAGTTGTCTCATAATCTACAGTAGCAAGATGAGAGAAGAGCTCTACTGGAGTAATATTTGGCATTCCTTGGTTGAAATAAAAGAATTTAGTGTGTTCCCAGTTGTGATTGAGACTTCTGACAATAGTCTTAATCTTTTCTGGTTAGGAGTATCTGTTGCTTTCACCAAGTGCAGCCATATCACTCATAAGAGTAGTAAACCTGAAATCAAGTTCTTCCAGAGTTTCAGTGGGACCTTGCTTGAAGTTTTGGAACTTCAATTTAAGAACTTCGAACTTGTTTTCTTTGGTTTTCTCAGTTCCGGCACAGATTTCTTCAATCAATTGCCAGGTAACTTTCGCCGTTTTAGCACCCCACGCTTAATTGTATGTGCTCAGTGTCGATCGATGATTATATTACGAGCTTGACCATCCAATCTGTCTCTTGGCATCTTCGATGTCCAGAGCTCTCTTAGCTTGTCTTCATACATAATGCTTCCACGAGCAACACGACCACTATCACTAGCAATGATCCTCGCTTTCATCTTCCTTGTTCGAGCTTTTCTTCCATCAGACACCTCAGTAACTTGTTTGAGTTGTCTGATTTTAATAGGCCCTTCATTGATGAAATAGATCATCTCATCACTAATGGCCTCCAGATGGAGCATCATGTTGTTCTTCCATTTCTCGTAGTTTTCTGGCTTCAGAACGGGTGCATCACTCAGAGACATTCCTGCGCACTTAACACACAAATTATATAGTCCTTAGAAAGGGACAAAGTTTCTTTACCTATCTGGGGATCTAGGTTCAGTGCAGAAGGCTTGGGAACCTCCTGCTCTGATACCACTTGTTGGTCCAGATAACGGCAAAGTAAAAGACTAGAGGGGGGGGGGGGTGAATAGTCTTTTAAAACTTTTGTCGATAAACACAGTTTCTCAGAAACTTGGGGGGTTTCTGATACTTAAATTCAGAGCGCGGAAAACTTTAAGATAGGTAAGTGAAGAAACAAAAAAATGTGTGTGTGCTTTGCTGAAAGATAAATGCAGAAAGGTAAATAACACAGCAAGTATAGTGGTATCTGGAGGTGGCGTAATCCTCCAACTAATCCACTTCGGTCTTTCTGAGACCTAGAATTCACTAGAACAGATAATTGAGTTACCCTTACAATAATCCTATTCTAAGATTCCTAAATAAATGGTTCCCAACCAAATGTTCTCCCTGAGTTATTCCCCAGCTCCTAGAGCTATGTACTTCCTCTACTCAGATAACCTTGGAGTTATTCCCTGATTTCCCAAATCAAGTACTTCCTCTACTCCACGCCTTGATGGTGTTGGTTTTAAGGTATGTCAGAGAGGCTTCTTGTATAACTTTTCAATTATGTTTCCAGAGAGCCTAATAGAACAAGACTACTTAATACACTTGTTCAGTGTATGGCAATCTGCTCTTTACTGACCCAAGTAATTGATGTCCGTTCTGGAGAATGAGCTTCAGAAAGGTTATATGATAGTTCAACTCTTTCACGAATAACAATCTCTTGTTAAGGTTCAGGACAACTTAGAACTACTAGTGATTCTTCAAATGTAAAGCTTTCAGAAAGGGTAGTAGAGTGCTTGAGAGAATACTTTGCTAGATTGTAAGTTTGCAAGTTAGATCGTTCTTTGGTCGTTGTATTTCTCAGCATCTAAGTGTGTGATATTTATAGATAAATTGGAGAGTCGTTGGGATGTTATCCGTTAGACACAATTCAAATTCAGTCTATACTTATCTTGAAAAGAGTACTCAGAAGTCCTTGTCTCATATCTCAGAGAGGACTGTGCTTTAGCGGCTCTTCTGCCGATGCAATTAATGCATATGTACTATTTCTTGTCCTGTAGTCTTCAACGGATACATTAGCCTTTATGATGGCTTGCATGCTCCATACTCATGATGTCATATGTTCCAGAATCATGTTTCAAAAGTAACTAAATGCACTTGAGAAAGGATTAAGGACATAGTCTTTCCGAGTGAGACTAAACTTTGGTGTCTTCATAAATCTTGTGCAATCTCCGGTCTTGTAATCTTCAGAAAAGCTCCATTGCTAGGATTGATCTTCATGGTCTTCTTGAAATAAAAAATTACACTCAGAGACCTATAATCCTAAAACAAGATTTACTAGACTAATCATACTCAGTGATTTCCTCTTTTACAATGTTCAAGTGAACTAAGAGTACTTAATCACCTTTCTGGCAAAGATAAGAACATGTGATGAATGATCAAAATACTAACAGATATTCCTAATAGTGATGATCCTGTCCTCAACACTACAAAAAAACTGGGCTGGGGCGACGGATAGATCCGTCGCTTCAGCCCAACGATCCGTCGCCCCAGCTGTGGCGCGGATCGGGCGACGGATAAAAAATCCGTCGCCCCGCTGGAGTTGGGCCGACGGATAGATAATCCGCCGTCCAATTCTCGACAGATTGGACGACTGATTATATATTTGAATTTTTTTTTAATCGAAATATAACGACGGATAGAATCTATCTGTCGTTATATGTAATGACGGATAGATTCTATCCGTCGTCCAACATATTATTGGAATTATTGACGGAATCTGAAATTCCGTCACTAATTCCGTCACTATTAATCCGTCACTATTTATTTCATATTAATCCCTATTTTTCGTAGTTCACCTATTTAATCAATATAATGTTCGATAATAAATGAATAATACGGAAAATATTTCAATAAATTTTGAATAAAAAAAGTAATATCCGGAGCTGGAGAAATTATCCACACAAGTGTAAATATGAAAAAAAATCTGAACATACAGATACATAACTAACTAGCTATCAGACGGGGGTGGGTGTGGGTGATGGCGGAACTGGGACATGAAATGCTCCATCTGTACCCGAAGGCGCTCGTTCTCCTCCCTTCGTTTTCTGTCGCGCCGCTCCATCTCGTCCCTTTGTTGCTCCATCTCTTGAGTTAGCCGAGCAACCTGTTACCGGACTCTTGTTCGCACCATTTCGAGACACAGTCACGTGTGTAAACAGGATGTCTGGACTGCTGGGATGATGATGAGGAGCACCCCGGACTAGCCAGGCTCAAACCGAGGCTCCCGAGTCCATATATTCGTCCTTTCTTGTCCGGTTGGTTGACCTCTAAGAAGATGTTGTCAACTTGTTCAGTTGACAGCTCCTCGCCCGTCTCTTCCTCCTGCCTCGCTACCTGAGCATCAACCTCAGCCTGAAATCGTAAATAGCAGATATCATGATCAGTTACTGTTTTTAAAAAATAACTTGTAATAGTGTACAAATATGAACTTTAAGCAACATAAACATACCGCAATAGACGAGGCCCGGCAGTCGGTCCATACCCCGCCCTTCTGCTTGGCCTTCTTGAAGATGGCATACTTGGATGTCACCTCCCCCCGTGCCACCTGAATCAAACCAGATCTAGTCAATAATTTATCATCTACAAGTAATAGAGCAGCAGAGACACAATACATACACGTAATGCTAGATTGCAAAAACACATATATACGCACCGATTGATAATAATCAGTGACAGTAGATCGCCTCCCAAGGTGGTGAACGGCCCTTCCTGCCAGACGATCGATGCCCGGTTTGCTGTTGCTCCGTGCAACGCCCCGACATCGCCGACGCCAAAAGCATCCCAAAGGGCCCACTCCGCTGGATTAACCTGTGGAGGGATTGGGCCACCCCGATCTCGAATGGCCTTCCACGAACAGACCATATCCCTGTACAGTTTGGATCCCACAGTCTCGTGAACACGCCAGATCTGTGGGATCAACCTGCTGGGAATGAAGTACTCCTTCTACACTCCCAATTTCATACAACATCCAAAGTCAATACATGTATAACATCACCATGATACATCAATTTAGCAAGTTACAACAACATAACAGATATGGTGATTAACATATCACCCAAACAAAGTGGCTAACATACCACTCACATTGTCCTAAATTTTACTAACACAATGGTGTCTAACATATCACCCAAATAAAGTGGCTAACATACCACTCACATACAGTGGCTAACATACCACTCATATTAAAACGATTATAATTACAAACGAAGGAATGCCATATTTTAACTTACCCTCAGCTCATCGAAGTACTCGGCCCTCATGCGCTCCGAGATGTGGCTCCAACACTCACCACCCTGCCCCGGTGGCTCTCTCCTGCTCCGGAAGATGTCACCTAGTTTGTTGTGCACCTCCCGAGGCCATAAGCTGTTGTCAATGTATAAGATACAAGAAACGAATATATATTACTTTAGTACAACAATTTATACTTGTCAACTATCATTATAAGTTATGTTTTACATATTTAAGAAGAATGTATAATACTTACTTGGCAGGACCAACAGGGAAAATCACTGGCAAGCCGTCCCACGTGACGTTGGGATGGTTTGGATCGAACACGAGGTAGGGACAATCGTCGTGGTCGTCCTCCAGCATATGTCTTGGCTGACTGGTAGAGCCACGGCTGCTCTCTCCTGTCCGGGGGGTCTCAGAACTCGAGACTCCCGACCCATGGCAAACGAGATGAAACCTTCAACCCCTTCTACAAAACTCCTAGAAACTCTGCCATTTGCTGCCGTACGATCGTACATCCATGAATGGTCGGAATTCATTGTATACTTTATTTTTAACCTGACACGTTCCAATTGATTAGATCGTATTTAATTTATTAGATCGATTCCAATTCGGATAAGAAGATTGTGGAGGTTAATTGTTAATTATTATATGTTCCTTATAAATTAATTATTAATAAGTGTTCGATATGTTACAAAATTGGGCATATATTTTAACCATTTCAACCTCTTAGTACATATATTATATACTTAACATACATATCAAATTAACTAATTACTCTATACATATCAAATTACTATATATATTCATATCAAATTACATACTTAACATACAAATTTATCAAATCAAAACTACATACTTCTATACTTAACAAACATATCAAATTAACTAAACTAACTATATATACTTAACACACAAATCAAACTAACTACATACATTCATACATACCAAACTTAACATACTACATACATTCATATCATACTACATACCTAACATATATACATATCATTAACTAAACTAACTATCAAATTACATATATATATATATATATATATATATATATATATATATATATATATATATATATATATATATATATATATATATATATATCAAATTGAACAAATTACATATAATTGATCAAATTAACTAAACTAACTACTACATACTTATCATATATACATATAATTGCTCAAATTAATCAAAATAAACAAAATCCCCAAATTTTTAAAAACTAGGGTTTTAGCCGAAATACCTTGATTAATCGGTAGAAATATGAAATTGATCGAAGAACCAAACTCCTTGTCACACGAGCTTCGATTAGGCACCAAGATTGGCCGGAATAACGAATGATTCACCGGAAATCGAAGAGAGGAGAAGAAGAAATTGAGGATGAAGAATGAAGAAGATGATGAATTCTGCCACATTTCTCGCCTCTGTCCCGGATAAAAACCCTCTGGGCCGACGGACACGTATCCGTCGGCCCAGTTGGGCCGATCCGTCGCTAGTTTGGGCGACGGATAGGTATCCGTCGCCCCATAGGGACGGATAATCTATCCGTCGCCCCGTTTGTTTTTTTTAAATTAAAAATATAAACGACGGATAAAATTATCCGTCGTTAATAATTTCCTTTTTTTTTTAAGTCAAACTTGGGCGACGGATAATTATTATCCGTCGCCCAATTTAGCGACGGATAAGTTATCCGTCGCTAATAAGCGACGGATAACTATTATCCGTCGCCCCAATTAGCGATCCGTCATTATGGGGCGACGGATAAAATTCGTCGCCCCATAACATCGTTTTTTGCTGATTTTCTTGTAGTGCAAGCTAGAAAACTACGAAAAATGGAAGAACAAAATGTTGTTGCATCTGGAAGCCATGAGTGATGAAATGATACATGTCAACAAGAATGGCCCTATTGTCATTCGACAGCTCAAACAAGTCATAGGAGTTTCAGATGGAAGAGACAAAACACCGGCCGACAAGGGTGATGAAAGCAATGGCTCCTCCAAACCAGAAACTAGGAGAGTCACTGGTCGAATAGAATATGAAGATAAGCCCAGAGAGCTCTGTACATCAGAAGATGCCAAGAGACATAGGTTGGATGGACAAGTTCGTAACATCATCATACGTTCTACTCCAGAGCACATTCAGTGTAAACTGTGGGGTGCAAAAACAGCTAAAGTTGTCTGGCAATTGATTGAAAAAATCTGTGCCGGCACTGAGAAAACTAAAGAAAACAAGTTCGAAGTTTTGAAGCTCAAATTCCAAAACTTCAAACAAGGTCCTACAGAGACACTTGAAGAACTTGACTTTAGGTTCACAACACTAATGAGTGAAATGGTTGTACTTGGTGAAAGTGATAGATACACTAACTCTGAAAAGGTTAAGACTATTATGAGAAGTCTAAACCAAAACTGGGAACATACTCAGTACTTCTACTTCAACCAAGGAATGCCTAACATCACTCTAGAGGAACTCATCTCACACTTGGCAACTGTCAACTATGAGACAACTCAGAGAGGACATGCAGCTATTGAAAAGTCGCATAATGTTGCTCTCTTAACTCAAGGTACTTCTGAAAAGAAGGAAACCAAGGAAGTGACTGAAGAAAATGCTCTTGGTGTAAAACACATGAAAAGATTTGTGAGTCAATAGATTGAAAGGAGAAAATCCAAAGAGAAGCTGAAAAAGCATCTAAGATCAAACTACCATCAGTACAAAAACATACAAAATAGCTCGCTAAACAAGCCTGCTCAGCAATCTATATGTACTGATGTTGCAGAAATTGAAAATGATATCTGCTTCTACTATCAGAAACCTGGTCACTTCAAAAGAGATTGTCCTACGTTTAACAAGCTAAAGACAGGTGACATAAAGGAGAGAAGAAACTTCAAGAGAAGCCAGAGAGCTTTGCTCACTGAAGAATGGAAAAAGATTCAAATCCAATTGGATGCTCCTGACATTGAGTCAGAATCTGAAGATGAAGTTTCAGATGACTCCAAGCTACCTTCACCATAGTTATGTGGCATTACTCACGACTTGGTTGACTTTGGTCAAAAGAAGAAAGAAATGTGTGGAGTTGCTGAGGAGGTCTTTCCAGATTTCTCCAACGTCGAACCATGTCTAATGGCTGATGAGGTAACCAACATTTCTCAGTTCTTAAATTATGAAAGTGATGAGGAAGGTATAAAAGATCTAGAACATCTCAAAAAGGAGCTTGACCTTTATGAAAGAGAATTCTTGGTAGTCCAATCAAGAACTAAGTTTCTAGAAGACGAAAAGAAATCTCTTGAAAAGGAGATTTCAGAGCTGACCAAGATATCTGAAACAAAGGATGCTAAAAATGCATTTCTAAAGGCTCAGATATCTGAGACAGAGAAATCACACAAAGAGGCTTTGAACATGCTTCAAAGGAAATATGAAGATATTCTTTCGGAAAATGAGGAACTCAAAAAGAAAGAACTATCTTTTCAATCTTATGCCAAAGCCAGTGATACTCTTACTGAAGTATAATCTTATCTAAGAGATCCTTCAAAAAAGGGAGGACTTGGGCTTGACACACAAACCTCTAACTCTACTCCTTTGAAAAAGGGCGATGATAGAATGACCTTTGTAAGAAGTCAAAAAGATGGCTCCCAAACAACCTATAGCATTGGTCAAAAAGCTAAGGCTATTAACAAAGGCAAGGAAGTTGCGATCCAACCTTTGAGGGAGAAACAAGTCTCCAAAAAGAATGTGAAAAAGGTTTCTGAGAAGAAACAACACACTGGAAAGTGCAACCATCCACATTGCTTTGTCTCTCGAAAAGGAAAAATTGCAGGAGCTGGCAACTTTCCTAACGTACCATTTTTCGGAAGAAACAATGATCCAGAGACTAGTAAAGATGCTGAGAACAGACCTCAGATAGCTAAAAGTGCTCGAAATGGCATTGGCTATAGAGCCATCGGGAAACAACTTGCTCTGGAACATAAGCAAGAACAAGAACGATGGATGAAAGCTAGCATTGCTAAAAGCAATCATCAAAAGTGGAAGAACGAACAAACCACTGAAAATCTGAATGCCAGGGCTAGAAGAAATCTGGCAAAGGAAGGCTAAGTTTGCTGACAAGCAGACTCAGCAACCTGACAGGTATCCGAAAGCACCACAAGGAGCACCTAGGAACACACCAAGAAGGAAAATTGTTTAGATAGCAATGATACTTGTCATTTACACAAAATTCCTCTTTATGTTCCAAGTAGACAAAAGCATGTTCCTAAGAATTACATACTGAAATGGATTCCTACTGGAAGAATGTTTTGTCTAAATGGTTCCATTATTGAAATGAGAAACTAACTCCTATTTCATGTTTTGTGCAGAACACTCCAAAGAAGAAACCAACTTGGATTTTTTACAGTGGATGTTGGAAGCACATGACAGGAGATAAAGCAAATCTGGTCAACTACAAAGTTTGTGTTGGTCCAGATAACGGCAAAGTAAAAGACTAGAGGGGGGTGAATAGTCTTTTAAAACTTTTATCGATAAACACAGTTTCTCAGAAACCTGGGAGTTTCTGATACTTAAATTCAGAGCACATAAGACTTTAAGATAGGTAAGTGCAGAAACAATAAGTATGTGTGTGTGTGCTTTGCTGAAATGTAAATACAAAAAGGTAAATGACACAGCAAGTATAGTGGTATCTGGAGGTGGCGTAATCCTCCAACTAATCCACTTCGGTCTTTCTGAGACCTAGAATTCACTAAAACAGATAATTGAGTTCACCTTACAATAATCCTATTCTAAGATTCCTAAACAAATGGTTCCCAACCAAATGTTCCCCCTGAGTTATTCCCCAGCTCCTAGAGCTAAGTACTTCCTCTACTCAGATAACCTTGGAGTTATTCCGTGATTTCTCAAATCAAGTACTTCCTCTACTCCACGCCTTGAAGGTGTTAGTTATAAGGTTTGTCAGAGAGGCTTCTCGTATAACTTTTCAGTTATGTTTTTAGAGAGCCTAATAGAACAAGACTACTTAATACACTTTTTCAGTGGATGGCAGTCTGCTCTTTACTGACCCAAGTAATTGATGTCCGTTCTAGAGAATGAGCTTCAGAAAGGGTATCTGATAGTTCAACTCTTTCACGAATAACAATCTCTTGTTAAGGTTCAGGACAACTTAGAACTACTAGTGAATCTTCAAGCAACAGAAAGCTTTCATAAAGGGTAGTAGAGTGCTTGAGAGAATACTTTGCTTGATGGTAAGTTTGCAACATAGAGCGTTCTAAGGTATGTATTTCAAGCATCTAAGTGTGTGATATATATAGATAAATTTGAGAGACGTTTGAATTGTATCCGTTGTGCTCTCTATCAAATTATATCCGTTTATATCTTAAACTATGTACTCAGAAGTCACTATCTCATGTTTCATAGAGGACTTGCTTTTTGCAGCATTTCTGCCGATGCATTTAATGCATTGTTCTGTTCATTGTCCTTTAGTCTTAACGGATACATGAGGCTTTCTGGAAGCTCACATGTCTCCCTTCTTTGATTAATATGTTCAAGACTTAGCATAAGTGCAAATGTTACACTTATAACATGGTCCAGAGACATTTTAAATCAAATGAGACTTAACCTTGATATCTTCATAAATCTTGTGCAATCTTCAGTCTTCTAATCTTCAGAGAAGCTCCATTGCTAGGATTGATCTTCATGGTCTTCTGGAAATAAAAATTACACTCATAGACCTATAATCCTAATACAAGATTTACTAGACTAATCATACTTAGTGATTTCCTCTTTTACAATGTTCAAGTGAACCAAGAGTGCTTAATCACCTTTCAGCTGTTTTACATGTAGAGGGATTGAAATATAATCTCTTAAGCATGAGCCAGTTTGCAGATAAAGGTTATTCTGTGAAGATAAAATCAAATCTCTGCAAACTAATTGACAATGAGTCAAAGTAGACAGTCTTGGTTGCTAGGCGGAAAGGAAGACTCTATGTTGCTGACTGGGCATCTTCCACAACTGAAGAATGTTTCATGGTAAGTCAATCTGGCCACACTGAAGAAAATTGGCTATGGCATAAAAGAATGAGTTACTTGAACTTCAAAACTCTGAACAAGCTAGCCAAGAAAGAGTTGGTGGTTGGATTACCCAAAATGGCATATAGAAAAGATAGTGTATGCTCAGCTTGCCAAATGGGGAAACAATCCAAAACATCTTTCAAGTCTAAAACTAGACACTCCAGTGAAAGGCTACTGGAAATGTTACATAAGGATCTTTTTTAATCCTCTGATGCAAGGGTTGAAATACCCAACTTGCTGAATAAGCTTGAAGTCATGAAAAATGACAAGGTATCTCAGAATCGAATGCATCATGGTCGAGTTTGTAAACCAGTACATAAAAGAGTTTTGTACCCGCAAAGGTATACAACATCAACTATCTTCAGTAAGGACACCACAACAAAATGGTGTTGCTGAAAGGGAGAATAGGACCCTAAAAGAAGCAGCAAGAATAATGCTTGCTGACACTAAAATAAGTGAAATATATTGGGTTGAAGCTGTTAAAACAGCTTGCTACACTCAAAATAGATGTTTGATCAACAAACACCATGACAATACTCCTTATGAGCTTTTGATTGGTAGACGCCCTAGTATCAAACATCTAAGGGTGTTTGGTTGCAGATGTTTTGTTCTTAACAATGGAAAAGAATACTTGAGAACATTTCAACCAAAAGCAGGTGAAGGAGTATTTCTTGGTTATTCTCTTAATAGCAAAGCCTACAGAATCTACAACAAAAGAACACAAAATATTGATGAATCTGTTCATGTAGTTTTCTATGAAGGGAACAAGAAAGTACCCTTGAATGAAGAACTCTCAGATAGGTTCAAAGAACTAATGATTAAAGATTCTGAAGAAGAATCCTCAAAAGGAAACAATTCTGTCATTCATTTAGAGGATGACTCTGACGATTAAAAGCAACCATTGCTTAGTAACAACAAGATGACTCTAAGATATGATGAACAATTTCCTATGAGAATTCCAGAAATGGAACAGGTTACTGAGAACCTTCATCATGAAGAGGTTTCTGAGAATGAGATTGCTGAAAATCCAATCCCAGATATCTCTAACATTGAAAAAGTGTCAGATATCTATGGCACTTCCCGTGTGCCAGATATCTAAAATACTGAACAAGTATCTTGTCAAGATCATAATGATTCACATTCAGATCAAAATGATATTGATCCTACTAGTTCAAAACCCATTATAAAATTGATAAGAGATCATCCTACCAAGGATGTGATTGGTCTTTTAGACCAAGGGGTTAGAACTAGGAGTGCAATTGCTGGAAATGCAGATTCTCTCTATGGATGTTTCATCTCAAACATTGAACCTAAAACTGTAGAAGAAGCATTGAAGGATCAAGACTTGATCTCTGGAATGCAAGAAGAGTTGGATCAATTTGAGATAAACGAACTCTGGAAACTGGTTCCATTTGTTGATGGAATATCTGTAATTGGAACCAAGTGGGTTTTCAGGAACAAAATGAATGAGTCTGGTGAAATAACCAGAAACAAAGTAAGGTTGGTTGCCAAGGGATTCACCCAGACTGAAGGACTAGATTTTGATAAGTCATATGCTCCAGTAAGATTGGATGCAATTAGACTATTTCTAGCCTTTGCAGCTCATAATGACTTTAAAGTTTATCAAATGGATGTCAAAAGTGCATTCCTAAACGGTGAACTTGTTGAGGAAGTCTATGTTGAACAACCACCAGGCTTTGAAGTTTTCACAGAAAGTAGAATGGTCTATAAACTTCAGAAAGCTCTGTATGGACTGAAACAGGCTCCAAGAGCATGGTATGATACTTTAGCTAAATACTTACTGGAAAGTGGCTTCAAGAAAGGAGATGTTGATAAAACACTCTTTACTTTGAACCATGAAGGGAAACTACTTTTAGTTCAAGTATATGTTGATGACATTACATTTGGATCTAAAGACAAGCAACTTTGTGAAGACTTTGCTGAGCTCATGAGAAGTAAATTTGAGATGAGCATGATGGGAGAATTGAACTATTTCCTAGGGTTGCAAGTCAAGAAACTTAATGAAGAAATATTCATTAGTCAAACAAAGTATGCAAAAGATATGCTCAACAAGTTTAATCTGAAGCCTTCTAAAAAGAATGCTAAGATACCTATGAGCATTGGAACCAAAATGACCTATACTGAATCTGACAAGAGTGTTGAAGAACACAAGTATAGGAAATTGATTGGGTCTCTACTGTACCTCACTGCAATTAGACCTGATATTCAATATGCAGTTGGAGTGTGTGCTAGATTTCAGACAAATCCAATGCAATCACACTACAACATTGCTATGAAAATATTAAGGTATGTAAAGGAAACTGTGGAAGTTGGGTTGTGGTATCCAAAAGACTGTTGATTGAGTTTAGTTGGCTATTCTGATGCTGACTATGATGGATCATTGCTTGATAGAAAAAGCACTTCAAGAAATTGTCAATTTCTTGGTGCCAGATTAATATCATGGTTCAGCGAGAAACAAAACCCAATTGCCACATCTACCACAGAGGCTGAATATATTACTGCTGGGTGTTGTGCTTCACAGATTTTTTGGATACAACAACAACTCAGAGACAATGAGATCAATGAAGAGAAAACTCCTATTTTCTGTGACAACACAAGTGCTATTGCCATAACTCAGAATCCTAAGTTTCATGCAAGAGCAAAGCACATTGATGTTAGACACCACTTCATTAGAGATCATGTTGAAAAAGGCAATATAGAGATACTCAAGATTGGTAATGAAGACCAACTTGCAGATATCTTTACAAAGCCTTTGCAAGAAAGCAGGTTCTTAACCTTTGAGACGGGAACTCAGAAGGGAGAAAAGATATCTGGAATGGGTATCCAGATATCTAAGGCAAAAGGTAAAAACTCCTACCAAAAAGGTATCTGAGACGGGAACTCATATACTAAAAGGATGGGTAAAAGTGTCTTTCAAAGATTTCTGAGATGGGTACTCAGATATCTGTGAGATCACAAAGTGAGGGGGAACACAAAAGAGAAATGTAGTACAACTGTATTCAGTCAACTACATCTTTGATGTTTTGTATCTTTCCATTTATATGTTAAGTTACATACAGTCTCTGAACTTAATAGATAAGTCCAAAGACTGTCCCTTAGTTACAGAAAAGAGATGTGATTTAGAAAGCTATTCGCCAAATTTCATTAATTGGGCACAATTACAATTATTGATTGTGATCATTGTTGAAGAAGAAATCGTAACCCTTGATGAAATGGGCGTTTGATCTTAATGGACGAGATTAATTCTCGGTAAATTAGTGGACTGTGAAAACACAGACGTGACCCACTAGCATTTAATGCAAAGCGATTTTTACCCAAGCCTACCTGCATTTGCACAGATACATATGTACAAAATCAATTTGTATGTATATGTCTGCTGAGATTACAATGCTATATATATATAGGATTTTGGCAAAAGAATTCACTTTCGCCTAATCTAACATTTTATCTTGCACAAAAATAGAAATTTCTCTCTAAGTTTTTCTGCAAATCTGTTGTATCTCTCTTGGTTTTTCTAAAAAGAACAACTAATCTCCCTTTATAATCTCTTCTCTTGTTTTCAAAAACCTTCTATATAAAGAGATGGCTCCAAAACGTGCTGCTGCTAAGGATACCAGTGCTACTACTTCTACTGTTGCTGAAAAGCAAGCACTAGTGCTAGTGATAGCAAACAGTCATCTCTTAGGCGATTTTAATCCTGAGAATTGGACTTCAAACCACAGGATGATTTGGGGTGGTGCTATGATTGAGCGACACCTTTCTGCTGTAATCGTAGAACAAGCAAATAGGAGGACTATCCTTGGTATGCTTGAAAAGGCACAAATCAAGGGTTTTCTATCCGCTCTTCCCAGTGGATGTTCTTCACTGGATGTACTTGAGATTTATAATAACTCTCGTGTTATCACCAGCAGTACTAATGGCATTGAAGAAGTGTCCATTAAAACCGAAGTTCAAGGAAAAGAAATTTTCCTTCACTACCAAAGATTTGGTATGTTGGATGAACAACACCATCCACTGTCCGAAAATCCTCAAAGCAAGTGCACCCCTAATGTGATTCAACATTATCCGCATGAAATATCGAGGACCGGTCTTAATTGGAACATGGTAATTCTTCCAACTTGATGTGTTGAAATGCTTCCTATCTCTCCACATTTTCGCTTAGGATTCCACACGTAATATCTTGGGAACTCAGAATATAGATACTTACGTGTCTCGGGATGATGTTTGTTGAATTCCATCCATTTAAGGAACTTTGTCTCTGCAACAGTATGCTTCTCCAATAAGTTAGTAATCAAATCACTATCTTTGAATGTGATGGATTGTTCACCCTCCATATAAAATGATAAACGCTCAACATATAGATCTTTGTGATGGATATCATATCCCATAATACATCATACAACCTCACATGCATATACACATCGGCAGTCAACATAACTCTTCACCTCATTCTCCACGATTATTTTGCGCCCATCCTATCAATACCCTTATTGACGTACTTGAATAGATATTTGATTGAAATGGTCTTATTGCACCATTTAACATTTATGGGTGCTTGGTACTTCATCAGTATGAAGGGATTGTACGGAACAATAAACATATAAAGAAATAGTGGAACAACTTATACTTTTTTAATATGCATGAAGTTCGATAAAGATGAATGGAATATAATGTAATCCTTCAAATTTGATAAGTAATTATAAATTGTATATGTTATCAATGATATTGTCATTTTTCTCAATAGTGGCATCAATATCACGTCTCTTATACACATGATCCATTTCCATCAAATATAGTTTGTCCATTAAATAAATTTGAAAATGTCTTAGAGCATTTCTTGTGATCATGCATGCAAGGTGAAGTCGGATTTAATGGTTCGGACGATCCATGCACCATATACTCAGATGCAACCTTGTACAACTCCGGGTTAAGTTCCTTATCCGGTATCTCATCACTAATGAAATCATTTATAGAATTTGCAAACATATTTCTATCTGCTTGATCAACCCACAGTAGTATATGTGCATGAGGAAGTCCGCATTTTTTAAATTCAATAGTGTGCATGACTATAGAGTTAATAAAATAGTAATCAATTAATTCAAATTGAAATGAATAATGGATTAATAAGTAGATATAACATAAGAAATGACATTTATAATTTGTTACTTGCGATGCCTTGGAAGTTCAGCACCATATATCTAGGAACTTAATACAAGATTACTTAATACACTTCACAATGTATGGTAACTTTTTCTTTACTGACCTAAGTCTATGTTAAATGTTCTAGAGAATAAATCTCAGATACTTGATCTTTTGATTGAACTCCTTTATAGATAGCAATGCTTGTTAAGGATCAGGACACTTAGAACTTGCATAATACTTAGAGTTCTAGAGCTTTAGTCGCAACAGAAAGCTAGAACGTAAGTAGTAAGAAAGCTTGTATGCTTGAAAGATCACTTGAAGATATTCAGTAAGTTGAAAGTTCATGTGTAGTTTTAGTATGTTTTCAAGCATTCTAAGTGTTGATATTTATAGTTGAATTTGAAGTCGTTTGAATAGTATCCGTTAGGCTCAATTCAAATTCAAACTATTGATATCTGTATATAGTATTGCAGAGTTCTTTGTTTTCTTCTTCAGAGATTTCTGCTTTTGTGCAGACATTTCTGTCCGAGCAATAAATGCATTGTACTATATTTGTCCTGTTGTCTCAACGGATACGTGAAGCTTTCTCAGATTTGACACGTTCCTTACCCAGTACATTTGTGTTCTCAGATATCATTTGAGTAACTTGTTTAATCAAAACACTTGTTGCCTCAAGGTTTCTGGACATAGGTATCTGAGGAGACTTTTCTCCTTAGTCTTCAGCAATCTTGAGCAAACTTCAGTCTTCTGGAAATGAGTTCCTTTGCTTGGATGCTTCCTTCTTGGTCTTCTTCAAATAAATAAAAATTACATTCAAAGACCTAACATCCTATACAAGATTTGCTTGACTAACATACTTAGTGATTTTCCTCTTTTATAATGTTCAAGTGAACCAAGAGTACTAAGCACCTTTCTGAGCTAAGATAAGTCATTAGGTTGTGATCAAAATCTAAACAGATATTCCTAACAAATTTCCCCCTTTTTGATCAATCAACTATGACTATCTTTAAAGTCCTATTACAATCTGGAAGAGAAAACAATCCACCACTTAATCATTTCTTATGATCTTCAAATGATTTTAATTAAGTTCAGAAAGTAAACATCAACCAAATCACAAGGTGTGATATTTTCTGATAAGTTATCTTTTATAAAAGATATCTGAGAGTAGGTTCATCAGATTTCAAAACAATTACAGATCAGAGATAACTTTTACAAGATTTAACAGAAAAGTACAATCAGCAAAATCAAAAAAACTACTTAATCAAATAGAACAACAGGAGTAACCAAGCTCCAAGTGAACATTCTAAATGACAAGTCTTCAAGCCTTAAAAAACACGTCAGGTTCTCTGCAACCTCAAGTCTTCAGCAACCTCTATGAGTCAATTGGCAAATTCCCTAACTCCAAGCCTTTTGATGTCATTAGCATAATCATAAAGCAGTGTTCTAACTAACATCTCTGTGTCTCTGGCAAATCCACAGACTTCTTTGTAGGTCTTGGTGGGATTCTTTCTGGCAAAGTGCTTGACCCACAAATATCTTCCCCATACACAGGCATGCTCAATTCTGAGATCAGAGAGTTTGAAATAGTCATAAATGATCTTCAGATATTCAATGTCATCCAAATATTGTTCCTTAGTCATGTAGAATGACTCATAAGGTTCAACACCCAGTCTTGGCCTTGTGCCTATTCCAGTCATCTTGGGAATTCTGTGCACAACATCTGGTTTCCCATAAGGACATTCAAAGGAGAGGTCCTTTTCCATGGCTTTAGTTCTTTTGGAGACTTTAAAATCCAGCCATGGTTTGACATGCTTTGGATTTATCAGTACTGGCTTGTCTTTTATCCATGCCATAAGTTGTTCACAGATAGGAACTGAGAATTTTTCATTTACTAGCAGGTGCTTTAGTTCCAGAATCCAATGACCTTTTTTCTGGTGAATGCACCTGTAGGAGGTTTGACTGTTGTCAGTCTTGACATATTCAATCAGGCCATCAGCAGGTTTTTCAGGTGCAGCCCTGCCAAATTGAGTGTCTCTTCTCCTCTTTCTTCTTGTTTTGGCTTTCTCTCTTGGGGGTTTGCTTGAAGAACCACCCTGGATAGACTTGGTATTTCCAGAGGGTGTTCTTACTGCTATTGGCTTTGCATCAATAGGCTCCGATAGTATCAGTGCATATACCCTTCTCCTGTGGAGAGGATTCTTATCATGATCAGATTCATCCTCATCATCATCAAAGTTGAAGATCTGGAGGGGTGATTTGCAGCTATCTTCTTCTTCTTCTTCAGAAGGCTCTTTCACATTCCTTGGGGACTTCGTTCCCCTTGGAGGTTTCTGTGTTTTGGATCTTGTTCTTGTGATCCTACCAGTTTCAGAACTCTGGTATGCTGTTGTTGTTATCTGAGGTTGACTGGAGGAGGGCTCAGAGATCCTAAGAGGTATTTCTTTCCTCCTATTTTCTCTTCCTTTTCCTTTCTAAGATCCTTCCCCCCTAGTCATTGTTAGCTGACTCAAAATCACATAGGCTTCTTGCAGTGAACCTTGTACCTTTCCATATACTCAGCATCAGACAGAGTATTGGGTATCTTACTGAAGCTAATGGGAGCTATCAGTTTTCTTTACAAATGAGAAACAACCATATATATGCTGATTTGTGTGGACTTGCAAGGTTCTATCTTCTTCATCATAGGAATCACCATCCCAGATATCTTCATCCTCTTGGACATCTTCATCTACCCTGTCCAGCCCAGCAACCATTTCTGTCATGGGCTTCTTTCCTTTTAGTGAGGAGGAGGATGGTGTGTCTTTTTGCAATGCAGTCTTAGCATCATGCTTGTCTTTAGATGCTGGTGATGCGTCTATTTCTTCAGCAATTGCCTCAATGGCAAGCTTCAATTCTTTCTTCTCAACAAGGAGTTCCCCTTCCCTGAGAGTTTGATCCTCAATCTCTATGAGTCGAGCTTGGGATATAGCTATCTGGGCTTCCATTTCCAGATTTAGTTGTTTCTGTTCCTCCAACAATTTGGTGAGCTTGGAAACATTAGCTTCTGTTTCCAGAATTGCTTGATCAACTTCTTCATGTTTCTTAACTCTGTTTTCAGTAGAGTCTTGTTGTTGGGGAGTTGGATGTGTAGACTTCTAAGGAGATGGTGGTGGAGAATTCTTTGATGATTTCTCATTTTGCTTTTCAGCAACTATGGTATTCTTTCCATATGTAATTCCACCAGTCCCTGGAGCAGGACTGTCATCATCATCCTTGTGATGATCAGAAGGAGGTTCTTCAAAATCATTCTCATCTGTTTCCTCCTCATCTTCAGAAACTAGATTGATCACTTCAGGGAGTGTGACCAATTGCCCATTTACTTCCTCTTGTTAAGAGGGTATGCACTGTAGGGTTCATTTACTCCGAAAGACCCGAAGGTGTCCTCGAGGACGAAGGAGATGGTGAGGAAGAGGAAGGTGAGGGCGAGGAGGAAGAAGGAGAAGGATCTCCTGTCACTCGTCCCTCTATACGATCCAGTCGGCGGATTGCATTACATCCTCGCGCCTGCTCACCCAATCTTCAATTAATCGAAGGTCGTGGTGCAAAAGCTGCCCAAATCAAGTTCCCCCGTCCTGCGTCCGCTGTTACCATAGTGGACCGATTTGGAGAATTAAACACGGACGGGCTTCTTCCTACGTGTCCATCCAGGGTTAGGGCGGAGGACATCCCCGAGTGGAGGCGGAAGTGGGAGATCCACGACTCGTAGAAATCATGGTTCCGAGCCCGTCACGCCTTTTACAACCCGCCGGGTATATGTGCGTGCATGAGGTAGCTTTTGCTTGCGGGTGGAAGGTACCCATCGCAACGGAGTTGAAGCACATCCTAAATCACATTGGGATTGGTCTGAGTCAGGTTATCCCGAAATCCTTGGGTAATCTTATTTGCTTCGTCATTTTTTGCAAGAAGAAAGGGCAGCTCGTAAACTTTGAGAACTTCAGGCAGCTTTTTCACGTTTCCTTTAGTCCGGGGAATCCCCTTTTCTATACCTTTACGAATAGGAAACCTTATAACTTCATTTGTGACTCCATTTCGTCGTTGGGGTCGAAGTGGTGGGACAAGTACGTTTTCGTACGCATGGCTCTGAAACCAGGGGAGTCCGAGAGGCAGCGAGAACAGTGGGGACTGCCCATAAAGTTTCTGAGGGAGAGCATCCCGGACTGGCGCCCTCTTCCAAAGAATGTGGCTCCGTGGGTGGCGGCAATCCACAAAAAGTATGACCCACCTACTTATCCGTTTCACGGATTAATCTGTCAGCCACTTCCCTACCTTTGCGGACTGACCGGTGAGGTAGATGTGGGAGGGAAGACGGACTTCAGTAAGAATTCGTTGACTGGAGACTTGGCATCTTTTCTTCCTCAATATACTCTATTTTGATTACAAGTTTCCGCAATTCCGATAATTCTTCTTTAACCCGCCTGTTTCTAACGCCCTTGGTTTATTGTGCAGCTCACTGGTTTGACTATATCATGTCGACTCTCGGAGAGAAGAAGAGGTTGCAGAGGGAACAGCAAGCTTTGGAGGTCGCGGCTGGGCAAAGGACCAAGATCATTAACACTTCCGCGGGTCTGCCCATGTCGGATCCGAAAAATGCTGCTGTGTTTGCCGCTGAAGAAGAAAGGCGGAGCAAGGCTGGTGAAGACTCCCAGGCCCTGGCGGTGCCTGATAAGGGTAAGGCTCCTGCTACGCGGAGCGCCACTGCCAACACTCGAGCTCCAACCCGAGACGTGCTTATGCGGGACGCCATCATCTCGAGCAAAAAGGCGGAAGCTCGAGGCTCCTGCCATCTGCGAAGAGGCAGCAGTTGTCCGCTGTCCTTCCTGTGGACCAGGCTGCTCTGGATAAGGAATACGAGCGTGCTTGCGGACTCCCAGAAATGGAGCGGGTTGGCGGGCTGGATGCTCTATACCAGCGGGTAAGTAATCTGTCCTTGGTTTACCTGTTTTGTTCTTAATGTGATACAAATATAACTTGTATCTACTCGGGTGTTTCCCCAGCTTGGGTGTTTCATCAAGGCCATGCAGTGGAAGGCCAGTGAACGGGCCACCATTGAAGAGGATCTTCATAAGGCTGTGTCCACATCCGCGGATGAGGCGGAAAAAGCGAAGCAGCTGGAGATGAAGCTGAAGGAGAAAGAGGTGAACTTCCACAAGCTGAAGACCAGTTGGGAGAAAGTTAAGGCGGAACTCGACCACCAGGAGAGATTCGTCGATAAGGCGATGCAGGCTTTCCTGGATTTTAAGAACTTCCTGGTCGGTGGCCTCCAATATGTCCGTCTTTACGCCGGCCGTGACTTCTTGAGGTCTGCTTCTTTCAAGTTCCTGATGTCGGACAAGTCGGATGCCTCCATTTGGATGGGTTTGTGTCCGAGATCGGATTTGCGATCGAGGACTTCTTCCACCAGACTTTGATCGAAGGCGGAGGATTAATCCTCCGCGGATGCGAACGGTGTCGAAGTGCCCGTCGATAGTGTCTCGGACGAGCAGTTGGCTGCATGTGAATTCGTGGAACTGGTCACCGAAGAAGGCGAGATTGAGATCCAGAACGGCGGGCCTTTCCTTCCTAGTTTCGTCCCGGAAGCTCTTCTGAAAGTGGGCCTTGTACCCTTTAACGATTATCGAGCTTTCCTGCAAAAGTGGTTTGCCCTGCCTGCCCGCGTTCTTGACCTCCCCGCTGATTTCGACTTGTTTGCCCACGCTCAAGATCTTGCGGCGGAAGCCACCAATCGGCCTGAAGCTGAGGAAGCTGGTCCAAGCCAGACAGGGCCCGAATGAGAAGTCCGGGGTATGCCCCGTTAGAAATTTGTATTTGCTGAATTTTGCTGTTGGATTTGAATCGTTTAATAACTCGGAATGTCCTTTCATATTATAACAATGTTTCGTATTTTATCCGAGGAGATGAACCTCCTATGCTTCCAAACGTTTACTTGCTCTCTTCTTCGTTCCTTTCTTTATCTGTTGCTCATAAGCTGAGTTATTATAAATTACCCATCTCTTAAGAGCACGGACCGCTGGAGATGGTATCTGATGTAGAAATCAGACCATCATCTTTCCGATGCTCGGACTGTTCGCCCCTTGGGATGCGAGATTCTTCTAGAAGGAGGAAGGTGAAACAGTGAAATAGTCATTATGACTACGTCTTTTCATCTTCTTAGTCGTCGGATGATCGACAGATGGCGAGATCTGAAAGACTCGTTGCCACTATAAATAAGGGTGTGGTAATTCTCCTTTTTCACTGTTGTACCTTCCCTCACTCTTTCTTGCGTTTTATCCACTTTATTATCCAGCGGAAGTCAGTGTTCTTTAGAATGTCAGAATCGGGCGATGAAGAGTATAGTCACTGGGTGAACTGTGCTTGCGGGCACATGCATCCACCCATCTATCCGGGTAGAGGCACCGCAAAAGACCCTATTGTCCTGGATTTCGAAGGCGATCCCCCTCAATGACCAGGGATAGCTAGGAGATTGGCTGAGGAGGAGAGGGAGCGGACGCTGAGGCTGATCCGTATGAGGATCCGTGCACAACAGCGAGCTCGTCAGGTCCTAGGTGGAGGCTCGGAATCCCAAGGCTCGACTTCCGGGGTCTGGTGAGGGAGCAAGGCGGGGTATGCCCCGTGGATGCATGTACTTTTCTTCGGACCTTTTCATATTGTTCCTCTATTATGTAAATGTTCGGATAATTTCGTTTATAAGATTCGAACTATTTTTCCTCGGATGGAATCTCCATCTTTCCCTTTTTGCAGACCTCGTCGGATGGTACTGACGCATATATTTTTTGCAAAAAATGGCTAAGAGACTCGAACATAGTTGATGGGCTTGTTTAGGCTTGATTGGGTAAACCTGTCTGGCCCAACACTGTTCAGCCCAAATGAATAGTTTAAGCCCATTGTCGACGTTGAAGTTCTGACGTGTCGGACACCCATTGGTTCGCCACTTCTATAAATACTGCGGATCCCTCTTGGCCTTGGTCGTGCAAATCCAACTTCCACTTTCCAAATCTACTCAACAGCAAAAAGACAGTTTCTTGAATAGTTTCCCCCTCTTGCCTCCCGTCCACTCTCCAGTCGGCGTTTATTCTGAGTTCGAGAGTGGAGTGGGTCTAGAGGGGAAAATTGTTGAAGATCAGTCACCAAAAAGCTTAGATCTTAGTTTGAATGTATATCTGCCCGTCTCCTCTACTTTCTTCCATCCCCACTTTAATGGCTCAAATCTCTCTTATATTGGAAATGGTTTCCGAATTTCAAGAGAGTTTGAGTCTTTAAAGCCGGCGAGGCGGAAATCTCTTCCTGTCTGCACTTTGTTCTCCCCGGATACAGGGCTTGCATTCCATGTTCCGGGGGTATCCTGTAGGATTCCGGCATGCTTAACCTTTTTCTTGTGTGCAGGTAGAACCAGACCTTTTCGCTTCCACACGGAGGAAGCTTTTTTCTACAGGGAACGATCTTTGCTGGGAGATGACGTATCTCCAGAGACATTTTCTGCCTTTTTCTCGTAGCGTCCGTAGGTCGGATATCGGTCCGAGATTGCAAATTGTACAGACAATATTAAGTGTAATTCGTCTCTGTATGAACGAAATCTCTTGCTTTCTTTGTAGCTAATCGAACATTAGAAATCGAAAGATAGAGGTTGTATTGATTTGGCGGAAATTCAACTACAACTTGGGGGCGCTATGGCCAATGACAAAAGGATCAAAAAAGAAGCAGAACTGACGGAGTTCCGTGTAACAAATGGTTGATATTGAAATGATCAATCGACATGATGGAGCTCCGCGCATTTTTCTTCAAGCATAGAACTTCTGGAGGTTTCTAGCATTCCACGGACGCCTGAGGAGATGTCCGTTCTCATCTTCTAATACATAACTGCCATTTACTTTGGCCCCAATAATCTTGTAGGGTCCTTCCCACTTGGGCTTGAGTTTTCCAACATTGCTCAAAATGTCGGCCCGTCGGAGCACTAGGTCCCCGACTTGCAAGTTTGCCGCATGAACGTTCCTGTTGTAGGCTCGGGCGGCGGTTGCCTGATACCTAAGGATGTTCGCCAGTGCATCCTACCTTTTCTGTTCAAACACGTCCAGCTCGAATATCCGAGCTTCTCGATTTGCCTTATCTTCAAACTCTTGGATCCTCAAAGTCTCTACAGCAATCTCGGATGGTATGACTGCCTCTGAACCATACACCAAGGAGAAAGGAGTTTCTTTGGTCGCAGTCCGTGCAGTGGTGCGATGCGCCCATAGCACACCTTCCAGGTCGTCCGCCCAGCTTTCTTGCGAAGTTCTCAACCGCTTCTCGAGGATCTTGACTATTGTTTTGTTTGTTGACTCAGCCTGTCCATTGGCTTGCGGGTATCCAACAGATGTAAATCGTTGCTCGATTTTGAAGGACGCAAGCCATTCCTTGAGCCTATGTCCTGAGAACTGGGCACCATTGTCCGAGACGAGAATCCTGGGCAGGCCAAAGCGACAAATGATATTCTTCCAGATAAAGGTCCGCACTCGACTCTCTGTAATGGTCGCATTTACCTGGCTTCTACCCATTTGGTAAAGTACTCCACAGCCACAATAAGAAATTTTTCTTTGGGTACCCTCGAAAATGGTCCGACAATGTCGATACCCCGATCGAATCGGACACGCTATGGTAGCGGAATCATAGGGTTTCCGGACGATGTGGGATATTTACGTAATATTGGCAATCCCGACATCTCCGGCGTGGTCGGCGGAATCTTTATCGATGGTGGGCCAATAATAGCCTTGTCGTATGATTTTTTGGGCGAGGGTCCTCCCCCCGGAATGACTCCCGACTTCCGTTGTATCTCTTCTAGCTGATGCATGCTTCTTGTGGGTTCAAGCATCTCGGTGGGTTCGGAAAAAGATCTTTTGTATAGATCATCACCCATTATAAAATATCTATTTGCTTCAAGACGCACACTCCTCGATTCTTCGGATCGGCGCAAAGATCCGTCCTTGAGATAGTTAAAATGTCACCATCCAGTTTCTCCCCATGTCAAGTATCATGACCATTAACTGGAACCCATGACGGATGAGTCAGTGATGGTGAGCAGAATTACTCTCCTTTTGTCCAAAGCCGCTGTAGCGTATGCGTATTTTGCCAAGGCATCAGTTCTTTCGTTCCAAACTCTGTCAAACTTTTCCAAGGTGAATTCCTCGAAGTGGCTGGCCTCATTCTTGAGTAGCTCAAGATACTTGATCATCGAAGGACCTTTTGTGGCAAAAATTCCTGAAAATTGGGCCTCGACAAGCTGTGAGTCCGTGTAAGCTTTGACCTTCCGGGCTTGGAGAGACTTGGCTAGTCGCAGCCCCATTAAAAGTGCCTCATACTCTGCCTCATTATTTGTAACTTTGAAATCCAAGGAAATCACATAGTCGAGTTCCGCGCCCTGCGGGCTCTTAAGGTAGATTCCAATTCCTCCCACTCTTCCAGTGGAAGAACCATCGACTTCCAATGTCCAAATATCGGAAGGATGTTTTTTGATTTGGAGATCTCCTGCGAGCTGCTGAGGTTTCGCTCTTGGTTCATCCCCTCCAGTGATTTTCGTTCTGATGCTGTCCGAACTGGGATCTCTGGGATCATCAGCAAGTAGACACATTTGGTTGACCCGAGTTTCCCCCTCTGACCAAGGGAGGGGCCGATTGATGAACTGGGCTTCCTCAAGGTTTTCTGGGTTGAACCTTGGAGGGGCTGGATTTCGGACTATATGTTTGGTGATTAAGCACTCGAACACTTGATTGTCAGGGACTTTCTCTGAATCCTTCTCTGGGTAATCTGCTAAGAAGTCGGCGAGGACCTGAGCCTTTTTAGCTGACGGAGCCTGGTAGCAAATGTCGTATTCACTGAGCTCGATCGCCCACTTAGAGAGTCGTCCAGATTGGTCGGGCTTTCCTAGGACCTGTTTCAAAGGTTCCGTAGGTAGTACCACTATTTTGTGAGACTTAAAGTAAGGTTTTAACCGTCTGGTGGTATAAACTAAAGCGTATGCGAGTTTCTCGATCTTCACGTATCTTGTCTGCGCCCCAGAAAGGGCTTTGCTAAGATAGTAGATCGGCAAATGCTCGTTAGCTTGAATCCGTATTAGGACGGAACTCATTGCCTCTTCCTTAATTGCTAGGTAGATGTAGAGTGGTTCTCCTTCGACGGGCTTGGAAAGCAGTGGAGGGGAATGGAGGTATCCTTTCAACTTTTCGAAAGCCTCGGAACATTCCGCGGTCCACACAAAGTTCTCTCCTTTCCGGAGGGTTTTGAAGAACGGAAGATTCTTCTCGGCTGACCGGGAAATAAAACGACTTAAGGACATGAGACTTCCTATGAGCCGCTGTACCTCATTGAGGGTTTTCGGGTGTGGCAGATCTAGGATCGCCTTGATTTTCTCGGGATTGGCGCTGATTCCCCTTTCCGTGACCATGTATCCGAGGAATTTTCCTCCCTTCACTCCGAAAGTGCATTTTTCCGGATTCAGTTTCATCCCATACTTCCGCAGGATGGAAAAGCAATTGTTGAGATGCTCAATATGCTCTTCCTCAGTCTTACTTTTAACAAGCATGTCGTCTACGTAGACTTCCATCGTCTTCCCGATCTCGTCTTTGAACATTTGGTTTAGTCAAAATGTTCACGAGGTGCTGGATTATCAGGATGGAGTAGGTTCGGGCGATGCATCCGTGGACGTGAACGTGTCCGTAGGAGACTATCTCGTGGATGTCCTTTCTTCCAGAGATTCCGACGCTAGGCACGGAACCCATGAAACAGTTAATCCTCCGACGGTCAGGCCAGTGGTCGAAGGGGTATTGATGAGGCGAGAACGTTGGTCCAATCTCGGACTATAGGCGGTGTGGGAGGGCCTATAGATCCGAATGCGCTTCAACTTGAACGGGCAGGCGACAACGGGCATGAGGCTGATGACGTGGAGATGTTCGAGGCCGGAGTGGAGGACCGTGTTCTGGTAGAAGCAGGTCCGTCCAAGCCATCCGAATTTGGTAGAAGCCTTGGTATGCGTCCATGAAGCTCAGTAGCGCACATCCGGAGGTAGAGTCAACCAGTTGATCTATCCGTGGTAATGGATACAGATCCTTGGGGCAAAACTTGTTCAACCTTGTGAAGTCATTACACATTCGCCACTTGCCTGGCGACTTTTTGACCAGAACAACATTGCAAACCCAGTCAGAGTAGCGGACTTCCTCGATGTGTCCTGCCTTTAGGAGTCAATCGACTTCGGCGGATATGATGGCATCCGTGACGGGGCCAAAGTCTTTCCTTTTCTGTCGAATGTATTTGACCGAAGGATCCATGTTCAGATGGTGAACTGTAACCCGTGGGTTGATCCCCTTCAGGTCGTCGGTACTCCAGGCGAACACATCGCTGTTTTCTCGGAGGCAAGCGATGAGCTTCATCTCTACTTCCACATTCATTTCGGTCCCGATACTTGTTTTCTTCTCGGGATCGCGAGCAATAATCTCGATCTCTTTGAGGGTCTCATGAGGCTCAATTCGCATCGTTCTAGGAAATTTTTCCTTCTGGCTTCCTACGCCGACTTGTGAGTCCTCCTTTCTGGGTGGAAGGATAGTGGGCGCGTCGGGAGTCACGGTGACTGTTAGCACGGGCGCAGACGCCCTTCTCGTGGACATGATATAACATTCCCAAGCTTCTCTGACATTTCCGAGCTCTTGTCCGACTCCGAAGGCCGTTGGGAACTTCATCCTGTTGTGGAGAGTAGATGAAACAGCTCGGAACTGGTTGAGACCTGGGCGTCCGAAGATGCACTATAATCGAAAGTTTGTTCGACCACCACGAAGCGGACTTCTTGTGTCACCCTTGCCGGAAAGGTACCGAGAGAAACATGTAACATGATACTTCCGAGGGGTCGTACAGTTCCTCCTCCAAATCCTAATATGGAGGTGTGCACTCTGCCATATCGGACTTTACCCAATGCCATCTGATCCAGTGTCCTCTTAGAAATGATGTTCGAGGAACTTCCAGTGTCAACCAAGATCTTATTCACTCGGTAGGTTGCAATGGTCAATGAGACCACTAGTGGGACATCTGGGTTTTCGATGTCTTCTCCCCCTGCCGTAGGAGGAGGAATTTCACTGTCATTGAATGATATGGCATTAGTGCCTGGAATTGCCGGACTAGCATATGCTCGGTCGTTGTTTCGGAGGTTTTGCGCGGTGCGCTCCCTTGCATTCCTGCTATCTTCCCCCGTTGGTCCTCCCGCAATAGTGTTGATCACCCCGCTGTATGGGGCATTTTCCATTTCGATATCGTCCGTATATCGGTAAGAACGTTGGTCCAGATGGGACGGATAGCTGGTTGGCGGAGGGGGCAAAGGCAATGAGTGGGTCGGTGGTTCCGTCATCCTCTCCTCTCTCCTTTGCTCTGTTCTATCTTGTCGTACAGGTTCGTCCTTATAGATATGCTCCTTCAATTTTCCATCCCTTATCAGGTGTTCCACTTCTGTCTTCAGCTGAATGCAATCGTCCGTTTCGTGTCCACGACACTTGTGAAACTTGCAATAGCCTTTTGCGTTCTTACTCTTACGGCCGCCGTTAGGGGGCTTGGCCATTGGACATCCAGCTTCTTCTCAACAATAGTTGCCAAGATGTCGGATCTTGGTCTGTTGAGCCGAGTATAGTCCGCATATCATCTTGGCGGACTTCTCTCCCTGTGAAAACCTCTGTCTCTTTGATCCCTTCTTGAATCAAACTTTACCGGGCGTTGGTCTTGCTTCACCGGATCCTTCGCTTTCTTGGAGCTGGCTCTCACTGGAACATTCCTTCTGTAATCTTCTCCATACATCACTTCCTCATAGATATCTTCTAAGTACTTTTCGCTTCTTACCTCTTGACTTGAGAGTTTTCTTCGGAGTTCCGAGTTGAGAGTATTAGCATACAGGTGTCGGACCCGTTCTTTAATACTGTGTGGCTCAACCCGAAGAACCTCCGTGTGAAATCGATCCAAGAAAGTCCTTAGATCCTCGTGCTCTCTCTGTATAACGCCTGCTAGATGCTCCACGGTACGTTTTCTCCTCTTGGATTTTCCGAATCGAGCTAAGAATTTAGAAGACAGATCTGCGTACGACTGTATCGAATTATTCGGCAAAGAGGTGTACCAATCCATGGCAGTTCCGAAGAGAGTGGACGAGAAAGTGAGGGCTTTAGTGTTGTCACTCATCCCTTTGGAATCCATCTTGCTGTTGAAGCGGGTCAGGTGACCCACGGGACAGGCGTCCCCATAGTAGTACTCCAAGTTTGGAATCACTTGGTCCGAATTCCTGTTTCTCTCCTTCTCCCTCATGATACTGTCACATAGGGGATTGGGCGCTATTGGTAGTTATCTCGCCGTGATCTTTTACGAGACGTCCGAGGCTTAGAATCTGAGCTTCTAAAGCCTTTTGCTGGGCATAGATCTCGTCTGCCGTCATGATCTCCCCTGTCCTCGGATGCATGGCCACATCCGCGGGAAGTTCGTTCATGCGGGCTCTTGGAATTGTTTCCGCCACTTGATCCCTGTCCCTCGGAGGCACTGGGAGTGGAACTTCTGGGTGTCTATTGTTCACGTTTTGGTGCTCTCTCCTCATTTGATGGCTTCCTTCCCCTCGGATTTGTGAGGCTGAGGCCCGCCTGTCCAATAGATCTCGCAAATCCTCCTGGGGTTGCTGATCTCCTAATCTCTGCTGGATTGGACGTTGTCCGTTCCTAGACAATGCTGGCTCTGCCTGAGGAGGAGTAACCACTGGCGGAGTGGCTTGTGGTGGAGGAGCATTGTTGGATCCCAGGCACCCTTGGATGATTGTTAGCAGCCTGTCAAACTGCACCTCGCTCAATCCAAGGTCATTAGTTCGGACAATGCGTCCATCAGGCATCGTGAATTGTTGGGGTGCGGGTGGGCCTTGAGCTCCTGTCGGAGAAGCTCGGGCCGCACCTTCTTCCGAGGAAGGACTGGCTGTGTGTCCCTCGCTTGGATATCTTCCTCTTACCGTTGCCGCCCTGCTTCCCCGGGTGGGAGGGCGTCCCCGCGGGCGCGGTGGTGGAGTTCTTAGTTCTGTAGTACTAGCTCTCGCTGTCCGTCTTGTTCTTGCCATTGGTTTACTCGGAACACAGATGCTTTTTGTGAAGTTTCCCACAGACGGCGCCAAAATGTTGGGGTATAAACCTCTCAACACCAACACTACCACTGCAAGTAACCTAATCCAAGCTCCGCCTCCAATTGAAGTCCGATAAGAGGGTTGTCCGAGAAAGAGCACCTGACAGGACTAAGTGGGGGGGGGGGGTTAGAATGGGTTACCCGGATTGCCAAGGTCAATCCGGTAAGAGGCTTCACTCAAAGGAGAGGTGGTATCTCTCAATGCAATGGTAATAGGAAAGGTATAATGGATATCACTTTGGTCTCGCTTTTCGACCTCTCACTTACCTTAAGGTCTTGGACCTTGTGCTGTATTTATAGTTATCATATACTCATGAGGTAGCTCAAAAGGTGATGCCAAGTGTACGATCCAGATTTGGACACCAATGCTACCTTTGGCCCATGGCCCATTAGTAAACAGTAGTCCAATACCGATAAGTGGGCCTGGGAGGGTAGTTTGGACCTTTTCCTCCGAGATCTGTTCCACTGTTGGTCCGTGTTTGTCCCTCGGATGACCGTCTGGTTGATCTGCCCTTGGGTGATTCTGGATGTCCGAGCCAAGAGTCTCACGGAAGTATCTCAGTGGTTCTGTTATATACGTTTGGTCTTAAAGTAATGGTGGTGTCCAAGATTCTCTCGTACGGTCCGTTAGGCATCTCTGTACTGACATGGTCAGGTTTGGAAGTCCTTTTCTTAGCCAGCTCGGACTAGCTGTGGGGATGTAGTGACTTCAATGTACTGGTCGATTCACTTTGGGCGGACCATGTGAGGTAGGACCAGTACTGGATTGGCTAGTTAAGCCGTGATGCGCTTTAGGACATGCTCTATGGCGCCCTTAACGGATTGGACATATTTCCGTATCAACATGTACATAAATGCATGTAAGTCTCATTTTCTTGGCAAGTATACAACTTAAATGCCAGCATCCTGCGTGTGGAAATTGACTCGGTCTGCATATCCATTGATGGAAAGTTTGAGTATAAATGAAGGTACATATGTAGTTAGTTAGATAAAAACCTGTACATCTTACCTCTGTCATTGGTCGGTTAACACCTTCTCGGAACATCATTAAGAGGCATACATAAATGCCACAATCGTACCTATGTTTAAACAAAAACAATACATATGATTATGAACTTATTCATACACATGAAATTGATGAATTTAATCTTGCATATAACCAAAACTCTTACTCATTAGGTTGGCTTTTGAGATAATTGGCATACTGATAAGTAAAAGTTGTATTTCAATCACAATTTTTAAATGACTCCAACTACTATAACTTGCATATTCTCTCCAGCTTTATCACCTACATAAAATTTTATCATACATATGCAGACCATAGAATTAATTTAACTAGTCATAATCTTATGCAATATATGTCTATACGGCTGTAGTCCAACATAAGTGATACATATTTTATTTGTTTCCTTACATAACACATATTTTAATCTTTCAAATGCACGTTGAGTATGTTTGCACATAAAAGAAAGATTATATTATTTTAGTCTAACATCAAGTAGCAGATTCCCCACAATCAAAAATTGCATGAGGCATACAGATTTTCAAGGTCCACCTATGTCTCCTCTCAAATTCTTATTTCAAGTGCTTCTATGATCTGTTTTTGTTACAAGCCATTATCACTTCAAGAATCTCATAAAATGTCTTTTGATGACAATCACAATGACTTGTAGTCTTGTACTAATAATTATTTGGCTTGCTTTGTACTGCTGAAGATATTATAACCAAAAACTACTGTTTCAAATGGCAAATGGTTAAGTAAGACGAAGACAATTAGTGGCTTTAAACTTGTTGCTTCATATTGCTAACAGTTTGCAGGTTCCATTAATGTCCTTAGCTTGTAATGGAATGTCAGAACATATTCTGTAGTACCATAAAGCATTAAGCAGACGACTACAAAGTTATGAGAATTTGTCATCCTCCATCACATATTGACCATCCTTCAATTCCTCAAACTTCCACAAATATTTTTTAAAACAATTGTAATGACTCTACATTTCTATTATTTTATTACATGCATGTTTTTGTGTCCTGAAATAATGTGTGCTTTAGTACTGACATATAAGATAACAAGCAAAATTTCTGAAACTAGAATGTTTTGTTTTCTGAAATCCTAAGCACCCCTGAAACTTGTAATATGAAAAACTATGGAGATCACTATTCATTAGAACTAAGGCTATTAAGTTGTGCACATTTCAGCCAACAAGATAGTCTTAAATTGTTTCACTCACAACAAGTTTTTGCGGTCGTCTTCTTTTATGCAGAAACAAGGAAGGAAATCTGAGGAATTCTATCCGTAGGGACACATTTGATGGAAGCAGAAAATATATTAATGTTGCAATTGATCAAATGAATATGTAAAAGAGACAGAAGTTACCGAAGTCTCAATCAAGGTTCGTCTAGCACCATCATTATACCAATCCTTGAGTGTATCGCAGATTTCTACTATCTTTTTTGTCAATGTCGATCTTGCATAAGAAGAAATGATTTGCGTGAACAAAGGGAATCGATATTGTGGAGCATGTTGACGGGGAACATCTAAATACACCATCTCGAAATATGTTCCTATTTATCTTTTGATCCGAGTAAATTGTTTTTAGTTGCTTGCCGGAAGCCTTTTCAATCCCTGTTGTGGACATAGTCTGCAATTGAAGTTAATTTAAGTTCACATATAAAAGTTCAAAACTCCAATTAAGAATAATAGTTAAAATATGCAAGACAGAAACTCTCCAATCGCAAACTTACACTGAAACGGCAAGGAAGTGCCCAGTGGCAGCTCGCATTGGGGCATGATTTTCTCTCACACCACAACAAATATGCCAACGCATTTACAATCTGCATAAGTTTACAACATTATTTGACTTTTAAAAGTTTCCATGGATGATCAAAAGAATCACTTTCTCAATTGGACCTATTTCTACCAAGACAAGAACATGGATGAGCTAAGACAAGCACAAACAATGACGCTAACCATGGAGCTTGAAGACGCAAGGATAAAAGCACAAGAGGAGATCACATTCAGAGACCAACAAATCACACAACTCGAAGAACTATTCACATCAGTAAGCTATGTACAAGCTTAACCAAAGTTTTAAAAAAATAAAAAAGTGACCAAGTATTTATGCACCAGAAGATATTAACTTAGAGAAACTTACGGAATCACCAATGCATGTTTGTGGGAGCAGTGTTCTCAACCAACCACGTGTTATGTCATAGTACACATAGTCAACCAATACTTCACTGCAAATTAACAAAGAAGCATACATTATTAAATTATGATATAAACATATATCATTAATTAACTATCCAAAAGAGGTATTAAGTGCACAATTTCCTATAACAGTTAACAGGAAAAAAAATTAACAACATAAACTCGTGCACCTTGAACTTGGACTTGGATCAAATAGAATATCAATACGCTTCTCTGAAAGTGGCATTGGTAAAGCTTCGAGCATCGAGGTGAAAATGTCAGGTGATTTTTGTTCTTTAAAACTATCCTTGCTAACATCATCGGACTTAAAATCCAATGTATGTGGCTTCAACGGTACCTGTTCCTGATTTCTTGCCATCGGCTTGATTGAGGTTGGACTGACTTTAGATGTTGATGCAACTCCTTTCTTACCATAGACATATCCTGACTGCGCCTCATTCACATACGGTGATGTTGGATTTCCATCTGCCGAAGGATATTCATGTTCATGTCTTCTTTGTACACTTGGTGTTCCACACTTGGTACCCGGGGGGGAACCTTCAGAAAACTTATTATGCTCCTGACTTCTTTGAATGACCGGTGTTGTTGAACATTTGACAGTGACAACTTCATTGGCAATGCTACTCAAATTGGTCAACCGCCCACCTAATTGTAGACACTGCCCGGCGATGAATTTTAAAAGTGCCTTGGACGGAGGTGAAAGTGAGGCTTTGACAAGCAATAATTGACTAATCGTGCTCTCCAAGTTGCCCATTTGCCCATTTAGCAATTGAAGTTGTCCAACGGTTGACTTTAACAAATTTTCTTGTTTTTCCTTCTCTCCCGTTTCAGGTGTTCTATCACTAGGTCTTGCTTCATCCAAGCTTGAAGTAGCTCTTTCATTGGCAGAATCCTGAATCCAAATCAAAATAGAAGTGTTGTGTCGCCATAATAAAATAACACAGAAAGACAAAAAAGTCTACTTAAATGTGTAATACCAATTGTCATTAATGAAGTGAAGAAAACCAAGATCAGTGGAATTACTCACCATAATTTCTTTGTATCCCCCTCTAACTGCAAAAATGTTCAGAATGGAAGACACTTCATGTTGATCCCACTGATAAATAAATGTTACGCCTGGTCTGATCCATATCAAATGGTCGGGAGTTATTCGGGCTAACTCTGTTATGAATATAACCTATATATGCATTTAAGATAAAATATTCAAGTTAGTTTGAATCAACAAAAAGGAACGCATATTATAAGATGGAATAAATAGTACCTGCAGTAAAAGTATACAACCCGTTACTTTCCAAGTTTCGGTTTGCTTCAAACTGGTTACACCCTCCACAAGTTTGTCCAACACGACTTTACACCAATTACTAGTACTAACCCGTGGCGATGACACGAAATAGTTCACTTTTCATATGAGCCGTGCTTGAAGAATGTATATAACAGTTCAAAGTAATTAATAAAACCAATAATAACCAATGTAAAAATAATGATCTATCAACCAAATACAAAAGTAGACTAACTTTTAGAGGATACAAAAAAACCATTTTATAAACCAAATTGGTTGGAGTGGCGGTGGGTTTTCCTTCTTCATTTAGAATCAAAACCTTCAAGCCCTTTTTGCTTGTAAGTTGTAACCCTCAAGTAGGCAGCATAAAGCTGACCGTGGCTGAATAGCAAACAAATACTGGAATAGCAAACAAATATAGGAAACTACCTCCTTTGGAACTTGACTGGAAATTTTGTGACATCTGAGGGTGTCAGGACCATCTGTGGTATCAAAACCTTTGATCCGACATTCTTTCCAACTATCATATTGGCCTCTATGACGTGTTTCCCAATTGCAGTCACAATCAATCTCGTTCCTTTACACAGTTCCACAGCCTGGTCTATATTCCTTAACGTCATTATGGGACACTTAACTTTCAAATGGATCAAATGATTGGGGATTCTCGATGTCCTGATGGTGTTAAGGAATTTATACATACATCTTCATGATTAACTATGTCATCCTCGTCTGGACATATACTATCAAAACTCAAGGACTTGGAAGCATCACCTTGCAAAAAGAAATCACATATTCATTGATCTCATGAACGATCTCATTAGTTCGAGCTAATATGGCTCTGTCTTGAACGTACCGACCATCACCAATATGATCAATGAGTGAAGGATATGTGTTATGTACTAACCATTGCAGTGATGGGATCGGTTGCATCACGGATGAGTATATCATCAAGTAACTTGAAGTTGACCTCACCATCATTTTCCCGTCCAATTTCACCATCTCCAACATGTAACAACCACTCAGCGAACTCTCTAATAGTTTCAACATCATCTGGAGAACCGCCGGCCTAAAACGCATAGTATAATACTAAATGAATAAATATTCAAGATAGATTGGGCATAATGACAGGTTGTAGTAAACTAATTCATGCATAAGGCTATCTCCAACGGCAGTTTGATGAGCCGTTTGATGTCTCCATCAAACGCCCACAACAACCTCCGGCCATCGTTTGATGGCAAACTCTATCAAACGCGTTTGAAATTTTCATACGCATTTGATGGAGTTGAAAGCTGATTTTCTATTTAAAAAAAAAAAAAAGAGTTTCATTTTGCTTTTCTTTATTTTTCTTTTATGTTGTTTTGTTTGTTTTCTTTTCTCCTTTTTCATTCTATTTTACATTTTATTTTCTTTCCGTTTTCGTTTATAATATTTATTTTCTTTCCGTTTTCGAATATTGTAATTTTTTAATTTTTTTAATGTTATTTTAATTAATTAACGAAATTTAAAATAAATATGAAGTATGAATTATGAAGTTTGAAAAAAAATGAAAAAGGAATAGTGTAGTTTAAAAAGAAATGAGAAAAGAAAATGAAAAAGTGAGTATGATAGAGTTTGAGGTTTGGAGATGGAGAGTTTGGTAGGGTTTGTTGTTAGTGGAATGGTGACGTGAGAGTTTGATAGAGTTTGAGGGTTGGAGATAGTCTAAGGCCATCTCCATCAGTTGCAACTCTCTGCAACCCACTCTCTCTGCCACGTCAGCATTCCTCTCACTGCAACTCACTTTGCAACTCTTCACAATTCTTTACTCCAACAGTGAGGCCCAAAATCTATTTTCTTTTAACATTTCTTTCAAACTTAATTATTCATTTCATTTTATTTTCTCATTTTCTTTTAAACTTTATTCTTGAATTGATTTTAAATGTTGTTAATTAATTATAACAGAATTACATTAATTTTTTTAAAATACATTACTTGAAAATAAAAATTACATTACTTTAAAAAAAACTACAATACTTAAAATTGAAAATTACAATACTTGAAATTGAAAATTAAAATAATTGAAAATGAAAATTACAACAATTAAAATACTACATTTTACAAGTGTGATTTAATATGTATTTTAAATTTTAAAAGTAATGTATAAGTATATTTCTATTGCTACATATAATTATTATCATATAGAAATATTCAAGAAAAATAAAAAATAATAAAAAAGATAAAAGTAGAAAAGGAATAGAAATAAAAAAAACAAATAGAGAAAATAAAAATAAATTATATATAAAGAAACAAGAAAAGAAAAGAAAAAAAAAAGATTTTGGGGCGCACCCCAGTGCCCCAAGGATGGGCCTCGATTTGGGACTCTGCTGGAGTCCCAAATCGAGGTCCAACAGTGTTGCAACTCCATGTTGCAACACTATTGGAGACAGTCTAAGTAAATAGTCATAAACTTCAAAATAATATGATACAATAGACTAACATGTAACCGCATATTCTTTGTTAGCCTCAATACTTGATAGTGACTCCATATAGAGACGGATGACAATAATGATGCATGCGCAATATCTTGTCTACTTACTTTCGGGATGACCGGTAGTATTTATCAAAAGTCACCACCAAATACCAAACCTTGCCACCAAAAGGCAATCGAGAAGCATGGTTTTAGTTAACTTTAAATCTACTTCATGAAAAGAAAATATCTTTAGTAAGCAAATTGGGAATATAAGAGCAAAGTTGATGGTCAATTCATATAATCAAAACAAAGTAGCACATGATACAATCTATACACAATCGAATTGAAGTGTATTAAATTGCAAGATGGTGGTAATTCTGACCACCAAGCCCATATGAATAAGGACTTTTGCCGTTGTAGACGTTATCTTGAAATCAAACCATTGATTTGAATGTGTATATCATATTATTTACACGTATGTGCTCAAGATAATTGCAACTTTTGTCATGCTTATTATGTAGAAGATCAAGTATTGGCCTTCGCGGCGTCTTAAATACAGGTAATGGTATTTTAACTCGACTACAACACAAAGCTTCTTGACATGTTACTAATTCATGCCCATGCATGGAAATACCCATGAAGAGACTATATTGAAAGGATTTTTAGTATTTTGGTGATAAAAATCCCGCCAAACTCTAAAGTATTACTTTTTTCCGCCCCAGATCAAGCTTTCCATTTACCATTTTAGTCGTCCCACATAAATATTCTCATTTTCATTTTTTATAACTATTACATTCTACCACACTTAATTAATACCCAAATAATATACTCATATTTTAAAATTTTACCAACCCAATCTTTATTCTCTTTTTAATGAAATACAGTTATACTTAATTTTCCAACTTATCAATCCATTATCAATTTTTATTCATCTTTGTTATGTTTAATTTAAATAGTATTAATTTCCCACTTTAGCCTTATATTGTTGGCCATTTAAATAAATACATTTGATGCATATATATGTAAATTAATTTCAAAATTTATATAAATTTGAGAGTGTAAACTATAACTCCTACTTAATCTTAATTTTCTAGTATTCTACTTATTTTACCAAATATCTTCTTCCCATATCTTCTGCAACGCCCCGTCTCCTTGCATGTCGACACGGTCCTAGGCTGCTCACCGATAATATGTTGGCCAATTGTACCAACACATGTCCTTTCCTGCACACTTTGTCCTCACTCGTGCGCGTACCGGGAGACTTTCAGGTAGGTCACCCATCCTAAGATTGCTCTAGAGCAAGCACGCTTAACTTTGTAGTTTTTACCGATGAATTTCCGAAAAGAAAGGTGCACCTTGTTGGTATGAGTAGCGTTCTCAATCCTTTTCAAACTCTCTAAAAATTATCTGAAATTTTTGGACGTTACATTCACCCTCTGAAATTGTGTGACGTCTCCGTCGCCCCTTGCTTCGACCAACCGTCTACCCATTGTGAATTTTGGATTGACTCGGCCCTAATACCGTTTATAACGCCCCCTCCCCTTACGGGCCTGTGTGGTTACTCATGTACTGCTCACCGGGTGATATGTTGGCCCCACTGTACCAACACATGTCCTTTCCTCAACACTTTTTCCTCATTCGTGTGCGTACCAGGATACTTCCCAGTTGGTCACCCATCCTAAAATTTCTTTAGAGCAAACACGCTTAACTGTGGAATTCTTATGAATGGATTCACGAAAAGAAAGGTACACCTTGTTGGTATGATTAGCGATCTCAATCCCTTTAAACTTTCTGAAACTTATATAAAATTTTGGGGCGTTACATTTTCAATCAAAAATCTTTTTTTTACTTCCTCCGTTGCAGAAATAGGTTCTCGTTTTGCCATTTTAACATTCCAAAATAAAACTTCGTGTTTCTTTGTTTGGCAATCATTCATTGAATTTAAACATAAATATATTCAAAAATAACTTTAAAAGGCAATCTGAGGGTCCAACTACAATTATTTTTATCACAATCCCCTATACTTTGTCCATCCATGAGGTAAATGGTAAGCTATTATCAAAACAGAGGAAGTATAATTTATCTATTATCTCCTACTTTATTCACCATCATTCACTCTCTCATCCTCATATACAAATACGACTTATTGTAAAGTTGAAACCTTATTTTAGGAAAGAAAAAGAAAAATAACCTAGGGAGAGTGAAATATAATTTTCCTAGCGTGAATTGGTATAAACTTTTAAAGTATTTTATTACTTATATTTTTATATATTTTAAATTATATTAATTTTATTTGTTCAGAGTGTACTATAAATGCTACTCCCTCCATTTCAGAAAAAGTGTTACATTTTACTATTCTGCGGTCAACTGTCTCCGCGTTTGACCACAATTTACTCTTAAACGATATTATTAATAAATAAATTATTAAAATTATATAATGAAAATTTAGTAATTAAATTTTTATTATATGATTTTATTAAATTATTTACTATTATCGTTTGAGTAATTTGTGGTCAAACTCGAAAACCGGTCAAAGTCAAAATGTAACACTTTCTCTAAAATGGAGGGAGTACATGTTAAATAGATGTTGTCATTTTTATTTCATTTTAGTGCTTGCTTATTTCATTTTAGAGATACAAATTAAGCTATTAGATCGAAGCTTAATGAGCCTACATTTTTCTTCTTTTTAATTAATTCAACTTTTTCAAACTTTCAGGGCAATTAATCTGATAATTTCAACATCGTGTATTGTTGTTTGACTTTTAATATCGGAATTTATAAAAGTGAGTTTCTAATATAACTCAGGTTTACATATAATTTGAAATATACCTTGATTTTCACAAAAGGGCTAAAGATCTTTTGTGACACAATTTATTTATTTTTAATCATAAAATAGTCATCTTCCATAAAAAATACTCAACAGAGTTTCAACAGATTACATTCAAATATCAGAGGGTAAAACATTTCCTCCTTCGTCATCAACGCTAAAATTACGCGAAAGTAAATGGGCCAAAACATTGCCAAGTATCGGAACAAAAGAAAAGCGTACACAACTAAAACTCGAAATGAGCGCAAGTATGTCGTCTATCACAGTTCCAGAATCAGCCAAGCAAGGAGAAGAGGATTGCAGATTTTTTATAAGATTACTACAATCACCTTCCAAACAAACCTGTTGCAGCTGAAGACTCGGTGTCAATTTGACAGCTAGCTGTGTCGCCAAAGATTCAGCTAATTCGGGGTCTTGGACGTACTGAACTCGTTTCCTACTCCTCGCAATTACTCGCCCCATGTCATTCCTTGCGACTATTCCCAACCCAGCAGATGGTGGATGACGGGTAATAGAGGCATCAAAATTCAGCTTGATTTCATTCGTACCTAGGGGCTGCCAGCAAACAACATTATCCGGTGGTCGTGGCTGAGAGAAAAACTGTTGTGCATCTTTGTATGATTGGATATATCCAGAAACGAACTGAACAGTGCTAGCAGATTCCTTACGCTCGTTTTCATGGACCACCATATTCCAATTCCGCCAGATACTCCAGCAGGTGCACAAGAAAAGTTAAAAATATGTTGAAGTTGTTCGAGACCTAATTTCCTGAAACCAGTCCCATGGAGAGTTCGAATCTGTAAGCAACAAAGAGTTAGGAATAGGAGAAATGGCCCAAGTAATCCTCACAAAGTGACAATCTCTAAAAATATGTAAGATTGATTCATCGCCACATTCACAAACGGGGCACATAACATGAGAAACAATATGATGTCGTCTTAAGTTATTCAAAATAGGTAAGGCCGATTTCAAAAGCCTCCACCCAAAAATCTTGATTTTAGGTGGTAACTTAACATGCCATATAAAATCCCAATTATCACCATTCTCCCTACTACTGCTGCCCCTCACTGAATCATCCGCATGCTGTCTATTTCTACGCGCTAAATGGTAAGCAGATTTCACGGAATAGAATCCGTGCTTGGTATAGCGCCAGACCCCGACGATCAAGGCTATGTTGGGAGACAATGGGAATCTGCAAAATATAATTAGTATCTTCCTCCCAAAACAACTAGCGTAGAGTGTCTTCATCCCAGGTATTAGTGGTAGTGTTGATCAGACAGGAAACAGCAACATAACTAACTCATGAATGTCAGGAGTAATGGGGCGAAGGAGATAATCCTGCGGTATCCAATTATCTAGCCACACATTAATACTCTTGCCATTTCTGGCCCTCCAACGAACACCCTTTCTCACAATTTCCATAGATCCACAGATGTTGTCATGTGCTTTTACATAAAATTGATAAGTTTAAGGCTCTGTTCTCTTCAATGTAAAACAAATCAATGAATGAATCGAATCGAATCAATTGTAGTATAAAATATAAGCTAGAATCGAATGTAACTTAATCGAATCAACGAAGAATGTACGGAGCTCAAGTATTATATCACATGATTAAACCATTCTGCCCGGCCTGTTTTTACTCTTTAGTTGGTTGCTAATTATAAGAAGATTATACTCCCTCGATCGCAAAGAACTCCGTGCATTAGGGTTGTTGTGCTTATGTAAAAAATTAAAATAAATAAGAAATATAAAAATAGGACAAAATATGTGCTTTTGGTGGCTAGCTAAATGTGTTATTTATTTTAAAATCTAAGATTTTATTATTAACTGTTGGGTATGTATGAATGATAATTTGTGTAACGATTAAAAATAACAAATATATTAATTTCTACGGATAAAGATGGAGGTATTAACAAAAAGGATTAATTAATTAATGAGTCCTCAATTTGCATATCAATCATTCACGTCGATATGTTACTGAAATTTAGAAGATATAAATAGACTTCTTTATTTTCCCATGGTAAATAAATAAATTTTACTTCATATACGTCCTTACATTGTTATTTTTAACCATCTTATAGAATATCATCGGTTACTAAAAAAGAAAGTTACCATACAAACGAAAAATAATAAAAGGTCTTACCTTTACAGACAAATTACATTATATGTTGTCAAATTATTATGTTTTATCATTTATGTTAATTTTTCACCTAAAACTACACGCCAGCTCTAATGTATGAAATTTTTCGGAGCAGAGTAACTAAAAAAAAGTTATCATATCCTTCCCGCTTTCTTTTACCATTTCTTGTTAGCAAGAGAAAATTAAATATCAAATAATGGAAGTATTTAAAATATAACTAAAATTACTAATCATGATAGATAACAATATTTTATAGACATCAAGCTGATCAAATAACTCTAGTACATCAGAAGAAGCCATATTCTCCTCAATTTTTTGGCTTAGACAATGAGCCAATTTGTTAGAAGAGAATTCTAGTGAAAATTGAAGCCTAATTGTCTCCATCACTATTTCTTCAACTCAGACGTAGTTTAGCGTAATGCTAAAGATCTGAACACTGCTCCTTGTTCATATTTTTGGTACTTTAAGGTTTCTTGGTTTTGCTAGATAGTTTGTATGATGGACATGATAGGACTCAGGCTCTGTTCTTTTCAACTGAAATTTACTGAACTGAACTGAATTGTAGTATAAAATATAACTAAGCATAACTGAACTGAACTGAATGAGTTTTCAGTTGAAAAGAACAGAGCCTCATTTACTGAAAATAGCGAGATCTTTGTATATCTCGGTTGACAGGCTTCCCAAACGGGTGGAAAAGAAAAAAAGAAAAAACTTCCAACTAATGAATTATTTACCTTAAATTAAAATGTTGGCCCAAACTTACTTTAATTATAATTGTTTTGTGATTTTTAAATTTTAAATAATTCAAGAAAATCAGAGAATAAATCTGAGTCAAAGTCCTATGGTTAGAATTGAGAATACAAACTTGTCTTTATAATATATATATATATAGATAGATGGATACTCGTATAGTACATTTTTTTGTATCCATTCTTTTTTTTTTTAGAACAAACCGAATTCTATTTAGAATTAAACCAAACTAAAAACATAAGTCAAGATAACTAAAAGGAAGATCATTAGTACATGTACTGTTCCAAGGAGTATCATGTGATAACATATGAGCAACAACTTTATTTCTAGATCTACTAACAAACTTAAACATAATAGAATAAAGGGTAATGAAGAATTTACAATTTGACACTCTAAATGATGCTAAAAAATCTTTGATTAACTCTTCCCAGCCTCCATGTCAACATGAGTTACCACTACTTCCTCCAGCACATTAATCACATGGTGATCACTTACATTAGTTACTCCATATTCCGACGGATACGCGATTACCAAAAGAGGAGGATAAATTTGCTGGAGTAACCAAAATACCCTTCCCGAAAACGGCTTCTTTTTGTTTTGTACCATTCACGGAACTGAAAAATATGATTGTATTCGGGTTCATGCTGCTTCCTGTACCACTAAAAAAATTTGATGCTTGGTTACATGGAGCCAATCTCTATACTGCAAAGCCGGATATGCAATTTCTCGTGCGTGGATCGAACCTGGATAACCCGATCATTTGGACCTGCCATATTCATGCATCTTCGAAGAAGTATTGTCACATCAATGTTAACTTTGATACGTAATGACGTAGCTAGAATTCTTTTATGTGCTTCATCATCCATATCAACAAAGTTTCACATTACTTCTACTGTTCTACAATGTTAAATCTGATATCCCTTTGTTTGCAAAAGACACTGGCAGTCACGAAACTTTGAACAATACGTCGGAATATTGCTTGCCGAACGGAGGTGTGTCTGACAAAACCTCTAGGAACGATTCATGATTTGTGGACTAATATTTATTCTTGGATGCATATTGAGCCTCCAATTTATAGTAGCATTTTTGTATAATCAGGTTTTTAAATAATTATCTGCAATGAATTTGGACACAATTATGACCGAAACCGACGAAATGATAGGTTGACTAATACTGAGAGTTATGGCCTGCTTTATGACAATTATATACCTTTGAAACTTTTTCCTTCAAGACAAAGTAAGGAATAGATTAAATGAAAGGGTGAATTGTGAATTAAAATCATTGAATGAGTTTTCATTGTGCTTGTATATTTAAAATACCCAAAAAATTGATGGGAAAATCCACATAGGATTTTGGATGCTCTAGTATAGGTTAGGATGAGAATAAAAACTCTCCTTTACAATATATATGGATGGATGGATACCCTTTCAAATCATCCAAATCAACCAGATACCCTAGAAGGTTAAGATCTAAATTTCCGTACATTGGGAAAAGTACGGTTGAGAAAAGGAACATCATGTATAGAATTTTAAAGTCAATCCCGCTGGACTTTAAATCAGAAATTTTAACCTCTAATTCGCTCAACTTTAAAGTTCGATTATCACTCCCCTATAAGAGAATGCTGTACACTGTGATTAGTACAGTTTTATCAGCAACACTAGGTAATGTTTTGGAACCACATGGTATGCCTAGTGCATTGTTTACCATGTTTGCTGTTATGATGATATTTTTTCCTAGAACATTCAGGCTGCAAGTGTTTGGATCAAAATGCTTTGTCAATAAAGTAAGGAGTTTGGGATCTATCTCATTGATTTTGAGCTCCATGATAGAACCAAATCCCATCTCCTTCACGACCAATTTCTGATCATCATTTAATTTATCGTTCACATTCTTCAATCTTGGTAGTGATGTTCTATGTTCCAGCTTCTTACCACCTGGAACAAAGGTGTACTTTCCATCATCATGAGGGCGGGGGATGGTGAACATTGAAGAGTTCGGTGTTTTAGCATTCTATGGACTCGCTTTACACACTTTGCCAGATCTGGTGTTTGGCTGTTTGGTGTCCTCCTGATTCCTCTTCTTCCCTTGATTCACTTGTGGTGTATACATCTTGACAGGAAAATAGTTCTCTTCTTTCCTGATCAAATGGCAGTAAAAAAATTGTAATATTATCAGTTTCATTTTTGTTTTGCAGCAACACAATTTTCATTCATAATCATGTGAAAAACAAGTCACACAATGAGTCTAGAAATCCCAAACAAACTCAGACAGGTAGAGTACTGCTAGTGCTACCTTCACTCACTACTAACTTGCTGTGGCAAATGATAACTTGTACGTCTAAAATGAACAAAAACTAAACTAGGAAAATAAGCAACATGAATCTCTATAAGTAGATCTCTTGTAATGGCCATTAGAATCCTTTACTAATTTGTCTCATAATTTATAAACCAGCTAACAATCTTACACAATGTGCTTGGCTAGTCATAGGAAAGCCAAGAATGTAGTTCCTACAGTTCCACTACACATACAGAACGCAAAGTGTTGACAATATTAGAATCATCAAAAATATATATTCTATACTGGCTGATGAGCAGTGTCTAAAAATGTAATCTGACCCCGTGACGCCCACTAGTCATCACAGGTACTATAATAATAGTGAACTAAAAACGATGCGAATATGCAAAACCAAAGTTTAGCTTCAACATAAGAATCAATTAACAAACCTGAATCAATCTGAAATACAAAATTCCTGCTCTTGTTAGGAAATGCCCAGGAAATAATATGCAGAAATTTTACGCTTAATTTAAGTTAGAAAAACTATCAGTTTCAAAATTTTTGATTCACGTTCTCCGTGATTATAGTTAAAACCGTTTGGAGGTTACCTTATGAGTGAAAGCGAATCTCCATCTCCATCTATTTGGTGAAGCCGGTAGCTGTTGGAGATTCAATAAACCCATACTTGCAGACGATGGGATATTATCAACTCTTATTGGATCCTCGAACTATTCTCAACGCTTCAGCTACTTTTCCGGCTGCCAATATGGGTTTCGGTGGTTTTTGGGGAAAATCGCCTGCATTTTGCTGTTGGAGATTGAAAAAAAATTTCAGAGTTTTGCCTCATCCGTAAGTGTGGATATCCACTAAAACAGATCGGATCCTATCGAATCTGTTTGCAGCCCTAATAGAAACGGAGGAAGAAAAAGAAATCAAGTTTACAAAATCAATATTGTACCTACATATAGTCGAGCTTGAGCCGAGCTCTATATGGTAGACAAAACTAGATTTGTTTGCGGTCCTAATCATTCATGTATCATATTGTATGGTGGAAGCATGTGTTTACCACTAATACTCCCAAGTTGACGATTTGATTTCGAATCAAGGTTATAAGCCCTCGAATCGCCATTATTCCGAATTTGAAGTTACAAAATTACTAATCACAACATTTAGAGCTACTTTTGCAAGAGAGTACAGAGACCATGATCTATTAGAGAGACCAGATCAAAGATCGTGTTAGTCTAGGTTTTAGATCTTGATGATTTCACATGACATCTTTATACTTGGTAGTTAAGTAGGAGTACTTAGTCCTTAGGGTATATGTAGCATGGACAATGTGAAAGAGGAATTGATTGTTTAGTAACATCTTTTAATATATAACAGCCAACTATGTGAAAGCGGTTCGTTCTTACAAAAAAAGTCTTTCCAAATTTACCCTCCTAATTTCGACTCATCACTTATTCATCATACACTGTTAGAAAGAATGGCGGACTATTCTTCTCAAATAAAATAATTAACCAAAATATACCAAATTTACCCTCCTAATTTCGACTCATCACTTATTCATCAAGTTGACTTTTGGTCAAATGTATGTGAACTGGACCTTAATTAGTATAAGTAGTCGAGTGACTGAAACGCTTTTGAATATTCCTGTGGATTGGGCCTCTCGCCTCTAAATTGGCCCTAAATGAGGCCTTATCGCGCAATATTAGGACTAAGTTCTGGACTAGACCAAGATACGAAAATTTACCAATACAGTTGTTAACATCAATGTTGACAACATAGACATTTCGATAAATAACATCGATGGATTTCTTGTAAACACAAGTCAGTTGCTAGGTAGTTATATGTAAACTGTCTCTTAAAATACTTAAACTATGTACCCACCACATCGTCTAGTATGTCAACATATTTACAAATTGGATTGATCTGGCCCGTTAACTAACGAATTGCATAAGGATAAAATGTTTTCATATTCGTTAGCAGCGGATCAGATTGGATATATCTGTGGATATCCAATTATTATTCATAATATATGTTGTATATATAGTATATGATACTTGTAGACGCTCAGATAGATGATCGGATCGGCTAGGAGAGCGGTTGAGTGGACTAAGTATGGAGTCGGATGGAGGTTGAGATGCCGCACTGATGGAGATGAGGGTTTCTACTAGGGGATGAGGATTAAGGTTAAGATGATGTTCAGAGCTCAAGTATATATGGATGGAGAAGTAGATGATTGATTAGACGGCCGGGATAATTCTTAGTAGTTAGGGTTTTTTCCAGTGTCGTAGTTGATTGATTTCAGATGAGATATGGAGTTCCCCTTCTCCTCCTTTTATTGAGATAGTTGACGCCTCTTCTAACTGATTCTCACCCAGAATCCCTTATTTGTCGGGATGTAGTTGGAGAAGTCAGACGTTGTTGGAGAACGAATTCTCCATCCTCCCTCAGTCCCAGTAACCGACTCCTCATTTAGCTGGAGATGTGGGATGCCGTTGGATAACGGATTCTCCTACATCTCTGAATTCTCGTGACTTGGTCCACTCTTTTTACAATTGGACTTGGGCCAACTATTGGATGGCTCGTTAGTCGCCATGTAAGTCCTGGTCCATATAGGTTACGACTTAGAGGAAGGTATCTTAGGCGAGCCTACCCGACTTGATGGATTGATCCCGGTCTTTTTGTCGAGATGTTCTGAAGGAGCATTGGGCCGGTTCGGCTCAATAATTAAATTGAGACAACCTATCTCGTAGGTATGGTCTGGTCGGTTAGGCCCAAGGTGATTTGGCAAAATGGAGTAATTCAAATATAAGTGCAACAAATGAGCTTCGACATTTATCAAATAATTGGGCCTTATTTGGATGTGTCCAAGCGATTGGACCAAGAGCATATTTTTACCAATACAATACTCCCTCCGTTATTTTACAAGCTTTCCCGATTATATTATTTCGCGGTCAACCATAATAAATTTTGACCATGAATTAATCTTAAAATATAATGATTTAATACTTAAAAAAAATTATATTATGAATATTATCAGTTTAAATTGTCATTAACTAATTTTATAGTATAGTAAGGATAATTCGTGGTCAAAATTGATTGGGGTTGAATGGTCAAAGTCAGAGTGGAAAACATGTTAAAAAATGGAGGGAGTATTCCTAGTAGTTGATGCCATTCAAAAATCTTCTTCATATTTAACATAAAAGGGTTCAACTTTTTAGACCAAGTGAGGCTTTCATCCTCAAAATAAAATTCTAGGATGATGAATTTTGAATTTGAAGATTCAATTTGGAACTGAAATTTTGTGACGGGGTCTGGTGTTTCTTCCAAAATTTTCAGATAAATTAATTTAAAAAGATGGCCACACTCTAACTATGGTTAAGGTTAAAATGTTAGAAAATAAGAAAATAAAAAAAATAATTAAATGAGTTGACACTTGTTAAAATTTGAAAAAGGTGGATTAGTGGGGAACTGCTAGTATCAAAGATACCAAAGGGAATTTTGCCGAGTCCAACAATTTACACTAACTAATTAAAAACAACCTTATTCTCCCAACTCTCCTAATTTTGAAGATATTTTTTTCCAAAATCCCAAAATAGCAAATACTATCACTTTCAGCTACTACTCACGATTTCACGTTTCGCTCAACTGCCGCCAGATCGTGTCAATGTCATCTTCTAAAATCGATTTCCACTACTTTTGCCGTACGATCGAGCGATCATTCCTTGTTCCACCTCAATTCAATTCAATCTATAAATAGCTGTGAGTTAAAGAATCTAAACTCAAAATCTACAAACCGCTTCTTCATCTTACTAGCTACTAACAGCTTATTTCACCATGGCACCCAGTCAGAAGCGAAAATATGAGTCTGAGGGTGGCGATACCAGTGGGACGCGAAACAAATCAATTGGTGAATCAACAGAAGACTCGAAGGGCATAGTGCACCCAGCATCTAATGGGACCCTTGATGATTGGAGATTCGAGAACAGAATTTACCATGATCTGCCTCCCGATGATACTCTCGTCAATCAGATTTTCAATAGGGAACGCGGATTAAGGTGATTAATCTAAAACTAGGGTATACATTGTTGTAAATTATTAATTTACTTACTATTTTTTAATTTGGATGCAGCGAAAATCTCGTCCTTTGTACTGGTTTCGATGTTCTGAATGTGCGGTTGAACCGCCGTGCTATGTTAACGCTGGAGCCTGAGCAAAATATTGCCGGAGAGGTTATTGACATGGTTGCATCAATCATTTGGGATGAAAAAGTAAAATGGAACTGTTTTGCTTCGTATGATCACTATGTCATGCCACAAATACTGAGTGTACGTATACCGTGGTTATATGTTACTGTCATTTTTCTAATTCACGCCTAAAGTTTTTTTTTCTTTATTCTTTTGTAGGAGCTTATTTTGTCCGATGTTAAACTTGATATCATAAACGAACATGTTTTTGGTTTCAATAGTCTCCCACGTTTTCGAGGAATTTATCCATACTACAAATCCATCACAGTAGCAATACGTGATCAAGAGCATTGATTCCTTTGTACCATTGATTTAGATCGAAAACTTCTCATAATTGTTGACACGAACCTTAAGAATTCAAGGAGGAGGAGAATCATGGTCCTGACAGTGGTAAATATTCTCCAAAACTATTCAATAAAGATGTACGTAATTTGATATTTAAATAAAAAAAAATCATTTTTTAGGTGACAGAACTTGAAGATTTAACAAAGATGTGGCAACCTCATGAACAAAAGAACTGGACTGATTTCGAAATTGTTTACGACTCCTCTGTAATGGAGACCTAATGTAATCCTGACATTTTATACTTTGCTTGTGTATTATAAGTCGTCATTATGTTAACATTTAGTATAATAATACTTATTTGTATTGGTTACATCGTAGTTGGGACTCCGGAGTTTATGTTTGTCTCATGATGCTCTATGTTGGCAACACGATAGGACGTGTTTTAACACAGGTAATGATTATAGTGGTATGTTAATTAGTACAAGTAGTCTTGAAATATAAAACTGACCTGCGCATAATATTTTACAACGAGTCGAGGGATTTAAGGAGGCGACTTGCTGCAGCAATATTCAAGAGTCGAATTAATAGGATTCCCAAGCCGATGAGCTTGAAGTGATTCCCATATTTGTTAGATTTAATTTGGATTCTTTCACATTTATTAGATTGTAGTTAGGTATATTCTTCATTGTTGGTTTTTGAATGTTCTTCAAGTAGTTTAGTTTGTACTTTGCATTGTTCATTATTCGATTGTTAGATTGGTCTTGTGTACTTTGCATTGTAAATAGTCTGATTCCTTATCTTGGAAGAACTGATTTGTAAATAGTCCGATTCCTTATCTTGGAAGAACAGTTAACACGGGAAGCTTTTTTTTTTCCTTACACTATATTGTTTGTCTCATGTCAAGAAAGCACTTTTGTCTTGCTTATTGGTAAAAATTCTGTTAAATTCTGGTAGTCGTGTTCTTCCTCCTACTATGTACAGTTTGGTTCTTTTTAAGTTATAATACGGATAGGCCTTGTCCGCATGTTCAGCTTCAAAGATGACGTAATGACTTCAACAGGATGAACAACAACATGAGCACTGATTTCTTCAAGTCTAATGTATTTACCTCCTATACGGGTCTGGTTAGAGTGAGAGTTCTTAGTCGTCATGTACTTAGATAGAATGTAATGACAGAGTGTCTGTATTTCCTAACTTGAAAATGTAATTGAAGATGTGAGATTGGTCTCCAAACATCTTGTTCATAGCGCATATGAGATATCTTCCTAGGGGAGCTTCATGCCAGTATACAAGGGACATGTTTCTTGTCGATCTCTTGAATCCCATCCATTTTCACTGCAAATTTTTTCACATGTTTCGCTCGGGTTCTTTATTTTCCGGTTTTAATCTTCTCATGTTACTGTCATTTCATATTTTGAAGAGTATAACTCAAGAACAACATAATCAATCAATAAACATCATATAGTCCGTTTTCTGTTTTTGCCAGAATTGCGCGGTTTTAGTAAAATTGCATTAAATCTCTCCATAGATATGCGAATGCCAAAATTCAAAATTATTAGTAATCTAGAATCATATATATTTCCAACGGTATCGGCCATTAATCCTAGTTCCTTATGAGTGAAATCAGGTTTTCTTGCCAAGTTGAGTTCGTTTTGTGTTTTCGCCAGATTTGCTCGGTTTTAGTAAAATTGCGTTAAATCTCTCCATAGATATGCGAATGCCAAAATTCAAAATTATTAGTAATCTAGACTCGTATATATTTCCAACGGTATCGGCCGTTAATCCTAGTTCCTTATGAGTGAAATCAGATTTTCTTGCCAAGTTGAGTTCATTTTGTGTTTTCGCCAGAATTGCGCGGTTTTAGTAAAATTGCGTTAAATCTCTCCATAGATATGCGAATGCCAAAATTCAAAATTATTAATAATCTAGACTCGTATATATTTCCAACGGTATCGGCCATTAATCCTATTTTCTTATGAGTGAAATCATATTTTCTTGCCAAGTTGAGTTCGTTTTGTTTTTTCGCCAGATTTGTGCGGTTTTAGTAAAATTGCGTTAAATCTCTCCATAAATATGCGAATGCCAAAATTCAAAATTATTAGTAATCTAGACTCGTATATATTTCCAACGGTATCGTCCATTAATCCTAGTTCCGTATGAGTGAAATCAGATTTTTTTGCCAAGTTGAGTTCGTTTTGTGTTTTCGCCAGATTTGCGCGGTTTTAGTAAAATTGCGTTAAATCTCTCCATAGATATGCGAATGCCAAAATTAAAATTTATTAGTAATCTATACTCGTATATATTTCCAACGGTATCGGCCATTAATCCTAGTTCCTTATGAGTGAAATCAGATTTTTTTTCCAAGTTGAGTTCGTTTTGTGTTTTCGCCAGATTTGCGCGGTTTTAGTAAAATTGCGTTAATCTTTCCATAGATATGCGAATGCCAAAATTCAAAATTATTAGTAATCTAGACTCGTATACATTTCCAAGGGTATTGGCCATTAATCCTAGTTCCGTATGAGTGAAATCAGATTTTTTTGCCAGGTTGAGTTCGTTTTGTGTTTTTGCCAGAGTTGCGTGGCTTTAGTAAAATTGCGTTAAATCTCTCCATAGATATGCGAATGACAAGTGCAAGAGTGTGCAGAATTTGCTTGAGAGGCCAGCAACCTAGGACATCAAATTCCGAAGCCCCTTGAGAAATTAATGTCATGACTGATATCTAGTTATGCTATATCTAAAATGATCAGAGTCTCAATTATTTTAGTTCAAATTCACATAAGCGTCAACTTTACATAACATTGCACAAACCTGCAGACATGCAAGAGAACAGTGCGCAGATGAAACTACTCTTTCGCATAACATTGCACAAACCTGCAGACATGCAAGAGAACAGTGCGCAGATGAAACTACTCTTTCGCATAACATTGCACAAACCTGCAGACATGCAAGCGAACAGTGCGCAGATGAAACTACTCTTTCGCATAACGTTGCACTGACATGTATTGATTCCAAACACTTCCTTCAAGACATTTTAAGTAAAGAATAAGCCAGCAAGTTAAGATAAGTATCAGAACAAAAGTAAAAGGAATAATAAAGAATTCTTTAATCAATGCTCCAACATACTTCAGCCCCACTCATTACATATGTGTTTTGTCGAGATAAGCCTCGTCAATACTTGCAGCCACAAAGTTGGGGTCATACTTCTGAAAAATTAAGTAAAAAACTAGCATGTCCATTCAAAAACTAAGCATAACATACTAAAACTAATCTTGAACCTAAATGGATCACAAGCTACAAATATAAAAGAAAAATATTTTAACACTAAGGTAAAACCTAAAACTCTTCCGAATCACTTGCATATAAGTCTTCAGTCTTCCAGTCATCCTGAAAGAAATCTTCATTTTCATCTCCCTCGGTAGGCTGGTTGGAATTCAAGCCCCCATTGCCTTGGTTGATTGGATTTTGCGGTCATGACCCCCTTTTATGCCCAGCTATCCTGATAATATGCAAGAGAAATCACATGAGCATGAATAATCATTATTACACAACGAGAATAGAAAAAAAAAAAAAAAACTACAGCCACATACTTGCAAAGTCCACACTTCTGCCTTCTATCCTTTTGTGCTCCTTTCCGTTTAGCCCTTTTGGGGTCACCCACATGCTGGTTTTGTGATTTCGTTAAAGGATCTGGGATACCACGTTGCTTTCCCCCAGACTCATCATATGTGTCGTGACACGCTGAATCAAAAGTAGCGTCCACTCTATCATTTGATGTTGCTGTTGTTTGTGGCTTTAAACCTTTTGCAATTCTGGGTTCAGCATGGGAGGCATCTAGACTCCTAACAAGACTATCCCTGAAAAGTTGACCAAATTTCTGGCGCTGCGGGTCACTAGCTGAAAATATATTTGGATAAAATATACAGAGTTGTCGCCCAATCGCAGTAGTCCATCTCTCTCGAATGCAACATGAAGGAATACTTGTTTTGCGCAACATCTTGAAGGCGGAGAATAAGTGTCGACACGGCAACCCATTTGACTCGAGCATCTTGCATTCACAATCATACTTATTTTGTTCCACATTCACTTTCACAGAACAACTCTTCTCTTCCAAATCACCAAGTGTAATGAAGCTAAAATTTGATTCGCCAAATTTCTGGATACTAGAAATAATGGGAACAAGATCCTGTTCTCCCCTAATTTCCATTTCCACAAACTGGCGTATGTTCTTGCTATACACCAAAGCGGCATTATCTACAAACATACGTAATGCAACACCTTTAGCTGGAGGTACTGCCATCTCCGAATTACACTGACTATCATAAGCTTCGAGGCGTAGATTATGTAGATCCTCAAAAAACCGTTTCAACAACTATGTGAAGTTGAAACCTTTCTTGCCGTGACATTTGAAACGAGAGTTCAGGGACTCGGCCCTTTGACTGCTCCTCATATTCCCCATGAAATGACTCCTCAAGTATGCCTCAGACCACATCTCCTTTTTGGAGTATGTCTCCATGACCCAAGGATTGTTTTCAACTTTATGCTCTCGAACGATGCAATGCCATTTCCGCTCAAACTCATCCACAGATAGATTTTCCTTTAAGATTCTGGCAAAGTCATTGGAAAACGCAGCTGGCCGAACCCTTTCCTTACAATTTCTTATCAAGTGCCAACTACAAAGCCTATGTAGCTTCGGGAAACACATGTTTAATAGCCAAACGCATCGCACCATCCTAGTCCGTCACAACAGATAAAGGTGCCCGGTTATCCATCACTTCTAGAAACTTACTCAACACCCATATGTACGATTCACGGGTCTCTGTGTGGATCAAGGCAACGGCAAGCACACATGTTTTGTAATTATTATCCACACCGGATATGATTACAAGAGGAAAGTCGTATTTGTTAGTCTTGTAGGTGCTGTCAAATACTATTGCATCGCCGAAAAGTCTATATTGGGCACGTGAAAGACCGTTAGTCCAGAACAATTTGGTCAAGGAATTGGCATCAGGGTCAAGAGTCCTGTCGTAAAAGAAATCTCTATTAGCTACTTTCATGCCATCAAGTAAGCCCATTGCAGTGTTACAATCTCCGTCGAGGACAACGTTCCTTCTCTCCTTGGCCAAAAAGTTGTGTGCATCCTTACTTGTAAAAGTTAAATTTGAAGGTCCTTCAACATATCTCAAGAAATCTAATATATCTCGTGTCTGCATCCCCGAACCACTCATAGTACTGATTATATACTTGTCGCCCTTGGATATAAACCTGTCACTAAATTACTTATCAGGTGCATATTGCAACAAAAATGAAATATACATAATATTGAAGAAAAATTGTACTCATAAAACATTATTCGTACTAGATAAATTACTCATGGAAATGATAGACAAACTGAAAAATGTATTTACTTCGATGTCTCTACAAAACATCCCACATTACACTAATCATTTTTTTTCCACACTAAAGAGAAGAAAATTGGATGAAGTGATTTTAAAAAAAAAGTATGCGACGAAATGGCCCAATGGAATCAGCTTCCAGTAACACTTTGAAATGTTAACAAACATCCAAAAATAAATGTGCAGCAACATGAAACACGGTTATAACAAACAGTAATTCAAATAACAAATTAAAATCCAAAAGTTTGATGAGCAAATTTAAATCCAAAAAGCTGATGAGCAAAATTAAAAAGAAACAATGATCACACCAAATTGGCAATTGCACATGCCAGCTAAACACACATTAGACATCTTCATAATCAATTGGGTGTGAATATACTATCTGGCTATGAAATTAAAGTGTCCACAAATATATATATATACATAAAGCAGTGAACCAATGATATGGTCTGTTCTTTTCCGGGTTTATAGATGCTTCACTGATTGATTACAACTTTGTCACTAATGGGTTCTCCAATAATTCTAATATTAGTCTTTCTAGTACTGCAAATCGAACTTCTTCTCTCACCTTTTCACCTCTATTCAACACCTTAAGATATATTAGATTCCAACACACACGCATGACAAAGTATATTTATCTGCTACAATGTACATATATTAGGTACCTCTTCGGCTTCAATTCTTGAGATGAAGGTAAGAGTTCATGGTTATGACCAGGTTCAAAATTTGTGACCTTGTAACTCCCGTGCTGTAGAGCAACCCGAAATAAAGCTCCACAACCCACCCTTGTATTCGGCCTCGACTTTCGTATGCTTTTCGAACCATCCTTGCATTCTTTACGAAATCCAGCCCGAGAACATTCCCACTTCATGTTTTTTACGATGTTTATTGTCCGGTGGCGATCCCTATGGCAAATTCGATTCTTGAATCCCATTCGCCAACCATATACTTTATAGAACAGATGCGCCTTCTCAAGAGTATCAAAAGTCAAAGCCTCAATAGTCTCCTTGTCCAAAGGGAGCTCCTTGTAATATGCGAACTATGTATCATCAAATGACTGATCAAGTTGACTCATTTCCTCATCAGAAGAAGAACCATCAATTTTCATCCCGGTAGAAGTCATTCCTAGAAAGATCATTCATGAACAAGCTTAAAAACACAAAGATTAATCAAGTAGAACCTTGACACAACAATTAAAACAACCATAGATGATCAATGTTATCTCCATAAACCAATAAATCAAACATGCTCCCTAACATATACAATCTGGGTGAGTCTCTTACAAGTCCGTTTCTACTTTCCAACTCTTTCTGCACTTGTCACTCTTAATTCTAATATTATTGGCACGTCTAAAATTAGTTGCCATCATCAACTCTTTTTCATTCTTATGTCAAATTTGAGTTCAATGTAACAGTCTCAAGATTGTAGTAACACGTGGGGCTCCATGTGTCATTTTTAATAATATAATAAATTGGAACCAAACTTGTGCCTGAGAAAAATTAAGAACATAAATAGCACAGGCTTAACAAACTTGGTAACATGCTGGCTCATAAACTCTTATTCAATCTTCTACATTGATCCATAATTAATTCCATGTGTAGGAGGCAAAAGATTAGCAAACTGATGATTACACCATCATTTCAACACTTGCAACAATATATTCGTAAAAGTTCCAAATTCGTAAAAGATTAGCAAACTGATGATTACACCATCATCTCACTAATAGTATTGGCACAGTGTCTATATATGTCCTGCAATTCCAAACCATAACATCCAAGGCTCCCAAAATTCCTTAAAATTAATACTATTCCCTGCCTCACGTGTAAACACACCACACAACCAAACTAAGCCCACTGTCAACATGAATCCAAAACCAAGTAGAAAGAAAACTGTAGTCTGATTAAGATCATACCTTGTTGTTTTAGAGTTCAAAAGCCACACACAAATATACACAACGAAATAGGGCGCTAGAACAGCAAATAGACTACCTGCACGTCAAAAAGAGAGTGAGAAACGATTCGATATCTTAGCCTAAAGAGAACAAAAGAAGAATTATCAATCTGGATCGATAATATTCCTGAGTAACGATCAATAACGATAACTTGCCTCCGTTGCTTTCTGGTTTAAATCCACAACCTGTTCGCTTTTTCACTCTCTCTCTCTCTCGACCTTCGCTCTTGCGGGTTTCTCGGTGATAATGGCATTTTGGCGCTGATGATGATGATGATGATCGCGCTGATGAGGATGATGATGATCGCGCTGATGACGATGCACTGATGACGATGATGATGATGATGATAGAGCTGATGATGATTAGATCGCCGATGATGATGATCGAGCTGATGACGATGATGATGATGAGATCGCAGATGATGATGATGCGCTGGGGATAGTATAATTTTGGAAATGTTTAATTTGGGGATGATTTTTTGATTTGATTGTGATGGAGAATTAATGAGTTTTGTGTTTTGATTTAAATTTGATTTTAAAATTTTATTTTTGATTTTGATTTTTTAATAGAGGTATTTTTTAAAAATATATCAAAAATATATTTTTTTAAATATATTTAAATAATTTAAAGCAACGTAGTCGGTTAGAGCAACACGTAGCGCAACACCTTGTGCGATACGAACGACACCCCATGGTAACACTTAGTGCGAAAGGTAACCGATTATTCGATCTCCACCGTTAAAATTTTAATCTAATGGATCAAAATAGGTGACTGACATTAGTCAGGGCGACACCCTGACTGACGGTAGAAAGCCCCAAGTTACTATGTTGCATATTGTTAACCTTAAGTATACAATGCACAAGTTTTGTTCTCAGATGAAAAAATAAAGTTTGTAAGGAGATAAAGTCCAACAAATATTACCAATTCCAACAATCAATTGGAAAACAACCGTCTAACAATTGACATGACTTCAAGTAACAAACAACCGTAAAAACAAACGATTTTCACGCGTAGTGTGATACGCGCACTCTAGTAATTATTTCTTTTTATTATTTTAATAATATAACCAAACAAAACGCGCGTGGGGATTTCCCCATTTTCGCTCAATTTCATCAATAACAGTGCAAATATCTCTGAAAGGATAATACAACCCATTCTCATGAGACCAGCGTGTGAGTCATACCGTATGTAGTTTATTTTAAAAAGGAAGAACTATTCTCTCTTTCTATGCATTTCCCCCAAATCAAATTTCCAACTCAGCTCCCTTAAAGAAATTCAATGGGTGATATAATCCATATCAATTTATTTATCTTACTTTATGATCCATGAAGATATATTTTGTTTTGGATTCGGAGAAGGCGGGATCTGGATTTGAATCGGAGACGAAGGTGGCTCGTGTTCCGGCCACAGACAGCAAGAAAACCATGAGTCCTTCAAGGAATACTCAGGTTACTTGCTTCCTCGATAAGTATTTCCCTTTTCTTCTATGTTGATTCAATGATCTTGGATGCTGAGACTGATTGATATGGTGGAGAAGGGGGCTAATCCATCCTAGCGAGTCAATGTCTTTCCAAGCCCAAGTTTTATCCAATTCAGAAGCCAATAGTATGCTAATCCCAGAAACGAGACATTCGGTCAGTAACTCCAAGCCTCACTCAATCCTTCTAAAGAAAAGCCTCAATACTAAGGAAGAAAGATCCCTCAAAAGAAATTGAGATGCCAATCAGTTGGCAGTAAAATGGAGAAAGAAATATTCCTTAGCTCTACGTGATAGGAACTTGCGGACAAAATAAAGGGTACATGTCACTGAGTGAGTGAAGAAAGGGAAGTTGTTCATAAACTCTTTCTTCTTCTTTTGAAGAAATTAAAGAAAAGGAAAAAAGAGATCTTTGGTACTGAAAGCACTGCAATGATGATGAGTAATGAGTTTGTCAAATAAGTTTTCATTCTAATTACAATTTTATAAATATAAAGTGTGTGTGTGTGTGTGTGTGTGTGTGTGTGTGTGTGTGTATACACAAAGTCTTATTAGAGACGGTCTCTAGATAATTTATCTAAAGACGGTCAATGTTACAATTAAACCATCCATATTATTAACCAAAACGTATACTGTCGAGGGCAATGTCCCCCGAACACTTAAATGAATTTCCCTTGATTTCCTTTACGCTAAGTACCTAGACCACCTTTGAGTAAGAACCACCTTGCTAATAAGAACCAAAGAGTAGAAGCCCGTAAGAACCGTCATACTAATAAGAGGCGAAGCGTAAGGACCTGCACAAGTAGCTTGGAGGGGAGAATTAGAACCTTATACTCAGTTTGCATGGTGTTAAACTGGGAGAAGACTTTACTTGCGAGTGAGTGAGGATCAACTCGGTATAATTATCGGGAATGAGAAGTGATTATTCCTTACCCTTATTATGGGAATCTGTGCTATATAAATAGATTTCTTCCAAAATGGGAGGGAACCCCCGGATCGCGCCAAGTGTCATGCCCAGATTGAGCCAACAATGCCTCAACAGGCCCATGGCCCATTAATGACTCCCTAACTCATTCCCTTTGGGCTTTCGAGGGTAGATTAGTCATTTAATGTGAGAGTTTGGAGACCTTGTTGCAGTCTTCCGTGTATGAGATCCGAGGAGGTAGGTCCGGACTAGAGGTCCGGACCGTACTAGGTTGGACTCGAGGATTTCCACAATCCATGCACTGTCCGAAGGAGGCGGTACGGGACATGCGACTCGGACCTCAATACTCTCAGGTGCCAGTTCACTTGGCTGCTTATGAGGTTGTTGTGTTGAGTCCGGAAGGGTGTCCGGGTCGGACCCATGGTTATGGACCATTGGCAGGGTCGGACCTACTACCCTTTGGGCCCTCCTATTCCTTTCCACCCGGGTGAGTCGGACCTGCGGGGACTTAGGGTCGGACTGTAAGGTCCCGGACTTGCAGAAAACTTGGGACACCTTAGGATTCGTTCCAAAGGCGCCTATAACGGATTGGACATATTTCTGTATCAACATATGTCCCCCTAGTTTCCAAGTATCTTAGTAGAAAATAGTTGTGGAACTATGGTTAAGAGTGGAGAAGACAGTTTGTATATCGGTAAGGTGTAATCCGTGCTTCTTGTAGTCCTTAACTTAATCTCCCCCCCCCCCCCCCCACTTTTTCTTTCTTTTGTTGCAGTCCGAGGATGGAGGCTCGGAATGCAACAAAAGTGAGGAAAAAAGGGGTATTTGTAAGTGAGATCAAGTGTAGGCACGGAGAACGTTGGAGTCGTACCTTTGGTGGGTTAAGGGATGATCCGAAGACGGCTATCCAAACGGACGAGGGTCCGTGTGGTTAAGAGGATTCATCCTTCCTCGTAAAAAGGAAAGGGTTTTTATTAACCTGATTAGGATGGTCCAAAAAGGGACATCCGAACGGACGGGGGTCCGTGTGATGGTGAGGTAAATCATCCTTCCTTGTAAAAAAAGCATAGGGTTTTTATCAACCTGGTTGGGATGGTCCGAAGAGGGACATCCGAACAGACGAGGGTCCGTGTGATGGTGAGGTAAATCATCCTTCCTTGTAAAAAATGATAGGGTTCCGAGGTAGAGGATGGCCGACAATCCGAAGGTTGAGTGGTGTCCTTCTCCCGAGAGTGGTGAAGTTTGTTGTATTTTTTTGTCATCGTAAGGTAAATTTTTTGTACCAATCCGTCATTTCACTTGGTATTGTTGTACTACACCATTGGATGAATTTTGATCTACGATTGAGATTTAATCCCGAAAAATGGCGACGGTTGGGCTTCCCGATTTAACCTTCTATAAATAGGGGCTGACCACTGTCACTTTCACATTTCTAGAGAGAAGATTTTTTAGTTATAGTGCATCCGAAGCATATTCGAACAATCCGAAGCGAGTAAGAAGAAGTAAAGTTAGTTGCCTTCGATCCAACCATCCGAGTTCAAGTAAGTTTCCTGTTCTCCTCATTTTCTTCCAAGTTTTCTGTGCTTTCTATTTGTCCATTTTCAAAATGTTGCATGTTCAGATGTATGTACGTTTTCTGTACGCTGTAGTTGGCTATAAGTATAACGTAGTTTGCTTCGGATATGTTGAGTAGTTAGACCTAACACGAACTGACTTCACACTAACTCTGAACTAACCGCGTCTGACGGAGTTGTTCCTGCTCCTCCGATCGTAGATTTTTTAACTTTAATCTACGTAAGTAGCCTCTTGGACTACAATCCTAAAAACTCATAGAAATGCCTTTTCTTTCCCTAGGATGTCCGAGAGTGATAGTCAAAATCGATCCGAAGCTGAGGGATATGCTTCCGAAGCATCGTCCTTCCTAGAGAGCTCCGAGGAGTTTGATGTTGGTGGTACGGAGGATTTGCAAGAGCTAGATCATTCTCCTCATCCGCACCGGGAAGAGCCCGAGGTAAGCTCTTTACTCCGGTTAGTTGCTCCAGGTTCCAGGTACCCAGATCGTCAGGATTACCTGGGAGTCTCTAATGTGTAGGGTGTCGGTGCTGTTCATGAGACGACCTCTCGGACCATAGGGAGTCTTCGTTCGCGCTGTGCTGGGAAGGAGCGCGAACTTTCGGTAGAGATTCGATCTCTCATGCGTAACTTAGGTTATAATTTTAGGACTAACCCTAACCGATGTCGTTCGTTCCGGATCCACATGAGCCGAATATCGAGGAAGTGCATGATACCTCCGACGCACCGCCCGAACTGGGCATGTTGGAAGAAGGTGTGGAAGATCAGGTTCATACTGCGGCCCCTCTTCGGATGGTAGTGGAGTTGAGCTCCTCGTCCGGGGAGGAAAAAGTTGAGGAGAAGAATGCTGAAGAGGAGTGTCGGCATGATAGTGTTGGTTCGGAGGAGGAAGAAATGATTTCTCCTCTTGTATTCCGGAGGGAGTCGTCCGGGCATGCGGGGCCGAGTCGTCGCAAGACTGAAGATGAGGTTGTGGAGGAGCTGCCCGAGGGCAGTAAGAAGGGTGAAGACGTATTCCGGGTGAAGTTTCCTCGGTTAAGGGACGATGTAGCTCATCCTGATCCGGAGGGCGAGCTGAACGAGGATTGTACATTGCCCACGTGCCCGTCTACTGTGACGTCCGATGAAGTGGAGGAGCTTCGGAGGAAATATGACATTTCGGAGTCCGTGGAGATTCTTATTCCGGATGAGTCACACGCCTTCTATAATCCGCCTCCCGGAGACATGTGCGTGCATGGGATAAGTCTGCATTGTGGATGGCGTTTGCCTGTGGCGTCCGAATTGATAAACATTTTGAACGATATGGAGTTGAGTCCGGACCAGATCATCCCCAACTTCCTCGAAAACTTGATGTGCTTCGGGGTGATGTGTAAATACAAGGCCGGTGACTTTTGATAATTTTCGTAAATTGTTTAGAGTAAATTTAAGCAATATGAACGGATTCTTCTATACGCTGGTATATCGCCAAGCGTATACTTTTTTTGTGGATCCTCTCTCTTCTCTGGGGATCAACTGGTGGAAGAGATACATCTTTGTCCGGCCTGCTTTAAAGCATGTTCAGTCCGAGGCGGAGCGGGTTCAGTGGCGCTTCAAGAGGAAGTTCTTTCGAGGTAGATTGCCAGACTGGAAGCCTCCGGCTCAGAACATTCCAATGTGGATGCAAGTTCTCCACAAGAATCAAGACCCGGAGAAGTATTTTTTCTAGGGTTTAATCTGCCAGCCTCTTCCTACCTAGCTGGCTTTTCGGAGCCAAGCTTTTATGATGGGAAGAAGGATTTGAGTAAGTTCTCCTCGTTGAGCAAGCTTTTTATTGCCCTTTTAATCTGCCAGCCTCTTCCCTACCTAACTTTGTGTTATTCGGATGCACAGATTTTTGGTTCGAGTATATCATGTCGACCATGCGCGAGCTGAAGCGGAAGCAAAATTCCGCCCAAAGGAAGGAAATGGAAGAGGGCACTCGGACGCAGATAATCAAAATGTCCACCGTGCTTCCTATGGACGAGCCCGGGAACGCGGCCACTTTTCGAGTGGAGTAGACTCGGAGGGCTACGGCGGGTGAAGAGGCCCAGGTGATGCCTACTCCGGATAAGGGCAAGGTGGTGTGCTCGAAGGGGGCGAAGAAACCTCCAAAGGCTGTGTCCCGGGACCCTCCTGCCAGTGGTTCGAGTGCTGCAGTCGAGCAAAAGCGCCCCTCCGAAGGTCCGATCCCTCATGCCAAGAAAGGCAAAGGGAAAATGAGTGGTGAGTCGGACATGGACGCGAAGGTAGCTGGGATGGCTGCTGCTCCGGAGCTGGACCGGATTGCTGAGCTATCCGCAATTCACATGAAGGTACGCACTAATCGAACCATGGGCTTACTTGTTGGTTGACATAAAATGTTATATCTTTCTTTGACTCAGAACCCTCATGGATTTTATAATATTTGATATCGTAGCTCACTGCCGCTATTCAAGCGTGCTCCGTGGTGGCGGGTTGGAGGGCCATGATGGAGGAGGACCTGGCCAAGGCTGAGGCTGCCCGGGAGATGGAGGCGTCCAAGGTGGTCTGTTTGTCCGAAAGGTTGAAGAAGGCCGTTGCCGCGAGGACGGAGTCCGAAGCGGAGGCTGGGAAGCTGAAGAGTGTCATCCTGTCTCTGGAGAAGGATCTCATGGTGCATCGGGAGAGTGTGGACGAGTACGTGGGGATCTCTCGGACCTTCAAAGAGATGATGCTCAAAGAGTTGTTGCAGGTCCGGACATGTGCTGTCCAAGACTTCTTGGGGTTAGATGCTTGCAAGTTCATGCTTGAGTCCATGTATGACGAAGCTTGGCAGGATGGCTTCGATGCGGCCGTAAGGCAGCTCCGGAGTAAGGGATTGATCCCGAGCGGCTATGACTTGGAAGTTGAAGGTATTTTTGCTTTCAAAGAGGTGGATGGCTCGGACTTTGCTCTAGAAGGTTTCTTGGACGATGAATTTCTCAAGTGCGAGTTTGTGGAGCTAGTCTGTGATGAGACTGAGGATAAGAATTATAATCATGGTGGTCCATACCTTCCGTCCTTTGTGACCCGGGTATTGATGTCCAATGTCTTGGTCCCCTTGGAGGAACATGTGGAACACAATTGGGACTGGCTTACTCTGCCCGGGTCCGTCCGTGGCTTCTCTCGTGAGCTGAACATGATGAAAGAATGCCCCGCCTTCCTCGAGGAATTGAGAGTCCGAAGAGAGAAAAGGTTGGCTCAGGAGGCAAAAGAGAAAAGGCTGGCGGACCTGCAAGCATCCCCGGAGGAAGAGATCGGGGGTCCATCCGGAGCATAGGCTGGTACGCCCGGACGTCAGGGAGAATGAAGGTGGGGTATGCCCCGTAAATTCTATAACACCGGTCTACGGACCGTTAACCAATTTATTTTGTTGATGTAAAGTCTGTTTGTACGGATAATTTTTACGCGTTTGGATTTGGATAATTGCTTTTGATTTGGAAATATATGGCACTGGTTCGGGCTCCTCAGTGGCTCGGATCGGCTTCATCATATGTTCATGTTGTCTCTGATTTGGATTCATGCATTTCGTTCCGTACTTAGTTTATAAACTAAACCAGTAGCTTAAGCAAGTGTCGTTGGTTCGGACGTCGGCCAGTGGATCCGAGTCAACGAAATCGAATGCTCCCGAAATAAGGCGACTCTATCGAATTGATCGATTACCCTGGCTCGGACGGACAAAGCGTTTGTCCAGGTCTTAGTTTTGAATGCCAACTTACCGATAAGATTGGCTTACCAAAATTTGTAACAAGTAGGACTAGTTCGGATGTTAAAATCCTATTCGATCCGTAGAGACTTGATGTAGTGCTCCGAACCTTGTTAACTTGTGAAAAAGTTGTAAAAAAGGAGACAATCATAGTAAAAAGTTGAGTGACCTGGTGCGGATCATAGAGGTTACGGAAGTATCGTGACGGGCTCGGATTGACGGATCCGATCGGGCTACAGTTCGAAGTAATTCATTCAATAAGGCCAGAATTGTAAAGGTTCCCCTGGTTGGCCTAATAGTGGCCCAAGTGTTAGGCCCAAGCCCATAGCCGGCGGTTACGGGCCACGTGGCAAGTGATGATTGGTCCTTCAATTCTATATATACCCCTGGATTGTATGGCTTTTTGCCAGACCATTTCATCCCTTTCATGGTAGATGATTCGGATCCTTGGGTCCGGACATCTTACTTCCTCGGTTCGGTTTTGGTGGTCCCATGAGTGATTCACCCAGTGGGAGCCTTTCATTGTCCGAGGGGCTGTTGCGGGGCGGATCTCCCATAGGATTACTGGGATCGGACCTGTCCCTAATCATCATTGGTTCGGATCCAACGATCCTAATCGGATCCAACGATCAATGAGACCGAACCATCTTGCCTTGGTAAATAGCATAAAGATCACTGGGTCGGACTCAATGCTTCTGTGTAGGGATTCGCCCATTTGGAGCTTTTCTTTGCTCGAAGGGCTGTAGATTGGCGGATCTCTATCCGGATCGATGGGTTCGATCCAATAGAGATGGTTTTCCGTAGCTCGGTCCATCCTGCAGAGTGAACACTTCGTTCCACCTGCTTCTTCCACCATTTACCATTTTTCTGTGAGTGTTCCGTATCGTACTCGAAAATGGTTGCGGTTGAAAAAGTGGAAGGTCCGAGGTCTATTTGCCAGACCCCTCGCCCGAATCCTACTGCCAATGTGCCCGGACCGTCTTTTGTTGGTCCGGTCGCATCAGTCACTTATTTCCAGTAACTGGGGTTCCCGTGAGGGTTTCCGCGAGCTACTGGGAAGAAGTTACTGATGCCGTTGTACCACCGTAAGCTTGGTTCGGGGAGCCAACTCCTTGCTCCGGCTACTTTGCTTCAAAACGCACAAGATCGTTGCAAAGGAAGGCTTCATGGTTCGGACGTCAGAGCTACACCTAAAAGGGTCGCTCCACCATGAGTATCTTCGGAAGGATGCTGCACCTGTTTCGCTCGGAAGCTTAAGCTCGGAATGAAGACGATTGGTATGTTCCGGACGTTGGATACTCCTCAAAGAACTGCATATCTGTGTCGTAAAGATAATGATAGGGAGTTTCCTTTTGCTTTTTGTAACTCGGACGGGTAGGTCCGGACTTGTAATTTGTACTTTGAGAAATACAAAGTCTCTTCTGAGTGTTGCAATTTCTATCTTCGGCTTGTTATGTCGCTTCGATCGAACTGGCTGTGTATGTTTATCCTTTCGAAAAGTTGGTTTCTCAATCATTCGTTATGCAATTAGCTCGGACCTCCTTGAGGGGTCCGAAGCAGTGTGTTTGTTCGAATATAGCACATTTGTTTTGGAAAAAGTTGTATTGATTTGACGAAAATTCAAGTACAACTGGTGGGCTTCGAGGCCGGGAAAAGAAAATGACAAAAACTTGGCGACTGACATAGTATTTTTTCGGGGATTAACCCTAGGCATAGAACTTCTGTAGGTTCTTAGCATTCCATGTTCTCTTCAGGGCTCTTCCTTGATCATCTTCTAACTCGAAACTTCCATTGACTCTAGCCCCAATGACCTTGTGACCTTGTAAGGTCCTTCCCACTTGGGCTTGAGTTTACCAACATTGCTTAGGATGTCAGCTCTTCGGAGGACTAAGTCCCCGACTTGTATATCCTTGGGAAGAACATGTTTGTTGTAAGCCCGGGCAAACATAGCTTGATAGCGGAGGATGCTAGCTAGTGCCTTGCTTCTTTTGTCTTCGAGGAGCTCAAGGTCGTAGATCCTTGCGACTTCATTTTCAGCAGATTGGTATTGTTGGATCCTTTGGGTTTCCACAACAATTTCAGAGGGGATGACCGCTTCGGAGCCATAAACTAGTGGAAGGGTGTTTCCTGAGTAGAAGTGCGAGCTGTTGTCCGATGTTCCCAAAGGACTCCATCGAGATCATGTGCCCAGCTGTCTTGAGAAGTTCTCAGCCTCTTTTCCAAAATCTTCACAATGGTTTTGTTGGTAGCTTCAACTTGACCATTGGCTTGAGGGTAGCCAACGGAAGTAAAGCGTTGTTCTATCTTGAAGGATTGGAGCCACTCTTTTAACCTGGCTCCGGAGAATTGTGCTCCATTATCGGAGACTATGACTCTAGGAAGTCCAAAGCGGCAGATTGTTCTTCCAAATGAAGGTCCTTACTCGGCTCTGTATGATGGTGGCCACTACTTCGGCCTCAACCAATTTGGTGAAGTACTCTACTGTGACAATAAGGAACTTCTTTTGGTGAGTACCACGGGAAAAGGGACCAACTATGTCTATTCCCCATTGATCAAACGGACAAGCTATGATTGACGGAATCATAGGGTTGGTTGGGCGATGCGGTATGTTGGCCTAGTATTGGAAGTCTTCGCAAGCACGAGCGAAGCTAGCATCATCCTTATCAATGGTAGGCCAATAGTATCCTTGCCTTATGCCTTCTGAGCCAAGGTCCGGCCTCCTGAGTGACTCCCGCAACTCCCCGCATGGATTTCTTCCAAAACAGTTTTTGCCTCATGGGGTCCAAGACATCTCATGTGAGTGCCGGTGAAAGATCTCTTGTAGAGATCCTCTCCCAGGATAAAGTACCTGTTAGCTCGGCATAGGATCCTTCTTGCTTCTTTAGGGTCTGATGGTAGAGAGCCATCTTTGAGATAGCCAAATATGTCAGTCATCCAGCTCCTTTTGGCACCTAAGAGGAAGACTTGACCAGTGGAGTTTATCAGGGAAGAATTCGTGAGAGTCATCAAGACGATGCTCCTTGTGTCCAACATTCCTAAGGCAGAGGCGTACTTGGAAAGAGCGTCGGCCTTCTCATTCCATTCCCTGTTGAATCATTCTAGCGTGAATGCTTCAAAGTGCTCAACTTCCTTCTTAAGGAGTTCTAAGTACTTGATCATGTTGGTCCTTTAGTGGCGAAAGACCCGGAAAACTGGGACTCGACGAGCTGAGAGTCTGTGTAGGCTTTGATCTGCTACACTTAAAGAGACATCGCCATTCTTAAGCCAGTAAGGAGCGCCTCGTACTCGGCCTCGTTGTTTGTCACCTTAAAGTTGAGGGTGATGGCGTATTCCAGCTTAGTGCCTTCAGGGCTCTCAAGGAGAATTCCTATTCCTCCAAGTCTTCCAGTAGAGGATCCGTCCACTTGTAATGTCCAACATCCCTTGACTTCCATTTTAGCCTCCATCGTGAGAGTGGGAACTTTCCCGTCAACCTTAGTGTCTTCCTACCTGGCGACCTCTGATCACTTCTTGACGGAAGATGCAGGTGTTGAAATGTTGGCTACTTCATCCAGGAGGAACATGTGCCTCACTCTCAGGGAGTCGTCCATGGGTTCCTAACACTTAGCCCAGAGTTGGACATCATCACAGAACATCTCTTCAGGTCTTTTTCTTCGGTTTTTCTTCTTCCGGGATAGCTTCCGCCTGAGTGAGCATCACATAGCTCATGTCCCCTTGTGGACTATTGGTCCCTCCCTCGGTGTCTTTGGGGTAATCTACCAGGAAGTCGGCAAGGACTTGAGTTTTATTGGCTGAAGGAGCCTGATACCCGATATCGAATTCACTTAATTCGATCGCCCACTTGGATAAACGTCCCGACTGATCTGGCTTACCAAGGACATGCTTGAGTGGCTCAATGTGAGGACTACAATTCGATGAGATTTGAAGTAAGGCTTCAGTCGTCGTGTAGTGTAGACTAGTGCGAAGGATAGCTTCTCAATTTTAACATACCTAGCTTCGGCACCCACGAGGGCCTTACTTAGGTAGTAGACCGGCATGTGGTCGTTCCCTTGAATCCGCAACAATACGGAGCTCATGGCTTCGGCAGTGGCCGCTAGGTAGAGGTAGAGAGATTCACCTACTACTGGTTTGGACAAGAGCGGAGGTGAAAGGAGATAGCTCTTCAAATTATCCAAGGCCTCTTCGCATTTCTTTGTCCACTCGAACTTGTCTCCTTTCCTTAGGATTTTAAAGAAGGGTAGGTTCTTCTCGGCGGACCTGGAGATGAAGTGGCTTAGAGCCATCACTCTCCCGAGGAGCTTCTGCACTTCATTAACTGTCTTTAGCTGTGGTAGGTCCAGGATTGCCTTTATTTTTTTCTGGGTTGGCACTGATGCCTCTCTCCGTGACCATGTATCCGAGGAACTTTCCTCCCTTTATGCCAAACGTGCACTTCTTGGGGTTCAACTTCATTCCGTACTTCCTAAGGATGGAAAAGCATTTGTTTAGATGCTCTACATGTTGCTCCTCAGTCTTGCTCTTCACTAGCATGTCGTCCACATAAACTTCCATAGTTTTGCCCAACACTTCTTTGAACATTTTGTTCACCAATCGTTGGTAAGTAGCGCCCGCGTTCTTGAGGCCGAACGGCATGACTTTGAAACAGTAGACTCCTGTTGCTGCAAAGAAGGCCGTCTTTTTTATGTCCTATTGGGCCATTATGATTTGATAGAAGCCTTGATAAGCATCCATGAAGCTTAGGAATGAACATCCCGCGGTGGAGTCTACTAACTGGTCAATATGGGGCAAAGGATAAGGATCTTTTGGACAAAACTTGTTGAGCCTAGTGAAGTCATTGCACATTCTCCACTTCCCCGGAGCTTTCTCGACGAGGACCACGTTACAAACCCAGTCTGAGTATCTAACTTCTTCGATGTGTCCTGCCTTCATTAACCTCTCTACTTCTCCTGCTATGATAGCATCTCCAGCAGGCCCGAAGTCCTTTCTCTTTTGGCGGATATGTTTTACCGTAAGATCCATGTTCAGACGGTGAACTGCGATCATTGGGTCTATCCCCTTAAGGTCGTCAGTGCTCCAGGCGAAGACATCGCGGTTGTCCCGAAGTCAGGTGATGAGCTTTATTTCTACCTCAACACTCATCTTTGTTCCGATCCGGGTTATCTTCTCTGGATCTCCCTCAATCAATTGAACTTCTTTTAAGGCTTCATGGGGCTCTATCCTTGCACTCTTGGGGAACTTCTCCTTGAGTGCTCCAGCCCCAATCTCTTCCCGTACTGGAGTAAGAGGTGCAGGGGAAGGGCTCCCGGGTCTTTTGGCGATCGAAAGAACGGGTGTTGAGGCTCCTCTGGTTGACATGATGTAACATTCCAATGCTTCCCTAACATTGCCCACTTCTTCTCCCACACCATTTGGAGTAGGGAACTTCACCCTATTGTGTAGGGGAGATGTGATTGCTCTGAATTGGTTAAGTCCTAGGCGTCCCAAGATCACGTTGTAGTCGAACGCGCTGTCGACCACCACGAAGAGGATCGTCTTGGTCACTCTCGCCGGGAAGGTTCCCATAGAGACTTGTAGGGGTATACTTCCAATAGGGCTAGAGCCCCCGAATCCTGCCAAGGAGGTGTAGACTCGTTCGTATTGAATATTTCCCAAGTGCATATGCTCCACAGTTCTCTTAGAGATGACATTGGAGGAACTCCCTGTGTCAACAAGTACTTTGTTGACTTTATAAGTGGCGATGACTAGAGAGACGACCAAAGGAACATCAGGGTCTTTAAGATCTCCTCCACCAGACGTTGGTGGGGGATTTCACTATCATCGAAAGTGATGGAATTTGTTCCTTTCAGAGCCGGTGGAGCGTAGGCTCTATCATTGTTCCTTAGATGTTGCGCGGTCCTTTCTCTTGCGTTTCGGCTATCTCCTCCAACTGGGCCTCCTGCTATGGCATTGATAACCCTGCTATAGGGAAGGTTCTCCATTTTCACATCTTCAGGGTACCCGCGGTACCTTTGGGCATGTTGGGGTGGAGTTTCTGCAGGAGGTGGCGGTAAGGATCCTGTTGGAGGTTCCGAGCCACGTTCCTCCCTTCTTCGTTCATTTCTCTGGTGACTGGAGGGCTCTTCTTCATACACTGGTTCTTTCAACTTTCCGCTCCTTATCAACCCTTCTATTTCTGTTTTCAACTGGATGCAATCTTCAGTTGAGTGGCCTTTGTGCTTGTGAAACCTATAATATTCCTTCGAAGCTTTGTTCTTCTTACTGCTCCTCGTAGGTTTCGGCCATTGTATGTCTAAGTTATTCTCAACAATAAAGGCCAGGATGTCGGATCTTGGTCTATTGAGGCGAGTATACTTTGGAGGGGTTCTATCCCTACGGAACTCCCGCTTGTCTCTAAATTCCTTCTTCTGTTTGAACTTTCTAGGCCGGGGAGGGGGTTCCTGTTTCATTGGTTCTTTCCCCTTTCTGGCCCCGGCTCTTATTGGGACATTTCTTCGGTACTCCTCACCATACAAGACTCATTCACATATATCTTCCAAGTATTTTTCGGTTGTGATTTCTTCATTGGAAAGTTTCCTTCTGAGATCGTCGTTGTAAGTGTTAGTATGCAGGTGTCGGACCCGCTCTTTGATGTTGTGAGGTTCAACCTGGCGTACTTCGGCATTGAAGCGGTCAAGGAAGGTTCTAAGGTCCTCGTGCTCTTTCTGGATTACCCCTGCCAAGTGCTACACTGATCTCTTTCTCTTCTTTGCTTTCTCAAACCTTTTCAGGAAGAGAGAAGCGATATCCGCATAAGACTTGATGGAACCATTGGGCAAAGAGGTCCACCAATCCATTGTTTCTCCAAAGAGAGTACTGGAGAAGTTAAGAGCCTTCATGTTGTCATTCAGGCCGTTGGTCTCCATCTTGCTCTCATACCTAGTAAAGTGCCCCACAGGACAAGTATCCCCATAAATAGTGCTCAAGATTTGGGATGGTGGAATTAGGGCGCTTCCTTTCCCTTCTTATTTCATCACATAAAGGGTTGGGAGCTCTAAGAGTCACCTTCTCATGTGTCTTCACCATCTTGCTCAAAGTAGCAATTTCAGTTTCCAAGGCCTTCTGCTGGACATAGATTTGCTCGGCGGTTAGCCTCTCGCCCGTCCTCGGGTTGATTGCCACATCTGGAGGAAGATCATCAACGGGAATTATCGAGATGCTTTCCGCCATGTGGTCTCTCGCCCCAGGCTGAAGAGCACCACGTCGGCTAGTTCCAGCTTCATCTGCTCGGGGTCTCACTGGACTTCTTTCCCGATGTTCGTGAGAAGTAGTGGCTCTCCTATTGAGAAGGTTCCTTATGTCTCTGGCTGAGCTGGTTCCCCTAACCTTTGTTGGATTGGACGATGCTCATTCCTTGATTGTGGGGGTTCAGCTTGTCTTGGAATTGCCAAAGGATGAGTGGGTTGAGGAGGCTGGAGGTTGTTCGATCCGAAGCAACCTTGAATAGTGGTGAGTAAGAGGCCAAACTGGTTCTCGCTCATTCCAAACTCACTTGGGTGAATGATCTGCCTGTTTGGAAGAGTGAAGTTTCTCCCTGGAGGAGGACCATGTGTTCCTGACGGAGGAACTTGTCCTTCAACTCCGAGTACTTGAGTTCTTATTGGAGGATCAACGGCTCTTTCCTCCTCCGAAGAGAGACTAGCAATGCGGCCATCACTTGGATAATCCGTTGTGTTTCTCGAAGTGGCTCTCGCCACTCTTCCTCTCCGAGTGGGAGGTCTGCCTCTTTGCCTTGGGGCAGGCGTCCCAACCGCAGTAGTGTTAGTTCTTACGGAACTTCTTGGTCTTGCCATTACCGAAGAGAACGGAACTTTTTGTAAAGAATTCCCACAGACGGTGCCAAAATGTCGAGGGCAAAGTCCCCGAACACTTAAAAGAATTAACCTTGCTTTCCTTCACGTTAAGTACCTAGACCACCTTTGAGTAAGAACCACCTTGGTAATAAGAATCAAAGAGTATAAGCCCGTAAGAACCGTCGTACTGATAAGAGGCGAAGCGTAAGGACCTGCACAAGTAGCTTGGAGGGGGGGGGGGGGGGTTAGAACCTTATACCCGGTTTGCGTGGTGTCAAACCGGGAGAAGACTTTACTTGCGAGTGAGTGAGGATCAACTCGGTATAATTATCGGGAATGAGAAGTGATTATTCCTTACCCTTATTATGGGAATGCGTGCCATATAAATAGATTTCTCCCAAAATGGGAGGGAACCCCTGGATCGCGCCAAGTGTCAGGCCCAGATTGAGCCAACAATGCCTCAATAGGCCCATGGCCCATTAATGACTCCCTAACCAATTCCCCTTTGGGCTTTCGAGGGTAGATTAGTCATTTAATGTGAGAGTTTGGAGACCTTGTTGCAGTCCGCCGTGTATGAGATCCGAGGATGTAGGTCCGGACTAGAGGTCCAGACCGTACTAGGTTGGACTCGGGGATTTCCACAATCCATGCACTGCCCGAAGGAGGCGGTATGGGACATGCGACTCAAACCTCAATACTCTCAGGTGCCAGTTCACTTGGTTGCTTATGAAGTTGTTGTGTTGAGTCCAGAAGGGTGTCCGGGTCGGACCCCATATTTACGGACCATTGGCAGGGTCGGACCTACTACCCTTTGGGCCCTCCTGTTCCTTTCCACCCGGGTGAGTCGGACCTGCTGGGTTAGGGTCGGACTGTAAGGTCCCGGACTTTCAGACAACTTGGGACACCTTAGGATTCGTTCCAAAGGCGCCTATGACGGATTGTACATATTTCCGTATCAACATATATGTTGTTAACGAAATAAGTCTTGTTGTAATATGAAACAACACCAATGTTGAGAACATAGGTGTTTTAATTAATAACATGGATAATTTTCTTGACAATATAAGTTCGTCTTTAGATAATTTATCTAGAGATCGTCTCTTAGAAAACTTACTCAACTCGGTGAGTAATATTACAGTATATATAGATATAAGTGGACAACTATCGTAGTTGTGCAATTGAGTACTTAATTTAAGTTAAATTGGACTCATTTGTAATAAGTATGTAAATGAGATTTTAGTTAAAAAAAAACAATTTGTTTAATCCAATTAAATTACAAGTCTTAATGCAACCTCAACAAAATCAATTCATTATTCAAAAAATAATTCAATATGTCCTCTCCAATTAAATTTCAAGCCTAATTCAACCTCAACCAAATCAATTCATGGTAAAAAAAAAATGGATAACAAATCATTATTCTCCATCTTTTCCAATTGAATAAAAACAAATCAATTCGCGCTAGCCTAAATTCTAATTCAACTCGAAAATTCATTATCGCAAACAACGATATTACTCACCTTCATATAGTTCATTATTTATTTATAAATATATATACTACAATAACACACGTAACGTGTTCTCACATACTCCCTCCATTTCAGAAAAAGTGTTACATTTTATTACGGTCATTAAGCGTTGATTGAATTACTCTTTTAAACGATATTAATAAATAAATTATTAAAATTATATAATGAAAATTTAGTAATTAAATTTTTATTATATAATTTTATTAAATTATTTACTATTATCGATGAAGAATTATAACAAACTCAACACAATGACCTAAAAGTCAAAATGTAACACTTTCCCCAAAAATGGAGGGAGTATTTTCTAGTCTATATAAATAATTCAATGGTTTATATCGTAATCCTAAAATTAATTAAGTGGTGTACATCCCCACTTTGTGAGCTAGACAGGAGGAGCTAAAGAAACTTGGATTAGGAAAACTGACTGAGCATACGGTAAATAAAGTTTCCACCCAAATTGGTCATCGGTACTAAACCTCAGCCACCATAGCTCCGCCATATCTCTGCGCCGCAAACTCGAGTTTGGTTCACAAAATCTCTCAAGAATGAGGGCCCTCTTCATGAAACGAGGTAAAACTCTTGTCAAGATTGTTGCTTTTTCACTTCTTGGTATTGAATTTCGATAATTGATTTTATTTGTACATCTAGCATCTCATACAGGCTATGTTCTCTGTGATTCAAACTTCAACTTGAACCCAAATGTTGTCACTTGTGTTACTTTTTCACTTGTTAGTATTCAATTTCGATTGTGATTTGTATTGACTTTGTTCTTTAACATCATCATAACTTGTGTTTTCATTTGTTAGTATTCAATTTCGAGGTAAAAATTTTGTCAAGATTGTTGCTTTTTCACTTATTAGTATTCAATTTCGATTGTGATTTGTACATTTATATTGACTTTTTTCTTTAATATCATCATAACTTGTGTTTTCATTTGTTCTACTATGTATTTTGTTGCAGGGTTGAAAGAACCATTTCATTTTCAATTATGTAACTCTTCTCATCGATACTCTTACTCTAGTGATGGACCATCTCATTTGGATAAAGGGCTAGTTTCTTCTGTTAATTTGGGAAATGGAGGTGCATCTGTTTCTCAGCAGAGTAAGTGGGCAGATTCTCATCTTAGTAATAGTACTGGAATGAGTCAAGGTATAAGGAATCATGAGGCAGTTAGGGAGTCCGTTGAGAATGTCTGTCGGATTCTGGAAAGTGGTTCTTGGGGACCTTCTTTGGAGAAAGATTTATCCTGCCATGATGGAAGGCCTCACTCTGATGTCGTTATTGGTGTTTTAAGGAGAATGAACGATGTTGATTTGGGTGTGAACTATTTCAGATGGGTGGAAAGGATGACGAATCAAGTACATTGCTCAGAAGTTTATGATGCACTTCTATTGTTAATGGCCAGGTGTAAGAAATTCGATCGCTTCCAAAACGTTCTGGAAGAAATGAGTCTTGCTGGATTTGGTCCTCATTATGAGACAGGTGTAGAGTTAGTTTCCAGCTGCGTAAAGGCTAGTAGATTGAGAGAGGCATTTGAGCTTATTCAGATGATGAGAAAATTTGGATTTCATCCTGCATTTTCCGCCTACACAACTCTTATCGGTGCACTGTCTAATTTTCATAAACCTGATTACCCAGATCTCATGCTTTCGCTCTTCCATCAGATGCAGGAGCTCGGCTATGAAGTTAACGTCTATTTGTTCACAGCTTTAGTGCGTGCATTTGCTCGGGAAGGCAGAGTCGATGCTGCTGTCTCTTTATTAGATGAGATGAAGAGAAATTCTCTTCATGCTGACATTGTTCTCTACAATGTCTGTATTGACTGCTTTGGTAAGGCCGGTAAGGTCGATATTGCATGGAAATTCTTTCATGAGATAAGAGCCCATGGCCTCAAACCTGATGACATGTCATATACCTGTATGATAGGAGTTCTCTGTAAAGCTAATAGACTGGATGAAGCTATTGAGGTCTTTGAGGAGATGGAGCGGAATAAAGCTGTTCCCTGTGCATATGCTTATAACACTATGATTATGGGTTATGGGTCTGTTGGAAGGTTTGAGGAAGCATACAGTTTGCTAGAGATGCAAAGACTTAAAGGGTCTATACCAAGTGTGATTGCGTACAACGCTATTCTTACTTGCCTTGGCAAGAAAGGGGAAGTAGACAAGGCTTTAGAAATTTTTGACGAGATGCAAAAAGATGCCATGCCTAACCTCTATACTTACAATATTTTAGTTGACATGCTTTCCAGGGCTGGAAGTGTTGATGCTGCTTTAGAGCTACAGAAATCCATGGTGGCAAATGGCTTGGTTCCAAACATCACGACTGTTAACATAATGATTGACAGATTGTGCAAGTCCAATAAGGTTGATGAGGCTTACTCTATATTCGAGGGATTGGATCATAAAGTTTTTCTGCCAAATAAGTATACATTTTGTTCTATGATAGATGGTTTGGGGAGGCGTGGGAGAGTAGACGATGCATATGAGTTGTATGAACGGATGTTAGATTTTGATTTGAAACCGGATGTGATTGTCTACACTTCCTTAATTAAGAATTTTTTCATGTGTGGTAGGAAAGAGGATGGACACAAAATTTACAAGGAAATGGTTCGGAATGGAGTTTATTTGGATCTTACGCTCCTTAATACATACATGGGCTGTGTTTTCAAAGCTGGGGAAATAGAAAAAGGTAGATCTTTGTTCGAAGAGATTAAGGCAAGGTTCACTCCTGATGCACGTAGCTACTCGATACTGATTCATGGCCTTATAAAGGCAGGTTTTGCCCATGAGACCTATGAGCTATTTCATGCAATGAAGGAGCAGGGGTGCGTTCTGGATACCCTTTCTTATAACACTGTTATTGATGGATTTTGCAAATCAGGTAAGGTGAATAAAGCTTACCAGCTGTTGGAGGAAATGAAGGCAAAAGGTCACCCACTGACTGTAGTTACATATGGTTCTGTTATTGATGGGCTCGCTAAAATTGACAGGCTTGATGAAGCATATATGCTCTTTGAAGAAGCAAAATCTGTTGGCATTGAATTAAATAATGTGGTATATACCAGTCTGGTAGATGGGTTCGGAAAAGTGGGTAGAATTGACGAAGCATATCTCATTATTGAAGAAATGATGCAAAAAGGTTTGACACCTAATGTGTATACATGGAATTGCATGCTCGATGCACTTGTCAAGGCAGAAGAAATAGATGAAGCTCTCGTGTGCTGGAAGTCTCTGAAAGACATGAAATGCACCCCGAACATTGTATCATATAGTATCCTTATAAATGGTCTTTGCAAGATTCGGAAGTTCAACAAGGCCTTTGTATTTTGGCAGGAGATGCAGAAACAAGGGTTGACACCGAATGTGTTCACTTATGTTACCATGATATCTGGGCTTGCCAAGGCTGGGAACATATTTGAGGCAGAAAAACTCTTTGAGAAATTCAAGTCAAATGGAGGTGTGCCTGATTCTGCCTGCTATAACACAATGATAGAAGGGTTAAGTATGGCGAATAAGGCGACCGAAGCTTATAAGTTATTCGAAGAAACCCGGTTCAAGGGTTCCAAGATACATACCAAAACTTGTGTGGTCCTTTTGGATGCTTTGCATAAAGCTGAATGTCTCGAACAGGCAGCTGTAGTGGGTGCCGTGCTAAGAGAAACAGCAAAAGCGCAGCATGCTTCTAGATCCTTGTAAAATTTGAGGCTTTCTTTGTTTGTTGTGACAAGGTTTTTTTGGTTTTCTCTTCCCTACAGCATACGGTAGTACCTCTTGGTGCTTTAAATGTTGTATCATTGTTGTATCATGTGTAATATATGTTGCACTGTACAACGCACTATGAGGCATTACATGTGGTCGGGAAGAAAAAACCGGTTGTTTTTACTTATGGCAGTGGAAAAGGACAGTGAAAGTCCCAAGTCTTTCAATGCCAATTAACTTTCCATTGATGACTTCGGGAGATGATCTGTTGTTTGGTTGATGTCTCCTGAAGAACAGAGGTTTTTCTTGTACCCTGCTTGAACTTCAGCAGTATAAAATTCCTTTTTTTACTGCTGAAATAACACAGGTTCTCCTGAGAGAAATTATTCTGAGACAGGCCAAATATTTCTGTTTCGGGTAAACCTCTGATGATTTTCTTTGCTGTTATCTGGGCGAAAGCATACAGTAAAATTATTCAAGTCTTCTCAGTTGTATTCACGCTTAAAATTTGATCTGGTAAGAACTGTAATTAGTGCATGTCCAGCGATTGAGTTGCGTTTCACATAAAGGACTCGTGCTGCAGGATCTGGACCCAGAATCTTGCTATCAAATCAACAACTGCTATGGGGCAGAACAAACTTCAGTTTTGTTACAATGTTCAAATTATTTGGTGATTTTGTAGTTCTTGTACATCTCATGTTGAATTTAAGTTATTCAGGCAAATCTTTGACGAAGTTGTTTCTTTTTATCTTCAAGGTCATGATGTTGATAAATTCTGATCACAAATGTTAAACGCAACACCTTTTTGGCTAAACGCAACATCAAATATTTGCGTACTAACCAAAAATGCCCTTAACTAAATAAACACTTATAAAATTAACGTAAAATCGAAATAACTCGTTTACACAAATACAATAACATTAACATGCACGATTGAATACAAATTACAACAATAAAAAAGATCGAAAATTTTTCACAATTTTTTTTTTTTTTTTTGTGAAAAGTGGAAAAGGTTGGAAAATATATAGAGAAATTGAAAAAAAAAAAAAAATTAAAACATGAAATGGCCGGTTCTAAAAAATGGCCGGTTTTGAGAACTGGCCTTTTGATATTTTTACTTTTTTTTTTTTTTCAGTTTCTATTTTTAATTTTTTCTTTTTGTTTTTTTTTTGTTTTTTTTTCAATTTCTCCCAACTTTTTTCACAAAACGGCCAGTTCTCAAAACCGGCCGTTTTAAAATGGCCCGTTTGACCGGTAAATTTTTTTAAAATTTTAAATTTATTTATTTTGAATTCGCAACTTTAACTATAATTCGAACTTGAATCGAAATGCTTCCGAATAAAATGTTACAACTTGAACACGGACGAACTTAGATAGAGAACTATTCTTTTAACATTTATTTATTTATTTATTTTAAATAAAGAACTATTTCAATAAAAGTGAAATCATATTTATTTTAATTACGGCAACATGAATTTTCTCTCATTTCACTATATATACGGAACACAACATAAAATTGAAAGCATAAACTAGAACAAAAACCATTGACGTAGCCGAACGGAATAATGTTGCATCCAATGGCTTATTCTTCCGTCTCTAGCAGATTCCCATGACATCCATAATGGTGGAAGTGGACATTCATCTATCACGCGCAGCCTAATATAGTGATTGTTATCAACGAATCCCATTGTCCACTCTTCATCTGTCGATGGAGGGTCCGGAGATGGTGAGTCCATTTGTGAACGACACTCCAATGGAAAGTATGTAATACTCCCTACCGCAGCAGAGCAGCTCAAGACCCGTTGGTATGTTGTAGCTGTAAGAAACCCCATATCCGGGAGTGTATACCACCATGGGTTGTTACATGGGCCTGCAAACCAGTTCAAACGATTAGTTATTTCCGTGACCCGTTGTGCCCCCATTTCTGCGACGTAAAGCTCCCTGTGGTTGTTCAACTCCTCCATAAGTTCCTGCCTGACGTCTTGCCACCAGTCTTGTGAACGGTATTGGAGTTGTACTATGACCCTAAAACTGCAGTTTCCATCGGAGACGACATTAGTCCAACCTTTAATGAAGTGTACAGTTTGTTGCGGCATTTGACTCTGGTATCTAAATGATCTACCCGTACTTGCTTGCGAACCTGAACCTGCATTGCTTGGGGTGGAATTCCGTCGAGATTGATTCGCGTGTTGCTGCTCCGAAGCAGATGGGATCCTACTCCATTTTTCTCTAGGTCGCCTACCTCTCCGTTGGTTTACGATTGGCTCCTCCAAGAACGATTGTGACGCCCTCGAATCATCGAAATACGATCTCATTTCCTCCTCCGTGGCAGTCTCGCTGCGGTCCCTTGCCCAGTCAATAAACTGGTCCCGTACACTCTACTGCCTAGTCTCAGGGGGTTCCCCCACGTGAAGAGTTCTCCAGAACACGTTTAGATCGTGAACCGGGTGGACGGTCCTCGTGTTTCTCAACTTGACGGCCAATTGACATGCGCACATTAGTCCAAAACTTGTGCGCAATGTGTGATCGCAATCACTGGGATTAACATCGTCCATTTGTTTCACCATTTTTGTCAATGGAAAGATGTGAACTACAAGCATTCTGTGTATTGGCGACGGTAAGGGGCAATGGAAAGTTATCCGTCGCTCCTTAACGACGGATCGGTGGTCGCCCCTTAACGACGGATCGGTGGTATTTGGCGACAGATAGGGCGTTTTGCCCTATCTGTCGCTAATCCGTCGCCATTTAGTGACGGATATTTATCCGTCGCTAAATGGCGACGGATAATTCTATCCATCGTTAAGTAACGACGGATAGAATTATCCGTCGTTACTTAACGACGGATAGTTATCCGTCCTTCGACTTTTGTTTAAAAAAAAAAAATAGAAATTTAACGACGGATAGATTATCCGTCGTTAAAAAATAATTTAAAAAAAAAACAGGTAGCGACGGATAGCTATCCGTATAGCGACGGATAGTTATCCGTCGCTAATTCCCAGACATAAACGGGCAGCTACTTCTCTTGTCCCCCATTTCTTCTGTGCTTCATTTTTCTTCTTCCCGTCTTCAGCATTTTTGTCTTCCCGGTTCTCTGACCAAACGTCCACCATTCCGGTGAATCTTTGGCTCTTTTCAAAACTCTTTCAACAAGGAACTCGGGTGTCCATTCAATTTCATCGATCTTTGACTATTTTTTCCGCAATTTGAAGATAATGGTCTAAAACCCTACTTTTGTAAATTTGGGACTTTTGCTAATTTCGATCAATTGTATGTTTCTAAACTCATATACTAGCTAGTATAACTCATATTAAGTAGTGGGTTAATGAATTGATTGATTTATTGTGAAATTGATTACTTAGTGTAATGTTTGTAAGTATGGTGTTTAGTTTGATGTTTGTAAGTATGAAGTATGTAAGTATGTAAGGTATGTATGTTATTTATGGTATTTATTTTGATTTAGTTTAATGTTTGTAAGTATGTATTGGATTTGGTTGAGTATTTGGTAATTTATAATTTGTATAAAAAAAATTGGTAATTGGTAATTCGTATAATTCGATGGGAATATATATAAATTGATATTTCGTAGAAAAAATTGGTAATTCGTAATTTATAAATTACAATTTATAATTCGTATAATTGAAATGCTTTTAATTTATAAATTGTTAATTGTAATGGGAATATAATAAAATTGCATGAAAAAAACTTTAAATGTAAAATGTATATAATTCATGAAATTTGGAACGTATTATAATTAACAATGCAATTATAGCCAGGAATTGAAATTGAGTTGAAATTCAATACGATCTAATAAATTCAGATGTGTCAGGTTATATAATCATACAATGAATCCCGATCGTTCATTGTTAATGGCCTAGCAGAGGGACCATTCACATTCCCATCTTACATAGTCAATGGCCTTAGGTTTCATACGATTGACTCTAACACGGCTATGGCTACAAGCAATTCTGGGGAGTGTGTCAGGGGGCAAGATTTAGGACCAGGTATTTGTATGATTTCCACGGGAAGCTGAAACGAATAGTGCGCCTAGAATATCCCGGTTTGCCCTTGAAAAGAACCTTTTTGTTTGATGTTGACTGGTATAATCCTAATCCACTTGGTATGAAGAAGAATGAGCAGTATGAAATGGTTGATATAAACCATCGAAGAGGTACAAAACTAAGTACTAACCATTTATCTTGGCGACTCAAGCACGACAAGTGGTGTTTCTTGAATATCCAAGCAGGAAACGCGACAAGGCGGACTGGTTAGCTGCGATACCTATATGTGCCCGCTCCAAAGTGGAGTACGTTGAGAAAGACGACTCAATTACCAACTCGTACCAAGAAGAGGTTGTCGATGAACAAGCAAAAACTCCTGTACAGGCTCGTGATGAGTTGATAGATCTGCACGAGGACCAGTATGTAGACTTAGACGAGGACGCACAGGGTATGTGAGAAGGGTAGATTATGTATATAACTAGTTAGTTGTTGATAGTACCAAGTATTTGTGACTTACATGCTTTTCAAAATGTATGTAGGTATATACTAACACATTTTTCCTATATTTGTTGCATGTTTTTGCAAATGCCGCGACATAGGCGCCCCACATACCATCCTCCCCCATGCGGCCAGTCAGAGGGTAGTACTAGTCGAGCAGGAGGGTCTAACTCAGAGGAGCAGATTAGTCAGAGCAGCCGCTCTACGGTTCTTGAGACGCCACCTGGTTCAAGCAGGGGCTCGACTCAGATCTTCGAGAACTTACAGGACGACGATTGTCCCTACACCGAGCTCGAGGTCGGGGCTCAGTGGAACGGGAAGCCTGTGTTGTTCCCACTGGGCAAAGACAAGTAAGAATTATGCATTCTTATATATATATATATATATATATATATATATATATATATATATATATATATATATATATATATATATATATATATATATATATATATATATATATATATATATAGATCTAACATACCTTAAGATAATTTATGTCACATCATTGTTATACTATATACTAATTAATATTTTTTTCTTGTATCTTATACATTGATAACATGTTATGGACTTCAGATGTAGCCGCTAAACTCGGCGACATCTTTCGGACCAAGAGGGAGCCCCCGGGGCAAGGGGGCGAGAAGTGGTCGTGCATCTTGGACCGGATGAGAGGCGAGTACTTTGATGAGTTGCGGGTAAGTTTGAATCTGACATTCCTTTATTTTTTGTTATACTCGTTGTTTTAATGTGAGTGGTATGTTAGCCACTGTATGTGAGTGGTATGTTAGCCACAAAACTTGGGTGATATGTTAGTCACCACTGTGTTAGTAAATTTTAGGACAATGTGAGTGGTATGTTAGCCACTATATGTGAATGGTATGTTAACTTGGGTGATATGTTAGTCACCACTGTGTTAGTATATTTTAGGACAATGTGAGTGGTATGTTAGCCACTGTATGTGAGTAGTATGTTAGCCGCTAAACTTGGGTGATATGTTAGTCACCATTGAATATGTTATGTTGTGTTATCTTATTAAATTGATGTCTCGGTTTACATTAAATAATTTGGATGTTGCTGGAATTGGTAATGTAGAAAAAGTACTTCATTCCCAACAGGTTGCTCCACCTTATATGGCCTTGTTTCGAGTCACTGGGGTCAGCTCGATACAATGATATGGTTTGCACTATGAAGAAGATGTGGCGACAAAACAAAAGGCCTGCATGGTGTGATGAGGAGGAGTGGGCGCTTTGGGTGGCCTACTGGACTCGAAATGATGTCCGACAGATTTTGAACATCAACAGAGAGAACCGGCTGACAGAGCCGTCTGAGGGCTCTGCAGAGGGGTGACCATTCACCACTTAAGGTCGCAAGCTGTTCTTACGCATCACGTGAAATCTGTAAGTGTACATCTAATTTGGTCAGTTTATTCGTACATGTGTTTTGTGTTTCATTTCTATACCTTTAATGAGTTCCTAGCTAAATGTTTGCCTTTCATGAGTTCCTAGCTAAATGTTTACCTTTAATGTGTTTTGTGTTTCTGTTGGTCCAGATAACGGCAAAGTAAAAGACTAGAGGGGGGGGGGGGGGTGAATAGTCTTTTAAAACTTTTGTCGATAAAAACTATTTCTCAGATATATGTGTAGATATCTGATACTTAGATTCAGAGCGCGGAAGACTTAAGGTAGATAAGTGCAGAAACAGTTAAAGTGTGTGTGTGTTGCTGAAATGTAAGTACAGAGAAGTAAATAACACAACAAGTATAGTGGTATCTGGAGGTGGCGTAATCCTCCAACTAATCAAATTCGGTCTTTCAAAGACCTAGAATTCACTAGAATAGATAATTGAGGTCACCTTACAAAAATCCTATTCTAAGATTCCTTAAACAAATGGTTCCCAACCAAATGTTCCCCCTGAGTTGTTCCCCGGCTTTCACAGCCAAGTACTTCCTGTACTCAGAAACCTTTTTGAGCTATTCCCTAGCTTCCCAAGCTAAGTACTTCCTGTGCTCAATAACCTTGGAGTTATTCCCTAGCTTCCCAAGCTAAGTACTTCCTGTACTCCACGCCAGTTATGGTGTTGGTTTTGGTTTGAGTTGTCAGACGAGCTTCTTTGTTAACTTTTCAGTTAATCAGATAGCTCTGTGAATCAAGTATACTTAATACATTTTTCAATGTATGGTATCTTGTTCTTTTTACTGACCCAAGTCTTAGATAAATGTTAAAGAGAATGAATCTCAGATACTTGATCTTTCAATTCAACTCTTTCACAGATAGCAGTGCTTGTTTAGGATCAGGACACTTAGAACTTTAGTGCTACTTAAGATCAGGAGCTTTGGTCGCAACAGAAAGCTTTGAGGATAAGTAGTTTGCTTGAGAGAATATGTTGTTTAGCGTGTTTATGGAGTTCAAGGTCTCTTCTCAAATAGTCTAAGTGTTGATATTTATAGATGAATTTGAATGCCGTTGAATAGTATCCGTTAGGCTTAAATCAAATTCAAACTATTGATATCTGTGTACAGTACTGAAGCAGGTTTGTCTTCTTCTTCATAAGGTACCGTTGCTTTTATTCAGACATCTCTGTCCGTGCATTAAATGCATTGTACTGTACTTTTTGTCCTGTAGTGCCAACGGAACTATGCTCAGTATCAGAGACTAGTATTATCTGATTCTTTGCACGTCCTTATCTTCAATCTTCAGATACCACTTTATTGAAACAACTTTGTTGCAATGTATTTCTTTTTCAGAAATGTGGTTAAGGCTCAAGGTATCTGAGAGTAGATATCTGTGGGCACTTTCCCTGTTTTCAGAAAACCTTCTAGTTCTCAGATATCTCTTGTGACACAGCTTGTTTAAGACTATTCGTGTCTTCAAGATATCTGACCAAGGTATCTCAGAAAGCTTTTGATAATCTTGTGCAGTTTCTTCAAATCTTCAATGTCGTTGAACTTGTTCTGCTTGGATGTCTTCTTCTTGGTCTTCTCTTCATAAAATAAAAATTACGTTTTGAGACCTAACATCCTATACAAGATTAGCTAGACTATCATACTTAGTGGGTTTCCTCTTTTACAATGTTCAAGTGAACCAAGAGTACTAATCACCTTTCTGAGACTAAGATAAGTCATCATGTTGCTGATCAAAATCTAAACAGATATTTCTAACAAAATATCTAACAAATTTCCTAACAAATTTCCTAACAAATTTCCCCCTTTTTGATCAGTCAACGATGACTATCTGACCTATTACAAATCTGGATGAGTGAACAATCCAACACTTAATCATTTCTTGATTTTTCAATTCATTCAATTAAGTGCAGAAAGTAAACATCAACCAAATCACAAGGTGTGATCTTTGCTGACAAGTTATCTTTTATAGAATACTATCTGAGAGTAAGTTCATCAGATAAGTTACAATGAAAGATTACAGATAACTTAAATACATAAACAAGTTTAGCTCAGTCAGCAAAAATACAACAAAAATACATAGTAAATTAGGACAACAGGAGTAACCAAGCTCCAAGTAAACATCCTAATAGACTAGTCTTCAAGTCTTCAACAGTATTTCTGTGGATCAGTCTGCAAATTTCCTATCTCCAAACCTTTTGATGTCATCAGAATAATCATAGAGAAGTGTTCTGACGAGCATCTCAGTGTCTCTGGCAAATCCACAGACCTCTTTGTAGGTTTTGGTAGGATTTTTCTTGACAAAATGTTTGACCCACAGATACTTTCCCCACTTCCAGGCATGCTCTATTCTGATATCTGAAAGCTTGAAGTATTCGTAGATAATCCTCAGATATCTGATGTCACCCTTGTATTGATCTTCAGTTAGATAGAACGACTCATAGGGTTCCACAGCGAGTCTTGCTCTTGTGCCTGTTCCGGTGATATTCAGAATTCTGTGCACATCATCTAGCTTTCCATATGGACATTCATCAGAGAGGTCCTTTCTCATGGCTTCAGTTCTCTTGACAACTTCAAAATCCAACCAGGCTTTAATGTGATTGGTGTTGATCAAGGTTGGCTTATCTTTTCTCCATGCCATAAGTTGTTTATGGATTGGTTCTGGAAATCTTGAATTTAACAGTAGATGCTTAAGTTCCAGAATCCAATAGCCATTTTTCTGATTGATGCACCTGTAGACAGAGGAATCATTGTCATTCTTCACATACTCTATTTTGGCTTCTTCTGGCCTGAGTGGAAGTTGACTTTCTCTTTGCTCAGCTCTCAGTCTGTTCCTTCTCTGTCTTGAATTCTCTTTGGGTTTGTTGCTTGAAGAACCACCCTGGATAGACTTGGTATTTCCAGAGAGTGTTTTAGCTGCTAGGGGCTTTGCAGCTATGGGCTCAGTTAGGCTTTCAATTTTCCTTTTTCTGTGAAGAGGAGCTTCATCTTCATCAGTTTCCTCATCATCATCAAGATTAGATCTTATGAGAGTTTTAAAGCCTTCTTCATTGCCCAAGGACTTGATTTGACCTTCTTCTTCTTCAGAAGATTCATCAATCCCTTTAACTTGTCTTCTCCTTGGAGCTTTGGTACTCCTTGGAGGTTTCTGTGCCATGGCCCTTGTTATCATTGTAGTTCCTTGATGGGTTTCGAGCGGCTACTATTTGCAAAGACTTGGCTAGAGGAGGTTCGTTGATTACGAGTGGTGGTGGGAAGTTTTCATGTTTCTTCTTCCTCTCTGAGCCACACCGACTCAGATTTCTTCTTGTTTTCTTCTCCTTCTTCCCATTCCCCCTGACTTTGAGGTCCAGATTTGTACACTCTTTCCCCCTTAGTCATTGTTGGCTGACTCAGTCTCATAAAAGAATCTGAGAGAGAGTTAAAATGCCCTTGTAGGTAGTGACCAACTTCTGAAGTTCGGCTTTGAGCTCCTGATTTTGCTTGATAAGTCTATTGTCCTTATCAGTGAGCTCTGCCAATGGGCCTAGGATGGCATCTACGTTTCCAGCAGTGTAACTTGCCTCTTGGAAAGATTTTTCAGCTAAAGACGCATCATCGTCCCTTATCATTCCCAGATCTTTCTGAGCAATGACTATGCTAGTTGTTCTCTGAGTGATGAGCTCAGTGAACTTTTTCATTTCAGAGGGGACGGAGGCAATTACTTCCTTGTTCTGTGAAGACATCTCCTTTTTCAGATGAGCCAGTACTTGGTATCTGTTCATGTATTCATGGGAGTGGACATTTGGCAGATTGCTGAATATTGCAGGAGCAATCAGCTTCCTTTTCAAGTGAGAAACCGCTAAATGTTCATTGCGGTGCTCTGCCAAAGTCTTGTCTTCTTCATCATCTGAGTAATCAGCCCATTGATCTTCATCCTCTTGGACATTCTCATCGATTGTGTCGAGTCCAGCAACCATCTCAGAGATTAGTTTCTTCCCTTTTTGGGAGGAGTATGGTACTTCCTTTGAAGATGATGCAGCCTTAGCATCATGCTTAATTTCAGATACTTCTTCAGTATCGAGTTCTTTGGTGATGGCATTTACAGCATCCTGTAGCTCTTTAACCTCAGAGTAAGCAATCATCTCTTGCAGATATTGATCTTGTAGTTGGTCAAGCTTGTCTCTGGATTTAGCTATCTGGTCTTCCAGTTGAAGATGGAGCTGTTGTTCTTCTTCCAACAGTTGTCTGAGTTGAGCAGTTCTGGATTGAGTATTCAACAATTTCTGAGCGATTTCCTCAGAATAACCGTTTGTTGGGAAGATGGATGAGTTGACTTTTGAGGAGATGGAGACGGAGATTTCTGTGCTTTCCTCTCAGTTTGCTTTTCAGCAGTTGCGGCATGATTTCTTTGTGAAATTCCTCCGGTCCACAGTGCGAGGCATCATCATCATCCTTTTTGTCGGTGTCATCCTTTTGGTGATGGTCAGTGGGAGGTTCATCGAAGTCGTTTTCGTTTATCTCTTCCTCCTCATCATCTTCAGATACAAGATTGATCACTTCAGGAATAGTGATCTTCTGCCGATTAACCTCTTCTTGTTCAGAAGGTATAAATTGCGATGCAGGCGGAAGCGGCTTGAATGCCATCGTAATCTTGTCGACCATCACTGCTCAAAGGCTTGTATCAAGCGCCACTTCTCCGGAGAAATCCTTATGCAATAAAGTCGAATGGCGTATCGATTCGGTAGGGAACATTGCATGGATATATGTCTCCAAGTCAAGAGCTCTTGCTCGTCTGGTTGGTTGATCTGTGATTCTCAATATTTCAGAGAGATCAGAGCACCTTAACCTTTGCCATTTCTTGAAGCATTGTATATGCTTTGGCAGGGTTTGAGCTTTGAAGAAGGGAAGTAGGTCCCTTTTCTCATCATTGGGAGCCTGCTTTGCACTTGTTTGAGCCTGAAAGAAAGAGTTTTGAGTGAGCTTCAAAACTTTTATAGATATCTGAGTAGAAGTGTAGTTTAGTTTCGAGTTACACGAGTCGTACTTGTGCTCGAGAGACTTGTGCTACTGAGGCAATTGGTGTCTCAGATATCTTGTTGTGAGGTGGAGACTTGGAAGTCTGGTCCTTATCAACCTTTCTTTCTTGAACCTGAGAATTAAAATTATCACAATACTTAGGAAATTTTATCAAGAAAATGTTAAGTGACAAATCAGATATCTGAGAGGTCAATTACCTCCATGGGAGGCTCAGATACTTGTCTCTCAGAGACTTGTGCAGTCTCTGGAATCTTTTCTTATGATGAAGGCCTTAATGCCTCATCAATTTCCATAGGTGCAGGGGATGTCGCAACTCTGTCCCTTTGCACTTCTACTTCTGAGTGAGCCTGTGAGTAGAAAGAATTGAATAATTTAGAGAAGAAGTTTTAGTTAACCCAAGGTGAAGAATATTTATCATTGATTTTCATATACCTTCATACTGGAAGGCTCAATGATTCATTCTTGAAAACCTTGTTGTTTAAGGTCCTTTTCGGCATTTACTTATCTTCCTCTTTCTCGGTTGGAGCTGTTAGAAACATTTACTTTAAGCACATGAACATATGGTGAAAAGTGTTATCTTAAGAATCAATTTATCACCGTGGCATGTGCTCGAGATTTCTTAAGAGGTGAGGTTGGGAACCTCCTTCTCGGTTTTAAGGCAAGCTTCCTCTTGTTTCTGTGTTTCTAACTTAGCCTGTAACAAAGAAATTTTATAAGTAACAAGATATATATAAGCATAAAGTTTCACAAGATGAGAGTTAAACCATTCAGCTACCTGATCCATGTCAGGCTGATTGGTCTCTGAAACTCGTGACCCTTCTATAGTTTGGTCTTCTTGTTCCAGTAACACTTCTTTGTTTGAAGTTTCAGGTACTTCACACCTTTCCTGAGTGTGCAACTCAGTTTCCTCCCGGTTGATCATTACGAGTAGATGTCTCGGTTTGATCCCTCTCATTGAGTTGGGAACCCGCTCTTTGCGAGATTTTCTTGACATCTTGCATTCTTTGGTAATTCAAGATGGAGTTCATTTACCATTTCATCAACCACTTGTGGCTGTTGTGGTTGTGGTTGTTGTGGTTGTCTGGAAGCAGAAGATTGGTCAGTAGAGTGTTCTTCCAGATTTTTAGATGTGGCGTTTCCATCTGCATCTGCCAGCACTAAAATACCACTCATCAGGGCTTTTTGAAGTTGTGCGTAAGAAACGTTCCATGATGATGTGTTTGCACCAACAACCTTTTCTATAGGTGCTTGTTCAGCAACCTGAGGTGTAGGTTTTTCTTCAGAAACCTTTTCACCAGTTACTATTTCAGTAACCTTAGCCCTTTTTGTTCTTTCTAGGACTTGAGAGATGACTAGCTTCTCATCTTCATCGTCAGAGCTCTCATCAGCATTAGGAACTGATTGGTCCATTACTCCTGCGGTTTCTGCAGATAGGGCTTGGTGTTTTTCACCACTTTTGGCAGCATTTATGAGTTCATCAGCAAGGCTTTCTGCAATAGTCTTCACATTTCTGAAAGCACTTTCTCTTGCTGAGTCTACTTGTTCAGTAGTTGATAACTCTTTTGCAGCATTGATGAGTTCATCTGCCTTTATCAGTTCATCGGCAATGCCTGCAGATATCTGAGAATCGACAACCTCAATGGGTATGTCTTCTGATTTGCTAGCAGACTTCTTTCTTGAAGTTCTGGGCTTCTTGGTCGCAACCTTTTCTTCAGATACCTTTTCAGACTTTCGCTTCTTAGAACCTTTACGAGACCGGTAACCTTTTTCAACAAGTTTGTATACTCATATTTGTAGAGTAGGTTACTGTTGGCTATTTCAGCCGTCTCTCTGAGCTCAATGCCAAGCTTCTCCAGCAAGTAGCATATCTTTAGACCATAGCCTACAGTGGCCTTTGGCTCAGCTAGTCCTTTGGCAATTTTTAGGCTCGAAGCCTTGAATCTTCTTCACAAACTTCATGAAGGCGTACTTTCCCCAGTTAAAAGGGTTTTCCAGCCGTTTTTCTTGTTGATTCAGCAAGAACATCATGATCCATCGTTCTTGGCTTATCTGGTCAGCACCTCCTTGTAGACCATCAAAGCATCTGTGAAGAATGCAAGCCAATACATCCCAGTGAACCATCAGATGCCTGGTTCGGATGTCAGCAAGTTTGAACTCAGTGGGTGTATCTGATTTTTCAAGATCACACACGTCACTGTACAGTTCTTTAACACCTTCAAGGAGATCATCGTCCTTGGTGTTTATTTCAAAATCCTTTCCAAGATTTTGAAACTCAAACAACTTACAGAAAGTTGTTAAGTCCAGAAGGATTTCCTTTCCTTGGGTGAGGTTTTGATGAACACTATTGCGGTGCCTTGAAACACAGAAATTATCACAGGTTGTTGTAGAATTCCAACACATCAAGTGATGAGATTCCACTTGGGCGAGCAGATAGAAAACCCTTGATATGTGCCTTTTCAAGCATGTCAAGAATCAATTTTCTGTCGGTTTGGTTTTCAATTGCAGCCGTGAGGTATTCCTCAACCATGGCACCACCCCAAATCATTCCGTGATTTGAAGTCCAATGGTCAGGATTAAAATCTCCTACCAGTCGGTTGTTCACAATAACCAACTCTGGTGCTTGCTTTTCGTGATGCGGTGGAGGATTGAGATTTCAGTGTAGAAGAATTCTTTGGGGCCATCTCTTTATATAGTGTAGATTTGGATTGGTGTTTGAAAGAGATTTGATTTAGTAATTCTTTGCAGAAAAACTTAATCTTGATTTGCAGAGATTGTAGAAGATTTGCAGAGAATCAAGAGAAGGTTTTGCTATTTTTGTGCAAGTCGGAATTTTGGATTAGGCGAAAGTGATTTCTTTTGCCAAAATCCTATATATATAGCAATAGAATCTCAACAGACAAATACATACAAATTGATTTTGTGTGTACGTATCTGTGATTTGCAAGCAGGCGTGAGCAAAAGCTAGTTCGGCATTAAATGCAAAGTGGGCTTTGTCAGAATTTTTACAGTCCACTATTTACTGTGAATTAATTTCCACCGTATAGATCAATCGCTTAATTTCATCAAGGGTCACCATTGCTTCTTCAGCAATGATCGCAATCAACAAGTGTAATTGTGCCCATTTAATGAATTTTGGCTATTAGCTATCTGAATCATGTTTGTGTATGACCAAGAACATTGTTTGCATCTGAATCTGTCTTATACTTAGGATTTTTCCAAGTTTTTCATCAAGATAGAAATAATGCGAATTTCAAGAGAGTAGTTGACTGCAGATAGTTGTACTATTCTCCTTTTGTGTTCACCGTTTATAGAGTGATTCAGATATCTGAGTTCCCGTTTCAGAGATCTTAAGCTGTCTTTTTGCTCTTTAGCCTTTTTGACTTCTGGATACCCGTTCCAGATTTCTCTTTTCTTTTCTCTGGATGCCCGTTCCAGATACCTCTTCTCTGGATGCCCATTCCAGATTCCTGAACTCTTTCAGTTCATTGGTAGTTCCATTAGTCCAAGACTATGTCTTAAGGCTAAGAATCTACTTTCTTGTAGTGGCTTAGTGAAGATATCTGCAAGTTGGTCTTCAGTGCCAATCTTGAGTATCTCTATATTGCCTCTTTCAACATGGTCTCTGATGAAGTGATGTCTGACATCAATATGCTTTGTTCTGGCTTGAAATTTAGGATTCTGTGTAATTGCAATAGCACTTGTGTTATCACAGAAAATGGGAGTGAGTCCATAGTCTTTAAGTTGTTGTTGTATCCACGAATTTGTTGCACAACCAAAGACATATATATTACCTCTGTGGTAGAAGTTGCAATTGAGTTTTGCTTCTTGCTAAACCATGAGATAAGTCTAGTACCCAGAAACTGACAAGTTCCTGAGGTGCTTTTCCTATCAAGCAGTGATCCAGCATAATCAGCGTCTGAGTACCCAGCTAAACTCAATCCGCTTTCTTTAGGATACCACAATCCTACATTTACTGTACCTTTTACATACCTTAATATTTTCATAGCAATGTTGTAATGTGTTTGCATCGGATTTGTCTGAAATCTAGCACACACTCCAACGGCGTATTGAATATCAGGTCTACTTGCAGTGAGGTAAAGTAGTGAACCTATCAATTTCCTATACTTATGTTCTTCAACACTCTTGTCCGATTCAGTATAGGTCATTTTGGTTCCAATGCTCATAGGTATCTTAGCATTCTTTTCAGAAGGCTTAAGATTGAATTTTGTGAGCATATCTTTTGCATACTTTGTTTGACTAATGAATATTCCATCATTGAGTTGCTTGACTTGCAATCCTAGAAAATAATTCATTTCTCCCATCATGCTCATCTCAAACTTACTTTTCATGAGATTTCCAAAGTCATTACAAAGTTGCTTGTCCTTAGATCGAAATATGATGTCATCAACATATACTTGAACTAAGAGTAGTTTCCCATCATGGTTTAAGGTAAATAAAGTTTTATCAACTTCACCTTTCTTGAAACCGCTTTCCAGAAGGTATTTGGTCAAAGTGTCATACCATGCTCTTGGAGCCTGTTTGATCCATCTGAGCTTTACATGGTTTATAGACCATTCTACTTTCTGAGGAAACTTCAAAGCCAGGTGGTTGCTCAACATAAACTTCTTCTACACGTTCACCGTTCAAGAATGCACTTTTGACATCCATCTGATAAACTTTAAAATCTTTATGAGCTGCAAAGGCTAGAAAGAGTCTTATCGCATCCAATCTGGCAACTGGTGCATATGACTCATCAAAATCTAAGCCTTCAGTCTGGGTAAATCCCTTGGCAACCAATCTTGCTTTGTTTCTGGTTATTTCACCAGATTCATTCATTTTGTTTCTGAAAACCCATTTAGTTCCAATCACAGATATTCCTTCCACGAATGGAACTAATTTCCAGACTTTGTTTCTCTCAAATTGATCCAACTCTTCTTGCATTGCAGAGATCCAGTCTTGGTCTCCTAATGCTTCTTCTATATGTTTGGGTTCAATATTTGAGATGAAACATCCAAAGAGAGAATTAGCATTTTCAGCTATTGCTCTCCTAGTCCTAACACCTTGATTAATTGGTCCAATCACATCTTTTGCAGGATGATCCTTGATCCATCTCATCATAGGTCTAGTGCTAGTAGGATCAATATCCAAATGATTTGAATGTGAATCACTGGGATTTTGATTTGATACTTTTTCAGTATCTAAGACATTTTGCTCCTCAGAAGGGCAATTAATGTCTGACACTTGTTCAGCGTTTGAGCTATCTGGAACATGTCTTTCAGAGAGATTATTTCCAGAAGCTTCATGATGAACATCTTCAGTTTCCATTTCTGGAAGTTTCATAGGAAATTCTTCATCATGTTTGTGAGTCATCTTGTTGTTACTAGGCACTTCATGCTTTTCTACGTCAGAGTCATCCTCACTTTCCGTAATGATGTTTCTCCTTTCTGAGGATTCTTCTTTAGAATCCCTCAACATTAGTTCTTTGAACCTTTCTGACAGTTCATCATTAGGAGGTGTTTTCTTGCTTCCTTCATAGAATACAACATGAACTGATTCTTCAATCTTCTTTGTTCTTTTGTTGTAAATTCTGTAGGCTTTGCTATTCGTGGAATAGCCAAGAAATACACTTTCATCTGCCTTTGGTTGAAATATTCTCAGATAATCTTTTCCATTGTTTAGAACAAAACATCTACAACCAAATACTCTCAGATGTTTGATATTAGGGGGTCTACCAACCAAGATTTCATAAGGGGTCTTGTCATGGTGTTTGTTTATCAAACATCTGTTCTGAGTGTAGCAGGCTGTGTTTACAGCTTCAACCCAATAAATTTCACTTATTTCAGTGTCAACTAGCATCGTCCTTGCAGCTTCTTTAAGGGTTCTGTTTTTCCTATCTGCAACACCATTTTGTTGAGGTGTTCTTACAGAGGAAAGTTGGTGTTGTATACCTTTGCAGGTACAAAACTCCTTTATGTACTGGTTGACAAACTCAGTACCATGGTCTGCGATACGATTCAGCAGATACCTTGTCATTTTTCATGACTTCAAGCTTTTTCAGCAAGTTTGGTATCTCCACCCTGGCATCAGATTTGTGTTTCAGAAAGACAACCCAAGTGAATCTTGAGAAGTCATCTACAACAACCAGACCATACTTCTTTCCTGCATAACTAGTTACAGATGATTCAAAAAGATCCATATGTAGTAGTTGCAGTGGTCTAACACTAGAGTGTCTGGTTTTGGACTTGAAAGAGATTTTGGATTGTTTCCCCATCGGACATGCATAACAGATATCATCCTTTCTGAAAGATGTTTTGGGAAGGCCAACCAATAACTCTTTCTTGGCAAGTTTGTTCAGAGTTTTGAAGTTCAAGTGACTCATTCTTTTGTGCCATAACTAGTGCTCTTCTGTGTGACCAGATTGACTCACCATGAGACATTCTTCAGTTGTGGCAGATGCCCAATCGGCAACATAAAGACTGTCTTTCCGCCGAGCAACCAAGACTGTCTGCTTTGACTCATTGTCAATTAGTTTGCAGTATTTTGCTTTGAATTTTATAGTAAAACCTTTATGCATAAGCGGCTCATGCTAAATAGATTATATTTCAAATCCTTAACATGTAATACATCAGTGATTGTTAATGTTCCCAATTTGACGTTGCCAAATCCCAGAGAGGGATTTAATTCTCCTCCAGCAAATCTGATATCTGGTCATGTGTTGCAAGCTTTGTAATCGACCAGATTTGCTTTGTCTCCTATCATGTGCTTTCCGCATCCACTATCAAACAGCCATTGTGCTTTAGTCCAGGAAGCATTCTGCACATAACAGGGAACAGGAGATTAGGTTCTGAATTTCTGATTGGAACCATCAGACTACAGTCTTCCAGTAGGAATCCATTTTTGAATGAATTTCCTTGGAACATTCTTTTGTCTGATAGGAACATAAGGAGGAATTCTGATTGAATGATTATCATTATTAAGAATTATTTTCTTCCTTGGTGTGTTCCTAGGTGCTCCATTTGGTGCTTTCAGATACCTGTCAGGTTTCTGAGTTTACTTTTCAGCAAACTTAGCTTTCCTTGCCAGATTTCTTCTAGCCGGCATTGATTTTCAAAGGTCTTGATTCAACTTCCACTTCTGATAATTGCTTTGAGCAATTCTAGCCTTTAGCCATCGTTCTTGCTCTTGTTTGTATTCATGAGCAAGTTGTTTCCCGATGCCTTTGTAGCCAATACCGTTTCGAGCACTTGAAGCTATCTGAGATCTTTTCTCAGCAGCTTTGCTAGTCTCTGGTTGATCCAATTTCTTTCCAGAAAAAGTGACATGAGAGAATTTGCCAGCTCCTGCAATTCTACCCTTTTGAGAGACATAGCACTGTGGGTGTTTACACTTTTCAGTGTTGTGTTTCTTTTCAGAGACGTGCCCATCAGTTTTATTTTTGACTTGTTTTTCCCACAAAGGTTTAGTCGAATCGCTTTCCTTTGTCAACAATCTTCGTCCTCTGACCGATACTATAGATTGCATGGGAACCATCTTGCTGAGTACTTACAAATGTTCTTCTTTCCTCACTCTTATTCAGAGTGATAGAACAATCTGTCTGTGTATTCAGCCCAAGTCCTTTCTTTTCTGAAGGATCTCTTAAGTAAGATTGTACTTCAGTAAGAGTGTCACTAGCTTTGGCATAAGATTGAAAAGATAATTCTTTCTTTTTGAGTTCCTTGTTCTCAGAAAGAAGATCTTCATATTTCTTTTGTAATTCAGCCATTGCTTCTTTATGTGACTTTTCAGTCTCAGATATCTGAGTTTTGAGAAATGCATTTTCAGCATCCTTTTTCTCAGATATCTTAACTAATTGAGAATTTTCCTTTGCAAGAGAATTCTTTTCTTCTTCAAGATTTTCGGCTCTAGCTCGGATCATTAGAAATTCTCTTTCATAGATGTCAAGATCTTTCCTGAGATTTTCTAGATCTTTTATTTCTTCTTCATCACTTTCATAAGTATAACAAGAAGTATGTGTTACCTCATCAACCATAAGATGATTTCTATGTTAGAGATGTTTGACCGTCAATCTCAAAGAACTCCACACATTTCATTCTTCTTGAGGCCGAAGTCGATTATATCATGAGTAACTCCACATAATTCTGGTGAAGGTAAGATTGAGTCATCTGAATTGTCATCTTCAGAATCTGTCTCATAGTCTAGAGCATCCAGTTGAGTTTGGATTTTCTTTCTTTCTTCAGTTAATAAAGCTTTCTGGCTTCTTCTATCTTTCTTGTCACCTGTCCTTAGTTTGTTGAAGGCAGGACAATCCTTCTTGAAGTGACCAGGTTTCTGACAATAGAAGCAGATATCGTTTTCAATTTCTACTTCCTCAGTACATGATGCTTTTTGAGCTGACTTGTTCAGCGAGCTTTGCATATTTTTGTACTGGTGATAGTTTGAGCCTAGATGCTTTTTCAGCTTCTCTTTGGCTTTTCTTCTCTCAATTTCTCGACTGACATATTTGCTCATTTGCTTTGCAGCAAGAGCATCCTCAGTCTCTTCCTTGCTTTTCTTCTTTTCAGAAGTTCCTTGAGCAACTAGAGCAATATTCTGCAACTTTTCAGTTGTTTGTTCTCTTTGTGTTGTCTCATAATCAACCGTAGCAAGATGTGAGAAGAGTTCCACTGGAGTGATATTTGGCATACCTTGATTAAAATAAAAGAATTTAGTATGCTCCCAGTTGTGGTTAAGACTTCTGACAATAGTCTTAATCTTTTCTGACTGAGAGTATCTGTTGCTTTCCCCAAGTGCTGCCATACCACTCATGAGAGTGGTAAATCTGAAATCAAGTTCTTCCAGAGTTTCAGTGGATCCTTGTTTGAAATTTTGAAATTTCAACTTGAGAACTTCGAACTTGTTTTCTTTGGTTTTCTCAGTTCCGGCACAGATTTCTTCAATCAGTTGCCAGGCAACTTTCGCTGTTTTAGCACCCCACAGTTTACACTGTATGTGCTCAGGTGTAGATCTGATGATGATATTACGAGCTTGACCATCCAGACGATTTCTCTTGGCATCTTTCGATGTCCAGAGTTCTCTGGACTTTGGTTCGTAAATAACTTGACTAGTAGATCTCCCACTTGTTGACGCATCAGTTTGTGAAGATCCTTTGCTTTGATCTCTGTCTCTACCATTAGAAACCTCCATGACTTGTTTAAGTTGTTGAATGACTATTGGGCCATTTTTTATTACTTCGATCATTTCGTCACTTATGGCTTCAAGGTGGAGCATCATGTTATTTTTCCATTTCTCGTAGTTCTCTGGTTTGAGAACGGGTGCATCACTCAGAGACATTCCTGCACACTTAACACACAAATTAAATAGTCCTCGTAAATGGACAAAGTTCCTTCACCTATCTGGGGATCTAGGATCAGTGCAGAAGGCTTGTGAACCTCCTGCTCTGATACCACTTGTTGGTCCAGATAACGGCAAAGTAAAAGACTAGAGGGGGGGTGAATAGTCTTTTAAAACTTTTGTCGATAAAAACTATTTCTCAGATATCTGTGTAGATATCTGATACTTAGATTCAGAGCGCGGAAGACTTAAGGTAGATAAGTGCAGAAACAGTTAAAGTGTGTGTGTGTGTTGCTGAAATGTTAGTACAGAGAAGTAAATAACACAGCAAGTATAGTGGTATCTGGAGGTGGCGTAATCCTCCAACTAATCCACTTCGGTCTTCCAAAGACCTAGAATTCACTAGAATAGATAATTGAGGTCACCTTACAAAAATCCTATTCTAAGATTCCTTAAACAAATGGTTCCCAACCAAATGTTCCCCCTGAGTTGTTCCCCGGCTTTCACAGCCAAGTACTTCCTGTACTCAGTACTCAGAAACCTTTTTGAGCTATTCCCTAGCTTCCCAAGCTAAGTACTTCCTGTGCTCAATAAACTTGGAGTTATTCCCTAGCTTCCCAAGCTAAGTACTTCCTGTACTCCACGCCAGTTATGGTGTTGGTTTTGGTTTGAGTTGTCAGACGAGCTTCTTTGTTAACTTTTCAGTTAATCAGATAGCTCTGTGAATCAAGTATACTTAATACATTTTTCAATGTATGGTATCTTGTTCTTTTTACTGACCCAAGTCTTAGATAAATGTTCAAGAGAATGAATCTCAGATACTTGATCTTTCAATTCAACTCTTTCACAGATAGCAGTGCTTGTTTAGGATCAGGACACTTAGAACTTTAGTGCTACTTAAGATCGGAGCTTTGGTCAATGTAAAAGCTTTGAGGATAAGTAGTTTGCTTGAGAGAATATGTTGTTCAGCGTGTTTATGGAGTTCAAGGTCTCTTCTCAAGTAGTCTAAGTGTTGATATTTATAGATGAATTTGAATGCCGTTGAATAGTATCCGTTAGGCTTAAATCAAATTCAAACTATTGATATCTGTGTATGCGATCTTGAAGCAGTTTGTCTTCTTCTTGAAGGTACCGTTGCTTTTATTCAGACATCTCCGTCATGCGGCATTAAATGCATTATCTTTGTAATTTTTATCTGTAGTGCCAACGAACTATGCTCGATCGAGACTAGTATTATCTGATTCTTTGCACGTCCTTATCTTCAATCTTCAGATACCACTTTATTGAAACAACTTTGTTGCAATTTATTTCTTTTTCAGAAATGTGGTTAAGGCTCAAGGTATCTGAGAGTAGATATCTGTGGGCACTTTCCCTGTTTTCAGAAAACCTTCTAGTTCTCAGATATCTCTTGTGACACAGCTTGTTTAAGACTATTCGTGTCTTCAAGATATCTGACCAAGGTATCTGTAAAACTATTTCAGTAATCTTGTGCAGTTTCTTCAAATCTTCAATGTCGTTGAACTTGTTCTGCTTGGATGTCTTCTTCTTGGTCTTCTCTTCATAAAATAAAAATTACATTTTGAGACCTAACATCCTATACAAGATTAGCTAGACTATCATACTTAGTGGGTTTCCTCTTTTACAATGTTCAAGTGAACCAAGAGTACTAATCACCTTTCTGAGACTAAGATAAGTCATCATGTTGCTGATCAAAATCTAAACAGATATTTCTAACAAAATATCTAACAAATTTCCTAACAATTTCATATGTTCTTCAGGTGTCTTCAGGGGTTCAGAATACCGCTTTCGAGTACTTCAAAAGAGCGAAGCTGAAGAATGACAGATGGGTTGACAGCAAGTCCGAGGCTATTGTGGTACGTTAATTTAGGTTAAAATTCATATTTTTGTAGCACAAGTTATTATAAAAAAACTGTAACTCATGATATCTGCATTTCACGGTTTCAGGCTGAGGTGGAGGCTCAGATTGAGAGGCAGCAGGCCGAAACAGGTGAGGAGCTGACCATTGAACAACAAAACAACATCTTCTTAGCCGTCAACCCAATGGACAACAAAGGCCGAGTATATGGATTGGGTAGTTTCGGCCCTGTGATGACTACTCCTACCTACTCAGCATCCCAGCAATCTAGACATCCGATTTTCACACAGGAGCAGGTCTCGGAGATGGTGCAGTCACAGGTGTCAGAACATGTTGCACGGCTCACAGAGAAAATGGAGCGGCGAGATAGAGCCCTACGGGAGGAAAACGAGCGTCTTGATTCTAAATTGCAGCTTTCATGTCGAGCAAAGACCACCCCGTCCGGTAGTTAGATTTTGATTTGTGTTTTTTTTATACTTTAGACTATGTACGGATATTGATTTTCATTATGGATGGTTTGTTAACTTTTGTAGAATGATTTATGTTTAATTAAAACAATTTTCTTATTCTAGATTTACTATCGGACAATATATTTTGTGAAACAGGTGAAATATGAAAACAGGCTGCAAAATATTAAAAAAAATTAAAAATCTGCTTTTTTTTGCGACGGATAGTTTATCCGTCGCTAAAAAGCAGATTTAAAAAAAAAAAGAAAATTCTGCTATTTTGGCGACGTATAATTTATCCGTTGACAACATAGCGACGGATTAATTATTTGTCGCCAAAATAGCAGATTTTCTTTTTTTTTAAAAATCTGAAAAATCCGCATTTTAGCGAGGGATACAAAGGTTTATCCGTCGTGATTTAGCGCTAAATCCGTCGCGATTTAGCGACGGATAACCTATCCGTCGTCCCACTTCCCGTGGGACGACGGCTTTTTTATCCGTCGCTAAAGACTTGGTGACGGAACGGTACTGTTTTGGTGACGGATAAATCCGTCGCCAAAACAGCAGTTTTTTGTAGTGGTGAAACCACACTTCCCAGCCTACGGAAGATGTGACTTGTTGTGGAATGAGGCTTAATCGTAAGAGATCTCTCAAACTCTGTGCGGATCGCATCAAAATGCATTTCAAGTAGGCCATGCAGCTTCGGGAATGCCCGGTGAAACTTCTGATTTGAAGGACCCAACCACAACTTGTACCTGGCGTGAGCAGATTCGACTCTGCAACCAATTTACAGTGTTGAATGTCAGTTTCGGCATAACTTTAATTATAGGTTAGTAGTGCATTACGAAATAAACTAAGGTACGAGTGGTTTTACGACGATAAATAGAATTACCTGTTGGTCGTGTTTGTCCCGTAGTGTAGGATGTTCTTGGTCCAAGCGTGGACAAATCGCTCATGGTATGGGTCCAACCATGTCCTCCGCACGTACTCCATGACAGCCGGTAGTCTTCGCTAGGCCTCCGCCATTTCTGCAACAACCTGCTCATGGAGTTCCCCAGTCTTTGCATGCACGATGCGATCCCATCTGGATTTTACTGCCCCTTGATACTTTGTGGAACCACACAACTTGTTTACTTTTGCCTGCACATCCTTTGATATGTGCCTCCGACACAGTAGATGTGCTGCTTCTGGAAATACAATATTAATCGCATTCATTGCCGCTAACTCTTTGTCGGTAGCAAAAACCCCCGGTGAGACACCACACTCAGCAAACAACTCCTGCAATTGTGTAAGCCCCCACACATAACTTGGCGTCCCTTCGTTGGAGAGGAAAATGAAAGCTATGTGATAGTTTTGCCCAGTGGATAAGACGCCAATCGGTTCCACCAAAGGCATGTCGTACAAATTTGTCTTGTAGGTTGCATCCATGAGGACAACTTGCGGGAACAAACAGAGCATCTCCCTTTATTAGGATGAGCTGGAAAAATTCCCTCCAATATCTTAGTACCCTGCACTTGCGAGTGTGTAAATATATAATGATGTTTTTCCAACATATGCAAGAAATAATCCATTGGGGGCATCGATTCCATCTCCATACGTTGATATTTCTGGTCAGCATTGTATATGTGTCGTAGGACACTATAGTTGTTTGTAAACTCCTTTTTGAGTTTCCTGAGAATTTCTCTAGGTGTCATTCCGATCGCAAAGATTTCAATCACTACGAACTCTTCGTCATTCGAATCGACGTGCCCATGGGGGTAATTCCCGAGTGCATGATTGTGTTTCTCGTGGCCCTCTCTGATAGCAACTCTCCACTCCCCCGGATACCTCTCATGCAGCTTAACCTGAAATTGACAATTGTGCTTCTTAGTCCCCACTGCATTTCTGGATTTCAATTCGGGTTCGCTTGAAGACGTGTTTCTATAGGCCCCACCACGCTCACAACTCATGTATACGTGTCTTGGTTTCGAATGTGAGATCGCAAAAAATATATTGTTTTCTCGACCAATAGCACGAACCCAAGTTTCTACAGCTTCACGAGTATCAAAACTTTGATTGTTTTAGAAAAATTGACTGCAATCTGGAAAAACAGACGCATCATCAGATGAAATATATGAAATAGGTGAGTCACTCATAGTATACGTGTCTGGGATTTGAAGTGTTTAGAATAGAATATTTGTTTCAATCAAGTGTGGAGTATTTTAAAATGATGGGGGGGGGGGGGGGGAGGGGGGGATTTTATAGAAGTGTAGACATAACGTAAATCGAGAGATTGTGTAAATCGAAACATCCCATAAATCGAAACATCCCATAAATTGAAACATCCCGTAAATCGATACGTCCCGTAAATCGATACGTCCCGTAAATCGAAACGTCATGTAAATCGACACGTCCCGCAAATTGAAACATCCCGTAAATCGAAATGTCCCGTGAATCGAAACATCCCGTAAATCGATACATCCCGTAAATCGAAACGTCACGTAAAACGAAACATCCCGTGAATCGAAACATCCCGTAAATCGATACGTCCCGTAAAATGAAACATCCCGTAAATCGAAATGTCACGTGAATCGAAACATAATGTGAATTGAAACATCCCGTGAATCGATCGAAACGTCTCGTAAATTGATACGTCCCGTAAATCGAAACATCACGTGAATCGAAACATCCCGTGAATCGAAACATCCCGTTAATCGATACATCCCGTGAATTGAAACATCCCGTAAATCAATATGTCCCATAAATCAAAACGTCCTGTAAATCGATACGTCCCGTAAATTGAAACATCACGTGAATCGAAACATCCCGTGAATCGATACGTCCCGTGAATCGATACGTCCCGTAAATCAAAATGTCCTGTCAATCGAAACGTCCCATCAATCGATACGTCCCGTCAATCGAAACGTCCCGTCAATCGAAACGTCCCGTCAATCGAAACGTACCATCAATCGAAATGTCCCGTCAATCAAAACGTCCCGTGAATCGATACGGGATGTCCCGTGAATCGATACGTCCCGTAAATCAAAACGTCCCGTGAATCAAGACATCCCGTGAATCGAAACATCCCGTGAATCAAAATGTCACGTAAATCGAAACGTCCCGTGAATCGAAACGTCCCGTGAATCGAAACGTCACGTAAATTGAAACGTTAGTCCACTAAGCCATCTCCCCCAATTTAAAAAGATAATTACTACGTTACACATAATGTAACGAGTCCGTCCTTTTTTCTCGCCTTTCTCTATTCTATTATATATATAGAGAGAGAGATCTACAAATTAAGAATTAGATATATATAGAGAGGGAGATCTACAAATCCGGAATTTCCCTTATCTACAGGAGGGGCTCGAGCGCGCCTTTGTTTTGTGTTCATTTTGTTCGAAAGGCCCTTCCCTTTCTGATGGCCCGGCTGGGTACTGACCAGACCGGGCCCTTTTTTTGTTCCAACAAATTGGAAATAAAGAATTTTTCTCTTACATATGATTTGAAAATTTTATTCAATTTATTCAATTGAATCTTTTAGCTTAAAGCAAGAACAATAAAGAAGAAAACCTATTTACATTCTTTATTATTGTTCGATTTTCATTTTCCGAACTAAAAAAAAAACATTGTTGAGTCTTCCACAATTCATTTTTTTAGTGTTTTTTAGTGATTCGTATCTATTAAAACTTAGTCCATTTTGATCTCCCCTCGACAAAGCTCAACACTCTTGTTTTTTTTGATGATTCTTTAACGATCCGTTCGAAATTCTCTTGGTCGGCAAAAGGTCCGTTTGTATACAATAATCATATTGTAGCGGGTATAGTTTAGTGGTAAAAGTGTGACTCGTTCTATTAACCCTTTAAAAGTTAAAGGGTCTTTCGGTTTTATTCCATATTCCGATCAAAAACTTTATTTCTTAAAGGGATTGAATCCTTTACCTCTCAATAACCCGTGAATCGAAACGTCACGTAAATCGAAACGTCCCGTAAATCGGAACATCCCGTGAATCGATACGTCCCGTGAATCGATACGTAAATTGAAACGTCTCGTGAATCGAAACGTCCCGTGAATCGAAACGTCCCGTGAATCGAAACGTCCTGTGAATCGAAACGTCCTGTGAATCGAAACGTCACGTGAATCGAAACGTACCGTGAATTGAAACGTCCCGTAAATCGAAACGTCCCGTAAATTGAAACATCCCGTGAATCGAAACATCCCGTGAATCGAAACGTCCCGTAAATTGAAACGTCCCATAAAACGAGGGATTTTGGTTCTATAAATAATATCCTCATCCATCACATTTTTACACCACAACTCTCCATTCAAACGTTCTTCTTCCTTACAACATACTATCAAATACTTAGCAAACTGGTCAGTGTTAAATGTCAGGAATCTGGAAGGTAAAGTTATGATAATACATTAATAAACCGTAGTATATTTGATTGCTCATCTTTCTCTATGAATTCTAACACTCCGACTATTCTCATTTTCCTACAGAAACTCAGTAAGGGCGGTTCATCCAAAGATGGCGATCCTGAAGATAAAAGACGGGGCAAGAAGAACGCAAAGGATATCCCATCGGTACCAGTCGACCAGCATTCTGGACGCTTGAGAGAGATTCGTGGAAGGGAAAGAGGACCCATACCTACTTCAGCCAGAGCTAGAAGTTCCAAATTGATGGCCAATGAAGAATTAAGTTCTGATGATATGGAGAACTTAATAGAGGACTCCTATGAGTCACCCGAAACTATCGACACACAAACAAGGAACATACTTGCAAGTGAAATCCCTCTGCAGCAGGGGGGCAGATGACTTTCGAGACGACACATCGCCTGTAGCGGATAACAATTTTAACACCAATTCGTACCGGCCATCTGCACATTTCAACCATCCCAATTCGTACCGGCATCTCCACATTTAAATGATGATGTCCCTCCATTCAACGTTTCTGGTTATTCTCAAATGAGTGACGACACTGAAGGAGAGGGTGGAAGCGGCCAGCGTGGAGAGTGATGAGACAATATTCTAACGTCTCATTTGGTCCTTTTCAGCGGTCTTTTGTTAGTCTTTGACATTAGTTTTATAGTGTTTTTGTACGTTTTTATGCTTTGGTACTTTGTTTGTGTTTTTTGTGTCTCTGACTAAAGTGGATTCGGAGTTCGGACGAAGAATTGAGAGGCATTTTAGCGTGACTTGCAAAAGTGATGATTTACGGAGCAGTCTAGCCATTTTGTACATAACTCTCTCATATGAAGTCCGATTTACCTGATTTCAGTGGCCATGGAAATATAATTCAAAGGGCTACAACTTTCTTTCCAGAATAGTAGCCAAATTCCTCCTGTAGAAAAAGATATGGACGTCGTAATCTGGCTGGCAGAAAACATCCGCGCAGCGGCGAGGATTTTTGTTCGCCGCCGCGAGAACTTACGAGAGCAGATTTCTGGACCGTCTCCTGGTCGAATTTTACCAGGATTCTCTTCCTTTTTTCTCCTTTAAATAGATTTCTTTCACCATAACTTCATATATAACTTCTTTTACCCTAGATTTACATAAGAAAAAGCTCAAGAACTAGGTTTTAACATTGATTGATTTTTGGAGCTTGGTTTACCTTTTGTAAGAAGCATTGATATCGAATTCTTGGTAATCTTTTGATAACTCTCTATTGTTTATCTTCAATTCGTGTTTTCTTCTGTTTATCGAATTGTATGATCTTGCATGCGATTATCACCATGTTTATGCTTGGAATATTCAATACCTTGACGTCTTTCATCTTTGCTTCCCTCATGAGTAGTTAAATCACTCCGAACACGGTAGTTATGTGATAGTCTGGCATATTCGTTTCTAGGGTTTATCAAAGCACTCATATAGGTTAGTCTCGTATAAAATCTTCGTAAAAACCTTCAATTCGATAAGTCCGTATTAAATTCTCTAAATTGTTCATGTTTAAGGATCGTGAATTGACGACTCACGATTTCTCCAGTATAATATTTTCTAAGAACAATTGGTTGAATCGAATTGATTGATTTGCTGTACAATGACCGTGTGACAAATATGAGTGCTATCCCTAGTTTGAATTAGCATTACTTGATCATTACTGCTGTGTTCATCTTCTTTCTCTGATCAAAACCAGTTTACCTGTTTTCTGTTTTAATCTGTGTTTTAGAAGTACAAAAACCCATATCAATCTGTTTTAAAAAATAATTGATTTCTCTCAATCGTTGTGGTAGCTTGATTAATTCCTTAGCGAATGACTCTGTGGTTTAGCTTTGTCTGTCTATAACAACTGCTTACTACTTAGTTTTCTAAGTATTAATTTGAGCATATCAAATTTGGCGCCGCTGCCGGGGAATTAATTCCTACCGTAGCGTTTTGAGTGTGATTTTTTGTTTGTTTATAGTTTTTATTTGTTTAGCTAGTTTTTTGTTTGTTTTTTGTCGGAACTACTCTTGGTTTCCTGTCTTTGTGTGTGCAGGAACTTATGACAACTGAGAAGCCATACAAATCCCCAATCGTAAAATCAAAAACCTATGGAGAATGGCTTATCGAGCGAGCAATTCGCCAAATGAGAGGAAGTGCTTATGACTTTCGACAATTTTGTGGAGAAAGATTTGACGAAGCATGGTTTCGGTTTCTAGAGCTGCAAGAAGAGTGCATATATGCTGGACTGGAGGATAAGGAATGGATAGGATGTTTCTATTGGGGATTAACCGAGAGTAGTAAAATGATGTTAGATGAAGCTGCAAGACAACCCATAGATGAGTTCGAACTTGGACAATTCTTTGAGTTTATCAATCCGCAGGTTTGTATTTATAAAGAGACGATGTTGTGGCATGAGAACATCGAGCGTGAGAAGACAAACTGCCTTGCTGAGCTAACTTTCGAATCTGCCCCCAGAAAACAAGATGAAATACGTTCTACCCCATTACCTGCTTGTGATCGCACGTATTGGTTCCATCACATACATTGGATTGCCTAGGGAGTTTCGACTCAATTTCTCATTTTTATTTTCCCTCTGTTTTCCATAGTTATTTTTTAGTTTTTAAATTTTCTGATTTGTTTAATTTTAGTTTGCAGGGAATCATGGAATTGTTAGAGAACTTGAGGAGAGGAGCTAAGGATGGCTCACAAAATGCTGAGGATACCGGAAAGGATGCAAGGGATTCGTTCCCATTTGATAATGGATAGCAGCATTCCCAAAAAAGTCGAGCCAACAACTATAATAAAAGGCACTTCCCGGGAGGCAACCCGGGGGTAAGTTTTCTTTATTATCAGTTTTTTATTTTTTCTTTTCTGTTCCTTCGCTTGCTTAAACTTGAAACTCGAGGACGAGCTAAAATTTAGGTTTGGGGAGGAATTTTATGTGTTTTGTGTTCGGTTTTATCGCTTTCATAGTGGTGGTCGGTGAGCCACATAGGATTGCATATCTTTTTGCGGCTTGTGTGCCTTATTTGTCTACGTGGGGTGGTATGTTAGCCACTTTTATGTGTTTGTTTTGTTTTCTCAAAAAAAAAAAAAAAAAAAAAAAATTCGAAATTTCGCCCTCGCCGCGTCGAGATAAGTCGAGAGGACGGGATTTAGTTTCGTAAGTTTTCGCCGTGGCGAGATTTATTCTTCACCGCGACGAGAACCTGCGACTATATATATATATATATATATATATATATATATATATATATATATATATATATATATATATATATATATATATATATATATATATATCTGCGATAAAGAAAACTCGCCGCAGCGAGCCTTCTCTTCGCCGCGGCGAGAGTAAAAAAAAAAAAAAAAAAAATCCTGCTCTTTTCTTCTTCTCATCCCTTTTGATTATTTCCCCAATTTCAAGTTTCTTACACCACTCTTTTGTGATTTAAAGGTACTTTGGCTTGAAAACTTCTTTCTTCCATTAATATCGAGTTTTACTTGATTTACTTGGTTGATCGTCGTTAGTTCCTAATTATTTACTCTTGTGGGTTGATTGCATAATACTAAATGTTTGATTGCTTCTTGCTTTTAGATTCACTTGTTTGATTGTTCAATTGCACCCCACTCAAAATTTTGCCACATTGTACCTATTTTGCATTGCTTATGACCTTTCTTATGATTGTGATCTTAGCTGCATTGAATCGAGTTTTGATATGGAGTATTGAATTGGTTTGGGGATATTTCTGTATTCCCCTGCTTCTGACTGATGATCTTGTTTTGGTTTGGGGAAGTAGTAATCTTACTCTTCTCCCATATTACTATCTCTTACACCGGTTTTGCAGGCAACATGCTAGCAGAATACAGGTACCAGCAGAAGGAGGAGCGAGACAGGAGAGTAGATGCTAGAGAGCAGCGTGAGATTGAGTGCTTGGAGCTGCAGGCCACACTATGGAAGGCACAATAGGATTTTTGTGAGCAACGCTTCGGTGGAGGCGCTTCTAGATCATCTTTATTCCACCTTCGGAGACATCGCTATGGTTAGTCATTCTATACAGTCGTTTTTTCTTACACTATTCATTGCTAGGGACTAGCAATTGTGTTGGTTTGGGGATGTTGTCGTGTTGTCGACTATATCATGAGCTTATGTTGTCTCATACATTGTTTCCTGCTATTTTACTTCTGTTTCTAGAGTCTTTCGTGAGTCTGAGTTGTTCTTCCAAATCGAACGTCTATTTTAGATGATAAATTTGCTTGCTGCTTATGTTTTGTATGATATTTAATTGGAAGTTGTTTAGTGGATTTAAAATTTTATAAGTATTTTTCTCTTGTAAATAGCAAGTATGTGTAGCTCTTTGGTCCAAAAAGCCGGTGAGAAACCTTTAGACGATGAAAAAATATTGTACCGACACCTGTGTGATTTATTCGGGAAGTGCAAACGCCCTTGTTTGCGCCTCATCATGCTCATGTGTACTCCGTGTAAGTTAAGTATGACGAACGGCATGCTCTTCATGATCTATTTTATCGATGTCAATCCATTACAAAGAACCGGTTTGGGGAGAAGAATTCTGCTGTGCTGATATGTTTAATTTATACTTGTAATCTGTATTGCTTCCCCTGATTAGCTGAATTGTCTCAGAGTGTATCTATGGTGCTTGCATGAGTTATTTGAGGCACTTTTGTGATGAAAGTCACCTTCCTTTCTCTTGATATTCTTGAGTGATTAACCCACTGGACACTTCCAGAGTGTGAGAGAGAGTTGCATAGGATCCTTTTGTGAGGGATTAGCGAGTTAGACTTAAGTGCTATTTACTTGACAAATTTTCTTGTTTGATTTTATGTGCACTATTCTACCAAGGTTAGTTGAGTGCAAAACCTTTGCAATTTGTGAATTTAATGTTTACAATGGTAGATTCGGTCACTTGGGAGTTCAACTCTTTTATGTGCTTCTTGTTTGTTTTTATTTCGAGTCTAGTTTGTTTAGGTTGTGTGTTTGCTCGAGGACGAGCAAAGGTTCGGTTTGGGGATTTTGATGAGACAATATTCTAACGTCTCATTTGGTCCTTTTTAGCGGTCTTTTGTTAGTCTTTGACCTTAGTTTTATAGTGTTTTTGTACGTTTTTATGCTTTGGTACTTTGTTTGTGTTTTGACATTGATTTACATATATAACTTCATATATAACTTCATATATAACTTCTGTTACCCTAGATTTACATAAGAAAATGCTCAAGAACTAGGTTTTGACATTGATTGATTTTTGGAGCTTGGTTTACCTCTTGTAAGAAGCATTGATATCGAATTCTTGGTAATCTTTTGATAACTCTCTATTGTTTATCTTCAATTCGTGTTTTCTTCTGTTTATCGAATTGTATGATCTTGCATGCGATTATCACCATGTTTATGCTTGGAATATTTAATACCTTGACGTCTTTCATCTTTGCTTCCCTCATGAGTAGTTAAATCACTCCGAACACGGTAGTTATGTGATAGTCTTGCATATTCGTTTCTAGGGTTTATCAAAGCACTCATATAGGTTAGTCTCGTATAAAATCTTCGTAAAAACCTTCAATTCGATAAGTCCGTATTAAATTCTCTTAATTGTTCATGTTTAAGGATCGTGAATTGACGACTCACGATTTCTCCATTATAATATTTTCTAAGAACAATTGGTTGAATCAAATTGATTGATTTGCTGTACAATGACCGTATGACAAATATGAGTGTTATCCCTAGTTCGAATTAGCATTAATTGATCATTACTGCTGTGTTCATCTTCTTTCTCTGATCAAAACCAGTTTATCTGTTTTCGGTTTTAATCTGTGTTTTAGAAGTACAAAAACCCATATCAATCTGTTTTCACAAATAATTGATTTCTCTCAATCGTTGTGGTAGCTTGATTAATTCCTTAGCGAACGACTCTATGGTTTAGCTTTGTCTGTCTATAAAAACTGCTTACTACTTAGTTTTCTAAGTATTAATTTGAGCATATCAGAGAGGAAGCTCCTAATAATGCTCTTAGGAATATCTGTTTAGATTTTGATCAGCAACCTAATGACTTATCTTAGCTCAGAAAGGTGGTTAGTACTCTTGGTTCACTTGAACACTGTAAAAGAGGAAAATCACTAAGTATGATAGTCTAGTAAATCTTGTATATGATGTTAGGTCTTTGAATGTAATTTTTATTTTCTTGAAGAAGACCATGAAGAAGGCATCCATCAGGAGAAGCTCAACTTTAAAATGAAGTTTTGAAGACTACACAAGATTGCTGAAGACAAAGGTTATCAGATACCTATGTCCAGATATCTTGAAGAAACAAGTGTTTCAATAAACAAGTGTTGCAAAAGATATCTGAGAATATAAGGTTTCTGAACGAGGTAAAGTGCCTACAGATATCTACACTCAGATACCTTGGATAAAGATTATGTTTCCGGGAAACAATATATTTTTAACAAGTGGTATCTGGAGTTGTGATAGTCTCTGGAAAAGGACGTGCAAGGCTTCAGAAAGCATGCATAGTTCCGTTAGCACTACAGGACAAAGAATAGTACAATGCATTAAATGCGCGGACAAAAATGTCTGAACAAAAATGGCAGTCTCTGAGAAGAAGACAAACGCACAACAGTACTATACTCAGATATCAGTAGTTTGAATTTCATTGAGCCTAACGGATACTATTCAAACGGCATGATTTTCAACTATAAATATCAACACTTAGAATGCCTGAGAACACACACGGAACTTACACCAAGAACACTGAATACTAACACAAGCTCTCTCAAGCATACTACTTACCTTCAAGCTTTCTGTTGCGACCAAAGCTCATGATTCTAAGTAGCACAAAAGTTCTAAGTGTCCTGATCCTTAACAAGCATTGTTATCTGTGAAGGAGTTGAATTAAGATTTCATATCTGAGATTCATCCTCTTGAACACTTATCAAAGACTTGGGTCAGTAAAGAATAAGATACCATACATTGACAAGTGTATTAAGTATACTTGATTCATAGAGCTATCTGCATAACTGAACAAGTTATTAAAGAAGCTTACCTGACAAACTACCTTAACCAACAACTTAATTATCGGCGTGGAGTACAGGAAGTACTTAGTTTGGGAAACTAAGGAATAGCTCAAAAGGTTTCTGAGTACAGGAAGTACTTGGCTGAGAAAGCCGGGGAATAACTCAGGGGGAACACTTGATTGGGAACCTAGTGTATTTAGGAATCGAGAGAAGATACTTGTAAGGTTACCTCAATTATCTGTCTTAGTGGATTCTAGGTCTGAGAAAGGCCGAAGTGGATTAGTTGAAGGATTAGGCCACCTTTAGATACCACTATAAAGACTTGTGTTATTTACTTGCTGTCATTTATTACTTGCTTTATTTACCTTGCTAAGTATTTACACATATCTTGCTGAGCACGTGCACTTATCAAAAAAAGTCTTCCGCTCTCTGAAAATAAGTATCAGATATCTTCACAGATATCTGAGAAATTGTGTTTATCGATAAAAGTTTGAAAAAGACTATTCACCCCCCCCCCCCCCTCTAGTTTTTTACTTTGCCGTTATCTGGACCAACAAGTGGTATCAGAGCAGGAGGTTCCCAAACCTTGTGCACTGAACCTAGATCCCAGATAAGTGCCCACTAACTGCTTTTCACCTACACTTGATTTGTTTGTTTAGTGTGTTTGCTGTAGGATGTCTTTAAGTGACGCCCCAATTCTCAAGCCAGAGAATTATGAGAAATGGAAGAACAACATGATGCTCCACCTAGAAGCCATCGGATTTGAAATGATCGACGTGATAAAGAATGGCCCCATAGTCATTCAACAACTCAAGCAGTCATGGAGGTTTCTAATGGTAGACAGAGAACAAAGTGATGGGTCTTCATGCAGAATCGTTAACGATTGGGAGACCTACGGTCAGAGTTATTTACGAGCCAAAGCCCAGAGAGCTCTGGACATCGGAAGATGCCAAGAGAAATCGACTGGATGGTCAGGCTCGCAATATCATCATACGTTCTACTCCAGAGCACATACAGTGTAAACTGTGGGGTGCAAAAACGGCGAAAGTGGCCTGGCAACTGATTGAAGAAATCTGTGTCGGCACTGAGAAAACGAAGGAAAATAAGTTCGAAGTTTTGAAGCTCAAATTCCAAAACTTTAAACAAGGTCCCACAGAAACTCTTGAAGAACTAGATTTCCGGTTTACAACACTCATGAGTGACATAGCTGCACTTGGTGAAAGTAATAGATATACCCAACCAGAAAAGATTAAGACTATTGTGAGAAGTCTAAATCATAACTGGGAGCATACAAAGTTTTTCTACTTTAACCAAGGAATGCCAGATATCACTCCAGTGGAACTTTTCTCTCACCTCGCCACTGTTGACTATGAGATAACTCAAAGAGAACAAACAACTGAAAAGTTGCAGAATGTTGCTCTAGTTGCCCAAGGAACTTCTGAAAAGAAGGAAGGCAAGGAGGTGACTGAGGATGCTCTTGCTGTAAAGCAAATGAGAAAATATGTCAGTCGAGAGATTGAGAGAAGAAAAGCCAAAGAGAAGCTGAAAAAGCATCTAGGCTCAAACTATCACCAGTACAAAAATATGCAACTGTCAAGCTCGCTGAACAAGCTGACTCAGAAAGCATCTAGTACTGAGGAAGTAGAAATCGGAAACGATATCTGTTTCTATTGTTAGAAACCTGGTCATTTCAAGAAGGATTGCCCTGCCTTCAACAAACTAAAGACAGGTGACAAGAAAGATAGAAGAAACTTCAAGAGAAGTCAGAGAGCTATGCTCACTGTAGAAAGCAAAAAGATTCAACTCCAACTGGATGCTCTAGACATTGAGTCTGATTCTGAGGATGAAGACTCAGATGATTCCACACTGCCTTCTCCAGAAATGTACGGTGTTTCTCATGAAGTGATTGACTTTGGTCAAAAGAAGAAAGAAGTGTGTGGAGTGGCTGAAGAAATCTTTCCAGATATCTCCAACATTGAACCTTGTCTAATGGCTGATGAGGTAACACATACTTCTTGTTATACATATGACAGTGATGAGGAAGGAATCAATGATCTGGAACAAAATCTCAGAAGAGAGCTTGATCTCTACGAAAGAGAGTTTCTAATGGTCCGAGCTAGAGCCGAAATCTTTGAAGAAGAAAAGAATTCTCTTGAAAAGGAAAATTCAAAATTACTCAAGATATCTAAGGAAAAGGATGCCGAAATTGCATCTCTCAAAGCTCAGATATCTGAGACAGAAAATTCACATAAAGAAGCATTGGCCAAACTCAAAAAGAAATGTGAAGATCTTCTTTCTGAGAATGAAGAACTCAAAAAGAAAGAACTATCTTTTCAATCTTATGCCAAAGCTAGTGACACTCTTACTGAAGTACGATCTTATTTAAGAGATCCTTCAGAAAAGAGAGGACTTGGGCTGAACAAACAAACAGATAGTTCTACCACTATGAATAAGAGTGATGAAAGAAGAACATTTGTCAGTACTCAGCAAGGTGGTTCCCAAACAACATATAGCATTGGTCAGAAAACTAAGGTTGTTGACAAAGGAAAGGCAGTTGCGACCAAACCTTTGTGGGAAAAACAAGTCCCAAGGAAAACTGTTGAGAATGTTTCAAAAAAGAAACATAGAACTGAAAAGTGTAATCACCCACAGTGCTATGTCTCTCAGAAAGGAAGAATTGCAGGAGCTGGCAAATTATCCTATGTCACATTTTCTGGAAAGAAAATAGACTACCCAGAGACTACCAAAGCTGCTGAGATGAGAACTCAGATAGCACCAGGTGCTCGGAATGGTATTGGCTATAAAGCCATCGAGAAACAACTTGCTCGTGAGTATAAACAAGAGCAAGAACGTTGGTTAAAGGCTAGAATTGCTCCCAGCAATTATCAGAAGTGGAAGATGAGTCAAGCCACTGAAAATCTGAATGCCAGGGCTAGAAGAAATCTGGTTAGGAAAGCTAAGTTTGCTAAGAAGCAGACTCGAAAACCTGACAGGCATCTAAAAGCACCAAGGAACACACCAAGGAAGAAAATAGTTCTTAATAACAATGATACTAATCATTTAACTAGAATTCCTCCTTATGCTCCTGTTAGACAAAAGAATGTTCCTAATAAATTCATCCAAAAATGGATTCCTACTGGAAGATTCTTTAGTCCAGATGGTTCCATTGTTGGTATGAGAACCTAATCTCCTGTTTCCTGTTATGTGCAGAACACTCTAAAGACTAATCTAAAGTGGCATTTTGATAGTGGATGTGGGAATCACATGACAGGAGACAAAGCAAATCTGATTAACTACAGAAAATGCAATGATGGACCAATTATCAGGTTTGCTGGGGGAGATGAAAATCCAACCATAGGATTTGGCAATCTAAAGTTTGGAGCCCTTACAATCTCTGAAGTACTACATGTAAAGGGATTGAAATATAATCTCCTAAGCATGAGTCAATTAGTAGACAAAGGGTACACTGTCAAGATCAAGTCCAAACTATGCAAAGTGATTGACAATGAGTCAAAGCAGACAGTCTTGGTTGCTAGGCGAAAAGGAAATCTTTATGTTGCTGATTGGGCATCTGCCACAACTAAAGAATGTCTCATGGTGAGTCAATCTGGCCACACTGAAGAAAATTGGCTATGGCATAAAAGAATGAGTCACTTGAATTTCAAAACTCTGAACAAGCTAGCCAAGAAAGAATTGGTGGTTGGTTTACCCAAAATGGCATATAGAAAAGATGGTATATGCTCAGCTTGCCAAATGGGAAAACAATCCAAAACATCTTTCAAGTCTAAAACTAGACATTCCAGTGAAAGGCCACTGTAAATGTTACATATGGATCTTTTTGAATCCTCTGTAACTAGTTATGCAGGAAAGAAGTATGGTCTGGTTGTTGTTGATGATTACTCAAGATTCACTTGGGTTGTTTTTCTCAAACACAAATCTGATGCAAGGGTTGAGATACCCAACTTGCTGAATAAGCTCGAAATCATGAAAAATGACAAGGTATCTGTAATCAGAACAGACCATGGTACTGAGTTTGTGAACCAGTACATAAAAGAGTTTTGTACCTGCAAAGGTATACAACATCAACTATCTTCCGTAAGAACACCACAATAAAATGGTGTTGCTGAAAGGAAGAATAGGACCCTAAAAGAAGCGGCAAGAACAATGCTCGCTGACACTGAAATAAGTGAAATCTATTGGGTTGAAGCTGTACACACAGCCTGCTACACTCAAAATAGATGTTTGATTAACAAACACCATGACAAAACTCCTTACGAGCTTTTCTTTGGTAGATCCCCTAGTATCAAACATCTAAGGGTGTTTGGTTGCAGATGTTTCGTTTTTAACAATGGAAAAGAGTACTTGAGAACATTTCAACCAAAGGTAGATGAAGGAGTATTTCTTGGTTATTCTCTGAATAGCAAAGCCTATAGAATCTACAACAAAAGAACGCAAAAGATTGAAGAATCTGTTCATGTAGTTTTCTACGAAAGAAACGAGAAAATACCCTTGAATGATGATCTCTCAGATAGGTTCAAAGAACTGATGATTAAAGATTCTGAAGAAGAATCCTCAAAAGAAAAAAATTCTGTCATTCACTTAGAGGATGAATCTGACGATGAAAAGCAACCATTGCTTAGTAACAACCAGATGACTCTAAGACATGATGAAGAATTTCCTATAAGAATTCCAGAAATGGAACAGGTTACTGAGAACCTTCATCATGTAGAGGTTTCTGAGAATGAGATTGCTGAAAATCAAATTCCAGATATCCCTAACACTGAAAAAGTGTCAGATATCCATGGCATTTCCCATGTGTCAGATATCTCAGATACTGCACAAGTATCCCATCAAGATCATATTGATTCACATTCAGATCAAAATGATATTGATCCTACTAGTTCAAAACCCATTATGAAATGGATAAGAAATCATCCTGCAAAAGATGTGATCGGTCCGTTAGACCAAGGAGTTAGAACTAGAAGAGCAATCGCTGAAAATGCAAATTGCCTCTATGGATGTTTCATCTCAAATATTGAACCTAAAACTATAGAAGAAGCATTAAAGGATCAAGATTGGATCTCTGCAATGCAAGAAGAGTTGGATCAATTTGAGAGAAACAAAGTCTGGAAACTGGTTCCATTTGTTAACGGAATATCTGTAATTGGAACCAAGTGGGTTTTCAGAAACAAAATGAATGAGTCTGGTGAAATAACCAGAAACAAAGTTGGTTGCCAAGGGATTCACGCAGACTGAAGGACTAGATTTTGATGAATCTTATGCACCAGTTGCAAGATTAGATGCAATAAGACTCTTTCTAGCCTTTGCAGCTCATAATGACTTCACAGTTTATCAAATGGATGTCAAGAGTGCATTCCTAAATGGTGAACTTGCTGAGGAAGTCTATGTTGAGCAACCAACAGGCTTTGAAGTTTCCTCAGAAAGTAGGATGGTCTATAAGCTTCAGAAAGCTCTGTATGGACTAAAACAAGCTCCAAGAGCATGGTATGATACTTTGGCCAGGTACCTACTAGAAAGTGGTTTCAAGAAAGGAGATGTTGATAAAACACTCTTCACATTGAACCATGATGGGAAACTACTTTTGGTTCAAGTATATGTTGATGACATTATATTTGGATCTAAAGACAAGCAACTTTGTGAAGACTTTGCTGAACTCATGAAATGTAAATTTGAGATGAGCTTGATGGGAGAATTGAATTACTTCCTAGGGCTGCAAGTCAAGCAACTCAATGATGGAATATTCATTAGTCAAACAAAGTATGCAAAGGACATGCTCAACAAGTTTAATCTAAAGCAATCTGAAAAGAATGCTAAGATACCTATGAGCATTGGAACCAAAATGACCTACACTGAATCTGACAAGAGTGTTGAAGAACACAAGTATAGGAAATTTATTGGGTCTCTACTGTACCTCACTGCAAGTACACCTAATATTCAATATGCAGTTGGAGTGTGTGCTAGATTTCAGACAAATCTAGTGCAAACACACTACAACATTGCTATGAAAATATTAAGGTATGTAAAGGGTACTATAGAAGTTGTATTGTGGTATCCAAAAGACATTGGATTGAGTTTGGTTGGCTATTGAGATGCTGACTATGCTGGATCATTGCTTGATAGAAAAAGCACCTCAGGAACTTGTCAATTTCTTGGTGCCAGATTGATATCATGGTTCAGCAAGAAACAAAACTCAATTGATACATCTACCACAGAGGCTGAATATATTGATGCTGGGTGTTGTGCTTCACAAATATTGTGGATACAACAACAACTCAGAGACTATGGACTCAATGAAGAGAAAACTCCTATTTTCTGTGACAACACAAGTGCTATTGCCATAACTCAGAATCCCAAGTTCCATGCAAGAACAAAGCACATTGATGTTAGACACCACTTTATTAGAGACCATGTTGAAAAAGGCAATATAGAGATACTCAAGATTGGCACTGAAGACTAACTTGCAGATATCTTCACTAAGCCACTACAAGAAAGTAGATTCTTAGCTTTAAGACATAGTCTTGGACTAATGGAGCTACCAAAGAACTGAAAAAGTTCAGATATCTGAAGAAGATATTAAAAAAAAAATCTGGAACGGGTATCCAGAAAACAAGGTATCTGGAACGGGTATCTAGAAATCAAAGGCTAAAGGGTAAAATGGCTATTTGAAGATTTCTGAGACAGGCACTCAGATATCTAGATTACTCAGTAAGGGGGGACACAAAAGAGAATAGTACAACTGTTTGCAGTCAACTACTCTCTTGAAAATTGTATTATTTCTATCTTTGTGTAAAACTTGGACAGATACTAAGTGTGAGATAGACTCAGATGCAAACAATGTTCTTAGTCACACAGAAACGTGGTTCAGATAGCAAATCGCCAAAATTCATTAATTGGGCACAATTACAATTGCTGATTGTGATCATTGCTGAAAAGCAATATTGACCCCTGATGAAATGGGCGTTTGATCTTAACGGACGAGATTATTTCTCTGTAAAATAGTGGACTGTAAAAAACTCAGACGTGACCCAATAAGCATTTAATATCAAATAAACTTTTACCCACGCCTATCTGCAAATACACAGATACTTACACACAAAATTAATTTTGTTAGAATTTAGGATCCCAGATTGGTACTTGAAACAAGATCAATAGATAATGTTACCAACAATGTTGTTCCACATTGTCTTCAACATAGCAAACAGATGGCAGCGGATGAATAAGAATGAAACTTCTATTACCAAGCCAATATATAGAAAAATATATTGGCAGCGCCGTAGCCAAAATATCTACTGACAGGAAAAGTAGATCTAATCAAGTGGGTTTAATACAATCACAGACGATGGATTAAACAACCAAAACTAGCCCTAGAAGAACCAACAGTAAAAGATATTCTAGGTCAATGTTTGAAAGAGTTATTCCAACAATGAATACTCTTAGACAAACTCTAAAGCTAGCAGAAAACAAGAAGCCTAAACTCTTTTAATAAAATCTCGATTGATCATCAAGACAGGCTCAATGATTGCTCGGCTGAATCCTTGTATATATACTTGAGATATCGACAGCTCCCATCCAAGTCGAAAGGCAATAGGATCTCAGCAAAGGCAATTTTCCATGTTCTTGTTTTCTTCAATAATCAGCTAGAAGGAAATTCCCATATTAGTGTCTTCAACAATATATTTCCTTCTTGCTTTCTTCAACAATATTCTTGAAAGATTCTCTCTTTAGATTGCATTCCTTATGTCCAAAGCAACTCAAACTCTTTCCTTATTCCTGCAGAAATTCGAATTGATTGCTTCCAGTCCAAGTCATCAATCCAATTGGCCTGCTTGTTTCTATGTTGTCTGCTGTTGTCCGTAATGTTGTTCCAACATTGTATCGGCACTATTTCGCAATGTTGCACAACATTGAAATCCTGCAGTTCACAAACAACAACAACAAACACAAACATTGAACTGAATCATGAAAGATAAGATTAACTAATCAAGTGCAACTTGCATTTTCAATCTCCCCCTTAATCTTAGTCTTTCATCAAGCAATAGCATTCCTTTGGGCTCATTGATTCCTTTTGATCCAATAAGCATGTTTGAGCCCAACTTGATATATCCTACAAAATATTCATAGAAAAACAACTACAAACATTGAACCGGTTATGTTACAAAGAAAGGTTGAATTACTAAACAAAGTGCACTAAATCGCACTTTCAATCTCCCCCTTAATTCTGATCTTTCTTCACACAACCTAAAACCAGTTTGTTAGTCAAATCGAGCAAGCAGGATTTAAACAAGTCAAGAGGAATCCTTTGTTGGGAACTGAAAGATAAAGTGCAATCGATCAATGCTGATGGACAATGTTGAGTCAACACAGAACTCAACATTGCTGTAAATATGCACTTTCAAAATTCCCTCTTATGTCTTTGTCTACTCATCTCCTTTGAACTCATCATGGGCATCATATCATACTTCTTTTGACAATTCCTGCACTCAGTAGTTAGTGAATAAAGACAAACTTGCGTAGAATCGCAGTATAAGTGCAGTAAACAAAGTCGTCTGCAATGTTGACACAACATTGCAGTCAACACTGCACTATTCAATCTCCCCCTTTGTCTTTCTTCACAAAAACACACCTGAACAAACTTGTTAGAAACAAACAACAAAAACACACCTGAACAAACTTGTTAGAAACAAACAAATATAACAGGCATGAAACTACAGAACTCCCCCTCAACAGTATACGAGAGCAATATAACAAAATAAAGTATGTTAGCTTTTTGTTCAATCTCTTCTCTTCTCCCCCTTTTTTGAGAAGAAAGATATCTCTCAGATTATTCAACCAAGTTCACAGAAGGAGACAAGAAGACATGCAATGAGTTGTGGACTAGGACCTGCAATAAGAACTGTGCAATGTTGGAGAATGATGTTGAAAACATTGAGTTCAACACTGGCAGCCAAGGTGATAGCAGAAGCAGGAAGAGAATTTGGATCGGCTGGAGGGCAGTAATCAGGAATAGAGGTTGGATTAGCTGAAGAGCAGTGTTAGGATAAGAGTGGATGGTCATGATGGGTGTTGTTGGGTTTGCCTTAAAAGATCCTGCAAATATATGCCAATGCTACAGAAACTGTGCACAACTGTTAATAAAAGATTAAAGTTGCAAGTAAAACAGTTATCCGTCAAGTCATAGTAATTAGATAAACAGATAAACCCTAGGGAGGTTGACACTAAAAATCTTGATCTTAAATAATGACTTGAAATGCAAGAACAGGAAAGCAAAAACCCCAAACCCCAATGAAACACCTTAGACCTGAAACACCTCAGACCTACTCCCCCTCAAACCCAAAAACACACAGAAAGGTCAGATAGAGAAGCACATATAAAAAAGAGCAAATATAAGTCAGAAAGTACTCCAAGGATGTAATGATGACCAGCATGTTGACTCAACATTGATGACAACATCGGAAAATCGACCACTCTTAATGTAAGTCACCAGAAACCAAGTCTCAAATGTGCGATTCGATTAACACCACCGATCTTTGCAGTAAAGACAGAGAAAGGAATACCAAAGAAACACACTCAACATTGCCTCAAGAAGTAAATTGAACAATTAGCATAAGTTTGAGTGGGGGTGACCTTGAGACCGTGAACCATGTCAAATAATTGGAACACGTATGAATCCGCTCCAAAGCCGAAGCCTATGCGGAGTTAGGCAAACACACGTCTCATGGCATAAAATCACTCATTTGACCACATTGGGTAATTTGGTACTCAGAAAGTGAACCAGCAGCATTACGAGAATCGGCACTTTTGTGCGTGTCGGTTTCCAGTACAGGCCATCAACCCTCACGACATATGACACATTGGCCACGTCGATATCTGGATAGTATTTGAAACCTGCCCAACACGATCCTCGACGGAAACACTTCGAGCCATTTTTATCATAATTCATTAGATTTATTAAGCATAAAGGACAGGAGGCGACATCAAGAGTGAGTCAAGGTACGAGTAAAAATAGCCAAAAAGCAGCAAAAGTGGGTTTTACATAAAGCAAACACACAGGAGACTCGATCCCTTTCAACCTTGGTTTCAAATAGCTTTTCAAACCCTAAGCATCACCACTGTAAGCTACAAAGCAGGAACAACCATAGACCAGTACAGAAGCATAGAAAGCACATAGACACACACAAAACAAAAAAAAATAAAAAAAATCAAAAGGCAACAAAAAACACATCACTTTTCTGCAGCCAGTGTTGACTGTGATGTTGAGTCAACACTGGTTTCAACATCGAAGATCACAAAGAGCACAAATCAAGAGATCTCCTAAGACTGAAGAATCTCTCACAATCTAAAGGCTTGGTAAAAATATCTGCAAGTTGATTGGTTGTATCTATGTGTTGTATGTCTATGACTTGCAGATTGACCATATCCTTAAGAAAATGATGCCTAATGTCTATGTGTTTCGTGCGTGAGTGCAAAACAGGCTTCTTAAAAATATTTATGTTACTAAGGTCATCACAGAACATCACCAAGGTATCACATTGAAGACCAAGGTTATGCATCATATTTTTCACCCATATCAATTGATTAACACAACTCCCAGATGTTACATGTTCAGATTCAACATATGAGAGTGACACATTGTTCTGTTTCTTGCAATACCATGACATTAAATTAGAATCAAGATAAAAGCAACCTCCACTAGTGTATTTTCTATCATCTAGAACACCAGCCCAATCAGAATCACTAAATCCCATTAGATTAGTGTTTGTATCACATGCATACCATAATCTAAGATTAACAGTTCTTGATATATATATGAAAAATCTTTTAAGAACAATCAGATGTGGGATTTTAGGGTTAGACTGATACCTGGCACAAACACACACATAAAACATGATGTCAGGTATGTTGGTTGATAGATATAGAAGGCTGTGAGTCATTGTTCTGTACACTGTTGGGTCAACATCATCTCCAACATCGATTCTGCTGAGCATAAGACCATTAGCCATAGGAGTGCTGGGTTCGCCTATCATGCTCATCTCATGGGTACCGTCAGATGGAATTTCTGCCTGTGATGTTGAGCTCAATGTTGTGTCATCATTGTTGTCAGCATTGAAAATTTCTCCTTGTACACCAGCTGGAGTTCTTGGTTTAGACACCTTTTCAGGTTCGATGACGCTTTCTCAAGAGTAGTGTCAGAACTGCTCAAGAGTCGCAACAACCTGTTTATTCTTGGATGCAGTGCCTTTCTGGACAAAGACATTAGAAGAGACAGTTTCGAAAACAGACAATGTTGACTCAACATTGTTTTCATTCATCGATTTGACTCCTCCCGGATAATCTGCAGATAGATCAACTGAACCATGTAGACACAAAACATTAGTAGAAACTGATTCCTCAGGGTTAGTACAGAAAAGTGTTTCACAGTTTTGAGAATCATCATTAGTCGAAAAAGACTTATTTTTTCAATGTTGGACCATCAATGTTGGACCAACATTGTTTCTCAACATTGTTCAGAACAGCAGATAGGGCTTTGGCATGAACTTCTGGATCATCAACTTCCTGTTCGTCATCTGAAACATCACTGAGACAAGCAAGCATAGTCTTTTTCTCCTTTCGAAGAGTGTTAGCACATTCATTCTGATAATGCCCCCATCCTTGACATTCAAAATATCTAACTTTACTAAGTTTACTAAGCCTAGGGCTAGAGTTTGACACACCAGTTTTCTTTTTGAAATTTCTAGTTCCTTTTGAGTTGCTCGAAGAGCCTCTATTAGAATTCTTCCTGAATCTAAGTTTCTCAATTTTCCTAACCAAGTCATTGTAGGCTTCTTCAGTCATGTCATCAGAATCATCACTACTACTTTCAGACTCAGTAACTTTAGCTTTAGATTTAGAGTGAAGGGACATACTAAGGATTTTCGTACCTTTTCTTTCGTTATCAATTATCTCAAAAATTTTCAAATTGTTCATCAAGGTATGAAAATCCATAGTAGCTAGATTGTGAGTGTCTTCCAAAATAGTAACTTTAGTGTCAAATTTTGAAGAGAGGGAACGAATGGCTTTAGAAATTAGTTGCTTGTTGGAAATAGCATCACCAAGAAGTTGAACATCATTAGACAAAGTCAAAAGTTTTTCAAAATAAGAATCAATGGTTTCAGCTTCTTCCATTCTTAGATTTTCAAATTTTGACCAAAGCATTCGAAGTTTAGTTTGTTTGACACTATTATCACCTTCACAATGATTCTGAAGTAAGTCCCAAGCTTGTTTAGCAGTAGTGCAATTTTGAATGATTTTAAACATATGAGCATCAACATGTCCAAAAATGGCATTTAAAGCTTTTTCATTGTAAGAGCTTAAAAGAAAGTCACCTGCAGTGAAGCGTTCTTCAGGTATGGGAACAATATCTCCATCAGCATCAGGTCCTTCAGTAGGCCAGACAAATCCTTCAAGAACAGATCTCCAAGCTCGACCTTCAATGGACTTAATGTATGTCCTCATCCTTATTTTCCAGTAGTGGTAGTTCGATCCATCAAGCATAGGTGGCCTGTAGACACTTGAGTTTGCAACATCCATTGTAGTAGTACCAAATCCAGACACCAGTAGTTAGGTGGCTAGCTCTGATGCCACTTGTTAGAACTTAGGATCCCAGATTGGTGCTTGAAACAAGATCAATAGATAATGTTACCAACAATGTTGTTCAGCATTGTCTTCAACATAGCAAACAGATGGCAGCGGATGAATAAGAATGAAACTTCTATTACCAAGCCAATATATAGAAAAATATATTGGCAGCGCCGTAGGAAAAATGTCTACTGACAGGAAAAGTAGATCTAATCAAGTGGGTTTAATAGAATCACAGACGATTGATTAAACAACCAAAACTAGCCCTAGAAGAACCAACAGTAAAAGCTATTCTAGGTCGATGTTTGAAAGAGTTATTCCAACAATGAATACTCTTAGACAAACTCTAAAGCTAACAGAAAACAAGAAGCCTAAACTCTTTTAATAAAATCTCGATTGATCATCAAGAAAGGCTCAATGATTGCTCGGCTGAATCCTTGTATATATACTTGAGATATCGACAGCTCCCATCCAAGTCGAAAGGCAATAGGATCTCAGCAAAGGCAATTTTCCATGTTCTTGTTTTCTTCAATAATCATCTAGAAGGAAATTCCCATATTAGTGTCTTCAACAATATATTTCCTTCTTGCTTTCTTCAACAATATTCTTGAAAGATTCTCTCTTTAGATTGCATTCCTTATGTCCAAAGCAACTCAAACTCTTTCCTTATTCCTGCAGAAATTCGAATTGATTGCTTCCAGTCCAAGTCATCAATCCAATTGGCCTGCTTGTTTCTATGTTGTCTGCTGTTGTCCGTAATGTTGTTCCAACATTGTATCGGCACTATTTCGCAATGTTGCACAACATTGAAATCCTGCAGTTCACAAACAACAACAACAAACACAAACATTGAACTGAATCATGAAAGATAAGATTAACTAATCAAGTGCAACTTGCATTTTCAATCTCCCCCTTAATCTTAGTCTTTCATCAAGCAATAGCATTCCTTTGGGCTCATTGATTCCTTTTGATCCAATAAGCATGTTTGAGCCCAACTTGATATATCCTACAAAATATTCATAGAAAAACAACTACAAACATTGAACCGGTTATGTTACGAAGAAAGGTTGAATTACTAAACAAAGTGCACTAAATCGCACTTTCAAATTTGTATGTATATGTCTGTTGAGATTACATTGCTATATATATAGGATTTTGGCAAAAGAATTCACTTTCGCCTAATCCAACATTCAGACTTGCACAAGAATAGCAAAAATATTTCTTCAAACTTCTCTGCAAATCTCTGTTCCTCAATTAGTTTTTCTGCAAAGAATCACTAATCTCTCACCCTAATCTCTTTCAGACTTTCGAAAACTTTCACTATATAAAGAGATGGCTCCAAAACGTGCTTCTACCCAGAAATTCCAATCTACTACCACTGGTACTGCTGAAAAGCAAGCACCAGAGTTGGTAGTTGTAAACAATCGGTTGGTAGGAGACTTTAATCCTGATCATTGGACTTGTGATGCCATGATTGAGGAATACCTCACGGCTGCAATTGAAAACCAAGCCGATAGGAAGCTAATTCTTGACATGCTTGAAAAGGCACAAATAAAGGGTTTCCTGTCTGCTACTCCCAGTAGAGTTTCCTCACTGGATGTGTTAGAATTCTACAACAACTCCAGGATTATTTCCTGTGTTTCTGAAGGCACTGAAATAGTGTCTATAAAAACAAAGGTCCAAGGAAAGGAAATCCTTTTGGACTTAACAACTTTATGTAAGTTGTTTGAACTTCAAAATCTTGGAAAGGATTTTGAAATAAACACCAAGGATGATGATCTCCTTGACGGTGTAAAGCAGCTGTACAGTGACGTGTGTAATTTTGAAAAACCAGATACACCCACTGATTTCAAACTTGCTGACATCAGAACCAGACATTTGTTGGTTCACTGCGATGTGTTAGCGTGCATTCTTCACAGATGCTTTGATGGTCTACAAGGAGGTGCTGACCAGATAAGCCAAGAACGCTGGATAATGATGTTCTTGTTGAGTCAACAAGACAAAAGGCTGGAAAACCCTTTCAACTGGGGAAAGTACGCCTTTATGAAGTTTGTGAAGAAGATTCAAGGCTTTGAGCCCAAAATTGTTAAGGGACTTGCTGAGCCAAAAGCCACAGTAAGCTATGGATTGAAGATTTGCTACTCACTGGAGTGCCTTGGCATTGAGCTCAGAGAGACGGCAGACATTGCAAACAGTAACCTACTCTACAAATATGAGTATACGAACATGATGAAAAAGGTTACTGGATCTCAGAAAGGTTCCAAGAAACGAAAAACTGAAAAGATATCTGAAGGAAAAGTTGCGACCAAAAAGCCCAGAACTTCACGAAAGAAGTCTGCTGGCAAATCAGAAGACACACCCATTGTGGTTGTCGACTCTCAGATATCTGCCGCCACTGCAGATGAACTCATCAATCTTTGCAAAGATACAATGGCGATGAACTCATCAACGCTGCTAAGGAGAGCCTTACTGATGAACTCATCAATGCTGCTAATGAGAATAGTGGTAGGTACCAAGCCCTATCTACAGAAACCGCAGGGATTATGGACCAATCAGTTCCTAATGCTTATGAGAGCTCTGACGATGAAGATGATGAATTAGTCATCTCTCAAGTCCTACAAAAATCAAAGAGGGCTAAGGTTACTGAAAAAATAACAAGTGTAGAGGTATCTGAAGAAGAACCAACACCACAGGTTTCTGAACAAGCACCTGTTTCAAAGGTTGCTGAAAAAGCAACTGTGTCCAAAGTCACTGGATAAAACACACCATCAGAGCAAGTAACACTCAAGCATATTGAAGATGCTCTGATGAGTTGCAACTTAGTGTTGGAGAATACTGCCATTGCCTCAACACTCAAAAGTCTGTCTCAAGCAGATCTGGATAGGCCCCATACAGCATCACCTTCTTCATCCAGATCAGAATCACCACAACAACCACAACAGCCAATAGTGGATGCTGTTGAGATGATACTTGAGTTACAACATGAGATACTAGCATCTTTCCTTGCTGAAGAAAATCCTGTAAAAGAACTGGTTCCCCAACTCAATAAGAGGGATCAAACTGAGGCATCTGCTCAGAATGATTAGCCAGGGGAGGCAACTGAGTTGCACACTCAGAAAAGGTCTGAAGTACCTGAAACTTCAAACAAAGAAGCTGAAATGGAACAACAAGACCAACGCATAGAAGGGTCACAAGTTCCAGAGACCAATCAGCCTGACACTGCTCAGGTAGCTGAATGGTTTAACTCTCTACTTGTGATATTTTTGTGTTTGTTAAATCTTGTTATTTAATGAAATTTGTTTGTTACAGGCTGAATTAGAAACACAACAACAAGAGGAAGCTGCAAAGCTTACCTCAGAATCTAAGAAGGAGGCTTCCAAAGCCTCACCACTTAAGGAACAGGAGACTGTCTCACAGGTAGAAGATAGTTCCTTAAGATATAACATCTCAGATATGTGCTTTACTAATATTATAAAGTGTTTATTTCTAATAGGCTCCAACTGAGAAGAAAAATGAAGAGACTGAAAAGTCTATCTCTTCAGAGAAGAATCCAAAGACTTCCAAGGTCTCTGAGGAACAAGTATCTGAACCTTCTGCAGAGAAGGTATTTCATTCAGATACCTATATTCTTCAAAGAGAAAATCTCTATTCATTTTTCTCAAACTAATACGTTCTACTTAACAGGTTCAAAAAGAAGTAGAAGTTGTTGGGGAGTTGCCCGCTCAATCCCCACAACAAATGGAAATTGATGAGGCATCAAAGCCTTCATCACAAGAAAAACTTCCAGAGACTGCACAAGTCTCTGAGAGACAAGTATCTGAGCCTCTAGCAGTGGAGGTAATTGACCTCTCAGATAACTGATTTGTCAATAAAATTTTTCTTGATAAAATTTCCTAAGTGTTATGTTTCTAATCTCAGGTCCAAGCAGAAAGAAAGATAACTGAGGATCAGACTTCCCAGTCTCCTCCTCATATCCAGATATCTAAGGCACCTGGAACCTCAGTAGTCAAGTCATCTAAGCCTGTCACACAGGTAACTCAGATACCTTTCTACTCTAGAGCCCAGATATCTACTATAGTTTTGAAATTAATTCAGAACACTTTCTTTCAGGCTCAAACAAGTGCCACTAAGGTCCCTGTTGATAAGAAAGAGGACTTGGTTCCTTTCTTCAAGGAACACACTTTGCCAAAGCATCTGAAATGCTTCAAGAAATGGCAAAAGCTCCGATCCTCCAATCTATCTGAGATCTTAAAGGTGACTGATCACCACACAAGGAGAGCACGAGCCCTTGACTTGGAAAACTACATCCATGCAATGTTCCCCACTTAACAATATTCTTTCAGAACATTGATGGATAAGAATTTTGTCAAGGAAGTGGCCAGAAAGCTGATCCAAGCTTTCAACCAAGCAGATGGCCAGACCAGAATGCAGATGGCATTCAAGCCTATTTTGCCCCAGACTCTACATTTCATACCCTCTGAACAAGAGGAAGTAAATGGGCAAATGGTCACTATTCCAGAAGTGATCAATCTGGTCTCTGAAGATGAAGAAGAGAAGGAGACTGATGAGAATGATTATGAAGAACCTCCTTCTGACCATCATAAGGATGAGGATGACAAAAAGGATGATGATGATGCCCCTGCACCAGGGACAGGAGGGATTCCACAAGGAAACAATGCCTCAGTTGCTGAAAAGCACACTGAGAGGACATCACAACAATCCCCTCCTCCATCTCCTCAGAAATCTACCCATCCATCTTCCCAACAAAAGGACACTACTGAACAAGTAGTTGAGCACTCTGAGGAAAACACTAAGAAAATAGTGGATGCACAAACCAGAGTTGCTCAACTCAAACAATTGTTGGAAGAAGAACAATAGCTAAATCTTCAGCTGGAAGAAAAGATAGCTGAATCCAGAGTCAAGCTAGATAAACTTGAAGAACAAACACGCAAAGAGATGCAAGCTTACTCTGAGATTAAAGAGCTCCGGGACGCTGTTGATTATATTGCTAAGGAGCTAGATACTGAACAAGTATCTGAAGAAAAGCATGATGCTAAGGCTGCATCTTCACCAAAGAAACCATCCTCCAAAGGCAAGAAACTTATATCTGAGATGGTTGCTGCCTTCAGAAACCTTGATGAAGAAGTGCAAGAGGATGAAGATCACTGGGCTGATGACTCAGATGATGAAGAAGACAAAACATTGGCAAAACACCGCAATGAACACTTAGCGGTTTCTCATCTGAAAAGGAAGCTAATTGCTCCTGAAGTATTCAACAAACTGCCAAATGTCCACTCCCACGAATACATGAACAGATACCAAGTTCTGGCACATCTTAAAAAGGAGTTGTCTTCACAGAACAAAGCCGTAATTGCCTCCGTCCCCTCAGAAATGAAGAAATTCACTGAGCTCATCACTTAGAGAAGAACCAGTATGGTCCTTGCTCAGAAGGATCTGGGAATGGTAAGGGACGATGATGTGTCATTAGCTGAAAAAGCTTTTCATGAGGCAAGTTACACTACTAGACAAGCAGATGCCATACTAGGCCCATTGGCAGGCTCACTGATAAGGAAAATGGACTTATCAAACAAAATTAGGAGCTTAAGGCTGAACTTCAGAAGTTGGTTACTGCCTACAATTACTTGCAAGGGAATTTTGAGTCTCTCTCAGAATCCTTTGTGGTACTTAGTCAGTCAACAATGACTAAGGGGGGAAGGATTTAGACCTCAAGGTCAGGGGGAAGGTAAGAAGAAATCTAGAGTTGGTGCTGCTCGGGAAGGAAGAAGAAACAAGAAAACTTCCCAGCCACCACTCAGAATAAATGAGCCCTCATCAAGTCAAGCTGCTTTGCAAATAGTAGCTACTTCCCAATGGCCAACTGAAGAAACAACAATGGTAACAAGGGCCATGGCAAAAAGACCTCCAAGGAGTACCAAGGCTCCAAGGAGAAGACAAGTAAGAGGGATTGATGAGTCTTCTGAAGAAGAAGAAGAAGAAGAAGAAGAAGAAGAAGAAGAAGAAGAAGAAGAAGAAGAAGAAGAAATCCCAGGGCAATGAAGAAGGCTGCAAAATTTTCACAAGAACTGATCTCGATGATGATGATGAAGAGACTGATGAAGATGAAGCTCCTCTTCACAGAAAAAGAAGAAAGGTTGATAGCCTATCTGAGCCCATAGCTGCAAAGCCTGTGGCAGCTAAAACACCCTCTGGAAATACCAAGTCAATCCAGGGTGGTTCTTCAAGCAATACCCCAAGGGAGAATTCAAGACAAAGGAGGAACAGGCTGAGAGCTAAACAAAGAAAACTTCAATTACCACTCAGGCCTGAAGAAGCCAAGATTGAGTATGTTAAGACCAACAATGACTCTTCTATCTACAGGTGCATTAATCAGAAGAATGGCTACTGGATTCTGGAACTCAAGCACTTATTAGTAAATGAAAGATTTCTAGAACCAATCCATTAACAGCTCATAGCATAGAGAAAAGACAAGCCAGTCTTGATTAACACCAACCACATCAAAGCCTGGTTGGATTTTGAAGTAATCAAGAGAATAGAAGCCATGAAGAAGGACCTCTCTGATGAATGTCCTTATGGAAAGCCAGATGATGTGCACAGAATTCCCAACATCACTGGAACAGGCACAAGAGCAAGACTTGCTGTGGAATCCTATGAGTCCTTCTACTTGACTGAAGATCTATACAAGGGTGACATTAGATATCTGAAGATTATATATGAATACTTCAAGTTATCATATATCAGAATCGAGCATGCCTGGAAATGGGGAAAGTATTTGTGGGTCAAACAATTTGCCAAGAAGAATCCCACTAAAACCTACAAGGAAGTTTGTGGATTTGCCAGAAACACTAAGATGATAGTCAGGACTCTTCTCTTTGACTACTCAGATGATATCAAAAGGTTTGGGGATAGGGAATTTGCAAATTGATCCACAGATCTGCTGACATACTTACCAAAAAGGTATGATCCTTCATTGAGCGGATCGCGTCGAAAAACAATCGAAAAAAATGCAATCCTGAAAAAAACTTCGAAAAAAAAATTGATGACTTGAAGATTTTGAAGACTTGGAGACTAGTTTATTAGGATGTCTACTTGGAGCTTGGTTACCCCTGTTGTCCTAATTTAAACTATGTATTTTGTATCTTGCTGACTGAGCTGAAATGTATTTTATGTATTAAGTTATCTCTGAATTTTCTTGTAACATATCTGATGAACCTACTCTCAGATATCAATTTATAAAAAGATAACTTGTCAGCAAAGATCACACCTTGTGATTTGGTTGATGTTTACTTTCTGCACTTAATTAAAAGAATTGAAAGATCTCATGAATTGATTAAGTGATGGATTGTTTCCTCATCCAGATTTGTAATAGGTTAGATAGTCATCGTTGACTGATCAAAAAGGGGGAAATTTGTTAGTAATATTTGTTTAGATTTTGATCAGCAACCTAATGACTTATCTTAGCTCAGAAAGGTGGTTAGTACTCTTGGTTCACTTGAACACTGTAAAAGAAAAAAATCACTAAGTATGATAGTCTAGTAAACCTTGTATAGGATGTTAGGTCTCTGAATGTAATTTTTATTTTCTTGAAGAAGACCAAGAAGAAGGCATCCAGCAGGAGAAGCTCAACTTTAAAATGAAGTTTTGAAGACTGCACAAGATTGCTGAAGACAAAGGTTATCAGATACCTATGTCCAGATATCTAGAAGAAACAAGTGTTTCAATAAACAAGTGTTGCAAAAGATATATGAGAATACAAGGTTTCTGAACGAGGAAAAGTGCCCACAGATATCTACACTCAGATACCTTGGATAAAGATTATGTTTCCGGGAAACAATATATTTTTAACAAGTGGTATCTGGAGTTGTGATAGTCTCTGGAGAAGGACGTGCAAGGCTTCAGAAAGCATGCATAGTTCCATTGGCACAACAGGACAAAGTATAGTACAGTGCATTAAATGCGCGGACAGAAATGTCTGAACAAAAACGGTAGTCTCTGAGAAGAAGACAAATGCACAACAGTACTATACTCAGATATCAGTAGTTTGAATTTCATTGAGCCTAACAGATACTATTCAAACGGCATGATTTTCAACTATAAATATCAACACTTAGAATGCTTGAGAACACACACAGAACTTACACCAAGAACACTGAATACTCACACAAGATCTCTCAAGCATACTACTTACCTTCAAGCTTTCTGTTGCGACCAAAGCTCTTGATTCTAAGTAGCACAAAAGTTCTAAGTGTCCTGATCCTTAACAAGCATTGTCATCTGTGAAGAAGTTGAATTAAGATTTCATATCTGAGATTCATCCTCTTGAACACTTATCAAAGACTTGGGTCAGTAAAGAACAAGATATCATACATTGACAAGTGTATTAAGTATACTTGATTCATAGAGCTATCTGCATAACTGAACAAGTTATTAAAGAAGCTCACCTGACAAACTACCTTAACCAACACCTTAATCGGCGTGGAGTACAGGAAGTACTTAGTTTGGGAAACTAAGGAATAACTCCAAGGTTACTGAGCATAGGAAGTACTTAGTTTGGGAAACTAAGGAATAGCTTAAAAGGTTTCTGAGTACAGGAAGTACTTGGCTGAGAAAGCCGGGAAATAACTCAGGGGGAACACTTAGTTGGGAACCTAGTGTATTTAGGAATCGAGAGAAGATACTTGTAAGGTTACCGCAATTATCTGTCTTAGAGGATTCTAGGTCTGAAAGGCCGAAGTGGATTAGTTGAAAGATTACGCCACCTTCAGATACCACTATAAAGACTTGTGTTATTTACTTTCTGCAATTTATTACTTGCTTTATTTACCTTGCTAAGTATTTACACATATCTTGCTGAGCACGTCCACTTATCACAAAAAGTCTTTCGCTCTCTGAAAATAAGTATCAGATATCTTCACAGATATCTGAGAAATTGTGTTTATCGACAAAAGTTTGAAAAAGACTATTCACCCCCCCCCCCCTCCAGTCTTTTTACTTTGCCGTTATCTGGACCAACAAATTCCAATAATCAACCCTGGAGAGAGCTAACACAAGGTATTCATGGAGGCCCGACAAATGCGGAGTTACTCACAGGATTTCTAGGCCACATCGCTCACTCCATATGGATGGGAAATGTAAGTCATTTAATTCTATATCTTTAAAATCCGAGTATTCATATTTACTATTGTTAACTCATTCTTATTTACTATTTACTTTAAAATGCCGCAGGACCGCGATATACTAGAGGGGTTTCACCAATACCGTAAATTAAGCAAGTTCAAAGACTATTTAAATGACGATGTCTTGAATGTTGTCGACAACAATCATCTCTCACACTTGCCCAGCTGTATGCACCCGAAGATCAACATGCCTTTGATTAGTGCATTTGTTGAATGGTGGCATCCTAAAACTAATAGCTTTCACTTGTCATTCGGTGAGATGACTATAACCCTACATGATGTCCACTATCTGTTAGGAATTCCTGTTCATGGTCGTGCGGTTAAGGTGGAAACGAACCACCCAGAGACGCTCAAGCTCTCATTATCAACTCATATGCAACTGAATGATGCATCGTTGAAGGCCAACTTTAAAAGTGCTGGGTTCAAGCGTAGCACAATTGAGGCCGCTTTAAAAGTACAAACTCTTCCACCTCCTTCACATGCTATCATGTACTTGTTGTGGTTGTTAGGCACATCGCTATTTGTCGACAAGAGTGGTCATCGAGTACCAGTCGGATTTCTACCGTTCCTACATCAGCTGGATGAGGTTCATATATCGCATGGGAGTCACGCACTTTCCAATCAGTATAGACAGTTGGGAATTGCATCACGTGTTGACTGCAAACAATTAGATGGATGTCTCTCACTTGTGCAGGTTTGCTCGCTCTATATTATTTATACATTTTTTCATATCTTTAAAAAAGAATACATTTTTTATTGAAGTCTTTATACGATTTCAGTTGTGGATCTACAATCACTTTCCTGGTTTTGAATCATGGAAATTGGGAACCATCGACCAAGATCAAACTGCTCTACATCTTGCATACAGAAGTGCCCTGGACAATGTTCATGCAAATGAAGTATGTCATGAAATTTATCACGCTTGTCTTCATTAAGATTTAAACTCTGTTATAATTATTTACTTATGTTACTTACCTCTTATGTAATAGGTTATTTGGACACCATTTGGACAAAGAGCGGAGGAAGCTGTCCCCATTGCTCAATTTAGGGAAATTATTCATTGTTTAAAGATTACGGAGGCTTACATGCCAGACCGTGTTATGCGCCAGTTCGGATACCCCCAATTCATTCCTCAACCACTCATAACACCAATGCTTGTGCAAAGGCCATCACAACCGTCACTCTATCGATGTTCTTATCGTGCTGGAGACTCATTCGAGAACTTTCAGAACGTTCGATGTAATTTCCATCTCCAAATACTTCGAGTGCATTACGGAACTAAAGCTCTTCCAGCGTACCAGGACTGGTTTCGCCCAAGGACGCATATGCAAGTGACACGCCAAGAAACATTTACTCGAAGGGAACATTATCGACTAGCCGACATGAATCCTACCGTGGTATGGTTCCTAAACATTCAATACATATACATACACGACGTTAGCATTTCATCAAATCCTTACTTTCTGTGTTTTTAATTTGTAGAGGATACAATGGCTTGGGGCTAAACTTGCACGCATCACTGAGCCAAGCAGACGTTATATGAGCCAGAAAGACGTATTCGACATTGTCGATGAAATTTGTGAACACTTTCAAGATGTTATTCCATTACCTAGTCAATAGTCATGGCATGTAATATTTTATATTCAAGTTCATCTGTGTTCAAGTTGTAACCTTTTATTTGGAAGCATTTCGATTCAAGTTCGAATTAAAGTTAAAGTTGCGAATTCAAAATAAATAAATTTAAAATTAAAAAAAAAATTGCCAGTCAAACGGGCCATTTTAAAACTGTGAAAAAAGTTGGAAAAAAAAAAGGAGAAGATGAAATGGCCGGTTCTCAAAACCGGCCATTTAAAAAATGGTCAGTTTTGGGAACCGGCCATTTCATGCTTCAAATTTTTTTTATTTTTCAATTTCTCTATATATTTTTCAACTTTTTCCACTTTTCACCAAAAAAAAAAAAAATTGTGAAAAATTTTCGATATTTTTTATTGTTGTAATTTATATTCAATCGTGCATGTTAATGTTATTGTGTTTGTGTTAACGAGTTATTTCGATTTTACGTTAATTTTATAAGTTTTTTTTTTAATTAAGAGCATTTTAGTTAAGTACGTAAATATTTGGTGTTGCGTTTAGCCAAAATGGTGTTACGTTTAACAACACCCATTCTGATGATAATTTAAATAGTATTTCCAGTGAATATTAAAGATGTATATATGATCCTTAGTTCTCCATTTTACTATTGCTGGTGATCGGGGCTGATTTCGTTCCCATAAAAAGAAATGCCATCCACAGAACAGACAGTAATATATATGTCATCACTCATTTGCGGCCCAAGAAATGCTGGTTAGACTAAGATCTTCATTTCGATGATTTACTACGACATCAATGTATAGCTGCCCTAGCCCGACTCACTACTCTTAACTATGGCGCGCAAAGCCGTCTCAGCATCTACAAGTGCTTGACCTGCATAAAGCTTGAGTTGACCTTTCTTCACCACAAACACGTCCTCAGTCAGAGTTTTCACTTCTTTGATCAATTCCTGAAGTATATGCAAGTGCAACCATCCAAACAAAGTTAACATACAGATTGTAAAACTAAATTTAGAAACCTGCTCAATCCAACATGTGCAGTTTTGTTGAGCAAAATCAAAATCGGGTACTATGAGATCAATATACACACTTACTTTGACTGTTACAGGAACAACCTCAGCCTTGAAGTCCACGAGATCCTCGAAGAAAGTTTTGAGAACATAACAGAAATTGGCAGCATCCACACAGTCCTCAAAAGCAACAACATGAGTTACGCGGTCTTCAGTGCTAGAACCACTGTTTAAGTTATATAATCCTTGACCACCTTCACCATTATTGCCTTGTTGCATGAGCACACACTGAATTGACAAAGTAAAGATATTAATTTCGAGAATTCCTGGTAAGAACTCCTTGAATCAGAGCTACTATCTTCACTAACAATTACTACTATGTATTTATGAAGTAATTAAGAAAAAGTGGTCTTAAGACTCCTTAACTAGGAGGTCTGGATTGCATCCCTCCATTGATAGAGTATCACAATTTAACTCTGTTTCAAGGTTAGCTATATAATACAAATAAGAAAAGATTTACAATTCTATTCAGATAGCAAACAACAACAGCAGCGAAGCCTTTGTCCCGATTACTTGACCAAAACCCCAAAAAATAGTCAATAGCATCAGGAACACACGTTAGTTCCTCAAAAAGCTCATATGCAATATATGCCAAGTAGCAAGGCCAATTAGTATTATGGGTATTTAGAGCGTTGCTGGATTTCTAGGTTTGAAGCAAATACACAAAACCCAAAATACATATGAATAGTTGAAGCAAACCCTAACAGTGTGATCTATGCCAATTGTTTCTACAGAAGGTTAGATGCAGGAATAAGAACTCTACAGTAACCTCCTTTTCTTCAACACATCACATCTAAAACAAGTAGTACAATACAAGAACCTTCAATTGTTCTATTTTCTTAATAAATTTTTTAAATGCAACGTGAGGGTCAATAATGGTTCATCCATCTACCCCAGGTGACTCGGACACCCGACCTAACCGTTTGGAAAGGAAGCCTATTACCAACTAAGCCATGCTTTGTTGTGATGTGAACAAATATTAGCATAATATCAGCATCAGCATAATGTCATGTCAGTGTTAAACCGAGGATTCTATTCTGCTAAGCACCCAAGTTAACATGCAAATAGATCATTTTAGTTTAGACATATCACGCGAAAGAAAGAAAAAAAAACTAAGATAACGACGATTATGATCTTGGAGATATTATGAAGAGAGAAAAGCAAAATTTTACATACAAGAACATAAGGAAGCTTCAGCCACCAAAAGCCAGTCTCATGTTTTTGTTTCTTCGCTGATTTAACTTCAGCAAATCCGATGGGTTTTAGACTACCATTTGAGTTCGATAATCCCTTAGATATTGCTGCAGTATCCGACATACTAGCACTTCTCAACTTGATACCGTGAGTAACAGGTTTTCCATTATTTTTCACCTGACCAATGCAAACATTTAAAAGTAATAAGATCACCCAGTTGGTTATAAGAGAAATCGACTTGAGTTTCTATGAACACATATTATAATGGCAGATAGTCAAAAAAAACAATTCAAAATTATGCGGCATAACTAGAATTTTTCTGATCCAAAAGTCTGCCAATAGCACACAACTAATCAGATGTCATGGCATTAACATGGAAACATAAGAAACAAACAATTCATGTGACCAAGCATCTTAGCTATTTCGTCATATGAGATATCAAAGGTGCTAAGAACGCTACCATCTTTCACCTTTGGGTTTCGTACCACCTTCTCCATTCCTTGCTTTCTTACACCCCTTTGTCTTGTGATCCCCTTACTACTATGCTTGGCCGGCTCAACAATTTTTACGCCCTTATCTTGATCTTCACCTACACGGTGAACAACATCACTTTCCCTTGCATCAATTTTCGATCCTTCAGCTAACTTTTCTTCATCCCTCGAATCTACTGCATCATTACCCCCTCTAAACAACTCATCCACTTTTTCCAAACTTCCACCTCCGTTAAATTTATCAATGTTCTTATCATCTGAACTTATGAAACCCCTTGGTTTCTCTCTAGGGTCACCCAGCAACCCTTTGAATTTGTACTTCTTTCTATACAACAATGCCTCATTCTCCACTCTCCTATCCAATTCACCCTTTCTCAAATACCCAAGTGAAGCCCTCGGCACACTGTCTCCGGCATTTGCTAACGTCTTTCTCAACTTAGCCAATCCACTATCAACCTCATCCTCAGCCCTAGTCTTGACATGTTTTTCCTTATCACTTTGAAAACCAGAAACACTCTTTGACTCGAATCTCTCCTCCTTTCTGGCATCACTCGCCATTACCTGAATTTCCTCAATTCTCCTCTTCATTTCCAACTCAGCCACTCCATATTTCCCAATTCCTCCTAAACTTCTCATACCCTCATTTGATATTTCAGTTGTATCATCGTCATTAGAACCCAAAAAACAAGTAACAAGAACAGCCTGGAAAAGAAAAGACCCAACTACACATAATCCATATTTCAAGATTGGATATTTAACCCATAAAGTAACATTCCTATCAACAACAACCCCAATTTCTCCAACACTAGCTTCTGCACTTTCGGGCTCGCTTTGTTGAGCAGTTTTAGGGTATCTGTGGATTTCTTGAACAGGGTCTAATTTGGGAATTTGGGTCTTCTTGAGGAGTTTTTGACGGAGGTAGTTTTTCCTTGTGGTGGGCTTTAAGGGTAAGGAAGTATGAAGATGGGAAAGTATGAAAAGAGGCTTCTTTGCAGGTGGAGTGGTGGAGCTGATGAAGCGGCGATGGGATAAGGAGTTGCTGGCGGCGAAATGCCAAGCCGCCATTTTGATTTGCCATTCAACAAACAAATCAACTAGTACTGCTTTACACCTCTAGCTCCAACAAAGAGAGGCTGACTCCAACTAGCGATTTAGATAATTCGCGTGAATGGAGTCTAAGGTCACTAGGGATTCCAATTCGAGGGACCAAAATTCTTTACTTTTCGGAACATAAAGTCTAGGCGCGTGCGATCCGCACGAATGCTGGACCGAAATGGACACAATTGGCTAGCCTCCGTGCAAGTCAAGGTTTTGTTGATTGGTCTGCTCGAATTCTTCCAGAACTTCTGATTTCAAGATTGTCTAAGACACACAAAATCATTCTTCTCTTCTTCGCTTGTTGTTTTCTTCTCCATTCCTCTCGTATAATCCAAGCATAATCTGAGTTCGCCAAAACATATTTTGCTACCCATCTCACAAAGGAGCGAGGCTCCCAAAGCTCATGAGGATGAGATGAGTCATGAGATGAACATCGAAAAGACAAGAGCCATTGATGCGTGGAACTACAGTGATTTTATGTGCAAGAATTATGTGTTGAGTGGACTTTCTAATGGTCTGTACAATGTATATGGATCAATGTAAAACGCCAAAGAACAGTGGGAGTCTTTTGATAAGAAATACAAGACTGAAGATGCTAGAGACACGAAGTTCATTGTTGTACGATTCTTGAACTTCGTTATGATGGACTCTAAATCTTTTATGTTAGGGATCTATCATGAGATTAGTGTTGAAGGCATAATGTTGCCAGAGACTTTTCAAGTGGAAGTTAGGATTGAGAAATTGCCACTGGCTTGGAAGAACTTCAAGAATTATTTGAAGCACAAGCGAAAGGTGATGAAACTTGAAGAGTAGATTGTTCGGCTCAAAATTGAGAAAGATAATCGTGCTTCTGCCAAGGAATCTGGTTATGTTCCCAACTCCCCACGTCCGGATGTTAGAGCTAATCTAGTTGAGAATGGGAAGAACAAAAAGAAAGCTTCTTCAAGCGGGTTAAAGCTCAAACCCACTGGTGGGGTTGAGAAAAAGAAGTTGAAAGGAAAGTGCTTCACATGTGGTAATATTGATCTTTGATCTGCTGATTGTCTTAGAGCTAAGAAAAAGTAGCCGCATCAGGCTAATATGATTGAAGTTGTTGCTAAGGATGTTGATGAGTCGGTTTAACACCGTCTCATTTGGTCTTTTTTACCGTATTTTTGTCGTTCTCAAGTGTAGTTATTGTTTATTTGTGAAAGAAGTAAAGGACCGGGACTTTGTACTTCTAACTCAATTTTGTTCAGAACGATATTAAGCAAACGGTATAGTGACACAGGTTTTGTCCAAATAAAAAATCACTGCTAAGAACAAACAGTTCAACACTGAAACTCAGACAATAAATCAGACACAGCGGAATGTAACGATGTAGACCAGAATAAATTTGTGGACCTAGAATGTGTAAATCGCATAGTAACAATCACTATTGATATCTATGTTGAGACAACAACGTCTGTAACTGTTGGCCCAGATAACGGCAAAGTAAAAGACTTTGGGGGGGGGGGGGTGAATAGTCTTTTCAAACTTTAGTCACTAAAACAATTTCTCAGATATCTTTACAGATATTTGATACTTAAATTCAGAGAGCGGAAGTTTTTTATGACAAGTGCACGTGTCAGTAAGTAGTAAGATGTGTAAATACTCAGCAAGCAATAAGTAAAACAATAAGTAAGTAAATAACATAAGGCTTTTTATAGTGGTATATGGAGGTGGCGTAATCCCTTAACTAATCCACTCGCCCTTTCTAAGGACTTGAATCTACTAAGATAAGATGATGAGTTCTCCGTACAAAATCCTATCTCTTGATCCCTTTAACACTAGGTTCCCAACCAAGTGTTCCCCCTGAGTTATTCCCCGGCTTTCTCAGCCAAGTACTTCCTCTACTCAGTAACCTATGAGCTATTCCTTAGTTTCCCAAACTAAGTACTTCCTGTGCTCAGTTAGGTGAGGACATTTAGTTTTCTCAACTAAATCCTTTCCCTAAACACGCCTGTTGGTGTTGGTTATGGTAGTTTGTCAGGTGAGCTAACTCTTATAACTTATTCAGTTATCTTCAGAGAGCTCTTTAGAATCAATCTTCCTTAATACTATTTTCAGTGTATGGGAAGTTGTTCTTTACTGACCCAAGTCTTGTTGTTGTTCAAGAGAATGAATCTCAGATATTAGTCGCAACTTTATCCTTGGATTCAACTCCTTTTGTTAGAAAATATCTGTTTAGTTTTGATCAGTACACCATAATGACTTACCTTAGTTCAGAAAGGTATCTAGTACTCTTGGTTCACTTGAACATTGTAAAAGAGGAAGTATACTTAATATGATTAGTGTTAGGAATATTTGTTTAGATTTTAATCAGCAACCTAATGACTTATCTTAGCTCAGAAAGGTGGTTAGTACTCTTGGTTCACTTGAACACTGTAAAAGAGGATAATCACTAAATATGTTAGTCTAGCAAATCTTGTATAGGATGTTAGGTCTCTGAATGTAATTTTTATATCTTTGAAGAAGACCAACAAGAAGGCATCCGGCAGAAGAGTTCAACAAATTTGAAGATTTGAAGACTGCACAAGATTGCTAAAGACAAAGGAAATTGGTCTCATCAGATACCTATGTCCAGATATCTAAGAGAAACAAGTGTTTCTCTATAAACAAGTTTTGCAAAAGATATCTGAAGACACAAGGTTTCTGAACAAGGAAAAGTGCCCATAGAACCCTACACCCTACACTCAAATACCCTGGATAAAACCATGTTTCTGGGAAACAATATTTCAACAGGTATCTGGAGATGTGAAGGTCTCTGGAAAGGGACATGCAATGCTTCAGAAAGCGTGCATAGTTCCGTTGGTACTACAAGAAAAAAATAGTACAATGCAATAAATGCACAGACAGAGACATCTGAACAAAAGAGGAAATCTCTGAAAAGAGACAACGTCTTCTGCAGTACTATTTACAGATATCAATAGTTTGAATTTTATTAAGCTTAACGGATACTATTCAAACGGCATGATTTTCAACTATAAATATCACCACTTAGAATGCTTGAAAAACACACTGAACACCTTGAACTTACACACAGAATGAACTCATTCAAGCATACAAGAATTCAATCTACTTACTCTTTAGCTTACAGTTGCGACTAAGCTCTTGAATTCTAAGTAGCACGAAAGTTCTAAGTGTCATGATCCTTAACAAGCATTGCTATCTGTGAAGGAGTTGAATCAAAAGATCAAGTACCTGAGTTTCATTCTCCAGAACATTTAACATAGACTTGGGTCAGTAAAGAACATATCACCACACATTGTGAAGTGTGTTAAGTGACTCTTGTTCTATAGAGTATTCCTAAATAACTGAAAAGTTAGTAAGACTACTCACCTGACAAACCATCTTAACCAACACCTTAAACGGCGTGGAGTACAGGAAGTACTTAGTTTGGGAAACTAAGGAATAACTCCAAGGTTACTGAGCATAGGAAGTACTTAGTTTGGGAAACTAAGGAACAACTCAAAGGTTTCTGAGTATAGGAAGTACTTGGCTGGGAGCCGGGGAATAACTCAGGGGGAACACTTGGTTGGGAACCTAGTGTATTTAGGAATCGAGAAAAGATATTTGTAAGGTGAACTCATTTATCTGTTTTAGTGGATTTCAGGTCTGAGAAAGGCCGAAGTGGATTAGTTGAAGGATTACGCCACCTTCAGATACCACTATAAAAGTCGTGTTATTTACTTTCTGTAATTTACTTATCGTTCTGTTTATCCTGCTAAGTATTTAAACACATTATATCTTGCTGAGCACGTGCACTTATCATAGAAAAGTCTTCCGCTCTCTGAAATTAAGTATCAGATATCTTCACAAATATCTGAGAAATTATGTTTCTCGATAAAAGTTATAAAAGACTATTCACCCCCCCCCCCAGTCTTTTCCTTTGCCGTTATCTGGACCAACAAGTGGTATCAGAGCAGGAGGTTCCCAAGCCTTCTGTACTGAACCTAGATCCTAGATAAGTGCCCATTAACTGCTTTTCACCTACACTTGATTTGTTTGTAAGTGTGTTTGCTGTAGGATGTCTTTAAGTGACGCTCCAATTCTCAAGCCAGAGAACTATGAGAAATGGAAGAACAACATGATGCTCCACCTAGAAGCCATCAGTGACGAAATGATCGAAGTAATAAAGAATGGCCCCATAGTCATTCAACAACTCAAGCAGGTCATGGAGGTTTCTAATGGCAGAGACAGAGTTCCCTACTGGTCAAGTTGTTTACGAGCCAAAGCCCAGAGAGCTCTAGACATCGGAAGATGCCAAGAGAAATCGACTGGATGGTCAGGCTCGCAATATCATCATACGTTCCACTCCAGAGCACATACGGCGAAAGTGGCCTGGTAACTGATTGAAGAAATATTTGCCGGCACTGAGAAAACAAAGGAAAATAAGTTCGAAGTTTTGAAGCTCAAATTCCAAAACTTTAAACAAGGTCCCACAGAGACTCTTGAAGAACTAGATTTCCGGTTCACAACATTGATGAGTGAAATGGCTGCACTTGGTGAAAGTGAGAGATACTCTAACTCTGAAAAGGTTAAGACTATCGTGAGAAGCTTGAATCAAAACTGAAAACATAATCAGTATTTTTATTTCAACCAAGGAATGCCAAATATCACTCCAGTAGAACTTTGTTCCCACTTAGCTACTGTCAACTATGAAACTACTCAGAGAGAACAAATAATTGCTGATAAAGTTCACAATGTTGCTTTAGTAAAGAAGGATACCAAAGAAATGACTGAGGAAGATGCTCTTGCTGTGAAGCAAATGAGAAAATATGTCAGTCGGGAGATTGAGAGAAGAAAAGCCAAAGAGAAGTTGAAAAAGCATCTAGGCTCAAATTATCACTAGTACAAAAATATGCAGCTGTCAAGCTATCTGAGCAAGCCGGCTCAGCAAGCATCTAGTACTGAGGAAGCAGAAATCGGAAACGATATCTGTTTCTATTGTCAGAAGCCTGGTCATTTTAAAAGAGACTGCCCTATTTTCAATAAGCTAAAGACAAGTGACAAGAAAGATAGAAGAAACTTCAAGAGAGGTCAGAGAGCTACGCTCACTGAAGAAAGGAAAAAAGATTCAAATCCAACTGGATGCTCTTGATATTGAGTCAGAATCTGAGGAAGAAGACTCAGATGACTACAAACTACCTTCTCCAGAATTATGTGGCATCACTCATGAATTGGTTGACTTTGGTCAAAAGAAAAGGGAATTATGTGGGGTTACTGAGGAAATCTATCCAGATCAACATTGAGCCTTGCCTAATGGCTGACGAGGTAACCAATATTACTCATTTCATAAATTATGAAAGTGATGAGGAAGAAATCAGAAATTTAGAATATCTCATAAGAGAACTTGATCACTACAAAAGAGAATTTCAAATGTTCGAGCTAGAGCCGACATTTTTGAAGAAGAAAAGAATTCTCTTGAGAAGGAAAATTCACAATTACGCAAGATATCTGAGAAAAAGGATGCTGAAAATGCATTTCTCAAAGCACAGATATCTGAGACGGAGAAGTTACACAGAAAGGCAATGGATATACTCCAAAAGGAAAATAAAGATCTTCTTTCTGAAAATGAGGAACTCAAGAAGAAAGAACCATCTTTTCAATCCTATGCCAAAGCTAGTGACACTCTTACTGAAGTACACTCTTATTTAAGAGATCCTTCAGAAAAGGGAGGACTTGGGCTGGACACACAAACAAATAGCTCTACTACTCTGAATAAGAGTGACGAAAGAATAACGTTTGTTAGTTCTCAGCAAAATGGTTCTCAAATAACCTACAACATTGGTCAGAAAGCTAAGGTTGTTGAGAAAGGAAAGGCAGTCGCGACCAAACCTTTGTGGGAAAAACAAGTCCAAAAGAAAACCATTGGGAATGTTTCTGTAAAGAAACATAACACTAAAAAGTGTAATCACCCACAGTTCTATGTCTCTCAGAAAGGAAAAATTCCAGGAGCAGGCAAATTTTCCAACATCATGTTTTCTGGAAAGAAAGACATTCCAGAGACAAGCAAAGCTTCTCAGAAGAGAACTCAGATAGCACCAAGTGCTCGAAATGGCATTGGCTATAAAGCCATCGGGAAACAACTCGCTCGTGAGTATAAACAAGAGCAAGAACGATGGATGAAAGCCAGGATTGCGCATAGCAATCATCAGAAGTGGAAGAAAGAACAGGTTACGACCACTCTGAATTCCAGGGCTAGAAGAAATCTGGCAAGGAAAGCTAAGTTTCTTTGAAAGCGGACTCAACAATCGGCAGTATCTGAAAGCACCACGAGGAGCACCAAGGAACACACCAAGAAGGAAAATAGCTTTAAATGATGATGACACTAATCATTTACCTAAAATTCCTCCTTATGTTCCAACAAGACAAAAGAATACCCCAAAGAAGTTCATTCAGAAATGGATTCCTACGGGTAAATTCTTTAGTCCAGAAGGTTCCATTGTTGGAATGAGAGCCTAACTCCATGTTTCTTGTTTTGTGCAGAACACTTTGAGAAAGAACCCGAAGTGGCATTTTGATAGTGGATGTGGGAAGCACATGACAGGAGACAAAGCAAATCTGGTTAACTACAAAAAATGCGATAAAGGACCATTTATTAGATTTGCTGGAGGAGATGAAAATCCAACCATAGGTTTTGGCAATTTGAAGCTTGGAGATCTTACAATCTCTGAAGTACTACATGTAAAGGGATTAAAATATAATCTCCTAAGCATGAGTCAATTGGTAGACAAAGGGTACACTGTAAAGATCAAGTCAAAACTATGCAAATTAATTGACAATGAGTAAAAGCAGACAGTCTTGGTTGCTAGGCGAAAAGGAAATCTTTATGTTGCTGACTGGGCATCTGCCACAACTGAAGAATGTCTCATGGTGAGTCAATCTGGCCACACTGAAGAAAACTGGCTATGGCATAAAAGAATGAGTCACTTGAACTTCAAAACTCTGAACAAGCTAGCTAAGAAAGAATTGGTGGTTGGTTTACCCAAAATGGTATATGCTCAGCTTGCCAAGTGGGAAAACAATCCAAAACATCTTTCAAGTCTAAAACTAGACACTCCAGTGAAAGGACACTGCAAATGTTACATATGGATCTTTTTGAATCCTCTATAACTAGCTATGCAGGGAAGAAGTATGGTCTGGTTATTGTTGATGATTACTCAAGATTCACTTCGGTTGTATTCCTCAAACAAAAATCTGATGCAAGGGTTGAAATACCCAACTTGCTGAATAAGCTTGAAGTCATGAAAAATGACAAGGTATCTGTAATCAAAACAGACCATGGTACTGAGTTTGTGAACCAGTACATAAAAGAGTTTTGTACCTGCAAAGGTATAAAACATCAACTATCTTCAGTAAGGACACCACAACAACATGGTGTTGCTAAAAGGAAGAATAGGACCCTAAAAGAAGCAGCAAGAACAATGCTTGCTGACACTGAAATAAGTGAAATCTAATGGGTTGAAGTTGTTAACACAGCCTGCTACACTCAAAATAGATGTTTGATTAACAAACACCATGACAAAACTCCTTATGAACTTTTGATTGGTAGACCCCCTAGTATCAAACATCTAAGGGTGTTTGGTTGCAATTGTTTTGTTCTTAAGAATGGAAAAGAATACGTGAGAACATTTCAACCAAAAGCAGGTGAAGGAGTATTTCTTGGTTATTCTTTGAATAGCAAAGCCTACAAAATCTACAACAAAAGAGCGCAAAAGATTGAAGAATATGTTCATGTAGTCTTCTACGAAGAAAACAAGAAAGTACCCTTGAATGAAGAACTCTCAGATAGGTTCAAAGAACTAATGATTAAAGATTCTGAAGAAGAATCCTCAAAAGGAAACAACTCTGTCATTCACTTAGAGGATGACCCTGACGATGAAAAGCAACCATTGCTTAGTAACAACCAGATGACTCTAAGACATGATGAAGAATTTCCTATGAGAATTCCAGAAATGGAACAGGTTACTGAGAACCTTCGTCATGAAGAGGTTTCTGAGAATGAGATTGCCGAAAATCCAATCCCAGATATCTGTAACACTGAAAAAGTGTCAAATATCTATGGCATTTCCCGTGTGCCAGATATCTCAGATACTGCACAAGTATCCTGTCAAGATCATATTGATTCACATTTAGATCAAAATGATATTGATCCTACTAGTTCAAAACCCATTATGAAATGGATAAGAAATCATCCTGCCAAGGATGTGATTGGTCCTTTAGACCAAGGAGTTAGAACTAGGAGAGCAATTGCTGACTCTCTTTGTGGATGTTTCATCTCAAACATTGAACCTAAAACTATAGAAGAAGCATTGAAGGATCAAGATTGGATCTCTGCAATGCAAGAAGAGTTGGATCAATTTGAGAGAAACAATGTCTGGAAACTGGTTCCATTTGTTGATGGAATATCTGTAATTGGAACCAAGCGGGTTTTCAGAAACAAAATGAATGAGTCTGGTGAAATAACCAGAAACAAAGCAAGGTTGGTTGCCAAAGGATTCACCTAGACTGAAGGACTAGATTTTGTTGAGTCATATGCTCCAGTTGCAAGATTGGATGCAATTAGACTATTTCTAGACTTTGCAGCTCATAATGACTTTAAATTTTATCAAATGGATGTCAAAAGTGCATTCCTAAACGGTGAACTTGCTGAGGAAGTCTATGTTGAACAACCACCAGGCTTTGAAGTTTCCACATAAAGTAGAATGGTTTATAAGCTTCAGAAAGCTCTGTATGGATTGAAACAGGCTCGGAGAGCATGGTATGATACTTTAGCCAAATACTTGCTGGAAAGTGGCTTCAAGAAAGGAGATGTTGATAAAACACTCTTTACTTTGAACCATGAAGGGAAACTACTTTTAGTTCAAGTATATGTTGATGACATTATATTTGGATCTAAAGACAAACAACTTTGTGAAGACTTTGCTGAGCTCATGAAAAGTAAATTTGAGATGAGCATGATGGGAGAATTAAACTACTTCCTAGGATTGCAAGTCAAGCAACTAAATGATGGAATATTCATTAGTCAAACAAAGTATGCAAAGGATATGCTCAACAAGTTTAATCTAAAGCCTTCTAAAAAGAATGCTAAGATATCTATGAGCATTGGAACCAAAATGACCTACACTGAATTTGACAAGAGTTTTGAAGAACACAAGTATAGGAAATTGATTGGGTCTCTATTGTACCTCACTGCAAGTAGACATGATATTCAATATGTAGTGGGAGTGTGTGCTAGATTTCAGACAAATCCAATGCAATCACACTACAACATTGCTATGAAAATATTAAGGTATGTAAAGGGTACTGTAGAAGTTGGATTGTGGTATCCAAAAGACAGTGGATTGAGTTTAGTTGGCTATTCTGATGCTGATTATGCTGGATCATTGCTTGATAGAAAAAGCACCTCAGGAACTTGTCAATTTCTTGGTGCCAGGTTAATATCATGGTTCAGCAAGAAACAAAACTCAATTGTCACATCTACCATAGAGGCTGAATATATTGCTGTTGGGTGTTGTGCTTCACATATATTGTGAATACAACAACAACTCAGAGACTATGAGATCAATGAAGAGAAAACTCCGATTTTCTTTGACAGCATAAGTGCTATTGCCATAACTCAGAATACTAAGTTTAATGCAAGAACAAAGCACATTGATGTTAGACCCCACTTCATTAGAGATCATGTGGAAAAAGGCAATATAGAGATACTCAAGATTGGTACTGAAGACCAACTTGCAGATATCTTTACAATGCTTTTGCAAGAAAGCAGGTTCTTAACCTGGAGACAGAGTCTTGGGTTAATGGAACTACCAAGGAGCTAAAGGATTAGTCACTGAGACGGGAACTCAGTATGACACAAAGAAGGAAAAAGGGAGAACTCTGATATCTGGAACGGGAATCCAGATATCAAAGGCAAAAGGTGAAACACTTAGCAAATAAGTATCTGAGACGGGTACTTAGATATCAAAGGTTAAGGGTAAAATGGCTATTTAAAGATTTCTGAGATAGGTACTCAGATATCTATGAGATCACTTAGTGAGGGGAACACAAAAGAGAATAGTACAACTGTCTGCAGTCAACTACTCTTTTGAAATTTGTATTATTTCTATCTTTGTGTAAAACATGAACAGATACTGTGTGTGAGATAGACTCAGATACAAAATTGTCCCTTAGTCACACAGAAGAGATGTGATTCAGATAGCTACTCGCCAAAATTCATTAATTAGGCACAGTCACATGGGTTGATTGTGATCATTGCTGGAAAAGCAATCCCAACCATTGATGAAATGGGCGTTCTGTTTTAAAGGCCAGGATTAATTCTCGGTAAAATGTAGTGGACTGTAAAAATGGTTATGGCCCATTAACATTTAATGCAAAGTAGTCTTTCACCCACGCCTTACTACACGTACACAGATACAAATGCAAAAAATTAATTTGTGTATTTTTGCCTGTTGGATTTACACTGCTATATATAAAGGATTTTGGCAAAAGGAATCACTTTCGCCTAATCCTATATTTGCTCTTCCACAAAAACTGCAAAATACTCTCAAATCTCCCTGCAATCTTTTCTGCAACTACTGATTCCTTATTAGTTTTTCTGCAAAGAAGTACTAATCCTTTACCCTAATCTCTTTTCAAGTTTCAAAAACTACTACTATTTAAAGAGATGGCTCCAAAACGTGCTCTTACCCAAAAATCCCAAGCTACTACATCTGGTACTGCTGAAAAGTAAGCACCAGTGCTAGTCATTACAAACAATCGGTTGATTGGAGAGTTCAATCCTGATCAGTGGACTTCAAATCACAGGATGATTTGGGGTGGTGCCATGATTGAGGAATACCTCGTTGCTGCAATTGAAAACCAAGCTGATAGGAAGTTGATTCTTGGTATGCTTGAAAAGGCACAAATCAATGGTTTCCTATCTGCTATCCCCAGTGGAGTTTCTTCACTGGATGTGTTGGAATTTTACAACAATTCCAGAATTATTTCCTGTGTTGATGAAGGCACTGTAATAGTGTCTATAAAAACAAAAGTTCAAGGAAAGGACATCCTGTTGAACTTAACAACTTTCTGTGAGTTGTTTGAACTTCAAAATCTGGGAAATGATTTCGAAATAAACACCAAGGATGATGATCTCCTTGAAGGTGTGAAGCAACTATACAGTGATGTGTGTGATCTTGAAAAATCAGATACACCCATCGACTTCAAACTTGCTGACATCAGAACCAGACATCTGTTTGTTCACTGGGATGTATTGGCATGCATTCTTCATAGATGCTTTGATGGTCTACAAGGAGGTTCCGACCAGATAAGCCAAGAACGCTGGATGATGATGTTCTTGTTGAATTAACAGAACAAAAGGCTGAAAAACCTTTTCAATTGGGGGGAGTACGCCTATATGAAATTTGTGATGAAGATTCAAGGCTTTGAGACTAAAATCGTCAAGGGCCTTGCTGAACCAAAAGCCACAGTAAGCTATGGACTGAAGATATGTTTCTTGCTGGAGAAGCTTGGCATTGAGCTCAGAGAGACGGCTGACATAGCCAACAAGAACTGCTACAAAATCTGAATATACAAACATGATGAAAAAGGTTACTGCATCTCAGAAAGGTTCCAAGAAACGAAAGACTGATGAGGTATCTGAGGGTTCCATTGCGACCAAAAAGCCCAGAACTTCACGAAAGAAGTCTGCTGGAAAATCAGAAGGCATACCCATTGTGGATGTCGACTCTCAGATATCTGCCGCCACTGCTGATGAACTAATCAATCAAGATGAACTCATCAATGCTGCTAAGTTCACAGCAGATGAACTCATCAATGCTGCTAAGGTCACAACAGATGAACTCATCAATGCTGCAAAAGATACAACTGCTGATGAACTCATCAATGCTACCAAGGAAAGCCTTCCTGATGAACTCATTGGTAAAATGAGAATAGTGACAAGCATCAAGCCTTATCTGCGGAAACCGCAGGGATTATAGATCAATCAGTTCCAAATGCTGATAAGAGCTCTGATGATGATGAATTGGTCATCTCTCAAGCCCTACAGAAATAAATAAGGGCTAAGGTTGCTGAGAAGCAACAAGTTCTAAGGATGCTGAAAGAATAGAGGTATCTGAAGAAGAACCCACACCTCAGGTTGCTGAACAAGCATCAATTTCAGAGGTTGCTGAGAAAGCACCCATTCCTAAGGTTGCTGAAGAAGCACTTAGTATAGAGGTTGCTGAGATATCACCTAAGTCCAATGAATCTGGACAAGACACACTCAAGCTGGTAGAAGAAGCCTTGAGAAGTGGTGATATAGTGATGGAGGATTCTGACATTGCCTCCACACTATACAAACTGTCACAAAAGGATCAGGATGAGCCGAACTTTAATTCACCTTCCAGATCCAATTCACATGATTCACCAGGTGATAATGAAGTCATGGTGAATGAATTACAGTTTGGCATACCAACACTTCTGATTGCTGAAGAAAATCCTGCAAATGAGCAGGTTCCCCAACTCAATGAGAGGGATCAAACTGAGGCATCTACTCAGAATGATCAACCAGGGGAGGCAACTGAGTTGTATACTCAGGATAGGTCCAAAGTACCTCAAACTTCCAACAAAAAAGTGGTCCAAGAACAACAAGACCAACGCATGGAAACTTCACAAGTTCCAGAGACCAGTCAGCCTGACAAAGCTCAGGTAGCTGAATGGTTTAACTCTTTACTTGTGATAACTTATGCTTAAATCTTGTTACTTATTAAAATTTCTTTGTTACAGGCTGAATTAGAAACACAAAAACAAGAGGAAGCTGCTTGCCTCAGAGACTGAGAAGGAGGCCACCACGAGCTCACCTCTTAAGGAATCTGAGCCTGTGCTATAGGTGATAAAGAATTCCGTAAGATATTACTTTTTAGATATATTTTAATACACTTAACTAATTAAGTGGATGTTTCTAATAGGCTCCAACTGAGAAAGAAGTTAAGGCAGAAAATGAAACCGTCAAGGTTTCTAAAGAAAATGTCATTGAGCCTTCTAGTGTGAAGGTATATAAAAATTAGTGAGAAACATTCTTCATTATGGGTTAATATGAATTCTTCTCTAATTACTCAATACTTTCTACTTACAGGCTCATTCAGAAGTAGAAGTGCAAGGGGAAAGAGTTGCGACATCCCCTGCACCCATGGAAATTGATGAAGCCCCCAAGGCAACATCACCAGAAAGAACACCAGAATCTGAGAAAGTTTCTGAGAAAAATGATTCTGAGCCTCCTGTTGAGGAAGTAAGTACAAAACTCAGAGATCATTGAAGCTTAATTGCATAAAATCTTTCATGAAAATTTCCTAAGTATTGTGATAATTTTAATTCTCAGGGTCAAGCAGAAAGAAAGGTTGATGAGGACTAGACTCCCAAGTCTCAACCTCACAACAAGATATCTGAGGCACCCCTGCCCCAGTAGTACAAGTCTTTGAGCCTGATGTACTTATTCAAGTAACTCAGAAACCTAACTACACTAGTACTCAGATATCTACACAAGTTTTGAAACTAAATCAAAACTCTTTCTTTCAGGCTCAAACAAGTGTGCTAAAGGTCTCTGCATTCTCAACAGAAGACCTGCTTCCATTCTTCAAAGATCACACTCTCAAGAAACACCTCAAGTGTTTCAGAAAGTGGCAAAAGCTCAGAAGCTCAGATCTGATTGAATTAACAAAGGTGACTGATCACCAATTGAGAAGAGTCAGAGCTTTTGACTTGGAGAACTATGTCCATGCTATGTTCCCAACAGAGCAGTACTCTTTTCCTACTCTGATGCATAAGGACTTTGTCAAAGAAGCTGCACACAAGCTCATAGAAGCTTTTGAGAAGGCTGATGATCAGACCAGAATGGAGATGGCATTCAACCAATCTTGCCCAAGTCCCTACAGTGCATACCCTCTGAACAAGAGGAAGTAAATGGGCAATTGGTCACACTTCCTGAAGTGATCAATCTAGTTTCTGAAGATGAGGAGGAAACAGATGAAAATAACTTTGAAGAACCTCCTTCTGATCATCACAAGGATGATAATGACAAAAAGGATGATGATGATCCCCCTGCACTAGGGACGGGAGGGATTGCACAACGTAATAATACCTCAGATGCTGAAAAGCACACTGAGAGGACTTCACAAAATTCCCCCTCCCCCCCCCCTTCCATCTCAGAAGTCTACACATCCATCTCCCCAACAAAAAGACTTTACTGAACAAGTAGTTGAGCACTCTGAGGATAACACTCAGAAAATATTGGATGCAGAAGCCAGAGTTGCTCAACTCAAACAACTGTTGGAGGAAGAACAACAGCTAAATCTTCAACTGGAAGAGAAGATAGCTGAATCCAAATCAAAGCTCCAAAAGATTGAAGATCAAACAATCAAGGAAATGGAAGCTTATGCTGAGATGAAAGAACTCTAGCTTGTCGTTCAGGCAATTGCTGTGGAATTACATACTGAGCAAGTATTTGAAGACAAGCATGATGCTAAGGCTGCATTACCAAAATATATACCATCCTCCTCACTAAAAGGAAAGAAGCCCATCTCTGAGATGGTTGCTGGACTAGAGAACATTGATGAACATGTCCAAGAGGATGAAGATCACTGGGCTGATGACTCAGATTATGAAGAAGAGAAGAAATTGGTAGAACACCGAAATGAGCACTTGGTGGTGTCTCATTTGAAAAGGAAGCTGATTGCTCTTGAAATCTTCAGCTAGCTGCCAAATGTCAACTCCAATGAATACTTGAACAGATATCAAGTACTGGCTAAATTGAAAAAGGAGTTATCTTCTTAAGATAAAGCCGCCATTGCATCAGTCCCTGCAGAGATGAAGACATTCACTGAGCTCATCACTCAGAGAACAACCAGTCTGGTCATTGCTCAGAAAGACCTAGGCATAGTTAGGGATGATGACCAAAACTTGGCTGCAAAAACCTTTCAAGAGGCTAGCTATGCTGCTGGAAAAGTAGATGCTATTCAAGGCCCACTGGCAGAGCTCACTGATAAGGAAACAGGACTTATCAAACAAAATTAGGAGCTCAAGGCTGAATTGTACAAGTTGGTTGCTGCCTACAACTATCTGAAAAGGAATTTTGAGTCACTCTCAGAATCCTTTGTGATACTGAGTCAGTCAACAATGACTAAGGGAGAAGGATATCAAGGACAAGGGAAAGGACTGGTGCTCAGAAGGGAAGAGGAAACAAGAAGAAATCTAAATAGCCATCACTTCCACCACTAAAAATAAATGAGCCCTCGACTGTTCTACAGATAGTGTCCACCTGTCACGCCCCAAAACGAAATCACTTTGGCACGACCGGCCATCTATCGTGAGATGGGCTCATGCCAAGACGAAGCCTCAATTTAATCCTCAAATACATCAATTATCTCAGTGTGGTACAAACAGAGCGTCTAAAATCCCATAAAGTAATTACAACAATTAATTACAAATTCTCAATCTCAACAATACTCCACTACTACAATCAATCCTATACTAATCCAATAGTACGCAACAACTACTAAATAATCTTCACAAATCCATCATCCGTCTATCGTCTCAACTCTAAAGTATCTTCGTACGACCACTTGCTAAATATCTGAAAGGGGTGGGTAAGGGTGAGCCTCATTGACACTTCTACCGGATCAAGCAGAGTTTCAGAGATACATATATATACACACAATACGATCACACATATACAAAAGTTGCATGGCATAACAAACGTAACATTTCGGCTCAATCAGACATGATCCTATGGCCACTAGTATAAGTCCAGTGGCATAGAGGTCGGCTCACATAACATAAACATAATCCCCTACCAAAGGGGTAACATAACATAAGGGAGTACTCCAGCCAGACAAATTCCCCGAAGGGCACATAACATTTCATAGTCACAACTGAGAGCTCAAACATTTATCCATGCACTTGTACAAAATCGTTTCACACATCGCACATATGATAAAATATGTTTTGGGTATTTACATACTTGATCCTTTCAAATAGATTATTATACAAAGTCTCATATTTTGATATAATAACCATAAGTTGTTTGTCAAACATTAAAACTACATATATATACGATAATACGAAAATAAGAGCAAAAGTGTCAAAGAAACCCCCTTACCTCAAAGGAGAAACAAATCCATGTCCAGTTTAAATAATCCGAAAAACCATCCATTATCTTGCATGTCGAATCCTCCAAAGTCACCTTGAACCTTAAATTCTCCAAAGCACCACTTACGAACTCCATCTCGTCTTTACTACGGTTTTATAGGTCGATATTGAGGAAATAGGGTAACAAGGGCAAAACGGTAATTTTCTGGAGCTAGGAAAAATAGGATAAAAATGTAGAAGGTGGTAATTATGGTTCTATAACGTTCAGGGGCAAAACGGTAATTTAAACGGGTCGAAAAATAGGGTGGAATAAAAAGATAAAAAATGTATCACCAAGAATGTTCGAACAATTGACCTCTTGCATAATAAACACGCCACCAATCCAACTAAGCTAGCGATCTCTTTGATTAAAAAAGGCAGAATATTAATATATTCAATCAATGGTAGATTCTGTAATTTAAATGAAAGGTCAGGGGCAAAATAGGCATTTCGGGTGGCTGGGGCAAAACTGAAATAAACCGAAAGTTGGTCTATTACATGTGAGGTCCCTGGTAACATCAAATTCTCAAAAGGAAGGGTTCCAACTTCTCAGAAAACTCAAACTAGTCCCTGCAACTTACGAATTTCTACCAAATCGATTCAATCGACTCCGATTCCGTGCTAAGGCTAAAATAATCGATTACCCATCACCTCCTCTACTCCAATCGATCAAGATCAGTCCAAAATCATCACAAATCATCCCAATATATTGCGAATCGATCTCATATTTCTTGCTCCAGTTTCGCGATCCATAACCCACGCCAAAACCCAGGTCGATCTCGGTCCTAAATCAGTCCATAACATCAACGAATCAGTCTAATCAAATTAGGAATTCCATCTCCATGTTCACCGATCTAGTTTCACGATTCAAACACCCAAGATTCAATCGGTTTCGGTCTTCGTAACACTACTCGATTTCGGTCCAAACAGAAAGAAGAAAGGTGGGCAGGCGGGTATGGTGGTCGGCCGGTTAGAGGCGGAGCTGGGCAAATCTGGCAGTGGCGAAAGAAAGAGAAGCAGGCGTGTGGGCTGTGAGGAAGAAGAAGAGGACAAAACTAGGGCTTTTAACTTAGGTTTGCTTGATGGCTCATCCGGCCCAACTTGGACTTTACAATAATCGGGCCATCACTTCCGTTCAAAAATCGTAATTCCTCTCGAGCCCAATTAATTTCTCGTATTTCAACTCAGTTTTAAATATTTCCTCGTCTCCAAATTAAATTAAAATTTACGATCGAAAAAAAATTTCGGGATTTTACACCACCACTCAGCAACTTCCTGAAAAAGGAATGACAACAAGGGCCAGGGCACAGAAACCTCCAAGGGGTACCAAGGCTCCAAGGAGAAGACAAGTGATAGGGATTGATGAGTCTTCTGAAGAAGAAGAAGAAGGACAAATCAAATCCCAGGGCAATGAAGAAGGCTGCAAATCACCCTACAAGAGAAATCTGGAGGATGATGATGATGAAGAGGATAAAGATGAAGTTCCTCTTCACAGAAAGAGACAAAAGGGTTGATAGCCTAACTGAGTCCCTAGCTGCAAAGCCAATAGCAGCTAAAACACTCTTCTGGAAATACCAAGTCAATCCAGTGTGGTTCTTCAAGCAATCCAAGGGAAAACTCAAGGCAAAGGAGGAATAGATTGAGAGCTACTTAGGCCAGAAGAAGCCAGAATTGTGTATGTGAAAACTGACAACAGCTCCTCCTCCTATTCATCAGAGGAATGGATACTGGAACTCAAGCACTTGCTTGTAAATGAAAAAGGATTTCCAGTACCCATCCATCAACAACTTATGGCATGGAGAAAAGATAAGCCAATCTTGATCAACACCAATCATGTCAAAGCTTGGTTGGATTTTGAAGTTGTCAAGAGAGTTGAATCCATGAGGAAGGACCTTAATGATGAATGTCCTTATGGAAAACCTGATGACGTGCATAGTGTCCCAAACATCACTGGAACAGGCACAAGGCCAAGAGTTGCTGTGGAACCCTTTGAGTCATTCTACATGACTGAAGATCAATACAAGGGCGACTTCAGATATCTGAGGATCATATATGATTACTTCAAGCTATCAGATATCAGAATTGACCATGCCTGGAAATGGGAAAAGTATTTATGGGTCAAACACTTTGCCTAGAAGAATCCCACCAAATCATACAAAGAAGTTTGTGGTTATACCAGAGAAACTGAGATGTTAGTCAGAACCTTGCTCTATGACTACTCAGATGATATCAAAAGATTTGGAGATAGGGAGTATGCAAATTGATCCTTGGAGCTGCTGAAGATTTGAAGACTTGAAGACAAGTTAATTAGGATGTTTACTTGGAGCTTGGTTACTCCTGTTGTCCTAGTCAACTATGTATTTTGTATCTTGCTGATTGTGCTTTATTGTTTTATCATTGTAAAAGTTATCTGTAAACTTTCTTTGTAACATATCTGATGAACCTACTATCAGATATCAATTTATAAAAAGATAACTTCTTCTGCAGTACTATTTACAGATATCAATAGTTTGAATTTCATTAAGCCTAACAGATACTATTCAAATGGCATGATTTTCAACTATAAATATCACCACTTAGAATGCTTGAAAAATACACTGAACACCTTGAACTTACACACAGAACGAACTCATTCAAGCATACAAGAATTCAATTTACTTACTCTTTAGCTTACAGTTGCGACTAAGCTCTTGAATTCTAAGTAGCACGAAAGTTCTAAGTGTTCTGATCCTTAACAAGCATTGCTATTGGTGAAGGAGTTGAATCAAAAGATCAAGTATCTGAGTTTCATTCTCCAGAACATTTAACATAGACTTAGTTCAGTAAAGAACATATCACCACACATTGTGAAGTGTGTTAAGTGACTCTTGTTCTATAGAGTATTCCTAAATAATTGAAAAGTTAGTAAGACTACTCACCTGACAAACCATCTTAACCAACACCTTAAACGGCATGGAGTACAGGAAGTACTTAGTTTGGGAAACTAAGGAATAACTCCAAGGTTACTGAGCATAGGAAGTACTTAGTTTGGGAAACTAAGGAACAGCTCAAAGGTTTCTGAGTATAGGAAGTACTTGGCTGGGAGCCGGGGAATAACTCAGGGGGAACACTTTGTTGGGAACCTAGTGTATTTAGGAATCGAGAAAAGATATTTGTAAGGTGAACTCATTTATCTGTTTTAGTGGATTCCAGGTCTGAGAAAGGCCGAAGTGGATTAGTTGAAGGATTACGCCACCTTCAGATACCACTGTAAAAGACGTGTTATTTACTTTCTGTAATTTACTTATCGTTCAGTTTATGCTGCTAAGTATTTAAACACATCACGTACACTTATCACAGAAAAGTCTTCCGCTCTATGAAATTAAGTATCAGATATCTTCACAAATATCTGAGAAATTGTGTTCATCGACAAAAGTTGTAAAAGACTATTCAACCTCCCCCCTCTAGTTTTTTCCTTTGCCGTTATCTGGTTCAACAATTAGTCTAGTAAATCTTGTATAGGATGTTAGGTCTCTGAATGTAATTTTATATTTTTGAAGAAGACCAAGAAGAAGGCATCCAACAGAAAGAGCTCAACTATGTGAAGATATGAATACTGCAAAAATTACCGGTAAAACCCCGTATTTTTGTTAGTTTAATTAAAAAAAAAAGTCTTGTTTCAATTCGTTTTTCCGTGTAGTGTTTGTGTAATTAATTACTACTTCTTAAACTTCTCACGTTATCTATGCATGTTTGGAGTGTTAGTAGTTGCTAGGTAACTAATTAATTAATTTTTCCTCCCATCTACCTTATCACGTTAATTAGGGAGACTTATAGGAAGAGTTTTATTGAATTTGGGCTCCCTTCCATTACATGCACCGCCTATTCCAAATTTATAAATCTCCAGTATCTAAAAGCCTTCTGGCTTTTTATGCCTCCATGAATCTCCAGTTCGTAAGCGTCTTTTACCTAAACCTATCTTCGAGAAAATCTTGTTCTTCTCCTATCTTTGCGTTGCATGCACCTTCGACCTTCGATTCAATTATGTAGAAAGCTACTAGTTTGTCTTTGGTAAGTTTATCCTCCGTTTCAATTTTCGTGTTTTGCTAGAGTTTTGCGGGGGTGGGTTACGAGTTTAACTATTGTTTTATCCATTCACTTGAGTAGTGATCTTCTTTGTTTCCCTGTTTCACGCATGCTCTGTTTAATTTCTTGGTTGTATGCTCTATTTTCTGTTCTGCAAGTTCTGGCTTCTACTTTGCTTTTAAACTGCTCCGATGTTGATAGGCTACTGATGATGATAATTATTAATCGAATAGTTGGTGCTGAGTGGCCATCAGCTTGGCTGTTGATTCCTATTTGTTCGAGATCAGGGGTTCGAAACCCAACTGTGTCCCTTTTAAATTTCTTTTAATTTTAAGTCTAGAATCTTGGTTTGCTATACTCTTCTTGAGTAGCAAACCAATGATGCTCCCCATCAAGATCCAGATCTCCACAAAAACAATAACCGCAACGACCACAAAACTCTACGTTTCTGGAAGAAGAAACTATAGTAAGAGCAGTAGAGATGTGTCAGAAAGATAACGTTGCGGAACACAACACTGTAGTGGGAGAAGTATTCCAAGAAAATCAAGGGATGGTTCACTCAGTGGAAAGGCTCGAAGTGCCTGAAACTTCCTTTGAAGATATAGTCATGGAACAATCGACCAACTCAGTCTGACATTGCTCAGGTATATGAATGGTTTAATTCTCTACATGTGAGAAACTTTCTGTGTATGTCGTATTGTAACCTTATGACACTTATCTTCATTACAGGCCATTCAAGAAACAAGAATCCTAGAGGAGGCTGAAACACTTGCCACAAAAACTGAAAAAGAGGTTCCTTCAACCTCAGAGCCCATGGCAATCCAGCCTGTCGCACAGGCTCAAACTGAGAAAAGAGATGGTGAAAAGCCAAATTCACCAAAGGAGAAGGAAGAGTCTATTCAAGACTCTGACAAACTTGAACATGAGCCTTCTACTGAGAAGGCTCATGAAGAAGTAGAAGTTGCTGAGGCTGAGACATCAAAGTCCCCTCAAGTAGAGAAAGTTGATGAGGCTTCAAAGCCATCATCAGAAAAAATGCCAGAGAGTCCCAAAGTCTCTGAGAAGCAAGCGCCTGAGCCTCTTTCTGCAGAGGCTCAGAAAGACAAAGAAGAAAAGGAGGCCACCAAGGCTCGTTCTGAAGTTAAAGAATCTGAGGATGCTGATGCCTCGAAGATTCAGAAAAACAAGCCTGCTGTTGCGACACAGGCTCAATAAGAGACTACTGCCGAAAGCTTTCAGCTGGCAACTCTTTCTGATGAGGGTCTCTTGGATCTGTTCTTGAAAAACGCCCTCCCTCAGATGATCCTTGGATACAGAAGATGGAAAAGACTCAGAAGGACAAATATTATGTCCCACATTAAATTTCTGAGCGATCCAATCAATAAGGTATGGGCTGAACAGATCGAAGAATATGTCAACAATCTCTTTCCCATGGAAATTGAAGAATTCGCTACCTTAGTGGATAAAAGATTTATTGAACATGTTGAACGCAAATTGATCAGAAACTTTAAGTCACAGAGTCGAGCTACAAGGTTCAAGATTGCTACTGATCCCAACCTCCCACGAACGTTTGCATCTGCTTTTGCTGAGCAAGAGGCGGTGGACAACAAGACAATTAGAATTGATGATATCATCAATTTAGACTCTGATGAGGAGACTGATGAAAACGACATAAAGATGCCCAAGTCTCCTAAGTCTTCTGAAAAGAAAGATGATTCCAAGAATGATGAGGATGATGATGCACCATCTGGTGCTGGAGCGATCACTGGATGAAAGAAAAACTCGTCGTTAAAAAGCCTTCAGAAAGGAAAAACTCACCCTCCCCATCACCTCAGAGATCATCCAAGCCCTCACCATCTCAGAGAAAGTCTTCTGACGCCAGACAAGATGATCTTGTGGCCCAGAAGTCCTAGAAACTTCACAAACTATTGCAAATCTATAAGAGATGGTGGAAGAGGCAAATTCGTTGCATCTGGCACTGGAAAACCAGACTGCTAACATACATGACAATCTGCATAAGATTGATGACCTGAATCGCAAGAAGGCAGAAGCCCTTGCTGAACAAAAGCGCATAAGACTTGATGCCCAACTATTTGCTGAGGAAATAGAAGCTGAGGACACTGAGGCACTCAAGCAGCAAAAGGAAATCCAATCATCTTCTGGAAAGCAAAAGAGATCCAAGCAAGAAATGGTCGCTGGATTCGGGGATGAAGAAGATGAAGATGATGATTTCCTGAGTGAGCCAGAAGGAAATACCCCCTCGAAAGTTAAATTCTCAGATATTCCCTATCTGAAGAAACACATTCTGGCTCCCGCAAACTTTCCAGAAGTTCCTACTCCTACTGCTGACATAGAGAACATGTTCAAAGAACTGCTTAGAATAAGGAAGGAACTGGAGACTCAAAACATGGAAGTAACTGAGTATGTGCTGCAAAACTTCACTAAGTTCGTTGAGGTGATTGCTCAGAGAACCAGCAACTTAGTACTTTCTCAGAAAGATCTGGGATTAGTCCAAGACTCAGACAACAGGATTAATTAGAACTCCTATAATTTTGCTGATACTACCTCCACCAAGATCCAGAATGTGGTTGCTGAGGTTTATACTCTTACAGACAGAGAGCATGGACTATATCAGCAGAATGAAAACCTCAGAAGTGAGCTCAGAAGTCTCACAAGCAACTACTCTCTGATGCAAAAAAAACTTTGAGTTACTCTCTGACTCTTATGTTAATCTCGTAGCTCATTTTGATCAGTCCTCTATGACTAAGGGGGAAGAGAAGGTATTCCATAAGGTACCGAAATAAGCTAAGCCCAAAGGAAAGGGTAAGGAAAAGATGTACCAGGAACTCCCCCTTACTCTGGAAAGAGTAACGACAAGGTCCCAGGCAAAGACCTCTTAAACAACTGCCTTGCCACCTCCAGCTTCCAAGAGCTCGAGTGACAAAAGAAAGGGAGTTTATGAAGAAGAAGAAGAAGGAGAAATCTCTGAAAAGAGAAGAAAAATTTCTCCAGAAAGCTGCAAAGGTACTGAAACCTTTGAGAAAGACAATGATGATGATGAGCATAGGGAAACTCATCACAAGAGAATCAACTCTTCTGCTCCTATAGCTGCAAAGCCTCTTCAGGCTAGAAAACCTTATGGAGAAACCAAGTACATCCAGAAAGGTGGATCCTCCAATGACCCCTCAGAAAAGGGCCTGAATTCCAAACAGAGAAGGAAGAGGGATAGAGACATCAAGTTTGGAAGAACACTTCCTCCAAGGCCCGAGGATGCTAGAACAGAATACGTGAAGACTAGCAATGATCAGCCCTCTGTCTAGAACTGCATCAAAGTTCAAAAGAATGGCTACTGGATAATGGAACTCAAGTACTTGCTTGCCAATGGAAATGGGATTCCAAAACCAGTTTACCAACAACTGATGGCATGGAGAAAGAAAGGCAAAAGATCAAAAGTGATGCCTTCTGAGATAATCAAGACCTGGCTGGACTTTGAAGTTGAAGTCAAACAGAATGCCAGACAGGATATCTCCAAAGAATTATCTTACATCAGGCCAGAGGATGTGCACATACTTGAAGATGAATCTGGAAAAAGGAACAAACTGCAAGTGGAGCCCTTTGAGTCATTCTACATGACCAAAGAGGAATTTGAAGGAGACATGGAATATCTCAGAGAGATATATGATTATTACAAGCCCACTGAAGAACAGTTGTTTCACTACTGGAAATAGGGAATGTTTCTGTGGATCAAGGGAATATACGGACAAACCCTATAATGAAAGATGTGCTGCCTCCAGAGATTGTGAAATGAGGGTGAGGACCATTATGAAGGAATACACTGAAGATTGCTTGGAATATGGTAATTTGGAGTTTCTAAAGGAATGAAGACTTGAAGGCCAGCTAGTTAGGATGTTCAGTTGGAACTTGGAATTTCTTATTGTCCTACTAAGCTGTTTAATCTTTTGATTTTTGCTGATTGTACTTACTGTTTAATTATCTTGTAAAGTTATCTGCACTTACTTTGTAATTGTTATCTGATGAACCTACTCTCAGATACTCTCTAATGAAAAGATAACTTGTCAGCAAAGATCACACCTTGTAATTTGGTTGATGTCTTACTTTCTGCACTTAAATAAAAGAATGATAAATCATAAGAAATGTTTAAGTGGTGGATTATTTCCTCATCCAAGTTGTAATAGGTTTTTAAAAGTAGTCATAGGTGACTGATCAAAAAGGGGGAAATTTGTTAGGAAATATCTGTTTAGTTTTGATCAGTACACCATAATGACTTACCTTAGTTCAGAAAGGTATCTAGTACTCTTGGTTCACTTGAACATTGTAAAAGAGGAAGTATACTTAATATGATTAGTCTAATAAATCTTGTATATGATGTTAGGTCTCTGAATGTAATTTTATATCTTTGAATAAGACCAAGAAGAAGGCATCCAGCAGAAAGAGCTCAACTATCTGAAGATATGAAGACTGCACAAGATTACCGAAGACTAAAAATGTGCCTCAGAAACCATATGCAAAAGATAACTTAGTGAAAACAATGTTTCTAGAAGAAACGATGTTTTCCTTAGTTTCTAAAAGGCTTGGAATTTCTGATAGCGACGTGCACAACCTCAGACAGCGTGCATAGTTCCGTTGGCACAACAGGACAAAATATAGTATAGTGCATTTAATGCCATTGCAGAACTCGCTGACCAAAAGCTTTATCTCTGAACAAAAGGACAAAAGTTCTGTAGTACTATCAATGGATTGTTTGTAGATTGAATCTCAATAGCCTAACGGATAGTAATTCAAACGGCTTGATTTTCACCTATAAATATCACCACTTAGAATGCTTGAAAACACACACTTGAATGACTGAATTTCATATACTACACTCAAGCATACAAGCCTTTTCTACTTACTCAAAGCTTACAGTTGCGACCAAGCTCTTGATTCTAAGTAGCACGAAAGTTCTAAGTGTCCTGATCCTTAACAAGCTATATCTATTGTGAAGGAGTTGAATTGAAGCACTGTTGCGACTTGCTAAGATATTCATTCTCCTGAACGAAGAACATAGACTTGGGTCAGAAAAGAACATATCACCACACACTGTCCAAGTGTGTTAAGTGACTCTTGTTCCAGAAGGTAGTATTACATAACTGTGGAAGTTATTAATCTACCAATCTAACAAACTCTTCTTAACCAACACCATAAAAGGCGTGGAGTAGAGGAAGTACTTAGTTTGGGAAACTAAGGAATAACTCCAACAAAGGTTCTAAGTAGATGAAGTACATGGCTGGGAAAGCCGGGGAATAACTCAGGGAATTCTGAGTAGAGGAAGTACTTGGTTGGGAAAGTCGGGGAAGAACTCAGGGGGAACACTTGGTTGCGAACCTAGTGTATTTAGGAATCGAGAGAAGATATTTGTAAGGTGAACTCAATTATTTGTCTTAGTGGATTCTAGGTCTGAGAAATGCCGAAGTGGATTAGTTGAAGGATTACGCCACCTTCAGATACCACTATAAAGCTACTGTGTTATTTACTTTCTGCACTTACTTTCTGCCTTTACTTACTTGCAATGTAATTTACACACTTTACTAGCTTGCTGAGCATGTGCACTTATCAGAAAGACTTCCGCTATTTTAATTATAAGTATCAGAAAGTTACCCAACTTTCTGAGAAACTGTGTTATCGAAAAAAGTTTTAAAAGACTATTCACCCCCCCCCCCTCTAGTCTTTTACTTTGCCGTTATCTGGACCAACACCTTCACAGTAAACAATTCTTGTGAAGGATCAGGACACTTAGAACTTTCGTGCTACCTAGAATTCAAGAGCTTGAGTTGCAACTGTAAGCTAATGAGAGTAAGTAGGTATGAAGGCTTGTATGCTTGAATGTAAATTATGTTCAGTGAAGTTCAAGGTGTGTCTTTCAAGCATTCAAAGTGGTGATATTTATAGTTGAAAATCCTGCCGTTTAAATAGTATCTGTTAGGCATTTTGGAATTCAAACCATTGATATCTGAAGATAGTACTGCAGTGAGCTTTGTTTCTTTTTAGAGATTTCCTCTTTTGCTCAGACATCTCTGTCTGCGTAATAAATGCACTATACTATCTTTTGTCTTGTAGTCTCAACGGAACTATGCAAGCTATCTGAGGCTTTGCATTTCCTTAGGTAACCATTGGATGTCAGAAACCTATTGAAATACTTGTCTTCCAAAGACACTCAATTTCTTCAAGGTATCTGAGGAGACCTTTCTCCTAGTCTTTAGCAATCTTGTGCAGTCTTTTGATCTTCAATAATGAGCTCCTTCCTGCTGGATGCTTGCTTCTTGGTCTTCTTCAAAGATATACAAATTACAATCTGAGACCTCACATCCTATACAAGATTTGCTAGACTAACATACTCACTAAGCTTCTTCTTTTACAATGTTCAAAGGAACTACAAGTACTAGTTACCTTTATGAGCTAAGATAAGTCATTAGGGTTTACTGATCAAAATCTAAACTGATATTCCTAACAAATTTCTCCCTTTTTGACCAGTCACCTATGACTATCTAAAAACCTATTATGAACTGGATGATGAAACAATCCAACACTTAAACATTTGTTATGATCTTTTCAATTCATCTATTTAAGTGCAGAAGGTAAACATCAACCAAATCACATGGTATGATCTTTGCTGACAAGTTATCTTTTATAGATTGATATCTGAGAGTAGGTTCATCAGATAAAATTACAATTGAGTACAGAGATAACTTTTACAAGATAAGAATTAAGTACAATATGCAAGATAAAAAATTACACAACTTTATAGGATAACATGAATGTCCAAGTTCCAAGTGAACATCCTAAAAGTTGGTCTTCAAGTTTTCATCTTCTTCAGCTCCTTTAGAAAACCTTGTCACCATATCTCTTAACATCATCTGAGTATTCAAGGATGTAGGTTCTGATTCTCATTTCAGCTCTCCTTGCATCTTTAGCATTCTCCTTGTAAGATTTGGTGGGTTGATTTTTGATCAAATTTTCAATCCAAAGGTATTTACCCCATTGCCAGGCATGTTCAAGCTGCATTTATGAGGGTGATGTGCACTCAGAGATCTCGTGTTTTGTTGTAGAACCTGTAATCTCCAAATACAATCAAGATTAAATTTATAAGTCGGAAGTCCTCAAATCCACAGTTTTATTGCGGAAAGTTGACTCGGGATGTCCTTCTCCACGGACACTTAGCATAGGAACAAGCAAATTTGAATGCAGAAAAGTATACAGTTTCTTATCTCAGACAGAATGATCAGTTCGCAGTAAAACCTAAATTGATTTGTTTGTAAATCAATAATTGATAGGTGTAAAGGTTCCCCAACCTCCCTCTGCTATGCAACTCCCAACTTCCTAGTTAAAATCCTACGCAGTTACCTCTAACGACAGCAGGGCATAATACTGTGTGCTAAGGCGCAGTCGGCATGTGTACCCCTACTAAGTTCAATGAAACTACTGTGTCACTCAGCAGAACATCACACCATGAAGGATGTATAGAGTTGTATAACCACGATTTACATCAAATAACTATTCCATTAACATATCACGGTATGTAAAGAAGTAGCAAAAGAAGAGTTACGGCGGTTCTCCTTTACAAAAGGAAATTAGCTACTCATAGTAATTGAAGAACGGTAATTGAAATCTAAAAAATAAAGGAAGAAGAAGCTTAGTCTCTGATGGTCTTGATGTCTTCGTGCTGCTGCTCCTGGTGTTTCCTCCTTCTGGGTGCCTGACGGCCAGCGGGTTAGGGTTTCACTTCCCCGATGACTGGTTCTCTCCCTGGGAGAGCTGACTTGTGAGCTGTCTAAAATCTGAGACTCCTAAGGTCTTATTTATAGGTGAAATTTAGACCTCTAAACCGTCATTCTTCAATAAGGAAGGTTTAGGAAGGCGGGCCAGAAAACTGCCCAGGAGGAAAATAGGGGCATGACTGTGGTCGCCTGGTGACATGTTTCTTGAACTATGAGATATCGCCGCAGTGGGCCCTTCTGTGGTCCCCTGGTGGCCGCCATCTTCGATTGCTGCAGCTTTGAATCTGTTTTCTCCGTTCTTCAATTTCGGGCTTCGTAACTCCGTTTCCTCGAAAAGTGGTCTTCTACAAAGTTGTTCCTTCTTCAATTATCTTCACATTAGTTGGTCGCATGACATCTTTTGACTACTCAAACTCTGTGCAACGGCTGATTCAGCGTATTTGCTTCCTTTTCCCGATTTGGCACAATTATGCCGTTTTGCTGCCTGAAATCGTGCAAATCCTCAAAACCGAGATCATGACCTACATAAAACACGCAAAGTTGGTAATTGACCATAAATCAACACAAATATTGCATCTAGGGCAAAAAACGAGGGTATAAAAGTATGTTATATCGCACATTTCATTGTTACATCACACCCGCAAACCAGTTTCTTGCTCATCCTTCAACAAGGCAAAAACGATAATTAAGAAGTGACCATGAAATGAGCAGCAAGAATAAACCACCTCATAGACAAGCACGAAGTTTTAGGAATCGAAACTCTACTGACTCGCTTAGTTTCAACTCCAACTTCATGACTCCATAGCAAACAAGTAACAAGTAAGCATCACTCACTACAACCAGCGTTTACAAGTGTAACCCAATGTCCTTATAGGTATACTTCAAAATCGTTACCTCGCGGTAACATTATGCAATCCTTCTCCCAAATGTCAAGGCACAAATCAAAGTAGTACTCAGGTTGGCTAGGTAAGTAAATAAGGTAGGATAATATAAAAAGGAGGGAAAGGCCAAGTATCATCAGAAGATAACAAGGTAGAATAAAAGGGTATTTCAGGGGGACTTATCCTTTCGGACACCGAGCTCCTTCCTTCGACTTTGTCTTCTTGTAATGATAAATCTTCAGCTTCTCTTCTATCATCGTAACCACTCCATCGGTTGCTTCACACATAGACTACCTGCCCCTTTATTTTCTCTTTTTTTTTTTTTTCCCTTTTTGGCATACTATTTTTTCCAGTCATTTTATTGACTCGTATGCTTTTAGTTGGCCATCATTGGGCTATTTTAGTCTCTCCATTTTTTGGTAGTGTCTGTTTTACTGAATTCCGCACTTTTGTGTGTGTTGGTTTGGTATACATGCCATCAACCCTCACGGACATGTAGCTTTTTAAGGCCACACCGGTATGTGGGTAGTATCTGCAACATGCCCAAACTAAAACGGTGGTCACAAGGACAATAGATCCACTCCGAGACTTTTTTACCTTTTGCTTTTTTTCGGTACTCTCTTCTTCTTTTTTTCTAGAGCAAGAACTAGTGATTTTTAGCACCAGAAATAAAGAGTAGAGACAACAAGGTTACCTTTCGATGATGATCATCTTCCACTTCTCCCCCAAACCAAATTCTCTAACTGGAATCAGGGTTTTCTTCTATTCTTTTCCCCAAACCTGTTCTCGATCAAAACATGATTCTCCTCCATTCTTTGAAGCTCTTTGCTTTGTTTCTTCATTCAAGCTCGGCACTAGGTTGCAGTCACCGCTTAAGTAAAGCAAGTATTGGATATATGGTGGAGTTTCATAAAGGCTCAAAAGGCTCTCAACGGGGTTAGTGAAAGGTATATAAAAAGGATTCAGAAAGGTGAGTACCACTAATCATATTCATGCTGACAACAAATAAAGACTCAAGGGTAGCAGTGCTCACACGGGTGCACACAGGACTTCAATTAGAGTAGCAAGTAGACTCACTCATCAAAGTAGCATGGGTCTTATTCGGTCAGAGCATATATTCAACAAGAAGGAAAGCATGAAAACAAATCCAGCGCCCCTCATCCTAGTCGTAGCTCATACTTGGTACTCTCCCACTGATCAAAATATTTTTCAGCAAGTAGAAGACCTTAGACGTAACAGATGAAAATAAAATCTAACAGAAATTAAACTACGAGTTACTAAGTGCGAGTATTTAAGGTTATTACAGACCGAATAGATAAGTAGGTAGCAAACAAATCAAATTCCTTCCCCAAACCTAGCTAAGAGCAAATAGAAAACTAGGAAAGTAAAGAGAAAAAGAAAAGATACTCCCCTCTCGGTGCTGCTTCTCCAGTCCAGATGGCGCTTTCAAGATGATGATCCTCCAGGAGGTGGTGGAGGATAAAATCCCTGATAGCCTTGGTAGTACATCGTCAGATTGACGTCGGGCGGTGGATAGAGCTGCGGTGGCGCGCAATAAGGTGGATACTCGTGGTGACCATACCCGTCGATGTTCTCCTGCCGGAAGGAGATCTACTCATAACGATGTAGGTAGGTGACATGGTGGTTCCACTCCGAGCTCCGGCCCATTCCGTTCATCTCATCTCAACTTTGTGCACTCCCTTGACTCTCCATCTGATAGTTGTTCCTGAATTCGTTGAAGGAATTCATGTCAAAAGCTCCACGCGGCTAATCCGCTACTCCTCTTTTCCTAAGCTCGGCTATGGCAGCCTTCTCCTACATCTCAAGGAGGTGGATAGTTCTGTCTCCACCAAAAGGTTTTGTGAGTCGAGCGAATCCTGACTCGCTGATAGGAACTCCATTCTTCTGGCATATAGCGGTGATGAGACCGGGGAATGGCAGGTTCCTTCGTGTGTTGTACTTCACCATTTGCATCTCCTTCACCACGATTCTTCCAACATCAAGCTAGTGACCCTCCATAATTGCGCAGACAAGAGTGGCTACTCGCCCTTGAGCCCTTCGTGGCGCAGGGTCGGCATCAAATTGGTCTCTACAAAGTGCATCCAAAATCATGCTCTTCCATTGAGTGTAGCCCTTGGGATGGACATTCCCACTGCGACCTCTCTAGATATCTCTCCAAGTAAACTCGTGGGATGTCTTCTAGGATCTCTCCGTACTCCATTTCATCATATGCCGGTTCCTTGTAATCACCATGAATGTGCTCATCCGGGATTTCAAAGAATTCGTTGATTGCTCCTTGCCCAACCTCTACCCCTCGAACCATGACGGGGCGATCTAAAAGTGCGTCCTCCGACTTCTTGACCTTCAGTTGGAAGTACTCCATGTAGATCTCCCGGACTATCTCGATGTCGTATCCTCGGAGAATGGAAGTGAAAGTTACCCAAGTATAGAGGCTCAAAACATCGTGAATCCAATTAAGGGCCGGGTTTATCCCCCATTCAATTTCTATTTTCCTCTCGGGAACCACCCTTTGATCATTATTAACCAAGAGCCAACCCCGAGCCTTGCTAGAGAGATTCACCAATGCCACCTTATTTCGTTTCTCTGCTCTCTTGGTGCTTGGTTCACCCACCTCCTTTCCTCCTTTGGTTCTTCCCATTGCACCTAGGCCAAAAAAGTGTGTGAGATAGCATGTTTGGAGTTGAATCAAGTCTAAGGCTTACATGCAAATCCAATGGGGATTCTTCTCCCCCAAACCTAATGTGTGGCACAAGGTGTATGCAAAATTATAGCTTGTAACAAGATCAATAGCCACTTCATAATAATGCGAGAACTAGGCATGTAACTCAAGTTTTCAAGTTGTGTAAAGCATCAAGTTGAAAGGCAAATTGTATTGTAATCTCCATCCTATGAGCATATGACGATGCAAACATGTTTTCTAAGCATACTTCAACAAGTTATTACCATGTAAGCAAGTAATCGAGGGAGAAAGGGGTTGACAAAGGAGTTTGTTCTATTGAGACATTTTATCGAACACTTGGTAGGCAAGAACAAAAACCTTCAAATTCTCAAATGATTTGTCAAATCTCTAACAAGCAAGTAGTAAAGTAGTGAATACTAAAAGTAAGCATGTATCCATATATCTCAAACATCAACCAATCAATCAATTAAAGCATGTAATTGCTAAACACCAAAGAAGCAAGAAGAAGGTGCAAGCAAAGAGATGAATGATAAAGACATTGAAATAAAGATGTAATGAGGATAAAGATGAATAGAGATCACTTACTTGATGTTGATGATGGATGGGCAATTTAAAAATGCAATGGGTATGATAAAATTGAAGAGCAAGTGAAGAATTTGTGAAAAAAATGAAGTGGGGAAGGGGAAAAATTGATTTTGGGCACGTTTTCAGACAAATCACATAGAATAATGTAAAGGCCGTTACAAAGTCGTAGTTAGTAAGGATTTCCCACGTAGAGAGTCAGACGAATAAAGAACAAGTACGAAATTTCGTTTAAAACTAATTCATTAATGTAACATGGAATATAAAGAAATAGCAATAATAGAGTTTCGGCGATTCGCCTATACAAAAGAAAGTTAGCTACTCATAGTATTCTTACAGATAGATTTCGAAAAGAACAAGAAAAGAAAGAAGAAGAAGCAGCTTAGTCTCTGATTTCTTCATGCTACTTCTAGGATTTCCTCCTTTTGGGTTTCTGACGGCCAACGGTTTTGGGGTTTCACTTCCTCGAGGACTGGTTCTCTCCCAGGAGAGCTGCTTTGTGAGTGGTGTAGAATTATGAGACCCCAAGGGTCTTATTTATACTGAAAATCTCGAGCTCTGGCCAACATTGATCATTAAAGAAGGTTAGAAACGTGGGCTCTAGCCTGACAGGCTAGGAAAAGCCTGTTTCCAGATTTTCTACTCCACAGTCGACGTCCATCCTTCGATTTCTTCAGGTTTTTGTCTGTTTTCTTCGTTTTTTGATTTCGAGCTTCGTAACTTGGTTTTCTCGAAAAGTGGTCTTCTACAATGTTGTAGCATCGTCAATTATCTTCGCATTGGTTGGTCACATGACATGTTTTTGACAACTGGAACTCGGTGCAACGGCCAATTCAGCATATTTGCTTAACTTCTCTGATTTTGCCCAAATATGACGTTTTGGTACCCGAAATCGTGCAATTCCTCAAAAACACGATCATGACCTACAAAATACACAAGAAGTTGGTAATTGGCCAAGATATGATACGAATATTGAATCTTGGGCCTGCAACGAGGGTCTAAAATCATGTCAAATCGCACATTTCATTGTCACATCAGCAACCCTAGCTTTTATCCATCGTTCTTGCTCTAGCTTGTATTCATGAGCAAGTTGCTTCCCGATGGCTTTATAGCCAATGCCATTTCGAGCACGAGGTGCAAACTGAGATCTCCTCTCAGCAGCTTTACTAGTCTCTGGGTCATCTTTCTTTATAGAAAAAGTGACATTAGAGAATTTGACAGCTCCAGCAATCTTCTCTTTCGTAGAGACGTAGCACTGTGGGTGATTACACTTCTTAGTGCATTGTTTTTTCCTCAGAACTTTCCCAATATATTTCTTTGGGACTTATTTTTCCATCATAGGCATGGTCGCAACTGCCTTTCCTTTGTCAGCAACCTTAGCTTTCTGACCAATGCTATAGGTTGTTTGGGAATCACCTTGTTGACCGCTAACAAATGTCATTATTTCATCATTCTTGTTCAGAATGGTAGAACTATTTGTTTGAGTGTCTAGCCCAAGTCCTCCCTTCTCTGAGGCATCTCTTAAATAAGAGTGTAATTTAGTCAGAGTGTCACAAGCTTTAGCATAAGATTGAAATGAAACTTTCTTTTCTTTGATCTCAGAATTCTCAATGAGAATTTTATCAAAGTTCTTTTGAAGTTTCTTCAATTCATCCTTATGGTTTTTAGTTGTCTAAACTATCTGAGCTTTCAAGAATGCATTCTCAACATCCTCAGATTCAGATACCTTGTGCATTTGTGCACACTCCTTTCAAAAGTTTTCTTTTCTTCTTTGAGAATCTTGGTTCTAGCTTGGACAACCATGAATTCTCTTTCATAAAGATCAAGCTCATTTCTGAGGTGTTCTAGATCTTTGATTCCTTCCTCAACACTCTCATAATTTACAAATCGAGAAATAGTGATTACCTCATCTGCCATTAAGCATGGCTCGATGTTGGAGCAGTCTAGATAGACCTCCTCAGAAACTCCACACATTTGTTTCTTCTTTTCACTGAAGTCAATCAATTCATGAGTGATGCCACATAACTCTGGTGAAGGTAGCTTGGAATCATCTGAGTCCTCATCTTCAGACTCAGAGTCAAGATCAAGAGCATCCAATTGATTTGGATCTTCTTCCTTTCCTCAGTGAGCATATCTCTCTGGCCTCTCTTGAAATTTCTTCTATCTTTCTTGTCACCTATCTTTAGCTTGTTGTAAGCTGGGTAGTCTCTTTTGAAGTGACAAGGTTTCTGACAATAGAAACAAATATCGTTTCCAATTTCTGCTCCCTCAAGATTGATGCTTCTTTGCGAGTGCTTGTTCAGTTAGCTAGTCAATTGCATACTTTTGTACACGTGATAGTTGGGACCTAGATGCTTTTTCAGCTTCTCTTTGGTCCTTCTTCTTTCAATTTCCTGACTGACGTATTTTCTCATATGCTTTACAGCAAGAACATTTTCCTCAGTAAACCTCTTTGGTTTCCTTTTTACAGAAGTACCTTAAGTTATGAGAGCAACATTCTGCGATGTTTCAGCAGTCATATGTTCTCTTGGCTTTGCCTCATAGTTGACTGTTGCCAAGTGAGAGAAAAGCGCCACTAGTGTGATGTTAGGCATTCCTTGGTTGAAGTAGAAATACTGAGTATGTTCCCAGTTTTGATTCAAGCTTCTAACGATAGTCTTAACCTTTTCAGAGTTAGAGTATCTTTCACTCTCACCAAGTGTAGCCATGTCACTCATCAGTGTTGTAAACATGAAATCAAGTTCCTAAAGTGTCTCAGTAGGACCTTGTTTGAAATTTTTGAATTTTAGCTTCAAAACTTTGAACTTGTTTTCCTTGGTTTTCTCAGTCCCGGCACAGATTTCTAAATCAGTGACCAGGCATCTTTTGTCGTTTTAGCACACTACAGTTTGCACTGTATGTGATATGGAGTAGAACATATGATGATGTTCCTTGCTTGACCGTCTAGCTTGTTTCTTTTGGAATCTTCAGATGTCCAAAGATGTCTGGGCTTTGCTTCATAGGAAATGACTCCCGTCGGTCTTGCGCTTAATGATATGCTAGATGTTGAAGATCCAGTAGCATCTGTTGTATCCTTGTTTCGACCATCTAAAACTTCAGTTACTTGTTCTCTTATAGAATGACATTCGGGCAATTCTTTATCATGTCAATCATTTCATCATTGATAGCTTCTAGGTGAAGCATCATGTTGTTCTTCCATTTTTCATATTATGTGGCTTGAGAGTGGGTGCATCACTTATAGACATCCTGCAGAAAACACACTAAACAAACAAAGCAAGTGTAGATGGTGAGTAGTAGGCACTTATCTAGAATCTAGGTTCAGTGCAGAAGGTTAAAGAACCTCCTGCTCTGATACCACTTGTTGGTCCAGATAACGGCAAAGTAAAAGACTGGGGGGGGGGGGTGTTGGGGTGAATAGTCTTTTCAAACTTTTATCGATAAAATAGTTTCTCAGATATCTTTACAGGTATCTGATACTTAAATTCAGAGAGCGGAAGTCTTTTGTGATAAATGCACGTGGGCAAAGTAAAAGACTGGGGAGGGGGGGGGGTGAAAAGTCTTTTCAAACTTTTTCCGATAAAACAGTTTCTCAGATATCTTTACATGTATGTGACACTTAAATTCAGAGAGCGGAAGTCTTTTGTGATAAGTGCACGTGTCAGTATGCAGTAAGGTGTAAAACTCAGCAAGCAGTAAGTAAAGTGCAGTAAGTAAATAACACAAGGCTTCTTATAGTTGTATCTGAAGGTGGCATAATCCCTCAACTAATCCACTCACCCTTTCTCAGGACTTGAATCTACTAAGATAAGATGATGAGTTCTCCTTACAAAATCCTATCTCTTGATCCCTTTCACACTAGGTTCCTAACCAAGTTTTCCCCTGAGTTATTCCCTGGCTTTCTCAGCTAAGTACTTCCTTTACTCAGTAAACTGTGAGTTATTCCTTAGTTTTCCAAATTAAGTACTTCATCTGCTCAGTTAGGTGAGGACTTTTAGTTTTCTCAACTAAATCCTTTCCCTAAACACACTTGTTGGTGTTGGTTATGGTAGTTTGTCACGTGAGCTAACTCTTATAACTTATTCAGTTATCTTCAGAGAGCTCTTTAGAATCAATCTTCCTTAATACTACTTTCAGTGTATGGGAAGTTGTTCATTACTGACCCAAGTCTTGTGGTTGTTCAAGAGAATGAATCTCAGATATCAGTCGCAACTTTATCCTTGGATTCAACTCCTTCACAGTAAACAATTCATGTCAAGGAGCAGGACAATTGAAGAGCTTAAGTCGCAACTGTAAGCTAATGAGAGTAAGTAGGTATGAATGCTTGTATGCTTGAATTTATGTTATGTTCATTGAAGTTCAAGGTTTGTCTTTCAAGCATTCTATGTGGTGATATTTATAGTTGAAAAACATGTTGTTTTAATAGTATCCGTTAGGCATATTGAAATTCAAACCATTGAAATCTGAAGATAGTACTGCAGTGAGCTTTGTCTCTTTTCAGAGATTTCCTCTTTTGCTCAGAAATCTCTGTCTGCGTAATAAATGCACTATACTATCTTTTATCTTGTAGTCTCAACGGAACTATGCAAGCTATCTAAGTCTTTGGACTTCCTTACTCAGTAACCATTGGATGTCAGAAACCTATTGAAATACTTGTCTTCCAAAGACACTTAATTTCTTCAAGGTATATGAGCCAAGGTATCGGAGGAGACCTTTCTCGTTAGTCTTCAGCAATCTTGTGCAGTCTCTTGATCTTCAAAAATGAGATCCTTCCTGTTGGATGCTTGCTTCTTGGTCTTCTTCAAAGATATAAAGATTACAATCAGAGACCTAACATCCTATACAAGATTTGTTAGACTAACTTACTCAGTAAACTTTCTCTTTTACAATGTTCAAATGGACTAAGAGTACTAGTTACCTTTATGAGCTAAGATAAGTCATTAGGGTTTACTGATCAAAATCTAAACAGATATTCCTAACAGTAACTCTACTTGACACTGATGAACAGAACTTCCAGATTTTAGCACAATAATAACAGATAGTAGCATAAAGTAAGCTTTGAAGGCTATATATCCACTATCAATGAAAGATGAATTATGAAACTAGGTTTAAGATTCTACAAGTCAGAAACTTAAACTGTAAATGCTAAACAACGGTGTAGCCAAAACAACTACCCAAGTTTTACTTGCCACTAAGGTATCTAGGTTACACACTAGACATACATAATATAACTTAAAGTTTTGCTAAAGACACAAGACAGGAGTATGGTGTGTATGTAGTTGACTGGCTCTAACCTTCTGTACCTAAAACAATGAACCATCTCTTGTATTTATAGAGTCTTGAACGTGGTAAAGAGATGCTTCATAGATCTTGTTGCCTTGCATAAGATCTTCTTTGTATTCTCAGATTTCCTTCTTTTAGCATATTGCATTCCTTCTTTAGACCTTCAAAGTCTTTCTTTCCTTAAATCTTCACATCACATTCCTTCCTTCATGGATTAATTCCAAACCTGTTCCTATAACACAATCAAACAACTAAAATCGTGAAACAAGGTTAAGTTAGTGAATAAAAGTAAAATCCTTATTTATAGAAAATAAAGTGCAACAGACAGAACAATCACTGTTAGGCAAACATTGATAGTAAACTACTATCGTTCTTATGACAACAACTACTGTACCTTGCACTTTCAATCTCTGCTTTTTGCCTTTGTTCATCTTTTCTTATCAATTCCTGCACTCAGTGGTTAGTGAATAAAGACAAAATAACTCAACATACATGGATAAGATAAGTCCAGCAAACAATGTTGTCTGCAATGTTGAAACAACACTGCAGTTAACACTGCACTTTCAATCTCCCTCTTTTTGTCTTTCTTCACAACATCTTCTTGTTAGGAATATCTGTTTAGATTTTGATCAGCAATCTAATGACTTATCTTAGCTCAGAAAGGTGGTTAGTACTCTTGGTTCACTTGAACACTACAAAAGAGGAAAATCAGTAAGTATGATAGTCTAGCAAATCTTGTATAGGATGTCAGGTCTCTGAATGTAATTTTTTATTTCTCTGAAGAAGACCAAGAAGAAGGCATCCGGCAGAAGAGCTCAACATTTTTTGAAGATTTGAAGACCGCAGAAGATTGCTGGAGACTAAGGTCATCCGATACCTATGTCCAGATATCTTGAAGAAACAAGTGTTTTTCAATAAACAAGTGTTGCAAAAGATATCTGAGAATACAAGGTTTCTGAATGAGGAAAAATGCCCACAGATATCTACACTCAGATACCTTGGATAAAAACTATGTTTCTGCAAAACAATGTTGTAACAAGTATCCGGAGATGTGAAGATCTCTGGAAAGGGACGTGCAATGCTTCAGAAAGCATGCATTGTTCCGTTGGCACTACATGACAAAGTATAGTACAGTGCATTGAATGTGCGGACAGAAATGTCTGAACAAAAACGGCAGTCTCTGAGAAGAAGACAAACGTACAGCAGTACTATACTCAGATATCAATAGTTTGAATTTCATTGAGCCTAACGAATACTATTCAAATGGCATGATTTTCAACTATAAATATCAGCACTTAGAATGCTTGAAACACACACATAACTCACAATAAGAACACTGAACACTATCTTTCAAACTCTCAAGCATACTACTTACCTTCAAGCTTTCTATTGCGACCACAGCTCTTGATTCCAAGTAGCACAAAAGTTCTATGTGTCCTGATCCTTAACAAGCATTGTTATATGTGAAGGAGTTGAATTAAGATTTCATATCTGAGATTCATTCTCTTAAACAATTATCATAGACTTGGGTCAGTAAAGAACAAGATACCATACATTGAAAAGTGTATTAAGTATACTTGATTCACAGAGCTATCTGCATAACTGAATAAGTTATTAAAGAAGCTCACCTGACAAACTACCTTAACCAACACCTTAATCGGCGTGGAGTACAGTAAGTACTTAGTTTGGGAAACTAAAGAATAACTCCAAGGTTACTGAGCATAGGAAGTACTTAGTTTGGGAAACTAAGGAATAACTCAAAAGGTTTCTGAGTACAGGAAGTACTTGGCTGAGAAAGTCGGGGAATAACTCAGGGGGAACACTTGGTTGGGAACTTAGTGTATTTAGGAATCGAGGGAAGATATTTGTAAGGTTAACTCAATTATCTATCTTAGTGGATTCTAGGTCTGAGAAAGGCCGAAGTGGATTAGTTGAAGGATTACGCCACCTTCAGATACCACTATAAAGATCAGTATTATTTACTTTCTGCAATTTATTACTTGCTTTATTTACCTTGCTGAGTATTTACACATATCTTGCTGAGCACGTGCACTTATGACAAAAAGTCTTCCGCTCTCTGAAATTAAGTATCAGATATCTTCACAAATATCTGAGAAATTGTGTTTATCGACAAAATTTGTAAAAGACTATTCACCCCCCACCCTAGTCTTTTCCCTTTGCCGTTATCTGGACCAACAAGTGGTATCAGAGCAGGAGGTTCCCAAGCCTTCTGCACTGAACCTATATCCTAGATAAGTGCCCACTAACTGAGTTTCGCTTAGTCCGAGGTTGCTTGTGCGGACAACGCGACCATCGGGCATCGTAAACTGTGGACATGTGGTAGGGCCTTGAGCTTCTGCCGGAGAAGCTCGTGCTACCCCTTCTCCATGGTCCGTAGGCACGATATTCACAGGGACGCTTTGGCCTCCTCTAAGCGGGGCGTCTCTTTCCTCATCCGAGGATGGGCTGGCAGTCCGCCCGTCGCTCGGATATCTCCTTCCAGCGTTCCTTCCAGCCACAGCGGCCCTTCGTCCCCGGGTGGGCGGACGTCCTCGTGGGCGTGGTGGTGGTGTTCCCATGCCTGCAGCACTAGTCCGAGCTGTTCGTCTCGTTCTAGCCATCAGCACAACACAAACACAGATCTTTTTGTAAAGATTCCCACAGATAAAATTACAATTGAGTACAGAGATAACTTTTACAAGATAAGCATTAAGTACAATATGCAAGATAAAAAATTACACAACTTTATAGGATAACATGAATGTCCAAGTTCCAAGTGAACATCCTAAAAGTTGGTCTTCAAGTTTTCATCTTCTTCAGCTCCTTTAGAAAACCTTGTCACCATATCTCTTAACATCATCTGAGTATTCAAGGATGTAGGTTCTGATTCTCATTTCAGCTCTCCTTGCATCTTTAGCATTCTCCTTGTAAGATTTGGTGGGTTGATTTTTGATCAAATTTTCAATCCAAAGGTATTTACCCCATTGCCAAGCATGTTCAAGCTGCATTTATGAGGGTGATGTGCACTCAGAGATCTCGTGTTTTGTTTTAGAACCTGTAATCTCCAAATACAATCAAGATTAAATTTATAAGTCGGAAGTCCTCAAATCCACAGTTTTATTGCGGAAAGTTGACTCGGGATGTCCTTCTCCACGGACACTTAGCATACGAATAAGCAAATTTGAATACAGAAAAGTATACAGTTTCTTATCTCAGACAAAATGATCAGTTCGCAGTAAATCCTAAATTGATTTGTTTGTAAATCAATAATTGATAGGTGTAAAGGTTCCCCAACCTCCCTCTGCTATGCAACTCCCAACTTCCTAGTTAAAATCCTACGCAGTGACCTCTAACGACAGCAGGGCATAATACTGTGGTGCTAAGGCGCAGTCGGCATGTGTACCCCTACTAAGTTCAATGAAACTACTGTGTCACTCAGCAGAACATCACACCATGAAGGATGTATAGAGTTGTATAACCACGATTTACATCAAATAACTATTCCATTAACATATCACGGTATGTAAAGAAGTAGCAAAAGAAGAGTTACGGTGGTTCTCCTTTACAAAAGGAAATTAGCTACTCATAATAATTGAAGAACGGTAATTGAAATCTAAAAAATAAAGGAAGAAGAAGCTTAGTCTCTGATGGTCTTGATGTCTTCGTGCTGCTGCTCCTGGTGTTTCCTCCTTCTGGGTGCCTGACGGCCAACGGGTTGGGGTTTCACTTCCCCGAGGAATAGTTCTCTCCCTGGGAGAGCTGACTTGTGAGCTGTCTAAAATCTGAGACTCCTAAGGTCTTATTTATAGGTGAAATTTAGACCTCTAAACCGTCATTCTTCAATAAGGAAGGTTTAGGAAGGCGGGCCAGAAAACTGCCCAGGAGGAAAATAGGGGCATGACTGTGGCCGCCTGGTGACATGTTTCTTGAACTACGAGATATCGCCGCAGTGGGCCCTTCTGTGGTCCCCTGGTGGCCGCCATCTTCGATTGCTGCAGCTTTGAATCTGTTTTCTCCGTTCTTCAATTTCGGGCTTCGTAACTCCGTTTCCTGGAAAAGTGGTCTTCTACAAAGTTGTTCCTTCTTCAATTATCTTCTCATTAGTTGGTCGCATGACATATTTTGACTACTCAAACTCTGTGCAACGGCTGATTCGGCGTATTTGCTTCCTTTTCCCGATTTGGCACAATTATGCCGTTTTGGTGCCTGAAATCGTGCAAATCCTCAAAACCGAGATCATGACCTACATAAAACACGCAAAGTTGGTAATTGACCATAAATCAACACAAATATTGCATCTAGGGCAAAAAACGAGGGTATAAAAGTATGTTATATCGCACATTTCATTGTTACATCACACCCGCAAACCAGTTTCTTGCTCATCCTTCAACAAGGCAGAAATGATAATTAAGAAGTGACCATGAAATGAGCAGCAAGAATAAACCACCTCATAGACAAGCACGCAGTTTTAGGAATCGAAACTCTACTGACTCGCTTAGTTTCAACTCCAACTTCATGACTCCATAGCAAACAAGTAACAAGTAAGCATCACTCACTCTGACAGCGTTTACAAGTGTAACCCAATGTCCTTATAGGTATACTTCAAAATCGTTACCTCGCGGTAACATTATGCAATCCTTCTCCCAAATGTCAAGGCACAAATCAAAGTAGTACTCAGGTTGGCTAGGTAAGTAAATAAGGTAGGATAATATAAAAAGGAGGGAAAGGCCAAGTATCATCAGAAGATAACAAGGTAGAATAAAAGGGTATTTCAGGGGGACTTATCCTTTCGGACACCGAGTTCCTTCCTTCGACTTTGTCTTCTTGTAATGATAAATCTTCAGCTTCTCTTCTATCATCGTAACCACTCCATCGGTTGCTTCACACATAGACTACTTGCCCCTTTATTTTCTCTTTTTTTTTTTCCCTTTTTGGCATACTATTTTTTCCAGTCGTTTTATTGACTCGTATGCTTTTAGTTGGCCATCATTGGGCTCTTTTAGTCTCTCCATTTTTTGGTAGTGTCTGTTTTACTGAATTCCGCACTTTTGTGTGTGTTGGATTGGTATACATGCCATCAACCCTCACGGACATGTAGCTTTTTAAGGCCACACCGGTATGTGGGTAGTATCTGCAACATGCCCAACACGAAAACGGTGGTCACAAGGACAATAGATCCACTCCGAGACTTTTTTACCTTTTGCTTTTTTTTCGGTACTCTCTTCTTCTTTTTTTCTAGAGCAAGAACTAGTGATTTTTAGCACCAGAAATAAAGAGTAGAGACAACAAGGTTACCTTTCAATGATGATCATCTTCCACTTCTCCCCCAAACCAAATTCTCTAACTGGAGTAAGGGTTTTCTTCTATTCTTTTCCCCAAACCTGTTCTCGATCAAAACATGATTCTCCTCCATTCTTTGAAGCTCTTTGCTTTGTTTCTTCATTCAAGCTCGGCACTAGGTTGCAGTCACCGCTTAATTAAAGCAAGTATAGGATATATGGTGGAGTTTCATAAAGGCTCAAAAGGCTCTCAACGGGGTTAGTGAAAGGTATATAAAAAGGATTCAGAAAGGTGAGTACTACTAATCATATTCATGCTGACAACAAATAAAGACTCAAGGGTAGCAGTGCTCACACGGGTGCACACAGGACTTCAATTAGAGTAGCAAGTAGACTCACTCATCAAAATAGCATGGGTCTTATTCGGTCAGAGCATATATTCAACAAGAAGGAAAGCATGAAAACAAATCCAGAGCCCCTCATCCTAGTCGTAGCTCATACTCGGTACTCTCCCACTGATCAAAATATTTTTCAGCAAGTAGAAGACCTTAGACGTAACAGATGAAAATAAAATCTAACAGAAATTAAACTACGAGTTACTAAGTGCGAGTATTTAAGGTTATTACAGACCGAATAGTTAAGTAGGTAGCAAACAAATCAAATTCCTTCCCCAAACCTAGCTAAGAGCAAATAGAAAACTAGAAAAGTAAAGAGAAAAAGAAAAGATACTCCCCTCTCGGTGCTGCTTCTCCAGTCCAGATGGCGCTTTAAAGATGATGATCCTCCAGGAGGTGGTGGAGGATAAAATCCCTGATAGCCTTGGTAGTACATCGTCGGATTGACATCGGGCGGTGGATAGAGCTGCGGTGGCGGGCAATAAGGTGGATACTCGTGGTGACCATACCCGTCGATGTTCTCCTGCCGGAAGGAGATCTACTCATAACGATGTAGGTAGGTGACATGGTGGTTCCACTCCGAGCTCCGGCCCATTCCGTTCATCTCATCTCAACTTTGTGCACTCCCTTGACTCTCCATCTGATAGTTGTTCCTGAATTCGTTGAAGGAATTCATGTCAAAAGCTCCACGCGGCTAATCCACTACTCCTCTTTTCCTAAGCTCGGCTATGGCAGCCTTCTCCTACATCTCAAGAAGGTGGATAGTTCTGTCTCCATCAAAAGGTTTTGTGAGTCGATTGAATCCTAACTCGCTGATAGGAACTCCATTCTTCTGGCATATAGCGGTGATGAGACCGGGGAATGGCAGGTTCCTTCGTGTGTTGTACTTCACCATTTGCATCTCCTTCACCATGATTCTTCCAACATCAATGTAGTGACCCTCCATAATTGCGCAGACAAGAGTGGCTACGTCGCCCTTGAGCCCTTCGTGGCGCAGGGTCGGCATCAAATTGGTCTCTACAAAGTGCATCCAAAATCATGCTCTTCCATTGAGTGTAGCCCTTGGGATGGACATTCCCACTGCGACCTCTCTAAATATCTCTCCAAGTAATACTCGTGGGATGTCTTCTAGGATCTCTCCGTACTCCATTTCATCATATGCCGGTTCCTTGTAATCAGCATGAATGTGCTCATCCGGGATTTCAAACAATTCGTTGATAGCTCCTGGCCCAACCTCTACCCCTCGAACCATGACGGGGCGATCTAAAAGTGCGTCCTCCGGCTTCTTGACCTTCAGTTGGAAGTACTCCACGTAGAACTCCCGGACTATCTCGATGTCGTATCCTCGGAGAGTGGAAGTGAAAGTTACCCAAGTATAGAGGCTCAAAACATCGTGAATCCAATTAAGGGCCGGGATTATCCCCCATTCAATTTCTATTTTCCTCTCGGGAACCACCCTTTGATCATTATTAACCAAGAGCCAACCCCGAGACTTGCTAGAGAGATTCACCGATGCCACCTTATTTCGTTTCTCTGCTCTCTTGGTGCTTGGTTCACCCACCTCCTTTCCTCCTTTGGTTCTTCCCATTGCACCTAGGCCAAAAAAGTGTGTGAGATAGCATGTTTGGAGTTGAATCAAGTCTAAGGCTTACATGAAAATCCAATGGGGATTCTTCTCCCCCAAACCTAATGTGTGGCACAAGGTGTATGCAAAATTATAGCTTGTAACAAGATCAATAGCCACTTCATAATAATGCGAGAACTAGGCATGTAAATCAAGTTTTCAAGTTGTGTAAAGCATCAAGTTGAAAGGCAAATTGTAATGTAATCTCAATCCTATGAGCATATGACGATGCAAACATGTTTTCTAAGCATACTTCAACAAGTTATTACCATGTAAGCAAGTAATCGAGGGAGAAAGGGGTTGACAAAGGAGTTTGTTTTATTGAGACATTTTATCGAACACTTGGTAGGCAAGAACAAAAACCTTCAAATTCTCAAATGATTTGTCAAATCTCTAACAAGCAAGTAGTAAAGTAGTGATACTAAAAGTAAGCATGTATCCATATATCTCAAACATCAACCAATCAATCAATTAAGCATGTAATTGCTAAACACCAAAGAAGCAAGAAGAAGGTGCAAGCAAAGAGATGAATGATAAAGACATTGAAATAAAGATGTAATGAGGATAAAGATGAATAGAGATCACTTACTTGATGTTGATGATGGATGGGCAATTTAAAAATGCAATGGGTATGATAAAATTGAAGAGCAAGTGAAGAATTTGTGAAAAAAATGAAGTGGGGAAGGGGAAAAATTGATTTTGGGCACGTTTTCAGACAAATCACATAGAATAATGTAAAGGCCGTTACAAAGTTGTAGTTAGTAAGGATTTCCCACGTAGAGAGTCAGACGAATAAAGAACAAGTACGAAATTTCGTTTAAAACTAATTCATTAATATAACATGGAATATAAAGAAATAGCAATAATAGAGTTTCGGCGATTCGCCTATACAAAAGAAAGTTAGCTACTCATAGTATTCTTACAGATAGATTTCGAAAAGAACAAGAAAAGAAAGAAGAAGAAGCAGCTTAGTCTCTGATTTCTTCATGCTACTTCTAGGATTTCCTCCTTTTGGGTTTCTGACGGCCAACGGTTTTGGGGTTTCACTTCCTCGAGGACTGGTTCTCTCTCAGGAGAGCTGCTTTGTGAGTGGTGTAGAATTATGAGACCCCAAGGGTCTTATTTATACTGAAAATCTCGAGCTCTTGCCAACATTGATCATTAAAGAAGGTTAGAAACGCGGGCTCTAGCCTGACAGGCTAGGAAAAGCCTGTTTCCAGATTTTTCTACTCCACAGTCGACGTCCATCCTTCGATTTCTTCAGGTTTTTGTCTGTTTTCTTCGTTTTTTGATTTCGAGCTTCGTAACTTGGTTTTCTCGAAAAGTGGTCTTCTACAATGTTGTAGCATCGTCAATTATCTTCGCATTGGTTGGTCACACGACATGTTTTTGACCACTGGAACTCGGTGCAACGACCAATTCAGAATATTTGCTTAACTTCTCCGATTTTTCCCAAATATGACGTTTTGGTACCCGAAATCGTGCAATTCCTCAAAAACACGATCATGACCTACAAAATACACAAGAAGTTGGTAATTGGCCAAGATATGATACGAATATTGAATCTTGGGCCTGAAACGAGGGTCTAAAATCATGTCAAATCGCACATTTCATTGTCACATCAGCAACCCTAGCTTTTATCCATCGTTCTTGCTCTAGCTTGTATTCATGAGCAAGTTGCTTCCCGATGGATTTATAGCCAATGCCATTTCGAGCACGAGGTGCAAACTGAGATCTCGTCTCAGCAGCTTTACTAGTCTCTGGGTCATCTTTCTTTCTAGAAAAAGTGACATTAGAGAATTTGACAGCTCCAACAATCTTCTCTTTCGTAGAGACGTAGCACTGTGGGTGATTACACTTCTTAGTGCATTGTTTTTTCCTCAGAACTTTCCCAATATATTTCTTTGGGACTTATTTTTCCATCATAGGAATGGTCGCAACTGCCTTTCCTTTGTCAGCAACCTTAGCTTTCTGACCAATGCTATAGGTTGTTTGGGAATCACCTTGTTGACCGCTAACAAATGTCATTATTTCATCATTCTTGTTCAGAATGGTAGAACTATTTGTTTGAGTGAATAGCCCAAGTCCTCCCTTCTCTGAGGCATCTCTTAAATAAGAGTGTAACTTAGTCAGAGTGTCACAAGCTTTAGCATAAGATTGAAATGAAACTTTATTTTCTTTGATCTCAGAATTCTCAATGAGAATTTTATCAAAGTTCTTTTGAAGTTTCTTCAATTCATCCTTATGGTTTTTAGTTGTCTAAACTATCTGAGCTTTCAAGAATGCATTCTCAACATCCTCAGATTCAGATACCTTGTGCATTTGTGCACACTCCTTTTCAAAAGTTTTCTTTTCTTCTTTGAGAATCTTGGTTCTAGCTTGGACAACCATGAATTCTCTTTCATAAAGATCAAGCTCATTTCTGAGGTGTTCTAGATCTTTGATTCCTTCCTCATCACTCTCATAATTTACAAATCGAGAAATAGTGATTACCTCATCTGCCATTAAGCATGGCTCGATGTTGGAGCAGTCTAGATAGACCTCCTCAGCAACTCCACACATTTGTTTCTTCTTTTGACCGAAGTCAATCAATTCATGAGTGATGCCACATAACTCTGTTGAAGGTAGCTTGGAATCATCTGAGTCCTCATCTTCAGACTCAGAGTCAAGATCAAGAGCATCCAATTGAATTTGGATCTTCTTCCTTTCCTCAGTGAGCATATCTATCTGGCCTCTCTTGAAATTTCTTCTATCTTTCTTGTCAGCTATCTTTAGCTTGTTGTAAGCTGGGTAGTCTCTTTTGAAGTGACAAGGTTTCTGACAATAGAAACAAATATCGTTTCCAATTTCTGCTCCCTCAGTACTTGATGCTTGCTGAGCAAGCTTGTTCATTTAGCTAGTCAATTGCATACTTTTGTACACGTGATAGTTGGGACCTAGATGCTTTTTCAGCTTCTCTTTGTTCCTTCTTCTTTCAATTTTCTGACTGACGTATTTTCTCATATGCTTTACAGCAAGAGCATTTTCCTCAGTAAACCTCTTTGGTTTCCTTCTTTACAGAAGTACCTTAAGTTATGAGAGCAACATTCTGCGATGTTTCAGCAGTCATATGTTCTCTTGGCTTTGTCTCATAGTTGACTGTTGCCAAGTGAGAGAAAAGCGCCACTAGTGTGATGTTAGGCATTCCTTGGTTGAAGTAGAAATACTGAGTATATATGTTCCCAGTTTTGATTCAAGCTTCTAGTGATAGTCTTAACCTTTTCAGAGTTAGAGTATCTTTCACTCTCACCAAGTGTAGCCATGTCACTCATCAGTGTTGTAAACATGAAATCAAGTTCCTAAAGTTTCTCAGTAGGACCTTGTTTGAAATTTTTGAATTTTAGCTTCAAAACTTTGAACTTTTTTTCCTTGGTTTTCTCAGTCCCGGCACAGATTTCTCAATCAGTGACCAGGCATCTTTCGTCGTTTTAGCACCCTACAGTTTGCACTGTATGTGATCTGGAGTAGAACATATGATGATGTTCCTTGCTTGACCGTCTAGCCTATTTCTTTTGGAATCTTCAGATGTCCAAAGATGTCTGGGCTTTGCTTCATAGGAAATGACTCCCGTCGGTCTTGCGCTTAATGATATGCTAGATGTTGAAGGTCTAGTAGCATCTGTTGTATCCTTGTTTCGACCATCTAAAACTTCAGTGACTTGTTTCTCTTATAGAATGACAATCGGGCAATTCTTTATCTTGTCAATCATTTCATCACTGATAGCTTCTAGGTGAAGCATCATGTTGTTCTTCCATTTTTAATAATATGTGGCTTAAGAGTGGGTGCATCACTTAGAAACATCCTGCAGAAAACACACTAAACAAACAAAGCAAGTGTAGGTGGTGAGTAGTAGTCACTTATCTAGAATCTAGGTTCAGTGCAGAAGGTTAAAGAACCTCCTGCTCTGATACTACTTGTTGGTCCAGATAACGGCAAAGTAAAAGACTGGGGGGGGGGGGGGGCGGTGTGGGGGTGAATAGTCTTTCCAAACTTTTATCGATAAAATAGTTTCTCAGATATCTTTACAGGTATCTGATACTTAAATTCAGAGAGCGGAAGTCTTTTGTGATAAATGCACGTGGGCAAAGTAAAAGACTGGGGGGGGGGGTGAAAAGTCTTTTCAAACTTTTGCCGATAAAACAGTTTCTCAGATATCTTTACATGTATGTGACACTTAAATTCAGAGAGCGGAAGTCTTTTGTGATAAGTGCACGTGTCAGTATGCAGTAAGGTGTAAAACTCAGCAAGCAATAAGTAAAGTGCAGTAAGTAAATAACACAAGGCTTGTTATAGTTGTATCTGAAGGTGGCATAATCCCTCAACTAATCCACTCGCCCTTTCTCAGGACTTGAATCTACTAAGATAAGATGATGAGTTCTCCTTACAAAATCCTATCTCTTGATCCCTTTCACACTAGGTTCCTAACCAAGTTTTCCCGTGAGTTATTCCCTGGCTTTCTCAGCTAAGTACTTCCTTTACTCAGTAACCTGTGAGTTATTCCTTAGTTTCCCAAACTAAGTACTTCATCTGCTCAGTTAGGTGAGGACTTTTAGTTTTCTCAACTAAATCCTTTCCCTAAACACACTTGTTGGTGTTGGTTATGGTAGTTTGTCACGTGAGCTAACTCTTATAACTTATTCAGTTATCTTCAGAGAGCTCTTTAGAATCAATCTTCCTTAATACTACTTTCAGTGTATGGGAAGTTGTTCATTACTGACCCAAGTCTTGTGGTTGTTCAAGAGAATGAATCTCAGATATCTGTCGCAACTTTATCCTTGGATTCAACTCCTTCACAGTAAACAATTCATGTCAAGGAGCAGGACACTTAGAACTTTCGTGCGAGTTAGAATTGAAGAGCTTAAGTCGCAACTGTAAGCTAATGAGAGTAAGTAGGTATGAATGCTGGTATGCTTGAATTTATGTTATGTTCAGTGAAGTTCAAGGTTTGTCTTTCAAGCATTCTATGTGGTGATATTTATAGTTGAAAATCATGTTGTTTGAATAGTATCCGTTAGGCATATTGAAATTCAAACCATTGAAATCTGAAGATAGTACTGCAGTGAGCTTAGTCTTTTTTCAGAGATTTCCTCTTTTGCTCAGAAATCTCTGTCTGCGTAATAAATACACTATACTATCTTTTATCCTGTAGTCTCAACGGAACTATGCAAGCTATCTGAGTCTTTGGACTTCCTTACTCAGTAACCATTGGATGTCAGAAACCTATTGAAATACTTGTCTTCCAAAGACACTTAATTTCTTCAAGGTATATGAGCCAAGGTATCGGAGGAGACCTTTCTCCTTCGTCTTCAGCAATCTTGTGCAGTCTCTTATTCTTCAAAAATGAGATCCTTCCTGTTGGATGCTTGCTTCTTGGTCTTCTTCAAAGATATAAAGATTACGATCGGAGACCTAACATCCTATACAAGATTTGTTAGACTAACTTACTCTGTAAACTTTCTCTTTTACAATGTTCAAATGGACTAAGAGTACTAGTTACCTTTATGAGCTAAGATAAGTCATTAGGGTTTACTGATCAAAATCTAAACAGATATTCCTAACAGTAACTCTACTTGACACTGATGAACAGAACTTCCAGATTTTAGCACAATAATAACAGATAGCAGCATAAAGTAAGCTTTGAAGGCTATATATCCACTATCAATGAAAGATGAATTATGAAACTAGGTTTAAGTTTCTACAAGTCAGAAACTTAAACTGTAAATGCTAAACAACGGTGTAGCCAAAACAACTACCCAAGTTTTACTTGCCACTAAGGTATCTAGGTTACACACTAGACATACATAATATAACTTAAAGTTTTGCTAAAGACACAAGACAGAGAGTATGGTGTGTATGTAGTTGACTGTCTCTAATCTTCTGTACTTGAAACAATGAACCATCTCTTGTATTTATAGTGTCTTGAACGTGGTAAAGAGATGCTTCATAGATCTTGTTGCCTTGCATAAGATCTTCTTTGTATTCTCAGATTTCCTTCTTTTAGCATATTGCATTCCTTCTTTAGACCTTCAAAGTCTTTCTTTCCTTAAATCTTCACATCACATTCCTTCGTTCATGGATTAATTCCAAACCTGTTCCTATAACACAATCAAACAACTAAAATCATGGAACAAGGTTAAGTTAGTGAATCAAGGTAAAATCCTTATTTATAGAAAATAAAGTGCAACAGACAGAACAATCACTGTTAGGCAAACATTGATAGTAAACTACTATCGTTCTTATGACAACAACTACTGTACCTTGCACTTTCAATCTCTGCTTTTTGCCTTTGTTCATCTTTTCTTATCAATTCCTGCACTCAGTGGTTAGTGAATAAAGATAAAATAACTCAACATACATTGATAAGATAAGTCCAGCAAACAATGTTGTCTGCAATGTTGAAACAACACTGCAGTTAACACTGCACTTTCAATCTCCCTCTTTTTGTCTTTCTTCACAACACCTTCTTGTTAGGAATATCTGTTTAGATTTTGATCAGCAATCTAACGACTTATCTTAGCTCAGAAAGGTGGTTAGTACTCTTGGTTCACTTGAACACTACAAAAGAGGAAAATCAGTAAGTATGATAGTCTAGCAAATCTTGTATAGGATGTTAGGTCTCTGAATGTAATTTTTTATTTCTCTGAAGAAGACCAAGAAGAAGGCATCCGGCAGAAGAGCTCAACATTTTTTGAAGATTTGAAGACTACAGAAGATTGCTGGAGACTAAGGTCATCAGATACCTATGTCCAGATATCTTGAAGAAACAAGTGTTTTTCAATAAACAAGTGTTGCAAAAGATATCTGAGAATACAAGGTTTCTGAATGAGGAGAAGTGCCCACAGATATCTACACTCAGATACCTTGGATAAAAACTATGTTTCTGCAAAACAATGTTGTAACAAGTATCCGGAGATGTGAAGATCTCTGGAAAGGGACGTGCAATGCTTCAGAAACATGGATTGTTCCGTTGGAACTACATGACAAAGTATAGTACAGTGCATTGAATGCGCGGACAGAAATGTCTGAACAAAAACGGCAGTCTCTGAGAAGAAGACAAACGTACAGCAGTACTATACTCAGATATCAATAGTTTGAATTTCATTGAGCCTAACGAATACTATTCAAACGGCATGATTTTCAACTATAAATATCAACACTTAGAATGCCTGAAACACACACATAACTCACAATAAGAACACTGAACACTATCTTTCAAACTCTCAAGCATACTACTTACCTTCAAGCTTTCTATTGCGACCAAAGCTCTTGATTCCAAGTAGCACAAAAGTTCTATGTGTCCTGATCCTTAACAAGCATTGTTATATGTGAAGGAGTTGAATTAAGATTTCATATCTGAGATTCATTCTCTTAAACAATTATCATAGACTTGGGTCGGTAAAGAACAAGATACCATACATTGAAAAGTGTATTAAGTATACTTGATTCACAGAGCTATCTGCATAACTGAATAAGTTATTAAAGAAGCTCACCTGACAAACTACCTTAACCAACACCTTAATCGGCGTGGAGTACAGTAAGTACTTAGTTTGGGAAACTAAAGAATAACTCCAAGGTTACTGAGCATAGGAAGTACTTAGTTTGGGAAACTAAGGAATAACTCAAAAGGTTTCTGAGTACAGGAAGTACTTGGCTGAGAAAGTCGGGGAATAACTCAGGGGGAACACTTGGTTGGGAACTTAGTGTATTTAGGAATCGAGAGAATATATTTGTAAGGTTAACTCAATTATCTATCTTAGTGGATTCTAGGTCTGAGAAAGGCCGAAGTGGATTAGTTGAAGGATTACGCCACCTTCAGATACCACTATAAGGATCAGTGTTATTTACTTTCTGCAATTTATTACTTGCTTTATTTACCTTGATGAGTATTTACACATATCTTGCTGAGCACGTGCACTTATCACAAAAAGTCTTCCTCTCTCTGAAATTAAGTATCAGATATCTTCACAAATATCTGAGAAATTGTGTTTATCGACAAAATTCGTAAAAGACTATTCACCCCCCACCCTAGTCTTTTCCCTTTGCCGTTATCTGGACCAACAAGTGGTATCAGAGCAGGAGGTTCCCAAGCCTTCTGCACTGAACCTATATCCTAGATAAGTGCCCACTAACTGCTTTTCACCTACACTTGATTTGTCTGTTTAGTGTGTTTGCTGTAGGATGTCTTTAAGTGATGCTCCAATTCTCAAGCCAGAGAATTATGAGAAATGGAAGAAGAACATGATGCTCCACCTAGAAGCCATCAGTGATGAAATGATCGAAGTAATAAAGAATGGCCCCATAGTCATTCAACAACTCAAGCAGGTCATGGAGGTTTCTAATGGTAGAGACAGAGTTCCCACTGATTAAGAACCAAGTGGCGGTTCCTCACAAACAGGTGCTTCAACCAGTGGAAGACCTACTAGTCAAGTTATTTACGAGCTAAAGCCCAGAGAGCTCTGGACATCGGAAGATGCCAAGAGAAATCGGCTGGATGGTCAGGCTCGCAATATCATCATACGTTCTACTCCAGAGCACATATTATGGTAAAGCTGTGGGGCAAAAAAGCAATGGTCTGGCAACTGATTGAGGAAATCTGTGCCGGCACTGAGAAAACAAAGGAAAATAAGTTCGATGTTTTGAAGCTCAAATTCCAAAACTTTAAACAAGGTCCCACAGAGACTCTTGAAGAACTAGATTTCCGGTTTACAACACTCATGAGTGACATTGCTGCACTTGGTGAAAGTAATAGATATACCCAACCAGAAAAAATTAAGACTATTGTGAGAAGTCTAAATCATAACTGGGTGCATACAAAGTTTTTCTACTTTAACCAAGGAAGGCAAGGAGGTGACTGAGGAGAATGCTCTTGCTGTAAAGCAAATGAGACAATATGTCAGTCAGGAGATTGAGAGAAGAAAAGCCAAAGAGAAGCTGAAAAAGCATCTAGGCTCAAATTATCATCAGTACAAAAATATGCAACTGTCTAGCTCGCTGAACAAGCCTGCTCAGAAAGCATCTAGTACTGAGGAAGCAGAAATTGAAAATGATATCTGTTTCTATTGTCAGAAACCTGGTCATTTTAAAAGAGATTTCCCTGTTTTCAATAAGCTAAAGACAGGTGACAAGAAAGATAGAAGAAACTTCAAGAGAGGTCAGAGAGCTCTGCTCACTGAGGAAAGAAAGAAGATACAAATTCAACTGGATGCTCTAGACATTGAGTCAGATTCTGAGGATGAAGACTCAGATGATTCCACACTGCCTTCTCCAGAGATGTGTGGTGTCTCTCATGAAGTGGTTGACTTTGGTCAAAAGAAGAAAGAAGTGTGTGGAGTGACTGAAGAAATCTTTCCAGAAATCTCCAACATTGAACCTTGTCTAATGACTGATGAGGTAACACATACTTCTTGTTATACTTATGAAAGTGATGAGGAAGGAATCAAAGATCTGCAACATCTCAGAAGAGAACTTGATCTCTACAAAAGAGAATTTCTAATGGTCCGAGCTAGGGCCGAAATCCTTGAAGAAGAAAAAATTCTCTTGAAAAGGAAAATTCACAATTACTCAAGATATCTGAGAAAAAGGATGCTGAAAATGCATTTCTCAAAGCTCAGATATCTGAGACAGAAAAGTCACATAAAGAAGCATTGGCCAAACTTCAAAATAAATGTGAAGGTCTTCTTTATGAGAATAAGGAACTCAAAAAGAAGGAAGTATCTTTCCAATCATATGTCAAAGCTAGTGACACTCTTACTGAAGTACAATCTTATTTAAGAGATCCTTCAGAAAAGGGAGGACTTGGGCTGGACGCACAAACAAATAGATCTACCACTCTGAATAAGAGTGATGAAAGAATAAAATTTGTCAGTGCTCAGCAAGATGATTCCCAAACAACCTATAGCATTGGTCATAAAGCTAAGGCTATTGATAAAGGAAAGGCAGTTGTGACCAAACCTTTGTGGGAAAAACAAATCCAAAAGAAAACTGTTGGGAATATTTCTGAAAAGAAATATTACACTGAAAAGTGTAATCACCCACAGTGCTATGTCTCTCAGAAAGGAAGAATTGCAGGAGCTGGCAAATTCTCCTATGTCATGTTTTCTGGAAAGAAAATAGACTACCTAGAGACTAGCAAAGCTGCTGAGATGAGAACTCAGATAGCACCAGGTGCTCGAAATGGCATTGCCTATAAAGCCATCGGGAAACAACTTGCTCGTGAGTATAAACAAGAGAAAGAATGATGGATAAAGGCTAGGATTGCTCACAACAATTATCAGAAGTGGAAGAAAAATCAAGCCACTCAAAATCTGAATGCCAGGGCTAGAAGAAATCTGGCAAGGAAAGTTAAATTTGCTGACAAGCAGACTTAGCAACCTGACAGGTATCTGAAAGCACCACAAGGAGCACCAAGGAACACACTAAGGAAGAAAATAATTCTTAAAGTTTGGAGCCCTTACAATCTCTGAAGTACTACATGTAAAGGGATTGAAATATAATCTCCTAAGCATGAGTCAATTAGTAGATAATGGGTACACTCTCAAGATCAAGTCAAAACTATGCAAAGTAATTGACAATGAGTCAAAGTAGACAGCCTTGTTCGCTAGGCGAAAAGGAAATCTTTATGTTGCTGATTGGGCATCCGCCACAACTGAAAATGTCTCATGGTGAGTCAATCTGGCCACACTGAAGAAAATTGGCTATGGGATAAAAGAATGAGTCACTGAATTTCAAAACTCTGAACAAGCTAGCCAAGAAAGAATTGGTGGTTGGTTTACCCAAAATGGCATATAGAAAGGACGGTATGTGCTCAGCTTGCCAAATGGGAAAACAATCCAAAACATCTTTCAAGTCTAAAACTAGACACTCCAGTGAAAGGCCACTGCAAATGTTACATATGGATCTTTTTGAATCCTCTGTAACTAGCTATGCATGAAAGAAGTATGGTCTGGTTGTTGATGATTACTCAAGATTCACTTGGGTTGTATTTCTCAAACAAAAATCTGATGCAAGGGTTGAGATACCCAACATGCTGAATAAGCTTGAAGTCATGAAAAATGACAAGGTATCTGTAATCAGAACAGACGATGGTACTGAGTTTGTGAACCAGTACATAAAAGAGTTTTGTACCTGCGAAGGTATACAACATCAACTATCTTCCATAAGGACACCACAACAAAATGGTGTTGCTGAAAGGAAGAATAGGACCCTAAAAGAAGCAGCAAGAACAATGCTTGCTGACATTGAAATAAGTGAAATATATTGGGTTGAAGCTGTTAACACAGCCTGCTATACTCAAAATAGATGTTTGATTAACAAACACCATGACAAAACTCCTTATGAGCTTTTGATTGGTAGACCCCCTAGTATCAAACATCTAAGGGTGTTTGGTTGCAGATGTTTTGTTCTTAACAATGAAAAAGAATACTTGAGAACATTTCAACCAAAAGCAGATGAAGGTGTTAGAACTAGGAGAGCAATTGCTGACTCTCTTTATGGATGTTTCATCTCAAATATTGAACCTAAAACTATAGAAGATGCATTGAAGGATCAAGATTGGATCTTTGCAATGCAAGAAGAGTTGGATAAATTTGAGAGAAACAAAGTCTGGAAACTGGTTCCATTTGTTGACGAAATATCTGTAATTGGAACCAAGTGGGTTTTCAGAAATAAAATGAATGAGTCTGGTGAATTAACCAGAAACAAAGCAAGGTTGGTTGCCAAGGGATTCACCCAGACTGAAGGACTAGATTTTGATGACTCTTATGCACCAGTTGCAATATTGGATGTAATAAGACTCTTTCTAGCCTTTGCAGCTCATAATGACTTTACAGTTTATCAAATGGATGTCAAGAGTGCATTCCTAAATGGTGAACTTGCTGAGGAAGTCTATGTTGAGCAACCAACAGGCTTTGAGGTTTCCTCAGAAAGTAGGATGGTCTATAAGCTTCAGAAAGCTATGTATGGGCTGAAACAAGCTCCAAGAGCATGGTATGATACATTGGCCAGATACCTACTAGAAAGTGGTTTCAAGAAAGGAGATGTTCATAAAACACTCTTTACATTGAACCATGATGGGAAACTACTTTTAGTTCAAGTATATGTTGATGACATTATATTTGGATCTAAAGACAAGCAACTTTGTGAAGACTTTGCTGAGCTCATGAAAAGTAAATTTGAAATGAGCATGATGGGAGAATTGAATTATTTCCAAGGGCTGCAAGTCAAGCAACTCAATGATGGATTATTCATTAGTCAAACAAAGTATGCAAAAGACATGCTCCACAAATTTAATCTAAAGCCTTCTGAAAAGAATGCTAAGATACGTATGAGCATTGGAACCAAAATGACCTATACTGAATCTAACAAGAGTGTTGAAGAACACAAGTATAGGAAATTGATTGGGTCTCTACTGTACCTCACTACAAGTAGACCTGATATTCAATATGCAGTTGGAGTGTGTGCCAGATTTCAGACAAATCCAATGCAATCACACTACAACATTGCTATGAAAATATTAAGGTATGTAAAGGGTACTGTAGAAGTTGGATTGTGGTATCCAAAAGACAGTGGATTGAGTTTAGTTGGCTATTCTGATGCTGACTATGCTGGATCATTGTTTGATAGAAAAAGCACCTCAGGAACTTGTCAATTTCTTGGTGCCAGATTGATATCATGGTTCAGTAAGAAGCAAAACTCCATTGCCACATCTACCACAGAGGCTAAATATATTGCCGCTGGGTGTTGTGCTTCACAAATATTGTGGATACAATAACAACTCAAAGCCTATGGACTCAATGAAGAGAAAACTCCGATTTTCTGTGACAACACAAGTGCTATTGCCATAACTCAGAATCCTAAGTTTCATGCAAGAACAAAGCACATTGATGTTAGACACCACTTCATTAGAGATCATGTTGAAAAAGGCAATATTGAGATACTCAAGATTGGCACTGAAGACCAACTTGCAGATATCTTCACTAAGCCACTACAAGAAAGTAGATTCTCAGCTTTAAGACATAGTCTTGGACTAATGGAGCTACCAAAGAACTGAAAAAGTTCAGATATCTAAAGAAGATATCAAAGGAGGGAAAGAGATATCTGGAACGGGTATCCAGATATAAAGAGAAAAGAGAAATCTCGAACGGGTATCTAGAAAAGAGGTATCTGGAACGGGTATCCAGAAACCACAGGCAAAAGGGTAAAATGACTATTTGAAGATCTCTGAGACAGGGACTCAGATATCTAGATCACTCAGTGAGGGGGAACACAAAAGAGAATAGTATAACTGTCTGCAGTCATCTACTCTCTTGAAATTTGTATTATTTCTATCTTTGTGTAAAACTTGGACAGATACTGAGTATGAGATAGACTCAGATACAAAAGATGTTCTTATTCACACAGAAGAAATGTGATTCAGATAGCTAATCTCCAAAATGCATTAATTGGGCACAATTACAATTGCTGATTGTGATCATTGCTGAAGAAGCAATAGTGACTCTTGATGAAATGGGCGTTTGATCTTAACGGACGAGATTATTTCTCTGAGAATTAGTGGACTGTAAAAACTCAGACTTGGCCCACTAAGCATTTAATGTCAAACAAACTTTACCCACGCCTATCTGCAAGTACACAGATACTTACACACAAAATCAATTTGTATGTATATGTCTGTTGAGATTTTCGTTGCTATATATATAGGATTCTGGCAAAAGAAATCACTTTCGCCTAATCCAACATTCATACTTGCACAAGAATAGCAAAAACTTTCCTTCAAACTTTTCTGCAAAACTCTGTTCTTCGATTAGTCTTCTGCAAAGAATCACTAATCTCCCATCTTAATCTCTTCTCATTTTTCAAAAACTCTCACTATATAAAGAGATGGCTCCAAAACGTGCTTCTACCCAGAAATCCCAATCTACTACCTTTGGTACTGCTGAAAAGCAAGCACCAGAGTTGGTTATCATAAAAAATCGTTTGGTAGGAGACTTTAATCCTAATCATTGGACTTCAAATCACAGGATGATTTGGGGTGGTGCCATGATAGAGGAATACCTTACTGCTGCTATTGAAAATCAAGCCGATAGGAAGCTAATCCTTGATATGCTTGAAAAGGCACATATCAAGGGTTTCCTGTCTACTATTCCCAGTGGAGTTTCTTCACTAGATGTGTTGGAATTCTACAACAATTCCAGGATTATTTCCTGTGTATCTGAAGGCACTGAAATAGTGTCTATAAAGTTAAAAGTTCAAGGAAAGGACATCCTTTTGAACTTGAAAAATTTCTGTGAGTTGTTTGGACTTCAAAATCTTGGAAATGATTTTGAAATAAACACCAAGGATGATGATCTCCTTGAAGGTGTGAAGCAACTGTACAGTGGTGTGTGTGATCTTGAAAAACCAGATACACCCACTGACTTCAAACTTGCTAACATCAGAACCAGACATCTGTTGGTTCACTGGGATGTGTTGGCATGCATTCTTCATAGATGCTTTGATGGTCTACCAGGAGGTGCCGACCAAATAAGCCAAGAACGCTGGATGATGATGTTCTTGTTGAAACAACAAGATAAAAGGCTGGAAAACCCTTTCAACTGGGGAATGTATGCCTTTATGAAATTTTTGAAGAAGATTCAAGGCTTTGAGCCTAAAATCGTTAAGGGCCTTGCTGAGCCAAAAGCCACAGTAAGCTATGGACTGAAGATATGCTTCTTGCTGGAGAAGCTTGGCATTGGGCTCAGAGAGAAGGCTGACATAGCCAACAGTAACCTACTCTACAAATATGAGTGTACAAACATGATGAAAAAGGTTACTGCATCTCAGAAAAGGTTCCAAGAAACGAAAGACTGAAGAGGTATCTGAGGGTTCCGTTGCGACAAAAAAGCCCAGAACTTCACGAAAGAAGTCTGCTGGCAAATCAGAAGGCATACCCATTGTGGATGTCGACTCTCAGATATCTGCCGCCACTGCTGAGGAACTCATCGATGAAGATGAACTCATCAATGCTGCAAAAGATACAACTGCTGATGAACTCATCATTGGTAAAAATGAGAGTAGTGGCAGGTACCAAGCCCTATCTGCAGAAACCGCAGGGATTATGGACCAATCAGTTCCTAATGCTGATGAGAGCTCTGAAGATGATGATGATGAGTTAGTTATCTCTCAAGTCCTACAGAAATCAAAGAGGGCTAACGTTGCTGAAAAAGTAACAAGTGTAGTGGTATCTGAAGAAGAACCTACACCACAGGTTGCTGAACAAGCACCTGCTTCAAAGGTTGCTGAAGAAGCACCTGTGTCCAAAGTCACTGGACAAAACACACCATCAGAGTAAGTAACACTTAAGCATATTGAAGATGCTCTGATGAGTGGCAACTTAGTGTTGGAGGATACTGCCATTGCCTCAACACTTAAAAGTTTGTCTCAAGCAGATCTGGATAGGCCCCATACAGCATCACCTTCTTCATCCAGATCAGAATCACCACACCAACCACAACAGCCAATAGTGGATGCCGTTGAGATGATACTTGAGTTACAACATGAGATACCAGCATCTTTCCTTGCTGAAGAAAATCCTGTAAAAGAACAGGTTCCCCAACTCAATAAGAGGGATCAAACTGAGGCATCTGCTCAGAATGATCAACCAGGAGAGGCAACTGAGTTGCACACTCAGGAAAGGTCTGAAGTACCTGAAACTTCAAACAACGAAGCTGAAATGGAACAATAAGACCAACGCATAGAAGGGTCACAAGTTCCAGAGACCAATTAGCCTGACACTGCTCAGGTAGCTGAATGGCTTAACTCTTCACTTGTGATATTTTTGTCCTTTTTAATCTTGTTATTTAATAACATTTCTTTGTTATAGGCTGATTTAGAAACACAACATCAAGAAGAAGCTGCAATGCTTGCCTCAGAATCTAAGAAGGAGGCTTCCATAGCCTCACCACGTAAGGAACAGGAGCCTGTCTCACAGGTAGAAGATAGTTCCTTAAGATATAACATCTCAGATATGTGCTTAATACACTTGACTAATACTATTAAGTGTTTGTTTCTAATAGGCTCCAACTGAGAAGAAAAATAAAGAAACTGAAAGTCTATTTCTTCAGAAAAGAATCCAGAGACTTCTAAGGTCTCTGAGGAACAAGTATCTGAACCTTCTACAGAGAAGGTATTTCATTCAGATACCTATAATCTTCAAAGACAAATCTTTGATCATTTTTCTCAAACTAACACTTTCTACTTAACAGGTTAAAAAAGAAGTAGAAGTTGCTGGGGAATTGCCCGCTCAATCCCCACAACAAATGGAAATTGATGAGGCATCAAAGTCTTCATCACAAGAAAAATTTCCAGAGACTACACAAGTCTCTGAGCAACAAGTATCTAAGCTTCCAATAGTGGAGGTAATTGACCTCTCAGATATCTGATTTTGTAAATAGAATTTTTCTTGATAAAATTTCCTAAGTGTTATATTTCTAATCTCAGGTTCAAGCAGAAAGAAAGATCACTGAGGATCAGAATTTCTAGTCTCCTCCTCATATCCAGATATCTGAGGCACCTAGAACCTCAGTAGTCAAGTCATCTGAGCCTGTTACACAGGTAACTCAGATACCTTTCTACTATAAAGCCTAGATATCTCCTATAATTTTGAAATTAATTCAGAACACTTTCTTTCAGGCTCAATCAAGTGCCACTAAGGTCCCTGTTGATGAGAAAAAGGACCTGCTTCCTTTCTTCAAGGAACACACTTTGCCAAAGCACCTAAAATGCTTCAAGAGATGGAAAAAGCTTCGATGCTCCGATCTATCTGAGATCATAAAGGTGACTGATCACCACACAAGGAGAGTACGAGCCCTTGACTTGGAAAACTATGTCCATGCCATGTTCCCCACTGAACAATATTCCTTTGGAACAGTGATGCATAAGGACGTTGTCAAGGAAGTGGCCAGAAAGCTGATTCAAGCTTTTAACCAAGCATATGGTTAGACCAGAATGCAGATGGCATTCAAGCCTATCTTGCCCCAGACCCTACAGTACATACCCTCGGAACAAGAGGAAGTTAATGGGCAAATGGTCACTATTCCAGAAGTGATCAATCTGGTCTCTGAAGATGAAGAAGAGAAGGAGACTGATGAGAATGATTATGAAGAATCTCCTTCTGACCATCACAAGGATGGTAATGATAAGAAGGATGATGATGATGCCCCTGCACGAGGGACAAGAGGGATTGCACAAGGAACTAATGCCTTAGTTGCTGAAAAGCACACTGAGAGGACATCACAACAATCCCCTCCTCCATCTCCTAAGAAATCTACCCATCCATCTTCCCAACAAAAGGACACTACTGAATAAGTAGTTGAGCAATCTGAATAAACAACTCAGAAAATATTGGATGCACAAGCCAGAGTTGCTTAAATCAAACAATTGTTGGAAGAAGAACAACAACTAAATCTTCAACTGGATGAAAAGATAGCTGAATCCAGAGTCAACCTAAATAAACTTGAAGATCAAACCATCAAGGAAATTAAGGAGCTCCAGGAAGCTGTAAATTCCATTGCTAAGGAGCTAGATACTGAGCAAGTATCTGAAGACAAGCATAATGCTAAGGCTGCATCACCAAAAGATGTACCATCCTCCTCTCTGAAAGGAATGAAACCCATCTCTGAGATGGTTGCTGGACTAGAAAGCATTGATGAAAATATCCAAGAGGATGAAGATCACTGGGCTGATGACTCAGATGATGAAGAAGAGAAGAAATTGGCAGAACACCGAAATGAGCACTTGGTGGTTTCTCATTTGAAAAGGAAGCTGATTGCTTCTGAAATTTTCAACAAGCTGCCAAATGTCAACTCCAATGAACACTTGAGCAGATTTCAAGTACTGGCCAAATTGAAAAAGGAGTTATCTTCTCAAAACAAAGCCGCCATTACATCAGTCCCTGAAGAAATGAAGACATTCATTGAGCTCATCACTTTGAGAACAACCAGTCTGGTCATTGCTTAGAAAGACCTAGGCATGGTTAGGGATGATGACCAAAATTTGGCTGTAAAAGCCTTTGAAGAAGCGTGCTATGCTGCTGGAAAAGCAGAAGCCATACAAGGCCCATTGGCAGAGTTCATTGATGAGGAAAGTGGACTTATCAAAGAAAATCAGGAGCTCAAGGCTGAACTTCAGAAGTTGGTTACTGCCTACAATTACTTGCAAGGGAATTTTGAGTCTCTCCAGAATCTTTTGTGGTACTTAGTCAGTCAACAATGACTAAGGGGAAAGGATTTGGACCTCAAGGTCAGGGGGAAGGTAAGAAGAAATCTAGAGTTGGTGCTGCTCAGAAAGGAAGAGGAAACAAGAGAACTTCCCAGCCACCACTCAGAATAATTGAGCCCTCATCAAGTCAAGCTTCTTTGCAAATAGTAGCTACTTCCCAGCAACCAACTGAAGGTACAACAATGGTAACAAGGGCCATGGCACAAAGACCTCCAAGGAGTACCAAGGCTCCAACGAGAAGACAAGTTATAGGGATTGAAGAGTCTTCTGAAGAAGAAGAAGAAGAAATCAAATCCCAGGGCAATGAAGAAGGCTGCAAAATTTTCATAAGAATTGATCTTGATGATGATGATGAAGATGAGGATGAAGATGAAGCTCCTCTTCACAGAAAAAGAAGAAAGGTTGATAGCCTATCTGAGCCCATAGCTGCAATGCCTTTGGCAGCTAAAACACCCTCTGGAAATACCAAGTCAATCTGGGGTGGTTCTTCAAGCAATCCCCCAAGGGAGAATTCAAGACAAAGGAGGAACAGGCTGAGAGCTGAAAGAAGAAAAAGTCAACTTCCACTCAGGACAGAATAAGCCAGAATTGAGTATGTGAAGACTGACAACAACTCCTCTGTCTACAGGTGCATTAATCAGAAGAATGGCTACTGGATTCTGGAACTTAAGCAATTACTGGCAAATTAAAAATTTCCAGAACCAATCCATAAACAACTCATGGCATGGAGAAAAGACAAGCCAATCTTGATTAACACCAACCACATCAAAGCCTGGTTGGATTTTGAAGTAATCAAGAGAATAGAACCCATGAAGAAGGACCTCTCTGATGAATGTCCTTATGGAAAGCCAGATGATGTGCACAGAATTCCCAACATCACTGGAACAGGCACAAGAGCAAGACTTGCTGTGGAAACCCTATGAGTCTTTCTACATGACTGAAGATTAATACAAGGGTGACATCAGATATATGAAGATCATATATGAATACTTCAAGCTATCAGATTTCAGAATCGAGCATGCCTGGAAGTGGGGAACGTACATGTGGGTCAAACAATTTGCCAAGAAGAATCCTACCAAAACCTACAAGGAAGTTTGTGGATTTGCCAGAAACACTAAGATGATAGTCAGGACTTTGCTATTTGACTACTCAGATGATATCAAAAGGTTTGGGGATAGGGAATTTGCAAATTGATCCATAGATCTGCTGATTGAAGACTTGAAGTTTTGAAGACTTGAAGACTTGAAGACTAGTTTATTAGGATGTTTACTTGGAGAATGGTTACTCCTGTTGTCCTAATTTACTATGTATTTTGTATCTTGCTAAATGCGCTAAATTGTGTTTTATTAAAGTTATCTGTGAACCTTCTCTGTAACATATCTGATGAACCTACTCTCAGATATCAATTTATAAAAAGATAACTTGTCAGCAAAGATCACACCTTGTGATTTGGTTGATGTTTACTTTCTGCACTTAATTAAAAGAATTGAAAGATCTCATGAATTGATTAAGTGATGGATTGTTTCCTCATCCAGATTTGTAATAGGTTAGATAGTCATCGTTGACTGATCAAAAAGGGGGAAATTTGTTAGGAATATCTGTTTAGATTTTGATCAGCAATCTAATGACTTATCTTAGCTCAGAAAGGTGGTTAGTACTCTTGGTTCACTTGAACACTGTAAAAGAGGAAAATCACTAAGTATGATAGTCTAGCAAATCTTGTATAGGATGTTAGGTCTCTGAATGTAATTTTTTTATTTCTCTGAAGAAGACCAAGAAGAAGGCATCCGGCATGAGAGCTCAACATTTTTTGAAGATTTGAAGACTGCACAAGAATGCTGGAGACTAAGTCATCAGATACCTATGTCCAGATATCTTGAAGAAACAAGTGTTTTTCAATAAACAAGTGTTGCAAAAGATATCTGAGAATACAAGGTTTCTGAATGAGGAAAAGTGCCCACAGATATCTATACTTAGATACCTTGGATAAAACTATGTTTCTGGGAAACAATGTTGTAACAAGTATCTGGAGATGTGAAGATCTCTGGAAAGGGACGTTCAATGCTTCAGAAAGCATGCATAGTTCCGTTGGCACTACAGGAAAAAGTATAGTACAGTGCATTAAATGCGCAGACAGAAATGTCTGAACAAAAACGGCAGTCTCTGAGAATAAGACAAACGTAGAACAGTACTATACTCAGATATCAATAGTTTGAATTTCATTGAGCCTAATGGATACAATTCAAACGGCATGATTTTCAACTATAAATATCAACACTTAGAATGCTTGAAACACACACAGAACTCACAACAAGAACACTGAACACTATCTTTCAAACTCTCAAGCATACTACTTACCTTCAAGCTTTATGCTGCGACCAAAGCTCTTGATTCTAAGTAGCACAAAAGTTCTAAGTGTCCTGATCCTTAACAAGCATTGTTATATGTGAAGGAGTTGAATTAAGATTTCATATCTGAGATTCATTCTCTTAAACACTTATCATAGACTTGGGTCAGTAAAGAACAAGATACCATACATTGAAAAGTGTATTAAGTATACTTGATTCACAGAGCTATCTGCATAACTGAATAAGTTATTAAAGAAGCTCACCTCACAAACTACCTTGACCAATACCTTAATCGGCGTGGAGTACAAGAAGTACTTAGTTTGGGAAACTAAGGAATAACTCCAAGGTTACTGAGCAAAGGAAGTACTTAGTTTGGGAAACTAAGGAATAGCTCAAAAGGTTTCTGAGTACAGGAAGTACTTGGCTGAGAAAGCTGGGGAATAACTCTGGGGAAACACTTGGTTGGGAACCTAGTGTATTTAGGAATCCAGAGAAGATATTTGTAAGGTTAACTCAATTATCTGTCTTAGTGGATTCTAGGTCTGAGAAAGGCCGAAGTGGATTAGTTGAAGGATTACGCCACCTTTAGATACCACTATAAAGATAAGTGTTATTTACTTTCTGCAATTTATTACTTGCTTTATTTACCTTGCTGAGTATTTACACATATCTTGCTGAGCACGTGCACTTATCACAAAAAGTCTTCCGGTCTCTGAAATTAAGTATCAGATATCTTCACAAATATCTGAGAAATTGTGTTTATCGACAAAAGTTGTAAAACACTATTCAACCCCCCCCCCCCATTCTTTTCCCTTTGCCGTTATCTGGACCAACACTTCTCATCTCCTGCATAAAATCAGAACTCCCCCTCAAGAGAATATCTCCCCCTTAATACACAGTCTCCCCCTTAATTCGAAAACACTTATTTATGCTAAGAACAGTTTAGTTAAAAACAGATAACACATTAAGTTAGCACATAACTTTGCATACTACCAAAGTATTATCCAAAGACAAAATGTTCTAATTTTTAGAAAATTACAGACTAGCATAAATCAGAAAAGTGTTTATCATGATAACCAGGTAGCATGCAAATAGTAACATGCAAATCATATCATAAAATCCATGTAACATGCAAATCATTCTCCCCCTTATTGTGATGAAAGAAGGCCTATTATAGTACTTCAAACTTAAAGTAACCCTGCAATTTGTCCATCCGGGCCTAAAATTTTATCCAAGAGGGTTTAATCACCTATAGCAGCTGGGAGAGGAACATTTGGAGCTGGCAATGTTATCCCAACAGCGACTTCAACATTCTTGGGATTTTCATATACTTGCTCCACCCAAAAAAATATCATGCTTCCTAATTTCTCCTAGAAGTTGATGTGACACACTTAACGCATGAAATTTCTTTTTCCAGCTTGTCACATTTTCCCTTCTTGAACCCTTGGTCACAGATTATACCATACAATGCCGAAGGGTAGATAAGCTTTCCTTGATCTCCTCTAAACTTGAATGTACCCAAATGGTTGACAATTCTTTTGCCCAGATTGAAGTTCATACCAGTCACCATTCAATATATAAGTTCAACAGCTCCAGAGCTAATGACATTGGCATTTGTGGTTAGAAGACAGTTATGGATGCAAATCCTAAACAACAATGAGAAAAGGGATGTTGCAACCTTGGCTTTAAGTTCCTTATCCCACACAGCCACATAGCCACCATAAAAGACATTATTAGCAACCTCATTCCAGTCAACACCAAGCTCATTCAAGTTTACATTGGGGTTACCAAGACAATGATTAAACCTAGAAGGAGTAACACCATACACCTTCCCTCTTACATAAGACGGCATATTTCAGAGCATCTTCATCACAGAGTTTTCAGAGAAATTCTCATGAATTTTCTTCAAAACATCAGGACCATAACCACCCTGATTAACAACTATGTAGAGAATCTCTCTACTCTCCAAAAAGGCATATGTAATGAACTTTTAATCATAGGCTCAAGAATTGTGTTCTCAGGCCACATCTCTTATCCTAAAAGTTCTTCCATTTTTTCACTACAGGCCTTAGTGTGAAGCTTGACAGAAAATGCATCAACATCAATAGCAGAGCCTTGAGACAGAACATAAGAGTTTACCTCATCACTCACTGCTATCTCAACAGTTGGTTCAATAGCTTGCTTCTTCCCCCATGGATTCATCACTGGATCTCTAGCCCAATTTTTCTTCACTGATGTTCACAATAGAGCTCATGAATCATCATCCCCAGAGTTTGCATCCTCATACAAAGAGGGTTCATTATCCGAATTTTGGGGCTTCATGTTCCAAAATAGTAAGTGTTAATATAGAAATATGTCCAGTCCGTCATAGACGCCTTTGGAACGAATTCTAAGGCACCCCAAGTTGTCCACGATTTCGGGATCTAATAGTCTGACCCGGAGCCTCTGTAGATCCGACCCACCCGGGTGGAAAGCAACAGGAGGGCCCAAGGGCAGTGGGTCTAACCCTGACGAAGGTCCGTAACCTTACAGTCTGACCCGGATACCCACCTGGACTCAGCACAACAACCTCATAAGCAACCAAGTGAACTGGCACTTGAGAGCATCGAGGTCCGAATCACATGTCCCGGACCGCCTCCTTCGGACAGTACATGGACTGGAAACCCCCAGTCCAACCTAGGTCCGGACCTACCTCCTCGGATCTCATGCATGACAGACTGCAAAAGATCTCCAAACTCTCACATTAATGACTAATCTACCCCCGAAAGCCCAAAAGGGGAATGGGTTAGGGAGTCATTAATGGGCCTATTGAGGCATTGTTGGTTCAATCTGAGCCTGACACTTAGCACGATCTGGTGGAACCCTCCAATTGGGGAGAAATCTATATATATGGCACACATTCCCATGATAATGGTAAGCAATAATCACTTTTGAATCCTGACTCTTATACCGAGCAGATTCTCATTCTCTCGCAAGTAAAGTCTCAACCCGGTTTGACATTACGCAAAACGGGTATCAGGATCTGACCCCCCTCCTAGCTACTTGCGCAGGTCCTCACGTGTCGCTTCTTACCAAGTACGTCGGTTCTGACAGGCTTCTGCTCCTTGGCCCTTACGAGCTAGGCACTTAGGGTACTTACTGTGAAGGAAAGCAAGAGAAATTCATTAAGTGGTTGGGGGACTTATACCCTCAACATTTTGGCACTGTCTGTGGGAATCTTTACAGAAAGTTCTGTTCTCTTCAGTAATGGCAAGAACAAGAAGGTCTGTAAGGACCAACGCTACTGCAATCGACACGCCCGCCCCAAGACAAAGAGGCAGACCTCCCACTCGGAGGGGAAGAACGGCGAGATCTACTTCAAGAAACACAATGGACTATCCAAGTGATGGACACACCGCTAGTCTTTCTTCAGGGGAGGAAAGAACCGCTGATCCACCAAGGAGAGCCCAAGTACCCGGCGATGAAGGACAAATTCCTCCGTCAGGAACACATGGTCCTCCTCCAGGGAGAAACTTCACTCTCCCAAACGGGCAGTTCATTCGCCCTAGTGAATTTGGGATGAACGAGAACTAGTTTGGCCTCTTACTCACCACCATTCAAGGTTGCTTTGGGTCAAACAACCTCCAACCTCCAACCTCCTCAACCTACTCCCCCTTTGGTAAATCCAAGGCAAGCTGAACCTGTACTATCAAGGAATGAGCATTGCCCAATCTAACAAAGGTTAGGGGAACCAACTCAACCAGAAGACCTAAGGAACCTTCTGAATAGGAGAGCTGCTGCTTCTCAGTAGCATCGGGAGAAAGGCCCAATGAGACCACGAGCAGACGAAGCAGGAACCAGTCGAAGAGTGGCACTCCAGCCAGGGGTAAGGGACCACGTGGCGAAAAGTATCGCAATAGTTCCGATCGATGATCTTCCTCCAGATATGGCAGTCAACCCAAGGACGGACGAGAGACTAACCGCTGAAAAAATCTATGTCCAACAGAAGGCCTTGGAAACTCAAATTGCTACCTTGATCAAGATGGTAAAATCACATGAGAAGGTGACTCTTAGAGCTCCCAACCCTTTGTGCGATGAAATAAGAAGGGAGAGAAAGCGCCCCGACTCCACCATCCCAAATCTTGAGCACTACTATGGGGATTCTTGTCCCTTAGGTCACCTTACTAGGTATGAGAGCAAAATGGACACAAACGGCCTGAATGACAACATGAAAGCTCTTAACTTTTCCAGCACTCTCTTTGGGGAAGCAATGGATTGGTGGACCTCCCTGCCCAATGGCTCCATCAAGTCTTACGCGGATATCGCCTCTCTCTTCCTGAAATGATTTGAGAAAGTAAAGAAGCGGAAGACATCAGTGGAACACTTGGCAAGAGTAATCCAGAAAGAGCATGATGACCTTAGAACATTTCTCGACCGCTTCAATGCTGAAGTACGCCAGATGGAACCTCACAGCATCAAAGAACGGGTACGACACCTGTACGCCAACACTTATAACGACGATCTTCGAAAGAAGCTTTCTAATGAAGAAATCACAACTGAGAAATACCTGGAAGATATCTGTGAAGGCATCTTATACGGTGAGGAGTACCGAAGAAATGTCCCGATAAGAGCAGGGGCCAGAAAGGGGAAAGAACCAATGAAAGAAGAACCTCCTCCCAGGATCGGAAGGTTCGATTAGAAGAAGGAATCTAGAGACAAGAGGGAATTTGGAAGAGAGAGAGAACTCCTCCAAGAAGATATAGACCAAGATCTGACATCTTGGCCTCTATTGTTGAGAAAAACTTAGACATACAATGGCCAAAACCTACAAGGAGCAGTAAGAAGAACAAAGCTTCAAAGGAATATTGTAGGTTCCACAAATAAAAAGGTCACTCAACAGAAGACTGCATCCGGTTGAAGACAGAGATAGAAAGGTTGATAAGGAGTGGAAAATTGAAAGAACCACTGTACGAAGAAGAGCCCTCTAGACACCAGAGGAATGAACGAAGAAGGGAGGAGCGTGGATCAGAACCCTCAACAAGATCCTTATCGCCACCCCTACCGAAACTCCGCCACAACACACCCAGAGGTACCACGGATACCCCGGAGATGTGGAAATGGAGAACCTTCCCTACAGCGGGGTTATCAACGCCATAGCAGGAGGCCCAGCTGGAGGGGACAGTCGAAATGCAAGGGAAAGAACCGCACAGCATCTGAGAAACAATGATAGAACCTATGCTCCACCGATTCTGAAAGGAACAAACACCATCACTTTTAATGACAGCGAGATACCCCCACCAACGTCTGGTGGAGGAGATCTTAAAGATCCTGACGTTCCTCTAGTCGTTTCTCTAGTCATCGCCACTTACAAAGTCAACAAGGTACTTGTTGATACAGGGAGTTCCTCCAATGTTATATCTAGGAGAACTCTGGAATAGATGCACTTGGGCAACGTTCAGTATGGGTGAGTACAAACCTCTTTGGTGGGATTCGGGGGCTCTATAGTTCGCCCCATTGGTAGTATACCCTTACAAGTCTCTATGGGAACCTTCCCGACGAGAGTGATAGAGACGATCCTCTTTGTGGTGGTCGATAGCTCGTTCGACTAAAATGTACTCTTGGGACGCCCAGGACTTAACCAGTTCAAAGCAATTGCATCTCCCCTGCATAACAGGGTGAAGTGCCCTACTCCGAATGGTGTGGGGGAAAAGTGGGCAACGTTAGGGAAGCGTGGGAATATTACATCATGTCAACCAGAGGAGCCTTAGCACCCGTCCTCTCGGTCACCAAAGGACCCAGGAGCCCTCCCGCAGTGCCGCTTATTCCGGCAAAAGAGGAAATTGGGATTGGGACACTCAAGGAGAAATTCCCCGAAACTGCGAGGATCGAGCCCCATGAAGCCTTAAAAGAAGTCCAATTGGTTGAGGGAGACCCTGATAAGATAACCCGTATCGGGACTGACATGAGCGATGAGGTCGAAATGAAGCTAGTCACCTGCCTTCGGGACAACCGCGATGTCTTCGCTTGGAGCACTGATGACCTCAAAGGGATAGACCCAAGGATTGCGGTTCACCGTCTGAACATGGATCCTACGGTTAAAAATATCCGACAAAAGAGAAAGGACTTCGGGCCCGTTGAGGATGCTATTATAGCAGGAGAAGTAGAAAGGTTAATGAAGGCAGGACACATCGAAGAAGTCATATATTCTGATTGGGTCTGTAATGTGGTCCTCGTTGAGAATGCTCCAGTGAAGTGGAGAATGTGCAATGACTTCACTAGGCTCAACAAGTTTTGTCCAAAGGATCCTTACCCCTTGCCTCGCATTGATCACTCAATAGACTCCACCGCAGGATGTGCGCTCCTAAGTTTCATGGAAGGCTACCAAGGCTTCTATCAAATCAGAATGGCCCAGGAAGATGTCAAGAAGACGGCCTTCTTTGCAGGAGGAGGAGTATACTGTTTCAAAGTCATGTCTTTTGTCCTCAAGAAGGCGGGCGCTACTTAACAACGGCTGGTGAACAAGATGTTCAGGGAAGAGCTGGGCAAAACTATGGAAGTCTATGTGGACGACATGCTAGTAAAAAGCAAGACTGAAGAACAACATGTAGAGCACCTGAACAAATGCTTTTCCATCCTTAGGAAGTATGGAATGAAGCTAAATCCCGAGAAGTGCACGTTTAGTGTAAAGGGATGAAAGTTCCTCGGATACATGGTCACAGAGAGAGGCATCAGTGCCAACCCTAAGAAAATAAAGGCACTCTTGGATCTACCACAACCAAAGACAGTTAATGAAGTACAAAAGCTCCTCGGGAGGATAATGGCTCTGATCCGCTTCATCTCCAGGTCCGCTGAGAAGAACCTACCCTTCTTTAAAATCTTGAGAAAGGGAGACAAGTTCGAATGGACAAAGGAATGCGAAGAGGCTTTGGAAAATCTGAAAAACTCTCTCCTTTCGCCTCTGCTCTTGTCCAAACCAGTAAAAGGTGAACCTCTCTACCTCTACCTGGTAGCAACTGCCGAAGCCATGAGCTCTGTATTGGTACGAATTCGAGGGAATGACCACATGCCGGTCTATTACCTAAGCAAGGCCCTCATGAGTGCCGAAGCTAGGTATATCAAGATTGAAAAGTTGGCCTTTGCGCTAGTATACTGATGTGCTCAAATTACTACTTAGAAAACAAGTAGAAAGCAGTTGTTGTAGACAAACAATGTTAACCATAGAATCGTTCGCTAAGGAACCAATTAAGCTACCAAACATTTGAAAGCAAATAGTCACTTGTGGAAACGGCTTGATTTGTTTGGTTTTGATTACTTCTAATAACTAGAAAACAGAAAAGCAGAGAAACGCTTTTTAACAATGAAAGAAGATGAACACAGTAGTAATGATCAAGTAATGCTAATTCGTTCTAGGGCAATCATTCATATTTGTCACGCGGTTGGTGTACATAAAGCAATCAATCCAATTCAACCAATTGTACTTTGAATATTTAAAACTAAAGTAATCGTGGGTTGTCAATCCACGATCCTTAACCGAAAACGATTCTGAAGATTTAAAACTAGTTTATTGAATTGAAGGGTTTACGAATATTTCAAACTAGACAAACCTATATGAATGAATCCAAAACCCTAGAAACAAATATACAATACTATCACATAACTACCGTGTTCAGAGTGGTTTAGCTACTCATAACAGATAATTGCATACAGAGATTCATTTGGCTTATGTTCTATGTAATATCCACTATGTTTGCAACGAAATAATTGTTATGTCCATGTGAAAGTCTTATTTTGCAATGTAATCTATGTTGTCTACAATTTAGCTTATGTTCCCTGCAATATACTCTATGTTTCGTTTTTTTTTTAGTTTTTTTTTTGTGTTCTAGGGTTTTGATCAAGTCTTTTTTGCCTCATTTTTTTGGGTTTTTTTTTTTTTTGCGATTTTTTGTTGTATGAGGCGTAATCGTGCTTGCATATGAACTGAACAATGTTTTCATTCAATAGTCAACTCAGGTCTGAAAAATTTGGTATACACCGTTTATGTATTCTTCCGTGTATGTGTTTTGTTCTCGACAATATTACCCATGTTATCTGGAATATATCCTATGTTTTCCTTTAAAACCTGACTTTCGTTTTGTGCTCTGTTTTTTGACAACATCGTATTGAATTCTGTTTTTTTACTGTATGTCCTATGTTCTACGTATATGTACTATATTCTCACCGATATACCCTATGTTCTCAACATTCCACTATGTTTGCTATGAAATAGTTGCCCTGTCCGTGTGAAAATATTATATGCAACATAGTCCATGTTTCTCCACCATTTGACTTGTGTTCTATGTAATATCGACTATGTTTGCTATGAAATAGTTGATATATCCATGTGGAAGCCTTATTTTGCAATGTAATCTATGTTATCTACCATTTAGCTTATGTTCCATGCAATATCAACTATGTTTAGTATGAAATAGATGCAATATGGTGGGAACATAAGTGTTGTTACTTGGCAATGTGTTTTATGTTGGTATTGTTTTACTTTTTATTTATTTATTTATTTATTTTTTGTGTGGGTTGTTGACCTGGGTTTTTTGTTTGATAACATAGGTGATATGTTTGATAAGATAGATTTGTGTTCTTTGTAGATGTCGAAGAGGATGGTGCTGAGCGCTAAAATTATTTGCTGTAATGTGCTTGTTTGAAGAAGACTGTTGATTTATATATTAAAGATGACCAGATGGAGCGAGAAGATGATGAACCTGAATTTAAATTGATAGATTGGAGGACTTGAGATTACATGCTGCAGAAATAGATGTTTATGTTTCTTTTTCTCGTAGATGATCATAGTACAACATGTAACTGAATGATCCAGATTTCATTTGAATGTATCCTGTCTGTTGGGATCATTGTTTTGTATGTTGAAAACATGGATGGAAAAGTTGAGAACATAATTTTAGTTTTTATATTTTTTGATATACATGTGATGCAAATGTTTATAACAAATAGTAATATACAGGTCGACACTTATTACTTGTTAGTCGGAAACTTCCTCAGCTCAAACAAGAATGGCTGGTTCTTAAAAATGAAGATCTACCCGACGAACTTTCTGTAGGAGGTTCAACCAAATCAACTCGCGTCAACCTACTAATAATATTTTAAAATTAAAATCGTCATACACCTTAAAATTTCAACGAATACATTTTTCGCATAAAAATTATCATATAACCCATAAATGAAAAATTATTAATCTAATTCATTACTTTTTTATTATTTTCTTAACTACTTTATTATCACTTTATTTAATATCTCTCCGACTTTATCACTCATGTCAAACTATACCAATATAATACATATAACAAACTTTTTTAATGTATACTCCCTCCGTCCCTTACAAGTTGTCCACTTTTACCATTTTGGGTGTACCATTAGAGTTGTTCACTTTCATTTCTTTGCCATTTTAGCAAAGATTATATAATTTTATATTCTCCATTACTTCAAATAAAGTGAAAAAGTAAACTAAACAATAAAACCAACTACCAAAAAAGACATAAAGTAATCCCACATGTATAATATTATTCTTCTTATTTTGGGTGTCGAAAAGCGGACAAATTCTATGGGATGGAGGGAGTATTGCTTAATCTTAATCTAAGAGAAAGTAACATCCTAAAAAGATACTAATAATACATACTCAAAATATAAACATTGCGACGAACCTACATGATTGCCACAATTCATAAAACAACAATCCATAAACAATAATGTCATAAACAAAAATCAATAAACAACAATGTGACAAAACAAAATAACATCAAAGTCATTACAAATAGTAGTTGATTGTGGTTGCGATTGAGCGTGTGGAGTGCTCTCCATATCCTAGAAATCAAAATATATTAAATGAATATTCATTAAGGAGTAGCAAAACAGACATCACAGGAGAGCACAAAAGCAGAGCAAGAAAAAGTAAGCACATCCGCGAAAGGAGAAGAAAAGACAGCAAAACATGTACGCGACTAGGAGAATGCAGGATAGCAAGAAAAGTAGGAAACTCACAGGGGCAGAGAATAGCGGCCGGATTGGGTGGAGAAGAGAGCGATGGGCGACAATAGTGAGAAAGTCTAGTAAAAGGCCTGATTTTCCTTTACAATAGGAAAGGCCACATTAGACTAGTGTATGCTATATGGGGAATTAATGTTGTGTCTGTGAGTTTTTATAACTGGGAAAATTTATGTTTTGACTGTAAGCTTTTGCATCTGGCGCGCTGTAAGTTCGGACTTATCTGGGACATTTATCTGGTGTCTGTGGGTTTTTGCATCAGTGAAATTTATTTTGTGTCAGTGAGTTTTCATAATTGGGGGCAGTAATGTTGTGTCCGTGAGTTTTTATAACTGGGAAATTTATGTTGTGTCTATGAGTTTTTATAACTGGGGAATTAATGTTGTGTCTGTGAGTTTTTATAACTGGGGGAATTAATGTTGTGTCTGTGAGTTTTTATAACTAAGGGAATTAATGCTGACCGTGCGCTGATCTGACCGTTGACCGCGAGCAACATAAAAAAGTGGCTTTTCCTATTCTAATGGAAAGTCAAGCCTTTTCTAGAATTTGTAGACAATAGTAGCAGTAGCAGGAATAAAAGAAGAATAGAGAGAATGAACAATTGGGGGTGGCTTTCTACAGGGTTTTAAAGGTTTTCGAACAGCTTAAAGCACCAGCTTGCAGTCGAACTAGTTCAACCACCGAGATTGATAACACAACACACTTGTAAAATGACTTTTTTTTCCAGGAGGACCCCGTTCTGGAACTCACAAAGGCCCGTCACGGATTTAAACGAGCCAAGCTTTCTTCGGGCAGCTTGAACTTAAAAGCTTGGTCAGTTCGACACTAGGGCTACCACAATAACACGTGTAGAATGTTCTCACGTTATATATATATATATATATCTGTGTGTGTGTGTGTGGACAATTATCGGAGTTGTGGAATTGAATACTTAATTTCAGTTGAATTATAATCATTTGTAATATATATGTAAATTAGACTTTAATTACAACACAAACTCTCATAAGAGACGGTCACTAAATAGAGACATGACTATTCTGCAATTTACCATAAAAAACTCAAATTCCTTCTAATTTTCGCGGATCCTGCAGATTATATAACCCGACCCGATATATAGTATTTGGTTTAATCAATTTCTTCCTCTTTCTTCTCTCCTTTTCTCGCCTTTTCAATTTTGAGATAGAGAAACTACAATTGGAGTCTATGTAAACCTTCATTGGTGGCGATCTTGTGTTATCAATGACATTGTTGGCCGGAAACGTAAGTTTTCTACATCTTTCTTCACAAATCGTATTTGTATTGGGGGTTCGAGGGTTTTGTGTTTTATTTTTGGTGTAACAAGGGTTCCAATCGAAGTTTGTACTTCGATTTTTGTTGTTTTGGTAGTTTGTTGAACAATTCGGCATAAATTAGCTTGTTATATTTGTGTAATCGTGCTTGCACACGGATTGGACTATATTTTTGTTCAAAACATGACCTCAATCATCAACTTAAATCTGAAAAAACAAGGTAAAAAATATTTCTATGTTCTTTTCTATATGTTCTATATTCTCGACAATATTATCTATGTTTTCAGGAATATGACCTATGTTTACATTCAAAACCTGACAGTCGTTTTGTTCTCTGTTTTTTGACAATATTATTGTTGATTATGTTTTTTAATGTATTTCCTATGTTATTACGTATACTATCTTCCCACCAATATACCCTATGTTCTCAGCAACATCAACTATGTTTCTATGAAATTGTTGCTCTGTCCGTGAGAATATATTATTTGCAACATAGTCTATGTTTCTCCGGCATTTGACTTGTGTTATATGTAATATCCACTATGTTTGCTATGAAATAATTGTTATGTCCATGTGAAAGGCATATTTTGCAATGTAATCTATGTTCTCTACTATTTAGCTTATGTTCCCTGCAGTATCAACTATGTTTCGTTTGTTTCTCAGTTTTTTTTTTTCTGTTCTAGGGTTTTGATCAAATTTTTTTTCTGTGATTTTTTCCGCTTCTTATTGTTTTGCGATTTTTTGTTGTATGAGGCGTAATCGTGGTTGCATATGAACTGAACAATATTTTCATTCAAAATCTGGCCTCAATCATCAACTCAGGTCTGAAAAATTAAGATATATACCATTTCTATGTTCTTTCGTGTATGTGTTATGTTCTCAACAATATTACCCATGTTATGTGGAATATGTCCTTTTTTTTAATTAAAGAGCTCAAAGGCTCTCGGATTTTATATCATAGAATTATGGCAGTTTATGGGAACCCGCAAACCTCAAGTACCTCAATAAGGTTACATCCCAAACACCAAACAAGACCCAATAGCTAATTCTAGGCCCTAAGTGATTTACAAAAGATCTATTTATTCTACTACTAAGTTAAACTCCTATCCAAATTCTCCGGCCCAATTGGGATTTGTGCCCCATAAGAGTACTGTGAAGCCCAATGCCAGATCATGATATGATAAGACGGTGCCAAACTCTTCTTGTTAACCCATGATTTTCCTTTAAAGTCTTCAAAAATTCCCATCAAGCAGCAACCACAGTGGATGTAGTCTATCCGCATAATGGCTAAGGTCAAAAAATATACACAATGTTTCCTATCCTTTGTGAGTACATGTTCCCCCAGATAATTTTCTCTGCCTTGAAAAAAAGAAAGAGTCCTGTTGACAAATATATCAAAGAAACCAACTGCAGAGATCATTAAACTATCCTGTTCTGCATTGTAGCCTTGAATTAACCACCTAGTTTTCCAGTAATCAAGATACCATAAGAGAATAATTTGCATCAAACCACAGAAACTTTAAGATATTACCCAACCTGCATCTTGTCAATCTAAAGACTTATGTGTGCAATGCTGTGAAAAAGAGAGAACCTAGAAGAAAGCACAACCAACTCAGACAAACAACTTGACCTAATGCATGGAGTGTTGGGGGTTAAAGCTCCCGACTCCAACACTACCACTGCAAGCAACCCAATCCCAGCTCTGCCTCTAACTTGAAGTTCGATAATAGGGTTATCCGAGAAAGAGCACCTGAAAGGACTAAGTGGGTTGATGCCAAGTGTACGATTCAGATTTGGACACCAATGCTACCTTTGGCCCATGGCCCATTAGTGAACAGTAGTCCAATACCGATAAGTGGGCCTGGGAGGGTAGTTTGGACCTTTTCCTTTTGAGAGTACTGTTCCGCCTGTTGGGTCCGTGTTAGTCCCTTGGACGGACACATGCTTGGTTGATACGCCTTGGGTGACTCTGGATGCCCGAGCCAAGAGTCTCACGAAAGTATCTCAGCAGTTCTGTTACATACGTTTGGTCTTAGAGTAATGGTGGCGTCCGAGGTTCTCTCGTACGGTCCGTTAGGCATCTCTGTACTGACACGGTCAGGTTTACAAGTCCTTTCCTTAGCCAGCTCGGACTAGCTGTGGGGATGTAGTGACTTGACGTCTTGGTCGATTCACTTTGGCGGACCATGTGGGTCGGACCAAGATCTTGAATCGCTAGTTAAGCCGTGATGCGCTTTAGGACACGCTCTATGGCGCCCTTAACAGATTGGACATATTTCCGTATCAACAAGGAGAGGGAGAGATACTCCCCTGAAAAAGGTAATAGACACCATTCCTAACCTCAACACCTTTACCCTGCCTATCAAAGAATGCTGAAAAAAGAACATGATATGATAATAGTCTCTCCAAACTATTATCCATATCCTGATAAAGATGCATCTAACAATTTCCGACCCTGCCACAAGCAAAAGGATTCTAAACAGTATATCCACAGCAAAAATTGCTAACCAAACCAAAGAGATCACCCTATTTACTTCCCAGTCCTGAGTCATATTTTTCTTTTTCTCAGTAGGCTCTCTTTTTTATGTTTCGGAGTCCTTTCGTAGCATTTTTTCACCTCTGACAAGTGTCCCTTTGGGATCTTTAAAACACTAGGAAGTGTCTACTGGACCTAATCTGTATATAGTCATTTTGCCTTTTTCACCAAATCTGGCTTTTTTGTAAAAATAAAATGAGGATTTCTACTACAAAGAAGCACCAATATAACAAACCACCACACATTAAAATGTAACCTGGTCACCTGCATCATTATATACACCAGCATCCTCCCTTTACAAGCTTCACCTAATAAGATATAGGTGTTTTTGTAGTAACCATGGGTTGACTCTCTAGCCCTGACAAAACCATACCAACACCAAACAAGCCTTGCTCTGTTTTCTCTTTTTCTTTCTGATATCATTGATTTCTTTTCTTGACTCTAACATATCACTGATAATATGTCCTATGTTTTCATTTAAAACCTGATTGTCGTTTTGTGCTCTGTTTTTTTGACAACATCATATTGAATTCTGGTTTTTTTACTGTATGTCCTATTTTCTTAAGTATATGTATTATATTTCACCAATATACCCTATGTTCTCAACATTCCACTATGTTTTGTATGAAATAGTTGCTCTGTCCATGTGAAAATATTATATTCAGCATAGTCCATGTTTCTCCACCATTTGACTTGTGTTCTATGTAATATCCACTATGTTTGCTATGAAATAGTTAATATATCCATGTGGAAGTCTTATTTCGAAATGTAATCTATGTTATATACCATTTAGCTTATGTTCCACGCAATATCAACTATGTTTAGTATGAAATAGGTGCAATATGGTGGGAACATAAGTGTTGTTACTCGGTAATGTGTTTGATGATGGTATTGTTTTACTTTTTGGTTTTTTTTTGTTTGTGTGGGTTGTTGATCTGGGTTTTTTGTTTGATAATATAGGTGATATGTTTGATAAGATAGATTTGACTTCTTTGTAGATGTCGAAAAGGATGGTGCTGAGCGCTAAAATTATTTGTAGTAATGTGCATGTCCGAAGAAGACTGTTGATTTATATGCTACAGATGACCAGATGGAGCGAGATGATTATGAACCTGAATTTAAATTGATAGACTGGGTGACTTGAGAGTACATGCAGAAGAAATAGATTTTTATGTTTCTTTTTCTCATAGATGATCATAGTACAACATGTAACTGAATGATCCATTTTTTGTTTGAAGTTGGGATCATGGTTTTATATGTGGAAAACATGGATGGAAAAGTTGAGAACATAATTTTAGTTTTTATGTTTTTTGATATACATGTGATGCAAATGTTGAGAACAAATAGTAACATACAGGTCGACTCTTATTACTTGTTAGTCGGAAACTTCCTCAGCTCACGCAACAATGGCTGGTTCTTAAAAATGGAACTCTCTCTCCCTGCTAATTGAATCGTCATGCACACCACCACTTGAAATTTGTCTCCTCCAGGCTCCAACTACGCCTCCTAGATCAGGTGTCCACCAAGTTCTGTGGGTCTTGCTGAATTAATTTGGAAGAGGAGAAAACTATAGAAAGGAGTGACTGAAAGAGAGTTGGGTGGCCCCGATCTTCACTGAATCAATGGTCGGGAAAGATGAGGGGCAAAAGGATGATTACTAGGGGCAAACGTAGGAAAAAAATTGACCGTGGGCTAAATAAAAGCTTCACTTAGTGGGTTAGCCTTGTTTCTTCTGCATCCTTAAAATTAAAATAGAATTTTCAGTTACGTAATCGTATATAATTTAGATTTCGCATTTTATAAAGCATTTACAACCTTCCAGTTTAAGAAAAAATCCAGACTTAAATTGTATGTATCGGGACTTAGTACCAAATACAGATATTGTAAACACGTATTGTAGCAATACTCAAAACCAATATTTGAAAAACTATCTTAGAGTCTAAACATCGGAATGGAAAGAACACAAGACACAAATAATTTCTAGCAGGCCCAGGCGAAATATCCACTATAAAGAATAACGGATTTACAAAAAGATATCTGGACAATATTCCTATGATCTAGAATATCGAACACTAAGCAACTTGAATCGAGCCATCAATTCGACGACTCTAGATCTCTCATAAACAAAGAGATAGATGGCTAACTAAAAGCTTTGTAAAGGAGATGCAAACAAGCTGCTAGAGAATATTTATCTTACGCTTAAAAGCTTGGTATGTATCTATGAACCTATTGACTAGTATATATAGTTGTGAATATTAATCCAACTAGTACAATAGTTCTATCTTGATTGAAAGTCTTGATTACGTTGAATCACCATGTTCTTCTCTTTGTTCTTCTCAGTTTTCCATGCATAGAGAATCCTTATAGGAATACAAGTAGAATCCTTCTTCGATAAGTAGAAACCTTCTTTGATTAGGATTTTATTCCTTTCCTTCTTCAATGTCTTCTAGTATTCGAACTCCAAGAGATCTTCTCCATAAGACATCTGAACCTGTTAAACCTGCTAAGACTAAACTAAAAACGTGGAACTGTATTAAAGTGAAGTAATGCAAAATCCATAAATAGAAAGTCTAGTGATAGACAGCCAGTACTGTGACAATAATAAGCCAAGTTAGTATTGCACCAATACTTAGCTAAAGTCTGCACTTTCACAGACGACTTAAATTCATAATCTTTCAAGTAATTAGTATTGCTCCAGCTTCACAGCTGAATTTACAAACATAAACGACATTCTAAATCAATTCATAGAATCAGATTTTTATATCTTCATAAAACCTAATACTAATATCCACAAATTTTTCAGAAACCCATCAACATCAACCATCATGCACATTCTAATTGAGTCCATAAATGAACAAGAAATTTATAGAAATTAAAAGGACAAGTCCCAATCAAAATTGTATTGAACTCAAACTCACATGTCAAGAAGTAGTCGATCAGAGTAAAGCAGAATTTATTTTTTTGCAAAAGCTTATTCAAGTTAATTTACGATCTCAGGCTTTAGCTACAACCTGCAAGAACGAATAGTTCAAGTTAGCTAAATTTAGGAGAAAGAAATTCGAAATTGAGTTTAGCACCAGACACATAGAAATTTAGAAAGTAAATCGAATTTAGCCACTTAACAGCTTCCAAATAGAACTGATAGAGCTAGTTAATGTAAGTAAGATGACTTTGTCGAAAGGGGCACAGGCACAAAGACTGGCGATTCCTGAAAAGGGCAAAATGTTATTTTTGGCCAACGACGCCGTGAGCCCATGACGCAGAGAAGAGCAACGTCGGCCAGGTGAAGTCAGCAAGCCACGATGTAGCCCTCTTTTGGTCCCCTTTTTACTTTTCATTTCTCAATAACCTAATGGACGTGCTCCTAATCTAAATTGGCCCAACACAATTCAGGAATATATACGAGTTTGCTAGCTATCAACCCGGACCTGGAGATCTACCCGACCAACTTTTTGCAGGAGGTTCAACCAAATCAACTCGCGTCAACCTACTATATATATATATATATATATATATATATATATATATATATATATATATATATATATATATATATATATATATATATATATATATATATATATATATATATATATATATATATATGATCTACCCGACCAACTTTTTGTAGGAGGTTCAACCAAATCAACTCGCGTCAACCTACTATATATATATATATATATATATATATATATATATATAATACAATAAGCAAAAAAGTTTTTGAGCCATTTTACATTGTCCACATCAAACAATTATTTGACAAATTCATGTGCTATGATTGGTCCATTCTTTTGATGAGTGTTAAATTCTTTTGTTTTGCTTGGTCCAAAATTTTAAAATTCGCTGACATGTCAAGAGTTTTGATAAATCGGTTTTCCCACGTTTCTTTCTACAAGTCAAAGTCACAGTTTTGGAATGTAACATTTCTTCCCGAAATTGCAATGGAACATAAGCTAAATGGTAGATAACATAGATTACATTGCAAAATAAGACTTCCACATGGATATATCAATTATTTCATTGCAAACATAGTGGATATTACATAGAACACAAGTCAAATGGTGGAGAAACATGGACTATGCTGCATATAATATTTTCACACGGACAGGGCAACTATTTCATAGCAAACATATTGGAATGTTGAGAACATATGGTATATTGTGAGAATATAGTACTTATACGTAAGAACATAGGACATACAGTAAAAAAAGCAGAATTCAATATGATGTTGTCATAAAAGAGAGAACAAAACGTCACTCAGGTTTTAAATGGACATAGGACATATTCCAGATAACATGCGTAATATTGTTGAGAACATAACACATACACGAAAGAACAAAGAAACGGTGTATACCTTAATATTTCAGACCTGAGTTAATGATTAAGGCCATATTTTTAATGAAAACATTGTTCAGTTCATATGCAAGCATCATTACGCCTCATACATCAAAAAATCACAAAAAAAAAAAAAGAAAAGAAAAAATTGCAGAAAAAAGTCTTGATCAAAACCCTAGAACAGAAAAAAAACTGAAAAACAAATGAAACATAGTTGATATTGTAGGGAACATAAGCTAAATTGTAGAGAACATAGATTACGTTGCAAAATAAGACTTCCACATGGACATAACAATTATTTCATAGAAAACATAGTGGATATTAAGTAGAGCATAAGCCAAATGGTGGAGAAACATAGACTATGCTGAAATAATATACTCTCACGGAGAGAGCAACTATTTCATAGCAAACATTGTTGATGTTGCTGAGAACATTGGGTATATTGGTGGGAAGATAAATACATATACGTAATAACATAGGAAATACGTTAAAAAACCGAATCAACAAGAATATTGTCAAAAAACAGAGCACAAAACGACTGTCAGGTTTTGAATGAAAACATAGGACATATTCCTAAAAACATATGTAATATTGTTGAGAACATATAACATATAGAAAAGAACATAGAAATGTTTTTTTACCTTGTTTCTTTAGATCTGAGTTGATGATTGAGGTCATGTTTTGAACAGAAAATATAGTCCAATCTGTGTGCAAGCACGATTACACTTATATAACAAGCAAATTTATGCGGAATTGTTCAACAAACTTACAAAACAACAAAAATCGAAGCACAAACTTCGATTGGAACCCTTGTTACACCAAATATAAAACACAAAACCCTCGAACCCCCAATACAAACACGATTTGTGAAAAAAGATGTAGAAAACTTACGTTTCCGGCAAACAATGTCATTGATAACACAAGATCGCCATCAATGAAGGTTTACATAGACTCGAATTGTAGTTTCTCTCTCTCAAAAGTGAAAGGCGTGAAATGGAGAAAAGAAAGAGGAAGAAATTGATAAAACAAATACTATATAACGGGTCGGGTTATAGAATCTGCAGGATCCGTGAGAATTTGAAGGAATTTGATTTCATTATGGTAAATTGCAGAATAGTCCCGTCTCTATCTAGAGACCGTCTCTTATGAGACTTTGTATTGTAATTAAAGTCTAATTTACATATACATTACAAATGATTACAATTCAACTTAAATTAAGTATTCAATTCCACAACTCTGATAATTTTCCACTTATATATACTGTAACTAAAAGTACTGGAACGTGAGAACATTCTACACGTGTTATTGTGGTAGCCCTAGTGTCGAAGAGACCTAGCTTTTGAGTTCAAGCTGCCCGAAAAAAGCTTGGCTCGTTTGCATCCGTGACGGGCCTTTGTGAGCTCCAAAACGGGGTCCTCCTGGAAAAAAAAGTCATTTTACAAGTGTGCTGTGTTATCAATCTCGGTGGTTTGAACTGGTTCAACCGCAACCCGGTGCATTAAACTGTTCGAAAACCTGTAATACCCTTCAGAAAGTCACCCCTAATTGTTCATTCCTCTATTCTTCTTTTACCACTGCTGCTGCTACGATTGAGCCCATCGCTCTCTTCTCCACCCAATCCGGCCGCTATTCTCTGCCCCGGCGAGTTTCCTAATTTTCTTGCTCTCCAACTTTCTCCTAGTCGCGTACATGTTTCGCTGTCTTTTCTTCTCCTTTCGCGGATGTGCTTACTTTTTCTTGCTCTACTTTTGTGCTCTCCTGTGATGTCTGTTTTGCTACTCCTTAATGAATATTCATATAATATATTTTGATTTCTAGGATATGGAGAGCACTCCAAACACTCAATTGCAACCACAATCAACTACTATTTGTAATGACTTTGATGTTATTTTGTTTTGTCACATTGTTGTTTATTGATTGCTTTTTGTGACATTATTGTTTATGGATTGTTGTTTTATGAATTGTGGCAATCATGTAGGTTCGTTGCAATGTTTATATTTTGAGTATGTATTATTAGTATCTTTTTAGGATGTTACTTTCTCTTAGATTAAGATTAAGGAATACTCGCTCCACCCCATAGAATTTGTCCACTTTAGTTTTCGACACCCAAAATAAGGAGAATAATATTATACATGTGGGATTACTTTATGTCTTTATTGGTAGTTGGTTTTATTGTTTAGTTTACTTTTTCACTTTATTGGAAGTAGTGGAGAATATAAAATTATATAATCTTTGCTAAAATGGCAAAGAAATGAAAGTGAACAACTTCAATGGGACACCCAAAATGGTAAAAGCGGACAACTTGTAAGGGACGGAGGGAGTATACATTAAAAAAGTTTGTTAGAAGTATTCTATTGGTAATGTTTGACGTGAGTGATAAAGTAGGAGAGACATTAAATAAAGTGATAATAAAGTAGGTAAGATAAATAACAAAAATTAATGAATGAGATTAATCACTTTCCATTTATGGGTTATATGATAATTTTTATGCGGAAAATGTATACGTTGAAATTTATGGTGTATGACAATTTTTATTTTTAAAATATTATTAGTAGGTTGACGCGAGTTGATTTGGTTGAATCTCCTACAAAAAGTTGGTTGGGTAGATCTCCAGGTCCGGGATGATAGCTAGCAAACTCGTATCTATTCCTGAATTGTCTTGGGACAATTTTGATTATGTTGGTCCAGATAATGACAAAGTAAAAAACTGGGGGGGGGGGGGGGGGTGAATAGTCTTTCAAAACTTTTGTCGATAAAACAGTTTCTCCGAATGTTGGGTAACTTTCTGATACTTAAAATCAGAATAGCGGAAGTCTTTCTGATAAGAGCACGTGCTCAGCAAGCTAGTAAAGTGTGTAAATTACTTTGCAAGTAAGTAAAGGCAGAAAGTAAGAGCAGAAAGTAAATGACACAGTGGCTTTATAGTGGTATCTGAAGGTGGTGTAATCCTTCAACTAATCCACTTCGGCCTTTCTCAGACCTAGAATCCACTAAGACAGATAATTGAGTTCACCTTACAAATATCTTCTCTCGATTCCTAAATACACTAGGTTCTCAACCAAGTGTTCCCCCTGAGTTCTTCCCCGGCTTTTCCAGCCAAGTACTTCCTCTACTCAGAACCTTTAACCTTGGAGTTATTCCTTAGTTTCCCAAACTAAGTACTTCCTCTACTCCACGCCTTTTCTTGCGTTGGTTAAGAAGAGTTTATCAGATTGGTAGATTAATAACTTCCACAGTTATGTAATACTACCTTCTAGAACAAGAATCACTTAACACACTTCGACAGTGTGTGGTGATATGTTCTTTTCTGACCCAAGTCTATGTTCTTCGTTCAGGAGAATGAATATCTTAGCAAGTCGCAACAGTGCTTCAATTCAACTCCTTCTCAACAGATATAGCTTGTTAAGGATCAGGACACTTAGAACTTTCGCACTACTTAGAATCAAGAGCTCGGTCGCAACTGTAAAGCTAAAGAGTATGTAGGCAGAAGGCTTGTGTGCTTGAGTGTAGGATATGAGATTCAGTCGTTCAAGTGTATTTTCAAGCATTCTAAGTGGTGATATTAATAGTTGAAAATCAAGCCGTTTGAATTACTATCCGTTAGGCTTTTGAGATTCAAACTACAAACAATCTGTTGATAGTACTGCAGAACTTTTGTCTCTTTGCTCAGAGATAAAGCTTTTGCTCAGCGAATTTTGCAATAGTATTAAATGCACTGGACTATCTTCTGTCCTGTTGTACCAACGGAACTATGCACGTTGCTATCAGAAACTCCAAGCCTTTCAGAAACTAAGGAAAACATCGTTTCTTCCAGAAACATAGTTTTCACTGAGTGATCTTTTTGCATATGGTTTATGAGGCACAATTCCTTAGCCTTCTGTAATCTTGTGCAGTCTTCATATCTTCAGATAGTTAAGCTCTATCTGCTGGATGCCTTCTTCTTGGTCTTCTTCAAAGATATACAATTACATTCAGAGACCTAACATCCTATACAAGATTCACTAGACTAATCATACCAAGTATACTTCCTCTTTTATGATGTTCAAGTGAACCAAGAGTACTAGATACCTTTCTGAACTAAGGTAAGTCATTATGGTGTACTGATCAAAACTAAACAGATATTTCCTAACAAATTTCCCCCTTTTTGATCAGTCACCTATGACTACCTTTAAAAACCTATTACAACATTGGATGAGGAAACAATCCACCACTTAAACATTTCTGATGATTTATCAATCTTTTATTTAAGTGCAGAAAGTAAGACATCAACCAAATCACAAAGTGTGATCCTTGCTGACAAGTTATCTTTTCATTAGAAAGTATCTGAGAGTAGGTTCATCAGATAGCAAAATTACAAAGTAAGCACAGATAACTTTTACAAGATAATCAAGTAGCAAGTACAATCAGCAAAAATCAAAAATACAGAACTAGTAGGACAACAGAAAATTCCAAGTTCCAAGTGAACATCCTAACTAGCTGGCCTTCATCCTTGTTTATTCCTTTAGAAACTCCAAGTTACCATATTTCAGGCAATCTTCATTGTATTCCTTCAGAATGGTCCTCACCCTCATTTCACAATCTCTGGAGGCAGCACATCTCTCTTTATAGGGTTTGTCAGTAAGTCCTATGGTTATTCCTTTTATCCACAGAAACTTTCCCCATTTCCAGTAGTGAAATACTGTTCTTCAGTGGGCTTGTTGTTGGTCCAGATAACGTCAAAGTAAAAGACTAGAGGGGAGGGGGTAAATAGTCTTTTAAAACATTTGTCGATAAGCACAGTTTCTCAGATATCTGTGAAGATATCTGATACTTAATTTCAGAGAGCGGAAGACTTTTATGTGATAAGTGCACGTGCTTAGCAAGATAAGTGTAAGTACTTTGCAAGATAAGTAAAGCAAGTAACAGACTGCAGAAAGTAAATAACACAAGTCTTTTTATAGTGGTATCTAAAGGTGGCGTAATCCTTCAACTAATCCACTTCGGCCTTTCGCAGACCTAGAATCCACTAAGACAGATAAATGATGTAACCTTACAAATATCTTCTCTTGATTCCTAAATACACTAGGTTCCCAACCGAGTGTTCCCCCTGAGTTATTCCCCGGCTTTCACAGCCAAGTACTTCCTGTACTCAGAAACCTTTTTGAGCTATTCCTTAGTTTCCTAAACTAAGTACTTCCCGTGCTCAATAACCTTGGAGTTATTCCTTAGTTTCCCAAACTAAGTACTTCCTGTACTCCACGCCGATTAAGGTGTTGGTTAAGGTAAATTGTCAGGTGAGCTTCTTTAATAACTTGTTCAGTTATTCAGATTGCTCTATGAATCAAGTATACTTAATACACTTTGCAATGTATGGTATCTTGTTCTTTACTGGCCCAAGTCTATGATAAGTGTTTAAGAGAATGAAACTAAGATATGAAATCTTAGTTTAACTCTTTCATAAATAACAATGCTTGTTAAGGATCAGGACACTTAGAACTTTTGTGCTACTTAGAATCAAGAGCTTTGGTCGCAACAGAAAGCTTGAAGGTAAGTAGTATGCTTGAGAGAGCTTGTGTGAGTATTCAATGTTCTTGGTGTAAGTTCTGTATGTTCTAAGGTGTCTTCTCAAGCAGTCTAAGTGTTGATATTTATAGATGAATTTGAGTGCCGTTTGAATTGTATCCGTTAGGCTTAACTCAATTTCAAACCATTGATATTTGAGTATAGTACTGTAGAAGGTTTGTCTTCTTTTTCAGAAGCTACCATTTTTGTTCAGACATTTCTGCTGCGCATTTAATGCACTGTACTATACTTTGTCCTGTAGTGCCAACGGAACTATGCATTGTATCAGAGATCTTATTCTGTCAGAGTTCTCTGAAGCATGTTCTTTTCCATAGATTATCACAACTCCAGATACCACTTGTTGAAACAACTTTGTTATAAAATATTTCTTTTCAGAAACATAGTTTATGTCCAATGTATCTGAGTGTAGATATCTGTGGGCACTTTCCTTGTTTCAGAAACCTTTTAGTTCTCAGATATCTCTTGTAACACTGTTTATTTAAAAACGCTTGTGTCTTCAAGATATCTGGTCATTGGTATCTGAAAAACCTTTGTCCTCAGCAATCTTGTGCAATCTTCAAGTCTTCAAAATTGTTGAACTTTTCTTGCCGGATGTCTTTCTTCTTTGTTGTCTTCATAAAATAAAAATTACATTTCGAGACCTAACATCCTATACAAGATTTGCTAGACTATCATACTTAGTGAGTTTCCTCTTTTACAGTGTTCAAGTGAACCAAGAGTACTAATCACCTTTCTGAGCTAAGATAAGTCATTAGGTTGCTGATCAAAATCTAAACAGATATTCCTAACAAATTTCCCACATTTTGATCAGTCAACGATGACTATCTAACCTATTACAAATCTAGATGAGGAAACAATCCACTACTTAATCATTTCTTATGATTTTTCAAATCAGATAATTAAGTGCAGAAAGTAAACATCAACCAAATTACAAGGTGTGATCTTTGCTGACAAGTTATCTTTTATAGAAAAGGATATCTGAGAGTAAGTTCATCAGATATGTTACAAAGAAAGTTTACAGATAACTTCAGTACATAATACAATTCATCTCAGTCAGCAAGATACAAAAATACCTAGTAAACTAGGACAACAGGAGTAGCCAAGCTCCATGTAGACATCCTAATAAACTAGTCTTCAAGTCTTCAACACTTCAAGTCTTCAAAAGCAGTTCCATGGATCAATCTGCAAATTTCCTATCCACAAACCTTTTGATATCATCAGAGTAGTCATAGAAAAGTGTTCTAACAATCATCTCTGTGTCTCTGGCAAATCCACAGACTTCCTTGTAGGTTTTGGTAGGATTTTTCTTGGCAAAATGCTTGACCCACAGATACTTTCCCCATTTCCAGGCATGCTCGATTATGATATCTGATAGCTTGAAGTATTCATATATGATCTTCAGATGTCTGATGTCACCCTTGTATTGATCTTCAGTCAAGTAGAAGGACTCATAGGGTTCCACAGCAAGTCTTGCTCTTGTGCCTGTTCCAGTGATGTTGGGAATTATGTGCACATCATCTGGCTTTCCAGAAGGACATTCATCATAGAGGTCCTTTTTCATGGCTTCTATTCTCTTGATTACTTCAAAATCTAACCAGGCTTTGATGTGGTTGGTGTTAATCAAGATTGGCTTGTCTTTTCTCCATGCTATGAGCTGTTTATGGATTGGTTCTGGAAATTTTGAATTTACCAGTAGATGCTTAAGTTCCAGAATCCAGTAGCCATTCTTCTAATTAATGCACCTGTAGACAGAGGAGTCACTGTTGGTCTTCACATACTCAATCTTGGCTTCTTCAGGCCTGAGTGGTAGTTGAAGTTGTCTTTGTTCAGCTCTCAGTCTGTTCCTCCTTTGTCTTGAATTATCCTTTGGGGTAATGCTAGAAGAACCACCCTGGATAGACTTGGTATCTCCAGAGGGTGTTTTAGCTGCCAAAGGCTTTGCAGCTATGGGCTCAGTAAGGCTATCAATTTTCCTTTTTCTATGAAGAGGAGCTTCATCTTCATCAGTCTCTTCATCATCATCAATATTCATTCTTGTGAGACTTTTGCAGCCTTCTTCATTGCCCAGGGATTTGATTTGGCCTTCTTCTTCAAAAGATTCATCAATCCCTCTTACTTGTCTTCTCCTTGGAGTCTTGGTACTCCTTGGAGGTTTCTGTGCTCTGGCCCTTGTTGTCATTTTTCTTGCAGGAAGTTGAGTGGTGGCCACTATCTGTAGAGCAGTCTGACTGGAGGAGGGCTCATTTATTCTGAGAGGTGGTTTTTCAGATTTTCTTTTGTTTCCTCTTCCTCTTCCTCTTCCTCTCTAAGCATCTTGATATTCTTCCCCCTTAGTCATTGTTGACTGACTAAGAATCACAAATGATTCTGAAAGAGAGTTAAAGTTGCCTTGCAGATAGTTGTAAGCAGCAACCAACTGTTCCAGAGTGGCCTTGAGCTCCTGGTTTTGTTTGATAAGTCCAGTATCCTTATCAGTGAGCTCTGCCAGTGGGCCTCGAATAGCATATGCTTTTCCAGCAGCATAGCTAGCCTCTTCAAAGGCTTTTGCAGCCAAGTTTTGGTCATCATCCCTAACCATGCCTAGATATTTCTGAGCAACGACCAAACTGGTTGTTCTCTGAGTGATGAGCTCAGTGAATGACTTCATTTCTGCAGGGACTGATGCAATGGCGGCTTTATCTTGAGAAGATAACTCCTTTTTCAATTCAGCCAGTACTTGATATCTGTTCAAGTATTCATTGGAGTTGACATTTGGCAGCTTGCTCAATATTTCAGGAGCAATCAGCTTCCTTTTCAAATGAGAAACCGGTAAGTGTTCATTGCGGTGTTCTGCCAATGCCTTGTCTTCTTCATCATCTGAGTCATCAGCCTAGTGATCTTCATCCTCTTGGACAATTTCATCAATGTTTTCTAGCCCAGCAACCATCTCAGAGATGGGATTCTTTCCTTTCAGTGAGGAGGATGGTACATCTTTTGGAAATGCAGCCTTAGCATCATGCTTGTCACTAGATACTTGCTCAGTATCTAATTCCTCAGCAATTGTCTGAACAACAATGGAGTTCTTTCATTTCAGCATAAGCTTCCATTTCCTTGATTGTTTGATCTTCAATATTTTGGAGCTTTGCTCTAGATTCAGCTATCTTTTCTTCCAATTGAAGATGTAGCTGTTGTTCTTCCTCCAAAGTTGTTTGAGTTGAGCAACTCTGGCTTGTGCATCTACTTGTTCAGTAGTATCTTTGTGTTGGGGAGTTGGATGATTAGATTTCTGAGGAGATGGAGGAGGGGATTGCTGTGATGTCCTCTCAGTGTGCTTTTCAGCAGTTGAGGCAATGTGTCCTTGTGAAATCCCTCCCGTCCCTGGTGTAGGGGCATCCTCATCATCCTTCTTCTCTTCATAATTGTTTTCATCAGTTTCCTTCTCTTCCTCATCTTCAGAGACCAGGTTGTTCACTTCTCGAATAGTGACCGTTTGCCCATTAACTTCCTCTTGTTCAGAGGGTATATACTGTAGAGTCTTGGGAAAAGTAGGCTTGAATGCCATCTGTAGTCTAGTCTGACCAACAGCTTGATTGAAAGCTTGGATCAGCTTTCTGGCCACTTCCTTGACAAACTCCTTATCCATCAATGTTCCGAAAGAATATTGTTCAGTGGGGATCATTGCATGGACGTAGTTTTCCAAATCAAGGGCTTGTGCTCTCCTTGTGTGGTGATCAGTCACCTTTAAGATCTCAGAAAGATCGGAGCATCGGAGCTTTTGCCATTTCTTAAAGCATTTCAGATGCTTTGGCAAAGTGTGTTCCTTGAAGAAAGGAAGCAGGTCCTTTTTCTCATTATCAGGGACTTTAGTGGCACTTGTTTGAGCCTGAATGAGTAAATCAGGCTCAGAGACTTGTACTACTGAGGCAGGGGGTGCCTCAGATATCTTGTTGTGAGGTGGATACTTGGAAGTCTGGTCCTCATCAACCTTTCTTTCTGCTTGATCTTCCTCAGCAGGAGGCTCAGAATCATTTTTCGCAGAAACTTTCTCAGTTTCAAGTGTTCTTTCTGGTGATGTTGCCTTGAGGGCTTCATCAATTTCCATGGGTGCAGGGGATGTCGCAACTCTTTCCCCTTGCACTTCTACTTCTGAATGAGCCTGTAAGTAGAAAGTATTGAGTAATTAGAGAAGAATTTACATTAACCCATGATGAAGAATGTTTGTCATTGAGTTTTATATACCTTCTCGCTAGAAAGCTCAATGATACTTTCTTCAGAAACCTTGACGGTCTCTGGGTCCTTTTCTGGCATTTCTGCCTTATCTTCTTCTTTCTCAGTTGGAGCCTATTAGAAACATCCACTTAATTAGTTAAGTATTTTAACATATAACTGAAAAGTAACATCTTAAGGAATTCTTTATCACCTGTGGCACAGGCTCAGATTCCCCAAGAGGTGAGGTTGTGGTGGCCTCTTTCTCAGTCTCTGAGGCAAGCTTTCCAGCTTCCCCTTGTTCTTGTGTTTCTAAATCAGCCTGTAACAAAGAAATTTTATTATCTCACAAGATTAATAAACACAAATTATCACAAGTAGAGAGTTAAACCATTCAGCTACCTGAGCAGTGTCAGGCTGATTGGTGTTTGGAACTTGTGACCCTTCAATTTTTGGTCTTGTTGTTCCATTTCAGCTTCTTTGTTTGAAGTTTCAGGTACTTCAGACCTTTCCTGAGTATGCAACTCAGTTGCCTCCCCTGGTTGATCATTCTGAGTAGATGTCTCAGTTTGATCTCTCTCTTTGAGTTGGGGAACCTGCTCTTTTGCAGGATTTTCTTCAGCAATGAAAGATGCTGGTATCTGCAGTTCAAGTACCATTTTAGCAGTATCCTTATCTGGTTGTTGTGGTTGTTGTGCTTGAGACAGACTGTTGAGTGTTGAGGTAATGGCAGTATCCTCTAACACTAAGCTATCACTCATCAGAGCATCTTCAATATCTTTCAGTCTTTCTTGCTCTGATGGTGTAGTTTGTCCAGTGACCTTGGACACAGTTGCTTCTTCAGCAACCCTTGAAACAGGTGCTTGTTCAGCAACCTGTGGTGTAGGTTCTTCTTCAGATACCTCTACACCTGTTACTTTTTTCAGTAACCTTAGACCTTTTTAATTTTTCTAGGACTTGAGAGATGACTAATTCATCATCTTCATCGTCAGAGCTCTCATCAGCATTAGGAACTGATTGGTCCATAATCCCTGCGGTTTCTGTAGATAGGGATTGGTATCTACCACTACTTTCTTTAGCAGCATTTATGAGTTCATCAGCAAGGCTTTCAGCAATAGTCTCAACATTTCTGAAAGCACTTTCTCTTGCTGAGTCTACTTGTTCAGTAGCCGATACCTCTTTTGCAGCATTGATGAGTTCATCTGCATTTATGAGTTCATCGACAGTGGCGGCAGGTATCTGGGAATCGACAACCTCAATGGGGTGTGCCTTCTGATTTGCCAGCAGACTTCTTTCGTGAAGTTCTGGGCTTCTTGGTCGCAACCTTTCCCTCAGATACCTCTTCAGTCTTTCGCTTCTTGGAACCTTTCTGAGATCCAGAAACCTTTTTCATCATGTTTGTATACTCATATTTGTAGGGTAGGTTACTGTTGCCTATGTCAGCCTTCTCTCTGAGCTCAATGCCAAGCTTTTCCAGCAAGTAGCATATCTTTAGAGCATAGCTTACTGTGGTCTTTGGCTTAGCAATTCCCTAAGCGATTTTAGGCTCAAAGCCTTGAATCTTCTTCACAAACTTCATAAAGGCGTACTTTCCCCAATTGAAAGGGTTTTCCAGCCTTTTGTCTTATTGTTGCAACAAGAACATCATCATCCAGCGTTCTTAGCTTATCTGGTGAGCACCTCCGTGTAGACCATCAAAGCATCTGTGAAGAATGCATGCCAACACATCCTAGTGAACCAGCAGATGTCTGGTTCTGATGTCAGCAAGCTTGAAATCAGTGGGTGTATCTGGTTTTTCAAGATCACACACATCACTGTATAGCTGTTTTACACCTTGAAGGAGATCATCATCCTTGGTGTCTATTTCAAAATCCTTTCCAAGATTTTGAAGATCAAACATCTTACAAAAAGTTGTTAAGTCCAAAAGGATTTCCTTTCCTTGGACCTTAGTTTTTTATAGACACTATTGCAGTGCCTTCAGAAACATAGGATATAATCCTGGAGTTATTTTAGAATTCTAACACATCTAGTGAAGAAATTCTACTGGGAAGAGCTGATAGAAAACCCTTGATTTTTGCCTTTTCAAGCATGTTAAGTATCAGCTTTCTATCGACTTGATTTTCAACAGCAGCCGTGAGGTATTCCTCAATCATGGCACCACCCCAAATCATTCTGTGATTTGAAGTCCAATGATCGGGATTGAAGTCTCCTACAAATCGATTGTTTACAACTACCAATTCTGGTGCTTGCTTTTCAGCAGTACCAGTGGTAGTATTTTCGGATTTATTGGTAGAAGCACGTTTTGGAGCCATCTCTTTATATAGCGTGAGTTTTTCGAAGGTCTGAAAGAGATTAAGGTGAAAGATTAGTGATTCTTTGCAGAAAAACTAATTTGGGAGCAGAGATTTGCAGAAAAATAGAAGAGAGAAATTTGCTATTCTTGTGCAAGTCTGAATGTTGGATTAGGCGAAAGTGTATATATATATATATATATATATATATATATATATAGCAATGTAATCTCAACAGTCACATACATACAAATTAATTTTGTGTGTAGTTATCTGTGTATTGTAGACAGGCGTGGGTAAAAGCTTGTTCAGCATTAAATGCATAGCGGGCCCTGTCGGAATTTCAACAGTCCACTATTTACTGAGAGTTAATCTCTGCCGTAAAGATCAATCACCCATTTCATTAAGGGTCACCATTGCTTCTTCAGCAATGATCACAATCAGCAAATGTAATTGTGCCCATTAATTGAATTTGGGCTATTAGCTATCTGAATCACAATTCTGTGTAAATGAGAACACAGTTGTATCTGATTCTATCTTATACTTGTTTTCTTTTCAAAGTTTTTCACAAAGATAGAAATAATTCAAACTTCAAGATAGTAGTTAACTGTAGACAGTTGTACTATTTTCTTTTGTGTTCCCCCTCACTGAGTGATCTAGATATCTGAGTACCCGTCTCAGAGATCTTCAAATAGCCATTTTACCCTTTAGCCTTTGGTTTCTGGATACCCGTTCCGGATTCCTCTTTTCTGGATACCCGTTCCAGATTTCTCTTTTCTGGATACCCGTTCCAGATCCCTTTTCTCTCTCCTTTGATATCTTCTTCAGATATCTGAACTTTTTCAGTTCTTGGGTAGCTCCATTAGTCCAAGACTATGTCTTAAGGCTAAGAATCTACTTTCTTGTAGTGGCTTAGTGAAGAGATCTGCAAGTTGATCTTCAGTGCCAATCTTGAGTATCTCTATATTGCCTTTTTCAACATGGTCTCTGATGAAGTGGTGTCTAACATCAATGTGCTTTGTTCTAGCACGAAACTTAGGATTCTGAGTTATGGAAATAGCACTTGTGTTGTCACAGAAAATGGGAGTTTTCTCTTCATTGAGTCCATAGTCTCTGAGTTGTTGTTGTATCCACAATATATGTGAAGCACAACACCTGCAGCAATATATTCAGCCTCTGTGGTAGATGTGGCAATTGAATTTTGTTTCTTGCAGAACCATGATATCAATCTAGCACCAAGAAATTGACATGTTCCTGAGGTTCTTTTTCTATCAAGTAGTGATCCAGCATAGTCGGCATCGGAATAGCCAACCAAACTCAATCACTATCTTTTGGATACCACAATCCAACTTCTACAGTACCTTTTACATACCTCAATATTTTCATAGCAATGTTGTAGTGTGATTGCGTTGGATTTGTCTGAAATCTAGCACACACTCCAACTGCATATTGAATATCAGGTCTACTTGCAGTGAGGTATAGTAGAGAACCAATCAATTTCCTATACTTGTGTTCTTCAACACTCTTGTCAGATTCAGTATAGGTCATTTTGGTTCCAATGCTCATTGGTATCTTAGCATTCTTTTCAGAAGGCTTTAGATTAAACTTGTTGAGCATGTCCTTTGCATAGTTTGTTTGACTAATGAATATTCCATCATTGAGTTGCTTGACTTGCAGCCCTAGGAAGTAATTCAATTTTGCAACTGGTGCCTAAGATTCATCAAAATCTAGCCCTTCAGTCTGGGTGAATCCCTTGGCAACCAGCCTTGCTTTATTTCTGGTTATTTCACCAGACTCATTCATTTTGTTTCTGAAAACCCACTTGGTTCCGATTATAGATATTCCGTTAACAAATGGAACCAGTTTCCAGACTTTGTTTCTCTCAAATTGATCCAGCTCTTCTTGCATTGCAGAGATGCAATCTTGATCCTTTAATGCTTCTTCTATAGTCTTTGGTTCAATGTTTCAGATGAAACATCCATAGAGACAATTTGCATTTTCAGCGATTGCTCTTCTAGTTCTAACTCCTTGGTCTATGGGACCAATCACATCCTTTGCAGGATGATTTCTTATCCATTTCATAATGGATTTTGAACTAGTAGGATCAATATCATTTTGATTTGAATGTGAATCAATATGATCTTGATGAGATACTTGTGCAGTATCTGGGATATCTGACACGTGGGAAATGCCATGGATATCTGACACTTTTTCAGTGTTAGAGATATCTGGAACTTGCATTTCAGCAGTCTCATTTTCAGATAACTTTTCATGATGAAGGTTCTCAGTAACCTGTTCCATTTCTGGAATTCTCATAGGAAATTCTTCATCATGTCTTAGAGTCATCTGGTTGTTACTAAGCATAGGTAGCTTTTCATCGTCAGACTCATCCTCTATTTGAATGACAGAATTATTTCCTTTTGAGGATCCTTTTTCAGAATCTTTAATCAATAGTTCTTTGAACCTATATGAGAGATCATCATTCAAGAGTACTTTCTTGTTTCCTTCATAGAATACTACATGAACAGATTCTTCGATCTTTTGCATTCTTTTGTTATAGATTCTGTAGGCTTTGCTATTTAGAGAATAGCCAAGAAATACTCCTTCATCTGCCTTTGGTTGAAATGTTCTCAAGTATTCTTTTCCATTGTTAAGAACGAAACATCTGCAACCAAACACCCTTAGATGTTTGATACTAGTGGGTCTATCAATAAAAAGCTCGTAAGGAGTTTTGCCATGGTGTTTGTTAATCAGACATCTATTTCGAGTGTAGCATGCTGTGTTTACTGCTTCAACCCAATAGATTTCACTTATTTCAGTGTCAGCAAGCATTGTTCTTGCTGCTTCTTTCAGGTTCCTATTCTTTCTTTCAGCAACACCATTTTGTTGTGGTGTCCTTACAGAAGATAGTTGATGTTGTATACCTTTGCTGGTACAAAACTCTTTGATGTACTGGTTCACAAACTCAGTACCATGGTCTGTTCTGATTATAGATACCTTGTCATTTTTCATGACTTCGAGCTTATTCAGCAAGTTAGACATTCTTCGGTTGTGGCGGATGCCCAATCAGCAACATAAAGATTTCCTTTACGCCTTGCAACCAAGACTGTCTGCTTTGACTCATTGTCAATCACTTTACATAGTTATGACTTGATTTTGACAGTGTACCCTTTGTCTACTAGTTGACTCATGCTTAGGAGATTATATTTCAATCCCTTTACATGAAGTACTTCAGAGATTGTAAGGGTTCCAAACTTCAAATTGACAAAACCTATGGTTGGATTTTCATCTCCAATAGCAAACCTGATAATTGGTCAATCATTACACTTTTTGTAGTCAATCAGATTTGCTTTGTCTCCTGTCATGTGCTTCCCACATCCACTATCAAAATGCCACTTTGAATTAGTCTTTAGAGTGTTATGCACAAAACAGGAAATAGAAGATTAGGTTCTCATACCAACAATGGAACCATCTGGACTAAAAAATATTCCAGTAGGAATCCATTTTTGAATGAATTTCTTAGTGAGTTCCTTATTTTCAGAAAGAAGATCTTCACATTTCTTTTGAAGATTGGCCATTGCTTCTTTATATGACTTTTCGGTCTCAGATATTTGAGCCTTGAGAAATGCATTTTCAGCATCCTTTTTCTCAGATATCTTGATTATTTGAGAATTTTCCTTTACAAGAGAATTCTTTTTTTCTTCAAGATTTTCGGCTCTAGTTCGGACCATTAGAAATTCTCTTTTGTAGAGATCAAGTTCTTTTCTGAGATTTTCCAGATCTTTGATTCCTTCTTCATCACTTTCGTAAGTATAACAGGAAGTATGTGTTACCTCATCAGCCTTTGGAGAGATCTTGTATGGAATTCTGTCTGACTTCAACTTCAAAGTCAAGCCAGGTCTCGATTATCTCAGAAGGCATCACTTTTGATCTTTTGCTATTCTTTCTCCATGCCATATGTTGTTGGTAAACTGGTTCTGGAATCCCATTTCCATTGGCAAGCAAGTACTTGAGTTCCATTATCTAGTAGCCATTCTTGTGAACTTTGAAGCAGTTCCAGATAGAGGGCTGATCATTGTTGGTCTTCACATATTCTATTCTAGCATCCTCATGCCTTGGAGGAAGGGTTCTTCCAAACTTGCTGTCTCTGTCCCTTTTCCTTCTTTGTTTGGAATACAGGCCCTTTTCTAAGGGGTCATTGTAGGATCCATCTTTCTGGATGTACTTGGTTTCTCCATAAGGTTTTCTAGCCTTTAGAGGCTTTGTTGTTTCCCTGTGCTCATCATCATCATCATCATCATTTTCTTTCTCAAATGTTTCAGTACCTTTGCAGCTTTTTGGAGAAATTTTTCTTCTCTTTTCAGAGATTTCTCCTTCTTCTTCTTCTTCTTCTTCTTCTTCTTCTTCTTCTTCTTCTTCTTCTTCTTCTTCTTCTTCTTCTTCTTCTTCTTTCTTCTTCAGAAACTCCCTTTCTTTTGTCACTCGAGCTCTTGGAAGCTAGAGGTGGCAAGGTAATTTTTTTAGAGGTCTTTGCCTGGGACCTTGTTGTTACTCTTTCCGGAGTAAGGGGTCGTTCCTGGTACATCTTTTCCTTACCCTTTCCTTTGGGCTTAGCTTGTTTGTGTACCTTATGGAATTCCTTCTCTTCTCCCCTTAGTCATATAGTCATAGAGGACTGATCCAAACGAGCCAAGAGATTAACATAAATGTTGGTTATGCGATTGTTGTTCATACCTTATGGAATTCTTTGGTTACATGGTTTATATATGATGGAATAGTTTTAGCATCAATGTTGGTTATGCGATTGTTGTTCATACCTGTGCTGTTTGAGGGAAGATGCTTTGTTTGTTTATGTTTTCGCGATACATTAGTATTCATTGCACTAGATTAGGAGATGTGAGCTATGTCTATAAGTTGATATTCTGCCTTAGGTTTGTTGTTGAGCTAGCCACTGGTGACAGCTTTGAGTTAGACGATAGTCTACATGGGGTATCTTTACTGACTACGCCTTGGTATAAGATATGTGACGTGTGACTCTTCAAACATAACTATCGCTTTCTGTTATTCCTGATATAAACCGTTTATCAAAGTGAAGGTTAACGCCTACATATTTTCTCTATAAGTTCTTAATTCGTCAATTCTCATTATAATTAGTTTCATGCTTACGTGTTTATTTTACTTGTTCAAAAATAACAAAAATCTGTTATTTACTTTATATTGAAAATCAACCATTTAATATTCTATTTCAATTGAGTGTTATTTCTGAGAGAACGACATTTTGACTTAACTTACCGCTATAAACTTTGTGTTAGTGAGCTTCGGGCTATTATAAATTTAATCTTTGATTGTATTTAGAGATTACAGATTCTACAACGAAAAATAAAATCTCTTAGTCCACATTTTTTTCCTAGGTTTGCCCCTACTAATCATCCTTCTGCTCCTCATCTCTCCCGACCATTGATTTACTGAAGATCGACGCCACCCAACTCTCATTCAGCCGCTCCTTTCTATAGTTTTCTCCTCTTCCAAATTAATTCAGCGAGACCCACAGAACTTGGTGGACACCTGATCTAGGAGGTGTAGGTGGAGCCTGGCGAAGACAAATTTCAAGTGGTGGTGTGCATGACGATTCAATTAGTAGGGGGAGAGAGTTCCATTTTTGAGAACCAGCCATTGTTGTTTAAGCTCAGGAAGCTTCCGACTAACAAGTAATAAGAGTCGACCTGTATATTACCATTTGTTCTCAACATTTGCATCACATGTATATCAAAAAACATAAAAACTAAAATTATGTTCTCAACTTTTCCATCCATGTTTTCAACATATAAACCCATGATCCCAACAGACAAGATACATTCAAATGAAAACTGGATCATTCAGTTACATGTTGTACTACGATCATCTACGAGAAAAAAAAACATAAAAAAATATTTCTTCTGCCTGTACTCTCAAGTCCTCCAGTCTATCAATTTATATTCATGTTCATCATCTTCTCGCTCCATCTGGTCATCTGTAGCATATAAATCAACTGTCTTGTTCAGAAAAGCACATTACTGCAAATAATTCTAGCGCTCAACACCATCGTTTTCGACATCTACGAAGAAGACAAATCTATCTTATCAAACATATCACTGTTATCAAACAAAAAACCCATGTCAACAACCCGCATTAAAAAAAAAAAAACAAACAAAAAGTAAAACAATACCATTATCAAACACATTACCGAGTAACAACACTTATGTTCCCACCATATTGTACCAATTTCATACAAAACATAGTTGATATTGCATAGAACATAAGCTAAATGGTAGAGAACATAGATTACATTTCAAAATAAGACTTCCACATGGATATATCAACTATTTCATAGCAAACATAGTTCATATTACATAGAACACAAGTCAAATGGTGGATAAACATGGACTATGTTGCATATAATATTTTCACACGAACAGTGCAACTATTTCATAGTAAACATAGTGGAATGTTGAGTAATATGCTCAAATTAATACTTAAAAACCAAGTAGTAAGCAGTTGTTATAGACAGACAAAGCTAGACCACAGAGTCGTTCGCTAAGGAATTAATCAAGCTATGTAGCAGTGAGAGTAAACAGATACTTGCGATGAACAGTTTGAATGATGGTTTGGTTATACTTCTAACTAGTTTAACAAAGCTGAGATTACGATTAACAATGAGAGAAAAATGAATACAGTAGCAAGATCCAATTATGCTAATTCGAACTAGGGATAACACTCATATTTGTCACACGGTCGTTGTACAGTAAATCAATCAATTCAATTCAACCAATTGTTCTTAGAAAATATTATACAGGAGAAATCGTGAGTCGTCAATTCACGATCCTTAAACATGAACAATTTAGAGAATTTAATACGGACTTATCGAATTGAAGGTTTTTACGAAGATTTTATACGACACTAACCTATATGAGTGATTTGGTAAACCCTAGAACGAATATGCATAATTTTTACATCCTACTGTATTCAAAGGTGTTTAGCTACTCATAATGGATGATTGCATACAGAGATTCATGGTAAAAATCATACGAAACATAGATGATAAACTCGCATGCAATAACATACAATTCAATCGATAAGATAAAGAACGAATTGTAATGAACAAAGCAATGGAGAAATCAATACCAATAATCTTGATGAATAAAATCAATCGAGTAACCAAGCTCCAAAGATGTCTCAATGCCAATGTGTGTATCTAGGAGCATTTCCTCAAAACTAGGTTAAAAGAATTATGAAAGAAAGAATCAAAAATCTAATCTAATTAAGGAAAACAAATTCTGGACTTGCGTGTCTCGCCACAGCGAGCATCTTCCTTCAAAACAGGGGAGCCAATCGCAAAATCTCGCCGCCGCGGCCCAATTGCCTCACCGCGGTGAGCCTTCTTTATCGCAATATATATAGCCTTCGTATAATCTCGCCGCGGCGAGCTTCAATCTTCAAATCTGAGGCTCCATTCGCAAAATCTCGCCGCGGCGGACCAATTCCTTCGCCGCGGTGAGTCATCTTTAATCACAGAAGATGATCATTCGCTAAATCTCACCGCGGCGGACTGATTTCCTCGCCGCGGCGAGCCTTCTTTCAATTTCCAGTTGCAAGCTTGTAAAATATCGCCGCGGCGGTCTAAATATCTCGCCGCGGCGAGCCATGCTAACCAACTTGTTCGATTTCTGGAAAAAGTAAACAAAACACCAAAGCGTAAAAACGAACTAAAAAGACCATAAAACTAAAGACAAAGACTCACAAAGACTGCTAAGAAGGACCAAATGAGACATTAGAATATTGTCTTATCAAAATTCCCAAACCGAACCTTTGCTCGTCCCCGAGCAAACAAACAAGTTAAAGAAAAACTAGACTTAGACTACGACACATAATAACACACAAACGAGTCAATCTTCCAAGTGACCGAACTCTACCATTGTAAGCGTTAAATTCAGAAAAGCCAGCTAGGTAGGGAAGAGGCTGGCAGATTAAGCCTCGGATGAAGTATTTCTCCGGGTCTTGATTCTTGTGGAGCCCTTGCATCCACATAGGAATATTCCGAGCCGGAGGTTTCCAATCCGGCAGCCTATCTCGGAAAAACTTCTTTTCAAACCGCCATTGGACTCTCACCGCCTCGGACTGACCCTGTTTTAGTGCGGGACGGACGAAGATGTACCTCTTGCACCAATTGATCCCCAAGGAAGAGAGCGGATCCACAAAAAAAGTATATGCTTGGCGACATAAAAGCGTATAGAAGAGTGTGTTCCTATTGCTTAAATTTACACTAAAAAGTTTACGAAAATTGTCAAAAGTCACTGGGATGCCCTTATATTTACACATCACACCGAAGCATATCAAGTTTCCGAGGGAGTTGGGAATGATCTGGTGCGGACTCAACCCCATATCATTCCAAATATCCATCAATTTGGACGCCACAGGCAAACGCCATCCACAGTGCAAACTTTTCTCGTGAACGCACATGTACCCAGGAGGCGGATTGTAGAAGGTGTGCGACTCATCCGGAATGAGAATCTCCACGTAATCCGGGATCTCATACCTCCTCCGAATCTCCCCACCTCTTCGGACGTCGCAATAGACGGGCACGTTAGCAATGAACAATCTTCGTTCAGCTCGACATTCGGATCAGGATGAGTAACATCGTCCCGTGACCGAGGAAACTTCACCCGGAACACGTCTTCGCCCTTTTTATTGCTCTAAGGAAGCTCTTCTTTAGTCAGCCGGTGACTCGTACCCGCTGGTCCAGCTGACTCCCTTCGCAAAACATGAGTGGAAAGTATCTTCTCCTCTTCATCCTCTTCAGAACTGACATTGTCAGTCTGACCCTCCTCCTCAACTTTGTCATGCCCGGACGACGAACTCAACACCACTACCATCCGAAGGGGGCAGCAATCTGGACCCGATCCTCAACACCCTCTTTGAACATGCCCAGCTCGGGCGGTGCCTCGGAGGTATCATGCAGCTCCTTGATGTTAGGCTCTTGTGGATCCGGAATGAATGGCACTCGGTTAGGATTACTCCTAAAATTATAGCCTAAGTTACGTATGAGAGATCGAATCTCTACCGGGAGTTCGGGCTCGTTCCCAGCACGGAGCGGACGGAGACCCCCTATGGTCCGAGAGGTCGTCTCGTGGACAGCACAGCACCCTGCACAATAGAGACTTGCGGGTAATCCTGACGCTTCGAAGACCATGAACCCGGAATGACTAACCGAAATGAAGAGCTTACCTCGGGCTCTTCCCGGCTCGGATGAGGAGAATGGTCCAGCTCCACCGAATCCTCCACACCACGAATGCCAATCTCCTCGTAGCTGTCTGATAGGGACAACGCTCCGGAATCATATCCTTCAGCCTCGGATCGGTTCTGACTATCACTCTCGGACATCCTAGGGAAAGAAAAGGCACTTTTATGAGCTTTAAGATTGTAGTCCGAGAGGCCACTTATGTAGATTAAAGTTCAAAAAAAAAAAAAAAAAAAAAAAACTTCGACGATTGGAGGATAGGTATGACTCCGTCGGACGAGGTTAGTTCGAGTTAGTGGGATGTCAGTTCGGTGTTAGTGTTGACTGCTCAACATATCCGAAGCACACTATGATATAGCCAACTACGGGATATGAAAAATAGGCATACATCCGAACATGCAACATTTTGAAGATGGACATATAAGATGCAGAGAAAACTTGGAAGTAAAGAGAAAACAAGCAACTTGCTCGCTTCGGATTGCTTGAACTTTCTTCGGATGTACTCAAATTCTAAAAATCCTCTCTCTAGAAATGTGAAAGTGACATCGGTAAAAGTCCCTATTTATAGGGGGTTAAATCTGGAAGCCCAACCGTCGCCATTTTTCGGGATTAAATCTCAATCGTAGATCAAAATTCATCCAACGGCGTAGTACAACAATACCAAGTGAAATGACGCATTGGTACAAAAAAATACCATACGATGACAAAAACACATACAACGAACTCCACCACTCTCGGGAGAAGGACATCACTCGACCTTCGGATGGCCGATCAATCTTCCGTTTCGGATATCCCTATCCTTTTTTACAAGGATGGAGGATTTAACTCACCATCGCATGGATCCTCATTCGTTCGGATGTCCCGCTTTGAAATATCTCAGCCAGGTTGATATAAGCCCTATCTTTTTCACAAGGAAGGATGATTTATCTCACCATCACACGGACCCTCGTCCGTTCAAGATATCCATCTTCGGATCATCCCTTCACCCACCAGAGGTACAATTCCGACGATTCTCTGTCCACTTAGTCTCGCTTACAAATACCCCTTCTTTCTTTGATTTTGTTGCACTCCTAGCCTTCTTCCTCGGACTGCAACAAAAGAAAGAAAAGGGGGGGGGGGGAGATTAACTGAAGGACTACAAGAAACAAACTGTCCTCTCCACTTTTAACCATAGTTCCACAACTATCTTCTACTAAGATACTTGGAAACTAGGGGGACATATGTTGATACGAAATATGTCCACTCCATCGTAGACGCCTTTGGAACGAATCCTAAGCCGCCCCAAGTTGTCTACGGGTCAGGAACCTTACAGTCCGACCCGGAGGTCCGACCCTAAGCCCCCGCAAGTCCGACTCACCCAGGAGGAAAGGGGCAGGAGGGCCCAAAGGATAGTAGGTCCGACCCTGCCAATGGTCCATAACCATGGGATCCGACCCGGATTCCATCCAAATTCAACACAACAACCTTATACGCAACAAAGTAAACTGGCTCTAGAAAGTAAGGAGGTCCGAGGCACAAGGTGCGAAGGAAACATACTTGACAGACTGAGAAGAGTGTAAGCTACCCAGTACGGTCCGGACCAATCGTCCGAACCTGCCTCTTCGGACCTTGACCCACAACAGACTGCATCAAAGCCCATAAAAACTCTCACATTAATGACTAAACTACCCCCGAAAGCACAAAGTGGAATGGAGCAACTGTCATTAATGGGCCATGGGCTTATTGAGGCCTTGGGTGGCTCAATACGGATCTTACACTTGGCATGATCTGGTGGAACCCTCCCATTTTGGGTTAATCTCTATATATAGGGTACATACTTCAAGGATAAAGGTAAGTCGAGCCGTCTTTACGAACTAATCCCGAACATTATACATAGTAGATCTCCAGTCTCTCTCAAGTGAAGTCTTTATCCGGTTTGACACAGTGCAAACCGGGTCTGCAGTCCTAACCCCCCGTCCGAGCTACTTGTGCAGGTCCTTACGCATCACCTCTTATCAGCACGACGGTTCTTACGGGCTCTTACTCTTTAGTTCTTACAAGCAAGGTGGTTCTTACTCAAAGGTGATCTTGGTACTTAGCGTAAAGGAAAGCAAGGGAAATTCTTCAAGTGGTTGGGGGACTTATACCCTCAACACTCTTAATTACACGTGTTGGAATTTCGAATAATGTAGTAGTTTATATATTTTTCGTACATTTTCTTTGAATGATAAATGTGTTGTTTCGAAATATTTTTATATATGTTTTTCTAATACCCGTCGAATCTCGACGGGCCATAAACTTGTTAATAATACAATTGATATTAGGTGGATACATTTGTTGCACACATATAACACCACAAGTCCCACAAAAATGCCAAATGTGCGAAGTTTATCGATTGTTTAGGCAGTGGGCCCCTCTTGCCGGCATTAATCCCGCTCCACTACTTGGATCTCAAGCATGTTGGGAATTTAAGAGGAAATTTTGTTTTTTTTTTTATAAACGGTGTGTTGACGATGAAATTCGTCCTACCTCGGGATAGCGCGTCTTAGTTGCGAAAGTACCTGTGAAACTAAGAAAAGCGAGAGGTAGCCCCCTTTTAGGCCTGTTTCCCTATGCCAAATAGGATAGCGATTCAACTTGAGCTTAGGAGCTCTTTAGAGTAAGTAGTTGGGGAGTAATGAGTGACTTACCTTGAAAAGTAGTAAATGGGGTCTACGTATAGAGATTGTCTGGGAGACCACTTTCCATAAATCATGGGCTCCTGTCCTTAGTAGACCCATGTCCCGGTATTTAGGGAAGATGAATCATTAAAGGCGCAGCTCGAACCTGTGTAGGAGAAGTTATAGCGGAAAGTTGACCCGGGATGTCGTTCTCCATGGACACATAGTATTGGAACAAGCAAAAAACGTAATCTTAATTGCGAAAAAGTAAATGCTTTATCAATCAATTTGTAATCTAGCATGGACAATCGTAAATAGCAATCAACGGTTTTGTAATCAAAGGAAAAAATGTAAAGGTTCCCCAACCATTCCTCTAACCGTACTACTCCCAACTACTTGAATAATTGAAAACATATTCCTCCATATTGGCAGCAAGGATACATGCTATACAAAATCGAGACGCAATCGATTCCTAATACCCTCACTAAGCTAATGAAATTTGTGTGTCACTCAGCAACAAACCACGCCACGTTTCCAGACAAGATAAACAAATAAACCTGATAATCCCTACCAATGCCTAGATATAGGAAGACCATGGTACCTCATTAAATCAATTAAAGAGAGTCAGATGAATAGAGTTATAGAAATACGAATTTATGAGTTGGTTTTATACCGTCTCATTTGGTCTTTTTTACCGTCTTTTTGTCATCCTTGAGTATAGTTTTATTAGTTTTCCTAGAGTATTTTTACTTGTTTTGTTCTTTGTGTGTTTTGTAGGTATTTGGCTAAAACAGCGCTAATTGAAGGCAAAATGGTGTATTTTATATGCATCTACAAGATATGGAGTTCCAATGCCTCGTATGGATGCAAGAAGTGGAGCGGGAACGCCAAAATATTAAGAATTGGAGTCAAAAGGCGTCAAAGGGGCAAAACAGTCACTCCAGAAGAACTGGCGACGCCAGTTATCAAACTGGCGCGCGCCAGTAACTTACTATTTGGCGCATCGCCAAACTGTTCGCCAGTTTGGAGACTGGCGATGCCAGTCCTTCTTACTGGCACGCCAGATTTCTAACTGGCAACGCCAGTTTCTTCTTTTGCCGTTTTTTTGCGATTCCATCTCCTTATTCGCCCAGACTTTATATTAGTTAGAACAAGACATAATCACTTTATATATTCATTTTATTGTCAAGAACAACACCTTGCTCTAGAGCTAGACCTAGTTTTCAAGGCAATTACCCGATTTGAGGTAATTGAACCGTTTTCCATTGTAATTCGAAGATTGACATTGATTGGGAGATTATCTACACAGCTTTGGCATCGATTCGTTTTCGTTCTACAATTTCTACCTAGGGTTTGTGACAACGAAGGGTAAAATTGTATCAATCCATTCGAATCTCTGTTTTGTGCTTGAGATTATGTTTATTGCTATTATGATTATGCTTTAGCTTGTCATGAGTAGCTAAACACCCGTATTATGTGGTGGTGACTGATTCAATGCATGCTAGCAAGGGTTTATGTGATTCGAAGTGGATCGGGATTCGACTACTTGTTCTTTTAAGATTAAGTACTATCCCTGCTATCACGTTTGATGATCTTCTAGACAAAATCACTGTTAGATTAAATATTTAATCAATACACCAAACTGTCTTTGATCTTGCTTAATTTAACATTTAGTTGTAAACGGTGATAGTAGGTTAGTCAAATTGATTGTAGCCTAGTTAAACTGACGCCTTCATTAGTGCTATTCGTTTTTGAACTCAAGACTGTGACAACTTGCGTAGTCAATCGCGTGAATCACATATATCCTGCTAGCTAGCTTGTTGACGTTACCACTCCATGATTTCCCCCATTCATATTTTCATCTCGTTACTGTCAAATCGGTTTCTAGTAGTTGCAAATAGTTAATTACTTTAGTCTATTATCTCGCTGCCGAAGCAAATAAACATTTACTGCTTTTCATATTGTTACTTTTATTCGTAAACTGAAGCTCAGCCTAGTTAAGTCCCTAGAGACCGACCTCGGGGTTAACTCCACTACACTACAGGTTTTCGTAGTGGTGAGGATTAACTCTTGGCTTTTAAATAAATTCAGAACTTTGATTTGAAACATCAAGTTTTTGGCGCTGCTGCTGGCGACTTAATTCATTTGTTAAGTTTACGAATTGTAATTTTTCAGTTTTATATATGAGTTAAGTTCATGTTCTTGTTTTCCTTTTCAATTTTGTGTTCTTGTGGATTTTGCTCCTTGCATTTGTCTCCTTGTACGCAGGGTTAGTCCTTCTGGGAGTGTTCAAAGATGGGAGAGACTATGGGAGATTACTTCAGTTCATTATATTCTATGCCAAAAGGACCTTGCATAAAGCTAGATGAAGAAGCAAAGGATTATTGGGTAAGACCGGAGTACTACTCAGTTACAACCAAGTTTGATGGGTATGGCGATGCTCGGGAATTCTTAGCGGCATTTGAAGATGGAGTGTTTATACTACCTAAGTCAAACGAAGAAGGGGTTTACCTTACAAATCAACAACTTTGCATGAGGATGTTCAATGGAGCATTGGAAGGAACTGCTAGATAATGGAGTTTTAGTCAACCTGCGGGGTCATTGACTACGTGGAGTGAGATAGCAGACTCTTTCGTTGACTGGATTTCCCCTGGTTCTGGAAGATGGACATCCCATTTCACTACTCATCAAAAACTGGAGAACAGGAGCTAAGGATGGCTCCCAAATCGCTGAATTAGGCGGGAAGGATGCAAGGGATTCGTTCCTGTTCGATAATGGATAGCAGCAGCCACATGTTTCAGGGAAGTACAGTTTCAGCTTTTTTCTTTCTAGCCTATTCTCTAGGGACCATCTCTAGTCTAGGTTTGGGGAGGAGGTAGCTTTCTTGTACTTATCCATATATGTGTGACTGTTTCGTGTGTTTTTATCTTTTTGTGTGTCTTTTTCTCGTTTATGTGATTTTATCTTGTGTCTAAGTCTGACTCCCAAGTCGAGCGTCTATTGCATGTACCAAACCTGGTTAGTGCTTTTTCTTTGATTGATCCTTAAGTATTAGTAGTTTACATGTTTAAGTTTGCTGAGTTCGTTTCTGTTGTAAATAGAATGTATGTTTAATTCTGTAGTCCAAAGGCCTGTGAGTAAACCTTAGCCGATGAAAAAATATTATTCCGGCGCCTGTGTGATTTAATTCAGGAATTGCAAACTCCCTTGTTTGCGCCTCATCATTCTCATGTGTACTCTGTGTAAGTTAAGTATGACGAACGGCATGTTTTACATTCTTATTTGCTTATGCCAACCCCTTCCAAGAAGAGGTTTAGGGAGGAGGTTTATGTGCACTACTTGTATTGATAAAGACTGTGTTCAGATTTTTCGTTCTCTCAAAAAATAAAAATAAAGTCTCGGAGTGGATCTATGGTACCAGTTGCCACCGTTAGTCGTGTTGGGCATGTTTCAGATACTACCTATATACCAGCATGGCCCTTAAAAGCTAACTGTCCGTGAGGGTTGATGGCGTGTATACCAAACCAACACGCACAAAAGTACAGAGTTTTTGTAAAACAGACACTACCAAAAAATTGAGACAGAAAAAATATATAAGTATATGTGTCATATATGAGACTGCAAAAAAGAGTATGCAAAAAATGAAAATATATATATATATTGAAAACAGGGAGAACGACTGCCTTTTTATGAGTCTACTGCTGATTGTTACGGAGCTATGGAAAAGTCCCTTCTGACTTAACTGATTGAGTACATTGCATGAGGTATTTGAGGCATCTTTGTGACGCAAGTCACCTTATCTCTTTATATTCTTGAGTGATTGCACCTACTGGACACTTCCAGGAGTGTGAGAGAATAGATGCATATGATCCACTTGTGAGGGACTGCTCTGTTAGACTTAAGTTCTATTTACTTTGGAAACGAACTTTTTGAACTTGTGCATGTTATTCTATGAATGTCAGTGTGATGTCAAAGCTTCTGCATTTCTTGGGCTTATTGTGTGCAATCGTAGACTCTGTAGCTTGGGAGCTAGACTTTATTTTGTGTCTATGTATTTTAATTTATTTTTCCCTTTTTCTAGGTTTTTTAGAGAGTTTGTTGCTTGAGGACAAGGAAGAGTTCGGTTTGGGGAGTTTGATGAGTCGGTTTTATACCGTCTCATTTGGTCTATTTTACCGTCTTTTTGTCATCCTTGAGTATATTTTTATTAGTTTTCCTAGAGTATTTTTACTAGTTTTGTTCTTTGTTTGTTTTGTAGGTATTTGGCTAAAACCGCGCTAATTGAAGTCAAAATGGTGTATTTTATATGCATCTACAAGATATGGAGTTCCAAAGCCTCGTATGGATGCTTGAAGTGGAGCGGGAAGGCCAAAATATCAAGAATTGGAGTCAAAAAGGCGTCAAAGGGGCAAAACAATCATCAGAAGAATCGGCGACGCTGATTATCAAGCGCGGCCAAGATAACTCGTGTTTGGCAAGATCCAAATGGCGACGCCAGCTTGAGATCGCCATTCCTTCTTACTAGCGACGCCAGTTTCTTCTTTTGCCGTTTTTCTGTGATTTCGTCTCCTAATTCGCCCAGACTTAGTTTTTCTCCTTTCTATTAGTTAGAACAAGACATAATCACTTTATATATTCATTCTATTGTCAAGAACAACTCCGTGCTCTAGAGCTAGACCTAGTTTTCAAGGCAATTACCCGATTTGAGGTAATTGAACCGTTTTCCCTTGTAATTCGAAGATTGACGTTGATTGGCAGATTATCTACACAGCTTTGGCATCGATTCATTTTCGTTCTACAATTTCTACCTAGGGTTTGTGACAACGAAGGGTAAAATTGTATCAATCCATTCGAATCTCTGTTTTGCACTTGAGATTATTTTTATTTCTTGTACGATTATGCTTTCGCTTGTCATGAGTAGCTAAACACCCCTATTATGGGGTGGTGACTGATTCAATGCATGCTAGCTGGGGTTTATGTGATTCGAAGTGCATCGGCATTCGACTACTTGTGCTTTTTAGATTAACTACTATATCTGCTATCACGTTTGATGATCTTCTAGACAAAATCACTGTTAGATTAAGCATTTAATCAATACACCCAAATGTCTTTCGTCTTGTTTGATTTAACAGTTACTTGCAAACGGTGATAGTAGGTTAGTCAAATTGATTGTAGCCTAGTGAAACTGACGCCTTCATTAGTGCTATTCGTTTTTTAACTCAAGACTGTGACAACTTGCGTAGTCAATCCCGTGAATCACATATATACTGCTAGCTAGCTTGTTGACGTTACCACTCCATAATTTCCCCCATTCATATATTAATCTCGTTACTGTCAAATCGGTTTCTAGTAGTTGCAAGTAGTTAATTACTTTAGTCTATTATCTCGCTCACGAAGCAAACAAACATTGACTGCTTTTCATATTGTTACTTTTATTCGTAAACTGAAGCTCAGCCTAGTAAAGTCCCTAGAGACCGACCTCGGTGTTAACTCCACTACACTATATGTTTTCGTAGTGTTGAGGATTAACTCTTGGCTTTTAAATAAATTCATAACTTTGATTTGACACAACACGAATAACGTCTAATAATCAATTCATTAATATACCACGATACATAAAAGGAGTAGCATGCAGAGTTTTAGCGGTTCTCCTTTACTAGAGAAGTTAAGCTACGCATAACGCAAACGGAATACATAATCCTAATCAAAGTAATAATTAAAGAGATGCTTATTGAATGTTCTTGACGGCTAGGTTTTCTTGAATCCTCTTCATCTTCTTCTTGATGGCCATGGTTTCGCTGTTTTGGGGTTTCACATCCCCGAGGAGTATTTCTCTCTCTAGAGAACTGTTGTGTATGCAGTGTGTGAATTATGAACCCCCAAGGATCCTTTTATAGTGAAATTTCCGTGCTCCAACCACCCTTCATCAGTATGGAAGGTTAGAATATCGGGCCATTGCGGTCCCTTAGCGACCGTACAAGACCCTATTGCGTCCCCCTTCGGGCCACGCAGCTTCGACATCTCAGGATGTTTGTTGATTCATCTCTCGGGTTAGTTTTGGATTCAAAACTTCCTTATCTCGAAAAGTGGTCTTCTAAAAATGTTTTAACATTTTTAGAAGACCACTTGGACTTCAAAACTCCCTTGTTTGCGCCTCATCATTCTCATGTGTACTACGTGTAAGTTAAGTATGACGAACGACATGTTTTCCATTCTTATTTGCTTATGCCAAACCCGTTCCAAGAACAGGTTTGGGGAGGAGGTTTATGTGTATTGTATATGTTGATAATGAGTATGATCTGGTTCTTCGTTCTCTCAAAAAGAAAAAAATGTCTCGGAGTGTATCTATGGTACTAGTTACCACCGTTAGTCGTGTTGGGCACGTTTCAGATACTACCTATATACCGGCGTGGCCCTTAAAAGCTATATGACCGTGAGGGTTGATGGCGTGTACACCAAACCAGCGCGCACAAAAGTGCGGACTTTTGGAAAAACAGACACTACCAAAAAATTGAGACAAAATAAGCATATGGGTCATATATAAGAGTACAAAAAAGAAGTATGCAAAAAATTAAAAATTTGAAAAAAGAGAGAACGATTGCCTTTTCATTAGACTACTGCTAATTGATTATAGAGCTGTGATAAAGTCCCTTCTGACTTAACTAATTGAGTAAAATGCATGAGGTATTTGAGGCAACTTTGTGTGGCCAGCCACCTTCCTTTTCATGTGTTTTATGAGTCGATTTTATGAGGTAAAATGCATGGGTTCAGTTTGGGGAGTTTAATGAGTCGATTTTACATCGTCTCATTCGGTCTTTTTTACCCTCTTATTACCATTCTCAAGTATAGTTTTTATGTGTTTTATTTGTATTTTGTTACGCTTTCATGTTTTGTGTATTTTGTAGGTATTTGCTAAACCACGATAATTGATGGCAAAATGGTGTATTTTATATATATCTACAGGATATGGAGTTCCAATGCTTTGTATGGATGCTAGAAGTGGAGCGGGAAGGCCAAAATACCAAGAATTGGAGTCAAAAGGAGTCAAAAGGGAAAACGATCCTTCGAGGAAGAACTGGCGTGCGCCAATTGCCCTCGAATTGCAACTGGCATTGCCAGTTCTTGAAGTGGTGTACGCCAGTTGCACTCAAAGTGCAACTGGCGACGCTAGTTGCCCAGATTTTGCGAGATTCGTCTGATCTTATTGTAATTCGTTTCTGATTCCTTTCTTTCACTATATATAGGTTAGATTAAAACATTATTGAGGGACAACACTATTATTATGCTTTTCATCTTTTGCTTTGAACCTAGAACCGACTTTCTTTCCAAGGTAATTACCTACCCATTCGTGGAGGTAATTGAACCGTTTTCTCTTGTAATACGACGATTGATTATTGATTGAGAGCATATTCATCATACTTTTCACAAGTTCGATTCATGTTCTTCAATTCATACCTAGGGTTTGTGACACGATTAGGTAAAATTGTTCCTTATCTCGTTTCTTGGTTTTTAGTATTGTTTATGTTTAGTGCATGCCGGTTTTTGATTCTGCTTATGTTTTTGCATATGATGAATGCTTAAGCACCCTAGTTATGGGGTGCTGACGGATTCAATGCATGCTAGTTAGTGTTCGTGTATTCAATATATATAAGATGCGATTTACTCTGTACTGTTTTGATTAATTGCTTATGCAGTATTCTGTTTGATGTTAATTACGTCAAAATCACGAATAGATTAAGCATCTTTTCCTTTTTACCAAAACGTTTTACGTGTTGCTATATTTATTAGTTTGTTGCGAACATTAATATTTGCATTAGCTTAATTAATTGTAGCTTAGTGGAATAGACGCCTTCACTAATGCTATATGTTTTCTAGAACTTTATACAGTTAGTTCATTATCATGACGCCTTCGTACCTTATGTGATGTAAGGTGTCTGCCTAGAAAAGCCTAGTGCAGTGTAATAATAGATAGGACGTATCCGAGTGATAACTAGAGTAAATTGACATCATTATTTGCATGTTTCCTGCTAGCTAGCTTATTTTCTCTCACCACACCATAATTCTTTGATCATATCATTCTCGTTTAGATTTATTTGTTTTCTAGTTAGATCGCATAGTTGATAGATAATAAAATTCAATCAGCTACCGAAGCAAAATACAACCTTTACTGCTTTCCTTACTTTAATTACTATTCGTAAATAAGACTCAGCTTAGTTAAGTCCTTCGAGACCAACCTCGGGGTTAACTTCACCAGACTACTAGTTTTCGAAGTGTTGAGAATTAACTCTTAGCTTAAACAAATTTAGAGACATGGAATTCGTTCCTTCAACTCTGTCTTTCATTTTCAACTTCTCCAATCGCTTCACACATAGACCACTTGCCCCTTTGTTGCTAGTTTACAGCAAAGTAAAAGACTAGAGGGGGACGGGTGAATAGTCTTTTTCAAACATTTGTCGATTCACAATATTCCTCAGATATCTTCACAGATATCTAGTACTTAATAACAGAGCGCGGAAGACTTTATGTGATAAGTGCAAGTGTCATCAAGCAAGACAGTGATAAATACTCATTAAGTAATAGATAAGTGAAAGTGAAGTGTAGTAAGTAAATGTTAGGAAATATCTGTTTAGTTTTGATCAGTACACCATAATGACCACTACAAGAAATCCCCCGTTTAGCGATGGGGGATAGCGACGAAAGAAATCCGTCGCTAACCTGGCGACGAATCGCTAGGTTTAGCGATGAATTTGAGACGGATTGAGCGAATTCGCTCAATCCGTCGCTAATCCGTCGCCAAATTAGCGACGGAAAAATATCCGTAGCTATTTGGCGACGGATATTTTTATCCGTCGTTATTTAGGGACGGATATTATATCCGTCCCTAAATAAGTTGACCAAAATTTTAAAAAAAAGAAAAAAAAATTAAAAGAAATCGATTTTAGCGACGGATAGCGATCCCTCGCTAAAATGGATATAGAAACGGGGCAGAACCCCTTTCTTCTCCATTTCCGTTTCCGTTTCTGTTTCTTCTTTCTTCCTCCTTTCTTCTTCATTTTTCCATTTCCAATTTTCGACCAAAACTCCACCATTCCGGCCAATTTTGGAGTCTTCTTGAAGCTCGTGGGACAAGGAGCTCCGGTGGTCAATCAATTTCATCTTTTTTCAGCTTAATCGAAGGTATTTTGGCTAAAACCCTTACTTTGCCAAATTTGGGGATTTTGTTAATTTCGACTAATTTGAGAAATTGCATGTTTATTGTAAGTATGTAGTAGTTAGTTTAGATTATATTACGTAGTGTGTTGCCTTTGAGATGTGCAATTGATATATTAATTGTGAATTTGAATTTTTAGTATAATGTTAGGATATTTGTAAGTATGTAGGGCTTTTAATTTGATATTTTCGTATATGTAGTAGGATTAGGAAGATTTAGTTGAGTGTTTTGAAACCCTTACTTGTTGACAAATTTGGAAATTTTGTTAATTTCGACTAATTTGATCAATTGTATGTTTATGGGAACTATAGTATACTAGCTAGTTAACTTTGTGCAATTGATATATTGATTGTGAATTTGGATTGTTAATTAGTATATGTTAGGATGTTTGTAAATACGTAGTACTTTTGATTTGATAAATTCGTATATGCACTAGATTATGAAGATTTAATTAAGTGTTTTGAGACCATTTGGTGATAACATTAACTTAAAAGGCATGTTATGAATCTAATAATTGTAGACGTGTCAGGCTAATCATTTATTATGAATCTCGATCGTTCATGGATGTACCGTCACATAGTTAATGGCAGAATTCAGTCTAGTTTTGCGGAAGGGGTTGAATCCTTCATCACTTTTGAGTGGGGGGAAGATGAACTTCCCTTGCAATGCGAACAAATGTAGGAATAAGCAATTTTTGCCTCCTGAAACGGTAGAGGAGCACTTGAAACATTAGGGGTTCGTGTCTGAGTATGAGGTATGGTGTTATAATGGTCAGACACGAGCACCGTTCATGGATTATGAGCATCTCTCAAAGCGTAAAAGGAAGCAGAAAATTGTGATCGGAAGTACTCCGAATACGTCTACATCTGATGCTAATTATGATCATGAACGGATGGAGCAAATGGTGTATGATGTTGCGGGTCCAGAGTTCATGGACACCAGGGAGCCATTGACCGAGGGGGATGTGCAGGAGCCTCTAAATACTGTGGATCAGGTGTTCTTTGACTTGCTGGAATCAACAAAGAAGCTGATTTATCCGGGGTGTAAGCTCAGCGAGTTGTCTTTGTTGGCATGTCTAATGAGTTTCAAGGCTAATAGTCAGCAATCTGAAGCGAGCTTCAATGAATGGGTACAAGTAATGTCGGATCTTTGTCCTGAAGATAACCTAGTTCCCACCAACTTTTACCAGGCGAAGAAAAAGATGCGGGGGATGGGGTTGCCCATGGAAACCATAGATTGTTGTGAGGATATGTGCATTATCTATTGGAGGGAGGAAAAAGATCTACTGAAGTGCAAGTTCTGTGGTAAGGACCGGTACAAGCATTACAAGGAGGGGGCTGCAAAGAAACGTCAGAAGAAAAATCTCCCACATAAGAAAATGTGGTATTTCCCTCTAGCACTTCGTTTGAAGAGGTAGTACGCTTCAAGTGCTTGTGCCGATAAATTGCAGTGGCACAAGGAGCGAGTAATCCCGAAAGAGGGTAGAATGGAGATCCATCAGACTCACTCGCATGTTCTTGACCATTCATGGAGGAACCATTCATGTTCTTGAAAGTGAGTGAACTTGGGTCGGAGAAGCATAACGAGAAAATTAGAAAAAATTATGGATGAAAGAAGAGAAGCATCTTCTGGGACTTGCCTTATTGGAGCAGTATTCTTATACGTCACAACTTGGATTTCATGCACATTGAGAAGAACGTGTTCGAGAACTTATTCAACATGATTTGTAATATTCCCGGAAAAAAATAAGATACCCCTAAATATATTGGAGGGAGGAAAAAGATCTACTGAAGCGCAAGTTCTGTGGTAAGGACCAGTACAAGCATTACAAGGAGGGGGCTGCAAAGAAACGTCAGAAGAAAAATCTCCCACATAAGAAAATGTGATATTTCCCTCTAGCACTTCGTTTGAAGAGGTTGTATGATTCAAGTGCTTGTGCCGATAAATTGCGGTGGCACAAGGAGCGAGTAATCCCGAAAGAGGGTAGAATGGAGCATCCATCAGACTCACCCGCATGTTCTTGACCATTCATGTTCTTGACTGTCAACCTGCCCCCCCCCCCCCTCGGTGAGTGCATGAAGGAACCATTCATGTTCTTGACTGTGTTGGTGCCCGGGCCAGATGATCTGTCACAGAAGCTGGATGTGTTCTTGCAGCCCCTAATCAAGGAGCTGATTAAGTTGTGGGAAAATGGTATCCCGACATATGATGTGTCAACGAAGAAGAACAATACCTTGAGAGCAGCACTACCGTGGATCGTGAGTGATTTTCCTGCGTACTCCATGCTATTTGGAAGGAAAACTGCGGGCTTTAATGCTTGTCCACATTGTATTGAAGACACTGATGCATTTTGACAGAAGGAGAGCGGAAAGGAATGTGGTTTGACTGTCATCATAGGTTTCTACCAAAGGACCATACGTTCAGGAAGAACAAGTCCCAATTCTTGAAAAACAAAGTAGTGAACAAAGGCGCCCCGAGACAACTTACTGGTGCAAAAATACTTGCGGAGATAGATAGGCTGGGTCTTATGAAAGTGACTGAACTTGGGTCGGAGAAGCATAACGAGAAAATTATAGCAAAAATTATGGATGAAGGAAGAGAAGCATCTTCTGGGACTTGCCTTATTGGAGCAGTATTCTTATACGTCACAACTTGGATTTCATGCACATTGAGAAGAACGTGTTCGAGAACTTATTCAACATGATTTGCAACATTCCCAGAAAAACAAAGGATACCCCTAAATCTAGAGCCGAGTTGGATACATTGTGTAAAAGGCCCGAGTTGACAAATCAGAATGATAAGGGGCAGTGGCCCATGGCATGCTACACAATTGACAATGAATCTAGGAACAAACTATTTGATTGGGTGAGGGGATTGAAGTTCCCCGACAATTACGCCTCGAAGTTGGGGCGGTGTGTGGATGTGAAGAGGACAAAGATGTATGGGATGAACAGCCACGATTGTCATGTGTTCATGGAGAGGCTTCTCCCTGTTGCATTTCGAGAAATGCCATCTAAACCTGTATGGATTGCTCTCACCGAGTTGAGCTTATTTTTCAAGAATTTATGCTCAAGGGTGCTTGACGATGAAGTGTTAGCAAATCTTGAAAGCAACATACCATTGATTCTATGCAAGCTCGAGCGTATCTTTCAACCGAGATTCTTTGATTCTATGGAGCACTTTCCAGTTCACCTCCCACATGAAGCGAGGCTTGCTGGACCGGTTCAGTATCGATGGATGTATCCATTTGAGAGGTGTGTAATCAAGGCAATCATTTACTTATAAAGTCTGAATTTTCCCAAGTTACATTGTCTTACCTCAATATATATGCATTACAGGTACTTAGGGAAATTGAAGAGGTATGCCAGCAACAAAGGCAAGCCTGAGGGATCGATGGCCAATGCATACGTGCGAGAGGAAGCTGCAACCTTCTGCTCCTATTACTTTAGGGACCATGTCCCGACGAAGGCATCTAGGCTGTCCAGAAACGCAAACACATTTGAAGTTCAAGAAGATGATGACGTTGCCATTTCAATTTTTTGGGTCTCAGGGAGACCTATTGGAGAAGAAAAGATAGAATGGTTGACGGATAAGGAGCTGAAGGCAACCACATATTATGTCCACTCGAACTGTGCCAAAGTTGACAAATTTATGGTGATTTATGCTCGGTGAGTAACATGGATTCTAACTTGTAACTACTATATATATCTCATCATATAATCGTGTCCAAAGCCTTTACAAAGAGAAGAATCCAACAATGGCAGATGACGTAATTGAAGAACTGCTTCAAGAGAAGTTAGAAACAGAATTTGCACATTGGTTCAAGGAGTATGTACGAAATCCTGTCAACAAAGTCACATGTCCTTACTTAGAGTCTCTAGCAGAGGGACCAAACAGAAAGCTCTCCACATTCTCATCGTACATAGTAAATGGCCTTAGGTTTCACACAATTGAGTCTAACACCGCCATGGCCACAAGAAATTTTGGGGGTGTGTGTCAGGGGGCAAGATCAAGATGCAACTGATGATTTGTATGATTTCTACGGGAACCTGAGACAAATTGTGCAGCTTGAATATCTGAGGTTTCCTTTGAAAAGAACCTTTCTGTTTGATGTTGACTTGTATGATCCTACTCCAAGTGGTACGAGGATACACGAGCTCTATCAGATAGTAGAAATTAACCATAGGAAGAGGTATCATACTAAGTATGAACCATTTATCTTGGGGACTCAAGCACGCCAGGTGGTGTTTATTGAATATCCAAGCCTGAAACGCGATAAGGCAGACTGGTTGGCTGCGATATATATACAGGCCCGCTCCAAAGTAGAGTACGTTGATAAGGATGACTCAATTACCAACTCGTACCAAGAAGAGGTCGTCGATCAAACAACGAGAAAGCCTGTACATGCTGATGATGAGTTCATAGACCTGCATGAAGACCAATTTATAGACTTAACAATAGCCAAGGAGGATGAGGGTATGTGTGTATTGTATGCTTAGTTGTTATATGTATATATGCTTAGTTGTTGATTATACCAACTTTTTATGCTTTAATATATGTCAAATGTATATGTTTTACATACCTATTCATGTATTAATTACTAACAAATTTTTTCCTGTAATTTCTTATATGCTCTTGCAGATGCCGTGCCAAAGGAAGTCCACATACCTTCCTCCTGGGTGTAGGGGTAGGGGGAGTCCATCGGGTTCTGGTGCGGGCATTACACCAGCGAGTGGAACTACTAGTCATATGGTCGTCTATGATATTGGTGGGAGCAGCAGCCAGTCTGAGGTTCCAGAGACTCCACCGGCCTCAACGTCACATGCTCCTGGTGACTACCCCTCTGACGGGTGTCTTTATCTCACATTGACAGTCGATGCTACATTCCAGTGAAGCTGGTGTTGTTCCCCAACGGCAAGAACAAGTAAGTATTATGCATGTTACATGATTTTACTAATGAATATTCGTTTCTTGTTTGTCTCATTGATAACAGGTTTTGGCCACTAGTTGCTTCAGATAGACTCGGTAAAATCTTTAGGGGCAGGAGGGAGATGCCGGGACATGGAGGCGAGAAGTGGACAAACATCTCGGACCGGAAGGAGACTTTACTTGCGAGAGAGTGAGGATCAACTCGGTATAATTATCAGGAATGAGAAGCAATTGTACCTTACCGTTATTATGGGAATGTGTGCCATATAAATGGATTTCTCCCAAGATGGGAGGGAACCCCTAGATCGCGCCAAGTGTCGGGCCCAGATCCAGCCAACAATGCCTCAATAGGCCCATGGCCCCTTAATGACTCCCTAACCCATTCCCTTTTGGGCTTTCGGGGGTAGATTAGTCATTAATGTGAGTGTTTGGAGACCTTGTTGCAGTCTGCCGTGTATGAGATCCGAGGAGGTATGCCCGGACTAAAGGTCCGGACCGTGTTAGGTCGGACTGGGGACTTCCACAATCCATGCATTGTCCGAAGGAGGCGGTCCGGGACATGTGACTCGGACCTCAATACTCTCAGGTGCCAGTTCACTTAGTTGCTTATGAGGTTGTTGTGTTGAGTCCGGACGGGTGTCCGGGTTGGACCCCTTGGTTACGGACTATTGGCAGGGTCGGACCTACTACCCTTTGGGCCCTCCTGTTCCTTTCTACCCGAGTGAGTCGTACCGATGGGGGCTTAGGGTCGGACTGTAAGGTCTCGGACTCGTGACAACTTGGGATGCCTTAGGATTTGTTCCAAAGGCGTCTATGACGGATTGAACATATTTACGTATCAACATATGTCCCCCTAGATTCCAAGTATCTTAGTAGAAGATAGTTGTGGAACTATGGTTAAAAGTGAAGAAGACAGTTTGTTTCTCGGTTCAATCCGTCCCTCGTAAGCCGAAAAAAGGTGTAATCCGTGCTTCTTGTAGTCCATAACTTAATCTCTCCCCCCCCCCCTTCTTTCTTTTGTTGCAGTCCGAGGAAGGAGGCTCGGATTGTAACAAAATTTAAAGGAAAAAAGGGTATTTGTAAGCGAGATCAAGTGTAGACAGAGAACGTTGGGGTTGTACCTTTGGTGGGTTAAGGAATGATCCGAAGAAGGATATCCAAACGGACGAGGGTCCGTGTGACGTTGAGTTAAATCATCCTTCCTTGTAAAAGGGATAGGGTGTTTATCAACCTGATTGGGATGGTCCGAAGAGGGACCTCCGAACGGACGAGGGTCCGTGTGATTGTGAGGTAAATCGTCCTTCTTGTAAAAAAGGATAGGGTTTTTATCAACCTGATTGGGATGGTCCAAAGAGGGACATCAGAACGGACGAGGGTCCGTGTGATTGTTAGGTAAATCGTTCTTCCTTGTAAAAAAGGATAGGGATCCGAGGCAGAGGATGGATGGTCATCCGAAGGTTGAGTGGTGTCCTCCTCCCCAGAGTGTGATGTCTGTTGTATTTTTTTTGTACCAATTGGTCATTTCCCTTGGTATAGTTGTACTACGTCATTGGATGAATTTTGATCTACGATTGAGATTCAATCCCGAAAAATGGCGACAGTTGGACTTCTCGATTTAACCCTCTATAAATAGGGTCTTAACCGATGTCACTTTCACATTTCTAGAGAGAACATTTTCGAATTTTAGTACATCCGAAGAAAGTTCAAGCAATTCGAAGCCAGTAAGAAGAAGTCCGTAGCGAGTTATCCGAGCAAAGTTAGCTGCCTTCGATCCCATCATCCGAGTGCAAGTAAGTTTTCTTTCTTTGCTTCCAAGTTTTATGTGCATTCTATTTGTCCATCTTCAAAATGTTGCATGTTCGGATGTATGCACATTTTCCGTATTCCGTAGTTGGCTATAAGTATAACGTTGTTTGTTTCGGATATGTTGAGTAATTAGACCTAACACCGAACTGACTTCACACTAACTCTGAACTAACCGTGTTCGACGGAGTTGAACCTGCTCCTCCGATCGTAGATTTTTTTAACTTTAATCTACATAAATGGCCTCTCGGACTACAATCTTAAAACTTATAAAACTGCATTTTCTTTCCCTAGGATATCCGAGAGTGATAGTCAAAACCGATCCGAAGCTGAAGGGTATGCTTCCGAAGCGCTGTCTTTACTAGAGAGCTCCGAGGAGATTGACGTTGGCGGTACGGAGGATCTACAAGAGCTGGAGCGTTCTCCTCATCCGCGTCAGGAAGAGCCCGAGGTTAGCACTCTGTCCGGTTAGTTGTTCCGAGTTCGAGGTCTCCGAAGCATCAGGATTACCCGAAAGTCTCTAATGTGTAGGGTGTCGGTGCTGTCCATGAGACGACCTCTCGGACCATAGGGAGTCTTCGTCCGTGCCGTGCTGGGAAGGAGCCCGAACTTCCGGTAGAGATTAGATCACTCATACGCAACTTAGGTTATAATTTTAGGATTAACCCTAACCGCGTGCCATTTGTTCCGGATCTGCAGGAGTCGAATATCGTGGAAGTGCATGATACTTCCTACGCACCACTGAACTGGGAATGTTGGAAGAGGGTGTTGAAGATCGGGTTCACAATGCGGCCCCTCTTTGGACGGTAGTGGAGTTGAGCTCCTCATCCTGGGAGGAAAGAGTTGAGGAGACGAATGCGGAAGTGGAGGAGGGTCGGGTATGATGGTGTCGGTTTGGAGGAGGAACTGCCTGAGGGCGGTAGGAAGGGTGAAGACGTATTCCGGGTGAAGTTTCCTCGGTTAAGGGACGACGTAACTCATCCTGATCTGGAGGGCGAGCTGAACGAGGATTGTTCGTTACCAACGTGCCCCTCTATTGTGACGCCCGAGGAGGTGGGGGAGCTTCGGAGGAAGTATGAGATTCCGGAGTCTGTGGAGATTCTTATTCCTGATGAGTCGCACGCCTTCTACAATCCGCCTCCGGGATACATGTGCATGCATGAGATTAGTTTGCACTGTGGATGGCGTTTGCCTGTGGCATCCGAATTGATGGACATCTTGAATGATATGGGGTTGAGTCCGCACCAAATCATCCCCAACTCCCTCGGAAACTTGATGTGCTTCGGGGTGATGTGTAAATATAAGGGCATCCTGCTGACTTTTGACAATTTTCGTAAATTATTTAGTGTAAATTTTAGCAATAGTAACAGATTCTTTTATACGCTGGTCTGTCGCCAAGCGTACACTTTTTTTTATGATCCCCTTTCTTCTTTGGGGATCAACTGGTGTAAGAGGTATATCGTCGTCCGGCCTGCTCTAAAGCATGGTCAGTCTGAGGCGGAGCGGATTCAGTGGCGCGTCGAGAGGAAGTTCTTCCGAGGTAGATTGCCGGATTGGAAGCCTCGGGCTCGGAATATCCCAATGTGGATGCCAGTGCTCCACAAAAATCAAGAGCCGGAGAAGTATTTTTTCCGGGGCTTAATCTGCCAACCTCTTCCCTACCTTGCTAGCTTTTTGGAGCCAAGCTTTTGTGATGGGAAGAAGGATTTGAGTAAGTTCTCCTCATTCGATCATGTATTTGTCCTATCCGAATCGGTTGTTGTTTTTATTGCCCTTGTTTCAAAAGCTTCATCTTACATTAACTTGTTGTTCTTTGGATGCGCAGATTTTTGGTTCGAGTATATCATGTCGACCATGCGTGAGCTGAAGCGGAAACAAAATGCCGCCCAAAGAAAGGAGATGGAGGAGGGGCACTCGGACCCAAATAATCAAGACGTCCACTGTGCTTCCTATGGACGAGCCAAGGGATTCGGCCACTTTCCGAGTGGAGGAGACTCGGAGGGCTACGGCGGGTGAGGAGGCTCAGGCGATGCCCACCCCGGATAAGGCCAAGATGGCAGGCTCGAAGGGAGCGAAGAAACCTTCGAGGGCTGTGTCCCGAGACCTTCCTGCCAGTGGTTCGAGTGCTGCAGTCGGGCTGAAGCGCCCTTCCGAAGGTCCGATCCCCCATGCCAAGAAAGGCAAAGGGAAAATGAGTGTTGAGTCGGACATCGACGCGGAGGTGGCTCAGATGGCTGCTGCTCCGGAACTGGATCGGATTGCGGAGCTATCTGCAATTCACATGAAGATACGTGCTAATCGAACCATGGTCTTACTTGTTGTCATAAAATGTTATATCTTTATTTGACTCTGAACCCTTATTGACCTGATGATATTGGATATCATAGCTTACTGCTGCTATTTAAGCGTGCTCCATGGTGGCGGGTCGGAGGGCCACAATGGAGGATGACCTGGCCAAGGCTGAGGCTGCTCTGGAGAAGGAGGCATCCAAGGTGGCCAGCTTGTCTGAAAAGCTGAAGAAGGCCCTTGCCGCGAGGAAGGAGTCCGAAGCGGAGGCGGGGAAGCTGAAGAGGGCCATCCTGTCTTTGGAGAAGGATCTCAAAGTGCACCAGGAGAGCGTGGACGAGTACGTCGGGGTCTCTCGGAGCTTTAAGGAGATGATGCTCAATGAGTTGCGGCTGGTTCGGACATGTGTTCACCATGACTTCTTGGGGTTGGACGCTTGCATGTTCATGATTGAGTCCAAGTATGATGAGGCTCGGCAAGATGGCTTCGATGCAGCCATAGGGCAGCTTCGGCACAAGGGATTGATCCCGAGTGACTGCGACTTGGAAGCTGAAGGCATTTCTGCTTTCAAAGAGGCGGATGGCTCTGACATTGCTCCAGAGGAGGTCTCGTACGATGACTTGCTCAAGTGCGAGTTTGTGGAGCTAGTCTGTGACGAGATAGAGGACAAAAAGTATAACCATGGTGGTACGTACCTTCCGGCCTTTGTGCCCCGGGTATTGATGTCCAATGTCTTCGTCCCTTTCAAGGAACATGTGGAGCACAACCGGAACTGGCTGACTCTGCCCGGGCCCGTCCATGGCTTCCCTCGTGAGCTGAACTTGGTGAAGGAATGCCCTGCCTTCCTTGAGGAATTGAAAGTCCGAAGGGAGAAAAGGTTGGCCTAGGAGGCCAAAGAGAAGAGGCTGGCGGACCTACAAGCATCCCTGGAGGAAGAGATCCGAGGTCCATCCGGAGCACAGGATGGTTTGCCCGGACATCAGGGAGATTGAAGACGGGGTATGCCCCGAAAAATCTGTGACACTGGTCTTTGAACCGTAAAACAATATTTTAGTTTGTTGATGTCTTTGTATGGATAATGTTTACCGCATCTTGATTCGGATAATTATTTTTTATTTGGAAATTTATTGCACTAGTTCAGGCTCATCAATGGCTCGGATCGGCTTCATCATATGGTCATGTTGTCTCTTATCTGGATGCATGTATTTCGTTGCATACTTAGTTTATATACTAAAGCAGTAGCTTAAGAAAGTGTCGTTGGTTTGGATGTCGGCCAGTGGATCCGAGTCAACGCGACCAAATGCTCCCGAAATAAGGCAACTCTAACGAATCGATTGACCACCCAGCCACGGACGGACAAAGCGTTCATCCGGGTCTTAGTTTTGAATGCCAATCATACCGATATGATTGACTTATCCAAATTTATAACAAATAGGACTAGTTCGGATATTAAAATCCTATTCAATCCGTAGAGACTTGAAGTGGTGCTCCGAACCTTGTTAACTTGTGAAAAAATTGTAAGAAAGGAGATAATCATAGTAGAAAAGTTGAGTGACCTGGCATGGATCATAGTTGTTACAGAAGTTATCATGACAGGCTCGAACTGACGGATCCGAACGGGATACAGTTCAAAATAATTCATTCAATAAGGCCGGAATTGTGAAGGGTCTCCTGATTGGCCCAAGAATGGCCCAAGTGTTAGGCCCAAGCCCATAGTCGGCAGTTACGGGCCACGTGGCGAGTTATGATTGGTCCTTCATTTCTATATATACCCCTGGATTGTACGGCTTTTTGCCAGATCATTACATTCCTTTTATAGTAGATTATTCGGATCCTTGGGTCCGGACATCTCAACGAGTAGGTGGATTCCACCATTCCTGTGTGATCCGTCTCTGGGGTTGCTTCGGACGTCCGAAGATCCCTTTGGATCGGACCATGCTGGGGATGTTGAAATCGGATCACTCGGAAGTAATCTGCCTCAGATCACTGTGCTAGTCTTCTTTCTCCGGGGCTGTAGTGTGTATCAACAACTTGAGCCCTGGGGAAGCGGACTAGCTCGCTGGTTCCAGGGATTACAAAACACTTGGTACTTCGGATAGTAAAATCTTCGGGTTGCCTGCCCCTTCCACCATTTACCATTTTCTTGTGGTGCGGATGGGCGCGAACCAGAAAGTGGTTGTGGTGGAAGATGCAGATGGTCTGAGAAGGCCCTTTGTCTACGTCTCCATACCAAAGATACTCATTCGGATTCAAACTTATCATTTGTTCGGAGGTCAGAACATACTATTCGGAAGTCATCTGCCTGAGACTGTCCAGTTGCTACTGTGCCGGGACCGTCTTATGTTGGTCCGGTCGCATCAGTTACTTGTTTCCAGTAACTGGGGCTTCCGTGATGGTTTTCGCGAGCTACTAGGAAGAAGTGACCAATACCGTTGTACCACTGTAAGCTCGGTTCGTAGAACGAACTCCGTTCTCCGGCTACTTTGCTTCGGAACGCAATGAGAATTATAAAGGAAGGATTCATGGTTCGGACGTCAGGGTTGTACCTAAGAAGGGGTCACCCCACCACGAGTTTGCTCCGGAGGGATCCTGCACCTATTCCGCTCGAAAGCTCAGGCTTGTAACGAGGACGATGGCATGTTCCAGACGTTGGATATTCGGCAAAGAACTACAGATTTATGTTGTAAAGAATGATATGGATTTTTCTTTTGTTTTATGTGACTCGGACGGGTAGGTCCGAACTTTGTAATTTGTACTTTGAGAAATACAAAATCTCTTCTCTGAGTGTTGCAATGTATATCTTTGGCTTGTTATGTTACTTCGTCTGAACTGGCTGTGTGGGTTTTACCTCTCGAAAAGTTGGTTTCTCAATCATTCGTTACACAACTGGCTCGGATCTCCTTGAAGGGTCCGAGGCAGTATGTTTGTTTGAATATGGCACATTTGTTTTGCAAAAAAGTTGTATTGATTTGACGGAAATTCAAGTACAACTTGGAGGGCTTCGAGGCCGGGAAAAGAAAACAACAGAAACTTAGAGACTAACATAGTACTTTCCAGGGAATTATCTCTAGGCATAGAACTTCTGTAAGTTCTTAGCATTCCATGTTCTCCTCAGGGCTCTTCCTTGATCATCTTCTAGCTGGAAACTTCCATTGAACCTAGCCCCACTGACCTTGTAGGGTCCTTCCCACTTGGGCTTGAGTTTACCAACATTGCTCAGGATGTCAGCTCTTCGGAGGACTATGTCCCAGACTTGTATATCCTTGGGAAGAACATGTTTGTTGTAAGCCCGGGTAGACATAGCATGATAGGTGAGAATGTTAGCTAGTGCCTTGCTTCTGTTGTCTTCGAGGAGCTCAAGGTCGTAGATCCTTGCGATTTCATTTCCAGTAGGTTGGTGTTGTTGGATCCTTTGGGTTTCCACAACAATTTCAGAGGGGTTGACCACTTCTGAGCCATAGACAAGTGTGAAGGGTGTCTCCTGAGTAGAAGTGCAAGCTGTGGTTCAATATGCCCATAGGACTCCATCAAGAGCATCTACCCAGCTCTCTTGAGAAGTTCTCAGCCTCTTTTCCAAAATCTTCACGATGGTTTTGTTGGTAGCTTCAACTTGACAATTGGAAGTGAAGCGATGTTCTATCTTGAAGGATTAGAGCCACTCTTTCAACCTGGCTCCGTAAAATTGTGCTCCATTATTGGAGACTATGACTCTAGGAAGTCCAAAGCGGCAGATGATGTTCTTCCAAATGAAGGTTCTTACTCGGCTCTCTGTGATGGTGGCCACTGCCTCAGCCTCAACCCATTTGGTGAAGTACTCTACCGCGACAATAAGGAACTTCTTTTGGTGAGTGCCACGGGGAAAAGGACCAACTATGTCTATCCCCCATTGATCAAACGGACAAGCTATGATTGACATAATCATAGGGTTGGTTGGGCGATGCTGTATGTTGGCATAGTACTGGCAGTCTTCGCAAGCACGGGCGAAGCTAGCAGCATCCTTATTAATGGTAGGCCAATAGTATCCTTGCCTTATGACCTTCTGAGCCAAGGTCTGGCCCCCCAAGTGACTCCCGCAACTTCCTGCGTGGACTTCTTCCAAAACGGTCTTCGCCTCATGGGGTCCAAGGCATGTCATGTGTGTGCCAGTGAAGGATCTCTTGTAGAGATCTTCTCCCAGAATAAAGTACCTGTTGGCTCGGCATAGGATCCTTCTTACTTCTTTAGGGTCTGATGGTAGGGAGTCATCTTTGAGATAGCAAAATATGTCGGTCATCCAACTCCTTTCGGTGCCTAAGAGGAAGACTTGACCAGTGGGGTTTACCAGGGAAGAATCTGTAAGAGTCATCAGGATGATGCTCCTTGTGTCCAGAATTCCTAAGGCAGAGGCGTACTTGGAAAGAGCGTCGGCCTTCTCATTCCATTCCCTGTTGAATCGTTCCAGCGTGAATGCTTCAAAGTGCTCAACTTCTTTCTCGAGGAGTTCTAAGTACTTGATCATGTTGGGTCCTTTAGCAGCGAAACACCCGAAAAACTGGGACTCGACAAGCTGAGAGTGTGTATAGGCTCTGATCCGTTTTACTTGAAGAGACCTTGCCATTCTCAAGCCGGTAAGGAGTGCCTCGTACTCGGCCTCGTTGTTTGTCACCTTAAAGATGAGGGTGATGGCGTATTCCAGCCTAGCGACTTCAGGGCTCTCAAGGAGAATTCCTATTCCTCCAAGTCGTCTAGTAGAGGATCCGTCCACTTGTAGTATCCAATATCCCTTGCTTTCAAGTTTAGTCTCCCACGCGAGAGTGGGAACTTTCTCGTCTTCCTGCTTCTTGACGGAAGATGCAGGTGTTGAAATGTTGGCTATTTCATCTAGGAGAAACATGTGTGTCACCCTCAGGGAGTCATCCATGGGTTCCTGACACTTGGCCCAGAATTGGACATCATCTCCGAACATCTCTTCGGGCTCATTTTCTTCGGTTCTTGGGTCTTCCGAGATAGCTTCCGCCTGCGTGAGCATCACATAGCGCACATCCCCTTGTGGACTATTGGTCCCTCCTTCCATTTCTTCGGGGTAATCTACCAGGAAGTCAGCGAGGACTTGAGCTTTCTTGGCTGAAGAAGCCTGATACCCAATGTCGTATTCACTTAACTCTGATCTGGCTTACCAAGGACATGCTTGAGTGGTTCATTGGTGAGGACCACAATTCGATGAGATTTGAAGTAATGTTTAAGTCGTCGGGCAGTGTAGACTAGCGCAAAGGCTAGCTTCTCAATCTTGACATACCTAGCTTCGGCGCCCACGAGGGCTTACTTAGGTAGTAGACCGGTATGTGGTCGTTCCCTTGAATCCGCACCAATACGGAACTCATGGCTTCGGCAGTGGCCACTAGGTAGAGGTTGAGAGGTTCACCTTCTACTGGTTTGGAAAAGAGTGGAGGTGAAAGGAGATAGCTCTTTAAATTATCCAAGGCCTCTTCACATTCCTTTGTCCACTCGAACTTGTGTCCTTTCCTTAGGATTGAAGAAAGGTAGGTTCTTCTTGGCAGACCTGGAGATGAAGCGGCTTAGAGCCATCACTCTTCCGGGGAGCTTCTGTACTTCATTAACTGTTTTAGGCTGTGGTAGGTCTAGGATTGCCTTTATTTTTTCTAGGTTGGCGCTGATGCCCCTCTCCGTGACCATGTATCCTAGGAACTTTCCTCCCTTTACGCCATACGTGCACTTCTCGGGGTTCAACTTCATTCCGTACTTCCTTAGGATGGAGAAGCATGTGTTTAGATGCTCTACATGTTGCTCCTCAGTCTTGCTCTTTACTAGCATGTCGTCCACAAAGACTTCCATAGTTTTGACCAACTCTTCTTTGAACATCTTGTTCACCAATAGTTGATAAGTAGCGCCCGCGTTCTTGAGGCCGAACGGCATGACTTTGAAGCAGTAGATTGCTCCTGCTGCAAAGAAGACCGTCTTTTTGACATCCTCTTGAGCCATCCTAATTTGATAGAAGCCTTGATAAGCATCCATGAAGCTTAGAAATGCGCATCTCGCGGTGGAATCTACTATCTGGTTGATGCGGGGTAACGGATAAGGATCCTTTGGACAAAACTTGTTGAGCCTAGTGAAGTCATTGCACATTCTTCACTTCCCCGGAGCTTTCTCGATGAGGACCACGTTACAGACCTAATCAAAGTATCTAACTTCATCGATGTGTCCTGCCTTCATTAACCTTTCAACTTCTCCCGCTATGATAGAATCTTCAACAGGCCCGAAGTCCTTTCTCTTTCGTCGGATATGTTTTACCGTAGGATCCATGTTCAGACGGTGAACTACAATCCTTAGGTCAATCCCCTTAAGGTCGTCAGTGCTCCAGGTGAAGACATCATGGTTGTCCCGAAGGTAGGTGATGAGCTTCATCTCTACCTCAGTGCTCATCTATATTCCGATCCGTGTTATCTACTCTGGATCTCCCTCAATCAATTGAACTTCCTTTACGGCTTCATGAGGCTCTATCCTTGCAGCTTTGGGAAACTTCTCTTTGAATGCTCCAGCCCCAATCTCTTCCCATACTGGAGTAAGAGGCACAGGGGGAGGACTCCCGGTTCTTTTGGCGACCGAAAGATCGGGTGCTGAGGTTCCTGTTATTGACATGATGTAACATTCCCATGCTTCCCTAATATTACCTACTTCTTCTCCCACCCCGTTAGGAGTAGGTAACTTCACCATATTGTGTAGGGGAGATGCGATTGCTTTGAATTGGTTGAGTCCTGGGTGCCCCAAGATCACATTATAGTCGAACACGCTGTCGGCTGATGAGCTCAAATTATACTCTAAAGTAACTTAAGAGAATAAGCGGTAGTTGTAGACTAAGCCTAACTTGGTATCATTCTCTAGGGAATTAATCAAGCTATGCAACGATTGAGAATGAACAATTGTACGTGATAAATAGATTGGTTTGAATGTTGTTATACCCCTTAAACTAGATTAACGTAAGGTAAATAGATAGATTTAAACAAAGAGAGAAAGCAAACACGGTAGTGACGATCCAGTTATGCTAATTCGATCATGAGTAATCATTCATAATTTTCACACAGTTGGTGTACAGAAATCAATCAATCCAATTTAACCAAGTTGTTCTTGAAGAAATCGAATAAGAGAAATCGTCAGGTTTGTCACGATTCTTAACCAAAACAAATTAGAATATTTCAATTCAGCTTATTGGAGTGAAGGTTTTACGAATATATCAAACTAAGACAAACCTATATGAATGATTGAAGAACCCTAGAACGAACATGCACAATCTTCACATACTACTGTATTCAAAGGTGTTTAGCTACTCATACTTCAGAATTGCATGCAAAGATTCATGGTAATGATCATATGAAACGTAGATGAGAAACTCGCATGCAATAACATACAATTCAATCAATAGAGATAAAGAACGAAATGTAAAGAAGAAAGCAATAGAGAAATCAATACCAATAATCCGATGTATAGAATCAATGAATAACCAAGCTCCAAAGATGTCTCAATGTCAATGTCTGAATCTAGGAGCTTTTCCTATGCATATCTAGGGTAAAAGGAGTTATCTCTCAAGTTATGGTGAAAGAGATCTATTTAAAGGAGAAAAAACAAGTAAAATCCTAGCAGAATTCGACCAGAAAATCGCTTAGCAAATAAGCTCTCGGGAAATCTCGCCACGGCGAAGATGCTTTCTGACAGTCAACTTGCGATGTTTGTATCTTTTTCTTCAGGAAGAATTTGTCTAAGATTTTGGCACGAAAGTTGTAGACCTTTGAATTATCTTTCCATGGCCACCGAGATCAGGTAAATCATCACTTTTGCAAAATGGCTAGACTGCTCCGTAAATCATCACTTTTGCAAGTCACGCTAAAACGCCTCTCAATTCTTCGTCCGAACTCCGAATCCACTTCCGTCTTCACCCAATTACTCTTCATTCAGAGATCTATAACCAATGTCTTCACTCCAATTTTCACCTTCGGGACCAAATGACACAAAAAATAATACAAAGCACAAACAAAGTACCAAAGCATAAAAACGTACAAAAACACTATAAAACTAAGGTCAAAGACTAACAAAAGACCGCTAAAAAGGACCAAATGAGACGTTAGAATATTGTCTCATCAAAATTCCCAAACCGAACCTTTGCTCGTCCTCGAGCAAACACACAACCTAAACAAACTAGACTCAAGACCCAAAATAAAAACAAACCAAAGAGTCGAACTTCCAAGTGACCGAATCTACCATTGAAAACAATAAATTCACAAGATGCAAAAGTTTTGCAATCAACTAACCTTGGTAGAATAGTGCAAAGAAAATCAAACAAGAATGTTTCTCAAGTAGATAACACTTAAGTCTACCTCACTGAGCCCACACAAATGAATCATATGCAACTAACTCTAACACTCCTGGAAGTGTCCAGTATGGGTAAACACTCAAGAATATAAAGATAAAGGAAGGTGACTTTCGTCACAAAATGCCTCAAATACCTCATGCATTGTACTCAATCTGTTAAGTCAGAAGAGACTTTTTTCACAGCTCTATAAACAAATAGCAAAGGACATGTAAGGGCAACGATTCTCTCTCTCTTTTTCTCTTTTTTCACTTCTTTTTCCGCATACTTCTTTTTTGCAGTCTTATAATTGACCCATATGCTTATTTTTTTGGACTCTCAATGTTTTTGGTAGTGTCTATTTTACCGAAAGTCCGCACTTTCGTGAGTGCTGGTTTGGTATACACGCCATCAACCCGCACGGACATATGGCTTTTTAGGACCACGCCGGTGTCTGGGTAGTATCTGAAACATGCCCAACACGACTAACGGTGACATAAATGCCATAGATACACTCCGAGACTTATTTCAATATTATTTTTTCTAAGATAGAATAAAGCCACAAAAAAGTCAAACAAATACATCACACATTAACTTCTTCCCAAAACCTGTTCTTTGAACAGTTTAGTACAAGCAAATAAGAATGAAAATCATGCCGTTCGTCATACTTAACTTACACAAAGTACACATGAGAATGATGAGGCGCAAACAAGGGAGTTTGCACTTCCCGAGGTAAATCACATAGGTGCCGGTACAATATTTTTTCATTGGCTATGCTTCTCACAGCTTTTTTGGACCAAGGAGCTACACAAACTTATTATTTACAAGAGAAACATACTTATAATATTTTAAATCCACTAAACTACTTCCAGTTAAATATCATACAAAACATAAGCAGCAAGCAAATTTATCATCTGCAATAGACATTCGACATGGAAGAAAAACTCAGACTCACGAAAGATTCTAGAAACAGAAGTAAAATAGCAGGAAACAATGTACGAGACAACATAAGCTCATGATACAGTCGACAACACGACAACATTCCCAAACTAACACAATTGCTAGTCCCTAGCAATGAATAGTGTAAGAGAAAACGACTGTATAGAATGACTAACCATAGTGATGTCTCCGAAGGTGGAATAAAGCTGATCTACAAGTGCCTCCACCGAAGCGTTGCTCCCAGAAATCCTGCTGTGCCTTCCATAGTGTGGCCTGCTGCTCCAAGCACTCAATCTCACGTTGCTCTGTAGCATCTACTCTCCTTTCTCGCTCCTCCTGCTGCTGGTACCTGTATTCTGCTAGACATGTTGTCTGCAAAAACGATGTAAGAGATAGTAATATGGGAGAAGAGTAAGATTACTACTTCCCCAAACCAAAACAAGATCATCAGTCAGAAGCAGGGGAATACGTAAATATCCCCAAACCAATTCAATACTCCACATCAAAAATCGATTCAATGCAGCTAAGATCACAATCATAAGAAAGGTCATAAGCAATGCAAAATAGGTACAATGTGGCATAATTTCGAGTGGGGTGCAATTGAACAATCAAACAAGTGAATCCAAAAGCATGAAGCAATCAAACATATAGTATCATGCAATCAACCCTCAAGAGTAAATAATTAGGAACTCACGACTATCAACCAAGTAAATCAAGTAAAACTCAAAATTAATGGAAGAAAGAAGTTTTCAAGCCAAAGTACCTTTAAATCGCAAAAGAGTGGTGTAAGAAACTTGAAATTGGGGAAATAATAAAAAGGATGAGAAGAAGAAAAGAGCAGGGTTTTTTTATTTTATTTTTTTTATTTTATTTTTTATATTTACTCTCGCCGCGGCGAAGAGAAGGCTTGCCGCGGCGAGTTTTCTTTATTGCAGATATATATACAGCCGCAGGTTCTCGCCGCGGCGAAGAATAAATCTCGCCGCCACGGAAACTTACGAGACAAACACTAGAAAAAAAACAGACTCTCACCGTGGCGAAGCAAATTCATTGGATTATGTGGAGAAAAGATTGTTTACGTACTCTTCCAGCTGTTCTGCCCGAACCCTTTTGATTAGATCATTTAGAAATTTAGCCAAAGACATAATGTTCATTCTTCTGAGTCTTTGCCATATTTTGTAGCCTTTGATCATATCAGGGAGAGAATTTCTCATGAACAGATCTAGAAGCCCTTCATTAGTGATCGTTGCCTTTTTAGGATTCTCGGAAGGGATCTTTGATTGAGCCTGAAAGACAAGTTAGGTTTTGATCAGATACCAAAAACTTTGTTAAGAATATGAGTTTTTAGAAGATTCAAGTTTCTGAGTTACCTGTGTCACAACAACAGGCTCATCTTTCTGAATCTTTGAGGCATCAGTATCATCAGATTCTTTAATTTTAGAAGGAGCCTTGGAGGCTTCCTTTTCTTCTTTGTCTTTCTGAGCCTGAGAATTAGAATAGATATTTAACTTAGAATGTTTTGAAAGGAAGATGCTTCTTAATGTATTGAGAATGAGTGTGAAGTACCTCTGCAGAAAGAGGCTCAGACACTTGCTTCTCAGAATCTTTGGGACTCTCTGGCATCTTTTCTGATGTTGGATTTGAAGCCTCATCAAATTTCTCTGCTTGAGGGCAGCCTCAGCAACATCTACTTCTTCATGAGCCTGAAAGTTGAGTTTGTTAAATACTTTTGAAGAGATGTTTTTCAGAGAATTGAACATGTTATAGATCTTTCTGATGACTACCTTCTCAGTAGAAGGCTCATGTTCAAGTTTATCAGAGTCTTTAACAGAATCTTCGTTCTCCTTTGGTGAATTTGGCTTTTCACCATCTCTTTTCTCAGTTTGAGCCTATAAGAAAGAAGCATGGATAGTGAGTGCTATGATAAGAATCATAAATTGAAAAGTTAGCTTCAGAAAACCATTTCACCTGTTAGACAGGCTCGGATTCCATTGGCTTAGAGGTTGAAGCAACCTCCTTCTCAGTTTCTGAGGTAAGCTTTTCAGCTACCTCTGGGATTCTTGTTCCTTGAATGGCCTGTAATGAAGATAAGCGTCATTTAGTTACAAGAAGACATACACAGAAACTTTTTCACATGTAGAGAATTAAACCATTCATATACCTGAGCAATGTCAGACTGAGTGGTTTCTGGAATATGTGGTGGGTCTGTGAGTTGTTCGAGTTGTTCCATAACTATATCCTCAAGGAAGGTTTCAAGCACTTCGAGCCATTCCACTGAGTGAACTATCCCTTGATTTTCTTGGAATACTTCGTCCACTATAGTGTTGTGTTCCGCAACACCATCTTTCTGACGCATCTCTACAGCTCTTACTACAGTTTCTTCTTTCAGAAATGTAGAGCTTTGTGGTCGTTGCGGTTGTTGTTCTTGTGGAGATCTAGATTTTGATTGGGATGCATCATCAGGGTTATTAAGTTGTATATCCCCAACAACCTTTGCTATAGTAGCATCAACATCCACTAAAGGACCGTCGAAAATGTTTTTCAGAGAGATTAGTCCTTGTATAGTATTTTCTCCGCATCTGGTTGCTATTTCATCAACCATTGATGCCGGAGTATATCCAGCAATCACATCCTCTTCCGAGGAGGAGCCCATGTGTAGGTCTGCTAGTTCCGTAGCAGTGGTCTCCTTGGTTTCATCTACCCTCTTGTCAGCAAGAGTGGTATCTCCATCAGCAGGAGATGTGGTCTGTGTATGGACTGAGGTTTCTTCAGCAACATGTGAAGCAACTTGTTCAGAGAGAATTGTTTGTTCACTGCTCTCTGTGGCGTTAGTCTTCTTTTTGCCTTCAGTGCTACGTCTCTTCGAGGGCATTAATGGTGCTTCAGAGACTCCATCTGATGCCCTTTTCTTTTGTCTATTATCAAAATTAAGTCTACACATGAAATTAACGTATGCAACTTGCAATTTTTCTTTTAGCACTACACCAAAGTGCTCCAAAATGTAACAGATCTTCAGACCGAAAGAGATTTTCATCAGAGGTTCAGCATGACCTCGGATGATTGTGGCTTCAAAGGACTTGATGTTGTCGGTGAACTTCTTCAAGATATACCTCCCCCAATTGGAGGGAGTTGTCCTTCCGCTCAAGTTGTACATATGGGCAGGAGTACCCCATATCTCTGGAGACACCTTGTCAGCCCCTCCGTTGCTGCACTCAAAACATCTGTTCAAGATCAGGGCAAGCCAGTTCTAGGGTTCAGTGACATGTTGTCTGCACATGTTCACACTATCGAATGTTTCAGGAACATCCACGTTGTCCTCATTTTATGGAGATATGTTATTTAAATAGAAGTCATCAATGGCCTCCTTGGACACGTCTATCTGATGTTAACCCCCAGAGTTTGGATGTCCAAACAATTGACAGAAGGTTTCTTCGTCAAGACATATCTCTATGTCTTGAACCTTCGAAGTAATTGACACCCTTTCGGAGCCAATCTCGATTTTCACTGCGGAATTATTGCAGAATTCCAAAACACCCATATAGGATGTGAAAGAGGGTTTCACATAACAGAACTGCTTGATTCCTACTTTTTCAAGTAGTCAAGCCCTCTTCTCGCTTCTACTTGGTTGAGTGAAGCTCCAAGTAGGTATTCATCAACTAGTACTCCTCCCCAGGGTACCTTGAGTCTGGTATTCCACATACTTGGATTGAAAAATCCAGTTACCATCTTTTCCTTAATGGTAAGGGTTTGCTTTGCAACAGTACCAGAAGATGAGACTTGGGATTTCGATGCTGCTCTTTTGGGTGCCATGTCTTTAGTTATATAGAAATAGGGAATAGAGGGATGAGAATCGTAGTCGGAATCGACAAGGATTTCTTTGTAGAAATTCTTAGCAGAGATTTAGACGGATTAGAGAGTTTTTGCAGAGAAGATTAGGAATGTTTTTGCTATTTACGTGCAAGTGAATTGTGGGATTAGGCAAAAGTGTTTTTCTTTGCCAAAACCGCCTTTATATATCAATGCAAGTACATGCAATACAGTTGAATTTTGTATGTATATTACTCGCAGTTCTGCACATGCGTGGTGAAAAGGCATTATTGCATTTAATGCAAGTGGGATCAGTTACTTGGTTACTGTGCGAGTGGGCTATTGTGGACGCATCTCGGTCGTTGAATTATAAGCTTTTCTACTGAAGGGTTGAGATTGAGTCTCAAATCAATGATATCAATCAACACATGTAATTGTGCCCATTAATGTAATTTGTCACAACTCACCTAAGTGTCTTTCTACTTCTCAAAAACCTGTAACTAGTGGACAAAACTGGATTCAGAGATCATTAATAGATCATCCAGTACTTGTTTGAAATAGTTCACAAGAAAGGAAATTTTCAACACAAAAGAGATATTTGACTTCTTATAGGAATTGTCTTTTTGGTCAAAGTATTCTTTGTGTGTTCCCCCTGACTTAGATGTCTCATGGTTTCTGAATACCCGTTTCAGAGACCTCTACTAATTGCCTTTTTTCCACAATGCCTTAGGTAATTGAATACATGTTTCATGTATCTTTCTGAAATAGCAAATTGTCAAAGTTTCTGACAACTGAGTTCCTGTCTTAGTAGTTTCTTCCTTTTCTTATATATCTCTCAAAAACCTGTAGACTCTTTTACTGGTTACATGAGTTCCCGTCTCAGAAACCAATTAGCACCCTTGGAGCCTTTATTTGACTTATCAATAGAAAGTCTCATGGAGTGGCAGGTTCTTCATCAATTTCATAGTGATTTCCTTCCTGTTTTGCAATCATGATTACTTTCCTTACATCATTGTCAACCAATTTGCATAGGTTTGACTTGATCTTTACTAAGTACCCTTGGTCTGCCAATTGACTCATGGTTAGGAGATTATGTTTCAATCCATCCACATGTAGTACTTCAGTGATTGTAAGAGCTCCGAGTTTCAGATCGCCAAAAGCTATGGTTGGATTTTTATCTCCTCCAGCAAATCTAATAATTGGTCCTTTATCACATACTCTATAGTTAACCAGATTTTCTTGTCTCCTGTCATGTGCTTCCCACATCCACTATCAAGATGCCACTTCGGGTTCTTCTTTAGAGTGTTATGCACAAAACAGGAAACAAGGAGTTAGGCTCTCATTCCAACAATGGAACCTTCTGAACTAAAGAATATCCCTGTAGGAATCCATTTCTAAATGAACTTCCTTGGGGCATTCTTTTGTCTTACTTGAACATAAGGAGGAATTTTAGGTAAACGACTAGTGTCACTTTCATTTAAAACTATTTTCCTTCTTGGAGTGTTCCTTGGTGCTCCTTTTAATGCTTTCAGATACTTTTCAGGTTGCTGAGTCGACTTTTCAGCAAACTCGGCTTTCCTTCTCAGATTCCTTCGTGCCCTGGCATTCAGAATGGTCGTAGCCTGTTCTTTCTTCCACTTCTGATGATTGCGACGCGCAATCCTGGCATCCATCCATCGTTCTTGCTCTTAGGTAAGAGTGTACTTCAGTGAGAGTGTCACTTGCTTTGGCATAGGATTGGAAAGATAATCCATTCTTCCTTAGTTCCTCATTCTCAGAAATAATGTTTTCACACTTCTAATGGAGTAACTCCATAGCCTCAGAATTCAACTTTCTGGTCTCATCTATCTGAGCCTTTAGCAATGCATTTTCTGCATCCTTGGTGTCAGAAAGTCGTCGTAAAGGTGAACACTCGCTTTCCAGAGGCTCTTTTTTTGTTTCAAAAATTTTGGTTCTAGATCGAGCAATCATGAATTCTCTTTCATAAAGATCCAACTGCCTTATGAGATGTTCTAGATCCTTCATTCCATACTCATCACTATCATAATTAATGAATCGTGAAATGTTGGTTACCTCATCATCCGCCAGAAGACATGGCTCAAGGTTGGAGTAATCTGGGTACATTCATTCTTCTTTTGACCAAAGTCAAATACTTCGTGAGTGTAGGCACATAATTCTGGTGACGGTAGCTTCGACACATCAGAATTGTCATCGTCAGAATCTGAATCAAGATCAAGTGCATCCAGTTGGATTTCGATCTTCTTTCTTTCTTCATAAAACATAGCTCTCCTTTTTGTCACCTGTCTTGAGCTTGTTTAGAACAGGACAGTCCCGTTTGAAATGACCAGGTTTCTGACAATAGAAACATATATCATTTCCGATTTTTGTAACCTCAATACATGATGCTTTCTGACCAGGTTTATTCAGAGAGTTGGTCAATTGCATATTCTTGTACTGGTGATAGTTTGGGCCTAGATGCTTTTTCAGCTTCTCTTTGGCTTTTCTTCTCTCAATCTCCTGTCTAACGTATGATATGCTCAAATTACTACTTAGAAAACAAGTAGAAAGCAGTTGCTGTAAATAGACAATGCTAAGGCCTTCTCCAGTAGAGTCCCAAACCGAGTCCCAAATCGGTTAGGGACTCTGGCTCAGACTCCAGCAGAGTCTGAGCGCGAGGCCCAACGCTGGAGTGATGGGCCTCGCCCCAAATTTTGGGGCGAGGCCCAGTGCTCCAGCGCTGGGCATTTGCCTTTTTTATTTTTTTTTGTTTTTCATTTCTTTTCTTGTTTTCTTCCCTCGTTTCTTGTTTTCTTTCCTCTTTTCTTGTTTTCTTTCTTTTCTTTCCTCATTTCTTGTTTCCTTTCCTCTTTTCTTGTTTTCTTTCCTCTTTTCTACTTTTATCTTTTTTATTATTTTTCATTTTTCTTGAATATTCCATATGATAATAATTATATGTAGCAATAGAAATATACTTATACATTACTTCTCAAATTTAAAATAAATATTTTTTGAATTTAAAATCACACTTGTAGAGTGTAGTATTTTAATTGTTGTAATATTCATTTTCAATTATTATAATTTTCAATTTCAAGTATTGTAATTTTCAATTTCAAATATTGTAGTTTTTTTAAGTAATGTAATTTTTATTTTCAATTAATACATTTTAAAAAAATTAATGTGATTTTGTTATAATTAATTAACGATATTTTAATAAATTCAAGAATAAAGTTTAAGAGGAAATGATAAAAGAAAATGAAATGAAAAATCATGTTTGAAAGAAATGTGAAAAGAAAATAATTTTTGTGCCTCACTGTTGGAGTAGAGAATTGTAGAGAGTTGCAAAGTGAGTTGCAGTAAGTGGAATGCTGACGTGGCAGAGATTTTGGGACTGAGTGAGTTGCAACTGCTAGAGATGGCCTAACCATGTGATCGTTCGCTAAGGAATCAATTAGGCTATCGCAACGATTGAAAACAAACAGTTACTTCCAAAACAATATTGATTTGTTTGAATTCGAGTACTTCTTAAAACTAGAAAACGGAAATTAAAAATGTAGTTGGTTGTAAGAATGAGGTAGGAGGAACACAGTAGTTACGATCAAGCAATGCTAATTCGCTCTAGGGGTACGTTCATACTGTCACACGGTCGGTGTACAGAAAACTATCAATTCAACCTTTACCAAACGAGTTTGAAGGTATTTGAACTAGAGTAATCGTGGGTCATCAATCCACGATCCTTAACCAAAACGTTTTAGAGAATGATTGAACGAGAGTATTGAATTGAAGGGTTTTTACGAAGATCTTTGAACCAGCCAAACCTATATGAACGATTTCGAACCCTAGAAGCGAATACTCAAAGCTATCACGCAACTACCATGTTCGGAGTGATTTAGCTACTCATAATCGAAGCAAGGATGAAAGAATACAAGATATTGCCCATGTTTAATATAAACAGAATTATAATCGCATGCAAGCTCAAACAATTCAAGAAACAGAGTAAGAACGAATTGAATAAGATAAAACAATAGAGATTTACCTCAGTAACCAGGGATTCAATATCAATCCTTCGATGAATAATCAAAATCAAACTCTAAGTTGTTATCAATGTCAAAGTATGGATGTGTGGAGCTTTTTCTATCAACTAGGTTTAGATCTAGGCCAAAGTGTGTTTTTTTCACAATAGAATGAATATTCCCAGTAATTGTGTCTTTTTCTAACTAATAGAAAGGAGAAAAACTAAGTCTGGGCGAATTAGGAAACAAAACGCAGAAAAACGGCGAAAAGAAGAAACTGGCGTCGCTAGTTTGAAAACTGGCGTCGACAGTAATCAAAACTGGCGACACCAGTTTGGTCTGCAGACAAAACAGAGAGTTACTGGCATAAGCCAGTTTGATAACTGGCGTTGCCAGTTCTTCCAAATTGACTACTTTGCCCTTTCTGCTCCGTTTTGCTCCTTTTGGTCCTTTTAACTTCGATTCTTGGCATTTTGGGCTTCCCGCTCCATTTCTAGCATCCATACGAAGCATTGGAACTCCATATCTTGTAGATGCATGTAAAATAACCATTTTGCCTTCAATTAGCGCGATTTAGCCAAATACTTGCAAAATACACAAAGAACAAAACAAGTAAAAAGACTCTAGGAAAACTACTAAAACTATACTTAAGGATAACAAAAAGACGGTAAAAAAGCCAAATGAGATGGTATAAAACCGACTCATCAAACTTCCCAAACCGAACCCTTGCTTGTGCTCAAGAAATAGACTCTCTAAAAATCCTAGAAAAATAAAAAACACATAGACACAAAATAAAGTCTAGCTCCCAAGCTACCGAGTCTACGATTGCACATAATAAGCCCAAGAAATGCAGAAGCTTTGACATCATACTGACATTCACAGAATAACATGCGCATGTTCAAAAAGTTCGTTTCCAAAGTATATAGAACTTAAGTCTAACACAGCAGTCCCTCACAAGTGGATCCTATGCATCTATTCCCCCACACTCCTACAAGTGTCTAGTAGGGGCAATGTACTCAATCAGTTAAGTCGGGAGGGACTTTTTCATAGCTCTGTAACAACCAGCAGTAGACTCATAAAAAGGCAGTCGTTCTCTCTTTTTTCAATATATATATTTTATTCTTTTTTTTTTTTTTTGCATACTCTTTTTTGCAGTCTTATATATGACCCATATGCTTATATATTTTTGTTGTCTCAATTTTTTGGTAGTGTCTATTTTATAGAAAGTCTGCACTTTTGCGCGTGCTGGTTTGGTGTACACGCCATCAACCCTCACAGACATATAGCTTTTAAAGGCCACGCCGGTATATAGGTAGTATCTGAAACGTGCCCAACACGACTAACGGTGGTAACTAGTACCATAGATCCACTCCGAGACTTATTTTATTTGTTTGAGAGAACGAAAAACCTGAACACAGTCTTTGTCAATACAAGTAGGGGCAATACACCTCCTCCCCAAACCTGTTCTTGGAACGGGTTCGACATAAGCAAATAAGAATGTAAACCATGCAGTTCGTCAAACTTAACTTACACAGAGTACACATGAGAATGATGAGGCGCAAACAAGGGAGTTTGCACTTCCCGAATTAAATCACACAGGCGCCGGTACAATATTTTTTCATCGGCTACGGTTTACTCATAGGCTTTTTGGACTAGAAAATTAGAACAGACTTTCTATTTACAACATAAACGAACTTAGCAAACTTAAACATGCAAACTGCTAATAGTCAAGGATCAGTCAAAGAAAAAGCATTAAACAAGTTTAGTACATGCAATAGACTTGGGAGACAGGCTTAGACTCAACAGACTGAACAAGAAAAACAAAGCAAAGTACGAAATACAGTGAAAGAAACACATCCGAAAACATGCATGTAAGAAGCCCAAGGCAAATCAAAACTCGAAACACCCCTCCCCAAACCTGAACTCGTGCTCGCCCTCAAGCAAACGAGTGAAAAGAGAAAAAGTAGAGAGTTGATAAGACAGAGGCTTCCCTGGTTGAAGGTTTCCAAGATGCAGAGAAGGTTGAGGTGATGACCTGATACTCAAGAAGAACGTTCGAAAACAAAGAACCGAGCTAGCAGGCGAAAAGGAGGGTTTTAAAAAGAAAGGAACTGGCGTCGCCAGTTTCCTAACTGGCGTACGCCAGTTAGTTTCCGTTAGTCGACTGGTGTCGCCAGTTTGTCCTAACTGGCGTACGCCAGTTAGTTTCTGTTAGCCAACTGGCGTTGGCTAGTTAGTAAACTAGCGTCGCCTGTTTACTGCGTTCAAAATACACTAAATGTAAAAACAATAACTATGCTAACTTACCGGCCAGTACTTGTTCCAGTGCGACCTACATGTGTACCTGTAAAGTCATGTACGAGACTCACCAAGAACAATCTCTTCCCCCGGTCGCTCTTTAAATCCTTCCGGATATGGCATCACCCGTTGTCCATTGACCTTGAAGGTGGATCAATCACTTATGTTCAAGAGTTCGACAGCACCATGTGGGGCCACTTGAACGATTTCGTACGGTCCATCCCATCGAGAGCGCAGCTTACCTGGAAACAGTTTAAGGCGAGAGTTGAAGAGTAAAACTTTCATCCCTCGGGTCAAATCCTTACGAATTATTCCTTTATCGTGATACTCCTTAGTCTTGGCCTTATATATCTTAGTATTCTCGAAAGCAGTGTTCCAGAGTTCTGAGAGCTGCAGTATACGCTCTTTGCCAGCTGCATCCAAATCGAGGTTCAGGACCTTAATTGCCCATTTTGCCCTGTGCTCAAGCTCTACCGGTAGGTGGCAAGCTTTCCCATAGACTAGCCTCTAAGGTGTGGTCCCTATAACAGTCTTGTAGCTTGTGCGGTATGCCCACAAGGCGTCGTTGAGCTTGTACGACCAGTCTTCCCGGTTAGGCTTCACCACCTCTCAAGTATACTATTAATCTTCCGGTTACTAACCTCTACCTGGCCCAAGTCTGGGGGTGATATGCTGTAGCAACCCAATGATTCAATCGATTCTTTGTTAACAGATTCGCAAAGGACTGGTTGATGAAGTGGGAGCCACCATCACTGATTACTACCCTGGGGGTGCCAAACCTGGAAAGAATATTCTCAGCAAGAAAAGAGACAACAACTTTGGAATCATTAGTCTTGGTTGGAATTGCTTCCACCCACTTGGTCACATAATTGACAACAACCAGTATATATTCAAAGCCATTACTCTTGGGGAAGGGTCCATAAAGTCGATGCCCCACACGTCAAAGGGTTCAACAACAAGATTACTGGTGAGGGGCATCTCATTCCGCTTTCTTATATTGCCACTTCGTTGATAGGCATCACAGCTGATACAGAATTTATGAGCATCTTTAAAACGAGAGGTCCATAAAAAACCTGATTGAAGAACCTTCAAGGCGGTTTTCTTCCCGCTATAGTGCCCACCACACTGCATGGAGTGGCAGAATGCGAGTATGCCTCCAATCTCATCTTTCGGTACACAGGGCCGCATCACGCCATCATTGCCTAGCTTGAACAAGTATGGATCATCCCAGAAGTAGCTCCTGCAGCGAATAGCGAAATTCTTCTTTTTCTGTGAAGTCATGTTAGCAGCAAACAATCCTGTGGCCTTAAAATTAACAATGTCGGCAAACCAGGGTTCTAGACAAATAGAGAATAAATGCTCATCAGGATGGGGGGAGATGGGGCGATGGCGCCAGGATTAATCCTGGATAGGTAGTCTGCCACTAAGTTATCTTTGCCACACTTGTCAACTATCTCACAGTCAAACTCTTGCAGCATCAGGACCCAGCGAATAAGGCGAGGCTTAGAATCGCTTTTGGCTATAAGGTGGCGAATTGCTGCATGGTCGGTATGCACTATTACCTTGAATCCCTTCAAATACGACCTGAATTTATCCAGGGTGAATACGATAGCCAGGAATTCTTTCTCAGTGGTAGTGTAATTGACCTGTGCACCATTTAGAGTTTTGCTGGCATAGTAAATCACATGGAAATGCCTATCGACTCTTTGTCCTAGAACAACACCTATAGCGTAGTCAGAAGCATCGCACATAATCTCGAAATGGAATGACGAATCAGGTGCCCTCATAATAGGGGCGGAAACAAGTTTTTCTTTCAAGATATTAAAGGCTTCCATGCACCTATCATCGAAAACAAAAGGCACATCTTTCACCAGCAAGTTACTAAGGCACTTAGCAATTTTTGAGAAATCCTGGGTGAACCTCCTATGGAATCCCACATGTCATAGAAAACATTGTAACTCTTTCACACTAGTGGGTTAGGGAAGTTTCACTATAACATCAAGTTTAGCTCTATCTACCTCAATCCCCCACTTAGAAACCACATGCCCTAGAACAATACCCTCTCGCACCATAAAGTGACTTTTTCCCAAACTAAGGGTCAGATTACATTCTATGCAACGTTTCAAGACTTTATCAAGCTTACCAAGGCAGTCGGTGAACGAGCCACCAAAGAGAGAGAAGTCATCCATAAATACCTCAATGAAATCTTGCACCATGTCAGAGAAGATAGAGAGCATGCACCTTTGGAAAGTTGTCGGAGCGTTGCAAAAGCCTAAAGGCAACCTGCGATAGGTGAAGGTGCTGTATGGGCACGTGAAGGTGGTCTTCTCTTGTTCCTCCTGCGCTATGGGAATCTGATAGAAACCTGAAAGACCATCCAAAAAACAATAGAACTCGCGCCCCGCAAGGCGGTTTAGCATCTCATCAATAAAGGGCAGGGGGAAGTGGTCCTTCTTAGTGGCAGTATTCAATCTCCTATAACCTATGCATACACGCCACCCTGTGGTTTTTGTAACAGGAACCTCTATCCCTTTCTCATTGGTCTCAACAGTTACTCCAGACTTTTTCGGGACAACATGCACATGGCTTACCCATCGACTGTCAGCTATAGGGTAGATCATATCATGTTCTAACAGCTTAAGTACCTCGGTTTTAACTACGTCTTGCATGACAGGGTTAAGCCTACGCTGGGGTTGCCTCACAGGTTTGGCGTCATCTTCAAGACTAATCCTATGGGTGCATCTAGTCGCACTAATGCCCTTGATGTCACCGACCCCCCACCCTATGGCTTCGGAGTTCTCTCTCAAAAGCTCTACTAGACTATTCCCTTCTTCCTATTGCAATTTCGAAGAGATTATCACAGGCTTAGTTTTGTTTTCTCCCAGGAAAGCGTATTTAAGATGGGACTGGAGCTCCTTAAGGTCGGGTTTTGGGGGTTCGATTTCCCTGGTGTTTCCACCAAGGGGATGGATTTCCTTACCAGGGTCGACTTCAGCCGAGTCAAGCATGCAGACTATCTCACTACTGTCCTCACAAAGCATATCCTAATCAGAACTAAGGGTTAGGGCTGCTTCTAGCTTATCATCAGTTAATGTTGCTAGGTAACAAGCATGCACACAATTATCGATAATATCATCAAACTCAGCATTTACTTCAGAAATCAGATTACATTCTTTCACTGAATAGGTGTCAGAATTACCTGCCGGTCGTGTTGCATCCTTTGTGATCTTTTTGCCACCAATTTCCATGGCAATCTTTCCTTCTGCCTCATCGACCTGCAGCTTCACCGTTTTCATAAATGGTCTTCCCAAAAGGATCACATGGTCCTTACTACTAGTGCTGGCTCCACCGGGGGGTAGTACCACGAAATCTACTGGAGCCAGGAAGGTGTCTACTCTAACCAGTGCATCACGAAGAGTATGGGTGATAAGGTTGATGCTGGCTTCCAGATTGAGCATTCCTTTTTCTATCTTCCCATTTTCCATCTGTATATCAATAACAAAGGTCCCCGGATCTTGTTGTTTCACTGGTAAGCCAACCACTGAATTAGTTGTTTCTAGTTGAACTAGCTTTTCGTTGGCTAAATACCTCCTCTTACTTGCATTGAGATCCTTGAAGAACTTAGTGTAGGAGGGGACATTATGAATGAGGTCAAGGAGTGGGAGGTTCACATTCACCTTTGAGAACAAAGCACATTGATGTTAGACACCACTTCATTAGAGATCATGTTGAAAAAGGCAATGTAGATATACTCAAAATTGGTACTGAAGACCAACTTGCGGATATCTTTACAAACCTTTTGCAAGAAAGCAGGTTCTTAACCTTGAGACATAGTCTTGGGTTAATGGAGCTACCAAAGGAACTGAAAAGTTCCAATATCTGAGACGGAAACTGAGAAAGGAGAAAGAAATCTGGAACATGCATCTAGACATTCAAGACAAAAAGGTATCTGAGACGGGAACTCATATACTAAAAGGAGCTAAAAGTGTGAGTGAGACAGGAACCCAGCATGATTGAGAAGGGAAAAGAAGAGATAAGATATCTGGAATAGGAATCCAGAATATCAAAGACAAAAGGTGAAACACATAGCAAAAAGTATCTGAGACGGGTACTCAGACATCAAAGGTTGAAGGGCAAAATGGCTATTTGAAGATTTCTGAGGCAGGTACTCAGATATCTAGATCACCTAGTGAGGGGAACACAAAAGAGAAATGTGGTACAACTGTATTCAGTCAACTACATCTCTGGTGTTTTGTATCTTTCCATTTATATGTTAAGTTACACACAGTCTCTGAACTGACTACATAAGTCCAAAGACTGTCCCATAGTCACATAAAAGAGATGTGATTCAGAAAGCCTTACGCCAAATTTCATTAATTGGGCACAATTACTATTACTGATTGTGATCATTGCTGAAGAAGAAATCGTGACCCTTGATGAAATGGGCATTTGATCTTAACAGACGAGATCAATTCTCAGTAAAATAGTGGACTGTAAAAACACAGACGTGGCCCACTAAGCATTTAATGCAAAATGAATTTTACCCATGCCTATCTGCATTTGCACAGATACATATGTACAAAATCAATTTGTATGTATATGTCTGTTAAAATTAAAATGCTATATATATAGGATTTTGGCAAAAGAAATCACTTTCGCCTAATCCAACATTCACACTTACACAGAAATAGCAAAAGCCTTTCAAAGTTTTCTGCAAATCTCTGTTCTTCGCTTAGTTATTCTGCAAAGAATCACTAAACTCACACCTTAATCTCTTTCTGACTTTCAAAAACTTTCATTATTTAAAGAGATGGCTCCAAAACGTGCTTCTAACCAGAAATCCCAAGCTACTACCTCTGGTACTGCTGAAAAGCAAGCACCAGTGTTGGTTGTAACAAACAATCGGTTGATTGGAGAGTTCAAACCTGATCATTGGACTTCAAATCACAGGATGATTTGGGGTGGTGCTATGATTGAGGAATACCTCGTTGCTGCAGTTGAAAACCAAGCTGATATGAAGTTGATTCTTGGTATGCTTGAAAAGGCACAAATCAAGGGTTTCCTATCTGCTATCCCTAGTGGAGTTTCTTCACTGGATGTGTTGGAATTTTACAAAAATTCCACAATTATTTCCAAAGTCCCTGAAGGCAATGACTCAGTGTCTATCAAGACTAAAGTCCAAGGACAGGAAATCCTATTGGACGAAATAGCTTTATGTGAGCTGTTTAAACTTCAAAATCTTGGAAAGGATTTTGAAATTGACACCAAGGATGATGATCTCCTTGAGGGTGTCAAAAAGCTCTACAGTGATGTGTGTGATCTTGACAAGCCAGACACACCCATAGACTTTAAACTTGTTAACATAAGGACCAGACATCTGTTGGTCAACTAGGATGTGTGGCATGTATCCTACACAGATGCTTTGATGGTCTACAAGGAGGAGCTAACCAGATAAGCCAAGAACGCTGGATGATGATGTTCTTGTTAAATCAACAAAACAAAAGGCTAGAAAACCCTTTAATTGAGGGAAGTACGCCTTCATAAAATTCGTGAAGAAGATACAAGGCTTTGAGCCTAAAATCGTTAAGGGCCTTGCTGAGCCAAAAGCCACAGTAAACTATGGATTGAAGATATGCTACTTACTGGAGTGTCTTGGCATTGAGCTCAGAGAGACGGCGTACATTGCCAACAGTAACCTACTCTACAAATATGCGTATACAAACATGATAAAAAAGGTTATTGCATCTCAGAAAGGTTCAAAGAAACGAAAGACTGATGAGGTATCTGAGGGTTCCATTGTGACCAAAAAGTCTGCTGGCAAATCAGAAGGCATACCCATTGAGGATGTCGACTCTCAGATATCTGCTGCCACTGCTGATGAACTCATCAATGCTGCTAAGACCACAGCTGATGAACTCATCAATGCTGCTGAATCCCATCCTGATGAATTCATCAATGCTGATAAAAGCAGTGAGAAACATCAAACACTCTCTGCAGAAGCAGCAGGAATTGTTGATAATTCAGTCCCAGATTTCGATAAGGAATCTGAAGATGAGGGGGAAGCCATAATCCCCATGGTTGCTTAAAGAGCAACAAGTGCAGAGGTTTCTGATAAGGCAACTAGTTCAAAGGTTGCTGAAGAAGCAACTGTGTCCAAGGTCACTGGACAAAACACATCATCAGAGCAAGTAACACTTAAGCATATTGAAGATGCTCTGATGAGTGGCAACTTAGTGTTGTAGGATACTGCCATTGCCTCAACACTTAAAAATCTGTTTCAAGTAGATCTGGATAGGCACCATACAGCATAACCTTCTTCATCCAGATCAAAATCACCACACCAACCACAACAGCCAATAGTGGATGTTGTTGATATGATACTTGAGTTACAGCATGAGATACCAGCATCTTTCATTGCTGAAGAAAATCCTGTAAATGAGCAGGTTGCCTAACTCAATGAGAGGGATCAAACTGAGGCATCTGCTCAGAATGATCGACCAGGGGAGGCAACTGAGTTGTACACTCAGGAAAGGTCCGAATTACATCAAACTTTCAACAAAGAAGTGGTCCAAGAACAACAAGACCAACGCATGGAAACTTCACAAGTTCCAGAGACCAGTTAGCCTGACAAAGCTCAGGTAGCTGAATGGTTTAACTATTTACATGTGATAACTTATGCTTAAATCTTGTTACTTATTAAAATATCTTTGTTACAGGCTGAATTAGAAACACAAGAACAAGAGGAAGCCGGAAAGCTTGCCTCAGAGACTGAGAAGGAGGCCACCACAACCTCATCTCTTAAGGAATCTGAGCCTGTGCTACAGGTGATAGAGAGTTCCTTAAGATATAACTTTTCAGATATCTATTGTATACACTTGACTAACTAAGTGTTTGTTTCTAATAGGCTCCAACTGAGAAGAAAAATGATGAGGCTGAGAAGCCTAGCTCATCAGAGAATCAACCAGAGACTCACAAAGTCTCTGAGGAACAAGTATCTGAGCTTTCTATTGAGAAGGTATATATCTCAGATATCTATATTCTTCACAATGTTACTCTGATCATCTCTCTAAAAAAAAAAAAGTAACACTTTCTACTCATAGGCTCAAACAGAAGTAGAAGTTGCTGGAGAATTGCCCACTCAATCCCCTCAACCAATGGAAATTGATGAGGCCACCAAGCCTTCATCACCAGAGAGAATACCAGAAACTGCACAAGTTTCTGAGAGACAAGTGTCTGAGCCTCCTATTGTGGAGGTATTGACATCTCAGATATCAAATTGTCTAAGTATTTCTCTCCTGATAAATTTTTAAGTGTTATGTTATATTTTATTCTCAGGTTCAAACAAAGAGAGAGGATGCTGAGGATAAGACTTCCAAGTCTCCTCCTCACACAAAGATATCTGAGGCACCTGGAACCTCAGTAGTCCAACCTTCTGAGCCTGTTGCTGTTGCACAGGTAACACAGATACTTGACTACTCTAAAACCCAGATATCTACTAAAGTTTTGAAACTTACTCAAAACTCTCTCTTTTAGGCTCAAGCCAATGCCTTAGTGGTCCCTGAAGATTTGAACAAGGACCTACTTCCATTCTTCAAGGCTCATACTTTGCCAAAGCATCTAAAGTGTTTCAAGATATGGCAGAGACTCAGATGCTCTGATCTGTTTGAGATCAAAAGGGTCACTGATCACCCTATCAGAAGAGCAAGAGCATTTGACTTGGAGAATTATGTGCATGCGATGTTTCCAACTGAGCAATACGCATTTGCCACGTTGATGAATAAGAACTTCATGAAGGAAGTTGCACACAAGCTTATTGAAGCCTTTGAAAAGGCAGATGGTCATACCATAATGGAGACGGCATTCAAGCCAATCTTGGCCAAGTCTCAGTGGATACCCTCTGAACAAGAGGAAGTAAATGGGCAATTGGTCACACTTCCTGAAGTGATCAATCTGGTTTCTGAAGATGAGGAGGAAACAGATGAGAATAATTTTGAAGAACCTCCTTCTGACCATCACAAGGATGATGATGCCTCTGCACCAGGGACATGAGGGATTGCACAAGGTAATAATACCTCAGTTGCTGAAAAGCACGCTGAGAGGACTTCACAAAATTCCCCTCCTCCATCTCCTCAGAAGTCTACACATTCATCTTCCCAACAAAATGACTCTACTGAACAAGTAGTTGAGCACTATGAGGACAACACTCATAAAATATTGAATGCACAAGCCAGATTTGCTCAACTCAAACAGTTGTTGGAGGAAGAACAACATCTAAATCTTGAACTGGAAGAAAAGATAGCTGAATCAAAAAGCTCCAAAAGATTTAAGATCAAACAATCAAGGAAATGGAAGCCTATGTTGAAATGAAAGAACTCCAGCTTGCTGTTCAGGCAATTGCTTAGGAATTAGATACTGAGCAAGTATCTGAAGACAAGCATGATGCTAAGGCTGCATCACCAAAAGATGTACCATCCTCCTCACTAAAAGGAAAGAAGCCCATCTCTGAGATAGTTGCTGGGATAGAGAACATTGATGAAAATGCTCAAGAGGATGAAGATCACTGGGATGAAGACTCAGATGATAAAGAAGACAGAACCCTGACAGAACATGCAAATGTTCACTTGAGAGTTTCTCACTTAAAGAGAAAACTGATAGCTCCTCAAAGCTTCAGTAAGAAATCTAATCTCAACTCCCATGATTACATGGCCAGATACCAGGTTTTGGAAACTCTAAGAAAGGAGTTGTCTCATTAAAATCAAGAAGTAATTGCATCAGTCCCTGCTTAAATGAAGAAGTTCACTGAGTTACTCACTCAGAGAACAACAAGCTTGGTCATTGCTCAAAGAGACCTAGGCATGGTAAGGGATGATGATAATAATCTTGCTGAAAAAGCCCTCAATGAGGCTAGCTAATGGAATCCAACATGTCCTAGAAAAGATTGTAACTCTTTCACACTAGTGGGTGGGGAAAGTTTCACTATAACATCAAGTTTAGCTCTATCTACCTCAATCCCCCACTTAGAAACTAGAACAATACCCTCTCGCACCATAAAGTGACATTTTTCAGAACTAAGGGTCAGATTACATTGTATGCAACGTTTCAAGACTTTATCAAGCTTACCAAGGCAGTCGGTGAACGAGTCACCAAAGAGAGAGAAGTCATCCATAAATACCTCAATGAAATCTTGCACCATGTCAGAGAAGATAGAGAGCATGCACCTTTGGAAAGTTGTCGTAGTGTTGCATAAGCCAAAAGGCATTCTGCAATAGGCGAAGGTGCTATATGGGCATGTGAAGGTGGTCTTCTCTTGGTCCTCCTGCGCTATGGGAATCTGATAGAAACTTGAAAGACCATCCAAAAAACAATAGAACTCGCGCCCCGCAAGGCGGTTTAGCATCTCATCGATAAAGGGCAGGGGGAAGTGGTCCTTCTTAGTGGCAGCATTCAATCTCCTATAAACTATGAATACAAGCCACCATGTGGTTTTCCTAACAGGAACCTCTATCCCTTTATCATTGGTCTCAACAGTTACTCCAGACCTTTTCGGGACAACATGCACGGGGCTTACCCACCGACTGTCAGCTATACGGTAGATCATATCATGTTCTAACAGCTTAAATACCTCGGTTTTAACAACGTCTTGCATGACAGGGTTAAGCCTACACTGGGGTTGCCTCACAGGTTTGGCGTCATCTTCAAGACTAATCCTATAGGTGCACCTAGTCGCACTAATGCCATTGATGTCACCAATCCCCCAACCTATGGCTTCGGAGTTCTCTCTCAAAAGCTCTACTAGCCTATTCTCTTCTTCCTTTTGGAATTTTGAAGAGATTATCACAGGCTTAGTTTTGTTTTCTCCCAGGAAAGCGTATTTAAGATGGGACGGGAGCTCCTTAAGGTCGGGTTTAGGGGGTTCGATTTCCCCGGTGTTTCCACCAAGGGGATGGATTTCCTTACCAGGGTCGACTTCAGTCGAGTCAAGCATGCAGACTATCTCACTACTCTCCTCACAAAGCATATCCTCATCAGAACTAAGGGTTAGAGATGCTTCTAGCTTATCATCAGTTAATGTAGCTAGGTAAGTAGCATGCACACAATTATTGATAATATCATCAAACTCAGCATTTACTTCAGAAATCAGATTACATTCTTCCACTGAGTAGGTGTCAGAATTACCTGTCGGTCGTGTTGCATCCTTGCTGATCTTGTTGCCACCAATTTCCATGTCAATCTTTCCTTCCGCCACATCAACCTGCAGCTTCACCGTTTTCATAAATGGTCTCCCCAAAAGGATCATATGGCTCCACTAGGGGTAGTACCACGAAATCTACTGGAGGCAGGAAGGTGTCTACTCTGACCAGTGCATCACGAAGAGCATGGGTGATAAGGTTGATGCTGGCTTCCAGATCGAGCATTCCTTTTGCTATCTTCCCATTTTCCATCTGTATATCAATCACAAAGCTCCCCGGATCTTGTTGTTTCACTGGTAAGCCAACCACTAAATTAGTTGTTTCTTGTAGAACTAGCTTTTCGTTGGCTAAATACTTCCTCTTACTTGCATTGAGATCCTTGAAGAACTTAGAGTAGGAGGGGACATTATCAATGAGGTCAAGGAGTGGGAGAGGTTCACATTCACCTTTGAGAGCATGGCCAGAATAGCTTTGAATTTGTTGTCATCCTTGGGTTTCCTGATTCTACCTGGATATGGCAGTTCTTTACATATTGGAGGTCCGGGTGGACGGCAAGGGTTATCAATTTTGTGAAGCACCCCCGTGCGTTCCACCAGCGGGTTGGCTATTTCTGTCAAGGGTTTGTCCTCCTCCGTGAGGTCGACTACTGGGGCATCCAGGGCTTATGTTTGTGGTTCTAGTTCCGGCCTTTGGATTTCCTTTCCACTTCGGAGTACTGTTATTGCCTGAACTTCCTCCTCCTCGGTTTCGTCATCCCCGAATTCAGTGCTTACCAGAAACCTGACCAGTTGGTTGGTAAAATCCTGCATCCTGCTTATCATTCCCTCTATCTGTTTGCTAGTCCTTTCTTGCCCTTCCATCAAAAGACACACGTATTTTTCGTCCTGGGCAATCAAAGCTAGCAGAGTACTGTCGCTGAATGCAGTAGCTCCCCGTTGCACCTCTAGACTATTTGCTGTCTCCATAATTGCTGGTCCAGATAGCTCTGCGCTGGGTGCGTAGTAACTAGGAAAGCACTCCATAACTGGATCAGAAGAACCAGAACTCAACTATTGTTTAGTTTCTGTTAGTCCAAATAAAATGAAATCACGCCTCAAGTAACTAACGGCTTTCAGTTCTACGGTAGGAATTGGTTCCTCGGCAGCGATGCCAAATTTGATATGCTCAAATTACTACTTAGGAAACAAGTAGAAAGCAGTTGCTGTAAATAGGCAATGCTAACCACAAGGCCGTTCGCTAAGAATGAGGTAGGAGGAACAAAGTAGATACGATCAAGCAATGGTAATTTCGCTCTAGGGGTGCATTCATACTGTCACACGGTCGGTGTACAGAAAACTATCAATTCAACCTTTACCAAATGTGTTTGAAGGTATTTGAACTAGAGTAATCGTGGGTCGTGAATCCACGATCCCTAACCAAAACGTTTTAGAGAATCTTTGAACGAGAGTATTGAATTGAAGGGTTTTTATGAAGATCTTTGAACGAGCCTAACCTATATGAACGATTTTGAACCCTAGAAGCGAATACGCAAAGCTATCACGCAACTACCATGTTCGGAGTGATTTAGCTACTCATAATCGAAGATGGATGAAAGAATACAAGATATTGCCCATGTTTAACATAAACAGAATGATAATCGCATACAAGCTCAAACAATTCGAGAAACAGAGTAAGAACGAATTGAATAAGATAATACAATAGAAATTTACCACAGTAACCAGGGATTTGATATCAATCCTTCGATGAATAATCAAAATCAAGCTCCAAGTTGTTATCAATGTCAAAGTATGGATGTGTGGAGCTTTTTCTATCAACTAGGTTTAGATCTAGGGCAAAGTGTGTTTTTTTCACAATAGAATGAATATTCCCAGTAAATGTGTCTTGTTCTAACTAATAAAAAGGAGAAAAACTATGTCCGGGCAAATCAGGAAACAAAACGCAGGAAAACGGCGAAAAGAAGAAACTGGCGTCGCCAATAATCAAAACTGGCGTCGCCAGTTTCCAAACTGGCATCGCCAGTTTGGTCTGCAGATGAAACAGAGAGCCACTGGCGTATGCCAGTTTGATAAATAGCGTCGCCAGTTCTTGCAAAATGACAGATTTGCCCTTTCTGCTCCTTTTTGCTCCTTTTTCTCCTTTTAACTTCGATTCTTGGTATTTTGGGCTTCCCGCTCCACTTCTAGCATCCATACGAAGCATTGGAACTCCATATCTTGTAGATGCATGTAGAATACACCATTTTTCCTTCAATTAGCACGGTTTTGCTAAATACCTACAAAATACACAAAGAACAAAAAAAGTAAAAAGACTCTAGGAAAACTACTAAAACTATACTTAAGGATAACAAAACGACGGTAAAAAAGACCAGATGAGACGGTATAGAACCGACTCATCAACGTATTTGCTCATTTGCTTTACAGCAAGAGCTTCTTCGTCAGTGGATTCTTTGGTAATCTTCTTTTTAGAAGTACCTTGTGTTACTAGAGCAACACTGTGAGCTTGCTGATCAGCTAATTGTTCTCTCTGAGAGGTTTCATAGTTGACAGTGGCTCGATGAGAAAATAATTCCGTTGGAGTGATGTTTGGCATTCCTTGGTTGAAATAAAAGTACTTAGCATGTTCCTAGTTGTCATTTAAGCTTCTTATGATAGTCTTCACCTTTTCGGCGTTAGAATATCTTTCACTTTCACCAAGTGCAACCATTTCACTTATCAACGTTGTAAACTGAAAATCAAGTTGTTCAAGGGTTTCTGAAGGCCCTTGTTTGAAATTCTGGAATTTTAATTTCAGAACTTCGAACTTATTTTCCTTGGTTTTCTGAGTGCCAGCAGAAATTTGTTCAACTAGTTGCCATGCCTCTTTTGCCGTTTTTGCACACCATAGTTTGCACTGTACGTGGTCTGGAGTAGAACGAATATTGATGTTTCGAGCTTGACCATCCAGTCTATTTCTCTTGAAATCTTCCGATGTCCAGAGATATCTGGGTTTTTTTTCCAAATCTATCTGACCAGTAGCTCTCGCACTTGTAGAAGTTTCTAAAGTGGAGGTTCTTCTGGCAGAATATTCATCTCTTCTATCAGAGACATTAGTGACTATCTTTGCTTGCTGAATGACTATAGGGCCAATCTTTATCACTTCGATCATTTCATCACTGATGGCTTCCAGATGGAGCATCATATTGTTCCTCCGTTTTTCATAGTTCTCTGTATTGAGAACTGGAGCGTCACCTAAAGACATCCTGCAAAATAACACTTAACAAACAGATCAAGTGCAGGGGTTAAGCGAAAAGTTAGCACTTATCTAGGATCTAGGTTCAGTGCAGAAGGCTTGGGAACCTCCCGCTCTGATACCACTTGTGGGTCCAGATAAAGGCAAAGTAAAAGACTTGGGGGGGGGGGGGTTAATAGTCTTTTAAAACTTTTGTGGATAGTTTCTCAGAAAGTTGTGTTACTTTCTGATACTTATAATCAGAATAGCGGAAGTCTTTCTGATAAGTGCACGTGCTCAGCAAGCTAGTAAAGTGTGTAAATTACTTTGCGAGTAAGTAAAGGCAGAAAGTAAGTGCAGAAAGTAAATAACACAGTAGCTTTATAGTGGTATCTAAAGGTTGCGTAATCCTTCAACTAATCCATTTCGGCCTTTCTCAGACCTAGAATCCACTAAGACCGATAATTGAGTTCACCTTACAAATATCTTCTCTCGATTCCTAAATTCACTAGGTTCCCAACCAAGTGTTCCACCTGAGTTCTTCCCCGGCTTTCCCAGCCAAGTACTTCCTCTACTCAGAACCTTTAACCTTGGAGTTATTCCTTAGTTTCCCAAACTAAGTACTTCCTCTACTCCACGCCTTTTTCTGGTGTTAGTTAAGAAGAGTTTATCATATTGATAGATTAATAACTTCCACAGTTATGTAATACTACCTTCTAGAACAAAAGTCACCTAACACACTTGGACAGTGTGTGGTGATATGTTCTTTTCTGATCCAAGTCTATGTTCTTCGTTCAGGAGAATGAATATCTTAGCAAGTCGCAATAGTGCTTCAATTCAACTCCTTCACAACAGATATAGCTTGTTAAGGATCAGGACACTTAGAACTTTCGTGCTACTCAGAATCAAGAGCTTTGTCGCAAATGTAAAGCTAGAGAGTAAGTAGGCAGAAGTTTTGTATTCTTGAGTGTAGGATATGAAATTTAGTCGTTCAAGTGTATGTTCAAGCATTCTAAGTGGTAATATTTATAATTGAAAATCAAGCCGTTTGAATTACTATCCGTTAGGCTATTGAGATTCAAACTACAAACAATTAGTTGATGGTACTGCAGAACTTTTGTCTCTTTGTTCAGAGATAAAGCTTTTGCTCAGCGAGTTCTGCAATGGCATTAAATGCACTATACTATCTTTTGTCCTGTTGTGCCAATGGAACTATGCACACTGTCTGAGGCTATGCACGTTGCTATCAGAAACTCCAAGCCCTTCAGAAACTAAGCAAAACATCGTTTCTTCCAGAAATATAGTTTTCACTAAGTTATCTTTTTGCATTTGGTTTCTGAGGCACAATTCCTTAGTCTTCTGTAATCTTATGCAGTCTTCATATCTTCAGATAGTTAAGCTCATCCTGCTGGATGCCTTCTTCTTGGTCTTCTTTAAAAATATAAAAATACATTCAGAGACCTAACATCCTATACAAGATTTACTAGACTAATCATACTAAGTATACTTCCTCTTTTACAATGTTCAAGCGAACCAAGAGTACTAGATACCTTTCTGAACTAAGGTAAGTCATTATGGTGTACTGATCAAAACTAAACAGATATTTGCTAACAATACTCCCCTTTGCGCTGTACTTTAGTACGATATGTGTATTAACATTTTCTACAAAGACACTTTAACATATATAATGAATTACAACATTTGCTTGGCATTTCAAAACTGTACATGAAGGTGTCATCGACATGGGTGATTTATAAATCTATATTCCAATAGGTTCATTTCATGGCATAACCATTATGTCTTCAAAGACAACTATATTTGTAGTAAACAATATGGAAGAAAGTAGAATAATACAACTTTCACAGGGATTTGTTGTGGTTGACAACGAACTCTCCTTGCCCTGCAGTTTAGCACGACAAATGTATTAACATTTTCTCTAATGACCATTTCTTATCTATTGAAGTTAGATAAAATCTAAACGACATGTACAGTTTTAGACCAAGTTGACGTTTCCTACTAAGGAACTTTACAGAAACTTTCTTCTACTTATATGCCAATCACTTTATCAATTTTGAACATTTCAGCATTCTCACCTTCCAATGTGTAATGACTCATTAATATATTTATTACATTCATTAATAGTTATTTAACTGCTGATTATTGGGGCAAATGATGCACCTAACTTATTATGAGCGTTGTACTAAATTGCAGTGTGGCATACGCATGATGTTGCTGCTGTCTTATAGCATTGTGTGACGTGTCACATAGCAAACATTTTGAAACATATTCATATATTTATATTGTATGTGACCTTCCTATTATAGTTAAATTAGGTTCATTTCGAGTCCTAACCATTAGGTCTTGAAAGATAACAATATTTGCATCAATCGGAGCAAGCACCTAGCGTATTACATGGGATATATTGCATTTTCATAATATAGTTGGAACAACTAGAATTTCTGCAATTCATGCTTTATTTACTTATAACTTATAACTTATAGAAGAGACTTTTTAGCTCATGCCCAAGAAATCAATGCAATTCAATTCTATTCTTAGTCGTCTTTACTTACAGATACAACACGTAAGAAAGTATTCCCCCGTTGCATTGTACATTAGTATCATATGTGTACTAACATTTTCGATGAAGGCTATTTTTTCCAGTATTTGTGGGGGTTTAAAACGTAGTCCCCCCTTGCATTGTTCTTTAGTACGATATGTGTATTAACATTTTCGATGGAGTAATAATATCTTTTAATTCTTCAAAAAAAAAAAAACATTTTCAATGAAGGCCATTTTTTCCATAATGAAGTTAGACAAAATCAAAACAACTTGCACTAGTTTTAGACCAAGTTGAGGTTTTCTACAAAACTAATTTATAGAAACTTTATTCTACTTATATGCCAATCACTTTATCAATTTTGAACATTTCAACATTCTTATCTTCCAATTTTTCATGACACCTTTATATATATTTATATATAATTCACTACAGCCTTCGTATGTCATTGAAAACTATCACAGGAAATGTAAATGTCCTCCGTAAAGTTGATTTATCAATGGATATTTCATAACATTCAGTCGGTATACTGAACATACGGGCTCCAAAAGACAACTAGAATGTCGTAAACCAATATGGGATAAAGTAGAATAGTACTACTTTCATAGGGATTCGTCATCGTTGCGAGTGCTATACTAAATTACAAGATAGTATATACGTGGTGTTGTCTCTCTTACACCGTTGCGTGCTGTGAAGTGTAGCTCAAGGAGTGAAGCATGTTCATTAGTTTTAATTATACTAGACAACTATAGTTGAGTCCATTAATAGGGGGTAAGTATATAATTAATTATAGGTGAAACCCATCAATATATATGTGAAAACCATCAATATATATCATGCATTACAACATTTTTATGTCATTGAAAACTGTCACGCTAAATGGCAGTTTCCTCTGTTGATATGGATATATGTCCAATCCGTTAAGGGCGCCATAGAGCATGTCCTAGAGCATATCAAGGCTAAAATAGCTAATTCAGTACTTATCCGATCTTGGTTAATCCGCCTTAACGAAATCCTTCCAGGTCAATCAGTACGCTCTAGTCAATACACCTCTTCAGCTGGTCCGACCTAGCTAGGTGCACGACTTCCGAACCTGACAAAAGGTCACATGGTCTCACCAAGTACCACACATTGTCAGTCCTAGGATGCCAAACGGACCGGACAAGATAAACTCGGACACCACCTTGACAATAAGACCAAACGTATACACTGGAACCTCCAAGATACTTCCGAGCAGCTAGTATCTCGGACCGTCACTGACCTACCTAGGAACAGACCAACTCATCAGAGCTCGGATCATTCTAAAGGGTCTCACACGGACCCATCAGCGGGAGTAGTACTCTGAGGGGGAGAAAGGACCAATCTACCCTCCCAGGCCCATCTAATAGTGTTGGACCCTCACATACTATTGGGCCATGGGCCAAGGGAGCATTGTTGTCCAAATCCTGAACATACACTTGGCATCATCTTATGAAACTCTTCATAAGTACAGGATAACTATAAATATTGCACAAGGTCCAAGATCTTAAGGTATGTCTTAAGTAATGAAGTATCTTTAACATTATAACCTCCCTAATAACTACTAAATTGAGAGCCTTCCTCTCTCTCTTGAGGAAAGTCTCTTCCCGGTTTGACATTTAGCAAACCGGATTACCTATCTAACCCCCCCCCCCACTTAGTCTTTTCAGGTGTTCCGGCTCGGACCAAGTCACCAGGTCGGACTTTAAGTTGGAGGCAGACCTTAGATTAGGGACTTGTAGTAGTTTAGTTAGTGTTTGAGGCTCAACCCCACAACATTTGGCATCGTATGTGGAAACCTTACAAAAGGTTCCGTGTTTAAGCTGAGCTGATGGCAAGAACGACACGGACAGCACGGACAAGTGCTGCTGGCATCAGAACTCCACCTCCACGCCCTTGCGGACGTCCACCCAACAGAGGATGGAGGGCCACTGTAACAGAAAGGAACGCTGAGGGAAGGAGATACCCAAGCGATGGTCACATAGTAAGCCCATGCTCCAATGATGGAAGAGACATTCCATCCAGGGGAGTCCGTAATGTTCCAGAGAATGTTGTACCTGAAAATCACGGAGAAGAGGCTGCTCATGTTCCTCCGGCAGGGACACAAGGTCCTCCTACAAGTCCGCACTTTACCATGCTAGATGGTCGTATAGTACGCACTAGTGAATTCGGTTTAAGTGAGTATCAATTTGGTCGACTGCTCACGATAATCCAGGTTTGTCTTGGGTCTAACAATGTCCAACCCCAGCAAGTCACTCCGCCAGTGGCTAATCCGAGGCAAGTATAGCCCGCTCTATCAAGGAACGAGCAATGTTCGATCCAGCAGAGGTTGGGGAATCAGCTACCACAGGAGGATTTGCGGAATCTCCTAGACAGGAAAGCCTCTACTTCCCAGGCTGGACGAGAAGGAAGCATGGGCAGAGATCATATCAAGAAGGCGGAAATAGGCAACCTAGAGCTCCACAACAGATACCTCCGCGGGCTAGAGATCACGTAGCAGAAACCATTCTGAACTTGGAAGCCCAGATCCTAGAACGGGAGAGATGATGACTGCGGAAGAAATCTATGCTCAACAAAAAGCCTTGGAAGCCCAGATTCTCAATCTTGGATGCTTGATGAAGGATCATGAGCAAATAGCTACTAGTGCACCGAATCCTTTGTGTGATGATATCATGAAAGAAAAGGAAAGAAATAAGAACTTGGATTAAGTGATTCTGAACTTGGAATACTATTACAGAGATACTTGTCCTGTGGGCCACTTGACAAGGTATAATAGTAAGATGGATTCCAAGGCGATGAGTGATAATACAAAAGATACCAATCACCCACCTCGGACAGATCATCACCACTACAAGTATGATGATGATATTGAAATGGACAATCTTCCATACAGTGGAGTGATCAACACCATAGCAGGAGGACCAACTGGTGGCGATAGCAGGAACGCAAGAGAACGGACGACTCAGAATCAGCGGAACAATGATAGATCCTACGCTGCTCCGGCAATCCGTGGAACCAACACTATATCCTTTGATGATGACAGTGAGATTCCCCCTCCTACGGAAGGAGGTGAGGACATAGATGATCCGGATGTTCCACTGGTGGTCTCTTTAACCATAGCAACTTATCGAGTGAACAAGATCCTGGTAGATACAGGGAGTTCCTCGAACATCATTGCCAAAAGAACAATAGATCAGATGAACCTGGGAAGAATTCGATATGAGTCAATACCTCCATACTAGGGTTTGGAGGAGGAACTGTCCGCCCTCTAGGAAGCATCATGCTTCATGTGTCATTGGGGACACATCCCGCGAGAGTGACATAGCTGGTCCATTTTGTAATGGTGGATCGAACTTTTGACTACAATGCCATGTTTGGTCATCCGGGGCTCAATCAATTCCGAGCTATACCTTCCATGCTCCATAATAGAATGAAGTTTCCAACTCCCTGCGGAATCGGAGAACAAGTAGGAAACATCCGAGAAGCTTGGGAGTGTTACATCATGTCTACCAGGAGAGCATCCGCTCCCGTGTTGGCAGTCTCTCTGACTTCTGATCCGCAGATTATTCTCCCACCAAAAAAGGAGAATCCCAACATTGGGATAGGGAGTCAGAAGGACAAGTTTCCCAAAACAGCACGGATTGAACCTCATGAGACTCTCAAGGATGTTGAACTTCTTGTTGGAAACCCGGACAAGAAGACTAAAATCGGAATGGAGAAGAATGCGGAAGTGGAGATGAAGCTCATTGCTTGTCTCCGAGACAACAGCGATGTCTTTGCTTGGAGTACTGACGACCTCAAGGGGATAGATCCGAGGGTCGCGGTTCACAGTCTAAACATGGACCCTCGATTAAATATATCCTCCAGAAGAGGAAAGATTTTGTTCCAATCAAGGATGCCATCATATCCGCGGAAGTTGACCAGCTCATGAAGGCTGGACACATCGAAGAGGTCCGTTATTCCGATTGGGTTTGCAACGTTGTCCTAGTTGAGAAATCACCAGTTAAATGGCGGATGTGGAATGATTTCACCAGGCTGAATAAGTTTTGCCCAAATGATCCATACCCTCTGCCGCGTATTGACCAATTGGTTGATTCTACGGCCGGATGTGCGTTACTAAGTTTCATGGATGTGTATCAATGCTTTTACTAGATTCGGATGACCAAGGAGGATATTAAGAAAACAGCTTTCTTTGTAGCGGGAGGGGTGTATTGCTTTAAAGTGATGCCATTCGGATTGAAAAACGCAGGAGCTACTTACAAACGACTGGTAAATCAAATGTTCAAGGAAGAAATCGGCAAAACCATGGAGGTGTACGTGGATGAAATGCTTGTTAAAAGCCCATCAAGACCCAGAGAATAAGGCGAGGCTTAGAATCGCTTTTGGCCATAAGGTGGCGAATTGCTTCATGGCCAGTATGCACTATTACCTTGAATCCCTTCAAATATGACCTGAATTTATCCAGGGCGAATATGACAGCCATGAATTCTTTCTCAGTGGTAGTGTAATTAACCTGTGCACCATTTAAAGTTTTGCTGGCATAGTAAATCACATGAAAATTCCTATCGACTCTTTGTCCTAGAACAACACCTATAGCATAGTCAGAAGCATCACACATTATCTTGTTAGGTAAAGACCAATCAGGTGCCATGACAATAGGGGCAGAAACAAGCTTTTCTTTCAGGATATTACAGGCATCCATGCAGTTATCATCGAAAACAAAAGGCACATCTATCACCAGCAAGTTACTAAGGCACTAAGCAATTTCTGAGAAATCTTGGATGAACCACCTTTGGAATCCAACATGTCCTAGAAAAGATTGTAACACTTTCACACAAGTGGGTGGGGGAAGTTTCACTATAACATCAAGTTTAGCTCTATCAACCTCAATCCCCTACTTTGTAACCACATGCCGAGAACAATACCCTCTCGCACCATAAAGTGACTTTTTTCCCAACTAAGGGTCAAATTACACTCTATGCAACGTTTCAAGACTTTATCAAGCTTACCAAGGCAGTCGGTAAAGGAGTCACCAAAAAGAGAGAAGTCATCCATAAATACCTCAATGAAATCCTGCACCATGTCAGAGAAGATAGAGAGCATGCAGCTTTGGAATGTTGCCGGAGCATTGCATAAGCCAAAAGGCATCCTGCGATAGGCGAAGGTTCCATATGGGCAAATGAAGGTGGTCTTCTCTTGGTCCTCCTGCGATATGGGAATCTGATAGAAACCTAAAAGGCCATCCAAAAAACAATAGAACTCATGCCCCGTAAGGCGGTTTAGCATCTCATCAATAAAGGGCAGGGGAAAGTGGTCCTTCTTAGTGGCAGCATTCAATCTCCTATAATCTATGCAAACACGCCACCCTGTGGTTTTCCTAACAAGAACCTCTCTCCCTTTCACATTGGTCTCAACAGTTACTCCAGACTTTTTCGGGACTACATACACAGGGCTTACCCATCGACTGTCAGCTATAGGGTAGATCATATCATGTTCTAACAGCTTAAGCACCTCAATTTTAACTACATCTTGCATGACAGGATTAAGCCTACGCTGGGGTTGCCTCACAGGTTTGGCGTCATCTTCAAGACTAATCCTATGGGTGCACCTAGTCACACTAATGCCCTTGATGTCACCAATCCCCCATTCTATGGCTTCGGTGTTCTCTCTCAAAATCTCTACTAGCCTATCCTCTTCTTCCTTTTGCAATTTCGAAGAGATTATCACATGTTTAGTTTTGTTTTTCCCTAGGAAAGCGTACTGAAGATGGGACGGGAGCTCCTTAAGGTCGGGTTTAGGGGTGTCTATTTCCCCAGTGTTTCCACCAAGGGGATGGATTTCCTCACCAGGGTCGACTTCAGCCGAGTCAAGCATGCAGACTATCTCACTACTCTCCTCACAAAGCATATCCTCGTCAGAACTAAGAGTTAAAGCTGCTTATAGCTTATCATCAGTTAATGTAGCTAGGTAAGTAGCATGCACACAAACATCAATAATATCATCAAACTCAGCATTTACTTCACAAATCAGATTACATTCTTTCACTGAGTGGGTGTCAGAATTACCTACCGGACGTGTTGCATCCTTGACGATCTTATTGCCACCAATTTCCATGGCAATCTTCCCTTCTGCTGCATCGACCTGCAGCTTAACTGTTTTCATAAAGGGTCTTCCCAAAAGGATCACATGGTCCTTACTACTAGTGTCGGCTCCACTGGGGTAGTACCACGAAATCTACTGGAACCAGGAAGGTGTCTACTCTAACCAGTGCATCACGAATCACTCCTGGGGGTGCCTGATGCTCCTGTCGACTAGTTGCAGGGTCATGTTTACCGGTGACAGTTCCCCCAAACCCATCTCTTGGTAAAGAGCATGGGTGATAAGATTGATGCTGGCTCCTAGATCGAGCTTTCCTTTTGCTATCTTCCCATTTTCCATATGTATATCGATCACAAAGCTCCTCGGATCTTGTTGTTTCACTGGTATGCCAACCACTGAATTAGCTGTTTCTGGTAGAACTAGCTTTTCGTTGGCCAAATACTTCCTCTTACTTACATTGAGATCGTTGAAGAACTAAGAGTAGGAAGGGACATTATCAATGAGGTCAAGGAGTGGGATGTTCACATTCACGTTTGAGAGCATGGCCATAATAGCTTTGAATTTGCTGTCATCTTTGGGTTTCTTGATTTTACCTGGATATGGCAGTTCTTTGCTGATTGGGGTCCAGGTGGACGGTAAGGGTTATGAGATTTGTGAAGCACCCCCGTGCGTGTCACCGGCGGGTTGGATTTCTCTGTTAAAGGTTGGTCTTCCCCAGTGAGGTCGACTATTGGGGCATCCGGGGCATGTGTCTGTGGTTCTAGTTCCGGCCCTTGGATCACCTTTCCACTTCGGAGTACAGTGGTTGCCTGCACTTCCTCCTCCTCGGTTTCCTTATCCTTGAACTCAGTGCTTGCCAAATACCTAACTAGTTGGTCAGTAAAATCCTCTATCCTTCTTACCATTCCCTCTATCTGTTTGCTAGTCCTTTCTTGCCCTTCCATCACAAGACTCATGTATTTTTCATCATGGGCAATCAAAGCTAGAAGAGTACTATCGCTGAATGCATTAGCTCCCCGTTGCACCTCTAGACTATTCGTTGTCTTCACAATGGCTGGTCTAGATAGCTCTGCGCTGGGTGCGTAGTAACTAGGAAAGCACTCCATACCTGGATCAGAATAACAAGAACTCAACTATTGTTTAGTTTCTGTTAGTCTAAATAAAATGAAATCACGCCTCAAGTAACCAACGGCTTTCAGTGCTACTGTAGGAATTGACTCCCCGGCAGCGGCGCCAAATTTGATATGCTCAAATTACTACTTAGAAAAAAAGTAGAAAGCAGTTTGTTAGGAATATCTGTTAGTATTTTGATCAATCATCACATGTTCTTATCTTAGCCAGAAAGGTGATTAAGTACTCTTGTTTCACTTGAACAATGTAAAAGAGGAAATCACTGAGTATGATTAGTCTAGTAAATCTTGTAATAGGATTATAGGTCTCTGAGTGTAATTTTTATTTCAAGAAGACCATGAAGATCAATCCTAGCAATGGAGCTTTTCTGAAGATTAGAATACTAAAGATTGCACAAGGTTTATGAAGACATAAAGGTTTAGTCTAACTCAGAAAGACTATGTCCTTAATCTTTTCTTAAGTATATTAACTTACTTTCGAAATATGATTCTGAACATATGACATCATGAGTATGGAGCATGCAAGCCATCAGAAAAGCTCATGTATCCGTTGAGACTGAAGGACAATGAACAGTACTATGCATTAAATGCATCGGCAGAAATGCTGCAAAAAGCAAGTCCTCTCTGAAACAAGAGATAGTGACTTCTGAGTACATAGTTCAAGATATAAACGAATATAATTTGATAGAGAGCACAACGGATACAATTCAAACGCCTCTCAAATTTATCTATATATATCACACACTTAGATGCTTGAAGTAAATACCTTAGAATGCTCTATCTTGCAAACTTACCATCAAGCAAAGTATTCTCTCAAGCACTCTACTATCCTTTCTGAAAGCTTTCTGTTGCTTGAAGAATAACTAGTAGTTCTAAGTTCTCCTGAACCTTAACAAGAGATTGTTATTCGTGGAAGAGTTGAACTATCAGATACCCTTTCTGAAGCTCATTCTCCAGAACGGACATCAATTACTTGGGTCAGTAAAGAGCAGACTGCCATCCACTGAACAAGTGTATTAAGTAGTCTCGTTCTGTTTGGCTCTCTGTAAACATAACTGAAAAGTTATACGAGAAGCCTTTCTGACAAAACCTTATAACCAACACCATCAAGGCGTGGAGTAGAGGAAGTACTTGATTTCAGAAATCGGGGAATAACTCCAAGGTTATCTAAGTAGAGTAAGTACTTAGCTCTAGGAGCTGGGGAATAACTCAGGGGGAACATTTGGTTGGGAAACATTTGTTTAGGAATCTTAGAATAGTATTATTGTAAGGTGAACTCAATTATCTGTTCTAGTAAATTCTAGGTCTCAGAAAAACCGAAGTGGATTAGTTGGAGGATTACGCCACCTCCAGATACCACTATACTTGTTGTGTTATTTACCTTTCTGTATTTACATTTCAGCAAATCACACACACATACTTATTGTTTCTGCACTTACCTATCTTAAAGTCTTCCGCGCTCTGAATTTAAGTATCAGAAAACCCCAGGTTTATGAGAAACTGTGTTTATCGACAAAAGTTTTAAAAGACTATTCACCCCCCCTCTAGTCTTGTACTTTGCCGTTATCTGGACCAACAAGTGGTATCAGAGCAGGAGGTTCACAAGCCTTCTGCACTGAACCTAGATCCCCAGATAGGTGAAGAAACTTTGTCCCTCTCTGAGGACTATATAATTTGTGTGTTAAGTGTGCAGGTATGTCTCTGAGTGATGCGCCCATTCTGAAACCAGAAAACTACGAGAAATGGAAGAACAACATGATGCTCCATCTGGAGGCCATTAGTGATGAGATGATCTATGTCATCAATGAAGGGCCTATCAAAATCAGACAACTCAAACAAGTTACTGAGGTGTCTGATGGAAGAAAAGCCTCAGACAAGGAAGATGGAAGAGAGGATATAGCTGCTAGTGATAGTGGTCATGTTGCTCGTGGAAGCATTATGTATGAAGACAAGCCAAAGAGAGCTCTGGACATCTGAAGATGCCAAGAGACACAGATTGGATGGTCAAGCTCGTAATATAATCATCAGATCGACACCCGAGCATATACAGTGTAAACTGTGGGGTGCTAAAACGGCGAAAGTTGCCTGGCAATTGATTGAAGAAATCTGTGCCGGAACTGAGAAAACTAACGAAAACAAGTTCGAAGTTCTTAAATTGAAGTTCCAAAACATCAAACAAGGTCCCACTGAAACTCTGGAAGAACTTGATTTCAGATTTACTACTCTTATGAGTGATATGGCTGCACTTGGTGAAAGCAATAGATACTCCCAGTCAGAAAAGATTAAGTCTATTGTCAGAAGTCTCAATCACAACTGGGAACACACTAAGTTTTTTTATTTCAATCAAGGTATGCCATATATTACTCCAGTAGAGCTCTTTTCTCATCTTGCTACTGTAGACTATGAGACAACTCAGAGAGAACAAACAGCTGAAAAATTGCAAAGTGTTGCTCTAGTTTCTCAAGGTTCTTCTGAAAAGAAGGATACCAAAGATGCATCTGAAGAAAATGCTCTTGCAGTAAGACACATGAAGAAATTTTTGAGTCAAGAGATTGAGAGAAGAAAAGCTAAGGAAAAGCTGAAAAAGCATCTTGGCCCGAACTATCATCAGTACAAGAACATACAAATGAACAACTCTCTAAACACCCCCATTCAGAAAGGTGTTAGTACTGAAGCTGCAGAAATAGGAAATGACATATGTTTCTATTGTCAAAAGCCTGGTCACTTCAAGAGAGATTGTCCAGCTTTAAACAAGCACAAGACAGGTGACAAGAAGGAAGAAATTTCAAAAGAAATCAAAGGGCCTTACTGACTGAAGAAAGGATGAAGATTCAAATTCAACTTGATGCTCTAGACATTGAGACAGATTCTGAAGATGGAGATTCAAATGACTCAAACCTACCATCACCAGAATTGTGTGGAATCACCCACGATGTAATCGACTTCGGTCTTAAGAAGAGTGAAATGTGTGGAGTTGTTGAGATTGCTGGTCCAGACATCTCCAACATTGAAATGTGTCTTATGCACGCAAGCTCATACAAATCGATAAACAATAGCAACACGAATCGAAGAGATAAATGATAGAGAAATATCAATATTACCGGGAATTCGATATCAATCCTTCAACAATGATGAAAACTAAGCTCCAATTATGTCTCAATGTCAAAGTATCATTATGGAGCTTTTTTTTTTCTAAGACCTAGGTTAAAAGAAAGTATGATAAAAGATTCCAATTCTAAGCTAATAAGGAAAAACAAAAATTCTGTTCTGTGTCTCTCGCCGCAGCGAGCCTTCTTTATTGAGAGGGTTAATTACATATACCCCCCCTGTTAGATAGGGGCATTGCATCTAAGGGTCACTTAGTTCAACAATAACATCCAAGTCCAAAAAGCTAATAATCTGTTGACCAGCTTATAAGCTGAAATCAATTATGGGACAAACAAACATGGCCTTAGTTGGAGTCTTTACCTTTTTACCTTTCTAGGTTAAAATTCATTTGCCAAAACTCCACCCGCCAAAACCGATCTGTCTTCCCTTCGTCTTCTTCACTCAACTAACACAGTGTACTCTTAATCATCGAAAATCAAACTGTAATCGGCCATTATAGCACGTATAACATCGAATTCCGGCTATTCTCACCTGTTCGCAGCGATATTTCGGCATTGTGAGGTAGGGATTTTGAACCTTTGGCTATTGACATGTCTTGCTCCAAAAAATTCAAAAGCTTTGTTAATAGTGATGTTGATGTAGAGTATGTACCCTCCACCAAGGTCCATACTGAAACAACTGCTAGAAGAAATCTGTTTAGAACTTGTAAGCCAAGACCACATCCCACACATTCCCCTGAATATGTTGATTTGACTGATGTCCCTAGTGATGATGAAACACCCCCACCCCCTGTCACTCAACCAACACAGTCTACTCCTCCACAATCTCCACCTTGTGCTCAAACTCCACCTGCCCAAACTGCTACACCTGCTAAAACTCCACCTGCCAAAACTGCTACACCTGCACAAACTCCACAACCATCTGAAAAAGCCAACAAAGAAACCCCTAGTCCTTACATTCCAAGACATGTTGAGCCTACTCCTGTTAAGTCCAGAGGAGTGAATTTCAGTCACAGATGAAGAGTTTGAGACTCTTTGTCGATATCTTTTCTCAACATATTGGAAGTCGAACAATCAAAAACAGGGGAACACAGCAAAGATAAGTCTGTGGTGGATGATGTGGTAGTTGAGGATTGGGTTGATGATGATAAATTGGGAAAAGGGAAGGGAAAAATGTATGAGAGTGAGGATGAGGAGAACAAGACTGGTAGTGATGATAGTGATGATGAGGATTATCATGACCAAGGTGTGGAGACTGAATCACATGAAAGTCGGAATGCAAATTCCTATGAGAAAGAGAGTGCAGAGCAGCTTGGTAATGAAGAAGTTCAAAATGAGGGAGCTGAGGAAGGTGAACAAAGTGATGGTGACAGGGAAGTGTTTGACTGGGAGTATGAGGCTCCAAAAAGTCAGTATTTGCATGATAGTGAGGATGAGGAGATAGGTTTTCATAGGGTGATACCTGCAGATGATGAGAATGAGGAAACTGGGGGTGATTTGCATGAAAATCAAGGTGATGTTGTAGTGAATGATGAGGCTGATGCAAATGCTACTGCAAATGCCACTATGTCTGCTGAGCCAAATGAACAAAATGAGAAGAAAGAGACTGCCCAACCGGAAGATTCATCAAGATTACTATCCAAGTGGAGATGATGGTGAGTGAACAAGATTGGATAGGTGATGAATTCCAGGTGAACTGTCAGGATTGGGATAAGGAATTTCAGGAGGGTGATGTATTTGGTAGTATTCATGAACTGAGGAGAAGGGTGAAGGAGTATGTACTGAAGGTAGGGTTCCATTTGGTAAGGAAGAAGAATAACACCCACAGATACACAGTACATTGTGGTGGGAAAGGCTGTCAATGGAGATTACATGCAGGTATGGTTAGGTTATGAAACTGTCTTTTTTGTTCTCTTTTTGTGTATTTGGTTTTCAAACTGTCATTTCATTATTCTTACATTTTATGAATTGTAGGAGTGATGGATGATGAAATGTCATTCATGATTAGGACCTATCATGGAGGACATAGATGTGTGAGAAAGGTAGATCCAAAACAAGCAGACTCAAATTGGTTAGCTACCAAGATACATGACCAATTGAGGGACAACCCAAGTATGTGTGCCAAGAAACTAGAAGCATGGGTTTCTGAGAAGCTAGGGGTAGTTGTCCCTTATATGAGGGTCAAACTAGAAGCATGTTTTGTTTGAATTAATTGCAGAATAAGGAAGATGATGAAGAGCCCAATCCAGCTGCAACTCAAAATCAACCTCATTCTTGTATTTGGGTGGATGTTTTGGTGATATATTTTGATTATAACCTTATGATTTGGTGGTTTATTTTGATTATAACCTTATGGTGGTGGTTAGGCTATTTTGATGATGGCACTTTTGATGCTACTCAATTTGCAACTTGTATTGAAACATACATTGGAAAAATGTTCAATACATGTTACTTCTTCTACTACATGCAACTTCTACTACTTTGCCTACTTAATCTACTTGAATGCATTACTTATTTGCACAAGCAGGTACACAGCAAACAAGAATAGGTTTAGGCAAATGAGTTGCCTAACTCTCATGTATTTGTCTTCTTGAGTATCCATGGCAGTTGTACATCTCTTCTTTTGTTTTTGTTTTACCATTGCATCATCTTCACTTGTAGTTTGCACACTTGTAGCTTGGTGTTCCATATTTTGGCGCCTTGAAGTATGTTGATGTGGTGGAACAAATTCAGATAGCAATTTGGCTTGCATGATATCTCCTCGTCCATTTTGAACGTTTTCTTCAACAAGACACCATTCAGACCACCCATGTGTTGGACATCTCCAATAGAATCTTCCTTCATGCGGTTCACACCTTTTAACGGAGAGAATAGTTCGCTTGCGACACTTCGAATTACTGCAAATTGGACGAATTTCATCGGTCTTCTCCATTGTTAGTTTGAGTGAAGAAGGATCAGTAAAAATGGATGAATATGGACTGTTTTGGGGCTTAAATTGGCTCAAAATAACTACCCCAACGGCTAGTTTTTTTGAAAATAACGGCCATATATCAATTACATTCTAGTACCTGATACTAAATTATCAATTACATATAGGTCCACACGTGCCTCGCACGTGCCATGATAAGCTAAGGCTGTTTGGCCAGAAATAAAATCTGATATTTGGACAGGGGTATAAATGCCTTTTCCAGGTTTTAAATCGCCAAAAGTCAAATTCGAGGACTTATATGTAATTGATTTTTATCTAACTGGACTTATATGTTATTGTTGATCTAACTGGTACCCAAGTGTAATTAGAACATCTAAGAGGGGTACTGGATGAAATTCACCCTTATTGAGATATATATATCCTTCGCATAATCTCGCCGCGGCGAGCAAAATACTCCGCCGCAGTGAGCTTCGATCTTCAAAACAGGAGGCTCACTCTCAGAATATCACCGCGGTGGGCCAATTCCCTCGCCACAGCGAGCTTCAACCACAAAACAGGGGATGCTCTAGCTTAATCTCGCCGCGGCGGGCCAGATGCCTCGCCACGGCGAGCCTCAATCTCAGAAATATTGGTAGCCTCGTAAAATCTCGCTGCGGCGAGTAAATCCATCGCCACGGCGAGCTCGTCTTCCAAAATCTACTGCAGTTTCGTAAAAACTCACCGCGGCGGTAAAAATGCCTCGCCGCAGCGAGCTTGTCTCCTCCGTTTGAGCTAAAAAACCTGGTTTTCTACAAAACAACACCAAAACACCAAGGCATAAAAACGTACAAAATGAGACTCTAAATTATTGTCTCATCATGTAGTTAACCAGATTTCCTTTGTCTCCTGTCATGTGCTTCCCACAACCACTATCAAAATGCCACTTCGGGTTCTTCCTTAGAGTGTTCTACACAAAACAGGAAACATGGAGTTAGGCTCTCATTCCAACAATGGAACCTTTTGGACTAAAGAATCTTCCTGTAGGAATCCATTTCTGAATGAACTTCCTTGAGGCCTTCTTTTGTCTTACTGGATCATAGGGAGGAATTTTAGGTAAATGACTAGTGTCACTATCATTTAAAACTATTTTCTCTTGTAGTGTTCCTTGGTGATCCTTTTGGTGCTTTCAGATACCTGTCAGGTTGCTGAGTCGAATTTTCAGCGAGCTCGGCTTTCCTTCTCAGATTCCTTCTAGCCCTGGCATTCAGAGTGGTCGTAGCCTGTTCTTTCTTCCACTTCTGACGATTGCTATGCGCAATCCTGGCATTCATCCATCGTTCTTGCTCTTGTTTATATTGTTGAGCAAGTATCTTTCCGATAGCTTTGTAGACAATGCCATTCTGATAGCTTTGTAGCCAATCCTGGCATTCATCCATCGTTCTTCTTTCAGCAGCTTAACTAGTCTCTGGAGCATTATTTCTTCCGAAAAATGGTACATTGGGAAAATCGCCTGCTCTTAAAATTTTTCCTTTCCTAGAGACATAGCACTGTGGGTGATTGCACTTTTTAGTGCATGGTTTTTTTTCAGAAACCTTTTCCACAGTTTTCTTGGGGACTTGTTTTTCCCTAAAAGGTTTGGTCGCAACAGCTTTACCTTTGTCAGCAACCTTAGCTTTCTGACCAATGCTATATGTTGAGGGCAAAGTCCCCCGAACACTTAAATGAATTTCCCTTGTACTCCTTCTCCCTGAGTACCTAGACCACCTAGCTCGTACGGACCGAAGAGTAGAAGCCTGTAAGAACCGTTGTACTGTTGAGAGGTGACACGTTAGGACCTGCAAGGGTAGCTTCGAGGGTAGAACCTTATACCCGATTTGCGTGGTGTCAAACCGGAAGGAGACTTGACTTGCGAGAGACTGAGAATCAACTCGGTACAATGATCGGGAGTCCGAAGTGGTTATTGCTTACCGTTATTATGGGAATGTGTGCCAGATATAAAGATTTCTCCCAAAATGGGAGGGTTCCATCAGATCGTGCCATGTGTAAGGCCTGGATCGAGCCACCAAGGCCTCAATTGGCCCATGGCCCATTAATGACACTTGCCCCATCCCACTTTGGGCTTTCAAGGGTAGTTTACTAATTAATGTGAGAGTATTAGAGGCTTGGATGCAGTTTGTTGCGGGTTAAGGTTCGAAGAGGCAGGTCCGGACGATTGGTCCTAACCGTACTGGGTTTCCTATAAGATACTCTTATCAGTCTGTCAAGTACCTTTCATTCGGACCTTGTGCGTCGGACCTCTTTACTCTCTAGTGCCAGTTTACTTGGTTGCTTATGACGTTGTTGTGTTGAATCCGAACGGGTGTCCGGGTCGGACCCCATGGTTACAGACCATTGGCAGGGTCGGACCTACTACCCTTTGAGCCCTCATGCCCTTTCCTCCTGGGTGAGTCGGACTTGCGGGGGCTTAGGGTCGGACTGTAAGGTCTCGGATCCGTAGACATCTTGGGACGCCTTAGGATTCGTTCCAGATCCGTCTATGAGGGATTGGACATATTTCCATATCAGCATATGTCCCCCTAGTTTCCAAGTATCTTAGTTGAAGATAGTTGTGAAACTATGGTTAAAAGTGGAGGGGACAGTTTGTTTCATGGTTCAATCCATCCCTTGTAAGTAGAAAAAAGGTGTAATCCGTGCTTCTTGTAGTCCTTAACTTAATCTCTCTCCCCCCCCCCCTTTTTCATTCTTTTGTTGCAGTCCGAGGAAGGAGGCTCGGAGTGCAACAAAATTAATGAAACAAGGGGTATATATAAGCGAGATCAAGTTAAGACAGAGAACTTCAGAGTTGAACCTCTTGTGGGTGAAGGGATGATCCGAAGCGGGACATCCAAACGGACGAGGGTCCGTGTGATGGTGAGTTAAATCATCCTTCCTTGTAAAAAGGATAGGGTTTTTATCAACCTCGCTGGGATAGTCCGGAGAGGGACATCCGAACGGACGAGGGTCTGTGTGATGGTGAGGTAAATCATCCTTCCTTGTAAAAAGGATAGGGTTTTTATCAACCTGGCGGGGATGGTCCAAAGAGGGACATCCGTACAGACGAGGGTCCGTGTGATGGTGAGCTAAATCATCTTTCCTTGTAAAAAGGAGAGATATCCGAGACAGAAGATGGATCGGCCATCCGAAGGTCGAGTGCTTTCCTTCTCTTGAGAGTGGTGGAGTTCGTCGTATGTGTTTCATCATCGTAAGGTAAATTTTTTCTACCAATGCGTCATTTCACTTGGTATTTTTGTACTATGCCGTTGGATGAAATTTGATCTACGATTGAGATTTAATCTCGAAAAATGGCGACGGTTGGGCTTCCAGATTTAACCCTCTATAAATAGGGGCTTTTACCGATGTCACTTTCACATTTCTAGAGAGAGGATTTTCCGAATTTGAGTACATCCGAAGCAAGTTCAAGTGATCCGATGCGAGTAAGAAGAAGTTCGTAGCGAGTTATCCTCGCAAAGTAAGCTGCCTTCAATCCAAGAATCCGAGTGCAAGTAATTTGCCTGTTCTCTTTCTTTACTTCCAAGTTTTCTGTGCATGTTATTTGTCCATCTTCAAAATGTTGCATGTTCGGATGTATGACTATTTTTTGTATTCCACAGTTGGCTATAACATAGTGTGCTTCGGATATGTTGAGTAGTTAAAACTAACACGGAACTGACATCTTACTAACTCCGAACTAACCTCCGATCATAAATTTCTTTAACTTTAATCTACGTAAATGGTCTCTCGGACTACAATCTTAAAGCTCATCAAATTGCCTTTTCTTTCCCTAGGATGTCCGAGAGTAATAGTCAGAACCGATCCGAGGTTGAAGGATATGATTCCGAAGCGTTGTCCTTATCAGACAGCTCGAGAAGATTGACGTTGGTGGTGCGGAGGATTCGGAAGAGCTGGATCGTTCTCCTCATCCGAGCCGAGAAGAGCCCGAGGTAAGCTCTTTACTTCGGTTAGTTGTTCCGGGTTCAGGGTCTCCGAAGCGTTAGGATTACCCGCAAGTCTCTACTGTGTAGGGTGTTGGTGTTGTCCAATAGACGACCTCTCTGTTAGCGACGGATAAAATTATCCGTCGCTCTGTAGCGACGGATAACATTTATCCGTCGCTAATTTTGTTGACCATAATAAAAAGAAAAAAAATAAATTTTTTTTAGCGATGGATAGATCTATCCGTTGCTATATAGCGATGGATAGATCTATCGGTCGCCAAATGACCGGAAAAAAAAATAGAAAAGTTAGCGACGGATATATCTAGATCTATCCGTCGCTAAAAGCCTAAAAAACATTAATATATTTCCACCACCACCTCCTTTCCACCACCACCTCTCCTCCATCTCTCCTCTCCTACTCCTCCACCACCACCTCCTTTCCTCCTCCACCACCTCCTCTTCCTCCCACCACCACCGCACCACACCCACCACCACTGCCACCACCACCTTTCTCCTCCCACCACACTGCCACCACCACTGCACCACCACACTGTCACCACCACCGCACCACCACTGCCACCACCACCATCCACCTCTCACCACCACCACCCGTCTCTCCACGCCACCACTGCCTCTGGATCTCATCGCCACCACTGCCACCGGATCTCCACCGCCCACCTCCGGATCTTCGATTTATCTTTTTATACATTTTCGGTATTTTAGGTATTTTAGTTTGTACATTTTAGGTATTTATCTTTTATCTTTTTGTACATTTTCGGTATTTTAGTTTGTATTGTATTATTGTATAATGAATTTGTATTATTTTCATTGTATACAATTTTCGATTTATTGTATAATCGTATTGAATATTTTAGTTTCGATTTGAATATGAACCGAATTATTGTCCGATTTGAATATTGTAGTTTCGATAAATCAATATCTCGTATACAAATACAAATTGTATACGAATTAATCCGTATATGAATATAAAAATTCGAATACGGATTTTTTTTTTAAATTAGCAATGTAACAACGGATAGAATCTATCCGTCGTTACATTGGCGACGGATAGATTATATCCGTCGCCAATAATCGATTTAAAAAAAATAAAAAAAAGTCAAAAATGATAATCCGTCACGAATTAGACGACGGATTATTTATCCATCGCCACACCTCCAGTGGGGCAACGGAATTTCTATCCGTCGCCCGATCCGTCGCCAGAGCTGGGGCGACGGATCGCTGGTATGTAGCGACGGATCTATCCGTCGCTACAGACTAGTTTTTTTTGTAGTGCAACCATGGTTTTAATGGTAGCCATAAGATGTTATCTTTCTTTGATTCGAAACTCTTCTTGACTTTATAATGCTGGACATTGTAGCTCACTGCCTCTATTCAAGCGTGCTCCATGGTGGCGGGTCGGAGGGCCACAATGGAGGAGGACCTGGCTAAGGCTGAGGCTGCTCGGGTGACGGAGACGTTCAAGTTGGTCAGACTTGTCCGAAAGGCTGAAGAAAGCCCTTGCTGCAAAGAAGGAGTCCGAAGTGGAAGAGTGCCATCATGTCCCTAGAGAAGGATCTAAAAGTGCACCAAGATAGCGTGGATGAGTATGTTGGTGTCCCTCGGACCTTCAAGGATATGATGCTCAATGAGTTGTTGAAGGTCCGGACACAGGCTGTCCAAGATTTCTTGGGGTCGGACGCTTACAAGTTCATGCTTGAGTCCAAGTATGATGAGGCTCGGCAGGATGGCTTTGATGCAGCCATGGGGCAGCTTTGGCACAGGGGATGGATCCCGAGTGACTGCGACTTGGAAGCTGAAGGTATTACTGCTTTCAAAGAGGCGGATGGCTCAGACTTTGCTCCGGAGGGCGTTTTGAACGATGACTTGCTCAAGTGTAAATTTGTGGAGCTACTCTGTGACGAGACAGAGGACAAGAAGTACAACCATGGCGGTCTATACCTTCCGACCTTTGTGCCCCATGTATTGATGTTCAGTGTGTTCGTCCCCCTGGAGGAACATGTGGAGCACAACCGGGACTGGCTGACTCTGCCCGGGCCCGTCCATACTTCCGTCGCGAGCTGAACTTGATGAAGCAATGCCCAGCCTTCCTCGAGGAATTGAAGGTCCGAAGGGAGAAAAGGTTGGCCAAGTAAGCCAAAGATAAAAGGCTGGTTCACCCGGGCATCAAGAAAAGTGAAGACGGGGTATGCCCCGGAAGTCTGTAATTTCGGTTTTCGGACCGTGAGACAATGTTTCCTTTTGTTTGATTTTTATGGATAATGTTTATCATATCTGTATTCAGATAACTATTTTTGATTTAGTAATTTATTGCATTGGTCCGGGCTCGTCAATGGCTCGGATCGACTTTATCATATGCTTGTGTTGTTCCTTATTCAGATGCATGTTTTTCATTGCGTACTTAGGTTATAAAATAAACCAGTAGCTTAAGCGTCATTGGCTCGGACGTCGGTCAGAGGATCCGAGTCAACGAGACCAAATGCTTCCGAAATAATGCAACTATCTAATTGATCGACAACTTTGGCTCGGGCGGACAAGACGTTTGTCTGGGTCTGAGCTCTAAATGCCAATCGTATGGATAATATTGGTTTACCCAAATCTGTAACAAGTAGGACAAGTTCGGATGTTAGCATCCTACTTGATCTGTAAAGACTTGGTGTACTGCTCCGAACCTTGTTGACTTGTGAAAAGGTTGTAAAAAAGGAGACAATCACAGTAGAAAAGTTGTGTGACTTGCCACGGATCATAGTTGTTACGGAAGTTATCATGACATGCTCGGACTGACGGATCCGAATGGGCTATAGTTCGAAATAATTTTGTCAGTTAAGGCCGGAATTGTTATGGGTTTCCGGGTTGGCCCAATAGTGTCCCAAGTCCAGGCCCAAGCCCATAGCCGGCCGTTACGGTCCACGTGGCGTGTTATGATTGGTCCTTCGCTTCTATATATACCCCGAGATTGTACGGCTTTGTGCCAGATCATTCCATCCCTTTCATAGTAAGTGATTCGGATCCTTGGGTCCGAATATCTTCAACGAGTATCTTGATTCCGCCATTCTTGTGTGACCTGTCTTGCAGGGTTCTTCGGATGTCCGAAGGTCCCTTTGGGTCGGACCATAGTTGGGAATGACGAGATTGGGCCACTCGGAAGTGATCTCCCTCGGGTCGCCGTGCTATTCTTCTTTCTACGGGGCTGTAGTGTGTACCAACAACTTTAGCCCTGGGGAAGCAGAATAGCTCGGTGCTCTCAGGGATTTTCAAACACTTGTTACATCGGAAAATCAATCCCTCAAGTTGCCTACACTTTCCACTTATTTACCCTTCTCGGAAGTACATTTCCTCGGATCGCCGTGCTAGTCTTCTTTCTCCGGGGCTATAGTGTGTATCAACAACTTGAGCCCCGGGGGAGCAGACTAGCTCGCTGGTTCCAGGAATTATTTCACCTGTTGCTTCAGAGAATTAAATCCTCGGGCTGCCTGCTCCTTCGACCATTTACCATTTTCTTGTGGTGTGAAGGAGCACGAACCGGAATGTGGTTGTGGTGGAAGATGCGGATGGTCTGAAAAAGCACATTGATTATGTCTCTGTACCAAATATATTTGGATTTAAGCTTATCCTTTGTCCGGGGGTCAGAACATGCTACTCGGAAAGGAGCTGCCCGTACTGTTCGTTCCTACCATCCGAGTCCTATTGCTATTGTGCCCGAATCGGCTTTAAGTTGGTATGGTTGCATTAGTCACTTGTTTCCAGTAATTAGGGTTCCCTCGAGTTACTAAGAAGAAGTGACTGATGCCGTTGGACCATCATAAGCTTGGTCCGGAGAGTGCATTCTGTTCTCCGGCTACTCCGCTTCGGAATGCACAGGATCGTTGTAAAGGATTCATAGTTCGGACATCAGAGCTGGTCCTAAAAAAGGACACTCTAACATGAGTTTGCTCTGATAGGATGCTGTACCTGTTCTGCTTGGAAGCTTAGGCTCGGAATGAAGCCTATTGGTCTGTGGCGGACGGTGGATACCCCTCAAAGAACCGCCTCCTTTTATTGTAAAAAACGATGTAGATTTTTCTTTTGTTTTATATGACTCGGACAGGCATGTCCGAACTTTATAATTTGTACTTCGAAAACCAAGTAGTAAGCAGTTGTCGTAGACAAACAAAGCTAAACCACAGAGTGGTTCGCTAAGGAATTAATTAAGCTACGTAGCAGTGAGAGTAAATAGATACTTGCTAGCAATAGTTTAATTGATGGTTTGGTTGTACTTCTAACTAGTTTAACTAAAGCAAAGATTACGATTAAAAATGAGAGAAAGATGAATACAGTAGCAAGATCCAATTATGCTAATTCGAACTAGGGATAACACTCATATTTGTCACACGGTTGTTGTACAGCAAATCAATCAATTCGATTCAACCAATTGTTCTTAGAAAATATTATACTGGAGAAATCGTGAGTCATCAATTTACGATCCTTAAACATGAACAATTTAGAGAATTTAATACGGACTTATCGAATTGAAGGTTTTTACGAAGATTTTATACGAGACTAACCTATATGAGTGATTTAATAAACCCTAGGACGAATATGCATAATCTTCACATACTAATGTATTCAAAGGCGTTTAGCTACTCGTATTTGAGACTTGCATACAAAGATTCATGGTAAAAATCATATGAAACATAGATGAAAAAGTCACACGCAATAACATACAATTCAATCGATTAGATAAAGAACGAATTGTAAAGAACAAAGCAATGGAGAAATCAATACCAATAATCTTGATGATAAAATTCAATGAATAACCAAGCTCCAAAGATGTCTCAATGTCAATGTCTGAATCCCAGAGCTTTTTTTCAAAACTAGGTTAAAAGAAGTATGAAAAGAAAAGAATCAAAATTCTAATCTAATAAGGAAAACAAAACTGATTCTGCGTCTCTCGCCGCGGCGGAAGGAATAACTCGCCACGGCGGGCCTTCTTAATCAATTTTATATCCTGCTCGTAAAATCTCGCCGCGGCGGACTGAATTCCTCACCGCGGCGAGCCATGTTAAACAGCTTGTTCTCATTCGGCTCAAAAGATATCGATTTCTACAAAATATAAACAAAACACCAAAGCCTAAAAACGAACTAAAAAGATTACAAAACTAAAGACAAAGACCCACAAAGACCGCTAAAAAGGACCAAATGAGACGTTAGAATATTGTCTCATCAAAATCCCCAAACCGAACCTTTGCTCGTCCCCGAGCAAACAAACAAATTAAAGACAACTAGACTTAGACTACGACATATAATAACACACAAACGAGTCAATCTTCCAAGTGACCGAACTCTACTATTGTAAGCGTTAAATTCACAAGATGCAAAAGGTTTGCACTCAACTGGCGTTGACAGAAATAGTGCACAAAAAATCCTGCAAGAGAGTTTTTCTAATAAATAACACTTAAGTCTAACTCTCCAATCCCTCGCAAGGAAATCCTACACTATTCTCTCTCACACTCTGGAATTGTCCAGTGGGTTAAACACTCAAGAAAAATAAGAGAAAAGGAAGGTGACTCTCGTCACAAAGGTGCCTCAAATACCTCATGCAATGTACCCAATTAGTTAAGTCAGAAGGGACTTTTTCCTTGCGTATAGAAGCTTGCCAAGACATACAATCAACTTCCATAAACCAAATATTTGCATCAAATGAATTAAGTTCTAATCAATTTGGCCACTATGGACTCTTTTAGTCTCACTTTTTTGGTAGTGTCTGTTTTACCGAAGTCCGCACTTTTGTGCGTGTTAGTTTGGTATACGTGCCATCAACCCTCACGGACATATGGCTTTTTAGGACCACGCCGGTATATAGGTAGTATTTGAAACACGCCCAACACGACTACGGTGATGACAAGCACCATACACTCCGAGACAATTTAACAAATCATGGGGAATACATATTACAAGATTTGAACAATAACATCATCACGCAGTAGATTTCTTCTCCCCAAACCGGTTCGTCGCAATGCACTGGCTTTCGACAAAATGAAACATGAAAATCATGCCGTTCATTATACTTAACTTAACTGAGTACATATGAGAATGAAAAAGCGCAAACAAGAGGGTTTGCACTTCCCGAAAGGATCACACAAGTGCCGGTACAATATTTTTTCATCGGCTTAAAGTTTCTCACCGGCCTTTTGGACTAAAGAGTTAAACAAACTTGCTATTTATAGGAAAAACAAACTTACGAGATCTTAAGTTCACTACACTATCTAAGCTGGGAATCGTGCAAAACGTAAGCAACAAGCAGATTTAACAATCACAATAGAAGTTTTCGTAACATGGAAGAACGACTCACGAAAGACTCTAGAGAAGGAAAGAAAAATCACCAAAACAAACAGAAAGTAAAGGACGAAAGACTCTAGAGACTCAGAAAATAGAGAAAACGTAGACAAGACACTAGAGAGCACATTCCCCCTCCCCAAACCTAAACTCAAGCATGTCCTCAAGCGCAGAGTAAAAAAAAGAATGGGGTCAACGATTGCCTTGTGATGTACATTTAGAGTCATATCTTGGACCCGAGAGTTTGACCACTTCTTCCGGTCGCTCAATGTACCCATGAAAGTATGGTTTAACTCGCTGCCCATTGACCTTGAAGGTGGAACCGCCAGCGGAATTCAAGAGTTCGACAGCACCAAGCGGTGCCACATGAATTATCGTGTACGGTCCATCCCAACACGAACGCAACTTTCCTGGAAACAGTTTAAGACGAGAGTTAAAACCAAAACTTTCATACCTGGGTGCAAGTCCTTGCGGATTATCCCCTTGTCATGATACTCTTTTGTCTTCTGCATGTAAATCTGTGCATTCTCAAAGGCAAGGTGGCGGAGTTCTTCCATTTCGGAGATTTGCGATGTCGTTCCTCCCAACCGCATATCGAGATTTAGCTCCTTGGTAGCTCATGCCGGTTTGTGCTCCAACTCCACGGGAAGATGACAAGCTTTGCCAATGAACCAACCGGTAGGGGGTTGTACCAATAACAGTCTTGTAACAGGTTCTGTAAGCCCACAGTGCGTCATCTAGCTTGGTTGACCAATCCTTACGATTTGGTTTTACGACGCTTGTGAGAATGCTCTTGATTTGCCTATTGCTGACTTCCACTTGACTAGAAGTTTGTGGGTGGTATGTAGTTGCGACACGTTGTTGCACTCCATACTTCACAAGAAGGTTCGCAAATGAACGGTTAATAAAATGAGATCCGCCATCGCTAATGATTGTTCTGGGTGTACCAAACCTGCTGAAAATATTCTTGGACAAGAAAGAGAGCACAACTTTGGAATCGTTAGTTCTGGGGGCCATAGCCTCCACCCACTTAGTCACATAATCCACCGCAACAAGAATATATTAATTACCATTACTTTTGGGAAAGGGTCCCATAAAGTCACTACCCCACACATCAAAGGGTTCTACCACAAGATTGCTGGTCAAAGGCATCTCGTTACGCTTGCTAATGTTATCACTACGCTGACATGCATCACAAATAGCACAAAACTTATGATTATCTTTAAACAGAGAGGGCTAAAAGAAACCTGATTGAAGAATCTTCAGGGCGGTTTTCTTCCCGCTGTAGTGCCCTTTACACTGCATGGTATGACAAAAGGTGAGAACACTGCCTACTTCTTTCTCTGAAATGCAGCGTTGTAGGATGCCATCAGCTCCCTCCTTGAAAAGGTGGGGGTCATCCCAAAAGTAGCCATTGGTAGCGAGGAAAACACCTGCAACAAGAAAATTCACAATATCTGTAAACCAAGGCTCTAAGCTAACAGAGACAAGATGCTCATCAGGTAGGTCATCGGGAATAGGTGGAGAAGGGGAGATTGTCTTAGGATCAAGCCTAGATAAATGGTCAGCAACAAGATTATCTTTACCACATTTATGAACTATTTCGCAATCGAATTCCTGTAACATCAAAACCCACCGAATGAGGCGCGGCTTAGAATCACTCTTCGCCATGAGGTGGCGGATCGCAGCGTGATCCATGTGGATGATCACTTTGAACCCCTTCATTTACGGAATTTATCCAATGCGAAAAGAACAACTAGGAATTCTTTCTCAGTTGTGGTGTAGTTAACCTGCGCAGGGTTAAGTGTCTTGCTGGCATAGTAAATCACATGAAAATGTCCATTTATCCTTTGTCCTAAAACAGCACCTAAAGTGAAATCAGAAGCATCGCACATAATCTCAAAGGGTAAGGACAAGTTAGGGGCAACAACAATGGGAGCGGAAACAAGCTGCTCTTTCAAGATGTTAAAGTCCTGCATGCATGCATTTATTATTGAAAACAAAAGGCACATCTTTCATAAGCAAGTTGCTCAAACACTTAGCAATTTTCGAAAAATCCTTAATGAATCTCCTATGAAAACAAACATCCCCAAGAAAAGATTGCAGCTCTTTCACACAAGTGGGAGGGGGAAGTTTAACAATCACATCAAGCTTTGCTCTATTAACTTCTATCCCACGTTTTGAGACTACATGCCCTAAGACAATTCCTTCTCTAACCATAAAGTGACTTTTTTCCCAGCTAAGACTTAAATTACACTCAATGCAGCGTTTAAGAACTTTATCAAGTTTATGCAAGCAATCAGCAAAAGAATCTCCAAAAAGAGAGAAGTCATCCGTGAAGACCTCTATAAAATCCTGCACCATGTCAGAAAATATAGAAAGCATGCATCTTTGAAAAGTAGCAGGAGCGTTGCAGAGTCCGAAAGGCATTCTGCGATAGGCAAAAGTCCCATAGGGACAAGAAAATGTCATCTTCTCCTGATCCTCCTGAGCAATGGGTATTTGGTAGAAACCTGAAAGACCATCCAAACAACAATAGAACCCTCGCCCAGCAAGGCGGTTAAGCATCTCATCAACGAATGGCAGAGGGAAGTGGTCTTTCTTAGTTGTTGCGTTTAGTTTCCTATAGTCAATGCACACACGCCACCCAGTGGTTTTTCTTACCGGGACCTCTACGCCCTTTTCGTTTGTTTCGACGATAACCCCCGACTTCTTAGGAACTACATGTACAGGACTCACCCATCTACTATCAGCTATGGGGTAAATTATGTCATGCTTAAGAATCATAAGGATCTCAGTTTTCACTACATCTTGCATGACAGGGTTAACTCTGCGCTGGGGTTGCCTAACTGGTTTAGCATCGTCTTCTAAACTTATCCTGTGTGTGCAACGGGTTGCGCTAATGCCCTTAATATCTCCAATTCCCCATCCTATGGCCGCAGAATTCTCCTTAAGAAGCTCAACAAGTTGGTTCTCTTCTTCCTTTTGCAATTTCGAAGAGATTATCACCAAGGAAAGCATACTTAAGGTGGAATGGGAGATCCTTAAGGTCAGGCCTAGGGGGTTCGATTTCCCCATTATTGCTACTGAGGGAGTCGAATTCACCTAATGGTTCACTAGGGGGATCGAGGTCACCTGCCGGTTCAGTTTCGGCTGAATCTAAAGTACAGATTAGCTCATGACTTTCCTCACTCACAATTCCCTTATCAGGATCTAGTGTCAAAGAGGACTCTAACTTATCGCTTGCAATATCATCAAGCAAAGTAGTATATACACAGTCATCAATGATGCAATGAAATTCTTTGGCAATCTCATGTTCAGTTTCACAATCTGTAACAGAATAGGCATTAGAGTTACCTATAGGACGGACTGCGTCCTTGCTGATTCGATTGCCTCCGATATCCATCGCTATCTTCCAATTTGCAACATCGACTTGAAGTTTGACAGTTTTCATGAACGGCCTTCCCAGCAAAATCACATGGTTTCTACTGCTGGTTGTTGTATTGCTAGGAGGTAGAACTACAAAATCTGATGGTACCAAGTATGTGTCAACCTTGACCAAAGCATCCCGTATAATACCAAGTGGTCGCTGGATACTACAATCAGCCATCTGCAACGTCATATTCACTGGTTCCAACTTCGCCAAACCGAGCTCCTGAAAAGTTTATGGGTAATAAGATTAATGCTCACTCCCAAGTCGAGCTTACCTTTCGCTACCCTCGCATTCTCCATTTTTATATTAATCACGAGACTCCCTGGGTTTTGTTGTTTTACTGGTAATCCGATCACAGAATTTGCTGTTTCTGGAAGAATCAGCTTTTCAGTAGACGAAAGCTTCTTCTTATTAGCATTTAGGTCCTTGAAGAACATAGCATAGGAGGGGACATTATCGATAAGCTCCAGCAGTGGCATGTTCACGTTAACTTTTGAAAGCATTGCCAGAATAGATTTGAACTTACTGTCGTCTTTTGGCTTCTTAACTCTCCCGGGGTATGCTAATGGCTTGGGAACTGGCGTTCCTGTGGGGCGGAAGGGGTTATAAGATTTATGTAGAACCTCAATGCTGCTTCTTGGGTCCTCAATAATCTCCTCAGCTTCCTCCTCAGTAATGTCGTTCGCTAAACCACAGAGTCGTTCGCTAAGGAATTAATTAAGCTACGTAGCAGTGAGAGTAAACAGATACTTGCTAGCAACAGTTTAATTGATGGTTTGGTTGTACTTCTAACTAGTTTAACTAAATCAAAGATTACGATTATCAATGAGAGAAAGATGAATACAGTAGCAAGATCCAATTATGCTAATTCGAACTAGGGATAACACTCATATTTGTCACACGGTTGTTGTACAGCAAATCAATCAATTCGATTCAACCAATTGTTCTTAGAAAATATTATACTGGAGAAATCGTGAGTCATCAATTTACGATCCTTAAACATGAACAATTTAGAGAATTTAATACGGACTTATCGAATTGAAGGTTTTTACGAAGATTTTATACGAGACTAACCTATATGAGTGATTTAATAAACCCTAGGACGAATATGCATAATCTTCACATACTAATGTATTCAAAGGCGTTTAGCTACTCGTATTTGAGACTTGCATACAAAGATTCATGGTAAAAATCATATGAAACATAGATGAAAAAGTCACACGCAATAACATACAATTCAATCGATTAGATAAAGAACGAATTGTAAAGAACAAAGCAATGGAGAAATCAATACCAATAATCTTGATGATAAAATTCAATGAATAACCAAGCTCCAAAGATGTCTCAATGTCAATGTCTGAATCCCAGAGCTTTTTTTCAAAACTAGGTTAAAAGAAGTATGAAAAGAAAAGAATCAAAATTCTAATCTAATAAGGAAAACAAAACTGATTCTGCGTCTCTCGCCGCGGCGGAAGGAATAACTCGCCACGGCGGGCCTTCTTAATCAATTTTATATCCTGCTCGTAAAATCTCGCCGCGGCGGACTGAATTCCTCACCGCGGCGAGCCATGTTAAACAGCTTGTTCTCATTCGGCTCAAAAGATATCGATTTCTACAAAATATAAACAAAACACCAAAGCCTAAAAACGAACTAAAAAGATTACAAAACTAAAGACAAAGACCCACAAAGACCGCTAAAAAGGACCAAATGAGACGTTAGAATATTGTCTCATCAAAATCCCCAAACCGAACCTTTGCTCGTCCCCGAGCAAACAAACAAATTAAAGACAACTAGACTTAGACTACGACATATAATAACACACAAACGAGTCAATCTTCCAAGTGACCGAACTCTACTATTGTAAGCGTTAAATTCACAAGATGCAAAAGGTTTGCACTCAACTGGCGTTGACAGAAATAGTGCACAAAAAATCCTGCAAGAGAGTTTTTCTAATAAATAACACTTAAGTCTAACTCTCCAATCCCTCGCAAGGAAATCCTACACTATTCTCTCTCACACTCTGGAATTGTCCAGTGGGTTAAACACTCAAGAAAAATAAGAGAAAAGGAAGGTGACTCTCGTCACAAAGGTGCCTCAAATACCTCATGCAATGTACCCAATTAGTTAAGTCAGAAGGGTCTTTTCCTCATGATAGAAGCTTGCCAAGACATACAATCAACTTCCATAAACCAAATATTTGCATCAAATGAATTAAGTTCTAATCAATTTGGCCACTATGGACTCTTTTAGTCTCACTTTTTTGGTAGTGTCTGTTTTACCGAAGTCCGCACTTTTGTGCGTGTTAGTTTGGTATACGTGCCATCAACCCTCACGGACATATGGCTTTTTAGGACCACGCCGGTATATAGGTAGTATTTGAAACACGCCCAACACGACTACGGTGATGACAAGCACCATACACTCCGAGACAATTTAACAAATCATGGGGAATACATATTACAAGATTTGAACAATAACATCATCACGCAGTAGATTTCTTCTCCCCAAACCGGTTCGTCGCAATGCACTGGCTTTCGACAAAATGAAACATGAAAATCATGCCGTTCATTATACTTAACTTAACTGAGTACATATGAGAATGAAAAAGCGCAAACAAGAGGGTTTGCACTTCCCGAAAGGATCACACAAGTGCCGGTACAATATTTTTTCATCGGCTTAAAGTTTCTCACCGGCCTTTTGGACTAAAGAGTTAAACAAACTTGCTATTTATAGGAAAAACAAACTTACGAGATCTTAAGTTCACTACACTATCTAAGCTGGGAATCGTGCAAAACGTAAGCAACAAGCAGATTTAAAAATCACAATAGAAGTTTTCGTAACATGGAAGAACGACTCACGAAAGACTCTAGAGAAGGAAAGAAAAATCACCAAAACAAACAGAAAGTAAAGGACGAAAGACTCTAGAGACTCAGAAAATAGAGAAAACGTAGACAAGACACTAGAGAGCACATTCCCCCTCCCCAAACCTAAACTCAAGCATGTCCTCAAGCGCAGAGTAAAAAGAAAAAGAATGGGGTCAACAGTGCCTTGCCTGTGATGTACAGTTTAGAGTCATGTACTGGACCCGGAGAGTTTGACCACTTCTTCCGGTCGCTCAATGTACCCATGAAAGTATGGTTTAACTCGCTGCCCATTGACCTTGAAGGTGGAACCGCCAGCGGAATTCAAGAGTTCGACAGCACCAAGCGGTGCCACATGAATTATCGTGTACGGTCCATCCCAACACGAACGCAACTTTCCTGGAAACAGTTTAAGACGAGAGTTAAAACCAAAACTTTCATACCTGGGTGCAAGTCCTTGCGGATTATCCCCTTGTCATGATACTCTTTTGTCTTCTGCATGTAAATCTGTGCATTCTCAAAGGCAAGGTGGCGGAGTTCTTCCAGCTCGGAGATTTGCAGTAATCGTTCCTCCCCAACTGCCTGCATATCGAGATTTAGCTCCTTGGTAGCTCATGCCGGTTTGTGCTCCAACTCCACGGGAAGATGACAAGCTTTGCCAATGAACCAACCGGTAGGGGGTTGTACCAATAACAGTCTTGTAACAGGTTCTGTAAGCCCACAGTGCGTCATCTAGCTTGGTTGACCAATCCTTACGATTTGGTTTTACGACGCTTGTGAGAATGCTCTTGATTTGCCTATTGCTGACTTCCACTTGACTAGAAGTTTGTGGGTGGTATGTAGTTGCGACACGTTGTTGCACTCCATACTTCACAAGAAGGTTCGCAAATGAACGGTTAATAAAATGAGATCCGCCATCGCTAATGATTGTTCTGGGTGTACCAAACCTGCTGAAAATATTCTTGGACAAGAAAGAGAGCACAACTTTGGAATCGTTAGTTCTGGGGGCCATAGCCTCCACCCACTTAGTCACATAATCCACCGCAACAAGAATATATTAATTACCATTACTTTTGGGAAAGGGTCCCATAAAGTCACTACCCCACACATCAAAGGGTTCTACCACAAGATTGCTGGTCAAAGGCATCTCGTTACGCTTGCTAATGTTATCACTACGCTGACATGCATCACAAATAGCACAAAACTTATGATTATCTTTAAACAGAGAGGGCTAAAAGAAACCTGATTGAAGAATCTTCAGGGCGGTTTTCTTCCCGCTGTAGTGCCCTTTACACTGCATGGTATGACAAAAGGTGAGAACACTGCCTACTTCTTTCTCTGAAATGCAGCGTTGTAGGATGCCATCAGCTCCCTCCTTGAAAAGGTGGGGGTCATCCCAAAAGTAGCCATTGGTAGCGAGGAAAACACCTGCAACAAGAAAATTCACAATATCTGTAAACCAAGGCTCTAAGCTAACAGAGACAAGATGCTCATCAGGTAGGTCATCGGGAATAGGTGGAGAAGGGGAGATTGTCTTAGGATCAAGCCTAGATAAATGGTCAGCAACAAGATTATCTTTACCACACTTATGAACTATTTCGCAATCGAATTCCTGTAACATCAAAACCCACCGAATGAGGCGCGGCTTAGAATCACTCTTCGCCATGAGGTGGCGGATCGCAGCGTGATCCATGTGGATGATCACTTTGAACCCCTTCAGATACGAACGGAATTTATCCAATGCGAAAAGAACAACTAGGAATTCTTTCTCCAGGTGTAGTTAACTGCTTGAGGTTAAGTGTCTTGCTGGCATAGTAAATCACATGAAAATGTCCATTTATCCTTTGTCCTAAAACAGCACCTAAAGTGAAATCAGAAGCATCGCACATAATCTCAAAGGGTAAGGACAAGTTAGGGGCAACAACAATGGGAGCGGAAACAAGCTGCTCTTTCAAGATGTTAAAGTCCTGCATGCATGCATTTATTATTGAAAACAAAAGGCACATCTTTCATAAGCAAGTTGCTCAAACACTTAGCAATTTTCGAAAAATCCTTAATGAATCTCCTATGAAAACAAACATCCCCAAGAAAAGATTGCAGCTCTTTCACACAAGTGGGAGGGGGAAGTTTAACAATCACATCAAGCTTTGCTCTATTAACTTCTATCCCACGTTTTGAGACTACATGCCCTAAGACAATTCCTTCTCTAACCATAAAGTGACTTTTTTCCCAGCTAAGACTTAAATTACACTCAATGCAGCGTTTAAGAACTTTATCAAGTTTATGCAAGCAATCAGCAAAAGAATCTCCAAAAAGAGAGAAGTCATCCGTGAAGACCTCTATAAAATCCTGCACCATGTCAGAAAATATAGAAAGCATGCATCTTTGAAAAGTAGCAGGAGCGTTGCAGAGTCCGAAAGGCATTCTGCGATAGGCAAAAGTCCCATAGGGACAAGAAAATGTCATCTTCTCCTGATCCTCCTGAGCAATGGGTATTTGGTAGAAACCTGAAAGACCATCCAAACAACAATAGAACCCTCGCCCAGCAAGGCGGTTAAGCATCTCATCAACGAATGGCAGAGGGAAGTGGTCTTTCTTAGTTGCTGCGTTTAGTTTCCTATAGTCAATGCACACACGCCACCCAGTGGTTTTTCTTAAGGACCTCACGCCCTTTTCGTTTGTTTCGACGATAACCCCCGACTTCTTAGGAACTACATGTACAGGACTCACCCATCTACTATCAGCTATGGGGTAAATTATGTCATGCTTAAGAATCATAAGGATCTCAGTTTTCACTACATCTTGCATGACAGGGTTAAGCCTGCGCTGGGGTTGCCTAACTGGTTTAGCATCGTCTTCTAAACTTATCCTGTGTGTGCAACGGGTTGCGCTAATGCCCTTAATATCTCCAATTCCCCATCCTATGGCCGCAGAATTCTCCTTAAGAAGCTCAACAAGTTGGTTCTCTTCTTCCTTTTGCAATTTCGAAGAGATTATCACCAAGGAAAGCATACTTAAGGTGGAATGGGAGATCCTTAAGGTCAGGCCTAGGGGGTTCGATTTCCCCATTATTGCTACTGAGGGAGTCGAATTCACCTAATGGTTCACTAGGGGGATCGAGGTCACCTGCCGGTTCAGTTTCGGCTGAATCTAAAGTACAGATTAGCTCATGACTTTCCTCACTCACAATTCCCTTATCAGGATCTAGTGTCAAAGAGGACTCTAACTTATCGCTTGCAATATCATCAAGCAAAGTAGTATATACACAGTCATCAATGATGCAATGAAATTCTTTGGCAATCTCATGTTCAGTTTCACAATCTGTAACAGAATAGGCATTAGAGTTACCTGCAGGACGGACTGCGTCCTTGCTGATTCGATTGCCTCCGATATCCATCGCTATCTTCCAATTTGCAACATCGACTTGAAGTTTGACAGTTTTCATGAACGGCCTTCCCAGCAAAATCACATGGTTTCTACTGCTGGTTGTTGTATTGCTAGGAGGTAGAACTACAAAATCTGATGGTACCAAGTATGTGTCAACCTTGACCAAAGCATCCCGTATAATACCAAGTGGTCGCTGGATACTACAATCAGCCATCTGCAACGTCATATTCACTGGTTCCAACTTCGCCAAACCGAGCTCCTGAAAAGTTTATGGGTAATAAGATTAATGCTCACTCCCAAGTCGAGCTTACCTTTCGCTACCCTCGCATTCTCCATTTTTATATTAATCACGAGACTCCCTGGGTTTTGTTGTTTTACTGGTAATCCGATCACAGAATTTGCTGTTTCTGGAAGAATCAGCTTTTCAGTAGACGAAAGCTTCTTCTTATTAGCATTTAGGTCCTTGAAGAACATAGCATAGGAGGGGACATTATCGATAAGCTCCAGCAGTGGCATGTTCACGTTAACTTTTGAAAGCATTGCCAGAATAGATTTGAACTTACTGTCGTCTTTTGGCTTCTTAACTCTCCCGGGGTATGCTAATGGCTTGGGAACTGGCGTTCCTGTGGGGCGGAAGGGGTTATAAGATTTATGTAGAACCTCAATGCTGCTTCTTGGGTCCTCAATAATCTCCTCAGCTTCCTCCTCAGTAATGTCGTTCGCTAAACCACAGAGTCGTTCGCTAAGGAATTAATTAAGCTACGTAGCAGTGAGAGTAAACAGATACTTGCTAGCAACAGTTTAATTGATGGTTTGGTTGTACTTCTAACTAGTTTAACTAAATCAAAGATTACGATTATCAATGAGAGAAAGATGAATACAGTAGCAAGATCCAATTATGCTAATTCGAACTAGGGATAACACTCATATTTGTCACACGGTTGTTGTACAGCAAATCAATCAATTCGATTCAACCAATTGTTCTTAGAAAATATTATACTGGAGAAATCGTGAGTCATCAATTTACGATCCTTAAACATGAACAATTTAGAGAATTTAATACGGACTTATCGAATTGAAGGTTTTTACGAAGATTTTATACGAGACTAACCTATATGAGTGATTTAATAAACCCTAGGACGAATATGCATAATCTTCACATACTAATGTATTCAAAGGCGTTTAGCTACTCGTATTTGAGACTTGCATACAAAGATTCATGGTAAAAATCATATGAAACACTGATGACAAACTCACACGCAATAACATACAATTCAATCGATAAGATAAAGAACGAATTGTAAAGAACAAAGCAATGGAGAAATCAATACCAATAATCTTGATGTTAAAATTCAATGAATAACCAAGCTCCAAAGATGTCTCAATGTCAATGTCTGAATCCCAGAGCTTTTTTTCAAAACTAGGTTAAAAGAAGTATGAAAAGAAAAGAATCAAAATTCTAATCTAATAAGGAAAACAAAACTGATTATCGCCTCTACATGTGAAGTAATAACTTCATGCGAGACTTCTTAATCGATTATATTTCCAGCTTGCAAAATCTCACCGCGGGGGATTGAATCTCTCGCCGCGGTGAGCGACTTTCTTCAAAACAGGGGAGCTAATCGCAAAATCTCGCCGCCGCGGCGAGCCTTCTTTTTCGCAATATATATAACCTTCGCATAATCTCGCCGCGGCGATCAAGGTGCTCCGCCGCGGCGTGCTTCAATATTCAAATCAGAGGCTCCATTCGCAAAATCTCGCTGCGGCGGGCCAATTCCTTCGCCGCAGCGAGTTTTCTTTAATCTCAGAAGATGATCAGTCGCTAAATCTCGCCGCGCCGGACATATTTCCTCGCCGCGGCGAGCCTTCTCTCAATTTCCAGTTGCAAGCTCGTAAAATCTCGCCGCGGCGGACTGAATTCCTCGCCGCGGCGAGCCATGCTAAACAGCTTGTTCTCATTCGGCTCAAAAGACATCGATTTCTACAAAATATAAACAAAACACCAAAGCGTAAAAACGAACTAAAAAGACTACAAAACTAAAGACAAAGACTCACAAAGACCGCTAAAAAGGACCAAATGAGACGTTAGAATATTGTCTCATCATTGTCATGGAAAACTAAGTTGTATTGATTTGACGGACATTCAAGTACAACTGGTGGGCTTCGAGGCGGAAAAAGAAAATGACAAAAACTTTGACAGCTGACGTTGGATTTTTTCGGGGAGTAACCTTAGGCATAAAACTTCTGTAGGTTCTTAGCATTCCATGTTCTCGTCATAGAACTTCATTGATCATCTTCTAACTCGAAGCTTCCATTGACACTAGCCCCAATGACCTTGTAGGGTCCTTCCCATTTAGGCTTGAGTTCACCGACATTGCTCAGGATATTAGCTCTTCGGATGACTAAGTCTCCGACTTGTATATCCTTGGGAAGAACATGTTTGTTGTAAGCCCGGGCAGACATAGCTTGATAGCGGAGGATGTTAGCTAGTGCCTTGCTTCTTTTGTCTTCGAGGAGCTCAAGGTCGTAGATCCTTGTGATTTCATTTCCAGCAGGTTGGTATTGTTGGATTCTTTGGTTTCCACAGCAATTTCGGAGGGGATGACCGCTTCTGAGCCATAGACTAGTGCAAAGGGTGTCTCCTGAGTAGAGGTGCGAGCTGTTGTCCGATGTGCCCACAGGACTCCATCGAGATCATCTACTCAGCTGTATTGAGAAGTTCTCATCAAACGGACACGCTATGATTGACGCAATCATAGGGTTGGTTGGGCGATGTGGTATGTTGGCATAGTATTGGCAGTCTTCGCAAGCACGAGCGAAGTTGGCAGCACACTTATCAATGGTAGGCCAATAGTATCCTTGCCAAATGACCATCTGAGCCAAGGTTCGTCCCCCGAAGTGACTCCCGCAACTCCCTGTGTGGATTTCTTCCAAAACGGTCTTTACCTCATGGGGTCCAAGGCAGCTCATGTGAGTGCCAGTGAAAGATCTCTTGTAGAGATCCTCTCCCAGGATAAAGTACCTATTGGCTCCGCATAGGATCTTTCTTGCTTCTTTAGTGTCTGAAGGTAGAGAGCCATCTTTGAGATAGTGAAATATGTCGGTCATCCAGCTCCTTTCGGCGCCTAGGAGGAAGACTTGACCATTGGGGTTTATCAGGGAAGAATCTGTGACAGTCATCAGGATGACGCGCCTTGTGTCTAAGGCTCTTAAGGCAGAGGCATACTTGGAAAGAGCGTCAGCCTTCTCGTTCCATTCCCTGTGGAATTGCTCCAGTGTGAATACTTCAAAGTGCTCAGCTTCTTTCTTGAGGAGCTCAAGTACTTGATCATGTTGGGTCCTTTAGCGGCGAATGACCCGGAAAACTGGGACTCGACGAGCTGGGAATCTGTATATGCTTTGATCTGTTTTACTTGAAGGGACCTTGTCATTCTCAAGCCGGTAAGTAGTGGCTCGTACTCGGCCTTGTTGTTTGTCACCTTAAAGTTGAGGGTGATGGCGTATTCCAGCCTGGCTCCTTCAGGGCTTTCAAGGAAAATTTCTATTCCTCCTAGTCATCTTGTAGAGGATCCGTCCACTTGCAGTGTCTAATATTCTTTGCCTTCACGTTTAGCTTCCAATGTGAGAGTAGGAATTTTCCCGTCTTCCTGCTTCTTGAAGGAAGATGCAGGTGTTGAATTGTTGGTTACTTCATCTAGGAGGAACATGTGTCTCACCCTCAGGGAGTCATCCATGGGTTCCTGATATTTAGTCCAGAGTTGGACATTATTTTCGAACATCTCTCCAAGCTCATTTTCTTTGGTCCTTTCTTCTTCCGGGATAGCCTTCGCCTAAGTGGGCATCACATAGCTCACGTCCCTTTGTGGACTGTCAGTCCCTCCTTTTGTTTCTTCGGGGTAATCTACCAGAAAGTCGGCAAGTACTTGAGCCTTCTTGGCTGACGGAGCTTGGTACTCGATATCATATTCACTTAATTTGATTGCCCACTTGGATAAACGCCCCGACTGATCTGGCTTGCCAAGGACATGTTTGAGTTGCTCATTGGTGAGGACGACGATTCGATGAGATTTGAAGTAAGGCTTCAGTCGCCTGGCAGTGTAGACTAGCGCGAAGGCGAGCTTCTCAATCTTGACATACCTAGCCTCGGAACCCACGAGGGCCTTGCTTAGGTAGTAGATCGGCAAGTGGTCGTTCCCTTATATCTCACCAATACAGAACTCATGGCCTCAGCGGTAGTTGCTAGGTAGAGGTAAAGAGGTTCACCTTCTACTGGTTTGGACAGGAGCGGAGGTGAAAGGAGATAGCTCTTCAAGTTATCCAAGGCCTCTTCGCATTTCTGTGTCCACTCAAACTTGTCTCCCTTCGTTAGGATTTTAAAGAAGGGTAGGTTTTTCTCGGCGGATTTGGAGATTAAGCGGCTCAGGTCCATCACCCTTTCAAGGAGCTTCTGCACTTCATTGATTGTCTTTGGCTATGGTAGGTCCAAGATTGCTTTCATTTTTTCTGGGTTGGCACTGATGCCTCTCTCCGTGACCATGTAACCGAGGAACTTTCCTCCCTTTACACCAAACGTGCACTTCTCTAGGTTCAACTTCATTTCGTACTTCCTAAGGATGGAAAAGCACCTGTTTAGATGCTCTATGTGTTGCTCTTCAGTCTTGCTCTTTAGTAGCATGTCGTCCACGTAAACTTCCATAGTTTTGCCCAACTCTTCTTTGAACATCTTGTTTATCAATCGTTGCTATGTAGCGCCCGCGTTCTTAAGGCCAAACGGCATGACTTTGAAATAGTAGACCCCCCTGTTGCAAAGAAGGCCGTCTTTTTTACGTCCTCTTGAGCCATCCTGATTTTGTAGAAGCCCTGATACGCGTCCATGAAGATTTGGAGTGCACATCCTGCGGTGGAGTCTACTAAATTCTCAATACGGGGTAATGGATAAGGATCCTTTGGACAAAACTTATTGAGCCTAGTGAAGTCATTGCACATAGTATCTGACTTCTTCGATATGTCCTGCCTTCATTAACTTGTCAACTTCTCCCGCTATGATAGCATCTTTAACAGGCCCAAAGTCCTTTATCTTTTGTCGGATATGTTTTACCGAAGGATCCATGTTCAGAAGGTGAACTGCGATCCTTGGGTCTATCCCCTTAAGGTCGTTGGTGCTCCAGGCGAAGATATTGCGATTGTCTCGAAGGCATGTGATGAGCTTCATTCTTACCTCCGAGCTCATCTCCGTTCCGATCCGGGTTATCTTCTCTAGATCTCCCTCAATCAATTGAACTTCTTTTAAGGCTTCATAGGGCTCCATCCTTGCAGTCTTAGGGAACTTCTCCTTGAGCATCCCAGCCCCAATCTCTTCCCTCACAGGAGTAAGAGGCGCAGGAGGAGGGCTCCTGGGTCTTTTGGCGACCGAGAGAACGGGTGCTGAGGCTCCTCTGGTTGACATGATGTAACATTCCCATGCTTCCCTAACATTGCCCACTTCTTCTCCCACACCATTTGGAGTAGGGAACTTCACCTTATTGTGTAGGGGAGATGCGATTGCTCTAAATTGGTTGAGTCCTAGGCGCCCCAGGATCACGTTATAGTCGAACGTGCTATCGACCACCACAAATAGGATCGTCTCAGTCATTCTCGTCAGGAAGGTTCCCATAGAGACTTGTAAGGGTATACTTCCAATGGGGCGAACTATAGAACCCCCGAATCCTACCAAGGAGGTGTATAGGCGCCCGTATTGAATATTTCCTAAGTGCATCTGTTCCACAGTTCTCTTGGAGATGACATTGGAGGAACTCCCTGTGTCAACAAGTACTTTGTTAACCTTATAAGTGGCGATGACTAGAGAGACAACCAAAGGAACATCAGGGTCTTTGAGATCTCCTCCACCAGACGTTGGTGGGGGAATTTCACTATCATCGAAAGTGATGGCATTTGATCCTTTCAGAGCCGGCAGAGTATAGGCTCTATCATTGTTTCTTGGATGTTGTGCGGTCCTCTCCCTTGCGTTTCGGCTATCTCCTCCAGCTGGTCCTCCTGCTATGGCATTTATAACCCCGCTATAGGGGAGGTTCTCCATTCACTCATCTTCAGGGTACCAGCGGTATCTTTCGGCATGGTGGGGTGGAATTTCTGCAGGAGGTGGCGGTAAGGGTCCTGTCGGAGGTTCCGAACCACGCTCCTCCCTTCTTCGTTCATTTCTTTGGTGCCTGGAGGGCTCTTCTTCATACACTGGTTCTTTCAACTTTTCGCTCCTTTCAACCCTTCTATTTCTGTTTTCAACTGAACACAATCTTCAGTTGAATGGCCTCTGTGCTTGTGAAACCTACAGTATTCCTTCGAAGCTTTGTTCTTCTTACTGCTCCTTGTAGATTTTGGCCATTGTATGTCTAAGTTTTTCTCAACAATAGAGGCGAAGATGTCTGATCTTGGTCTATTGAGGCGAGTATACTCGGCATATCTCCTTGGAGGGGTTCTCTCCCTGCGGAACTCCCTCTTGTCTCTAAATTCCTTCTTTTGTTCAAACTTTACAAGCCAGGCAGGGGGTTCTTGTTTCATTGGCTCTTTCCCGTTTCTGGCCCCGGCTCTTATTGGGACATTTCCTCGGTACTGCTCCCCATATAGGACTCCTTCGCAGATATCTTCCAGGTATTTTTCGGTTATGATTTCTTCATTCGAAAGCTTTCTTCTAAGATCATCGTTGTAAGTGTTAGCATACACTTATGAGATCATCGTTTTAAGTGTTAGCTTTCTTCTAAGATCATCGATCAAGGAAGGTTCTAAGATCCTCGTGCTCTTTCTGGATTACTCCTGCCAAGTGCTACACTGATCTCTTCCTCTTCTTTGCTTTCTCAAACCTTTTCAGGAAAAGAGAAGCGATATCCGCATAAGACTTGATGGAGCCATTTGGAAAAGAGGTCTACCAATCCATTGCTTCTCCAAAGAGAGTACTGGAGAAGTTAAGAGCCTTCATATTGTCGTTCAGGCCGTTGGTCTCCATCTTGCTCTCATACCTAGTAAGGTGCCCCACTGGACAAGTATCCGCATAATAATGCTCAAGATTTGGGATAGTGGAGTCGGGGCACTTCCTTTCCCTTTTTATCTCATCACATAAAGGATTGGGAGCTCTAAGAGTCACCTTCTCATGTGCCTTCACCATCTTGCTCAAAGTAGCAATTTGAGTTTCCAAGGCCTTCTTCTGGATATAAATTTGCTCGGCGGTTAGCCTCTCACCCGTCCTTGGGTTGACGGCCACATCCGGAGGAAGATCATGAACATGAACTATCGAGATGCTCTCCGCCACATGGTCTCTTGGTCCATGCTGAAGTGCCCCACGTCGGCTAGTTGCAGCTTCATCTGCTCGTGGTCTCACCGGACTTCTTTCCCTGTGTTCGTGAGAAGCAGCGGCCCTCCTGTTGAGAAGGTTCCTTAGATCATCTGGTTGAGCCGGTTCCCCTAACCTTTGTTGGATTGGACGATGCTCATTCCTTGATTGTGCGGGTTCAGCTTGTCTTGGAATTGCCAAATGAGGAGTGGGTTGAGGTGGCTAGAGGTTGTTTGATCCAAAGCATCCTTGGATAGTGGTGAGTAAGAAGCCAAACTGATTTTCATTCATTCAAAACTCATAGGGGAAAATAATCTGCCCGTTTGGGGGAGTGAAGTTTCTCCCTGGAGGAGGACCATGTGTTCCTGACGGAGGAACTTATCCTTCAACCCCGGGTACTTGAGTCCTCGTCGGTGGATCAACGGCTCTTTCCTCTTATTAAGAGAGACTAGCGGTGTGGCCATCACTTGGATAGTCCATTGTGTTTCTTGAAGTGGCTCTCGCCACTCTTCCCCTCCTAGTGGGAGGTCTGCCCCTTCGCCTTGGGGCGGGCGTCCCAATCGCATTAGCGTTGGTTCATACGGACCTTCTTGGTGTTGCCATTTCTGAAGAGAACGGAACTTTTCGTACAGATTCCCACAGACGGCGCCAAAATGTCGAGGGCAAAGTCCCCCAAACACTTAAATGAATTTCCCTTGTTCTCCTTCTCCCTGAGTACCCAGACCACCTGGCTTGTAAGGACCGAATAGTAGAAGTCTGTAAGAACCGTCGTACTATTGAGAGGCGACACGCGAGGACCTGCACAAGTAGCTTGGGGAGGGGGGGGGGGGTTAGAACCTTATACCCGGTTTGCGTGGTGTCAAACCGGAAGGAGACATCACTTGCGAGAGACTGAGAATCAACTCGGTACAATGATCGGGAGTCCAAAGTGATTATTGCTTACCGTTATTATGGGAATGTGTGCCATATATATAGATTTCTCCCAAAATAGGAGGGTTCCATCAGATCGTGCCAAGTGTAAGGCCTGGATCGATCCACCAAGGCTTCCATAGGGCCATGGCCCATTAATGACACTTTCCCCATTCCACTTTGGGCTTTCAGGGGTAGTTTAGTCATTAATGTGAGAGTATTAGAGACTTGGATGTAGTCTGTTGCGGGTCGAGGTTCGAAGAGGCAGGTCCGGACGATTGGTCCGGACCATACTGGGTTGCCTATAAGATACTCTTATCAGTCTTTCAAGTACCTTTCATTCGGACCTCCTTGCTCTCTAGTGCCAGTTTACTTGGTTGCTTATGAGGTTTTTGTTGAATCCGGACGGGTGTCCGGGTCGGACCCCATGGTTACGGACCATTGGCATGGTCGGACCTACTAGCCTTTGAGCCCTCCTGCCCCTTTCCTCCTGGGTGAGTCGGACTTGCCGGGGCTTAGGGTCGGACTGTAAGGTCTCAGATCCGTAGACAACTTGGGATGCCTCAGGATTCGTTCCAAAGGCGTCTATGATGGATTGGACATATTTCCGTATCAACACTATAGGTTTTTTGGGAACCACATTGTTGGCCACTAACAAACGTCAACCTTTCATCACTCTTTCTCAGAGGAGTAGAATTGCTTGTTTGTGTGTCAAGCCCAAGTCCGCCCTTTTCTGACGGATCTGTTAGGTAAGAGTGTACTTTAGTGAGAGTGTCACTCGCTTTGGCATAGGATTGGAAAGATAATTCTTTCTTCTTTAGTTCCTCATTCTCAGAAAGAAGGTTTTCACACTTCTTCTGGAGCAACTCCATAGCCTCACAATGCAACTTTCTGGTCTCATCTATCTGAGCCTTTAGGAATGCATTTTTTGCATCATTAGTGTCAGAAAGTCGTCGTAAATGTGAACACTCGCATTCAAGAGACTCTTTTTATGTTTTAAGAATTTTGGTTCTAGATCGAGGAACCAAGAATTCTCTTTCATAGATATCTAACTCGCTTCTGAGATGTTTTAGATGCTTCATACCTTCCTCATCACTCTCATAATTAATGAACCGTGAAATGTTGGTTACCTCATCATCAGCCATAAGACATGGCTCAATGTTACAGTAATCTGGGTAGATTTCCTCAGCAACTCCACACATTTCATTCATCCTTTGACCAAAGTCAAATACTTCGTGAGTGTAGGTACACAATTCTGGTGATGGTAGCTTTGACTGATCAGAATCGTCGTCGTCAGAATCTGAATCAAGATCAAGTGCATCCAGTTGGATTTCGATCTTCTTTCTTTCTTCAGAAAGCATAGCTCTCTGGTTTCTCTTGAAGTTTCTCCTATCCTTTTTGTCACCTGTCTTGAGTTTGTTTAGAACAGGACAATCCCGTTTGAAGTGACCAGGTTTCTGACAATAGAAACAGATATCGTTTCTAATTTCTGTAACCTCAGTACTTGATGCTTTCTGAACAGGTTTATTAAGAGAGTTGGTCAATTGTATGTTCTTGTACTGGTGATAGTTAGGGCCTAGATGCTTTTTTTCAGCTTCTCTTTGGCTTTTCTTCTCTCAATCTCCTGTCTAACGTATTTACTCATTTGCTTTACTTCAAGAGCTTCTTCGTCAGTGGATTCTTTGGTAATCTTCTTCTCAGAAGTACCTTGTGTTACTAGAGCAACACTGTGAACTTGCTGATCAGCTATTTGTCCTCTCTGAGAGATTTCATAGATGGCAGTGGCTAGATGAGAGAATAATTCCGTTGGAGTGTTATATGGCATTCCTTGGTTGAAATAAAAGTATTGAGTATGTGCCCAGTTGTGATTTAAGCTCCTTACGATAGTCTTCACCTTTTCGGCGTTAGAATATCTTTCACTTTCACCAAGTACAGCCATTTCACTTATCAACGTTGTAAACCGAAAATCAAGTTGTTCAAGGGTTTCTGAAGGCCCTTGTTTAAAATTCTGGAATTTTAATTTCAGAACTTCGAACTTGTTTTCCTTGGTTTTCTGAGAGCCGCCACAAATTTGTTCAACTAGTTGTTAGGCCTCTTTCGCCGTTTTTGCACACCACAGTTTACACTGTATGTGGTCTGGAGTAGAACGAATAATGATGTTTCGAGCTTGACCATCTAGTCTGTTTCTCTTGAAATCTTCCGATGTCCAGAGATATCTAGGTTTTTCTTCCAAAGTTATCTGACCAGTAGCTCTCCCACTTGTAGAAGTTGCTGAAGTGGAGGTTCCTCTAGCAGAATCTTCATCTCCTCCATCAGAGACATCAGCGACTATCTTTGCTTGTTGAATGACTATAGGGTCATTCTTTATAACTTCGATCATTTCATCACTGATGGCTTCCAGATGGAGCATCATATTGTTCCTCCATTTTTCATAGTTTTATGGCTTGTGAACTGGAGCGTCGCCTAAAGACATCCTGCAGAAGAAAACTTAACAAACAGATCAAGTGCAGGGGTTAAGCAGTTAGTGAGCACTTATCTAGGATCTAGGTTCAATGCAGAAGGTTTGGGAACCTCCCGGTCTGATACCACTTGTTGGTCCAGATAACGACAAAGTAAAAGACTAGGGGGGGGGGGGGGGTGAATAGTCTTTTCAAACTTTTATCGATAATACAGTTTCTCAAAAAGTTGGCTAACTTTCTGATACTTATAATCAGAATAGCGGAAGTCTTTCTGACAAGTGCACGTGCTCAGAGATAAAGCTTTTGGTCAGTGAGTTCTGCAATGGCATTAAATGCACTGTACTATCTTTTGTCCTGTTGTGCCAACGGAACTATGCACACTGTCTGAGGCTGTGCACGTCGCTATCAGAAACTCCTAGCCATTTAGAAACTAAGGAAAACATATTTTCTTCCAGAAACATTGTTTTCACTAAGTTATCTTTTGCATATGGTTTCTCAGGCACAATTCCTTAGTCTTCGGTAATCTTGTGCAGTCTTCATATCTTCAGATAGTTGAGCTCTTTCTGCTGGATGCATTCTTCTTGGTCTTCTTCAAAGATATAAAATTACATTCAAAGACCTAACATCCTATACCAGATTTACTAGACTAATCATACTAATTATACTTCCTCTTTTGCAATGTTCAAGTGAACCAAGAGTACTAGATACCTTTATGAACTAAGGTAAGTCATTATGGTGTACTGATCAAAACTAAACAGATATTTCCTAACATTTATGGTTGTTGACAGCGTACTTCCCTTTGCGCTGAACTTTATTACGATACGTGTATTAACATTTTCGACAAAGACACTTTGATATATATTACAACATTTGCTTGGCATTTCGAAACTATCACGATACATGAAAGTGTCATCAACATGGTTGATTTATAAATGTATATTCCAACAGTTTCATTTCGTGGCATAACCTTTATGTCTTCACTGACAAACAATATTTGTAGTAAACAATATGGAAGAAAGTAGAATGATACAGCTTTCACAGGGATTTGTTGTGGTTGACAAGGAATTCCACTTGCCCTGTACTTTAGCACGATAAATGTATTAACATTTTTGCCAATGACCATTTGTCATATAATGAAGTTAGATAAAATCTAAACGACATGTACTAGTTTTAGGCCAAGTTGACGTTTCCTACTAAGCTACTTTATAGAAACTTTCTTCTACTTATATGCCAATCACTTTATCCATTTTGAACATTTCAACATTCTTACCTTCCAATGTGTAATGACTCATTTATTTATTTATTACATTCATTAATATTTATTTAATTCCTTATTGTTGGGGAAAATGATGCACCTAACTTATTATGAGCATTGTACTAAATTGCAATGTGGCATACGCTTAGTGTTGCTGTTGTCTTATAGCGTTGTGTGACGAGTCACATAGAATTTTTTTTAAACATATTCATATATTTATATTATATGTTAGCTTCCTATTATAGCTAAATTAGGTTCATTTCGAGTCCTAACCATTAGGTCTTCAAAGACAAATATATTTGCATTAAACGGAGCAATCACCTAGCGTATTACATGGGATATCGTGCATTTTCATAATATAGTTGGAAGAACTATAATTTCTACATTTCCTGCTTTATTTACTTATAATTTATAACTTATAGAAGAGAGTTTTTAGCACATGACGAAGAAATAAATGTAATTCAAGTCTATTCTTAGTCGTCTAAACTTAAAGATACAACACGTAAGAAAGTAGTCCCCCAAACATTTTCGATAAAGGCTATTTTTTCCAGTATTTGTGGTGGTTTACAACGTAGTCCCCCCTTGCGTTGTACTTTGGTACGATATGTGTATGAACATTTTCGATGAAGGCCATTTTTTCCATATTCAAGTTAGTTAAAATCGAAACGACATGCAATAGTTTTAGACCGAGTTGACGTTTTCTACTAAACTAATTCATTGAAACTTTCTTCTACTTATATGCCAATCACTTTATCAGTTTTGAATATTTCAACATTCTGTATCTTCCAATTTATCATGACTCCTTTATATATATTTATATATAATGCATTACAGCCTTCGTATGTCATTGAAAACTGTCACGCTGAAGTGTCATCCATAAAGTTGACTTATCAATGGATATTTCAATAGTTTCATTCGGTATACTGAACATACGGGCTCCAAAAGACAACTAGAATGTCATAAACCAATATGGAATAAAGTAGAATAGTACGACGTTCATTGGAATTCGTGATCGTTGCGAGCGATGTACTAAATTATATGATAGTATATACGTGGTGTTGTCGCTCTTATTCCGTTGCATGCCGTGAAGTGCAGCTGAAAAAGTGAAGCATGTTCATTAGTTTTAATTATATTAGAAAACTATAGTTAAGTCCATTAATAGGGGGTAAGTATGTAATTTATTATATGTGAAGCCCATCAATATATATGTGAGAACCGTCAATATAAATAATGCATTACTACATTTGTCTATCATTGAAAACTGTCACGCTAAATGGCAGTGTCCTCCATCAAGTTGAATTATCAATGGACATTTAAATAGTTTCATTCGATAATACAAAACATACGGGCTCCAAAAGATAACTAGAATGTCATAAACCAATATGGAATAAAGTAGAATAATACAAATTTCATAGGGATTCATGATCGTTGAGAGTGTTGTACTACATTACAAGATAGTATATAAGTTGTGCTGTCGCTCTTATACCATAGCGTGCCGTGAAGTGTAGCCCAAAAAGTGAAGCATGTCCATTAATTTTAATTAAACTAGACAATAATAGTTAAGTCCATTAATAGGAGTTACGTATAAATTTTATTATATGTGAAAACCATCAATATATATGTGAAACCCATCAATATATATAATGCATTACAACATCCTTATGTCATTGAAAAGAGTCACACTAAATGGAAGTGTCCTACATAAAGTTCATTTATCAATGGATATTTCAATAGTTTCATTTGGTATACTGAACATACGGGTTCCAAAAGACAACTAGAATGTCATAATCCAATACAGAAGAAAGTGGAATAAAACTGCGTTCATAGGGATTCGTGATTGTTTAGAGCGTTGTACTACATTACAATATAGCATATAAGTGGTGTTGTCGTTCCTATAACGTTGCGTGTCGTGAAGTGTAGGCCAAAAAAATGAATCATGTACAGTCAATGCATTAAATGCTTGATTTATAAATGTATATTCCAATACGTTCAGTTCAGATCCTAACCCATCAGGTCTTGAATGAAAACTATATTTGCATTACACGCTAAGGAAGAAAGTAGGATGATACAGGTTTCACAAGGATTTATGGTTTTTGACAGCGAACTCCCCTTTGCGCTGTTCTTTAGTACGATATGTGTATTAACATTTTCGACAAAGACACTTTAATATATATAATGCATTACAACATTTGCTTGGCATTTCAAAACTGTCACGATATATGGAAGTGTCATCCACATGGTTGATTTATAAATGTATATTCCAATAGGTTCATTTCCTGGCATAACCATTATGTCTTCAAAGATAACTATATTTGTAGTAAACAATATGGAAGAAAGTAGAATGATACAGCTTTCACAGGGATTTGTTGTGTTTGACAACAAACTCTCCTTGCCCTGTACATTAGCACGATAAATTGATTAACATTTTCCCTAATGACCATTTCTTATATATTGTAGTTAGATAAAATCTAAACGACATGTACTAGTTTTTTACCAAGTTGACGTTTCCTACTAAGCAACTTTATAGAAATTTGTTCTACTTATATGCCAATCACTTTATCAATTATGAACATTTCAGCATTCATACCTTCCCATGTGTAATGACTCATTTATTTATTTATTACATTCATTAATTGTTATTTAATTCCTGATTATTGGGGCGAATGATGCACCTAAGTTATTATCAGGGTTGTACTAAATTGCAGTGTGGCATACGCATGGTGTTGCTGATGTCTTATAGCGTTGTGTGACATGTCACACAACAAAATTTTTGAAACATATTCATATATTTTATTATATGTTAGCTTCCTATTATAGTTAAATTAGGTTCATTTCGGGTCCTAGCCATTAGGTCTTCAAAGACAACTATTGTTGCATCAAACAATATGTAAGAAAATAGTCCCCCATTGTGTCGTACATTAGTACGATATGTGTACTAACATTTTCGATGCAGGGTATTTTTTCCAGTATTTGTGTTGGTTTGCAACGTAGTCCCCTCCCGCGTTGTACTTTAGTACGATATTTGTATTAATATTTTCGATGAAGGCCATTTTTTCCATATTGAAGTTAGACAAAATCGAAACGACATGCACAAGTTTTAGACCAAGTTGACGTTTTCTACTAAACTAATTTATAGAAACTTTCTTCTACTTATATGCCAATCACTTTATCAGTTTTGAACATTTTAAAATTCTTAACTTCCAATTTCTTATGACTCCTTTATATATATTTATATATAATGCATTATAGCATTCATATGTCATTAAAAACTGTCACGCTAAATGGAAGTGTCCTCCATAAAGTTGATTTATCAATGGATATTTCAATAGTTTCATTTGGTACTGAACATATGGGCTCCAAAAGACAACTATAATGTCATAAACCAAGATGGAATAAAGTAAAATAATACTACTTTAATAGAGATTCGTGATCGTTGAGAGCGCTGTACTAAATTACAAGATAGTATATACGTGGTGTTGTCGCTCTTATACCGTTGCGTGCAGTGAAGTGTAACCCAAAAAGTGAAGCATGTTCATTAGTTTTAATTATACTAGACAACTATAGTTAAGTCCATTAATAGGCGGTAAGTATATAATTTATTATATGTGAAACCCATCAATATATATGTGAAGCCCATCAATATATATAATGATTTACAACACTCGTATGTCATTGAAAACTGTCACGCTAAAGGGAAGTGTCCTCCATAAAGTTTATTTATCAAAGGATATTACAATTGTTTCATTCGGTTTATTGAACATACGGGCTCCAAAAGACAACTAGAATGTCCTAAACGAATATGGAAGAAGTATAATAATACTGCTTGATATCACATTATCATCGCCAATTTAGAGTCTTCTGTTTTGCATGTAAACATGCAAGGTTATAAATTACTCCCTCCATTTCAGAAAAAGTGTTACATTTTACTATTCTGCGGTCAACTGTCTCCGCGTTTGACCAGAATTTACTCTTAAACGATATTAGTAAATAAATATATAAAATTATATAATAAAAATTTAGTAATTAAATTTTTATTATATTATTTTATTAAATTATTTACTATTATCGTTTATGAGTAATTTGTGGTCAAACTCGAAAACAGTTGACCGGTTAAAGTAAAAAAGTAATACTTTCTCTGAAATGGAGGGAGTATTGTTTAAGACATCATCATCATTACCGAACATAATTATGTTTCTAAAATTTGGTCATGTCATGTGACATCACCCCACCAGATTTTGTCCCTTCAAGTTGTATTATTTACAATTTCGATAATTGATTTGGGTTCTTACATCGTAGTGGTGAGTTTAGGAGATTCGAGGTGCAAGTTAGAGGAGCATTTGGTGTTTAGCTAGGTCAAGCTCAGTTTCATGTCGCCTTCAAGGTAAGGGGAACTCTTGACACTTTTGCTTCTATTTTATTGTCATAGTATATATTTTTTGTTATAAAAATTGATAAAAAACTTTTGGTTATTATTTGAAGGAATGGAACTTGATATAATAATCTATTCGAAAAGGATCAAGTATATGTACCCATAAAATTTATTTGTTGTGTGTGCGATTTGCGGATAGTTTGTGAAAGCATGGATTATGTGTACGTTTAAGCTCATCGATATGCCTACGAAGTATGTACCGTTTCGAGGGATTGTCGTGCTTTTGAGTACTCCTAGTGTTATGTGTGTGACCCCTATGATAGGGGATATGTTATGTGAAAAGCCGGTATGTGTGCCACCATGATTTGTGTAGCCATAGTGTATATTTGATTCGAGCTAAATGTGAATTGTGATTATTGTGACATGTCTTCCATGCAAATGATTTTCGACTATATATGTTTGATATAAAATGGAGTATATATATATGTAAACTTTTCATATGTACTTGATCCGGGTAAAAGTGCCAGGAGCTCACCCTTACACCATTTTTTTCCAGTTAAGTAAGTGACTGTGGTTTGGAGGACGTTGCTAGTGGAGGCAAGGTCGAGTTAGAACAAGTAGTAGTGTTTAGAGAAGGTCTTGTAATTTCTGAAAGTTGTATGTATTGTATTTTGTGTTTAGTCGCTCTGAATTACCTTTCAAATGGTTTTGTAAATTAAATTGTGGCTTCATCTTGGCGTGAGCCAATTTTACGATAGACGGCCGGTCGCGTTAAAGTATTTTGGTTTTGGGGTGTGACAAAAGTGGTATCAGAGCTTAGGTTTGTCTGGTGTAGGTGTCAGGTTGAGTCTTTTGGGGGTTCCAGTTTAGTTTCTTGTGAGTCATAAGTCTTTTTAAGGTCTTGAGTAGTATGTTTTGTGTTGGTGTAGACTTTAAGTGATGTGTGAAGGGTTTGGAGTTTTTATTTTGGTCGGTTGGTGTCATGTGTAGTGGAGTTAAGTTTCCGGGAAGAAACTTCTTTTAAGGCGGTTGGAATGTAAGAACCCATATTTTTTTTTATACGTATTATCTAAATTTTATTTATAACTTTTATTTTCATATTATAGTGGACCGGACCTTGTAATTTATTTTCAACCCAATTTTCAGATTATTAGGTACGAGCCCATATACAATATGTACTATATAAAATTTCAAAACCCTTCTCAGCTCATAAACCAATCTTGGTATTCTATTTCTCTCTGCCGCCTGGTTTAATCAATTTGGGTGAGTCTTCTGTATACGTTTCTTGTTATCACATTATCATCGCCAATATAGAGTCTTCTGTCTTGCACGTAAACATGCAAGGTTATAAATTATTTTTCAAGACATCATCATCATTACCGAACATAATTATGATTCTAAAATTTGGTCATGTCATGTGACATCACCCCACCAGATTTTGTCCCTTCAAATTGTATTATTTACAATTTCTGATATATGATTTGGATTCTTACATCGTAGTGGTGAGTTTTAGAGATTCGAGGTGCATGTTAGAGGAACGTTTGTTGTTTATTTAGGTTAAGCTCAGTTTCGTGTCGCCTTCAAAGTAAGGGGAACTCTTGGCACTTTTGCTTCTATTTTATTGTTATAGTATATGTATTGTTTTAATAATTAATAAACAACTTATAGTTATTATATCAAGGAATGGGCCTTCATATAATAGTATATTTGAAAAGGATCAAGTATATGTATCCATAAAATTTATTTGTTGTGTGTGCGATTTGCAAAAGATATTTTGTGAAAGCAGGGATTATATGTACGTTTAAGCTCATCGATATGCCTACGAAGTGTGTGACCCTTTTGAGGGATTTTCGTACTTTGGAGTACTCCCAGTGTTATGCGTGTGACCCCTATGATAGGCGATATGTTATGTGAAAAGCCGGCCTGTGCGCCACCACGGTTTGTGTGGCCATAGTGTATATTTGATTCGAGCTAAGTGAATTGTGATTATTGTGACATGTGTACCATGCAAATGATTTTCGACTATGTTTGATAGAAAATGGAGTGTATATATATGTAAAATTTTCATATGTACATGATCTGGGTAAAAGTGCCTGGAGCTCACCCTTACACCTTTTTTTTTCAAGTTATGTTAGTGACTGTGGTTTGGAGGACGTTGCTAGTGGAGACAAGGTCGCGTTAGAACAAATAGTGGTGTTTAGAGAAGGTCTTGTAATTTCTGAAAGTTGTATTTATTGTATTTTGTGTTTAGATGCTCTTAATTACCTTTGAAACAGTTTTGTAAATTAAATTGAGGCTTCGTCTTGGCGTGAGCCCATCTCACGATAGACGGCCGGTCGCGCTAATGTATTTTGGTTTTGGGGCGTGACAATATACGTGCTGTTGTCACACTTATAACGTTGCGTAGCGTGAAGTGTAGCCCAAAAAGTGAAGTATGTAATGTTAATGCATTAAATGCTTGATACATAAATGTATATTCCAATAGGTTCATTTCACGTCCTAACCCATCAGGTCTTGAAAGGCAACTATATTTGCATTACACAATAGGATTTGTGGTTGTTGACTGCGTACTCCCCTTTGCTCTGTACTTTAGTACGATATGTGTATTAACATTTTCGACAATGACCCTTTAATATATATATAATGCATTACAACATTTTCATGTCATTTCAAAACTGTCACGATACATGAAAGTGTCATCCACATGGTTGATTTATAAATGTATATTCGAATAGGCTCATTTCGGCTCCTAACCATTATGTCTTCAAAGACAACTATATTTGTAGTTAACAATTTGGAAGAAAGTAGAATGATACAACTTTCACAGGGATTTGTTGTGGTTGACAACAAACTCCCCTTGCCATATACTTTAGTACGATAAATGTATTAACATTTTTGCGAATGACCATTTTGTCCATATTGAAGTTAGACATGTACTAGTTTTAGACCATGTTGACGTTTTCTACTAAGCTACTTTATAGAAACTTTCTTCTACTTATATGCCAATCACTTTATCAATTTTGAACATTTCAGTATTCTTACCTTCCAATGTGCAATGTCTCATTTATTTATTTATTAAATTCATTAATAGTTATTTAATTCCATATTATTGGGGCAAATGGTGCACCTAACTTATTATGAGCGTTATATTAAATTGCAGTGTGGCATACGCATGGTGTTGCTGCTGTCTTATAGCGTTTTGTGACGTGTCACATAGCAAAAGTTTTGAAACATATTCATATATTTATATTATATGTTACGTTCCTATTATAGTTAAATTAGGTTCATTTTGGGTCCTAAAAATTAGGACTTCGAACACAACTATGTTTGCATCAGACAATATATAAGAAAGTAGTCCCCCCTTGCGTTGTACTTTAGTACGATATGCGTACTAACATTTTTGGTGAAGGCTATTTTTTTAAGGATTTGTGGTGGTTTAAACCATTGTCCCCCCCCCCCCCCCCCGCGTTGTACTTTAGCGTGATATGTGTATTAATTAACATTTTCGATGAACGCCATTTTTCCATATTTAAGTTAGACAAAATCTAAACGACATGTACACGTTTTAGACCAAGTTGATGTTTTCTACTAAAGTAATTTATAGAAACTTTCTTCTACTTATATGCCAATCACTTTTAACACTTTCGAACATTTCAACATTCTTACCTTCCAATGTGTCACGATATAAACACATGGATTTGGAAATTGATTTTTTTTTTTTTTTTTTTTGCATATACTATAGATTTGAGACACTTTTTTCTATACACATGGGTTTGAGAATTGATTTTTTGTTGGCATATTCTATAGATTCATAATGAAGAATGCAAAAGCATTGATTTCGACATTTTTTAATTAATATGTTTGAGTTTCATACTAACTGTAGTAATCTGCATTTCTTGCAAAGATGTACCGTATGAGGCTATTATCCTCGTCTATAAAAAATTAACGTACTTGTTGATACAGGAATATGTCCAATCCGTCATAGACGCCTTTGGAACGAATTCTAAAGCGTTTCAAGCTGTCTAAGGCCCAAGGCCTAATGGTATGACCCTAAGGCCGCCTCTGGTCCAACCATCCTGAGTGAAATGATGAACTAGACCTCAAATACAGTTGTTCCGACCCAAAGCATGGTCCGAGACCATGAGGGTCCGACCCGGACGACGGTCCGGACATAATTCCCTAACCTCATAAGGAACAAAGTGGACTGGCACCAAGAGAGAAAATTGGATCCGAGGCTATCAAGGTCCGAACCACTATGCCTTGTGGTTTATGAGAGTTGCTTTCAGACAAGAAGATGACCCGGACCAGGCCCTCGGAACTACACTCTCGGACGAAGGTCCGAGACGGACTTCAGAAGCCTCTAATTTCTCTCGGAGAATGACTAAACTACCCTCGAAAGCCCGAAAGGAAAATGAGTTAAGTCTTCTTAATGGGTCATGGGCCTAATAGAGCATTGTTGGCGCGATCCGAGCCTTACACTTAGCACGATCCAACGAAGCCCTCCCTCTTTGGGAGATCTCTATATATATGGCACACATTCCCATGTTAATGGAGGTAAGTCAAACCATCTTTATGAACTAATCCCGAACACTATACAGAGTAGATTTTCAGTGTCTCTTAAGTAAAGTCTTTTCCCGGTTCGATACTACACAAACCGGGTCTTTGGTCCTAACCCCCCTCCAAAGTTACTTGTGCAGGTCTTTCCCACTAGTGCTTTGGACTCAAGCTTTAGACCCTGATTCAGAACGATTCCCAGTGGTTTGGACTTGAACGACTTAGGAAGAACTTACTTAGAGTTTGGGGGACTTCACCCTCAACATTTTGGCGCCGTCTGTGGGAAACTTTACAAAAATTTTCATAGCCCTATAAGGTATTGCAAGACAGAGAAAGTCAGCGAGAACCGCCACTACTGCAGTTGGAACTCCCGCTCCAAGGACACGAGGTAGACCTCCTACTAGGAAAACACGATTGGCTAGGATCGCATCAAGGAATCGGGAGGAATATCCAAGCGATGGTCACACTGCCAGTGCCTCCTCGGAAGATGAAAGAGTCGTTGATCCACCAATGAGGACCCAAGGACTGGGAGTAATGGTCCAAGGAGTGGAATGATATGTTCCTCCATCAGGAAAACATGGTCCTTCACCAGGAAGGAACTTCACTCTTCCAAGCGGCTAGATCGTGTGTCCGGCTGAGTTTGGGATGAATGAGAATCAGTTCGGCCTCTTGCTCACTACTATCCAAGGTTGCTTTGGATCCAACAACATCCAACCTACTGCACCATTGGCAGCTCCAAGGCAAACAGAGCCTGCTCAGTCAAGGAATGCGCATCGCCATGTCTTGGAGAGAATAGGTGAACAAGGTCGACAAGATGACCTGCGCAACCTTATCAACCGGAGAGCTACTACATCTCTAGAGCATCGTGAGAGGAGCCCAGTAAGACCTATGCTGGATGAGGTCGGAACTAGTCATCATGCTGCTCTCCAAACAAGGGCAAGAGACCAAATGGCAGAAAGTGTCGCAGTAATCCAAGTCGATGACCTTCCAGCCGGCGTGGCCATGAATGCAAGAACGGGTGAGAGGCTTACTACTGAACAAATCTACATTCAACAGAAGGCTTTGGAGACCCAGATTGCTAATCTAGGAAAAGTGGTGAAGACTCATTAGAAGGTGATGATAAGAGCTCCAAACCCATTATTCGATGCAATCAGAAGAGAGAGGAAGCGTCCTGATTGCACGATCCCCAACCTTGAGCGTTACCATGGAGACACTTGCCCAGTTGCTCGTCTTACTAGGTATGAAAGTAAGATGGACACCAATGGATTGAATAACAACATGAAGGCTCTCAACTTCTCATCCACCCTCTTTGAAGAAGCGATGGATTGGTGGACCACTTTACACGATGGCTCAATCATGACCTATGAGGATGTAGTCTCTCTCTTTTTGAAGAGATTTCAGAAGGCAAAGAAGAGGAAAAGATCAGTAGAGCACTTGGCTGGAATCATCCAAAGAGACAATGAGGATGTTAGGACCTTTGTGGAATGGTTCAATGCTGAAGTACGTCAAGTTGAGTCTCACAGCATCAAAGAGCGGGTCTGATTCTTGTACGCCAATACCTACAATGATGAACTCAGGAAGAAACTCTCCAATGAAGAGATTCCAAATGAAAAATACTTGGAAGATATATGTGAAGGAGTCTTGTATGGTGAGGAGTATAGGAGGAACGTTCCAATAAGAGCCTGAGCTAAGAAGGGAAAAGAGCCGATGAGACTAGATCTAATGCCTCGTCCTGGAAAATTTGAGCAAAGAAAATATTTTAAAGATAAAATAGAATTTCGTAGGGAGAGAACCGCTCCCAGGAGATATGTGGAGTATACTCGCCTCAATAGACCTAGATCCGACATCTTGGCATCTATTGTTGAAAAGAATGTGGATGTTCAATGGCCCAAGCCATCAAGGAATAGTAAAAGAAGCAAGGCTTCTAAAGAATATTGCAGATTCCATAAGTATAAAGGCCATTCCACGGAAGATTGTGTTCAGCTGAAAACTGAGATTGAAAGTTTGATAAGAAGTGGCAAGCTGAAAGAGCTAGTTTACGAAGAGGAACCTTCCCGCCACCAATGGAATGAAAGAAGGAGAGCAAAGCATGATCAGGAAACTACGACAGGGCCTTTTCCACCACCTCCCACGAGGATCCCTCCCCAACAAGCTTAGCGATATGACGAGTACTTTGAAAACATAGAAATGGAAAACCTTCCCTATAGTAGGGTTATCAACACTATAGCAGGAGGTCCAAGCGGAGGAGACAGTCAGAATGCTAGAGAAAGAACCGCCCATCATCTAAGGAACAACGATAGAGCTTATGCTCCTCCTGCTTTGAGAGGATCGAACTTGATCTCTTTTGATGACAATGAAATACCTCCCCCAACGTCTGGAGAAGGAGATATCAGAGATTCGGACGTTCCTTTGGTTATCTCCCTGGTCATTTCCACATACAAGGTCAATAAGGTGCTTTCTGATACTGTGGACCAAATGAATTTGGGAAGAATCGAGTATGGAAGAGTCTATACTTCACTAGTGGGATTCAGAGGCTCTACAATTCGTCCCGTTGGAAGTATCCAAACAAGAGTAACTCAAACAGTTCTCTTCGTGGTTGTGGATCGTGTCTTTGATTACAATGTTATCTTAGGACGTCCTGGCCTCAATCAATTAAAAGCCATCTCATCTCCACTACACAATAGGGTCAAATTTCCTACTCTAAACAGTGTAGGAGAAGAGATAGGAAACATCAGAGAAGCATGGGAGTGCTACATTATGTCAACCAGAAATGCCTCAGCTCCCGTTCTTACAGTCGTTGACAAGCCCGGTTCGCTCTCGCCTGCGCCTCTTACACCTCCTAAAGAAGGGATAGGTGCTAGAGCTCTTAAGGAGATATTTCCTAAGGCTGTAAGGATTGAACCTCATGAGACCTGATGAGTCGGTTTAACATCGTCTCATCTGGTCATTTTTACCGTCTTTTTGTTATGCTTAAGTATAGTTTTAGTAGTTTTCCTAGAGTCATTTTACTTGTTTTGCTCCTTGTGAATTTTGCATGTATTTGGTTGAACCGTGCTAACTGATGGCAAAAAGGATGTATTTTACAGGCACCTGGAAGATATGGAAGTCCCAATTCCTCGGATGGTTGCTAGATGTGGAGCGGAAAAGACAAAATACTAAGAATCGAAGTTAAAAGAGCAAAATTGACCAAGAAGGAGCAAAAAGGGCAGAGTCGTCAATTCGAGGAAGAGTGGCGAACGCCAGCTGAAGACTGGCGCCCGCCAGTGCAGTCCAGTGTGCACTGGCCGACGCCAGAGTGGTGCTGGCAGATGCCATGGACCATATCCTGGCGTCGCCATGTCTAAGGTGGCGTCCGCCAGAATTGGTGCCATGGCGCCCGCCATCAGCACCTGGCGGACGCCAGTATGAGATATGTGGCGGACGCCAAGCTCTGATACTAGCGGACGCCAATTCTTCTCAGACACGGAATTTTCCTAATATGTTCAGATTTTGTTTCTTCTTTCTTCCTATTAGTTAAAAAAAACACTCCAACTTTGACTTTTGGTTATCATTCTATTATCAAGAACACACACTTTGCTCTAGAGCTAGACCTAGTTTCAAAGGCAATTACCCGATTTGAGGTAATTGAACCGTTTTCTCTTGTAATCCGACGATTGACATTGATTGCTAGATTATCTACACAGCTTTAGCATCGATACGTTTTCGTTCTATAATTTCTACCTAGGGTTTGTGACAACGAAGGGTAAAATTGTATCAATCCACTCGAATCTCTGTTTTGTGCTTGAGATTATGTTTATTGCTTGTATGATTATGATTTCGCTTGTCATGAGTAGCTAAACACCCCTATTATGGGGTGGTGACTGATTCAATGCATGCTAGCTATGGTTCATGAGATTCGTAGTGCATCGGGTTTTGATTACTTGTGCTTTTTAGATTAATCGCGTATCTTGCTATTCTGTTTGTCGAGCATGCCAGCAAAATCACTGTTAGATTAAGCATTTAATCAATACACCAAAATGTCTTTCGTCTTGCTTGATCTAACAGTTTAGATTGCAAACAGTAATAGTAGGATTAGCCTGATTGATTGTAGCCTAGTGGAATTGACGCCTCAACTATTGCTATTTGTTTTTTAACTCAAGGCTGTGACAACTTGTGTTGTCAATCCCGTGAATCACATGTATCCTGCTAGCTAGCTTGTTGACGTTACCACTCCATAATTTCCCCCTTTCATATTTCAATCTCGTTAGTGTCAAATCGGTTTCTAGTAGTTGCAAGTAGTTGTTTACTCCAGTCTATCATCTCGCTGCCGAAGCAAACAAACTATTACTGTTTTTCATAAACTGAAACTCAGCCTAGTTAAGTCCCTAGGGACCGACCTCGGGGTTAACTTCACTACACTACAGGTTTTCGTAGTGTTGAGAATTAGCTCTCGGCTAAGTAAACAAATTCAAAACCTAATTTGACACATCAAGACCCTGAAGGAGATCCAATTGATAGAAGGAAGTCCTAAAAAGAAGACTAGTATCGGAATTGAGATGAGCATTGAAGTTGAGATGAAACTCATAGCTTGGCTGATAAGCAATTGTGATGTCTTTGCTTGGAGCACTGACGATCTTAAGGGGATAGATCCAAGAATAGCTGTTCACCGTCTGAACATGGATCCCTCGGTCAAATATATCCGCCAAAAGAGAAAAGACTTTGGACCCGTTGAGGACGCTATCATAGCCGGAGAGGTTGAGAGGCTCATGAAAGCGGGACACATTGAAGAAGTAAGATACTCATATTGGGTTTGCAATGTGGTACTCGTCGAGAAGGCTCCAGGAAAATGGAGGATGTGCAATGAATTTACTAGGCTCAACAAGTTTTGCCTAAAGGATCCTTATCACTTGACTCGGATCGACCAACTGGTGGACTCCATAGCCGGATGTGCTCTTCTAAGCTTCATGGATGCTTATCAGTGGTTTTATCAAATCAGAATGGCTCAAGAATACATTAAGAAGACAGCCTTCTGTGCGGCCGGAAGAGTTTATTGCTTCAAGGTTATGCCATTTGGACTAAAAAATGCTGGAGCTACTTACCAACATCTAGTAAATAAAATTTTCAAAGGAGAGATTGGCAAAATAATGGAAGTATATGTTGATGACATGTTGGTTAAGAGCAAGACAGAGGAGCAACACATCGAGCACCTTAACAATTGCTTCTCTATATTGAGGAAGTACGGGATGAAACTGAACCCTGAGAAATGTATCTTTGGAGTGAAAGGGGGTAAGTTTCTCGGTTACATGGTCACAGAGAAAGGCATCAGTGCCAACCCGGAAAAGATCAATGCTATTCTAGACCTGCCACAATCGAAAACCATCAATGAAGTCCAACAGCTCATCGGGCGAGTTATGTCCTTAAGCCGCTTCATCTCCAGAACAGCGAAAAAGAATCTACCCTTCTTCAAGATATTGAGGAAAGGGGACAAGTTTGAGTGGACCAAAGAGTGTGAAGAAGCCTTTGACAGTTTAAAGAAATATCTCCTCTCACCACCACTCTTGTCCAAACCAGTAGAAGGAGAACCCCTCTACTTGTATCTGGCGGTCACCAATAAGGCTATGAGTTCGGTGTTGGTTCAGATCCAAGCCAACGATCACATTCCTGTCTACTACCTAAGAAAGGCTCTAGCTAGAGTAGAGACTGGGTATGCTCGGATTGAGAAATTGGCATATGATTTGGTATACACTGCTCGGAGGTTAAAGCCCTACTTCAAGTCACACAGGATTGTGGCTCTCACCAGTGAACCCTTGAAACAAGTCCTTGGACCGCCTGTCCAAATGGGCAATCGAACTGAGCGAGTATGATATCGCATCTCAAGCTCCATCAGCAAAGAAAGCGCAGATCATAGCCGACTTCTTAGTCGATTACCTTGAGAAGGATGAAGAAAATGTCAATGATCAGGCGAAACAAGTTGAGTGCTTGATTATAACACATGGAATGAACCTCTCTGAGCAAGCAAGAGTCACAGAGACAGAAGCAAAACAAGAAATCTATGGTGACACTCAATTCATGGGATTTCCATCTGAACCTATGGATGATTCTCTCGGAGCGAGACACATGTTCCTTTTGGATGAAATGCCAAACACTCCTGTGCTTGCATCTTCCGTTAAGAAGCAAGGGGAGGTCACAGAAGCTAAGAACATCAATGCTTCTATAGCATCCAAAGAACAAGGAAAAGGCACTTGGACACTACAGGTAGATGGATCTTCTACCGGTAGACTTGGAGGCATTGGAATACACCTTAAGAGCCCTGAAGGTGCTGAGTTGGATTATGCCATCATGCTTGATTTCAAGGTGACCAACAATTAAGTTGAGTACGAGGCACTCCTCGTCGGAATCAAGATGGCAAAATCCCTCCATGTGAGAAGGGTAAAAGCGTACACTGACTCACAAATAGTTGAATCACATTTCTCATTGTCCTTCACTGCTAAGGGCCCTAACATAATCAAGTACTTAGAATTGCTCAAAAAAGAGGCAGAGGACTTTGAAGAATTCACGCTAGAAAGGTTCGATAGGGAATGGAATGAGAAAGCTGACTCACTCTCAAAGTATAACTGAGCTTCAGGGGCGTTGGACACTAGAAGCATCATCCTATTGACTCTTAGGACTTCTTCGCTCATGAGTCTGGGCATGCTTATCTTGCTCTTAAGAACTGAACAGACTTGGATGACAGATATCTTTAATTACCTCAAGGACGGGTCTTTGCCCTCAGACCCAAAGGAAGCAAGTAGAGTTTTTTGCAAAGCCGATAGATATTTTATCCTTGGGGAAGATCTTTACAAGAAATCTTCAATGGCACTCACTTGAGGTGCCTTGGACCCCAGGAGGCTAAAATTGTTTTGGAAGAGATCCATAGTGGAAGTTGTGGGAGTCACTCAGGAGGTTGAGCTTTGGCTCGGAAAGTCATAAGGCAAGGTTATTACTGGCAAAAAATCGATAAGGATGCTTCAAACTTTGCTCGAGCATGTGATGACTGTCAGTACTATGCCAACGTTCCGCACCGCCCTACAAACCATATGATTCCATCAATCATTGCATGTTCGTTTGATCAGTGGGGGATAGACATAGTCGGTCCTTTTCCCCACAGTACTTGATGAGTCGATATTTTAACGACTCATTCAGGGCCTTTTTCCGTATTTTGTTGCATCTTTTAGCCTTTATTTAGTGTTTTTGTTCCGTGTCACGTTTGGGTTTTTTTGTGTTTTTGTGCTTTTTTAGGTGTCTTAGCGTCATTGGCAAGGAAATGGAGGACCAAAGTGCAAAGAAGACTTCAAAACCTTCTAGAAGCACCACAAGGCCAAGTTAGTGGACCACTACTCCAAGAGAGGTGACATAGAGGTTGGAAAAGGGAGAGAAAGGTGGTGAAAATGGGAAAAATGGAGGAGTTCCCGGAGACAAGGCTCACCGCGGTGAGCCCCACATCCAAACGGGCTCACCGCGGTACAACGAAGCAAAAAACAAGGCAGAAATTTCCTTTTGCCGTTAGATCCCAAGCCAAGGAATGGTTGCATTTGCTAGAGCCAGATTCATTGACGACATGGGAGGAAGTGCTTAGAGTATTCTATGACGAATACTCCCCGTACTTTTTGATGGAGAGCTTGGAGGATCGCGTAACGAATTTCGAACAAAAGAAAGAAGAGAAGTTCAACCAAGGAAGCGTGAATATTCTGGATTTAGAAATCACTCCCATCCCACTAATGTCTTTAGTGAGCGTTTCCACGCCACCCGAGACCACAAAGAGCCAGGTGCCCCATCACCCCGACATCGTACATATGTCATTACCCAAGGGGAGTTTTGTTGATCCTTTTTGCCCATTTTCTTTGTTTCCTATTTATGAGTGTTATGTGCTTACATTTGAACATATTAACTCTCGACATACTCGTTTGCAGGATTACATGAGTATTGTGGGATCAATATGTTGATACGGATATATGTCTAATCCGTTAAGGGTGCCATAGAGCGTGTCCTAGAGTGCATCAAGGCTAAAATAGCCAATTCAGTACTTATCTGATCTTCGCTAGTCCGCCTTAAGGAAAGACTTCTAGGTCAATCAGTACGCTCAAGTCAATACACCACTTTAGCTGGTCCGACCTAGCTAGGTGCACAACTTCCGAACCTGACAAGAGGTCACATGGTCTCACCAAGTACCACACACTGTCAGTCCTAGGATGCCAAACGGACCGGATGAGATAAACTCGGACGCCACCTTGACAATAAGACCAAACGTATACACTGGAACCTCCAAGATACTTTCGAGCAGCTAATATCTCGGACCGTCACTGATCTACCTAGGAACAGACCATCTCAACAGAGCTCAGATCATTCTAAAAGGTCTCACACGGACCCATCAGTGGGAATAGTACTCTGAGGTGTAAAAGAACCAATCTACCGTCCCAGGCCCATCTAATAGTGTTGGACCCTCACATACTATTGGGCCATGGGCCAAGGAAGCATTGTTGTCCAAATCCTGAACATACACTTGGCATCATCTTATGAACCTCTTCATAAGTACATGATAACTATAAATATAGCACAAGGTGTAAGACCTTAAGGTAAGTGTTTTTAACATGATAACAATCCTCATAAGTACTACATCGAGAGCCTTCCTCTCTCTCTTGAGTAAAGTCTCTTCCCGGTTTGACATCTAGCAAACTGGGTTACCTATCTAACCCCCCCACCACTTAGTCTTTTTAGGTGATCCAGCTCGGACCAAGTCACCAGGTCGGACTTCTAGTTGGAGGCGAACCTTAGATTAGGGACTTTTCGTAGTTTAGTTAGTGTTTGAGGCTCAACCGCTCAATATTTGGCGCCGTTTGTGGGAAGCGAACAAAAGGGTCCGTGTTTAAGCTGAGCTGATGGTGAGAATAAGACGCACAGCACGAACCAGTGCCGCTGGCATCGGTACTCCACCTCCATACCTGTGCGGACGTCCACCCAACAGAGGACGGAGGGCCACAGTAGCAGAAAGGAACACTGAGGGAAGGAGATACCCGAGCGACAGACACACATCAAGCCCATCCTCTGATGAGGGAAGAGGCGTTCTATCCAGGGGAATCTGTAATGTCCCTGAGAATGTTGGGTCTGAAAATCATGGAGAAGGGCCACTCAAGATCCTCCGACATGGACACAAGGTCCTCCGCCAGGTCAGCACTTTACCAAGCTAGATGGTCGTATAGTCCGCACTAGTGACTTCAGATTAAGTGAGAATCAATTTGGTCGATTGTTCACGATAATCCAGGCTTGTCTGGGGTCGAACAATGTCCAACCCCAGCAAGCCACTCCGCCAGTGGCTAATCCGAGGTAAGCAGAGCCCGCTCTATCAAGGAACGAGCAACGTTCGATCCATCAGAGGTTGGGGAATCAGCTACGACTGGAAGATTTGCGGAACCTCCTAGATAGGAGAGCCTCTGCTTCCCAGGCTCAACGAGAAGGAAGCCCAAATGGCAGAGAGCATATCAAGAAAACGGAAATAGGCAACCTAGAGTCCCACAACAGATACCTCCACGGGCTAGGGATCACGTGGCGGAAACCATTCCACTGGTCCACTCGGATGAACTTCCCGCAGATGTAGCAATTCATCCTAGAACGGGAGAGATAATGATTGCAGAAGAAATCTATGCTCAACATAAAGCCTTGGAAGCCCAAATTCTCAATCTCGGATGCTTGGTAAAGGATCATGAGCAGATAGCTACTAGTGCGCCAAACCCATTGTGTGACGATATCATGAAAGAAAAGGAAAGAAACAAGAACTTGGATCAATTGATTCCGAACTTGGAATACTATTACGGAGATACTTGTCCTGTGGGCCACTTGATAAGGTATAATAGTAAGATGGATTCCAAAGGGATGAGTGATAATACAAAAGCTCTCACTTTCTCAACCACTCTCTTTGGAACATCCATGGATTGGTAGACTGCATTGCCAAACAAGTCAGTAAGATCATATGCGGACCTCTCTGCCAAGTTCCTGGGACGATTTGGAAAATCGAAAAGAACGAAACGAACTGTGGAGCACCTGGAAGAAGTTATACAAAGTGAACAGGAGGATCTTAGGACTTTCCTAGATCACTTCAATGCGGAGGTCCTTCGAGTTGAACCTCACAGTTGTTGATACGGAAATATGTCCAATCCGTCATAAAGGACCTAGGAACGAATCCTAAGGCGTCCTAAGTCATCCAATGGATCCGAGACACCTTAGTCCGAGCCAATGGTCCGATCCGGGCTGACCATCCATGGTCCGACCCACCCTAAAAGAAAGGAACGAAGGATTTGGGACCTGCAAGGCCCGACCCGAAACCATGGGTCCGACCCACCTTGGTCCGAGCCTCTCTGGGAAAGGAGCATAGTGCTAAGTCAGTACCCTCTCCGACCCAAGGCCTCCGATCCGGACGACCACTCGGATCCGGCATGGCAGATCTCATAAAGCAACCAAGCAAATGGGCACCAAAGAGTGAAATGTCCGAACCCAGGAGTTCCGAATCGGAAGAGTTGGACAGGCAGGAGAACTTCCTCAGCTGACAACCAAATATGGTCCGGCCCAATCGTCCGGACCCATCTCTCCGAACTTGGGAACTCGGCAGAACTAGTCACATCCACAAGAACTTTCCCAATAATGACCAAACTACCCCTAAAGCCCAAGATGGCATGGGCTAAAGCTTCATTATTGGGCTATGGGCCTCATATTAGCATTGGTGGCTCAATCCTGGCCGTACACATGGCGCAATCCTAGCAAGGCCTTCCATTTTGATGGTAGCCTATAAATAAGGCACACATCCCCACAAGTAAGTCACATCTACAAGTCACATCACAACCCCAATCCCGAGCATTATACAGAGTTGATCTTCAGTCACTCTCGAGTAAAGTCTCATCTCGGTTTGACACTTAGCAAACCGGGCACTAACCCCCCACCCATTCAAGTGTTCAGGTCCTTACCGAAGTAGTTGGTCGCTGGTTCTTACGCCTTGGTCCTTACCTAGCAAGGAGCTTCTTACCTTGGCACCCATTAGTGGAGTTGAATAAAATCTAAGTAGTTGGGGAGTTACACCCTCAGCATTTTGGCGCCGTCTGTGGGAATCTTTACAAAAAGTCCCGTTCTCTTCAGTTATGGCAAGAACAAGAAGGTCCGCAAGAACCAACGCCACTGCCATTGGTACGCCTGCTCCAAGACAAAGGGGAAGACCTCTCACCAGAAGAGGTGGGGTAGAAAGAGTTTCAACAAGAGAAGTAATAGATGATCCAAGTGATGGCCGTACCGCTAGTCTTTCTTCTGGCGAGGAAAGAGATATTAATCCACCAGTGAGGATCCAGACACTTGGGGACGAAGGACAGGTTCCTCCGTCAGGAACACATGGTCCTCCTCCAGGAAGAAACTTTACCCTCCCGAATGGGCAGATCATTCGTCCTAGTGAGTTCGGGATGAATGAGAATCAGTTTGGCTCTTACTCACCACTATTCAAGGATGCTTTGGATCAAACAACCTCCAGCCTCCTCAGCCCACCCCGCCTACACCGATCCCGAGGCAAGCTGAACCCGCTCAATCAAGAAATGAGCACCGTCCTATCCAACAAAGGCTGGGGGAACAAGCTCAACCAGAAGACCTCAGACATCTTCTCAATAGAAGAGCCACTACTTCTCATGAACAACGAGGGAGAAGTCCAGAAGTGCCACAAGTAGACGAAGTGGGAACCAGTCGGCGCGGAGCTCAACAACAAGCGCCTAGAGATCAAATGGCGGAAAGCATCCCGATAGTTCCAATCGGTGATCTTCCTCCAGATGTAGATGTCAACCCCAGAACTGGTGAAAGACTGACAGCTGAGCAGATCTACCTCCAACAGAAGGCCCTGGAAACACAAATTGCCACCTTGAGCAAGATGGTCAAATCACATGAGAAGGTGGTAGTTAAGACTCCCAACTCCCTGTGCGACGAAATCAGAAGAGAAAGGAAGCGCCCCGACTGCGTTATCCCAAACCTGAAGCACTACTATGGAGATACTTGTCCTGTGGGGCACCTTACTAGGTATGAAAGTAAGATGGAAAGAAATGGGCTTAATGACAACATGAAAGCTCTCAACTTTTCCACCACACTCTTTGGAGAAGCAATGGATTGGTGGACCTCACTACCTAATGGTTCCATCAAATCTTATGCGGACGTCGCCTCCCTTTTCTTGAAAAGGTTTGAGAAAGCAAAGAGATGGAAGAGGTCAGTTGAGCACCTGGCAGGCATTATCCAGAAAGAGCATGAGGACCTTAGAACCTTCCTTGACCGCTTCAACGTGAAATCTGACGGTAGAGCCTCATAGCATCAAAGAGCGGGTCCGACACCTATATGCTAACACTTATAATGATGTGCTTAGAAGGAAGCTTTCCAACGAAGAAATCACCACTGAAATGTACCTGGAAGATATCTGCGAAGGAGTCTTGTATGGAGAAGATTACCGAAGAAATGTCCCGATAAGAGCAGGGATAAAGAAGGGGAAAGAACAAGTACGACAGGAACTTCCTCCTCGTCAAGGGAAGTTCGAGCAAAAAAGAGATCTCAGGGACAGGAAAGAATTCCGTAGAGAAAGAACTCCACCTAGGAGATACGCTGAGTATACTCGCCTCAACAGACCAAGATCCGACATCTTGGCTTCTATTGTTGAGAAGGACTTAGATATACAATGGCCTAAACCTATCAGGAGCAGCAAGAAGTGTAAATTTTCCAAAGGCTACTGTAGGTTCCACAAGCAGAAAGGTCACCTGACAGAGGATTGCATCCAGTTGAAGACAGAAATCGAAAGACTAGTGAGAAGTGGGAGGTTGAAAGAACCAACAGGTGAAGAAGAACCCTCCAGGCATAGAAAGAATGAGCAAAGAAGGGAGGAGCGTGATTCTGAACCTCCGACAGGATCTTTACCACCACCTCCAGCGGAGATCCCACCTCGGCATGCCCAAAGATACCAAGGGTACTGCGAAGATACAGAAATGGAGAACCTCCCTTACAGTGGAATTATCAACGCCATTGCAGGAGGACCAACAGGGGGAGATAGCAGAAATGCAAGGGAAAGGACCGCGCAACACTTGAGAAACAACGACAGAGCTTACGGCCCACCAGCCCTGAAAGGCACAAATGCAATTACCTTTGACGATAGCGAGATCCCCCCACCAACGTCTGGCAGAGGAGATCTCAAGGACCCCGATGTCCCTTTGGTTGTTTCTCTAGTGATTGCCACTTACAAGGTCAACAAGGTACTAATCGACACAGGAAGCTCCTCCAATGTCATATCCAAAAGGACCGTGGAGCAGATGCACCTGGGGCAAATACAATATGGACGAGTATACACTTCATTGGTAGGTTTTGGAGGGTCTGTAGTACGCCCGATTGGAAGTATACAACTACAAGTCTCTATGGGCACCTTTCCGACAAGGGTGACCAAGACTATCCTCTTCGTGGTAGTAGATAGCACCTTCGACTATAACGTGATCTTGGGCCGCCCGGGACTTAACCAATTCAGAGCAATTGCTTCTCCCTTACACAACAGGGTAAAGTTTCCAACCCCGAACGGCGTGGGGGAAGAAATGGGCAACGTTAGAAAAGCCTGGGAGTGCTACATCATGTCAACCAGAGGGGCCACAGTACCTGTCCTTTCGGTCACTAAGGGCCCTCGTAGCCATTCTTCCATTACTCTAACACCACCAAAGTTGGGTCGCTCAGGGAAAAGTTCCCCAAGACAGCTAGAATAGAATCCCATGAAGCCTTGAAAGAGGTCCAACTGGTCGAAGGAAATTCGGAAAAAACAACTCGGATTGGAACGGAGATGAGTACGGGAGTAGAGCTGAAGCTCATCGCTTGCCTTCGTGACAATCGCGACATCTTTGCTTGGAGCACAGATGATCTCAAGGGGATAGACCTAAGGATCGCAGTTCACCGTCTGAACATGGATCCGATGATCAAGCACATCCGGCAAAAGAGGAAAGACTTTGGACCAGTTGAGGATGCTATCATAGCAGGGGAGGTTGACAAGTTAATGAAAGCAGGTCATATTGAAGAAGTCAGATACTCCGATTGGGTCTGCAACGCGGTCCTCGTCGAAAAAGCTCTAGGAAAGTGGAGAATGTGCAATGACTTCACTAGACTCAACAAATTTTGTCCAAAGGATCCCTATCCATTGCCACGCATAGACCAGCTGGTTGATTCCACTGCAGGATGTGCGCTTCTAAGCTTCATGGATGCATATCAAAGCTTCTACCAAATTAGGATGGCTCAAGAAGACATCAAGAAAACGGCATTCTTTGCGGCCGGAGGGGTCTATTGCTTCAAGGTCATGCCCTTTGGCCTCAAGAATGCAGGAGCTACTTACCAACGGCTGGTAAATAAGATGTTCAAGGAAGAATTGGGAAAAACCATGGAAGTCTATGTGGATGACATGCTTGTGAAAAGCAAGATTTAAGAGGAACACGTCGAACACCTTAATAATTGTTTTTCTATTCTCCGGAAATATGGAATGAAGCTGAACCCTGAAAAGTGCACTTTTGGGGTGAAAAGAGGAAAATTCCTTGGTTTCATGGTCACAGAAAGAGGCATCAGTGCCAACCCAGAGAAAATAAAGGCAATCCTAGATCTACCACAGCCCAAGACTGTCAATGAAGTTCAGAAGCTTCTAGGAAAGGTGATGGCATTGAGCCGTTTTATCTCAAAATCCGCCGAGAAGAACCTTCCCTTCTTTAAGATCTTACGAAAAGGAAATAAGTTCGAATGGACAAAGGAGTGTGAAGAGGCCCTGGAAAACTTGAAAAAGTATCTCCTCTCGCCGCCCCTTTTGTCTAAACCCATGGAGGCTGAAACTCTTTACCTCTATTTGGCCACCACTGATGAAGCAATGAGTTCTGTACTGGTACGGATACAAGACAACGAGCATTTACCAATTTACTATTTGAGCAAAGCCCTTGCAGGCTCTGAGGCCAGATATGTCAAGGTTGAAAATCTCGCCTTCGCACTGGTTTACACTGCACGGCGACTGAAGCCTTACTTCAAGTCGCATCGGATTGTGATCCTTACAAATGAGCCACTCAAACATGTCTTGGACAAACCGGATCAGTCGGGACGCCTGTCCAAATGGGCTATTGAGCTGAGTGAATATGATATTGGCTATCAAGCCCCATCTGCCAAGAAAGCGCAAGTTCTGGCCGACTTCCTGGTAGACTATCCAGAGAAAACAGAAGAAGAGAACGGAAACTCCCAGGAAAAGGCTAGTCATCTGGTGATAGCCCAAATCAAGGAATCAAGTGGAAAGAAAGAAGCAGAAGAGACACAAAGAGGTAGCATCCAGCTTAGGACTAAGTATCACCAACCTACGGATGATTCACTAAGAGTAAGGCACATGTGTCTCTTGGACGAAGAACTCAATACCTCGACAACTGCATCTTCCGACAAGAAGCAGGAGGTTGAGAAAGCACTCACTCCCACTTCGGGAGGTAAGGAAAGAAACAAAGAATGTTGGACATTACAAGTGGACGGATCATCCACCGGACGGTTGGGAGGAATATGAATTTTCCTTGAAAGTCCTGAAGGAGCCAAGCTAGAGTACGCCATCACTCTCAATTTTAAGGTGACGAACAACGAGGCCGAATATGAAGCACTTATCACCGGCCTAAGAATGGCGAAAGCCCTTCAGGTAAAAAGGATCAAAGCCTACACAGACTCGCAGCTCGTACAATCCCAGTTCTCCGGGTCCTTTACCACCAAAGGACCTAACATGATCAAATACTTGGAGCTCCTCAAGAAAGAGGTTGAGCACTTAGAAGAATTTACTCTTGACCAATTTCACAAAGAATGGAATGAAAAAGCCGACGCCCTCTCCAAGTATGCCTCAGCCTTAGGAGCTTTGGACACAAGAAGTGTCATCCTAATGACCCGCGCGGAATCCTCCCTGGCAAACCCCAACGGACAGATGCTTCTCTTGAGCACAGAAAGAAACTGGATGACTGATATATTCCGTTACCTCAAGGATGGTACTTTACCTGTGGATCCTAGAGAGGCCAGGAAGATTCAATGTCGAGCTAACAGATACTTTATTCTGGGAGAAGATCCCTACAAAAGATCCTACAGTCGAACTCACATGACGTGCCTAGATCCTCAAGAGGCGAAAATTGCGATGGAAGAAATCCACGCCGGAAGTTGTGGAAGTCATTCTGGAGGAAGAACTTTGGCGCAAAAGATCATCAGGCAAGGATACTATTGGCCAACTATTGACATAGATGCTGCCAACATCGCGCTACCGTGAAGACTGCCAATACTATGCCAACATACCACACCGCCCGACCAACCCTATGATTCCGTCAATCATAGCATGCCCATTTGATCAATGGGGCATAGACATAGTTGGTCCCTTTCCGCGAGGAACACATCAAAAGAAGTTCTTGATAGTGGCAGTGGAATACTTCACTAAGTGGGTCGAAGCTGAAGCAGTGTCAACCATCACAGAAAGCAGGGTTCGGACATTCATCTGGAAGAACATCATCTGCCGGTTTAGACTCCCACGAGTGCTAGTTTCAGACAATGGAGCACAATTTTCTGGGTCAAGACTGAAGGAGTGGCTTCAGTCCTTCAAAATAGAACAACGCTTTACTTCCGTTGGCCACCCCCAAGCCAATGGTCAGGTGGAAGCCACCAACAAGACCATAGTCAAAATTTTGGAGAAAAGGTTGAGAACTTCCGAAGACAGTTGGGCGGATGATCTCGATGCGGTCTTTTGGGTGCATCGAACGACAGCCCGGACTGCCACACAAGAAACATCTTTCTCCCTGGTCTGTGGATCCGAGGCGGTTATCCCTTTGGAGACGGTGGTGGCAACCCAGAGAATCCAGCAATACAACCCAGTTGACAATGAGATCGCAAGGATCTATGACCTTGAGCTCCTTGAAGACAAGCGCGATAAGGCATTGGCCAAATCCTTCGGTACCAACCCATGACCGCTCGAGCCTACAATAAACGTGTCTTTCCCAAGGACATACAAGTTGGAGACTTAGTCCTCAGACGAGCCGATATACTAAGTCATGTGGGGAAACTTAAGCCCAAGTGGGAAGTACCGTACAAAGTTACCGGGGCAAGAGTTAATGGAAGCTTTGAACTAGAAGATGAGCAAGGGCGGGCCTTGAAGAGAACTTGGAATGCCAAGAACCTCCAATAGTTTTACACTTAGAGAAGGAGTGTGGCAACGACTGTCACCTTCCTTTATCTTGTCGATCTGTTTTTTGTGTTCGTTTTTTGAAAAGGCCTCGAAGCCCTCAAGTTGTAATTCAATTTCCGTCAAATCAATACAACTGTGATTTCATAAACACTGTTAATAATCAGGTCCTTCGAATCTCATGATTCGAACAGGCCATGAGGATATTTAACTACTCGATCCGAAACTAGATCATACACTGATCCGGATCGGATTAACACAATCAAACAGTGTCCGACCTTGACAAAGGCAAATACGCTTTTATTAAAACAGGAGTACCGAATTACAAAGTCAAGGTCCGAAGAGCCCTAATCGAGCTTACAAAAACAAGCTCCTATTCTATCTCTCTTCTACTTCTACAGCAAAGATTCTTAATTAACCCTGGTCTACCGAACCAAACCCCGTCCGAGCACTATTAACTTTATCTGTGGGCGCCCCAAAGGAAGAAGGAATTCCACCATCCCAACTTTGATTGCTTACTGACAAAGATTTCGAAGCCCCCTTCGGACGATCTAAAGACTAACAGCAGTCGGACGAGATAACTGAGGCCATTCAATGCTTCCAGAAAGGATACTTCATCACTTCTGAACGAAAGAGTGCTCCGAAGCAAGCAAGAAGCACTATAACAATCCGGATCGCCTCTTACGAAATACTATAAATACATCCCAGATTCAGAGTATTTGGAAGGCGACCAACCCGGATATTCGGATTAACCAAAGTCACTCCGGAGGCTCCCGTTGGTCCAAGTCCCAACAAGACCGGCATAGTCAGGAACTCCGTCCCAGAATTGCAAGTCGCTCCCTCGAGCCTTCAATTCTGGAACGCAGCCACCAACAAGGTCGAGCTGCTCGGACGAAAAACCTTAGATATGAGACAAACGAGTTACCAGAAAGGTTACTTCCGGAAGTCCCCAATGATCCGACTCCAAACAAGCTCAGCACTGTAGGGGACTCCTTTCCAGAATTGCAAGTAGCTCCCTCGAGCCTTCAATCCTGGAGACAAAGTCACCAACAGAACCAAACTGCTCGGATACGTATCTTCAAGGACGAGCTAAAAGACCTACTAAAAGGGATACATCTCCCTCAATCCGAGAAACGAACAACTAGACACAACAGGATTGGTAGAAAGCCTTCCAACATCTCGGGTGGTTTTTTACGACCGAACCACGAAATACTAGAAGGGATTCTACCAAACCAATTATGCCGACTTGTCGCCCCCCGGGCACATACCCAGAGCGGATTGCCTCGGATGCATTGAGGTTCAAAAACAACTATTTGAAGATCCCCGAACCATCCAGCTAATCTACCTCTCCGGGGCTAAAAGTCACGAATATAGACCACAGCCCCGGAGAAAGAAGATTAGCCTGACGATCAGAGAAATTGATTGGCAAAGATTCAAGCCTCACGCGGCACGGACCGTATCCTCGAAGATCCGAGGCTGGCTTTTCGAGCAATTTAATTTCCAAAATTCTCACCGTGAACCAACCCGCGTAGACATTCGAAGCATCGGAGAAACCCTTGGGACAAGATCACGCGCAAGAGTGATGGTATAAACATGCTCACCAGCCGCTCGGACTCGAGCTCCGGACCTTTGGTTACTATAGAGGGGAGAGATGTCCTAATGAAAAGCCGTACAAAGAAGGGATATATATAGAAAGAGAGGACCAATTAGAAGCGGACACATGTCCCATATTCACCGGAAATGGGCTTGGGCCGAACATGGGCCTGGCTCTTCGGCTTCCATTGACCCAACCCAATAATCCATCCATACGGTCGGGCATATCGACTAAGTTACTCACTCGGACGTATCAAGCTCGGGGCTGACATAACAACATCCGAAGCAACTGTGATTCGTATAGAGTCACCCTTTGCTTAATGATGATCATCTTTTCACTATCTCACAAGTCTGTATGACTCGGGGTGACATCACGATACAAGGAAATTCTCTTTCTTGCAAGCCTTGTCACTCTAAGACGGGGCTCCGAACTATTCGTGATCCGGTTCACTTCTATAAAAGATTCCGATTCGGATGAGAAAAATGGTTGATCGTCTCCCAAGACCCGTAAAGGAGAATTTGCATCAGGCAAATTAACGTTCTGGGGGTATGAATCTCAAGGGTCCGAACCCATTATCCGAGTCTACGAGAGTAGATGAGTTACTAAGCAAATACGAAATTAAACTCGCAAGAATGTAAACAGCAACATTAGTGTTTCAGTGACAAAAATAGTTCCGAGCCACCAAGGGGCCCGAACCAACAACATTCATCAAAACAAAGTATATGTTTAGCCAACAAAAGATGACGAGCAAAAAGCACATTGTTTTTAGGCCCGGAGGCACCCTACTACAAAAAACCCGGGGCATACCCCGTCTTTACTGCCTTCGCCGCTCGGACGAACTAGGTTGAGACCGAGAGGGGCCCCCCGTATCCTTCTCCGGAGGCGCTTGACCTTGCTGTTGGGCTGCCTGGGCTAACCTCCGTTCTCTCCGAGCCTCAACCTCTTTCAGGAAGGCCGGACACTGCTCCATCAAGTCTAGGTCGCGATCAAAGCCATGGACAGGCCCAGGCAGAGTCAGCCAGTCTCGGTTGTGTTCCAAGTGATCCTCCAAAGGAACGAAAACACTGGACATAAGCACCCGAGGGACGAAGGATGGGAGATACGGACCACCATGGTTGTACTTCTTGCCCTCCGACTCGTCGCAGACCAGCTCCACAAATTCACACTTAAGCAGGTCTTCGTCCAAGACACCCTCCGGAGCAAAGTCCGAGCCATCTCCATTCTTAAAGGCGGACACTCCCTCAGCCTCCAAGTTGCAGTCATCCGGTATCCAACCCTTCCTCCGGCACTGGTCCACAGCTGCATCAAACCCATCTTGACGGGCCTCATCATACTTCGACTCGAACAAAAACTTGCAGGAGTCCGAAGCAAGGAAATCTTGGGCAGCCCTTGTCCGGACCCCCCGAAGCTCCTTCAGCATCTTATCTTTGAAAGTCCGAGAGACACCCACGAACTCGTCCAAACTATCTTGGTGCACTTTCAAGTCAGTCTCCAAAGATCGAATGGCACTTTTCATCTTGGCCGTCTCCGACTCGGCCTCCTGTTTAGCAGCTATGGCCTTCTTTAGGCGCTCCGAAGTCTTTGTTCTGACGCCTTCAATCGCCCGGGCAACCTCAGCCTTGGCCAAATCCTCTTCTAGGGTAGCCCTCCGAGCAGCTACCAAGGAGCATGCTTCCACGGCAGCAGCAAGCTAAAAATGACAGATATCACAAACGTTTAGATATCTCTGAATCGCAGGAAGATAACAAAATAACCAAAACACTTACCTTGCGTTGAGCGGCAACCAACTCTGAAATCTGCTCCAACTCCGGCAAAGACCGAAAGCAACTTCAAAGATCCGAATCGGGTGCCTCACTCATCTTCCCTTGCCTTTTTAACGGAGGATTACGACCTTGGAGGGCACTTTTTGCAGCCTTCGATCCGCTTATGGAGGATCTCGGGACACGGATCTTGGAGGCTTCTTGAGCCCTTAGATCGACCACCTTACCCTTGTCCGAGTAGGGATAGTTTGGGCCTCTTCGCCCGCATGACTCTCGAGATTCCTCCACTCGAACACGGCAAGATTTCTTGGCTCGTCCATCGGGAGTACAAGGAAGTCTTGATAACTGGGTCCGGAACCCTCGCTAACTCCTTCATTGCAAAGATTTTGCTGACGCTTCAACTCCCGCATGGTCGACATCGTATACTCGAACCAAAAAGCTGCACATCCGAATCACAATGAGTTGCAAAATACGAAAGAATCTACAAATGGTAACTACATAGTCGACAAACCGAATCGGACAACCAACCAGAGGTAGAGAGAAACCACTTACTCAAATCCTCCATATTGTCACAAAAGCTTGGCTCGGACAAGCCGGCCAAGTAAGGAAGAGGCTGACATATCAGCCCTCGGAAGAAGTACTTTTCCGGCTCTTGACTCCGATGAAGCGCTTGCATCCACAAAGGGATGTTCCGTGCCGGTGGCTTCCAATCTGGCAGCTTGCCTCGGAAGAACTTTTTCTCGAAATGCCACGTGGGCCTCTCCTCTTCAGATTGGCTGGGTTTCAATGCGGGCCGCACGAAAATATACCTCTTAAACCATTGGATTCCCAACGAGGACAGGGGGTCAACAAAAAATGTGTACGCCTGGCGACATACGAACGTATAGAACCATGTGTTCCTATTACTTACACTTATGTTGAATAATTTACGAAAATTATCGAATGTGACCGGGATGCCTTTATATTTACATAAGACCCCGAAGCACATCAGATTCCCGAGGGAGTTGGAGAAAGATTGACGGACGACGAAGCCTTGCTAGCTTTCTAACAATGACTTGCATGGCAGATCTGATTACTCACTCGAAATCTTGCTTGCTCGGAAGTTAGTTACTTGCTCGGATTGCTTAGGATTGCTCTGAAATCAATTTGGCTAATGTTTGACAATGACAGATCTAGCAACTATTTATAGAGGGATAGTTGGGGAAGATGAAGCGTCGCATCACTCGGATTTCAACCCTAGCCATTGATCATTTCAATCCAACGGTTGCATCGGTTCACATTTGGCAAAATTACATAACACCCCATTAAATTTACTTTGGAAATTCTCCAATATCTCGGGATCCTCACTCATAGGCTGGACGGACGACTTATTGGGCCTCTTGGATCACTATACATCGGCCCAGATGAATCATTTCTCATATCCAGCCCAACGGATAAGAGACCTCTTCAAATCCTAAAACCGTACTCGGATCTCGATATATTTTGGATACAAATACCTTTTCCTTCTACAGTCCGAATTTTTTCCTAACTCGGACTATAGAGCAAAAAGGGGGTGAGAGAGATATATTAATTTCCTGAAACATGGATACGGATTTTTTGCATGAAAAGAAGGGATTTTCTCCCTCACATTTAACGATTCGTACACACTCCTAAACACACTTGTTCCTTCACTCATAGTTCCACAACTATCTTCCACTAAGATACTTGGAAACTAGGGGGACATATGTTGATACGGATATATGTCCGATCCGTTAAGGGTGCCATAGAGCGTGTCCAGAGCGCATAAAGGCTAAAATAACCAATTCAGTACTTATCCGGTCTTAGCTTAGTCCGCCTTAAGGAAAGCCTTCCGGGTCAATCAGTACGTTCAAGTCAATACACCACTTCAGCTGGTCCGACCTAGCTAGGTGCACGACTTCCGAACCTGATAAGAGGTCACATGGTGTCACCAAGTACCACACACTATCAGTCTTAGAATGCCAAACGGACCGGACGAGATAAACTCGGACGTCACCTTGACAATAAGACCAAACGTATACACTGGAACGTTCAAGATACTTCCGAGCAGCTAATATCTCGGACCGTCACTAAGCTACCTAGTAACATGCCAACTCAACAGAGCTCGGATCATTCTAAAAGTTCTCACACGGACCCATCAGCAGGAATAGTACTCTGAGGGGTAAAAGGACCAATCTACCCTCCCAGGCCCATCTAATAGTGCTAGACCCTCACATACTATTGGGCCATGGGCCAAGGAAGCATTGTTGTCCAAATCCTGAACATACACTTGGCATCATCTTATGAACCTCTTCATAAGTACATGATAACTATAAATATAGCACAAGGTCCAAGACCTTAATGTTAGGAATATCTGTTTAGATTTTGATCAGCAACCTAATGACTTATCTTGGCACAAAAAGGTGGTTAGTACTCTTGGTTCACTTGAATACTGTAAAAGAGGAAAATCACTAAGTATGATAGTCTAGCGAATCTTGTATAGGATGTTAGGTCTCTGAATGTAATTTTTATATCTTTGAAGAATACCAAGAAGAAGGCATACAACAGGAGAGTTCAACAGATTTAAAGATTTGAAGACTGCACAAGATTGCTGAAGACAAAGGTCATCAGATACCTATGTCCAGATATCTTGAATAAATAAGTGTTTTTCAATAAACAAGTTTTGCAAAAAAGATATCTGAGAACGCAAGGTTTCTGAACGAGGAAAACTATGTTTCTGGGAAACAATGTTTCAACAGGTATCTGTAGTTGAGAAGGTCTCTGGAAAGGGATATGCAATGCTTCAGAAAGCGCGCATAGTTCCATTGGCACTACAAGACAAAAATAGTACAATGCAATAAATGCACAGACAGAGACATCTGAACAAAAGAGGAAATATCTGAAAAGACACAACGTCTTCTGCAGTACTATTTTCAGATATCAATAGTTTGAATTTCATTAAGCCTAACGGATACTATTCAAGCGGCATGATTTTCAACTATAAATATCATCACTTAGAATGCTTGAAAGACACACACTGAACTCACTGAAAATACCAAGCTTCTCTGATAATACAACTAGTGGTATCTTTCTCTCATGCATACAAGCCTTCAACCTACTTATTCTTCAGCTTACAGTTGCGACTAAGCTCTTGAATTCTACGTAGCACAAAAGTTCTAAGTGTCCTGATCCTTAACAAGCATTGCTATCTGTGAAGGAGTTGAATCAAAAGATCAAGTATCTGAGATTCATTCTCTAAAACATTTATCATAGACTTGGGTCAGTAAAGAACATATCACCACACATTGTGAAGTGTGTTAAGTGAATCTTGCTCAAGAAGGTAGTATTACATAACTGTAGAAGTTATTAATCTACCAAACCTGACAAACTACCTTAACCAACACCTTAAACGGCGTGGAGTACAGGAAGTACTTAGTTTGGGAAACTAAGGAATAACTCCAAGGTTACTAAGCATAGGAAGTACTTAGTTTGGGAAACTAAGGAATAGCTCAAAGGTTTCTGAGTATAGGAAGTATTTGGCTGAGATAACCGAGGAATAACTCAGGGGGAACACTTGATTGGGAACCTAGTGTATTTAGGAATCGAGAGAAGATATTTGTAAGGTGAACTCAATTATCTGTCTTAGTGGATTCTAGGTCTGAGAAAGGCCGAAGTGGATTAGTTGAAGGATTACGCCACCTTCAGATACCACTATAAAGATCAGTGTTATTTACTTTATGCAATTTATTCCTTGCTTTATTTACCTTGCTGAGTATTTTACACATATCTTGCAGAGCACATGCACTTATCACAAAAAAGGTATTCCGCTCTCTGAAATTAAGTATCAGATATCTTCACAGATATCCGAGAAATTGTGTTTATCGACAAAAGTTGTAAAAGACTATTCACCCCCCCCCCCCCCAAGTCTTTTCCCTTTGCCGTTATCTGGACCAACACTTAAGGTAAGTGTTTTTGACATGATAAACTTCCTCATAACTACTACATTGAGAGCCTTCCTCTCTCTCTTGAGTAAAGTCTCTTCCTGGTTTGACATCTAGCAAACCGGGTTACCTATCTAACCCCCCCCCCCCCCCCACCTAGTCTTTTCAGGTATTCCGGCTCGGACCAAGTCACCAAGTCGGACTTCTAGTTGGAGGCGGACCTTAGATTAGGGACTTGTAGTAGTTTAGTTAGTATTTGAGGCTCAACCCCTCAATACAACACACAATGGAGCAGAAGATATTCACTGGAAGCTCCAACTAGGCTCGACACCTGCTCAAAATTCGTTCCCGTATGAGAACGGACAACGGTAATGTACAGCAGTCAAGCCAATGACTATAACAAAAGGCGTTTCCAGGGAGGCAACCCGGGGGTTCAGAATGAAGAACGGAAGAGTCGATGCTAACGACTATAACCAAAGCATGACTTATTGCTTTGCATATAGATATAGGTGCATATTGTATTGAGGATAGATTTAATTTATTAATTGTTTATTATAAAAAAAAATTGCGGGAGAACAGATCTCATCCCGGTGAGCCAGGGAAAAAGGCGGCTCACCGCGGTCTTAAGAAGGCAGAAAGTTTGCCTCTCTGCTGGACCGCGGTGAGGGGCACCCTAGCACCTGCCTCACCGCGGTGAGGCCTGACGATTAAAGAGAAGGAGGGCTTCTCCCTCCTTCACCTTTTTCACTCTCCTTACCCGTTTTTCCCCCAATTTTTGGGATTTTCACCAATTCTCCACCATTTAACTTGCGTAATAAACCGTTGCGAAGGTAGAGTTTCTCCACTACTTGGAGATTTCAATCCATGTTTATATCCATTAATTCTTCCGGAATCGAGGTACTTCTTTCTACTATCTTTACTTTGCAAACTTGAATTTCTATACTTGATTGATTGTTATTAATTGAGTATGTGGTTGTGCTTATGAGGTATGAAATTGTCTAGATAAGTAATAATCCAAGTTGGCTTAGTTAGATTTTCTGGAGATTTATGATGTTTTTTGTGGAAGGGTATTATTGTGCTAGCTTGTTCATCTTAGAATCTGTATTCGTGCTGCATATTTGATGATAGGATTGAGCTTGCTACTGTTTCAATTGGGAAAATCCCTTGTAGTAACAAATGTTTGCACTATGGTAAGCAAGATTATGTTGTAGGATAAGGCATTGTTGTTACTACTTGCAAGAATTGGTTTGGGGAAGACATTGTTGTGGCCACATTTGAATGCACTATGGTTTGCATGTAACTATGATTTAGGATTAGGCATTTGTGTAGCTTCATTTTGATATGGGTGTAGCGCTGACATTTTCTATCCAGGTAACATGGCACTCAAAACAAAGAGTGTGTCCAAAGAGCAGAAGGGAGCCTAGTTCGAACACATTAAGGGGTGCCAAAGCGTGATAGCCTCCGATTTTTCAGTGTTAGGGGGTGCTACCAAGGACTTGCCGCAAATCATAGGAGCATAAATGGAGTATCGCAGCGGCTTGGTACGCACTTGGATCAGTGGGACTCATGCTATTCGAGTCTCACACAACACATGTCTGCAGCGGACATACGGGCAACTGAGCGCCTAGCGCATAAGGAGCGAATACACAAAGCTCAGACGGATGACTGGAAGCAACAAAGAGGAGGCTCATCTTCTGGACCCCATGGTCCGCCTTCCTCTTAGTGATCATGCCGACCGAGGCATACTGCGGACGGTACCTCTGAACTTTCTCCTTTTTATTTATTCCTTATGCTAGGTCCTGGCTATCGAATAGGTTTGGGGAGGGAAGTTGTATCATATGCTTACATGCCTCGGATTATTTGCTGCCTTGTATAAATTGTATATATGTGTTTTTTGTTTTCTTTTTCGTTTTTGTGATTATGTGGGGTGGTATGTTAGCCACTTTTATGTGATTGCATTTGAGTCGAGTTTTTGGCCGAAGTTTTGGCCTATTTCAAAAAAAAAAAAAAAAAATTTGTGTCAAGTCTTGTGTTCTTTTGACAAGTCTGGTTATCAATTGCCTTAGCTAAGCCTTTTTACTGATGTGATCTTAGATAGCCTCTAACTGAGTGCTAAGGAATTTTCGAAAATCACTTTAGTTCGTTTCACTTGTAAATAAAAAGTCTTCCTGTTTTAGAAGTCAAAAAGCCGGTGAGAAGCCTTAAAGCCGGTGAAAAAATCTTGTACCGGCAAATGTGTGATTCTAGTAGGATGAGCAAGGTTTTTTAACTTGCGCCACTTCACATACATGTGCACTCTTTTTAAAAACAAGTATGACGAATGGCATTTTCGACTTATTGTCTCGATTCTCGAACCTGTTCCAAGGAACATGTTTGGGGAGGAGGATTCTTGTCAACTGCATACTCAGGCTCACTACTTTCTATATTTGAGCTATGGTCGATTTCGAAATTGTTTTGTATTGCTATGCTGCCGTTCTAAAAAAATATATAGAAAAAATCTCGAAGTGTATTCCAGGATCACTTGTGATCGTCTAAGATCGTGTTCGGCATTTCCAAATACTACCTATAAACCAATGCCGGGCTGATTGTGTGTATGCTGTGAGGGTTGATGGTTTAGTTCCCAAAATGCATGCCAAATACTACTTATAAACAAATGCGTGGGCGGTGCTCGTATGTTGTGAGGGTTGATGGGGTGTATACCAAACCGACACATACAAAAGTACGGATCTTAGGCAACCTATTGGGATACACTTGCAACATTGAGATAGAAAAAAAAAATGAAAAAAAGTAGAAAATCTTTGCAAAAAGAGCAAAGCACAAGAAAAAAAGAGAAAGAAATAAACGTGCAAAAAGAGCAAAGCACGAGAACGACAGCTAATTTTTTTTCCCTTGTATTTGATTTCGACCCCTTTCCTAAAAATTCCTTTCTGACTCGTTTGATTTGAGTGCAAAAGCATGTAATATTAGTGGCAGCTTGTGACGTTTGTTGTCACCATCCTAAGTTAAGTGTTGAGCAAATACCCTTATTTACTGGACACTTCCAGTTGACAGACTTGAGGGTTGCACCATTATCTTCCGTTCTGAGGGACTACTAGGATAGGATTATGTTTTATTTACTTGTGAAATGGAAGATTGTGATCTTTGCAAAGCTACTTGTCAAAGTTAGAGGGGATAGAAGTTTACATCAGAATAAGGGCTTATCTCTGGCCATACTTTTACCGGTAGCTTGTCGATTGAACTCTTCTGTGTTTCGTCATGTCTATGTGTTTTTTCTTTTTCTAGGTTTTAGAGTTGTTTGCTCGAGGACGAGCAAAGGTTCGGTTTGGGGAGTTTGATGTATCGATATTTTAACAACACATTTAGTGCCTTTTTTCGTATTTTGTTGCGTCTTTTGGCCTTTATTTAGTTTTTTTGTTTCGTGTCACGTTTGGGTTTTTTGTGTGTTTTTGTAATTTTTTAGGTGTCTTAGCATCATTGGCAAGGAAATGGAGGACCAAAGTGCAAAGAAGACTTTAAAACCTTCTGGAAGCACCACTAGGCCAAGTTAGTGGCCCACTACTCCAAGAGAGGTGACATGGAGGTTGGAAAAGGGAGAGAAAAGTGGAGAAAATTGGAAAAATGGAGGAGTTCCCGGAGACAAGGCTCACCGCGGTGAGCCCCACATCCAAACGGGCTCACCGTGGTACAACGAAGCAGGAAACAATGTAGAAAGTCTAGACCGCGGTGAGGAGGATTCCCCAAAGAGCCTCACCGCGGTGAGCTCTGTTTGACATAATCAACCCACGTTTTTCTGGCAGTTTTTCCCATGATTTCTAGTTTCTTTTTCCTTTCTCTTATAAATAGACCACTTGTATCAGTCATTAGGATATATCTTCATTACTTCTACTTTCATATTTTCAATTCAAAGCATTGTAATCACTTAGATATGTCAATTTCTCTTTTAATTCGAAGAAGCATTATTGATCTTTCTGGCGATCACAGAGACCAATAGGCGCCCAGGTATTCAATAGTACGAGTTAGGCGTTTGCTGTTAATAACTTGTATTGTGACATATTGATATCTGATCGTTGAACGCATGCTTGATCGTTGTGAACTTGCATCAGTCTTTACCTCTAATTAGTATATATCCGGATAGGGCAGAACTAGTAACAAGCTTTTTGCCGTAACTCATACGTACTTATAATCTGTATCTAGTTCGATTTTGCAATAGCAAAGTGTTTCATTCGCGGGCAGTGTACCATTAGTTATATTGCGTCAGCACTTTTGAAAGATCAGCTTACTTTGTTTGAATTGTAGAAATTGCATGATCTAGGTATTACCTTGTCTTGTAATTGTAATTTGTTGTATGGTTCTGAAGTAACAACCTTACGCAAACTATCTGTTTACAACTCACACCTTGAGCCTACACCTTAGAACTAGCTTAATCAATTCCTCGAGAGAACGACCTTGTGGTTTAACCATTGTTGTACTACGACAACCGCTTTACTACTTGTGTTATTTTAATGTTTGAGCCTCGGAAAAACTTCTTCTCGAAATTCCACTGGATTCTTTGAGCCTCGGATTGCCCAGGTTTCTGAGCGGCTCGGACGAAAATATATTTCTGCCACCATTTGATCTCTAACGAGGAGATCAGATCCACGAAGAATGTGTATGCTTGCCAAACTACTTGAGATTTAATGTTTAAAGTCCGAGAGTCCGTTTAGGTAACTTATGGTTAAAACCCATGAGGGGTTCGGAGGGAACTCAGTGTTGTCGGATGTAGTTAGTTCGAAGTTAGTACGCAGTTAGTACAAACAACTTAGAGGTTTCGAAGAGACCTACTACATACGTCCGAACGGACTACATACAACACTTATCCGAACGAGAAAAACATGCTAGAAATTTCCAAAAGACAACTACTTTAGCAAAATTAAAAGAGAACGAGAGAACACTTACTTGCAAAAACATGAAGGCTTGGATTGAAGCAGCTAACTTCCTCATATAGACTTGCTTTGCTTCGAACTCACTCCTTGACTCGGACCGCATTGCAATTGATTCGGATACAACGCCGCCCATAGAAACTTGAAGACAGACTTAAAAAGGATACAACGCCGCAACTACGAATTTGAAAGCAGACGTAAAAAGGATACAACGCCATAAAAGCGAAATAACAATGTAAAAATGCCATGAGAGTCACGATCAGCCAGAAATGGAGCCACCCGAAGAGTTTAAATAGATACACCAAAGCACTCCGCAGAATATGGCTACCACGAAACCTTGGAAACAGAAAACATGCATCATAGATTTGTTTGTCTTCAGTAAGTGATTAGCTATGTGATTGCAATTGTTAGATCAAGATTTGGCATAGAGTGATTACATAATTCATTTTCAATGAATGACGCCTGTGCTTTCACTTGTTGCTTTAGCCTAGACTTGTCATCATGTAAATTGTTAACTTTTGTCCCAAAAAGCACAAATTAGATTGCGAATCCTTTGCGAATGTTGAGGATCAACCCATTCATGGTAGTTGCAGCTGTTAGGGCCAGCCTGAGATTTGTTTAAATGTTAGCTATCTACTTAGCTATGGAACAAATACGCAATGTTTAAAAACAAACAAGACATCACCTGGTTTGGACAACAAATGAACCTACGCCCTGCATGCTCTATTTCCGTAGAAGCCATCAAGATGACAGGCAGTCCACAATCGCAGGACTTTGGATAGCAACCATCAAACGTCGTAAATTTCAAGGTAGAAGTCATATTTGAAGTCATTTGGACCTTTAAGATGACATTGCTTGATTGACTTTCACTTGAACTCATTTTAATTCACTGTGTATGGGAATTATAAAACTAAGACTATCCTGGATTTATAGGACACAAATGAAGGCAGGCTACCAGCTAAATGAAAACATGCAGGAGTTTTTGTTTTTCTTTTTTAAAATGATATATAGTAGAAACCAATCAATACTCTTCTGCGCTAATCATTTTGTTGAACATGCAGTCAAAGAAAATGTAAGAGGCAACATGTTTATTGAGCTGTTATTGATCAAAATGTAAGTGTGTATTTATCTATTTAATATAAATGTACAGGCTATAAAGACTCAAAAAATTCACATGAGCAATTCAATTATATTTGTGAGTTAGGTAGATCTACAGTTAATTCATCGAGTGATTAAATCATTCTGTTTGAATCGAGCTAGGTTGTCTCAACAATTTCATTTAAACTTTTACATTTTCTTTGTACCAATGAAAACATTCAGTTTTATCAATGTTTTTCAGTTAAATAACACTTAAACGGACATCTGGACATACTTTAATTAAACTCGTAAAAGGGAGCATATAAATCTAAAAATTGCCAATGGGAACACGTTAACTGATACAACAAGACTGGTAATTGTGTATCTTTTATAAGTTCTTAACTTCTATATGTGTTAAACAGTTTAGGATGTACGGTAACTATTGTATAAAATATGAGATAAATTTTCAATTTCACATAATGGTAATATGAACTTGTATTCCTTAAAAACAAATTTAGGTATTATGGAACAAAATGAGATACAGTGTAAAAAATATATTTAGCGTGTAAACAAATAATTTGAATTGCATGTAATGGAATTAGTGAAGATAGTTAACTAAGCATATATCTTTTATACTTAAGCTGATATTTTAGAAAACTTTTACGTACAGCTTAAGAGGATATGCCAACTGACAATAGCTCACAAGTAGAACTAGTTCTATCGCAAATAGACTAAGACCAATCGGTAGATTTGAAATTTTTTAAGTGCAAGAAGAAGGTTAACATTAACATAAAATATTGACTATACAAGAGATAGATATATGTTTACTTGGGAAAGTTTTATTAACTATGATAATTCTTTCGTTAAGCATGATGTATTGTGAGTTTCTTACTATATAACACACGCATGGTCACACCTACCTCATTGTTACTAGAAAATACTACATTCCCTTACTAAATAAAAAAATAAATTGCTAGGTCGTCTATTTGTATGGACAAGTATAATTCCTTAATCAAGATCGCAGTTTTAATATAATATTGCCATGTATAGATTTATCATATTTTAAAGAATTCACAAGATGAATAAGGTATTTTTATGACATAAGTCTTGGGAGAACAGTTTCTAGCTATTTTATCTAGAAACGGGGGCTTTTTTTGCAATTTACCATTAAACAGTTCATTTTTTAGTGTTTTTCGCGTATCCGGGCTATATGACCCGTTTGCTCGATTTAATCAGTTTCATTTTCACTTTCTGCGATCTACTTCTCTCTTTCCCTTTTCGTCTTCAATTCGTCTGAAAATTTCTCGGACATTCACGCCATTAAAGCTTGCGATCTCTGTTTTCACGTGGAATTCTTTGCTCACATTGTAAGTTTTTTTGTTGCTATTTTGTTATTCGCTTTTGATTAACGGTTTTTTTTCGTTTTTGAGTTTGATTGGAAGTTTTCGTCGTTGTTTAGATCTGCGTAGAATGTCCAGCGAAAAGCGGCGAGAATTGCTGTCTGGAACACCTTTGTTGTTGAATTCCATGTGCAAAGGTTCTGTGGAAGGTACTTGTTTGAGATCCTAGGGTTTTTGCATGGGTTCTGCATGTGTTATTTGGTGTTAGTTTTCGTGGTTTTTCTGTGTTTTGTATTTGTTGTTTGAGATCATATGCATTTTCTTTTATTGCATAGTTGGTTTGATTGAGAACATAGTGGTTTTTTTCCGCTTGTTGTGTTCTGTGAAACATAGTTGGTATCTATGATTTTGAGAACATAGTTGTCACTGTTCTGTTGAGATCATAGATGTTTTATATTGAGATGTTAACTTTGTTTTCGTTGAGATCATAGATTTTTTGGTTGAGAACATAGTAGTTTATGTTGAGATCATAGGATGTTTTGCTTGAGAACATAGTTGTTTATGTTGAGATAATAGACTGTTTTCTTGAGAACATAGTTTCTTTGGTTGAGAACATAGTTGTGTATGTTGAGATCATAGATTTATTTTTTGCTTGAGAACATAGTTGTTTATGTTGTAATCATACCTTGTATTCTTTGAGAACATAGTTTTTGTTTAACAGAGTAGTTTTTTGTTCTTTATATCTTATGTCTCTTTCCCTTTCTCTTCTTTCATAGTGCCTGATGCAAAGAATGCTAAGAAGACTAGGGGCAACAAGAATAATATTTTCAAGCCTGGTATTGAGCGGCTTAAGGTGAAGCCCGGTAGGAGGGGGAAGTCACAGCTTGTTGGGGTGCCTGTGAAGGGTAGTAAAGACATAGCAAATCCTGCTATGGAGGATTATGTACTCCCACCACTGATGAGGGCTGCAAATCCTGCTAAGGAGAATTATTATCTTTCGTCAGTTTTATGGATTATTATCTCAATATAAGTACCTATGATCTCAGTGTTATACACTATGATCTCATTATTATACGCTATGATCTCATTATTATACACTATGATCTCAATGTTATATCTGCAGTGATACTTTGATACTTTTGTTCAGAACTAGGATCTCATTGTTATTCTATATGATATCATTTTTATACATTATGATCTCAGTGTTATGTCTGTTGTGTTACTTTTGTTCCGAATTATGATCTCACTATAACAAGCTATGATCTCATTGTTATCATGTATGATTTCAGTATTATACCGTATGAACTCAATATAAATGTGGCACCCCGATCCGGGAGAACTTACCTCCTAACCGGGAAACCACCCGCCTAGTCTTTCGTTAAAGAGACCAAATCAACTTTCAGAAAGAATAGGAACGGTTGGGTAAAATCGAACAAGCCAAACAATCAAAAAACTTAATAATGCAAAATTCATTTCAAAAATTTTATTCAAACCCACAAATATATACATATAGAAGCTTTAGGTAAGCTTCTTTTGAGTACTTCCCATAGCGTACGAGGTTAAGGGATTAGCAAGCCTATTTAACATAGATTTAAAGTAACCCTTTCTTATTCAAGCATCAAGTACAGCAAGTACGGCAAGCAGATCAAGTACAACAAGCACATTATTCATATAACGCTCCCGCTTCTAAACGATCATTCTGAGGAAGGAAACAAAGGAGAGGGTAAGTCTTTAATGACTTCGTGAGGAAATAAGAAAGGTAAGAAGGCAATAGCAATAATCAGAATCAATGAAAGAGTGAAGATAATAAGAATTCATGATCATGTACCAACCGTCAACCTTTCATTTACTACCATATTCTCCCACGCGAGGAGCTACCTCGATACACGATAGCATGCCTAGAACATATTGTAATTGAAATGTAAAATATAGCCAACTCCGACTACTCCTACTTTCAAGATAGGATCTAAACGCATTAACTTTAAACCAACGGTACATTCCGCTCGGTAGTAATACATTATAGTCCCGGGGCCCAAGAATCACGCACGATTTGTAAACCATCACGAGTAACTCATTCCAGATTAAAAGGAATTTATGAAATTAGGTGGAGTAGCATGATTTAAAATGAAATAGTTACTGGAACACGAGATAAGTACAGGAATCAAGTTTAGAACAAGAGGAGTTGATGATATGGTGCGAAACAGAAGGTGTTGAAACTAAATATGGATGGAACTGGGGTAGGAATCCTCACCTATACCGAAGATGCTTGTGCGTAAGCTGTTGCTAATTAAAGTACCTATACGACGCAAATAACTAATATATTCAATAGTTGAATTATAACACTTTTAGAAGTAGGAAGGTTTAATTCATTTAGTGAAACATTCTATTAGAAAATCAGTTTCAAAAACTGGGCAGAGTTTCAGTAATTTCTATTTCAAAAGCTTCAGTTTTGACAATCAAAATTATCATTTTAACTGGTGGCCATGAATCATAAATTACAGAACTCAGTTAAAACAAAACAACATAATAAAGAGAATTACAGTATATGAGAACAACAATTTAATAAAATAGTTTCCTCTATTAAACACATCAGGCAAGTAGCTAGCAAATTTAACTCAAAACAGAGAATATGTTGCTATAAAACAATAAAATAGGATGAAATTTACCTCCATTGCTTACTAGTTAGCTCAAGCAGTACTTATTCTCTTTTCTTTCATATACATATAAACTGAGAATCTGATGGGTCGTGGCTAGATTTGGAGAGAAACATGCGTTTATATAGAGGTAGGAGAGGATTGTTATTGGACGAAGAAGGCGGCCGATGATGACAATTAACGCGAGATGAAAACACCTCAGTCTTCTCTGTTGAGAAGAATGAGTGAAATCTATCCATCTATTAATCTTCCAAGCCGTTGATAAATCTCAATCCGGTGAGCTACTTGCTTGAACAATTATGATTGGTTGTAATTTGGTAGAAGAGAGTGAATTGGATTGAGGAAGGAAAAGGAAAAAAAATGAAAGTGATGATGGCTATCGATCTCTCTGCAAAAGATGAGAAGAAGATCTAGATATTTAGGGGTAATTTGCAACTTTCCTTTCTCAAATTGCAAGGTGGGGTTTAAAGAATCTCCTTTAATTCAAACTAGTACATTAACTTATTTGGTTTCTAGTTTCGATTACTCGCGTCAAACAAATTCGTACTTGTTTTCTTTTCAAAGTTTTAAGTTATAATAAAATAATAAAATATTAATAAGTTCCTTAATGACATGTTAGTCGTACTAGAAAATCAAAATCGACTCAAATCTCATATAATTTCTAAGTACCGAGCGCAATTATAAATTAAATATATCAAATGCGTAAATTAAAGTGGGGCGTTACAATCACCCCTCATTAAAGGAATCTGGTCCCCAGATTCTTACATGGTTATGTGAAGAGTTCCGGGTAATGCTGGAGTATGTTCTCTTCCCGTTCCCATGTAGCTTCCTCAACTTTGTGATTTCTCCACAATACTTTCAGAAGTGGTATTTTCGTGTTGCGCAATTCTTGTATTCTTTTGTCAAGAATGCGTACAGGTTTCTCCTCATATGTCAAGTTTTCTTCAAGTTGTAGATCTTCATGATTTATGACATGCGAGGCATCAGGTTAATATTTTCTCAACTGAGAGATGTGGAAGACATCATGGATTCCAGTAAGATTTGCAGGTAGCATTAATTTATATGCCACTTGCCCCACTCGATGTGTAATCTGAAAGGGTCCGACATATCTAGGGTTAAGCTTACCTCCTTTTCCAATTCTCTTGAAACCCTTCCGGGGAGAGACTTTTAGAAATACAAAGTCATTGACATTGAACTCCAAATCTTTTCGACGCTTATCTGCTCAACTTTTCTGGCGATCTTGAGCAACTTTAATCCTTTGCTTGATGATTTGCGCTTTATCAATGGCTTCCCGCACAATATCAAGTTTTAAATCCCAGTTTAATGGAGATCGACATTTCCTGCCACACAATGCCTCATATGGTGCCATTTGGATGGTGGCCTGATAACTATTGTTATAAGCAAATTCGATTAACGGCAAATGCTTATCCCAACTACTGCCATATTCCAAGATACAACACTGCAACATGTCTTCAAGAAAACAAATCAGTCTTTCTGATTGTCCATCTGTTTGCGGATGTGCAACTATACTAAAATGTAAGTTGGTACCCAAGCTTTCAATGCCTCGGGTACGCATATTCGATTCTTGTACCACAAAATCCGGTCCTTGTCAGTACTAAACTCAGAGTTTTCTTTTGTTGATGCTGACCTCTTTTGTTTTCTTATCTCATCATCTCCACATTGAGCTGCTTTTATTTGTGAATATAAATCCGGTTGAATAACTAATCCTGATATATGCAATTCTATCAGGACCAAATCCCGATCCAATCCTTGTGCAGTGTAGGCAAGTTGAGCAACTTCCCTTTTTCGGCTAAGAGCATCTGCTACCACATTTGCCTTTCCGGGTTGATACAATATGGTACAATCATAATCTTCTAGAAATTCCATCCACCTTCTTTGTCTCATGTTGAGATTCTTTTGACTAAACAAATACTTCAAACCATGGTGGTCGGTATAAACTTCAAAAGTAGCTCCATACAAATAGTGTCTCCATTTTGCCAATGCAAAAATGATAGCACCAAGTTCCAAATCATGAGTTGGATAATTTTGCTCGTGCGGTTTCAACTTCCTGGAGGAATATGCAATAACCTTCCCATTTTACATCAAAACACAGCCCAGTCCTTCTTTTGATGCATCAGTGTACACAACGAATCCTTCTATGCTAACTGGTAAGGCCAATATCGGAGCTTCCGTTAATCTTGTCTTTAGCTCCTGGAAACTTATCTCACATTCTTTGCTCCAAACAAGTGGAGTATCTTATTGGGTTAACCGAGTTAGTGGCCCTGCAATCTTTGAGAAGTTCGGAACAAAACGACAGTAATATCCGGCAAGTCCTAAAAAACTTCTTATTTCGGATATAGTCTCGGGAGGTTTCCAAATTTCAATTTCTTCTACATGTCCTAGAAAGGTTACTCTTTCCAACTAAAATTCACACTTGCTAAACATAGCATACAACTTATGCTCTTTCAGGGCTTGTAATACCAGTCTCAGATGAAACGCATGATCTTCCTCATTTTTCGAGAATACTAAGATATCATCGATGAATATCACAACAAATTGATCCAAATATGGTGTAAAGATACGATGCATCATGTCCATGAATGCTGCAGGTGCATTTGTTAGCCCAAAAGGCATAACAACAAACTCAAAGTGTCCATACCTGGAATTGAAGGCTGTTTTTGGAATGTCTTTTTCTCGTATTCTCAACTGATAGTACCCTTGCCTCAGGTCCAATTTTGAATATACATAAGATCCTTGGAGTAAGTCAAAAGGCTCATCTATGTGAGGTAGGGGATACTTATTCTTCACGGTAAAACTATTTAGACCTCGATAATCAATGCACATTCTCAGTGTTTCATCCTTTTTCTTAACAAATACGACAGGAGCTCCCCATGGAGATGTACTAGGTCTAATGAATCCTCTCTTCATGAGATCTTGTAGCTGATTCTTTAGCTCTTTTAATTCAATAGGTGCCATACGATAAGGCATTTGAGATGCTAGGGTAATATCTGGTAGTGTTTCAATAACGAACTCAATTTCTCGATCCAGTGGTAAAGAAGTCAGCTCCTCAGGGAATACTTCTAGATATTCCTTTACCACTTCTACTTCCTCGATTTTTACTTTATCCTTGGGGCTATTAATCAGGTATGCTAAACATCCCGAAGCTCCTTCCTTCATAAGTCGTCTTGCTTCAACGACTTAAACCATTACTAAGCTTTCGAGGTTCTGATTGAAACACTCTGGACCCTTATCGTTCACCTTTCCCAATTTTACTTCTTTGGTAAAGTAATCCAACTGAGCATGATTTGAGTACAACCAGTCCATTCCAAGGATAACGTCATACTTTCGAATTGGTATTTCTATTAAGTTAGCAAGGTATATAGTATCCCTTATTCTAACCTTGCAATTCTTATGAATTATATCCGTAACAACAGTCATACCCATAGGTGAACTGACTTCGAAGATATAAGGCAAGCTTTCAGTGGTTAAGTACAATCTACTCGCAAAAGTAATGGAAATAAAAGAGTGTGTAGCACCGGGATCGTAAAGATCCTTACCAGTTTCATTGTTGATTAAGACTTCTCCTTCCACTACATCAGTTGGTTCAGGTTCCGCTCCTCCTTCCATTGCATAAGCTCTCGCCCGCACTCTTGGTTTTCCAGCTTGAGGGTTTGCTGGTTTTCCCGGTTTGCTCACTTGTGTTTTCGGGCCTTGGCATTTAGGACAATCTGCAATGCGATGCTGATCACTCCCACATGCTATGCATTTTCCATTCTTTTTCCAGCATACTGCCTCAGTATGACGTGGATTTCAACAATATGTACATCCTGGACCATTATTCGGACGACTATTTCCAGCAGGTTTACTCGGATACTGACTCTTAGTTGGAAAATTAGCCAGGTTAGGCCATGATGATCCTTGACCTTGGTTTGGCTGTTTGTTACTTTGCTCAGAATAACTTCTTGTCTTGTTCCACTTTACATTATCACCAATCTTTCTGAGTTCCTTGATTTCAGCCTCGACCAATAGTGCCTTGTCCACTGTAGCAACATAATTAGGAAATTCCACCGAAACAAGGGCCCATCGAATTTCTAGCTTAAGGACATTTACAAACTTCTTAATTTTCCTTTTTTCATCATCCATAAAGTGTGGGGCATATTGAATCAATCGGCTAAACTGTGACTCATATTGACCAACAGTGCTCATACCTTGGATAAGATTTGTGAACTCTTGTTCACGTGCATCACGAACTACCTGGGGTACAAATTTGTGGCTGAATTCCAATAGAAAATTGACCCAGGTATAGGCAGTGCCGCTTTGTTTCCAACGCCGATTTACAACCGCCCACCAATGGCGTGCAGATTCCTCAAGACGATACGAAGTATATTTGACCTTATGATAATCACTATAGTTTAAGACCTCAAATATCTTCTCCATTTCGGCTATAAAGGATTCAGCTTTGCAGTCATTTGGTTCGCCCATGAACATTGGAGGGTGAAACTTTAAGAACCGTTCTAACGCTTGATCATCACTAAGAACCATAGGACTTATCCTAGCACCATTAGACGATGCTTGTTTCTGGAAAAATTGCCTCAATTGGTTGTAAAGAAGAAAGCAATAGAGAAATCAATACCAATAATCCTGATGAGTAAAATCAATGAATATATAACCAAGCTCCAAAGATATCTCAATGTCAATGTCTGAATCTATGAGCTTTTCCTATGCATATCTAGGGTAAAAGAAGTTATGTCTGAAGTTATGGTGAAAGAAATCTATTTAAAGTAGAAAAAACGAGTAGAATCCTAGCAGAATTCGACCAGAAAATCGCCCAGCAAATAAGCTCTCGGGAACTCTCGCCGCGGCACGCCTAAATGTCTCGCCGCGGCGAAGATGCTTTCTGACAGTGAACTTTAGATGTCTATATCTTTTTATTCAGGAAGCATTTGGCTATGATTTTGGCACGAAAGTTGTAGCCCTTTGAATTATCTTTCCATGGACACCGAGATCAGGTAAATCGGACTTCATATGAGAGAGTTATGTCCAAAATAGCTAGACTGATCCGTAAATCATCACTTTTGCAAGTCACGCTAAAACGCCTCTCAATTCTTCGTCCGAACTCCGAATCCACTTCCGTCTTCCCCCAATTACTCTTCATTCAGAGATCTATAACCAATGTCTTCACTCCGATTTTCACCTTCGGGAGCAAAGAACACAAAAAATCTTACAAAACACAAACAAAGTATCAAAGCATAAAAACGTACAAAAACACTATAAAACTAAGGTCAAAGACTAACAAAAGACCGCTAAAAAGGACCAAATGAGACGTTAGAGTATTGTCTCATCATACTGATCAAAACAAAACAGATATTTCCTAACAAATTTCCCCCTTTTTGATCAGTAACCTATGACTACTTTTAAAAACCTATTACAACTTTGGATGAGGAAACAATCCACCATTTCAACATTTCTTAAGATTTATCATTCTTTTTATTTAATTTTATAAAGTAATACATCAACCAAATCACAAGGTGTGATCTTTGCTGTCAAGTTATCTTTTCATTAGAGAGTATCTGAGAGTAGGTTCATCAGATAACAATTACAAAGTAAGTGCAGATAACTTTTACAAGATAGTTAAACAATAAGTACAATCAACAAAAATCAAAAGATTACATAGCTTAGTAGGACAATAGGAAATTCCAAGTTCCAAGTGAACATCCTAACTAGCTGGCCTTCAAGTCTTCATTCCTTTAGAAACTCCAAACTATCATACTTCAGGCAATCTTCAGTGTATTCGTTCAGAATGGTCCTCACCCTCATTTCACAATCTCTGGAGGCAGCACATCTTTCTTTATAGGGTTTGTCAGTAAGTCCTGTGGTTATTCCCTTGATCCACAGAAACCTCCCCCATTTTCAGTAGTGATACAGCTGGTCTTCAGTGGGCTTTTAATAATCACATATCTCTCTGAGATATTCCATGTCGCCTTCAAATTCCTCTTTGGTCATGTAGAATGACTCAAAGGGCTCCACTTGCAATTTGTTCCTTTTTCCAGATTCATCTTCAAATGTGTGCACATCCTCTGGCATGATGTAAGGGCATTCTTTGTAGAGATCCTGTCTGACATTCTGTCTGACTTCAACTTCAACGTCAAGCTATGTCTTGATTATCTCTAAAGGTATCACTTTTGATCTTTTTCCATTCCTTCTCCATGCCATCAGTTGTTGGTAAACTGGTTCTGGAATCCCATTTCCATTGGCAAGTGATGAGTCGGTTTTACACCGTCTCATCTGGTCTTTTTTACCGTCGTTTTGTTATCCTTAAGTATAGTTTTAGTAGTTTTCCTAGATTCTTTTTAATTGTTTTGTTCCTTGTGGATTTTGCAGGTATTTGGTTGAACCGCGCTAACTGAAGACAAAAAGGATGTATTTTACATGCATCTGGAAGATATGGAAGTCCCAATGCCTCGAATGGTTGCTAGAAGTGGAGCGGAGAAGCCAAAATACCAAGAATCGAAGTTAAAAGGAGCAAAATCGAGCAAGAAGGAGCAAAAAGGGCAAAGTCCTCAATTCCAGGAAAAGTGGCGAACGCTAGGTGAAGACTCGCGCCGCCAGTGCAGTCTAGTGTGCATTGGCGGATGCCTGAGTGGAGCTGGCGGGCGCCATGGACCATATCCTGGCGCCCACCATGTATAAGGTGGCGTTCGCCACAATTGGTGCCATGGCGCCCGCCATCAGCACTTGGCGGACGCCAGTTCTTCTCAGACATGACATTTTCCTAATCTGTTCAGATTTTGTTTCTTCTTTCCTCCTATTAGTTAAAAAAAAAACATCGACTTTGACTTTTCATTATCATTCTATTATCAAGGACACACACTTTGCTCTAGAGCTAGACCTAGTTTCAAAGGCAATTACCCGATTTGAGGTAATTGAACCGTTTTCTCTTGTAATCCGATGATTGACATTGATTGGGAGATTATCTACACAGCTTTAGCACCGATTCATTTTCGTTCTACAATTTCTACCTAGGGTTTGTGACAACGAAGGGTAAAACTGTATTAATCCACTCGAATCTTTGTTTTGTGCTTGAGATTATGTTTATATACAATATTGGGTGACTGATTCAATGCATGTTAGCTAGGGTTTATGTCATTCGAGGTGCATCGGGATTCGACTACGTGTGCCTTTTAGATTAATTACTATTCCTGCTATCACGTTTGATGATCTTCTAGACAAAATCACTGTTAGATTAGGTATTTAAGCCTTGCGAACCAAAATGTCTTTCGTCTTGCTTGATCTAACAGTTAGTTGCAAATGATGATAGTAGGTTAGTAATATTTATTGTAGCCTAGTGAAACTGACGCCTTCATTAGTGCTATTCGTTTTTGAACTCAAGACTGTGACAACTTGCGTAGTCAATCCCGTGAATCACATGTATCCTGCTAGCTAGCTTGTTGACGTTACCACTCCATAATTTCCCCCATTCATATTTCAATCTCGTCAGTGTCAAATCGGTTTCTAGCAGTTGCAAGTAGTTGTTTACTCTAGTCTATCATCTCGTTGCCGAAGCAAACAAACTTCTTGTGCTTTTCGTATTGTTACTTTTATTCGTCAACTGAAGCTCAGCCTAGTTAAGTCCCTAGAGACCGACCTCGGGGTTACATCCACTACACTACAAGTGTTGAGGATTAACTCTTGGCTTAAAACAAATTTAGAACTTTGATTTGACACATCAAGTTGTTGGCGCCGCTGCCGGGGACTTAACTCCTTTGTTAAGTTTACGAATTCTTGTGACAGTATTTTTACTTTCTGTATTTTTACTTTACATCAAGTTACAGTATTTCATTATTTCTTTATCTAGTGTTTCACTGTGTGTCTGTCCTAAGTGCTTGTTTGACTAACAGGTGCTGATAGTTGCGTAGTTCTGGTGTTGTGTTTCTATTGTAGCGTAATATGAAGGCCATGGCGATAATGAGTGCAGTTTACGAACCAGCTTTTGTAGGCAGGAAACCTGCAATTTTCCTGGAAGAAGTTACTCATCAGTACGAGGTTACAGAAGATGACCTGAACCGCCTACCCCGCTTCTATTGGGGCATGGATGAGGATATATTGGATTTCTTGAGGAGCGTCGATTATGCGGTTTCAGACATCCCTAAGAGGGGATTGGATGATTGCAAACTCCGCAGACGTTTATTACCTTTCACTCTGATTGGTGGGGCGAAACGGTGGCTGGCTGAATGTGAACCTAATTCGCTGAAAACATGGAAAGAAGTGATGGCCGAGTTTATGAATAAGTATCTACCATATCACAAATTGGTGGAGCTCAAGAAGGAGATTACTGGGTTTACACAGGCTTGGAATGAGCCATTCCATGAGGCTTGGGACCGATTTAAGGAAGCTAAGTATAAATTCCCTAACCATAGGCTTTCGGATGCCGACTTGGCAATTCACTTCTATGATGGACTGACCGAGGCATGCCAGGAGTCGGTGGATATAGTTAGTGGTGCAATTTGAAGTAAAACACCTGTTGAGCTCAAAGAGGTGTTCAATATGCTAGCTAGGGTTCATGAGATTCGAAGTGCATCGGGTTTAGATTACTTGTGCCTTTTAGATTAATTACTATTCCTACTATCACATTTGATGATCTTCTAGACAAAATCACTGTTAGATTAGCAAGCAAGTACTTGAGTTCCATTATCCAATAGCCATTCTTGTGAACTTTGATGCAGTTCCAGACAAAGAGATAATCATTGCTAGTCTTCACGTATTCTATTCTAGCATCCTCGGGCCTTGGAGGAAGGGTTCTTCCAAACTTGATGTCTCTATCCCTCTTCCTAATCTGTTTGGAATTCAGGCCCTTTTCTGAGGGGTCATTGGAGGATCCACCTTTCTGGATGTACTTGGTTTCTCCATAAAGTTTTCAAGCCTGAAGTGGCTTTGCAGCTATAGGAGCAGAATAGCTGATTCTCTTTTGATGAGTTTCCCTGTGCTCATCGTCATCATCATTGTCTTTCTCAAAGGTTTCAGTACCTTTGCAGCTTTCTGGAGAAATTTTTCTTCTCTTTTCAGAGATTTCTCCTTCTTCTTCTTCTTCAGAAACTCCCTTTCTTTTGTCACTCGAGCTCTTGGAAGCTGGAGGTGGCAAGGCAGTTGTTTGAGAGGTATTTACCTGGGACCTTGTTGTTACTCTTTCCAGAGTAAGGGGTTGTTCCTGGTACATCTTTTCCTTACCCTTTCCTTTGGGCTTAGCTTGTTTTTGTACCTTGTGGAATACCTTCTCTTGCCCCTTAGTCATAGAGGACTGATCAAAATGAGTCAAGAGATTAACATAAGAGTCAGAGAGTGACTCAAAGTTCTTTTGCATCAGAGTAGTTGCTTGTGAGTCTTCTGTGCTCACTTCTGAGATTTTCATTCTGCTGATATAGTCCATGCTCTCTATCTATAAGAGTAGAAACCTCAGCAACCACATTCTGGATCTTGGTGGAGGTAGTATCAACAAGATTAAAGCCCTTCTGAGCAATCCTGCTATCTGAGTCTTGGACTAATCCCAGATTTTTCTGAGAAAGTACTAAGTTGCTGGTTCACTGAGCAATCACGTCAGCAAACTTAGTGATGTTTTGTGGCACTGACTCAGTTACATCCTTGTTTTGAACCTCCAATACCTTCCTTATTTTGAGCAGTTCTTTGAACTTGTTCTCTGTGTCAGCAGTAGGAGTAGGAACTTCTGGAAAGTTTGTGGGAGCCAGAATGTGTTTCTTCAGATAGGAAATATCTGAGAATTTAACTTTTGAGGGGGTATTTCCTTTTGGCTCACTCAGGAAATCATCATCTTCATCTTCTTCATCCGCGAATCGAGCGACCATTTCTCGCTTGGGTCTCTTTTGCTTTCCAGAAGATGATTGGATTTCCTTTTGCTGCTTGAGTGCCTCAGTGTCCTCAGCTTCTATTTCCTCAGCAAATAGCTGGGCATCAAGACTTATGCACTTTTGTTCAGCAAGGGCTTCTGCCTCCTTGCGATTCAGGTCATCAATCTTATGCAGATTGGCCTGTATGTTAGCAATCTGGTTTTCCAGTACCAAATGCAACGAATTTGCCTCTTCCACCATCTCTTGTTGATTTGCAAGAGTTTGTGAAGTTTCTAGGACTTTCTGGGCCACAAGATCATCTTGTCTGGCGTTAGAATCCTTTCTTTGAGATGGTGAGGGCTTGGATGATCTCTGAGGAGATGGGGAGAGTGAGTTTTCCCTTTCTGAAGGCTTTTCAGCGACAGAGTTTTTCTTTGATCCAGTGATTACTCCAGCACCAGATGGTGCATCATCATGCTCATCATTCTTGGAATCATCTTTATTTTCAGAAGACTTAGGAGACTTGGGCATCTTTTTGTCGTTTTCATCCATCTCCTCATCAGAGTCTAAATTGATGATATCATCAATTCTAATTGTCTTACTGTCCACCGCCTCTTGCTCAGTAGGAGCAGATGCAAACGTTGGTGGGAGGTTGGGATCAGTAGCAATCTTGAACCTTGTAGCTCGACTCTGTGACTTAAAGTTTCTGATCAACTTGCGTTCAACATGTTCAACAAATCTTTTATCCACTAAGGTAGCGAATTTTTCAATTTTCGTGGGAAAGAGATTGTTGACATATTCTTCGATCTGTTCAGCCCATAACCTCTTGATTGGATCGCTCAGAAATTTAATGAGGGACATAATATTTGTCCTTCTAAGTCTTTGCCATCTTCTGTATCCAAGGATCATCTGAGGGAGGGCATTTTTCAAGAACAGATCCAAGAGACCCACATCAGAAAGAGTTGCCAGCTGAAAGCTTTCGTCAGTGGTCTCTTGTTGAGCCTGTGTCGCAACAGCAGGCTCGTTTTTCTTAATCTTTGAGGCATCACCTTCCTCAGATTCTTTAACTTCAGAAGGAGCCTTAGTGGCCTCCTTTTCTTCTTTGTCTTTCTGAGCCTCTTTAGAAAGAGGCTCAGACACTTGCTCCTCAGAGACTTTGGGACTCTCTGGCATCTTTTCTGATGATGGCTTTGAAGCCTCATCAACTTTCTCTGCTTGAGGGGACTTTGATGTCTCAGCCTCAACAACTTCTACTTCTTCATGAGCCTTCTCAGCAGAAGGCTCATGTTCAAGTTTGTCAGAGTCTTGAATAGACTCTTCCTTCTCCTTTGGTGAATTTAGCTTTTCACCATCTCTTTTCTTAGTTTGAGCCTGTGCGACAGGCTCGATTTCCATGGGCTCTGAGGTTGAAGGAACCTCTTTTTTAGTTTTTGAGGCAAGTGTTTCAGCCTCCTCTAGGATTCTTGTTTCTTGAATGGCCTGAGCAATGTCAGACTGAGTGGTTTCTGGAACATGTGGTCGGTCTGTGAGTTGGTCGAGTTGTTCCATGAGTATATCTTCAAAGGAAGTTTCAGGCACTTCGAGCCTTTCCACTGAGTGAACTATCCCTTGATGTTCTTGGAATACTTCTTCCACTACAGTGTTGTGTTCCGCAACGTCATCTTTCTGACGCATCTCTACAGCTCTTACTACAGTTTCTTCTTCCAGAAATGTAGAGCTTTGTGGTCGTTGCAGTTGTTGTTCTTGTGGAGATCTGGATCTTGATAGGGACGCATCATTGGGGTTTTGTTGTTGTTAATTCCCTACCGCTTTCATAACAGTTGCATCAACATCCAGTACTAGGTCATCAGACAAATCCTTCAGAGAGGATGGTCCTAGTAAGGTATTTTCTCCGCATCTGCTTGCTATTTCATCAACCATTGATGCAGGAGTATCTCAAGCAATCACATCCTCTTCCGAGGAGGAGCCCTTGTGTATGTCTGCTAGTTCCGTAGCAGGGGCCTCCCTGGTTTCATCTGCCCTCTTGTCAGCAAGAGTGGTATTTCCATCAGCAGGAGATGTGGTCTGTGTAGGGACTGAGGTTTCTTCAGCAACAGGTGCAGCAACATGTTCAGAGAGAACTGTTTGTTCACTGCACTCTGAGGCATTAGTCTTCTTTCTGCCTCCAGTCCTACGTCTCTTCGAGGGCATTAATGGTGCTTCAGAGACTCCTTCTGATGCCCTTTTCTTTTGTCTGTTATCGAAATTAAGTCTACACACGAAATCACCGTATGCAACTTGCACTTTCTCTCTGAGCACTACACCAAAGTGCTCCAGAATGTAACAGATCTTCAGATCGAAAGAAATGGTCATCAGTGGTTCAGCATGACCACGGATGATTGTGGCTTCAAAGGACTTAATGTTCTCAGCAAACTTCTTCCCGATATACCTCCCCTAGTTGAAGGGAGTTGTCCTTTCGCTCAAGGTGTACATATGGGCAAGAGTGCCACATATCTTCAGAGACACCTTGTCAACCCCTCCTTTGTTGCACTCAAAACATCTGTGCAAGAACAAGGCAAGCCAGTTCCAGGGTTCAGTGACTTGTTGTTTGCGCATGTTCACAATGTCGAATGTTTCAGGAACATCCACGTTGTCCTCATTTTATGGAGCCATGTTATTTAACTAGAAGTCGTCAATCGCCTCTGATGAGTCGATTTTACATCGTCTCACTCGGTCTTTTTTACCGTCTTATTTCCATTCTCAAGTATAGTTCTTATGTGTTTTGTTACGTTTTTGTGTTTTGTAGGTGTTTGGTGAAAATGCATTAAAACAAGGGCTAAACCAATGAATTTAATGCATTAATGGAAGTATGGAAGTTTATGGACCTGAAAAGTGGTTGAAAAGGGAGTTGATCGGTCGAAACGTAAGTGGATCCGGTGTTCGGGCGAAGATTTTAGAGCCGTTCAAGTGAAAGCGCGCGAAATTCGAACTATGATGGAGCAGCTTTGGAATTTTGGCCATAACATTTGTATATAAACTCCAATTGACCTAATCTTGGTGTCCACACGTAGATAAGACCAAGGGCTACAAACTTTGAAGAAGGAAACATCTGCAGATTCCGACGTTTAGAGGAACAAAAGGGCCTGGCGGATGCCTGCTCAATCTTGGCGGACGTCCAGAACGAGTTGGCGGACGCCAGCTCCATTTTGGCAGGCGCGAACTCCCTTTTTGGGCCGTTTTCGTCCCTTTTTCGGCCCAGAATGTGATTTTCAACGTTTTTCACTATATATAACCTATTTTCTTGATCTTTTAGACACAACTTCATTATTATTCTTCTCTTCTTATTGCTTTTCGACCTAGAACCTTTCCAAGTCAATTACCTACCTATTATTGGAGGTAATTGAACCGTTTATCTTGTAATTCGAAGATTGACATTGATTGGGAGATTATCTACATAGCTTTCCGCATTGGTTCGTTTCAGTTCTTCAATTCTACCTTTTGTGACAACGAAGCGTAAATTTGTATCAATCGATTCGAATCGTTGTTTCTTGCATTAGATTATGTGTGGAGCCTGTTTATATACAATATTGATTATGTCTTCGCATAATATGAGTAGCTAAACACCCCGATTATGGGGTGCTAACTGATTCAATTCATGCTAGCTAGGGTTCATGAGATTCGAAGTGCACCAGGTTTAGATTACTTGTGCGTTTTAGATTAATCGCATATCTTGCTATTCTATTTGTCGAGCATGCCAGCAAAATCACTGTTAGATTAAGCATTTAATCAATAAATCATAATGTCTTTCGTCTTGCTTAATCTAACAGTTTAGATTGCAAATAGTAATAGTATGATTAGCTAGATTGATTGTGTCATGTGAATCGTATGTATCCTGCTAGCTAGCTTGTTTCACGTTACCGCTCTTTTACTGCTTTCTTTACTGTAATTACTATTCGTAAACAAGACTCAGCTTAGTTAAGTCCTTCGAGACCGACCTCAAGGTTAACTCCACTACACTACAGGTTTTCGTAGTGTTAAGGATACACTCTTGGCTTAAAACAAATTTAGAACTTTGATTTGAGATGTGCTCAAATTACTACTTGGAAAACAAGTAGAAAGCAGTTGATGTAAACAGACAATGCTAACCACAGAATCGTTCGCCAAGGAATTAATCAAGCTACGTAGCAGTGAGAGTAAACAGATACTTGCCAGTAGAAATTTTGATTGAAGGTTTTGTATACTTCTAACTAGATTGACTAAAGCTAAGATTACGATTAACAATGAGAGAAATATGAATATAGTAGCAAGATCCAATTATGCTAATTCGAACTAGGGATAACAGTCATATATGTCACACAGTTGTTGTACAGTAAATCAATCAATTCGATTCAACCAATTGTTCTTAGAATATATTATACGGGAGAAATCGTGAGTCGTCAATTCACGATCCTTAAACATGAACAATTTAGAGAATTTAATACGGACTTATCGAATTGAAGGTTTTTACGAAGATTTTATACGAGACTAACCTATATGAGTGATTTGATAAACCCTAAAATGAATATGCATAATCTTCACATACTATTGTATTCAAAGGTGTTTAGCTACTCGTAATTGATAATTGCATACAGAGATTCATGGTAATAATCATATGAAACATAGATGAGAAACTCGCATGCAATAACATACAATTCACTCGATATAGATACAGAACAAATTGTAAAGAAGAAAGCAATAGAGAAATCAATACCAATAATCTTGATGTGTAAAATCAATGAATAACCAAGATCCAAAGATCTCCCTCTGTCAATGTCTCAATCTAGGAGCTTTTATCAAGAACTAGGTTAAAAAAAGTATCAGAAAGAGAACCCAATTCTAACATTATAAGGAAAACAAAATATTTCCACAGACGCCTCTCACCGCGGCACGCTTAATTGGTCCACCGCGGCGAGCCTTCATTTATCGAGATATATATATATATATAATTTGCGCTGCTCGCCGCGGCGGGAAATAACACTGGGCCGCGGCGAGCCTATCTTCTCCAGAATTATACAGCTTCGCAGAATCACGCCGCGGCGAACTAGTCAGATTTGGAGTTTCTTTCTGCTTCTTCTATACGACGAGGCGGCCTTCAAGAATACTTCGGATTGTGATTTCTTCACTTGATTCACATCTAGCAAAGTCTTCATTACTCCAAACGTACCTAAAGGACAAAAACCTACAAAACACAAACAAGAAACCAAGCATAAAAACGCACTAAAATAATATATAACTAAGGTCAAAGGCTAATAAAAGACGGTTAAAAAGGACCAAATGAGACGTTAGAATATTGTCTCATCAAAATCCCCAAACCGAACCTTTGCTCGTCCTCGAGCAAGCAAATAACCTAGACACTCTAGACTCTAAACCACGTAGACAAATACAAGAGTTACAAAGCCAAAAAATCGAATCTACCATTGAAAGCATTAAGTCCACCAAATGCAAACGTGTTGCTCTCAAGTAACCTTGGCAGAAAAGTGCACAGACAATTCAAAAAAATCGTTTCTCAAGCAAATAACTCTTATGTCCAGCATGCTAGTCCCTCCTAGGAATAACATGCAATTTCTACTCACTTTGGACGTGTCCATTGGGGTTATGCACTCAGAAAGTATACTGGGAAGGTGACTTGCATCAGAAAATTGTCTAGACAATCTTATGCTAATGTACTCAAATCAGATGGATCAGAAGGGACTTTTTCTCAAAAACGACTTATAACAGAAGTTCAAGACCTGTACTGTTCCCTTTTTCACTTGCAAATCAAACATAAACCAGTATTGCACTGTATTCAATGCATGGCCTCATTGGGCTCTTTTATCTCAATTTTTTGACGGTTGTCTATTTTACCGAAAGTCCGCACTTTTGTGCGTGTCAGTTTGGTATACATGCCATCAACCCTCACGGTCATATAGCTTTAAGGGCCACGTCGGTATATAGGTAGTATCTGAAACATGCCCAACACGACAGACGGTGATCAACTAGGACCATAGATCCACCCCGAGAATAAATTCAGACAGCTTTGGAAACTGCAGCAGAGTCAAACACAATAAAGCTAAAAAATTAGTCGTAAACATGTAAGTAACTCTTCCCCAAACCTGTTCTTTAGAACGGGGTTTAAAAGTTAGAGAACTCAGAATTAAAAGCATGCCGTTCGTCATCCACAAACAAAATGAGTACACATAAGTATGAAAAGGCGCACGTAATTCGTAAAAAACTTGCACATCCCAGGAATCACACAATACAAATGCCGGTACAATATTTTTTCATCGGCTCAGGCTTCTCACGGCTTGTGGACTAAAGAACAGGACAGACTAGATATTTGCAAGAGAAACAGACCTTAAGGAATTACCAATGCACTAGGCTACTTCCAGTTACATATCAAACAAAACAAAGGCAATAAGTGGATTTACCACTCACAATAGCTGCTCAAAAACTTGGAAAGGTAACTCAGACTCGACACTACTGATACTAGGACAGAATTAATGAAATAAAGAAAAATAACACAAAGGTGGCTAATATACCACCACAGTCATAGTACAAAATAAGAAACATATGTTAATGATACAGTCGAAACATCCCCAAACAAACACAAGTGCTAGTCCCTAGCAACGAATAGTGGAAAAATAAACGACTGTATAGAGTGACCGACCAAAGTGATGTCTCAGCACTGCACACAACTGGATACACCTCCGAAGTGTCGGGTCCAGTAGTCCTGCTGCTCCTTCCAAAGCCTCTCCTGCTGCTCCAAGCACTAGATCTCGCGCTGCTCCCTCTCATCGGCTCGGCGATCCCGCTCCTCCTGCTGCTGGTAATGTGCCTCAATGCGGGTATACTCCTCTTCAATGTGCTGATAATGCAGTCCCGCCCAGTTCTGGAACTGTGCAGTCATCTGCTCAAAATAGGCAGAGAAGTTCGTGGGACCGGGAGGGACGTGCTGCTGCTGCTGAGGCGGCTGGTAAATTTGTCTTTGAATCTTGGAATCTCTCCAAAATAGTCCTGGAAACTGAGATATTGAGTGCACCCTTGGGTCTCGCAGACCCCACAATACCAGGTACATGGTGATGCTGGCAGTAGGCGGTGATGAGGCATGGGAATCCAAGAACGCTCCCCCTCGCAGTTCTGGAGAGAATCTCCTTCAATATGATATCACGAGCATCAACGTACCACCCTATCATAATAGCTCGAATGATACGAGCGGTGGGAGCTGTCATGTTCTGGAAGTGGCCGTTTGGAGTCACATTGTACTGGATCATGTGCTGCCACAACCGAATCTCAGGTTTGATACACTGACAAAACATACTAAGTAAATTAGAACAAAGGAGAATCCAAGATCCAAGAGAGTATTCTAATGTTACTAGTCTTCAAGTCTTCAGAAATGCAACTTGGGTTCAGATACCTCAAGTTCTTCAGCATCCTTTCAGGATCAGTTGACATAATCATCCACTTTTCTGCATTCTTGGAGATAGTCATAAAGAATCCTTTCCAGAGAGCTCATCTTTTCCGGATAAGTCACATATTTCATGGTAACTCTTGCCAAGCTTGTGATTCTTCCGCAGAAAATGTTTGACCCAGAAGTACTTTCCCCAGACCCAGGCATGGTCTACTTGCAGCTGAGATAGGTTGAAATACTTGTATATTTCTTCTAGATAGTGTATATCATCTAAGTATTCATCCAATGTCATATAGAATGACTCATAGGTTGAAACACCTAGTTTGTTCTTCCTGCTGTAGCAACCATACAGTTTTCTTACCTTGTGTACATCATCAGGCTTTGGGTAAGGCCAGGCAAAAGAAAGATCCATCTTTCTGGCTTCATTCCTCTTTTCTACTTCAAAGTTTAGCCAGGCATGAAGGTGCTCAGGTTTTAGCAATTCTGGCTTGCCTTCTCTCCATTTCAGGATCTGGTTGAGGATGGGAGTTGGAAACTTATCATTGACAAGTGGATATTGTAGTTCCAGAATCTAATACCCTCTCTTGTTCAGAATGCACCTATGTGAAGACTCTTTATTACTAGTCTTCACATACTCAATGTGGGAATCAATTGGCCTTTCTTGATGAGTTTCTCTGTTTACTCTGCCAAACTGGGAATCCCTTCTTGCTTTTCTATTAGGTGGCCTTCTGTCAGGAGATCCTCTAACCCTTACTTCCTGCCTTGGGGCTGTGCTGGTGGATGTTCCTTGTAATGACTTGGTATTTCCAGAAGGGGTTCTGGCTGCCAAAGGCCTTGCTGCCAGAGGAGGTTGTGAAGTAGTTGCTTGTCTCGTTTTCTTGTGAAGTGGATGTTCATCTGTGTCAGAATCATCCTCATCATCATTGAAGTTCAAAGTTGGAGACTTGCAGCTTTCTTAACCTCTTACTTCTCCTTCTTCCTTTTCTTCTTCTTCAGAAATCTTCTTCTCTTCTGAGATTCTAAGGGACTTGGCTCTCCTAGTTTTCATACTCCTCAGCCTTCTGGCTGGTTAATCTGGAACAACTTCTTCAGTAGGGGCATCTCCAGTGTCCTTGATGACTAGTTGACTTGAGGAGGGAGGATTTGATTGTTTTCTTTTTCTTCCTCTGCCTTTCTGAGGCATCTCTTCCCCCTTAGTCATGAATGACTGACTCATGACAGCATAAGCTTCAGAAAGTGATTCACAGTTTTTCTGGAGATTGTTGTGCACCCTGACTAATTCTTGAAGTTCCTTCTTCAGCTCTTTGTTCTGCCCAACCAGTTCCTTCTCCCTTACGTTGAGCTCTTCAAGTGGCCTTAGCATGGCGTTGGCTTGCAGGACAACATGGCTGGCTTCATTCAATGCTGCATTAGCATTGTTACAATCCTCATCCCTGACCAACCCTAGGTCTTTCTGAGAGAGAGCTATGCTGGTTGCTCTATTGAGTAAAGCAGCAGCCAATGGCTTCATCTCTTCTGGGACGGATTTTAGCACTTCTGTGTCTTGGGCAACTAGTGTCTCTCTGAGTTCCAAAAAGACACTATTCCTTGGACGGTACTCTTCACTTCTTGAACTACCTAGTGCAGAGAAGATATGAGGAGCAAGTGGGGCTCTCTTTTGCTGAGTGATAAGTCTCTCATCTTCTTCTGCAGTAAAGTTGCGGTCTTCTTCAGTATCACTCTCATAATCCTTCTCTGGGATTCTTTGCAAGCTGGCTAACATCTTTTGTTTGCCTTGGAGTATGTTGGCCTTCTGAGAGGATGTAGAAGGTCTTTCTGATGCAGCCTCAGCATCTTGCTCTTCATCATCATTGTCATCCATGGTATCTATCTCAGCAGCTGTGACAACAATGGCATTCTTCAGATTTCTTTGCTCATCTAGGAGTGCTAATTCCTTGGCATTAGCTTCTTTGAGCTTTTTGAGTTTGGCCTCCTTTTCATCAACAAGAGCTTGACACTCAATGCTGATTCTCTTTTCTTCTTCCAACACCTTTCTGAGTTGTTCAATCCTGAACTCAGCGGCTGAAATTTCTTCTATGTCATCATTGTGCTCAGCCTGTTGGATATCTTGATGAGACTTGGGAGGTGATGATGATGCGGCTATCTGAGCATTTGAAGGAGTAGCCTTTTCTCCACTTCCTTTGCTAGCTTTCTGTTAGGAAATTTGTTTGGAAATTTGTTGGATATTTTGTTTGAAATATCTGTTTAGATTTTGATCAGCAACATGATGACTTATCTTAGTCTCAGAAAGGTGATTAGTAATCTTGGTTCACTTGAACATTGTAATAGAGGAAACCCACTAAGTATGATAGTCTAGCTAATCTTGTATAGGATGATAGGTCTCAAAATGTAATTTTTATTTTATGAAGAGAAGACCAAGAAGAAGACATCCAAGCAGAACAAGTTCAACGAAATTGAAGATTTGAAGAAACTACACAAGATTACTGAAACAGTTTTACAGATACCTTGGTCAGATATCTTGAAGACACGAATAGTCTTAAACAAGCTGTGTCACAAGAGATATCTGAGAACTTGAAGGTTTTCTGAAAACCAGGAAAGTGCCCACAGATATCTACTCTCAGATACCTTGAGCCTTAACCACATTTCTGAAAAAGAAATATATTGCAACAAATTTGTTTCAATAAAGTGGTATCTGAAGATTGAAGATAAGGACGTGCAAAGAATCAGATAATACTAGTCTCTGATACTGAGCATAGTTCCGTTGGCACTACAGGACAAAAACAAGATCAATGCATTTAATGCACGGACAGAGATGTCTGAATAAAAGCAACGGTACCTTCTGAAGAAGAAGACAAACCTGCTGCAGTACTATACACAGATATCAATAGTTTGAATTTGATTTAAGCCTAACGGATACTATTCAACGGCATTCAAATTCATCTATAAATATCAACACTTAGACTACTTGAGAAGACACCTTGAACTCCATAAACACGCTGAACAACATATTCTCTCAAGCAAACTACTTATCCTCAAAGCTTTCTGTTGCGACCAAAGCTCCTGATCTTAAGTAGCACTAAAGTTCTAAGTGTCCTGATCCAAAACAAGCACTGCTATCTGTGAAAGAGTTGAATTAAAAGATCAAGTATCTGAGATTCATTCTCTTGAACATTTATCTAAGACTTGGGTCAGTAAAAAGAACACGATACCATACATTGAAAAGTGTATTAAGTATACTTGATACAGAGAGCTATCTGATTAACTAAAAAGTTATTAAAGAAGCTCATCTGACAACTCAAACCAAAACCAACACCATCACTGGCGTGGAGTACAGGAAGTACTTAGTTTTAGAAACTAAGGAATAACTCCAAGGGTATTGAGCACAGGAAGTACTTAGCTTGGGAAGCTAGGGAATAGCTCAAAAAGGTTTCTGGGTACAGGAAGTACTTGGCTGTGAAAGCCGGGGAACAACTCAGGGTGAACATTTGGTTTGGAACCATTTGTTTAAGGAATCTTAGAATAGGATTTTTGTAAGGTGACCTCAATTATCTATTCTAGTGAATTCTATGTCTTTGGAAGACCGAAGTGGATTAGTTGGAGGATTACGCCACCTCCAGATACCACTATACTTGATGTGTTATTTACTTCTCTGTACTTACATTTCAGCAACACACACAAACACTTTAACTGTTTCTGCACTTATCTATCTTAAGTCTTCCGCGCTCTGAATCTATGTATTAGATATCTACACAGATATCTGAGAAATAGTTTTTATCGACAAAAGTTTTAAAAGACTATTCACCCCCCCCCCCCTCTAGTCTTTTACTTTGCCGTTATCTGGACCAACAAGTGGTATCAGAGCTGGAGGTTCACAAGCCTTCTGCACTGAACCTAGATCCCCGGATAGGTGAAGGAACTTTGTACATTTACGAGGACTATTTAATTTGTGTGTTAAGTGTGCAGGAATGTCTCTGAGTGATGCACCCGTTCTCAAACCAGAGAACTACGAGAAATGGAAAAATAACATGATGCTCCACCTTGAAGCCATAAGTGACGAAATGATCGAAGTAATAAAAAATGGCCCAATAGTCATTCAACAACTTAAACAAGTCATGGAGGTTTCTAATGGTAGAGACAGAGATCAAAGCGAAGGATCTTCACAAACTGATGCGTCAACAAGTGGAAGATCTACTAGTCAAGTTATTTACGAACCAAAGCCCAGAGAACTCTGGACATCGGAAGATGCCAAGAGAAATCGTCTGGATGGTCAAGCTCGTAATATCATCATCAGATCTACACCTGAGCACAAACAGTGTAAACTGTGGGGTGCTAAAACGGCGAAAGTTGTCTGGCAACTGATTGAAGAAATCTGCGGAATCGAAAACCAAAGAAAACAAGTTCGAAGTTCTCAAGTTGAAATTTCAAAATTTCAAACAAGGACCCACTGAAACTCTGGAAGAACTTGATTTCAGATTTACCACTCTCATGAGTGATATGGCAGCACTTGGGGAAAGCAACAGATACTCTCAGTCAGAAAAGATTAAGACTATTGTCAGAAGTCTTAACCACAACTGGGAGCATACTAAATTCTTTTGTTTTAATCAAGGTATGCCAAATATCACTCCAGTGGAACTCTTCTCACATCTTGCTACGGTTGATTATGAGACAACACGAAGAGAACAAACAACTGAAAAGTTGCAGAATATTGCTCTAGTTGCTCAAGGAACTTCTGAAAAGAAGAAAAGAAAGGAAGAGACTGAGGATGCTCTTGCTGCAAAGCAAATGAGCAAATATGTCAGTCGAGAAATTGAGAGAAGAAAAGCCAAAGAGAAGCTGAAAAAGCATCTAGGCTAAAACTATCACCAGTACAAACATATGCAAAACTCGCTGAACAAGCCAGCTCAGAAAGTATCATGTACTGAGGAAGTAGAAACTGGAAACGATATCTGCTTTTTTTGTCAGAAACCAGGTGACTTCAAGAAGGATTGTCCTGCCTTCAATAAACTAAGGACAGGTGACAAGAAAGATAGAAGAATCTTCAAAAGAAGCCAAAAAGCTTTATTAACTGAAGAAAGAAAGAAAATCCAAACTCAACTGGATGCTCTAGACTATGAGACAGATTCTGAAGATGACAATTCAGATGACTCAATCTTACCATCACCAGAATTTTGTGGAGTTACTCATGATATAATCGACTTCGGCCTCAAGAAGAATGAAATGTGTGGAGTTGCTGAGATTGACGGTCTAGACATCTCTAACATAGAAATCTGTCTTATGGCTGATGAGGTAACACATACTTCTTGTTATACTTATGAAAGTGATGAAGAAGAAATAAAAGATCTAGAAAATCTCAGGAAAGATCTTGACATCTATGAAAGGGAATTTCTAATGATCCGAGCTAGAGCCGAAAATCTTGAAGAACAAAAGAATTCTCATGCAAAGGAAAATTCTCAATTAGTTAAGATATCTGAGAAAAGGATCTTTGAAATGCATTTCTCAAAGCTCGGATATCCGACCTAAAAGTCACATAAAGAAGCAATGGCTGAATTACGAAAGAAATATGAAGATCTTCTTTCTGAAAACAAGGAACTCAAAAGGAAAAAATTATCTTTTCAATCTTATGCCAAAGCTAGTGACACTCTTACTGAAGTACAATCTTACTTAAGAGATCCTTCAGAAAAGAAAGGACTTGGGCTGAATACACAGACAGATTGTTCTATCACTCTGAATAAGAGTGAGGAAAGAAGAACATTTGTAAGTACTCAACAAGATGGTTCCCATGCAATCTATAGTATCGGTCAGAAGATGAAGATTGTTGACAAAGGAAAGGCAGTTGCGACTAAACCTTTGTGGGAAAAACAAGTCAAAAATAAAACTGATGGGCACGTCTCTGAAAAGAAACACAACACTGAAAAGTGTAAACACCCACAGTGCTATGTCTCTCAAAAGGGTAGAATTGCAGGAGCTGGCAAATTCTCTCACGTCACTTTTTCTGGAAAGAAATTAGATCAACCAGAGACTAGCAAAGCTGCTGAGAAAAGATCTCAAATAGCTTCAAGTGCTCGAAACGGTATTGGCTATAAAGGCATCGGGAAACAACTTGCTCATGAATACAAACAAGAGCAAGAACGATGGCTAAAGGCTAGAATTGCTCAAAGCAATTATCAGAAGTGGAAGTTGAATCAAGCCACTGAAAATCAATGCGTGGCTAGAAGAAATCAAGGAAAGCTAAGTTCTTTGAAAAGCAAACTCGAAACTGACAGTATGAAAGCACCAAATGGAGCACCTAGGAACTCACCAAGGAAGAAAATAATTCTTAATAATGATAATCATTCAATCAGAATTCCTCCTTATGTTCCTATCAGACAAAAGAATGTTCCAAGGAAATTCATTCAAAAATGGATTCCTACTGGAAGATTGTTTAGTCCTAATGGTTCCAACTGTAAATTGAGAACCTAATCTCCTGTTCCCTGTTATGTGCAGAATGCTTCCTGGACTAAAGCACAATGGCTGTTTGATAGTGGATGCGGAAAGCACATGACAGTAGACAAAGCAAATCTGGTCGATTACAAAGCTTTCAACACAGGACCAGATATCAGATTTTCTGGAGGAGAATTAAATCCCTCTATGGGATTTGGCAACGTCAAATTGGGAACTTTAACAATCACTGACGTATTACATGTTAAGGATTTGAAATATAATCTATTTAGCATGAGCCAGTTTGCAAACAAAGGTTTTACTACAAAATTCAAAGCAAAATACTGCAAACTAATTGACAATGAGTCAAAGCAGACAGTCTTGGTTGCTCGGCGGAAAGGCAGTCTTTATATTGCCGACTGGGCATCTGCCACAACTGAAGAATGTCTCATGGTGAGTCAATCTGGTCACACAGAAGAGCACTGGTTATGGCACAAAAGAATGAGTCACTTGAACTTGAAAACTCTGAACAAACTTGCCAAGAAAGAGTTAGTGGTTGCCCTTCCCAAAACGTCTTTCAGAAAGGATGATATCTGTTCTGCATGTCAGATGGGGAAACAATCCAAAATCTCTTTCAAGTCCAAAACTAGACACTCTAGTGTTAGACCACTACAACTACTACATATGGATCTTTTTGAATCATCTGTAACTAGTTATGCAGTAAAGAAATATGGTCTGGTTGTTGTAGATGACTTCTCAAGATTCACTTGGGTTGTCTTTCTGAAACACAAATCTGACGCCAGGGTGGAGATACCAGACTTGCTGAAAAAGCTTGAAGTCATGAAAAATGACAAGGTATCTGCAATCAAAACAGACCATGGTACTGAGTTTGTCAACCAGTACATAAAGGAGTTTTGTACCTGCAAAGGTATACAACATCAACTTTCCTCTGTAAGAACACCTCAACAAAAAGGTGTTGCAGAAAGGAAAAACAGAACCCTTAAAGAAGCTGCAAGGACGATGCTAGCTGACACTGCAATAAGTGAATTTATTGGGTTGAAGCTGTAAACACAGCCTGCTACACTCAGAACAGATGTTTGATAAACAAACACCATGACAAGACCCCTTATGAAATCTTGGTTGGTAGACCCCCTAATATCAAACATCTGAGAGTATTTGGTTGTAGATGTTTTGTTCTAAACAATGGAAAAGATTATCTGAGAACATTTCAACCAAAGGCAGATGAAAGTGTATTTCTTGGCTATTCCACGAATAGCAAAGCCTACAGAATTTACAACAAAAGAACAAAGAAAATTGAAGAATCAGTTCATGTTGTATTCTATGAAGGAAGCAAGAAAACACCTCCTAATGATGAACTCTCAGAAAGGTTCAAAGAACTAATGTTGAGGGATTCTGAAGAAGAATCCTAGAAAGGAGAAACATCATTACGGAAAGTTAGGATGACTCTGACCTAGAAAAGCATGAAGTGCCTAGTAACAACAAGATGAGTCACAAACATGATGAAGAATTTCCTATGAAACTTCCAGAAATGGAAACTGAAGATGTTCATCATGAAGCTATCTCTGGAAATAATCTCTCTGAAAGACATGTTCCAGATAGCTCAAACGCTGAACAAGTGTCAGACATTAATTGCCCTTCTGAGGAGCAAAATGTCTTAGATACTGAAAAAGTATCAAATCAAAATCCCAGTGATTCACATTCAAATCATTTGGATATTGATCCTACTAGCACTAAATGTATGATGAGATGGATCAAAGATCATCCTGCAAAAGATGTGATTGGCCCAATTAATCAAGGTGTTAGGACTAGGAGAGCAATAGCTGAAAATGCTAATTCTCTCTTTGGATGTTTCATCTCAAATATTGAACCCAAAAATATAGAAGAAGCATTGGGAGACCAAGACTGGATCTCTGCAATGCAAGAAGAGTTGGATCAATTTGAGAGAAACAAAGTCTGGAAATTAGTTCCATTCATGGAAGGAATATCTGTGATTGGAACTAAATGGGTTTTCAGAAACAAAATGAATGAATCTGGTGAAATAACCAGAAACAAAGCAAGATTGGTTGCCAAGGGATTTACCCAAACTGAAGGCTTAGATTTTGATGAGTCATATGCACCAGTTACCAGATTGGATGCAATAAGACTCTTTCTAGCCTTTGCAGCTCATAAAGATTTCAAAGTTTATCAGATGGATGTCAAAAGTGCATTCTTGAACAGTGAACTTGCAGAAGAAGTTTATGTTGAGCAACCACCTGGCTTTGAAGTTTCCTCAGAAAGCTCTGTATGGACTGAAACAGGCTCCAAGAGAATGGTATGACACTTTGGCCAAATACCTTCTGGAAAGTGGTTTCAAGAAAGGTGAAGTTGATAAAACTTTATTTACCTTAAACCATGATGGGAAACTACTCTTAGTTCAAGTATATGTTGATGACATCATATTTGGATCTAAGGACAAGCAACTTTGTAATGACTTTGCAAATCTCATGAAAAGTACGTTTGAAATGAGCATGATGGGAGAAATGAATTATTTTCTAGGATTGCAAGTCAAGCTACTCAATGATGGAATATTCATTAGTCAAACAAAGTATGCAAAAGATATGCTCACAAAATTCAATCTTAAGCCTTCTGAAAAGAATGCTAAGATACCTATGAGCATTGGAACCAAAATGACCTATACTGAATCGGACAAGAGTGTTGAAGAACATAAGTATAGGAAATTGATAGGTTCACTACTTTACCTCACTGCAAGTAGACCTCATATTCAATACGCCGTTGGAGTGTGTGCTAGATTTCAGACAAATCTGATGCAAACACACTACAACATTGCTATGAAAATATTAAGGTATGTAAAAGGTACAGTAGATGTAGGATTGTGGTATCCTAAAGAAAGCGGATTGAGTTTAGCTGGGTACTCAGACGCTGAGTACGCTGGATCACTGCTTGATAGGAAAAGCACCTCAGGAACTTTTCAGTTTCTGGGTACTACACTTATCTCATGGTTTAGCAAGAAGAAAAACTCAATTGCAACTTCTACCACAGAGGCTGAATATATTGCTGCTGGTTGTTGTGCAACACAAATTCTGTGGATACAACAACAACTTAAAGACTATGGACTCATTGAAGAGAAAACTCCCATTTTATGTGATAACACAAGTGCTATTGCAATTACACAGAATCCTAAATTTCATGCCAGAACAAAGCATATTGATGTTAGACATCACTTCATCAGAGACTATGTTGAAAGAGGCAATATAGAGATACTCAAGATTGGCACTGAAGACCAACTTGCAGATATCTTCACTAAGCCACTACAAGAAAGTAGATTCTTAGCCTTAAGACATAGTCTTGGACTAATGGAACTACCAATGAACTGAAAGAGTTCAGGAATCTGGAACGGGCATCCAGAGAAGAGGTATCTGGAACGGGCATCCAGAGAAGAGAAAAGAGAAATCTGGAATGGGTATCTAGAAGTCAAAAAGGCTAATGAGCAAAAAGACAGCTTAAGATCTCTGAAACGGGAACTCAGATATCTGAATCACTCTATAAACGGTGAACACAAAGGAGAATAGTACAACTATCTGCAGTCAACTACTCTCTTGAAATTCGCATTATTTCTATCTTGATGAAAAACTTGGAAAAATCCTAAGTATAAGACAGATTCAGATGCAAACAGTGTTCTTGGTCATACACAAACGTGATTCAGATAGCTAATAGCCAAAATTCATTAAATGGGCATAATTACACTTGTTGATTGTGATCATTGCTGAAGAAGCAATCGTGACCCTTGATGAAATTAAGCGATTGATCTATACGGTGGAAATTAATTCACAGTAAATAGTGGACTGTAAAAATTCTGACAAAGCCCACGTTGCATTTAATGCCGAACTAGCTTTTGCTCATGCCTGCTTGCAAATCACAGATACGTACACACAAAATCAATTTGTATGTATTTGTCTGTTGAGATTCTATTGCTATATATATAGGATTTTGGCAAAAGAAATCATTTTCGCCTAATCCAAAATTCCGACTTGCACAAAAATAGCAAAACCTTCTCTTGATTCTCTACAAATCTTCTACAATCTCTGCAAATCAAGATTAAGTTTTTCTGCAAAGAATTACTCAATCAAATCTCTTTCAAACACCAATCTAAATCTACACTATATAAAGAGATGGCCCCAAAGAATTCTTCTACACTGAAATATCAATCCTCCACTGCATCTTTGAAAAAGCTGACCAGAGTTGGTTATTGTGAACAACCGACTGGTAGGAGACTTTAATCCTGACCATTGGACTTCAAATCACAGAATGATTTGGGGTGGTGCCATGGTTGAGGAATACCTCACGGCTGCAATTGAAAACCAAACTGACAGAAAACTGATTCTTGACATGCTTGAAAAGGCACAAATCAAGGGTTTTCTATCTGCTCGCCCAAGTGGAATCTTATCACTCGATGTGTTGGAATTCTACAACAACTCCAGGATAATTTCCTGTGTTCCTGAAGGCACTGCAATAGTGTCTGTCAAAACCTCAGTCCAAGGAAAGGAAATCCTTCTAGACTTAACAACTTTCTGTAAGTTGTTTGAGTTTCAAAATCTTGGAAAGGATTTTGAAATAAACACCAAGGACAATGATCTCCTTGAAGGTGTTAAAGAACTGTACAGTGACTTGTGTGATCTTGAAAAATCAGATACACCCACTGAGTTCAAGCATGCTGACATCCGAACCAGACATCTGATGTTTCACTGGGATGTATTGGCTTGCATTCTTCACAGATGCTTTGATGGTCTACAAGGAGGTGCTGACCAGATAAGCCAAGAACGATGGATCATGATGTTCTTGCTGAATCAACAAGAAAAATGGCTGGAAAACCCTTTTAACTGGGGAAAGTACGCCTTCATGAAGTTTGTGAAGAAGGTTCAAGGCTTCGAGCCTAAAATCGCCAAAGGACTAGCTGAGCCAAAGGCCACAGTAGGCTATGGTCTGAAGATATGCTACTTGCTGGAGAAGCTTGGCATTGAGCTCAGAGAGACGGCTGAAATAGCCAACAGTAACCTACTCTACAAATATGAGTATACAAACTTGTTGAAAAAGGTTACTGGGTCTCAGAAAAGTTCTAAGAAGCGAATGTCTGAAAAGGTATCTGAAGAAAAGGTTGCGACCAAGAAGCCCAGAACTTCAAGAAAGAAGTCTGCTAGCAAATTAGAAGACGTACCCATTGAGGTTGTCGATTCTCAGATATCTGCAGGCATTGCCAATGAACTAATAAAGGCAGATGCACTCATCAATGCTGCAAAAGAGTTATCAACTACTGAACAAGTAGACTCAGCAAGAGAACGTGCTTTCAGAAATGTGAAGACTATTGCAGAAAGCCTTGCTGATGAACTGATAAATGCTGCCAAAAGTGGTGAAAAACACCAAGCCCTATCTGCAGAAACCGCAGGAGTAATGGACCAATCAGTTCCTAATGCTGATGAGAGCTCTGACGTTGAAGATGAGAAGCTAGTCATCTCTCAAGTCCTAGAAAGAACAAAAAGGGCTAAGTTTACTGAAATAGTAACTGGTGAAAAGGTTTCTGAAGAAGAACCTACACCTTAGGTTGCTGAACAAGCACCTATAGCAAAGGTTGTTGGTGCAAACACATCATCAGGGAACGTTTCTTACGCACAACTTCAAAAAGCCCTGATGAGTGGTATTTTAGTCTTTGGCGGATCTTGATGGAACGCCACATCTAAAAATCTGGAAGAACACTCCTCGACCAATCTTACGCTTGCATAACCACAACAACCACAACCACAACAGCCACAAGTGGTTGATGAAATGGTAAATGAACTCCATTTTGAATTACCAGCAATACAGTATGCTGAAGAAAATCCTGCAAAAGAGCAGGTTCCCCAACTCAATGAGAGGGATCAAACTGAGATATCTACTCAGAATGATCAACCGGGGGAGGCAACTGAGTTGCACACTCCAGAAAGGTGTGAAGTACCTGAAACTTCAAACAAAGAAGTGTTACTGGAACAAGAAGACCAAAGTATAAAAGAGTCACGAGTTTCAGAGACCAATCAGCCTGACATGGATCAGGTAGCTGAATGGTTTAACTCTCATCTTGTGAAACTTTATGCTTATATATATCTTGTTACTTATAAAATTTCTTTGTTACAGGCTGAGTTAGAAACACAGAAACAAGAGGAAGCTGGGAAGCTTGCCTCAGAAACTGAGAAGGAGGTTCACGCAACCTCACCTCTTAAGAAATCTGAGCCTGTGCCACAGGTGATAAATTGATTCTCAAGATAATACTCTTCAGTCAGTACAAATTGATTCTTAAGATAGCACAAGTCTCTGAGCCTGAAGTACTTACTCAGGTAACTCAGAAACTAAACTACACTTCTACTCACATATCTGTAAAAGTTTTGAAGCTCACTCAAAACCCTTTCTTTCAGGCTCAAACAAGTGCAAAGCAGGATCCCAATGATGAGAAAAGGGACCTACTTCCCTTCTTCAAATCTCAAACCCTGCCAAAGCATATACAATGCTTCAAGAAATGGCAAAGGTTAAGGTGCTCTGATCTCTCTGAAATATTGAGAATCACAGATCAACCAACCAGACGAGCACGAGCTCTTGACTTGGAGACATATATCCTTGCAATCTTCCCTACCGAACAGTACACAGTTGCGACTTTATTGCATAAGGATTTCTCCAAAGAAGTGGCGCACAGTTTGATACAAGCCTTTGATCAGGTAGATGATCAGACAAGATTACAGATGGCATTCAAGCCAGTTCTGCCCCAGACTCTGCAATTTATACCTTCTGAACAAGAAGAGATTAATGGGCAGAAGATCACTATTCCTGAAGTGATCAATCTTGTATCTGAAGATGATGAGGAGGAAGAGATAAACGAAAACGACTTCGATGAACCTCCCACTGATCATCACCAAAAGGATGACACAGACAAAAAGGATGATGATGATGCCTCGCACTGTGGACCGGATGAATTTCACAAAGAACTCATGCCTCAACTGCTGAAAAGCAAACTGAGAGGAAAGCACAGAAATCTCTGTCTCCATCTCCTCAAAAGTCTACTCATCCATCTTCCCAACAAAAGGTTAATACTGAACAAGTAGTTGAGGATTTTGAGGAAATTACTCAGAAATTGTTGAATACTCAATCCAGATCTGCTCAACTCATACAATTGATGGAAGAATAACAACAGCTCCATCTTCAACTGGAAGACCAGATAGCTAAATCCAGAGACAAGCTTGACCAACTACAATATCAATATCTGCAAGAGATGATTGCTTACTCTGAGGTTAAAGAGCTACAGGATGCTGTAAATGCCATCACCAAAGAACTCGATACTGAAGAAGTATCTGAAATTAAGCATGATGCTAAGGCTGCAACATCTTCAAAGGAAGTACCATCCTCCTCCCAAAAAGGGAAGAAACCAATCTCTGAGATGGTTCTTTGGACTCGACAATCGATGAGAATGTCCAAGAGGATGAAGATCACTGGGCTAATTACTCAGATGATGAAGAAGACAAGACTTTGGCAGAGCACCGCAATGAACATTTAGCGGTTTCTCACTTGAAAAGGAAGCTGATTGCTCCTGCAATATTCAGCAAACTGCCAAATGTCCACTCCCATGAATACATGAAGATATAAGCAATCTTGGCTCATCTGAACAAGGAGTTGTCTTCACAGAACAAGGAAGTAATTGCCTCCGTCCCCTCTGAAATGAAAAAGTTCACTGAGCTTGTTACTCAGAGAACAACTAGCATAGTCATTGCTCAGAAAGATCTGGGAATGATAAGGGATGATGATGCGTATTTAGCTGAAAAAGCTTTCCAAGAGGCAAGATACACTGCTGGAAAAGCAGATGCCATCCTAAGCCCATTGGCAGAGCTCACTGATAAGGACAATGGACTTATCAAGCAAAATCAGGAGCTCAAAGCCGAACTTCAGAAGTTGGTCACTGCCCACAATTATTTACAAGGGCATTTTAAGTCTCTCTCAAATTCTTTTATGAGACTGAGTCAGCCAACAATGACTAAGGGGGAAAGAGTGTACAAATCTGGACCTCAAAGTCAGGGGGAATGGGAAGAAGGAGAAGAAAACAAGAAGAAATCTAGAGCTGGTGTGGCTCAGAAAGGAAGAAGAAACATGAAAACTTCCCAGCCACCACTTAGAATCAACGAACCCTCCTCAAGCCAAGCTGCTTTGCAAATAGTAGCTGCTTCCCAGAAACCTACTGAAGGAACTACAATGATAACAAGGGCCATGGCACAGAGACCTCCAAGGAGTACCAAGGCTCCAAGGAGAAGACAAGTTAAAGGGATTGATGAATCTTCTGAAGAAGAAGAAGGTCAAATCAAGTCCTTGGGCAATGAAGAAGGCTGTAAACTCTCACAAGATCTAATCTTGATGATGATGAGGAAACTGATGAAGATGAAGCTCCTCTTCACAGAAAAAGGAAAATTGAAAGCCTAACTGAGCCCATAGCTGCAAAGCCCCTAGCAGCTAAAACACCCTCTGGAAATACCAAGTTTATCCAGGGTGGTTCTTCAAGCAACAAACCCAAAGAGAATTCAAGACAAAGAAGGAACAGTGAGTCGAAAGCAAAGACAAAGACAACTTCCACTCGGGCGGAAGAAGCCAAAATAGAGTATATGAAGAATGACAATGATTCCTCATCTCTGTGTGCATCAATCAGAAAAATGGCTATTGGATTTTGGAACTTAAGCATCTACTGGTAAATTCAAGATTTCCAGAACCAATCCATAAACAACTTATGGCATGGAGAAAAGATAAGCCAACCTTGATCAACACCAATCACATTAAAGCCTGGTTGGATTTTGAAGTTGTCAAGAGAACTGAAGCCATGAGAAAGGACCTCTCTGATGAATGTCCATATGGAAAGCCAGATGATGTGCACAAAATTCTGAATATCACCGGAACAGGCACAAGAGCAAGACTCGCTGTGGAACCCTATGAGTCATTCTATCTAACTGAAGATCAATACAAGGGTGACATCAGATATCTGAGGATTATCTACGAATACTTCAAGCTTTCAGATATCAGAATAGAGCATGCCTGGAAGTGGGGAAAGTATATGTGGGTCAAACATTTTGTCAAGAAAAATCCTACCAAAACCTACAAAGAGGTCTGTGGATTTGCCAGAGACACTGAGATGCTCGTCAGAACACTTCTCTATGATTATTATGATGACATCAAAAGGTTTGGAGATAGGAAATTTGCAGACTGATCCATAGAACAACTGTTGAAGACTTGAAGAGTTGAAGACTTGAAGACTAGTCTATTAGGATGTTTACTTGGAGCTGGGTTACTCCTGTTGTCCTAATTTACTATGTATTTTTTTGTTGTATTTTTGCTGACTGAGCTAAACTTGTTATTAGTAATCTTTCTTTGTAACTTATCTGATGAACTTACTCTCAGATAGTATTCTATAAAAGATAACTTGTCAGCAAAGATCACACCTTGTGATTTGGTTGATGTTTACTTTCTGCACTTAATTGAATGAATTGAAAAATCTTAAGAAATGATTAAGTGTTGGATTGTTCACTCATCCAGATTTGTAATAGGTCAGATAGTCATCGTTGACTGATCAAAAAGGGGAAATTTGTTAGATATTTTGTTAGAAATATCTGTTTAGATTTTGATCAGCAACATGATGACTTATCTTAGTCTCAGAAAGGTGATTAGTACTCTTGGTTCACTTGAACATTGTAAAAGAGAAAACCCACTAAGTATGATAGTCTAGCTAATCTTGTATAGGATGATAGGTCTCAAAATGTAATTTTTATTTTATGAAGAGAAGACCAAGAAGAAGACATCAAAGCAGAACAAGTTCAACGACATTGAAGATTTGAAGAAACTGCACAAGATTACTGAAACAGTGTTACAGATACCTTGGTTAGATATCTTGAAGACACGAATAGTCTTAAACAAGCTGTGTCACAAGAGATATCTGAGAACTGGAAGGTTTTCTGAAAACCAGGAAAGTGCCCACAGATATCTACTCTCAGATACCTTGAGCCTTAACCACATTTCTGAAAAAGAAATATATTGCAACAAAGTTGTTTCAATAAAGTGGTATCTGAAGATTGAAGATAAGGACGTGCAAAGAATCAGATAATACTAGTCTCTGATACTGAGCATAGTTCCGTTGGCACTACAGGACAAAAAGTACAGTACAATGCATTTAATGCACGGACAGAGATGTCTGAATAAAAGCAACGGTACCTTCTGAAGAAGAAGACAAACCTGCTGCAGTACTATACACAGATATCAATAGTTTGAATTTGATTTAAGCCTAACGGATACTATTCAACGGCATTCAAATTCATCTATAAATATCAACACTTAGACTACTTGAGAAGACACCTTGAACTCCATAAACACGCTGAACAACATATTCTCTCAAGCAAACTACTTATCCTCAAAGCTTTCTGTTGCGACCAAAGCTCCTGATCTTAAGTAGCACTAAAGTTCTAAGTCTCCTGATCCTAAACAAGCACTGCTATCTGTGAAAGATTTGAATTAAAAGATCAAGTATCTGAGATTCATTCTCTTGAACATTTATCTAAGACTTGGGTCAGTAAAAAGAACAAGATACCATACATTGAAAAGTGTATTAAGTATACTTGATTCACAGAGCTATCTGATTAACTGAAAAGTTATTAAAGAAGCTCATCTGACAACTCAAACCAAAACCAACACCATCACTGGCGTGGAGTACAGGAAGTACTTAGTTTGAGAAACTAAGGAATAACTCCAAGGTTATTGAGCACATGAAGTACTTAGCTTGGGAAGCTAGGGAATAGCTCAAAAAGGTTTATGAGTACAGGAAGTACTTGGCGGTGAAAGCCGGGGAACAACTCAGGGGGAACATTTGGTTGGGAACCATTTGTTTAAGGAATCTTAGAATAGAATTTTTGTAAGGTGACCTCAATTATCTATTCTAGTGAATTCTAGGTCATTGGAAGACCGAAGTGGATTAGTTGGAGGATTACGCCACCTCCAGATACCACTATACTTGCTGTGTTATTTACTTCTCTTTACTTACATTTCAGCAACACACACACACACTTTAACTGTTTCTGCACTTATCTATCTTAAGTCTTCCGTGCTCTGAATCTAAGTATCAGATATCTACACAGATATCTGAGAAATAGTTTTTATCGACAAAAGTTTTAAAAGACTATTCACCCCCCCCCCCTCTAGTCTTTTACTTTGCCGTTATCTGGACCAACACTTTCTGAATCCCGCCTTGTCCAGGTTGGGGATCATCATTCTGATCATCATCATCATCATCACTCTTGTTCTTTGCTTCTTGGGTTGGATGCTCAGAGGGAGGTTCTTGATAATCATTTTCGTCCATCTCCTCGTCATCTTCTGAAACCAGGTTGATCACATTTGGGAATGTAATCATCCTCCCATTAACTTCTTCTTGTTCAGCAGGATAAGTAGTGAGCTTGCTGGGCAAGGCAGGATGGGTAACCATCTGCTCTTGGGTTTGAGCATCCGCAGACTTGAAATCTGCTATAAGTCTTTGTGCTACTTCATGAATGAAGTCTTCATGCATCAGAGTGGCAAATGAGTAGGACTCTGTTGGGAACAATGCATGGATATAATCTTCCAGATTGAAGGCGATTTCTCACCTTTCTGGGACGTTGATTACTCTGGCTAATTCAGAAAGGTCAGCCTTTCTAAGTTTCTGCCATTATCTGAAGCACTTGAGATGTTTCTTTAAATTGTGCTTCTGGAAAGCCTTGAGTAAATCAACTGGCACTAGACTTTGAGCTTGAAAGAAAGGGATCAAGTGAGTTTTGTTCAAACCACTTGAGTTAGTATCTGTGTGCAAAAGTAAGCATTCTGAGCATACTTGTGTAGAAACACTAGGCTCATTATCCTGTACTTCTTCTTGCTTGGTCTCAGAGACCACAGATACCTTGTTGTAAGGAGAAGTTTGATCCTCATCAACCTTTCTTTCTGCTTGAACCTGAGAATTAAAATCAATTATGGTTTCAGAAACTTGTTTATCAGAGAAAGATAGATAGAAATATGCTTTTTGAGGCTTCACTTACTTCCAAGTGAGGAAGCTCAGTAGCATGTTCCTCAGAAACCTTGGGGGTTTCTGGCACCTTTTCTGCAGATACTGCTTGTTCAGCAGTTTTAGTTTCCTTTGGAGGAGATAACACAACTGTTTCTCCATCCAATTGTTCTTCTAACTGAGCCTGTAAGAACAAACATAAAAGATTTAGTAGTGGGTTTTCCAGAGCATTCTTGAAGGAGACTATTACTGATTACTTACCTTCTCAGCAGAAGGCTCATTAAATGCTTGCTCAGAAAGCTTTTCAGCTTCTGGAATCTCTTGGTTTTGGGGTGTTGGTTCCACCACCACTACTTCCTCAGTTGGAGCCTAAATAAGAGACAAAAAGAATTTAGAACACAAGATATGAATATTTCAAGCAAGTTATTTCTTATTCAGAGATAACTTAACTACCTGTAGGACAGGCTCTTCTTGTTGTTTTGAGGTTGGAGGAACCTCTTCTTCATTCAGAGGGGTGGACAGATTAACTTCCTCCTGAAAGTGTGTCTCCATGTTGGCCTGTAACAAATGTAGCTTATGAGTAACAAGTTAACATTTTAATGTTGACAAGTTAGATACAAACTACTTTTGCTACCTGAATAGAGTCAGGCTGATCATTGATCTCTTGGACTTGTGGTGATTCCACAGTCTCTCTGTGTTCATTGTTGTTCTCCTCTGCAGTATCATTCTGAGTCTCCATCTCAGTTTGATCCCTTTCTGAGAGTTGAGCTCTCTCAGAAGGTTGAGGAACCTGTTCAAGAACAGGGCTTTCTTCAGCAATATTTTGTGCTAGCATACTGAATGTGGAAGCAATGTCAGGATCTTCCAGCATTCTATCTTCCTCACCCAGGCCTTCTTCTTCCTGCTGGGCAGAGGGGCTCTTGTCTTTCTGAAGAGCTGAGCTTGATGCTCCTCCATGGGTCTCATACTTGAATCTTTTGAGTACTTTTGCAAGTACTTCATCCTCAGAATCACTATTTTGTGTTGGTGCAGACCCATCTATGATATTTCTATCATCTCTGGAGAGTTCTGGAGCAGTCTGGTTTAGGATTCTTGGGGCATTCTGGAGTTGCCTTTCAGGGCGTCCAACATCTTCTGAGACCTTGTCTCCAGAAGGTTGTGCCTCTTGTATGCTTAGGGACTTGGAGGCTCTTTTGCTTTGAGTCCTCTTTCTCTTGGCAACTGGAGGTTTAGCTTGAGCTTGCTCAGAGAGCTCCTCACCTTGCTGTGCAGTTTCTTCTTCTTCTGCCTTTCTGAGTGCGTTCTCAGCAGCAAGTTTCTCCTTTTCTTCAAAGGCGTGTCCGAAAAGGGAGTTGGTGACTGGGATTTCTTGTTTCTCTCTGAGAGTGATTCCCATTGTTTCCAGAATGTAACAGATTCTGAGAACAAAGTGCATATTGGCCTTTAGCTCAGCAAGGCTATTGATGATTTTGGGCTCAAATTCCTCAATATGTCCAAGGAATTTGTTGAAGGCGTACTTCCCCCAATTGAAGTGGGTTTCCTGCCCTTCATGCTTCTTGTTCAGAAGATGCATCATCATCCCTCTCTCCATGCTTATCTGGTCTACTCCACCTTTGTTGCCATCAAAGCAATGGACCAGAATAAGAGCTAAAGTACTCCAGTGTTTCTGGAGATGACTAGTTCTGATGGCTTTCAGAACAAAGTCTCCTGGGCAACCCTTTGCATTTTCTAACTGGATTGCTTCAAATAGCTCTTTGACGCCTTGAGTCATGGAAGCGTCCTTGATGTTGATGTCTTCAATTGTTCCTCGATTTTTCAATCGGAATATCTTGCAGAAAGTCTTGCAGTCTAGGACAATTTCTTGTCCTTGAACTTCAGTCTGCATGTATTTCTCTTCTTCATCATTCACAACCTTTGTGAAGATTTTGGAATTGTTATAGAACTCCAGCACATCCAGTGTGGATAGTCCACTGGGTGCAGCAGACAGAAATTTGAAGATATGGGAACTTTTCCGCATCCCCAATATCAGTTTCATATCTGATTTGGAAGAAATGACTGCATGTACATATTTCTTCACTAGAAAAGCTCCCCAATTCATTTTGTGGTTAGGGTTCCAGTCCGATGGGGTGAACTTTCCCAGAAGGCGTTTATTCAACACCTTACGTTCCTTTCCTCCTTGCTTTTCAGCACGAGTAGATGATGCGGCCTTCGGGTTCTTGGTGGTCATCTTCATGGGTGCCATCTCTTATATAGAGTTTTGAGTGAGTGTTTTTCAGATGAATTTTGCACAATTAATCGAGATTAGTCTATCTTTTTAGAAGACTAAGCACAAGAAGTTGAGTTTGCAGAGGGGGTTTTGCAGAAATCTTGAGAGATTTTGCTGTTTTGATGCAAGTTTGAAATTTCAGAATTGGTAAATGTGTTTTTCTTTTGCCCAAATCCTATATATATAGCAGACAAAATGTACATAGATACAACATACATACAACTGAATATGAATGCGTGTCTTTGTATCTGCATAGGCGTGGTACGTCCTTTGTACTTCATTAAATGCGTAGTGGGCCATGTCTGCATTTCTCAGCAGACATTACTTGCTTTTGTTTTAATTTCAACCGTTGAGATCAAACGTTCATTCATCAAGGGCTTATATTGAATATCTTATAATGATGTCAATCAACAAATGGTATTGTGCCGACTTGATGGATTTTTAATATGCTACATTCATTGTGTCACTTGGTAAAGGGTAAGAACACTTAATCGTTTGAACTTATCATTCCGAGTGTCAAGTCCTTATCTTTATATTGTTTATCATAAAAATGGCAAAAATACGAGACACTGGACATGTTTGACTTTCAGAACTTATACTTTTCGGGCTTTGTGTGTCTTTTCTCTTTATGACTAAATTGCTTTCTGAATTCAAGTGTCAGAAGCTTCAGTTGTTTGAATGTATTTGACCCACTCACAGTAAGTAAGTTCTAGTCTTATTTACTTATTGAGTGTGTACCAACCTTTGCCTTTCTGGATACCCGTTCCAGAAATGTTTTGCCTTTCTGAGTGTTGCTACTCAGAAACCTTTGCATCACTTCTTATCAACTTGGCTTTCTGAGAACATGTTCTCAGAGGCCTACTTCTTTTCTACCTCACTTACTCAGACTTTGGAGATTCAGGACATTTTTCAGTCCTTAGGCATCTCCATTAATCCAAGATTATATCTTAAGGTCAAGAACCGGCTTTCTTGTAGGGGCTTGGTGAAGATATCTGCAAGTTGGTCTTCTGTGCCAATCTTGAGTATCTCTATATTGCCTTTCTCAACATGGTCTCTGATGAAGTGGTGTCTAACATTAATGTTCTTTGTTCTGGCATGGAACTTGGGTTCTGTGTGATTGCAATAGCACTTGTGTTGTCACATAAAATGGGAGTTTTCTCTTCATTGAGTCCATAGTCTCTGAGCTGTTGTTGAATCCACAGAATTTGTGTTGCACAACAACCAGCAGCAATATATTCAGCCTCTATGGTAGAAGTTGCAATTGAGTTTTTCTTTTTGCTAAACCATGAGATAAGTCTCGTTCCCAGAAACTGACAAGTTCCTGAGGTGCTTTTCCTATCAAGCATTGATCCAGCATAATCAGCATTTGAGTAACCAGCAAAACTCAATCCAATTTCTTTCAGATACCACAAACCTACATCTACTGTACCTTTCACATACCTTAATATTTTCATAGCAATGTTGTAGTGTGATTGCATTGGATTTGTTTGAAATCTAGCACACACACCAACTGCATATTGAATATCCGGTCTGCTTTCAGTAAGGTAAAGTAGTGAACCTATCATTTTCCTATACTCGTGTTCATCAACACTCTTATCTGATTCAGCATAGGTCATCTTGGTTCCTATGCTCATAGGTATCTTAGCGTTCTTTTCAGAAGGCTTAAGATTGAACTTTGTGAGCATGTCTTTTGCATACTTTGTCTGACTAATGAATATTCCATCATTGAGTTGCTTGACTTGCAATCCTAGGAAATAGTTCAATTCTCCCATCATGCTCATCTCAAACTTACTTTTCATGAGATTTGCAAAGTCATCACAAAGTTGCTTGTCCTTAGATCCAAATATAATGTCATCAACATATACTTGAACTAGGAGTAGTTTCCATCATGATTTAAAGTAAATAAAGTTTTATCACCTTCACCTTTCTTGAAACAACTTTCTAGAAGGTATTTGGCCAAAGTGTCATACATGCTCTTGGAGCCTGTTTCAGTCCATATAGAGCTTTCTGTAGCTTATAGACCATTCTACTTTCTGAGGAAACTTGAAAGCCAGGTGGTTGTTCAACATAGACGTCCTCAGCAAGTTCACCATTCAAGAATGCACTCTTCACATCCATCTGATAAACTTTAAAGTCTTTATGAGCTGCAAAGGCCAGAAAGAGTCTTATTGCATCCAATCTGGCAACTGGTGCATATGACTCATCAAAATCTAAGCCTTCAGTCTGGGTGAATCCCTTGGCAACCAACCTTGCTTTGTTTCTGGTTATTTCACCAGATTCATTCATCTTTTTTCTGAAAACCCACTTAGTTCCAATCACAGATATTCCTTCTACAAATGGAACTAGTTTCCAGACATTGTTTCTCTCAAACTAATCCAACTCTTCTTGCATTCCAGAGATCCAGTCTTGGTCTCTTAATGGTTCTTCTACAGTTTTAGGTTCAATGTTTGAGATGAAACATCTCTTAATGCTTCTTCTATATTTTTAGGTTCAATGTTTGAGATGAAACATCCAAAGAGAGAGTTAGTATTTTCAGCTATTGCTCTCCTAGTCCTAACACCTTGATTGATTGGTCCAATCACATCTTTTGCAGGATGATCCTTGATCCATCTCATCATGGGTTTAGGGCTAGTAGGGTCAACATCTATGTGATCTGAATGTGAATCACTATGATTATGACTTGATACTTCTTCAGTATCTGTGACATTTTGCACCTCAGAGGGGCGGTGAATGTCTGACACTTGCTCAGTGTGAGAGTTTTCTGGGACATGCCTGTCAGAGAGGTCATTTCCAGAGTTAGCTCTATGATGAACATCTTCAGTTTCCATTTCTGGAATTCTCATAGGAAATTCTTCATCATGTCTGAGAATAATCTGGTTGTTACTAGGCATTTCATGCTTTTCTTCGTCAGAGAAATCCTCCCTTTCCACAATGATGTTTTTCCTTTTTGAGGGTTCTTCTTCAGAATCATTTATCATTAGTTCCTTGAACCTTTTTGAGAGTTCATCAGCACGGGGTGTTTTCTTGCTTCCTTCATAGAATACAACATGAACTGATTCTTCAATCTTCTTTGTTCTTTTGTTGTAAACTCTGTATGCTTTGCTATTCATAGAATAACCAAGAAACACACCTTCATCTGCCTTTGGTTGAAATGTTCTTAGATACTATTTTCCATTGTTAAGAACAAAACATCTACAACTAAACACTTTCAGATGTTTGATATTAGGGGGTCTACCAACCAAGAGTTCATATAGGGTCTTGTCATGGTGTTTGTTTATCAAACATCTGTTCTGAGTGTAGCATGCTGTATTTACAACCTCAACCCAATAAACTTCACTTATTTCAGTGTCAACTAGCATTGTCCTTGCTGCTTCTTTAAGGGTTCTATTTTTCCTTTTTGCAACACCATTTTGTTGTGGTGTTCTCACAGAGGAAAGTTGGTGTTGTATACCTTTGCTGGTACAAAACTCCTTTATGTACTGGTTGACAAACTCAGTACCATGGTCTGTTCTGATTGCAGATACTTTGTCATTTTTCATGACTTCAAGCTTATTCAGCAAATTTGGTATCTCCACCCTAGCATCAGATTTGTGCTTCAGAAAGACAACCCAAGTGAATCTTGAGAAGTCATCTACAACAACCAGACCATACTTCTTTCCTGCATAACTAGTAACGGATGATTCAAAAAGATCCATGTGTAATAGTTGCAGTGGTCTAACACTAGAGTGTCTGGTTTTGGTATTGAAGGAGATCTTGGATTGTTTCCCCATCTGACAGGCAGAACAGATACCATCCTTTCTGAAAGATGTTTTGGGAAGACCAACCACTAACTCTATCTTGGCATGTTTGTTCAGAGTTTTGAAATTCAAGTGACTCATTCTTTTGTGGCATAACCAGTGCTCTTATGTGTGACCTGATTGACTCACCATGAGACATTCTTCAGTTGTGGCAGATGCCCAATCGGCAACATAAAGACTACCTTTCCGCCGAGCAACCAAGACTGTCTGCTTTGACTCATTGTCAATAAGTTTGCAATACTTTGCTTTGAATTTCACAGTGAATCCCTTCTCTGCAAACTGGCTCATGCTAAATAGATTATATTTCAAACCTTTAACATGTAATACGTCAGTGATTGTTAATGATCCTAATTTGACGTTGCCAGATCCCAGAGAGGGATTTAATTCTCCTCCAACAAATCTGATGTATGGTCCAGTGTTGCAAGCTTTGTAGTTGACCAGATTTGCTTTGTCTCCTGTCATGTGCTTTCCCAATCCACTATCAAATAGCCATTGAGCCTTAGTCCAAGAGGCGTTCTGCACAAAACAGGAAACAGGAGTTAGGTTCTTGCCTCAGAGATAGAAACACTTAGACTAAACATTCTTCCAGTAGGAATCCACATTTTACTAAATTTCTTGGGAATTTGTTTTTGTCTAACTTGATCAGAAGGAGATGCAATAAAATCAGTAATTTTGATCTCAATCTTCCTTCTTGGGGTGTTTCTAGGTGTTCCCTTTGGTGCTTTCTGGACCCTGGGTTTCTGGGGTTACTTTTCAGCGTTCTTGTTCTCAGATACTCTGGTTAGCTCAGAAACCTCTTTTTCCAGAGTTTCTTTGCTTTCCTCTAGAATTATGGTTTTGGATTGTGCTTCCAGAAATTCTTTTTCATAACGATCCAATTCACTTTTGACCAACTCCAGATCCTCAATTCCATCATCACTCTCATAGTACAGAAATTGTGAAATATTAGTTACCTCATCAGCCATAAAACATATTTCAATGTTGGAGATGTTTGGACCAGCAATCTCAGCAACTCCACACATTTTGAAAGTGCAGTATGCACTTATATTTTGATAATCTTGTCTTTCAATAATCAGTTCCAAGTTTGTGTTTGTTGTTGTTTGTGAAGCTGCAGGACTACCAATGTTGTATAACATTGTGACAGGATAGAATTCAATGTTGGCATAACATTGAAGATATAACATTGCGGTAGACATCAAAGACAAAGCACATTGGACAGGAAACTTGGACTGAAAGTATTGACAAATCGAACAAGAGATGATTTAAGGAAAAAGAACAGCTTGTGTGAAAGCAAGAAGGAATATATTTAATGAAGAATCAAAATATGGGAATTTCCTTCTATGCGTATATTGAAGAAAACAAGTAAAAGGAAAATTGCCTTTGCTGAGATTCTACTGCCTTTCGACATAGATGGAAGAGGTCGATATACCAGGTATATATATATGCAAGGATTCAGCAAAGCAGGGTAGAGCCTTTCTTGATGATCAATCGAGATTTTATTAAAAGAGTTTAGGCTTCTTGTTTTCTGCTAGCTTTAGAGTTTGTCTAAGAGTATTCATTGTTGGAATAACTCTTTCAAACATCGACCTAGAATAGCTTTTACTGTTGGTTCTTCTAGGGTTAGTTTTGGTTGTTTAATCAATCGTTTGTGATTGTATTAAACCTAGTTGATTAGATCTACTTTTCCTGTCAGTAGATATTTTGCCTAAGGCGCTGCCAGTATATATTTTTCTATATATTGGCTTGGTAATAGAAGTTTCATTATTATTCATCCGCTGCTATCTGTTTACTGTAGACATTGTTGAACAACATTGTTGGCAACATTGTCTGTTGATCTAGTTCCAAGTACCAAACCGGGATCTTAAGTTCTAACAAGTGGCATCAGAGCCAGCCACCTAACTACTGGTGTCTGGATTTGGTACTACTACAATGGATGCAAACTACAATAGACCTCCTGTGCTTGATGGGTCCAACTACCATTACTGGCAAATCCGGATGAGGACATACATCAAGTCCCTTGATGGCCGTGCTTGGAGATCCATTCTGGAAGGATACACCTGGCCAACTGAAGGACCTGATGCTGATGGTGACATTGTCCCCATCCCTGAAGAACGCTTCTCTGCAGGTGACATACTTCTTAGCTCTTATAATGAAAAGGCTTTAAATGCTATCTTTGGTCATGTAGATTCTCATATGTTTAAAATCATTCAAAACTGCACTACTGCAAAACAAGCTTGGGAATTACTTCAGAGTCATTGTGAAGGGGATGCTAGTGTCAAACAAACTAAACTTAGAATGCTTTAGTCTCAATTTGAAAATCTAAGAATGGCGGAGGAAGAAACCATTGACTCCTATGTCGAAAAACTTTTGACTCTCTCAAATGAAGTCCAAAGACTGGGAGAAGCTATTTCTAATAGGCAACTTGTTTCCAAAGCTGTTCGATCTCTTTCCTCAAGATTTAATACCAAAGTCACTATTTTGGAAGACACTCATAACTTGGCAACTATGGATTTTCATACCCTGTGGAACAATTTGAAAAACTTTGAACTAAATGAAAATGAGAGACAAGGTATGAAAACTCATAGTATCTCCCTTCACTCTGTTTCTAAAACTAAATCTTCAAAGCCTGATAGTAGTAGTGATGAGTCTGACAATATGACTGAGGAAGCTTTCAACAATCTTGTGAGGAAGTTCAACAAACATAGATTCAGGAAAAACTCTGGTCAAGGATCCTCAAGTGGAACTAAAAATCTCAAAAAGAAAACCAATACTTTCAAAACTGGTTCTGCTTCTAAAACTAGCTCTGAATCTGATTTCGATCGCACTCCTCTTAGTAAGATTAGATGCTTTGAATGCCAAGGGTGGGGTCATTATCAAAATGAATGTGCTAACAATCTCAGAAAAGAGAAAAAGAATCTTCTTGCTTGTCTCAGTGATGACTCAGATGAAGAACAGGAAGATGAAGAAAAAGAAGATGATTCAACTACCAATGCCAGAGCTCTCCGCTCATCCACTTACAATGTTGATGACCAATGTTGGGACAACATCGTCAAGACAACATCAGGAATAGAAATCTTCTTTGACTATGATGACTCCGAGAACTGTGAAATTTTGGCACTAACCAAACCTGAGAAGTCGAATCTCGATGTTTTATGTCTACATGGTTACTGGATTTTGATATAGATAGTCCTTCAGAAGAGGAAGTCAATGCAGATCAAATGGTGAAGGATCTGCAACAGATGTATGAGAAACTCTTCAGTCAATGGAAGACTCTCAGGAAACTCCTCAAGAAAACTGATAAGGAGAACTACAATCTGAAAGACACCATTGTCAAACTAGAAGCTGAATTAACAAAGAAGGACACTGAACTGTTCAGGGTAATCTCTGAACTAGATAATGAAAAGAAGGTAATTGCAAAATGGAACTCCTCTACTTCTAGACTTAATGATATGCTTGATGTGAACAATGATAGGACCACTGGTCTAGGGTACACCAGTAGTTATGATGCTTATTTTGAAGAAAAACTTGGGTGCAACATGAACTGCACTGTTAACCCTGATACCCCAAAAGTTGTCAAACCTCTTTCTGAGCTCATAAAAGGTCCTACGTTTGTCAAAGAAAAAGCTTTGTTTGTGTGCACTTACTGTCATAAATCTGGTCACAAAAATCCTTACTGTTTCATGTACCAAAAGGACTTAAAAAGGGAACATGTTGAGACCTCCAACCTCAGTTATCTCTCCACAATTCCCTCCCATCCAGTTTCCAGCAAACAAAACAGTGATGCTAGCTGCAATGTTGTGACAACATCCACTTCAACAGAGACTGAAAGATGTAATCTTAAGACTCTGAAGTTCTTTCCTAGTTCTCCTAAACGAGGCAAATCTCCAGGACAAATAAGAAAACACAAGAGTGTTTCGAAACATGTTTGGGAAGCTAAAGAAAAACATACTTGCAATGTTGCTTTTTCTGTTGCTACTTCCCCTAACAATGCTGGAAAATGGTACTTCGACAGTGGTTGCTCTAGGCACATGACCGGTAAACCGTCAAATTTGTCAAATTTTGTAGCTCAAAAGACAGGTACGGTAACATTTGGAGGAGGATACCAAAGCAAAATACTTGGAAAGGGAACACTGTGCCTTAAAGGATATCCGAAACTCTCAAATGTTCTTCTTGTTGAGGGTTTAACGGCTAATCTTGTCAGTATAAGCCACCTGTGTGATGGTGATCTGAAAGTCAAGTTTGATAAACTTTCTTGCAAAGTTTATACTTGTGTGGACAAATTAACTGTAATGACAGGTGTGAGATCACAGGACAACTACTATGTGATGGATATTCCTCTCAAATGCAATGTTGCTCAACATGATGATGCAACATTGTGGCATAAGAAATTGGGACATGTCAATTACAGAAATCTGTAGAAGATCATCAAAAACAATGTGGTGACAGGAGTGCCGAAGCTTACCAATGTAGGGAAACATGTGTGTGGCGACTGTCTTATGGGAAAACAAACCAAGGCGATACATCAGCCACTTCTGATTGAAGGACAACAAAGAGGTACTTTTAACTGCTTTGAACTCCTGCATATGGATCTCATGGGTCCGATAGAAGCTAAAAGTTTAGGAGGAGCCTGGTATATCTATGTTATAGTTGATGATTTTTCTAGATACACTTGGGTCAATTTTTTGAAAGAAAAATCAGAAACTTTTGAATCCTTCAAAAACTGGCATGCAAAATGTTGTAATCAGTACTCTACTCTTGTTCAAAGAATTCGATCTGACCATGGTAAAGAATTCGAGAATCAATTCTTTGATAAGTACTGTGAAAAGAAAGGGATCATGCATGAATACTCAGCTCCTAAGACACCACAACAAAATGGTGTTGCTGAAAGGAAAAACAGGACTCTTCAAGAAATGGCCAGAGTGATGTTGAGCTCAATGAACCTATCAAAAAGGTTGTGGGCTGAAGCTGTGAACACTGCTTGTCACATAATCAATCGTGTCTATCTTCGTCCAGGTTCTCTTACCACTCCCTATGAGATGTTGAAAGGTAGAAAACCCAATCTTATGTACTTTCATGTATTTGGATGTGTGTGTTACATACTCAATGATAGAGAACATCTAGGGAAGTTTGATGCTAAAAGTGACAAAGGAATCTTTGTAGGGTACTCTCAAAATAGTCAAGCGTATAGAATATACAATCCTAGATTGCAAACTATACAAGAGTCTGTGAATGTTTCCTTTGATGACTCTGAGCCCTATGCCCAGAAAAAGATCTCTGCAGGTGCTGAACAGGTTATTGACTCAACCTCTGACTCTTCTACACGTGAGAACGTACCAGAAACTGTGACTCCAGTTGTTGATCAAAGTGAAAGAACCCATGATGTGGGCAATGTTGTGCCAACATCCCCCCTGTGCAATGATGACTCAACATTAAGTTCAACATCCCACATTTTCACTCATGATGAAGAACAAGCTGATCCCCACAATGAGACTGAGGCTGAATCTGACAATCCATCTGGCATTAATGTTGCACCTATGTCTCCTGACTCACGAAAGGATCCTCCTCCTAGAATTCGCAAAGATCATCCCAGTTCCCAAGTAAATGGAAATCCAGGAGGAAGGACATTGAGGGGAAACACGCGCAAAAATTACAAGGAAACACTCAGACTTGCTGAAATATGTCACTCTGTAAGTTCCTCGTGCTTTGTTTCGTTAATTGAACCTAAAAATGTGAAAGAAGCTCTTGCTGATGATTTCTGGATAGAAGCAATGCAAGATGAACTTCGTCAATTCCAAACAAATGAAGTCTGGACTCTTGTTCCCCGCCCCCATAATATAAATGTCATAGGCACCAAGTGGATATTCAAAAATAAGAGTGATGAAAAGGGGGTAGTTGTAAAAAACAAAGCCAGATTGGTTGCTCAAGGTTACACTCAAGTGGAAGGCATTGATTTTGATGAGACCTTCGCTCCTGTTGCTAGATTAGAATCCATTCGCTTGCTCCTAGCCATAGCATGTTGTCTTAACATAAAACTCAACCAAATGGATGTTAAAGGAGCTTTCTTGAATGGTTACATTGACAAAGAAGTGTATGTTGAACAACCTAGAGGGTTTGAAGATCCTCTTTACCCTGACCATGTTTTTAAACTAAGAAAAGCATTGTATGGTTTGAAACAAGCCCCGCGCGCTTGGTATGCTAGGTTGACAGAATTCCTAGTTAGGTTAGGATTTAAAAGGGGTGAGGGAGATCAAACTCTGTTTATCCTCAGGAAAGGAAAAGACATCTGCATTGCTCAAATCTATGTTGATGATATTATTTTTGGTGCTACTAACCTCTCCTTGCTAGATCAGTTTGTTCAAGCCATGACAGGAACCTTTGAGATGAGTATGATTGGTGAACTCAGTTTCTTCTTGGGGCTCCAGATACAGCAGAAACAGGATGGCCTCTTTATCTCTCAAGAGAAATATGCCAAGAATCTTATCACAAAATTTGGTCTGGAAAATGCCAAACCTTGCAGCACTCCCATGGCTACTTCTCTGAAACTCAGCAAAACTGATGTTGGGGACGATGTTGACCCAACATTGTATAGATCAATGATTGGAAGTCTCTTGTATCTTTTAGCCACCAGACCTGACATCATGTTCTCTGTTTGTGTGTGTGCCAGGTATCAATCCAAACCCAAAATATCTCATTTAACTGCTGTCAAAAGAATCATTAGATATATATCAGGAACTGTTAATCTTGGATTATGGTATGCATGTGATTCAAACACTAATCTGTTGGGATTTAGTGATTCTGATTGGGCTGGTGACTTAGATGATCGAAAATCAACTAGTGGAGGTTGTTTTTATCTTGGACCAAATCTTGTGTCATGGTATAGTAAGAAACAAAATTGTGTGTCTCTCTCTACTGCTGAATCTGAATATGTAGCAGCTGGGAGTTGTGTGTCTCAACTAATTTGGCTGAACAATATGCTGCATGAATATGGGTTCCAAAGTGACACTCTTTTGATGTTTTGTGATAACTTAAGTGCCATTCACATTTCCAAGAACCCTGTTCAACACTCACGCACCAAGCATATAGACATTCGACATCATTTTCTTAGAGACCTAGTCTCCAAACAGATTATTGACATACAACACATTGATACCACAAATCAGTTAGCTGACATTTTCATAAAGCCCCTTGATAAGGAGAGATTCTTCAGTTTGAGAAGGTCTCTTGGTCTTTGCACTATTTGATAGGATTTGCTGCAAGCAATGTTGACATAATATCACGGTCAACATTCACTTCTGTGTTTATCTAGTGTTGTCTTTTTTTTTGCTGTTTAATTTTTTCCTTTTCTTCTTGTGTGTCAATGTGTTTTCTGTGCTTCTGTGCTGGTCGATGGCTGTTCTTGACTTGTAGCTTACAGTGGTGTTGCTTAGGGGTTGAAAGACTGTTTGAAACCAAGGTTGAAAGGGATTGAGTCTCCTGTGTGTTTGCTTTATGTAAAACCCACTTTTACTGCTTTTTGGCTATTTTTACTCGTACCTTGACTCACACTTGATGTTGCCTCCTGTCCTTTATGCTTAATAAATCTAATGAATTATGATAAAAAGGGCTCGAAGTGTTTCCGTCGAGGATCGTGTTGGGCAGGTTTCAAATACTATCCAAATATCGACGTTGCCAAAGAGTCATATGTCGTGAGGGTTGATGGCCTGTACTGGAAACCAACACGCACAAAAGTGCCGATTCTCGTAATGCTGCTGGTTCACTTTCTGAGTACCAAATAACCCAATGTGGTCAAATGAGTGATCTTTATGCTATGAGACGTGTGTTTGCCTAACTCCGCATATGCTTCGGCTTTGGAGCGGATTCATACGTGTTCCAATTATTTGACATGGTTCAGGGTCTCATGGTCACCCCCACTCAAACTTATGATTGTTCAATTTACTTTTTGAGGCAATGTTGGGTGTGTTTCTTTGGTATTCCTCTCTCTTTCTGACTTTGCCTGCAGCATCAGTGGTGTTAATTGAATCTGCACATCTTGAGACTTGGTTTCCTGGCTGACCTACATTAAGAATGGTCTGATTTCCCGATGTTGTCATCAATGTTGAGCCAACATCCTGGTGGACATTGCCTGTGCTTGAAGTATCTTTCTTTGTTGTGTTTTTATGTGAACTTTCTGTGTTTTTTGGGTTGGGTTTGAGGGGGAGAAATTTTGTGTCTTCCTACATCGGTTTTTTTTTTAATCTGTTAAGTGTCTTACTCTTATCTGATCTTGATTTGCTTCCTAAACCAAAAATGTACCTCCCTAGGTTGAGTTTTGAGAATCTCCTTCATTTTTGACCTAATTGATACGGTGGTCATTTGCTTTCCTTAATCTCATATTAACAGTTGTGCACAGATCTTGGTTTGTGTTTTTATATATATGGTTATGATCTTTGAAGCAAACCAACTAAAAACACTCCTTCAACCATATTACCTTCTCTCATTAGCCCACTTCTCCACCACTCACAAAAACTGCCACCTATCCAAACCACAATCATTACAAAAAAAAAAAAAAAAAAAAAAAAAGAAAAAACTTTTTACTCCCAAACTCTTCACCTTCCCCTCACTTTATTCACTTGTCACTCTCAACCAAACCACTCTCCCGCTCTTTCTCCTTCATCTCTGCATTCACGATCTGAACAATGTCGTCTCCAACAAAACCCATATTGCCGGAGTTTCGTTGCAAACACCTGAGGGGGAGCAAGCATATCCTCTTCCCATCCGTGCCGAACCTGCCGATTTTGAGATTCCAGTTTATGAGATAAGTTAGGATTCGGAAGAATGTGCTGAAAAATCCCCATCTCCAGTACCAAAACCACCATCTCCATCTTCAAAACCCAAAACAGAGTCGTCACCATCAAACCCCTCTCAGTTTGCTGCAGAAACCCTTGTTAAATTGGGAAACATGCCAGTCGACTTGCCACAAGATCTTAGGGATGATGATGAAAGCCCAATGGGGATAGAGAAAGATGCTCCCATGGAGGATGCTGGGAATGTTCCCATGGAGGATGCTGGGAAAGATGTTGAACATACTGAAATTCAACATGCAGATCTGAGAGAAAACCCCCAAAACCCTTCATCTGTTGAAAAAGATGATGTACAACAACCCCGACAAGCAGGGAAACGACTCGATGGCACGAATGGTGATGAGAATCAGACAAGCTTGCACACTGAAAATGTTGAGAAACCGCAGATGAGCCTACTATTGAACCAGTTGTGGTGGAAGATTGGCAGTCAGATGACTCAGAGAAAACAGAAAGTGACCCTATGAATATAGATGAGGATGTTGTTGCAACATCAGTTGCTCATGATGATAACGATGATGAAAGCTCTGATGATATGGAGGATTATGAGCCAGAAACTGAAGATGACCCTGAGGATGAGTCAATGGTTGATGAAAAAGATCTGAGCAACACAGATGAAAGCTCAGATGACTCTGAAGATTATGAAGCTGAGACAGAGGAAGAATCTGAAGAAGAATCACTTGATGATGAGGATGTCATTCTTGGAGAAGATCAGATTGAAGATCCTGAGGTAAATGATCTACCCTCTGAACCTGTTTTTACAGATGGTTCTGATTGGGATGAAGATGCAGTCTCTCATTTGTTCTATGATAACAAGAATCTAGAAAAATACGAGAAAATCAAAAATAATGCTATAGATGTTGAGAAGATAATTAAAGAGGAATCATTTGAAGAGTATAACTTAGTTGCCTATCTGAAGAAAAGGAATCTCTATCATGCAGTTACCCAATATGCTGCTTTTGTTCCTGAAATCATCAGAGAATTCTATGCTCATTTATCTGACAATTTTGGTAGTGAAGGGCATGGTAAGCATCACTGTGTGTATCTGAGGGGTGATGTATTTTTCTTGACTTCTAAGGACATCAATACAGTGCTCCATAGAAATAGGGATGAGGTTGAGACTCCTGTGGAGGTGACTATGGATGAGATTGCTAGAGAGCTAACTGCAGGAAAATTAAAATCTTGGCCTACTGGGACTCTAGACCTGAAATATTGCTGTTCCCTAGTCTTTGTTCTTGCCAGGATCTGCTTGTACAACTGGCTGCCATCTTCCAATAACAACAAGCTCAGTCAAGAGGCAGCCATTTTGCTCTACAGGATCAAAATGGGATACAATGTCAATCTGGGAGAAAGGATTCTCAAGCATCTAGAAAATTCCAAGAATAGAGGGATCAGAGGCCATTTGATTCTCCCATCCACCATATTTGTTGTCCTTCAGATGCAGGGTATTGAGGTCAAAGCCAATGATGTCTATCATTCCAACTTCAAATCCATCACAGTCACCAAACAACTGCTGGAAACACATGACAGGATCTGTGATCTTCCTTGGGTAGATCCTGATGTTTCTGTGAACATGGATGTGGAGGAGAATATTCCTCTTTCTACTGGCAAAGCTGATGCACCAGAAAGCTCTGTAGTTGCTGCTCAACGTTCCAATGTTGACCTACATGTTGGTTCAACATTGATCCCTAACATTGAAACTCTGTCTGCAGGTATTCTAACTGAACATGACAAGCTGATTCTGGAGCAAATCAAAGGGCTTGATGAGCAGATGTCAAACAATCTGAAGTTCAGAAGTACTCTAGTTTCTTTTCTTTCCTCACAAAAAGTGGGAGAATAGATTACTTGAGTTCATTTTACTTGATTCTGTGTTGAACAATTATTTTTTTGTGTGGGTCTGTAATATTCTAAATTCTCTTGAACATTTCTTAAGCTGTCTGGTTAAGGGGGAGAATAGATCTTTAGCAGTTCTTAGTTATGTTTCTATTAATCTCTTGTGTTGTTTTGTGATGAAAGACTAAGATTAAGGGGGAGATTGAAAGTGCAGTATGCACTTATATTTTGATAATCATGTCTTTCAATAATCAGTTCCAAGTTTGTGTTTGTTGTTGTTTGTGAAGCTGCAGGACTACCAATGTTGTATAACATTGTGACAGGATAGAATTCAATGCTGGCATAACATTGAAGATATAACATTGCGGTAGACATGAAAGACAAAGCACATTGGACAGGAAACTTGGACTGAAAGTATTGACAAATCGAACAAGAGATGATTTAAGGAAAAAGAACAGCTTGTGTGAAAGCAAGAAGGAATATATTTTATAAAGAATCGAAATATGGGAATTTCCTTCTATGCGTATATTGATGAAAACAAGTAAAAGGAAAATTGCCTTTGCTGAGATTTTACTGCCTTTCGACATAGATGGAAGAGGTCGATATCCCACGTATACATATATGCAAGGATTCAGCAAAGCAGGGTAAAGCCTTTCTTGATGATCAATCGAGATTTTATTAAAAGAGTTTAGGCTTCTTGTTTTCTGCTAGCTTTAGAGTTTGTCTAAGAGTATTCATTGTTGGAATAAATCTTTCAAACATCGACCTAGAATAGCTTTTACTTTTGGTTCTTCTAGGGTTAGTTTTGGTTGTTTAATCAATCGTTTGAGATTGTATTAAACCTAGTTGATTAGATCTACTTTTCCTGTCAGTAGATATTTTGCCTTAGGCGCTGCCAGTATATTTTTCTATATATTGGCTTGGTAATAGAAGTTTCATTATTATTCATCCGCTGCTATCTGTTTACTGTAGACATTGTTGAACAACATTGTTGGCAACATTGTCTGTTGATCTAGTTCCAAGTACCAATCCGGGATCTTAAGTTCTAACACATTTCATTCTTCTTAAGGCCGAAGTCGATTACATCGTGGGTGATTCCACACAATTCTGGTGACGGTAGGTTTGAGTCATCTGAATCTCCATCTTCAGAATCTGTCTGAATGTCTAGAGCATCAAGTTGAATTTGAATCTTCTTCCTTTCTTCACTCAGTAAGGCCCTTTGATTTCTCTTGAAATTTCTTCTGTCCTTCTTGTCACATGTCTTGAGCTTGTTTAAAGCAGGACAATCTCTCTTGAAGTGACAGGCTTTTGACAATACAAGCAGATATCATTTCCTATTTCTGCAGCTTCAGTACTAAAACCTTTCTGAATGGGGGTGTTCAGAGAGTTGTTCATTTGTATGTTCTTGTACTGATGATAGTTTGGGCCAAGATGCTTTTTCAGCTTTTCTTTAGCTTTTCTTCTCTCATTCTCTTGACTCACAAATTTCTTCATTTGTCTTACTGCAAGAGCATTTTCTTCCGATGCATCTTTGGTATCCTTCTTTTCAGAAGTACCTTGAGAAACTAGAGTAACACTTTGCAACTTTTCAGCTGCTTGTTCTCTCAGGTGTTGTCTCATAGTCTACAGTAGCAAGATGAGAGAAGAGCTCTATTGGAGTGATATTTGGCATCCCTTGGTTGAAATAAAAGAACTTAGTGTGCTCCCAGTTGTGATTGAGACTTCTGACAATAGTCTTAATCTTTTCTGGCTGGGAGTATCTGTTGCTTTCACCAAGTGCAGCCATATCACACATAAGAGTAGTAAACCTGAAATCAAGTTCTTCCAGAGTTTTAGTGGGACCTTGTTTGAAGTTTTGGAACTTCAATTTAAGAACTTCGAACTTGTTTTCCTTGGTTTTCTATGTTCCGGCACAGATTTCTTCAATCAATTGCCAGGCAACTTTCGCCGTTTTAGCACCCCACAGTTTACACTGTATGTGCTCAGGTGTCGATCTGATGATGATATTACGAGCTTGACCATCCAATCTATGTCTCTTGGCATCTTCAGATGTCCAGAGATCTCTTGGCTTGTCTTCATACATAATGCTTCCACGAGCAACACGACCACTATCACTAGCAGCCACATCCTCGCTTCCATCTTCCTTGCCTGAGGCTTTTCTTCCATCAGACACCTCAGTAACTTGTTTGAGTTGTCTGATTTTGATAGGCCCTTCATTGATGACATAGATCATCTCGTTACTAATGGCCTCCAGATGGAGCATCATGTTGTTCTTCCATTTCTCGTAGTTTTCTGGCTTCAGAACGGGTGCATCACTCAGAGACATGCATGCACACTTAACACACAAATTATATAGTCCTCAGAAAGGGACAAAGTTCCTTCACCTATATGGGGATCTAGGTTCAGTGCAGATGGCTTGTGAACCTCCTGCTCTGATACCACTTGTTGGTCCATATAACGGCAAAGTAAAAGACTAGAGGGGGGCGGGGTGAATAGTCTTTTAAAACTTTTGTCGATTAACACAGTTTCTCAGAAACCTGGGGGTTTCTGATACTTAAATTCAGAGCGCGGAAGACTTTAAGATAGGTAAGTTCAGAAATAATAAGTATGTGTGTGCTTTCTTTGAAATGTAAATCTGAGAAGGTAAATGACACAGCAAGTATAGTTTTATCTGGAGGTGGCGTAATCCTCCAACTAATCCACTTCGGTCTTTCTGAGACCTAGAATTCACTAGAACAGATAATTGAGTTCACCTTACAATAATCCTATTCTAAGATTCCTAAACAAATGGTTCCCAATCAAATGTTCCCCCTGAGTTATTCCCCATCTCCTAGAGCTAAGTACTTCCTCTACTTAGATAACCTTGGAGTTATTCCTTTATTTCCCAAATCAAGTACTTCCTCTACTCCACGCCTTGATGGTGTTGGTTATAAGGTTTGTCAGAGAGACTTCTCATATAACTTTTCAGTTATGTTTTCAGAGAGCCTAATAGAACAAGACTACTTAATACACTTGTTCAGTGGATGGCGATGCTCTTCTTGACCCAAGTAATTGATGTCCGTTCTGGAGAATGAGCTTCAGAAAGGGTATCTGATAGTTCAACTCTTTCACGAATAACAATCTCTTGTTAAGGTTCAGGACAACTTAGAACTACTAGCGATTCTTCGAGCAACCGAAAGCTTTCAGAAAGGGTAGTAGATTGCTTGAGAGAATACTTTGCTTGATGGTAAGTTTGCAAGATAGAGCGTTCTAAGTTGTGTATTTCTCAACATCTAAGTGTGTGATATATATAGATGAATTTGAGAGTTGCTGGAATGATATCCGTTAGACACAATTCAAATTCAGTCCATACTTATCTTGAAATGAGTACTCAGAAGTCCTTTCTCATGTCTCAGAGAGGACTGTGCTTCAGCGGCTTTTCTGCCGATGCAATTAATGCACTTGTACTATTTCTTGTCTTGTACTCTTCAACGGATACATGAGCCTTTCTGATGGCTAGCATGCTCCATACTCATGATGTCATATGTCCAGAATCATATTTCAAAAGTAAGTAAATACACTTAAGAAAGGATTAAGGACATAGTCTTTCTGAGTTAGACTAAACCTTGATATCTTCATAAATCTTGTGCAATCTTCAGTCTTCTAATCTTCAGAAAAGCTCCATTGCTAGGATTGATCTTCATGGTCTTCTGGAAAAAAAAATTACACTCAGAGACCTATAATCCTAATACAAGATTTACTAGACTAATCATACTTAGTGATTTCCTCTTTTACAATGTTCAAGTGAACCAAGAGTACTTAATCACCTTTCTAGCTAAGATAAGAACATGTGATGAGTGATCAAAATACTAACAGATATTCCTTACAGGGACCAAGGCATCTCATGTGAGCGCCGGTGAAAGATCTCTTGTAAAGATCCTCTCCCATGATGAAGTATCTATTGGCCCGGCATAGGATCCTCCTTGCTTCTCTAAAATCTGAAGGTAGAGAGCGATCCTTGAGATTGTAAAATATGTCATTCATCCAGCTTCTTTCAGTGCTCAAGAGGAAGACTTGTTCGTCAAGGTTTGCCAGGGGGGAGTCCATGAGAGTCATCAGGATGACACTTCTCGTGTCTAGAGCTCCTAAGGCCAAGGCATACTTGGAAAGGGCGTCGGCTTTTTCGTTCCATTCCCTGTGGAATTGCTCAAGAGTGAATACTTCAAAGTGCTCAACCTCTTTCTTGAGGAGTTCCAAGTACTTGATCATGTTGGGTCCTTTAGCAGCGAAGGACCCAGAAAACTGGGATTTTACGAGCTGGGAATCTGTGTAAGCCTTGATTCTTTTCACTTGAAGAGCTCTTGCCATCCTCAAGCCAGTGAGGAGTGCCTCGTACTCTGCCTCGTTGTTTGGTACTTTAAAGTTGAGGGTGATGGCGTATTCCAGCTTGGCTCCTTCAGGGCTTTCAAGAAAGATTCCTATTTCTCCTATTCGTCCGGTAGCGGATCCATCTACTTATAACAGCCAACATTCCTTGTTCTCAAGTTTGCTTTCTGATTCAGTAGTAGGCATTCTTCCATCTTCCTGCTTCTTGTTGGAAGATGCAGGTGTCGAAGTGTTGGTTACTTCGTCCAGGAGGAACATATGTCTCACCCTGAGGGAGTCATCCATAGGTTCCTGATATCTGGACCAGAGTTGAACGTTACTTCTGAACGTCTCTTCAGGCTCATTCTCTTTTGCCCTTTCTCCTCCTGGGGTTTCCTTTGCTTGGGTGAGCATGACGTAGCTCACGACCTCCTGTGAGATTTTGGTTCCTTCTTCCGTTTCCTCTGGGTAATCTACTAGGAAGTCAGCAAGGACTTGAGCCTCTTTAGCAGAGGGGGCTTGGTACCCGATATCATATTCACTTAACTCGATCGCCCATTTGGATAAACGTCCTAATTGATCTGGTTTGCCTAGGACATGTTTGAGTGGTTCATTGGTGAGGACCACGATCCGATGAGATTTATAGTAAGGCTTCAGTCGCCGGGCAGTGTAGACCAGCGGGAAGGCGAGCTTCTCAATTTTGACATATCTGGCCTCGGAACCCACGAGGCCTTGCTCAAGTAATAGATCGGCAAGTGGTCGTTTCCTTGTATCCGCACCAATACAGAACTCATGGCCTCATCAGTAGTAGCTAGGTAGAGGTAGAGAGGTTCACCTTCCACTGGTTTGGACAAGAGAGGTGGCGAGAGGAGGTAGCTTTTTAAGTTATCCAAGGCTTCTTCGCACTCCTTTGTCCACTCGAACTTGTCTCCTTTCCTTAGAATTTTGAAGAAAGGCAAGTTTTTCTCGGTGGACTTGGAAATGAAACGGCTCAGGGCCATCACTCTTCCCAAGAGCTTTTGCACCTCATTGATTGTCGTTGGCTGGGGTAAGTCTAAGATTGCCTTTATCTTCTCCGGATTGGTGCTGATACCTCTCTTCGTGACCATGTAGCCGAGGAACTTTCCTCCTTTTATACCAAATGTACACTTCTCTGGGTTCAACTTCATTCCATATTTCCTCATGGTGGAAAAGCACTTGTTGAGATGCTCGATGTGTTGCTCTTCAGTCTTGCTTTTTACTAGCATGTCATCCATGTAAACTTCCATGGTTTTGCCCAACTCCTCTTTGAACATCTTGTTCACCTGTCGCTGATATGTAGCGCCTGCGTTCTTGAGGCCAAATGGCATGACCTTGAAGCAGTAGACCCCTCCAGCCGCAAAGAAGGCCGTCTTCTTGACGTCTTCCTGGGCCATCCTGATTTGGTAAAAGCCTTGATAGGCATCCATGAAGCTTAGGAGTGCGCATCACGCGGTGGAGTCAACTAGCTGGTCTATGCGAGGTAATGGATAAGGATCCTTTGGGCAAAATTTGTTAAGCCTAGTGAAGTCATTACACATTCTCCACTTTCCTAGAGCTTTTTCAACGAGGACCACGTTACAGACCCAGTCAGAGTACCTGACTTCCTCGATGTGTCCTGCTTTCATCAATTTGTCCACCTCTCCTGCTATGATAACATCCTCAACAGGCCCAAAGTCATGTGATGAGCTTCATTTCTACCGTTGGATCCATGTTCAAGCGGTGAACTGCGATCCTTGGGTCAATCCCCTTAAGATCATCGGTGCTCCAGGCAAAGATATCGTGATTATCTCGAAGGCATGTGATGAGCTTCATTTCTACCGTTGGATCCATGTTCAAGCGGTGAACTGCGATCCTTGGGTCTATCCCCTTAAGATCATCGGTGCTCCAGGCAAAGATATCGTGATTATCTCGAAGGCATGTGATGAGCTTCATTTCTACTTCCGTGCTCATCTCTGTTCCGATCCGAGTTAACTTTTCCGAGTCCCCCTCAATCAACTGAACCTCTTTCAGGGCTTCATGAGGTTCTATCCTGGCAGTCTTGGGGAACTTTTCCTTGAGCGACCCAACACCAATTTCTTCCTTTAATGGGGTAAGAGCCACAGGAGGAGGGCTCCTGGGTCTCTTAATGACCGAAAGAACGGGTACTGTGGCTCCTCTGGTTGACATGATGTAGCATTCCCAGGCTTCTCTAACATTGCCCACTTCTTCACCCACACCGTTCGGTGTTGGGAAAATTACCCTGTTGTGTAGGGGAGAAGCGACTGCCCTGAATTGGTTAAGCCCCGGGCGACCCAGGATCACGTTATAGTCGAATGTGTTGTCAACCACCATGAAGAGGATCGTCTCAGTCACCCTTGTAGGGAAGGCGCCCATCGAGACTTGTAATGGCATACTTCCAATGGGACGCACTATAGAGCCCCCGAATCCTACCAGAGAGGTTTGTACTCGCCCGTACTGAACGTTACCCAGGCGCATTTGTTCCACAGTTCTCCTAGATATTACATTAGAGGAACTCCCTGTATCAACAAGTACCTTGTTGACTTTGTAAGTGGCGATGACTAGAGAAATGACCAAAGGTACGTCAGGATCTTTAAGATCTCCTCCACCAGATGTTGGTGGTGGTATCTCACTGTCATCAAAAGTGATGGCTTTCATTCCTTTCAGAACCGGCGCAGCATAGGTTCTGTCATTGTTTCTCAAGTGTTGCGCGGTTCTTTCCCTTGCTTTCCGGCTATCTCCTCCAGTTGGACTTCCTGCGATGGCATTGATAACCCCGCTATAGGAGAGGTTTTCCATTTCCATATCTTCATGATACCCACGGTATCTTTAGGTATGGTGGGGTGGGATTTCTGCTGGTGGTGGCGGTAAGGATCCTGTCGGAGGTTCCGAACCACGCTCCTCCCTTCTTTGTTCATTCTTCTGGTGCCTGTAGGGTTCCTCCTTGTATACTAGTTCTTTCAATTTACCACTCCTTACGAACCTTTCTATTTCTGTTTTCAGCTGGACACAATCCTCAGTCAAATGACCTTTGTGCTTATGAAACCTACAGTATTCCTTTGAAGCTTTGTTCTTCTTGTTACTCCTTGTAGGTTTTGGCCATTGTATATCTAAGTTTTTTTCAACAATAGAGGCCAAGATGTCAGATCTCGGTCTATTGAGGCGAGTATACTCGGCGTATCTTCTTGGTGGTGTTCTCTCTCTGCGGAACTCCCTTCTGTCTATAAGTTCCTTCTTTTGTTCAAACTTTCCTGGACGGGGAAAAGGTTCTTGTTTTACTTGCTCTTTTCCCTTTCTGGCCCCGGCTCTTATTGGGACATATCTCCTGTATTCTTCTCCATAAAACACTCTCTTCGCAGATATCTTCCAAGTACTTTTCATTTGTGATTTCCTCGTTGGAAAGCTTTCTTCTGAGATCATCGTTGTAAGTGTTAGCGTACAGGTGTCAGACCCGTTCTTTGATGTTGTGAGGCTCTACTTGCGCACTTCGGCATTTAAATGGTCAAGGAAGGTCCTAAGGTCCTCGTGCTCTTTCTGGATTACTCCTGCCAAGTGCTCGACCGATCTCTTTCTCTTCTTTGCTTTCTCAAACCATTTCAGGAAGAGGGAAGCGATATCTGCGTAGGATTTAATGGAGCCATTGGACAAAGAGGTCCACCAATCCATTGTGTCCCTAAAGAGTGTAGTGGAGAAGTTGAGAGCTTTCATGTTGTCATTCAGGCCGTTGGTCTCCATCTTACTTTCATATCTAGTAAGATGCCCCACAAGACAAGTATCTCCGTAATAGTGCTCGAGAGTTGGGATAGTGGAGTCGGGGCGCTTCCTTTACCTCCTTATCTCATCACATAGAGGATTAGGAGCTCTAAGAGTCACCTTCTCATGAGCCTTCACCATCTTTCTCAAAGTGGCAATTTGAGTCTCCAAGGCCTTTTGTTGGACATGAATCTGCTCGGCGGTTAGTTTCTCACCAGTCCTTGGGTTGATGGCCATATCTGGAGGAAGATCGTTAACAGGGACTACCGAGATGCTTTCTGCCACGTGGTCTCTTGGCGCATGCTGGAGAGCCCAACGCCGGCTAGTTCCAGCTTCATCTGCCTGTGGCATTACCGGACTCCTTCCCCGATGCTCGTGAGAAGCAACGGCCCTCCTGTTGAGAAGGTTCCTTAGGTCCGCTGGTTGAGCTTGATCCCCTAGCCTTTGTTGAATTGGACGATGCTCATTCCTTGATTGTGCGGGTTCAGCTTGTCTTGGAATTGCCAAAGGAGGAGTGGGCTGAGGTGGCTGAAGATTGTTTGATCCAAAACACCCTTGAATGGTGGTGAGTAAGAGGCCAAACTGATTCTCACTCATTCCAAACTCACTTGGACGAATGATCTGCCATTTGGAAGGGTGAAGTTTCTTCCCGGAGGAGGACCATGTGTTCCTGACGGAGGGACTTGTCCTTCAACTCCGAGTACCTGGGTCCTTATTGGTGGATCAATGGCTCTTTCCTCCTCTGAAGAGAGGCTAGCGGTTTGGCTATCACTTGGGCAATCCATTGTGTTTCTTGAAGAGGTTCTCGCCACTCTTTCTCTCCGAGTGGGAGGTCTGCCTCTTTGCCTCGGGGCAGGCGTGCCAATCGCGGTAGCGTTGGTTCTCACTGACCTTCTTGTTCTTGCCATTACTGAAGAGAACGGAACTTTTTGTAAAGATTCCCACAGACGGCGCCAAAATGTTGAGGGTAAAGGTTCCCCAACCACTTAGAGATTATTCTATCCCACTGGTAATGGCTAAGATATCCTCAAGTAAGAGGCCCTGTACAGCTTATTAGCCAACTTGTGAGATCCGAAGCTTGGTAAGAACCTGCACAAGTGACTTGGAGGGGGGGGGTTAGGACCCGGTTTGCTAAGTGTCAAACCGGTTTGAGACTTTACTTAAGAGAGACTGAAGATCTACTCTGTGTGATAGCCAAGGTTCGGAAGTGATTATTACTTACCATTATCATGGGAGTGTGTGCCCTATATATAGATTTCTCCCCAATTGGGAGGGTTCCACCAGATTGTGCCAAGAGTAAGGTCTGGATTGAGCCACCAAAGCTTCCATAGGCCCATGGCCCATTAATGACAGTTGTCCCATTCCACTTTGATACAGTCTGCTGTGGGTCAAGGTCCAAAGAGGTTGGTCCGGACTGTATTAGGTTGTCTATGGGGAGCTTCCATAAGTTTGTCCGAATCATCTAATTCGGACCTTGTGGCTCGGACCTCCTTACTCTCTAGTGCTAGCTTAATTGGTTGCTTTTGAGATTGTCATGTTGGATCCGAATGGTCGTCCGGGTCGGACCCCATGGTTACGAACCACTGGAGGGGTCGGAGTTACTGTTGTTCAAGCTCTCTCTGTCATTCTCCTCCAGGATGGGTCGGACCTGAGGGGCCTAGGGTCGGACCTTAGGGTCGTATCATAGTGTCTCGGATCCTCATATAACTTGGGATGCCTTAGGATTCGTTCCAAAGGCACCTATGACGGATTGGACATATTTTCGTATTAACACAAAAGGTGCTCGAAATGGCATTGGCTACAAAGCCATCGGAAAGATACTTGCTCTGCAATATATACACATGAGCAAGAACAATGGATGGATGCCAAGATTGCGCATAGCAATTGTCAGAAGTGGAAGAAAGAACAGGCTACGACCACTCTGAATGCCAGGGGACGAAGGAATCTGAGAAGGAAAGCCGAGTTTGTTGAAAAGTCGACTCAGCAACCTGACAAGTATCTGAAAGCACCAAAAGGAGCCCCAAGGAACACTCGAAGAAAGAAAATAGTTTTAAATGATAGTGACACTAGTCATTTACCTAAAATTCCTCCTTATGTTCCAGTAAGACAAAAGAATGCCCCACGGAAGGTCATTCAGAAATGGATTCCTACAGGGAGATTTTTAGTTCAAAAGGTTCCATTGTTGGAATGAGAGCCTAACTCTATGTTTTTTGTTTTGTGCAGAACACTCTGAGGAAGAACCCGAAGTGGCATTTTGATAGTGGATGTGGGGAGAACATGACAGGAGACAAAGAAAATCTGGTTAACTATAGAGTATGTGATAAAGGACCAATTATTAGATTTGCTGGAGGGGATGAAAATCCAACCATAGGTTTTGGCGATCTGAAACTCGGAGCTCTTACAATCACTGAAGTACTACATGTGGAGGGATTGGAACATAATCTCCTAAGCATGAGTCAATTGGCAGACCAAGGGTACTTAGTAAAGATCAAGTCAAACCTATGAAAATTGGTTGACAATGATTCAAAGAAAGTAATCATGATTGCAAAACAGGAAGGAAATCACTATGTAATTGATGAAGAACCTGCCACACCATGAGACTTTCTATTGATAAGTCAAACAAAGGCTCCAAGGGTGTTAATTGGTTTCTGAGACAGGAACTCATGTAACTAGTAAAAGAATCTACAGGTTTATGAGAGATACATAACAATAGGAGGAAACTACTGAGACAGGAACTCAGTTGCCAGAAACATTGACAATTTGCTATTTCAGAAAGATACTTGAAACGGGTATTCAATTATCTAAGGCATTGTGGAAAAAGGCAATTAGAAGAGGTCTCTGAAACGGGTATTCAGAAACCATGAGACATCTAAGTCAGGGGGGAACACAAAAAGAATAGTTGGACCAAAATGACAATTCCTATCAGAAGTCAAATATCTCTTTTGTGTTGAAAATTTCCTTTCTTGTGAAATATTTCAAACAAGTACTGGATGATCAATTAATGTTCTTTGAATCCAGTTTTGTCCACTAGTTACAGGTTTCTATGAAGTTGAAAGACACTTAGGCGAGTTGTGACAAATTACATTAATGGGCACAATTACCTGTGTTGATTGATATCATTGATCTGAGACTCAATCTAAACCCTTCAGTAGAAACGCTTGTAATTCAACGACCGAGAAGCGTCCACAATAGCCCACTCAAGACAAGAAAGAACCAAGTAATCGACCACTTGCATTAAATGCAATACCGCCTTTTCACCACGGCTGTGCAGAACTGCGAGTAATATACATATAGAATCCATCTGTATCGCATGTACTTGCATTGCCATATAAAGGCGGTTTTGGCAAAGAAAAATACTTTTGCCTAATGCCACAATTCACTTGCACGAAAATAGCAAAAACATTCCTAATCTTCTCTACAAAAACTCTCTAATCCGTCTGAATCTCTACTAAGAATTTCTGCAAATAAATCCTTGTCGATTCCGACTATGATTCTCATCACTCTATTCCCTATTTCTATATAAATACTAAAGAGATGGCACCCAAAAGAGCAGCATCAAAATCCCAAGTCTCATCTTCTGGTACTACTGCAAAGCAAACCCTTACCATTAAGGAAAAGAAGGTAACTGGATTTTTCAATCCAACTATGTGGAATACCAGACCCAAGGTACTCTAGGGAGGAGTACTAGTTGATGAATACCTGCTTGGAGCTTCACTCAACCAAGCAGAAGCGAGAAGAGGGCTTGAACACTTGAAAAAGTAGGAATCAAGCAGTTCTTGTTGGTCCAGATAACGGCAAAGGAAAAGACTACCGGGGGGGGGGGGGGTGAATAGTCTTTTACAACTTTGTCGATAAACACAATTTCTCAGATATATGTGAAGATATCTGATACTTAATTTCAGAGAGCGGAAGAATTTTCTTTGATAAGTGCACGTGCTTAGCAAGATATGATGTGTTTAAATACTTAGCAGGATAAAGAGAATAATAAGTAAATTGCTGAAAGTAAATAACACGTCTTTTATAGTGGTATCTGAAGGTGGAGTAATCCTTCAACTAATCCACTTCGGCCTTTCTCAGACCTGGAATCCACTTAGACAGATAAATGAGTTCACCTTACAAATATCTTCTCTCGATTCCTAAATACACTAGGTTCCCAACCGAGTATTCCCCCTGAGTTATTCCCCGGCTCCCAGCCAAGTACTTCCTATACTCAGAAACGTTTGAGCTGTTCCTTAGTGTCCCAAACTAAGTACTTCCTATGCTCAGTAACCTTGGAGTTATTCCTTAGTTTCCCAAACTTAGTACTTCCTGTACTCCACACCGTTTAAGGTGTTGGTTATGATGGTTTGTCAGGTGAGTAGTCTTGCTAACTTTTCAGTTATTTAGGAATACTCTATAGAACAAGAATCACTTAACACACTTCACAATGTGTGGTGATATGTTCTTTACTGACCCAAGTCAATGTTAAATGTTTTGGAGAATGAAACTCAGATACTTGATCTTTTGATTCAACTGCTTCACAGATAGCAATGCCTATTAAGGATCAGGACACTTAGAACTTTCGTGCTACTTAGAATTCAAGAGCTTAGTCGCAACTGTAAACTAAAGAGTAAGTAGGTTGAAGGCTTGAATGCTTGAATGAATAAGTTCGTTCTGTGTGTTCAGTGTAAGTTCTTGGTGTGTATTTCAAGCATTCTAAGTATCTTTTAGGCTCAATAAAATTCAAACTATTAATATCTGTAAATAGTACTGCAGAAGACGTTGTCTATTTTCAGAGATTTCTACTTTTGTTCAGATGTCTCTGTCTGAGCATTTATCAGATTGTATTTTTGTCTGTGGTAACGGAACTATGCACGCTTTCTAAAGCATTGCATGTCCCTTTCCAGAGACCTTCACATCTCCAGATACTTGTTGAAACATTGATTCCCATAAACAAAGTTTTGTCCAAGGTATCTTAGTGTAGGCATCTGTGGGCACTTTTCCTCGTTCAGAAACCTTGTGTTCTCAGATATCTTTTGTGAAACCTGTTTATTGAAAAACACTTGTTTCTTCAAGATATCTGGACATAGGTATCTGATGACCTTCGTTGTTAGGAATATCTGTTTAGATTTTGATCAGCAACCTAATGACTTATCTTAGCTCAGAAAGGTGGTTAGTACTCTTGGTTCACTTGAACACTGTAAAAGAGGAAAATCACTAAGTATGATAGTCTAGTAAATCTTGTATAGGATGTTAGGTCTCTGAATGTAATTTTTATTTTCTTGAAGAAGACCAAGAAGAAGGCATCCAGCAGGAGAAGCTCAACTTTAAAATGAAGTTTTGAAGACTGCACAAGATTGCTGAAGACAAAGGTTATCAGATACCTATGTCCAGATATCTTGAAGAAACAAGTGTTTCAATAAACAAGTGTTCCAAACGATATCTGAGAATACAAGGTTTCTGAACGAGGAAAAGTGCCCACAGATATCTACACTCAGATACCTTGGATAAAGATTATGTTTCCGGGAAACAATATATTTGTAACAAGTGGTATCTGGAGTTGTGATAGTCTCTGGAAAAGGACGTGCAAGGCTTCAGAAAGCATGCATAGTTCCATTAGCACTAAGGACAAAGTATAGTACAGTGCATTAAATGCGCGGACAGAAATGTCTGAACAAAAACGGCAGTCTCTAAGAAGAAGACAAACGCACAATACTAATGTACTCAGATATCAGGAGTTTGAATTTCATTGAGCCTAACGGATACTATTCAAACGACATGATTTTCAACTATAAATATCAACACTTATAATGCCTGAGAACACACAGAACTTACACCAAGAACACTGAATACTCACACAAGCTCTCTCCAGCAAACTACTTACCTTCAAGCTTTCTGTTGCGAACAAAGCTTTTGATTCTAAGTAGCACAAAACTTCTAAGTGTCCTGATCCTTAACAAGCATTGTTATCTGTGAAGGAGTTGAATTATAATTTCATATCTGAGATTCATCCTCTTGAACACTTATCATAGACTTGGGTCAGTAAAGAACAAGATACCATACATTGCCAAGTGTATTAAGTATACTTGATTCATAGAGCTATCTGCATAACTGAACAAGTTATTAAAGAAGCTCACCTGACAAACTACCTTAACCAACACCTTAATCGGCGTGGAGTACAGGAAGTACTTAGTTTGGGAAACTAAGGAATAACTCCAAGGTTACTGAGCATAGGAAGTACTTAGTTTGGGAAACTAAGGAATAGCTCAAAAGGTTTCTGAGTACAGGAAGTACATGGCTGAGAAAGCCGGGGAATAACTCAGGGGGAAGACTTTGTTGGGAACCTAGTGTATTCTGGAATCGAGAGAAGATACTTGTAAGGTTACCTCAATTATCTGTCTTAGTGGATTCTAGGTCTGAGAAAGGCCGAAGTGGATTAGTGGAAGGATTGCGCCACCTTCAGATACCACTATAAAGACTTGTGTTATTTACTTTCTACAATTTATTACTTGCTTTATTTACCTTGCTAAGTATTTACACATATCTTGTTGAGCACGTGCACTTATCACAAAAAGTCTTCGGCTCTCTGAAAGTAAGTATCAGATATCTAAGAAATTGTGTTTATCAACAAAAGTTTGAAAAAGACTATTCACCCCCCCCCCCCCCCCCAAGTCTTTTACTTTGCCGTTATCTGGACCAACAAGTGGTATCAGAGCAGGAGGTTCCCAAGCCTTCTGCACTGAACCTAGATCCCAGATAAGTGCCCACGAACTGCTTTTCACCTACACTTGATTTGTTTGTTTAGTGTGTTTGCTGCAGGATGTCTTTAAGTGACGCCCCGATTCTCAAGCTAGAGAATTATGAGAAATGGAAGAACAACATGATGCTCCACCTAGAAGCCATCAGTGACGAAATGATCGACGTGATAAAGAATGGCCCCATAGTCATTCAACAACTCAAGCAGGTCGTGGAGGTTTCTAATGGTAGAGACAGAGAACAAAGTGATGGGTCTTCATAGACAGATGCGTCAAACTGTGGGAGACCTACCAGTCAAGTTATTTACGAGCCAAAGCCCAGAGAGCTCTGGACATCGGAAGATGCCAAGAGAAATCGACTAGATGGTCAGGCTCGTAATATCGTTCTACTTCAGAGCACATACAGTGTAAACTGTGGGGTGCAAAAACGGTGAATGTGGCCTGGCCACTGATTGAAGAAATCTGTGCCGGCACTGATAAAACGAAGGAAAATAAGTTCGATGATTTGAAGCTCAAATTCCAAAACTTTAAACAAGGTCCCATAGAGACTCTTGAAGAACTAGATTTCCGGTTTACAACACTCATGACTGACATGGCTGCACTTGGTGAAAGTAATAGATATACCCAACCAGAAAAGATTAAGACTATTGTGAGAAGTCTAAATCATAACTGGGAGCATACAAAGTTTTTCTACTTTAACCAAGGAATGCTAGATATCACTCCAGTGGAACTTTTCTCTCACCTTGCCACTGTTGACTATGAGACAACTCAAAGAGAACAAACAACTGAAAAGTTGCCGAATGTTGCTCTAGTTGCCCAACGAACTTCTGAAAAGAAGGAAGTCAAGGAGGTGACTGAGGATGCTCTTGCTGTAAAGCAAATGAGAAAATATGTCAGTCGAGAGATTGAGAGAAGAAAAGCCAAAGAGAAGCTGAAAAAGCATCTAGGCTCAAACTATCACCAGTACAAAAATATGCAACTGTCAAGCTCGCTGAACAAGCCGACTCAGAAAGCATCTAGTACTGAGGAAGCAGAAATCGGAAACGATATCTGTTTCTATTGTCAGAAACCTGGTCATTTCAAGAAGGATTGCCCAGCCTTCAACAAACTAAAGACAGGTGACAAGAAAGGTAGAAGAAACTTCAAGAGAAGTCAGAGATCTATGCTCACTGAAGAAAGGAAAAAGATTCAACTCCAACTAGATGCTCTAGACATTGAGTCTGATTCTAAGGATGAAGACTCAGATGATTCCACACTGCCTTCTCCAGAAATGTGCGGTGTTTCTCATGAAGTGATTGACTTTGGTCAACACAAGAAAGAAGTGTGTGGAGTGGCTGAAGAAATCTTTCCAGATATCTCCAACATTGAACCTTGTCTAATGGCTGATGAGGTAACACATACTTCTCGTTATACATATGAAGATCAAAGATCTGGAACATCTCAGAAGAGAGCTTGATCTCTACGAAAGAGAGTTTGTAATGGTCCGAGCTAGAGCCGAAATCTTTGAAGAAGAAAAGAATTCTCTAGAAAAGGAAAATTCAAAATTACTCAAGATATCTGAGGAAAAGGATGCCGAAATTGCATCTCTCAAAGCTCAGATATCTGAGACAGAAAAGTCACATAAAGAAGCATTGGCCAAACTCCAAAATAAATGTGAAGATCTTCTTTCTGAGAATGAAGAACTCAAAAAGAAAGAACTATCTTTTCAATCTTATGCCAAAGCTAGTGACATTCTTACTGAAGTACAATCTTATTTAAGAGATCCTTCAGAAAAGAGAGGACTTGGGCTGAACATACAAACAGATAGTTCTACCACTCTGAATAAGAGTGATGAAAGAAGAACATTTGTCAGTACTCAGCAAGGTGGTTCCCAAACAACCTATAGCATTGGTCAGAAAACTAAGGTTGTTGACAAAGGAAAGGCAGTTGCGACCAAACCTTTGTGGGAAAAACAAGTCCCAAGGAAAACTATTGGGAATGTTTCTGAAAAGAAACATAGCACTGAAAAGTGTAATCACCCACAGTGCTATGTCTCTCAAAAAAGGAAGAATTGCAGGAGCTGGAAAATTCTCCTATGTCACATTTTCTGGAAAGAAAATAGACTACCCAGAGACTAGCAAAGCTGCTCAGATGAGAACTCAGATAGCACCAGGTGCTCGGAATGGTATTGGTTATAACGCCGTCGGGAAACAACTTGCTTGTGAGTATAAACAAGAGCAAGAACGATGGTTAAAGGCTAGAATTGCTCACAACAATTATCAGAAGTGGAAGATGAGTCAAGCTACTGAAACTCTGAATGCCAGGGCTAAAAGAAATCTGGTTAGGAAAGCTATGTTTGCTGAGAAGCAGACTCAGAAACCTGACAGGTATCTGAAAGCACCAAATGGAGCACCAAGGAACACACCAAGGAACAATGATACTAATCATTTAACTAGAATTCCTCCTTATGTTCCTGTTAGACAAAAGAATGTTCCTAAGAAATTCATTCAAAAATAGATTCCTAGTGGACGATTCTTTAGTCCAGATGGTTCCATTGTTGGTATGAGAACCTAATCTCCTGTTTCCTGTTTTGTGCAGAACACTCTAAAGACTAATCCAAAGTGGAGACAATGCAAATCTGATTAACTACAGAAAATGCAATGATGGACCAATTATCAGGTTTGCTGGAGGAGATGAAAATCCAACCATAGGATTTGGCAATCTGAAGTTTGGAGCCCTTACAATCTCTGAAGTACTACATGTAAAGGAATTGAAATATAACCTCCTAAGCATGAGTCAATTAGTAGACAAAGGTTACACTGTCAAAATCAAGTCAAAACTATGCAAAGTGATTGACAATGAGTCAAAGCAGACAGTCTTGGTTGCTAGGCGAAAAGGAAATCTTTATGTTGCTGACTGGGCATCCACCACAACTGAAGAATGTCTCATGGTGAGTCAATCTGGCCACACTAAAGAAAATTGGCTATGGCATAAAAGAATGAGTCACTTGAATTCCAAAACTCTGAACAAGCTAGCCAAGAAAGAATTGGTGGTTGGTTTACCCAAAATGGCATATAGAAAAGATGGTATATGCTCAGCTTGCCAAATGGGAAAACAATCCAAAACATCTTTCAAGTCTAAAGCTAGACATTCCAGTGAAAGGCCACTACAAATGTTACATATGGATCTTTTTGAATCCTCTATAACTAGTTATGCACGAAAGAAGTATGGCCTGGTTGTTGTTGATGATTACTCAAGATTCACTTGGGTTGTTTTTCTCAAACACAAATTTGATGCAAGGGTTGAGATACCCAACTTGCTGAATAAGCTCGAAATCATGAAAAATGACAAGGTATTTGTAATCAGAACAGACCATGGTACTGAGTTTGTGAACCAGTACATAAAAGAGTTTTGTACCTGCAAAGGTATACAACATCAACTATCTTCCATAAGAACACCACAACAAAATGGTGTTGCTGAAAGGAAGAATAGGACCCTAAAAGAAGCGGCAAAAACAATGCTTGCTGACACTAAAATAAGTGAAATCTATTGGGTTGAAGCTGTAAACACAGCCTGCTACACTCAAAATAGATGTTTGATTAACAAACACCATGACAAAACTCCTTACAAGCTTTTCTTTGGTAGACCCCCTAGTATCAAACATCTAAGGGTTTTTGGTTGCAGATGTTTCGTTCTTGACAATGGAAAAGAGTACTTGAGAACATTTAAACCAAAGGCAGATGAAGGAGTATTTCTTGGTTATTCTCTGAATAGCAAAGCCTATAGAATCTACAACAAAAGAACGCAAAAGATTGAAGAATTTGTTCAGGTAGTTTTCTACGAAAGAAACAAGAAAATACCCTTGAATGATGATCTCTCAGATAGGTTCAAAGAACTGATGATTAAAGATTCTGAAGAAGAATCCTCAAAAGGAAACAATTCTATCATTCACTTAAAGGATGAATCTGACGATGAAAATCAACCATTTCCTAGTAACAACCAGATGACTCTAAGACATAATGAAGAATTTCCTATAAGAATTCCATAAATGGAACAGGTTACTGAGAACCTTCATCATGTAGAGGTTTCTGAAAAAGTGTCAGATATCCATGGCATTTCCCATGTGTCAGATATCTCATATACTGCACAAGTATCCTGTGACACCCTAACTGTAAGTACCAAACCTACTGGTCAGATTGTCACCCGCCTATAACATCCTTTCAAGAATAAATACAATCTTCCAGAATGTTATAGGGACGGTCAGGTCGTATAAAGGTAACAAGCAGTAATAAACTAAGTCTTTTATTTAATAAACTCAAGAATACACAAAAGGCAACATTGTTCAGCGAAAAAGCTGATTCTTAGGGACTTATGGGCAAACCACGACTTTAATTCACATGAATTTTACACATTCTTCAAGTACGCAAATCCCTTTATTCAAGCAAGCCAGTAAGCAAACAGCCAATATGTACACGTAACATTCCAGCCAATTATTCTGGAGAAGGAAACAAAAGAGGGTAAGTCTTTGGTGACTTAGTGAGGTTAATTATAATCATATGACAGAAAGAAGGAAAAGAGAACAAGAAGCAGATTCTTATCGGAAGGAAGCTGTCAAGAGAAAGTTGAAAAAAAAAAAGGTGTGCGGTTGACATGTATAATTTAACCATATTTGTTCAGGCGAGGAGTGACCTCGTACATGTAACGAATGCTTGATCGGTATGATAGGCAACAAGATGTAATGATGACAGTATAACAGGCAAAATGCATGTAATGTGTACATGTTGATTTGGAACGAGGGATATAGCCCATAACTATACCCGACTCCCAAAAGGTAGTTATATGCATCAATCTGGGCCCATTTGTCACAATACTGGTTTAATATAAACACAATAACTTGCAGGAATCAGGTAAGAGATAACAGGTTGACTGATTAGAGAATATTTGATACAAGAAGATGAAGGCACAGGTGAAAAATATTCGGACAGTGATTGGGAAAGATGAAATAGTGAGGGAGTGGAAACAAAAGAGAGGTAGTAGAGTGGTTTGGAACCCTCACCTGCTTCGCAAACACTTGTGCATTAAACGCAGATTGAGTTTCCCTAAAAACTTGTACCTATGCAACAATTAATTATTTTGATTAAATTATAGTAGAGTCGTCAAATAGCGACAAAAGTATTTAATTATCCAGGACATATTTTAAACTTGTCCAAACCTTTATGTATTGGTTTTAGAAAAGAATACTAGATTCTAGTAATAGGTTCCTAACTTACACAACATACCTTACTCAAGCTTATTTGTATCCTGTACTATGTCAAATTGAGTTTTCCAGTTCTGCCAGAATTTTATCAGTCTAGACCTCTAGTGTACTAACAAAAGCTGCTAATCAAATCAAAATATTCTTATCCAGTGACTTTCTGTAAACCAACGTTCGTCTATAACATGGAAAACATTATAGAGAACTTGTTATGAAGATCATAACCCATCTAAAATAAATTGTTTTGTCCGAAAAATACGATATCAGTTAAACAGAGTAACATCTTATTTTCATTCCTTAAAATAAAAACCCAGAACCAAATACCAGCATACAGAAATCAGTAAAACGTCAAGATTCATAACTTCAGGTCTAAACCCAGGCAGCACAACACTCCAGTAATATAACCCGAACCATATTAAGAATCCAACATCTCGATTTTTTTTTCCCGAATAGCTCATTTACATACTAGCAACAGTATAACCAGTATAACCAGAGAGTCATAAAAAGGGGGGAAAAAATTAACCCTTAAAATCAACATATAATCGAAATTAAAATCAAGAGATTACCTGATTACTATTCTGAAAAATCGTCGTCTACAGATTCTAGTGGCTTGGGCTTACATATTTAAACTGGGTTGGAGAATTGGGTGTGAAATTTTCAGTTCAATTGTGGCTCTATTTATAGGGCAATTGGGGGAAAGGATGTAGATGATGCGTGGTAACATTTGGGATTTGGCTTATCTCGGAAGCCTTGAGGTGGAGCGATTGACACAGTAGCTTGCTGTAGTCTAATGGTGAAGATTATCTTGTGTGAAGAGTGAAGAAGAACAGTCTCTGAAGTGGTCAAATTTGAGTGAAGTAAGAAAAGCAGAAGGAATGGTTAAAAGCTAGACACGTTTCTAGTCATATAATTGCACTTCCACCTATTTAAATTGCAAGAGAGACCCTTCATCTTATTACTTGATATATTTGAAGTAGTACTTAGGTTATGCTATTTATCCTTATACAAATTTTTTAATTATACTCTATATATATATATATATATATATATATATATATATATATATATATATATATATATATATAGATATATATATATACATATATATATATGTACATATATATATATATGTATATATATATATATATAATTATGATTTACTTGAAAATAAAAACCCACCCGCACGAGAATACGCAGTAGATTATTCGGATCCTTAGGTCAAGGGTCAACTTGAAGGGCATATTATATAAATATACATATTATATAAATATACATAACCTTTTTAAGGAGTAGGCTGATTCTGCCGTTCCCATGTGATTCGTCTCGGTGGGTTCTTCGATCATCTGAATGTGCCTTTGAGTCGGACCATGTGAAGGATGACGGATTTGGGCCGCTCGGAGGGAACCCTCCTCGGATCGCCCGTGCTAATCTTCTTTCTTCCATGCTGTGGTGTTTATCAATAACTTCAGCCTCGGGGGAGCGGGTTAGTTCACTGGTCCAGAGGGTTCCTATACTTGTTACTCCGGGCCTCCTCCCCTTCACCATTTTTAGTACTCCTCGGATCACCGGGCTAGCCTTCTTTCTCAGGGGCAGTAGTGTGCATCAATAATTTCTGCCCCGGGGAAGCGGGCTAGCCCGCTGGTTCCAGGAATTACCCACCTTTTGCTTCGAAGAGCTAATTATTTTGGTAGCTGGATCCTTGCATTATATTAATTTCGGAAATACTCCTCGGATCAGCGTGCTAGTCTTCTCTCTCCGGGGCTGTGGTGTGTACCGACAACCTGAGCCCCGGGGAAGTGGACTAGCTCGCTGTTCCCAGGGATGACGAAAGACTTGTTACCTTGGAGAGTCGAATCCTCGGGCTGCCTGCTCCTTCCACCATTTACCATTTTCTTGTGGTGCTGAAGAGTGCGAACCAGAAAGTGGTTATGGTGGAAGATGCGGATCGTCTGAGAATGCCATTGTATTGCCTCTCCGTATCAAAGATATCCGGCTCGGACCCAATTCGTCCTTTGTTCGGAAGTGAGGACGCACTATTCGGAGACCAATGGGTTTATGCTGTTCGTCTCTTCTGTCTGATTCTTTTGCTGCTGTGCACGGACCGTCTTATGTTGGTCCGGTCGCATTAGTCGCGTTTTGCCAGTAACCGGGACACTCGTGGGGGTTTTCCCAAGTTACTCGGAAGAAGTGACTGATGCCGCCGTATCATTTTAGGCTTAGTTTGGAGAGTGAACCCCATTCTTTGGCTGTTCTACCCGGAAGGATGCTGTTCCTGTTCCATTGGGAAGCTCAGACTTGGAATGGAGACGATTAGTCCATTTCGGACACTGAATATTCCACCAATAATTGTTTGTAAAGAATGATATGTACTTTTCCTTCTCCTTTAGGTGACTCAGATGGCTATGTCCGAATTTTGTAATTCGTAATTTGAGCAATAAAAATTACTATTCTGGATGTTGCAGTTTCTTTCTTCTATTTTTTCGTATCTCCTCGTCTGAACTAATTGCACTATTATTCTCTCAACAAATTGGTTTACTATTCTGGCCTCTGTCTCACAATTGACTCGGATCTTTGTTGAAATGTCCGGTGTATTCTGTTTACTATGATTGTGTTTGCAAATAAAAGTTGTATTGATTTGACGAAAGTTCAAGTACAACTAGTGGGCTTCGAGGCCAGGAAAAGAAAATGACAAAAACTTAGCAAATGACGTAGTATGCTTTAGAGAAGTAATTCTAGGCATAGAACTTTTGTATGTTCCTAGCATTCCATGTTCTCTTCAGGGCTCTTCCTTGATCATCTTCTAACTCAAAACTTCCATTGACCCTAGCACCAATGACCTTGTAGGGTCCTTCCCACTTGGGTTTGAGTTTACCAACAATGCTCAAGATGTTAGCTCTTCGGAGGACCAAGTCCCCGACTTGTATATCCTTGGGAAGAACATGCCTGTTGTTGGCCCGGGCAGACATAGCTTGATATCGGAGGATATTAGCTAGTGCCTTACTCCTTTTGCCTTCGAGGAGCTCAGGGTCGTAGATCCTTGCGATTTCATTTCCAGCAGGTTGGTATTGCCGGATCCTTTGGGTTTCCATTGCAATTTCAGAGGGGATGACTGCTTCTGAGCCATAAACTAGTGCGAAGGGTGTCTCCTGAGAAGAAGTGTGAGCTGTCGTTCGGTGTGCCCATAGGACCCCGTCGAGGACGTCTACCCAGCTATCTTGAGAAGTTCTCAGCCTCTTCTCCAGAATCATCACAATGGTTTTGTTGGTGGCTTCAACTTGGCCATTGTCTTCAAGGAATCCAATGGAAGTGAAGCGCTGTTCTATCTTGAATGATTGGAGCCACTCTTTCAACCTGACTCCCGAGAATTGTGCTCCATTGTCGGAGACTATGACTCTTGGAAGTCCAAAGCAGCAGATGATGTTTTTCCAAATGAATGTCCTTACTCGGCTCTCTGTGATGGTGGCCACTGCCTCAGCCTCAACCCATTTGGTGAAGTATTCAACTGCAACAATAAGGAACTTCTTTTGATGCGTGCCACGAGGGAAGGGCAAGCTATGATTGACGGGATCATAGGGTTGGTTGGGCGGTGTGGTACGTTGGCATTGTAAGGGCAAGCTAGCAGCGTCCTTGTCAATTGTAGGCCAGTAATACCCTTCTCTTATGACTTTTTGAGCCAATGTTCGTCCTCCTGATTGACTTCCACAACTTCCTGTGAGGAATTCTTCCAGAACCGTTTTTGCCTCGTGAGGTCCAAGGAATCTTAAGTGAGTACCAGTGATAGATCTCTTGTAGAGGTCCTCTCCTAGAATAAAGTACCTGTTGGCTCGGCCTAGGATCCTCCTTGTTTCTCTAGGGTCTGATGGTAGAGAACCATCTTTGAGATAGAAAAATATGTCAGTCATCCAATTCCATTCGGTGCCTAAGAGGAAGACTTGACCAGTAGGGTTTGCCAGGGAGAAATCTGTGAGAGTCATCAGGATGATGCTCCTTGTGTCCAGGGTTCATAAAGCAGAGGCGTATTTGGAGAGAGCGTCAGCCTTCTCATTCCATTCTCTGTTGAATCGTTCCAGCGTGAATTCCTTGAAGTGCCCAGCTTCTTTCCTTAGGAGTTCTAAGTACTTGATCATGTTGGGTCCTTTAGTGGCAAAAGATCCAGAAAACTGGGACTCGACGAGTTGAGAGTCTGTATATGCTTTGATTCTCTTCACTTGAAGAGATCTGGCCATTCTCAAGCCAGTGATGAGTGCTTCATACTCGGCCTTGAAGTTGAGGGTGATGGCATATTCCAGTTTCGCACCCTCAGGACTCTCCAGGAGAAGCCCTATTCCTCCAAGTTTTCCAGTAGAGGATCCGTCCACTTGCAGTGTCCAACATTCTTTGTCTTCAGGTTTTGTCTTCGTTGTGGGAGCAGGGACTTTCCCCTCTTCCTGCTCATTGAATGAAGAAATAGGTGTTGGGGAGCTAACTACTTCATCTAGGAGGAACATGTGTCTCACCCTTAGGGAATCTTCCATGCGTTCCTGGCACTTAGTCCAGAGTTGGACATCTCCTTCAAATATCCTTTGGTGCTCTTTCTCCTGGGTGAGTATTACATAGCTTATGTCTCCTTGTGTACTGTCAGTCTATTTGTTAACTTCCTCGGGGTATTCTACTAGGAAGTCAGCAAGGCTTTGAGCTTTCTTAGCTGACGGAGCCTGATACCCCATATTGTATTCACTTAACTCAATCATCCACTTGGACAGACATCCGGATTGATCCGGCTTCCCAAGGACATGCTTGAGTGGTTTATTGGTGAGGACCACAATCCGGTGAGACTTGAAGTAAGGCTTCAGACGTCGGGCGGTGTACACTAGCGCAAAGGCCAACTTTTCAATCTTGACATACCTAGCTTCGGCACTCACGAGGGCCTTGCTTAGGTAATAGACCGGCATGTGGTCATTCCCTTGAATCCGTACCAATACAGATCTCATGGCTTTGGCAGTAGCTGCCAGGTAGAGGTAGAGAGGTTCACCTTCTACTGGTTTGGACAAGAGCGGAGGCGAAAGGAGATAGTTTTTCAGATTTTCAAAAGCCTCTTCGCATTACTTTGTCCATTCAAACTTGTCTCCCTTTCTCAAGATTTTAAAGAAGGGTAGGTTCTTATCAGCGGACCTGGAGATGAAGCGGCTCAGAGCCATTATCCTTCCGAGGAGATTTTGTACTTCATTAAGTGTCTTTGGTTGTGGTAGATCCAAGATTGCCTTTATTTTCTCAGGGTTGGCGCTGATGCCTCTCTCCGTAACCATGTATCCGAGGAACTTTCCTCCCTTTACACCAAACGTGCATTTCTCGGGATTTAGCTTCATTCCATACTTCCTAAGGATGGAAAAGCATTTGTTCAGATGATCTACATGTTGTTCTTCAGTCTTGCTTTTTACAAGCATGTCGTCCACATAGACTTCCATAGTTTTGCCCAGCTCCTCCTTGAACATCTTGTTCACCAGCCGTTGGTAAGTAGCGCCCGCGTTATTGAGGCCAAAAGGCATGACTTTGAAACAGTAGACTCCTCCTACTGCAAAGAAGGCCGTCTTCTTGATGTCTTCCTAGGTCATTCTGATTTGATAGAAGCCTTGGTAGGCGTCTATGAAGCTTAGGAGCGCACATCCTGCGGTGGAGTCTACTAATTGATCAATGCGAGGCAAGGGGTAAGGATCCTTTGGGCAAAACTTGTTGAGCCTAGTGAAGTCATTGCACATTCTCCACTTCCCCGGAGCTTTCTCAACGAGGACCACATTACAGATCCAATCAGAATATCTGACTTCTTCGATGTGTCCTGCCTTCATTAACCTTTCCACTTCTCCTTCTATAATAGCATCCTCAGCGGGCCCGAAGTCCTTTCTCTTTTGTCGGATATGTTTAACCGCAGGATCCATGTTCAGACGGTGAACCGAGATCCTTGGGTCTATCCCCTTGAGGACATCAGTGCTCCAAGCGTAGACATCGCGGTTGTCCCGAAGGCAGGTGACTAGCTTCATTTCTACCTCATCACTCATCTCAGTCCCGATACGGGTTATCTTATCTGGGTCTCCCTCAACCAATTAGACTTCTTTTAAGGCTTCATGGAGTTTGATCCTCGCAGTTTTGGGGAATTTCTCCTTGAGTGTCCCAATCCCAATCTCCTCTTTTGCCGGAATAAGAGGCACTGCAGAAGGGCTCCTTGGTCCTTTGGTGACCGAGAGGACGGGTGCTGAGGCTCCTCTGGTTGACATGATGTAACATTTCCATGCTTCCCTAACGTTGCCCACTTCTTTCCCCACACCATTCGGAGTAGGGAACTTCACCTTGTTATGCAGGGGAGATGTAATTGCTTTGAACTGGTTAAGTCCTGGGTGTCCCAAGATTACATTGTAGTCGAACGAGCTGTCGACCACCACGAAGCAGATCATCTCTATCACTCTCGTCGGGAAGGTTCCCATAGAGACTTGTAAGGGTGTACTTCCAATGGGGCGAACTATAGAGCCCCCGAATCTCACCAAAGAGGTTTGTACTCGCCCATACTGAACGTTGCCCAAGTGCATCTGTTCCACAGTTCTCCTAGATATGACATTGGAGGAACTCCCTGTATCAACAAGTACCTTGTTCACTTTATAAGTGGCGATGACTAGGGAAATGACTAGAGGAACGTCAGGATCTTTAAGATCTCTTCCACCAGAGGTTGGTGGGGGTATCTCACTGTCATCAAAAGTGATGGCGTTTGTTCCTTTCAGAACCGGTGGAGCATAGGTTCTGTCATTGTTTCTCAGATGTTGCGCGGTTCTTTCCCTTGCATTTCGACTGTCCCCTCCAGTTGGGCCTCCTCCTATGGCGTTGATAACCCCGCTGTAGGGAAGGTTCTCCATTTCCACATCTTCGGGGTATCCGTGGTACCTTTGGGTGTGTTTTGGTGGAGTTTCGGTAGGGGGTGGCGGTAAGGATCTTGTTGGGGGTTCTGATCCACGCTCCTCCCTTGTTCGTTCATTCCTCTGATGTCTAGAGGGCTCTTCTTCATACAGTGGTTCTTTCAATTTTCCACTCCTTATCAACCTTCTATCTCTGTCTTCAACTAGATGCAGTCTTCTGTTGAGTGACCTTTTGTTTGTGGAACCTACAATATTCCTTTGATGCTTTATTCTTCTTACTGCTCCTTATAGGTTTTGGCCATTATATGTCTATGTTTTTTTTCAACAATAGAGGCTAAGATGTCGGATCTTGATCTATTGAGGCGAGTATACTCAGCATATCATCTTGGAGTTTTTTCTCTTCTAAATTCCTTCTTGTCTCTAGATTCCTTCTTCTGTTCGAACCTTCCGATCCTGGGAGGAGGTTCTTGTTTCATTGGTTCTTTCCCCTTTCTGGCCCCTGCTCTTATCGGGACATTTCTTCGGTACTCCTCACCGTATAAGACGCCTTCACAGATATCTTCCAGGTATTTCTCAATTGTGATTTCTTCATTAGAAAGCTTTTTTTGAAGATCGTCGTTATAAGTGTTAGTGTACAGGTGTCGTACCCGTTCTTTGATGCTGTGAGGTTCCACCTGGTGTACTTCAACATTGAAGCGGTCGAGGAAAGTTCTAAGGTCCTCGTGCTCTTTCTAGATTACCCCTGCCAAGTGTTCCACTGATCTCTTCCGCTTCTTTGCCTTCTCAAATCTTTTCAGGACGAGAGAGGCGATATCCGCGTAATACTTGATGGAGCCATTGGGCAGGAAGGTCCACCAATCCATTGCTTCTCCAAAGAGAGTGCTGGAAAAGTTAAGAGCTTTCATGTTGTCATTCAGGCCATTGGTTTCCAATTTGCTCTCATACCTAGTCAGGTGACCTAAGGGACAAGAATCCCCATATTAGTGCTCAAGATTTGGGATGCTCGAGTCAGGGCACTTTCTCTCCCTTCTTATTTCATCGCACAAAGGGTTGGGAGCTCTAAGAGTCACCTTCTCAAGTGATTTTACCATCTTTCTCAAGCTAACAGTTTGAGTTTCCACGGCCTTATGTTGGACATAGATTTGTTCAGCGGTTAGCCTCTCGCCTGTCCTTTGGTTGACTGTCATATCTGGAGGAAGATAATCGATGGGAACTATTGCGATACTTTCCGCCACGTGGTCCCTTACCCCTGGCTGGAGTGCCACTCTTCGACTGGTCCCTGCTTCGTCTGCTCGTGGTCTCACTGGGCTTTTCTCCCGATGCTCTTGAGAAGCAGCAGCTGTCCTATTGAGAAGGTTCCTTAGGTCTTCTGGTTGAGTTCGTTCCCATAACCTTTGTTGGATTGGGCGATGCTCATTCCTTGATTGTGTAGGTTCAGCTTGCCTTGGGTTTACCATAGGGGGAGTAGGTTGGGAAGGATGGAGGTTATTTGACCCAAAGCAACCTTGAATGGTGGTGAGTAAGAGGCCAAACTAGTTCTTGTTCATCCCAAATTCACTAGGGCAAATAATCTGCCCGTTTGGGAGTGAAGTTTCTCCCTGGAGGAGGACCATGTGTTCCTAACGGAGGAATTTGTCCTTCATCCCCGGGTACTTGGGCTCTCCCTGGTGGATCAGCGGTTCTTTCCTCCCCTGAAGAAAGACTAGCGGTGTGTCTATCACTTGGATAGTCCACAGTATTTCTTAAGTAGCTCTCGTCGCTCTTCCCCTCCTAGTGGGAGGTTTGCCTCTTTGCCTTGGGGCGGGCGTCTCGATCGCAGTAGCGTTGGTTCTTACGGACCTTCTTGTTCTTGCCATTACTGAAGAGAACGGAACTTTTTCGTAAAGAGTTCCCACAGACGGCGCCAAAATGTTGAGGGTATAAGTCCCCCAACCACTTAATGAATTTGTCTTGCTTTCCTTCACACTAAGTATCCCAAGTGCCTACCTCGTAAGAACTGCCGTACTGGTAAGAAGCGACACGTGAGGACCTGCACTGGTAGCTAGGGGGGGGGGGGGTTAGATCCTTATACCCGGTTTGCGTAATGTCAAATCGGGTGGAGACTTTACTTGCGAGAGAATGAGAATCTGCTTGGTATAAGAATCAGGATTCAGAAGTGATTATAGCTTACCGTTATCATGGGAATGTGTGCCATGTGTATAGATTTCTCCCCAATTGGGAGGGTTCCACCAGATCGTGCCAAGTGTCAGGCTCAAATTGAGCCAACAATGCCTCAATAGGCCCATGGCCCATTAATGACTCCATAACCCATTCCCTTTTGGGCTTTCGGGGGTAGATTAGTCGTTAATGTGAGAGTTTAGACACCATTTGCAGTCTGTCATGCATGAGATCCAAGGAGGTAGGTCCGGACCGTACTAGGTCGGACTGGGGGTTTCCAGTCCATATACTGTCCGAAGGAGGCGGTTCGGGACGTGTGATTCGGACCTCGAAGCTCACAAGTGTCAGTTCACTTGGTTGCTTATGAGGTTGTTGTGCCGAGTCCGGACGGGTATCCGGGTCGGACTGTAAGGTTACGGACCTTCGTTAGAGTCTGACCCACTTCCCTTGGGCCCTCCTGTTGCTTTCCACTCGGGTGGGTCGGATCTACAGAGGCTCCGGGTCGGACTATAAGGTCCCGAACTTGTGGACAACTTGGGACACCTTAGGATTCGTTCCAAATGCGTCTATGACGGATTGGACATATTTATGTATTAACAATTATTATTATTGTTGTTGTTGTTGTTGTTGTTGTTTTGCCGAACAAATGGTGGCGGGTCGACCATATCAGGTGGGATTACACAATTCGCAATATTATATAGTACAGTAAGTCTCCTGAGAAACGGTCTCTAGATAATTTATCTTGAGACGGACCTATATTTTAAAGAAAATCAACGATTAGTGTTTTTTTCAATTCAACTAGAGTGAAAATTTTGTGTTTTGACAGTTTTGAGCAGTTTTAGTAAAATTGACGTAGATTCTTCACCCAATATGTGAATTATAAAATTAAAAATTCCTACAAAACTAGACTCGTATATCTTCGCAATGGCATATCCCATGAGATCTATTTATGTCCGAGAGAAAACAGAATTTCATTTCAACTAGAGTGAAAATTGTGTGTTCAAACCAGAATATTAGGCCTAATTCCAAATAACAGGACATAATCCAATTCAGCTGAAAACAGAACAAAATTCTGAATGATGTCCTTGTCTGCTAGTGATTTAAAATCTTTGTAATGGCATAATCTTTAGATCTTACAAAACATAACTCAATTTCAGTGAATAAACAATAATAAGAACACAAAAAGAAAGTGAAAAGAACTCTTAATTAAATCTAAAAAAGCAGAAAATTGACATAAACAAAAGAAAAATGGCCTGCCTACAGGTCCATTACACCATTACGATGTGTTTAGTTGAAAGGAGCTTGTAGAAGTATTTGAGTACATAGAACTGAGTTACTGGGCAAAAGGAATGGAATTAAAACAACTCAAACATGACCCAAAAAATTGACAAATTAAATAACAAAGAAATGAAAAATGGAGATCCTAGAGGTCCATTTTCAGTTGTGCTATGTATGATTTGAAATGAGAGTCGAGATTCGTTTTATACATAAAAACAAAGATATTGAAGCAAGAAATGAATAAAATGATAACTGATATAAAAGAACAAAATATAGCATAAAATTAGAAAAAGGAGTGCCGAAAGGTCAATGTTAAGTAGTCAATGTTGCACTCTCTGTACTACTTATATTCATATTATTCATCACCATTATATTCATAATATTCATCACCATTATATGATAGAAAGGACAGAGTAGTTCAACAAGTCTCAATGAGAACAAACACATGAAGAGAATAGTAAAATCCATCACAAGGTGTGACAACAAACATCTAGACAGCAAACCAAAAGTGCTAGCTGGTGGTTAAGAAGCAACGATATCCAATGACGAATCTGCTAACTCTCCATGACACATCTGATCAAGGTTAGAAACCACATAAACGGATCAGAAACATATATATATATATATATATATATATATATACATATATATATATATATATATATATACATATATATATATATATATATATATGTATATATATATATGTATATGTATATGTGTATATATATATATATATGTATAAATGTGTATATACATATGTATATGTATATATGTGTATATATATGTATATGTATATATGTGTATATATGTATATGTATATGTACATATATATATGTATATACATGTATATATACATATATATATGTATATATACATATATATATGTATATATATGTATATCTATATATATATATATATATATATGTATATATATATATATATGGAAGACATGATATATATTACTTTTCTTGCCTCTTATAACTAAAAATGACATTTGCCTCTTCTTCTTCGTTTTGGTTTACCATAATCGTCCTCTTCACTATCATTTGAGTCCATGGTCTCTTTCTCACTCCAGTCCAAATCATCAAAATCACCCATGTCATCTCCATCAAGGAAATGGTCCAACTTCTCTCTTTCTTCGAGTTCAGCATGTTTCTCATCATCATCATATTCTTCTTCCTCATCAACTAGTGAATTACTCTCCTGCCTAAGTTTAAGAAATTCTTGCATATCAATTTCATCCGGCTCAGGATCTTCCCTCACAAGGTCAGCTACAACATCATCATCACAAACTTCAGTAACCCCCTCTGGTTCGAATTGTTGCATTGGAGTGTGTGAACTGGATCTCCTTACATCATCTTCTTTTGCAACATCCACAGGAAGGTCCCAAAAATGTCTATGTTGCACTCTCTGTACTACTTAGCAATTGTTACCCAATTTAGTATCATTAACGTAAAAGACGTGCTGAACATGGACATGTAACACAACAGGATCCTGCTCGTACCATCGGGACCTCGTGTCAATGCTAATGAAGTGTTTATCATCATATAAGGTTTTTCGACTACCAATACGTTTCGCTGTATCAAACAACTCACATCGAAACAATTCTACATTACGACTACCAAGGTACACCAACTCAACGACACTAATTAAAAATCCAAAAAAAACCCATCTTTTCGTTTTTATGCTCACCTTCAACCACCAACCCACTATTTTGTGTTCTACGATGCGCCTCATGATCCTTTGTATGGAAACGTACTTCATTCAACATGCAACAATTATAGTAGTTTGTCAAATCAAATGGTCCATTAGCAAGGGCCCACAATCCCTCTGTAGCTTCAACATCTCCATTATGACGTAAAACATTAATCTACGATAGAAAATTATTATCTTAGCATCTGATATAGTTCTGGATATTATGACCAATGTAATACAATTAAATCCATCTTACATGATTTTTAAACCATCTTGGGAACTGATTCATTTCTACATTACCAAGTTCGGAAATGTTGGCTTCTTGTATTGTAATACCTCGAATTTCAGCCATGTATAACATACAAATGAAGAGCAGTACATCACATGCATATATGTAAAACTTAAAACAAATAAATAATGTATAACTCACATAATGCAAGCTCGAAATAATCTTACTTTAGATATTCGTCTACTTCTTCACAATTCCTTAGAATGAAGATATACGCCTTTTTCAAGTATTCATCCCCCAATACAAGTCCTGGACTGAGTGAATTACGTTTAACGTGTCCAAATGGACGTAGTCTCATTGAGAAAACTGAGAGGTCATCCATTTCATCTGAGACACCATCAGGATTCATGCTTCGTTGATTAAATCTAGTCGAATCTCACTAAGATACATCGATATAAATGTCTAAAGCTCCTTTACAATGTAGCCTTTTGCAATTGAAGCTTCTGGATGAGCTCTATTACGTACAAAATGTTTTAGAGAGACCATCATCCTTCAAAAAACAAACAAAGAACTATATAAGTCTATATACAACACAACAACTTAATAAATAATTTTTGCTACAATATATTCTATTTACCCTCAATTGGGTACATCCAGCGTGGATGTACAGGTCACCAATTCTAGCTTTGTCGAGGCAAGTGAACAGCTAAGTGTACCATGACTGTAAAGAAAGATGGAAGAAATATCTTCTCTAGTTTGTACAAGATTAAAGGTATATTCTTTTCTAGTTTATCTATATCCTCTGTTCTTAGAGTCTTTGAGCACAGTTCCTTGAAAAAATTACCCAATTCATATAAAGCATCAACAACTTCCTTGTTCAAAAATCCACGTACACCTGCTGGGATGAGCCGTTGAAGTAAAACATGGCAATCATGTGATTTCAAACCACATATATTTTTATCCTTTATACATCTTGAAATTTTTGCAGCATAACCATCAGAAAATTTCACAGATTTTAGGAATTCACAAAACCCACTCTTTTCTGTGGGAGATAGATTATAACATGCTACTGGCTTCACAGGCTTGTTGTCACTTGCACGTACTCTCATGTGAAGCTCATGTGTGATCCCCATATCACGTAAATCTTCGCGTGCCTTTTCCGTATCTTTTGTTTTGCCTTTGATGTCGAACATGGTTCCTATTATGTTATCACATATGTTTTTCTCGATATGCATAGGGTCGATATTATGCCTGACAAACAAATATTCCCAATAAGGTAATTCGAAAAAAAATACTCACTTTCACCCAATTAGCTTCTTCGGGAGTTCTTTTTCTCTTTTTCTTTGATGGGTGCTTTTCTAGTCCATCGAACAAATGAGCCAAGCTTTTCTGCCAAAGAAACACATCCCTACCAGATAAATACTTCGGTTCTGATCGATGCTCCACCTTACCATTAAAAGACTTCTTGTCTTTGCGCCACGAATGATTCTTACCTAGAAAACACGAATGCCCCAAGAATGTCGTTTTAGATCTTATTTGTACGGACCGAGTTTCATCAAAGCAACAAGGGCAAGCCATTTTACCCATTGTAACCCATCCTGAAATTGAGCCACACGCGGGAAAATCGCTAATAGTCCATAATAGCGATTCATGCAATTAGAATCTTTCTTGAGCATATGCATCATAAGTCTCGACGCTTGTATGCCAAAATTCTTTTCACTCATCTATCAAAGGGCTAAGGTAGACATCAATATCCTTTCCCGGACTTTTTAGACCTGGAATTAGTAGTGACATGATCTGAAACTTCTTTCATGAACTGATAATGGTAAATTGTAAGGTATGAGTATAACCCGGCCACATGATATAAGAATTTCCCATATCTGACCAGGGAGTGAAGCCGTCAGTTGCTAATCCAAACATCCCATTGCGAGGATCTTGAGCTATGTTAGGGTTTGTTTATCGAAGTACTTCCATGCAGGTGAGTCAGTAGGATGTCTCATAACGCCTTCCTCTTCCACTCGTTTATCTTTCTGACACCTCATATCAGAGGCTACTTCACTAGACATAAACAATCTTTGCAATTGTGGCTTCAGTGGAAAATGCCTCAATATTTTATGAGGAATCGTATTGCCCTTACCATCATCAAATTCCCACCTCGATTCTCCGCATATGGGACAATTTTCAATTGATTCATTCTCCTTGTAGAATAAAGCACAATCATTTTTGCAGACATCAATTTCATTATATCCCGTCCCAATCTCATCTAAAAACTTCTTAGCTGCATAATATGAAGTTGGAAGTGTATGACCTTCTGGTAAGACATCTTTCAATAACATGAGTAACATCTCAAAACTTTTATTGCTCCACTTATTCATCACTTTAATGTGCAACAATTCAGTAACCACACTTAGCAAAGATTTACCACAACCTGGATAAAGTTCACAGGTTGAGTTCTCCCGCAGCTTCCTAAAACTTTCTGTTTCACCTTTTTCTTGGTGCATTGCTGCCATGTCAGTCAACAAGACATCTAAACCACCGTTTAGTTCAGGCACTATGTTCGAATCAACTCCTACTTCATCATCACTATAAAAATTCTTTTTCTCATTTCCCTCTCCATGAAATATCCAGTCCTCATAACTGTAACTATACGAGAAACGAAATTCATGTAAATCTTTCCAAACTTGGTGAAATGATTTACGTCTTTTGTTGTTGCATAAACCACACGGACATTGAAACAAGTTATCTTGTGATGCTGAATTTTCCATGGCAAAGAGAAGAAATGACTTGACTCCCTTTTCAAATAATTCGGATAGCTTATTAGCTTCTCTAGTCCAACTCTTATCCATGACCCAGAACCTACAAGATAGCAACAACAAGAAGTTTTGGAAAGTAATGTACTGAACCCAACTGTGTAATTGGACAGACCTTTCATGAAGAATAAAAAAAGAACTGGATCAACAAATTAAGCAACAACACAATAGCATCCAAAGAAGAGAGACCGCATGACTTAGGCATGAAATTGGGCGCACAACACAATTACTTCACATAAAACTCATCTATACACAACAATAAAACTCAAAACCCACCAGCCCTTGAACAAAAGAAACAAAAGAAAATTGATGAATAGTGCTTGATCAGACTTACCTCGTCAATTATCTATTTCTTTGGGTGAAATTGCTAGCAATCAGAATAGACGGAAGTAGGGGATGCGTTAGGTTGTAACGAAGAAGGGAAAAGGGCGCAAGGTATTCGCGCGGAATATGATTGATTCCTAACCTCTGTTGTTTCTGGTATCGACCAAATTAATCTGTTTAACATTGTTTTTCGGTTTTAACATTTAATATAAGGCGCTGTGATGAAATATCAACGAAGTAAGCTGTAGCCGATTGGTAGCAGGGCTGTTGCACAATTGGTGCAACCTGGGTTCAAAGCTTTTCAACCCCTTCTTCATTTTCACTAACTTATTTGATTTTCCTAGTTTTACTTCTCTCCCAACTCTATTTCATATAAGCTATAATGTTTTATTTTCCTAATTTTTATTCTTTATTCATTTCCAATAATATTTTTAACATGCATATAATAAAGATTTATGTTAATTTCATATAAGAGAGATTTATGTTAATATCATATAAGAGAGATATATGTTTTGTCATTGTCAAAAAAATTTCAAATATTATTTTATTGTTATTTAATTTAATCTCGGTGTAGTAATTAAGAATCTTGGTAGTTTTTTTTTCCTTTATTAAATGTTGGAAACAAATGAGGAATTTACTTTCTCACAAAAAGTATCCATCTGTGATGAAATTTAAATGTTCTCACAAAAAAACATAGTATCCGTAACAAGAGCACTTTTCGTCACAAATGATGTGATATTTAGTGACAAGTGCAAAATTCATCACTGAATTAGGTTTATAGTGACAACATTATATCTTCTCACTTGTTTTTTATCACGGTAGATAGCATTTTTTGTAGTGCCTTCTCTGTCCCCATGCTTACCCTTGAGCGAGAATAAGTGTAGAGTGGACCGGTGTGTGCTGCAATGTAGTTCCTGTGTCAACCTGTGTAGGAGAATATGATGTGGTGACAGCTTGCAACTCACGTTTCTCACGCCAAACCTGAATAGTACATGTATGGCTATAATGATCGACTATCATACGAGTAGCCTTGATGAAAGGGCGCCCAAGAAGCAGCATATCCTTGTCCATCTCTTTGATCTTCACCTGCGGTGACTCGACAACTACGAAGTCAGTCATAAACACATCTCCACCAATGGTTACGGGAACATCCTCAACAACTCCCATGAATTTGCTTCAAGTACCATTAGCCATGGTCACAAAGCATCTTCTCGGTTCTAGACCCTTCAGGTTGAGTTCCTCATAAGTCTCGAATGTCATCAAGTTAACTGCAGCTCCAGTATCAATAATACATGTAACCTCAGAAGAACTGCCTATCCCGACAACCAAATCGAAACTGTGTGCATCACTAATGCTCTTCTCTTCCATTTGAATCAACTGAGTTGGTCTTGCATTCGCCTTCTCTCCTGGAATCGCAGGACCAGATGTTATCACCTTTCTTGCTTCCTGTACCTGTGTTGCCTCAACCTGGGAAACCACCTTATCGTGGTTACAAGTGCAAGTCGTAATAACAGTCTTCACTACTCCTGGCTTGTCAAAATCTACCTCCACAGCAAGTACCCTGTTATTCTCTACAGTCGTAGGGAATTTACCCTTCTCTCTTTGTTGGAAGGCGCCGACCAGATCACCAAGAGTCTTCTCTAACCTCTTTTGCGATTGCTCAAAGCTATCAAACCTCTGGTCATTCTTGGTTTGACTCCACTGTGCTTCTGCCTAGACCTCTCTGATCTCTCCATGTGAGTTCTAATCTCCTGATCAGCGTTTCGCGGTGCACTAGTAGGCGGAATCGGAAACTGCTGTGCTAGATCCTGCTGAAACGGAGCCTGTCGAAATGGAGCCTGCTGTACCGGAACCTGTTGTGGCGCATTCTCATAGAAGTTACCTCTATAGGATAAATTGGAAGGATCGGGGTTGAAGGGTTGCACCTTAGTAGCACCTGCATTCATTCCCGGATTTGGTTGCCAACCACCACACTGTCTATTCTGCACCCAGCAAATAATCTCCGGAGTTGGGTTCTCCCCCATAGTCTCAAGAAGTCTACACATACTAGCACCATGCCCAAATTACCACACAGATTACACCTCTCATTCAGTGGAATCACTGGTGCAGGGATAGTGCCAAGCATCCTCATCTCCTTAATTTGTTCATCCAATTCAGTAGTACTAGGCCCTGGTGTTTGCTCCACTGCTCTTACCTCAGCTCTCCTTCGTCTACCTCTAGTTCCCTTAAGCTGGGAGATGGCAGCAAGCTTCTCAAATGCCTCATTCAATGCAGCCGGAGATGTTGTGACGATAGAGCCATCCACGGTCATATCCACCATATTCTATGCTTCCCAGTCGAGTGCCTCATAGAACTTGCAGCATAAATCCATCTCACTAAACCTATGGTGAGGGAATTGAGAGAGCAAGTTCAGGAACTGCTCCCTGGCCTCATAAAAACTCTCATCACTCATCTGCATGAACTTCTCAATTTGCACTCGAAGCTGCCTAGTCTTCTCCGCTGGATAGAAATTGTTCATAAAGGCCCTGTATAGATCATCCCAAGTAGCCAGAGAACCTTCAGGTTGATTCAATAGCCAGCTCTTTGTTTTATCCTGCATACACATAGGAAAAACCTTTTTCCTTATTTCCTCACTGAAACCGTATCGTGCCTCGATGAAGCGGAATCCTAGCAATCAGCCCCTCAAACTCCTTGAGAAACCGGATAAAATCCTCATTAGCCATCCCATAATACTTAGGCATGTCATGGAAGTGATGAGACATGGTCTCCATGTTCCTAGCATTTTTAGAGAGCACAATAGCTGATCCCCCAGCCTTAATTTCACCAGGCTGCATATAGGTCCCATAAGTGATCACAGGGGCCTCAACAGCACCGTTGACTCTGGGAGTATTCTCGTTGTTGTCACCCATTTGAATAGCTGCTAAGTTCTGTCTTCGAAGCTGATGGTAGTGTCTATCGATCTCAGGTACTAGAGGTTCCAAATGTGTTCCTTGCGATCTTGTACCGGGCACAAACCTGCAAAAAGTTCCTCTACAAAATCAAAACCTCAAAAAATCTTAGTTTCTGTTAGTGCAGAAATCTCACACTCACACGCTACAGTAGGAATTAATTCCCCGGCAGCGGCGCCAAATTTGATGTGCTCAAATTACTACTTGGAAAACAAGTAGAAAGTAGTTGTAAATAGACAATGCTAACCACATAATCGTTCGCCAAGGAATTAATCAAGCTACGTAGCAGTCAGAGTAAATAGATACTTGCCAGTAACAATTTGATTAAAGGTTTTGTATACTTCTAACTAGATTGACTAAAGCTAAGATTTCGATTAACAATGAGAGAAAGATGAATACAGTAGTAAGATCCAATTATTCTAATTCGAACTAGGGATAACACTCATATTTGTCACACGGTTGTTGTACAGTAAATCAATCAATTCGATTCAACCAATTGTTCTTAGAATATATAATACGGGAGAAATCGTGAGTCGTCAATTCACGATCCTTAAACATGAACAATTTAGAGAATTTAATACGGACTTATCGAATTGAAGGTTTTTACGAAGATTTTATACGAGACTAACCTATATGAGTGATTTGATAAACCCTAGAACGAATATGCATAATCTTCACATACTACTGTATTCAAAGGTGTTTAGCTACTCATAATTGATAATTGCATACAAAGATTCATGGTAATAATCATACAAAACATTGATGAGAAACTCGGATGCAATAACATACAATTTAGTCGATAATAGAACGAATTGTAAAGAAGAAAGCAATAGAGAAATCAATACCAATAATCCTGATGTGTAAAATCAATGAGTAACCAAGATCCAAAGATGTCCCTCTATCAATGTCTCAATCTAGGAGCTTTTATCAAGAACTAGGTTAAAAAAGTATCAGAAAGAGAACCCAATTCTAACATTATAAGGAAAACAAAATAATTCCGCATACGCCTCTACATGATGACGTTTAATTGGTCCGCCGCAGCGTGCCTTCTTTTATCGAGATATATAAATAATTTGCGCTTTCATGAGAGGAATAACAACTGGGCATGAGCCTATCTTCTCCAGAATTATATGGCTTCGCAGAATCACGCCGCGGCGAGCCAAGAGACTGGGCCGTGGCGAACTAGTCAGATTTGGTGTTTCTTTCTGCTTCTTCTATATGATGAGGCGGCCTTCAAGAATACTTCGGATTGTGATCTCTTCACTTGATTCACATCTACCAAAGTCCTCATTACTCCAAACGTACCTAAAGGACAAAAACCTGCAAAACACAAATAAGAAACCAAGCATAAAAACGCACTAAAATAATATAAAACTAAGGTCAAAGGCTAACAAAAGACGGTTAAAAAGGACCAAATGAGACGTTAGAATATTGTCTCATCAATTTGACACATCAAGTTTTTGGCGCCACTGCCAGGGACTTAACTCCTTTGTTTAGTTTACGAATTTTAATTTACAGATGTATATATTAGTTAGTCTGTCTTTTCTTTTTTAGTTTAGTTTGTTTTGCGGAACTACTTGGGTTTCTTCGTGTGTGCAGGAAAGTGTGGATTACTCAAATAGAGATCGGTTCTGTAGATTTCACCATATTTATGGAGAAACGCTTGATAGAACATGGTATAGATTTAAGGTGATGCAAAAGACATATCATGACCATGGATTAACACTGGGAGAGCTCTTGTGGTGTTTCTACAACGGTATAAATGCTTGTTGTCAAAAAATGGTGAAAAGAGCCGCTGGTGGGTCAATGCTAGATTCGACCCCTACACAACATGAGGGTGCGATTGAGGAATTCGCTGCATTGATCATAGAATACAGGGAATTTTATGGAGAAGAATATGTAAACGGGGATGACAAAGAGAAGGAGAAATCTGACTCTGTAATTGAACCAGATACGGACACCACTACCAACGCTACCACTATAACCGTAGAAGAAATTCCTATCTCAGTTGAAGGAGTTTGCGAGAGTTTAGACAATCCGCCAGTCGTGGAGGAGGAGAAATCCACCGAAGCAACTGACGAGGAAACTGAACCACCCGTTTCAACTATTTGGAGATGGAGCAGACACCTAATACCACCTAGATGACACCATCGGATTCGCTTTCCATTCCCCTACCTTACAGTAATTCACACATTAGCCCCAGCTCACACACGAGACTGGCCAACGAGTTTCGACCCTATTTATCGCATTTATTTTCCCATTGATTTTCCTTGTTTTATTTTAGTTGTTGATTTATCTAATGTTAGTTTGCAGAGAGTCATAGGAAACAGGAGGAGAGGAGCTAAACATGGGCACCAAATCATCGATCTTGGCGGGAAGGGTGCAAGGGATTCGTCCCCGTTTGATAATGGATAGTAGCAACCACGCATTTCAGGGAAGTACACTTTTAGCTTTCTTTCTTTCTAGACTATTCGCTGGGGACCATCTCTAGTCTAGGTTTGGGGAGGGAGGTAGCTTTCGTGTACTTATCCTTATATGTGTGTTTGTGTGTGTGTTTTTCTTTTCCTGCGTTAGTCTATGTGTGTGTGATTTTCTGTTGAGTCTAAGTCTGTCTATTACATGTACTAAACCTGTTTAATGCTTGAGTTTCGATTGATCTCTAATTACTAGCAGTTGGCATGTATAAATTCGTTAAGTTCGTTCCTCCTGTAAATAGAAAGTTTGTTTTAATTCTATAGTCCAAAAGCCTGTGAGTAAACTTAGCCGATGAAAAAATATTGTACCGGCGCCTGTGTGATTTAATTCGGGAAGTGCAAACTCCCTTGTTTGCGCCTCGTCATTCTCATGTGTACTCTGTGTAAGCTAAGAATGACAAACGTCATGTTTCCCATTCTTATTTGCTTATGCCAAACCCGCTCCAAGAACAGGTTTGGGGAGGAGGTTTATGCGTATTGTATGTGTTGATAAAGACTATGATGTTCAGGTTTTTCGTTCTCTCAAAAAATAAAATAAGTCTCGGAGTGGATCTATGGTACAAGTTACCACCGTTAGTCGTGTTGGGCACGTTTCAGATACTACCTATATACCGGCGTGGCCCTTAAAAGCTATATGACCGTGAGGCCAAACTCAAGCCCAAGACAATGGTAACCGTTGCATTGCACGCGTCCCAATGTGATTGGTCGATGGCGTCTGTAAATACCTTGGCATTGTACGGCTATTTTGTATCATTTATGTCTTTTAGTAAGGGTGATTCGGATCCCCAAGTTCAGATTCTAACTGGGGACGATGAGATCGAACCACTCGAACTTGGTGGAATTCTTAAGCTGATTCGGAGGGTCGATTCCTGGACCCATCCGTCTCTTCCACCATTTACCATTTTTTGTGAGTGTTTTTCGGATAACTCGAAAACGGTTATGGTTGAAGAGGTAGATGGTTCAAGGAGCTTCTTGGCATGCGCTTCATTCGGACTCATTCATTTGAGAGCGTCGGAGATATCATGCTTCGGTTCGGAGGATCAATTCCTTGATCCGTCCGCCTCTGCAACACTTCAAAATTTTCTATGAGTTGTTTTCGCCTAACTCGAAAATGGTGGTGGCTGCAGAGGTAGATGGTCCGAGGATTCTTTGGTTGAAAATTCCATTCGGACATCTTTCCTTTGGACGTCGTAGCTCGGCTCGGTTGTTTCCAAATCTTTTTTTTTTTTTATGATAAGAGGCTCTTGCTTCGGATCTCCGAATCCGAGTCTGCGGTTCTTAAACTTCATGCAAGTTGTAAGACAAATCTTAAGAGTTCGATCATTTGTGTTTTGTGTAAGGAAAGGCTACGGTCTGGAGAGGTGAGTCCGAAGAGAGGAACCGACTCTAAAAAATATAACAGAAAAGGATAAAAGTTGTATTGATTAGATGTAAATGCAATTACAACTGGTGGGCTTCAGGGCCAAAATGAAAAAACAAGCAAAAGTATGTTACTGACGTAGTTCTTAAGCATAAAACTTCTGAAGGTTCTTGGCATTCCAAGTTCTCTTCAAGACCCTTCCCTGATCATCCTCTAACTCATAGCTTCCATTGACCCTTGCTCCGATGATCTTGTAAGGTCTTTCCCATTTAGGGTAATGTTTTCCAACCTTACTGAGAATGTCTGCCCTTTAAGAAGGAAATTGCCAACCTGTAGATCTTTAGCATAGACATAACTGTTGTTGGCTTGGGCAGCTGTCACTTGGTAGCGATGGATGTTAGCTAGTGCAGTGTTCCTTTTGTTCTCGAGCAACTCCAAGTCATAGATTCTTGCCACTTCATTCTAAATGGGTTGGTACTGTTGAATCCTTTGAGTCTCAACTGCAATCTCTGAAGGGATGACTGCTTCAGTGTCATAGACTAGCGCAAAGGGTGTCTCCTAGGTAGTAGTTTTAGCAGTAGTACGGTTAGCCCAAATTACCCCATCCAAGTCATTTGCCCAACTTCCTTGAGTATTCCTTAGCCTCTTTTCTAGGATCTTAACAATTGTCTTGTTCATTGACTCAACTTGACCATTAGCTTGAGGGTGGCCAACTGATGTGAATCTTCCTCTATCTTGAAGGATTCGCACCATTCCTTAAGATTAGCTCCGGAGAACTGAGCCCCATTCTCCAAGACAAGGACCCTGGGTAATCCAAAGTGACAAATGATGTTTTTCCAATTGAAAGTTCTCACTCGGTTCTCAGTGATGGTAGATACGGCTTCTGCCTCACAGCAACAATGAGGAACTTCTTTTGGTGAGTACCGCGGGGAAAGGACCGACTATGTCTATCCCCCACTGATCAAATGGGTAGGCTATGATTGACGGAATCATAGGGTTTCTAGGGCGGTGAGGAACGTTGGCATAGTACTGACAGTCATCACATGCTTGAGCAAAGTTTGAAGCATCCTTATCAATTGTTGGCCAGTAGTAACCTTGCCTTATGACATTCTGAGCCAAAGCTCGGCCTCTTGAGTGACTCGCACAACTTCCACTATGGATCTCTTCCAAAACAGTCCTAGCTTCTTGGGGTCCAAGTCACCTCAAGTGAGTGCCACTAAAAGACTTCTTGTGAAGATCTTCCCCAAGGATAAAATATCTAGTAGCTCTGCAAAAAACTCTCCTCGCTTCCTTTGGGTATGACGGCAAAGACCCGTCCGTGAGGTAATCGAAGATGTCTGTCATCCAAGTCTGTTCAGTGCTTAAGAGTAAGATATGCAGGCCCAGACTCATGAGCGAAGAAGTCTTAAGAGTCAATAGGATAATGCTTCTAGTGTCCAACGCTTCTGAAGCTGAGGCATACTTTGAGAGTGAGTCAACTTTCTCATTCCATTCCCTATCAAACCTTTCTAGTGTGAATTCTTCAAAGTTCTCTACCTCATTTTCGAGCAATTCCAAGTACTTGATCATGTTAGCGCCCTTAGCGGCGAAGTACCCTGAGAACGAAGATTCAACTAGTTGTGAGTCAGTGTAAGCTTTGACCCTTCTCACTTGGAGGGATTTTTCCATCTTGATTCCAACGAGGAGTGCCTCGTACTCTGATGCATTGTTGGTCACCTTGATGTCAAGCGTGATGGCATACTCCAACTCGGCACCTTCAGGGCTCTTAAGGTGTATTCCATTGCCTCCAAGTCTACTGGTTGAAGATCGATCTACCTGTAGTGTCCAAGTGCCTTTCCCTTGTTCTTTTGATGCTATAGAAGTATCGATGTTCTTATCTTCCGGGATCTCCCCTTGCTTCTTGATGGAAGATGCAAGCACAGGAGTGTTTGGAATTTCGTCCAAAAGGAACATGTGTCTCGCTCTGAGAGAATCATCCATAAGTTCAGGTGGAAATCCCCTGAATTGAGTGTCACCATAGATTTCTTGTTCTGCTTCTCTCTCAGTGACTCCCGCTTGCTCAGAGAGTTTCACTTCTTGTGTTATCATCAAGCACTCAGCTTCTTTTGCTTGATCATTGACCTTTTTCTCATCCTTCTCAGGGTAATCGACTAAGAAGTCGGCTATGATCTGTGCTTTCTTTGCTGATGGAGCTTGATATCCGATATCATACTCCCTCAATTCGATCGTCCATTTGGACAGACGACTAGATTGATCTGGCTTTCCAAGGACTTGTTTCAACGGTTCGCTGGTGAGAACCACAATCCTGTGTGACTTGAAGTAGGCCTTCAACCTCCGAGCAGTGTACACCAAAGCATATGCCAATTTCTCAATCTGAGCATACCTAGTCTCTACTCCAGCTAGAGCCTTGCTTAGGTAGTAGACATATTTGTGATCGTTGGCTTGGATCCGAACCAGCACGGAACTCATAGCCTCATTGTTGAATGCTAGGTACAAGTAGAGGGGTTCTCCTTCTACAGGTTTGGCTAAGAGTGGTGTTGAGAGCAGATATTTCTTTAAACTGTCAAAGGCTTCTTCACACACTTTGGTCCACTCAAACTATCCGCTTTCCTCAATATCTTGAAGAAGGGTAGGTTCTTTTTTGCTGATCTGGAGATGAAGAGGCTTAAGGACATAACTCGCCCTATGAGCTGTTAGACCTCATTGATGGTTTTTGGTTGTGGCAAGTCTATAATAACCTTGATCTTTTCCGGGTTGGCACTGATGCCTCTCTCTGTGACCATGTAACCGAGAAACTTACCCCCTTTCATTCCAAAGGTACATTTCTCAGGGTTCAGTTTCATCCCGTACTTCCTCAAGATAGAGAAGCAATTGTTAAGGTGCTCGATGTGTTGCTCCTCTATCTTACTCTTAACCAACATGTCGTCAACATATACTTCCATTGTTTTGCTAATCTCTTCTTTGAACATTTTATTTACCAGACGTTGGTAAGTTGCTCCATCATTTTTCAATCCAAATGGCATAATCTTGAAGCAATAAACGCCTCCAGCCGCAAAGAAGGCTATCTTCTCAATGTCTTCTTGAGCCATTCTGATTTGATAAAACCCTTGATAAGCATCCATGAAGCTTAGAAGAGCACATCCGGCTGTGGAGTCCACTAGTCTTGATAGACACTGTCTCAGTGCCTTCAGAGACTTTAGAAATAATCGTGGAGTAGTTGTAAAACTCCAGGACATCCAGTGAAGAAACTCCACTCGGAAGAGCAGATAGAAAGCCCTTGATTTGTGCCCTTTCAAGCATATCAAGTACCAACTTTCTGTCAGCCTAGTTTTCTATTGCAGCTACAAGGTATTCCTCAATCATGGAAGCACCCCAAATCATCCTGTGATTTGAAGTCCAATGATCAGGATTGAACTCTCCAGTCAACCGTTTGTTTGTTATAACCAACACTGGTGCTTGCTTTTCAGCAGTACCAGAGGTAGTAGCTTGGTATTTCTGAGTAGAAGCACGTTTGGGAGCCATCTCTTTAAATAGTAGTAGTTTTTGAAACATGGAAAGAGATTAGGGTAAAGGATTAGTAATTCTTTGCAGAAAAACTAAGAAAGAATCAGTAGTTGCAGAGAAAATTTACAGGGAGTTTTGAGAGTATTTTGCAGTTTTTTGGCAAAGGCGAATGTAGGATTAGGCGAAAGTAATTTCTTTTGAAAAATCCTATATACATAGCATTTTACTCTCAACAGACATATACATACAAATTGAATTTGTACATATTTATATGTGCAAATGCATATAGGCGTGGGTAAATTTCGTTTTGCATTAATTGCTTAGTGGGCCACGTCTGTGTTTTTACGGTCCACTAATTTTCTGAGAATTGATCTCGTCTGTTAAGATCAAACGCCCATTTCATCAAGGGTCACGATTGCTTCTTCAGCAATGATCACAATCAGTAATTGTAATTGTGCCCAATTAATGAAATTTGGCGTAAGGCTTTCTGAATCACATATCTTCTCTGTGACTAGGGGACAGTCTTTGAACTTATGTAGTCAGTTCAGAGACTGTGTGTAACTTAACATAAAAATGGAAAGATACAAAACACCAGAGATGTAGTTGGCTAAATATAATTGTACCACATTTCTCTTTTGTGTTCCCCCTCACTAAGTGATCTAGATATCTGAGTACTTGTCTCAGAAAATCATCAAATAGCCATTTTACCCTTTAACCTTTGATATCTAAGTACCCGTCTCAGATATCTTTTTGTTATGTGTTTCACCTTTTGTTTTTGATATTCTAGATTCCTGTTCCAGATATCTTACCTCTTCTTTTTCCTTAATCAATCATACTGAGTTCCTTTCTTAACAAAAAGATATCTGAGTAGAAGCACGTTTGGGAGCCATCTCTTTAAATAGTAGTAGTTTTTGAAACATGGAAAGAGATTAGGGTAAAGGATTAGTAATTCTTTGCAGAAAAACTAAGAAAGAATCAGTAGTTGCAGAGAAAATTTGCAGGGAGTTTTGAGAGTATTTTGCAGTTTTTTGGCAAAGGCGAATGTAGGATTAGGTGAAAGTAATTTCTTTTGAAAAATCCTATATACATAGCATTTTACTCTCAACAGACATATACATACAAATTGAATTTGTACATATTTATATGTGCAACTGCATATAGGCGTGGGTAAATTTCGTTTTGCATTAATTGCTTAGTGGGCCACGTCTGTGTTTTTACGGTCCACTAATTTTCTGAGAATTGATCTCGTCTGTTAAGATCAAACGCCCATTTCATCAAGGGTCACGATTGCTTCTTCAGCAATGATCACAATCAGTAATTGTAATTGTGCCCAATTAATGAAATTTGGCGTAAGGCTTTCTGAATCACATATCTTCTCTGTGACTAGGGGACAGTCTTTGAACTTATGTAGTCAGTTCAGAGACTGTGTGTAACTTAACATAAAAATGGAAAGATACAAAACACCAGAGATGTAGTTGGCTAAATATAATTGTACCACATTTCTCTTTTGTGTTCCCCCTCACTAAGTGATCTAGATATCTGAGTACTTGTCTCAGAAAATCATCAAATAGCCATTTTACCCTTTAACCTTTGATATCTAAGTACCCGTCTCAGATATCTTTTTGTTATGTGTTTCACCTTTTGTTTTTGATATTCTAGATTCCTGTTCCAGATATCTTACCTCTTCTTTTTCCTTAATCAATCATACTGAGTTCCTTTCTTAACAAAAAGATATCTGAGTAGAAGCACGTTTGGGAGCCATCTCTTTAAATAGTAGTAGTTTTTGAAACATGGAAAGAGATTAGGGTAAAGGATTAGTAATTCTTTGCAGAAAAACTAAGAAAGAATCAGTAGTTGCAGAGAAAATTTGCAGGGAGTTTTGAGAGTATTTTGCAGTTTTTTGGCAAAGGCGAATGTAGGATTAGGTGAAAGTAATTTCTTTTGAAAAATCCTATATACATAGCATTTTACTCTCAACAGACATATACATACAAATTGAATTTGTACATATTTATATGTGCAACTGCATATAGGCGTGGGTAAATTTCGTTTTGCATTAATTGCTTAGTGGCCACGCCTGTTTTTACGGTCCACTAATTTTCCGAGAATTGATCTGCTCGTTAAGATCAAACGCCCATTTCATCAAGGGTCACGATTGCTTCAAAGAATGATCACAATCGATAATTGTAATTGTGCCCAATTAATGAAATTTGGCGTAGGCTTTTCAATCACATATCTTCTCTCAGGACTAGGGGATGGTCTTTGAACTTATGTAGTCGATCAGAGATCGTGTAACTTAACATAAAATGGAAAGATACAAAACACCGGAGATGTAGTTGGCTAAATATAATTGTACCACATTTCTCTTTTGTGTTCCCCCTCACTAAGTGATCTAGATATCTGAGTACTTGTCTCAGAAAATCATCAAATAGCCATTTTACCCTTTAACCTTTGATATCTAAGTACCCGTCTCAGATATCTTTTTGTTATGTGTTTCACCTTTTGTTTTTGATATTCTAGATTCCTGTTCCAGATATCTTACCTCTTCTTTTTCCTTAATCAATCATACTGAGTTCCTTTCTTAACAAAAAGATATCTGAGTAGAAGCACGTTTGGGAGCCATCTCTTTAAATAGTAGTAGTTTTTGAAACATGGAAAGAGATTAGGGTAAAGGATTAGTAATTCTTTGCAGAAAAACTAAGAAAGAATCAGTAGTTGCAGAGAAAATTTGCAGGGAGTTTTGAGAGTATTTTGCAGTTTTTTGGCAAAGGCGAATGTAGGATTAGGTGAAAGTAATTTCTTTTGAAAAATCCTATATACATAGCATTTTACTCTCAACAGACATATACATACAAATTGAATTTGTACATATTTATATGTGCAACTGCATATAGGCGTGGGTAAATTTCGTTTTGCATTAATTGCTTAGTGGGCCATGTCTGTGTTTTTACGGTCCACTAATTTTCTGAGAATTGATCTCGTCTGTTAAGATCAAACGCCCATTTCATCAAGGGTCACGATTGCTTCTTCAGCAATGATCACAATCAGTAATTGTAATTGTGCCCAATTAATGAAATTTGGCGTAAGGCTTTCTGAATCACATATCTTCTCTGTGACTAGGGGACAGTCTTTGAACTTATGTAGTCATTTCAGAGACTGTGTGTAACTTAACATAAAAATGGAAAGATACAAAATACCAGAGATGTAGTTGACTAAATATAATTGTACCACATTTCTCTTTTGTGTTCCCCCTCACTAAGTGATCTAGATATCTGAGTACTTGTCTCAGAAATCATCAAATAGCCATTTCACCCTTTAACCTTTGATATCTAAGTACCCGTCTCAGATATCTTTTTGTTATGTGTTTCACCTTTTGTTTTTGATATTCTAGATTCCTGTTCCAGATATCTTACCTCTTCTTTTTCCTTAATCAATCATACTGAGTTCCTTTCTTAGATACCTTTTTACCTTGAATATCTGGATGCCTGTTCCAGATATCTTTCTCCTTTCTGAGTTTCCGTCTCAGAGATTAGAACTTTTCAGTTCCTTTGGTAGCTCCATTAACACAAGACTATGTCTCAAGGTTAAGAAGCTACTTTCTTGCAAAGGCTTTGTAAAGATATCTGCAAGTTGGTCTTCAGTACCAATCTTGAGTATCTCTATATTGCCTTTTTCGACATGGTCTCTAATGAAGTGGTGTCTAACATCAATGTGCCTTGTTCTTGCATGAAATTTAGGATTCTAAGTTATGGCAATAGCACTTGTGTTGTCACAGAAAATCGGAGTTTTCTCTCCATTGATCTCATAGTCTTTGAGTTGTTTTTTGTATCCACAATATATGTGAAGCACAACATCCAGCAGCAATATATTCAGCCTCTATGGTAGATGTGGCAATTGAGTTTTGTTTCTTGCTGAACCATGATATTAATCTGGCACCAAGAAATTGATAAGTTCCTGAGGTGCTTTTTCTATCAAGCAATGATCCAGCATAGTCAGCATCAGAATAGCCAACTAAACTCAATCCACTGTCTTTTGGATACCACAATCCAACTTTTACAGTGCCCTTTACATACCTTAATATTTTATTAGAAATGTTGTAGTGTAATTGCATTGGATTTGTCTGAAATCTAGCACACACTCCAACTACATATTGAATATTAGGTCTACTTGAAGTGAGGTACAGTAGAGAGCCAATCAATTTCCTATACTTTTGTTCTTCAACACTTTTGTCAGATTCAGTATAGGTCATTTTGGTTCCAATGCTCATAGGTATCTTAGCATTCTTTTCAGAAGGCTTTAGATTAAATTTGTTGAGCATATCCTTTGCATACATTGTTTGATTAATGAATATTCCATCATTAAATTGCTTAATGAATATTCCATCATTAAATTGCTTGACTTGTAATCCTAGAAAGTAGTTTAATTATCCCATCATGCTCATATCAAATTTACTTTTCATGAACTCCGCAAAGTCTTCACAAAGTTGCTTGTCAAATCCAAATATAATGTCATCAACATATACTTGAACTAAAAGTAGTTTTATGGTTCAAAGTAAAGAGTGTTTTATCAACATCTCCTTTCTTGAAGTCACTTTCCAGCAAGTATTTGGCTAAAGTATCATACAATGCTCTCGGAGCCTGTTTCAGTCCATACAGAGCTTTCTGAAGCTTATAAACCATTCTACTTTCTGTGGAAACCTCAAATCCTGGTGGTTGTTCAACATAGACTTCTTCAGCAAGTTCACTGTTTAGGAATGCACTTTTAACATCCATCTGATAAACTTTAAAGTCATTATGAGCTACAAAGGCTAGAAATAGTCTAATTGCATCCAATCTTGCAACTGGAGCATATGACTCGTCAAAATCTAGTCCTTCTGTCTGGGTGAATCCCTTGGCAACCAACCTTGCTTTGTTTCTGGTTATTTCACTAGACTCATTCATTTTATTTCTGGAAACCCACTTGGTTCCAATTACAGATATTCCGTCAACAAATGGAACCAGTTTCCAGACTTTGTTTCTCTCAAAATTGATCCAACTCTTCTTACATTGCAGAGATCCAATCTTGATCCTTCAATGCTTTTTCTATAGTTTTAGGTTCAATATTTGAGATGAAACATCCATAAAGAGAGTCAGCAATTGCTCTCCTAGTTCTAACTCCTTGGTCTAAAGGACCAATCACATCCTTGGCAGGATGATTTCTTATCCATTTCATAATGGATTTTGAACTAGTAGGATCAATATCATTTTGATCTGACTGTGAATCAATATGATCTTGATAGGATACTTGTGCAGTATCTGAAATATCTGGCACATGGGAAATGCCATGGATATCTGACACTTTTTCAGTGTTAGAGATATCTGGAATTTGATTTTTAGCAATCTCATTCATAGTAACCTGTTCCATTTATGGAATTCTCATAGGAAATTCTTCATCTTGTCTTAGAGTCATCTGGTTGTTTCTAAGCAATGGTTGCTTTTCATCGTCAGAGTCATCCTCTAAGTGAATGACAGAGTTGTTTCCTTTTGGGGATTCTTCTTCAGAATCTTTAATCATTAGTTCTTTGAACCTATCTCAGAGTTCTTCATTCAAGAGTACTTTCTTGTTTCCTTCGTAGAAGACTACATGAACAGATTCTTCAATCTTTTACGTTCTTTTATTGTAGATTCTGTAGGCTTTGCTATTCAGAGAATAACCAAGAAATACTCCTTCATCTACTTTTGGTTGAAATGTTCTCAAGTATTCCTTTCCTTTGTTAAGCACAAAACATCTGCAACCAAACACCCTTAGAAGTTTGATACTGGGGGGTCTACCAATCAAAAGTTCATAAGGAGTTTTGTCATGGTGTTTGTCAATCAAACATCTATTTTGAGTGTAGCAGGCTATGTTAACAGCTTCAACCCAATGGATTTCACTTATTCCGTGTCAGCAAGCATTGTTCTTGCTGCTTCTTTTAGGGTCCTATTCTTCCTTTCAGCAACACCATTTTGTTGTGGTGTTCTTACTGAAGATAGTTGATGTTGTATACATTTGCAGGTACAAAAATCTTTTATGTACTGTTTCACAAACTCAGTACCATGGTCTATTCTGATTACAGATACCTTGTCATTTTTCATGACTTCAAGCTTATTCTGCAAGTTGGGTATCTCAACCCTTGCATCAGATTTATGTTTGAGAAATACAACCCAAGTGAATCTTGAGTAATCATCAACAACAACCAGACCATACTTCTGTGACAAAGGATTCAAAAAGATCCATATGTAACATTTGCAGTGGCCTTTCAATGGAGTGTCTAGGTTTAGACTTGAAAGATGTTTTGGATTATTTTTCCATTTGGCAAGCTGAGCATATATCATCTTTTCGATATACCATTTTGGATAAACCAACCACCAATTCTTTCTTGACTAGCTTGTTCAGAGTTTTGAAGTTCAAGTGACTCATTCTTTTATGCGATAGCCAGTTTTCTTCAGTGTGGCTAGATTGACTCACCATGAGACATTCTTCAGTTGTGGCAAATTCCCAGTCAGCAACATAAAGATTTCCTTCTCGCCTAGCAACTAAGACTGTCTGCTTTGACTCATTGTCAATTATTTTGCATAGTTTTGACTTGATCTTTACAGTGTACCCTTTGTCTACCAGTTGACTCATGCTTAGGAGATTATATTTCAATCCCTTTACATGTAGTACTTCAGAGATTGTAAGAGCTCCAAACTTCAGATTGCCAAAACCTATGGTTGGAATTTCATCTCCTCCAGCAAATCTAATCATTGGTCCTTCATTGCATTTTCTGTAGTTAATCAGATTTGCTTTGTCTCTTGTCATGTCCTTCCCACATCCACTATCAAAATGCCACTTTGGGTTCTTCCTTAGAATGTTCTGCATACGACAGGAAACGAGGAGTTAGGCTCTCATTCCAGCAATGGAACCTTCTGGACTAAAGAATCTCCCTGTAGGAATACGTTTCTGAATGAACTTCCTTGGGGTATTCTTTTGTCTTGTTGGAACATAAGGAAAAATTAAATGATTAGTGTCATTATCATTTAAAGCTATTTTCCTTCTTGGTGTGTTCCTTGGTGCTGCTCGTGGTGCTTTCAGATACCTGTCAGATTGTTGAGTCTGCTTTTCAGCAAACTTAGCTTTCCTTGCCAGACTTCTTCTAGCCCTGGCATTCAGAGTGGTCGTAACATATTCTTTCTTCCACTCCTGATGATTGCTATGCGCAATCCTGGCTTTCATCCATCGTTCTTGCTCTTGTTTATACTAACGAGCGAGTTGTTTCCCGATGGTTTTACAGCCAATGCCATTTCGAGCACCTGGTGCTATCTGAGTTCTCTTCTCTGCAGCTTTGCTAATCTCTGGAACATCTTTCTTTCCAGAAAACGTGACGTTGGAAAATTTGCCTGCTCCTGCATTTTTTCCTTCCTGAAAGACATAGCACTGTGGGTGATTACACTTTTCAGTGTTATGTTTCTTTACAGAAATATTCCCAACAGTTTTATTTTGGACTTGTTTTTTCCACAATGGTTTCGTCGCACTTACCTTTCCTTTGTCAACAACCTTAGCTTTCCGACCAATGTTGTAGGTTATTTGAGAACCATTTTGCTTAGCATCAATAACAATCCAAAACATCAATGAATCGGTCCAATCGAATCGCAAAATTGGTTTTCCTAATTCTTGTTTCTGTTTCGCGATCCATAACCCTCAATCTCCAATCGATTTGTTCCAAACCTACTCGATTTCAGTCATAAATCCGGTTGTACTCTCGTGTAATTAACAAGATCGAGTAATAACAAGATCGGACAGAACGATAAGAACAAGAAGAGAATGGCAGAAGTAGAAAAGCTGAAGAAGAAGAAAGATAGGAAATAACATACATAAATAAATAAACCTAATGGGATTTCATACAAACTGAACTTGGGCCTTCGAAGTTGACCCACTTCAAATAAGATCCATAGAATCCCATAAATCAACTTAAAGTCCAAAAAAAATTATCGTCTCCAAATTAATTTCACATGGATGGTCCGGTAATTTTTTTTTTTTCGGGATATTACATTCCACCCTCCTTAAATGAAGTTTTTTCCTCAAAACTAAAATCCACTAGGCTTCCACTGCGCCACTTTAGTAACCCAATTTTCCAAATCCTCGAATCACATACTTCATTCTTAATACTTTTCCACCAATCCAAACTACCACTTTTGATAAAACATCACCATACCTCGAAAGACTAGCCTAAGCAACTCAAAGATACTAACTTAAGCACCTCAAAAATCAACCTAAGCTCTTCAAAGATACTAACCTGGCTTCAACAAATTCTAGCCTAACTCCTCGATTTTTCCCTTCATCCAAATCAACACTTCAAAAATTCAAGCTTGGGTCCTACACCCAACAAATCGAAACCTAGGCTCTGATACCACTTTTGTCACGCCCAAAAACCAAATCACTTTAGCGCGACCGGCCGTCTATTGTGAGATGGGCTCACGCCAAGACGAAGCCTTCCTTTAATCCTCAAATAAATCAATTATCTCATAGTGGTACAGACAGAGCATCTAAAATCCCATAAACTAATTACAACGATTACAAATCCTCAATTAATTACAACGATTGTAGCAGTACAAATCATCCTATAGAATACAAATCTCAGAGTCGCAGCAACTACTAAACAGCCTTCACGTATCCATCATCTGACTACCGTCTCAAATTCCAAAGTATCTTCGTCCAATCACTTACTAAATATCTAAAAAAGGTGTAAGGATGAGCCTCAATGACACTTTTACCGGATCAAGCAGAGTTTCAAGGATACATATATATACACACACCGTACGATCACACATATACAAAAGTTGCATGGCATAACAAACGTAACATTTCGGCTTAATCAGAAATGATCCTATGGCCACTAGTATAAGTCCGGTGGCACAGAACATAAACATAATCCCCTACCAAAGGGGTAACATAACATAAGGGAGTACTCCAGCTAGACAAATTCCCCGAAGGGCACATAACATTTCATAGTCACAACTGAGAGCTCAAACATAACATTTATCCATGAACTTGTACAAAATCATTTTTACATTCGTCACACACATCATAAAACACATTTTGGGTATTCACATACTTGATCCTTTTCAAATAGACTATTATATCAAGTCCCATACGTTGATATAACAACCATAAGTTGTTTGTCAAACATTAAAACTCTATATATATAATAATATAAAAATAAGAGCAAAAGTGTCAAAGAAACCCCCTTACCTCAATGTCGATACGAATCCAACTTACATAGCCATCCACTAATTGCAACTCGAATCATCCAATGTCACCTTGAACCACAATTCCTCCATAGCACCGGTTACAACCTCCATAATGTCCCTACTCCGGTTTCTATAGGTCAAAAAGGAATAAGAAGGTTACAATGACAAAACGGTAATTTCTGGAGCTAGGAAAAATAGAAATAAATGGTGGAAGGACATAATAGTAATTCTTAAGTGTCTAGGGGTACAACGGTAATTTAACGGGTCGAAAACAAGCCACAACTTCTGCCACTCGGCCACAGCCTTTCGTGTTAACATTTCTACTCAGTCAACATATTTAACAGCTCATCACGCTGTTTATCCAAATTAATCACAAACAGCCCCTGCCCCTACTCAAATTCTCAAAAGCCCAGTCCTTTAACTTTCTGCAATACTTCAATTAGGTCCCTGCGAATCCGAAAAGTTTCCAAACTTCCTAAAATCGAACCAAACTCCACTAAATCCAAGCAAGGGCTACGGGAATCGATTACCCATCATCTCCTCCATCTAAAACCATCAATAACAGTCCAAAACATCAATGAATCGGTCCAATCGAATAGCGAAATCGGTTTTCCTAATTCTTGTTTCTATTTCGCGATCCATAACCCTCAATCTTCAATCGATTTGTTCCAAACCTACTCGATTTCAGTCATAAATCCGGTTGTACTCTCGTGTAATTATCAAGATCGAGTAATAACAAGATCGGACAGAACGATAAGAAGAAGAAGAGAACGGCAGAAGTAGAAAAGCTGAAGAAGAAGAAAGATAGGAAATAACCAACATAAATAAATAAACCTAATGGGCTTTCATGCAAACTGAACTTGGGCCTTCGAAGCTGACCCACTTCAAATAAGATCCATAGAATCCCGTAAATCAACTTAAAGTCCAAAAAAAATTATTGTCTCCAAATTAATTTCAAATGGATGGTCCAGTAAATTTTTTTTTTCCGGGATATTACAGGGGATATGTTATGTGAAAGCTGGCCTGTGTACCACCACGGTTTGTGTGGCCATAGTGTATATATTTGATTCGAGTTAAATGTGAATTGTGATTATTGTGACATGTGTTCCATGCAATTGATTTTCGACTATGTTTGATATAAAACGGAGTGTATATATATGTGAACTTTTTGTATGTACTTGATCCGGGTAAAAGTGCCAGGAGCTCACCCTTACACCCCCCTTCAGATATTTAGTAAGTGATTGGACGAAGATACTTTGGAGTTGAGACGGTAGTCAGATCATGGATTTTGTGAAGACTTTTTAGTAGTGGTTGCGTACTCTGAGGTTTATAGATTAGTGATGATTTGTACAACCTGTGATGGTTATGTATTGAGGATTTGTATTGTTGTAATTATTTTATGGGATTTTAGACGCTCTGTTGTACCACTATGATATATTGTTGTTCATTTCAGGATTAAAGTATGGCTTCATCTTGTCGTGAGCCCATCTCACAATATACGGCCGGTCGCGCCAAAGTTTTGGTTTTGGGGCGTGACATAAACCTTCCTCTTGGGAATGTACGAAACAATACCATGTAGTATTGGATGATTAATAGTTTCAAACCGACCGACATAGCATAACCGAATCGAGCAATATCTTGCCATTGGAAAATGATCAAGTTACTATTAATATAAACACAAGATGTATTTTTTTGTTATCTATTCATTGATTAGGTATTAATATAAATTATCATACATATCAAAGGAACTAACACGACACAGATTGTAAAATATATATTTTAAACTACTCAATCAACATGGAAAGGTGATTTTAAACTCAAATGCCAACGTAGAGTGCACACGGTGAGTATAAGGGAGCTTATGAATTTCTGTGAGTTTTGAGTTAGTGTTTATAGTGATTTAGTAGATACTAAACATGCTATAAAGTAAAATCTAGCATTAGTATATAAGAAATTACAAACCTGTTAGCTCCGGAGGCATAACATTGTGTAAAACAAAATGGCTCATACTCCTTCCGATTTATATTGTATATGATATTGTATCAAGTTGTTGTTGGTTTATTGACAATATATTTTTGAACACAGATGCGGAGATTATATACTGAGTAATTTTGCATAACATTAAACAAATATGTTCTTATCCACTGCACAGAGAATTTGTTTTCTCACGCAATTGTCAAAAAGAGGATTTCTTGTATTAGGGTATGTGCCCATGTTTGGTTGCATATAGAAACGGCCATGTCCATGCGGTTCCGTGTGCTTCGATCCAATCCATTATTCTACAGTCTACACTAATGTTTTCAGTATAATTCTATATTGTTTTTTAGTATTATGTATATCTTCGCACATTGTCGAAAATGTAATTATGACACACCCAACAAATCACAGATAATCGTTACTTTACACACAAATTACATATTCTGATAATTGTAACTACAATATTTTAATACTATATCATAAACTAAATTATTTACATCGTCCTAGGCGTTAAATATGTAAAATATAATTACCACCATTAAGGGTGTATGGAAGTTTTGCACAACAAAGTTGCATGAAATGGAATACTTTTTATAGTTTTCCAAAAATTGTGAATTTATGAATTAGGAACCAAAAGAACAGCTAAATCGAATATACAAATATCCCCGAGCAAAAACACGTACACAAAAAATAGTTCGTATATACCATTTTGTAATAGCGTATGATATTGTGTGAAGGCTAGAATCTGTTACAAGATATGACATGCTTGTTAACCAGCAGGTTCACTATCAGTAATAATCTACGTTACTACGGTGACCTAACACACCATACCATTTTCTTAAATGTCTAAATATGACACTTTACTCAATTGGTGATGTCTTAAATTGGATTTGACTTTCTTTCTGATTCTAATGTAGTCAAAGTCGCATTTTGTTGTCAAATAATTATTCTATTTCTACATTCTAAAATGCAGCATTAGGATTTTGGTTCTTCATATTCCACGTATTTTTCAACTATATATATATAATAAAAGTGGTGACATATGTGAGCAAAGTAAAAGACTAGAGGGGGGGGGGGTGAATAGTCTTTTAAACTTTTATCGATAAACACAGTTGCTCAGAAACCTGGGGGTTTCTGATACTTAAATTCAGAGCGCGGAAGACTTTAAGATAGGTAAGTGCAGAAACAAATAGTAAGTGTGTGTGCTTTGCTGAAAGATAAATACAGAAAGGTAAATAACACAGCAAGTATAGTGCTATCTGGAGGTGGCGTAATCCTCCAACTAATCCACTTCGGTCTTTCTGAGACCTAGAATTCACTAGAACAGATAATTGAGTTCACCTTACAAAAATCCTATTCTAAGATACTTCCTCTACTCAGATAACCTTGGAGTTATTCCCTGATTTTCCAAATCAAGTACTTCCTCTACTCCACGCCTTGATGGTGATGGTTATAAGGTTTGTCAGAGAGGCTTCTCGTATAACTTTTCAGATATGTTTTCAGAGAGCCTAATAGAACAAGACTACTTAATACACTTGTTCAGTGTATGGCAATCAGCTCTTTACTGACCCAAGTAATTGATGTCCGTTCTGGAGAATGAGCTTCAAAAAGGTTATCTGACAGTTCAACTCTTTCACGAATAACAATCTCTTGTTAAGGTTCAGGACAACTTAGACCTACTAGTGATTCTTCAAGCAACAGAAAGCTTTCAGAAAGGGTAGTAGAGTGCTTGAGAGAATACTTTGCTAGATTGTGAGTTTGCAAGTTAGATCGTTCTTCGGTCGTATTTCTCAGCATCTAAGTGTGTGATATTTATAGATGAATTAGAGAGTCGTTGGGATGTTATCCGTTAGACACAATTCAAATTCAGTCTATACTTATCTTGAAATGAGTACTCAGAAGTCCTTGTCTCATATCTCAGAGAGGACTGTGCTTTAGCGGCTTTTCTGCCGATGCAATTAATGCATATGTACTATTTCTTATCCTGTAGTCTTCAACGGATACATTAGCCTTTCTGATGGCTTGCATGCTTCATACTCATGATGTCATATGTTCCAGAATCATGTTTCAAAAGTAACTAAATGTACTTAAGAAAGGATTAAGGACATAGTCTTTCCGAGTGAGACTAAACCTTGGTGTCTTCATAAATCTTGTCCAATCTCCGGTCTTGTAATCTAAAGAAAAGCTCCATTGCTAGGATTGATCTTCATGGTCTTCTTAAAATAAAAATTACACTCAGAGACCTATAATCCTAATACAAGATTTACTAGACTAATTATACTCAGTGATTTCCTCTTCTACAATGTTCAAGTGAACCAAGAGTACTTAATCACCTTTCTGGGTAAGATAGGAACATGTGATGAATGATCAAAAAACTAACAAATATTCCTAACAAATTTCCCCCTTTTTTTTGATCAGTCATCCATGACTATCTTTCAAAGTCCTATTACAAAGTTGTAATCCTGGAAGAGAAAACAATCCACCACTTAATCATTTCAAATGATATTCAATTTTAGTTGAATTAAGTGCAGAAAGTAATCATCAACCAAATCACAAGAAGTGACCTTCGCTGATAAGTTGTCATCTATTATAGTGTATCTGAGAGTATGATCTTCAGATAGGTACAGATTATAGAATAAGATGCAACTTTTACGGATAGAGAAAATTATAAACAATCAGCAAGATTACAAAAGTAACAAAACAATCTAAGTAAATTAGAACAACAGGAGAGTCCAAGCTCCAAGTAAACATTCAAAGATTAACTTAGGTTCAGAAACCTCAAGTTCTTCAGCACCCTTTCTGGATCAATTGACATAATCATCCACTTTTCTGCATTCTTGGACATAGTCATAAAGTATCCTTCTAACAGAAAGTTCTGTCTTTCTGGATAAGATACAAATTTCATGTTAACTCTTGCCAAGATTGTAGTTCTTCTTCAGAAAGTGTTTGACCTAGTAGTATTTTCCCCAGACCCAGGCATGGTCTACTTGCAGCTCAGATAGGTTGAAATACTTGTATATTTCTTCCAGATAGTGAATATCATCCAGATATTCATCCTTTGTCATCTAGAATGACTCATAGGGATGAACACCTAGCTTGTTCTGCTTGTTGTAGGTACCATCCAGTTTTCTTGTCTTGTGCACATCTTCTGGCTTGGGGTAAGGACAAGGAAAAGAAAGGTCCATCTTTCTGGCATCATTTCTCTTTTCAACCTCAAAGTTTAGCCAGGCATGAAGGTTCTCATGTTTTAGCAAATTTGGCTTGCCTTCACTCCATTTTAGGATCTGGTTGAAGATGAGAGTTGGAAACTTATCATTGACAAGTAGATGTTGCAGTTCCAGAATCCAATACCCTTTCTTGTTCAGAATGCACCTGTATGAAGACTCTTCATTACTGGTCTTCACATACTCAATGTGGGCATCAGTTGGCTTTTCTTGATGAGTTTCTTTGTTTGCTCTGCAAAACTGAATATCCCTTCTAGCCTTTCTGTTAGGTGGCCTTACATGGGAGATCCTGTGACTCTTTCTTCCCGCTTTGAATTTGTCTTTGGTGGAAGTCCCTTGAATTGACTTGGTATTTCCAGAAGGGGTTCTGGCTGCTAATGGCCTTGCTGCCAGAGGAGGTTGTAAGGGGCTTGCTTGCCTTCTTCTTTTGTGAAGTGGATGTTCATCAGTATCAGATTCATCCTCATCATCATCATTGATGTTCCAGTTGTGAGGCTTGCAGCTCTCTTGACCTCTTACCTCACCTTCTTCTTGATTTTCTTCTTTAGAAGCTTTCTGGTTGTTCCCATCTGAGATCCTAAGGGACTTGGTTCCCCTAGTGACCATACTTCTCAGCTTTCTGGCTGGTTGATCTGGAACACCTTCTTCAGTAGGGGTGTCTCCAGTGGTGTCCGTAATGACTAGTTGACTTGAGGAGGGGAGATTTGATTGTTTTCTTTTTCTTCCTCTGCCTTTCTGCGGCATCTCTCCTCCCCCCTTAGTCATGAATGACTGACTCATGATAGCATAAGCTTCAGAGAGTGATTCAAAGTTCTTCTGGAGGTTGTTATGCACCCTGACCAATTCTTGGATTTCTTCTTTCATGTCCTTGTTTTGCCTAACCAACACTTGCTCTTTTCTGTTGAACTCTTCAAGAGGCTTTAGAATAGCCTCAGCTTGTTGAGTAGCATAAGTAGCATCTGCTAGTGCTTGATTGGCATTGTTGCAGTCTTCTTCCCTGATCAGAGCTAAGTCTTTCTGAGAGAGAGCTATGCTGGTTGCTCTATTTAGCAATGCGAAAGCCCAAATCTTTCATCTCTTCGGGATGTTGTAGGACTTGGTTGTCTTGAGCAACAAGTCATCTCTTAGTTCCAAGAAACAATTTGCTACGGACTGTGCTCATCACTTCTTGAAGCACCTGGAGCAGAGAAAATTTGAGGCGCCAGAAGGGCTAGCTTTTCCTTAGTGATTAGCCTCTCATATTCTGCTTGGGAGATCAAGTTTGGGTTTATCTCAGCATCATTCTCATAATCCTTTTCTTGGATTGTTTGCAGAGTGGCAATCTTTTGTTTGCCTTTGAGTATGCTGGCCTTCTGAGAAGTAGAAGGTCTTTCTGATGCAGCCTTAGCATAATGCTCTTCATCATCATTGTCATCCATGGCATCTATCTCAGCAGCAGTGACAACGATGGCATTTTTCAACAACCTTTGCTCATCTAGGAGTGCCAGTTCCTTAGCATTAGCTTCTCTGAGCTTTACGAGTTTGGCTTCCTTTTCTTCAACAAGAGCTTGACACTCTAAGTTGATTCTCTTCTCCTCTTCCAACTTAAATCTGCGTTGTTCAATCCTAAACTCAGTGGCTGTGATTTCTTCAATTGTGTCTTGTTCAGCCTGTTGGGTATTTTGATGAGACTTTGTTGGTGATGATGATGGGGCTTTCTGAGCATTGGAAGGAGTAGCCTTTTCTGCACTTCCTTTGCTAATTTTCTGAATCCCGCCTTTTCCAAGTTGGGGATCATCATTCTGATCATTATCATCATCCTTTTTCTTGTCTTCTTGACTTGGATGCTCAGAAGGAGGTTCTTGGTAATCATTCTCATCAGTTTCCTTCTCATCTTCAGAAACCAGGTTGATCACATTAGGAAGTGTGATCATCCTCCCATTTACTTCTTCTTGCTCAGAAGGGTAGGTTGTGAGCTTGCTGGGCAAGGCAGGATGGGTCACCATCTGCTCTTGGGTTTGAGCATCAGCAGCTTGAAAGTCTGCTAGGAGTCTTTGTGCTACTTCATTTAAGAGGTTATCATCCATCAGAGTGGCAAAAGGATATGATTTTGTGGGAAACATATCATGGATATGGTCTTCCAGATTGATTGCTATGGCCCTTTTCTCTGGGATGTCAATTACTCTTGCAATTTCAGAAAGATCGGCCTTTCTGAGTTTCTGCCATTGTCTGAAGCACTTTAGATGTTTCTTGAGAGTGTGCTTCTTAAAGGCTTGGAGTAAGTTGAGTGGCACTAGATTTTGAGCCTTTGTAGAAACACTAGGCTCATTTGCTTGGACTTCTGCTTGTTTGGGCACAGAGGCCTTAGATACCTTGATGTGAGGAGAAGTCTGATCCTCAGCATCCTTTCTTTCTGATTGAACTTCCAAGTGAGGAAGCTCAGTGGCATCTTTCTCATAAACCTTGGGGGTTACTGGAACCTTTTCTTCAGATACTGCTTGTTCAGCAGTTTTAGTTTCTCTTGGAGGAGATGAGATCACATTCTCTCCGTCCAAGTGTTCTTCTGATTGAGCCTGTAAGATAGAACAAACATATTGATTAAGTAGTGAATTTTACCAAAATTTTCTTAAGGAAAGTTTACTAATACTTACCCTCTCAACAGAAGGCTCAGTAACTACTTCCTCAGAGTGCTTTTCAGCCTCTGGAAACTCTTGGTGTTGGGGTGTTGGTTCCACCTCCACTACTTTCTCAGTTGTAGCCTAAGAAGAGACATTAAGAATATTAGAACATAAGAGCAATTTTAGTTAGTTATTCCTTGTTCAGAGATAACCTTTACTACCTGTGGAACAGGCTCTTCTTGATGTTCTGAGGTTGGAGGAACCTCTTCTTGATTCAAGGGAGTGAACAAGTTTTCTTCCCCCTGAAATTGTGTCTCCAAGTTGGCCTATAACAAATGAAGCTTATGAGTAACAAGTTAACATTGTAATGTTGACAAGTTAGATACAAACTACTTTTGTTACACAGATAGAGTCAGTGAGTTTGGGTCTCTTGGACTAGTGGAGTTTCCACAGCCTCTCTTTGCTCATTGTTGGTCTCCTCTGCAATATCTTTCTGAGTCTCCATCTCAGTGTGATCCCTTTCTGAGAGTTGAGCTCTCTCAGAAGGTTGAGGAACTTGTTCAAGGACAGGGTTTTCTTCAGCCACATTAAGTGCTGGTATTGTGAATGTGGAAGCAATGTCAACATCTTCCATCACTCTATCTTCCTCTTCCAGGCCTTCTTCTTCCTGCTGGATGAGGGCTCCTTTCTTCGAGGGGCTGAGCTTGATGCTCCTCCATGGGTCTCAATCCTGGACTTTTGAATACTTGTGTAAGTACTACATCATCATCGAGTCCTTTGTCAGATTGGGAGCTGACCCATCTATGATATTTCTATCATCTCTGGAGATTTCTGGAGCAGCCTGTCTCAGAATTCTTGGGGCTTTCTGGTGTTGCCTTTCTGTCCGAACAACATCTTCTGAGATCTTGTCTCCATAAGGTTGTGCTTTTTGTACACTTTGGGACTTAGAGGCTTTCTTGCTTTGAGTCCTCTTTCTCATGGCAACTGGAGGTTGAGCAGGAGCTTGCTCAAAGACCTCTTCACCTTGCTGGGCAGCTTCAAGCTCTTCTGCCTCTTTCTAAGCTTTCTCAGTAGCAATTCTCTCTTTTTCTTAAAAGGCATGTCTGAAAAGAGAGTTGGTGACTGGGATTTCTTGTCTCTTTGTGAGAGTTATTCCCATTGTTTCCAGAATGTAGCAAATTCTGAGACCAAAATGCATATTGGCCTTTGTCTCAACAAGGCCATTGATGATTTTAGGCTCAAATTCCTCAATGTGCCCAAGAAATTTGTTGAAGGCGTACTTCCCCCAATTAAAGTGGGTTTCCTGCCCTTCATGCTTCTTATTCAGAAGATGCATCATCATCAATCTCTCCATGCTTATCTGGTCTACTCCACCTTTGTTGCCATCAAAGCAACGGACCAGAATGAGAGCCAAAGTACTCGGTGTTTACGGAGATGACGTTCGATGGCTTTGAACAAAGTTTCTGGCAACCCTTTGCATTTTCAATCTGGATTGCCTCAAATAGCTCCTTAACACTTTGAATCATGGAGGCATCCCTGATGTTGATGTCATCGATTGTTCCTCGATTTTTCAATCGGAATAAGTTGCAGAAAGTCTTGCAGTCTAGGACAATTTCTTGTCCTTGAACTTCAGTCTGCATGTACATCTCTTCTACATTATTCACAACTTTTGTGAAGATTTTGGAGTTGTTGTAGAACTCCAACACATCCAGTGTGGAAAGTCCACTGGATGCAGCACACAGAAACTTGTAGATATGGGAACTTTTCAAGATTCCCAATATCAGTTTTCTATCTGCTTTTGAAGAAATGACTGCAGAATTATATTTCTTCACAAGAAAAGCTCCCCAATTCATCTTGTGACTTGGATTCGGTCGAAGGGTAAACTCTCCTAGAAGGCGTTTATTCAACACCTTGAGTTCTTTTCCTCCTTGCTTTTCAGCAGGAGCAGATGATGCGGCCTTAGGGTTCTTGGTGGTCATCTTCTTTGGTGCCATCTCTTATATAGAGTCTTTGAGTGAGTGTTTACAGATGATTTTTGCAAGAATAATCGAGATTAGTCTATCTTTTCAGAAGACTAAGCACAAGAAGTTGAGTTGCAGAAGAAGTTTTGCAGAAATCTTGAGAGATTTTGCTATTTTGATGCAAGTATGAAATTTTGGAATTGGTAAAAGTGTTTGTCTTTTGCCCAATTCCCATATATATAGCAGACAAAACGTACATAGATACAACATACATATAGCTGAATATGAATGCGTGTCTTTGTATCTGCATAGGCGTGGTACGACCCTAGTACTTCATTAAATGCTTAGTGGGCCATGTCTGCATTTCTCAACAGACATTACTTGCTTTGTTTTAATCTCAGCCGTTGAGATCAAACGTTTATACATCAAGGGTTTATATTGAATATCTTGTAATGATATCAATCAACAAATGGTATTGTGCCGACTTGATGGATTTTTAATATGCTACATTCATGTGTCACTTAGTAAAGAGTAGGAACACTTAATCGTTTGAGCTTATCATTCTGAGTGTCAAGTCCTTATCTTTATATTATTTATCAAAAAAATGTCAAAAATACAAGACATTGGACATGTTTAACTCCCAGAACTTATGCTTTTTCGGGCTTTATATGTCTTTTCTCTTTATGACTAAATAGTTTCCTGAATTCAAAAATCAGAAACTTTAGTTGTTTGAATGTATTTGACCCACTCTTAGTAAGTAAGTTCTAGTCTTATTTACTCATTGAGTGTGTACCAAACTTTGCCTTTCTGGATACCCGTTCCAGAAATGTTTTGCCTTTCTGAGTGTTGCTACTCAGAAACCTTTGCATCACTTCTTAACAACTTGGCTTTCTGAGAGCATGTTCTCAGAGGCCTACTTCTTTTCTACCTTGCTTACTCAGACTTTAGAGATTGAGGACATTTTTCTGTCCTTAGGAAACTCCATTAACCCAAGATTAGGTCTTAAGGTCAAGAACCGGCTTTCCTGTAGGGGCTTGGTGAAGATATCTGCAAGTTGGTCTTCGGTGCCAATCTTGAGTATCTCTATATTGCCTTTTTCAACATGGTCTCTGATGAAGTGGTGTCTAACATCAATGTGCTTTGTTCTGGCATGGAACTTGGGGTTCTGTGTGATTGCAATAGCACTTGTGTTATCACAGAAAATGGGAGTTTTCTCTTCATTGAGTCCATAATCTTTGAGTTGTTGTTGAATCCACAGAATTTGTGTTGCACAACAACCAACAGCAATATATTCATCCTCTGTGGTAGAAGTTGCAATTGAGTTTTGTTTCTTGCTAAACCATGAGATAAGTCTAGCTCCCAGAAATTGACAAGTTCCTGAGGTACTCTTCCTATCAAGCATTGATCCAGCATAATCAGCATCTGAGTAACCAACCAAACTCAATCCACTTTCTTTAGGGTACCACAAACCTACATCTACTGTACCTTTCACATACCTTAATATTTTCATAGCAATGTTGTAGTGTGATTGCATCGGATTTGTTTGAAATCTAGCACACACACCAACTGCATATTGGATATCGTGCCTTGCGATAAGGTAAAGTAGTGAACCTATCAATTTCCTATACTTGTGTTCATCAACACTTTTATCTGATTCAGTATAGGTCATCTTGGTTCCTATGCTCATAGGTATCTTAGCATTCTTTTCAGAAGGCTTAAGATTGAACTTTGTGAGCATTTCTTTTGCATACTTTGTCTGATTAATGAATATTCCATCATTGAGTTGCTTGACTTGCAATCCTAGAAAATAGTTCAATTCTCCCATCATGCTCATCTCGAACTTACTTTTCATGAGATTTGCAAAGTCATCACAAAGTTGCTTGTCCTTAGATCCAAATATGATGTCATCACAAAGAGCAGTTTCCCATCATGATTTAAGGTAAATAAAGTTTTATCAACTTCACCTTTCTTGAAACCACTTTCCAGAAGGTATTTGGCCAAAGTGTCATACCATGCTCTTGGAGCCTGTTTCAGTCATATAGAGCTTTCTGTAGCTTGTAGACCATTCTACTTTCTGAGGAAACTTCAAAACCAGGTGGTTGTTCAACATAGACTTCCTCAGCATGTTCACCATTCAAGAATGCACTTTTGACATCCATCTGATAAACTTTAAAGTCTTTATGAGCTGCAAAGGCCAGAAAGAGTCTTATCGCATCCAATCTGGCAACTGGTGCATATGACTCATCAAAATCTAAGCCTTCAGTCTGGGTGAATCCCTTGGCAACCAACCTTGCTTTGTTTCTAGTTATTTCACCATATTCATTCATCTTGTTTCTGAAAACCCACTTGGTTCCAATCACAGATATTCCTTCTACAAATGGAACTAGTTTCCAGACTTTGTTTATTTCAAACTGATCCAACTCTTCTTGCATTTCAGAGATCCAGTCTTTGTCTCTTAATGCTTCTTCAATAGTTTTAGGTTCAATGTTTGAGATGAAACATCCAAAGAGAGAATTAGCATTCTCGGCTATTACTCTCCTAGTCCTAACACCTTGATTGATTGGTCCAATCACATCCTTTGCAGGATGATCCTTGATCCTTCTCATCATGGGTTTGGGGCTAGTAGGGTCAACATCTATGTGATCTGAATGTGAATCACTATGATTATGACTTGATACTTCTTCAGTATCTATGACGATTTGTACCACAGAAGGGCGTTGAATGTCTGACTCTTGCTCAGTGTGAGGGCTTTCTGGGACATGCCTATCAAAGAGGTCATTTCCAGAATTAGCTCTCTGATGAACATCTTCAGTTTCCATTTCTGGAAATCTCATAGGAAATTCTTCATCATGTCTGAGAATCATCTGGTTGTTACTAGGAATTTCATGCTTTTCTTCGTCAGAGTCATCCTCTCTTTCCATAATGATGTTTTTCCTTTCTGAGGGTTCTTCTTCAGAACCCTTTAACATTAGTTTCTTGAACCTTTCTGAGAGTTCATCAGCAAGGGGTGATTTCTTGCTTTCTTCATAGAATACAACATGAATTGATTCTTCAATCTTCTTTGTTCTTTTGTTGTAAACTCTGTAAGCTCTGCTATTCATAGAATAACCAAGAAACACTCCTTCATCTGCCTTTGGTTGAAATGTTCTTAGATACTCTTTTCCATTGTTAAGAACAAAACATCTACAACCAAACAGTTTCAGATGTTTAATATTAGGGGGTCTACCAACCAAGAGCTCATAAGGGGTCTTGTCATGGTGTTTGTTTATCAAACATCTGTTCTGAGTGTAGCATGATGTGTTTACAGCTTCAACCCAATAAACTTGACTTATTTCAGTGTCAGCCAGCATTGTCCTTGCTACTTCTTTAAGGGTTCTATTTTTCCTTTCTGCAACACCATTTTGTTGTGGTGTTCTTACAGAGGAAAGTTGATGTTGTATACCTTTGCTGGTACAAAACTCCTTTATGTACTGGTTGACAAATTCAGTACCATGGTCTGTTCTGATTGCAGATACCTTGTCATTTTTCATGACTTCAAGCTTATTTAGCAAGTTTGGTATCTCCACCTTAGAATCAGATCTGTGCTTCAGAATGACAACCCAAGTGAATCTTGAGAAGTCATCTACAACAACCAGACCATACGTCTTTCCTGCATAACTAGTTACAGATGATTCAAAAAGATCCATGTGTAATAGTTGCAGTGGTCTAACAATAGAGTGTCTGATTTTGGACTTGAAGGAGATCTTAGATTGTTTCCCCATCTGACAGGCAGAACAGATACCATCCTTTCTGAAAGATGTTTTGGGAAGGCCAACCACTAACTCTTTCTTGGAAAGTTTGTTCAGAGTTTTGAAGTTCAAGTGACTCATTCTTTTGTGCCATAACCAGTGCTCTTCTGTGTGACCAGATTGACTCACCATGAGACATTCTTCAGTTATGGCAGATGCCCAATCGGCAACATAAAGACTACCTTTCCGCCGAGCAACCAAGACTGTCTGCTTTGACTCATTGTCAATAAGTTTGCAAAACTTTGCTTTGAATTTCACATTGAATCCCTTGTCTGCAAACTGGCTCATGCTAAATAGATTGTATTTCAAACCCTTAACATGTAATACGTCAGTAATTGTTAAAGATCCCAATTTGACGTTGCCAAATCCCAGAGAGAGATTTAATTCTCCTCCAGGAAATCTGATGTCTGGTCCAGTGTTGCAAGCTTTGTAGTTGACCAGATTTGCTTTGTCTTCTGTCATGTGCTTTCCGCATCCACTATCAAATAGCCATTGAGCCTTAGTCCAAGAGGCGTTCTGCACAAAACAGGAAACAGGAGTTAGGTTCTTGCTTCAGAGATAGAACCATTTAGACTAAACATTCTTCCAGTAGGAATCCAAATTTTAGTGAATTTCTTGGGAGTTTGTTTTTGTCTAACTTGAACAGAAGGAGATGCAATGAAATTAGTAATTTTGATCTCAATCTTCCTTCTTGGGGTGTTTCTAGGTGTTCCCTTTGGTGCTTTCTGGATCCTGGGTTTCTGGGGTTGCTTTTCAGCAAACTTAGCCTTTTTGGCCAGGTTCCTTCTAGCTTTAGCATTTAGTTTTTCAGTGGTTTCAGATTTCTTCCACTTCTGTTTATTGCTACGTGCAATATCAGCCTTGCGCCATTGTTCTTGTCCTTCCTTATATTGTTGTAAAAGGACTTTTCCAATAGCACGATAGCCAATGCCATTTCGAACTCCTTTGGCTTTCTGAATGCGGTCTTCAGAAGCCTCACTAGTTTCTGCACCATCTTTATTTTCATAAAATGGTATAGTTGCGAATTTGCCTATTCCAGCAATTCTTCCCTTCTTAGTAATATAGCACTGTGGATGGTTGCATGTCTGAGGGTTGTGTTTCTTTTCAGAAACCTTATCCACATATTTCTTGTGAACTTGTTGTTCTTTCAAAGGCTGAGTTGCTACTCCTTTTCCTTTGTCAACTACCCTAGCTTTCTGACCAATGCTATAGGTGGTTGAAGAACCATTCTGTTGACTTTTTACAAAGGTCAACCTATCATCACCCTTCTTCAGAGGAGACGAATTGCTTGATTGTTCATCAAGTCCAAGTCCACCTTTCTCAGAGGGATCTCTCAGATATGATTGAACCTCAGTGAGAGTGTCACTAGCCTTTGCATAAGATTGGAAGGATAGCTCTTTCTTTCGAAGTTCCTCATTCTCAGAAAGCAGCTTCATCATTTTCTTATTAAGTTCATCCAAGGCTAGTTTGTGAAAATTTTCATTTTCAGATATCTGACTTTTCAGAAGGGCTATTTCAGCGCTGTTGTTCTCATATACCCTAGTTAGCTCAGAAACCTCTTTTTCAAGAGTTTCTTTGCTTTCCTCTAGAATTCTGTTTTTGGATTGTGCTTCCAGAAATTCTTTCTCATAACGATCCAATTCACTCCTGATTAACTCCAGATCCTCAATTCCATCATCACTCTCATAGTACAGAAATTGTGAAATGTTAGTTACCTCATCAGACATAAGACACATTTCTATGTTGGAGATGTCTGGACCAGCAATCTCAGTAACTCCACACATTTCATTCTTCTTAAGGCCGAAGTTGATTACGTTGTGGGTGATTCCACACAATTCTGGTGATGGCAGGTTTGAGTTATCTGAATCTCCATCTTCAGAGTCTGTCTCAATATCTAGAGCATCAAGTTGGATTTGAATCTTCTTCCTTTCTTCAGTCAGTAAGGCCCTTTGATTTCTTTTGTAATTTCTTCTGTCCTTCTTGTCACCTGTCTTGAGCTTGTTTAAAGCAGGGCAATCTGTCTTGAAGTGACCAGGCTTTTGACAATAGAAGCAGATATCATTTCCTATCTCTGCTGATTCAGTACTAACACCTTTACGAATGGGGGTCTTCGAGAGTTGTTTAGTTGAATGTTCTTGTACTGATGATAGTTTGGGCCAAGATGCTTTTTCAGCTTTTCTTTAGCTTTTCTTCTCTCAATCTCTTGACTCACAAATTTATTCATGTGTCTTACTGCAAGAGCATTTTCTTCAGATGCGTCTTTGCTATCTTTCTTTTCAGAAGTACCTTGAGAGACTAGAGCAACACTTTGCAACTTCTCAGCTGTTTGTTCTCTCTAAGTTGTCTCATAATCTACAGTAGCAAGATGAGAGAAGAGCTCTACTATAGTGATATTTGGCATTCCTTGGTTGAAATAAAAGAATTTAGTGTGCTCCCAGTTGTGATTGAGACTTCTGACAATAGTCTTAATCTTTTCTGACTGGGAGTATCTGTTGCTTTCACCAAGTGCAGCCATATCACTCATAAGAGTAGTAAACCTGAAATCAAGTTCTTCCAGAGTTTCAGTGGGACCTTGCTTGAAGTTTTGGAACTTCAATTTAAGAACTTCGAACTTGTTTTCTTTGGTTTTCTCAGTTCCGGCACAGATTTCTTCAATCAATTGCCAGGCAACTTTCGCCGTTTTAGCACCCCACAGTTTACACTGTATGTGCTCAGGTGTCGATCTGATGATTATATTATGAGCTTGACCATCCAATCTGTGTCTCTTGGCATCTTCAGATGTCCAGAGCTCTCTTGGCTTGTCTTCATACATAATGCTTCCACGAGCAACATGACCACTATCACTAGCAACCATGTCCTCGCTTCCATCTTCCGTGTCTGAGGCTTTTCTTCCATCAGAAACCTCAGTGACTTGTTTGAGTTGTCTGATTTTGATAGGCCCTTCATTGATGACATAGATCATCTCATCACTAATGGCCTCCAGATGGAGCATCATGTTGTTCTTCCATTTCTCGTAGTTTTCTGGCTTTAGAACGGGTGCATCGCTCAGAGACATACCTACACACTTAACACACAAATTATATAGTCCTCAGAAAGGGACAAAGTTTCTTCACCTATCTGGGGATCTAGGTTCAGTGCAGAAGGATTGGGAACCTCCTGCTCTGATACCACTTGTTGGTCCAGATAATGGCAAAGTAAAAGACTAGAGGGGGGGGGGGGTGAATAGTCTTTTAAACATTTGTCGATAAAGACAGTTTCTCAGAAACCTGGGGGTTTCTGATACTTAAATTCAGAGCGCGGAAGACTTTAAGATAGGTAAGTGCAAAAACAAAAAGTATGTGTGTGTGCTTTGCTGAAAGATAAATACAGAAAGGTAAATAACACAACAAGTATAGTGGTATCTGGAGGTGGCGTAATCCTCCAACTAATCCACTTCGGTCTTTCTGAGACCTAGAATTCACTAGAACAGATAATTGAGTTCACCTTACAAAAATCCTATTCTAAGATTCTTAAACAATTGGTTCCCAACCAAATGTTCCCCCTGAGTTATTCTGACTCCTAGAGCTAAGTACTTCCTCTACTCAGATAACCTTGGAGTTATTCCCTGATTTCCCAAATCAAGTACTTCATCTACTCCACGCCTTGATGGTGTTGGTTATAAGGTTTGTCAGAGAGGCTTCTCGTATAACTTTTCAGTTATGTTTTCAGAGAGCCTAATAGAACAAGACTACTTAATACACTTGTTCAGTGTATGGCAATCTGCTCTTTACTGACCCAAGTAATTGATGTCCGTTCTGGAGAATGAGCTTCAGAAAGGTTATCTGACAGTTCAACTCTTTCACGATTAACAATCTCTTGTTAATGTTCAGGACAACTTAGAACTACTAGTGATTCTTCAAGCAACAGAAAGCTTTCATAAAGGGTAGTAGAGTGCTTGAGAGAATACTTTGCTAGATTGAGAGTTTGCAAGTTAGATCGTTCTTCGGTCGTATTTCTCAGCATCTAAGTGTGTGATATTTATAGATGAATTAGAGAGTCGTTGGGATGTTATCCCTTAGACACAATTCAAATTCAGTCTATACTTATCTTGAAATGAGTACTCAGAAGTCCTTGTCTCATATCTCAGAGAGGACTGTGCTTTAGCGGCTTTTCTGCCGATGCAATTAATGCATATGTACTATTTCTTATCCTGTAGTCTTCAATGGATACATTAGCCTTTCTGATGGCTTGCATGCTCCATACTCATGTTTCAAAAGTAACTAAATGTACTTAAGAAAGGATTAAGGACATAGTCTTTCCGAGTGAGACTAAACCTTGGTGTCTTCATAAATCTTGTGCAATCTCCGGTCTTGTAATCTACAGAAAAGCTCCATTGCTAGGATTGATCTTCACGGTCTTCTTAAAATAAAAATTACACTCAGAGACCTGTAATCCTAATACAAGATTTACTAGACTAATTATACTCAGTGATTTTCTCTTTTACAATGTTCAAGTGAACCAAGAGTACTTAATCACCTTCTGGCTAAGATAGGAACATGTGATGAATGATCAAAAAACTAACAGATATTCCTAACAATTTGGATTCACCGCGACAAGACGAATCTATAGACACCAATTTTAAATATTATTATGAAATTTTCTGCACAAAAATAAAGCAAAAAGCAAAATTGTAATTTAGATGTATAATTCTATTGGTTCTGTAAAAAATTATGGAACATTTTAATTATATACAATACAATGCACCATATAACTTGCACTAATTATTTTTAGTAGGTTGACTGCATATATATATTTTTAGTTTAAATATCATATAAATTTATCTACAAAACTCCGAAAAATATTTAGAACATATATTTGGATTCACCGCGACAAAGACGAATCCATAGACACCAATTTAATATATTATTATGCAATTTTCTTCACAAAATTAAAGAAAAAAAGAAAATTATAATTTAGAAGTATAATTCAATTGGTTGTGTAAATTTTAAATTTGCAAAAAAATCTATGGAACATTTTATATAATTATATAGTACAATGCAATGCACCAAATAACTTGCACTATTTATTTTCAGTATGTTGACTGTATACATATATTTTTATTAAATCTCATATAAATTTATCTACAAAACTCCGAAAAATATTTCGAACATATATTTGAATTCATCGTGACAATACGAATCCATAGACACTAATTTTTAATATTATTATTAATTAAATAAAATATTTATTCCTTAAAATAAAATATAAATTTATTAAATTGAATATATTTGTTGCGTAAATCCTAATTTTGGGAAATAAGATGTGGAACATGTTAGTTGTTTACAATGCGATGCAATTATGAATTCCACTATTTATTTTTTGTATGTTGACTGCATATATAGTTTTTATTAAATTTCATATGATTTTATCAACAAAATATAACGTATATTTGGATCACCGCGACATGACAAATTCATAGACACCAATGTTGAATATTATTATTTGTAAAATAAATTATTATTCATTAAAATGAAATATATATCTATTAAATGAGATATATTGTTTGTGTAAATTAAATTTTGAAAAATAAGTTATTAAACCTTTTAATTCAATACTATACAATGCACATTATCACTTTCACTCTTTTTTTACCGTATACATTGTTTTTATAAAATCTCATATAAATTTATCAAAAAACTTCAAAAATATTTTGAATATATATTCGGATTCGCCGTAACAAAACGAATCCAATGCATCAATCTTGAATATTATTATTTCTTAAATAAATTTTTTTCATTAAAATATAATATAATTTATTAAATTCGATAAAATGAAATAATGACATTTTTAAAAATAGAGCATTTATTAAATATTTAATACTCCTCGAATCTATTCAAAAGGAAATTAATAGTTATTTAGATGTTCAATTATAAAGTTTGATTCTACGTTGGAGCAGAGTTCGAATAGGGCAGTCTTAAGTGTCGTTGCTATAGGATCATGAGGGCAATAACATCAATGATTTTTTCTTGACAGTATATGTCAGTCTCTTGATAATTTATATAGAGACGGTCTCTCAGAAGACTTACTCCAGCCCATATACTCCCTCCGTCACGGACACGACTTCCTGTTTGTCCAGGCACAAGTTTTAAGATAAAGTCAATAAAGTAGGAGAGATAATGAATAAAATAGCAAAAAGAGTAAATAAAGTACTGAAAGAGTGTGATTAAAATATGAGAGATTGTAAATAAAATAGGAGATATGTCAATAAAGTGGGATAGAGATTTTCTATTTAAAGAAGGAGAAGTTAAGTTTGGAACGAACCAAAACGGAAAATTGAAAGTTTTGAGTTCGGGGCGGAGGGAGTATATAACAAAAGTGGTGAGTTAGGCATAGAGACAGTCTCTTGACAGGCTTTGCATGTTTTCATCTCGGCCTATATCTTACTACAGTGGTAGTTCGTTATTTTACTTTTAAACGGATCGGGTTCTATTTAACCCGAATTCAACCCTCCTCGAAATAATGATGTTTAGGTCCGGTGTGGAATATACTCGAACCTGTTCCATACCTTTGTAACAAGTCCTGACCGCAACATTTTATGATTGATTTAGTAAAACCTATTCACTCCGTCCCGCAGAACTTCGTACATTTATCATTTTTAGCCATCCCATAAAACTTCATACATTACCAAAAAAGTAGGCTACCACACCCAACAAATAATAAACAATCTCAACTTTTCACTCAAATTACACACTTTGCCACTAAAAGTACACTTTATCCCACCTTTATTATATTCTATCAAAACTTTAGCTTTTCACATAAAATTGCGCGCCAGCCCTCCGAGATGGAGGGAGTACAGTTTTCCCGCTTGTGAGGCGGGCGGATACTCTCTAGGCAGGGAAACTCTCTTCGATCTTCTCTCTACTTTCTTGACCCATAACGGCCCCGAGGGGGGGGGGGACCTGATACTCTCTAGGCGGGGAAACTCTCTTCGATCTTCTCTCTACTTTGTTGATCTCCATAACGGGTCGGGGGCATATACTCTCTAGGCGGGAAACTCTCTTCGATTTTCTCTCTACTCTCTTCATCCATAACGGGCCTCCGGGTTTGGTTGGGGGGCCGGGGTGGGTTGGGAATTGTGGAAAAAATACAATTATAGCATGTGAAAATATGTTTGTTGAATAATACCTTTTGTGTCATAGGTAGGGTGACCACATAAGACTGCTGGGTTGTTGGAAACGGGAGGGGGGGGGGGGTGGGGGTGGGGGGATAGCTCTAAGATGTAAAATTATGTTTGTACAATAATAATTTTCGTTTGTGTGTGTGGTGGGGTGACCACATACTACCATGGGTTGTTGGAAAAAACCCTATTGACCGTGTGGAATAAATTTTTATTTTATTTTGGTTCGTTTTGAGGGATACCAATTTTTAAAAAACATGTATATGTTACTACTTAATAGGTCAGATACGGTAGGACCCGGTATAAAATATATGTTATCAACCCGTCAGGTCCCGAACGGATTTATGGTTGGATTCTACCCATATTAAAGCATATCTATCATGATGTGTCGTACTTTTAAATTTTCTATAGTTAACATAAAAAAAAAAAGACTCAATGATATAGTATTGGATGAAGGTCTACCACGGACATAACGATCAATGTTGTTTACATAAGTTTGACTATTTTATTTTCTCGATTAATTTATGTTGTCATCTCTTTTTATTTATTATCAAAATTAAACTATACCGTGGCATCGCCACGGGTTAGTACTAGTTTTAGATTAATTTTCTTAGATACGTAGATTTATTGGTAAGGAAGTTACACAAGAATTGTCAAGTAACGTTTTGTTTTAATACTCCATGATTATTTGAACTACTTATATACTATTATTCATTAACCAATATTAACCTAGTTAACCACTAACATGAGTATATTATACAACTGTGGTAATAAGAAATACTAGACATATTTTATACTCCCTCCGTTCCATTAAAAACTGTCTAACATTCCTTTTTTAATGTTTCGTTAGAAACTTCCTAATCCAAAAAGGTAAGTTTTTATCTCACTATCTAATTGTTTATTATTTTTCTTTTAAACTTTATCATCATTGCATTCACACTTTCACTTACTTTATCAATCATTTACAACTTTATCAATGTACAACCACTCGCAAACTAATATTCAACTAATATTCCTTAAATTAATATAAAGTAGCTCTTTATAAAGCTTTTAATGGACCGGTGAGAGAAATTATTTAACTTTTCTTTAATTGTAATAAACGAACCAGTTCATTAACTAAAATTAGAATACTTTGTGTATGTGTGTGTGTGTGTGTGTGTATATATATATATATATATATATATATATATATATATATATATATATATATATATATATATATATATATATATATATATATATATATATATATATATATGTATGATTTGTATACATCATTTTTTTACGCACCATAATATGACGTTACTTCCTCTTTGACTGGTGATGTGCTCAAATTAGTACTTTTTAAAATCAACAAAGTAACTAAAGCAGTGTTGAGTAAACAAGCCTTAACTACAAGATCGTTCTCAAGAAGCTAACTAGGCAACTATGACGTTTCCAATTATCAAATCTGATAGTTTGTGGTAACAGTTTGCAAGATTGAGTTTGTTTTGAAAATTAAACTAAGTAAACAAGTAAACTCAAACGAGTTTTGAATCAATAGAGTGGGAAATAGACACAGTAGCAATTCAATGAAATCAAATACGGATTAGACCAAGTGATCATATGATGTGACAGTTATTTGTCCAAATAAATCACCAATTTCAGTTTTAACCAAGACATTCTTTGAACATGTGAAGTAGGAAATCAATCGATTGTCAGGTGATTGATTCTTAACCTGAGTGGTTTTGAATATTCGAGAATAGAATACTGAGATTTGGATTTTTACGAAGTTTGAGAAAAAGCTTAACACATATGAACAAACCCTAGGTCAAGATCCTAATTCGATCAATCCTACATTACCATCGCGTCTATCGAAGGGTTTAGCTACTCCTATCCTGAACAATAACATACAAAGGAACGATTACAAGTGAAAATTGAAGGTAAACTAAGGCAAGAGAACCAAACTAGAGTTTTTCTTGCTTGAGAGTGAAAAAGACTTAAAGAAAGAAGTCTGTCATAAAAATCTACGAATAAAAAACTAAGTAGCGCAGAAAACAGATTCTGTACGATTTGCAGCGCGAGACGCATCCTGGAATCACTAGGACGCGTCTCGCAGGCTCCTGAGACGCGTCTTGCGACCTGCCAGGCTGAGACGCGTCTTGCGGGTGCTGGAGACGCGTCTTGGAGAGTCTGAGACGCGTCTTGCGTGTTTTTGCGCAGACTCTTCATAATTTGCCTACTGAAATGGAGTTTTGAGCTTTAATTCGGATACGATCTTCCAAAAAGCATCGTTTCTCCTCCAAAACATCTCTAAATACAAGAAAATCTGTAAAACACAACTAAAACACAAAACACATAAAAACGCACAAGATACACTAATAATGCAAATAAAAACTAACGAAAGATGACAAAAAGAACGAGATGAGACTCTAAAATATAGGCTCATCAGCTGGGTAAATTACGACGACCCGTTTGTATCGTGTGTGTTAACATAGCAGTGTAACAATGTATACTAGTATTCGAATCTAATAGAAGATAAACAAGTTATATAGTCTACTAAATTCATTTGTTCAATCATCACAATTAATTAGGAGAATTATACTTAGACTTGGCACCCGTAGAAAACATGCCATTTTATTTCTTTTTTTGCTTTTTGTAATCTATCAATCTCATTATCTAATTAACTAGCAATTAGTTAATGTGGGTGTTGACTTTCTATTTGATTCTAACATAGTAAATTTCGCCGTTTGACCTTTTACAACTATTCTGCTCGTCTATAATAAAACTAGTCAATGGCATGTCGATACTCGACGAGGCATGGTGACAAAACTAAAAATAAAAAAATTAATAGATTTTATAATAACATCTTGAAGTTGAGAAAAAACATATAAAAACTATAATGTCAAAAATGCATAATCAAATCTCTTCAACATTGCATCGGAAGTCATCCATACCTGTAAAAAAAGTGCAAGATGTGAATTAGTGAAATTGAACACAAACATATGTAAAATCTGGCTGGTGTGAAAAAAAAAATTCTAAAGTTAATACGCATAAACGATAAATTCACCTCATAACTTTTCGAACACTTCTTTTTATAGGATGTTGATTGTCATATACCCTCTTTGTGAAAATCAATATCTTCAATCCCTTGGGAACTCTAGATAGAGCACATATAATTGACCATGGTAGAATACTAGTGATGGGAGGTAGAGGCTGATGTATGAGAAAGATTATCCTAACTCTTGTTTATAGTCATAGCATATCAGACAGATATGAGAACCGTCACCTATCAAAATTGATAGGGAACTCCATCTCGTTGGATGGGCTCATCATCATCCTCAGAATGAAAACCTTTGGCCCGTGATGATTCCAGATATCATCTTTGCCTCGATGGTATGTTTCCCAAGATTAGTAACTACAAGCCTTGTGCTATTGTCCGGAAGCCTGATCAATATTCCATAGAAGCATTATCATACACGCAACCTTCAAGACAATATGGTTCGGCAATTCAGAGTAATTAATGATGTTGATAATTCTACAATGAAAACATTTTCGAGACCGTTCTCATTGTCATCTTCCTAAGGCTGAGCATAAACGGACCGGACCCGGACCAAAAATTTTGATGTGGTATTAGGGTCTATGTCTTCTCAAAATCCGGGTTCTAACTCGGACCGGGCCAGCCCAGTAAAAGTAATGCATTAAAAATATACAATACATATTTATTCCTCCTGACCCTAGTCACTCATTCCCTAACTCATACTATACACTGTTGGTCCAGAAAACGGCAAAGTAAAAGACTAGAGGGGGTGGGGGGGGGGGGTGAATAGTCTTTTAAAACTTTTGTCGATAAAACATTTTCTCAGAATGTTGGGTAACTTTTTGATACTTATAATCAGAATAGCGGAAGTCTTTCTAATAAGTGCACGTGCTCAGGAAGCTAGTAAAGTGTGTAAATTACTTTGCAAGTAAGTAAAAAGTAAATAACGATAGTTTATATTGGTATCTGAAGGTGGCGTAATCCTTCAACTTATCCACTGCGGCCTTTCTCAGACCTAGAATCCACTAAGATAGATAATTGAGTTCACCTTACAAATATCTTCTCTCGATTCCTAAATACACTAAGTTCCCAACCAAGTGTTCCCCCTGAGTTCTTCCCCGGCTTGCCCAACCAAGGTTAAAGGTTCTGAGTAGAGGAAGTACTTGGCTGGGAAAGCTGGGGAAGAACTCTGGGGGAACACTTGGTTGGGAACCTAGTGTATTTAGGAATAGAGAGAAGATATTTGTAAGGTGAACTCAATTATCGATCTTAGTGGATTCTAGGTCTGAGAAAGGCCGAAGTGGATTAGTTGATGGATTACGCCACCTTCAGATACCACTATAAAGCTACTGTGTTATTTACTTTCTGCACTTGCTTTCTGCCATTACTTACTTGCAACGTAATTTATGCACTTTACTAGCTTGCTGAGCACATGCACTTATCAGAAAGACTTCCGCTATTCAGATTATAAGTATCAAAAAGTAACCAAACATTCTGAGAAACAGTTTTATCGACAAAAGTTTTAAAAGACTATTCACCCCTCGCCCCCCTCTAGTCTTTTACTTTGTCGTTATCTGTACCAACAAGTGGAATCAGAGCAGGAGGTCCCCAAGCCTTCTGCACTGAACCTAGATCATAGATAAGTGCTCATTTTTCGCTTAACCCCTGCACTTGATCTGTTTGTTAAGTGTTGTTTTGCAGGATGTCTTTAGGAGACACTCTAGTTCTCAATACAAAGAACTATGAAAAATGGAGGAATAATATGATGCTCCATCTGGAAGCTATCAGTGATGAAAAGATCGAAGTGATAAAGAATGGCCTATAGTCATTCAGCAAGCAAAGATAGTCACTAATGTCTCTGATGGAAGAGATGAAGATTCTGCTAGAAGAACCTCCACTTCAGAAACTTCTACAAGTGGGAGAGCTACTGGTCAGATAGCTTTGGAAGAAAAACCCAGATATCTCTGGACGTCGGAAGATTTCAAGAGAAATAGAGTGGATGGTGAAGCTCGAAACATCATTATTCGTTCTACTCAAGACCACATACAGTGCAAACGATGGTGTGCAAAAAACGGCAAAAGAGGCATGGCAACTAGTTTAATAAATTTGTGTCGGCTCTCAGAATACCAAGGAAAATAAGTTCGAAGTTCTGAAATTAAAATTCCAGAATTTCAAACAAGGGCCTTCAGAAACCCTTGAACAACTTGATTTTCGGTTTATAACGTTAATAAGTGAAATGGTTGCACTTGGTGAAAGTGAAAGATATTCTAACGCCGAAAAGGTGAAGACTATTGTAAGAAGCTTAAATCACAACTGGGAACATACTAAGTACTTTTATTTCAACTAAGGAATGCCAAACATCACTCCAACGGAATTAATCTCTCACCTAGCCAATGTCAACTATGAAACCTCTCAAAGAGAACAATTAGCTGATCGGCAAGCTCACAATGTTGCTCTAGTAACACAAGGTACATGTGAAAAGAATATTACCAAAGAATCCACTGACGAAGAAGCTCTTGCTGTAAAGCAAATGAGCAAATACGTTAGACAAGAGATTGAGAGAAGAAAAGCCAAAGAGAAGCTAAAAAAGCATCTAGGCCCTAACTATCACCAGTACAAGAATATGCAATTGACCAACTCTCTAAATAAACCTGGTCAGAAAGCATTAAGTATTGAGGTTACAGAAATCGGAAACGATATCTGTTTCTATTATCAGAAACATGGTCACTTCAAACGGGACTGTCATGTTCTGAACAAGCTCAAGATAGGTGACAAAAAGGATAGGAGAAACTTCAATAGAAACTAGAGAGCTATGCTTTCTGAAGAAAGTAAGAAAATCGAAATCCAACTGGATGCACTTGATCTTGATTCAGATTCTGACAATGACGATTCAGATTCTGACGATGACGATTCTGATGAATTGAAGCTACTATCACCATAATTATGTGTCTACACTCATGAAGTATTTGACTTTGCTCAAAAGAAGAATGAAATGTGTGGAGTTGCTGAGGAAATCTACCCAGATTACTCTAACCTTGGGCCATGTCTTATGGCTGATGATGAGGTCACCAACATTTCACGATTGATTAATTATGATAGTGATGAGGATGGAATCAAGGATCTAGAACATCTCAGAAGGGAGTTGGATCTTTAAGAAAGAGAATTCTTGGTTGCTCGATCTAGAACCAAAATTTTTGACAGAAAAAGAGTCTCTGGAAAGCGAGTGTTCACACTTACGATGACTTTCCGACACCAAGGATGAAGAAAATGCATTCCTAAAGTCTCAGATAGATGAGACCAGAAAGTTGCATGCTGAGGCTATGGAGTTGCTCCAGAAGAAGTGTGAAAGCCTTCTTTCTCAGAATGAGGAACTAAAGAAGAAATAATCATCTTTCCAATCCTATGCCAAAGCGAGTGACACTCTCACTGAAGTACACTCCTACCTAAGAGATCCATCAGAAAAGGGAGGACTTGGGCTTGACACACAAACAAGCAATTCTACTCCTCTTAAAAAGAGTGATGAAAGGTTGACGTTTGTTGGTGGTCAACAAAGTGGTTCCCAAACAACCTATAGCATTGGTCAGAAAGCTAAAGTAGTTGACAAAGGTAAAGCTATTGCGACCATACCTTTGAGGGAAAAACAAGTTCCCAAGAAAACTGTGGAAAAGGTTTCTGAAAAGGAAATATGCACTAAAAAGTGCAATCATCCACAGTGCTATGTCTCTAGGAAAGGAAAAATTGCAGGAGCTGGCGATTTTCCCAATGTACCATTTTCGGAAGAAATAATGATCTAGAGTCTAGTGAATCTACTCAGAAAAGATCTCAGAAAGCAAAATGTTGAGGGTAAAGGTTCCCCAACCACTTAGAGATTATTCTATCCCACTGGTAATGGCTAAGATATCCTCAAGTAAGAGGCCGTGTACAGCTTAAGAGCCAACGTGTGAGAGCCTGAGATCCGAAGATTGGTAAGAACCTGCACAAGTGACTTGGAGGGGGGGGGGGTTAGGACCTGGTTTGCTAAGTGTCAAACCGGTTTGAGACTTTACTAAAGAGATACTGAAGATCTACTCTATGTGATAGCCAACGTTCGGAAGTGATTATTGCTTACCATTATCATGGGAGTGTGTGCCCTATATATAGATTTCTCCCCAATTGGGAGGGTTCCACCAGATTGTGCCAAGTGTAAGGTCTGGATTAAGCCACCAAGGCTTCCATAGGCCCATGGCCCATTAATGACACTTGCCCCATTCCACTTTGGGCTTTCAGGGGTAGTTTAGCCATTAATGTAACATGATTAGAGGCTTTGATACAGTCTGCTGCGGGTCAAGGTCCGAAGAGGTTGGTCCAGATGCTTGGTACGGACTGTATTAGGTTGTCTATGGGGAGCTTCCATAAGTTTGTCCGACTCCTCTGATTCGGACCTTGTGGCTCGGACCTCCTTACTCTCTAGTGCCAGTTTACTTGGTTAATTGTGAGATTGTCATGATGGATCCGGATGGTCATCCGGGTCGGACCCCATGGTTACGGACCACTGGAGGGGTCGGAGCTATTGCTGTTCAAGCTCTCTCTGTCCTTCTCCTCCAGGATGGGTCGGACCTGAGGGGCCTAGGGTCGGACCTTAGGGTCGTATCATAGTGTCTCGGATCCTCAGACAACTTGGGACGCCTTAGGATTCGTTCCAAAGGCGCCTATGACGGATTGGACATATTTTTGTATTAACATATGTCCCCCTAGTTTCCAAGTATCTTAGTAGAAGATAGTTGTGGAACTATAGTTGAAAGTGGAGGAGACAGTTTGTTTCTTGGTCCAATCCATCCCTCGAAAGTAGAAAAAAGGGTGTAACTCGTGCTTCTTGTCATCCTTAATCTTGATCTCTCCCCCCCCCCCCCCCCCCCTTTATTCTTTCCTTTGTTGCAGTCCGAGTAAGGAGGCTCGGAGTGCAACAAAATTAAAGAAATAAGGGGTATTTGTAAGCGAGATCAAGTGGACAGAGAGCGCCAGAGTTGTACCTCTTTGTGGGTGAAGGGATGATCCGAACGGATAAGAGTCCATGTAATGGTGAGTTGGATCAACCGTCCTTGTAAAAAAGGTAGGGTTTTTATCAACTTTGTTGGGATGGTTCGAAGAGGGACATCCGAACGGACGAGGGTCCGTGTGGTGGTGAGGTAAATCATCCTTCCTTGTAAAAAGGGGAGGGTTTTTATCAACATTGTCGGAATGGTCTGAAGAGGGACATCCGAACGGACGAGGGTCCGTGTGGTTGTGAGGTAAATCATCCTTCCTTGTAAAAAGGGGAGGGTTTTCATCAACCTTGTCGGAATGGTCCGAAGAGGGACATCCGAACGGACGAGGGTCCGTGTGGTGGTGAGGTAAATCATCCATCCTTGTAAAAAGGGGAGGGGTTTTATCAACCTTGTCGGAATGGTCCGAAGAGGGATATCCGAACGGATGAGGGTCCGTGTGATGGTGCGGTAACTCATCCTTCCTTGTAAAAAGGGGACACATATCCAAGGTATAAGATAGATTGGCCCCCCGAGGGTGTAGTAATATCCTATTCCCGAGCATCATGAAGTTGGTTGTATGTTTTTGTCATCGTAAGGTAAATATTTTGTACCAATGCGTCATTTCACCTAGTATTGTTGTACTATGCCGTTGGATGAATTGTGATGTACGATTGAGATTTAATCCCGAAAAATGGTGACGGTTGGGCTTCCTGATTTAACCCACTATAAATAGGGGTTTCACCGACGTCATTTTCACATTCTAGAGAGAAGATTTTTGATTTTTTCAGTACATCCGAAGCAAGTGCAAGCAATCCGAAGCGAGCGAAGAGAAGTCCGTAGCGAGTTATCCAAGCAAAGTTAGATGCCTCCGATCCAACCATCCGAGTACAAGTAAGTTTTCCTGAATGGTTGTCAAAGTTAGCTTGTTTTCCTGAATGGTTGTGAAATTTCCTTGTGTTTGTTGTTTCCCTGCTGTTGAGAATATGGTCTGTTCGGCTGTATGCTTATGTTGCGTATTCCATAGTTGGTAATAACCATAGTGTGTCTGGGGTATGTTGAGTAGTCAAGACTAACGCCAGACTGACGCCTTACTAACTCCGCACTAACTTCTTCCGGTAGAGCCGTTTTATATCTGCCGAACTTAGAATTTTTCCTTTTCTTAATATACATAAACGGCCTCTCGGACTGCCATCTTAAAGCTTACGAAATTGCTTTCTCCTTTCCCTAGGATGTCCGAGAGTGATAGTCAGAACCGATCCGAGGCTGAAGAATATGACTCCGATGCGTTGTCCCTATCGGACAGCTCCGAGGAGATTGATATTGTTGGTGGGGATGATTCAATAGAGCTGGAGCATTCTACTCGTCCGAGCCGGGAAGAGCCCGAGGTAAGCTTCTTACTTCGGTTAGTTGTTCCGGGTTCAGGGTCTCCGAAGCATCGGGATTACCTGCAAGTCTCTAATGTGCAGCGTACCGGTGTTGTTCAAGGGACCTGCTCTAGGACCATAGGGGCTCACCGTCCGCACGGTGCTGGGAAGGACCCGAACTCCCGGTAGAGATTCGATCCCTCATTCACAACCTAGGTGATAATTTTAGGAGTAACCCTAACCGAGTGCCGTTCGTTCCGGATCCACAGGAGCCTAACTTCGAAGAGGTGCATGATACCTCCGAGGCACCACCGTAGTTGGGTATGTTCAAAGAAGGTGTCGAGGATCGGGTCCAGGTTGTTGTTCACCTTTGGACGGTGGTAGAGCTGAGTTCAACGTCCGGGGATGACAATGTGGAGGAGGAGGGTCGGACTGACGATGTCAGTTCCAAGGAGGAAGAAGAAGAAATGCTGTCTGCCCATGTTTTCCGGAGGGAGTTGGCTGGGCAAGCGGGTACGAGTCGTCAACGGACCGAAGAGGAGTTGCCCGAGGGGCTTAAGAAGGGTGAAGACGTGTTTCGGGTGAAATTCCCTCGAACGAGGGATGATGTAACTTATCCCGATGCGGAGGGTGAACTGAACGAGGAAGGTACATTGCCCACGTGCCCTTCGATTGTGATGGCCGAGGAGGTGGAGGAACTTCGGAGGAAGTATGAGATTCCAGAGTCCGTGGAGATTCTCATTCCGGATGAGTCGCACGCCTTTTACAATCCGCCTCCGGGGTATATATGCGTGCATGAGATAAGTCTTCACTGCGGGTGGTGTTTGCCAGTGGCGTCCGAGTTTTTGGACATTTTGAACGACATGGGGTTAAGTCCTCATCAAATCATCCCCAATTCTCTCGAAAATCTGATGTGCTTCGGGGTGATGTGTAAATACAAGGGCATCCCGGTTACTTTTGATAACTTCCGGAAGTTATTTAGTGTTAGTGTAAGTAATAGAAATACTTTGTTCTATACGCTGGTGTGTCGCCAAGCATATACTTTTTTCGTCGATCCGCTCTCCTCCCTGGGAATAAATTGGTGGAAGAGATATATCTTCATCCGGCCCGCTCTACAGCAGGGTCAATCCGAAGCTGAAAGGACCCGATGGCGTTTTGAGAAGAAGTTTTTTCGAGGCAAGCTGCCGGACTAGAAGCCTCTGGCTCGGAATGTGCCTTTGTGGATGCAAGCTCTCCACCAGAATCAAGATCCAGAGAAATATTTTTTCTGGGGATTGATCTGCCAGCCCCTTCCCTATCTAGCTGGATTTTCGGAGCCAAGTTTTTGTGACGGGAAGAAGGATCTGAGTAAGTTCTTCTTCATTCGGTCACGTGGTCGGTCGTCCGAGTCGGTGGTCCCTTTATTGCTTTGTTTGTAGTAGTGGAAACTTATTGTTCTTCGGATGTGCAGATTTTTGGTTCGAGTACACCATGTCTACCATGCGGGAGCTGAAGCGGAAACAAAATGCCGCTCAGCGGAAGGAGATGGAGGAGGGTACCCGAACCCAAATCATCAAGACGTCCACTGTGCTGCCAATGGAAGAGCCTCGGAATGCTGCCACTTTCCGAGTGGAGGAGACTCGAAGGGCCGCGGCAGGCGAGGAGGCCCAGACGATACCCACCCCGGACAAGGGTAAGGTGGCTGGTTCGAAGGGGGCCAAGAAACCTCCAAGGTCTGTGTCTCGGGACCCTCCAGCCATTGGTTCGAGTGCTGCGGCCGAACAAAAGCGTCCATCTGAAGGTCCGATCCCTACGGCCAAGAAGGGCAAACGGAAAGCGAGTGGTGAGTCGGACTTGGAGGCGGAAGTGGCTCGGTTGGCTGCTGTTCCGGAGCTGGACCGGATTGCGGAGTTGTCCGCAATTCATCAAAAGGTATATACTGATTTTTTGGGAATCTTTTCATTGTTCGGAGTCTGTACTAATTTCGGTTTATTGTGTATCGTAGCTTACGGCCTCTATTCGGGCATGTTCAATGGTGGCGGGGTATAGGGCCACGATGGCAGAGGATCTGGCCAAGGCTGAGGCTGCTCGGGCGGTGGAAACGTCCAAGGTGAATTCCCTGTCTGATAGGCTGAAGAAGGCCCTTGCGGCGAAGAAGGAGTCCGAAGCGGAGGCTGCAAAACTGAAGATTGCCATCCTGTCGCTGGAAAAGGACCTCAAAGCTCATCAGGACGGTGTGGATGAGTATGTTAGCATCTCCCGGACCTTCAAGGATATGATGCTGAATGAGATGTTGAAGGTTCAGACGCAAGCTGTCCAAGACTTCTTGGGGTCGGACGTTTGCAAGTTCATGCTCGAGTCCAAGTATGACGAGGCTCGGCAGGATGGCTTTGATGCGGCTATTGGGCAGCTCCGGCATAGGGGACAGATCCCGAGCGACCTTGACTTGGAGGCTGAAGGCATTACTGCTTTCAAAGAAGCAAATGGCTCGGACTTTGCTCGGGAAGGTGTCTCGGATGAGGATAAGAAGTACAATCATGGCGGTCCGTATCTGCCCTCTTTTGTGCCACGGGTGTTGATGTCCAGTGTTTTTGTTCCGTTGGAAGACCATGAGGAGCATAACCGGGACTGGCTGACTCTGCCCGGTCCTGTCAAGAGTTTCTCTTCCGATCTGGACCTGATGGAGCAATGCCCTGCTTTCCTCAAGGAATTAAGGGCCCGACGGGAGAGAAGGTTGGCGTAGGAGGCCCAAGAAAGAATCGCATCGGATGCACAAGTGTCTTCGGAAAAAGAGGCCGCAGGTCCTTCGGGCACGCAAGCTGGCTCGTCAAGTCGTCAGGGGAGGTGAAGACGGGGTATGCCCCGGAAGCGTGTAACTCTGGTCTTCGGACCATAAAAACTATGTTGTTTCTTTGTTACCGCTGTTTCTATATTGATAATTTTTGCTGAATTTGCACAATTGATTCGGTATCCATGGCATTGGTCCGGGCTCGGTGATGGCTCGGGACAACTCTTATCATTTGCTCGTGTTATTTCCTTTTCAAATGCATGCTTCTTATTGTGTGTCGAATTTATAAGTTTCGTTGGCTCGGTTTTCTTGGGTCATGGATCCGAGTCCACGAGACCGAATCTTCCCGAAATAATGTAATTCTCAATTAGTTGACTCATGGGTCGGTCGGACAAGGCGTTTGTCCGAGTCGTAGCTCCAAATGTTAATCGCCCTAAGTAAACAGGAATGATTCGGATGTCATAAATCCTGCCTGATTTCTAGCGACACGGTGTACTGTTCCAAGTCGTTTTGGACTTGCGGAAAGTTGGTAAAAAGGAGATGTTCCAAAAATGTTGAGTATGGGCTACGGATCACATTTGGCGCCTCGGGCTGATGGATCCGAGCCGGTAACAGTTCAAAATAATTCTCCCAATAAGGCCGAAAAATGTGAAAAGGCTCCGGGTTAGCCCAATAGCGGACCAATGGTTGGGCCCATGTCTAGGCCCTAGCCCATTGCCAGTTGTTCTCACCACGTGTCGAGTGGTGATTAGTTCGCCACTTCTATATATACCCCTGGATTGTACAGCTTTTCGTCGGATCATTCCATCCCTTTTATAGTAATAGGGGATCCGGATCCTGGTGTCCGGTCATCAGAATGAATAGGTTGATTCCGCCATTCTTATTTGCTTCGTCTCGGTGAGTCCTTCGGACGTCCGAAGATGCCATCGAGTCGGACTATGTGAAAGGAAACGGATATCAGCTTCTCGAAAGGAACCCTTCTCGGATCGTCGTGCCAATCTATTTTCTGCGAGGCTGTAATGCGTATCGTCAACTGCAGCCCCGGGGAAGCGGATTAGCTCGTTGGTTCCGATGATTCCTAAACACTTACGACTTTGGAGAGTTAATTTTTCGAGATATTTGCTCCTTGCAGTATATAAGTTTCGGACATAGTTCTCGGATCAGCGTGCTAGTCTTCTCTCTCAGGGGCTGTAGTGTATCAACCACTTGAGCCCCGGGGGAGTGGACTAGCTCACCGTTCCCAAGGATTATGGAAGACTTGTTGGCATGGAGATTCTAATTCTCGGGCTGTTTGTGCCTTCCACCATTTACCATTTTATTGTGGTGCCCGAGGGTACGAACCAGAAAGTGGTTGTGGCGGAAGATTCGGATCGTCTGACAGGACCGTGGAGCTGCCTTGCCGTACTAGAGTTATCCGGTGTGGATTCAACTTGTCCTTTTGTGCGGAAGTGAGGACTCATTATTTGGAGATCCATTTGTTCGTGCCGTTCCTATTTTGCCTCGGACGCCTGGCTTCGGAACGGATATGCCGCCAAGAACTGCATGTTTTTTATTGTACAGAACGATGTAGATTACCCCTGTTTTACGTGACTCGGACAGGTGTATCCGAAGTTTGTAATTTTGTAATTTGTATTTTTTTAATATTACATGGTCTTTTGAGTGTTTGCACGTCTTTCTTCGGCTCGTTAGATCACTTCATCCGAACTGGCTGGTATAAGTCAATCTTGTCGAGAAATTGATTTCTCAAATATTTGTTGAACCAATTGGCCCGGACTTTCCTGAATAGTCCGAGGCAATGTGTTTGTATGAATATAGTTTTCTTGCCTTGCAAAAAGTTGTATTGATTTGACGGAAATTCAAATACAACTGGTGGGCTTCGAGGCCGGACAAAGAGAATGACAAAAACTTCGACAATTGACGTAGTCTATTTTCGAAGTGTTAACCTAAGCATAAAACTTTTGCAGATTCTTAGCATTCCAGGTTCTGCTCAAGGCTCTTCCTTGGTCGTCTTCTAGCTCGAAACTCCCATTGATTCTCGCTCCTGTAACTTTGTAAGGTCCTTCCCATTTAGGCTTGAGTTTCCCGACATTGCTTAGGATATCAGCTCTTCTAAGGACTAAGTCTCCGACTTGTATGTCTTTGGGAAAGACACTCTTGTTGTAGGCTCGAGCAGTCATGGCTTGGTATCGAAGGATGCTAGCTAGTGCCTCACTCCGTTTGTTCTCAAGGAGCTCAAGGTCGTAGATCCTTGCGACTGCATTCTGAGCTGGGTTGTATTTTAGGATCCTTTGGATTTCCACTACTACTTCCAAGGGGATGAACGCCTCAGAGCCGTAGACAAGGGAGAAGGGCGTCTCCTGTGTGGAAGTCCGAGTCGTCATCCTGCGTGCCCAAAGGACCGCGTCGAGATCATCTGCCCAACTGTCTTGGGGAGTCCTCAACCTTTTCTCCAAAATCTGGATGATGGTCTTGTTGGCGGCTTCTACTTGACCATTGGCTTCGGGGTAACCAATGGAAGTGAAGCGTTGTTCTATTTTGGAAGGCTGGAGTCATTCCTTCAGTCTTGCCCCGGAGAACTGAGCCACGTTGTCCGAGACTAGAACCCTCGGAAGTCCGAAGCGGCAGATGATGTTCTTCCAGATAAATGTCCATACTCTGCTTTCAGTGATGGTCGAAACTGCTTCTGCCTCAACCAACTTGGTGAAATATTCCACTGCCACGATCAGGAACTTCTTCTGATGAGTTCCGCGTGGAAAGGGTGCAACTATGTCTATGCCCCATTGATCAAATGGGCATGCTATGATTGACGAAATTATAGGGTTGGTCGGACGATGTGGTATGTTGGCATAGTATTGGCAGTCTTCACAGGCACGAGCGACGTTGGCAGCATCTGCATCAATGGTAGGCCAATAGTATCCTTGCCTTATGATCTTCTGAGCTAAAGTTCGTCCACCGGAGTGACTTCCGCAACATCCCGCATGGATTTCCTCCATAACAGTCTTCGCCTCCTGGGGACTGTTGGTCCAGATAACGGCAAAGTAAAAGACTAGAGGGGGGGGGGGGGGGTGAATAGTCTTTTAAAACTTTTGTCGATAAACACAGTTTCTCAGAAACCTGGGGGTTTCTGATACTTAAATTCAGAGCGCGGAAGACTTTAAGATAGGTAAGTGCAGAAACAATAAGTATGTGTGTGTGCTTTGCTGAAATGTAAATACAGAAAGGTAAATGACATAGCAAGTAAAGTGGTATCTGGAGGTGGCGTAATCCTCCAACTAATCCACTTCGGTCTTTCTGAGACCTAGAATTCACTAGAACAGATAATTGAGTTCACCTTACAATAATCCTATTCTAAGATTCCTAAATAAATGGTTCCCAACCAAATGTTCCCCCTAAGTTATTCCCCAGCTCCTATAGCTAAGTACTTCCTCTACTTAGATAACCTTGGAGTTATTCCTTGATTTCCCAAATCAAGTACTTCCTCTACTCCACGCCTTGATGGTGTTGGTTATAAGGTTTGTCAGAGAGACTTCTCGTATAACTTTTCAGTTATGTTTTCAGAGAGCCTAATAGAACAAGACTAATTAATACACTTGTTCAATGGATGGCAGTCTGCTCTTTACTTACCCAAGTAATTGATGTCCGTTCTGGAGAATGAGCTTCAGAAAGGGTATCTGATAGTTCAACTCTTTCACGAATAACAATCTCATGTTAAGGTTCAGGACAACTTAGAACTACTAGTGATTCTTCGAGCAACAGAAAGCTTTCACAAAGGGTAGTAGAGTGCTTGAGAGAATACTTTGCTTGATGGTAAGTTTGCAAGATAGAGCGTTCTAAGGTGTGTATTTCTCAGCATCTAAGTGTGTGATATATATAGATGAATTTGAGAGTTGTTGGAATGATATCCGTTAGACACAATTCAAATTCAGTCCATACTTATCTTGAAATGAGTACTCAGAAGTCCTTGTCCCATGTCTCAGAGAGGACTGTGCTTCAGCGGCTTTTCTGCCGATGTAATTAATGCACTTGTACTATTTCTTGTCCTGTAGTCTTCAACGGATACATGAGCCTTTCTGATGGCTTGCATGCTCCATACTCATGATGTCATATGTCCAGAAGCATATTTCAAAAGTAAGTAAATACACTTAAGAAAGGATTAATGACATAGTCTTTCTGAGTTAGACTAAACCTTGATATCTTCATAAATCTTGTGCAATCTTCAGTCTTCTAATCTTCAGAAAAGCTCCATTGCTAGGATTGATCTTCATGGTCTCCTGGAAATAAAAATTACACTCAGAGACCTATAATCCTAATACAAGATTTAGTAGACTAATCATACTCAGTGATTTCCTCTTTTACAATGTTCAAGTGAACCAAGAGTACTTAATCACCTTTCTGGCTATGATAAGAACATGTGATGAGTGATCAAAATACTAACAGATATTCCTAACAAATTTCCCCCTTTTTGATCAGTCATCCATGACTATCTTTTAAGTCCTATAACAAATTTGTAATCCTGGAAGTGAAAACAATCCACCACTTAATCATTTCAAATGATATTCAATTTTAGTTGAATTAAGTGCAGAAAGTAAACATCAACCAAATCACAGGAAGTGATCTTTGCTGATAAGTTGTCATCTATTAGAATGTATCTGAGAGTATGATCTTCAGATAGGTACAATTTACAGAGTAAGATGCAACTTCTACAGATAGAGAAATTCAGAAACAATCAGCAAGATTACAAAAAGGTAACAAAACATACTAAGTAAATTAGAACAAAGGAGAATCCAAGATCCAAGAGAGTATTCTAATGTTACTAGTCTTCAAGTCTTCAGAAATGCAACTTGGGTTCAGATACCTCAAGTTCTTCAGCATCCTTTCTGGATCAGTTGACATAATCATCCACTTTTCTGCATTCTTGGACATAGTCATAAAGAATCCTTCTGACAGAGCTCATCTTTTCTGGATAAGTCACATATTTCATGGTAACTCTTGCCAAGCTTGTGATTCTTCCGCAGAAAATGTTTGACCCAGAACTACTTTCCCCAGACCCAGGCATGGTCTACTTGCAGCGGAGATAGGTTGAAATACTTGTATATTTCTTCCAGATAGTGTATATCATCTAGGTATTCATCCAATGTCATATAGAATGACTCATAGGTTGAAACACCTAGTTTGTTCTTCCTGCTATAGCTACCATCCAGTTTTCTTACCTTGTGTACATCATCAGGCTTTGGGTAAGGCCAGGCAAAAGAAAGATCCATCTTTCTGGCTTCATTCCTCTTTTCTTCTTCAAAGTTTAGCCAGGCATGAAGGTGCTCAGGTTTTAGCAATTCTGGCTTGCCTTCTCTCCATTTCAGGATCTGGTTGAGGATGGGAGTTGGAAACTTATCATTGACAAGTGGATATTGTAGTTCCAGAATCCAATACCCTCTCTTGTTTAGAATGCACCTATATGAAGACTCTTTATTACTAGTCTTCGCATACTCAATGTGGGCATCAATTGGCCTTTCTTGATGAGTTTCTCTGTTTACTCTGCCAAACTGGGAATCCCTTCTTGCTTTTCAGTTAGGTGGCCTTCTGTCAGGATATCCTCTAACCCTTTCTTCCTGCCTTGGGGCTGTGCTGGTGGATGTTCCTTGTAATGACTTGGTATTTCCAGAAGGGGTTCTGGCTGCCAAAGGCCTTGCTGCCAGAGGAGGTTGTGAAGTAGTTGCTTGTCTCCTTTTCTTGTGAAGTGGATGTTCATCTGTGTCAGAATCATCCTCATCGTCATTGAAGTTCAAAGTTGGAGACTTGCAGCTTTCTTGACCTTTTATTTCTCCTTCTTCCTTTTCTTCTTCTTCAGAAGTCTTCTTCTCTTCTGAGATTCTAAGGGACTTGGCTCTCCTAGTTATCATACTCCTCAGCCTTCTGGCTGGTTGATCTGGAACAACTTCTTCAGTAGGGGCATCTCCAGTGTCCTTGATGACTAGTTGACTTGAGGAGGGAGGATTTGATTGTTTTCTTTTTCTTCCTCTGCCTTTCTGAGGCATCTCTTCCCCCTTAGTCATGAATGACTGACTCATGACAGCATAAGCTTCAGAAAGTGATTCACAGTTTTTCTGGAGATTGTTGTGCACCCTGACTAATTCTTGAAGTTCCTTCTTCAGCTCTTTGTTCTGCCTAACCAGTTCCTTCTCCCTTACGTTGAGCTCTTCAAGCGGCCTTAGGATGGCGTTGGCTTGCAGGACAGCATGGCTGGCTTCATTCAATGCTGCATTAGCATTGTTACAATCCTCATCCATGACCAACCCTAGGTCTTTCTGAGAGAGAGCTATGCTGGTTGCTCTATTGAGTAAAGCAGCAGCCAATCGCTTCATCTCTTCTGGGATGGATTTTAGCACTTCTGTGTCTTGGGCAACTAGTGTCCCTCTGAGTTCCAAAAAGACACTATTCCTTGCATGGTGCTCTTCACTTCTTGAACTACCTGGCGCAGAGAAGATATGAGGAGCAAGTAGGGCTCTCTTTTGCTGAGTGATAAGTCTCTCATCTTCTTCTGCAGTAATCAAGTTGCGGTCTTCTTCAGTATCACTCTCATAATCCTTCTCTGGGATTGTTTGCAAGCTGGCTAACATCTTTTGTTTGCCTTGGAGTATGTTGGCCTTATGAGAGGATGTAGAAGGTCTTTCTGATGCAGCCTCAGCATCTTGCTCTTCATCATCATTGTCATCCATGGCATCTATCTCAGCAGCTGTGACAACAATGGCATTCTTTAGATTTCTTTGCTCATCTAGGAGTGCCAATTCCTTGGCATTAGCTTCTTTGAGCTTTTTGAGTTTGGCCTCCTTTTCATCAACAAGAGCTTGACACTCAATGCTGATTCTCTTTTCTTCTTCCAACACCTTTCTGAGTTGTTCAATCCTGAACTCAGCGGCTGAAATTTCTTCTATGGCATCATTGTGCTCAGCCTGTTGGATATCTTGATGAGACTTGGGAGGTGATGATGATGGGGCTCTCTGAGCATTTGAAGGAGTAGCCTTTTCTCCACTTCCTTTGCTAGCTTTCTGTTAGGAAATTTGTTAGATATTTCTGAAAAAGAAATATATTGCAACAAAGTTGTTTCAATAAAGTGGTATCTGAAGATTGAAGATAAGGACGTGCAAAGAATCAGATAATACTAGTCTCTGATACTGAGCATAGTTCCGTTGGCACTACAGGACAAAAAGTACAGTACAATGCATTTAATGCACGGACAGAGATGTCTGAATAAAAGCAACGGTACCTTCTGAAGAAGAAGACAAACCTGCTGCAGTACTATACACAGATATCAATAGTTTGAATTTGATTTAAGCCTAACGGATACTATTCAACGGCATTCAAATTCATCTATAAATATCAACACTTAGACTACTTGAGAAGACACCTTGAACTCCATAAACACGCTGAACAACATATTCTCTCAAGCAAACTACTTATCCTCAAAGCTTTCTGTTGCGACCAAAGCTCCTGATCTTAAGTAGCACTAAAGTTCTAAGTGTCCTGATCCTAAACAAGCACTGCTATCTGTGAAAGAGTTGAATTAAAATATCAAGTATCTGAGATTCATTCTCTTGAACATTTATCTAAGACTTGGGTCAGTAAAAAGAACAAGATACCATACATTGAAAAGTGTATTAAGTATACTTGATTCACAGAGCTATCTGATTAACTGAAAAGTTATTAAAGAAGCTCATCTGACAACTCAAACCAAAACCAACACCATCACTAGTATGGAGTACAGGAAGTACTTAGTTTGAGAAACTAAGGAATAACTCCAAGGTTATTGAGCACAGGAAGTACTTAGTTTGGGAAGCTAGGGAATAGCTCGAAAAGGTTTCTGAGTACAGGAAGTACTTGGCCGTGAAAGCCGGGGAACAACACAGGGGGAACATTTGGTTGGGAACCATTTGTTTAAGGAATCTTAGAATAGGATTTTTGTAAGGTGACCTCAATTATCTATTCTAGTGAATTCTAGGTCTTTGGAAGACCGAAGTGGATTACTTGGAGGATTACGCCACCTCCAGATACCACTACACTTGCTGTGTTATTTACTTCTCTGTACTTACATTTCAGCAACACACACACACACTTTAACTGTTTCTGCACTTATTTATTTTAAGTCTTCCGCGCTCTGAATCTAAGTATCAGATATCTACACAGATATCTGAGAAATAGTTTTTATCGACAAAAGTTTTAAAAGACTATTCACCCCCCCCCCCCCTCTAGTCTTTTTCTTTGCCGTTATCTGGACCAACAAGTGGTATCAGAGCTGGAGGTTCACAAGCCTTCTGCACTGAAACTAGATCCCCAGATAGGTGAAGGAACTTTGTCCATTTACGAGGACTATTTAATTTGTGTGTTAAGTGTGCAGGAATGTCTCTGAGTGATGCACCCGTTCTCAATCCAGAGAACTACGAGAAATGGAAAAATAACATGATGCCACCTTGAAGCCATAAGTGACGAAATGATCGAAGTAATAAAAAATGGCCCCATAGTCATTCAACAACTTAAACAAGTCATGGAGGTTTCTAATGGTAGAGATAGAGATCAAAGCGAAGGATCTTCACAAACTGATGCGTCAACAAGTGGAAGATCTACTAGTCAAGTTATTTACGAACCAAAGCCCAGAGAACTCTGGACATCGGAAGATGCCAAGAGAAATCGTCTGGATGGTCAAGCTCGTAATATCATCATCAGAGCTACACCTGAGCACATATAGTGTAAACTGTGGGGTGCTAAAACGGCGAAAGTTGCCTGGCAACTGATTGAAGAAATGCGTTGAATCGAGAAAACCAAAGGAAACAAGTTCGAAGTTCTCAAGTTGAAATTTCAAAATTTCAAACAAGGACCCACTGAAACTCTGGAAGAACTTGATTTCAGATTTACCACTCTCATGAGTGATATGGCAGCACTTGGGGAAAGAAACAGATACTCTCAGTCAGAAAAGATTAAGACTATTGTCAGAAGTCTTAACCACAACTGGGAGCATACTAAATTCTTTTATTTTAATCAAGGTATGCCAACTATCAATCCAGTGGAACTCTTCTCACATCTTGCTACGGTTGATTATGAGGCAACACAAAGAGAACAAACAACTGAAAAGTTGCAGAATATTGCTCTAGTTGCTCAAGGAACTTCTGAAAAAAAGAAAAGCAAGGAAGAGACTGAGGATGCTCTTGCTGCAAAGCAAATGAGCAAATATGTCAGTCGAGAAATTGAGAGAAGAAAAGCCAAAGAGAAGCTGAAAAAGCTTCTAGGCTCAAACTATCACCAGTACAAAAATATGCAAAGCTCGCTGAACAAGCCAGCTCAGAAAGCATCATGTACTGAGGAAGTAGAAATTGGAAATGATATATGCTTTTATTGTCAGAAACCTGGTCACTTCAAGAAGGATTGTCCTGCCTTCAACAAACTAAGGACGGGTGACAAGAAAGATAGAAGAATCTTCAGAAGAAGCCGGAAAGCTTTATTAACTGAAGAAAGAAAGAAAATCCAAACTCAACTGGATGCTCTAGACTATGAGACAGATTCTGAAGATGACAATTCAGATGACTCAATCTTACCATCACCAGAATTTTTTGGAGTTACTCATGATATAATCGACTTCGGCCTCAAGAAGAATGAAATGTGTGGAGTTGCTGAGATTGACGGTCCAGACATCTCTAACATAGAAATCTGTCTTATGGCTGATGAGGTAACACATACTTCTTGTTATACTTATGAAAGTGATGAAGAAGAAATAAAAGATCTATAAAATCTCAGGAAAGATCTTGACATCTATGAAAGGGAATTTCTAATGATCCGAGCTAGAGCCGAAAATCTTGAAGAAGAAAAGAATTCTCTTGCAAAGGAAAATTCTCAATTAGTTAAGATATCTGAGAAAAAGGATGCTGAAAATGCATTTCTCAAAGCTCAGATATCTGAGACTGAAAAGTCACATAAAGAAGCAATGGCTGAATTACGAAAGAAATATGAAGATCTTCTTTCTGAGAACAAGGAACTCAAAAGGAAAGAATTATCTTTTCAATCTTATGCCAAAGCTAGTGACACTCTTACTGAAGTACAATCTTACTTAAGAGATCCTTCAGAAAAGAAAGGACTTGGGCTGAATACACAGACAGATTGTTCTATCACTCTAAATAAGAGTGAGGAAAGAAGAACATTTGTAAGTACTCAGCAAGATGGTTCCCATGCAATCTATAGTATCGGTCAGAAGACGAAGATTGTTGACAAAGGAAAGGCAGTTGCGACTAAACCTTTGTGGGAAAAACAAGTCAAAAATAAAACTGATGGGCACGTCTCTGAAAAGAAACACAACACTGAAAAGTGTAAACACCCACAGTGCTATGTCTCTCAAAAGGGTAGAATTGCAGGAGCTGGCAAATTCTCTCACGTCACTTTTTCTGGAAAGAAATTGGATCAACCAGAGACTAGCAAAGCTGCTGAGAAAAGATCACAGATAGCTTCAAGTGCTCGAAACGGTATTGGCTATAAAGGCATCGGGAAACAACTTGCTCATGAATACAAACAAGAGCAAGAACGATGGCTAAAGGCTAGAATTGCTCAAAGCAATTATCAGAAGTGGAAGTTGAATCAAGCCACTGAAAATCTGAATGCCAGGGCTAGAAGAAATCTGGCAAGGAAAGCTAAGTTTGCTGAAAAGCAAACTCAGAAACCTGACAGGTATCTGAAAGCACCAAATGGAGCACCTAGGAACTCCCCAAGGAAGAAAATAATTCTTAATAATGATAATCATTCAATCAGAATTCCTCCTTATGTTCCTATCAGACAAAAGAATCTTCCAAGGAAATTCATTCAAAAATGGATTCCTACTGGAAGATTGTTTAGTCTTGATGGTTCCAACTGTAAATTGAGAACCTAATCTCCTGTTCCCTGTTATGTGCAGAATGCTTCCTGGACTAAAGCACAATGGCTGTTTGATAGTGGATGCGGAAAGCACATGACATGAGACAAAGCAAATCTGGTCGATTACAAAGCTTGCAACACACGTGACCGGATATCGATTTCTTGAGGAGAATTAAATCCTCTCTCGACGGCAACGCGTCAAATTGGGAACTTTAACAATCACTGACGTATTACATGTTAAGGATTTGAAATATAATCTATTTAGCATGAGCCAGTTTGCAGACAAAGGTTTTACTATAAAATTCAAAGCAAAATACTGCAAACTAATTGACAATGAGTCAAAGCAGACAGTCTTGGTTGCTCGGCGGAAAGGCAGTCTTTATGTTGCCGATTGGGCATCTGCCACAACTGAAGAATGTCTCATGGTGAGTCAATCTGGTCACACAGAAGAGCACTGGTTATGGCACAAAAGAATGAGTCACTTGAACTTCAAAACTCTGAACAAACTTGCCAAGAAAGAGTTAGTGGTTGGCCTTCCCAAAACATCTTTCAGAAAGGATGGTATCTGTTCTGCATGTCAGATGGGGAAACAATCCAAAATCTCTTTCAAGTCCAAAACTAGACACTCTAGTGTTAGACCACTGCAACTACTACATATGGATCTTTTTGAATCATCTGTAACTAGTTATGCAGTAAAGAAGTAGATGACTTCTCAAGATTCACTTGGGTTGTCTTTCTGAAACACAAATCTGACGCCAAGGTGGAGATACCAAACTTGCTGAAAAAGCTTGAAGTCATGAAAAATGACAAGGTATCTGCAATCAGAACAGACCATGGTACTGAGTTTGTCAACCAGTACATAAAGGATTTTTGTACCTGCAAAGGTATACAACATCAACTTTCCTCTGTAAGAACACCTCAACAAAATGGTGTTGCAGAAAGGAAAAACAGAACCCTTAAAGAAGTTGCAAGGACGATGCAAGCTGACACTGAAATAAGTGAAATTTATTGGGTTCAAGCTGTAACAACAGCCTGCTACACTCAAAACAGATGTTTGGTAAACAAACACCATGACAAGACCCCTTATGAAATCTTGGTTGGTAGACCCCCTAATATCAAACATATGAGAGTATTTGGTTGTAGATGTTTTGTTCTAAACAATGGAAAAGATTATCTGAGAACATTTCAACCAAAGGCAGATGAAAGTGTATTTCTTGGCTATTCCATGAATAGCAAAGCTTACAGAATTTACAACAAAAGAACAAAGAAAATTGAAGAATCAGTTCATGTTGTATTCTATGAAGGAAGCAAGAAAACACCTTCTAATGATGAACTCTCAGAAAGGTTCAAAGAACTAATGTTGAGGGATTCTGAAGAAGAATCCTCAGAAAGGAGAAACATCATTACGGAAAGTGAGGATGACTCTGACGTAGAAAAGCATGAAGTGCCTAGTAACAACAAGATGAGTCACAAACATGATGAAGAATTTCCTATGAAACTTCCAGAAATGGAAACTGAAGATGTTCATCATGAAGCTATCTCTGGAAAAAATCTCTCTGAAAGACATGTTCCAGATAGCTCAAACGCTGAACAAGTGTCAGACATTAATTGCCCTTCTGAGGAGCAAAATGTCTTAGATACTGAAAAAGTATCAAATCAAAATCTCCCAGTGATTCACATTCAAATCATTTGGATATTGATCTTACTAGCACTAAACCTATGATGAGATGGATCAAAGATCATCCTGCAAAAGATGTGATTGGACCAATTAATCAAGGTGTTAGGACTAGGAGAGCAATAGCTGAAAATGCTAATTCTGTCTTTGGATGTTTCATCTCAAATATTGAACCCAAAAATATAGAAGAAGCATTGGGAGACCAAGACTGGATCTCTGCAATGCAAGAAGAGTTGGATCAATTAGAGAGAAACAAAGTCTGGAAATTAGTTCCATTCGTGGAAGGAATATCTGTGATTGGAACTAAATGGGTTTTCAGAAACAAAATGAATGAATCTGGTGAAATAACCAGAAACAAAGCAAGATTGGTTGCCAAGGGATTTACCCAAACTGAAGGCTTAGATTTTGATGAGTCATATGCACCAGTTGCCAGATTGGATGCAATAACACTCTTTCTAGCCTTTGCAGCTCATAAAGATTTTAAAGTTTATCAGATGGATGTCAAAAGTGCATTCTTGAACGGTGAACTTGCAGAAGAAGTTTATGTTGAGCAACCACCTGGCTTTGAAGTTTCCTCAGAAAGTAGAATGGTCTATAAACTACAGAAAGCTCTGTATGGACTGAAACAGGCTCCAAGAGCATGGTATGACACTTTGATAAAACTTTATTTACCTTAAACCATGATGGGAAACTACTCTTAGTTCAAGTATATGTTGATGACATCATATTTGGATCTAAGGACAAGCAACTTTGTAATGACTTTGCAAATCTCATGAAAAGTAAGTTTGAGATGAGCATGATGGGAGAAATGAATTATTTTCTAGGATTGCAAGTCAAGCAACTCAATGATGGAATATTCATTAGTCAAACAAAGTATGCCAAAGATATGCTCACAAAATTCAATCTTAAGCCTTCTGAAAAGAATGCTAAGATGCCTATGAGCATTGGAACCAAAATGACCTGTACTGAATCGGACAAGAGTGTTGAAGAACATAAGTATAGGAAATTGATAGGTTCACTACTTTACCTCACTGCAAGTAGACCTGATATTCAATACGCCGTTGGAGTGTGTGCTAGATTTCAGACAAATCCGATGGAAACACACTACAACATTGCTATGAAAATATTAAGGTATGTAAAAGGTACAGTAGATGTAGGATTGTGGTATCCTAAAGAAAGCGGATTGAGTTTAGTTGGGTACTCAGACACTGATTATGCTGGATCACTGCTTGATAGGAAAAGCACCTCAGGAACTTGTTAGTTTCTGGGTACTACACTTATCTCATGGTTTAGCAAGAAGCAAAACTCAATTGCAACTTCTACCACAGAGGCTGAATATATTGCTGTTGGTTGTTGTGCAACACAAATTCTGTGGATACAACAACAACTTAAAGACTATGGACTCATTGAAGAGAAAACTCCCATTTTCTGTGATAACACAAGTGCTATTGAAATGACACAGAATCCTAAATTTCATGCCAGAACAAAGCATATTGATGTTATACATCACTTCATCAGAGACCATGTTGAAAGAGGCAATATAGAGATACTCAAGATTGGCACTGATGACCAACTTGCAGATATCTTCACTAAGCCACTACAAGAAAGTAGATTCTTAGCCTTAAGACATAGTCTTGGACTAATGGAACTACCAATGAACTGAAAGAGTTCAGGAATCTGGAACGGGCATCCAGAGAAGAGGTATCTGGAACGGGCATCCAGAGAAGAGAAAAGAGAAATCTGGAACGGGTATCCAGAAGTCAAAAATGCTAAAGAGCAAAAAGACAGCTTAAGATCTCTGAAACGGGAACTCAGATATCTGAATCACTCTATAAACGGTGAACACAAAGGAGAATAGTAAAACTATCTGCAGTCAATTACTCTCTTGAAATTCGCATTATTTCTATCTTGATGAAAAAATTGGAAAAATCCTAAGTATAAGACAGATTCAGATGCAAACAGTATTCTTGGTCATACACAAACGTGATTCAGATAGCTAATAGCCAAAATTCATTAAATGGGCACAATTACACTTGTTGATTGTGATCATTGCTGAAGAAGCAATGGTGACCCTTGATGAAATTAAGCGATGGATCTATACGGTGGAAATTAATTCACAGTAAATAGTGGACTGTAAAAATTCTGACAAAGCCCACGTTGCATTTAATGCCGAACTAGCTTTTGCTCACGCCTGCTTGCAAATCATAGATACGTACACACAAAATCAATTTTTATGTATTTGTCTGTTGAGATTCTATTGCTATATATATAGGATTTTGGCAAAAGAAATCACTTTCGCCTAATCCAAAATTCCGACTTGCACAAAAATAGCAAAACCTTCTCTTGATTCTCTGCAAATCTTCTACAATCTCTGCAAATCAAGATTAAGTTTTTCTGCAAAGAATTACTCAATCAAATCTCTTTCAAACACCAATCCAAATCTACACTATATAAAGAGATGGCCCCAAAGAATTCTTCTACACTGAAATCTCAATCCTCCACTGGTACTGATGAAAAGCCAGCACCAGAGTTGGTTACTGTGAACAACCGACTGGTAGGAGACTTTAATCCTGACCATTGGACTTCAGATCACAGAATGATTTGGGGTGGTGCCATGGTTGAGGAATACCTCACGGCTGCAATTGAAAACCAAACCGACAGAAAACTGATTCTTGACATGCTTGAAAAGGCACAAATCAAGGGTTTTCTATCTGCTCGCCCAAGTGGAATCTCATCACTTGATGTGTTGGAATTCTACAACAACTCCAGGATAATTTCCTGTGTTCCTGAAGGCACTGCAATAGTGTCTGTCAAAACCTTAGTCCAAGTAAAGGAAATCCTTCTGGACTTAACAACTTTCTGTAAGTTGTTTGAGTTTCAAAATCTTGGAAAGGATTTTGAAATAAACACCAAGGACAATGATCTCCTTGAAGGTGTTAAAGAACTGTACAGTGACGTGTGTGATCTTGAAAAATCAGATACACCCACTGAGTTCAAGCTTGCTGACATCCGAACCAGACATCTGATGGTTCACTGGGATGTATTGGCTTGCATTCTTCACAGATGCTTTGATGGTCTACAAGGAGGTGCTGACCAGATAAGCCAAGAACGATGGATCATGATGTTCTTGCTGAATCAACAAGAAAAATGGCTGGAAAACCCTTTTAACTGGGGAAAGTACGCCTTCATGAAGTTTGTGAAGTAGAATCAAGGCTTCGAGCTTAAAATCGCCAAAGGACTAGCTGAGCCAAAGGCCACAGTAGGCTATGGTCTGAAGATATGCTACTTGCTGGAGAAGCTTGGCATTGAGCTCAGAGAGACGGCTGAAATAGCCAACAGTAACCTACTCTACAAATATGAGTATACAAACTTGTTGAAAAAGGTTACTGAGTCTCAAAAAGGTTCTAAGAAGGGAAAGTCTGAAAAGGTATCTGAAGAAAAGGTTGCGACCAAGAAGCCCAGAACTTCAAGAAAGAAGTCTGCTGGCAAATCAGAAGACATACCCATTGAGGTTGTTGATTCTCAGATATCTGCAAGCATTACCAATGAACTAATAAAGGCAGATGCGCTCATCAATGCTGCAAAAGAGTTATCAACTACTGAACAAGTAGACTCAGCAAGAGAACGTGCTTTCAGAAATGTGAAGACTATCGCAGAAAGCCTTGCTGATGAACTCATAAATGCTGCCAAAAGTGGTGAAAAACACCAAGCCCTATCTACAGAAACTGCAGGAGTAATGGACCAATCAGTTTCTAATGCTGATGAGAGCTCTGACGTTGAATATGAGAAGCTAGTCATCTCTCAAGTCCTAGAAAGAACAAAAAGGGCTAAGGTTACTGAAATAGTAACTGGTGAAAAGGTTTCTGAAGAAGAACCTACACCTCAGGTTGCTGAACAAGCACCTATAGCAAAGGTTGTTGGTGCAAACACATCATCAGGGAACGTTTCTTACGCACAACTTCAAAAAGCCCTGATGAGTGGTATTTTAGTGCTGGCAGATGCTGATGGAGACGCCACATCTAAAAATCTGGAACAACACTCCACTGACCAATCTTCTGCTTCCAGACAACCACAACAACCACAACCAGCAATACAGTATGGTGAAGAAAATCCTGCAAAAGAGCAGGTTCCCCAACTCAATGAGAGGGATCAAACTGAGATATCTACTCAGAATGATCAACCAGGGGAGGCAACTGAGTTGCACACTCAGAAAAGGTGTGAAGTACCTGAAACTTCAAACAAAGAAGTGTTACTGGAACAAGAAGACCAAAGTATAGAAGGGTCACGAGTTTCAGAGACCAATCAGCCTGACATGGATCAGGTAGCTGAATGGTTTAACTCTCATCTTGTGAAACTTTATGCTTATATATATCTTGTTACTTATAAAATTTCTTTGTTACAGGCTGAGTTAGAAACACAGAAACAAGAGGAAGCTGGGAAGCTTGCCTCAGAAACTGAGAAGGAGGTTCACCCAACCTCACCTCTTAAGAAATCTGAGCCTGTGCCACAGGTGATAAATTGATTCTTAAGATAACACTCTTCAGTCATATGTTCATGTGCTTAAAGTAAATGTTTCTAACAGGCTCCAACTGAGAAAGAGGAAGATAAGGCAGAAATGCCAGAAAAGGACCCAGAAACCAACAAGGTTTCTGAAGAACACATCATTGAGCCTTCCCATATGAAGGTATATATATATATATATATACATATATATATATATATATATATATATATATATATATATATATATATATATATATATATATATATATATATGAAAATCAGTGATAAAAATTCTTCACCTTGGGTTATCTTAAACTTCTTCTAAATTACTCAATACTTTCTACTCACAGGCTCACTCAGAAGTAGAAGTGCAAGGGGACAGAGTTGCGACATGCCAGACTTATGGAAATTGATGAGGCATCAAGGCCTTCATCAAGAAAAGATTCCAGAGATCGCAAAGTCTCGAGAGACAAGTATCTGAGCCTCCCATGGAGGTAATTGACCTCTCAGATATCTGATTTGTCACTTAAAGTTTTCTTGATAAAATTTCCTAAGTATTGTGATAACTTTAATTCTCAGGTTCAAGAAAGAAAGGTTGATGAGGAACAGACTTCCAAGTCTCCGCCTCACAACAAGATATCTGAGACACCAATTGTCTCAGTAGCACAAGTCTCTGAGCCTGAAGTACTTACTCAAGTAACTCAGAAACTAAACTACACTTCTACTCAGATATCTGTAAAAGTTTTGAAGCTCACTCAAAACCCTTTCTTTCAGGCTCAAACAAGTGCAAAGCAGGATCCCAATGATGAGAAAAGGGACCTACTTCCCTTCTTCAAAGCTCAAACCCTACCAAAGCATATACAATGCTTCAAGAAATGGAAAAGGTTAAGGTGCTCTGATCTCTTTGAAATATTGAGAATCACAGATCAACCAACCAGACGAGCACGAGCTCTTGACTTGGAGACATATATCCATGCAATGTTCCCTACCGAACAGTACAAAGTTGCGACTTTATTGCATAAGGATTTCTCCAGAGAAGTGGTGCACAGTTTGATACAAGCCTTTGAACAGGCAGATGATCAGACAAGATTACAGATGGCATTCAAGCCAGTTCTGCCCCAGACTCTGCAATTTGTACCTTCTGAACAAGAAGAGATTAATGGGCAGAAGATCACTATTCCTGAAGTGATCAATCTTGTATCTGAAGATGATGAGGAGGAAGAGATAAACGAAAACGACTTCGATGAACCTCCCACTGATCATCACCAAAACGATGACACAGACAAAAAGGATGATGATGATGCCCCTGCACCAGGGACCGGAGGAATTTCACAAAGAACTCATGCCTCAACTGCTGAAAAGAAAACTGAGAGGAAAGCACAGAAATCTCCGTCTCCATCTCCTCAAAAGTCTACTCATACATCTTCCCAACAAAAGGTTAATACTGAACAAGTAGTTGAGGATTCTGAGGAAATCACTCAGAAATTGTTGAATACTCAATCCAGATCTGCTCAACTCAGACAATTGATGGAAGAATAACAACAGCTCCATCTTCAACTGGAAGACCAGATAGCTAAATCCAGAGACAAGCTTGACCAACTACAAGATCAATATCTGCAAGAGATGATTGCTTACTCTGAGGTTAAAGACCTATAGGATGCTGTAAATGCCATCACCAAAGAACTCGATACTGAAGAAGTATCTGAAATTAAGCATGATGCTAAGGCTGCATCATCTTCAAAGGAAGTACCATCCTCCTCCCAAAAAGGGAAGAAACCAATCTCTGAGATGGTTGCTGGACTCGACACAATCGATGAGAATATCCAAGAGGATGAAGATCACTGGGCTAATTACTCAGATGATGAAGAAGACAAGAATTTGGCAGAGCACCGCAACGAACATTTAGCGGTTTCTCACTTGAAAAGGAAGCTGATTGCTCCTGCAATATTCAGCAAACTGCCAAATGTCCACTCCCATGAATACATGAACAGATACCAAGTACTGGCTCATCTGAACAAGGAGTTGTCTTCACAGAACAAGGAAGTAATTGCCTCCGTCCCCTCTGAAATGAAAAAGTTCACTGAGCTCGTTACTCAGAGAACAACTAGCATAGTCATTGCTCAGGAAGATCTGGGAATGATAAGGGACGATGATGTGTCTTTAGCTGAAAAAGCTTTCCAAGAGGCAAGTTACACTGCTGGAAAAGCAGATGCCATCCTAGGCCCATTGGCAGAGCTCACTGATAAGGACAATGGACTTATCAAGCAAATTCAGGAGCTCAAAGTCTTGAAGTTGGTCAACGCGCCCACAATTATTTACAAGGGCATTTTAAGTCTCTCTCAGATTCTTTTATGAGACTGAGTCAGCCAACAATGACTAAGGGGGAAAGAGTGTACAAATCTGGACCTCAAAGTCAGGGGGAATGGGAAGAAGGAGAAGAAAACAAGAAGAAATCTAGAGCTGGTGTGGCTCAGAAAGGAAGAAGAAACATGAAAACTTCCCAGCCACCACTCAGAATCAACGAACCCTCCTCAAGCCAAGCTGCTTTGCAAATAGTAGCTGCTTCCCAGAAACCTACTGAAGGAACTACAATGATAACAAGGGCCATGGCACAGAGACCTCCAAGGAGTACCTAGGCTCCAAGGAGAAGACAAGTTAAAGGGATTGATGAATCTTCTGAAGAAGAAGAAGGTCAAATCAAGTCCTTGGGCAATGAAGAAGGTTGTAAAACTCTCACAAGATCTAATCTTGATGGTGATGAGGAAACTGATGAAGATGAAGCTCCTCTTCACAGAAAAAGGAAAATTGAAAACCTAACTGAGCCCATAGCTGCAAAGCCCCTAGCAGCTAAAACACCCTCTGGAAATACCAAGTCTATCCAGGGTGGTTCTTCAAGCAACAAACCCAAAGAGAATTAAAGACAAAGAAGGAAAAGACTGAGAGCTGAGCAAAGACAAAGTCAACTTCCACTCAGGCCAGAAGAATCCAAAATAGAGTATGTGAAGAATGACAATGATTCCTCTGTCTACAGGTGCATCAATCAGAAAAATGGCTATTGGATTCTGGAACTTAAGCATCTACTGGTAAATTCAAGATTTCCAGAACCAATCCATAAACAACTTATGGCATGGAGAAAAGATAAGCCAACCTTGATCAACACTAATCACGTTAAAGCCTGGTTGGATTTTGAAGTTGTCAAGAGAACTGAAGCCATGAGAAAGGACCTCTCTGATGAATGTCCATATGGAAAGCCAGATGATGTGCATAGAATTCTGAATATCACCGGAATAGGCACAAGAGCAAGACTCGCTGTGGAACCCTATGAGTCGTTCTATCTAACTGAAGATCAATACAAGGGTGACATCAGATATCTGAGGATTATCTACGAATACTTCAAGCTTTCAGATATCAGAATAGAGCATGCCTGGAAGTGGGGAAAGTATCTGTGGGTCAAACATTTTGTCAAGAAAAATCCTACCAAAACCTACAAAGAGGTCTGTGGATTTGCCAGAGACACTGAGATGCTCGTCAGAACACTTCTCTACGATTATTCTGATGACATCAAAAGGTTTGGAGATAGGAAATTTGCAGACTGATCCATAGAACAACTGTTGAAGACTTAAAGAGTTGAAGACTTGAAGACTAGTCTATTAGGATGTTTACTTGGAGCAGGGTTACTCCTATTGTCCTAATTTACTATGTATTTTTTTGTTATATTTTTTGCTGACTGAGCTAAACTTGTTATCTGTAATCTTTCTTTGTAACTTATCTGATGAACTTACTCTCAGATAGTATTCTATAAAAGATAACTTGTCAGCAAAGATCACACCTTGTGATTTGGTTGATGTTTACTTTCTGCACTTAATTGAATGAATTAAAAAATCTTAAGAAATGATTAAGTGTTGGATTGGTCACTCATCCAGATTTGTAATAGGTCAGATAGTCATCGTTGACTGATCAAAAAGGGGGAAATTTGTTAGGAAATTTGTTAGATATTTTGTTAGAAATATCTGTTTAGATTTTGATCAGCAACATGATGACTTATCTTAGTCTCAGAAAGGTGATTAGTACTCTTGGTTCACTTGAACATTGTAAAAGAGGAAACCCACTAAGTATGATAGTCTAGCTAATCTTGTATAGTATGATAGGTCTCAAAATGTAATTTTTATTTTATGAAGAGAAGACCAAGAAGAAGACATCCAAGCAGAACAAGTTCAACGACATTGAAGATTTGAAGAAACTGCACAAGATTACTGAAACAGTTTTACAGATACCTTGGTCAGATATCTTGAAGACACGAATAGTCTTAAACAAGCTGTGTCACAAGAGATATCTGAGAACTGGAAGGTTTTCTGAAAACCAGGAAAGTGCCCACAGATATCTACTCTCAGATACCTTGAGCCTTAACCACATTTCTGAAAAAGAAATATATTGCAACAAAGTTGTTTCAATAAAGTGGTATCTGAAGATTGAAGATAAGGACGTGCAAAGAATCAGATAATACTAGTCTCTGATACTGAGCATAGTTCCGTTGGCACTACAGGACAAAAAGTACAGTACAATGCATTTAATGCACGGACAGAGATGTCTGAATAAAAGCAACGGTACCTTCTGAAGAAGAAGACAAACCTGCTTCAGTACTATACACAGATATCAATAGTTTGAATTTGATTTAAGCCTAACGGATACTATTCAACGGCATTCAAATTCATCTATAAATATCAACACTTAGACTACTTGAGAAGACACCTTGAACTCCATAAACACGCTGAACAACATATTCTCTCAAGCAAACTACTTATCCTCAAAGCTTTCTGTTGCGACCAAAGCTCCCGATCTTAAGTAGCACTAAAGTTCTAAGTGTCCTGATCCTATACAAGCACTGCTATCTGTGAAAGAGTTGAATTAAAAGATCAAGTATCTGAGATTCATTCTCTTGAACATTTATCTAAGACTTGGGTCAGTAAAAAGAACAAGATACCATACATTGAAAAGTGTATTAAGTATACTTGATTCACAGAGCTATCTGATTAACTGAAAAGTTATTAAAGAAGCTCATCTGACAACTCAAACCAAAACCAACACCATCACTTGCGTGGAGTACAGGAAGTACTTAGTTTCAGAAACTAAGGAATAACTCCAAGGTTATTGATCAAAGGAAGTACTTAGCTTGGGAAGCTAGGGAATAGCTCAAAAAGGTTTCTGAGTACAGGAAGTACTTGGCTGTGAAAGCCGGGGAACAACTCAGGGGGAACATTTGGTTGGGAACCATTTGTTTAAGGAATCTTAGAATAGGATTTTTGTAAGGTGACCTCAATTATCTATTCTAGTGAATTCTAGGTCTTTGGAAGACCGAAGTGGATTAGTTGGAGGATTACGCCACCTCCAGATACCACTATACTTGCTGTGTTATTTACTTCTCATTTTACATTTCAAAGAACACACACACACTTTAAATGTTTCTGCACTTATCTATCTTAAGTCTTCCGCGCTTTGAATCTAAGTATCAGATATCTACACAGATATCTGAGAAATAGTTTTTATCGACAAAAGTTTTAAAAGACTATTCACCCCCCCCCCTCTAGTCTTTTACTTTGCCGTTATCTGGACCAACACTTTCTGAATCCCGCCTTGTCCAGGTTGGGGATCATCATTTTGATCATCATCATCATCATCATCATCATCATCATCACTCTTATTCTTTGCTTCTTGGTTTGGATGCTCAGAGGGAGGTTCTTGATAATCATTTTCGTCCATCTCCTCGTCATCTTCTGAAACCAGGTTGATCACATTTGGGAATGTAATCATCCTCCCATTAACTTCTTCTTGTTCAGCAGGATAAGTAGTGAGCTTACTGGGCAAGGCAGGATGGGTAACCATCTGCTCTTGGGTTTGAGCATCCACAGACTTGAAATCTGCTATAAGTCTTTGTGCTACTTCATGAATGAAGTTTTCATGCATCAGAGTGGCAAATGAGTAGGACTCTGTTGGGAACAATGCATGGATATAATCTTCCAGATTGAAGGCGATTGCTCTCCTTTCTGGGACGTCGAATACTCTGGCTAATTCAGAAAGGTCAGCCTTTCTAAGTTTCTGCCATTATCTGAAGCACTTGAGATGTTTCTTTAAAATGTGCTTCGTGAAAGCCTTTGAGCTTGAAAGAAAGGGATCAAGTGAGTTTTGTTCAAACCACTTGAGTTAGTATCTGTGTGCAAAAGTAAGCATTCTGAGCATACTTGTGTAGAAACACTAGGCTCATTATCCTGTACTTCTTCTTGCTTGGTCTCAGAGACCACAGATACCTTGTTGTGAGGAGAAGTCTGATCCTCATCAACCTTTCTTTCTGCTTGAACCTGAGAATTAAAATCAATTATGGTTTCAGAAACTTGTTTATCAGAGAAAGATAGATATAAATATGCTTTTTGAGGCTTCACTTACTTCTAAGTGAGGAAGCTCAGTAGCATGTTCCTCAGAAACCTTGGGGGTTTCTGGCACCTTTTCTGCAGATACTGCTTGTTCAGCAGTTTTAGTTTCCTTTGGAGGAGATAACACAACTGTTTCTCCATCCAATTGTTCTTCTGACTGAGCCTGTAAGAACAAACATAAAAGATTTAGTAGTGGGTTTTCCAGAGCATTCTTGAAGGAGACTATTACTGATTACTTACCTTCTCAGCAGAAGGCTCAGTAAATGCTTCCTCAGAAAGCTTTTCAGCTTCTGGAATCTCTTGGTTTTGGGGTGTTGGTTCCACCACCACTACTTCCTCAGTTGGAGCCTAAATAAGAGACAAAAAGAATTTAGAACACAAGATATGAATATTTCAAGCAAGTTATTTCTTATTCAGAGATAACTTAACTACTTGTAGGACACGCTCTTCTTGTTGTTCTGAGGTTGGAGGAACCTCTTCTTCATTCAGAGGGGTGGACAAATTAACTTCCTCCTAAAAGTGTGTCTCGATGTTGGCCTGTAACAAATGTAGCTTATCAGTAACAAGTTAACATTTTAATGTTGACAAGTTAGATACAAACTACTTTTGCTACCTGAATAGAGTCAGGCTGATCATTGATCATTGATCACCATAGTCTCTCTGTGTTCATTGTTGTTCTCCTCTGCAGTATCATTCTGAGTCTCCATCTCAGTTTGATCCCTTTCTGAGAGTTGAGCTCTCTCAGAAGGTTGAGGAACCTGTTCAAGAACAAGGCTTTCTTCAGCAATATTTTGTGCTCGCATAGTGAATGTGGAAGTAATGTCAAGATCTTCCAGCATTCTATCTTCCTCTTGTCTTTCTGGAGAGCTGAGCTTGATGCTCCTCCATGGGTCTCATACTTTAATCTTTTGAGTACTTTTGCAAGTACTTCATCATCCTCAGAATCACTATTCTGTGTTGGTGCAGACCCATCTATGATATTTCTATCATCTCTGGAGTTACGGAGCGATGGTTTAGGATTCTTGGGGCATTCTGGAGTTGCCTTTCTGGGCGTCCAACATCTTCTGAGACCTTGTATCCAGAAGGTTGTGCCTCTTGTATGCTTAGGGACTTGGAGGCTCTTTTGCTTTGAGTCCTCTTTCTCTTGGCAACTGGAGGTTTAGCTTGAGCTTGCTCAGAGACCTCCTCACCTTGCTGTGCAGTTTCTTCTTCTTCTGCCTTTCTGAGTGCGTTCTCAGCAGCAAGTTTCTCCATTTCTTCAAAGGCGAGTCGGAAAAGGGAGTTGGTGACTGGGATTTCTTGTTTCTCTCTGAGAGTGATTCCCATTGTTTCCAGAATGTAATAGATTCTGAGAACAAAGTGCATATTGGCCTTTAGCTCAACAAGGCTATTGATGATTTTGGGCTCAAATTCCTCAATATGTCCAAGGAATTTGTCAAGGCGATTTCCCAATTGAAGTGGGTTTCCTGCCCTTCATGCTTCTTGTTCAGAAGATGCATCATCATTCCTCTCTCCATGCTTATCTAGTCTACTCCACCTTTGTTGCCATCAAAGCAACGGACCAGAATAAGAGCTAAAGTACTCCAGTGTTTCTGGAGATGACTAGTTCTGATGGCTTTCAAAACAAAGTCTCCTGGGCAACCGTTTGCATTTTCTAACTGGATTGCTTCAAATAGCTCTTTGACGCCTTGAATCATGGAAGCGTCCTTGATGTTGATGTCTTCAATTGTTCCTCGATTTTTCAATCGGAATATCTTGCAGAAAGTCTTGCAGTCTAGGACAATTTCTTGTCCTAGAACTTCAGTCTGCATGTATTTCTCTTCTTCATCATTCACAACCTTTGTGAAGATTTTGGAATTGTTATAGAACTCCAGCACATCCAGTGTGGATAGTCAGTCCACTGGGTGCAGCAGACAGAAATTTGAAGATATGGGAACTTTTCAGCATGCCCAATATCAGTTTCCTATCTGATTTGGAAGAAATGACTGCAAGTACATATTTCTTCACTAGAAAAGCTCCCCAATTCATTTTGTGGTTATGGTTCCAGTCCGATGGGGTGAACTTTCCCAGAAGGCGTTTATTCAACACCTTAAGTTCCTTTCCTCCTTGCTTTTCAGCAGGAGTAGATGATGCGGCCTTAGGGTTCTTGGTGGTCATCTTCATGGGTGCCATCTCTTATATAGAGTTTTGAGTGAGAGTTTTTCAGATGAATTTTGCACAATTAATCGAGATTAGTCTATCTTTTCAGAAGACTAAGCACAAGAAGTTGAGTTTGCAGAGGGGGTTTTGCAGAAATCTTGAGAGATTTTGCTGTTTTGATGCAAGTTTGAAATTTCGGAATTGGTAAAAGTGTTTGTCTTTTGCCCAAATCCTATATATATATAGCAGACAAAATGTACATAGATACAACATACATACAACTGAATATGAATGCGTGTCTTTGTACCTGCATAGGCATGGTACGTCCTTTGTACTTCATTAAATGCGTAGTGGGCCATGTCTGCATTTCTCAGCAGACATTACTTGCTTTTGTTTTAATTTCAACCGTTGAGATCAAACGTTCATTCATAAGGGCTTATATTGAATATCTTATAATGATGTCAATCAACAAATGGTATTGTGCCGACTTGATGGATTTTTAATATGCTACATTCATTGTGTCACTTGGTAAAGGGTAAGAACACTTAATCGTTTGAACTTATCATTCTGAGTGTCAAGTCCTTATCTTTATATTGTTTATCATAAAAATGGCAAAAATACGAGACACTGGACATGTTTGACTTTCAGAACTTATACTTTTCGGGCTTTGTGTGTCTTTCTCTTTATGACTAAATTGCTTTCTGAATTCAAGTGTCAGAAGCTTCAGTTGTTTGAATGTATTTGACCCACTCACAGTAAGTAAGTTCTAGTCTTATTTACTTATTGAGTGTGTACCAACCTTTGCCTTTCTGGATACCCGTTCCATAAATGTTTTGCCTTTCTGAGTGTTGCTACTCAGAAACCTTTGCATCACTTCTTATCAACTTGGCTTTCTGAGAACATGTTCTCAGAGGCCTACTTCTTTTCTACCTCACTTACTCAGACTTTGGAGATTCAGGACATTTTTCAGTCCTTAGGCATCTCCATTATCCAAGATTATGTCTTAAGGTCAAGAACTGGCTTTCTTGTAGGGGCTTGGTGAAGATATCTGCAAGTTGGTCTTCTGTGCCAATCTTGAGTATCTCTATATTGCCTTTCTCAACATGGTCTCTGATGAAGTGGTGTCTAACATTAATGTGCTTTGTTCTGGCATGGAACTTGGGTTCTGTGTGATTGCAATAGCACTTGTGTTATCACATAAAATGGGAGTTTTCTCTTCATTGAGTCCATAGTCTCTGAGTTGTTGTTGAATCCACAGAATTTGTGTGGCACAACAACCAGCAGCAATATATTCAGCCTCTGTGGTAGAAGTTGCAATTGAGTTTTGCTTTTTGCTAAACCATGAGATAAGTCTAGTTCCCAGAAACTGACAAGTTCCTGAGGTGCTTTTCCTATCAAGCATTGATCCAGCATAATCAGCATTTGAGTAACCAGCTAAACTCAATCCACTTTCTTTCAGATACCACAAACCTACATCTACTGTACCTTTCACATACCTTAATATTTTCACAGCAATGTTGTAGTGTGATTGCATTGGATTTGTTTGAAATCTAGCACACACACCAACTGCATATTGAATATAATGTCTGCTTTCAGTAAGGTAAAGTAGTGAACCTATCATTTTCCTATACTCGTGTTCATCAACACTCTTATCTGATTCAGCATAGGTCATCTTGGTTCCTATGCTCATAGGTATCTTAGCATTCTTTTCAGAAGGCTTAAGATTGAACTTTGTTAGCATGTCTTTTGCATACTTTGTCTGACTAATGAATATTCCATCATTCAGTTGCTTGACTTGCAATCCTAGGAAATAGTTCAATTCTCCCATCATGCTCATCTCAAACTTACTTTTCATGAGATTTGCAAAGTCATCACAAAGTTGCTTGTCCTTAGATCCAAATATAATGTCATCAACATATACTTGAACTAGGAGTAGTTTCCCATCATGATTTAAAGTAAATAACGTTTTATCACCTTCACCTTTCTTGAAACAACTTTCCAGAAGGTATTTGGCCAAAGTGTCATACCATGCTCTTGGAGCCTGTTTCAGTCCATATAGAGCTTTCTGTAGCTAATAGACCATTCTACTTTCTGAGGAAACTTCAAAGCCAGGTGGTTGTTCAACATAGACTTCCTCAGAAGTTCACCATTCAAGAATGCACTCTTGACATCCATCTGATAAACTTTAAAGTCTTTATGAGCTGCAAAGGCCAGAAAGAGTCTTATTGCATCCAATCTGGCAACTGGTGCATATGACTCATCAAAATCTAAACCTTCAGTCTGGGTGAATGCCTTGGCAACAAACCTTGCTTTGTTTCTGGTTATTTCACCAGATTCATTCATCTTGTTTCTAAAAACCCACTTAGTTCCAATCACAGATATTCCTTCTACAAATGGAACTAGTTTCCAGACATTGTTTCTCTCAAACTGATCCAACTCTTCTTGCTTTCCAGAGATCCAGTCTTGGTCTCTTAATGGTTCTTCTACAGTTTTATGTTCAATGTTTGATATGAAACATCTCTTAATGCTTCTTCTATATTTTTAGGTTCAATGTTTGAGATGAAACATCCAAAGAGAGAGTTAGTATTTTCAGCTATTGCTCTCCTAGTCCTAACACCTTGATTGATTGGTCCAATCACATCTTTTGCAGGATGATCCTTGATCCATCTCATCATGGGTTTAGGGCTAGTAGGGTAAACATCTATGTGATCAGAATGCGAATCACTATGATTATTACCTGATACTTCTTCAGTATCTGTGACATTTTGCACCTCAGAGGGGCGGTGAATGTCTGACACTTGCTCAGTGTGAGAGTTTTCTGGGACATGCCTGTCAGAGAGGTCATTTCCAGAGTTAGCTCTCTGATGAACATCTTCAGTTTCCATTTCTGGAATTCTCATAGGAAATTCTTCATCATGTCTGAGAATAATCTGGTTGTTACTAGGCATTTCATGCTTTTCTTCGTCAGAGTCATCCTCCCTTCCCACAATGATGTTTTTCCTTTCTGAGGGTTCTTCTTCAGAATCATTTATCATTAGTTCCTTGAACCTTTTTGAGAGTTCATCAGCAAGGGGTGTTTTCTTGCTTCCTTCATAGAATACAACATGAACTGATTCTTCAATCTTCTTTGTTCTTTTGCTGTAAACTCTGTATGCTTTGCTATTCATAGAATAACCAAGAAACACACCTTCATTTGCCTTTGGTTGAAATGTTCTTAGATAATCTTTTCCATTGTTAAGAACAAAACATCTACAACTAAACACTTTCAGATGTTTGATATAGGGGGTCTACCAACCAAGAGTTCATATGGGGTCTTGTCATGGTGTTTGTTTATCAAACATCTGTTCTGAGTGTAGCATGCTGTGTTTACAGCCTCAACCCAATAAACTTCACTTATTTCAGTGTCAGCTAGCATTGTCCTTGCTGCTTCTTTAAGGGTTCTATTTTTCCTTTCTGCAACACCATTTTGTTCTGGTGTTCTCACAGAGGAAAGTTGGTGTTGTATACCTTTGCTGGTACAAAACTCCTTTATGTACTGGTTGACAAACTCAGTACCATGGTCCGTTCTGATTGTAGATACTTTGTCATTTTTCATGACTTCAAGCTTATTCAGCAAATTTGGTATCTCCACCCTAGCATCAGATTTGTGCTTCAGAAAGACAACCCAAGTGAATCTTGAGAAGTCATCTACAACAACCAGACCATACTTCTTTCCTGCATAACTAGTAACGGATTATTCAAAAAGATCCATGTGTAATAGTTGCAGTGGTCTAACACTAGAGTGTCTGGTTTTGGTATTGAAGGAGATCTTGGATTGTTTCCCCATCTGACAGGCAGAACAGATACCATCCTTTCTGAAAGATGTTTTGGGAAGACCAACCACTAACTCTTTCTTGGCATGTTTGTTCAGAGTTTTGAAATTCAAGTGACTCATTCTTTTGTGGCATAACCAGTGCTCTTATGTGTGACCTGATTGAGTCACCATGAGACATTCTTCAGTTGTGGCAGATGCCCAATCGGCAACATAAAGACTACCTTTCCGCCGAGCAACCAAGGTATGCGCTTTGACTCATTGTCAATAAGTTTGCAATACTTTGCTTTGAATTTCACAGTGAATCCCTTGTCTGCAAACTGGCTCATGCTAAATAGATTATATTTCAAACCTTTAACATGTAATACGTTAGTGATTGTTAATGATCCTAATTTGACGTTGCCAGATCCCAGAGAGGGATTTAATTCTCCTCCAGCAAATCTGATGTATGGTCCAGTGTTGCAAGCTTTGTAGTTGACCAGATTTGCTTTGTCTCCTGTCATGTGCTTTCCGCATCCACTATCAAATAGCCATTGAGCCTTAGTCGAGGCGTTACGCACAAAACAGGAAACAGGAGTTAGGTTCTTGCCTCAGAGATAGAACCACTTAGACTAAACATTCTTCCAGTAGGAATCCACATTTTAGTGAATTTCTTGGGAGTTTGTTTTTGTCTAACTTAATCAGAAGGAGATGCAATAAAATCAGTAATTTTGATCTCAATCTTCCTTCTTGGGGTGTTTCTAGGTGTTCCCTTTGGTGCTTTCTGGACCATGGGTTTCTGGGGTTACTTTTCAGCGTTCTTGTTCTCAGATACTCTGGTTAGCTCAGAAACCTCTTTTTCCAGAGTTTCTTTGCTTTCCTCTAGAATTATGGTTTTGGATTGTGATTCCAGAAATTCTTTTTCATAGCGATCCAATTCACTCTTGACCAACTCCAGATCCTCAATTCCATCATCACTCTCATAGTACAGAAATTGTGAATTGTTAGTTACCTCATCAGCCATAAAACATATTTCAATGTTGGAGATGTTTGGACCAGCAATCTCAGCAACTCCACACATTTCATTCTTCTTAAGGCCGAAGTCGATTACATCGTGGGTGATTCCACACAATTCTGGTGACGGTAGGTTTGAGTCATCTGAATCTCCATCTTCAGAATCTGTCTCAATGTCTAGAGCATCAAGTTGAATTTGAATCTTCTTCCTTTCTTCACTCAATACGGCCGTTTGATTTCTCTTTAAATTTCCTCTATCCTTCTTGTCACATGTCTTGAGCTTGTTTAAAGCTGTACAATCTCTCTTGAAGTGACCAGGCTTTTGACAATTCAAGCAGATATCATTTCCTATTTCTGCAGCTTCAGTACTAAAACCTTTCTGAATGGGGGGTGTTCAGAGAGTTGGTCATTTGTATATTCTTGTACTGATGATAGTTTGTGCCAAGATGCTTTTTCAGCTTTTCTTTAGCTTTTCTTCTCTCAATCTCTTGACTCACAAATTTCTTCATGTGTCTTACTGCAAGAGAATTTTCTTCCGATGCATCTTTGGTATCCTTCTTTTCAGAAGTACCTTGAGAAACTAGAGCAACACTTTGCAACTTTTCAGCTGTTTGTTCTCTCAGGTGTTGTCTCATAGTCTACAGTAGCAAGATGAGAGAAGAGCTCTACTGGAGTGATATTTGGCATCCCTTGGTTGAAATAAAAGAACTTAGTGTGCTCCCAGTTGTGATTGAGACTTCTGACAATAGTCTTAATCTTTTCTGGCTGGGAGTATCTGTTGCTTTCACCAAGTGCAACCATATCACTCATAAGAGTAGTAAACCTGAAATCAAGTTCTTCCAGAGTTTCAGTGGGACCTTGTTTGAAGTTTTGGAACTTCAATTTAAGAACTTCCAACTTGTTTTCCTTGGTTTTCTAAGTTCCGGCACAGATTTCTTCAATTAATTGCCAGACAACTTTCCCCGTTTTAGCACCCCACAGTTTACACTGTATGTGCTCAGGTGTCGATCTGATGATGATATTACGAGCTTGACCATCCAATCTGTGTCTCTTGGCATCTTCAGATGTCCAGAGCTCTCTTGGCTTGTCTTCATACATAATGCTTCCACGAGCAACACGACCACTATCACTAGTAGCCGCATCCTCGCTTCCATCTTCCTTGTCTGAGGCTTTTCTTCCATCAGACACCTCCGTAACTTGTTTGAGTTGTCTGATTTTGATAGGCCCTTCATTGATGACATAGATCATCTCGTCACTAATGGCCTCTAGATGGAGCATCATGTTGTTCTTCCATTTCTCGTAGTTTTCTGGCTTCAGAACGGGTGCATCACTCATAGACATGCATGCACACTTAACACACAAATTATATAGTCCTCAGAAAGGGACAAAGTTCCTTCACCTATCTGGGGATCTAGGTTCAGTGCAGAAGGCTTGTGAACCTCCAGCTCTGATACCACTTGTTGGTCCAGATAACGGCAAAGTAAAAGACTAGAGGGGGGCGGGGTGAATAGTCTTTTAAAACTTTTGTCGATGAACACAGTTTCTCAGAAACCTGGGGGTTTCTAATACTTAAATTCAGAGCGCGGAAGACTTTAAGATAGGTAAGTGCAGAAACAATAAGTATGTGTGTGTGCTTTGCTGAAATTTAAATACAGAAAGGTAAATAACACAGCAAGTATAGTTGTATCTGGAGGTGGCGTAATCCTCCAACTAATCCACTTCGGTCTTTCTGAGACCTAGAATTCACTAGAACAGATAATTGAGTTCACCTTACAATAATCCTATTCTAAGATTCCTAAACAAATGGTTCCCAACCAAATGTTCCCCCTCAGTTATTCCCCAGCTCCTAGAGCTAAGTACTTCCTCTACTCAGATAACCTTGGAGTTATTCCTTTATTTCCCAAATCAAGTACCTCCTCTACTCCACGCCTTGATGGTGTTGGTTATAAGGTTTTCAGAGAGACTTCTCGTATAACTTTTCAGTTATGTTTTCAGAGAGCCTAATAGAACAAGACTACTTAATACACTTGTTCAGTGGATGGCAGTCTGCTCTTTACTAACCCAAGTAATTGATGTCCGTTCTGGAGAATGAGCTTCAGAAAGGGTATCTGATAGTTCAACTCTTTCACGAATAACAATCTCTTGTTAAGGTTCAGGACAACTTAGAACTACTAGTGATTCTTCGAGCAACCGAAAGCTTTCAGAAAGGGTAGTAGATTGCTTGAGAGAATACTTTGCTTGATGGTAAGTTTGCAAGATAGAGCATTCTAAGTTGTGTATTTCTCAGCATCTAAGTGTGTGATATATATAGATGAATTTGACAGTTGTTGGAATGATATCCGTTAGACACAATTCAAATTCAGTCCATACTTATCTTGAAAAGAGTACTCAGAAGTCCTTGTCTCATGTCTCAGAGAGGACTGTGCTTCAGCGGCTTTTCTGCCGATGCAATTAATGCACTTGTACTATTTCTTGTCCTGTAGTCTTCAACGGATACATGAGCCTTTCTGATGGCTAGTATGCTCCATACTCATGATGTCATATGTCCAGAATCATATTTCAAAAGTAAGTAAATACACTTAAGAAAGGATTAAGGACATAGTCTTTCTGAGTTAGACTAAACCTTGATATCTTCATAAATCTTGTGCAATCTTCAGTCTTCTAATCTTCAAAAAAGCTCCATTTCTAGGATTGATCTTCATGGTCTTCTGGAAAAAAAACTTACACACAGAGACCTATAATCCTAATACAAGATTTACTAGACTAATCATACTTAGTGATTTCCTCTTTTACAATGTTCAAGTGAACCAAGAGTACTTAATCACCTTTCTGGCTAAGAGAAGAACATGTGATGAGTGATCAAAATACTAACAGATATTCCTTACAGGGACCAAGGCATCTCATGTGAGTGCCGGTGAAAGATCTCTTGTAAAGATCCTCTCCCATGATGAAGTATCTATTGGCCCGGCATAGGATCCTCCTTGCTTCTCTAGGATCTGAAGGTAGAGAGCGATCCTTGAGATTGTAAAATATGTCATTCATCCAGCTTCTTTCAGTGCTCAAGAGGAAGACTTGTTCGTTAAGGTTTACCAGGGTGAGAGTCATCAGGATGACACTTCTCGTGTCTAGAGCTCCTAAGGCCGAGGCATACTTGGAAAGGGCGTCGGATTTTTCGTTCCATTCCCTGTGGAATTGCTCAAGAGTGAATACTTCAAAGTGCTCAACCTCTTTCTTGAGGAGTTCCAAGTACTTGATCATGTTGGGTCCTTTAGCAGCGTAGGACCCAGAAAACTGGGATTTTACGAGCTGGGAATCTGTGTAAGCCTTGATTCTTTTCACTTGAAGAGCTCTTGCCATCCTCAAGCCAGTGAGGAGTGCCTCGTACTCTGCCACTTGTAACAGCCAACATTCCTTGTTCTCAAGTTTGCTTTCTGATTCAGTAGTAGGCATTCTTTCCTCTTCCTGCTTCTTGTTGGAAGATGCAGGTGTCGAAGTGTTGGTTACTTCGTCTAGGAGGAACATATGTCTCACCCTCAGGGAGTCATCCATAGGTTCCTGATATCTGGACCAGAGTTGAACGTTTCTTCAGGCTCATTGTCTTTTGCCCTTTCTCCTCCTGGGGTATCTTTTGCTTGGGTGAGCATGACGTAGCTCACGACCTCCTGTGAGATTTTGGTTCCTTCTTCCGTTTCCTCTGGGTAATCTACTAGGAAGTCAGCAAGGACTTGAGCCTCTTTAGCAGAGGGGGCTTGGTACCCGATATCATATTCACTTAACTCGATCGCCCATTTGGATAAACGTCCTGATTGATCTGGTTTGCCTAGGACATGTTTGAGTGGTTCATTGGTGAGGACCACGATCCGATGAGATTTATAGTAAGGCTTCAGTCGCCGGGCAGTGTAGACCAGCGGGAAGGCGAGCTTCTCAATTTTGACATATCTAGCCTCGGAACCCACGAGGCCTTGCTCAAGTAATAGATCGGCAAGTGGTCGTTTCCTTGTATCCGCACCAATACAGAACTCATGGCCTCATCAGTAGTAGCTAGGTAGAGGTACAGAGGTTCACCTTCCACTGGTTTGGACAAGAGAGGTGGCGAGAGGAGGTAGCTTTTTAAGTTATCCAAGGCTTCTTCGCACTCCTTTGTCCACTCGAACTTGTCTCCTTTCCTTAGAATTTTGAAGAAAGGCAAGTTTTTCTCGGCGGACTTGGAAATGAAACAGCTCAGGGCCATCACTCTTCCCAAGAGCTTTTGCACCTCATTGATTGTCGTTGGCTGGGGTAAGTCTAAGATTGCCTTTATCTTCTCCGGATTGGCGCTGATACCTCTCTTCGTGACCATGTAGCCGAGGAACTTTCCTCCTTTTACACCAAATGTAAACTTCTCTAGGTTCAACTTCATTCCATATTTCCTCATGGTGGAAAAGCACTTGTTGAGATGCTCGATGTGTTGCTCTTCAGTCTTGCTTTTTACTAGCATGTCATCCACGTAAACTTCCATGGTTTTGCCCAACTCCTCTTTGAACATCTTGTTCACCTGTCGCTGATATGTAGCGTCTGCGTTCTTGAGGCCAAATGGCATGACCTTGAAGCAGTAGACCCCTCCAGCCGCAAAGAAGGCCGTCTTCTTGACGTCTTCCTGGGCCATCCTGATTTGGTAAAAGCCTTGATAGGCGTCCATGAAGCTTAGGAGTGCGCATCACGCGGTGGAGTCAACTAGCTAGTCTATGCGAGGTAATGGATAAGGATCCTTTGGGCAAAATTTGTTAAGACTAGTGAAGTCATTACACATTCTCCACTTTCCTGGAGCTTTTTCAACGAGGACCACGTTACAGACCCAGTCAGAGTACCTGACTTCCTCGATGTGTCCTGCTTTCATCAATTTGTCCACCTCTCCTGCTATGATAATATCCTCAACAGGCCTAAAGTCCTTCCTCTTCTATCGGATGTGTTTTACCGTTGGATCCATGTTCAAGCGGTGAACTGCGATCCTTGGGTCTATCCCCTTAAGATCATCGGTGATCCAGGCAAAGATATCGTGATTGTCTCGAAGGCATGTGATGAGCTTCATTTCTACTTCCGTGCTCATCTCTGTTCCGATCCGAGTTACCTTTTCCGAGTCCCCCTCTTTCAGGGCTTCATGAGGTTCTATCCTGGTAGTCTTGGGGAACTTTTCCTTGAGCGACCCAACACCAATTTCTTCCTTTAATGGGGTAAGAGCCACAGGAGGAGGGCTCCTGGGTCTCTTAATGACCGAAAGAACGGGTACTGTGGCTCCTCTGGTCGACATGATGTAGCATTCCCAGGCTTCCCTAACATTGCCCACTTCTTCACCCACACCGTTCGGGGTTGGGAACATTACCCTGTTGTGTAGGGGAGAAGCAACTGCCCTGAATTGGTTAAGCCCCGGGCGACCCAGGATCACGTTATAGTCGAATGTGTTGTCGACCACCATGAAGAGGATCGTCTCAGTCACCCTTGTAGGGAAGGCGCCCATCGAGACTTGTAATGGTACACTTCCAATGGGACGCACTATAGAGCCCCCGAATCTTACCAGAGAGGTTTGTACTCGCCCGTACTGAACGTTACCCAGGCGCATTTGTTCCACAGTTCTCCTAGATATTACATTGGAGGAACTCCCTGTATCAACAAGTACCTTGTTGACTTTGTAAGTGGCGATGACTAGAGAAATGACCAAAGGTACGTCAGGATCTTTAAGATCTCCTCCACCAGATGTTGGTGGTGGTATCTCACTGTCATCAAAAGTGATGGCTTTCGTTCCTTTCAGATCCGGCGGAGCATAGGTTCTGTCATTGTTTCTCAAGTGTTGCGCGGTTCTTTCCCTTGCTTTCCGGCTATCTCCTCCAGTTGGACCTCTTGCGATGGCATTGATAATCCCGCTATAGGAGAGGTTTTCCATTTCCATATATTCATGATACCCACGGTATCTTTGGGTATGGTGGGGTGGGATTTCTGCTGGTGGTGGCGGTAAGGATCCTGTCGGAGGTTCCGAACCACGCTCCTCCCTTGTTTGTTCATTCTTCTGGTGCCTGGAGGGTTCCTCCTTGTATACTGGTTCTTTCAATTTACCACTCCTTACCAACCTTTCTATTTCTGTTTTCAGCTGGACACAATCCTCAGTCAAATGACCTTTGTGCTTACGAAACTTACAGTATTCCTTTGAAGCTTTGTTCTTCTTGTTACTCCTTGTAGGTTTTGGCCATTGCATATATATGTTTTTTTCAACAATAGAGGCCAAGATATCGGCTCTCGGTCTATTGAGGCGAGTATACTCGGCGTATCTTCTTGGTGGTGTTCTCTCTCTGCGGAACTCCCTTCTGTCTATAAGTTCCTTCTTTTGTTCAAACTTTCCTGGACGGGGAAAAGGTTCTTGTCTTACTTGCTCTTTTCCCTTTCTGGCCCCGGCTCTTATTGGGACATTTCTCCTGTATTCTTCTCCATATAACACTCTCTTCACAGATTTCTTCCAAGTACTTTTCAGTTGTGATTTCGTCGTTGGAAAGCTTTCTTCTGAGATCATCGTTGTAAGTGTTAGTGTACAGGTGTCAGACCCGTTCTTTGATGTTGTGAGGCTCTACTTGCGCACTTCGGCATTTAAATGGTCAAGGAAGGTCCTAAGGTCCTCGTGCTCTTTCTGGATTACTCCTGCCAAGTGCTCGACCGATCTCTTTCTCTTCTTTGCTTTCTCAAACCATTTCAGGAAGAGGGAAGCGATATCTGCGTAGGATTTGATGGAGCCATTGGTCAAAGAGGTCCACCAATCCATTGCCTCCCCAAAGAGTGTAGTGGAGAAGTTGAGAGCTTTCATGTTGTCATTCAGGCCGTTGGTCTCCATCTTACTTTCGTATCTTGTAAGATGCCCCACATGACAAGTATCTCCGTAATAGTGCTCGACAGTTGGGATAGTGGAGTCGGGGCGCTTCCTTTCCCTCCTTATCTCATCACATAGAGGATTAGGAGCTCTAAGAGTCACCTTCTCATGAGCCTTCACCATCTTTCTCAAAGTGGCGATTTGAGTCTCCAAGGCCTTTTGTTGGACATGAATCTGCTCGGCGGTTAGTTTCTCACCAGTCCTTGGGTTGATGGCCATATCTGGAGGAAGATCGTCAACAGGGACTATCGAGATGCTTTCTGCCACGTGGTCTCTTGGCGCATGCTGGAGAGCCCCACGCCGGCTAGTTCCAGCTTCATCTGCCTGTGGCATTACCTAGCCTTTGTTGAATTGGACGATGCTCATTCCTTGATTGTGCGGGTTCAGCTTGTCTTGGAATTGCCAAAGGAGGAGTGGGTTGAGGTGGCTGAAGATTGTTTGATCCAAAACACCCTTGAATGGTGGTGAGTAAGAGGCCAAACTGATTCTCACTCATTCCAAACTCACTTGGACGAATGATCTGCCCATTTGGAAGGGTGAAGTTTCTTCCCAGAGGTGGACCATGTGTTCCTGACGGAGGGACTTGTCCTTCAACTCCGAGTACCTGGGTCCTTATTGGTGGATCAGCGGCTCTTTCCTCCTCTGAAGAGAGGCTAGCGGTTTGGCTATCACTTGGGCAATCCATTGTGTTTCTTGAAGAGGTTCTCGCCACTCTTTCTCTACGAGTGGGAGGTTTGCCTCTTTGCCTCGGGGCAGGTGTGCCAATAGCGGTAGCGTTGGTTCTTACTGACCTTCTTGTTCTTTCCATTACTGAAGAGAACGGAACTTTTTGAAAAGATTCCCACAGACGGCGCCAAAATGTTGAGGGTAAAGGTTCCCAAACCACTTAGAGATTATTCTATCCCACTGGTAATGGCTAAGATATCCTCAAGTAAGAGGCCCTGTACAGCTTAAGAGCCAATGTGTGAGATCCGAAGCTTGGTAAGAACCTGCACAAGTGACTTGGAGGGGGGGGGTTAGGACCCGGTTTGCTAAGTGTCAAACCGGTTTGAGAATTTACTCAAGAGAGACTGAAGATCTACTCTGTGTGATAGCCAAGGTTCGGAAGTGATTATTGCTTACCATTATCATGGGAGTGTGTGCCCTATATATAGATTTCTCCCCAATTGGGAGGGTTCCACCAGATTGTGCCAAGTGTAAGGTCTGAATTGAGCCACCAAGGCTTCCATAGGCCCATGGCCCATTAATGACAGTTGTCCCATTCCACTTTGGGCTTTCAGGGGTAGTTTAGTCATTAAAGTAAGAGTATTAGAGGCTTTGATACAGTCTACTGCGGGTCAAGGTCCGAAGAGGTTGGTCCGGATGCTTGGTCCGGACTGTATTAGGTTGTCTATGGGGAGCTTCCATAAGTTTGTCCAAATCCTCTGATTCGGACCTTGTGGCTCGGACCTCCTTACTCTCTAGTGCTAGCTTAATTGGTTGCTTTTGAGATTGTCATGTTGGATCCGAATGGTCGTCCGGGTCGGACCCCATGGTTACGGACCACTGGAGGGGTCGGAGTTATTGCTGTTCAAGCTCTCTCTATCATTCTCCTCCAGGATGGGTCGGACCTTAGGGTCGTATCATAGTGTCTCGGATCGTCAGATAACTTGGGATGCCTTAGGATTCGTTCCAAAGGCACCTATGACGGATTGGACATATTTTCGTATTAACACAAAAGGTGCTCGAAATGGCATTAGCTACAAAGCCATCGGAAAGATACTTGCTCTGCAATATAAACATGAGCAAGAACAATGGATGGATGCCAGGATTGCGCATAGCAATTGTCAGAAGTGGAAGAAAGAACATGCTACGACCACTCTGAATTCCAGGGCACCAATCTGAGAAGGAAAGCCGAGTTTGTTGAAAAGTCGACTCAGCAACCTGACAAGTATCTGAAAGCACCAAAAGGAGCCCCAAGGAACACTCGAAGAAAGAAACTAGTTTTAAATGATAATGACACTAGTCATTTACCTAAAATTCCTCCTTATGTTCCAGTAAGACAAAAGAATGCCCCAAGGAAGGTCATTCAGAAATGGATTCCTACAGGGAGATTCTTTAGTTCAAAAGGTTCCATTGTTGGAATGAGAGCCTAACTCTATGTTTTTTGTTTTGTGCAGAACACTCTGAGGAAGAACCCGAAGTGGCATTTTGATAGTGGATGTGGGGAGCACATGACAGGAGACAAAGAAAATCTGGTTAACGATAGAGTATGTGATGAAGGACCAATTATTAGATTTGCTGGAGGAGATGAAAATCCAACCATAGGTTTTGGCGATCTGAAACTCGGAGCTCTTACAATCACTAAAGTACTACATGTGGAGGGATTGGAACATAATCTCCTAAGCATGAGTCAATTGGCAGACCAAGGGTACTTAGTAAAGATCAAGTCAAACCTATGCAAATTGGTTGACAATGATTCAAAGAAAGTAATCATGATTGCAAAACATGAAGGAAATCACTATGTAATTGATGAAGAACCTGCCACACCATGAGACTTTCTATTGATAAGTCAAACAAAGGCTCCAAGGGTGTTAATTGGTTTCTGAGACAGGAACTCATATAACTAGTAAAAGAATCTACAGGTTTCTGAGAGATACATAACAATAGGAGGAAACTACTGAGACAGGAACTCAGTTGTCAGAAACTTTGACAATTTGCTATTTCAGAAAGATACTTGAAACGGGTATTCAATTATCTAAGGCATTGTGGAAAAAGGCAATTAGAAGAGGTCTCTGAAATGGGTATTCAGAAACCATGAGACATCTATGTCAGGGGGGAACACAAAAAGAATAGTTGGACCAAAATGACAATTCCTATCAAAAGTCAAATATCTCTTTTGTGTTGAAAATTTCCTTTCTTGTGAAATATTTCAAACAAGTACTGGATGATCAATTAATGTTCTTTGAATCCAGTTTTGTCCACTAGTTACAGGTTTCTATGAAGTTGAAAGACACTTAGGCGAGTTGTGACAAATTACATTAATGGGCACAATTACCTGTGTTGATTGATATCATTGATCTGAGACTCAATCTAAACCCTTCAGTAGAAACGCTTGTAATTCAACGACCGAGATGCGTCCACAATAGCCCACTCGCACAGTAACCAAGTAACTGGCCCCACTTGCATTAAATGCAATACCGCCTTTTCACCACGGCTGTGCAGAACTGCGAGTAATATACATATAGAATCCATCTGTATCGCATGTACTTGCATTGCCATATAAAGGCGGTTTTGGCAAAGAAAAATACTTTTGCCTAATGCCACAATTCACTTGCACGAAAATAGCAAAAACATTCCTAATCTTCTCTACAAAAACTCTCTAATCCGTCTGAATCTCTGCTAAGAATTTCTGCAAAGAAATCCTTGTCGATTCCGACTACGATTCTCATCACTCTATTCCCTATTTCTATATAAATACTAAAGAGATGGCACCCAAAAGAGCAGCATCAAAATCCCAAGTCTCATCTTCTGGTACTACTGCAAAGCAAACCCTTACCATTAAGGAAAAGAAGGTAACTGGATTTTTCAATCCAAGTGTGTGGAATACCAGACCCAAGGTACTCTAGAGAGGAGTACTAGTTGATGAATACCTGCTTGGAGCTTCACTAAACCAAGCAGAAGCGAGAAGAGGGCTTGAACTACTTGAAAAAGTAGGAATCAAGTAGTTCTTGTTGGTCCAGATAACGACAAAGGAAAAGACTGGGGGGGGGGGTGAATAGTCTTTTACAACTTTTGTCGATAAACACAATTTCTCAGATATATGTGAAGATATCTGATACTTAATTTCAGAGAGCGGAAGAATTTTCTGTGATAAGTGCACGTGCTTAGCAAGATATGATGTGTTTAAATACTTAGCAGGATAAAGAGAATAATAAGTAAATTGCTGAAAGTAAATAACACGTCTTTTATAGTGGTATCTGAAGGTGGAGTAAACCTTCAACTAATCCACTTCGGCCTTTCTCAGACCTGGAATCCACTTAGACAGATAAATGAGTTCACCATACAAATATCTTCTCTCGATTCCTAAATACACTAGGTTCCCAACCGAGTATTCCCCCTAAGTTATTCCCCGGCTCCCAGCCAAGTACTTCCTATACTCAGAAACCTTTGAGCTGTTCCTTAGTGTCCCAAACTAAGTACTTCCTATGCTCAGTAACCTTGGAGTTATTCCTTAGTTTCCCAAACTTAGTACTTCCTGTACTCCACGCCGTTTAAGGTGTTGGTTATGATGGTTTGTCAGGTGAGTAGTCTTGCTAACTTTTCAGTTATTTAGGAATACTCTATAGAACAAGAATCACTTAACACACTTCACAATGTGTGGTGATATGTTCTTTACTGACCCAAGTCAATGTTAAATGTTTTGGAGAATGAAACTCAGATACTTGATCTTTTGATTCAACTCCTTCACAGATAGCAATGCCTATTAAGGATCAGGACACTTAGAACTTTCGTGCAACTTAGAATTCAAGAGCTTAGTCGCAACTGTAAGCTAAAGAGTAAGTAGGTTGAAGGCTTGTATGCTTGAATGAATTAGTTCGTTCTGTGTGTTCAGTGTAAGTTCTTGGTGTGTATTTCAAGCATTCTAAGTGTTGATATTTATAGTTGAAAATCATGCCGTTTGAATAGTATCTTTTAGGCTCAATAAAATTCAAACTATTAATATCTGTAAATAGTACTGCAGAAGACGCTGTCTATTTTCAGAGATTTCTACTTTTGTTCAGATGTCTCTGTCTGAGCATTTATTGTATTGTACTATTTTTGTCCTGTAGTGCCAACGGAACTATGCACGCTTTCTAAAGCATTGCATGTCCCTTTCCAGAGACCTTCACATCTCCAGATACTTGTTGAAACATTGATTCCCATAAACAAAGTTTTGTCCAAGGTATCTTAGTGTAGGTATCTGTGGGCACTTTTCCTCGTTCAGAAACCTTGTGTTCTCATATATCTTTTGTGAAACCTGTTTATTGAAAAACACTTGTTTCTTCAAGATATCTGGACATAGGTATCTGATGACCTTCGTTGTTAGGAATATCTGTTTAGATTTTGATCAGCAACCTAATGACTTATCTTAGCTCAGAAAGGTGGTTAGTACTCTTGGTTCACTTGAACACTGTAAAAGAGGAAAATCACTAAGTATGATAGTCTAGTAAATCTTGTATAGGATGTTAGGTCTCTGAATGTAATTTTTATTTTCTTGAAGAAGACCAAGAAGCAGGCATCCAGCAGGAGAAGCTCAACTTTAAAATGAAGTTTTGAAGACTGCACAAGATTGCTGAAGACAAAGGTTATCAGATACCTATGTCCAGATATCTTGAAGAAACAAGTGTTTCAATAAACAAGTGTTCCCAAAGATATCTGAGAATACAAGGTTTCTGAACGAGGAAAAGTGCCCACAGATATCTACACTCAGATACCTTGGATAAAGATTATGTTTCCGGGAAACAATATATTTTTAACAAGTGGTATCTGGACTTGTGATAGTCTCTGGAAAAGGACGTGCAAGGCTTCAGAAAGTATGCATAGTTCCGTTGGCACTAAGGACAAAGTATAGTATAGTGCATTAAATGCGCGGACAAAAATGTCTGAACAAAATCGGCAGTCTCTAAGAAGAAGACAAACGCACAATACTAATGTACTCAGATATCAGTAGTTTGAATTTCATTGAGCCTAACGGATACTATTCAAACGACATGATTTTCAACTATAAATATCAACACTTATAATGCTTGAGAACACACACAGAACTTACACCAAGAACACTGAATACTCACACAAGCTCTCTCAAGCAAACTACTTACCTTCAAGCTTTCTGTTGCGAACAAAGCTTTTGATTCTAATTAGCACAAAACTTCTAAGTGTCCTGATCCTTAACAAGCATTGTTATATGTGAAGGAGTTGAATTATAATTTCATATCTGAGATTCATCCTCTTGAACACTTATCAAAGACTTGAGTCAGTAAAGAACAAGATACCATACATTGCCAAGTGTATTAAGTATACTTGATTCATAGAGCTATCTGCATAACTGAACAAGTTATTAAAGAAGCTCACCTGACAAACTACCTTAAGCAACACCTTAATCGGCGTGGAGTACAGGAAGTACTTAGTTTGGGAAACTAAGGAATAACTCCAACGTTCTTGAAAGATAGGAAGTACTTAGTTTGGGAAACTAAGGAATAGCTCAAAAGGTTTCTGAGTACAGGAAGTACTTGGCTGAGAAAGCCGGGGAATAACTCAGGGGGAAGACTTTGTTGGGAACCTAGTGGATTCTAGGTCTGAGAAAGGCCGAAGTGGATTAGTGGAAGGATTGCGCCACCTTCAGATACCACTATAAAGGCTTGTGTTATTTACTTTCTACAATTTATTACTTGCTTTATTTACCTTGCTAAGTATTTACACATATCTTGTTGAGCACGTGCACTTATCACAAAAAGTCTTCCGCTCTCTGAATGTAAGTATCAGATATCTTCACAGATATCTAAGAAATTGTGTTTATCGACAAAAGTTTGAAAAAGACTATTCATCCCCCCCCCTCCAGTCTTTTAATTTGCTGTTATCTGGACCAACAAGTGGTATCAGAGCAGGAGGTTCCCAAGCCTTCTGCACTGAACTTAGATCCCAGATAAGTGCCCACGAACTTCTTTTCACCTACACTTGATTTGTTTGTTTAGTGTGTTTGCTACAGGATGTCTTTAAGTGACGCCCCAATTCTCAAGCCAGAGAATTATGAGAAATGGAAGAACAACATGATGCTCCACCTAGAAACCATCAGTGACGAAATGATCGACGTGATAAAGAATGGCCCCATAGTCATTCAACAACTCAAGCAGGTCGTGGAGGTTTCTAATGGTAGAGACAGAGAACAAAGTGATGGGTCTTCACGCAGACGATCGTCAACTGTGGAGACCTACTACCAGTTATTTACGCCAAAGCTCAGAGAGCTGGACATCGAAGATGCCAAGAGAAATTGATGGATGGTCGGGCTCGCAATATCATCATACGTTCTACTTGAGCACATACAAGGTAAACTGTAAGGGGTGAAAGTGGCCTGGTCACTGATTGAAGAAATCTGTGCCGGCACTGATAAAACGAAGGAAAATAAGTTCGAAGTTTTGAAGCTCAAATTCCAAAACTTTAAACAAGGTCCCACAGAGACTCTTGAAGAACTATATTTCCGGTTTACAACACTCATTACTGACATGGCTGCACTTGGTGAAAGTAATAGATATACCCAACCAGAAAAGATTAAGACTATTGTGAGAAGTCTAAATCATAACTGGGAGCATACAAAGTTTTTCTACTTTAACCAAGGAATGCTAGATATCACTCCAGTGGAACTTTTCTCTCAGCTTGCCACTGTTGACTATGAGACAACTCAAAGAGAACAAACAACTGAAAAGTTGCAGAATGTTGCTCTAGTTGCCCAAGGATCTTTTGAAAAGAAGGAAGTCAAGGAGGTGACTGAGGATGCTCTTGCTGTAAAGCAAATGAGAAAATATGTCAGTCGAGAGATTGAGTGAAGAAAAGCCAAAGAGAAGCTGAAAAAGCATCTAGGCTCAAACTATCACCGATAAAAAATATAAATCATCAAGCTCACGAATGCCGACTCAGAAAGCATCTAGTACTGAGGAAGCAGAAATCGGAAACGATATCTGTTTCTATTGTCAGAAACCTGGTCATTTCAAGAAGGATTGCCCTGCCTTCAACAAACTAAAGACAGGTGACAAGAAAGATAGAAGAAACTTCAAGAGAAGTCAGAGATCTATGCTCACTGAAGAAAGGAAAAAGATTCAACTCCAACTAGATGCTCTAGACATTGAGTCTGATTTTGAGGATGAAGACTCAGATGATTCCAAACTGCCTTCTCCAGAAATGTGCGGTGTTTCTCATGAAGTGATTGACTTTGGTCAAAACAAGAAAGAAGTGTGTGGAGTGGCTGAAGAAATCTTTCCAGATATCTCCAACATTGAACCTTGTCTAATGGCTATTGAGGTAACACATACTTCTCATTATACATATGAAGATCAAAGATCTGGAACATCTCAGAAGAGAGCTTGATCTCTACGAAAGAGAGTTTGTAATGGTCCGAGCTAGAGCCGAAATCTTTGAAGAAGAAAAGAATTCTCTAGAAAAGGAAAATTCAAAATTACTCAAGATATCTGAGGAAAAGGATGCCAAAATTGCATCTCTCAAAGCTCAGATATCTGAGACAGAAAAGTCACATAAAGAAGCATTGGCCAAACTCCAAAATAAATGTGAAGATCTTCTTTCTGAGAATGAAGAACTCAAAAAGAAAGAACTATCTTTTCAATCTTATGCCAAAGCTAGTGACACTCTTACTGAAGTACAATCTTATTTAAGAGATCCTTCAGAAAAGAGAGGACTTGGGCTGAACACACAAATAGATAGTTCTACCACTCTGAATAAGAGTGATGAAAGAAGAACATTTGTCAGTACTCAGCAAGGTGGTTCCCAAACAACCTATAGAATTGGTCAGAAAACTAAGGTTGTTGACAAAGGAAAGGCAGTTGCGACCAAACCTTTGTGGGAAAAACAAGTCCCAAGGAAAACTGTTGGGAATGTTTCTGAAAAGAAACATAGCACTGAAAAGTGTAATCACCCACAGTGCTATGTCTCTCAGAAAAGGAAGAATTGTAGGAGCTGGCAAATTCTCCTATGTCACATTTTCTGGAAAGAAAATAGACTACACAGAGACTAGCGAAGCTGCGCAGATGAGAACTCAGATAGCACCAGGTGCTCGGAATGGTATTGGCTATAACGCCGTCGGGAAACAACTTGCTTGTGAGTATAAACAAGAGCAAGAACGATGGTTAAAGGCTAGAATTGCTCACAACAATTATCAGAAGTGGAAGATGAGTCAAGCTACTGAAACTCTGAATGCCAGGGCTAAAAGAAATCTGGTTAGGAAAGCTATGTTTGCTGAGAAGCAGACTCAGAAACCTGACAGGTATCTGAAAGCACCAAATGGAGCACCAAGGAACACACCAAGGAAGAGTGATACAAATCATTTAACTAGAATTCCTCCTTATGTTCCTGTTAGACAAAAGAATGTTCCTATGAAATCCTCTATAACTAGTTATGCAGAAAAGAAGTATGGCCTGGTTGTTGTTGATGATTACTCAAGATTCACTTTGGTTGTTTTTCTCAAACACAAATTTGATGCAAGGGTTGAGATACCCAACTTGCTGAATAAGCTCGAAATCATGAAAAATGACAAGGTATCTATAATCAGAACAGACCATGGTACTGAGTTTGTGAACCAGTACATAAAAGAGTTTTGTACTTGCAAAGGTATACAACATCAACTATCTTCCGTAAGAACACCACAACAAAATGGTGTTGCTGAAAGGAAGAATAGGACCCTAAAAGAAGCGGCAAGAACAATGCTCGCTGACACTAAAATAAGTGAAATCTATTTGGTTGAAGCTGTAAACACAGCCTGCTACACTCAAAATAGATGTTTGATTTACAAACACCATGAGAAAACTCCTTACGAGCTTTTCTTTGGTAGACCCCCTAGTATCAAACATCTAAGGGTGTTTGGTTGCAGATGTTTCGTTCTTAACAATGGAAAAGAGTACTTGAGAACATTTCAACCAAAGGCAGATGAAGGAGAATTTCTTGGTTATTCTCTGAATAGCAAAGCCTATAGAATCTACAACAAAAGAACGCAAAAGATTGACGAATTTTTTCAGGTAGTTTTCTACGAAAGAAACAAGAAAATACCCTTGAATGATGATCTCTCAGATAGGTTCAAAGATCTGATGATTAAAGATTATGAAGAAGAATCCTCAAAAGGAAACAATTCTGTCATTCACTTAAAGGATGAATTTGACGATGAAAATCAACCATTTCCTAGTAACAACCAGATGACTCCAAGACATAGTGAAGAATTTCCTATAAGAATTCCATAAATGGAACAGGTTACTGAGAACATTCGTCATGTAGAGGTTTCTGAGAATGAGATTGCTGAAAATCAAATTCCAGATATCCCTAACACTGAAAAAGTGTCAGATATCCATGGCATTTCCCATGTGTCAGATATCTCAGATACTGCACAAGTATCCTGTGACACCCCAACTGTAAGTACCAAACCTACTGGTCAGATTGTCACCCGCCTATAACATCCTTTCAAGAATAAATACCATCTTCCAGAATGTTATAGGGACGGTCAGGTCGTATAAAGGTAACAAGTAGTAATAAACTAAGTCTTTTATTTAATAAACTCAAGAATACACAAAAGGCAACATTGTTCAGCGAAAAAGTTGATTCTTAGGGACTTATGGGCAAACCACGACTTTAATTCACATGAATTTTACACATTCTTCAAGTACGCAAATCCCATTATTCAAGCAAGCCAGTAAGCAAACAGCCAATATGTACACGTAACATTCCAGCCAATTATTCTGGAGAAGGAAACAAAAGAGCGTAAGTCTTTGGTGACTTAGTGAGGGTAATTATAATCATATGACAGAAAGAAGGAAAAGAGAACAAGAAGCAGATTCTTATCGGAAGGAAGCTGTCAAGAGAAAGTTGAAAACAAAAAGGTGTGCGGTTGACATGTATAATTTAACCATATTTGTTCAGGCGAGGAGTGACCTCGTACATGTAACAGGTAACAGTACCGGTATGACAGGCAACAGTACAGGTAACAGTACAGGTATAACAGGCAAAAGTACAGGTAACAGGTACATGTTGAATTTGGAACGAGGGATATAGCCCATAACTATACCCGACTCCCAAAAGGTAGTTATATGCATCAATCTGGGCCCATTTGTCACAATACTGGTTTAATATAAACACAATAACTTGCAGGAATCAGGTAAGAGATGAGTTGGTGATTAGAGAATATTTGATACAAGAAGATGAAGGCAAGTGAAAAATATTGAGATGAATTGGGAAAGATGAAATAGTGAGGGAGTGGAAACAAAAGAGAGGTATTACAGTGGTTTGGAACCCTCACCTGCTTCGCAAACACTTGTGCATTGAACGCAGATTGAGTTTCCGTAAAAACTTGTACCTATGTCAACAATTAATTGTTTTGATTAAATTATAGTAGAGTCGTCAAATAGCCACAAAAGTATTTAATTATCCAGGACATATTTTAAACTTGTCCAAACCTTTATGTATTGGTTTCAGAAAAGAATACTAGATTCTAGTAATAGGTTCCTAACTTACATAGCATACCTTACTCAAGATTATTTGTATCCTGTACTACGTCAAAATTGAGTTTTCCAGTTCTGCCAGAATTTTATCAGTCTAGACCTCTAGTGTACTAACAAAAGCTGCTAATCAGATCAAAATATTCTTATCCAGTGACTTTCTGTAAATCAACGTTCGTCTATAACATGGAAAACATTATAGAGAACTTGTTATGAAGATCATAACCCATCTAAAATAAAGTGTTTTGTCCGAAAAATACGATATCAGTTAAACAGAGTAACATCTTATTTTCATTCGTTAAAATAAAAACCCAGAACCAAATACCAACATACAGAAATCAGTAAAACGTCAAGATTCATAACTTCAGGTCTAAACCCAGGCAGCACAGCACTCCAGTAATATAACCCATACCATATTAAGAATCCAACATCTCGATTTTTTTTCCCCGAATAGCTCATTTAGATACTAGCAACAGTATAACTAGTATAACTAGAGAGTCATAAAAGGGGGGAAAAAATTAACCCTTAAAATCAACATATAATCGAAATTAAAATCAAGAGATTACCTGATTACTATTCTGAAAATTCGAATTCGACTTCGTCTACAGATTCTAGTGGCTTGGGCTTACATATTTAAACTGGGTTGGAGAATTGGGTGTCAAATTTTCAGTTCAATTATGGCTCTATTTATAGGGCAATTGGGGGAAAGGATGGAGATGATACGTGGTAATTGTAATACGTGGTAACATTTGGGATTTGGCTTATCTCGGAACCCTTGAGGTGGAGCGATTGACACAGTAGCTTGCTGTAGTCTAATGGTGAAGATTATCTTGTGTGAAGAATGAAGATGAAGAGTCTCTGAAGTGGTCAAATTTGAGTGAAGTAAGAAAAGCAGAAGGAATGGTTAAAAGCTAGACACGTTTCTAGTCATATAATTGCACTTCCACCTATTTAAATTGCAAGAGAGACCCTTCATCTTATTACTTGATATATATATATATATATATATATATATATATATATATATATATATATATATATATATATATATATATATATATATATAATTATGATTTACTCGAAAATAGAAACCCACCCGCACGATAAAATTATTCCGGGATACGTATATATATGTTATGAAAGTGCACTAGTTAAAACGGGTCGTTACATATCCCATCAAGATCATATTGATTCACATTCAGATCAAAATGATATTGATCCTATTAGTTCAAAACCCATTATGAAATGGATAAGAAATCATCCTGCAAAGGATGTGATCGGTCCGTTAGACCAAAGAGTTAGAACTAGAAGAGCAATCGCTGAAAATGCAAATTGCCTTTATGTATGTTTCATCTCAAATATTGAACCTAAAACTATAGAAGAAGCATTAAAGGATCAAGATTGGATCTCTGCAATGCAAGAAGAGTTGGATCAATTTGAGAGAAACAAAGTCTGGAAACTGGTTCCATTTGTTGACGGAATATCTGTAATTGGAACCAAGTGGGTTTTTAGAAACAAAATGAATGAGTCTGGTGAAATTACCAGAAACAAAGCTAGGTTGGTTGCCAAGGGATTCACCCAGACTAAAGGACTAGATTTTTATGAATCTTATGCACCAGTTGCAAGATTGGATGCAATAGGACTCTTTCTAGCCTTTGCAGCTCATAATGACTTCACAGTTTATCAAATGGATGTCAAGATTGCATTCCTAAATGGTGAACTTGCTGAGGAGGTCTATGTTGAGCAACCGCCAGGCTTTGAAGTTTCATCTGAAAGTAGGATGGTCTATAAGCTTCAGAAAGCTCTGTATGGACTGAAACAAGCTCCAAGAGCATGGTATGATACTTTGGCCAGATACCTACTAGAAAGTGGTTTCAAGAAAGGAGATGTTGATAAAACACTCTTCACATTGAACCATGATGGGAAACTACTTTTGGTATATGTTGATGACATTATATTTGGATCTAAAGTCAAGCAACTTTGTGAAGACTTTGCTGAACTCATGAAATGTAAATTTGAGATGAGCATGATGGGAGAATTGAATTACTTCCTAGGGCTGCAAGTCAAGCAACTCAATGATGAAAAATTCATTAGTCAAACAAAGTACGTAAAGGACATGCTCAACAAGTTTAATCTAAAGCCTTCTGAAAAGAATGCTAAGATACCTATGAGCATTGGAACCAAAATGACCTACATTGAATCTGACAAAAGTGTTGAAGAACACAAGTATAGGAAATTGATTGGGTCTCTACTTTACCTCACTGCAAGTAGACCTGATATTCAATATGCAGTTGGAGTGTGTGTTAGATTTCAGACAAATCCAATGCAAACACACTACAACATTGCTATGAAAATATTAAGGTATGTAAAGGGTACTGTAGAAGTTGGATTGTGGTATCCAAAAGACAGTGGATTGAGTTTGGTTGGCTATTCAGATGCTGACTATGCTGGATCATTGCTTGATAGAAAAAGCACGTCAGGAACTTGTCAATTTCTTGGTGCCAGATTGATATCATGGTTCAGCAAGAAATAAAACTCAATTGCTACATCTACCACAGAGGTTGAATATATTGCTGATGGGTGTTGTGCTTCACAAATATTATGGATACAACAACAACTCAGAGACTATGGACTCAATGAAGAGAAAACTCCTAAGTTCCATGCAAGAACAAAGCACATCGATGTTAGACACCACTTCATTAAAGACCATGTTTAAAAAGGCAATATAAAGATACTCAAGATTGGCATTGAAGACTAACTTGCAGATATCTTCACTAAGCCACTACAAGAAAGTAGATTTTTAAACACCCTCTTCCGATCCCTCACTTAGCTCGTAGACAGGAATCTCAAAATCGGCCGGTTCCGCACGGATGGGGAGAGGGTATGCTTGCTCCCCCTCAGATGTTTGCAACGAAAAACCGGGCAAGACGGGTTTTGTTGGAGAAGACATTGTCCAGATTAGTGAGTGCAGAGATGAAGGAGGATGAGCGGGAGAGGAATTTGTTTGAGTGACAGGTGAATAGTGTGTGGAAGGTGAGGAGTTTTTTGTTTTAACTGCGGCTTGGGAGTAGTAAAAAAAAGTACTTTTTGGTTTTTGGATGTAATGATTGTGGTTTAGGTGGGCGGCAGTTTTAATGAGTGGTGGAGAAGTGGGCTAATGAGAGGGAGTAGTATGGTTAATATGGTTGGAGGATTGTGTTTTTGGTTTGGTTTGCTTCATAGATCATAAACATATATATCAAAGCACAAACCAAGATCTGTACACAACTGTTAATATGAGATTAAGGAAAGCAAATGAAAACCGTATCGATTAGGTCAATCATGAAGAAGATTTTCAATACTCAACTTAGGGAGGTACATTTTTGGTTTAGGAAACAAATCAAGATTAAGTATGAGTAAGACACCTAACAGATTCCCAAAAAAAAATGGATGGAAGAGACAAGTACTCCCCCTCAAACCCAACCCAAAAACACATTTTAAAAAAATATAGAGAGCACACAAAAAAAACACAGCAAAAGAGAAAAAAGTCCTTCAAGCATAGTCAATGTTGTCCTGAATGTTGGCTCAACATTGATGACAACATCGGGAAATCAGACCACTCTTAATGTAAGTCAGCCAGGAAACCAAGTCTCAAGATGTGCAGTTTCGATTAACACCACTAATGCTGCAGGCAAAGACAGAAAGAGAAGGGAATACCAAAGAAACACACTCAACAATGCCTCAAAAAATAAATTGAACAATTAGTATAAGTTTGAGTGGGGGTGACCATGAGACCGTGAACCATGTCAAATAATTGGAACACGTATGAATCCGCTCCAAAGCCGAAGCCTATGCGGAGTTAGGCAAACACACGTCTCATGGCATAAAATCACACATTTGACACATTGGGTAATTTGATGCTCAGAAAGTGAACCAGCAGCATTACGAGAATTGGCACTTTTGTGCGTGTCGGTTTCCAGTACAGGCCATCAACCCTCACGACATATGACACATTGGCCACGTCGATATCTGGATAGTATTTGAAACCTGCCCAACAAGATCCTCGACGGAAACATTTCGAGCCCTTTTTATCATAATTCATTAGATTTATTAAGCATAAAGGACAAGAGGCAACATCAAGTGCGAGTCAAGGTACGAGTGAAAATAGCCAAAAAGCAGCAAAAATGGGTTTTACAAAAAGCAAACACACAGGAGACTCGATCCCTTTCAACCTTGGTTTCAAATAGCCTTTCAAACTCAAGGAATCACCCCTGTAAGCTACAAATCAGAAACAGCCATAGACCAGTACAGAAGCACAGGAGCACAGAAACACAATAAAAAAAAATGAAAAACTAAACGGCAAAAGGACATCACTAGATAAACACAGAAGTTAATGTTGACCGTGATGTTATGTCAACATTGTTTGCAACAAATCACATCAAATAGTGCATAGACCAAGAGACCTTCTCAAACTGAAGAATCTCTCCTTATCAAGAGGCTTTGTGAAAACGTCAGCTAACTGATTTGTGGTATCAATGTGTTGTATGTCAATAATTTGTTTGGTGACCAAGTCTCTAAGAAAATGGTGTCGAATGTCTATATGCTTGGTGCGTGAGTGTTGAATTGGATTCTTGGAAATATGAATGGCACTTAAGTTATCAGAAAACATCAAGAGAGTGTCACTTTGGAACCCATATTCATGCAGCATATTGTTCAGCCAAATTAGTTGAGACACACAACTTCCATGACTACATATTGATTCATGGTTGAGAGACACACAATTTTGTTTCTTACTATACCATGACACAAGATTTGGTCCAAGATAAAAACAACCTTCACTAGTTGATTTTCGATCATCTAAGTCACCAACCCAATCAGAATCACTAAATCCCAACAGATTAGTGTTTGAATCACATGCATACCATAATCCAAGATTAACAGTTCTTGATATAAATCTAATGATTCTTTTGACAGCAGTTAAATGAGATGTTGTGGGTTTGGATTGATACCTGGCACATACACAAACAGAGAACATGATGTCAGGTCTGGTGGCTGAGAGATACAGGAGACTTCCAATCATTGATCTATACAATGTTGGGTCAACATCGTCCCCAACATCGCTTTCTTTGAGTTTCAGAGCAGTAGCCATGGGAGTGCTGCAGGGTTTGGCATTTTCCAGACCAAATTTTGTGATAAGATTCTTGGCATATTTCTCTTGAGAGATAAAGAGGCCATCCTGTTTCTTTTGTATCTGGAGCCCCAAGAAGAAACTGAGTTCACCAATCATACTCATCTCAAAGGTTCCTGTCATGGCTTGAACAAACTTTTCTAGCAAATAGGGGTTAGTAGCACCAAGGACAATATCATCAACATAGATTTGAGCAATGCAAATGTCCTTTCCTTTCCTGAGGATAAACAGAGTTTGATATCTCTTAAATCCTAATCCAACTAGGAATTCAGTCAGTCTAGCATACCAAGCACGAGGGGCTTGTTTCAAACCATACAATGCTTTTCTTAGTTTAAAAACATGGTCAGGGTAAAGAGGATCTTCAAACCCTCCATGTTGTTCAACATACACTTCTTTGTCAATGTATCCATTCAAGAAAGCTCCTATAACATCCATTTGTTTGAGTTTTATTTTAAGACAACAGGCTATGGCTAGGAGCAAGCGAACGGATTCTAGTCTAGCAACAGGAGCGAAGGTTTCATCAAAATCTATGCCTTCTACTTGAGTGTAACCTTGAGCAACCAATCTGGCTTTGTTTTTTACAACTACCCCTTTCTCATCACTCATATTTTTGAAAATCCACTTGGTTCCTATGACATTTATGTTATGGGGGCGGGGAACAAGAGTCCAGACTTCATTTGTTTGAAATTGAAGAAGCTCATCTTGCATTGCTTCTATCCAAAAATCATCAGTAAGGGCTTCTTTCACATTTTTAGGTTCAATTAAAGAAACAAAGCACGAGGAACTTACAGAGTGACAGATTTCAGCAAGTCTGAGTGTCTCCTTGTAGTTTTTCCGCGTGTTTCCCCTTAGTGTCCTCCCTCCTGGATTTCCAATTACCTGGGAACTGGGATGATCTTTGCGAATTCTGGGAGGAGGAACCTTACGTGAGTCAGGGTGCGTACGTGCAGCATTAATGCCAGAGGCATTATCAGATTCAGCCTCAGTCTCACTGTGGGGATCAGCTTGTTCTTCATCAACAGGAGTGGAAATCTGGGGTGTTGAACTGAATGTTGAGTCAACATTGCACAGGGGGGATGTTGGCACAACATTGCCCACATCATGGGTTCTTTCACTTTGATCAGCAACAGGAGTCATAGTGTCTGGAACGTTCCCATGTGTAGAAGTGTCAGGGGTTGTGTCAATAACCTGTTCAGCACCTACAGAGATCTTCTTCTGGGCATAGGGCTCAGAGTCATCAAAGGAAACATTCACAGATTCTTGTATAGTTTGCAATCTAGGATTGTATATTCTATACGCATGACTATTTTGTGAGTACCCTACAAAGATTCCTTTGTCACTTTTAGCATCAAACTTCCCTAGATGTTCCCTATCATTGAGTATGTAACACACACATCCAAAGACATGAAAGTACTTAAGATTGGGTTTTCTACCTTTCAAAATCTCATAGGGAGTGGTCAGAGTACCTGGACGAAGATAGACACGATTGATTATGTGACAAGCAGTGTTCACAGCTTCAGCCCACAACCTTTTTGACAGGTTCATTGAGCTCAACATCACTCTGGCCATTTCTTGAAGAGTCCTGTTTTTCCTTTCAGCAACACCATTTTGTTGTGGTGTCTTAGGAGCTGAGTATTCATGCATGATCCCTTTCTTTTCACAGTACTTATCAAAAAATTGATTCTCAAATTCTTTACCATGGTCAGATCGAATTCTTTGGACCATAGTAGAGTACTGATTACAACATTTTGCATGCCAGTTTTTGAAGGATTCAAAAGTTTCAGATTTTTCTTTCAAAAAATTGACCCAAGTGTATCTAGAGAAACCATCAACTATAACATAGAAATACCAGGCTCCTCCCAAACTTTTAGCTTCTACAGGACCCATGAGATCCATATGCAAGAGTTCAAAGCAGTTAAAAGTACCTCTTTTTTGTCCTTCAACCTGGAGTGGCTGGTGTACTGCCTTGGTTTGTTTTCCCAGAAGACAGTCACCACACACATGCTTCCCTGCATTGGTAAGCTTCGGCACACCTGTCACCACATTGTTTTTGATGATCTTCTCCAGATTCCTGTAATTGACATGTCCCAATTTCTTGTGCCACAATGTTGCATAATCATTTTGAGCAACATTGCACTTGAGAGGAACGTCCATCACATAGTAGTTGTCCTGAGATCTAACACCTGTCATCACATTTAATTTGTCCACACAAGTATAAACTTTGCAAGAATGTTTATCAAACTTGACTTTTAGATTATCATCACACAGGTGGCTTATACTGACAAGATTAGCCGTTAAACCCTCAACAAGAAGAACAATTGAAAGTTTAGGATATCCTTTAAGGCACAGTGTTCCCTTTCCAAGGATTTTGCTTTGGTATCCTCCTCCATATGTCATCAGACTGCCTTTTTGACAAAATTTGACAAGTTTGACGGGTTACCGGTCATGTGCCTAGAGTAACCACTGTCGAAGTATCATTTTCCTGCATTGTTAGGAGAAGTAGCAACAGAAAAAGCAACATTGCAAGTATGTTTTTCTTTAGCTACCCAAATCTGGTTCGAAACATTCTTGTGTTTTCTTATCTGTCCTGGAGGTTTATCTCGTTTAGGAGAACCAGGGATAGACTTCAGAGACTTAGGATTACATCTTTCAGTCTGTATTGAAGTGGATGTTTTCACAACATTGTAGCTAACATCGGAATCACTGTTTTGTTTGCCAGAAGCAAGAAGGGAGGGATTCTTGGAGAGGTCAATGAGGTTGGAGGAATCAACATGTTCCCTTTGTAAGTCCTTTTGGTACTTGAAACAGTAAGGTTTTTTGTGACCAAGTTTGTGACAGTAAGTGCACACAAGAAATTCTTTTTCTTTGACAAACACAGGACCCTTTATGAGCTCAGAAACAGGTTTGACAACTTCTAGGGTATCAGGGTTAATAGTGCTATTCATGTTGCACCCAAGTTTCTTATCAAATGAAGCATCATAACTACCAGTGTACCCTAGACCAGTAGTCCCATCATTATCCATACCAAGCATATCATTAAGTGTAGAAGTAGAGGAGTTCCACTATGCAATTACCTTCTTTTCATTAGATAGTTCAGTGGTTACCTTGAACAGTTCAGTGTCCTTCTTTGTCAGTTCAGCTTCCAGTTTGACTATGGTGTCTTTCAGATTGTAGTTCTCCTTCTCAGTTTTCTTGAGGAGTTTTCTGAGAGTCTTCCATTCACTAAAGAGTTTCTCATACATCTATTGCAGATCCTTCACCATTTGTTCCGCACTGACTTCCTCTTCTGAAGGACTATCTGTATCAAAATCCACAGAACCATGTAGACACAAAACATCAGAGATTCCTGATTTCTCAGGGTTGGTTAGTGTCAAAATTTCACAGTTCTCAGAATCATCATAGTCAAAGAAGATTTCTACTCATGATGTTGTATTGCCGATGTTGTCCCAACATTGGTCATCAACATTGTAAGTGGATGAACGGAGAGCTCTGGCATTTGTAGTTGAATCATCTTCTTTTTCTTCATCTTCATGTTCTTCATCTGAAACATCACTGAGACAAGCAAGAACATTCTTTTTCTCTTTTCTGAGATTGTTAGCACATTCATTTTTATAATGACCCCACCCTTGGCATTCGAAACATCTAATCTTACTAAGAGGAGTGCGATCAAAATCAGATTCAGAGCTAGTCTTGGAAGCAGAACCAGTTTTGAAAGTATTGGTTTTCTTTTTGAAATTTGTGGTTCCACTTGAGGATCCTTGACCAGAGTTTTTTCTGAATTTAAGTTTGTTGAACTTCCTTACAAGATTGTTGAAAGCTTCCTCAGTCATAATGTCAGACTCATCACTACTACTATCAGGCTCTGAAGATTTAGCTTTAGATTTAGAGTGAAGGGAGATACTATGAGTTTTCCTACCTTGTCTCTCATTTTCATTTAGTTCAAAATTTTTTAAATTGTTCAGCAGAGTGTGAAAATCCATAGTTGCCAAGTTATGAGTGTCTTCCAAAATAGTGACTTTGGTATTAAATCTTGAGGAAATAGATCGAACAGCTTTGGAAACAAGTTGCGTATTAGAAATAGCTTCTCCCAGTCTTTGGACTTCATTGGAGAGAGTTAAAAGTTTTTCAAAATAATAGTCAATTGTTTCTTCCTCCGCCATTCTTAGATTTTCAAATTGAGACCAAAGCATTCTAAGTTTAGTTTGTTTGACACTAGCATCCCCTTCACAATGACTCTGAAGCAAATCCCAAGCTTGTTTTGCAGTAGTGCAGTTTTGAATAATTTTAAACATATGAGCATCTACATGACCAAAAATAGCATTTAAGGCCTTTTCATTGTAAGAGCTAAGAAGTATGTCACCTGCAGTGAAGCGTTCTTCAGGAATGGGGACAATGTCACTATCAGCATCAGGTCCTTCAGTTGGCCAGGTGTATCCTTCCAGAATGGATCTCCAAGCACGGACATCAAGGGACTTGATGTAAGTCCTCATCCGGATTTGCCAGTAATGGTAGTTGGACCCATCAAGCACAGGAGGTCTATTGTAGTTTGCATCCATTGCAGTAGTACCAAATCCAGACACCAGTAGTTAGGTGGCTGGCTCTGATGCCACTTGTTAAAACATAGGATCCCGGATTGGTACTTGGAACAAGATCAACAGACAATGTTGCCAACAATGTTGTTCAGCAATGTCTTCAACACAGTAAACAAAACGCAGCGGATGAATATTAATGAAACTTCTATTACCAAGCCAACATATATAAAAATGTTGGCCGCGCCTTAGGCAAAATATCTACTAACAGGAAAAGTAGATCTAATCAACTAGGTTTAATACAATAACAGATGATTGATTAAACAACAAAAACTAGCCCTAGAAGAACTAACAGTAAAAGTTATTCTAGGTCGATGTTTGAAAGAGTTATTCCAACAATGAATACTCTTAGACAAACTCTAAAGCTAGCAGAAAACAAGAAGCCTAAACTCTTTAATAAAATCTTGATAGACAACCAAGAAGCCTCCTAATTGCACGGCTGAGTCCTTGTATATATACTTGATATATCGACAGCTTCCATCCAATTCGAAAGGCAATAGGATCTCAGTAGGGGCAATAGAATCTCGGTAAAGGCAATTTCCTTTTTCTTGTTTTCTTCAATATACGCATAGAAGGAATTTTCAATATTTTGATTCTTCATAAAATATATTCCTTCTTGCTTTCACCACAAGTTGTTCTTTTTCCTTAAATCATCTCTTGTTCGATCTGTAAATACTTCCAGTCTAAGTTTCCTGTCCAATGTGCTTTGTTCTTGATGTCGACTGCAATGTTATATCTTCAATGTTATGCCAGCATTGAATTCGATCCTGTCACAATGTTATACAACATTGGTAGTCCTGCAGCTTCACAAACAACAACAACAAACACAAACTTGGAACTAATTATTGAAAGACAAGATTATCAAAATACAAATGCGTACTGCACTTTCAATCTCAGATAGATCGGAGCATCGAAGCTTTTGCCATTTCTGGAAGCATTTTAGGTGCTTTGGCAAAGTGTATTCCTTGAAGAAAGGAAGCAGGTCCTTATTCTCATCAACAGGGACCTTAGTGGCACTTGTTTGAGCCTGAAAGAAAGAGTTCTGAATTAGTTTCAAAACTTTATTAGATATGTGGGCTTTAGAGTAGAAAGGTATTTGAGTTACCTGTGTGACAGGGTCAGATGACTTGACTACTGAGGTTCCAGGTGCTTCAGTATCTGGATATGAGGAGGAGACTGGGAAGCCTGATCCTCAGTGATCTTTCTTTCTGCTTGAACCTGAGATTAAAAATAACACTTTGAAAATTTTGAGCAAGAAAACTACGTTAGACAATTTTAGTTATCTGAGAAGTCAATTATCTCCAGAATAGGAGGCTTAGACATTTGTCTATCAGTGACTTGTGCAGTCTCTGGAAGTTTTTCTTGTGATGAAAGCTTTGATGCCTCATCAATTTCCATTGGTTGCAGGGATTGAGTGGGCAATTCCCCAGCAAGTTGTACTTCGTTTTGAACCTATAAGTAGAAAGTGTTAGTTTGAGAAAAATGATCAGAGATTTGTCTTTGAAGGTTATAGGTATCTGAATTATATACCCTCTCAATAGAAGGTTCAGATACTTGTTTCTAAGAGACCTTGGAAGTCTCTGGATTCTTCTCTGAAGAGATAGACTTTTCAGTCTATCCATTTTTCTTCTCAGTTGGAGCCTATTAGAAACAAACACTTTAGTATTATTCATGTGTATAAAGCATATATCTGAGATGTTATATATTAAGGAACATTCTTCTACCTGTGAGACAGGCTCTTGTTCCTTAAGTGGTGAGGCTATGGAAGCATCCTTCTCAGATTCTGAGGGAAACTTTGCGGCTTCCTCTTGATGTTGTGTTTCTAGTTCAGCCTGTAACAAAGAAATTTTTATAAGAAGCAAGATTTATAAACATAAAATTTCATAAGTAGAGAGTTCAACCATTCAACTACCTGAGCAGTGTCAGGCTGATTGGTCTCTGGAACTTGTGACCCTTCTATGCTTTGGTCTTGTTGTTCCATTTCAGCTTCTTTGTTTGAAGTTTCAGATACTTCATACCTTTCTGAGTGACTAACTCAGTTGTGGAAGAAGAAGTTTGAGCATTTGAGAGACCATCAAAGCAACAGTGAAGGATACATGCCAACACATCCTAGTGGACCAACAGATGTCTGGTCCTTATGTCAGCAAGCTTAAAGTCGATGGGTGTGTCTGGCTTGTCAAGATCACACACATCACTGTATAGTTGCTTCATACCTTCAAGGAGATCTTCATCCTTGGTGTCAATTTCAAAATCCTTTCCAAGATTTTGAAGTTCAAACAGCTCACAGAAAGCTGTTTCGTCCAACAGGATTTCTTATCGTTGGACTTTGGTCATGATAGACACTATCTCAGTGCCTTCAGAGACTTTGGAAATAATGGTGGAGTTGTTATTATACTCCAGGACATCTAGTGAAGAAACTCCACTGGGAAGAGCAGATAGAAAGCCCTTGATTTGTGCCTTTTCAAGCATATCATGTACCAACTTTTTGTCAGTGTGGTTTTCTATTGCAGCTACGAGGTATTCCTCAGTCATGGCACCACCCCAAATCATCCTGTGATTTGAACTCCAATGATCAGGATTGAACTCTCCAATCAACCGATTGTTTGTTATTACAGGTACTGGTGCTTGCTTCTCAGCAGTTTCAGATGTAGTAGCTTGGGATTTCTAAGTAGAAGCACGTTTGGGAGCCATCTCTTTAAATAGTGAAGTTTTTGAAAAACGAGAAGAGATTAAGGTAGGAAATTAGTGATTCTTTGCAGAAAAACTAAGAGGGAATCAGTAGTTCCAGAGAAAATTGCAGGGAGATTTGAGAGTATTTTGCAGTTTTTGTGCAAGAGCAAATGTAGGATTAGGCGAAAGTGTTTTCTTTTGCCAAAATCCTATATATGTAGCAGTGTAATTCCAAAAGGCAAAAATACACAAATTAATTTTGTGCATTTGTATCTGTGTACGTGCAGTAAGGCCTTTACACAACTTTCTGCGTGGGTAAAAATTCGGTTTGCATAAAATTCTTAGTGGGCCACGTCTGAGTTTTTACAGTCCACTATTTTACAGAGAATTAATCTCGGCCTTTAAAATGGAACGCCCATTTCACCAATGGTTGGGATTGCTTTTCCAGCAATGATCACAATCAACCCATGTGATTGAGCCCAATTAATGAATTTTGGCGACTAGCTATCTGAATCACATCTCTTCTGTGTGACTAAGGGACATTTTTGTATCTGAGTCTATCTCAGATAATAATAGAAATATAGAAATATAGAAATATAGAAATAATACAAATTTCAAGAGTGTAGTTGACTGCAGAAAGTTGTACTATTCTCTTTTGCGTTCCCCCTCACTGAGTGATCTAGATATCTGAGTACCTGTCTCAGAAATCTTCAAATAGCCATTTTACCCTTTAACCTTTGATATCTGAGTACCCGTCTCAGATACTTGTTTGCTAAGTGTTTCACCTTTTGCCTTTGATATTCTGGATTCCTGTTCCAGATATCTTATCTCTCCTTTTTCCTTTACTGAGTTCCTGTCTCACATCACATTTTTTTAGATTCTTTTAGTATATGAGTTCCCGTCTCAGATACCTTTTTGCCTTGAATATCTAGATGCCCGTTCCAGATTTCTTTCTCCTTTCTGAACTTCTGTTTCAGAGATTAGAACTTTTCAGTTCCTTTGGTAGCTCTATTAACCCAAAACTATGTCTCAAGGTTAAGAACCTGATTTCTTGCAAAGCCTTTGTAAAGATATCTGCAAGTTGGTCTTTAGTACCAATCTTGATTATCTCTATATTGCCTTTTTCAACATGGTCTCTAATGAAGTGGTGTCTAACATCAAGGATTCTGAGTTATGGCAATAGCACTTGTGTTGTCACAGAAAATCGGAGTTTTCTATTCATTCACCTCACAGTCTCTGAGTTGTTGTTGTATCCACAATATCTCTGAAGCATAACACCCAGCAGCAATATATTCAGCCTCTGTGGTAGATGTGGCAATTGAGTTTTATTTCTTGCTGAACCATGATATTAATCTGGCACCAAGAAATTGACAAGTTCCTGAGGTGCTTTTTCTATCAAGCAATGATCCAAAGATAGTCATCAGAATAGCCAACTAAACTCAATCCACTGTCTTTTGGATACCACAATCGAACTTCTACAGTACCCTTTACATACCATAATATTTTCATAGCAATATTGTAGTGTGATTGCATTGGATTTGTCTGAAATCTAGCACACACTCCAACTGCATATTGAATATCAGGTCTACTTGCAGTGAGGTACAGTCGAGACCCAATCAATTTCCTATACTTGTGTTCTTCAACACTCTTGTCAGTTTCAGTATAGGTCATTTTGGTTCCAATGCTCATAGGTATCTTAGCATTCTTTTCAGAAGGCTTTAGATTAAACTTATTGAGCATATCCTTTGCATACTTTGTTTGACTAATGAATATTACATCATTAAGTTGCTTGACTTGCAACCCTAGGAAATAGTTTAATTCTCCCATCATGCTCATCTCAAATTTACTTTTCATGAGCTCAGCAAATTCTTCATAAAGATGCTTGTCTTTAGATCCAAATATAATGTCATCAACATATACTTGGACTAGAAGTAGTTTCCCTTTATAAACCATTCAACTTTCTATGAAAACCTCAAAGTCTGGTGGTTGTTCAACATAGACTTCTTCAGCAAGTTCACTGATTAGGAATGCACTTTTAACATCCATCTGATAAACTTTAAAGTCATTATGAGCTACAAAGGCTAGAAATAGTCTAATTGCGTCCAATCTTGCAACTGGAGCATATGACTCGTCAAAATCTAGTCCTTCTGTCTGGGTGAATCCCTTGGCAACCAACCTTGCATTATTTCTGGTTATTTCACCAGACTCATTCATTTTATTTCTGAAAACCCACTTGGTTCCAATTACAGATATTCGATCAACAAATGGAACCAGTTTCCTGACTTTGTTTCTCTCAAATTGATCCAACTCTTCTTGCATTGCAGAGATCCAATCTTGATCCTTCAATGCTTCGTCTATAGTTTTAGGTTCAATATTTGAGATGAAACATCCATAAAGAGATTCAGCAATTGCTCTCCTAGTTCTAACTCCTTGGTCTAAAGGACCGATCACATCCTTGGCAAGATGATTTCTTATACATTTCATAATGGGTTTTGAACTAGTAGGATCAATATCATTTTGGTCTGATTGTGAATCAATATGATCTTGATAGGATACTTGTGCAGTATCTGAGATATCTGACACATGGGAAATGCCATGGATATCTGACACTTTTTCAGTGTTGGAGATATCTGGAATTTGATTTTCAGCAATCTCATTCTCAGAAACCTCTTCATGATGAAGGTTCTCAGTAACCTGTTCCATTTCTGGAATTCTCATAGGAAATTCTTCATCATGTCTTAGAGTCATCTGGTTGTTACTAAGCAATTGTTGCTTTTCATCGTCAGATTCATCCTCTAAGTGAATGATAGAGTTTTCTTTTGAGGATTCTTCTTTAGAATCTTTAATCATTAGTTATTTGAACCTATCTGAGAGTTCTTCATTCAAGGGTACTTTCTTGTTTCCTTCGTAAAAGACTACATGAACATATTCTTCAATCTTTTGCGTTCATTTGTTGTAGATTCTGTAGGCTTTGCTATTCAGAGAATAACCAAGAAATACTCCTTCATCTGCTTTTGGTTGAAATGTTCTCAAATATTCTTTTCCATTGTTAAGAACAAAACATCTGCAACCAAACACCCTTAGATGTTTGATACTAGGGGGTCTACCAATCAAAAGGTCATAAGGAGTTTTGTCATGGCATTTGTTAATTAAACATCTATTTTGAGTGTAGCAGGCTGTGTTAACAGCTTCAACCTAATAGATTTTACTTATTTCAGTGTCAGCAAGCATTGTTCTTGCTGCTTCTTTTAGGGTCCTATTCTTTCTTTCAGCAACACCATTTTGTTGTGGTGTCCTTACTGAAGATAGTTGATGTTGTATACCTTTGCAGGTACAAAACTCTTTTATGTACTGATTCACAAACTTCATGGTACCATAGTGCATTACGATTCATGATACCTTGTCATTTTTCATGTCTTCAAGCTTATTCAGCAAGTTGGGTATCTCAACCCTTGCATCAGATTTTTGTTTGAGAAATACAACCCAAGTGAATCTTGACTAATCATCAACAACAACCAGACCATACTTCTTTCCTACATAGCTAGTTATAAAGGATTCAAAAAGATCCATATGTAACATTTGCAGTGGCCTTTCACTGGAGTGTCTAGTTTTAGACTTGAAAGATGTTTTGGATTGTTTTCCCATTCGGCAAGCTGAGCATATACCATCTTTTATATATACCATTTTGGGTAAACCAACCACCAATTCTTTCTTGGCTAGCTTGTTCAGAGTTTTGAAATTCAAGTGACTCATTCTTTTATACCATAGCCAGTTTTCTTCAGTGTTGACAGATTGACTCACCATGAGACATTCTTCAGTTGTGGCAGATGCCTAGTCAGCAACATAAAGATTTCCTTTTCGCCTAGCAACCAAGACTGTCTGCTTTGACTCATTGTCAATTACTTTGCATAGTTTTGACTTGATCTTGACAGTGTACCCTTTGTCTACCAATTGACTCATGCTTAGGAGATTATATTTCAATCCCCTTACATCTAGTACTTCAGAGATTGTAAGAGCTCCAAACTATAGATTGCCAAATCCTATGGTTGGATTTTCAACTCCTCCAGCAAACCTAATCATTGGTCCTTTAGCACATTTTTTGTAGTTAATCAGATTTGCTTTGTCTCCTGTCATGTGCTTCCCACATCCACTATCAAAATGCCACTTCGGGTTCTTCCTCAGAGTGTTCTGCACAAGACAGGAAACATGGAGTTAGGCTCTCGTTCCAATAATGGAACCTTCTGGACTAAAAAATCTCCCTGTAGGAATCCATTTCTGAATGAACTTCCTTGGGATATTCTTTTGTCTTGTTGGAACATAAGGAGGAATTAAATGATTACTGTCATTATCATTTAAAGCTATTTTCCTTCTTGGTGTGTTCCTTGGTCCTCCTCGTGGTGCTTTCAGATACCTGTCAAGTTGCTGAAGGCTTATTTAGCAGACTTAGCTTTCCTTGCCAGATTTGTTCTAGCCCTGGCATTCAGAGTGGTCGTAATCTGTTCTTTCTTCCACTTCTAATGATTGCTATGCGCAATCCTGGCTTTCATCCATCGTTCTTGCTCTTGTTTATACTCATGAGCGAGTTGTTTCCCGATGGCTTTATAGCAAATGCCATTTCGAGCACCTGGCGCTGTCTGAGTTCTTTTCTCAGTAGCTTTGCTAGTCTCTGGAACGTCTTTCCTTCCAGAAAACGTGATATTGGAAAATTTGCCTGCTCCTGCAATTTTTCCTTTCTGAGAAACATAGAACTGTGGGTGATTACACTTTTCAGTGTAATGTTTCTTTACAGAAACGTTCCCAACAATTTTCTTTTGGGCTTGTTTTTCCCACAAAGGTTTGGTCGCAACTGCCTTTCCTTTGTCAACAAACTTAGCTTTTTGACCAATGCTATATGTTATTTGAGAACCATCTTGCTGAGCACTAACAAATGTTATTCATTCGTCACTCTTATTCAGAGTGGTAGAACTATTTATTTGTGTGTCCAGCCCAAGTCCTCCCTTTTCTGAAGGATCTCTTAAATAAGAGTGTACTTCAGTAAGAGTGTCACAAGTTTGGCATAGGATTGAAAAGATAGTTCTTTCTTCTTCAGTTCCACATTTTCAGAAAGAAGATCTTTATTTTCCTTTTGGAGTATATCCATTGCCTTTCTGTGTAACTTCTCTGTTTCAGATATCTATGCTTTGAGAAATGCATTTTTAGCATCCTTTTTGTCAGATATCTTGAATAATTGTGAATTTTCCTTCTCAAGAGAATTCTTTTCTTCTTCAAGAATGTCGGCTCTAGCTCGGATCATTTGAAATTCTCTTTTGTAGAGATCAAGTTCTCTCCTGAAATATTTTAAATCTCTGATTTCTTCCTCATCACTCTCATAAGTTATGAATTGAGAAAGGTTGGTTACCTCGTTAGCCATTAGGCAAGGCTCAATGTTGGAGCAATCTGGAAAGATCTCCTCAGCAACCCCGCATATTTCCCTTTTCTTTTGACCAAAGTCAACTAATTCATGAGTGATGCCACATAATTCTGGAGAAGGTAGTTTGGTATCATCTGAGTCTTCTTCCTCAGATTCTGACTCAATATCAAGAGCATCCAGTTGGATTTGAATGTTTTTCCTTTCTTGAGTGAGCATAGCTCTCTGACCTCTCTTGAAGTTTCATCTATCTTTCTTGTCATCTGTCTTTAGCTTATTGAAAACAGGGCAGTCTCTTTTAAAATGACTAGGTTTCTGACAATAGAAACAGATATCGTTTTCGATTTCTACTTCCTCAGTACTAGATGCTTGCTGAGCCGGTTTGTTCAAATGAGCTAAATTTACATATTCTTGTCTTGGTGATAGTTTGACCTAGTCGCTTTTTCAACTTTCTTTTGCTTTTCTTCTCTCAATCTCGGTGACATATTTTCTCATTTGCTTCTGAAGAAGAGCATATTCCTCAGTCATTTCCTTGGTATCCTTCTTTTCAGAAGTACCTTGTGTTACTAAAGCAACATTGTGAACTTTCTCAGCAATTGTTTGTTCTCTCTAAGTAGTTTCATAGTTGACAGTAGCTAAGTGAGAAAAGAATTCTATTGGAGTGATATTTGGCATTCCTTGGTTGAAATAAAAATACTGAGTGTGTTCCCAGTTTTGATTCAAGCTTCTCACGATAGTCTAAACCTTTTCAGAGTTAGAGTATCTCTCACTTTCACCAAGTGCAGCCATTTCACTCATCAATGTTGTGAACCGGAAATCTAGTTCTTCAAGAGTCTCTGTGGGACCTTGTTTAAGGTTATGGAATTTGAGCTTCAAAACATCGAACTTATTTTCCTTTGTTTTATCAGTGCCGACACAGATTTCCTCAATCAGTTGTCAGGCCACTTTCACCGTTTTTGCACCCCACAGTTTACACTGTATGTGCTCTGGAGTGGAACGTATGATGATATTGCGAGCCTGACCATCCAATCGATTTCTCTTGGCATCTTCCGATGTCTAGAGCTCTCTGGGCTTTGGCTCGTAAAAAACTTGACCAGTAGGTCTTCCACCGTCAAGCACTGTTGTGAGGAACCACCACTTGGTTCTTCATCAGTGGGAACTCTGTCTCTACCATTAGAAACCTCCATGAACTGCTTGAGTTGTTGAATGACTATGGGTCCATTCTTTATTACTTCGATCATTTCATCACTGATGGCTTCTAGGTGGAGCATCATGTTATTCTTCCATTTCTAATAATTCTCTAGCTTGAGAATTGGAGCGTCACTTAAAGACATCCTGCAGCAAACACACTAAACAGATAAATCAAGTGTAGATGAAAAGCAGTTAGTGGACACTTATCTGGGATCTAGGTTCAGTGCAGAAGGCTTGGGAACCTCCTGCTCTGATACCACTTGTTGGTCCAGATAACGGCAAAGTAAAAGACTGGGGGGAGGGGGGGGGGTGAATAGTCTTTTACAACTTTTGTCGATAAACACAATTTCTCAGATATCTGTGAAGAAATCTGATACTTAATTTCAGAGAGCGGAAGACTTTTCTATGATAAGTGCACGTGCTCAGCAAGATATGTGTAAGAACTCAGCAAGGTAAATAAAGCAAGTAATAAATTGCAAAAAATAAATAACACTGATCTTTATAGTGGTATCTGAAGGTGGCGTAATCCTTCAACTAATCCACTTCGGCCTTTCTTAGACCTAGAATCCACTAAGACAGATAATTGAGTTCACCTTACAAATATCTTCTCTCGATTCCTAAATACACTAGGTTCCCAACCAAGTGTTCCCCCTGAGTTATTCCCCACCTTTCTCAGCCAAGTACTTCCCATACTCAGAAACCTTTGAGCTATTCCTTAGTTTCCCAAACTAAGTACATCCTATGCTCAGTTACCTTGGAGTTATTCCTTAGTTTTCCAAACTAAGTACTTCCTGTACTCCACGCCGTTTAAGGTGTTGGTTAAGGTAGTTTGTCAGGTTTGGTAGATTAATAACTTCTACAGTTATGTAATACTACCTTCTTGAGCAAGAGTCACTTAACACACTTCACAATGTGTGGTGATATGTTCTTTACTGACCCAAGTCTATGATAAATGTTCTAGAGAATGAATCTCAGATACTTGATCTTTTGATTCCACTCCTTCACAGATAGCAATGCTTGTTAAGGATCAGGACACATAGAACTTTTGTGCTACTTAGAATTCAAGAGCTTAGACGCAACTGTAAGCTGAAGAATAAGTAGGTTGAAGACTTGTATGCTTGAGAGAAAGATACCACTAGTTGTATTATCAGAGAGGTTTGGTATTTTCAGTGAGTTTAGTGTGTATCTTTCAAGCATTCTAAGTGATAATATTTATAGTCGAAAATCATGCTGTTTGAATAGTATCCGTTAGGATTAATGAAATTCAAACTATTGATATCTGAAAACAGTACTGCAGAAGACGTTGTCTCTGTCTGCGCATTTATTGCATTGTAATATTTTTGTCATGCAGTGCCAATGGAAATATGCACGCTTTCTGAAGCTTTGCATGTCCCTTTCCAGAGACCTTCTCATCTCCAGATACCTGTTGAAACATTATTTCCTAGAAACATAGTTTTATCCAGGGTATCCGAGTGTAGATATATGTGGGCACTTTTCCTCGTTCAGAAACCTTGCGTTCTCAGATATCTTTTGCAAAACTTGTTTATTGAGAAACACTTGTTTATCAGAGATATCTGGACATAGGTATCTGATAACCTTTATCTTCAGTAATCTTGTGCAATCTTCAAAACTTCAAAAAAAATGTTGAACTCTCCTGCTGGATGCCTTCTTATTGGTCTTCTTCGAAGATATAAAAATTACATTCAGAGACCTAACATCCTATACAAGATTTGCTAGACTAACATACTTAGTGATTTTTCTCTTTTACAGTGTTCAAGTGAACCAAGAGTACTAACCACCTTTCTGTGCTAAGATAAGTCATTAGGTTGCTGATCAAAATCTAAATAGATATTCCTAACAGATTGGAATTCCGACCCAAGCTTCATAGAAGATTGGCTGACTACTAACACTGATGGAGGTCGGGGGTCTCACCCCGACAACTGAGTCACCAATAAACAGGGGTGGAGCTATAAGACCTAAAACAAGCGCTTCTTATGAGGCAACCCAAAGTCACGTTTAATTTACGGACTTCCATTACCATTTTTAATTTTTATTTTTTTCGATTTCCGCACCAAAATTGTTTGCATAAAACTTTTTAAATCTTTTCAAATTTCTTAATTTATTACTTAGGATCATAATTGAATTTCGAAAATGGAAAAACCAAAAGAATAAAAAAAAACGCAAAAACTTATGAATGGAGAAGCAGTGAGGCTGAGGCAGCAGCCCCACTGCGGTTGCCTTGTGGCCGCAGTGAGCTGCTTGCTGCTCACTCTTCCCCTTATAAACTCCCAAAAACGTTTTTTAGCTTACTCACTTCATTTTTCTCTCAAAATTCTTCATTTGGTCTATAATTTTATCATACCCATTGCATTAGTAGCTTGCCCATCCATCAACAACACCTAGTAAGTGATCTTTACTCATCATTATCTTCATTACATCTTCAATTTCAAGTTTCTATCTTTCACCTTTTTACTTGCACTTTCTTCTTGCTTCTTGAGTGCTATGCAATTATATGCTTCAATTGATTGAATTGATTATGTTTGGGATATATGGATACATGGTTACTTCTAGTATTCACTCTATTAACACTTGCTTTGCTAGAGATTTGACAAGTTGATTGAGAGTTCGAGGGTTTTTGTTCTTGCTCAACATGTGTTCGATAAAATGTCTCAACAGAACAAATCCCCTTGTCAACCCTTTTCTCCTTCGATTACATGCTCATATGATCTTTACTTGATGAATTATGCTTAGAAAACATGTTTGCATCGTCATATGCTCATAGGATTGAATCTTTGATGCAATATGCCTTTCAAATTGATGTGTGACATAATTTGGAAACGTGAGTTACATGCCTAGTTATTGCATTAATTTGAAGTGGCAATTGATCTTATTACAAACTAGATTTTTGTATACGCATTGTACCACATAATAGGTTTGGGAGAGAAGAAACCCCGATAGATTTGCATGTAATCCTTAGAATCGATTTAACTCCAAACATTCTATCTCACACACTTTTTGACCTAGGTACCATGGGAGGAAATCAAGGGTGAAAAGACGTTGGGGAACCAAGCACCAAGAGGCTAAGAAGGGAAAGAAAGCGACATCGGCAACCCTTTCGAGCAAAGCTAAGTTTTGACGATTAGTCAATAGTGACCGAGGAGTAATTCCCGAGAGGAATATAGACATAGGATGGAGAATGAACCATGATTTCAATTGGATACATGACATTTTGAGCCTCTATGCTTGGGGAACCTACACTACCATTCTCAAGGGGTATGACATAGAGGTAGTTCGGGAATTCTATGCGGAATACTTCCAACTCAAGATCGACAAACCAGAGGACTCACTTCTAGATCAACCCATCACCATCCGAGCGGTGGAGTTCATGATTGGACTGGGAGTTAACAACGACTATTTCAATATCCCCGAGGAGACATTCATGGTGTATTCAAGGAACCGGCGTACTACGAGTTGATGTACCAAGATATCCTACTAAACATCCCAAGGGTGTTACTTGGAGAAAGACTTAGAGGAGATGCGGTAGGGATATCTATTCCAAGGGCTACACTCAATGAAAGGGAGAGATTTTGGATGCACTATGTAGAGACCAACTTGAAGCCAACTCTACACCACGAAGAGCTTAAGGTTTACGTAGCTATACTATTCTACGTGATCATGGAGTGTCACTACTTTGATGTTGGATGAAATATTATTTAGGAGATTCAATTGGTGAAGAAGAATAAAAGAAGGAACTTACACTTTCCCGGTTTCATCACGGCGATATGTGAGAAGAATGGGGTTCCTACTAGTGAGTTGGGGTATGCTTAACACATAGAACCTTTTGATGAAAAAAGGACTAACCTCCTTTATATCCACGAGAAGGCCGCCAAAGCCGAACTGAGAAGGAGAGAAGTGGCAAACCCGCCACAAGGCACTTTCAATATGAACTCGTTCAATGAGTTTGTGAACAACTACCAAATGGGAAGCCAAGATAACGCACAGAGAAGGAATGAAATGAATGATATAGGCCGGAGGATGGAGTGGAACGACCATGTGTCATACCTACACAACTATCAACAAATATCTTTCCACCAGGAGAATACTGACGGGTATGGTCACTACGAATACCCACAGTACTATCCACCACCACTACTTTACCCACCACCCAGAGTCGATCCATCACAATACGATCAAGGCTAACAAGGATTATATCCTCCGCCGCCTCCCCGAGGATCATCTTCTTGAAGTACCACCTGAATGGAGAGCACAACACCGAGAGGGAAGTATCTTTTTTTTTTCTTCTTTACTTTCCTAGTTCTCTTAATTGCTCTCTGCTAGGTTTGGGGGAAGAATTTGATTGACTGCTACTTTCTAAATTACTCGGTCTGTAATAAATTTTAAATATTCGGACTTAATTAATTTGTAGTTTCATTATGTCTAAGAACTAGATTTACCATTATCTGCTGCATTTAGGGTTATTTGCCTTTTTGAAAAGAAGGAAGACCTGTGATAAGAGTACTCGATATAATGTATGACTAGATAGGGGAAGTAGATTTTTTTTCGTGCTTCACTGCTTATGGAATGTATGCTCTGACCTACCCCGACCCATGCTACTGTGATGAGTGAGTATGCTTGCTGCACCAATAAAGGTCCTGTGTATAACTGTGTGAACACTGCTACCCTTAGGTCTTTTTATGTTATCAACACGAATATGATTTGTGGTACTCACCTCTGTTTTGAAACAATCTACTTGAATCTATACCTTTCACTAGCCCCTTTGAAAGCTTTTTGAGACTTTATGAAACTCCACCATATACATCCTATACATGCTTTACATAAGTTGTGTCAGCTATCCACCTCCAAGCTTAAGAGAAGAAATGACGCAATGAGTTCAAAAGAATGGAGGAGAATAATGTTTTGACCATAATTGAGAATTGGTTTGGGGGAAAGTAGAGATGAAAACCCTGACCCTAGTTCGAGAAATTAGTTTGGGGTAGAAGTGGAAGATGAACATCATCGAAAGGTAACCTTGCTGGCCCTACTTTTGTATTACCGGTGCTAAAAATCACTAGCCCTTGCTCCAAAAAATAAAAAAAAATAAAAGTTCCGAAAAAAGCAAAGGTACAAAAGTCTCGGAGTGGATATGTGGTCCTTGTCTCGAAGTGGATCTGTGGTACAAAAAAGAAAAGGTACAAAAGTGTCGATGTGGAAGATGAACATCATCGAAAGGTAACCTTGCTACCCACATACCAGCGTAGCCCTAAAAAGCGACATGTCCATAAGGGTTGATGGCATGTATACCAAACCAGCACGCACAAAAGTGCGGAATTTGCTAAACAAGACACTACCAAAAAATGTAGAGACTAAAAGAGCCCAATGATGGCCAACCAAAAAACATAAGAGTCGATAAACGACAGCAAAAAATAGTATGTCAAAAAAAAAAAAAGAAAAAAGGAAAAAAAGGGATCAAGTAGTCTATGTGTGAAGCAACCGATGAAGTATTTATGATGATGAATGAGAAGATGGAGAATTATCATTGAAAGAAGACGAAGTTGAAAGAAGGAACTCGGTGTCCGAAAGGATAAGTCCCCCTGAAGTCACCTTTACTTTGCCTTACTCATCTTTTGATGATGCTTAGCCAATATTCCTCTATATTATCTTACCTATTTTATTACTGAGCCAACCTGAGTACTACTTTGATTTGTGCCTTGACTTGTGGGAGCAGGTTTGCATAACATTGCCGCGAGACGATGATCTTAAAGTACACATGAAGGGACAATAGGTTACACTTGTGACCACTGGTTGTAGTCCGTGTTGCTTACTTGTTTAATGTTTGTTGTGGAGAAGTAGAGGTCTAAGTTGAAACTAAGTGAGTCAGTGGAGTATGAAACCCTAGAGACTAATTACTTATCAATGTCACGGTTTATGCTCTTTACTCATTTCATAGTCACTTCTTATTTATCGTTATTACCTTGCTCAAGGATGAGCAAGAAACTGGTTTGGTGGTGTGATGTGACAATTAAATGTGCGATTTTGCATTCTTTTAGACCCTCGATTTTTGCCCAAAATTCAATATTTGCATCATATTATGGCCAATTACCAACTTCTTGCATATTTTGTAAGTCATGATGGCTTTTTTAAGGAATTGCACGATTTTCGGTGTCAAAACGTCACATTTAGCCAAAATCGAGGATAATAAGGAAATACGCTGATTTGGCCATTGGACAGAGTTCAAGGTGTTAAAACATGTCATGTGCCCAACCAGTGTGAAGATAATTGAAGATTCTACAACATTGTAGAAGACCACTTTTTGAGAAAACGAAGTTACGAAGCCCGAAATTGGAGAACGAACTAAACAGACAGAAGCTAGCAGAAGTCGGAGGATATCGACCCACAGGACACCGCAGATGGCTCACTGTGGCAACCTTTCGGCCGTAATCATGAAGAAAATTCTAGAAACCAGGCATTTCTGGCCTGTTAGGCAAGAGCCCGCCTTTCTAAACCTTCCTTAATGATAAGAGGCGGACAGAGCTCGACATTTTAAGTATAAATAAGACCCTTGGGGTCTCATAATTATTCACCGCTCCCAAAACAGCTCTCCTGAGGGAGAACCAATCATCGGGGAAGTGAAACCCCAAAACCGCTGGCCGTCAGGCACTTATAAGGAGGAAACCCTAGAAACAGCACGAACACATCAAAGACTAAGCTTCTGTTTTCTTCTTCTTTCTTCCTATTTTTCGATTCATGTCTCTATTATTACTATGAGTAGCTAACTATCACTTGTAAAGGGGAACCGCCGAAACTCTGTCGTGCTACTTCTTTATATGACGTGTTATATTAATGGAATAGATCTTTTACGTAAACCGTGATTATACAACTCTATACATCTTTTGTGGTGTGATGTTACATTGAGTGACAAGAGTTTCATTGAATCGAAGTGGGTACTGCACCGCCGCATCGAATTTAGTATTATGCCCTCCAGTCGTTAGAGCTAATCGCGTTGGATATTAACTACAAAGTTGGGAGTACCATAGTACGAGGGAGGTAGGGGATCCTTTAATTTACACATCAACACCTATCGATTTCATCACCAATAATAGAGGTCAATTGTGATTTAATCATCTGCTTACATACAATCTGTCACTCATAATCAAAACGTTACTTGTTTGTTCATATGCTAAGTGTCCGTGGAGAACGACATCCCGAATTAACTTATCGCTACTGCACTGCGTTTGTGAGCTTCCGACAATAATATAAATTTAATCTTTGATTGTATTGGGGAATTACAGGTACTAAAACGTATTCAAATTCTTAAGTGCACATCACTTAGGAATAGCTCAAAGGTTACTGAGTAGAGGAAGTCCTTGACTGAGAACGCCAGGAAACACTTAGTTGGGAACCATTGTGTTAAAGGAATCAAGAGATAGGATTTTGTAAGGAGAACTCATTATCTTTTCTTAGTGAATTCAAGTCCGGAGAAAGGGCGAGTGGATTAGTTGAAGGATTACGCCACCTTCAGATACCTCTATAAAAGCTTTGTGTTATTTACTTACTACACTTTACATTCAGTTATCTATTACCTGCTGAGTATTTATCACTATATAGCTTGCTGACACTTGCACTTATCACTTAAAGACTTCGGCTCTCTGAATATAAGTATCAGAAACCTGTAAAGATATCTGAGAAATTGTGTGATTGACAAAAGCTTGAAAAGACTATTCTCCCCCCCCCCCCCAGTCTTTTACTTTGTGGTTATTTAGACCAATAGTGTCTGGATTAACAGTGACTTGATCTTCCTGGCACATCCCTATAATAATGACTTGATCTTCCTGGCACACCACTAGATGGAAAATACATTGTTTGTAACTAAGGAGTTGGGAGTAGCATAATAAGAGGGAGGGTTGATGAACCTTGACGCATTGCAATTATATACGATCCGACTATGTTTTTGCATGATTATTTAGTTTCGACAATAATTGATTTCAAAACAACCAGTTAGAATCCTGTTTACTTTTAAACAATTTAGAATAATAGTTTTCAACTTGTGTCTTTACTTGCTAGTTTCTATGCTAAGTGTCCGTGGAGAACGACACCTCGAGTCAACTTTCGGCTATATTATTCATTGATTGTGTGGAATTGTAGGCTTCCGGCTTATAAATTTAAATCTTTGCGAGTGTTTGGAGAAAAGTTTGAATACAACGATATTTGATTTCCCAAATGCCCGTCACATGTTATTTATTATCTTTGTAATTTTCAGTAATTTCTTGTTTGACAAGTAGGTGTTATTTAAAATATTTCTATTGTGTTAGTCTACGAACTATGCATATGCTTGACTTGATATTACTGCTATGGTGTTCTTTAAATGATTTAGATGATGCTAGTTTATTTATAAATTAATGACTTAAAGGAAACACTTGAAAATTTGAAAAGGTCATGCACACGATCTGCAATGCAATTTCGCCCATTATTTCTAATGATATTAAATACGAATGGTTTTACGTAATCCTTTTTCATGTTATCGTCATTTAGTTGCCTTTTTTCACAGCAAGTTAATGCAAATTTCTAACAACTCAGGGGGAAATTCATGTTTTTACTGACGAACATGATGTTATAATAGAGTTAAACTGTATTAGGGATATAATTTTCATAACAATTCATGTATACTATTGTATGATGCTTATTTATTTATTTTGGATTATCATCCTGCCATTGCAACCTTTGTTGTCTATGTCACCTCGTTATTGTCGGTCTTGCTCTGGAGTCAAGTTAGCTCCAACTGCGGTCTCTCGCTTTCTCCGCGTATCACCTCCGTCTCGGGGACCTCGCCTGTGTGGTATGTCACCTCCTTCTATTGTGTCTCTCTCATGTTGCATGTTACTTCCTTCTGTAGGCGCTCGCTTGGGTTACATATCACCTCCTTCTCGTGGACCTTGCTTGGGTGGCATGTCACCGCCTTCCATTGTCTCTCGCTCGGGTGCCACAATACCTCCTCCTGGTGTGTCTGGATCAGAAGGAACATGACCTTCTTCTATTGGGTCTCGATCAAGAGTCATGTCATCTCCATCTGCAGGCTCTCGCTTACGTCGAATATCGCCACCCTCTTGTGGACCTCGCTTGCGTGGCACGTCACCTTCTTCTATTGTGTCTTGCTCAGGAGGCATGTTACCTCCTTTTTCAGACTCTTGCTTGCCTCGCGTATGACCTACTTCTCGTGGACCTCGCTTGCGTGGCATGTCATCTCCTTCAGTCATGTCTCACTCGAGTGGCACGATTCCTCCTTCTGGTGGATCTTGATCAGATGGAACATCACCTTCTTCTAGAATGTTCTGTTTTAGTAACACATTACCAAAACTAGCATGACTACTAGGTGGTTCTTGGTTTCCTGATTCACCACAGTTCTTTTCGCATTTGCACTGTCGCTGCAACCCTTCACATTTCCCGAATATGAATCCTTCTTCTTTAACTTGCCGACTCATTACAACATCTGTATTAGAATATAAAAGAAAAAATTGTAAGAACTACACTTGTTTATCGAAATATGTAAACAAGATATTAGAAATGCTTACGAAATGTCAAGAGAAGGAAAAACATCATAAATTTCAATTTGGAAGCCATGCTTACGATAAAATGTAATGGTTGAGCGATAATTCCATACTTGCTTAGCTTGTCGCAATTTATAGTTGATAGATGATACACCAATTTAAAATAATGCTATGTGTAATTTAATAAACAAAACCAATTATCATTATAATAGAAATTTCATTGATAAATATTTTCCATTTTATCTATTTGGTATCATGAATTCATTATTTCTTCATTGAGTTGGTTGCATAATTTATTCACATTTAAGTACGTAACACAACATACTCAATCAAATTTGTACAAGACATAGATTTTGGTTTTGGAGAGAAAGTGTTGGAAACAATTTTTATTTGCGTAGAGGCAAAAGATTAAAGAATTTGATCAAAGACAAATACAATTATGTCGAAGGGTCAATTACATATACTACCTCTATTAAATGCCCGTCTCTGTTCCAAGTTAAAGTTAGCGCAACTATTACATCCAAGTCCAATAATATGTTTTCTAGTTGACCAACTTAAATGTTAAATAAACTTATTCTAAAACCAAACAGGGTCTTATCCATTTCTTCTCAAAGGCCATGAAGAAATTCATACAATTGAATGGAAAATACAACACTATATGAAGAAAGTATAAATTAATTTTCAAGTTAAAACAAATATTGATTATTGGCAAAATGAAATTTGAAATTCAAATACTCCCTACGTCCCGGATTCAATTACCCACGGGGTTGGGCACAAGTTTTTAGAAAAAAGTGAATAAAGAGAGTAACAAAGTAAGAAACAGATTGAATAAATTATGAGAGTTTGTGAATAAAGTATGAGAGATAGTAAATAATGTAAGAGAAATATTTTCCATTTAAGGGATGGGAAGTTCAAATAGGGACGTCTCAAAATGAAATGCGGGAAGTTGAATTCGGAGTTCAAGGTGTTAAAACATGTCATGTGACCAACCAATGTGAAGATAATTGAAGATGCTACAACATTGTAGAAGACCACTTTTTGAGAAAACGAAGTTACGAAGCCCGAAATTGGAGAACGAACAATACCGACAGAAGCTAGCAGAAGTCGAAGGATAGCGGCCCACAGGATGCCGCAGATGGCTCACTTTGGCTACCTTTTGGCCGCAATCATGAAGAAAATTCTGGAAACCTGGCATTTCTAACCTGTTAGGCTAGAGCCCGCCTTTCTAAACCTTCCTTAAAGATAAGAGGCTGCCAGAGCTCGATATTTTAAGTATAAATAAGACCCTTGGGGTCTCATAATTATTCACCGCTCCCAAAGCAGCTCTCCTGAGGGAGAGCCAATCCTCGGGGAACTGCAACCCCAAAACCGCTGCCCGTCAGGCACTTATAAGGAAGAAACCTTAGAAACAACGCGAACACATCAAAGAATAAGCTTCTGTTTTCTTCTTCTTTCTTCCTATTTTTCGATTCATGTCTCTGTTATTACTATGAGTAGCTAACTATCACTTGTAAAGGGGAACCGCCAAAACTCTGCCATGCTACTTCTTTATATGCCGTGTTATATTAATGGAATAGTTCTTTTACGTAAACAGTGATTATACAACTCTATACATCCTTTGTGGTGTGATGTTCTGCTGAGTGACAAGTAGTTTCATTGAACTGAGCAGGGGTACTGGTATCGACTGCGCCCTAGAATTTAGCATTATGCCCTGCAGTCGTTAGAGCTAATCGTGTTGGATATTAACTACGAAGTTGGGAGTACCATAGTACGAGGGAGTTAGGGGATCCTTTAATTTACACATCAACACCTATCGATTTGATCACCAATAATTAGAGGTCAATTGCAATTTAATCATCTGCTTACATACAATCTGTCACGCATAATCAAAACGTTACTTGTTTGTTCCTATGCTAAGTGTCTGTGGAGAACGACATCCCGAGTTAACTTATCGGTACTGTTGTGTGTTTGTGAGCTTCTGACAATAATATAAATTTAATCTTTGATTGTATTGGAGAATTACAGGTACTACAACGCATTCAAATTCTTAAGTGCACATAACTAAGGAATAGCTCAGAGGTTACTGAGTAGAGGAAGTTCTTGGCTGAGAACGCACCCCCCCCCCCTCTTTTACTTTATGGTTATTTAGACCAATAGTGTCTGGATTAACAGTGACTTGATCTTCCTGGCACGTCCCTATAACAGTGACTTGATCTTCCTGGCACACCACTACACGTAAAATACTTTGTTTGTAACTAAGGAGTTGGGAATAGCATAATAAGAGGTAGGGTTGATGAACCTTGACGCATTGCAATTATATACGATTCGACTATGTTTCTGCATGATTATTTAGTTTCAACAATAATTGATTTCAAAAGAACCAGTTAGAATCATGTTTACTTTTAAACACTTTAGAATAATAGTTTTCAACTTGTGTCTTTACTTGCTAGTTTCTATGCTATGTGTCCGTGGAGAACGACACCTCGAGTCAACTTTCCGCTATATAACTCATTGATTGTGTGGAATTGTAGGCTTCCGACTTATAAATTTAAATCTTTGCGAGTGTTTGAAGAAAAGTTAAAGTTAATATGGGGTCAATTACATATACTACCTCTATTAAATGCCCATCTCTGTTCCAAGTTAAAGTTAGCGCAACTATTACATCCAAGTCCAATAATATGTTTTCTAGTTGACCAACTTAATTGTTAAATAAACTTATTATAAAACCAAACGGGCCCTTATCCATTTCTTCTCAAAAGCCATAATGAAATTCATACAATTGAATGGAATACAACACTATATGAAGAAAGTATAAATTATTTTTCAAGTTAAAACAAATATTGATAAATGGCAAAATGAAATTTGATATTCAAATACTCCCTACGTCCCAGATTCAATTACCCGTGGGGTTGGGCTCAAGTTTTTAGAAAAAAGTGAATAAAGAGAGTAATAAAGTAAGAAACAGATTCAATAAATTATTAGAGTTTGTGAATAAAGTATGAGAGATAGTGAATAATGTAAGAGAAATATTTCCATTTAAGGGATGGTAAGTTCAAATAGGGACGTCTCAAAATCAAATGCGGGAAGTTGAATTCAGGACGGATGGAGTATTAATTAACTCATAATTCTTTTTTGAATTTTTATTTTTTACAAAAATAATTGAAAAATACTTTTCCTCGAGACAAGAATACATCTAAAGAGGATTGAAAACGTAGAGACGAGGATAGCAAAGAATCAACTGTGAGTGAGGAACCGAAGGAAACGACACCACTTGAAGAGGCATGTTATGTGCAAGAGTCAAGGAACTAGAGACCGAGGAACCAACCTATGAACAGTTATATCTCACAACACCCGTTCTTATCATATCGAATCGGACCTAGCTTGAACTAACCTGAAATACCGCCTCGACCACCCACCATAACCTCTCCACCACCACCGAGACTGCCAAAAAACCTACCCAAACCACCTTTAATGCAAGACAAGATGGATACTATAACGAAGGAGATAGGGGATATTGAGAAGTTTGTGAAACAGCAAAGCGAGTTCACTTAAGACCAATACATTTATCTCAAGAGTTGAGGATAAATTTAGAAGAACCACCAATAACTTGAGAGGAATGGAACTGAAGATTGATCAGATAGCCAATGAAGTAGGGGAACTACAATTGAACAAGGATAAACTAGCTGGCAACACTAAAAAGGCCATGGTCACTACCGAAGTTACCAAAGAGAGAGAAAAATGAAAAGAACAGTGGGCACCATCCGTACATAGATTCACCAGGAACACACCAGATAAGTTCTTTAAACCTTCTTCTACTGCATTGGATTATGATTTTTGTATACACACTCAAAATAACATTGGTTCTGAAAAGAAAGATCTTAAACTGGTCATACTAATGAAAAAACCAGACCCGGGAGTTTTCAATATAAATGTGGTCATCAATGGAAATACTGTCACAGGCACTCTAGATTTGGAAGCCAACATAAACATGATGCCACTCGCTGTTATAAATGGCTCTGCCTGAATTGTATAATAGAAACTAAAGCTGGAATACTAGTTGTCCATGGATCTACTACTACTGCTTGTGGGAAAATTTTGAATGTAATCACTGAGCTTGAAGGATTGTACATACGCGTGGATTATTTGATCGTTGACTGTGGAGATCCATATAATGATACAATGCTCCTAGGAAGAACATTTATGGCCACTACTATACAGTTATCAACGTGATTGGGCATTTAGAAGTTGTTGACTTTATCAAACAGTGCGTAGGAGTGCATTGGGCATTTATCAAGTAGATCCTTATATCTCGTCCATGTTCCGTGAAAGGTTTCTCCACTGAATTGGTTTAAGTTTTGGATTTGGCTCTTCAGGTTTGATGTCGTTTTCAATGGGAAGAATCTGAGCATAAACTTATTAAAGATTTCGTCCCATGTTGTCAAGTTGTTTGGCGGTAATGAGACAAGACAATTCTTTGCCATGTCCTTTAGGCAGCTACGGAACACTCTTCTTCTAAGATGACATTCTGTGAGTCCATTCAGTAGTATACCTCCAATTATCGCGTTGAATTCCTTCATCAAGTGCATTCGTTCCTCAGTTGAGTTCCCATAAAAGTGCGGCAGTTGGTTCAGATGAGTGCCTTTCAAGTCGTACTTTCTAATGATCCTCTCAAGAAAGATGCTTGAGGCATGTGGTGTAAGCTTTGGCATAACATAGTCACACCCTTGCGTTGTTGTCCCTTCTTCGGCCTTCATCCAACCTCAGCCTTTCTTCGACTATCCTTACCCATTCCTGTTCTAGCTCTGATGAGCTCAAATTATACTCTAAAAAGCAATTAGAGAATAAGCTGTAGTTGTAGACTAAAGCCTAACTCAAGATCGATCTCTAGGGAATTAATCAGGCTATGTAGCAGTGAGAGTAAACAGATACTTGCGAGTAATAATATGATTGATGGGTTGTTTATACTTCTAACTAGTTTAATTAAAGCTAAGATAACGATTAACAATGAGAGAAAGGTGAATACAGTAGCAAGATCCAATTATACTAATTCGAACAAGGGATAGCACTCATATTTGTCACACGGTCGTTGTACAGAAAATCAATCAATTCGATTCAACCAATTGTTCTTAGAAGATATTATATTGGAGAAATCGTGAGTCGTCAATTCACGATCCTTAAACATGAACAATTTAGAGAATTTAATACGGACTTATGGAATTGAAGGTTTTTACGAAGATTTAATACGAGACTAACCTATATGAGTGCTTTCATAAACCCTAGAACGAATATGCATAATCTTCACATAATACTGTACTCAAAGGTGTTTAGCTACTCATAATTGATAGTTGCATGCAAAGATTCATGGTAATAACGGTATGGAACATAGATGAAAAGCTAGCATGCAATAACATACAATTCAATCAATAAGATAAAGAACAAATTGTAAAGAAGAAAGCAATTGAGAAATCAATACAAATAATCTTGATTTGATGAACAAAATCAATGACTAACCAAGCTCCAAGGATGTCTCAATGTCAATGTCTCTTGGAGCTTTTTCTCAAAACTAGGTTAAAAGAAGTTTGAATGAATAGGAATCAAAATTCTTATCTAATAAGGAAATTAAAATTAATTCTGCGTCATTACAAGTGAAGAAATAGTCACGCGTAACCTTCTTAATCGTGACCGTATATCCAACAGAAAATCTCGCCGCGGTGAGCCATGCTAACCAGCTTGTCTTCAAACGGCTCAAAAGACACAGATTTCTACAAAACACAAACAAAACACCCAAGCGTAAAAACGAACTAAAAAGACTACAAAACTAAAGACAAACACTCACAAAGATCGCTAAAAAAGACCAAATGAGACGTTAGAATATTGTCTCATCAAAATCCACAAACCGAACCTTTGCTCGTCCCCGAGCAAACACACAACCTAAACACACTAGACTCTAAACCATGTAGACAAACAAAGAGTCAAATTCCCAAGCGACCGAATCTACCATTGAAAACATTAAATTCACAAGATGCAAAAATTTTGTTCTCAACCTACCTTGGCATAAATAGTAGGCAGGTAATCAGACACGATCATTTCTCAAGTTAATAACAATTAAGCCTAACCCAATAGTCCCTCACAGGTGTATAAAGTGTATCACTCACTCTGATGGAAGTATCTATATAGGGTATAGCTCAAAAAATAAACTGGGAAGATGACTTTCGTCACAAGGATGCCTCAAATATCTTATGCTATTGTACTCGTCTCATTGAGTCAAAAGGGACTTTCGCACATGATGTATTCCTCCAAAAATTTCGAAAAAACTGGAACTGCTCCCTTCATCCATTGCAAAACAACATCAAATCTCATAATACTTCACTGAATTCAGTGCGTGACCACCTGGGCTCTTTTAATCCCAATTTTTTGCAGGTGTCTGTTTTACCGAAAGTCCGCACTTTTGTGCGTGTCAGTTTGGTATACGTGTCATCAACCCTCACGGACATATGGCTTTTAAAGGCCACGCCGGTATATAGGTAGTATTTGAAACATGCCTAACACGACTAACGGTGATCAATGAAGACCATAGATCCACCCCGAGATTCAAATATCATAAGTTAAGGGAACAGTAGACAGATTTCCGCAGCACAATTATAACGGCTCATAACATCCATAGTGAACAATCCTCTCCCCAAACTAGTTTGACAGAACGGGGAAAAATAAAATCCGCATGTAAAGCATGCCTTTCGTCATCCCCAACGAAACTAAGTACACATAAGTTTGAAAAGGCGCAAGTAATACATAAAAACTTGCACATCGCAGGCGATCACACAATAGCAGGTGCCGGTACAATATTTTTTCTTCGGCTAGGCTCCTCACAGGCTTTTGGACTACAGGGCTAACCAGACTTGCTATTTACAAGAGAAACGACCTTGCAGGATTAAAAGTCTACTACACTACTTATAGTTAGACATTAAACAAAACGTAAGCAGCAAGAGAATTTACCATTCGCAATAGACGTTCGACTTGGTAATTGACTCAGACTCACCACAAGAGAAAATAAAAGTACTAACATCTAAATTGGACTCAACTGGAAAGGAGATATGAAACTAACACATAAAGGTGGCTAACCTACCACCACGGTCACATAAAAAAAATAAAAAATAAAAATAGAGTATGAAATAGGGTACAAAATGTCAAAAATAGAGTACAAAACGAGACAACTTTAGCTCAGGATACAGTCGACCACCTCCCCAAACCTAAACAAGTGCTAGTCCCTAGCAATGAATAGTGTAAGAACGACTGTATAGAATGACCAATCATAGTTTTGTCTCAGCAGGGGTATTCAGGCGGATCCAGAAGGGCCACCACCGAAGTGCTGCTCCCAGAAATCCTGCTACGCCTTCCATAGTGCCTCCTGCCTCTCCAAGCGCTCGAGCTCCTGTTGCTCCCTAGCCTCAGCTCTCCTCTCTCTCTCCTCCTGTCGCCGGTAGTGAGCCTCAATGCGGGAGTACTGGTCCTCGATCTGGGCATATTGTGTTCCTGCCCACTCCTAAAACTGTGCCTGCATCTCATCGAAGTAGTGCTGAAAGTTAGAAGGACCAGGTGGAGGTGGAGCGGGCTGCTCTGCAGTATCATCAGGGCCCCTTTAGGTTTCTCGGAGCCCTGAATACCGGGAACGTTGAAGGACCGGCAGATGTTGGTAATAAGGCATGGAAAACCGAGGAGACTGCCTTTAGCCTTCCGGGACTGAGCCTCCGCCATAATGATGTCTGGGGCGTCAACGAATTCCCCTTCCATGATTGCTAGAATGAGGCGGGCTGTGGGAGGGGTAAGGGTGGTAAAATGTGAGTTGGGGGTCAGATTATACTGTACGAGATGTTGCCAGAGGCGAACTGCCGGTTGTCAAAGTTTTTGCCCCAGTGGCTGTACCGGTCGTCTTCGTACTGGAACACCCTAGACTATAGGAATTCCTGGATACTCCCAGGTGAGAACTGGACCCTGACGCCACGAACTGTCATCACCCCATCAGCCAAGTCGTGGAGATCGATAGAAATCCGAACCACCGGGTCATAGGGCAATCACATCAAGAGCGTGCCCCAGCCTAAGTATTCGATCCTGGCCCAGACTCTGGCATAGACGGCATCCTCCAGCTCCTCAAGAGCCAATTCCCGCGCTGGCCATGCCTTCCTGGGCTCCATAAAGTTTGCTTCCATAAAAGCCCTCGCCTCCGCGGACAGATGGGAGAACTCATCGACTGGACCGCTTTGACCTGCCGCGCTACTGGATTCGCCTCTATGGAGTTTACTTCCTGTGGCTCTACGAGACATAGTGCCTGCGAGAAAGGAGTTAGTGTAGAAAAATGGGGGTAGAAAAATACCTCCCCAAACCTATTCATCATCAAAGAGCCAGAAGCACAAAAGAGCAAAGAACAGGGAATAATGCAAAATTCCCCAAACCAACTCAAGATTCAATATCATGGCCAATGCAAGATCCACATCAATTCACAAGCATAGGAGCATTGATAATCATAGCAAAAGAGAGATAAGATGGCAAGAATTGTCAAAAATGGGCAAGCAATGCACAAAATTGAAAGACACAAGGAAATTCCAAAATCAACGAGTACGGAATCCATGCATCGATCAAAATCGAACTACTACACCAAAGCAATTACAACTAATGACGATAAACCAAATAATTCAAGTAGACTCGAGAAAAATAGGAAGATAGAGTTCAAGCCAAATTACCTTGTGATTTCGAAGAGTTGGATGGATAAAGCACAAAAACGAAGCAAGAATCGAAGAGAGGAGGAAAAACCCGTTAGATTTCAACAAGAATGGGGGAATTTGGTGGAGAATTGTGGGAGAAAGTGAGTTTTGAGTGAAGAGAAGAAGGCGACGGTAAGTTAATGGGGGGAGTGGGTCGGTGAGGAAGAAGAAGAAGAGAAATAAACTTAAAAAAAACCTAGCTTGCCGTGGCGGGAAGGGGTGCTCGCTGCGGTGAGTTTTTACGAAACAACAGAAACTTTTTTTTTCTTTTCTTTTCTTTTATCAGCGGCGAACAGAAGTCTCGCCGCGGCGAAAATTTACGAAACAAAAAACTGGGGAAGGGAAGCGATGCTCGCCGCGGCGAAAATTTACAAAACAAAAACTGGGGAAGAGAAGAGACGCTCGCCGCGGCGAAGCAAAAGTCTCGTCGCGGCGAAAATTTACGAATGCACAGAAAGGAACAGTGTGACCACCTTGCCGCGGCGAGCAAGATGTTCCGCCGCGGCGAGAGCAAATTTTTTCGAAATTTTTTTTACTTGCACTGTTCAACCTCACGTCGCAAGATCGAAGCTCCGAGCCTCAGCTAGAGTTTACGAGTTTCCCCGTATGAGTGCAAAGGTCCCACTTTCCAAAGACAAAATAAAACTGAAAACAAGCAAACACATAAACAAATAGTCTAACAATGTGAAATAACAAGCAAGTGTACTGAATGAAAAATCAGTCTAAATGAATGGAAAAAAACAATAAGGGGGCTTTTGTTTATAGTCGTTAGCTCGACTTCCTCATGCTGGAGCTAATTGAGCTTGAGGTTACCAGCCTCCTCTGTCCCCATGGTCACTCGTGAGCGAGAGTAGCCTTGATGAATGGGCGCCAAAGAAGCAGCATGTCCTTGTCCATCTCTTTGATCTTCATCTGCGGTGACTCAACAACCACGAAATCAGTCAAAAACACATCACCTCCAATGGTTACTAGGGCATCTTCAACAACTCCCATGCATTTGCTTCAAGTACCATTAGCCATGGTTACAAAGCATCTTCTCGGTTCTAGACCCTTCAGGTTGAGATCCTCATAAGTTTCGAATGTCATCAAGTTAACTGCAGCTCCAGTATCAATAATACCTATAACCTTAGAAGAACTACCCATCTCGACAACCAAATTGAAACTTCTTGCATCACTAATGCTCTTCTCTTCCTTTTGGATCATCTGAGTTGGTCATGCATTCGCCTTCTCTTCTGGAATCACTGCACCAGATGTTATCACACTTCTTACTTCCTGTGCCGGTGTTGCCTCAACTTGGGGATTCACCTTATCATGGTTACAAGTGCAAGTCGTAATAACAGTCTTAACTACTCCTAGCTTGTCAAAAACTACCTGCACAGCAAGTATTCTGTTATTCTCTACTGTCGCGGGGAGTTTACCCTTCTCTCTTTGCTGGAAGGCGCCTACTAAATCACCAAGAGTCTTCTCCAACCTCTTTTGCGATTGCTCAATATTTTCAAACCTCTGGTCGTTCTTGGCTTGATTCCGATGTGCTTCTGCCCAGAACCTCTCTGATCTCTCCATGTGAGCTCTAATCTCCTGATCAGCGTTTTGCGGTGCACTAGTAGGCGGAGCCTGAAACTGCTATGCTGGAGCCTGTCGAAACGGAGCTTGCTAAACTGGAACCTGCTGTGCCGGAACCTATTGTGGTGCATTCTCATAGAAGTTACCTCTATAGGATAAATTGGAATGGTCGGGGTTGAAAGGTTGCACCTTAATGGTGCCTGCATTCATTCCGGATTTGGTTGCCAACCACAACACTACCTGTTTTGGACCCAGCAAATGATCTCCGGAGTTGGGTTCTCCCCTATAATCTTAGGAAGTCTACACATACTAGCACCATGCCCGAAATTACCACATAGATTACACCTCTCGTTAACCGGAGCCACTGGTGTAGGGATAGTGCCAAGCATCCTCATCTCCTTAATCTGTTCGGCCAATTCAATAGTACTGGGGCCTGGTGTTTGCTCCACGGATTTAACTTCAGCTCTCCTTGGCCGGCCTCTAGTTCCCTTAAGCTGGGAGATGGCGGCAAGCTTCTCAAAAGCCGCATTCAATGCAGCCGTAGATGCCGTAACGATAGAGCCATCCACGGTCATATCCACCAGGTTCTGTGCTTCCCAATCGAGTCCCTCATAGAACTTGCAACATAAATTCATCTCACTCAACCTATGGTGAGGGCATTGAGAGAGAAAGTTCAGGAATTGCTCCCTGGCCTCGTAAAATCTCTCATCAGTCATCTGCATGAACTTCGCAATTTGCACCCGAAGCTGCCTAGTCTTCTCCGCCGGATAGAACTTGTTCATAAAGGCCCTCTATAGATCAGCCCAAGTAGCCAGAGAGCCTTCAGGTTAATTCAACAGCCAGCTCTTTGCTTTTTCCTGTATACACATGGGAAATACCTTCTTCCTAATTTCCTCAACAGAAACCGTTACTAAGCCCACAGTGAGCGGAATCCTAGCAACCAGCCCCTCAAACTCCTTGAGAAACCGGGTAACGTCCTCATTAGCCATCCCATAATACTTAGGCATGTGATGGAAGTGATAAGACTTGATCTCCATGTTCCTATCCTCGTTAGAGAGCACAACAGCTGATCCCCCAGCCTTAATTTCACCGGGCTGCATATATTTCCTATAAGTAATCACAGGGGTCTCAACAGCATCATTGACTCTGGGAGTATTCTCGTTAGCGTCGCCCATTTCAACGGCGGTTAAGTTCTGTCTTCGAAGCTGAAGGTAGTGTCTATCGATCTCAGGTACTAGAGGTTGCAAAGGTGTTCCTTGCGATCTTGTACCGGGCATAAACCTGCAAAGGTTCTTCTACAAAATCAAAAACCTCGAATAATCTTAGTTTCTGTTAGTGTAGAAATTGCAGGTAAGTAAAACAAAAACAAGTAAAATATTACACCCACACGCTACAGTAGGAATTAACTCCCCGGCAGCGGCGCCAAAATTGATGAGCTCAAATATACTCTAAAAATCAATTAGAGAATAAGCTGTAGTTGTAGATTAAAGCTTAACTCAGGATCGATCTCTAGGGAATTAATCAGGCTCTGTAGCAGTGTGAGTAAACAGATACTTGCGAGTAATAATCTGATTGATGGGTTGTTTATACTTCTAACTAGTTTAATTAAAGCTCAGATAAAGATTAACAATGAGAGAAAGATGAATACAGTAGCAAGATCCAATTATGCTAATTCGGACTAGGGATAGCACTCATATTTGTCACACGTCCGTTGTACAGAAAATCAATCAATTTGATTCAACCAATTGTTCTTAGAAGATATTATAATGGAGAAATCGTGAGTCGTCAATTCACGATCCTTAAACATGAACAATTTAGAGAATTTAATACGGACTTATCGAATTGAAGGTTTTTACGAAGATTTAGTACGAGACTAACCTATATGATTGCTTTGATAAAGCCTAGAACGAATATGCATAATCTTCACATACTAATGTATTCAAAGGTGTTTAGCTACTCATAATTGATAGTTGCATGCAAAGATTCATGGTAATAACCGTAAGGAACATAGATGAAAAGCTCGCATGCAATAACATACAATTCAATCAATAAGATAAAGAACGAATTGTAAAGAAGAAAGCAATTGAGAAATCAATACCAATAATTTGGATTTGATGAACAAAATCAATGAATAACCAAGCTCCGAGGATGTCTCAATGTCAATGTATGGCTCATGGAGCTTTTTCTCAAAACTAGGTTAAAAGATGTATGAATGAATAGGAATAAATAATTCTAATCTAATAAGGAAATTAAAATTAATTCTGCGTCTCTCGCCGCGGCGGAAGAAATAGCTCGCTGCGGCGAGCATTCTTAATTGCACTGTATATCCAGCTCGTAAAATATCGCCGCAGTGGACCAATTCCTTCGCCGCGACCAGCTTCAATCTTCAAACAGGAGCATCACTCGTAAAATCTCGCCGCGGTGGACTGATTTCCTCGCCACGGCGAGCCATGCTGGAACTGCCAATGCCAAGCTCGTAAAATCTCACCGCGGCGGATTTCCTCGCCGCGGTTAGCCATGCTAACCAGCTTGTCTTCAAACGGCTCAAAAGACACAGATTTCTACAAAACACAAACAAAACGCCCAAGTGTAAAAACGAACTAAAAAGACTACAAAACTAAAGACATAGACTCACAAAGATCGCTAAAAAAGGCCAAATGAGACATTAGAATATTGTCTCATCAAGCTCCTCCCTGCCAGTTTGGATATCTAGTCGAACTTTGAGCACCTGCTCAAGTTCAGTGGTCGGGACACTCCCAGATGGATTGTCGTGCTAGTTCCTTCCCCATTCATGTTGCTGAATAATTCCATGGCAGAGGTTAATATTTTGCGTCTTTCAAGCTTATCTATGTCATCTTTAAGCGGTCCTATTGGTATTTTCAGGCTTTTCCTTCCTTGCATAAAGACTGAAAGTGCAAATGTATCACTCAGTGTTTTCATAACACTAGTTGACTACACATCATATTGAACTTTAGTTATTATATTTTGCCATTATTCACATTGATTGGATTCCATATTGACTTACTTGTTAAGGACATCAAACAGGATGAAAAGTGCAGGTGTTGACAGACGGTGTTTTCACAACACCAAACGACTGCACTTTCATATATTTGTTTCGATATGTTCCTTTATTAACCTTAACCTAGTTCCACGGTTTTAGGTTGGTTGTGCAGGTTCAAATAAATCAAGATATTCGAAGTTCATACTTAGAAAGAGTTCAATGCGAAGTGGGAAAGCAAATCTGATGAAAAGAGTTATTTCCTTATTGTAGACCAAGAGAATCTGTGAAGAGAATATTAAGGAGATATACTTGGGAAGAACTTCTGTTATGAACAAGACAAAACTGAATATTTCCAAGTATATGATTGGTGGCAGAAGCAAGAATGAAAGAGATCGAAGATGAAGGAAAACGTGTGAAGCAAGAAAGAAATAAGGAAAGTAAATATTCCAGGAACAAACACTTTCCTTATTGAAGAGAAAAGCTTAGGAAAAGATCCTATGGAAGATATCGAAGATGATTCAAGTCGAGATTTGATGCAGAAAACAAAGGAACTTACCTTCTGGCAACATTCATTGTAAACCTATATAAGTAGCAAGAAGTAGTTCATTCAAAGTGCGTGAGTTCGTGCAGTCTCCATGTGTATTCATAACACCTCACGTCATTGACAATTTTTCTAAGCTTTGTCAAGTTTGGTTTACTAGATTAGGATAGTTAGTTCGATCCGCTACTTAGTGATTTTTCATAGCTTTTACACTTTGTTCAAGCTATGTATTCGGTTGTAATTCATTATTGTCATAGTGGATTATTTGCCTTATAGGCCGGAAGGTTATAAATATATTAACCTTCTAGAAACCAAACTTACTTGTGCTTTTACTTTCCGCTGTGATCTTGATTCGTCCAGTAGATTAGTTGTGTGTTAGTGTATTAACTGTTCTAGTTAATACTCTGCTCAATTCAGTATATCAAAGACACTTCGTGATAGTGTTCTTAGGTATACTGAATACACTAATCTACTCACAATATTCTTCTTAGTGTAAGTTTGATTGTTGTTGAGTTTTGTTGTCTTGACTATATGAGTCAACAAAGGTTGTTCTAGTATTATACATACTGATGAGTCGATATTTTAACGACTCATTTAGTGCCTTTCCACGTATTTTGTTGTGTCTTTTAGCCTTTATTTAGTATTTTTTGTTCCATCTCACGTTTGGGTTTTTTGTGTGTTTTTGTGCATTTTTAGGTGTCTTAGCGTCATTGGCAAGGAAATGGAGGACCAAAGTGCAAAGAAGACTTCAAAACCTTCTAGAAGCACCAAGAGAGGTGACATGGAGGTTGGAAAAGGGAGAGAAAATAGGAGAAAGTGGGAAAATGCTTATTTTCCCGGACACAAGGCTCATCGTGGTGAGCTCCTGCAACAAGGAGCCTCACCGCGGTACAATGAAGCGGAAAAGAAGGCAGAATGGGTGGATCATGTGAGTGGAACGGTAAGGTCCCTCACCGGTGAGGTCTGCTTTGAGATTCAACAAACGCTTTCCGCGCTTTTCCCATGATTTCTAATTTTTTCTTCCTTGGTCTATAAATAGGACCCTTGTATCAGTCATTTGGACATATCTTCATTACTTCTACTTTCATATTTTCAATTTCAAGCATTGTAAACACTTAGAGATTTCAATATATCTTTTAATTCGAAGAAGCATTATTGATCTTTCTGACGATCGCAGAGACCAATAGGCACCCAGGTATTCAATAGTACAAGTTAGGTTGATTCCGTTAATAACTTGTATTGTGACATATTGTTATCTCGTCGTTGAACGCATGCTTGTTCGTTGCGAACTTCCATCAGTCTTTACCTCTAATTAGTATATCTCCGGATGAGGGCATAGTTAGTGATAAGCTTTTTGCCGTAACTCATACGTACTTATAATCTGTATCTGGTTCGATTTTGCAATAGCGAAGTTGTTGCATTCGCGGGCAGTGTACCATTAGCTATATCATGTCAGCACTTTTGAAAGATCAGCTTGCTTCATTTTAATTGTAGAAATTGCATGATCTAGGTATTACCTTGTCTTGTAATTGTAATTTGTTGAAGGTTTTGAAGTATCAACCTTACCCACACTATCTGTTTACAACTCACACCTTGAGCCTACACCTTAGAACTAGCTTAATCAATTCCTCGAGAGAATGACCCTGTGGTTTAAGCCTTGTTATACTACGACAACCGCTTTACTACTTGTGTTATTTTACAAGTATTAATTTTGAGTGCATCAAAATTTGGCGCCGCTGCCGGGGAGTTGATTCCTACGTTATTTAGGAAGTAGGATCAGTGTGTAGTTGTGTATTTTTATTTTTATCTTATTAAAAAACCAAAGAAAAATCTGAAAATTAAAAAAAAAAAATCAAAAACAAAGAGTTTTTGCTTTGTGCGTTCGTTTTGTTTTGTCTTGCGAACCCTAGCCTGCATGGTACAGCTAACCTTACTTTGGAAGTAGGTCTAAGCTTCCAGGGAAGGGCGGGTCCCTCTTTTGAAGTGGGTTCTTGGTTTCTCTTTCAGGTTTATCCGCGGACTCAAAGAAAATTCAACAAGAATTTATGATGGAGGAAACAAACGCAGCAGCAACGCTCGACACGAAGGACAACAAAGCTGTTCCCAACAGTTTTATTTTGGTTAGGAGGACGGTCTCTGAGGACAAGGGTCCGCATTATTTCGGACTTTGTGGGAAGTGTGGAACAAGGAACCCTCAACCTGGAATGCGCACATGTATAAAGGACTTTCCCATCACATTCTCGACTGACTCAAATGATTAATCCGAGGAAGAAGATGAGGAAGAGGAAGAGGATCCGGAGGAGGATCCGGAACAGTTGCCTCTAACCCCTGAATATGAACTAGAGGAGCCCAAGGAAGGTGAAATTACGGACACATATGAGGTTCTAAGCTTCGCCGAACATAAAGACGACGAACCAGTAAATATGGTGTTCAAGATGGAGCCACAACCACAAGGGGAGATCCGGCCAATCCTGGTTATTCAGAGCCAACCCATGCCGATGTTGATACCGAGCATGAATATCGATGTTCGAATTGGGAATTCCAACCGCATGATTGGAATGCTTGACTCAAGGGCTGAGGTGAACGTGATGACTCTCAGCCTGTAAAGGAAGTTTGAACTTACGGGGATGTTACCCCTCGAGGGGGACATGGTTTTGGCGGACGGAACACTCAAACGACCAGAGGAGATGGTTCGGGGAGTTGATGTACGTGTTATTGGCTTCCATGTTCGCACTAATTTCATGATCATGGAGTGTGATAGTCAGGACAGAGACGAACAAGAACTTATCCTGCTGGGAAGGACATTCCAGTACACTGTAGGAGTGACCCTCAATGTCCGGGACCGCAAATGTATTATGGAGGTGCTCGGAGTCCCCTACAAGGTACCTCTATACACGAGGCCAAAAGTCGGAGGTCCCTCCGCGAAGTACGCCGGCCCCTAAGCGAGAGTGAGACTCCATAGGTTGGACCTGTGGAGCAAGAGGCATAGTTGACGCTAACGACTATAAATAAAGCGACATTTTCTATTGCTTTTCTCACTTAGTAACTAGGATGCATATAGGTAAAGATTCCATTCCTTGCATGCCTTTTGCATTTTTTATTCCTGAATTAATTTAAATGTTCATTCTTTCATATTTTCAACTTATCTTTCCATATTTATATATAAAAAAACATATATATTTTGCGGGAGAATAGATCTCACCGCGGTGAGCCATGGAAAAAGGCGGCTCACCGCGGTCTGCAGAAGGCAGAAAGTTTGCCTCACTGCTGGACCGCGGTGAGGGGCACCCTAGCCCCTGCGTCACGGCGGTGAGGCCTGACGAATAAAGAGAAGGAGGGCTTCTCCCTCCTACACTTCTTTCACTCTCCTTACCCGTTTTTCCCCCAATTTTTGAGATTTTCACCAATTCTCTACCATTTAACTTGGGTAATAGACCGTTGCGAAGGTAGTGAGTTCCTCTACTACTAGGAGACTTCAATTCGTGTTTATATCCATAAATTCTTCTGGAATTGAGGTAATTCTTTCTACTATCTTTGCTTTGCAAACCTAGATTTCTATGCTTGATTGATTGATATTGAGTATATGGCTATGCTTATGAGGTATGAAATTGTCTGGATAAGTCATAATCCATGATAGCTTAGTTAGATTTTCCGGAGATTTATGATGTATTTTGTGGAAGGGTATTATTGTGCTAGCTTGTTCATCATCGAATCTGTATTCGTGCTGCATACTTGATGATAGGATTGAGCTTGCTACTGTTTCGATTGGAAAAATCCCTTGTAGTAACAATGTGTGCACTATGCGTGTCTTGACTATGTTATAGGATTAGGCATTGTTGTCACTACATGCGAGAATTGGTTTTGGGAAAAGCATGATGTACCAACACTTGAATGCACTATGGTTTACTTGAGACTAAGAGTTAGGATTAGGCATTAGTGTTGTTGCATGTTAAAAATGGGTGTACGCTAACATTATCTATCCAGGTACTATGGCACCCAGGCGAAAGAGTGTGTCCAATAAGAAGCAGAAGGTTGGAGAAGGAAGCTCCAGGGCCCTAGCTCCAAGGATTAGGCAGATGCTTACGCAATAAAGCTAAGTAGGGAAGCAGATGACTTTAGGATTAAGCACTTCAGCACCCCGAGAGGTTTCATAGCGGAGCGAGGGATAAGTATCTTCGGGGCTCTTCACCCAATGATAGAGACTATCAACGTAAGCATAAGGAGGTTAGGATGACAAAGGTTGGTAGGTTTGAGAAGAATGTATGATTTGGTCTTGGTCAGAGAGTTCTACATCAACCTCGCTGATCAAGATATCAATGGATTTGTGCCCATCCGCGGGAAGAAGGTTGAGTACACTCGTAACTCCATCAACGACTTTCTTAGAGTACATACGGTGACACATGCTCACGCGGATGGGATTTTCAACTCGACCCCTGGACTCAAGGTGGAGGGAGAAGACATAGCTACCATCTACAATTCTGGGCACATGGTACCCGATGGAAGTAGCAAGCTTAAACTCAGGAACCTCAACCCACTTGCGAGTGTTTGGGTGCATTAGGTACAGTACAACATAATACCAAACTCCACCTTCAGTAGGATATATGCGCAGATAGCCTGATTGGTATCAGCATTGATGAGAGGGCAGCATATCGATGTAGGAGAGATCATCTTGGCAGAGACAGTCGCCCACAGACACAGCCCCAAGGCATTGGGATTTCCATGTTTGATCACCGAGATGTGTGAGGCAATCGGTGTGCCATACATCGTCAAAAATGGCCGCCCGAAGAGTTGCCTAGACTTGAAAGAGCTACGAAGAATGGAGGCAAATGTGAGGGACTAGGGAAATATGTTGTCAAGATCATCGGGCGAAAGAGATGAGAAATATGATCCCGAGACGGATACCGGATACGAAGAGGTGTCTGTGGAGGAGACCGACGATGAGGCTGAAGATCCACCACCTTCCGGAAATGGGGAATATCTCACCGCAGACTTTCAGCGGCTGAGCACGAGACTCCAGGAATGGATGGGACCCCAGTTTGGGCACATCGAGAGGAGGCAAAGCACGCTAGCCTCCTATCTTTCACAATTTGGAGAGTATTACCAGGGACTTACCGCGAACCTCGGAGGCATACATGGAGTATCGCAGCGGTTTAGTATGCACTTGGATCATTGGGACTTATGCTACTCCAGTATCACACAGCACATGTCTGCAGCGGACACGCGGGCAACTGAGCGCCTAGCGCATATGAAGAAAATGTGCAAAGCTCAGACGGATGACCGACAACAACAAAGAGGAGGCTCATCTTCCGGACCCCATGGTCCGCCTTCCTCTTAGTGATCATGCCGACCGAGGCATACTACGGATGGTAACTCTAAACTTTCTCCTTTTTATTTATTGTTTACGCTAGGGTCTATCTATCGAATAGGATTGGGGAGGGAAGTTGTACTCATATGGTTACATGCCTCAAATTATTTTCTGCCTTGTATATATTGTATATATGTGTTTTTTCCATTAGTTTTTTGTTTTTGCGATTATGTGGGGTGGTATGTTAGCCACCTTTGTGTGATTGCAATTGAATCGAGTTCAAAATTTTTGTGTCGAGTCTTGAGTTCTTTTGACAAGTCTGGTTATCTATTGCCTTAGTTAAGCCTTTTTACTGATGTGATCTTAGATGGCCTCTCACTGAGTGCTAAGGAATTTTCGAAAATCACTTTAGTTTGTTTCACTTGCAAATAAAATGTGTTCCTCTTTTAGTAGTCAAAAAGCCGGTGAGAAGCCTTAAAGCCGATGAAAAAATCTTGTATCAACAAATGTGTGATTCTAGTAGGATGAGCAAGGTTTTTTAACTTGCACCACTTCATATACATGTGCACTATTTTTAAAACGAGTATGACGAACGACATTTTCGACTTGGTGTCTCGATTCTCGAACCTGTTCAGAGGAACAGGTTTGGGGAGGAGGATTCTTGTCAACTTAATACTCAAGCTCACTACCTTCCGTATTTGAGCTATGGTCGATTTCGAAATTGTTTTGTATAGCTTTGCTGCCGTTCTAAAAAAATAGAAAAAATCTCGAAATGTTTTTCCAGGATCACTTGTGATCATCTAAGATCATGTTGGGGCATTTCCAAATACTACCTAGAAACCAACGCGGGACTAATTGTGCGTATGCTGTGAGGGTTGATGGTTTTGTTTCCAAAATGCATGCCAAATACTACCTATAAACCAGCACGTGGCCGGTGCTCATATGTTGTGAGGGTTGATGGGGTGTATAACAAACCGACACATACAAAAGTACTGTTCTTAGGCAACCTATTGGGATACACTTGCAACATTGAGATAGAAAAAAAAAAGAAGGAAAAAACTGAAAAATAGAAAATTTTTTATAAAAAGAGCAAAGCACGAGGAAAAAAAAAGAAAGAAATAAACGTGCAAAAAGAGCAAAGCACGAGAACGGCAGCTAATTTTATTTCCTTGTATTTGATTTCGACCCCTTTCCTAAAAAGTCCTTTCTGACTCGTTTGAATTGAGTGCAAAAGCATGTAATATTAGTGGCAGTTTGTGACATTTGTTGTCACCATCCTAAGTTATGTCTTGACCGAATACCCGTATTTACTGGACACTTCCAGATGAGAGACTTGAGAATTGCACTATTATCTTCCTTTGTGAGGGACAACTAGGATAGGATTAAGTTTTATTTACTTGTGAAATGGAAGATCGTGATCTTTCCAAAGCTACTTGTCAAAGTTGGGGGGATAGAAGTTTACATCAGTATAAGGGGTTACATTTGAGCCGGTTCGAAAAGGTAATCATCTTTCCGTTGTGTTAAATAACGATTTTTTTTCTGAAAGAGTTGATAAATGCTTGCGTTTTTCCTTTATTGGTCGGTTAATATTGCCGAAGGGCTCTACTCCTTGGAGGTTTCAAGATTTACGTGAGAATCTCAAGAGCTTGTGGAAGACTGATTCATGGTGGATGCTTTCTATTAGTTTCGGCTATTTTGTCTTTCACTTTCATACAGAGCAGGCTCGTGATTCCATTTTTTGGAAAGGATTTTGGAAGCTCAAAGTGGGTAATATTTATCTTCAGCCATGGGTGCCAAATTTTGTTCCTCAAAAGCTTCTTCTTCATTGGTAAAGTTATGGGTGCGTCTATATGGTCTTGGCTTTGAACATCTCCATGCTTCTATTGTTATGGGTTAAACCAATTAAAATTGATACTACTTCTCTGGATCGTAGTTTTGGAAATTATGTGAGGGTGTTGGTTGAGGTTGATCTTTCACAACCTTTGGAGACTAAAGTGCAATTGGAAACACCATCTGATAGCCTTTGGATTGAATCTTTCTTTGAGGATGTTCCACCTTTTTGCACGTCATGCCTTGCAATCGGGCATTTCACTGCTGATTGTGGTCGTACTATAGCTGATGCACAGGTTACTACTCCTTCTAATGATCACCAAAATTCCAGAGCAAGATTGAATGGAAAGGAAAATGGAGTTGCGAATGTCTCTATTCCGGGGGCTCACAAGTCGCAATGGGAAGAATACAAAGGATGCGGATGGCTTTATTTCTGTGTTGCCAAGACGTAATGTACTACCCCGTCGTACTGGTTTTCTTCCTATCTCTTCTGGTTTTTTTAGGGATCATGATGTTGTTGAGAATACTGAGGTTTCTGGCAATCGTTTTTCTGTGTTATCTCCTGATGAGAATAATTTACCGGAGCAAAGTGCTTCCCCTCCTGCTCAAGTTATTGCACCGCAAATCACTATAGCTACTAGTTCCCCATCCCATACACGAGTCCCCTGCTCTTTGGCTCGCTCTTCTTCAGTGAACTCTTTGTCTTCTACTGAAGAGACGATTGTTGCGTATTCTCGTATTCAGGATTCTATGGAGATGGCTCGTTGTCGTCTAAATAGGTTGGCTAGTTCTTCGGATCCTATTATGGAAACTGAGGCTTCCATAGATGCTCTTAAAGCTATGCAGGTTGTTGCTCGGAGTTCTTGGGCTGATTTGGCGGAGGATGATTCTATACTTCCTGAGTCTGTACTTCCATCCACTTCGATCAGTCATACATCTCAGTCGACCCGCCATGGTCATTCCTTTCCAAATGTTTCCTCATGAATGTTCTTTTTCAACATTCATGAATAGTAATGTGCCTTCGCAAACTATGCTTCGTCAGCATTGTGTTTCTACTCGGCCTCATTGGCTTGCTATTGCGGAACCTAAAGTGCAATCGAGTTCTATCTCAAATGCTTACTGGAACTCTTTGGGTTTGCATTTTGTTGAGGAATATTCTCGTGCTGGAAGTTTGCCTAATCTTTGGATTCTAGAGGATGCATCTTTGTCAGGTACCTCCGTCTTTTTCAGTTCAAGTTAAGTTATTGTTCTGCAAGTTCCTTTATTTCAACAAAGTTTTTACTTGGCTTTTATTCATGCACATGCTGATTATCTTCGGCGACGGGAACTTTGGCATGATATTCTTAATATTACTGTTGGTCCGTTGATTCTTGTTGGTGATTTTAATTCGGTCCTGGGGGCTCATGAGAGATCAGATGGAAGTCCTCCGGCGCGGCATGAGGTTCTTGATTTCTCTTCTTTCATCAACAATGGTAACTTTATTGAATCTCCTAGTACAGGGTGTCAATTTACTTGATCGAATAGAATATTTGTCAGTGGTTATTTGGAGACTAGGATTGATAAGGTTCTCTCAACGGCTTCTTTTCTGGATTTGTGGGACACTGTTAGATTTCATATTGGGATTCGAAATTGCTCTGATCATAGTCCTCTGTTTGTTCATTGTACGCGAGAACAAGAGGTTGGCAGGCCTCGTCCTTTTCGTTTCCAGAGCATGTGGTTGAGTCATGATTCTTTCTCTGACGTTGTTAGTTCTTCGTGGAATTTGTCTATTTCAGCTACACGGGCTTTCTCAGTGGTTATTGGTAAGTTGAAGCGTCTAAAGGTTGTACTTAAACAGTGGAATCTCACTGTTTTTGGGAACCTGCAGATTCGTCTTCAAGCGGCTCAGAATCGCCTCCAGGATGTACAGGATCGTCTCAATCTCTTGGGACCTACTGATGACATTCCTGGTGAGGAATTAGCAGCCCTTTCTGAGTATAACAGAATTTTAGCTCAGCAAACGACTTTCTTGAGACAGAAAAGTAGGGAACATTGGCTGCGGGATGGTGATAGGAATTCCGCTTTCTTTCATCGCAGCTTGCAGGTTAATAAAGGTCGGTTTGGTGTCTCCTCCCTTCTAATTGATGGTATTGTTACTCAGGATAGGCAGACTATACATGATCATATGGTTGCTTACTATAAAGGACTTTTTGCACAATCACAACCGACCACGACTATTTATGACGGACTTGCTGATCTTATTCCGTGTGCAGTAACCGCTGAGCAGAATGCGGACCTACTTCGCATCCCTACAGGCGATGAGATTCGTCATGTGGTTTTTGGGATGTGCCCGGATAGTGCTCCAGGTCCAGATGGGTTTGGAGGTCGTTTCTATCAGTCTATGTGGCATGTTATTAGGGCTGATGTGATAAGTGCAGTACGCACCTTTTTCATTCATGGCCAGTTTCCTTTAGGTATGAATGCCAGTTTTTTCACTCTAATTCCGAAGATTAGGGAAGCCTTGCATATTGAGGACTTTCGTCCCATTGTTCTAGGTAACTTTTTGTATAAGATTATTGCCAAAGTTCTGGCTGATCGTTTAGGGCGCATCCTTTCTGGGATAATCTCCTTTCACCAGTTTGGTTTCATTCCAGGTCATCGTATGCATGATTGCATCGCTTTAGCCTCTGAGGTTGTTAATAGCTTAGGGATTCATTCCCAAGAAGGTAATCTGGTGCTTAAAGTGGATATTCAAAAAGCCTTTGACATGCTAAACTGGAAGTTTTTTGCTAGCTGACTTATCACAATGGGGTTTTTCGCACACTTTTGTGGATTGGATCCATCATATTTTGAACTCTGCCAGGCTCTCTATTCTGATTAATGGTGCTCCGGAAGGCTATTTTGGTTGCTCTCAAAGAGTCAGGCAAGGGGATCCACTTTCACCTCTTCTATTTTGTGTGGCAGAAGAAGTTCTTAGCAGGCGTTTATCCCGGGCAGCTGAAACAGGGGAGATCTCGTCTTTGTTCATTGGCCGCAATATTGATTTTCCTTCTCATCTTCTTTATGTAGATGACGTTATCATTTTTTGCAGGGCCTCCAATAATAATTGCAGGGCGATCCTTAAGATTCTAGAGCATTATGTATCTTGGTCTGGCCAACACATTAATCCACAGAAGTCGCGGGTCTATTTTGGCTCCTTCATCTCGAATGCCAAGAAATACAGGATGCGGCGAACGCTGGGAATTACTGAAGGTACTCTTCCATTTAAATATCTTCGAGTACCGTTATTTCGTGGTGCACCACGGCCTATTCATTTGCAATCCATTACCGACTCCATTATGGACAAATTCGTAAAATGGAAAGGTACTTCTCTATCTATGGCTGGGCGCATTTGTCTAGTTCAATCAGTTATATAGGGGTCCTTTGTTCATTCAATGATGGTTTACCGATGGCCGATCAACCTTCTTAAACGTTTGGATATTCATATACGGAATTTTGTGTGGACTGGTGATATTCATAAGAAAGGGGCTATTTCTGTATCCTGGAAGAGGTGTTGTGTTCCAAAACCTGAGGGTGGCCTTGGCATTCGATCTCTTGTGGCATCTAATGAGGCTTATCTCTCTCGACTAAGCTGGGACATTTGGACTGCAAAGTACATTATTTGGCCATCTTTCGTCGTCGATTTTTTCTTCATAAGAATTTGCGGTCTCGGGTAGCCTCTTCGATCTGGTTTGGGTTTTGTTGGTCCATGTTGATACGAAAATATGTCCAATCCATCATAGGCACCTTGGAACGATTCCTGAGGCATCCCGAGTTGCTAAAGGACCCGAGACACAATGATCCGACCCTAGACCCTCAGGTTCGACCCTCCCTAGAAAAGGGACAGAGTACTTAAAAGATACTAGGTCCGACCCTAGGTCTGCAGGTTCGACCCATCTAGGTCCGTTACGGATGATCATTCGGACCCAACAACCAAGAAGACTGGCACTAGAGAGTAGGGAGGTCCGATCCATAAGGTCCGAATCGGAAGAGTTGGGCAAACCTAGGGAACTTCCCCATAGACAGCCCAATACGGTCCGGACCAACCCCTCCGGACATTGAACCTCGGCAGACTTTGTCACACCCTCTAAAACTCTCTCAATAATGACTAAACTACCCCTAAAAGCCCAAAATGGTATGGGCTATGTGTCATTATTGGGCCATGGGCCTAAACAAGCCTTGGTGGCTCGATCAAGGCCTTACACTTGGCACGATCCAGAGGAGTCCTCCCTCTTTGAGAAATTCCTATAAATATGGCACACTTCCCCATGTTAAGGTAAGTCATCGGACATAAGCTAATCCCAAACATTATACAGAGCAGATCTTCAGTCTCTCTTGAGTAAAGTCTCTAACCGGTTTGACGCTTAGCAAACCGGGTCCTAACCCCCCCCCCTCAAGTCACTTGTGCAGGTTCTTACCAAGCTTGAGGCCGCAGGCTCTCACGCATTGGCTCTTACACTGTACGGAGCTTCTTACCTTGGCTATTACCTGTGAAGTCGAATAATCTCTAAGTAGTTGGGGGATTTTACCCTCAACATTTTGGCGCCGTCTGTGGGAATCTTTACAAAAAGTTCCGTTCTCTTCAGTAATGGCAAGAACAAGAAGGTCCGCAAGAACCAACGCTACTGCAATTGGCACGCCTGCTCCAAGGCAAAGAGGTATACCTCCCGCTAGGAGAGGAAGGGTTGCAGGAACTCCTCCAAGAGATACGATGGATTGTCCAAGCGATGGCCATACCGCCAGTCTCTCTTCAGATGAGGAAAGAGCCGTTGATCCGCCAATAAGGACCCAGGTGCTTGGGGTCGAAGGACAAGTTCCTCCGTCAGGAACACATGGTCCTCCTCCAGGAAGAAACTTTACCCTTCCAAATGGGCAGATCATTCGTCCCAGCGAGTTCGGGATGAATGAGAACCAGTTTGGCCTCTTACTCACCACTATGCAAGGATGCTTTGGGTCAAACAACCTCCAGCCTCCTCAACCCACTCCTCCGTTGGCAATTCCAAGACAAGCTGAACCCGCACAATCAAGGAATGAGCACCGTCCTATTCAACAAAGGCTGGGGGAACAAGCTCCACCGGAAGATCTAAGGAATATTCTCAACAGAAGGTCCGCTGCTTCTCACGAACAGCGAGGGAGAAGTCCAGTGATGCCACGAGTGGATGAAGCTGGAACTAGTCGGCGTGGAGCACAAGAACATGCACCAAGAGATCATGTGGCGGAGAGCATCTCAATAGTTCCTCTCAATGATCTTCCTCCAGATATGGCCATCAACCCCAGGACTGGTGAGAAGCTAACCGCTGAGCAGATTTATCTCCAACAAAAAGCCTTAGAAACACAAATCGCCACTCTGAGCAAGATGGTGAAGGCACATGAGAAGGTGACTCTTAGTGCTCCCAATCCTCTATGTGACGAGATCAGGAAGGAAAGGAAACGCCTTGACTCCACTATTCCAAACCTTGAACACTATTATGGAGATACTTGTCCTGTGGGGCACCTTACTAGATACGAAAGTAAGATAGAGACCAACGGCCTGAATGACAACATGAAAGCTCTCAACTTCTCCACTACACTCTTTGGGGAAGCAATGGATTGGTGGACCTCACTGCCTAATGGTTCCATCAAGTCCTATGCGGATATCGCTTCCCTCTTCCTGAAAAGATTTGAGAAAGCAATGAAAAGAAAGAGGTCAATTGAGCACCTGGCAGGAATAATCCAGAAAGAGCATGAGGACCTTAGAACCTTTCATGACCGTTTCAATGCCGAAGTACGCCAGGTAGAACCTCATAGCATCAAAGAACGGGTCCGACACCTATATGCCAACACTTACAATGATGATCTCAGAAAAAAGCTTTCCAACGAAGAAATCACAACTGAAAAGTACTTGGAAGATATCTGTGAAGGAGTCTTGCATGGAGAAGAGTATCAACGAAATGTCCCGATAAGAGCTGGAGCCAAAAAGGGAAAAGAGTAAGTACGACAGGAACCTCCTCCTCGTCAGGGAAAGTTTGAACAAAAAAAAGAACTTAGAGATAAGAGGTAATTCCGTAGAGAGAGAACTCCACCAAGGAGATACGCCGAGTATACTCGCCTCAACAGACCAAGATCCGACATCTTGGCTTCTATCGTTGAGAAAAACTTGGATATACAATGGCCGAAACCTACGAGGAGCAACAAGAAGAACAAAGCTTCCAAGGATTACTGTAGGTTCCATAAGCAAAAAGGTCACTCAACAGAGGACTGTGCCCAGCTGAAGACAGAAATAGAGAGAATGATAAGGAGTGGAAAGCTGAAAGAACCTATATATGAGGAAGAACCTTCCAGACACCAAAAGAATGAACACAGAAGGGAGGAGCGTGGTTCGGAGCCTCCAACAGGATCCTTACCGCCACCTCCAGTAGAGGTCCCACCTCAGCATGCCCAAAGATACCGAGGGTAACACGATGACATCGAGATGGAAAACCTCCCCTATAGCGGAGTTATCAATGCCATTGCGGGAGGGCCAACTGGGGGAGACAGTCGAAATGCAAGGGAAAGGACCGCGCAACACTTGAGAAACAACGATAGACCCTATGCTCCTTCAGCCCTGCAGGGCACGAACGCCATCACCTTTAATGATAGCGAAATCCCCCCACCAACATCTGGTGGAGGAGATATCAAGGACCCCGACGTTCCTTTGGTTGTTTCTCTGGTTATCGCCACTTACAAGGTCAACAAAGTGCTTGTCGACACAGGAAGTTCTTCCAATATCATCTCCAAAAGGACCGTGGAGCAAATGCACCTAGGACGAATTCAATATGGGCGTGTACAGACTTCTTCGGTGGGTTTTGGAGGATCTTTAGTATGTCCCATTGGAAGTATACCACTACAAGTCTCTATGGGCACCATTCCGACCAGAGTGACTGAGACAATCCTCTTTGTGGTAGTTGATAGCACCTTTGACTATAACGTGATCTTGGGCCGTCCAGGACTTAATCAATTCAAGGCAATTGCGTCTCACCTACACAACAGGGTAAAGTTTCCAACCCCAAACGGCATCGGTGAAGAAGTGGGAAACGTAAGAGAAGCTTGGGAATGTTATATCATGTCGACTAGGGCAGCTTCAGTACCCGTTCTTTCGATCACCAAAGGGCTCGGGAATCCCCCTGTGGCTCTTACACCATCAAAGGAAGAAATTGGTGCTGGGTCACTTAACGAAAATTTCCCGAAGACTGCCAGGATGGAGCCTCATGAAGCCTTGAAAGAAGTCCAGCTGATTGAAGGGAATTCAGAAAAGGTATCCCGAATTGGAACAGAGATGAGCACAGAAGTAGAAATGAAGCTCATCACGTGCCTCCGAAACAACCACGATGTCTTTGCCTGGAGCACAGATGACCTTAAGGGGATAGACCCAAGGACCGCAGTTCACTGCTTGAACATGGATCCGACAGTAAAACATATCCGACAAAAGAGGAAGGATTTCGGGCCTGTTGAAGATGCTATCATAGCAGGAGAGGTGGATAAGTTGATGAAAGCAGGACATATCGAAGAAGTCAGATAGTCTGACTGGGTCTGTAACGTGGTCCTCGTCAAAAAGGCCCCAAGAAAGTGGAGAATGTGTAATGACTTCACTAGACTCAACAAGTTTTGTCCAAAGGATCCGTATCCATTACCTCGCATAGACCAGCTGGTTGATTCCACTGCAGGATGTGCGCTCCTAAGCTTCATGGACGGATATCAAGGCTTCTACAAAATCAGGATGGCCCAGGAAGATATCCAGAAGACGGCCTTCTTCGCGGCAGGAGGGGTCTACTGCTTCAAAGTCATGCCGTTTGGCCTCAAGAACACAGGCGCTACATACCAACGACTGGTAAATAAGATGTTTAAAGAAGAGTTGGGTAAAACCATGGAAGTCTATGTGGATGACATGCTTGTAAAAAGCAAGAGGAGCATATCGAGCATCTCAACAATTGCTTTTCCATCCTTAGGAAATATGGAATGAAGTTGAACCCTGAAAAATGTACGTTCGGAGTAAAGGGAGGAAAGTTTCTTGGCTACATGGTCATAGAGAGAGGCATCAGCGTGAACCCGAAGAAAATAAAGGCAATCCTGGACTTACTACAGCCAAAAACAATCAATGAGGTTCAGAAGCTTTTGGGAAGGGTGATGGAATTAAGCCGTTTTATCTCCAAGTCCGCCGAGAAAAACTTACCCTTCTTCAAGATTCTAAGGAAAGGAGACAAGTTTGAGTGGACAAAGGAGTGCGAAGAGGCCCTGGATAACTTGAAAAAGTATCTCCTCTCACCACCCCTCTTGTCTGAACTAGTAGAGGGTGAACCTCTTTACCTTTATCTGGCCACTACTGATGAAGCGATGAGTTCTGTATTGGTGCGAATACGAGGCAACGACCATTTACCGATCTACTACTTGAGCAAGGCCCTTGTGGGCTCTGAGGCTAGATATATCAAGATCGAGAAGCTCGCCTTCGCACTGGTTTACACTACACGACGACTAAAGCCTTACTTCAAATCTCATCAGATTGTGGTCCTCACCAATGAACCACTCAAACATGTCCTAGGTAAGCCAGACCAGTCAGGACGCTTGTCCAAGTGGGCAATTGAGTTAAGCGAATATGATATCGGGTATCAAGCTCCATCTGCCAAGAAGGCACAAGTTCTTGCCGACTTCCTGGTTGATTATCCGGAGGAACAGGAGAAGGACAAACCACCAGCATTTGGATTGGAGGAGGTGCTACGGTCAAAACCGGAATTCAAACCGCTACCAGCAGACCTCAAGTACATTTTCTTATCTGATGACGAGTTCTTTCCTGTCATTATCTCTTCATCTTTGACTGAGGATCAGGAAAAGAAGTTAGTAGAGGTGCTGAAGAAGTATAAGGAAGCAATAGGATGGGATATAACCGACATCAAGGGGATCAGCCCCGTAAGGTGCATGCATACTATTACACTGGAGGAAGGAGCTAAGCCAGTAAGGCAACCTTAGAGGAGACAGAAGGAGATCCATAAGCTTCTGAATAACGTACTGATCTACCCTATTGAGAGCAGCAATTGCGTGAGTCCGATACACATGGTTCCTAAGAAGTCAGGAATAACGGTAATAGACAATATCGGTACAAGGATTGCTGTAGGATGCAGGATGTGTATCGACTATAGGAGACTGAATGCAGCTACAATGAAGGACCACTTCCCCCTACCTTTCATAGATCAGATGCTGGACAGTTTGACCGGGTCATGAGTATTACTGTTTCTTGGACGGGCTATCTGGATTTTTCCAAATCCCCATCGCACCTGAAGACCAGGAGAAGACCACTTTTACCTGCCCCTTTGGAACGTTTGCTTGTAGGAGGATGCCGTTTGGATTATGTAATGCGCCGGCTACCTTCCAAAGGTGCATGCTGTCTATATTCAGCAACATGGTAGGGAAATTCACAGAAGTATTCAATGATGACTTCTCAGTGTTTGGAAACTCGTTCGAAGATTATCTTCAGAAGTTGTCACTGGTTCTGGAAAGATGCATCGAGTGCAATCTGACTCTGAGTTGGGAGAAGAGTACTTTTATGGTGAAGGAAGGAATAGTGTTAGGACATATTATTTTAAAGGAAGGGATCAAAGTGGACGGCGCAAAGGTGGAGACGATATCGAAGCTACCGCCACCAACCAACTTCAAGGAACTTCAATCCTACTTGGGGGCATATCAACTTTCACGGAGATTTATCAAGGACTTGTCAGTGGAAGCTAAACCTCTCAACAATCTACTGAGGAAAGACGTCAAGTTTGATTTCGACGAGGATTGTATGAAAGCATGGAGCAGACTGAAAGAGAAGCTGAGAGATCCCATTTGAGATAATGTGCGATGCATCGGACTTTCCTGTTGGAGCTGTACTAGGACAGAAGGTGGACAAGCAATTCAGAGCAATCTACTACGCCAGCAAATCTATGAACGATGCACAGAAGAACTACTACACCACAAAGAAGGAATTCCTGGCAGTCATATTCGCCCTTGAGAAGTTCCGGAGTTACATTGTGGGATATCAGCTTATCATCCACAGTGATCAGGCCACATTGAGACATTTGATAGCGAAGACCGACGCAAAGCTGAGGCTCATCCGATGGGTACTTCTGTTGCAGCAGTTTGACTACAAGATAGTGGGCAGGCCAGGGAAAGAGAACAGTATCGCAGATCACCTCTCTAGGATCACCGCGCCTAACGAAGGAGAAGAAATTGATGATGATTTTCTTGGAGAACAGGTTTTCAGTGTTGAGAAGGAGCCGTGGTATGCAGATATTGTGAATTTTCTCACAAGTGGAGTGCTGAAGAAGGATTGGACACTAACATAGAAGATTGCTCTGATAACGAAGAGAAGAGGTTTCATCTGGGAGCCACCGCATTTGTTCAAGGAAGGAGGAGGAGATATGGTCTACAGGAGATGTGTTCCGGAGCACGAGAGCATACTGAGACACTGTCATGAATTTGAGTGTGGAGGGCATTATAGGCTAAGGAAAACCGCCCACAAAGTTCTTCAGTCAGGATTCTACTGGGAGACGATCTACAAGGATGCAATAACCTTCTGCAAGAATAGTGACAGGTACCAGAGAACAGGGAGCATCAGCAAAAGGGACGAGATGCCTATGACTACCAACCTGGTGGCAGAAATCTTCGACGTCTGGGGTATAGACTTCATGGGGCCATTCCCAAAGTCAGATGGGAATGAGTGCATACTAGTTGCAGTCGACTATGTCTCGAAGTGGGTGGAGGCACATGCCACAAGAACAAACGATGCACTGGTGGTACTGAAGTTTCTCAAGGAGAACATATTTGCCAAACATGGAACATCGAAGACGATCATCAGCGATGGAGGTACGCATTTCTGCAACAAGCTATTCGCAGACTGTATGTGCAAGTTTCACATCAGACACATAATAGCAACTCCATATCATCTACAAACATCTGGTCAAGTGGATGTGAGCAATAGACAAATCAAGGCTATATTGGAGAGAGTGGTTAAGCCGAGCAGGAAGGATTGGTCTCATGCCTTTCCAAACGCTCTATGGGCATACCGAACAACATATAAGACAGTGCTGGGAGCAAGTCCATACAGGATTGTGTACGGGAAGACATGCCACCTACCTTTTGAAGTAGAGCACATGGCATGGTGGGCCATCAAGACTCTAAACACCGATTTAGATGCAAGCGGGAAGAAGTGATCGTTGGATCTCAACGAGCTGACTGAAATCCGGAATGAAGCCTACGCTAACTCGAAGATATACAAGGAGAAGACCAAGGCTTACCATGACATGCACATCAGGAACAAGCAGATCGAGGAAGGGCAGGAAGTGTTGCTGTACGACTCTCATCTGAAGTGGTTCCTATGTAAGCTAAGGAGCAAGTGGAAAGGACTATACAAAGTCCTCAAGGTGCATCCGTATGGAACGATCCGGCTGCTAGACTACAAGACGAAGGGAATTTTTAAGGTCAACGGGCACAGGGTCAAACCCTATATGTCGGGAGATCAACAACATACCAACCAGACGGAGACGTACAGGTTGGACATACCGAAGATCGATGCATAGTCGGACAACGACTATAAACGAGCGCTTGTTGGGAGGCAACCCAACGTTTTGTAAGTATTTACGTTTATTGCATTTCACGTAGTTTGCATGCACTTGATGTTATTCAAAATTTTTCGCACTAGTAGGTCATCTGCATTAGATTTATTTTCCTTAAAAAATTTCTTTTTCAAATTAGTAAAATAAAAATGAAAAAACAAAGATAAGAAGAAAACGAGAAAAAATTTCGAACAAGCGAAAAGCAGGAAAACAGAACCCTGACTACGGCCGCTAGGGGGCCGCAGTCAGTGCTTCTGTGGTCGCTAGGCGACTGCAGTGGCCTGATTCTGCGAGATTTCTTGGCTTTTTTAATTTTTGGAAAATTTCCTTTCACTTGTTTCTCGTTTTTGGAAGGTTCTTCCTCGAATTTCCTTCAATTGGCAGCACTTTAAGCTTATTTATATGCATCTTTACCTTCTCTAAACTCACAAATTCAAAAGCACAAAAGCATTGCATTCTAGAATAAGAATTCTTACTTACTTTTTTCTCAAGAATTCAAGCTCTTCGGCAACTTGAGGTACGAATCTTCAACTCTACTCTTCTCACTACTTCTACTCGCATGATTTATGATTATGTATACGTAATGCATGAGTTGATACATTCGCTTTGAGCATGGAAGGTCAGAAGATTGCATTAGTGCCAATATGCATGTTCTAATGATTAACTATGTTATGCTTAATCTATCATCCTCATTCGTTGATATGCCAATTACATATAGACCTCCTGCGTTTTGCTCCAATTACAGATTCATACCCGCTGTTTGAACAATTACATATACACCCAATTTCGGATTCCGGCGTTGACTTCGGCTCCAATGTGGCAATTATGGCTGATGTGGATATGATTTGGCATTAAGATTTCTTTTTCTTTTCTTTTCTTTTTTTTTTTTTATCTCTTTCCTTTCTTCTTCTTCTTCTTCTTCAACACTTCAACCACCACCTCCTCCGACCAATAACTAGCACCACCGTCTAACCACCACTATCACAAAAATTACGGAACAAAAAATTTTTAAAAATAAAAAGAAATTAAGTCTCCATTATCGAGCCATTTCAAAAGCTTAGAGCTTTAAATGGGTCTCCAATGGAGACACAACTTACCTCCGATTGGGGCTGCAAAAGCAGCCCCAATCGGAGCACCAAATAGCTCCGTTTGGGGCTGTAAAATAGCCCCAAAACGGAGCTGTAAATTGTCCGTTTTGGGGCTGTAAAACAGCCCTAAACGAAGCTGTTGGAACAGCTCTAGTAGCTCTTGCCGGAGCTATTTTATAGCTCTGTTTGGGCTGTGAAACAGACCCAAAACAGAGCTGTAAATTGTTTGATTTACAGCTCCGTTTTGGGTCTGTTTCACAGCCCAAACGGTGCTGTTGGAACAGCTCCGGTTGGAGCTTTTGAAAGCTCCAACCGGAGCTGTTACAAAAAAATATTGAGCGATTCTCCTTGTCTGCCTTCTTTCAAGATTTCAAGCAATTACTAGGAGCGGATTTGTGAAACCAATATCTTTTTCTCAGTAAGGCTTTCGGACGACGGATCGTTGTACCTCGAGGCAAAAAAATACAGATTGTCTCCCTCAAGCTTTCCTTTGGTTCAACCAGAGGGGATTCTCTGCTCACAAGTTCTCTTACACTCATCCTATTTCACAAAAATTTGGATTACAAAGGAAAATTTGTAAAAACAGCCCCAATCGGAGCTTTAAATGGAGACCCATTTCAAGCTTTTGAAATGGGTCTCCAATGGAGATTGGATTTTTTTTTTTAATTGTGAAAATCTTTGGGTTTGTATATTGAGAATTTTATACTATTGGAGGATTGTGTTGCAATAATGTTTTTGGTTAATCTAGCAAAGTAAATTTTATATCAGGTTTTTTGTTAAATTTTTTTTTGGTCAATTTAGTAAATTATAAAACATATAGATTCAAATTGTAAAGTATAAAAATATAGAATAAGTTACTTTTATTTTTTTTGTCAACTACTTAAAAGTTCAAATTGGTTTTTAAATCAATTACAATAAAACCCAGTCAATATGAATTAATAAAGGCTAAATTAATGACATGGCAGTCCATGTCAGCATTTGGCGTGTGTCTCCGGCTAAGCTCAGGGTTGACATTAACTCCGGCGTTGACCAATGGGTGTATATGTAATCACTTTTGAATTGTAGGGGAGGGTTTTGTAATAGTTCAAACTGCGGGTATGAATCTGTAAATTGGCCATCTTGGAGGGGTGGGTTTTGTAATTATCTGCATGTTTTAGTTTTCTGCGATTATATGACTTTTTGAGGTTCTCGAAGCGTGCTATTCCTACTCACCTTGCCTCGATTAGGTTTGGGGGAGATGTGAACTGATCTCTTAAGTTTTCATCACCATTCTTATGAACATGGCAAAGAAACTCATTGTAGGTGGAATTGGAAGAGGCAAGTATTTGGAAGCTTTGAAAAGGTTGGAACGTAGTGAAAATTGCAAGACTAGGGAGGAAGGATCATTGCATGAGTTGGAGGAGGCACACAAGCTTGATGATCATGAAAAGAAGAATAAGGAGAAGTACCCACATACCTACTATGAGATTTTGATAATGGATCATAAAGGTTGGTACCGTTGGGAAAAGAAAAGGTTGCAAGATGAGCATAAGGAGGCTTTAGCTAAGTTGGAGGAAGAGTTCTTGAAAACAAGAGAGAAGATAAGGAAAGAAAAGGATGAAGCACTCTGAAGAGCTAGGAAGGAGTTGGAGGAAGATTTGAGGAGAGATCGTGAACTTTTCCAGTGAAGAGGAGTTTGGAGGGAAGAGAAAAGGCGACTTCAACGCATATGAAGAAGGAGAACCATCTTTCCGACCAAGGGTGAGGCGCAATGCAAGGAAGACTACCGGAGGGAGTAGACCAAGTCACGTGCTCACAGTGAAGAAAAAGCAAATTGTTGAAGACAAGATGAGCTTGATAAGAGAGCAATCTAACTTTGTTGATATCACTGATGGAGAACCTGACCCCACTCATAAAAACAAAAGACCACGTGTTATCTGGAATGACTTTGAAGAAATAGTGTAGGGACTTGAAGAGCAGGTACCTGGAGAGTAAGAGGAGCTACAACGCGGGGTCATTCACTTGAATGGTTTTGTTTATGAGGAGGAAGATCCGGAAGGATCTATGAAATGTTGTGTGCCTGAGCGCGACTCCTACATCTCGGATTATGAAGATTAGGAAGTGATCTACCAAGGAGCGGCCACCATACCTAACAGGGGAGTTTTCTCGTTACCATTACTTTCTTTGTTACTGCTTTATGCTAAGGGACTAGCAAAAGCGTAGGTTTGGGGGAGGGTAACAGTAACCCGAAATTCAAAATTTTAGGGTGTTATTTTTGTTATTTCCTTATATTATGTACTTAATTATTTTTTCGGTTTTCACACCTTTATTTCTTTCCTATTTTGGATGAGTACCGAGCTGTGACTCGCTATTTATTTACCGAGCTGTGATTCGAAGTTTATTCAAGCATATTTAATATCTAAGTCTTTCATTGTTTTGATTGAAGTCCTCTTATTTACTTACGTCGATTGTTGAGGAACCCATGTTCTCATCAGCAAAAGATATTCATCTTACATTTTGAACCGAGACACTTTACATGCACCTACTTATGAGTTCTTGCCATGTAACACTAAGATAAAGAGGCAATCTTAGAATACTTTCCCCTTCTTATTCTCTTGATTCACTTATACAAGCTGTTTTAGAAGTCTTTCATGCTCTAAGTGGGTCTGCTTAGTTAAGAGGGATTCCGGGAAGAAGCAAACCCTATGAAACTCATAGGTTTGGGGGAGGAGAAGTAGAAGGAAGTTATGGGTTGCTTTCCGCTGTTTTGTTTTCTCTCTCTAAAAAAATTGATGAAAAGAAGCACTGAAAAAATGAAGGTACTAAAAAAAAAAAGAGAGAAAAGTACCATAAAAAGCAAAGGTACTAAAAGTCTCGGAGTTGATCTACGGTCCTTGTGATAACCGTTTTCGTGTTGGGCATGTTATAGATACTACCCACATACCAGCGTGCTCCTTAAAGCTACATGTCCGTGAGGGTTGATGGCATGTATACAAAATCAGCACGCACAAAAGTGCGGAATTCGCTAAAATAGACACTACCAAAAAATGTAGAGACTAAAAGAGCCCAATGATGGCCAACCCAAAAAACATACGGGTCGAAACGACTGCAAAAAATAGTATGTAAAAAAGAAAAAGACAAGAGAATTAGATTGTTTTGAGAAGGCGGAGAAGAAGGGATGAACTTTTGACTGGGTAGTATTCATAAGGAACATGGAGGACCTATATTGCAGCATTTAGCCTTACTTATGCATATCCTACCTTAATCCTTTTCTAGCCAAATCTCTGATTGCCTCAGAAGTTTGTGTATACGGTAAATTACTTTTTGAAGGGAAGCAAGAGTCGCTTGTGATGAGTTGATTTTACATCATCTCATTTAGTCTTTTTCACCGTCTTGTTGTAGTTCCTAAGTGTAGTCATAGTTTATTTTATTAGTGTTTTGTTACGTTTTTGTGTTTTGTGTGTTTTGTAGGTGTTTGGTGAAAACACATTGAAACAAGGCTACACCAGTGCATATTAATGCATTAATGGAAGCATGTAAGTTCCAATACCTGAAAGGTGGTTGAAAATGGAGTTTATCGGTCAAAACGGAAGTGGATTCGGAGTTCGGACGAAGATTTTAGAGCCGTTTATGTGAAAGCGCGCGAAATTCGAACTACGATGGAGCAGCTTTCGAATTTTGGCCATCACTTTTTCATATGAACTCCGATGGAACTGATCTTGGTGTCCACACGTAGATAAGACCAAGACCTACAACTTTGAAGAAGGAACCATCTCGATATCCCGACGTTTAGAGGACCAAAAAGGGCCTGGCGAACGCCATTGAGGATTGGCATCCGCCAAACTCGTCCAAAACGAGTTGGCGGACGGCAAAGTTCAACTTGGCAGACGCCATGGATGAATTTGGGCGTCCGGAAAGTGTATTTGGCGTCCACCAACTTTCTTCCATGGCGGACGCCATTTAGAAAGTTGGCGGACGCCAACTTCTTCTGTTTCTGCACGATTTTTCCCGAGTCTTTCCTAATTCGTTTGGACTTAGTTTTTCTTCCTTTCTTTTAGTTAGAAACAACATTATTACTTTCATAATTCATTATATTATCAAGTATTGAGCTTGGCTCTCAAGCTAGACCTAGATTCATTTTCTCTTGTAATCCGACAATTAATCATTAATTGAGAGAATATTCTTCATACTTTCCACCAGTTTGATTAAAGGTCTTCAATTCTTACCTAGGGTTTGTGACACGATTAGGTAAAATTGTTCCTCATCTCGTTTCTTGGTTTTGGGTGTTGATTATGTTTAGTGTATGCTGGTTTATGATTCTGATTATGTTTTGCATATGATGAGCGCTTAAGCAGACTAGTTATGGGGTGGTGACGAATTCAATGCATGCTAGCTAGGTTTATGTGATTATATATACAAGCCACGATTTACTATGAGCTTTTTAGATTAATTGCGTATCATGTTATTCTGTTTGCGGTGCATTCCGTCAATATCACTGTTAGATTAAACATTTGATCTTTACATACTAAAACGTTCTCGTCTTGTTTAATCTGACAGTTAGATTGTGAACAATAATATTAGGATTAGCTTAATTAATTGTAGCTTAGTGAAATTGACGCCTATACTAATGCTATTTGTTTTATGAAACCAAGTAAGTGACAACTTGAGTAACCGTTAACCTATTAATCGCATGTTTCCTGCTAGCTAGCTTGTTTTCTGTCACCACACCATAATTCTCTAATCTTATCATTGTCGTTTATGTTAATCAGATTTCTAGTTAGATTGTATAAGTAGATAGATAATATAAAACAAATTCGCTACCGAAGCAAACAACCCTTTTACTGCTTTCTAACTGTTATTACTATTCGTAAACAAGACTCAGCCTAGTCAAGTCCTTCGAGACCGACCTCGGGGTTAACTTCACTGCACTACAAGTTTTCGTAGTGTTGAGAATTCACTCTTGGCACTTAAACAAATATTAAAACTTTGATATTGACACATCAAGTTTTTGGCACCGCTGCCGGGGACTTAACTCCTTTGTTAAGTTTACGAATTGTAATTTTCAGTTGTATATATTAGTTAGTTTGTCTTTTTGTTTTTTTTTTTTTAGTTTAGTTTCTTTTGCAGAACTACTTGGGTTTCTTTGTGTGTGCAGAAAAGTATGGATATCTTGATTTTCTATAGGTGTGGGATGGACGGTCATGTTGCAGCAAACTGCATAGACTTCGAACATATTTGAGATTTTCAATTGGATTCTGGAGAGAAGATCGGTCATGCATGGTATAGATTTCAAGATCTACGGGAGGCGCATCCGAACTATGGTATGACATTGTGTACACTGATGTGGATTTTCTACAAAAATCTAACTAGCGAAGGCCAAGGGATGGTGGATAGAGCCGCAGGAGGGTCGATCTGGGATTTGACGCCTACGGACCTAGAGGATACGATCCGAAGCCTGGTTTGTGACCTCAGATTCTTCTGAAATCTGACAGATATGCAACGAGCTACTAGCTTGTTGTGCACGAGAAGATGCTGAAGAGATGGCAGAAGATGAGGTCACTACCACCGCCTCTACTGCAATTGAAGAAGAAAATCCAGTCATAGTTGAAGGAGTTTATGAGGGTTTAGACGATCAATCAGTCATGGAGGAGGAGACATCCGCCGAAGCGACCGACGAGGAGACTGAACCACCCGTTTCCAACTGTTTGGAGATGGAGCTGACACCTGATACCACCCAGATGATACCATTCGATTCACAAATTGTTCCCCACCTTGACAATTCACACTAGCCGCCATGGAGCCATTGCCTATTTACCGCATTTATTTTCCCTTTGATTATCCTTGTTTTATATTAATTTTAGATTTATCTAATGTCAGTCGATAGGAAGTCATTGGAAACATGAGGAGAGGAGCTAAACATGGCCACCAAATCATTAGGCTTGGCAGGAAAGATGCAAGGGATTCGTTCCCGTTTGATAATGGATAGCAGCAGCCACGCATTTCACGGAAGTACACTTTCAACTTTCTTTCTTTCTAGACTATTCGCTGGGGACCATCTCTAGTCTAGGAATTGGGGAGGGAGGTAGCTTTCGTGTACTTGTCCTTACATGTGTCTGTCGTGTCTGTGTCGTTTCCGTCTGTGTGCGTAAGTGTGTGCGTGTGTTTTTCTTTTCCTTTGTGGAATCTGCATGATTTTCCGTCGAGTCTAAGTCTGTCTCCCAAGTCGAGTGTCTATTGCATGTACTAAACCTGTTTAATGCTTTTGTTTTGGCTGATCATTGACTATTAGTAGTTTACATGTTTTAAGTTTGCTAAGTTCGTTTCTGCTGTAAATAGAAAGTCTGTTCTAATTCTGTAGTCCAAAAAGCCTGTGAGTAAACCTTAGCCGATGAAAAAACATTGTACCGGCGCATGCGTGATTTCTCGGGAAGTGCAAACTCCCTTGTTTGCGCCTCATCATTCTCATGTGTACTCTGTGTAAGTTAAGTATGACGAACGGCATGTTTCCCATTCTTATTTGCTTATGCCAAACCCGTTCCAAGAACAGGTTTGGGGAGGAGGTTTATGCGTATTGTATGTGTTGATAAAGACTATGATGTTCAGGTTTTTCGTTGTCTCAAAAATAAAATAAAATAAGTCTCGGAGTGGATCTATGGTACTATATAGTTACCACCGTTAGTCGTGTTAGGCACTTTTTAGATACTACCTATATACCGGCGTGGCCATTAAAAGCTATATGACCGTGAGGGTTGATGGAGTGTATACCAAACCAGCACGCACAAAAGTGCGGACATTCGGTAAAACAAACAATACCAAAAAATTGAGACAGAAAAAAAAGGATATAAGCATATGGGTCATATATAAGACTGCAAAAAAGTAGTATGCAAAAAATGAAAAAAATTGGAAAAGGAGAGAACGCTTGCCTTTTATATGTCTACTACTGATTGTTATAGAGCTATGAAAAAGTCCCTTCTGACTTAACTGATTGAGTACATTGCATGAGGTATTTGAGGCATCTTTGTGACGCAAGTCAGCTTCCTTATCTCTTTATATTCTTGAGTGATTACCCCTACTGGACACTTCCAGGAGTATGAGAGATTAGTTGCATAGAATCCACTTGTGAGGGACTACCGTGTTAGACTTAAGTTCTATTTACTTTGGAACTGAACTTTTTGAACTTATGCATGTGATTCTGTGATCGTCAGTGTGATGTCAAAACTCTTGCATTATTCGGGCTTATTATTTGCAATCGTAGACTCGTTAGCTTGGGAGTTAGACTTTACTTTGTGTCTATGTGTTTATATTTTTCTAGGTTTTTTAGAGAGTCTGTTGCTTGGGGACAAGCAAGGGTTCGGTTTGGGGGAGTTTGATGAGTCGGTTTTACATCATCTCATTTAGTCTTTTTCACCGTCTTGTTGTAGTTCTTAAGTGTAGTGATAGTTTATTTTATTAGTGTTTTGTTACGTTTTTGTGTTTTGTGTGTTTTGTAGTTGTTTGGTGAAAATGCATTGAAACAAGGCTAAACCAGTACATATTAATGCATTAATGGAAGTATAGAAGTTCCAAGACCTGAAAGGTAGTTGAAAATGGAGTTGATCGGTCAAAACGGAACTGGATTCGGAGTTCGGACGAAGATTTTAGAGCCGTTTGAGTGAAAGCGCGCGAAATTTGAACTACGATCGAGCAGCTTTGGTATTTGGGCCATCACTTTTGCATATGAACTCCGATTTACCTGATCTTGATGTCCACGCGTAGATAAGACCAAGATCTACAGCTTTGAACAAGGAACCATCTGGATATTCCGATGTTTAGAGGATCAAAAAGGGCCAGGCCATTGAAGATTGGCATCCACCAAACTCGTCCAAAATGAGTTGGCGGACGCCATGGATGAATTTTGGCGTCCGCCAACTTTCTTCCATGGCGGACGCCAAGTTCTTCTGTTTCTGCGCGATTTTTCCCGAGTCTTTCCTAATTCGTTCGGACTTAGATTTTCTTCCTTTCTTTTAGTTAGAAACAACATATTACTGTTTGCAACTAACTGATAGATAAAGCAAGACGAAAATGTTGTGTTGTGAGCTAATGCTTAATCTAACAGTGATTTTGACGTAACGCACGACAAACAGAATATTAGATACCCAATTAATCAAAACAGGACAGAGTAAATCACATCTTATATATATTGAATACACGAACCCTAACTAGCATGCATTGAATTCGTCACCACCCCATAACTAGGCATCTTAAGCACTCATCATATGCAAAACATAATCAGAATCATAAACCGGCATACGCTAAAGATAATCAACACAAAAAACCAAGAAACGAGATAAGGAACAATTTTACCTAATCGTGTCACAAACCCTAGGTAAGAATTGAAGAACTTGAATCGAATTGGTGGAAAGTATGAAGAATATGCTCTCAATCAATAATCAATTGTCGGATTACAAGAGAAAACGATTCTAGATCGAAAAGCAAAAAGAAGAGAAGAATAATAATAAAGTTGTCTCTGAAAATAAAAGCTAGAGGTCCTATATATAGTGAAAGAAACGAATTAGGAAGAAAATTGGCAATCTGGGCGGTGAACAAAACTGGCATCGCCAGTTGCACTTCGCGTGCAACTGGCGTCGCTAGTTCTTCCTGGAATGACTATTTTGCCCTTTTGACTCCTTTTGACTCCAATTATTGGTATTTTGGCCTTCCCGCTCCACTTCTAGCATCCATCCCATGCATTGGAACTTCATATCTTGTAGATGCATATAAAATACACCATTTTGCCTTCAATTAGTGCGGATTAGCCAAATACCTACGAAACTCGCAAAGAACAAAACAAGTAAAAAGACTCTAGGAAAACTAATAAAACTATACTTAAGGATAACAAAAACACGGTAAAAAAGACCAGATGTGACGATGTAAAACCGACTCATCAAACTCCCCAAACCGAACCCTTGCTTGTCCTCAAGCAACAGACTCTCTAAAAAACCTAGAAAAACAAAAAATACGAAGACACAAAAGAAAAATCTAGCTCCCAAGCTACCGAGTCTACGATTGCGAATAATAAGCCCGAAAAATACAAGAGGTTTGACATCACACTGACATTCATAGAATCACATGCACAAGTCCAAAAAGTTCGTTTCCCGAGAAAATAGAAATTAAGTCTAACCTGGTAGTCCCTCACAAGTGGATCCTATGCAACTAATCTCTCACACTCCTGGAAGTGTCCAGTAGGGGTAATCACTCAAGAATATAAAGAGAAAAGGAAGGTGACTTACGTCACAAAATTGCCTCAAATACCTCATGCATTGTACTCAAATGGTTAATTCAGAAGGGACTTTTATCACAGCTCTATAATCAATCAGCAGTAGACTTATGAAAAGGCAATCGTTCTCTCTTTTTTCAATTGTTTTTATTTTTTGCATACTCCTTTTTTGCAGTCTTATATATGACCCATATGCTTATTTTGTCTCAATTTTTTGGTAGTGTGTTTTATCGAAAGTCCGCACTTTTGTGCGTGCTGGTTTGGTATACATGCCATCAACCCTCACGGACATATGGCTTTTTAGGACCAAGCCGGTGTTTAGGTAGTATTTGAATCATGCCCAACACGACTAACGGTGGCACAAGTGCCATACATACACTCCGAGACTTATTGTAATATTTTTTTGAGAGAACAAAAGCCGAACACTGTCATTATCACAGTCATTATCAACATATACAGTACACATAAACCTCCTCCCCAAACCTGTTCTTGGAACAGGTTTGGCACAAGAAAATAAGAATGGAAAACATGTTGTTCGTCATACTTAACTTACGCAGAGTACACATGAGAATGATGACGCGCAAACAAGGGAGTTTGCACTTCTCGAGAAATCACACAAGAACAAATTTGCCGGTATAAAGTTTTCATTTTTTCATCGGCTACAAAGCATGCTCACAGGCTTTTGGACTACAGAACTAGAATAGACTTTCTATTTACGGGTGAAACGAAATTAGCGAACTTAAAACATGCAAACTGCTAATAGTCAAGGATCAATCAAAACTCAGGCATGAAATAGGTTTAGTACATGCAATAGACGCTCGACTTGGGGATCAGAATTAGACACAAGAGAAAATCACAAAACGAGAAAAAGACATAAAAAGATAAAAAGACACGACACAGACACATATATGGATAAGTACCTGAAAGCTACCTCCCTCCCCAAAGCTAGACTAGAGATGGTCCCCAACGAATAGGCTAGAAAGAAAGAAAGCTGAAAATGTACTTCCCTGAAATGTGTGGCTGCTGCTATCCATTATCGAACGGGAACGAATCCCTTATATCCTTCCCGCCTAGTTCAGCGATTCGGAAGCCATCCTTGGCTCCTCTTCTCATGTTTTCCATGATTCCATGCAAACTAAAATAACATAAATAAAAAACTAAAATAAAACTAAGGGAATCACGGGGAAAGTAAAAATGACAAAAGGGGTCGAAACTCCCTGGTCAATCTCGTGTGCGAGTTGGGGCTAGTATGTACAGATCATTGGAAGATGGGGGAATGGACTGTGAATCCGATGGTGCATCTAGGTGGTATCAAGTGTCTGCTCCATCTCCAAATAGTCAGAAACGGGTGGTTTAGTCTCTTCGTCGATCACATCGGTGGACGTTTCCTCCACCATGACCAACTGATCGTCTAATCTCTTGCAAACTCCTTCAACTGAGATGGGAATTTCTTCTTCAGTTATAGTACCAGTGATGGTAGTTGCCTCATCTTCTGCCACCTCGTCATCATCGTCAGCATACCAAAGAGCTAGCAACTCGGCTGCTGGACTGAGTCTGGTTTTAGATTTGTTGAGGTCAATACACAGATAGTTGATTGTCTCCTCTAATTTCTGAGGAGTCAGTGTCATCATTGTTCCTCCTACTGCTCTATCCACCATCTCTTGGCACTCCCCTATTATACCTCTATAGAAAACCCATAGTAACGATGCCAATGGCAAGCCATGGTTCGGATGTGTCTGCTGCAAATCTTGAAATCTATGCCATGCCCCAGAGATATCCTCTCCAGTTTCCTGTCGAAAATAAACGAGGGGTTCCCTATCCAAATAGTTTGCTGAAACATGACCATCCATTCCGCACATATAGCAAATCGAGCCATCCCTCTCTTCAGTCACAGTGGTAGTGGTGTCCGAATTCGGTTCAACTACAGAGTCAGATTTCTCCTCCTCTTGGTTATCTCCATTTTCAGATTCTTCTCTATCAAGCTCCGCAAACTTTGTGATCAATGCAACCAATTCCTCGATCGTATCCTCAAGTTGTTGAGGAGTCAAATCTAGCATTGACCCACCAGCGAATCTATCCATCGTTCTTTGACAACCGATTGTGATGCCATTGTAGAAACACCACATGAGCTCTCCCAATGTTAAACCATGGTTCTGATACGTCTGCTGCAACCCCTTAAATTTATACCATGCTCTATCGAGTTTCTCTCCAGAAACCTGTCGAAAACGAATGAGCGGCTTCCTATCTGCACAATTTGCTGCAACATGACCATCCGATCCACACTCATAGCAATACGAGTAATCCATATGCTCCTGCACACACACAGAAGAAACCCACGTAGTTCCGCCAAACAATCTATACTAAAGAAAAAGGGAAAACAAACAAAAAACTAACTAATATATACAACTGAAAATTATAATTTGTAAACATAACAAAGGAGTTAAGTCCCCGGCAGCGGCGCCAAAAACATGATGTGTCAAAATCAAAGTTTTATATGTATATTTAAGAAATAAGAGTTAATTATCAACACTACGAAAACTTGTAGTGTAGTGTAGTTAACCCCGAGGTCGGTCTCGAAGGACTTAACTAAGCTGAGTCTTGTTTACGAATAATAATAATAGGAAGGGATGTAGTAAATATTTTGTTTGCTTCGGCAGCGGATTTGTTTTATATTATCTATCAACTTATGCAATCTAACTAGAAAACAGATTAATCTAAACAACAATGATATGATCAAAGAATTATGGTGTGGTGACAGAAAACAAGCTAGCTAGCAAGAAACATGTAACAATAATGATGTCAATTTACTCTAGTTATCACTGGGACATGCTCTACCAATTATTACACTACTCAGGCGTCGTCCGAAAACCTTATAGCAAGCAGGGTGCGGAGAACTGTGACAATGAACTAACGGTATAAAGTTCTAAAAAACATATAACATTAGTGAAGGTGTCAATTTCACCAAGCTACAATTAATTAAGCTAATCAAGATATTACTGTTTGCAACTAACTGATAGATAAAGCAAGATGAAAACGTTGTGTTGTGAGCTAATGCTTAATCTAACAGTGATTTTGACGTAACGCACGACAAACAGAATATTGGATACACAATTAATCAAAAAAACACAGAGTAAATCGCATCTTATATATATTGAATACACGAACACTAACTAGCATGCATTGAATTCGTCACCACCCCATAACTAGGCTGCTTAAGCACTCATCATATGCAAAACATAATCAGAATCATAAACCGGCATATGCTAAACATAATCAACACCAAAAACCAAGAAACGAGATAAGGAACAATTCTACCTAATCGTGTCACAAACCCTAGGTAAGAATTCAAGAACTTGAATCGAACTGGTGGAAAGTATGAAGAATATGCTCTCAATCAATAATCAATTTTCGATTACAAGAGAAAACGATTCTAGATCGAAAAGCAAAAAGAAGAAAAGAATAATAGTAAAGTTGTTTCTGAAAATAAAAGCTAGAGGTACTATATATAGTGAAAGAAACGAATTAGGGAGAAAATCGGCAATCTGGGCGGTGAACGAAACTGGCGTCGCCAGTTCGAGAACTGGCATCGCCAGTTCTTCCTGGAATGACTGTTTTGCCCTTTTGACTCCTTTTGACTCCAATTGTTGGTATTTTTGCCTTCCCGCTCCACTTCTAGCATCCATACGAGGCATTGGAACTCCATATCTTGTAGATGCATATAAAATACACCATTTTGCCTTCAATTAGCGTGGATTAGTCAAATACCTACAAAACTCGCAAAGAACAAATCAAGTAAAAAGACGTAAGGAAAACTAATAAAAATATACTTAAGGATAACAAAAACACGGTAAAAAAGACCAGATGAGACGATGTAAAACCGACTCATCAGTGAGCATACCCACCTGCTCATAATGGTGCAGGTGGGTAACATGATCGTTCCACTCCGACCTCCGGCCCATTCCGTTCTTCTCATCTCGCCTTTGTGCAATCCCTTATCTCTCCATCTAATAGTTGTTCACAAATTCGTTAAACGAATTCATGTCAAAAGCTCCTTGCGGCTGATCCGCTACTCCTCTTTTCTAAGTTCGGCCTTGGCGGCCTTTCGTGCATCTCAAGGAGGTGGATAGTTCTGTCTTCATCAAAAGGTTCTATGAGTCTAGCGAATCCTGACTCACTAGTAGGAACCCCATTCTTCTGGCATATAGTGGTAATGAGACCGGGGACTGGTAGGTTCCTTCTTGTGTTCTTCTTCACCATTTGCATCTCCCTCACCATGATTCTTCCAACATCAATGTAGTGACCCTCCATAATTGCGTTGAGAAGAGTAGCTACATCACCCTCGAGCCCTTTGATGAGTCGATATTTTAACGACTCATTTAGTGTTATTTAGCCATATTTTGTTATGTACTTTAGCCTTTTTGTTAGTGTTTTAGTTCATTTTCACGTTTGGTGTTTTGTGTGTTTTTGTACTCATTTTAGGTGTTTTTAGGTAAAGGAAAGAAGATGGAGGACCATTGTGCAATTTCAAGCTTGTCCAAAGCTTCTAGAAGCACACAAGGCCAAGTAGTGGGCCATTAATCCAAAGTGGTTACATGGAGGTTGAGAAAAGTGAGTGAAAAGAGGAAGAAGTGGGAAAAATGTGAGGATACCCGGATTGGTAGCTCACCGCGGTGAGCTCCCCCAACACGGAGGCTCACCGCGGTCCAGAATGCCAAGAAAACTTACGAGCTGAAATCCAAGTTGAAGACCGCGGCGAGCCAGACTTCAAAAGACGGCTCACCGCGGTGAGCTCTACCAAGACCAGTTCAAACACAATTTCTGGCAGTTTTTTCCCATTATTTCGAATTTCTACTACCTTGGTCTTATAAATAGACCCCTTGTATTAGTGTATTTTTCATATCTTCATAACTCTTAGTCATATTCACTTTCAATTTAAGCATTGTAAAGAATCTAGAGATTCAATCTCTCTTTCAATAGAAGTTCTATTTCCTTTCAGTCGATCTCGTGTCCTAGAAGTATCCAGGTATCAATCTTGCAAAATTTGGTGGATTCCTTTATATTTTGTACGTGACAGGTTTTTACTTGTGATAATTGACCGTACGTGTATCGGTGTGAACTTGCTTCTGTCGCTACCTTTAATTAGACTACATCTTGATGAATGCATAGCTCGTGACAGGCTCATTTGTAGTTCATACGTACTTGTAGTCCGTATTTTGTTGAATTTGCAATAGCAGGGTGTGTGATCTGCGAACTAGGTAACCTTAATTGGTCCACTCGTATAAGCACACTACTTGAAAGGATTTATTGTCTTCCTCTGTTTGTAGAATTGCATGATCTAGGCATTACCTTGTCTTGCAATTGTGTGATTTTATGCTAGGGTAGAAGTATCACCTTATCCAACTATTTGTTTACAACGAATGCAAGGCAGCCTATTTCTATTTGAACTAGCTTGATCAATTCCTCGAGAGAACGATACTATTGTTAAGAGCATTGTCTACAACAATCGCTTTTTCTACTTGATTACTATAAGTAGTAATTTCTGAGCGCATCAGAAATTTGGCGCCAGTGCCGGGGAATTGATTCCTACGTTCTTATATAGTAGGATCAATTGTGGTTCGTTGCATTTTGTGGTGGCCAACGCACTTGTAGATGCACCTAGGCGGGAGTTTGGAGAATACATGCAACCCGCAGTTCAAGTGTCCGGATCTCCAATCGAGCTTTCCACAGCAGCAAGGAACCTCAACATCAAGAACCATCACTTACACCATATGCCCAAGTTCTACGGGCATGCCAACGAGGATGTGATGAAGTTTCTCAAGGAGTTCGAGGCGTTAATGGGGCGGATTCCCATAGGCAAGAACACCGGAGTAACAGACGAAGACGTCCGTAAGGAAATGTTTCCTATGTGCCTGCATGATTTAGCAAAGACATGGCTCCTGCACCTTCTGAAGAATTCATTGAGGACCTAGGAGGATGTGTACAAGGTTTTCATGAGTAAGTACTTCCCTTACTCGAAGACCTCGAACCTAAGGAGTCAAATCGCCCACTTCTAGCAGTGATACGACGAGAGTATGTACGAGGCCAGAGAGTGCTTTAAGTACCTGCTGGCACAATGTCCACACCATCGGTTTGACGCGATGACGTTGTGGCAGAGCTTCTACGAGGGTCTCGACACAACGACACAGATGCTCGTGGATATGAGCTTGGGTGGCTCTATAATGCAGAGCACGCCAGAAGAAATCAAGGCGGCCTTTGAAAAGTTGGCACAAGCATCTCACCATAAGGGAGCTCGAGGTTGTGAGAGAGGAAAGGGTGAAGCCAAGTCAGCCGAGGAAGTCGTGGCTCTAAACCCCAACTTAACCCAAATGCTAGAGGCGATGCAGCAGGCACAGTTGGCTGCGACAATTACCGCATCGAGCCCCTAATCTAATGAGGTATGTGGAGTGTGCGATAACATTGGGCACGGTGCTAACTTGTGCAGGTTACACCAATCCAAGGAGATGAACCCGAACCTTGTGGAGGAGGTGAACTGGATACCGTAGGTTGTTGAACTTTGGCAACAACAACTATGAAAACTATGTGCCTCCTGCACAACCCAATGTAGCACTCCAGGAGATGACTAGCCAGGGTGGAGCACCCAAGACTGCTCTGTCTGGTAAGATCAAGATGATCATGGAGAATTCGTATTGCTTTTACAAACACTCAAATGAGGTCCAGGAGCGGAATGACTGGAGGTTTGAGGTACTTGAGAATTTTGCGAAAAGAATTGAGAACATGGTCGGAGAACTAGTGGGAAGATCGCATAGACGTGAGCAAGGGCAGTTCCCAAGCACCACAGAGAAGGCCCGGGCAGTCGATGTCGCGAAAGAATGAAGAGGAAGAAAAGTCGACGCTAACGACTATAAACAAAGCATGATTTATCGCTTTGAACTTAGATTATAGGATGCATGTAGGTAAAAGTCATTTTTTCAATTCATTGAATTGCATATCGAACAATTTACTGCTTTCATAATTTAGTTATTTGTTTTTTTATTTGATTAGTTATATTCTGTCAAATATAAAAAATTTCAAAAGATATTTTTCTGGAAGAGGGGCCCATCGCGGTGAGCTAGGGGGGAGAGTGAGCTCACCGCGGTCTGGAGAGATCGAATAGTTTCGCATCTTTCTGGACTGCGGCGAGACTCCTCATACCCCACTCTCACCACAACAAGCCCTGCCGAGTTCGAAATTTGGATGTTCTCTTTTTAGACTCGGACACAGATAAGCGCCTAGCGCGAGTAGAGCAGATGTGCAAAGCTCAAATGGATGATTGACAACATTGTTTTGGAGGAGGATCTTCTTCCGAACCCCACGGTGTGCCCTCCTTCGATTGGTCATGCCGACCGAGGCATACTACGGGCGGTAACACCACAACTTTGTCCTTTTATTTATTCTTTATGCTAGGGCCTAGCTATTGAATAGGTTTGGGGAGGGAAGTTGTATGCTTTAGATTAAATGCCTCGGTATGTATTATATACGCTGCCTTGTATATATTTTTATATATGTGTTTTTTCATTTTTAGTTTGGTGGTGTTGAGTGGTATGTGATGAGTCGATATTTTAACGACTCATTTAGTGCCTTTTTCCGTATTTTGTTGCGTCTTTTAGCTTTTATTTAGTATTTTTTTTCCATGTCACGTTTGTGTTTTTTGTGTGTTTTTGTGCATTTTTAGGTGCCTTAGCGTCATTGGCAAGGAAATGGAGGACCAAAGTTCAATGAAGACTTCAAAACCTTTTAGAAGCACCACAAGGCCAAGTTAGTGGGGCACTACTGCAAGAGAGGTGACATGGAGGTTGGAAAAGGGAGAGAAAATGGGAAAAATGGAGGAGTTCCCAGACACAAGGCTCACCGTGGTGACCCCACATCCAAACGGGCTCACCGCGGTCCAGACTAGCAGAAAAGAAGGCAGAAAGGTCAGACCGCGGTGAGAGGATTCCCCAAAGTACCTCACCGCCGTGATACCTATTTTGAAAGATTCAACCCACGTTTTTCTGGCAGTTTTTCCCATGATTTCGAATTTCTTCTTCCTTGGTCTATAAATAGGACCCCATGTATCAGTCTTTTACATATCTTTACTTACTTCTACTTTCATATTTTCAATTCCAGGCATTGTAAACACTTAGAGATTTCAATCTCTCTTTTAATTCGAAGAAACATTATTGATCTTTCTGACGATTGCAGAGACCAATAGGCGCCCATGTATTCAATAGTACGAGTTAGGTGGATGCCGTATTAACTTGTATTGTGACATATTGTTATCTGGTCGTTGAACGCATGCTTGATCGTTGTGAACTTGCATCAGTCTTTACCTTTAATTAGTATATATCCGGATGAGGGCATAGCTAGTGACAAGCTTTTTGCCATAACTCATACGTACTTATAATCTGTATCTGGTTCGATTTTGCAATAGCAAAGTTGTTGCATTCGCGAGCAGTGTACCATTAGCTATATCGCATCAGCACTTTTGAAAGATCCGCTTGCTTCGTTTTAATTGTAGAATTTACATGATCTAGGTATTACCTTGTCTTGTAATTGTAATTTATTGTAGGGTTTTGAAGTATCAACCTTACTCACACTATCGGTTTACAACTCACACCTTGAGCCTACACCTTAGAACCAGGTTAGTCAATTGCTCGAGAGAACGACCCTGTCGTTTAAGCCTTGTTGTACTATGACAACCGCTTTACTACTTGTGTTATTTTACAAGTATTAATTTCGAGCACATCAAAATTTGGCGCCGCTGCCCGGGAATTGATTCCTACGTTCTTCAATAAGTAGGATCATTGTGTAGTTGTGTATTTTTATTTTTGTCTTATTCGAAAACCAAAGAAAAATCTGAAAATTTCAAAAAAATCAAAAATAAATTATCTTGTGGAGTATTTTTCTGGTACTAACAGAAACTAACAATGCATTTAGTTTTGTTGGTATAGGAATTTTTTTTCTGCAGGTGTATGTATGGCAAGGGTATGGCTACGTACGAAGAATATTTCATAGCTTTGCTGGTGGTAAGAAAACCACCAATATTCCTTGAGCCTGAGGTTAGGGAATACGATCTAGACGTTGATTGGGGGTGTTCACTTCCATACTTCTGGGGAAGGCCGATGGAAGATGCTTTCGGGTTTATTCGTCAGTTCGAACAATTCGTGACGGAGTTACCACCCAGTGGATTGAGTGAGGTCCAACTGAAGAGGAGGTTGTTTACTTTTGCCGTTAGATCCCAAGCCAGAGAATGGCTGCATTTGCTAGAAGCTCCAAGTAGGCTCGACGCCTGCTCAAAATTCGCTCCTGTATGAGAACGGATGACGGTAATGTACAACAGTCGAGCCAATGACTATAAGAAAAGGCGCTTCCTGGGAGGCAACCCGGGGGTTCAGAATGAAGAACGGAAGAGTCGACGCTAATGACTATAACCAAAGCACGACTTATTGCTTTTCATATAGATATAGGTGCATATTTGATGAGACTATAATTTAGAGTCTCATTTGGTCCTTTTTAGCGGTCTTTGTCTTTAGTTTTACAGTTGTTTTTTTGTACAATTTTATGCTTTGGTTTTTTGATCTTGTTTTATAGGAATTCAGGTTTTTAAGCTCAATTGGAGGATTTAAGCTCACCCAAGCTCACCGCGGTGAGATTTTACGAAGGCACCTGGAATTCTGCAAAGTTGAGCTCGCTACGGCGAGGTATCCTTCCCGCCGCGTCGAGATTTTACGAAGCTATAAACTGAAGCTGTTGAGAGGCTCGCCACGGCGAGGAATTTGGTCTGTCGCGGCGAGAAATTACAAGGGATATATATCTACGATAACAGAATTCTGGAGGTTGGTTTTATCCTTGATTGATTTATCGATATCGAATTCCTGATCACCGTGGTAATTCTCTATTGTTTATCTCTTTACAATTCATTCTTGTTCTTGTTTGTCGAATTGTATGAGCTTGCATGCGATTATCATTATGTTTATGTTTATCATGAAGTCTTTTATCTTTCAATCTATCATGAGTAGCTAAACCACTACGAACACGGTAGTGATGTGACGGTGATTGCTTATTCGCTTCTAGGGTTAGGATTCGTTCATATAGTTTCGTCTAGTTCAAATATCTTCGTAAAAACCTTTCAATCCAATAAACTAGTTCAAATATTCTCAAAATCATTTTCAGTTAAGGGTCGTGGATTGACGACCCACGATTACTCTAGTTCAATGATTTTCAAATAACGTTTGGTTGAATTGGATTGAATGTGTTAAGTACACCGACCGTGTGACAAGTATGAACGATTTCCCTAGAGCGAATTAGCACCACTCGATCTAACTACTGTGTTCTCTTCTCTCTTATATTTAAAACAGATATCTGCTTTTATATTTTCTAGTTATTAGTAGTTCACAACTCAAACAATTCAAACAGTTTACGCAAGTGACTATTTGCTTTCAATTGCTTGGTAGCTTAATTGTTTCCTTAGCGAACGACTATGTGGTTAGCTTTGTTTATTCTACAACAACTGCTTGCTACTTGTTTCTAAGTATCAATTTGAGCACATCAAATTTGGCGTCGCTGCCGGGGAATCAATTCCTATTGTAGCGCTTGATTGCAAATTTTTACTTGTTTTCCAACTTACCTGAAGTTTAGTGCACTAACAGAAACTAAGGATATTTCGAGGTTTTCATGTTGTGTAGCTCTAACAACAGGTTTATCAGAAGAAAACTCCAATGGCCCAGCTAACCTATGGAGCCTACATGTAACCTGGCGATATTAAGGCCGGGAAAGCGGCGATCGTACTGTCTAACGAGGTGAGAAATTTGGAACTCAAAGCTCACCACTTCCATAATCTTCCCAAGTTCTACGGAATGGCCAACGAGGATGTGATAAGGTTCGTCAAGGAGTTTGAAGTACTGATTGCAGGGATTCCATTGACAGTCGGAGGAGTAACAGTTATAGATGGAGAGATATGGAAAAAGGTTTTTCCAATGTGCCTGCAGGATAATGCTAGGAACTGGCTGTTGAACCAGCCTGGGGGTTCTCGACCTACTTGGGATTGTCTCTATAAAGCCTTCGTGAATAAATTTTACCCTCCCGAGAGAACGCAGCACCTTCGTACTCAGATAATGCAGTTTCAGCAGATGTACGATGAGACTTTCTATGAAGCTCGCGAACGCTTCTTACAGTTGCTATCCCAATGCCCACACCACAGGATCGACGCGATGAATCTGTGCATCAGATTTTATGAGGGTCTGAATTGGGAGTGTCAGAACATGGGTGATATGACGTGTAAAAATTCACTCCTGGAGGCATCCTCTGACAAATTAAATGGTGTTTTTGAGAGACTGGCAGCAGTGTCTCAACTCAAGGGTGCGTGAAATAAAGCTAGGAGAGCGGGATACCGAGCAGTTGAAGGGACTCCAGGGGAATGTACTACTGAGTGGGACAAGCAAATCGAGCAGACTAGACAGCGTGGTAACTGGCAGGGTAACCAAGGTGGCAACAACTTCTATGAAAATGCGCCACGGGAGCAACCAGTTCTAGCTTAGCCAATTCAGGTTCAGACTACGAAAGTGCTGGGTAGTCCTGATCAGGCAATCAGGGACCACATGGAGCGTTCCGAAAGGTTATGGGCCGAAGCACAAGAAAATCAGCAAAGGAATGATCAGCGGTTCGACAGCACTGAGCAGGCACAAAAGCGGTTAGAGAAGACTTTAGGGGATCTAGTTGGTCGATTTCAGCAAAGAGAAAGGGGTAAGTTACCAGCGACCGCAGAACCCACAAAGCTCTAGCCGTTGAGGTGACATTCGATGAGCCAGTAAAGGTGAAGTCTGTTCTTGCTACCTGCACTTGCCAGCTCGAGAACACAGTGGCCCAGGTTAAGACACCGGAGGTAGTTGAGGTAGTACCTACACCGGCACTTGAGAAGGTGGTAGAAGTGAGAGTCGAGTTACAGGAAATGGAGGTAGCCACACCCAGTATTACGACTCCAGTAGAGGAGGCGAGTGCAAAACTGGCTGTCCTTGAGGTAAGTCCCACCGCTAGGGTGATCCCGGCAGCAGGTAAGAGCATCAGTTATGCCAATAGCTTTGATTTGGTGGTTAGGATTGGAAATTCTTCCGAGGTAATTGGCATCGTAGATACAGAAGCAACGGTTAATATGATGACCTTTGCGACCTATGAGGAGCTGGATTTGAAGGGTTTGGAACCCAGGAAATGCTTCGTCACGATGGCCAATGGAACGAGAAGTAAGTGCATGGGTGTGATTGAGGATGTTCTAGTTACACTGGATGGGGACACTTTTATGGCGGATTTCGTAGTTGTGGAGTCGACACGGGTTAAAGGTAAGGAGATGGAGAAGGATATGTTGTTCCTTGGGCGACCGTTCATCAAAACCACTTGCATGATTTTCAACCTCTACGCTCGTACCCACACTATAGAGGTACATGGCAAGCAACGTGAGTTGCAAGCCACCACTACACCATACTCACCCCTGCAGGTTGACAGCAGGAACTATATAGGGGCGCACACTGGACCCTTCTATATACACACTTATCTGAAGGGGAGAAAAAGGTCCTGCAACAACTGGAAGAACCAAGAACTTCCATTGTACCCGTTAGCCAACACGGAAGCGTCTTGTACATGACTGTATAGGTACACCAGCAGGCCAATCACTATAGCTCCCATTCTCTTTTCTTTTTCACTCTACGCTTGAGGACATGCTTGAGTTTAGGTTTGGGGAGGGGGAATGTGCTCTTTAGTGTCTTGTCTGCTCTTTTTTCTGTTATCTGTGTCTTTAGAGTCTTTCTTCTTTATTTCTATGTATTATGTTCTAGTGGTATGTTAGCCACTTTGTGTGTTATGTGACTGTGGTGGTATGTTAACCACCTTTCTCTGTTACAGTTTCTTTGTCAGTCTAGGTCTAGTTAATTTCCTTTTAAGTGTTTTCGTGGTGAGTCTGAGTCTTTGACCATGTCGAACGTCCATTGTAGATGTTAAATCCACTTGCTGCTTACGTTTTGTTTGATGATTAGTCGGAAGTAGGATAGCGTATTTTTAATCCTGCAAGGTTGTTTCTCTTTTAAATAGCAAGTTTGTTTAGCTCTTTGGTCCAAAAAGCCTTTGAGAAGCCTAAGAGCCGATGAAAAAAAATTGTACCGGCAAATGTATTGTGTGATTTCCTGGGTTGTGCAAGTTTTTACGTATTACTTGCGCCTTTTCATACTTATGTGTACTCAGTCTTGTTACGGATGACGAACGGCATGCCCTTTTTAAGCTCTTCCCCCTGTTCCAAGGAACAAGTTAGGGGAGAGAACTGTTATCTTGTGACTTATATATCCTGTTTTGCATTATTGCTGAAAAGTTTGTTTACTGCTCGCTAAAGCTTATTGATATTCTAATCTCGGAGTGGATCTATGGTTTTCATTGATCACCGCTAGTCGTGTTCGGCGTGTTTCAAATACTACCTATATACCGGCGTGCTCCTAAAAAGCCATATGTCCGTGAGGGTTGATGGCACGTACACCAAACTGACACGCACAAAAGTGTGGACTTTCGGTAAAGTAGACACTTACAAAAAATTGAGATTAAAAGAGCCCAATGAGGCGAAGCACTGAATATACATTGAAGAATTCAATTGAGATTTGAATCGTTTGACGTGATTAGGGGGAGCAGTTTCAGCTTTTGTTTTCTGAAAAAAAAAATGAGTCGCCTGTTAAGTCCCATTCGATCTAATGAGACGAGTGCAAAAGCATAAGATATTGTAGGCAACTTTGTGACGCAAGTCGCCTTCCCAGTTTACTTTTGAGCTTATACCCCATTTGGATACTTCCAAGAGAGTGAGAGATACACTGCATTCACCTGTGAGGGTCTAGCGAGCTACACATAAGTGCTATTTGTCTGGGAAGCGATTGTGTTTGATTTTCTGTGCACTGTTTTGCCAAAGTTGGTTTGATAACAAAATCTTTGCATCTCGTGGACTTACTGTTTACAATGGTAGATTCGGTCACTTGGGACCTTGACTCTTTGTTTGTTTTCGTGGTTTGAGTCTAGCTTTTGTCTAGGTTTGTTTGTTTGCTCGAGGACGAGCAAAGGTTCGGTTTGGGGAGTTTGATGAGGCTATAATTTAGAATCTCATTTGGTCCTTTTTAGCGGTCTTTGTGAGTCTTTGTCTTTAGTTTTATAGTTGTTTTTTGTAAAATTTTATGCTTTGGTGTTTTGATCTTGTTTTGTAGGAATTCAGGTTTTTAAGCTCAATTGGAGGATTTAAGTCACTTAAGTTCGCCATGTAGATTTTCCGAAGGCACCTAGAATTCTGCAAAGTTGAGCTCAGCAAGATCCTTCCCATTGTGAGATTTTACGAAGATGGAAATGAAGTCGTTCAGAGGTTTCGCCAAGTAGAAATTACGAGGGATATATAGCTGCGATAACAGAAGACTCGCCGCGGCGAGCGTCGGCCTCCAGAATTCCTTTTTTCCTACATAGCTTAGAATTAGTAATATTTTTTTTGATACTTCTTTTAACCTAGTTGATAGATAAAGGCTCCACATATTCATACTTTTGGCATTGAGACATATCTTGGAGCTTGGTTTTATCCTTGATTGATTTTTCAATATCGAATTCCTGATCAATGTGGTAATTCTCTATTGTTTATCTCTTTACAATTCGTTTTTGTTCTTGTTTGTCGAATTGAATGAGCTTGCATGCTATTATCATTATGTTTATGTTTATCATGAGCAATATCTTGAAGTCTTTTATCTTTCAATCTTTCATGAGTAGCTGAACAACTCCGAACACGGTAGGGATGTGACGTGATTGCGTATTCGCTTGTAGGGTTAGGATTCGTTCATATAGTTTCATCTAGTTCAAATATCTTCGTAAAAACCATTCAATCCAATAAGCTAGTTCAAAGATTCTCAAAATCATTTTCGGTTAAGGATCGTGGATTGACGACCCACGATTACTCTAGTTCAAAGATTTTCAAATAACGTTCGGTTGAATGGTATTGAATGTTTTAAGTACACCGACCGTGTGACAAGTATGAACGATTTCCCTAGAGCGAATTAGCACCACTCAATCTAACTACTGTGTTCTCTTCTCTCTCATATTTAAAACAGTTATCTGCTTTTCTATTTTCTAGTTATTAGTAGTTCACAACTCAAACAATTCAAACAGTTTACGCAAGTGACTATTTGCTTTCAATTGCCTGGTAGCTTAATTGTTTCCTTAGCGAACGACTTTGTGGTTAGCTTTGTTTATTCTACAACAACTGCTTGTTACTTGTTTCTAAGTATCAATTTGAGAACATCGATATTGCATTTTGGATAGATTTTATTTATTAATTTTTAATTATAAAAAAAATTGCGGGATAACAGATCTCACCGCGGTGAACTAGGGAAAAAGACGGCTCACCGCAGTCTACAGAGGGCAGAAAGTTTGCCTCTATGTTGGACCGCGGTGAGGGGCACCCTAGCCCCTGCCTCACCGCGGTGTGGCCTGACGATTAAAGAGAAGGAGGGCATCTCCCTCCTTCACCTTTTTCACTCTCCTTACCCGTTTTTTCCCCAATTTTTGAGATTTTCACCAATTCTGCACCATTTAACTTGGGTAATAAACCGTTGCGAAGGTAGTGAGTTTCTCCACTACTTAGAGACTTCAATCCGTCTTTATATCCATTAATTCTTCCGGAATTGAGGTACTTCTTTCTACTATCTTTATTCTGCAAACTTGGATTTCTATACTTGATTGATTGTTATTGAGTATGTGGTTGTGCTTATGAGATATGAAATTGTCTAGATAAGTCATAATCCAGGTTAGCTTAGTTAGATATTTTGGAGATTTATGATGTTTTTGGTGGAAGGGTATTATTGTGCTAGCTTGTTCATCTTAGAATTTGTATTCGTGTTGCATATTTGATGATAGGATTGAGCTTGCTACTGTTTCAATTGGGAAAATTCCTTGTAGTAACAAATGTTTGGACTATGGTAAGCACGATTATGTTGTAGGATAAGGCATTGTTGTTACTACTTGTAAGAATTGGTTTGGGGAAGACATTGTTGTGGCCACATTTGATTGCACTATGGTTTGCATGTAACTATGAGTTAGGATTAGGCATTCGTGTAGCTGCATTTAGATATGGGTGTAGCGCTAACATTATCTATCCAGGTACTATGGAACCCAAATGAAAGAGTGTGTCCAATAAGAAGCAGAAGGTAGCAGAAAGAAGCTCCAGGGCCCCAGCTCCAAAGATTAGGGCAGACACTTACGGAGTAAAGCTGAATAGGGAAGCAGATGCCTTTAGGATCAAGCACTTCAGCACCCCGAGAGGCTTCATAGAGGAGCGAGGGATAAGCGTCTTTGGGTCTCTTCACCCAATGATAGAGACTATCAACGCGAGCATAAGGAGGCTAGGATGGCAGAGGTTGGTAGGTTTGAGGAGAATGTACGATCCGGTCTTGGTCAGAGAGTTCTACATCAACCTCGCTGATCAAGATATCAATGGATTTGTGCCCATCCGCGGGAGGAAGGTGGAGTACACTCGTAACTCCATCAATGGCTTTCTTAGAGTACAGACGGTGACACATGCTCATGCGGATGGGATTTACAACTCGACCCCAGGACTCAAGGTGGAGAGAGATGACATAGCTACCATCTGCAGTTCTGGTCACAGGGTAGCCGATGGAAGCAGCAAGCTTAAACTCAGGAACCTCAACCCACTTGCGAGGGTTTGGGTGCATTGGGTACAGTACAACATAATACCAAACTCCACCTTCAGTAGGATATATGCACAGACAGCCTGATTGGTATCAGCATTGATGAGAGGGCAGCATATCGATGTAGGAGAGATCATCTTGGCAGAGACATTCGCCCGCAGATACAGCCCTAAGGCATAGGGATTTCCATGTTTGATCACCGAGATATGTGAGGCAGTCGGTGTGCCAGACATCATCAAAAATGGCCACCCGAAGAGTTACCTAGACTTGAAAGAGCTACAAAGAATAGAGGCAAAAGCGAAGGACTGGGGAAATATGATGTCAAGATCATCGGGTGAAAGCGATGAGGAATATGATCCCAAGGCGGATACCGGATACGAAGAGGAATCTGTGGAGGAGACCGACGACGAGGCTGAAGATCCACCACCTTCCGGAAATGGAGAAGATCTCGCCGCAGACTTTCAGCGGCTGAGCATGAGACTCCAGTTTGGGCACATCGATAGGAGGCAAAGAACGCTTGCCTCCAATCTTTCGCAGTTGGGAGAGTTTTACCAGGGACTTACCGCGCATCTCGGAGGCATACATCGAGTATCGCAGCGGTTTGTTATGCACTAGGATCAGTGGGACTCATGCTACTTGAGCCTCACACAGCACATGTATGCAGCGGACACACGGGCAACTGAGCACCTAGCGCATATGGAGCGAATGCGCAAAGCTCAGACGGATGACTGGCAACAACAAAGAGGAGGCTCATCTTCCGGACCCCATGGTCCGCCTTCCTCTTAGTGATCATGCTGACCGAGGCATACTACGGACGGTAACTATGAAGTTTCTCCTTTTATTTATTCCTTATGCTAGGGCCTAGCTATCGAATAGGTTTGGGGAGGGAAGTTGTATCATATGTTTACATGCCTCAGATTATTTGCTCCCTTGCATATATTGTATATATGTGTTTTTCCTTTTATTTTTCATTTTTGCGATTATGTGGGGCGGTATGTTAGCTACATTTATGTGATTTCAGTTGAGTCGAGTATTTTGTCTTAATTTTTGGCCTATTTCAAAAATTTTTGTGTCAACTCTTGAGTTCTTTTAACTAGTCTGGTTATCTATTGCCTTAGTTAAGCCTTTTTTTCTGATGTGATATTAGATGGCCTCTGACTGAGTGCTAAGGAATTTTCAAAAATCACTCTCGTTCGTTTCACGTGTAAATAAAAAGTCTTCCTGTTTTAGTAGTCAAAAAGCCGGTGAGAAGCCTTAAAGCCGATGAAAAAATCTTGTGCCGGCAAATGTGTGATTCTAGTTGGATGAGCAAGGTTTTTTAACTTGCGCCACTTCATATACATGTGCACTCTTTTAAAAACGAGTATGATGAACGGCATTTTCGACTTCGTGTCTCGATTCTCGAACCTGTTCCAAGGAACAGGTTTGGGGAGGAGGATTCTTGTCAAGTTCATACTCAGGCTCACTACTTTCTATAATTGACATATGGTCGATTTCGAAATTGTTTTGTATTGCTATGCTGCTGTTTCAAAAAAAAAAGAAAAAATCTCGAAGTGTTTTTCCAGGATCACTTGTGATCGTCTAAGATCGTGTTGGGCATTTCCAAATACTACCTATAAACCAACGCGGAGCCGATTGTGCGTATGCTGTCAGGGTTGATGTTTTGTTTCCAAAATGCATGCTTAATACTACGTATAAACCAGCGCGTGGGCGGTGCTCGTATGTTGTGAGGGTTGATGGGGTGTATACCAAATCGACACGTACAAAAGTACGGATCTTAGGCAGCCTATTGGGATACGCTTGCAACATTAAGATAGAAAAAAAAATGAAAAAATAGAAAATCTGTGAAAAAAGAGCAAAGCACAAGAAAAAAAGAGAAAGAAATAAACGTGCAAAAAGAGCAAAGCATGAGAATGGCAGCTAATTTTATTCCCTTGTATTTGATTTCGACCCCTTTCCTAAAAAGTCCTTTCTGACTCATTTGAATTGAGTGCAAAAGCATGTAATATTAGTGGCAGCTTGTGACGTTTGTTGTCACCATCCTAAGTTATGTCTTGAGCAAATACCCTTATTTACTGGACACTTCCAGATGAGAGACTTGAGAGTTGCACTATTATCTTCCTTTGTGAGGGACTACTAGGATAGGATTAAGTTTTATTTACTTGTGAAACGGAAGATTGTGATCTTTGCAAAGCTACTTGTCAAAGTTAGGGGGGATAGAAGTTTACATCAGTATAAGGGCTTATCTCTGGCATTATTTGTACTGGTAGCTTGTCATCTAAACTCTTCTATTAATTTCATCGTGTCTATGTGTTTTTTCTTTTTCGAGGTTTTAGAGTTGTTTGCTCGAGGACGAGCAAAGGTTCGGTTTGGGGAGTTTGATAAGTCGATATTTTAGCGACTCATTTAGTGCCTTTTTCCGTATTTTGTTGCGTCTTTTAGCCTTTATTTAGTATTTTTTGTTTCGTGTGACATTTGGATTTTTTGTGTGTTTTTGTGCATTTTTAGGTGCCTTAGCGTCATTGGTAAGGAAATTGAGGACCAAAGTGCAAAGAAGACTTCAAAACCTTCTAGAAGCACCACAAGCCAAGTTAATGGGCCACTACTCCAAGAGAGGTGACATGGAGGTTGGAAAAGGGAGAGAAAAGTGGAGCAAATGGGAAAAATTGAGGAGTTCCCGGACACAAGGCCCACCGCGGTGAGCCCCACATCCAAACGGGCTCACCGCAGTCCAGACTAGGAGAAAAGAAGGCAGAAAGGCCAGACCGCGGTGAGGAGGATTCCCCAAAGTACCTCACCGCGGTGACACCTGTTTTGACAGATTCAACCCACGTTTTTTCTGGCAGTTTTTCCCATAATTTCGAATTTCTTCTTCCTTGGTCTATAAATAGGACCCCTTGTATCAGTCTTTTACATATCTTCACTTACTTCTACTATCATATTTTCAATTCCAAGCATTGTAAACACTTAGAGATTTCAATCTCTCTTTTAATTCGAAGAAGCATTGTTGATCTTTCTGACTATCGCAGAGACCAATAGGCGCCCAGTTATTCAATAGTACGAGTTAGGTGGATGTCGTATTAACTTGTATTGTGACATATTGTTATCTGGTCGTTGAATGCATGCTTGATCATTGTGAACATGCATCAGTCTTTACCTTTAATTAGTATATATACGGATAAGGGCATAGCTAGTGACAAGCTTTTTGTGGTAACTCATACGTACTTATAATCTGTATCTAGTGCGATTTTGCAATAGCAAAGTTGTTGCATTCGCGGGCAGTGTACCGTTAGCTATGTCGTGTCAGCACTTTTCAAAGATCCGCTTGCTTCGTTTTAATTGTAGAAATTGCATGATCTAGGTATTACCTTGTCTTGTAATTGTAATTTGTTGTAGGGTTTTGAAGTATCAACCTTACTCACACTATCTGTTTACAACTCACACCTTGAGCCTACACTTAGAACTAGCTTAATCAATTCCTCGAGAGAACGACCCTGTGGTTTAAGCCTTGTTGTACTACGACAACCGCTTTACTACTTATGTTATTTTACAAGTATTAATTTTGAGCGCATTAGTATGTTAGCCACTCTTGTGATTATGTGGGGTGGTATGTTAGCCACTTTTGCTTGATCTTGTGTGAGTCGTCTTTTGGCCTATTTCAAAATTTTTGTGTGTGTCGAGTCTCAGATCTTTTGACAAGTCGGTTATCTATTGTTTTAGTTAAGCCTTTTGTTGATGTGATCTTGGATGGCCTTTAACTAGTATTGAGGAATTTTCAAAAAAAATTCTAGTCCGTTTCACATGTAAATAGAGAGTCTTCCTATTCTAGCAGTCAAAAAGCCGGTGAGATGCCTATTTGAGCCGATGAAAAAATATTGTACCGGCAAATGTGTGATTCTAGTAGGATGAGCAAGGAAACTCCTTGCACCACTTCCTATACATGTGCACTCATTTTAAAATGAGTATGACGAACGACATTTTGACTTGTTGTCTTGATTCCCAAACCCGTCCAAGGAACATGTTTGGGGAGAAGGGTACTAGGTACCTCATACTCAGGCTCACTCCTTTCTATATTTGAACTTTTGGTCAATTTGGAAAACCAGTTTTGTATTTCTTGCTAGCTACCGTTCTAAAAAAAGAGAAAAAAGAAAAATCTCGATGTGTTTTCCCAGGATCCTTGTGATCATTTGAGATCGTGTGGGGCATTTCCAAATACTACCTATAAACCAATGGGGGGCTGATTCTGCATATGCTTTGAGGGTTGATGGTTATGTTCTCAAATTGCATACCAAATACTACCTATAAACCAGCGCGTGGGCGGTTCTCGTATGTTGTGAGGGTAGATGGGGTGTACTCCAAACCGACACGCACAAAAGTGCGGATCTTGAGCAACCTATTGGGGAACACTTGCAAAATTGAGATCAAAAAAGGAAAAAATAGAAAAAAAGAAAATCTGTGCAAAAAGAGCAAAGTACAAGAAAAAAAGAGAAAAAAACGTGCAAAAAGTGCAAAGCACGAGAACGACAGCTAATTATGTTTCCTTGTATTGATTTCGACCCCTTTTCACGAAAATGTCCTTTCTGATTCGTTTGAATTGAGTGCAAAAGCATGTGATATTCGTGGCAGCTTTGTGACGTTTGTTGTCACCTTCCTAAATTAAGTCTTGAGCGAATACCCTTATTTACTGGACACTTCCAGAAGAGAGACTTGAGTTGCACCTTATATTATCCTTTTGTGAGGGACTGCTAAGGTAAGTCGAAGTTCTATTTACTTGTGAACTGGAAGATTGTGATCTTTGCTAAGCTACTTGCCAACGTTAAAGGGGATACAAGTTTACATCAGTTTAGGCTTAACTGTTGCAATAGTTGTTCTGGTATCTTGTTGATTGAACTCTTCTGTGTTTTTTCGTGTCTTTGTGTTTTTCTTTTCTAGGATGTTTTAGAGTCTTCTTTGCTCGTGGACAAGCAAAGGTTCGATATTTTAACGACTCATTTAGTCTTTTTTAGCCATATTTTGTTATGTCCTTTAGCCTTTTTGTTAGTGTTTTAGTTCATTTTCACGTTTGGGTGTTTTGTGTGTTTTTGTAAGTTTTTTAGGTGTTTTTAGGTACAGGCAAGAAGATGGAGGACCATTTTGCAATTTCAAGCTTGTCCAAAGCTTCTAGAATCACACAAGGCCAAGTAGTGTGCCATTACTCCAAAGTGGTGACTTGGAGGTTGAGAAAAGTGAGTGAAAATAGGAAGAAGTTGGAAAAATGGTGGTTTTTCCAGAAGGGAACCTCACTGCGGTGAGCTCCCCCAACACGAAGGCTCACCGCGGTCCAGAAGGCCAAGAAAACTTACCAGCTGAAATCCAAGTTGAAGACCGTGGCGAGCCAGACATCCAAAGTAGGCTCACCGCGGTGAGCTCTGCAAAGACAGTGCAAACACGATTTCTGGCAGTTTTTTCCCATTATTTCGAATTTCTACTTCCTTGGTCTTATAAATAGACCCCTTGTATCAGTGTATTTTTCATATCTTCATAACTCTTAGTCATATTCACTTTCAATTCAAGCATTGCAAAGAATCTAGAGATTCAATCTCTATTTCAATAGAAGCTCTATTTCCTTTCAGACGATCTCGTGTCCTAGAAGTATCCAGGTATCAATCGTGCAAAATTTGGTGGATTCCTTTATATTTTGTATGTGACAAGTTTTTACTTGTGATAATTGACCGTACGTGTATCGGTGTGAACTTGCTTCTGTCGCTACCTTTAATTAGACTATATCTTGATGAATGCATAGCTCGTGACAGGCTCATTTGTAGTTCATACGTAGTTGTAGTCCATATTTGGTTGAATTTGCAATAGCAGGGTGTGTGATATGCGAACTAGGTAACCTAAATTGGTCCACTCGTATAAGCACACTACTTGAAAGGATTTATTGTCTTCCTTTGTTTGCAGAATTGCATGATCTGAGCATTACCTTGTCTTGCAATTGTGTGATTTTATGCTCGGGTAGAAGTATCACCTTATCTAACTATCTGTTTACAACGAATGGAAGCGAGTCTATTTCTATTTGAACTAACTTGATCAATTCCTCGAGAGAACGGTCCATCTTTTAAGAGCATTGTCTACAATCGCTTTTCTACTTGATTAATATAGGTAGTAATTTATGAGCGCATCACCCTTCGTGGAGCAGGGTTGGCTTCAAGTTGGTCTCTACAAAGTGCATCCAAAATCTTGCTCTTTCGTTGAGTGTATCCCTCGGGATGGACATTCCCACATAACAAGTGTTAGTACACTTAGAAAGATTTAGTAGGATTTCACACACAAAGGTATCAGATGAGTCGATATTTTAACGACTCATTTAGTGCCTTTTTCCGTATTTTGTTGCGTCTTTTAGCCTGTATGTAGAATTTTTTGTTCCGTGTCACATTTTGGTTTTTTGTGTGTTTTTGTGCTTTTTTAGGTACTTTATTGTAATTGGCAAGAAATGGAGGAACAAGGTGCAAGAAGACTTGGGAAAGTTTCTAGAAGCACCACAAGGCCAACTTAGTGGGCCACTACTCCAAGAGAGGTGACATGGAGGTTGGAAAAGGGAGCAAAAATAGGAGAAAGAGGGAAAAAAGTTATTTTCACCCGGAGAGGACCTCACCGCGGTGAGCTCCATCAACTAGGAGGCTCACCGTGGTCTAGGAAGCAAAATCTGGGCAGAATCCGCAAAAACTGTTCCAGACCGCGGTATGCAGGGACCCTCACCGCGGTGAGCACTGCCTTGACCTGTTCCAACCCACTTGTATTAGTCATTAGGACATGCCAAGCGGGGCTGATTGTGCGTATGTTGTGAGGGTTGATGGTTTTGTTTCCAAAATGCATGCCAAATACTACCTATAAACCAGCGCGTGGGCGGTTCTTGTATGTTGTGAGGGTTGATGGGGTGTATACCAAACCGACACGTACAAAAGTATGGATCTTAGGCAACCTATTGGGATACATTTGCAACATTGAGATAGAAAAAAAATGAAAAAAATAGAAAATCTGTGCAAAAAGAGCAAAGCAAAAGAAAAAAAAAAGAAAGAAATAAACTTGTAAAAAGAGCAAAGCACGAGAATGGCAGCTAATTTTATTCCCTTGTATTTGATTTCGACCCCTTTCCTAAAAAATCCTTTCTGGCTCGTTTGAATTGAGTGCAAAAGCATGAAATATTAGTGGCAGCTTGTGACGTTTGTTGTCACCATCCTAAGTTAAGTCTTATGCGAATAACCTTATTTACTGGACACTTCCAGATGAGATACTTGAGAGTTGCACTATTATCTTCCTTTGTTAGGGACTACTAGGATAGGATTAAGTTTTATTTACTTGTGAAACGAGAGATTGTGATCTCTGCAAAGCTACTGGTCAACGTTAGAGGGGATAGAAGTTTACATCAGTATAAGGGCTTATCTCTGGCAATACTTGTACCGGTAGCTTGTCGATTGAACTCTTCTGTTTACTTCTCCTGTCTATGTGTTTTTCTTTTTCAAGGTTTTAGTTTTGCTTGAGGACGAGCAAAGGTTCGTTTTGGGGAGTTTGATGAGTCGATATTTTAACGACTCATTTAGTGCCTTTTTCCGTATTTTGTTGCGTCTTTTAGCCTTTATTTAGTATTTTTTGTTCCGTGTCACATTTGGGTTTTTTGTGTGTTTTTGTGCTTTTTTAGGTACTTTATTGTAATTGGCAAGGAAATGGAGGACCAAGGTGCAAGAAGACTTGGGAAAGTTTCTAGAAGCACCACAAGGCCAACTTAGTGGGCCACTACTCCAAGAGAGGTGAACTGGAGGTTGGAAAAGGGATCAAAATAGGAGAAAGAGGGAAAAAAGTGATTTTCACCAGGAGAGGACCTCACCGCCGTGAGCTCCATCAACTAGGAGGCTCACCGCGGTCCAGCAAGCAAAATCTGGGCAGAATCTGCAAAAAGTCCAGACCGCGGTGGGCAGGGACCCTCACCGCGGTGAGCAGTGCCTTGACGTGTTCCAACCCACTTTATGGCAGTGTTTTCCCACTACTTCGAATTTTAGATTCCTTGGTCTTATAAATAGACCACTTGTATAAGTCATTAGGACATATCTTCATTTACTTCTATTTTCATATTTTCAATTCCAAGCATTGTAAACACTTAGAGATTTGAATCTCTCTTTTAATTCGAAGAAGCATTATTGATCTTTCTGACGATCGCAGAGATCAATAGGCGCCCAAGTAATCAATAGTACTAGTTAGGTGGATGCCGTATTAACTTGTGTGTGACATATTGCTATCTGAATCGTTGAACGCATGCTTGATCGTTGTAAACTTGCATCAGTCTTTACCTTTAATTAGTATATATCCGGATGAGGGCATAGCTAGTGACAAGCTTTTTGCCGTGACTCAAACCGACTTATAATTTGTATCTGGTTCGATTTTGCAATAGCAAAGTTGTTGCATTCATGGGCAGTGTACCATTAGCTATATCGCGTCAGCACTTTTGAAAGATCCGCTTGCTTCGTTTTAATTGTAGAAATTGCATGATCTAGGTATTACCTTGTCTTGTAATTGTAATTTGTTGTAGGGTTTTGAAGTATCAACCTTACTCACACTATCTGTTTACAACTCACACCTTGAGCCTACACTTAGAACTAGCTTAATCAATTCCTCGAGAGAACGACCCTGTGGTTTAAGCCTTGTTGTACTACGACAACCGCTTTACTACTTATGTTATTTTACAAGTATTAATTTTGAGCGCATTAGTATGTTAGCCACTCTTGTGATTATGTGGGGTGGTATGTTAGCCACTTTTGCTTGATCTTGTGTGAGTCGTCTTTTGGCCTATTTCAAAATTTTTGTGTGTGTCGAGTCTCAGATCTTTTGACAAGTCGGTTATCTATTGTTTTAGTTAAGCCTTTTGTGGATGTGATCTTGGATGGCCTTTAACTAGTATTGAGGAATTTTCAAAAAAAATTCTAGTCCGTTTCACATGTAAATAGAGAGTCTTCCTATTCTAGCAGTCAAAAAGCCGGTGAGATGCCTATTTGAGCCGATGAAAAAATATTGTACCGGCAAATGTGTGATTCTAGTAGGATGAGCAAGGAAACTCCTTGCACCACTTCCTATACATGTGCACTCGTTTTAAAATGAGTATGACGAACGACATTTTGACTTGTTGTCTTGATTCCCAAACCCGTCCAAGGAACATGTTTGGGGAGAAGGGTACTAGGTACCTCATACTCAGGCTCACTCCTTTCTATATTTGAACTTTTGGTCAATTTGGAAAACCAGTTTTGTATTTCTTGCTAGCTACCGTTCTAAAAAAAGAGAAAAAAGAAAAATCTCGATGTGTTTTCCCAGGATCCTTGTGATCATTTGAGATCGTGTGGGGCATTTCCAAATACTACATATAAACCAATTGGGGGCTGATTCTGCATATGCTTTGAGGGTTGATGGTTATGTTCTCAAATTGCATACCAAATACTACCTATAAACCAGCGCGTGGGCGGTTCTCGTATGTTGTGAGGGTAGATGGGGTGTACTCCAAACCGACACGCACAAAAGTGCGGATCTTGAGCAACCTATTGGGGAACACTTGCAAAATTGAGATCAAAAAAGGAAAAAATAGAAAAAAAGAAAATCTGTGCAAAAAGAGCAAAGTACAAGAAAAAAAGAGAAAAAAACGTGCAAAAAGTGCAAAGCACGAGAACGACAGCTAATTATGTTTCCTTGTATTGATTTCGACCCCTTTTCACGAAAATGTCCTTTCTGATTCGTTTGAATTGATTGAAAAAGAATGTTATATTCGTGGCGACTTTGTGACGCTTTGTCACCTTCCTAAATTAAGTCTTGGCGAATACCCTTATTTACTGGACACTTCCAGAAGAGAGACTTGAGTTGCACCTTATATTATCCTTTTGTGAGGGACTGCTAAGGTAAGTCGAAGTTCTATTTACTTGTGAACTGGAAGATTGTGATCTTTGCTAAGCTACTTGCCAACGTTAAAGGGATACAAGTTTACATCAGTTTAGGCTTAACTGTTGCAATAGTTGTTCTGGTATCTTGTTGATTGAACTCTTCTGTGTTTTTTCGTGTCTTTGTGTTTTTCTTTTCTAGGATGTTTTAGAGTCTTCTTTGCTCGTGGACAAGCAAAGGTTCGATATTTTAACGACTCATTTAGTCTTTTTTAGCCATATTTTGTTATGTCCTTTAGCCTTTTTGTTAGTGTTTTAGTTCATTTTCACGTTTGGGTGTTTTGTGTGTTTTTGTAAGTTTTTTAGGTGTTTTTAGGTACAGGCAAGAAGATGGAGGACCATTTTGCAATTTCAAGCTTGTCCAAAGCTTCTAGAATCACACAAGGCCAAGTAGTGTGCCATTACTCCAAAGTGGTGACTTGGAGGTTGAGAAAAGTGAGTGAAAATAGGAAGAAGTTGGAAAAATGGTGGTTTTTCCAGAAGGGAACCTCACTGCGGTGAGCTCCCCCAACACGAAGGCTCACCGCGGTCCAGAAGGCCAAGAAAACTTACCAGCTGAAATCCAAGTTGAAGACCGTGGCGAGCCAGACATCCAAAGTAGGCTCACCGCGGTGAGCTCTGCAAAGACAATGCAAACACGATTTCTGGCAGTTTTTTCCCATTATTTCGAATTTCTACTTCCTTGGTCTTATAAATAGACCCCTTGTATCAGTGTATTTTTCATATCTTCATAACTCTTAGTCATATTCACTTTCAATTCAAGCATTGCAAAGAATCTAGAGATTCAATCTCTATTTCAATAGAAGCTCTATTTCCTTTCAGATGATCTCGTGTCCTAGAAGTATCCAGGTATCAATCGTGCAAAATTTGGTGGATTCCTTTATATTTTGTATGTGACAAGTTTTTACTTGTGATAATTGACCGTACGTGTATCGGTGTGAACTTGCTTCTGTCGCTACCTTTAATTAGACTATATCTTGATGAATGCATAGCTCGTGACAGGCTCATTTGTAGTTCATACGTAGTTGTAGTCCATATTTGGTTGAATTTGCAATAGCAGGGTGTGTGATATGCGAACTAGGTAACCTAAATTGGTCCACTCGTATAAGCACACTACTTGAAAGGATTTATTGTCTTCCTTTGTTTGCAGAATTGCATGATCTGAGCATTACCTTGTCTTGCAATTGTGTGATTTTATGCTCGGGTAGAAGTATCACCTTATCTAACTATCTGTTTACAACGAATGGAAGCGAGTCTATTTCTATTTGAACTAACTTGATCAATTCCTCGAGAGAACGGTCCTGTCTTTAAGAGCATTGTCTACAACAATCGCTTTTTCTACTTGATTAATATAGGTAGTAATTTATGAGCGCATCACCCTTCGTGGAGCAGGGTTGGCTTCAAGTTGGTCTCTACAAAGTGCATCCAAAATCTTGCTCTTTCGTTGAGTGTATCCCTCGGGATGGACATTCCCACATAACAAGTGTTAGTACACTTAGAAAGATTTAGTAGGATTTCACACACAAAGGTATCAGATGAGTCGATATTTTAACGACTCATTTAGTGCCTTTTTCCGTATTTTGTTGCGTCTTTTAGCCTGTATGTAGAATTTTTTGTTCCGTGTCACATTTTGGTTTTTTGTGTGTTTTTGTGCTTTTTTAGGTACTTTATTGTAATTGGCAAGAAATGGAGGAACAAGGTGCAAGAAGACTTGGGAAAGTTTCTAGAAGCACCACAAGGCCAACTTAGTGGGCCACTACTCCAAGAGAGGTGACATGGAGGTTGGAAAAGGGAGCAAAAATAGGAGAAAGAGGGAAAAAAGTTATTTTCACCCGGAGAGGACCTCACCGCGGTGAGCTCCATCAACTAGGAGGCTCACCGTGGTCTAGGAAGCAAAATCTGGGCAGAATCCGCAAAAACTGTTCCAGACCGCGGTATGCAGGGACCCTCACCGCGGTGAGCACTGCCTTGACCTGTTCCAACCCACTTGTATTAGTCATTAGGACATGCTGAAATTTGATTGCGTATGTTGTGAGGGTTGATGGTTTTGTTTCCAAAATGCATGCCAAATACTACCTATAAACCAAATACGTGGTTCTTGTATGTTGTGAGGGTTGATGGGGTGTATACCAAACCGACACGTACAAAAGTATGGATCTTAGGCAACCTATTGGGATACATTTGCAACATTGAGATAGAAAAAAAATGAAAAAAATAGAAAATCTGTGCAAAAAGAGCAAAGCAAAAGAAAAAAAAAAAGAAAGAAATAAACTTGTAAAAAGAGCAAAGCACGAGAATGGCAGCTAATTTTATTCCCTTGTATTTGATTTCGACCCCTTTCCTAAAAAATCCTTTCTGGCTCGTTTGAATTGAGTGCAAAAGCATGAAATATTAGTGGCGACTTAGACGTTTGTTGTCACCATCCTAAGTTAAGTCTTATGCGAATAACCTTATTTACTGGACACTTCCAGATGAGATACTTGAGAGTTGCACTATTATCTTCCTTTGTTAGGGACTACTAGGATAGGATTAAGTTTTATTTACTTGTGAAACGAGAGATTGTGATCTCTGCAAAGCTACTGGTCAACGTTAGAGGGGATAGAAGTTTACATCGATAAGGGCTTATCTCCGCAATACTTGTACCGGTAGCTTGTCGATTGAACTCTTCTGTTTACTTCTCCTGTCTATGTGCTTTTCTTTTTCAAGGTTTTAGTTTTGCTTGAGGACGAGCAAAGGTTCGTTTTGGGGAGTTTGATGAGTCGATATTTTAACGACTCATTTAGTGCCTTTTTCCGTATTTTGTTGCGTCTTTTAGCCTTTATTTAGTATTTTTTGTTCCGTGTCACATTTGGGTTTTTTGTGTGTTTTTGTGCTTTTTTAGGTACTTTATTGTAATTGGCAAGGAAATGGAGGACCAAGGTGCAAGAAGACTTGGGAAAGTTTCTAGAAGCACCACAAGGCCAACTTAGTGGGCCACTACTCCAAGAGAGGTGAACTGGAGGTTGGAAAAGGGATCAAAATAGGAGAAAGAGGGAAAAAAGTGATTTTCACCAGGAGAGGACCTCACCGCCGTGAGCTCCATCAACTAGGAGGCTCACCATGGTCCAAAGAAGCAAAATCAAGAATCGCAAAAGTCCGCATCATGTGGTGGGACCCTCACCATGGTGAGCAAAGGCTCGACGTGTTCCAACCCACTTTATGGCAGTGTTTTCCCACTACTTCGAGTTTTAGATTCCTTGGTCTTATAAATAGACCACTTGTATAAGTCATTAGGACATATCTTCATTTACTTCTATTTTCATATTTTCAATTCCAAGCATTGTAAACACTTAGAGATTTGAATCTCTCTTTTAATTCGAAGAAGCATTATTGATCTTTCTGACGATCGCAGAGACCAATAGGCGCCCAAGTAATCAATAGTACTAGTTAGGTGGATGCCGTATTAACTTGTGTGTGACATATTGCTATCTGAATCGTTGAACGCATGCTTGATCGTTGTAAACTTGCATCAGTCTTTACCTTTAATTAGTATATATCCGGATGAGGGCATAGCTAGTGACAAGCTTTTTGCCGTGACTCATACCGACTTATAATTTGTATCTGGTTCGATTTTGCAATAGCAAAGTTGTTGCATTCATGGGCAGTGTACCATTAGCTATATCGCGTCAGCACTTTTGAAAGATCCGCTTGCTTCGTTTTAATTGTAAAAATTGCATGATCTAGGTATTACATTGTCTTGTTATTGTAATTTGTTGTAGGGTTTTAAAGTATCAACCTTACCCACACTATCTGTTTACAACTCACACCTTGAGCCTACACCTTAGAACTAGCTTAATCAATTCCTCAAGAGAACGACCCTGTGGTTTAAGCCTTGTTATACTATGACAACCACTTTACTACTTGTGTTATTTTACAAGTATTAATTTTGAGCGCATCAAAATTTTGGCGCTGCTGCCGGGGAATTGATTCCTACGTTCATCAATAAGTAGGATCTGTGTGTAGTTGCGTATTTTTATTTTTATCTTATTCGAAAACCAAAGAAAAATCTGAAAATTTCAAATAAATCAAAAAGAAATTATCTTGTGGATTATTTTTTTTGGTACCAACAGAAACTAACAATGCATTTGGTTTTGTTGGTATAGAGAATTTTTTTCTGCAGGTGTACGTGTGGCAAGGGTATAACTACGTACTGAGAATATTTCATACCTCAGGTGGTGGTAAGAAAACCACCAATATTCCTTGATCCTGAGGTTAGGGAATACGATCTAGACGATGATTGGGGGTGTTCACGTCCATACTTCTGGGGAAGGCCGATGGAAGATGCTTTCGGGTTTATCCGTCAGTTCGAACAATTCGTGACGGAGTTACCACCCAGTGGATTGAGTGAGGAACAACTGAACAAGAGGTTGTTTCCTTTTGCCGTTAGATCCCAAGCCAGAGAATGAATGCATTTGTTGGAGCCAGAGTCATTGAGGACATGGGAGGAAGTGCTTAGAGTATTCTGTGATGAATACTCCCCGTACTCTTTGATGGAGAGCTTGGAGGATCGCGTAACGAATTTCGAACAAAAGGAAGAAGAGAAGTTCGACAAAGGAAGCGTGAATACTCCGGATTTAGAAATCACTCCCATCCCACTAGTGTCTTTAGTGAGCATTTTGTTGGTCCAGATAACGACAAAGTAAAAGACTAGAGGGGGGGGGGGGTGAATAGTCTTTTAAAACTTTTGTCGATAAACACAGTTTCTCAGAAGCCTGTGGGTTTCTGATACTTAAATTCAGAACGCGGAAGACTTTAAGATAGGTAAGTGCAGAAACAATAAGTATGTGTGTGTGTGCTTTGCTGAAATGTCAATACAGAAAGGTAAATAACACAGTAAGTATAGTGGTATCTAGAGGTGGCGTAATCCTCCAACTAATCCACTTCGGTCTTTCTGAGACCTAAAATTCACTAGAACAGATAATTGAGTTCGACTTACAATAATCCTATTCTAAGATTCCTAAACAAATGGTTCCCAACCAAATGTTCCCCTGAGTTATTCCCCAGCTCCTAGAGCTAAGTACTTCCTCTACTCAGATAACCTTGGAGTTATTCCCTGATTTCCCAAATCAAGTACTTCCTCTACTCCACGCCTTGATGGTGTTGGTTATAAGGTTTTGTCAGAAAGGCTTCTCGTATAAATTTTCAGTTATGTTTACGGAGAGCCAAACAGAACGAGACTACTTAATACACTTGTTCAGTGGATGGCAGTCTGCTCTTTACTGACCCAAGTAATTGATGTCCGTTCTGGAGAATGAGCTGCAGAAAGGGTATCTGATAGTTCAACTCTTTCACGAATAACAATCTCTTGTTAAGGTTCAGGACAACTTAGAACTACTAGTTATTCTTCAAGCAACAGAAAGCTTTTAGAAAGGATAGTAGAGTGCTTGAGAGAATACTTTGATTGATGGTAAGTTTGCAAGATAGAGTGTTCTAAGGTATGTTCTTCAAGCATCTAAGTGTGTGATATATATAGATAAATTTGAGAGGCGTTTGAATTGTATCCGTTGGGCTCTCTATCAAATTATATCCGTTTATATCTTGAACTATGTACTCAGAAGTCACTATCTCTTGTTTCAGAGAGGACTTGCCTTTGCAAAGATTTACGCCGATGCATTTAATGCATAGTACTGTTCATTGTCCTTTAGTCTCAACGGATACATGAGCCTTTCTGATGGCTTGCATGCTCCATACTCATGATGTAATATGTTCAGAATCATATTTCGAAAGTAAGTTAATATACTTAAGAAAAGATTAAGGACATAGTCTTTCTGAGTTAGACTAAACCTTTGTGTCTTCATACACCTTGTGCAATCTTTAGTCTTCTAATCTTTAGAAAAGCTCCATTGCTAGGATTAATCTTCATGGTCTTCTTGAAATAAAAATTACACTCAGAGACCTATAATCCTATTACAAGATTTACTAGACTAATCATACTCAGTGATTTCCTCTTTTACAATGTTCAAGTGAACCAAGAGTACTTAATCACCTTTCTGGCTAAGATAAGAACATGTGATGAGTGATCAAAATACTAACAGATATTCCTAACAAATTTCCCCCTTTTTGATCAGTCATCCATGACTATCTTTTAAGTCCAATTACAAAATTGTAATCCTGGAAGAGAAAACAATCCACCACTTAATTATATTTCAAATGATATTCAATTTTAGTTGAATTAAGTGCAGAAGGTAAACATCAACCAAATCACAAGAAGTGATCTTTGCTGATAAGTTGTCATCTATTAAAAAGTATCTCAGAGTATGATCTTCAGATAGGTACAGTTTACAGAGAGAGATGCATCTTTTACACATAGAGAATTTTAGAAACAATCAGCAAGATTACAAAAAGTAACAAAACATACTAAGTAAATTAGAACAAAGGAGAGTCCAAGCTCCAAGAGAGTATTCTAATGTTACTAGTCTTCAAGTCTTCAGAAATGCAACTTGGGTTCAAATACCTCAAGTTCTTCAGCACCCTTTCTGGATCAGTTGACATGATCATCCACTTTTCTGCATTCTTGGACATAGTCATAAAGAATCCTTCTGACAGAGAGCTCTATCTTTCTGGATAAGTTACATATTTCATGGTAACTCTTGCCAAGCTTGTGATTCTTCCGTAGAAAATGTTTGACCCAGAAGTACTTTCCTGCACCTGTGCATGGTCTACTTGCGGTGACAAAGTTGAAATACTTGTATATTTCTTCCAGATAATGTATATCATCTAGGTATTCATCCAATGTCATATAGAATAGATCATAGGTTGAAACACCTAGTTTGTTCTTCCTACTGTAGTTACCATCCAGTTTTCTTACCTTGTGTACATCATCAGGTTTTGGGTAAGGACAGGCAAAAGAAAGGTCCATCTTTCTGGCTTCATTCCTCTTTTCTACTTCAAAGTTTAGCCAGGCATGAAGGTGCTCAGGTTTTAGCAATTCTGGCTTGCCTTCTCTCCATTTCAGGATCTGGTTGAGGATGGGAGTTGGAAACTTATCATTGACAAGTAGATGTTGTAGTTCCAGAATCCAATACCCTCTCTTGTTCAGAATGCACCTATATGAAGATTCTTCATTACTGGTCTTCATATACTCAATGTGGGCATCAGTTGTCCTTTCTTGATGTGTTTCAATGTTTACTCTGCCAAACTAGAAATCCCTTCTTGCTTTTCTGTTTGGTGGCCTTCTGTCAGGAGATCCTCTAACCCTTTCTTCCTGCCTTGGCGCTGTGCTGGTGGATGTTCCTTGTATAGACTTGGTATTTCCAGAAGGAGTTCTGGCTGCTAAGGGCTTTGCTACCAGAGGAGGTTGTGAAGTAGTTGCTTGTCTCCTTTTCTTGTGAAGTGGATGTTCATCAGAATCATCCTCATCATCATTGAAGTCCAAAATAGGAGACTTGCAGCTTTCTTGGCCTCTTACTTCTCCTTCTTCCTTTTCTTCTTCATCAGAAGTCTTCTTCTCTTCTGAGATTCTAAGGGACTTGGTTCCCCTAGTTATCATACTTCTTAGCCTTCTGGCTGGTTGATCTGGAACAACTTCTTCAGCAAGGGTGTCTCCACTGGTGTCCTTAATGACAAGTTGACTTGAGGAGGGAGGATTTGATTGTTTTCTTTTTCTTCCGCTGCCTTTCTGAGCCATCTCTTCTTCCCCCTTAGTCATGAATGAATGACTTTTGATAGAATAAGCTTCAGAGAGAGTTTCAAAGTTTTTCTGGAGATTGTTGTGCACCCTGACCAATTCTTGAAGTTCCTTCTTCAGCTCGTTGTTCTGTCTAACCAGTTCCCTCTCCTTTCTGTTGAGCTCTTCAAGCGGCCTTAGGATGGCGTTGGCTTGCAGGACAGCATGGTTGGCTTCATTCAATGCTGCATTAGCATTGTTACAATCCTCATCCCTGACCAACCCTAGGTCTTTCTGAGAGAGCTATCTTTGGTTGCTCTGTTGAGTAAAGCGACCAATGGCTTCATCTCTTAGGACGGATTTTAGCATACATGTCTTGGGCAACTAGTGTCTTTCTGAGCTCTAAAAAGACACTGTTGCTTGCACGGTGCTCTTCACTTCTTGAACTACTTGGTGCAGAGAATATATGAGGAGCAAGTAGGGCTCTTTTGTGCTGAGTGACAAGTCTCTCATCTCCTGCTTCAGTAATTAAGTTGTGGGTTTCAGCATCACTATCATAATCCTTTTCTTGGATTGTTTGCAGATTGACAATCTTCTTCTGCTTCCCATCAAGTGTGCTGGACTTCTGAGAAGATGTAGAAGGTCTTTCTGATTCAGTCTCAGCATCATGCTGTTCATCATCATTGTCATCCATGGCATCTATCTCAGTAGCTGTGACAACAATGGCATTTTTCAAATTTCTTTGCTCATCTAGGAGTGCCAATTGTTTAGCATTAGCTTCTTCGAGCTTCTTAATTTTGGCTTCCTTTTCATCAACAAGAGCTTGAGTCTCAATGTTGATTCTCCTCTCTTCTTCCAATACCTTTCTGAGTTGTTCAATTCTAAACTCAGCGGCTGAAATTTCTTCTAAGGCATCATTGTGTTCAGCCTCCTTGTCTAGGTTGGGGATCATCATTTTGATCATCATCATCATCATCCTTTTTCTTTGCTTCTTGGTTTGGATGCTCAGAAGGAGGTTCTTGATAATCATTTTTGTCCATCTCCTCGTCATCTTCTGAAACCAGGTTGATCACATTTGGGAATGTAATCATCCTCCCATTAACTTCTTCTTGTTCAGTTGGGTAGGTTGTGAGCTTGTTGGGCAAGGCAGGATGGGTAACCATCTGCTCTTAGGTTTGAGCATCCGCAGACATGAAATCTGCCAAAAGTCTTTGTGCTACTTCATGAATGAAGTCTTCATACATCAGAGTGGCAAATGTGTAGGACTCTGTTGGGAACAATGCATGGATATAATCTTCCAGATTAAAGGCAATTGCTCTCTTCTCTGGGACCTCGATTGCTCTGGCTAATTCAGAAAGGTCAGCCTTTCTGAGTTTCTGCCATTGTCTGAAGCACTTGAGATGTTTCTTTAAGGTGTGCTTCCGGAAGGTCTTGAGTAAATCAACTGGCACTAGACTTAGAGCTTGAAAGAAAGTGTTCAAGTTAGTTTTGCTCAAACTACTTGAGTTAGTATCTGTAAGCGAAAGAAGGCTTTCTGAGCATACCTGTGTAGAAACACTAGGCTCAGATACCTTGTTGTCAGGAGAAGTCTGATCCTCATCAACCTTTCTTTCTGCTAGAACCTGAGATTTAAAATCAAATATGTTTAGAAACTGTTAACAGAAAAGATAAGTGGAAAAATGCTTTCTGAGACTTCACTTACTTCTAAGTGAGGAAGCTCAGCGGCATCTTTCTCAGAAACCTTGGGGGTTTCTGGAACCTTTTCTGCAGAATCGCTTGTTCGATAGCTTTAGTTTCCTTTGGAGGAGATAACACAACTGTTTCTCCATCCAATTGTTCTTCTGACTGAGCCTGTAAGAACAAACACAAAAGATTTAGTAGTGGTTTTTCCTGAGCATTCTTGAAGAAGATTATTACTGATTACTTACCTTATCAGCTGAAGGCTCAGTAAATACTTCCTCAGAAAGCTTTTCAGCCTCTGGAATCTCTAGGTTTTGGGGTGTTGGTTCCACCACCACTACTTCCTCAGTTGGAGCCTAAACAGAGACATTAAGAATATTAGAACATAAGATAAGAGCATTTTTAGTTATTTCTTATTCAGAGATAACTTTACTACCTGTGGGACAGGCTCTTCTTGATGTTCTGGGGTTGGAGGAACCTCTTCTTGATTCAAGGGGGTGGACAGGTTTTCTTCCCCCTGAAAGTGTGTCTCCAAGTTGGCCTGTAACAAATACAGCTTATGAGTAACAAGTTAACATTCATTTATGTTGACATGTTATATACAAACTATCTTTGTTACCTGAATAGAGTCAGGCTGATCATTGATCTCTTGGACTTGTGGTGATTCCACAGTCTCTCTGTGCTCATTATTGTTATCCTCTGTAGTATCATTCTGAGTCTCCATCTCAGTTTGATCCCTTTCTGAGAGTTGAGCTCTCTCAGAAGGTTGAGGAACTTGTTCAACAACAGGGTTATCTTCAGCAATAATAAGTGCTGGCATTGTGAATGTGGAAGCAATGGCAACATCTTCCATCATTCTATCTTCCTCACCCAGACCTTCTTCTTCCTGCTGGGCAGAGGGGCTCTTGTCTTTCTGAAGAGCTGAGCTTGATGCTCCTCCATGGGTCTCATACTTTGTAGCACCCTTACACTTTCACCTAATATTAACACAACTTCTTGTAACGCACTTGGTAAGCATCAAATAAGCACATATTTTATTAACTTAAAACATCATTAACATGCGGAAGCCTTGATCATACGAGTGTCACACGCGTTACACAAGTCTGTCAGCAAAATATATAATTACATACATGAGGAGTCATTCCTCTTATTATAAAACCCAAAATGCGCCTATATGATATGCATATGATGAGCGGAGGGAGAAGGATAGGAAAACCAGCCGGCCGACCTTGGGTCCATGACTTTACTTCTACTCAGTTATCCCCTTTCCTTTGTCTTTATCTTCAAAGGCTATAAAAAAAACATCGCAATTGGGATGAGTTGCGGGCTCAGTAAGTATAATCAGTAACATGTCATTTAATAACCTGTAAAAATAACCGGCAACAAGCCATTTAACAACAGGTAGGCACATCACTTCAGTCACATATATTCACATTGTAATCAGCGTATGACATCCATCTATTTCACAGTTCAAAATCACATAAGTTCACTTCTCATTCCAATAGATCAGCTATAAACACTTGACATCATTCACATTTATATAATAATGCACAAGTGCTTAGTCATTTTCTTTGTCTACTATGGCTCTGTTACGACCAGGAGTAATTCGTGATCATGATAACAGATTTATACAGAGTCTAGCCGTACCTGGAATTTCATAATTCATATAGATTCCAGCCGTACCTGGAATTCTATATTTCATACAGAGTCCATCCAGTGATGGATATCTGAGTCCAAAGTCTTTGGATATCCGAACATAATTTGGAAAACACATGACTCCAGGTCGTCAGCAGCCATAACAGAATCCTCTTATCTCTTATGAATGCAAAACACATAATCATGTTTATAAATATATACGACTAATACTTTATCAGGAAATAGTATCTTTTCAGATAACAACTGCACGTATCCCATCCGTACATGGGAGCAATTGATCACATATCGTCAATCAAGCACTTTAAGCTTTTCATCGTATTCGGAATGGAACATTCCACATATATAGCACATCACGGTATATTTTCACATTTTCATATCAACACTCCCACAATATAATTTACATATACATAGCCCGTACGCTAGCACCATATCAATAATTTTAAATCACACATATTTGTCAAACAACAAGTTACCGAAATTATTTACAAATATACTAAATAACAAGTTACTAAAAACACTTACGTGACCGTCAAAATGTTACTAACAGTATCCACTCGATCTCCAGTTGCTAATTATCCTTTGTAAGTTTCGGACATCACATACTGTTGCTAACTGAAATCTTATTTCTACTTCTTTCTTTTAGCACTCCAACCTTTCTCTCTCCGTTGTCTCTCTATGAGATAATTAACGACTTGTGCGTGTGTCTGACAGAAATGTAATTGTGTGTGTAGCATCAAAATAGTGATGATCAGAACCAACTTGCACCTTTAATTAATAACTAAAAGATAAGTATGGAATGAGAGGCGGTAGAAATGAAGGAAAATAAGGCGGTGGACGTGAGTCTATGTATCAAATATGGTTTAATACTATTTTAATACTTGAATTAATTGCACGAGCCTGCTTATTTCGGTTTTTACAAAGACGATTCGAAAGTCAAAAGAGATACACCAAACAAATTCTATAAATTCGTGTGGTTCATATTATGGTGTCCGTTCTTTCATAGGCCCTTGTTTGGATATAAAACGGTTAAATTTAAAAGTAGTAACAAGCCGGTCCAAAACTATATAAATTAACGATAACAATTAAAATTCAAAAACTCACGTAATATCAATTCACTTTTTCACAAATAATGCCACATGCGTAACACATATCAAAATATTAAAATTTTCTAAAAAACATATTGAAACATGCTTATAAGGTGAAAATGGTCAAGGGCGTGACACACTTGAATCTTTTGAGTACTTTTGCAAGTACTTCATCATCCTCAGAATCACTATTCTATGTTGGTGCAGACCTATCTGTGATATTTCTATCATCTCTGGAGAGTTCTGGAGCATTCTGGTTCAGGATTCTTGGGGCATTCTGGAGTTGCTTTTCTGAGCGTCCAACATCTTCTGAGACCTTGTCTCTAGAAGGTTGCGCCTCTTGTATGCTTAGGGGCTTGGAGGCTCTTTTGCTATGAGTCCTCTTTCTCTTGGCAACTGGAGGTTTAGCTTTAGCTTGCTCAGTGACCTCCTCACCTTGCTATGCAGTTTCTTCTTCTGCCTTTTTGAGTGCGTTCTCAGCAGCAAGTTTCTCCTTTTCTTCAAAAGCGTGTCTGAAAAGGGAGTTAGTGACTGGGATTTCCTGCCTCTCTCTGAGAGTGATTCCCATTGTTTCCAGAATGTAACAGATTCTGAGACCAAAGTGCATATTGGCCTTTGGGTCAGCAATGCCATTGATGATTTTGGGCTCAAATTCCTCAATATGTCCAAGGAATTTGTTGAAGGCGTACTTCCCCCAATTCAAGTGGGTTTCCTGCCCTTCATGCTTCTTGTTCAGAAGATGCATCATCATCCATCTCTCCATGTTTATCTGGTCTACTCCACCTTTGTTGCCATCAAAGCAACGGACCAGAATAAGAGCTAAAGTACTCCAGTGTTTGTGGAGATGACTAGTTCTGATGGCCTTCAGAACAAAGTCTCATGGGCAACCTTTTGCATTTTCTAACTGGATTGCTTCAAATAGCTCATTGACGCCTTGAATCATGGAAGCATCCTTGATGTTGATGTCTTCAAATGTTCCTCGATTTTTCAATCGGAAAATCTTGCAGAAAGTCTTGCAGTCTAGAACAATTTCTTGTCCTTGGACTTCAGTCTGCATGTATTTTTCTTCTTCATCATTCACAACTTTTGTGAAGATTTTGGAGTTGTTATAGAACTCCAGTACATCCAAAGGTGGATAGTCCCTTTGGGTGCAGATAGAAGCTTGTAGATATGGGAATTTTTCAGCATCCGCAATATCAGTTTCCTTTCTGGTCTTGAAGGTATAACTGCTGGTACATACCTCTTTACTAGAAAAGCTCCCCAATTCATTTTGTGGTTAGGGTTCCAGTCTGATGGGGTAAACTTTCCCAGAAGGCGTTTATTCAACACCTTAAGTTCCTTTCCTCCTTGCTTTTCAGCAGGAGCAGATGATACGGCCTTAGGGTTCTTGGTGGTCATCTTCTTGGGTGCCATCTCTTATATAGAGTTTTGAGTGAGTGTTTCTCAGATGAATTTTGCACAATTAATCGAGATTAGTCTGTCTTTTCAGAAGACTAAGCACAAGAAGTTGAGTTTTGCAGAGGGGTTTTGCAGAAGTCTTGAGAGATTTTGCTGTTTTGATGCAAGTTTGAAATTTCGGAATCAGTAAAAGTGTTTGTCTTTTGCCCAAATTCTATATATATAGCAGACAAAATGTACATAGATACAACATACATATAGCTGAATATGAATGCGTGTCTTTGCATCTGCATAGGCGTGGTACGTCCTTTGTACTTCATTAAATGCGTAGTGGGCCATGTCTGCATTTATCAACAGACATTACTTGCTTTGTTTTAATCTCAATCGTTGAGATCAAACGTTTATTCATCAAGGGCTTATGTTGAATATCTTGTAATGATATCAATCAACAAATGGTAATGTGCCGACTTGATGGATTTTTAATATGCTACATTCATTATGTCACTTTAGTAAAGAGTAGGAGTACTTAATCGTTTGATCTTATCATTCTGAGTGTCAAGTCCTTATCTATATATTGTTTATCATCAAAATGGTAAAAATACAAGACATGGCTCATATTTGACTTTCAGAACTTATACCATTTGGGCTTTGTGTGTCCATTTCTCTTTATGACTAAATAGCTTTCTGAATTCAAGTGTCAGAAGCTTCAGTTGTTTGAATGTATTTGACCCACTCTCAGTAAGTAAGTTCTAGTCTTATTTATTTATTAAGTGTGTACCAACCTTTGCCTTTCTGGATACCCGTTCCAGAAATGTTTTGCCTTTCTGAGTGTTGCTACTCAGAAACCTTTGCATCACTTCTTATCAACTTGGCTTTCTGAGAACCTGTTCTCAGAGACCTACTGCTTATTCAGACTTTAGAGATTCAGGACAATTTTTCAGTCCTTTGGCAACTCCATTAATCCAAGATTGTGTCTCAAAGTCAAGAACCGGCTTTCTTGTAAGGGCTTAGTGAAGATATCTGCAAGTTGGTCTTCTGTGACAATCTTGAGTATCTCTATATTGCCTTTCTCAACATGGTCTCTGATGAGGTGGTGTCTGACATCAATGTGCTTTGTTCTGGCATTGAACTTGGGGTTCTGTGTGATTGCAGTAGCACTTGTGTTATCACAGAAAATGGGAGTTTTCTCTTCATTGAGTCCATAGTCTCTGAGTTGTTGTTGAATCCACAGAATTTGTGTTGCACAACAACTAGCAGCAATATATTCAGCCTCTGTGGCAGAAGTTGCAATTGAGTTTTGTTTCTTGCTAAACCATGAGATAAGTCTAGTTCCCAGAAACTGACAAGTTCCTGAGTAACTTTTCCTATCAAGCATTGATCCAGCATAATCAGCATCTGAGTAACCAGCCAAACTCAATCCACTTTCTTTAGGATACCACAACCCTACATCTACTGTACCTTTCACATACTTTAATACTTTCATAGCAGTGTTGTAGTGTGATTGCATTGGATTTGTTTGAAATCTAGCACACACTCCAACTGCATATTGAATATCAGGTCTGCTTGCAGTAAGATAAAGTAGTGAACCTATCAATTTCCTATACTTGTGTTCATCAACACTCTTATCTGATTCAGTATAGGTCATCTTGGTTCCTATGCTCATAGGTATCTTAGCATTCTTTTCAGAAGGCTTAAGATTGAACTTTGTGAGCATGTCTTTTGCATACTTTGTCTGACTAATGATTATTCCATCAATGAGTTGCTTGACTTGCAATCCTAGAAAATAGTTCAATTCTCCCATCATGCTCATCTCAAATTTACTTTTCATGAGATTTGCAAAGTCATCACAAAGTTGCTTGTCCTTAGATCCAAATATAATGTCATCAACATATACTTGAACTAAGAGTAGTTTTCCATCATGATTTAATGTAAACAAAGTTTTATCAACTTCACCTTTCTTGAAACCGCTTTCCAGAAGGTATTTGGCCAAAGTTTCATACCATGCTCTTGGAGCCTGTTTCATTCCGTAAAGAGCTTTCTGTAGCTTATAGACCATTCTACTTTCTTAGGAAACTTCAAAGCCAGGTGGTTGCTCAACATAGACTTCCTCAGCAAGTTCACCATTCAAGAATGCACTTTTGACATCCATCTGAAAAACTTTAAAATCTTTATGAGCTACAAAGGCCAGAAAGAGTCTTATTGCATCCAATCTGGCAACTGGTGCATATGACTCATCAAAATCTAAACCTTCAGTCTGGGTGAATCCCTTGGCAACCAATCTTGCTTTGTTTCTGGTTAATTCACCAGATTCATTCATCTTGTTTCTGAAAACCCACTTAGTTCCAATCACAGATATTCCTTCTACAAATGGAACTAGTTACCAGACTTTGTTTCTTTCAAACTGATCCAACTCTTCTTGCATTGCAGAGATCCCAGTCTTGGTCACTTAATGCTTCTTCTATAGTTTTTGGTTCAGTGTTTGAGATAAAACATCCAAAGAGAGAATTAGCATTTTCAGCTATTGCTCTCCTAGTCCTAACACCTTGATTGATTGGTCCAATCACATCTTTTGCAGGATGATCCTTGATCCATCTCATCATGGGTTTAGGGCTAGTAGGGTCAACATCTATGTGATCTGAATGTGAATCACTATGATTATGACTTGATATTTCTTCCGTATATGTGACATTTTGCACCTCAGAAGGGCAGTGAATGTCTGACATTTGCTCAGTGTGAGAGCTTTCTGGGACATGCATGTCAGAGAGGTCATTTCCAGAGTTAGCTCTCTGATGAACATCTTCAGTTTCCATTTCTGGAATTCTCATAGGAAATTCTTCATCATGTCTGAGAATCATCTGGTTGTTACTAGGCATTTCATGCTTTTCTTCGTCAGAGTCATCCTCCCTTTCCATGATGATGTTTTTCCTTTCTGAAGGTTCCTCTTCAGAATCCTTTATCATTAGTTCCTTGAACTTTTCTGAGAGTTCATCAGCAAGGGGTGTTTTCTTGCTTCCTTCATAGAATACAACATGAACTGATTCTTCAATCTTCTTTGTTCTCTTGTTGTAAACTCTGTATGCTTTGCTATTCATCGAATAACCAAGAAACACTCCTTCATCTGCCTTTGTTTGAAATGTTCTTAGATACTCTTTTCCATTGTTAAGAACAAAACATCTACAACCAAATACTTTTAGATGTTTGATATTAGGGGGTCTACCAACCAAGAGTTCATATGGGGTCTTGTCATGTTGTTTGTTTATCAAACATACATTACGAGTGTAGCATCTTTGTTTCTGACAACCCAATAAACTTCACTTATCTTAGTGTCAGCTAGCATTGTCCTTGCTGCTTCTTTAAGTGTTCTATTTTTCCTTTCTGCAACACCATTTTGTTGTGGTGTTCTTACAGAGGAAAGTTGGTGTTGTATACCTTTGCTGGTACAAAATTCTTTTGTGTACTGGTTGAAAAACTCAGTACCATGGTCTGTTCTGATTGCAGATACCTTGTCATTTTTCATGACTTCAAGCTTATTTAGCAAGTTTGGTATCTCCATCCTTGCATCAGATTTGTGCTTCAGAAAGACAACCCAAGTGAATCTTGAGAAGTCATCTACAACAACAAGACCATACTTCTTTCTTTCCCATAACTAGTTACAGATGATTCAAAAGATCCATGTGTAATAGTTGCGTTGGTCTAACACTAGAGTGTCCGGTTTTGGACTTGAAAGAGATTTTGGATTGTTTCCCATCATCGACAGTGAGCAGATACCATCCTTTCTGAAAGATGTTTTCGGAAGGCCAACCACTAACTCTTTCTTGGCAAGTTTGTTCAGAGTTTTGAAATTCAAGTGACTCATTCTTTTGTGCCATAACCAGTGCTCTTCTGTGTGACCTGATTGACTCACCATGAGACATTCTTCAAGATGCCCAATCGGCAACATAAAGACTTCCTTTCCGCCGAGCAACCAAGATTGTCTGCTTTGACTCATTGTCAATAATTTTGCAATACTTTGCTTTGAATTTCATTGTAAATCCCTTGTCTGCAAACTGGCTCATGCTAAATAGATTATATTTCAAACCCTTAACATGTAATACGTCAGTGATTGTTAATGATCCTAACTTGACGTTGCCAAATCCCAAAGAGGGATTTAATTCTCCTCCAACAAATCTGATGTCTGGTCCATTGTTGCAAGCTTTGTAGTTGACCATATTTGCTTTGTCTCCTGTCATGTCCTTTCCGCATCCACTATCAAATAGCCATTGAGCCTCAGTCCAAGAGGCGTTCTGCACAAAACAGGAAACTGGAGTTAGGTTCTTGCTTTAGAGATAGAACCATTTAGACTAAACATTCTTCCAGTAGGAATCCACATTGTAGTGAATTTCTTGGGAGTTTGTTTTTGTCTAACTTGATCAGAAGGAAATGCAATAAAGTCAGTAATTTTGATCTCAATCTTCCTTCTTGGGGTGTTTCTAGGTGTTCCTTTTGGTGCTTTCTGGACCCTGGGTTTCTGGGGTTGCTTTTCAGCAAACATAGCCTTTCTGGCCAGGTTCCTTCTAGCTCTGGCATTCAATTTTTCAGTGGCTTGAGATTTCTTCCACTTCTGTCTATTGCTACGTGCGATATCAGCCTTGCGCCATTGTTCTTGTCCTTCCTTATATTGTTGTAGAAGAACTTTTCCAATAGCACGATAGCCAATGCCATTTCGAACACCTTTGGCTTTCTGAATGCGCTCTTCAGAAGCCTTACTAGTTTCCACCATCTTTATTTTCATAAAATGGTACAGTTGAGAATTTGCCTATTCCAGCAATTCTTTCTTTTCTAGTAATATAGCAATGTGGATGGTTTCATGTCTGAGGGTTGTGTTTCTTTTCAGAAACCTTATCCACATGTTTCTTGTGAACTTGTTGTTCTTTCAAAGGCTGAGTTGCTACTCCTTTTCCTTTGTCAACTACCCTAGCTTTCTGACCAATGCTATAGGTGGTTGAAGAACCATTCTGTTGATTTTTTACAAAGGTCAACCTTTCATCACTCTTCTTCAGAGGAGATGAATTACTCGATTGTTCATCAAGTCCAAGTCCACCTTTCTCAGAGGGATCTCTCAGATAGGATTGAACCTTAATGAGAGTGTCACTAGCTTTTGCATAAGATTGGAAGGATAGCTCTTTCTTTCTGAGTTCTTCATTCTCAGAAAGCAGCTTCATCATTTTCTTATTAAGTTCATCCAAGGCTAGTTTGTGAGAATTTTCATTCTCAGATATCTGAGCTTTCAGAAAGGCTATTTCAGCGTTCTTGTTCTCAGATACCTTGGTTAGCTCAGAAACCTCTTTTTCAAGAATTTCTTTGCTTTCCTCTAGAATTCTGGTTTTGGATTGTGCTTCCAGAAATTCTTTCTCATAACGATCCAATTCACTTTTGACCAACTCCAGATCCTCAATTCCATCATCACTTTCATAGTACAGAAATTGTGAATTGTTAGTTACCTCATCATCCATAAGACACATTTCAATGTTGGAGATGTCTGGACCAGCAATCTCAGCAACTCCACACATTTCATTCTTCTTAAGACCGAAGTCGATTACATCGTGGGTGATTCCACACAATTCTGGTGATGGTAGGTTTGAGTCATCTGAATCTCCATCTTCAGAATCTGTCTCAATGTCTAGAGCATCAAATTGAATTTGAATCTTCTTCCTTTCTTCAGTCAGTAAGGCCCTTTGATTTCTTTTGAAATTTCTTCTGTCCTTCTTGTCACTTGTCTTGTGCTTGTTTAAAGTAGGACAATCTCTCTTGAAGTGACCAGGCTTTTGACAATAGAAACAGATGTCATTTCCTATTTCTGCAGCTTCAGTACTAACACCTTTTTGAATGGGGGTGTTCAGAGAGTTGTTCATTTGTATGTTCTTGTACTGATGATAGTTTGGGCCAAGATGCTTTTTCAGCTTTTCTTTAGCTTTTCTTCTCTCAATCTCTTGACTCACAAATTTCTTCATGTGTCTTACTGCAAGAGCATTTTCTTCAGATGCATCTTTGGTATCCTTCTTTTCAGAAGAACCTTGAGAAACTAGAGCAGCACTATGCAATTTTTCAGCTGTTTGTTCTCTCTGAGTTGTCTCATAGTCTACAGTAGCAAGATGAGAAAAGAGATCTACTAGAGTAATATTTGGCATCCCTTGATTGAAATAAAAAAACTTAGTGTGTTTCCAGTTGTGATTGAGACTTCTGACAATAGTCTTAATCTTTTCTGACTGGGAGTATCTATTGCTTTCACCAAGTGCATCCATATCACTCATAAGAGTAGTAAATCTGAAATCAAGTTCTTCCAGAGTTTCAGTGGGACCTTGTTTGATGTTTTGGAACTTCAATTTAAGAACTTCGAACTTGTTTTCTTTGGTTTTCTCAATTCCGGCACAGATTTCTTCAATCAATTGCCAGGCAACATTCGCCGTTTTAGCACCCGATTTACTTGTATGTGCTCAGTGTCGATCGATGATTATATTACGAGCTTGACCATCCAATCTGTCTCTTGGCATCTTCGATGTCGAGCTCTCTTGGCTTGTCTTCATACATAATGCTTCCACGAGCAACATGACCACTATCACTAGCAGCCATATCCTCGCTTCCATCTTCCTTGTCTGAGGCTTTTCTTCCATCAGACACCTCAGTAACTTGTTTGAGTTGTCTGATTTTGATAGGCCCTTCATTGATGACATAGATCATCTCATCACTAATGGCCTCCCGCTGGAGCATCATGTTGTTCTTCCATTTCTCGTAGTTTTCTGGTTTCAGAATGGGCGCATCACTCAGAGACATACCTGCACACTTAACACACAAATTATATAGTCCTCTGAGAGGGACAAAGTTTCTTCACCTATCTGGGGATCTAGGTTCAGTGCAGAAGGCTTGTGAACCTCCTGCTCTGATACCACTTGTTGGTCCAGATAACGGCAAAGTAAAAGACTTGGGGGGGGGGGGGGGGGGGCGGGGTGAATAGTCTTTTAAAACTTTTGTTGATAAACACAATTTCTCAGAAGCCTGCAGGTTTCTGATACTTAAATTCAGAGCGCGGAAGACTTTAAGATAGGTAAGTGTAGAAACAATAAGTATGTGTGTGTGCGCTTTGCTGAAATGTAAATACATAAAGGTAATTAACACAGCAAGTATAGTGGTATCTGGAGGTGGCGTAATCCTCCAACTAATCCACTTCGGTCTTTCTGAGACCTAGAATTCACTAGAACAGATAATTGAGTTCACCTTACAATAATCCTATTCTAAGATTCCTAAACAAATGGTTCCCAACCAAATGTTCCCCCTGAGTTATTCCCCAGCTCCTAGAGCTAAGTACTTCCTCTACTCAGATAACCTTGAGTTATTCCCTGATTTTCCAAATCAAGTACTTCCTCTACTCCACGCCTTGATGGTGTTGGTTATAAGGTTTTGTCAGAAAGGCTTCTCGTATAACTTTTCAGTTATGTTTACAGAGAGCCAAACAGAACGAGACTACTTAATACACTTGTTCAGTGGATGGCAGTCTGCTCTTTACTGACCCAAGTAATTGATGTCCGTTCTGGAGAATGAGCTTCAGAAAGGGTATCTGATAGTTCAACTCTTTCACGAATAACAATCTCTTGTTAAGGTTCTGGACAACTTAGAACTACTAGTTATTCTTCAAGCAACAGAAAGCTTTCAGAAAGGATAATAGAGTGCTTGAGTGAATACTTTGCTTGATGGTAAGTTTGCAAGATAGAGCGTTCTAAGGTATGTTCTTCAAGCATCTAAGTGTGTGATATATATAGATAAATTTGAGAGGCGTTTGAATTGTATCCGTTGTGCTCTCTATCAAATTATATCCGTTTATATCTTGAACTATGTACTCAGAAGTCACTATCTCTTGTTTCAGAGAGGACTTGCTTTTTGCAGCATTTCTGTCGATGCATTTAATGCATAGTACTATTCATTGTCCTTTAGTCTCAACGGATACATGAGCCTTTCTGATGGCTTGCATGCTCCATACTCATGATGTCATATGTTCAGAATCATATTTCAAAAGTAAGTTAATATACTTAAGAAAAGATTAAGGACATAGTCTTTCTGAGTTAGACTAAACCTTTGTGTCTTCATAAACCTTGTGCAATCTTTAGTCTTCTAATCTTCAGAAAAGCTCCATTGCTAGGATTGATCTTCATGGTCTTCTTGAAATAATAATTACACTCAGAGACCTATAATCCTATTACAAGATTTACTAGACTAATCATACTCAGTGATTTCCTCTTTTACAATGTTCAAGTGAACCAAGAGTACTTAATCACCTTTCTGGATAAGATAAGAACATGTGATAAGTGATCAAAATACTAACAGATATTCCTAACACGTTTCCACGCCACCAGAGACCAGAGAGAGCCAGGTGCCCAATCACCCCGACATGGTACATATGGCATTACCCAAGGGGAGTTTTGTTGATCCTTTTTGCCCTTTTTATTTGTTTCCTGTTTATGAGTGTTATGTGATTAAATTTGAACATATTAACTCTCGACATACTCGTTTGCAGGATTACATGAGTATTGTGGGATCAACACACAATGGAGTAGAAGATATTCACTGGAATCTCCAAGTAGGCTCGACGGCTGCTCAAAATTCGTTCCCGTATGAGAACGGATAACGGTAATGTACAACGACTATAAGAAAAGGCACTTCCTGGGAGGCAACCCGGGGGTTCAGAATGAAGAACGTAAGAGTCGACGCTAAAGACTATAACCAGAGCATGACTTATTGCTTCGCATATAGATATAGGTGCATATTGCATTTATGATAGATTTTATTTATTAATTTTTTATTATAAAAATTTTTTGCGGGAGAACAGATCTCACCGCGGTGAGCCAGGGAAAAAGGCGGCTCACCGCGGTCTATAGAAGGCAGAAAGTTTGCCTCTCTGCTGGACCGCGGTGAGGGGCACCCTAGCCCCTGCCTCACCGCGGTGAGGCTTGACAATTAAAGATAAGGAGGGCTTCACATTTTTCACTCTCCTTACCCGCTTTTACCCCAATTTTTGGGATTTTCACCAATTCTCCACCATTTAAATTGGGTAATAAACCGTTGCGAAGGTAGTGGATTTCTCCACTACATGGAGACTTCAATCCGTGTTTATATCCATTAATTCTTCCCGAATCGAAGTACTTCTTTCTACTATCTTTATTTTGCAAACTTGGATTTCTATACTTGATTGATTGTTATTGAGTATGTGGCTTTGCTAATGAGGTATGAAATTATCTAGATAAGCCATAATCCATGTTAGCTTAGTTACATTTTCTGGAGATTTATGATGTTTTTGGTGGAAGGGTATTATTGTGCTAGGTTGTTCATCTTAGAATTTGTATTCGTGCTGCATATTTGATGATAGGATTGAGCTTGCTACTGTTTCAATTGGGAAAATCCCTTGTAGTAACAAATATTTGCACTTTGGTAAGCACGATTATGTTGTAGGATAAGGCATTGCTGTTACTACTTGCAAGCATTGGTTTGGAAAGACATTGTTGTGGACACATTTGAATGCACTATGGTTTGCATGTAACTATGAGTTAGGATTAGGCATTCGTGTAGCTACATTTTGATATGGGTGTAGCGCTGACATTTTCTATCCAGGTACCATGGCACCTAAAACAAAGAGTGTGTCCAAAAAGCAAAAGGGAGCCCCAGTTCGAACACATTAAGGGGACGCAAAGCGTGATAGCCTCCGATTTTTCAGAGTTAGGGGGTGCTACCAAGGACTTGCCGCAGATCTTAGGAGCATACATGGAGTGTCGCAGCGGTTTGGTATGCACTTGGATCAGTGGGACTCATGCTATTCGAGTCTCACATAGCACATGTCTGTAGCGGACACGCGGGCAACTGAGCGCCTAGTGGATATGGAGTAAATGCGCAAAGCTCAGACGGATGACCGACAGCAACAAAGATGAGGCTCATCTTCCGGACCCCATGGTCCGCCTTTCTCTTAGTGAGCATGCCGGCAGAGGCATACTACGGGCGGTAACTCTATAACTCCCTATTTTTATTTATTCCCTAGGCTAGGGACTAGCTATCGAAAAGGTTTGGGGAGGGAAGTTGTACTCATATGCTTACATGCCTCGGATTATTGCGGCCTTGTAAATATGTATATACGTGTTTTTCTTTTCTTTTTCATTTTCGCAATTATTTGGGGTGGTATGTTAGCCACTTTTATGTGATTGCAGTTGAGTCGTGTCTTTTGGCCTAATTTTTGACCTATTTCAAATTTTTTTTGTATCGAGTCTTAAGTTCTTTTGACAAGTCTGGTTATCTATTCCCTTAGTTAAGCCTTTTACTGATGTGATCTTAGATGGCCTCTGGCTGAGTGCTAAGGAATTTTCGAAAATCACTCTAGTTCGTTTCACTTGTAAATAAAAAGTCTTCCTGTTTTAGTACTCAAAAAGCCGGTGAGAAGCCTTAAAGGCGATGAAAAAATTTTGTACCGGAAAATGTGTGATTCTAGTAGGATGAGCAAGGTTTTTTAACTTGCTCCACTCATATACATGTGCACTCTTTTAAAAACGAGTATGACGAACGGCATTTTTGACTTGGTGTCTTGATTCTCGAACCTGTTCCAAGGAACAGGTTTGGGGAGGAGGATTCTTGTCAACTTCATACTCAGGCTCACTACTTTGAGCTATGGTCGATTTCGGAATTATTTTCTATTGCTATGCTGCCGTTGTAAAAGAAAAAAGAAAAAAAATCTCGAAGTGTTTATCCAGGATCACTTGTGATCGTCTAAGATTGTGTTGGGCATTTCCAAATACTACCTATAAACCAGCGCTTGGGCGGTGCTTGTATGTTGTGAGGGTTGATGGAGTTTATACCAAACCGACACGTACAAAAGTACGGATCTTAGGCAACCTATTGGGATACACTTGCAACATTGAGATATAAAAAAAAAAATAAAAAAATAGAAAATCTGTGCAAAAAGAGCAAAGCACAAGAAAAAAGAGAGAAAGAAATAAACGTGCTAAAAGAGAAAAGCACGAGAATTGCAGCTAATTTTATTCCCTTGTATTTGATTTCGACCCCTTTCCTAAAAATTCCTTTCTGGCTCGTTTGAATGGAGTGCAAAAGCATGTAATATTAGTGGCAGCTTGTGACATTTGTTGTCACCATCCTAAGTTAAGTCTTAAGCGAATACCCTTATTTACTGGACACTTCCAGATGAGATACTTGAGAGTTGCACTATTATCTTCCTTTGTTAGGGACTACTAGGATAGGATTAAGTTTTATTTACTTGTGAAACGGAAGATTGTGATCTTTGCAAAGCTATTTGTCAACATTAGAGGGGATAGAAGTTTACATCAGTATAAGGGCTTATCTCTGGCAATACTTGTCCCGGTAGCTTGTCGATTGAACTCTTCTGTTTATTTGTCGTGTCTATGTGTTTTTTCTTTTTCTAGGTTTTAGTGTTGTTTGCTCGAGGACGAGAAAAGGTTCGGTTTGGGGAGTTTGATGAGTCGTTATTTTAACAACTCATTTAGTGCCTTTTTCCGTATTTTGTTGCGTCTTTTTGCCTTTATTTAGGATTTTTTGTTCCGTGTCACGTTTGGGTTTTTTGTGTGTTTTTGTGCTTTTTTAGGTACTTTATTGTAATTGTCAGGGAAATGGAGGACTAAGGTGCAAGTTTCTAGAAGCACCACAAGGCCACGTTAGTGGGCCAGTACTCCAAGAGAGGTGAACTGGAGGTTGGAAAAGGGATCAAAATAGGAGAAAGAGGGAAAAAAGTGATTTTCACCAGGAGAGGACCTCACCGCGGTGAGCTCCATCAACTAGGAGGCTCACCGCGGTCCAGCAAGCGAAATCTGGGCAGAATCTGCAAAAATTGGTCCAGACCGCGGTGGGCAGGGACCCTCACCGCGGTGAGCAGTGCCCTGACGTGTTCCAACCCACTTTGTGGAAGTGTTTTCCCACTACTTCGAGTTTTAGATTCCTTGGTCTTATAAATAGACCACTTATATCAGTCATTAGGACATATCTTCACTTACTTCTATTTTCATATTTTCAATTCCAAGCATTGTAAACACCTAGATATTTGAATCTCTCTTTTAATTCGAAGAAGCATTATTGATCTTCTGACGATCGCAGAGATCCATAGGCACCCAGGTAATCAATAGTACTAGTTAGGTGGATGCCGTATTAACTTGTACGTGACATATTGCTATCTGAATCGTTGAACGCATGCTTGATCGTTGTGAACTTGCATCATTCTTTACCTTTAATTAGTATATATCCGGATGAGGGCATAGCAAGTGACAAGTTTTTTGCCGTAACTCATACGTACTTATAATCTGTATCTAGTTCAATTTTGCAATAGCAAAGCTATTGCATTCGCAGGCAGTGTACCATTAGCTATATCGCGTTAGCACTTTTTAAAGATCCGTTTGCTTCGTTTTAATTGTAGAAATTGCATGATCTAGGTATTACCTTGTCTTGTTATTGTAATTTGCTGTAGGGTTTTGATGTATCAAATTTACCCACACTATCTGTTTACAACTCACACTTTGAGCCTACACCTTCGAACTAGCTTAGTCAATTCCTCGAGAGAACGACCCTGTGGTTTAAGCCTTGTTGTACTACGGCAACCGCTTTACTACTTGTGTTATTTTACATGTATTAATTTTGAGCGCATCAGTATCTAAGTTGTCTATCTCTCTGATAGGAGGCTCAGATATGTGTTTCTCAGAAACCGTTAAGGTTTCTAGCATATCCTCTGATGTCTTTGGCTTCTCAGCCACATCATCTTTCTTCTCAGTTGTAGCCTTTAAGAAATATAAGAAAGTGTTAGAAAGATCTTTGGAGGGAGATGTCTAAGAAAATACATAAGGATCTTCAGCTACCTATGTGACTAGCTCAGATTCCTTATTGATGGAGGGCACTGAATCCTCCTTCTTAGATTGTGAGAGAAGCTTTCCAGCTTCCTCTCCTTCCTCTTGTGTAGGAAGCTTTTCAACTTCATCTCCTTCCTTAATTTCTTTATCAGCCTGTAACAAAGTGTAATCACATTAATAACAAAACACATAAAACATAGAAATTTTATCAAGTAGAGATTTAAACCACTCAGTAACCTGATCAATGTCAGGCTGATTTGTATCTGGAACTTGTCTGAGTTCCATGCTTTGGTCTTGTTCCTCAATGACCTCAGCTTTGTTTGAAGTTTCTGGCACTTCATGCCTTTCCTGAGAGTTAGTCTCAGTTGCCTTCCCTGGTTGATCTTCCTGAGTCACAACATCAGGTTGATCCCTCTGAGATGAGAGTTAGGGAACCTACTCTTTTGCAGGAATTTCTTCAGTAGTAAAGTTTGCTAGTATATCATTATATCTTTGAAACTCATGGATCATGTCCACAACATCCTCATCTGTCTGGGGCTGTTGTTGTGGTTGTGCTGAGACGATAATTTAGGGTCTCATATGGTCTTTTTTACCGTCTTTTTGTCATCCTTGAGTTTAGTTTTATTAGTTTTCGTAGAATATTTTTACTTGTTTTTTTCTTTGTGTGTTTTGTAGGTATTTGGCTAAACCGCACTAATTGAGGGCAAAATGTTGTATTTTACATGCATCAACAAGATATGGAGTTCCAATGCCTCGTATGGATGCTAGAAGTGGAGCGGGAAGGCCAAAATACCAAGAACTGGAGTCAAGAGAGTCAAAAGGGGCAAGATAGTCCTTCCAGGAAGAACTGGCGATGCCAGTTCTTAACTGGCGTATGCGAGTTGCACTCATAGTTGCAACTGGTGACACCAGTTCTTCAACTGGCGACACCAGTACGCTAGTTTGCAAACTGGCGTCCGCCAGTTGCTTGGTTTTGCCCATCGTCTGTGATTTGTTCTCCTAATTCGTTCAGACTTAGTTTTTCTACTTTCTATTAGTTAGAACAAGATAGAATTAGTTTTGATTATCATCTATTGTTAAGTTTTCATACTTTGCTCTCAACCTAGACCTAGTTTTTGACATTGATTGATCTTGGAGCTTTGTTCTTCTCTTGTAACGAATCATTGACATCGAGTTCTTAGTAAGTTTGATAATTCTCTGTTGCTTCCATACAATTCTTGTGCTTGATTGATTTATCAAATTGTATGCTCTTGCTTGCGATTATCATTATGTTTATGCTTTGCGTATCCAAGATTATGAATTCTTTCGTCTTTGCTTCAAGTATGAGTAGCTGAACCTCTCCAGAACTCGGTAGTTATGTGATGGTTATGCAGATTCGGATTTAGGGTTTATATTCTTTCATATAGGTTCGTCTAGTTTGAGATTTTCGTATAAACCTTCAATCCAATACGCTAGTTTGAAATATTCTAAATTGTTTTGGTTAAGAATCATCGGTCTGACAAACCTGACAATTTCTCTAGTTTGAAATCTTCGAAAAACAACTTGGTTGAATTGGATTGATTGCTTTATGTACACCGACCGTGTGACAGTATGCACGATTACCTTAGTATCGAATTAGCATAACCGGATCATTGCTACCGTGTTCACCTTCTATCATTTGATCAAAACAGTTTATTTGCTTATTAGCATTAATCTGTGTATTAGAAGTAAAATTATTCAAAACCTACTTTTTACTCACAAACAAACGTTCTGCTCTATTTCGTTGTGGTAGCTTAATTAATTCCCTAGAGAATGATACCGAGTTAGGCATAGTCTACCACTATAGCTTATTCTCTTAAGTTTTATAAAGCATAATTTGAGCTTATCAAATTTGGCGCCTCTGCCGGGGAATTAATTCCTACTGTAGCGTTTAGAGTATAATTTTTTGTTTGTTTCCCAACCTGCGGTTTAGTGCACTAACAGAAACTAAGATCTTTTTCAATTTTTCGAGTTGTGTAGCTTTAACAACAGGTTATCAGAAAGGAAACTGATGGCTCAGCTAACATATGGGGCTTACATATAGCCTGGCGAGATTAAGGCTGGAAAGTCAACAATTATACTGTCTAATGATGCCAGGAACATGGAGATCAAGCCTCATAACTTTCATGACTTGCCTAAGTACTATTGAATGGCTACTGAGGATGTCATTCGGTTTTTGATAGAGTTTGAGGGGTTGATTTCTAGAATTCCGATAACTGTTGGTGGAATTACTATGACCGATGATGAAATCAGGAATAAGGTCTTCCCCATTTGCATGCAGGACAAGGCTAAGTGCTGGCTTCTTAACCAGCCGGGGGGATCTTTTCGTACTTGTGATGCTCTGTATAAAGCTTTGATGAACAAGTTTTATCCTGCTGAAAAGACTAAGCAACTCCGTCTCCAGATTGAGAAGTTTATGTAGATGAGTGATGAGAGCTTCTATGAAGTACGGGAACGATTTTTGAATCTGCTCTCTCAGTGCCCTCACCACAGGATGTCTGAGATGGATTTGTGTTACGTGTTTTATGAGGGCCTAGATTAGGAAGCTCAGAATATGGTCGACATGACTGTTGATGGGACCATCGTTACAGCATCTCTTGCTGCTTTCATCGAAGTATTCGATAAGCTGGCTGCTATTTCCCAGCTTAAAGGGATGCGTAGTCGGTCTAGAAGGGGTGTAGTTAGAGCTGTGGAGGAAACCTCAGGGCCTAGTAACTGCGATTTGGCGGATCAGATCAAGGAGATGAGGATGCGTGGATATCTCCGCTCCAGGCTCACAGGTGAGTGAGCGGTGCAATCTCTGCGATAACTTTGGGCATGGAGCTAGCATGTGTAGGCTCCCGAAGATTATGAATGAGAACCCGACTCCTCAGATAGTCAACTGGGTGCAGACCAGACAGCGTGGTAACTGGTAGGGTAACCAAGGTGGCAACAACTTTTATGAGAATGCGCCACAAGAGTAGCCAGTTCTAGTTCAGCCACTTTAGGTCCAAACTACGAAAGTGCCAGGAAGTTCTGATTAGGAAATCAGGAACCACGTGGAGCGTTCTGAGAGGTTCTGGGTTGAGGTACAGAAAATCAGAGCCAGAATGATCAGCGGTTCGACAACATTGAGTAGGCGCAGAAGCGGTTAGAGAAGACTTTGGGGGATCTAGTTGGTCAATTTCAGCAAAGAGAAAAGGGTAAGTTCCCGGCGACCGTAGAAACCCACAGAGTTCTAGCTGTTGAGGTGACATTTGATGAGCCAAGAAAGGTGAAGTCTGTTCTTTCTACCTGCACTTGCCAGCTTGAGAATACGGTGGTCCAGGTTAAGACACCGAAGGTAGTTGAGGTAGTACCTACACCGGCACTTGAGAAGCCGGTAAAAGTGAGAGTTCAGGAAAAGGAGATGGAAGTAGTCACACCTGGTTCTGCGATTCCAATGGAGAAGGCGAATGCGGAACCAAATCACTTTTCGGTGGATTCCACTACTCCTGTGATTCAGAAGGTGGAAAAAAGCGTCAGTGACGCGGATAGCTTTGACTTGGTTGTTGGCATTGGTAACTAGTCTGAGGTGACTGGTATTGTTGACACGCGGGCTGCTTGTAATCTGATGACTTTTGCTACTGACAAGGAGTTGAACTTGAAAGGATTGGAGCCCCGTAAATGCTTCATTTTTCTAGCCAATGGAACAAGGAGTAGGTGCATGGGTATAGTTGAAGATGTTCTGGTTAAACTGGACGGTGTTGTGTTTATGACAGATTTCGTGGTTGTGGAGTCGTCTCGGGTCAAGGGAAAAGACATGGAGAAGGATATATTGCTTTTGGGGTGCCCTTTAATCAAGTCTACCCGCATGATCGTTGATCTCTACGCTCGTACCTGCACTATTGAGGTACATGGCACGCAACGCGACTTGCAAGCCACTACTATACCATATACTATTGCACAGGTTGATACGAAGACATAAATGGGAGCACACACCGGGCCACTCTACACACACACTTACCTGCAGGGAAGGAAAGGTGCCGCGAAGGCAGGGAAGCCCAAGAATTTCCAAAGTATCCATTAGCCAACTCGGAAGAGTCTTATACATGACTTTAAAGGTACACTCGCAGGCAAGAAACATTCAATCACATTTCTATTTCTTTTCACTCTTAGCTTGAGGACATGCTTGAGTTTCGGTTTGGGGAGGGGAATGTGCTTTTTAGTTTCTAGCCTGTGCTTCTTAGTATATTATCTGAGTCTCTAAAGTCTTTCGTTTTTGTTCTTTATGCATGTGTCGACTTCTCCCTTGTGTTCTAGAGTCTTTCGTGAGTCGTGAGTTGTTCTTCCAATTCGAACGTCTATTGTGGATGATAAATTCGCTTGCTGCTTATGTTTTGTATGATATTTAGCTGGAAGTAGTGTAGTGGATTTAAAATCCTATAACTCCGTTTCTCTTGTAAATAATAATTCTGTGTAGCTCTTTAGTCCAAAAAGCCTATGAGAAGCCTTAAGTCGATGAAAAAAATATTATACCGGCAATTGTATTGTGTGATTCCTGGGTTGTGCAAGTTTTTTTACGAATTACTTGCGTCTTTTCATACTTATGTGTACTCAGTTTCGTTGGGGATGATGAACGGCATGCTTGTTTCTTTAGTTTTTTCTCCTCCAAACCCGTTCCATGGAACTAGTTTGGGGAGGCGACTCTCTACCTTTGTGACTTTTTACTTGAGCTGTTTATGCATATTTGCTAAGAGTATGTTTGCTGCTTCCCAAAGCTATCTGAATTTGAATCTCGGGGTGGATCTGTGGTCATAATTGATCACCGTTAGTCGTGTTAGGCATGTTCCAAATACTATCACATAACAACGTGGCTGAAAAGCTATATGTCCGTGAGGTTGATGGCACGTATACCAAACTGACAAGCACAAAAGTGCGGACTTTCGGTAAAACAGACACCTGCAAAAAAATTGAGATAAAAAGAGCCCAATGAGGCCATGCATTGAATATACAGTGCAATCGTGGTTGAATTTTGAAATGAATGATTTGAATAAGGGAGCAGAATCAGCCTTCGATTTTTGAAAATGAAGTCGCTTGCCAAAAGTCCATTTCGTTTTGATGAGACGAGTACAATAGCATAAGATATTCTAGGCATCTTTGTGATGAAAGTCATCTTCCCAGTTTAATTTTTGAGCGTATACACTATTTGGACACTTCCAAGAGAGTGAGAGTTACACTACAATCACCTGTGAGGGACTAGCGAGCTAGACTTAAGTGTTAATTACTTGAGAAACGTTCTTGTTTGATTTTCTGTGCACTATTCTGCCAAGGTTAGTTGAGTACAAAACTTTTGCACCTTTTGAATATAATGTTTACAATGGTAGATTCGGTCACTTGGGAGTTTAACTCTGTTATGTGCTATTTGTTCGTTTTTATTCCGAATGTAGTTCTTGTCTTAGTTGTTTATTTGCTCGAGGACGAGCATAGGTTCAGTTTGGGAATTTTGATGAGACGATAATTTAGAGTCTCGTCTGTTCTTATTTACCGTCTTTTTGACATACTTGAGTTTAGTTTTATTAGTTTTCCTAGAGTATTTTTACTTGTTTTGTTCTTTGTGTGTTGTTGGTCCAGATAACGGCAAAGGAAAATACTCGGGGAGGTGAATAGTATTTTACAACTTTTGTCGATAAACACAGTTTCTCAGATATTTGAGAAGATATCTGATACTTAGTTTCAGAGAGCGAAAGACATTTCTGTGATAAGTGCACGTGCTTAGCAAGATATAATGTGTTTAAATACTTAGCAGAATAAAGAGAACGATAAGTAAATTGCTGAAAGTAAATAACACGTCTTTTATAGTGGTATCTGAAGGTGGCGTAATCCTTCAACTAATCCACTTCGGCCTTTCTCATACCTGGAATCCAATAAGACAGATAATGTAGTCACCTTACAAATATCTTCTCTCAATTCCTAAAATACACTAGGTTCCCAACCAAGTGTTCCCCTTGAGTTATTCTTTGGCTCCCAGCCAAGTACTTCCTATACTCAGAAACCTTTGAGTTGTTCCTTAGTTTCCCAAACTAAGTACTTCCTATGCTCAGTAACCTTGGAGTTATTCCTTAGTTTCCCAAACCAAGTACTTCCTGTACTCCACGCCGTTTTAAGGTGTTGGTTATGAAGGTTTGTCAGATGAGTAGTCTTACTAACATTTCAGTTATTTAAGAATACTCTATAGAACAAGAATCACTTAACACACTTCACAATGTGTGGTGATATGTTCTTTACTGACCCAAGTCTATGTTAACTGTTCTGGAAAATGAAAGTCAGATACTTGATCTTTTGATTCAACTCTATCACAGATAGCAATGCTTGTTAAGGATCAGGACACTTAGAACTTTCGTGCTACTTAGAATTCAAGACCTTAGTCGCAACTGTAAGCTGAACAGTAAGTAGGTTGAAGGCTTGTATGCTTGAATGATTAAGTTCGTTCTGTGTTTAAGTTCAAGGTGTAAGTTCTTGGTGTGTATTTCAAGCATTCTAAGTGTTGATATTTATAGTTGAAAATCATGTCGTTTGAATAGTATCTGTTAGGCTTAATGAAATTCAAACTATTGATATCTGAAAATAGTACTGCAGCAGACGTTGTCTCTTTTTAGTGATTAGCTCTTTTGTTCAGATGTCTCTGTCTGCGCATTTATTGCATTGTACTATTTTTGTCCTGTAGTATCAACGGAACTATGCACGCTTTCTGAAGCCTTGCATGTCCCTTTCCAGAGACCTTCACATCTCCAGATACCTGTTGAAACATTGTTTCCCAGAAATATAGTTTTATCCAGTGTATCTGAGTGTAGGTTTCTGTGGGCACTTTTCCTCGTTCAGAAACCTTGTGTTCTCAGATATCTTTTGTGAAACCTGTTTATTGAAAAACACTTGTTTCTTCAAGATATCTGGACATAGATATCTGATGACCTTCGTCTTCAGCAATCTTGTGCAGTCAAATCTTTAAATTTGTTGAACACTTCTGCCGGATGCCTTCTTCTTGGTCTTCTTCAAAGATATAAAAATTACATTCAGAGACCTGACATCCTATACAATATTTGGTAGACTAACATACTTAGTGATTTTTCTCTTTTACAGTGTTCAGGTGAACCAAGAGTACTAACCACCTTTCTGAGCTAAGATAAGTCATTAGGTTGCTGGTCAAAATCTAAACAGATATTCCTAACAAATTTTCCCCTTTTTGATCAGTCAACAATGACTATCTTTAAAACCTATTACAACTTGGAAGAGGGAACAATCCAACACTTCATCATTTCTTATGATCTTTTCAATTCATTATAATTAAGTGTAGAAAGTAAACATCAACCAAATCACAAGGTGTGATCTTTGCTGACAAGTTATCTTTTTATAGATTGATATCTGAGAGTAGGTTCATCAGATAAGTTACAAAGAAAGTTCACAGATAACTTAGTAAATAAAACATATTACAGCACAGTCAGCAAGATACAAAACACTTAGTTAAATTAGAACAACAGGAGTAACCAAGCTCCAAGTAAACATTCTAATTTACTAGTCTTTAAGTCTTCAGTCAGCAGATCTATGGATCAGTTAGCAAATTCCCTATCCCCAAACCTTTTGATATCATCTGAGTAGTCATAGAGCAAGGTCCTGACTAGCATCTCAGTGTTTCTGGAAAATCCACAAACTTCCTTGTAGGTTTTGGTGGGATTCTTCTTGGCAAAGTGTTTGACCCACAGATACTTTCCCCATTTCCAGGCATGCTCAATTCTGATATCTTATAGCTTGAAATATTCATAAATAATCCTCAGATATCTTATGTCACCCTTGTATTGCTCTTGAGTCATGTAAAAAGACTCATAGGGTTCCACAGCAAGTCTTGTTGTTGTGCCTGTTCCAGTGATGTTGGGAATTCTGTGCACATCATCTAGCTTTCCATTAGGACAATCATCAGAAAGGTCCTTCTTCATGGCTTCTATTCTCTTGATTACTTCAAAATCCAACCAGGCTTTGATGTGGTTGGTGTTAATCAAGACTAGCTTGTCTTTTCTCCGTGCCATGAGTTGTTTATGGATTGGTTCTAGAAATTTTTCATTTACCAGTAAGTGCTTGAGTTCCAGAATCCAGTAGCCATTCTTCTGATTAATGCACAGATAGACAAAGGAGTCATTGTTGGTCTTCACATACTCAATCTTGGCTTCTTCAGGCCTGAGTGGTAGTTGAAGTTTTCTTTGTTCAGCTCTCAGCCTGTTCCTCCTTTATCTTGAATTCTCCCTTGGGGGCTTGCTTGAAGAACCACCCTGGATTGACTTGGTATTTCAAGAGGGTGTTTTAGCTGCTATTGGCTTTGCAGCTGAGGGCTCAGTTAGGCTATCAACCATTTTTCTCTTTTTGTGAAGAGGAGCTTCATCTTTATCCTCTTCTTCATCATCATCCTCCAGATTTCTCTTGTAGGGTGATTTGCAGCCTTCTTCATTGCCCTGGGATTTGATTTGTCCTTCTTCTTCTTCTTCTTCTTCTTCTTCTTCTTCTTCTTCTACTTCTTCTTCTTCTTCTTCTTCAGAAGACTCATCAATCCCTTTCACTTGTCTTCTCCTTAGAGCCTTAGTACCCCTTGGAGGTTTCTGTGCCCTGGCCCTTGTTGTCATTCCTTTTTCAGGAAGTTCCGGAGTAGTGGCCACTACCTGTAGAGCAGTCTGACTAGAGGAGGGCTCATTTATTTTGGGAGGTGGTTGTTCAGTTTTTCTTTTGTTTACACCTCCTCTTCCTCTCTGAGCACCTTGAAATCCTCCCCCCTTAGTCATTGTTGACTGACTAAGAATCACAAAAGATTCTGAAAGGGAGTCAAAGATGCCTTGCAGATAGTTGTAGGCAGCAACCAACTTTCTCAGATTAGCCTTGAGCTACTGATTTTGTTTGATAAGACCAATGTCTTTATCAGTGAGCTCTTCTAGTGGACCTTGAATAGCATATGCTTTTCCAGCAGCATAGCTAGCCTCTTCAAAGGCTTTTGCAGCCAAGTTTTGGTCATCATCCCTAACCATGCCTAGGTCTTTCTGAGCAATGACCAGACTGGTTGTTCTCTGAGTTATGAGCTCAGTTAATTTCTTCATCTCTGCAGGGACTGATGCAATGGCGGCTTCATTCTGAGAAGACAACTCCTTGTTCATTTTAGCCAGTACTTGATATCGGTTCAAGTATTCATTGGAGTTGACATTTGGCAGCTTGTTGAAAATTTCAAGAGGAATCAACTTCCTTTTCAAATGAGACACCACCAAGTGCTCATTTCAGTGTTCTGCCAATTTCTTCTCTTCTCCATCATCTAAGTCATCAGCCCAGTGATCTTCATCCTCTTGGACATTTTAATCAATGCTTTCTAGTCCAACAACCATCTCAGAGATGGGCTTGTTTTCTTTTAGTGAGGAGGATGGTACATCTTTGTGTGATGCAGCCTTAGCATCATGCTTGTCTTCAGATACTTGCTCAGTATCTAATTCCTCAGCAATTACCTGAACAGCAAGCTGGAGTTCTTTCATTTCAGCATAAGCTTCCATTTCCATGATGGTTTGATCTTCAATCTTTTGGAGCTTTGCTTTGGATTCAGCTATCTTCTCTTCCACTTGAAGATTTAGATGTTGTTCTTCCTCCAACAACTATTAGAGTTGAGCAACTCTGGCTTGTGCATCCAATATTTTTTGAGTGTTGTCCTTAGAGTGCTCAACTACTTGTTCAGTAGAGTCTCTTTGTTGGGGAGATGGATGGGTAGATTTCTAAGGAGATGGAGGAGGGGATTTTTGTGATGTCCTCTCAGTGTGCATTGCAGCAACTGAGGCATTGCTTCCTTGTGCAATCCCTCCTGTCCCTGGTGCAGGAGCATCATCATCATCCTTTTTATCATTCTCATCCTTGTGATGGTCAGAAGGAGGTTCTTCATAATCATTCTCATCAGTCTCCTTCTCTTCTTCATCTTCAGAGACCAGATTGATCACTTCTGGAATAGTGACCATTTGCCCATTAACTTCCTCTTGCTCAGAGGATATGAACTGCAGGGTCAGGGTAAAATAGGCTTGAATGCCATCTGCATTCTGGTCTGACCATCTGCTTGGTTAAAAGCTTGAATAAGCTTTCTGGCCACTTCCTTGACAAAGTCCTTATGCATTAATGTTCCAAAAGAGTATTGTTCAGTGGGGAACATTGCATGGACATAATTTTCCAAGTCAAGGGCTCCTGCTCTCCTTATGGGGTGATCAGTCACCTTTATGATTTCAGATAGATCGGAGCATCGAAGCTTTTGCCATTTCTTGAAGCATTTTAGGTGCTTTGGCAAAGTGCGTTCCTTGAAGAAAGGAAGCAGGTCCTTATTCTCATCAACAGGGACCTTAGTGGCACTTGTTTGAGCCTGAAAGAAAGAGTTCTGAATTAGTTTCAAAACTTTGGTAGATATCTGGGCTTTAGAGTAGAAAGGTATCTGAGTTACCTGTGTGACAGGCTCAGATAACTTGACTACTAAGGTTCCAGGTGCCTCAGATATATGGATATGAGGAGGAGACTAGGAAGTCTGATCCTTAGTGATCTTTCTTTCTGCTTGAATCTGAGAATATACCATGACACTTAGAAATTTGTTAAGAGAAATAATTAGACAATTTCAGATATCTGAGAAGTCAATTACCTCCACAATAGGAGACTCAGATATTTGTCTCTCAGAAACTTGTGCAGTTTCTGGTATTCTTTCAGATGATGAAGGCTTGTTGGCCTCATCAACTTCCATTGGTTGTGGGGATTGAGGTGGCATATCCCTAGCAACTTCTACTTCTTTTTGAGTCTGTAAGTAGAAAGTTTTAAGCATTTTTGAAGAATGATCAGAGTTTCAGAGTGGAAAGTATAGATGTCTAAGATATATACCTTCTTAGTAGAAGGCTCAGAATCTTGTTCCTCAGAGACTATGTGAGTCTCTAGTTGATTCTCTGATGAGCTAGGCTTCTCAGCCTCATCATTCTTCTTCTCAGTTGGAGCCTATTAGATACAATCACTTAATTGGTTAAGTGTATTAACATATATCTGAAAAGTAATATCTTAAGGAACTCTCTATCACCTGTAGCACAGGATCAGATTCCTTAAGAGGTGAGGCTGTGGTGGCCTCCTTCTCAGTCTCTAAGGCAAGCTTTCCAGCTTCCTCTTGTTCTTGCGTTTCTAATTCAGCCTGTAACAATGAAATTTTATTGAATAACAAGAATAATAAACACAAGATATCACAAGTAATGAGTTAAGTCATTCAACTACCTGAGCAGTGTCAGGCTGATTGGACTCTGGAACTTGTGACCCTTCTATACTTTGGTCTTGTTGTTCCATTTCAGCTTCTTTGTTTGAAGTTTCAGGTACTTCAGATCTTTCCTGAGTGTGCGACTCAGTTGCCTCCCCTGGTTGATCATTCTGAGTAGATGCCTCAGTTTGATCCCTCACATTGAGTTGGGGAACCTGCTCTTTAACAGGATTTTCTTGAAAGAAACAAAGATTTGGTATCTCATGTCAGAACTCAAGTATCATCTCAACAGCATCCACTATTGGCTGTTGTGGTTGGTGTGGTGATTCTGATCTGGATGAAGAAGGTGATGCTGTATGGGGCCTATCCAGATCTGCTTGAGACAGATTTTTAAGTGTTGAGGCAATGGCAGTATCCTCCAACACTAAGTTGCCACTCATCAGAGCATCTTCAATATGCTTAAGTGTTACTTGCTCTTATGGTTTGTTTTGTCTAGTGACCTTGGACACAGTTGCTTCTTCAGCAACCGTTGAACTAGTTGCTCTTTCAGTAACCTTGGGGATTATTGCTTCACCCTCATCTTCAGATTCTTCATTGAAATCTGAGACTGAATTATCAACAATCCCTGCTGCTTCTGCAGAGACTGTTTGAAGTTTCTCATTGCTTTTATTAGCATTGATCAGTTCATCAACAAGGTACTCTGCAGCATTGATGAGTTCATCAGCTGTGGTCTTAGCAGCATTTATGAGTTCATCTTCATTGATGAGTTCATCAGTAGTGGCGGCAGATATCTGAGAGTCGACATCCACAATGGGTATGCCTTCTGATTTGCCAACAGACTTCTTTCGTGAAGTTCTGGGCTTTTTGGTCGCAATGGAACCCTCAGATACCTTATCATTTTTTCGTTTCTTGGAACCTTTCTGAGATGTAGTAACCTTTTTCATCATGTTTGTATACTCATATTTGTAGGTAGGTTACTATTGGCAATGTCTGCCGTCTCTCTGAGCTCAATGCTAAGACACTCCAGTAAGTAGCATATCTTCAATCCATAACTTACTGTGGCTTTTGGCTCAGCAAGGCCCTTAACGATTTTAGGCTCATAGCCTTGTATCTTCTTCACAAATTTCATGAAGGCGTACTTCCCCCAATTAAAAGGGTTTTCCAGCCTTTTGTTTTGTTGATTCAACAAGTAAATCATCATCCAGCGTTCTTGGATTATCTGGTCAGCTCCTCCTTGTAGACCATCAAAGCATCTATGAAGGATACATGCCAACACATCCCAGTGGACCAACAGATGTCTGGTCCTTATGTCAGCAAGCTTACAGTCAATGGGTGTGTCTCGCTTGTCAAGATCACACACATCAGTGTAGAGCTTTTTGACACCCTCAAGGAGATCTTCATCATTGGTTTCAATTTCAAAATCCTTTCCAAGATTTTGAAGCTCAAACAGCTCAGAGAAAGCTATTTCGTCCAACAAGATTTCCTGTCCTTGGACTTTAGTCTTAATAGACACTGTCTCAGTGCCTTCAGAGACTTGGGAAATAATCGTGGAGTTGTTGTAAAACTCCAGGACATCCAGTGAATAAACTCCACGGGGAAAAGCAGATAGAAAGCCCTTGATTTGTGCCTTTTCAAGCATATCAAGTACCAACTTCCTGTCAGCCTGGTTTTCTATTGCAGCAACAAGGTATTCCTCAATCCTGGCACCAACCCAAATCATCCTGTGACTTGAAGTCCAATGATCAGGATTGAAGTCTCCTATCAATCGATTGTTCGTGATAACCAACACTGGTGCTTGCTTTTCAGCAGTACCAGAGGTAGTAGCTTGGGATTTCTGGTTAGAAACATGTTTTGGAGCTATCTCTTTAAATAGTGAATGTTTTTGAAAGCCAGAAAGAGATTAAGGTGTTAGTTTAGTGATTCTTTGTAGAATAACTAAGCGAAAAACAGAGATTTGCAGAAAATTTGAAAGGTTTTTGCTATTTCTATGTAAGTGTGAATGTTGGATTAGGCTAAAGTGATTGGTTTTGCCAAAATCCTATATATATAGCATTGTACTTTCAGCAGATATATACATACAAATTGATTTTGTGCATATGTATCTGTGCAAATGCAGAAGTTCATGGATAAAAAATCGTTTTGCATTAAATGCTTAGTGGGCCACGACTGAGTTTTGATTGTCCACTATTTTACCGAGAATTGATCTCGTCCGTTATGATCAAACGCCCATTTCATCAAGGGTCACGTTTGCTTCTTCAGCAATGATCACAATCAGTAATTGTAATTATGCCCAACTAATGAAATTTGGCAAATGGCTTTCTGAATCACATCTCTTTTCTGTGACTAGGGGACATTCTTTGGACTTATGTAGTCAGTTCAGAGATTGTGTGTAACTTAACATATAAATGGAAAGATACAAAACACCAAAGATGTAGTTGACTGAATATAGTTGTGCCACATTTCTCTTTTGTGTTCCCCCTCACTTTGTGATCTCATAGATATCTGAGTACCCGTCTCAGAAATCTTTGAAAGACACTTTTACCCATCCTTTTAGTATATGAGTTCTCGTCTCAGATGCCTTTTTGCCTTAGATATCTAGATGCCTATTCGAGATATCTTTCTCCTTTCTGAGTTTTCATCTCAGAGATTAGAACTTTTAAGTTCCTTCGGTAGCTCCATTAACCCAAGACTATGTCGCATGGTTAAAAACTTGCTTTCTTGCAAAGGCTTTGTAAAGATATCTGCAAGTTGGTCTTCAGTACTAATCTTGAGTATCTCTGTATTTCCTTTTTAAACATGGTCTCTAATGAAGTGGTGTCTAACATCAATGTGCTTTGTTCTTGCATGAAACTTAGGATTCTAAGTTATGGCAATAGCACTTGTGTTATCACAGAAAATTGGAGTTTTCTCTTCATTGATCTCATAGTCTCTGAGTTGTTGTTGTATCCACAATATCTGTGAAGCACAACACCCAGCAGCAATATATTCAGCCTCTGTGGTAGATGTGGCAATTGAGTTTTGTTTCTTGCTGAACCATGATATTAATCTGGCACCAAGAAATTGACATGTTCCTGAGGTGCTTTTTCTATCAAGCAATGATCCAGCATAGTCAGCATCAGAATAGCCAACTAAACTCAATCCCCTGTCTTTTGGATACCACAATCCAACTTCTACAATACCCTTTACATACCTTAATATTTTCATAGCAATGTTTTAGTGTGATTGCACTGAATTTGTTTGAAATCTAGCACACATTCCAACTGCATATTGAATATCAGGTCTACTTGCAGTGAGGTACAGTAGAGACCCAATCAATTTCCTATACTTGTGTTCTTCAACACTCTTGTCAGATTCAGTATAGGTCATTTTGGTTCCAATGCTCATAGTTATCTTAGCATTCTTTTCAGAAGGCTTTAGATTAAACTTGTTGAGCATATCTTTTGCATACTTTGTTTGACTAATGAATATTCCATCATTAAGTTGCTTAACTTGCAATCCTAGGAAGTAATTTAATTCTCCCATCATGATCATCACAAATTTACTTTTCATGAGCTCAGCAAAGTCTTCACAAAGTTGCTTGTCTTTATATCCGAATATAATGTCATCAACATATACTTGAACTAAAAGTAGTTTCCCTTCCTAGTTCAAAGTAAATAGTGTTTTATCAACATCTCCTTTCTTGAAGCCACTTTCCAGCAAGTATTTGGCTAAAGTATCATACCATGCTCTTGGAGCCTGTTTCAGTCCATACGGAGCTTTCTGAAGCTTATAAACCATTCTACTTTCTGTGGAAACTTCAAAGCCTGCTGGTTGTTCAACATAGACTTCCTCAGCAAGTTCACCATTTAGTAATGCACTTTTGACATCCATTGGATAAACTTTAAAGTCATTATGAGCTGCAAAGGCTAGAAATAGTTTAGTTGCATCCAATCTTGCAACTGGAGCATATGACTCATCAAAATCTAGTCCTTCAGCCTGGGTGAATCCCTTGGCAACCAACCTTGCTTTGTTTCTGGTTATTTCACCAAATTCATTCATTTTGTTTCTGAAAACCCACTTAGTTCCAATTACAGATATTCCGTCAACAAGTGGAACCAGTTTCTAGACATTGTTTCTCTCAAATTGATCCAACTCTTCTTGCATTGTAGAGATCCAATCTTGATCCTTCAATGCTTCTTCTATAGTTTTAGGTTCAATGTCTGAGATGAAACATCCATAAAGAGAGTCTGCATTTCGAGCAATTGCTCTCCTAGTTCTAACCCCTTGGTCTAAAGGACCAATCACATCCTTGGCACGATGATTTCTTATCCATTTTATAATGGGTTTTGAACTAGTAGGACTAATATCATTTTGATCTGAATGTGAATCAATATGATCTTGACAGGATACTTGTTCAGTATATGAGATATCTGGAACACGGGAAATGCCATTGATATCTGCTACTTTTTCAGTGTTAGAGATATCTGTGATTGAATTTTCAGCAATCTCATTCTCAGAAATATCTTTATGATGAAGGTTCTCAGTAACCTGGTCCATTTCTGGAATTCTCATAGGAAATTCTTCATCATGTCTTAGAGTCATCTGGTTGTTACTAAGCAATGGTTGCTTTTCATCGTCAGAGTCATCCTCTAAGTTAATGATAGAGTTGTTTCCTTTTGAGGATTCTTCTTCAGAATCTTTAATCTTTAGTTCTTTGAATCTATCTGAGAATTCTTCATTCAAGGGTACTTTCTTGTTTCCTTCGTAGAAAACTACATGAACAGATTCTTCAATCTTTTGCGTTCTTTTGTTGTAGATTCTGTAAGCTTTGCTATTCAGAGAATCACCAAGAAATACTCCTTCAAATATTTCTTTTCCATTGTTAAGAACAAAACATCTGCAACCAAACACCCTTAGATGTTTGATACTAGGGGGTCTACCAATCAAAAGTTCATAAGGAGTTTTGTCATGATGTTTGTTGATCAAACATCTATTTTGAGTGTAGCAGGCTGTGTTAACAGCTTCAACCCAATAGGTTTCACTTATTTAGTGTCAGCAAGCATTGTTCTTGCTGCTTCTTTTAGGGTCCTATTCTTCCTTTCAGCAACACCATTTTGTTGTTGTGTCCTTACTGAGGATAGTTGATGTTGTATACCTTTGCAGGTACAAAACTCTTTTATCTACTGGTTCACAAACTCAGTACCATGGTCTGTTCTAATTACAGATACCTTGTCATTTTTCATGACTTCAATCTTATTCAGCAAGTTAGGTATTTCAACCCTTGCATCAGATTTTTGTTTGAGAAATACAACCCAAGTGAATCTTGAGTAATCATCAACAACAACCAGACCATATTTCTTTCCTGCATAGCTAGTTACAGAGGATTCAAAAAGATCCATATGTAACATTTGCAGTGGCCTTTCACTGGAGTGTCTAGTTTTAGACTTGAAAGATGTTTTGGATTGTTTTCCCATTTGGCAAGCTGAGCATAAACCATCTTTTCTATATGCCATTTTGGGTAAACCAACCACCAATTCTTTCTTGGCTAGCTTCTTCAGAGTTTTGAAGTTCAAGTGACTCATTCTTTTATGCCATAGCCAGTTTTCTTCAGTGTGGCCAGATTGACTCACCATGAGACAATCTTGGTTATGTGATGCCCAACAAGAACATAAAGATTTCCTTTCCGCCTAGCAACCAAGACTGTCTGCTTTGACTCATTGTCAATTACTTTGCATAGTTTTGACTTGATCTTTACAGTGTACCCTTTGTCTACAAATTGACTCATGCTTAGGAGATTATATTTCAATCCCTTTACATGTAGTACTTCAGAGATTGTAAGAGCTCCAAGCTTCAGATTGCCAAAACCTATGGTTGGATTTTCATCTCCTCCAGCAAATCTAATAATTGGTCCTTTATTGCATTTTCTGTAGTTAATCAGATTTGCTTTGTCTCCTTTCATGTGCTTCCCACATCCACTATCAAAATGCCACTTCGGGTTCTTCCTTAGACTGTTCTGCACAAAACAGGAAACATGGAGTTAGGCTCTCATTCCAACAATGGAACCTTCTGGACTAAAGAATCTCCCTGTAGGAATCCATTTCTGAATGAACTTCCTTGGGGTATTCTTTTGTCTTGTTGGAACATAAGGAGGAATTTTAGGTAAATGATTAGTGTCATTATCATTTAAAGCTATTTTCCTTCTTGGTGTGTTCCTTGGTGCTCCTCGTGGTGCTTTCAGATACATGTTAGATTTCTGAGTCTGCTTTTCAGCAAACTTAGCTTTCCTAGCCAGATTTCTTCTAGCCCTGGCATTTAGAGTGGTCGCAACATGTTCTTTCTTCCACTTCTTATGATTGCTCTGCGCAATCCTGACTTTCATCCATCGCTCTTGCTCTTGTTTATATTAACGAGCGAATTGTTTCCCGATGGCTTTATAGCCAATGCCATTTCGAGCACCTGGTGCTATCTGAGTTCTCTTCTTAGTAGCTTTGCTAGTCTCTGGGACGTCTTTCTTTCCAGAAAACGTGATTTTGGAAAATTTGCCTGATCCCGCAATTTTTCCTTTCTGAGAGACATAGCACTGTGGGTGATTACACTTTTCAGTGTTATGTTTCTTTACAGAAACATTCCCAACAGTTTTCTTTTGGACTTGTTTTTCCCACAAAGGTTTGGTCACGTTTGTCTTTCCTTTGTCAACAACCTTAGCTTTCTGACCAATGCTGTAGGTTATTTGAGAACCATCTTGCTGAGCACTAACAAATGTTATTCTTTCGTCAGTCTTATTCAGAGTAGTAGAACTATTTGTTTGTGTGTTCAGCCCAAGTCCTCCCTTATCTGAAGGATCTCTTAAATAAGAGTGTACTTCAGTAAGAGTGTCACTAGCTTTGGCATAGGATTGAAAAGATAGTTCTTTCTTTTTGAGTTCCTCATTTTTAGAAAGAAGATCTTTATTTTACTTTTGGAGTATATCCATTGCCTTTCTGTGTGACTTCTCCGTCTCAGATATCTGACCTTTGAGAAATGCATTTTCAGCATCCTTTTTCTCAGATATCTTGAGTAATTGTGAATTTTCCTTCTCAAGAGAATTCTTTTCTTCGTCAAATGTCGGCTCTAGCTCGGACCATTTGAAATTCTCTTTTGTAGAGATCAAGTTCTCTTCTGAGATACTCTAAATCTCTGATTTCTTCCTCATCACTCTCATAATTTATGAATTGAGGAATGTTGGTTACCTTGTCAGCCATTAGGCAAGGCTCAATGTTGGAGCAATCTGGATAGATCTCATCAGCAACCCCACATAATTCCCTTTTCTTTTGACCAGAGTCAACCAATTCATGAGTGATGCCACATAATTCTGGAGAAGGTAGTTTAGAGTCATCTGAGTCTTCTTCCTCAGATTCTGACTCAATATCAAGAGCATCCAGTTGGATTTGAATCTTTTTCCTTTCTTCAGTGAGCATAGATCTCTGACCTCTCTTGAAGTTTCTTCTATCTTTCTTGTCACCTATCTTTAGCATATTGAAAACAGGGCAGTCTCTTTTAAAATGACCAGGTTTCTGACAATAGAAACAGATATCGTTTTCGATTTACGCCTCAAGATTAGATGCTTCTCGAGCTTGTTCAAATGACCTTGACAACTGCATATTTTTGTACTGGTGATAGTTTGAACCTAGATGATTTTTCAACTTCTCTTTGACTTTTCTTCTCTCAATCTCCCAACTGACATATTTTCTCATTTGCTTTACAGCAAGAGCATCTTCCTCAGTCATTTCTTTGGTATCCTTCTTTTCAGAAGTACCTTGTGTTACTAAAGAAACATTGTGAACTTTCTCAGCAATTATTTGTTCTCTCTGTGTAGTTTCATAGTTGATAGTAGCTAAGTGGGAAAAGAGTTCTACTGGAGTGATATTTGGCGTTCCTTGGTTGAAATAAAAGTACTGAGTATGTCCCAGTTTTGATTCAAGCTTCTCACGATAGTCTTAACCTTTTCAGAGTTAGAGTATCTCTCACTTTCACCAAGTGCAGCCATTTCACTCATCAATGTTGTGAACCGGAAATCTAGTTATTCAAGAGTCTCTGTGGGACCTTGTTTAAAGTTTTGGAATTTGAGCTTCAAAACTTCGAACTTATTTTCCTTTGTTTTCTCAGGCCCGATACAGATTTCTTCAATCAATTGCCAGGCCACTTTCGCCGTTTTTGCACCCCGCAGTTTACACTGTATGTGCTCTAGAGTGGAACGTATGATTATATTGCGAGCCTGACCATCCAGTCGATTTCTCTTGGCATCTTCCAATGTCCAGAGCTCTCTGGGCTTTGGCTCATAAACAACTTGACCAGTAGATCTTCCATTGGTTGATGCACCGGTTTGTGCGGAACCACCACTTGGTTCTTCATCAGTGGGAACTCTGTCTCTACCTTTAGAAACCTCCATGACCTGCTTGAGTTGTTGAATGACTATGGGGCCATTCTTTATCAGTTCGATCATTTCGTCACTGATTGCTTCTAGGTGGAGCATCATGTTGTTCTTCCATTTCTCATAGTTCTCTGGCTTGAGAATTCGAGCATCACTTAAAGACATCCTGCAGCAAACACACTAAACAGACAAATCAAGTGTTGGTGAAAAACAGTGAGTGGGCACTTATCTGGGATCTAGGTTCAGTGCAGAAGGGTTGGGAACCTCCTGCTCTAATACCACTTGTTGGTCCAGATAACGGCAAAGAAAACGAGTAAAGGGTGGGGGGTGAATAGTCTTTTACAACTTTTGTCGATAAACACAGTTTCTCAAATATCTGAGAAGATATCTGATACTTAATTTCAGAGAGCGGAAGACTTTTCTGTGATAAGTGGACGTGCTCAGCAAGATAAAATGTGTTTAAATACTTAGCAGAATAAAGAGAACGATAAGTAAATTGCTGAAAGTAAATAACACGTCTTTTATAGTTGTATCTGAAGGTGGCGTAATCCTTAAATTAATCCACTTCGACCTTTCTCAGACCTGGAATCCACTAAGACAGATAATTGAGTTCACCTTACAAATATCTTCTCTCAATTCCTAAAATACACTAGGTTCCCAACCAAGTGTTCCCCCTGAGTTATTCATTGGCTCCCAGCCAAGTACTTCCTATACTCAGAAACCTTTGAGCTGTTCCTTAGTTTCCCAAACTAAGTACTTTCTATGCTCAGTAACCTTGGAGTTATTCCTTAGTTTCCCAAACTAAGTACTTCATGTACTCCGCGCCGTTTTAAGGTGTTGGTTATGAAGGTTTTTCAGGTGAGTAGTCTTACTAACTTTTCAGTTATTTAAGAATACTCTATAGAACAATAACCACTTAACACACTTCACAATGTGTGGTGATATGTTCTTTACTGACCCAAGTCTATGTTAACTGTTCTGCAGAATGAAACTCAGATACTTGATCTTTTGATTCAAATCCTTTACAGATAGCAATGCTTGTTAAGGTTCTGGACACTTAGAACTTTCGTGCTACTTATAATTCAAGAGCTTAGTCGCAACTGTAAGCTGAAGAGTAAGTAGGTTGAAGGTTTGTATGCTTGAATGAATAAGTTCATTCTGTAAGTTCAAGGTGTAAGTTCTTAGTGTGTATTTCATGCATTCTAAGTGTTGATATTTATAGTTGAAAATCATGCCGTTTGAATAGTATCCGTTAGGCTTAATGAAATTCATACTATTGATATCTCAAAATAGTACTGCAGAAGACGTTGTCTCTTTTCAGAGATTTCCTCTTTTGTTCAGATGTCTATGTCTGCGCATTTATTGCATTGTACTATTTTTGTCATGTAGTGCCAACGGAACTATGCATGCTTTCTGAAGCATTGCATGTCCCTTTCCAGATATCTTCACATCTCCAGATACCTGTTGAAACATTGTTTCCCAGAAATATAGTGTTATCCAGTGTATCTGAGTGTAGGTTTCTGTGGGAACTTTTCCTCGTTCAGAAATCTTGTGTTGTCAGATATCTTTTGTGAAACCAGTTTATTGAAAAACACTTGTTTCTTCAAGATATCTGGACATAGGTCTCTGATGACCTTCATCTTCAGCAATCCTGTGCAGTCTTCAAATCTTCAAATTTGTTGAACACTTCTGCCGGATGCCTTCTTCTTGGCTTCTTCAAAGATATAAAAATTACATTCAGAGACGTAACATCCTATACAAGATTTGCTAGACCAACATACTTAGTGATTTTCCTCTTTTACAGTGTTCAAGTGAACCAAGAGTACTAACCACCTTTCTGAGCTAAGATAAGTCATTAGGTTGCTGATCAAAATCTAAACAGATATTCCTCACATGTGTTTTGTAGGTATTTAGCTAAACTGCGCTAATTGAAGGCAAAATAATGTATTTTATATGCATCTACAAGATATGAAGTTCCAATGCCTCGTATGGATGCTAGAAGTGGAGCGGGAAGGCCAAAATACCAAGAACTGGAGTTAAAAGATTCAAAAGGGGCAAGATATTCCTTCCAGGAAGAACTGGTGACGCCAATTCTTGACTGGCGTACGCCATTTTTTCTTACTGGCGATGCCAGTTGGCGTCCGCCAGTTGCTAGGTTTTGCCGATCTTCTGCGATTTGTTCTCCTAATTCATTCAGAATTAGTTTTTCTACTTTGTATTTGTTAGAACAAGACAGAATTAGTTTTGATTATCATCTATTGTTAAGTTTTCATACTTTTCTCTCAACCTAGACCTAGTTTTTTACATTGATTGATCTTGGAGCTTGGTTCTTCTCTTGTAACAAATCATTGACATCGAATTCTTAGTAAGTTTGATAATTCTGTATTGCTTCCATACAATTCTTGTGCTTGATTGATTTATCGAATTGTATGATATTGCTTACGATTATCATTATCGTTTTCTGATGGTTATGCAGATTCGGATCTAGGGTTTATATTCGTTCATATAGGTTTGTCTAGTTTGAGATTTTCGTACAAACCTTCAATCCAATACGCTAGTTTGAAATATTCTAAATTGTTTCGGTTAAGAATCGTCGGTCTGACAAACCAGATGATTTCTCTAGTTTAAAATCTTCAAAAAACAACTTGGTTGATTTGGATTGATTGCTTTCTGTACACCGACCGTGTGACAATATGAACGATTACCTTAGTATCGAATTAGCATAACCAGATCATTGCTACCGTGTTCACCTTCTATCATTTGATCAAAACAGTTTATTTGCTCATTAGTATTAATCTGTGTTTTAGAGGTAAAATTATTCAAAATCTACTTTTTACTCACAAACGAACGTTCTGCTCTATTTCGTTGTGGTAGCTTAATTAATTCCCTAGAGAACGATACCGAGTTAGGCATAGTCAACAACTACAGCTTATTCTCTTAAGTTTTATAGAGTATAATTTGAGCTTATCAGGTTGTTGTGCTGATCCTGATCTGGATGATAGATTTTTAAGTACTGAGACAATTGCAGTGTCTTCTAGTACTAGCTCATTACTCCTCATGACCTCCTGCATATCCTCAAAAGTGGATGTTCTTGGTTGAGTTACTTGCTCATCAACCTTGGAAGCTGGGACTTCCTCAGCAACCTCAATTCTTTCCAAGATTGGGTCAAAATTTAAATCATCTACTTCTTCAGCAGAGAGTGTCAGTGGTCTCTCACCACTTTCATCAATAAGTGCTAAGGATGCATTGACATTGGTGTCCTCATCAGCACTAGACAGAGATGTCTGAAAGTTTACCTCCACAATGGGAGTGTCCTCTTTCTTGCCAGTTGTCTTCCTTCTGGAAGATCTGGGTTTCTTGGTCGCAACAGACCCCTCAGATATCTCATCTGTCTTTCTTTTTATGGAACCTCTCTAAGTCTTTTGAGTCCCAGTAGCTTTCTTCACCAAGTTTGTGTACTCAAACTTGCGGAGTAGGTTGCTGTTAGATATTTTACCTTCCTCTCTAAGGGTAAATCCAAGCTTCTCCAGCAATTAGCAAATATTGAGTCCAAAACTCACAGTTTCATTTGGTTCAGCAAGATCATTAAGAATTGTGGGTTCAAAACTTTGAAGTGCTGCAACCAAATTCATGAAGGCGTACTTACCCCAATTGAATGGGTTTTCCAGCCTATCATCTTGAGTGTTGAGAAGGATCATTATCATCCATCTCTCCATACTTATTTGATCAGCTCCTTGTAGACTAGCAAGGCATCTGTGGAGTATGTGAGCCATCATATCCCAGTGCTCAACTAGATGTCTTCTTCTGATTTTGGTAAGTGTAAAATCAGGTAAAGCTCCAGATTTGGTAAGGTCACATACATCACTGCATAGTGACTTGACTCCTTCAACAAGGACTACATCATTAGTGTCAATTTCAAAGTCATTTCCTTTGTTATGGAGTCCAAAAACTCCACAAAAAGCCACACATTCCAGAAAAATTAGTTTTCCTTGGACGTTTGTTTTGATGGCCACTTCTTCAGTGCCATTTACCAATCTGGAAACAATCTTGGAATTTTTGTAAAACTCCAATACATCCAAAGGGGATACACCCCTGGGAACAGCTGCGCAAAATTCCTTGATTTTTGCCTTTTTAAGCATGTCAAGAATTTGCTTCATGCTGGTCTTGTTTACAGCAGCACCCATCTTGTACTCGTCAACAAGAGCGCCTCCCCAAATCATTCTTTGATTTGAAGATCAATGGTCTGGGTTAAAGTCTCCAGCAAGTCGATTATTTAGGATAAACAACTCCGGTGCTTGCTTTTCTGCAGTACCAGAGGTAGAGACTTCGGACTTCTGAGATCTGGCTCTTTTTGGTGCCATCTCTTTAAATAGAAGAAGTGTAGAAGAAAAATCGAAAGAGATTAAGGTCGAATTCTATTAAATGATTCTTTGCAGAAAAACTTAGCAGAAATTCAGACACTTTCAGAGTAGATTAGCAGAGAAAAGATGAAGGTTTTTGTTGTTTTCATGCTAGGTGAAATGTGGGATTAGGCAAAAGTGTTTGTCTTTGCCAAAATCTCCTTTATATAGCAACACAAGTACATAAGATACAGATGAATTATGTATGTATGTATCTCGTAATCTGCACAGGCATGGGTGAAAAAGAGGTTTTTCATTAAATGCGTGTGGGGCCAGTTACTTGGTTACTGCGGTAGTGGGCTAAATGGACGCATCTGATCCATTGAACTACAAGCGCCATTTTTCAATGGTTGAGATTGATTTATCAGCAATGATATCAATCAACACATGTAATTGTACCCAATTAATGATATTTGACTAATAGCTATCTCACTCACTTTTGACTCTCAGTAACCTGTAACTAGGAGACAAACTGGTTTATGAGCTTATTAATTAAGCGTCCAGTGTTGTTTGAAAATTATCACAAGAATGGAAATTTTTCAAAACACAAGAGATAGTTGACTTCTGACATATTGTACTATTGGTCAACTTCTCTCCTTTTGTGTTCCCCCTTACTTAGTGACCTCATGTATCTGAATACCCGTTTCAGATACTTCTTTAACCAACATTAACACTTAGCCTTGATATCTGAGTTCCCGTCTCAGATACCTCCTTCATTCTTTAAGTGTCTTTCTTTCTCAGAAAGCCTTATTGTTTTCTTATTGGTTCATTGAGTTCCCGTCTCAGTGACCAATTTAGCACCTTGGTCGTTCCATCAATCCAAGACTATGTCTCAAAGTCAGGAATCTACTTTCTTGCAGAGGCTTTGTAAAGATATTTGCAAGTAGGTCTTCTGTACCAATCTTGAGTATCTCAATATTGCCTCTTTCAACATGATCTCTAATGAAGTGGTGTCTAACATCAATGTGCTTTGTTCTTGCATGAAACTTAGGATTCTGAGTTATGGCAATAGCACTTGTGTTGTCACATAAAATGGGAGTTTTCTCTTCATTGATCTCATAGTCTCTGAGTTGTTGTATCCACAAGATTTGTGAAGCACAACACCGAGCAGCAATATACTCTGCTTCTGTGGTTGAAGTAGCAATTGAGATTTGCTTCTTGTTCAACCATGATATCAATCTAGCACCAAGGAATAGACATGTTCCTGAAGTACTTTTTCTATCAAGCATTGATCCAGCATAGTCAGCATCTGAATAGCCAACTAAACTCAAGACACTTTCTTTTGGATACCACAATCCAACTTCAACAGTACCTTTAACATACCTTAGAATCTTCATAGCAGTATTATCGGGTGTTTGCGTTTGATTTGTCTAAAATCTTGCACATACACCAACTACATATTGAATATCTGGTTTGCTTGCTATAAGGTATAGTAGAGACCCAATTAATTTCCAATACATGTGTTCTTCAACACTCTTATCAGATTCAGTATAGGCCATCTTGGTTCCAATATTCATAGGTATCTTAGCATTCTTTTCAGAAGGCTTTAGATTAATCTTGTTAAGCATGTCCTTAGCATACATTGTTTGACTAATGAATATTCCATCATTAAGTTGCTTGACTTGCAACCCTAGGAAATAGTTCAATTCTCCCATCATGCCCATCTCAAATTTACTTTTCATGAGCTCAGCAAAGTCTTCACAAAGTTGCTTGTCCTTAGATCCATAGATTATGTCATCAACATAAACTTGTACTAAGAGTAGTTTCCCATCATGGTTCAATGTAAAGAGAGTTTTGTTAACTTCTCCTTTCTGGAAACCACTTCCCAGCAAGTACTTGGTCAAAGTGTCATATCACGCTCTTGGAGCTTGTTTAAGTCCATATAGAGCTTTCTGAAGCTTATAGACGATCTTGCTTTCAGAGGAAACCTCAAAACCAGGTGGTCGCTCAACATAGACTTCCTCAGCAAGTTCACCATTTAGGAATGCACTCTTGACATTCATTTGGTAAACTTTAAAGTCATTATGAGCTGCAAAGGCTAGAAACAGTCTGATTTCATCCAATCTTGCAACTGGAGCATATGATACATCAAAATCAAGTCCTTCAGTTTGGGTGAATCCCTTGGCAACCAACCTTGCTTTGTTTCTGGTTATTTCACCAGATTCATTCATCTTGTTTCTGAAAACCCACTTAGTTCCTATGATAGTTATTCCATCAATATAGGGAACTAGTTTCCAGACTTTGTTTCTCTCAAATTGATCCAATTCTTCTTGCATTGCTAAGATCCAATCTTGTTCTTTTAATGCTTCCTCAATGGTCTTAGGTTCAATATATGAGATGAAACATCCATAGAGAGAATTTACATTTTCAGCAATTGCTCTCCTAGTTCTTACCCCTTGGTCTAAAGGACCTATCACATCCTTTGCAGGATGGTCTCTTATCCATTTTATAATGTGGTTAGAACTAGTAGGATCATTATCAATATGATTCATTTCTGTATCACTATGATCATGATAAGATACTTGATCAGTATCTATGATATTTGGCACATGTGATGTGCTTGGGATATTTGACACTTGTTCAGTGTCTAGGGTATCTGAGACAGGATTCTCAGCAACCTCCGGCTCAGAGACCTCTTCAAAATGAAGATTCTCAGTGACTTGATCCATTTTGGGATTTCTCATAAGAAATTCTTCATCATGCCTTAGAGTCATCTGGTTGTTACTTGGCAATGGTTGCCTTTCTTCCTTAGACTAATCCTCTAAGTGAATGACAGAATTATTTTCCTTTGGAGATTCTTGTTCAGAATACAAGATCAAAAGTTCTTTGAATCTATCTGAGAGCTCTTCATTCAAGGGTACTTTCTTGTTTCCATCATAGAATACTACATGGACAGATTCTTCAATCTTTTGTGTCCTTTTGTTGTAGATTATGTAAGCATTGCTATTCATTGAATAACCAATAAATACTCCTTCATCTGCCTTTTGTTGTAATGTTCTTAGATATATTTTACCATTGTTAAGAACAAAACATCTGCCACCAAACACCCTTAAATGTTTGATACTAGGGGGTCTACCAATAGATAACTCATAGGGTGTCTTGTCATGGTGTTTGTTGATCAAACATCTATTCTGAGTGTAGCATGTTGTACTTACATCTTCAATCATGAGATGATAATTTAGAGTCTCATTTGGTTCTTTTTAGCGGTCTTTGTGATTCTTCGTTTATAGTTTTCTAGTATTTTTGTGCATTTTTATGCTTTGGTGTTTTGGTGTTGTTTTGCAGGAATCGATAGTTTCGAGCCAAAGATGAGAAGTTGAAGTTAACAAGGCTCGCTGCGGTGAGATTTTTTGAGTGCAACAATCTTTTGGCTAAGGAGGCTCACCGCGACGGAGTATTTTGCTCGTTGCGGCGAGATTTTACGAAAGTCCAAGAAATTTGCCAGGAGAAGCTCACCGTGGCGGAGTAATCTGCTCGCCGCGGTGAGAATTTGCGAATGTTTCCCCTGTTTTGAAGATCGAAGCTCGCCGCGGCGGAGTATTTTGCTCGCCACGACAAGATATATATTTTTGCCTGCATATTAGATTTTTTTTTTTGATTCCTTATCATTTTGGGAATTAGGAAAATTACTCTCATACTTTATTTTAACCTAGTTCTTAGAAAAAACTCCATATTCATACTTTGACATTAAGACATTATTGGAGCTTGGTTTTCATCATTGTTGAAGGAGTGATATCGAATTCCTGGTCATATTTGATAATTCTCTATCGTTTATCTCTTCGATTCGTGTTGTTATTGTTTATCGATTTGTATGAGCTTGCGTGAGATTATCATCATGTCTATGTTTATCATATGCAATACTTTGAAATCTTTGATCTTTGCTTCTACTATGAGTAGCTAAACCACTCCGAACACGGTAGTTATGTGACAGTTTTGCGTATTCGCTTCTAGGGTTAGGATTCCTTCATATAGGTTCGTCTAGTTCAAAATCTTCGTAAAAACTATCAATCGAATTCGCTAGTTCAAGATTTTCTAAATCATTTTCGGTTAAGGATGTGATTTGATTTTATTGGACTAACAGAAACTAAACAACAGTTGAGTTCTTGTCATTCTGATCCAGGTATGGAGTGTTTTTCTGGTTACTATGCACCTAGCGCAGAGCTAGCTGGACCAGCCATTGTGGAGACAGCGAATAGTCTAGAGGTGCATGCTGGAGCTAGTACATTCAGCGATAGTGCTCTGCTAGCTTTGATTGCCCATGATGAAAAATACATGAGTCTTGTGATGAAAGGGCAAGAAAGGAATAGTAAACAGATAGAGGGGATGGTAAGCAGGATAGAGGATTTTACTGACCAACTGGCCAGGTTTTTGGCAAGCGCTGAGTTTGGGGATGAGGAAACCAAGGAGGAGGTTCAGGCAACCACAGTACTTCGAAGTGGAAAGGCCGGAATTAGAACCACAAACCCTAACCCCGGACGCCCCAATAGTCGACCTCACTAGGGAAGACCAACCCTCGACAGAAATAGATAACCCGCCAGTGAAACGCATGGAGGTGCTTCACAAATCTGATAACCCTTACCATCGACCTGGACCCCAATTAGCAAAGGACTGCCATATCCCGGTAGAATCAAGAAACCCAAGGATGACAACAAATTCAAAGATATTCTGGCCATGCTCTCAAAGGTGAATGTGAACATTCCACTCCTTGACCTCATTGATAATGTCCCTTCCTACTCTAAGTTCTTCAAGGATCTCAATGCAAGCAAGAAGAAGTATTTAGCCAACGAGAAGCTAGTTCTGCCAGAAATAACTAATTCAGTGGTTGGGTTACCGGTGAAACAGCAAGATCCGGGGAGCTTTGTGATTGATATATAGATGGAAAATAGGAAGATAACAAAAGGAATGCTCGATCTAGGAGCCAGCATCAATCTTATCACCCATGCTCTTTACCAGGAGTTGGGTTTGGGGGAACTGGCACCAGTAAACATGACCCTGCAATTAGCCGACAGGAGTATCAGGCGCCCCCTGGGAGTGATTCGTGATGCACTGGTCAGAGTAGACACCTTCCTGGTTCCAGTAGATTTCGTGGTACTACCCCCTAGTGGAGCCGGCACTAGCAGTAAGGACCATGTGATCCTTTTGGGAAGACCCTTTATGAAAACAGTGAAGCTGTGGGTTGATGTAGCGGAAGGAAAGATAGCCATGGAAATTGGTGGCAACAAGATCAGCAAGGATGCAACACGACCTGCAGGTAACTCTGACACCTACTCAGTGGAAGAATGAAATCTGATTTCTGAAGTAAATGCTGAGTTTGATGATATTATTGATGAATGTGTGAATGCTACTAACCTAGCTCAATTAACTGATGATAAGCTAGAAGCAGCTTTAACTCTTAGCTCTGATGTGGATATCCTTTGTGAGTAGAGTAGTGAGATAGTCTGCATGCTTGACTCGGCTGAAGTCGACCCTGGTGAGGAAATCGATCCCCTTGGTGGAAACACTGGTGAAATCGACCCCCTAAACCCGACCTTAAGGAGCTCCCGTCCCGTCTTAAATATGCTTTCCTAGGAGAAAATAAAACTAAACCTGTGATAATCTCTTCGAAATTACAAAAGGAAGAAGAGAATAAGCCAGTAGAGCTTTTGGGAGAGAACTCTCAAGCCATAGGATGGGGGATTGGTGACATCAAGGGCATTAGTGCGACTAGGTGCACCCATAGGATTAGTCTTGAAGATGATGCCAAACCTGTGAGGCAACCCCAGCGTAGGCTTAATCTTGTCATGCAAGACGTAGTTAAAACTAAGGTGCTTAAGCTGTCAAAACATGATATGATCTACCCTATAGCTGACAGTAGATGGGTAAGCTCTGTGCATGTTGTCCCGAAAAAGTCTGGAGTAACTGTTGAGACCAATGAGAAAGGCATAGAGGTTCCTGTTAAGAAAACCACAGGGTGGCGTGTTTGCATAGATTACAGGAGATTGAATGCTGCTACTAAGAACGTCCACTTCCCCCTACCATTTATTGATGAGATGCTAAACCGCCTTGCGGGGCACAAGTTCTATTGTTTTTTGGATGGTCTTTCAGGTTTCTATCTGATTCCCATAGCACAGGAGGACCAAGAGAAGACCACCTTCACTTGCCCATATGGCACCTTCGCCTATCATAGTATGACTTTTGGCTTATGCAATGCTCCGGCGACTTTTCAAAGGAGCATGCTCTCTATCTTCTCTGAGCAGGATTTCATTGAGGTGTTTATGGATGACTTCTCTCTTTTTGGTGACTCCTTCACCGACTGCCTTGGTAAGCTTGATAAAGTCTTGAAACGTTTCATAGAGTGTAATTTCACCCTTAGTTGGGAAAAAAAGTCACTTTATGGTGCGAGAGGGTATTGTTCTAGGGCATGTGGTTTCAAAGCGGGGGATTGAGGTAGATAGAGCTAAACTTGATCTTTTCTAGGACATGTTTGGTTCCATAGGAGATTCATCCAGGATTTCTCAAAAATTGCTAAGTGCCTTAGTAACTTGCTTGTGAAAGATGTGCCTTTTGTTTTCAATGATAAGTGCATGGAAGCCATTAATATCCTGAAAGAAAAGCTTGTTTCTGCACCTGTTGACATGGCACCTGATTGGTCTTTACCTTTCGAGATTATGTGTGATGCTTCTGACTATACTATAGGTGCTGTTCTAGGAAAAAGAGTCGACAGGCATTTTCATGTGATTTACTATGCCAGCAAAACTCTAAATGGTGCACGGGTTAATTACACTACCACTGAGAAAGAATTCCTGGCTGTCATATTCGCCCTGGATAAATTTAGGTCGTATCTGAAGGGATTCAAGGTAATAGTGCATACTGACCATGCAGCAATTCGCCACCTTATGGCCAAAAGCGATTCTAAGCCTCGCCTTATTCGCTGGGTCTTGATGCTGCAAGAGTTTGACTGTGAGATAGTTGACAAGTGTGGCAAAGATAACTTAGTGGCAGATCACCTATCCAGGATTAATCCTGGCGCCATCGCCGTATCCCCTCCCTTTCCTGATGATCTCCCTGATGAGCATTTATTCTCTGTTAGTTTAGAACCCTGGTTTGCCGACATTGTTAATTTTAAGGCTACAGGTTTGTTTGCTGCTAACATGACTTCGCAGGAAAAGAAGAATTTTGCTATTCTCTGCAGGAGCCACTTCTGGGATGACCCATACTTGTTCAAGCTAGGCAATGATGGTGTGATGCGGCGATGTGTACCGGAAGATGAAATCGGCAGCATACTTGCATTCTGCCACTCTATGTAGTGCGGTGGGCACTACAGCGGGAAGAAAACAGCCTTGAAAGTTCTTCAATTAGGTTTTTTCTAGCCCTCTCTTTTTTAAGACGCTCATAAATTATGTATTAGCTGTGATGCATGTCAGCGAAGTGGCAATATAGGCAAGCGGAATGAGATGCCCCTCACTAGTAATCTTGTGGTAGAACCTTTTGATGTGTGGGGTATCGACTTTATGGGACCCTTCCCCAAGAGTAATGGCTTTGAGTATATCCTAGTTGCTGTTGATTACGTAACTAAGTGGGTGCAAGCAATTCGAACCTAGACTAATGATTCCAAAGTTGTTGTCTCTTTACTTGCCAAGAATATTCTTTGCAGGTTTGGTACCCCCAGGGTAGTAATCAGTGATGGTGGCTCCCACTTCATCAACCGCTCCTTTGCGAATCTGTTAACAAAGTACGGAGTGCATCATCGGGTTGCTACATCATATCACCCTCAGACTTCTGGCCAGGTAGAGGTTAGTAACCAGTAGATTAAGAGTATACTTGAGAGGCTGGTGAAGCCTAACCGGAAGGACTGGTCGTACAAGCTCCATGATGCTTTGTGGGCATACCGCACAAGCTATAAAACTGTTATAGGCACCACACCTTACAGGCTAGTCTACGGGAAAGCTTGCCACCTACCGGTAGAGCTTGAGCATAGGGCAGAATGGGCGATTAAGGTCCTGAACCTTAATTTGGATGCGGCTGGAAAAGAGCGTATACTGCAGATCTCAGAACTTGAAGAACTCCGGAACACTGCTTTCGGGAATGCTAAGATCTATAAGGCCAAGACTAAGGAGTATCTTGATAAGGGAATAATTCGTAAGGATTTGACCCCAGGTATGAAAGTTTTACTCTTTAATTCTCACCTTAAACTGTTTCCAGGTAAGCTGCGCTCTCGATGGGATGGACCGTACGAAATCGGTCAAGTGGCACCACATGGTGCTGTTGAACTCTTGAACACAAGTGACGGCTCCACCTTCAAGGTAAATGGATAATGGGTCAAGCCATATCTTGAAGGATTTAAAGAGCAACCGGATGAAGAGGTTGTTCATGGTGAGTCTAGTACATGACTATAAAGGTACACCAGCAGGTAAGTCACTATAGCTCCCATTCTCTTTTCTTTTTCACTCTACGCTTGAGGACATGATTGAGATTAGGTTTGGGGAGGGGGAATATGCTCTCTATTGTGTCTTGTCTGCATTTTTCTCTATTACCTGAGTCTCTAGAGTCTTTCGTCCTTTACTTTCTGTATGTTTTGGTCATTTTTTCTTTTCTTCTTTTCCCTTCTAGAGTCTTTCGTGAGTCGTTCTTCCAAGTTATGAAAGCTTCTATTGTGATTATTAAATTTGCTAGCTGCTTACGTTTTGCATGATATTTAACTAAGGTGGCATAGTGGATTTAAAATCTCGTAAGGTTGTTTCTCTTGTAAATAGCACGTTTGTTTAACTCTTTGGTCCAAAAGCCGGTGAGAAACTTTAAAATCGATGAAAAAATATTGTACCGGTGCCTGTGTGATTCTTTCGGGAAGTGCAAACTCCCTTGTTTGCGCCTCTCCATGCTCATGTGTATAATGTTAAGTTATGTATGAAGAATGATATGCTCTTTATGGTCTGTTTTATCAAAGCCAGTGCATTACAAAGAACCGTTTTGGGTAGAAGAATTCTGCTGTGCCGATATGCTTATTTATACTTGTAATCTGTACTACTTCCCCTGATTAATTCGTCCCGGAGTGTATCTGTGGTGCTTGTCATCACCGTAGTCGTGTTGGGTGTCTTTCAAATCCTACCTATATATCGGCGTGGTCCTAAAACGCCACATGACCGTGAGGGTTGATGGCACGTATACCAAACCGACACGCACAAAAGTGCGGACTTCGGTAAAACAGACACTACTAAAAAATTGAGACTAAAAGAGTCCATAGTGGCCAAATTGATTAGCATATAATTTTTAGTATGCAAAAATGTTGTGATATGGAAGTTTGGTTGTATGTTCTGACAAGCTGCTGCGCGGAAGAAAAACTCCCTTCTGACTTAACTGATTTTGTACATTGCATGAGGTATTTGAAGCACCTTTGTGGTGAAAGTCACCTTCCCTTCTCTTGCTAGTTCTTGATTGATTACCCACTGGACACTTCCAGAGTGTGTGAGAGAGTTGCGTAGGATTCCTTGTGAGGGATTGAAGAGTTAGACTTAAATGCTATTTACCTGAGAAACTGTCTTGCTTGCTTTTTTGTGCACTATTCTGTCAGGGTTAGTTGAGTGCAAACCGTTTGCATCTTGTGAACTTAATGTTTACAATGGTAGAATTTGGTCACTTGGAAGTCTGACTCGTTTTTGTGTTTCTTATTTGTCATCATCTAGAGTCTAGTTTGTTTGTTTTAGTTATGTGTTTGCTTGAGGACGAGCAAAGGTACGGTTTGGGGAGTTTCATTTGGTCCTTTTTAGCAGTCTTTGTGAGTCTTCGTTTATAGTTTTCTAGTATTTTTGTGCATTTTTATGCTTTGGTGTTTTGGTGTTGTTTTGCAGGAATCGATAGTTTCGAGCCAAAGATGAGAAGTTGAAGTTAACAAGGCTCGCCGCGGTGGAGCACTTTGCTCGCCGCGGTGAGATTTTACGAGTGCAACAATCTTTTGGCTAAGGAGGCTCGCCGTGGCGGAGTATTTTGCTTGCCGCAGTGACATTTTACGAAAGTCCAAGAAATCTGTCGGGAGAAGCTCGCCGCGGCGGAGTAATCTGCTCGCCGTGGCAAGATTTTGCAAATGCTTCCCCTGAAGATTGAAGCTCGCCGCGGCGAGATTACACGGCAGGATATATATTTCGATTAAAGAAGACTCGCTGCGGAGAGGCTTTTTGCCCGCCGCGGCGAGGCTTTTTGCCCGCTGCAGCGAGATGCGCAGATTAGTTTTTTTTTTATTCCTTATTATTTTGGGTATTAGGACAATTACTCTCATACTTTATTTTAACCTAGTTCTTAGAATAAGCTCCATATTCATGCTTTGACATTGAGACATTATTGGAGCTTGGTTTTCATCATTGTTGAAGGATTGATATCGAATTCCTGGTAATATTTGATAATTCTCTATCGTTTATCTCTTCGATTCGTATTGTTATTGTTTATCGAATTGTATGAGCTTGCATGCGATTATCATCATGTCTGTGTTTACCATATGCAATACTTTGAAATCTTTGATCTTTGCTTCTACTATGAGTAGCTAAACCACTCCGAACACGGTAGTTATGTGACGGTTTTGCGTATTCGCTTCTAGGGTTAGGATTCGTTCATATAGGTTCGTCTAGTTCAAAATCTTCGTAAAAACTAACAATCCAATTTGCTAGTTCAAGATTTTTTAAATTGTTTTCGGTTAAGGATCGTGGATTGACGACAAACGATTACTCTAGTTCAAAACATTCAAATGACGATTGGTTGAGGTTGGACTGATCGATTTATATACATCGACCGTGTGACAAGTATGAACGATTTCCCTAGAGTGAATTAGCATTACTCGATCATAACTGTTGTGTTCTCTCTGCCTCATTGATTTTTAACCTTTACATTGCTTTATCTGATTTCTAGTTTAGGAAGCATTCAAAACTCAAATCTTTCATTTGTTTACACAAGTAACTATTTGCTCTCAACTCATTGTGGTAGCTTAATTGGTTCCTTAGCGAACGATTCCGTCGTTAGCATTGTCTGTTTACAACAGCTGCTTTCTACTTGTTTTCTATGCAGTAATTTGAGCACATCGTTCAACCCAAAAGATTTCACTTATTTCAGTGTCAGCAAGCATTGTTCTTGCTGCCTCTTTTAGGGTCCTATTCTTTCCTTCAGGAACAACATTTTGTTGAGGTGTCCTTACTGAAGATAGTTGATGTTGTATACCTTTGCATGTACAAAACTCTTTTATGTACTGATTTACAAACTCAGTACCATGGCCTGTTCTGATCACATATACCTTGTCATTTTTCATGACTTCAAGCTTATTCAGTAGGCTTGGTATCTCGACTCTTGCGTCAGATTTTTGTTTGAGAAAAACAACCTAAGTGAATCTTGAGTAGTTATCTACAACAATCAAACCATACTTCTTTCCTGCATAACTAGTTACTGAGGACTCAAACCATACTTCTTTCCTGCATACTTCTTTCCATATGTAACAGTTGCAGTGGCCTCACACTGGAATGTCTAGATTTAGACTTGAAAGATGTTTTTGGCTTGTTTCCCTAAATAGCAAGCTGAACATACACCATCTTTTCTGTATGCCATTTTAGGTAATCCAACAACCAATTCTTTATTGGCTAGCTTATTCAGAGTTTTGAAATTCAAGTGACTCATCCTTTTGTGCCATAGCCAATTTTCTTCAGTGTAGCCAGATTGACTCACCATGAGGCTTTCTTCAGTTGTGGCAGATGCCTAGTCAGCAACATGGAGACTTCCTTTCCGCCTAGCAACCAAGACTACCTGCTTTGACTCGTTGTCCATCAATTTGCCGAATTTAGATTTGAACTTCACTGAGAACCCCTTGTCAGCAAATTGACTCATGATGAGAAGATTATATTTCAATCCCTCTACATGTAGTACTCCAGTTATTGTAAGGGCTCCCAACTTCAAATCTCCAAATCCTACGGTTGGATTCACTTCTCCTCCAGAAAACCTGGTATCTGGTCCTGTATCACACACTCTGTAGTTAACCAGATTTGCTCTGTCTCCTGTCATGTGCTTCCCACATCCACTGTCAAAGTGCCACGTTGGATTTTTCTTTAGAGTGTTCTACACAAAACAGGAAACATGGAGTTAGGTTCTCATTCCAACAATGGAACCATCTAGACTAAAGTATCTCCAAGTGGGAATCGACGTTTGAATGAATTTCTTAGGGACATTCTTTTGTCTGATAGGAACATAATGAGGAATTCTAGGTAAATGACTAATATCATTATTATCAAGAACTATTTTCCTTCTTGGTGTGTTCCTTGGTGCTCCTCGTGCTGCTTTTAGATACATGTCAGTTTGCTGAGTCTATTTTTCAGCGAACTTAGCTTTCCTTCTCAGATTCCTTCTAGCCCTGGAATTCAGATTGCTTGTGGTTTGTTCTTTCTTCCACTTGTGATGATTGTTGTGAGCAATCCTAGCTTTCATCCATCGTTCTTGCTCTAGTTTGTACTCATGAGCAAGTTGTTTCCCATGGCTTTATAGCCAATGCCATTTCGAGCACCTGGTGCCGACTGAGATCTTCTCTCAGCGGCCTTACTAGTCTCTGGGTCAGTTTTCTTTCCAGAAAACGTCACATTAGAGAATTTGCCAGCTTCAGCAATCTTCCCTTTCTGAGAGATGTAGCACTGTGGGTGGTTACACTTTTCAGTATGTTGTTCTTTAACAAAAACTTTCCAATAGATTTCTTTGGGACTTGTTTTTCCCACAAAGGTTTGGTCGCAACTGCTTTTCCATTGTTAGCAACCTTTGCTTTCTGACCAATGCTATAGGTTGTTTGGGAACCACCTTGCTGACCACTAACAAATGTCATTCTTTCATCACTCTTGTTCAAATTTGTAGAACAATTTGTTTGTGTATCTAGCCCAAGTCCTACTTTCTCTTAAGGATCTCTTAGGTAAGAGTGTACTTCAGTGAGAGTGTCACAAGATTTGGCATAAGATTGGAAGGATTGTTCTTTCTTTTTGAGTTCATCATTATCAGAAAGAAGACCTTCACACTTCTTTTGAAGTACGTCTATTGCCACTTCGTGTAACTTTCCTGTCTCAGCCATCTGTGCCTTTAGAAATGCATTCTTAGCATCCTTTGTCTCAGATAGTTTCTGCAATTGTGAGCACTCCTTTTCAAGAAATATCTTTTCAGCTTCAAGAATTTTGGTTCTAGCTTGGACAGCCATAAATTCCCTTTCATAAAGATCAAGCTCTTTTCTGAGGTGTTCCAGATCTTTGATTCCTTCCACATCATTCTCATAATTTATAAATCGAGAAATAGTGGTTACCTCATTTTTAGGCATGGCTCGATGTTGGAGCTATCTGAATAGATCTCCTCAGCAACCCCGCACATTTCCTTTTTCTTTTGACCAAAGTCAACCAATTCATAAGTGATGCCACACAACTCTGGTGATGGAAGTTTAGAATCATCTAAATCTTCTTCCTCAGATTCTGAATCCAAATCAAGATCATCCAATTGTATTTGGATCTTATACCTTTCTTCAGTGAGCATAGCTCTCTGACCTCTCTTGAAATTTCTCCTATCTTTCTTGTCACCTGTCTTTAGCTTGTTATAAGCTGGGCAGTCTCTTTTAAAGTAACCAGGTTTCTGACAATAGAAACAGATATCGTTTCCGATTTCTGCTCCCTCAGTACTAAGTGCTTGCTGAGCAGGCTTGTTCAGCGAGCTAGTCAATTGTATACTTTTGTACTGGTGATAGTTGGGACCTAGGTGCTTTTTCAGCTTCTCTTTGGTCCTTCTTCTTTCAATCTCCTGACTGACGTATTTTCTCATATGCTTTACAGCAAGAGCATTTTCCTCAGTCACCTCTTTGGTATCCTTCTTTTGTGATGTACCTTGAGTTACTGGAGAAACATTATGCGATGTTTCAGCAGCTGTATGTCCTCTTTGCTTTGTCTCATAGTTGACAGTTGCCAAGTGAGAGAAAAGTTCCACTGGAGTATTATTGGGCATTCCTTGATTGAAATAGAATACTGAGTGTGTTCCCAATTTTGATTTAAGCTTCTCACGATAGTCTTAACCTTTTCAGAGTTATAATATTTCTCACTTTCACCAAGTGCAGCCATTTCACTCATCAGTGTTGTAAACCTGAAATCAAGTTCTTCAAGTGTCTCAGTGGGACCTTGTTTAAAGTTTTGGAATTTGAGCTTCAAAAATTCGAACTTGTTTTCCTTGGTTTTCTCAGTACCAGCACAGATTTCTTCAATCAAAGACCAGGCTTCTTTCGTCGTTTTTTCACACCACAGTTTGCACAGTATGTGGTCTGGAGTAGACCATATGATGATGTTTCTTGCTTGACCATCTAGCCTATTTCTCTTGGAATCTTCCGATGTCCAGAGATGTCTGGGCTTTGATTCATATGCAATTTCACCAGTTGGTGTAGCACTTGTAGTTGTGCTAGATGTGGAGGAACCAGCAGCATCTGTGTCAGTAGGTTCCTTGTCTCAACCATTTGAAACTTCAATGACTTGATTTTATCGTTGAATGATAATGGGGCCATTCTTTATAACTTCGATCATTTCGTCAGTGATAGCTTCCAAGTGAAGCATCATGTTGTTCTTCCATTTTTCATAGTTCTCTGGCTTAAGAACGGGAGCGTCGTTTAAAGACATCCTACGTAAACACACTAAACAAACAAATCAAGTGTCGGCGGTAAGTGGTTAGTGGGCACTTATCTACGATCTAGGTTTAGTGCAGAAGGCTTGGGAACCTCCTGCTATGATACCACTTGTTGGTCCAGATAACGACAAAGTAAAGACTGGAGGGGGGGGGGGGGGTGAATAGTCTTTTCAAACTTTTGACAATAAAACAGTTTCTCAGATACTTTTGAAGGTATCTGATACTTAGTCTCAGAGAGCGGAAGTCTTTTCAGATAAGTGCATGTGCTCAGCAAGCTATAATGTCTATAAGTACTCAGCAAGTATAAAGTAATACAGAAAGTAAGTGTCGTAAGTAAATAACACAAAGCTTTATAGTGGTATCTGAAGGTGGAGTTATCCTTCAACTAATCCACTCGCCCTTTCTCAGGACATGAATCCACTAAGATAAGATATTGAGTTCCCCTTACAAAGTCCTATCTCTTGATCCCTTTAACACTAGGTTCCCAACCAAGTGTTACCCCTGAGTTGTTCACTGGTTTTCCCCAACCAAGTACTTCCTCTACTCAGTAACCTTTCAGTTATTCCTTAGTTTCCCAAAACGAAGTACTTCCTATGCTCAACGCCTGTTGGTGTATGGTTATGATAGTTTGTCAGGTGAGCAGGCTCATAATAACTTCTACAGTTATGTAGGAGTGCTCTATAGAATCAAGATTACTGAATACACTTTTCAATGTATAGTAACTTGTTCTTTACTGACCCAAGTCTTGATGTTGTTCAAGAGAATGAATCACATATATGAATCGCAACTATATCTTCTAGATTCAACTCCTTCACAGTATAAATTCTTGTTAAGGATTCTCAGAGCTATCTGCATAACTGAATAAGTTATTAAACAAGCTCACCTGACAAACAAACATAAACTATACACCAAAAGGCGTGGAGTATAGAAAGTACTTAGTTTGGGAAACTATGGAACAACTCCAGGAAAAAGATTTCTGAGTACCGGAAGTACATGGCTGAGAAAGCCGGGGAATAACTCAGGGGGAACACTTGGTTGGGAACCTAGTGTATTTAGGAATCGAGAGAAGATACTTGTAAGGTTACCTCAATTATCTGTCTTCGTGGATTCTTGGTCTGAGAAAGGCCGAAGTTGATTAGTTGAAGAATTACGCCACCTTCAGATACCACTATAAAGACTTGTGTTATTTACTTTCTGCAATTTATTACTTGCTTTATTTACCTTGCTAAGTATTTACACATATCTTGTTGAGCACGTCCACTGATCACAAAAAGTCTTCCGCTCTCTGAAAATAAGTATCAGATATCTTCACAGAAATCTAAGAAATTGTGTATATCGACAAAAGTTTGAAAAAGGCTATTCAGCCCCCCCCCCCCTCTAGTCTTTTACTTTGCCGTTATCTGGACCAACAACCGCTCAAGCAAGTTTCGATCGTCCCAGATAAGTTGAAATCTTTCTTTCGCTTTTTAATTTACACACTATCTTTTGTATACATATAGCACAAACCCAAAAGAATCATATAACCTTTAGAATCGATTTCTACAACAAAAACCCAAAAATATTTTATTTTCCATATTAGTTTGTTTTCCTATCAAAAAACCCAAAAACACGTAATTTTAGATTTATATTTATTATCTTTTTAGTATTATCTTTTCGTATCTGCAAAGGCTTATCTGTTAGGGTTCATACTAGACAGGAAAAGCATGGAATCACTTAGTGATGCAAACAAGGAGGGTACTAGCAATGAGGGTCACCCTGGTTACGTTCCGATGTGCAAACTTGAAGAACTGCATAACGTTCATCTCGAGATTAAAACCGAGAGAGAAGGACTAGAATGAGAAAGGCTATGGACAGCTGAGGATTGAGATTAGGTGAGAACAGAAGAAGGGATAACCACGCAAGGGCAGAACAAATGGATGAAGAAGAAAAACCCATGCGCGACTATGTTATTCCGAGATTTACGCCGCATACCTCGAGCACCTACATTGAGAGGATCGCAAGAGAATATGACCTACAGGACAATCATCTGAACCAACTACCTCACTTCTACGGGAACCTGACTGAAAACCCGATGCATTTTCTTAGGGAGTTCTATACAGTAGTTGGAGTTATACCACCCAATGGGCTCACAGAATGTCAGCTTCGAAGAAGGGTATTCCCTAATTGCCTCAAGGACAAGGCGAAGGATTAGTTATGGTCACTACCATCAAACAGTCTTAGCACATGGGACGAAGTGTTCAATAAGTTGATCCTCAGGTACTTCCCGCTTCAGAAGACATCTCACCTGAAGAACCAAATCCAGAACTTCAGCCAATTTGACAGAGAAAGCTTTCACGAAGCGTGGGAGAGATATAAGGATTTACTAGACAACTTCTGAATGTATTCGTGTGGAACGTTCGACAAGGTCAACAACTTTTACAGGGGATTATCCAGACACTCATCGATGGATCATGTCAAGGAAACCTGCTGAACATACCACCAAGGAGGATATGGGAGGCATGCAAAAACATAAGTGAAAACTGAAGACAAGGGAAAAGGAGAGCACCTTCAAGGGCAACCTCAACTAAGGAAGCATACTATATTGAGGTCAAACACCCCGCGAGAAAATTACTGGGTCAACCCCTAATGCCAATACCGGAAAAAGCATCAGATTTCCTTATCCAACAGCGGCTGTCGGAACTAGAAAGGGAGGTTGACTTCTTAATGAATGAAATGATGAGGATGAAAGTCACCGTAAGAGGACAAGGAGAAGCCATCATAGGGTTTGGAACTACATTCGGAGGAGCTGGAGAAACGATTGCAAGAATTGAGGAACGTCTTCAACAAAATGAAAGATAGACATATGAGGGTAGATGGGACATGAAAGAGCTCTCATACAACCAGCAGGAAAGATCTGATTTTGATCATAAATTTGGCCGAATGGGGAACCCGGAGGAGGGATACGACCTAGACTCACTGATCATCGAAATCGAACTAGGAGGGAATGAAGATCGCTCTAATAAAGATCGGGGTGCCCAACCCAACAACTGAGTCGTCAACCAGGGGTCGAGCTATAGGACCTTAAACAAGCGCTTCTTGGGAGGCAACCCAAGGTCACGTTTACTTTTACACATTTACATTCGCATTTTCAATTTTCGTCTTTTTCTCATTTTCCGTGCCAACATTATTTTTCGAAAAACTTTTCAAAATCATTTTCAAAATTTCTTATTTATTATGTTTGCTTTTCGAAAAAACGAAACAACCAAAAAGTATTGCAAACGCGCGATTTATCGTGTTGGAGGAGCAGTGAGGCTGCTGCGGTCGCTAGTGGACTGCAGTGAGCTGCACAAATTCTTCACAGGCACTATAATTATATCATCCCCATTGCATTGGCTTGTCCATCCATCATCAAGATCAAGCAAGTAATCTCTACTCATTATTATCCTCATTACATCTTCAATTCAATATCTTTATCATTCAACTCTTTGCTTGCACTTTCTTCTTGCTTCCTTGGTGCATAGCAATTATGTGCTTAATTTGATTGATTTGTTGATGCTTGAGATATGTGGATACATGCTTACTTTTAATATTCACTATATTAACACTTGCTTAATGGAGATATGACAAATCGTTTGAGAATTTGAAGGTTTTTATTCTTGCCTACCAAGTGTTCGATAAAATGTCTCAATAGAACAAACTCCTTTGTCGACCCCTTTCTCCCTCTATTACTTGCTCACATGGTATTAACTAGTTGAAGTATGCTTAGAAAACATGTTTGTAACATCATATGCTCATAGGATGGAGACTACATTACAATTTGCCTTTCAACTTGATGCTTGACAAAATTTGAAAACTTGAGTCAGATGCCTAGTTCTTGCGTTATTTATGGCTGTTGATCTTATTACAAGCTATAATCATGCATATGCATTGTGCCATACATTAGGTTTGCGGGAGAAGAAACCCCATTTGATTTGCCTGTAAGCCTTAGAATTGGTTTAACTCCAAATATGATATCTCACACACATTTTTGCCCTAGGTACAATGGGAAGAACCAAAGGAGGAAAGGATGTAGGTGAACCAAGCACTAAGAGAGCCAAGAAAGGAAACAAAGTGACCTCGGCGACCCTTTCAAGCAAGGCCCGGAGTTGGCTATTGGTTAATACCGACCGAGGGGTAATTCCCGAAAGGAACAGAAAGATCAAATGGGGAATGAACCCGGCCCTTAATTGGATTCACAATGTTTTGAGCCTCTATGTTTAGGGAACTTTCACTGCCATTCTCCGAGGATACGGCATAGAGGTAGTCTGGGAGTTCTACACGGAGTACTTCCAACTGAACATTATTATGTCGAATGATGCACTCCTAGATCGCCTCGTCACCATATGAGGGGTAGAGGTCATGTTTGGGCCAGGAGCTATGAATAATTTCTTCGAAATTCCAGAGGAGCACATTCATGGAGAATACAAGGAACCGGCATATGACGAGTTGGAGTACGGAGATATCGTACAAAACATCCCATGGGTATTACTCGGAGAAATATTTAGAGAGGATACAGTGGGGATGTCCATCCCAAGGGCTACGCTCAACGAAAGAGCAAGATTTTGGATGCACTTTGTAGAGATCAACTTGAAGCTACCCTGCACCATGAAGGGTTCAAGGGCGATGTAGCCACTCTTGTCTATGCAATTCTGGAGGGTTCACTACATTAATGTTGGAAGAATCATGGTGAAGGAGATGCAAATGGTGAAGAAGAACACAAGAAGGAACCTGCCATTCCCCGGTCTCATTACCGCTATTTGCCAGAAGAATGGGGTTCCCACTAGTGAGTCAGGATTCGCTCGACTCATAGAACCGTTTGATTAAGACTGAACCATACACGTCCTTGAGATGCACGAGAAGACTGTCAAAGCCGAACTTAGAAAAATAGGATTAGCGGATCAGCCTCAAGGAGCCTTCAACATGAATTTGTTCAATGAATTTGTGAACAACTATCAGATGGGGAGTCAAGGGAATGCATGAAGGCGAGATGAAATGAACAAAATGGGTCGGAGGTCGGAGTGGAACAATCATGTTACCTACCTACACAACTACGAGCAGATCTCTTTCCGAGAGTATAATATCGACGGGTATGGTCACTTTTAGTATCCACCTTACTACCCACCAATGCAGCTCTGTCCACCGCCCGAAGTCGATCCATCGATATACTAGCAAGGCTATCAAGGATTTTATCCTCCACCGCCTCCTAGAGGATCTTCGTACTAAACCACCATCTGGAATGGAAGAAGCAGCATCGAGAGGGGAGATCTTTTCTTTCTCTTTACTTTCCTAGTTTCTCTATGTGCTTTTGACTAGGTTTGGTGGAGGAATTTGACTATTACTTGCTCGGTCTGTAATAACCATAAATACTCGCACTTAATTAGTAGTTTGCATTTTATGATTATATGTTTCTTTAAGGTCTTTTACTTGTTGAAAAATGTTTTGATCTGTGGGAGAGTATCGAGTGTGAACCACAACTAAGATGAGGGGCTGTGGATTTGTCTTACTTTGCTGCTTGCTGAATATATGCTCTAACCAAATCCGACCCATGCTACTTTGATGAGTGAGTTTACTTGCTTCTCTAGTTAAAGTCATGTGTGCAACCGTGTGAACACTGCTACCCTTGAGTCATTATTTGTCAGCAGCATGAATATGATTAGTAGTACTCACCTTTCTGAATCCTTTTCTATACCTTCCGCTAACCCCGCTGAAAGCTTTCTTAAGGCCTTATCAAACTCCACCATATATCCTATACTTGCTTTATTTAAGCGGTGACAGCAACCTACCACCGAGCTTGCACAAAGAAACAAAGCAACGAGTTCCAGATAATGGAGGAGAATCATGTTTTGATCATGATCGAGAATTGGTTTGGGGGAAAGTAGAGAAGAAAACCCTAACCCCAGTTCGAGAAATTGGTTTGGGGGAGACGTCGAAGATGATCATCATCAAAAGGTAACCTTGCTGGCCCTACTATTATTACCGGTGCTAAAAATAACTAGCCCTTGCTCCTGAAAAAATTGAAAAGAGAGTACCAAAAAAAGCAAAGGTACAAAAATTCTCGGAGTGAATCTGTAGTCCTTGTGATCACCGTTTTCGTGTTGTGCATGTTATAGATACTGCCCACATACCGGCGTGGCCCTAAAAAGCTACAGGTCCATTAGGGTTGATGGGATGTATACCAAACCAGCATGCACAAAATTATGGAATTCGGTAAAACAGACACTGCCAAAAAATGTAGAGACTAAAAGGGCCCAATGATGGCCAACCAAGAGCATACGAGTCAGTAAAACTACAGCAAAAACTAGTATGTCAAATGAAAAAGAAAAAGAAAAAAGAAAAATAAAGGAGCAAGTAGTCTATGTGTGATGCAACCGATGGAGTAGTTACGATGATAGAAGAGAAGTTGAAGATTTTTCATTATGAGAGGACGAAGTTGAAGGAAGGAACTCGGTGTACGAAAGGATAAGTCCCCCTGAAATACCCTTTGTTCTACCTTGTTATCTTTTAAGGATGCTTAGCCATACACTCCTCTATATTATCCTACCTATTTTATTTACCAAGCCAACCTGAGTACTACTTTGATTTGTGCCATGACTTTTGGGAGCAGGATTGCACTTGTAAGTGATGTTCTCAAATTAATACTTAGAAAACATGCAGTAAGCAGTTGTTGTAGAGAGACAATGCTAACCATAGAATCGTTCGCTAAGGAATCAATTAAGCTACCAAGCAATCGAAAGCAAACAATCACTTGTGAAAACAGTTTGATTTGTTTGGTTTTGATTACTTATAATAACTAGAAATCAGAAAAGCAATGTAAACGTTAAAATCAATGAGATAGAGAGAACACAACAGTTATGATCGAATAATGCTAATTCGCTCTAGGTAAATCGTTCATACATGTCACACGGTCGATGTACATAAATCAATCAATCCAACCTCGACCAATCATTATTTGAATGTTTTGAACTAGATAATCGTGACTCGTCAATCCACGATCCTTAACCGAAAACAATTTAGAAAATCTTGAACTAGTGAATTCGATTGATAGTTTTTACGAAGATTTTGAACTAGACGAACCTATATTAACGAATCCTAACCCTAGAAGGGAATACGAAAAACCGTCACATAACTACCGTGTTCGGAGTGGTTTAGCTACTCATAGTAGAAGCAAAAATCAAAGACTTCAAAGTATTGCATATGATAAACATAGACATGTTGATAATCGCATGCAAGCTTATACAATTCAATAAACAATAACAAATACGAATCGAAGAGATAAACAATAGAGAATTATCAAATATTACCAGGAATTCGATATCAGTCCTTCAACAATTATGAAAACCAAGCTCCAATAATGTCTTAATGTCAAAGTATGAATATGGAGCTTTTCTAAGAACTAGGTTAAAAGAAAGTATGAAAGAAAAAATCCCAATTCTAAACTAATAAGAAAAATGAGATTCTGTTCAGCGCGTCTCGCCGAGGCGAGTCTGCTGTAGTCGCACAGGTTTTGCTTCACGAATTCTCGCCACGGCGAGCTTCGATCCAGTAGAAAGAATTAGCCTCGTGAAATTTCGCCGCGGCAAGAAAATTCCTTCGCCGCGGTGAGCCTAGCTAGCCAACCAAAGATCCCACTCGTAAAATCTCGCCGCGGCGAGCCTGGACGAACTCCTTCACTTATTTTCAGCTCAAAACCATGAATTGCTACAAAACAAAACCAAAACACCAAAGCATAAAAACCTACAAAAACACTTTAAATTTGTAAACGAAGAATAACAAAGACCGCTAAAAAGAACCAAATGAGACTCTAAATTATCGTCTCATCAAACTCCCCAAACCGAACCTTTGCCCGTCCTTGAGCAAACCAACAACCTAAGCATAAACTAGACTCTAAACCACAAACACAAACAGAGAGTCAAGGTCCCAAGCGACCGAATCTACCATTCTAAACAGTAAGTCCACGAGATACAAAAATTTTGTTATCAAACTAACTTTGGCAAAACAGTGTACAGAAAATCAAACACAGTCGTTTCTCAGACAAATAGCACTTATGTTCTGCTCGCTAATCCCTCACAGGAGAATGTAGTGTATCTCTCACTCTCTTGGAAGTATCCAAATGGGTTATAAGCTCAAAAAGTAAATTGGGAAGGTGACTTGCGTCATAAAGGTGCCTAAACTTTCTTATGTTATAGTACTCGTCTCATTAGATCGAAAGGGACTTAACAGGCGACTCAGTTTTCCAGAAAAATAAAAGCTGAAACTGCTCCCCTTAATCGTGTCAAACAACTCAAACCTCAATCAATTTCTTCACTGTATATTCAGTGCATCGCATCATTGGGCTCTTTTTATCTCAATTTTTTGCAGGTGTCTGTTTTACCGAAAGTCCGTACTTTTGTGCGTGTCAGTTTGGTATACGTGACATCAACCTCACGGACATGTAGCTTTTCAGCCACGTCGGTATGTGATAGTATTTGGAACATGCCTAACACAACTAACGGTGATCAACTAAGACCATAGATCCACCCCGAGACTCAAATTTAAAAGCTTATGGAGTAGTAAACAAACTTTCCAGCAATAAGGCGAGATAGCTCAGAGTAGTCGCAAGATAACAATTCTCTCCCCAAACCTGTTCCTTGGAGCGGGGGGGGGGGGGGAGTTTTAAAAGATGAAGCATGCCTTTTGTCATCCGTAACGAGACTTAGTACACATAAGTATGAAAAGGCACCAGCAATTCGTAAAAAACTCGCACAACCCAGGAATCACAGAATGCATTTGCCGGTACAAGATTTTTTCATCGGCTCTTAGGCTTCTCACAGGTTTTGGACTAAAGAGCTATACCAACTTGCTATTTAAAAGAGAAACGACTTTGCAAGATTTAAAATCCACTATCCTACTTCCAGCTAGACATCAAAGAAAACGTAAGCAACAGGTGGATTTATCATCTACAAGGCATGTTCGACTTGGTAAAAGACTCAGACTCACCAAGAAAATACTTAAAAGGAAATTAACTAGACCAAGACTGACAAACAAAACTGTAACAAAGAAAGGTGGCTAACACACCACCACAGTCATATAACACACAAATTGGCTAACATACCACTTGAACAAAATACATAGAAAAAAACGAACGACTCTAAAGACTCAGATAACTGAGGAGCGCATACATGAACTAAAGAGCACATTCCCAACCCCAAACCTAAACTCGAGCATGTCCTCAAGCGTTGAGTGAAAAGAAAAGAAAATGGGCTCGAAGGTGACTTGCCTGCAGGTGTACCTTTAAAGTCATGTACAAGACTCTTCCATGTTGGCTAACGGGTACTCCAAGAGTTCTTAGTTCTTCCGGTTGTTGCAGCTCCTTTTCTCCCCTACAGATAAGTGTGTATATATAGGTGTCTAGTGTGTGCCCCAACATAGTTCCTGGTGTCAACCTGCAGGGGTGAAAGTGGTGTAGTCGTGGCTTACAACTCACGTTGCTTGCCATGTACCTCTATAATACAGGTACGAGCGTGGGGGTTGACAATCATGCGAGTGGTTTTGATGAACGGTCACCCAAGCAGCAACATATCCTTCTCCATCTCCTTGCCTTTAACCCGTGTCGACTCCACAACCACGAAATCGGCCATAAAAGTGTCCCCCTCCAGTGTAACCGGAACATCCTCAATTACACCCATGCACCTACTTCTCGTTCCATTGTCCATCGTGACGAAGCATGTCCTGGGTTCCAAACCCTTCAAATCCAGCTCCTCATAGGTCGCAAAGGTCATCAGATTAACTGCTGCTCCTGTATCTACGATGCTAGTTATCTCGGAAGAATTTCCTATCCTAACCACTAAGTCGAAGCTATTGGCATCACTGATGCTCTTATCTATTACCGGGATCACCGTAGCGGTGGGACTTACTTCAAGGACAACCAGTTTTGCACATGCCTCCTCTACTGGAGTCGCAATACTAGGTGTGGCTACCTCCTTTTCCTGTACCTCGACTCTCACTTCTACCGGCTTCTCAAGTGCCAGTGTAGGTACTACCTCAACTACCTCCGGTGTCTTATCCTAGGCCACCGTAGTCTCGGGCTGGCAAGTGAAGGAAGCAAGAACAGACTTCAACTTTACTGGCTCATCAAATGTCACCTCAACTGCTAGAACTATGTGGGTTTCTGCGATCTCCGAGAACTTACCCCTTTCTCTTTGCTGAAATCGACCAACTAGATCCCCCAATGTCTTCTCTAACCGCTTCTGCACCTGCTCAATGTTGTTGAACCACTGACCATTCATGCTCTAATTTTCCTGTGCTTCAGCCCAGAACCCCTCGGAACGCTCCATGTGGTTCCTGATTCCCTGATCAGAACTTCCTGGCGCTTTCGTAGTCTGAACCTGAACTGGCTGAGCTAGAACTGGTTGCTCCTGTGGTGCATTCTCATAGAAGTTGTTGCCACCTTGGTTACCCTGCCAGTTACCGCGTTGTGTGGCCTGCACCCAATTGACTATCTCAGGAGTCGGGTTCTCGTTCATAATCTCCGGGAGCCTACACATGCTAATTCCATGCCCAAAGTTACCGCAGAGATTGCACCGCTCACTCAATGGAGTGTTGGGAACTAAACCTATACTTGCTGACCTTATCTGCTCGACTTACTTGTCCAACTCAGTAGTACATGCCCCTGGAGTCCCTTCATCTGCTCGGTATCCCGCTCTCGAAGATGTATTTCTCGCACCCATGAGCTGAGACACTGCTGCTAGTTTCGCGAAAGCACCATTTAATTTGTCAGAGGATGCTTCTAGGAATGAATTTTTACACGTCATATCAACCATGTTCTGACACTCCCAATCCAGGCCCTCATAAAATCTGATGCATAGATTCATATCGTCGATCCTGTGGTGCGGGCATTGGGACAACAACTGTAAGAAACGTTCGCTAGCTTCATAGAAAGTCTCATCGTACATCTGCTGAAACTGCATTATCTGGGTACGACAGTGCTGCGTTTTCTCGGGAGGGTAAAATTTATTCACGAAGGCTTTATAAAGAGAATCCCAAGTAGGTAGAGAACTCCCAGGCTAGTTCAACAGCCAGTTCCTAGCTTTATCCTGCAGGCACATTGAAAAAACCTTCTTTCTTACCTCTCCCTTTGAAACTGTTACTCCTCCGGCTGTGAATGGAATCCCTGCAATCAGTACTTAGAACTCCTTTAGGAACCTTATAACATACTCGTTGGACATTCCGTAGAACTTGGGAAGATTATGGAAGTGGTGAGCTTTGAGTTCCAAATTTCTTGCCTCATTAGACAGTATGATGGTCGCTTTCCCGGCCTTAACCTCGCCGGGCTGCATGTAGGCTCCACAGGTTAACTGAGCCATTGAAATATCCTTTCTGATCAACCTGTTGTCTAAACTAAACAACATGAAAACCTCGAAATATCCGTTGTTTCTGTTAGTGCACTAAACTTCAGGTAAATAGAAAACAAGTAAAAATTCACAATCAAGCGCTATAGTAGGAATTGATTCCCCGACAGCGACGCCAAATATGTTGTGCTCAAATTAATACTTAGAAAACAAGTAGTAAGCAGTTGTTGTAGACAGACAATGCTAACCACAGAAGAGTTCGCTAAGGAATCAATTAAGCTACCAAGCAGTTGTAAGCAAACAGTCACTTGTGAAAACAGTTTGAATTGTTTGGTTTTGATTACTTCTAATAACTAGAAAACAGAAAAGCAATGTAAAGGTTAAAATCAATGAGATAGAGAGAACACAGCAGATATGATAGAATAATGCTAATTCACTCTAGGAAAATCGTTCATACTTGTCACACGGTCGGTGTACATAAATCAATCAATCCAACCTTAACCAATCGTTATTTGAATGTTTTGAACTAGAGTAATCGTGGGTCGTCTATCCACGATCCTTAACCGAAAACGATTTAGATAATCTTGAACTAGCGAATCGGATTGATAGTTTTTACAACGATTTTGAACTAGACGAACCTATATGAACGAATCCTAACCCTAGAAGCAAATACGCAAAAACGTCACATAACTACCGTGTTCGGAGTGGTTTAGCTACTCATAGTAGAAGCAAAGATTAAAGACATCAAAGTATTGCATATGATAAACATAGACATGTTGATAATCACATGCAAGCTCATACAATTCGATAAACATTAACAAATACGAATCGAAGAGATAAAACAATAGAGAATTATCAAATATTACCAGGAATTCGATATCAATCCTTCAACAATGATGAAAACCAAGCTCCAATAATGTCTCAATGTCAAAGTATGAATATGGAGCTTTTTCTAAGAACTAGGTTAAAAGAAAGTATGAAAGAAAAAATCCCAATTCTAAACTAATAAGAAAAATGAGATTTTGTTTAGCGCGTCTCGCCGCGGAGAGGAAGATTGGTCGCCGCGGCGACTCTTCTGTAGTCGCACAGGTTTCGCTTTGCGAATTCTCGCCGCTGTGAGCTTCGATCTAGTAGAAAGAAGTAGCCTCGTGAAATCTCGCCGGGGCGAGCTTAGCGAGCCAACCAAAGATCCCACTCGTAAAATCTCGCCGTGGCGAGACAATTTCTCCGCCGCGGCGAGCTTGGACGAACTCCTTCCCTTATTTTCAACTCAAAACCACAAATTCCTACAAAATAAAACCAAAACACCAAAGCATAAAAATGTACAAAAACACTATAAAACTGTAAACGAAGACTAACAAAGACCGCTAAAAAGAACCAAATGAGACTCTAAATTATCGTCTCATCATAATGATTTTGAAGTACACCTACAAGGATGTTGGGTTACACTTGTAACTGCTGGCTGTAGTGAATGATGGTTACTTGTTACTTGTTTGCTGTGGAGTCATAAAGTTGGAGTTGAAACTAAGCGAGTCAGTAGAGTTTGAAACCCTAGAAATTGGCTGCTTGTCTATGTGGTGGTTTATTCTTGCTGCTCATTTCATGGTCACTTCTTAATTATCGTTATTGCCTTGCTCAAAGATGAGCAAGAAACTGGTTTGGGGGTGTGATGTGACAATGAAATGTACGATATAGCAAGCTTTTAAAACCTCGTTTTTTGCCTTAGATGCAATATTTGTATCGTTTTATAGTCAATTTCCAACTTCACGTGTTTTCTGTAGGTCATGAGTGCTTCTTTGAGGAATTCCACGATTTCAGGCACAAAAACGACATAATTATGCAAAATCGAGAAAGTTAATCGAATACGCCGGATTGACCGTTGCACGGAGTTCGAGGAGTCAAAATAAGTCATGCGACAAACCAATGCGAAGATAATTTAAGATGCAACAATTTTGTAAGAGACCACTTTACGAGGAAACAAGTTACGAAGCCCGAAATTGAAGAACGAAGAAAACAGATTCGAATTTGCAGCATTCGCACTTGGCGATCCACAGAGGACCACAGATGGCACCACTAGGGTCCACAAGCGACCGGAGTGAAGTTCGGTTTGTCTTCTAGGTCGGTATCCTGGCCTGTCAGGCTAAGGCACGCCTTCCTAAACCTTACTTATTGAACAATGGCAGCCAGAGCTCGGAATTTTCACAACAAATAAGACCTTAGGGTTCTCATAATTCTACACCGCTCACAAAGAAGCTCTCCTGAGAGAGAACCAGTCCTCGGGGAAGTGAAACCCCAAAACCACTGGCCGTCAGTCACCTAGAAGCAGGAAACCCTAGAAGCAGCATCACGAAGATATCAGAGACCAAGCTTCTTCTTCCTTTTCTTCCTAGTTTTTGATTTTGTCTATTAGATACTATGAGTAGTTAACTTTCTTTTGTAAAGGAGAACCGTCGTAACTCTGCCTTTGCTACTTCTTTATATAACGTGATATATTAATGGAATAGTTATTAGACATATAATCGTGGTTATACAACTCTATACATCCTTCGTGGTGTGATGTTCTGTCTAGTGACACAGTAGTTTTATTGAACTGAGTAGGGGTAGTCGTGCCTACTGTGCCTTGAGCACCATAGTATTATGCCCTGTTCTCGTTAGAGGTAATTGCGTAGGATTTTAGCTAAGAAGTTGGGAGTAGCATAGCAGATGGAGGTTGGGGAACCTTTACACCTTTCCACCATCGACATTACATCATCAATTATTGTTTAATGCGATTTAATTAATATGTCTGCGATCAATCTGTTTACTGTTCTGCATATTTACTTCTTCCTATGGTAAGTGTCCGTGGAGAACGACATCCTGAGTCAGCTTTCCGCTATAAACTGTGGATTTGAGGACTTTCGACTTATAAATTTATTCTTCATTGTATTTAGGGATTACAGGTTCTACAACGAAAAACGAAATCAGCCATTTAAGATGCTACAACTTTGTAGACGATAACTTTTTTAGGAAACAAAATTAAGAAGCTCGAAATTGAAGAATAAAGATATTCAGACAGAACCTGGAGAAATTGCAGAAGGCTGTTTGTGGTCGACAATCGACCGCATTACAATTTCTGGTCTGTCAGGCTAGGGTCCGTCCACCTGAACCTTCCATATACATCAAAGGCGGTTAGAGCTTGGATTTTTCAGGATAAATAAGACCCTTGCGGTCTCAAATCATATATAGAGCGGAACGGAAGGGTTCCGAACAAGAGAACGGAATGTTAGTGTTCCGAGTCACAAAAGAAGATCTCCTGAGAGAGAACCAGTCCTCGGTGAAGTGAAACCCCAAAACCCTAGCTGTCAGCAAGCAATCAAGAAGACTTCAAGACATCTAGAAGACATCATGATCGATCACTACAAGGAAGAATCGAAGAAGGAGGTATCCGAGGGTCAACACTCGCCATCTTCATACGGTTTAGTTGTTTCAACATGATTTCAATTCAGTTTACAGTTTGTTTATTTTCAGTTATGTCAGGCCAATTTACCTGTGTAAGGGTTAGCCGGGATCTTTGATTACTTGGTTTATATATGTTGGTTATTATTGTTGTTCATACAAGTTCTATTTTAGGACATAAGCTTTGTTTGTTTATGTTTTCATGAGATATGAGTATTGATTACACTAGATTAGGAGTTGTCAGTTGTGCCTATAAGTTGATGTTATGCCTGAGGTTTGTTGTTGAGCTAGCCACTGATGACAGCTTTGAGCTAGACGATAGTCTACTTGGGGTATCTTTACTGACTGCACCATGATATAAGATATGTGAGCAATGTGACTCTTCAGCCATAACTATCGCTATCTGTTATTCCAAATATAAACCGTTTATCAAAGTGAAGGTTAACGCTTACATATTTTCTCAATAAGTTCTTAATTCATCAATTCTCGTTATAATTGCTTTTCGGCTTACGTGCTATGTCGAGTTAACTTACCACTATAAACTATGTGTTTGTGAGCTTATGGCAATTGCAAATTTAATCTTTGATTGTATTTAGAGATTATACATTCTGCAATGAAATTCAAAATCTCTGAGAGCACATAAAAATTTGGCGCCACTGTCGGGGAATAATTAGTAGATTGCCTGCGTAGAATTTATTTGGTTATTTTCGAGTAATAACTAGTTTTATTTCACATCGAGCTATAACTAGTTTTATTTAACAGGAAAACTCAAGATGGAAGAAGAAGACAAAAGAACTATCAGAGAGATCAGTATGCCAAAACCAAAAATGAGTGCAATTCAGATCTAGCCGCATGTAAGGGAGTACGGGTTTGATCCAACTCTGATTAATGCATTACCAAAGTTCGGAGGAAGAGAAGGAGAAAATGAATGCAAGTTCATGTATGCATTCGAGTCTATGGTGGAGCAGTTTCCGACGAAGGGGTTAACCGATGGTGAGCTTAAATTCTGGTTCTTCATCAAAACACTGGAGGGAGCATAAAAAAGATGGATAGATTCAATTGAAGAAGAGTTTAGTGAATGGGAAGAGCTGAGGAGTCTGTTCTTGAAAAGGTTTCTAGGCTTGCAAGGGTTTTGAGAGAATGGAGAATGATATCCACATTCACTCAGAAATAGAAGGAATCTTTTCATGATGCATGGGAAAGGTTTGAAGAGATGCAATATAACTGCCCCCAACATTAGTTCACTTCGCGACATCTCTGTGAGTATTTCTACCTGGGAGTTAGGGAGGAGTTTAGAGACCATATAGACGTAGCTTTTAAGGGATCATTTATGGGAGCTCTGCTCAGTACGTACTAGAAGCTTGTGCAAGTGTTGCTGAGAACTCAAGGTATAGGAGTGAGCAGCTGAAGGAGAATGAGATTTTCAACAAGATGGAGGCCATGGAAGAAGTAAGGACAGTAGCCGGAATTGAGGAGGAAGCACAATGGGCTATGGGACAGAGCGTAGGAACTCCTGGGTACTTGGACAAAAGACGCATATCAAAGGAAGTAAGCCAAGAAGTACTAGAAGGAAAACCTATTGAGATGAGCATTGAAGGAAAGGATGAAGTTTCCAAAATCAACAGCGAATAAATAGTCGACAGCGTCATAACTGCTAAAAAGGGGTTAGAAGAGGAGATCAAAACCCTCAAGGAACATCATAACCATAGAGGAAAAGTAGTGTTGGAGGAACTAGAGAAAGGAAGCGAGAAAACACACTACCTGGTGAAGTTGTTCACATAAATCATCACGCCAACTGAGGAAGCAATAGAAAAGTTAAGTGATGAGGTTGGTGTAGTCATAGACGATTTGATCGAAATGAAGTATGCAATTAGGGAGCTGGATGAAAAGGTGGAAGAAGTCAAGGAGCAGCAAGTGGACAGCATTGGGGCTATAAGTACTAGGAGCAGAATAACAACCCCGGATTATATTCCTAAAAGTGAAGAAAGAGCAAGAAAGAAGAAGGATGCAGAGATAGTGGATACAGAAGAAGATGTTGAGGAAGATAAGAGAGAGAAGTCGGAGAAAGAAGACCAGGATACGGGTAGAAAAGAGAAGATAGCTTCCCAGAGAGGCAGATATGATGACGACCTGATGGATAAGGGATACGTCCGAGCAGAAGATGGGCAAATAGTTAATCTAAAAGACTTGCCTTGTACAGGAAGGCTCATGAATGATGTCAAGAAGGCTGGAAGGAAGAAGGCTAAAGGAAACTTAGAGGGTCAATCATTTCCAATATCGATACCAGACCTGCTTACTTTATACCCATCTGATTTGTGGCAGCTATAAGGGAATTCTTTAACCGGAAGAAGCCCTATGATGGAGATCCGAGACAATTCAACATGATGATTGGAGTGAAGGGCAAAAAGGTGAATTGCATGATAGACCTTGGTGCCAACGTAAAACTTATGTCATTGGCTAAAGCAAGGGAGCTAGGGATTGAAGACAAAATAGAACCGTGTGGAACTAGCGTCCTGCTGGCCGATAACTCGACAAAGAAATGTGATGGGGAAAACAGAAGTTTGCCTGTGGAGATCATAGGCATAAGGTCAAGGCTAGACTTCCTTGTGATGGATATATGGAAGGAAGTGTAATGTGGTCTAAAACACTTATTGGGCAACCAGCCCTACATCAGATGGAAGTCGTAGTTAACACAGGAGAGAAGACCTATTCATTGATCATGGAAGGGCAGAGGTAGCGTTTCAATTCTAAAGGTGAACTCCTATAGGAAGGAAAGAGAATCGAAAGAGAATATTGGAAACCGCAGATGATTTCCACCCTGGAGACGAAGTCTAGTTTGAATATAGAGGAAGATGAAGAAGATTTTGACACAGAACACTATGAGAGGCTCGAGCAACTTTATTCGGTGGATACAATGGAAAACCAGGAGAAGGGCGATCCGCCTGCCATTGGATTAGAGGAGGTGCTAAGGTCGAAACCTGAACTCAAACAGCTACCTGCAGACCGCAAGTACGTTTTCTTATCCGACAACGAGTTCTTTCCTGTCATATATCTTCATCTTTAATTAAGGTTAAAGAAGAGAAGTTTGTAGAGGTTTCAAAGATGTATAAGGAAGCAATATGATGGGATATAACCGACATCAAGGGGATCAGCCCCGTGAGGTGCATGCATACTATTACACTAGAGGAAGGAGCAAAACCAGTGAGGCAACTTTAGAGGAGGCAGAATCCAGTAGTAATGGAAGAAAAAGGAGATCCACAAACTTCTGAATAACGGGTTGATCTACCCTATCGAATGTAGCAATTGGGTATGTCCGATACACGTAGTTCCTAAGAAGTCAAGAATCACATTGAAGGATAATAGCGCAACTAGGATTGTTACCGGATGGAGGATGTGTATCGACTATAGGAGATTGAATGCAGTTACAAGGAAGGACCATTTCACCCTACCTTTTATAGATCAGATGCTGGACAGTCTGACGGGGCATTACTATTACAGTTTCCTGGATGAGCTATCTGGATTCTTCCAGATCCCCATTGCACCTGAAGACCAGGAGAAGACAACTTTTACCTGCCCTTTTGGAACGTTTGCTTATAGAAGGATGCCGTTTGGATTATGCAACGCACCAGCCAGTTTCTAGAGATGCATGCTATCTATATTTTGTGACATGGTGGGAAAGTTCATAGAAGTATTCATGGATGACTTCTCAGTGTTTGGAAATTCATTCGAAGACTGTCTTCAGAAGTTATCACTAGTTATGGTAAAATGCATCGAGTGCAATCTGACTCTGAGCTGGGAAAAGAGTACTTTTATGGTGAAGGAAGGAATAGTGTTGGGCCATATTATTTCAAAGGAAGGGATAAAAGTGAACGAAGAAAAGGTGGAGACGATATAAAAGATACCACCACTAAACAACGTCAAGGAACTTCAATCCTTTTTGGGGCATATCAACTTTCAGAGGAGATTTATCAAGGACTTGTCGGTGGAAGCTAAACCTCTGATAGCGAAGACGGACGTATAAAAGGAATTCTTGGCAGTCGTATTCTCCCTTGAGAAGTTCCGGAGTTACATTGTGGGATATCAGGTTATCATCCACCGTGATCACGCTGCGCTGAGACATCTGATAGCGAAGACGGACGCAAAGCCGAGACTCATTCGGTGGGTACTTCTATTGTAGCAATTTGATTATATGATAGTAGACAGGCCAGGAAAAGCAAAATGTATAGCAGACCACCTCTCCCGAATTACCGCACCTAATGAGGGAGAAGAAATTGATGATGATTTTCTTGGGGAACAAGTTTTCAGTGTTGAGAAGGAATTGTGGTATGCAGATATTGTGAACTTTCTCACATGTGGAGTGTTGGAGAAGGACTAGACACTAGCAGAGAAAATTTCTCTAAGAACCAATAGCAAGGGTTTTATCTGGGAACCACCACATTTGTTCAAGGAAGGAGGAGAACATACTAAGACACTGTCACGAATTCGAGTGTGGAGGGCATTATGGAACAAGTAAAACCGCCGAAAAATTCCTTCAATCCGGATTCTACTGGGAGGCAATTCACAATGACGTAATAACCTTCTGCAAGAATTGTGACAGGTGCCAGAGGAAAGGGAACATAACCAAGAGGGACGAGATGCCTATGACTACCAACCTGGTGGCAGAGATCTTCGATGTCTGGGGAATAGACTTCATGGGACCTTTTCCGAAGTTAGATGGGAACGAGTACATACTGGTCGCAGTCGATTACGTCTCGAAGTAGGTGGAGGCAGCAGCCACAAGAACAAACGACACACTGGTAGTGCTGAAGTTTCTCAAGGAGAACATATTTGCCAGATATGGAACACCGAAGACAATCATCGGCGATGGAGGTACGCATTTCTACAACAAGCTGTTCGCAGAATGTATGCGCAAGTTTCACATTAGCCACATAATAGAAACACAATATTATCCGCAAATATCTGGGCAAGTGGAACGATCCAATGATGAGACCATAAATTAAAGGTACATCATGTCTTTATTACCATATTTTTGTAAGTCTTTGTTAGTATTTTTTAGTGTTTCTTGTGCCTTTTCATGTTTTTCGTATTTTTGTTATGTTTTGCAGATTGTCATGTTTTTAGGTGAAAATCGGAGAAAAAATGATGATTTTGGAAATTTAGAAATGAATCTAGAGCTTTGAGATTGGAGCAAAATTGCGAAAACGAAAGTGGATTCGGAGTTCGGACGAAGATTTTAGAGTCATTGAAGTGAGACTGCGAAAAAGTGAAACTTACGGAGCAGTCTAGCCATTTTGGCCATAACTCTCTCATAAGATGTTCGATTGACCTGATTTTGGTGGCCACGCGTTGATAATTCAAAGAGCTACAACTTTTGGAATGAATCATGGTCAAAATCGGCTTCCATAGCCGTCTAGAGAAGTTTTAGTGACACAGAGATCTCAGATACATCTGGGACGCCATAGCTCGCAATTCTGGACGCGTTTAAGTTTTTGTGTGAGACGCGTCTGGTCGAGATTTTGGCGACATCTGGCTCGTTTTTCTTCATTTTTCCTCCTTTAAATAGATTTCTTTCACCATAACTTCAGATACACATTATTCTAAACCAAATTTGAGGGTGTAAGAACCCTAGGTTTCATCATGTACACTTGGGGTTTAGCTATTGACTTGTAATCGTGTGTTTGATTCACGAATTCACGTTCAGGAGTTAGAATTCAATTTTCTATTGCATATCTTCTTTCAATTTGACAACTTGATTGCTTGTTTATGCTTGATTCTTTGTTTCCATAAATCTTATGTGTATTCATGTGACAATGGATTTGCTTCTACAATGTCATTAATTAGCTAATTCTTGTATGAATGCAGTAGTGAAGTAAAGGATTTTGTATGTTAGGGTTTGTTGCTATGTATTTGACACGGGATTTAACCTAGATAAAGAATCTTCATATTAACTTGTGAAATTAGATTCGCTAAAACCTTCTAATCGTTTGTTCAAGAATTATCTGTCTTCCAATCAGATAATTACGGTAAACTAAACTTTCGAAAACGATTTGCTTAAGATCAATTTTGTTGTTATTGGACATCCTAACTGTGACAACATGTGAATCACCATAAGTAGGTGGTGAGTACATTCCTGTAAACATATTTATCCTGAGCTTAAATACTATGTTCATACATTCCATTAACTGAACTAGTATTCCTAATAATAATTGCTTCCACAAACTTGTTTATCTGTATTCCTTATCTGTATTCCATTAACTGAACGATCCTGTGGTTTAGCTGTGGCTGTCTACAACACTGCTTTACTACTTGTTTTTATAAGTAATAATTTGAGCACATCATCCAGTTGCTAGACTACGTGTCAATGGAATTTTCAAAATGAACGGGCACAGAATTAAAGCCTACATCTCAGAAGATCAACAACATGCCAGCCAGACGGAGACGTACATGTTGGACTTGCTAAAGATCGATGAATACACGGGCTAACGACTATAAACTAGCGCTTGTTGGGAGGCAACCCAACTGTTTGTAAGTAATTACATTTTTTGCATTTCACGTAGTTTGCATACACTTAACGTCTTAAATTTTTTTCACATAAATAGGTCCTTTACATTAGTTTTCTATTTCTTAGAATGTTCATTTTTCAAGTTAACAAAATAAAAATGAAAAAACAAAAGAAAAAATAAAACGAGAAAAAATTTTGAACCCATGAAAAAGAAAAAACTAAGGTCGACTCTCGATCGTAGTAACCTGATTCTGCGAGATTTTCATGCCTTTTTTGGTGTTTTTAAATTTCCTTTCGCATGATTCTTGTTTATGGAATGCTTTTGCACGAATTTTCTTCAATTGTCAGCACTCTAAACCTATTTAAATGCATCACTACCTTCTCGAACCACACAAATTTACAAGCACAAAAACATTGCACACTAGCATAAGCATTATATTTAGCTTTTCTCTCAAGAATTCAAGTTCTTCGGCAATTCAAGGTAAGATTCTTCAACTCTACCCTTCTCATGTCTTCTACTAGCATGATTTATTATTATGTATACATAATGCATGTTTGATATATTCTCATTGAGCATGGAAGGTCGGAAGTTCACATTAATGTTAATATTCATGTTCTTGTGATCAACTATGCTACGCTTAATCTATCATTCTCATCCGTTAGTATGCATGAATTAATTTTCTGCGATTATATGAATTTTGAAGGTTCTCAAACATGCTATTTCTACCTACGTTGAATCGAATAGGTTTGGGGGAGATGTGAACTAATTTGAAAACTTTTCATTACCATTCTTAGGAACATGACGAAGAAATTCATTCAAGGTAGAGTTGGAAGAGGCAAGTGTTTGGAAGCTTTAAAAAGGTTGGAACGTGTTGAAAGTAAAGTAGCAAGGCTAGGTAAGAAGAATCATCACATGAGTTGGAGGAGGCAAACAATCTAGAGGATCATCATCGATGTATATCTCGTGAGTACGAGACTCCTTTGTCAAGAATCGACCATGGAGAAAAGAAGAATATGGAGAAGTACCACATACCTACTATGAGACTTTGACAATGGATCACGAACGATGGTACCATTGGGAGAAGAAAAAGTTTCAAGATGAGCATGAGGAGAAACTACCTAAGTTGGAGGAAGAATTCTTGCAAACTTGAGTAAAAATTAGGAAGGAAAGAGACGAAGCACTCGCAAGAGCTAGGAATGAGATGGAGGAATACTTGAGGAGAGCTCATGACCTCTTCTATGAAGAAGAGTTTGGTAGGAAAAGAAAGGGAGACTACAACACGTGTAGGAGAACCTTCATTCCGACCAAGGGTGAGGCAAAATGCAAGGAAGACTACCGAAGGGTTGAGGCCAAGTAGTGTGCTTTCGGTGAAGAAAAAGTATATCATTGAGGAGAAGTTGAGCTCGATGGGAGAGCAAGCCAAGTTCATTGATCTCACGGAGGGAGAAGCTGACCCTACCCACAAAAACAAAAAACCTTGCGTTAATTGTAATGACTTCGAAGAAACAACGAAGGACCTTAAACAGCAAGAAGCAAGGGAGAAAGAAATGCCAGAAAAATTAAAGGGCAAAGTAACTAACACAAATGGTTTTGTTTATGAGGAAAAAGACCCGGAGGAAGATAGGGTATGCTATTCACCTGAGCTACACCCATACGCTTCGGATTGTGAAGAGTCGGAGTGATCTACCAAGAGGCGGCCACCATACCTAACAGGGGAGTTTTCTCGTTACCATTACTTTCTTTTTTACTATTTTGTGCTAAGGGACTAGCACAAGCGTAGGTTTGGGGGAGGGTAACGGTAACTCGAAATTCAAAATTTGTAGGGCCTTTATTTTTTATGTTATCTTATTTGATGCACTTAGTTTCCGATTGCCGCATTTTTATTTCTTTCCTATTTTGGATGATTACTGAGCTTTGACTCGTTATTTATATACCGAGCATTTACTCATATTAATTTACCGAGCTACGACTCAAAGTTTATTCAAGCCTATTTGTTGGTCCAGATAACAACATAGTAAAAGACTAGGGGGGGGGGGGGTGAATAGTCTTTTCAAACTTTTGACGATAAAATAGTTTCTCAGATATCTGGGAAGGTATCTAATACTTATATTCAAAGAGCGGAAGACTTTAGTGATAAGTGGACATGCTCAGCAGGCTATAAAGTGGGTAAGCACTCAGCAAGCAGTAAGTAAAGTGCAGTAAGTAAATAACATAGTAGTTTAGAGCGGTATCGGAGGGTGGCGTAATCCATCAACTAATCCACTCGCCCTTTCTCAGAACTTGAATCCACTAAGATAAGATGATGAGTTCTCCTGACAAAATCCTATCCCTCGATCCCTTTTATACTAGGTTCCCAACCAAGTCTTCTCCCTGAGTTGTTCCCTGGTTTTCCCAACCAAGTACTTCCTTTACTCAGTAACCTTGAGCTACTCTTTAGTTTCCCAAACTAAGTACTTCCTATGCTCAAACTATCTATGAGTGCTCTGTAGAATCAAGCTAGTTCTAATGTGTAGGCTCAAGGTGTGAGTTGTAAATAGATAGTGTGGGTAAAGTTGATACTTCAAAACCCTACAACAAATTACAATTACAAGACAAGGTAATACCTAGATCATGCAATTTTTACAATTAAAACGAAGCAAGCGAATCTTTCAAAAGTGCTGACGCGATATAGCTAATGGTACACTACCCGCGAATGCAACACTTTGCTATTGCAAAATCAAACCAGATAAAGATTATAAGTACGTATGAGTTACGGCAAAAAGCTTGTCACTAGCTATGCCCACATCCAGATATATACTAATTAGAGGTAAAGACTGATGCAAGTTCACAACGATCAAGCATGCGTTCAACGATCAGATAACAATATGTCACAATACAAGTTATTAACAACAACCGCCTAACTCGTACTATTGAATACCTGGGTGCCTATTGGTCTCTGCGAACGTCAGAAAGATCAATAATGCTTCTTCGAATTAAAAGAGAGATTGAAATCTCTAAGTGTTTACAGTGCTTGGAATGGAAAATATGAAAGTAGAAGTAAGTGAAGATATATCCTAATGACTGATACAAGTGGTCTATTTATAAGACCTAGGAAGATGAAATTTGGAATCATGGGAAATAACTGCCAGAAATCGTGTGTTTGATTCTTTCAAACAGAGCTCACTGCGGTGAGGTACTTTGAGGGATCCTCCTCACCGCGGTCTGGACTTTCTGCCTTCTTTTCTGCTTCGTTGTACCGCGGTGAACCCGTTTGGATGTGGGGCTCACCGCGGTGAACCTTGTGTCCGGGAACACCTCCATTTTTTCCATTTTCTCAACTTTTCTCTCCCTTTTCCAACCTCCATGTCACCTCTCTTGGAGTAGTGGCCCACTAACTTGGCCTTGTGGTGCTTCTAGAATGTTTTGAAATCTTCTTTGCACTTTGGTCCTCCATTTCCTTTCCAATGACGCTAAGACACCTAAAAACACACAAAAACACACAAAAAACCCAAATGTGACACAGAACAAAAAAACACTAAATAAAGGCTAAAATACGCAACAAAATACAGAAAAAGGTACTAAATGAGTAGTTAAAATATCGACTCATTAGTATCTGAGATGTCTACCTCTCTGACAGGAGGCTCAGATATGTGTCTCTCATAAATCTTTGATGTTTCAGGAATATCCTTTGATGTTTCTGGCTTTTCAGCCACATCATCTTTCTTCTCAGTTGGAGCCTTTAAGAAACATAACAAAGTGTTAGAAAGTTCATTGGAGGGAGATCTCTAAGAATACACATAAGAATCTGCAGCTACCTGAGTGACAGGCTCAAATTCGTTGTTTATGGAGGCTTCATAATCCTCCTTCTCAGATTGTGAAGGAAGCTTTCCAGCTTCCTTTCCTTCCTTCTGAGATGGAAGTTTTTCAGGTTCCTCTCCTTCCTTTGCTTCTTTTTCAGCCTGTAACAAAGATTAATCACATTAATAACAAAACATATAACATTGAAATTAGACAAGTAGAGATTTAAACCACTCTGTAACCTGATCATTGTCAGGCTGATTGGTATCTGGAACTTGTCTAGGTTCCATGCTTTGGTCTGGTTGTCCAGTGACCGCAACTCTGTTTGAAGTTTCAGGCACTTCAAGCCTTTCCTGAGTCTTTGGCTCAGATGCATCACCTATTTGATCTCCCTGAGTCACAAAATCATGTTGATCCCTCTCTAATGATAGTTGGAGAACCTGTTCAATCACAGTATTTAACTCAATAACACCATCAGCTCCCTGACGCATCTCAAATGCTTCTATCATGTAATCATTTCTTGGATCAGCAGAAGTCTGGGTAGCTTGTGGTTGTGGTTATCTGGATCTTGATGGAGAAGGAACATTAGTGATAGTTCTATCCAGATCAGCAACAACAATTTGTACTGATGCATTGGCAGTGTCATCAAGTACAACTTCATCACTCATCAGGGCATCATTTGTATCCTTCAAAGTGGAAGGCCCTGTAAGTGTGTTTCCTCTAGACATGGTTACTTGTTCAGCAACCTGTGATGCAGGGACTTCATCAACAACCTCATTCCTTTCCAAGAATGGGTCAAAGTCCAACTCATTTCCTTCTTCAGCAGTAAGTGGTTGGGACGCATCATCCCTCTTGGGATCAAGAGTGGTACGTGCAGCACTTTTGTGTGCTGGCTGGGCAAAGGCAGTGGTCTCTTCAACACTATGGTCAGATACCTTTGTGGTATTATCTGCCAGTGAGGTGCCCTCTTTGCCACATGCCTTCTTTTTGCCTCCACTTCTACGTTTCTTCTTTGGCACAACATTTACCTCATAAACGTCTTCTACTAGTCTCTTCTGGTTCAGCTTGAGCTCGCAATTGTATTTGCATACAAGATCACTGTACATACTTTATTTTTTGCATACTCTTTTTTGCAGTCTTATATATGACCTATATGCTTATATATTTTTTCTGTCTCAATTTCTTGGTAGTGTCTGTTTTACCAAAAGTCCGCACTTTTGTGCGTGCTGGTTTGGTGTACACGCCATCAACCCTCACGAACATATAGCTTTTAAGGGCCACGCCGGTATATAGGTAGTATCTGAAACGTGCCCAACACGACTAACGGTGGTAACTAGTACCATAGATCAACTCCGAGACTCATTTTATTTTTTTGAGAGAACGAAGAACCTGAACACAGTCTTTATCAATACAAGTAGGGCACATAAACCTCCTCCCCAAACTTGTTCTTAGAATGGGTTTGGCATAAGCAAATAAGAATGTAAAACATGTCGTTCGTCATACTTAACTTACACAGAGTACACATGAGAATGATGAGGCGCAAACAAGGGATTTTGCACTTCCCGAATTAAATCACACCGGCGCCAGTACAATATTTTTTGATCGGCTATGGTTTACTCACAGGCTTTTTGGACTACAGAATTAGAACAGACTTTCTATTTACAACAGAAACGAACTTAACAAATTTATACATGCCAACTGCTAGTAATCAGAGATCAATCAAAACTCAAGCATTAAACAGGTTTAGTACATGCAATAGACGCTCGACTTGGGAGTCAGACTTACACACAAGAGAAAATCACGAAAACGAGAAAAGGACAGACAAAAAGATAAAAAGATACAACACAGACACATATATGGATAAGTACATGGAAGCTACTCCCACCCCAAACCTCGACTAGAGATGGTCCCGAGCGAATAGGCTAGAAAGAAAGAAAGCTGAAAATGTACTTCCCTGAAATGTGTGGCTACTGCTATCCATTATCAAACGGAAATGAATTCCTTGCATCCTTCCCGCCTAGTTCAGCGATTTGGTTGCCATCCTTAGCTCCTCTTCTCCTATTTTCGATGATTCCCTAAAAACTAAAATAAAATAAATCAAAATAAAAAACTAAAATAAAACTAAGGGAATCAGGGGGACAAAAGGGGTTGAAACTCCCTGGCCAATCTCGTGTGCAAGCTGGGGCTAGTATGTACAGATCACTAGAAGATGAGAGAATGGACTGTGAATCCGATGGTGTCATCTAGGTTGTATCAGGTGTCTGCTCCATCTCCAAATAGTCAGAAACGGGTGGTTTAGTCTCTTCGTCGATCACATCGGTGGACGTCTCCTCCTCCATGACAAACTGATTGTCTAAACTCTCGCAAACTCCTTCAATTGGGACGGGAATTTCTTCTTCAGTTACAGTACCAGTGGTTTTAGATTTGTTGAGGCCAACACACAGATAGTTGATTGCCTCCTCTAATTTCTGAGGAGTCGGTGTCATCATTATTCCTCGTGCTGCTCTATCTACCATCCCTTGGTACTCACTTGTTATATTCTTGTAGAAAACCCATAGTAACGATGCTAATGGCAAACCATGATTCACATGCTTTTGCTGCAAGTCTTGAAATCTATGCCATGCCCCATCGAGTTTCTCTCCAGTTTCGTGTTTAAAACAAAGGATCTGTTCTCTATCTAAACAGTTTGCTGAAACGTGACCAACCATTCCGCACATATAGCAAATCGGGGGATCCCTATCTTCAGTCACAGTGGTAGTGGTGGTAGTGGTGTCCGAATCTGGTTCAACTACAGAATCAGATTTCTCCTCCTCTTGGTTATTTTCATTTTCAGATTCTTCTTCATCAAGCTCTGCATACTCTCTGATCAATGCAACCAAGTCCTCGATCGTATTTTCAAGTTGTTGAGGAGTCAAATCTAGCATTGACCCACCAGCAAATTTATCCACCGTTCTTTGACAACCAATTGTAATACCATTCTAGAAACACCACATGATCTCTCCCAATGTTAAACCATGGTTTTGATACGTCTGCTGCAGCCCCTTAAATTTATACCATGCACTATCGAGTGTCTCTCCAGAAACCTGTCGAAAATGAACGAGCGGCTTCTTATCTGCACAATTTGCTGCAACATGACCGTCCGATCCACACTCATATCAATACGAGTAATCCATACACTCCTGCACACACACAAATGAAACCAAAGTAGTTCCGCCAAACAAACTATACTAAAGAGAAGGGGAGAACAAACAAAAAGCTAACTAATATATATACAACTAAAAATTACAATTCGTAAACTTAACAAAGGAGTTAAGTCCCCGGCAGCGGCGCTAAAAACTTGATGTGTCAAATCAAAGTTCTAAAATTGTTTAAGAACCAAGAGTTAATCCTCTAACACTACAAAAACCTGTAGTGTGGTTGAGTTAACCCTGAGGTCGGTCTCGAAGGACTTAACTAAGCTGAGTCTTGTTTACGAATAGTAATTACAATAAAGAAAGCAGTAAAAAGGGTTGTTTGCTTCGGTAGCGAATTTGTTCTCTATTATCTATCTACTTATGCAATCTAACTAGAAAACAGATTAATCTAAACGACGATGATATGAGTAAGGAGAATTATGGAGCGGTAACGTGAAATAAGCTAGCTAGCAAGATACGTACGATTCACAGGATTGATTACGCAAGTTGTCACAATCTTGAGTTCAAAAACGAATAGCACTAGTGGAGGCATCAATTCCAGTAGGCTACAATCAATCTAGCTAATCCTACTATTACCGTTTGCAACTAACTGTTAGATTGAATGAAGACAAAAAACATTTCGGTTACCAAGGATCAAATGCTTAATCTAACAGTGATATTGATGGATTGCGCATCAAACGTAATAGCAAGATATGCGATTAATCTAAAAAGCACAAGTAATCTAAACCCGATGCACTTCGAATCTCATGAACCCTAGCTAGCATGGATTGAATCAATCACCACACCATAATCGGGGTGTTTACCTACTCAAATTATGCAAAGACATAATCAATATTGTACATAAACAGGCTCCAAACATAATCTAAAGCAAGAAACAAAGATTCGAACGGATTGATACAAATTTACCCTTCGTTGTCACAAACCCTAGGTAGAATTGAAGAACCGAAACGAATCGATGCGAAAAGCTAGGTAGATAATCTCCCAATCAATGACAATCGTCGGATTACAAGATAAACGGTTCAATCACCTCCAATAATAGGTAAGTAATTGCCTTGGAAAGGTTCTAGGTCGAAAAGCAATAAGAAGATGAGAATAATAATGAAGTTGTGTAATAAAGGTTCTGATCTAATATATATAGGTGAAATAACCTAATTCTAAACGAACTGGGAAAAAATGGACAAAAATGCAATCAAGGAAACAAAATCTGGCGTCATAAGTTTCAGAATCGGGCGTCGTCAGAATCAAAATCAAGGCCGCCAGATTTCTTAGCGCAGGGAAGCAGAGAGTTATCGCATACGATTTAATAATCAGGACGCCATTTTCCCTGAATGACGGTTTTGCCCTTTTGACTCCTTTTGACTCCAATTCTTGATATTTTGGCCTTCCCGCTCCACTTCTAGCAACCATTCGAGGCATTGGAACTCCATATCTTGTAGATGCATAAAAAATGCACCATTTTGCCTTCAATTGACGCGGTTTAGCCAAATACCTACAAAATACACAAAACATGAAAACGTAACAAAATACCAATAAGTCACATAAAAACTATACTTGAGAATGGCAATAAGACGGTAAAAAAGACCAAATGAGACGATGTAAAATCGACTCATCAAGAGAGTAGAAGATTTCTGCACTGTTAATTGAGGAATCTGGCACATAGTCAGTACCTTGGGTGGGTAACCAAAAATGAGTCCTGAAGGATTTTAAATCAAGGTTATGTTAACACCTTGTACCTTCGTTGTGATGCGCACTTCTCCAGTGCCATTGTCTTCAATGATGGTGGAATTATTGCAGAATTCCAACACATCCACTGTGGAGATGCAAGTGGGCCTTGCAGAGCAAAACTTTTTAATCTTTACCTTTTCAACTCAAGACTGCCCATACTTCATATTTGCTTGGTTATTGCCAGCACCAAGCACATACTCATCGACAAGTACTCCTCACTAGAGTACCTTTGAGTCGGGGTTCCACATTGAGAAGTTGAAATCACCAACAACTCTTCGATTTTTTCACTACAATCGCTGAATTTTGCTTTTCAGCAGTTCCAGATGTGGACACTTGGGATTTCTGAGATCTAGGTCTTTTGGGTGCCATCTCTTTAAATAGTAGTAGTAGAGAAGTGAGATTGAAAGAGATTAAGAGTGAATTCGCTTATACGATTCTTTTTAGAAAAACTTAGCAGAAATTCAGAGGTTTCAGAGAAGATTTGCAGAGAAATGATGAAGGATTTTACTTCTTTTGTGCTAAGTAAAATGTGAGTTTACGCGAAAGTGTTGTCTTTTGCCATAAACTTCTTTATATACCAATACAAGTACACAGATACATATGAATTATGTATCTATGTGTCTCGCAATCTGCACAAGGCGTGGTGAAAAAGTGGTTTTACATTAAATGCGTGTGGGGCCAGTTACAGGGTTACTGCGCTAGTGGGCTAAATGGACTCATCTGATCCGTTGAATTACAATCGCCATTCTTTCAATGGTTGAGATTGTTTTCTCAGCAATGATCACAATCAACACATGTAATCGTGCCCTATTAAAGCTATTCGGCTAATAGCTATCTGAGTCGTTTTCAACTCTCAGCAACCTGTAACTAGGAGACAAACTGGTTTCTGAGCTTATTAATTAAGCGGCCAGTGTTGTTTGAAGAATTATCATAAAAATGGCAATTTTTCAAAGCACCAGAGATAGTTGACTTCTGAGAGATAGTACTATTTGTCTACTTCTCTCTTTTTGTGTTCCCACTTACTTAGTGGCCTCACATATCTGAATACCCATTTTAGATACCTCTTTATCCAACTTTTACACTTAGCCATGATATCTGAGTGTCTGTCTCAGATATCTCCTTCTTTCTTTAAGTGCCTTTCTAATGGCTCATTGAGATCCCGTCTCAGTGACAAATTTAGCAACTTGGCAATTCCATTAACCCAAGACTATGTCTCAAGGCTATGAATCTGCTTTCTTGCAGAGGCTTTGTGAAGATATCTGCAAGTTGATCTTCTGTAACAATCTTGAGAATCTCAATATTGCCCTTTTCTAAATGATATCTGATGAAGTGGTGTCTAACATCAATGTGCTTTGTTCTTGCATGGAACTTAGTATTCTGAGTTATTGCAATAGCACTTGTGTTGTCAAAGAAAATGGAAGTTTTCACTTCATTGATCTCATAGTCTCTGAGTTGTTGTTGTATCCCACAAGATTTGTGAAGCACAACACCCAGCGGCAATATACTCTGCTTCTTTGGTTTATGTAGAAATTGAGTTTTGCTTCTTACTGAACCATGATATCAATCTAGTACCAAGGAATTCATAGGTTCCTGAAGTACTTTTTCTATCAAGCATTGATCCATCATAGTCAGTATCTGAATAGCCAACTAATCTCAAACCACTCTCTTTTGGATACCATAATCCAACTTATACAGTACCTTTAACATACTTTAGAATCTTCATAGCAGTGTTATAGTGTGATTGCATAGGATTTGTCTGAAATCTTGCACAAACACCAACTGCATATTGAATATATGGTCTGCCAGCCGTGAGGTAAAGTAGAGACCCAATTAATTTCCTACACTTGTGTTCTTCAACACTCTTGTCAGATTCAGTATAGGTCATTTTGGTTCCAATGCTCATGGGTATGTTAGCATTCTTCTCAGAAGGCTTTATATTAAACTTATTGAGCATGTCTTTTGAATACTTTGTTTGACTAATGAATATTCCATCATCCCGTTGCTTGACATGCAACCCTAGGAAGTAATTCAATTCTCCCATCATGCTCATCTCAAATTTACTTTTCATGAGATCAGTAATGTCTTCACAAAGTTGCTTGTCCTTAGATCCAAAGATTATGTCATCAACATAAACTTGTACTAAGAGTAGTTTGCCATCTTGGTTCAATGTAAAGAGAGTGTTGGTCCAGATAACGGCAAAGGAAAAGACTAGAAGGGGGGGGGTGAATAGTCTTTTACAACTTTTGTCGATAAACACAGTTTCTCAGATATCTGAGAAGACATCTGATACTTTATTTCAGAGAACGGAAGACTTTTATGTGATATAAGTGCACGTGCTCAGCAGGATAAAGAGAACGATAAGTAAATTGCTGAAAGTAAATAACATGTCTTTATAGTGGTATCTGAAGGTGGTGTAATCCTTCAACTAATCCACTTCGGCCTTTCTCAGACCTAGAATCCACTAAGATAGATAATTGAGTTCACCTGACAAATATCTTCTCTCAATTCCTAAAATACACTAGGTTCCCAACCAATTGTTCCCCCCTGAGTTATTCCCTGGCTCCAAGCGAACTACTTCCTATACTCAGAAACCTTTGAGTTGTTCCTTAGTTTCCCAAACTAAGTACTTCCTATGCTCAGTAACCCTGGAGTTATTCTTTAGTTTCCCAAACTAAGTACTTCCTATACTCCACGCCGTTTTAAAGTGTTGGTTATGAAGGTTTATCAGGTGAGTAGTCTTACTAACTTTTCAGTTATTTAAGAATACTCTATAGAACAAGAATCACTTAACACACTTCACAATGTGTGGTGAGATGTTCTTTACCCACCCAAGTCTATGATAACTATTCTGGAGAATGAAACTCATATTCTTGATCTTTTGATTCAACTCCTTCACAGATAGCAATGCTTGTTAAAGATCAGGACACTTAGAACATTCGTGCTACTTAGAATTCAAGAGTTTAGTCGCAACTGTAAGATGAAGAGTAAGTAGGTTGAAGGCTTGTATGACTGAATGAATAAGTTCATTTTATGTGTAAGTTCAAGGTGTGTTCCAAGCATTCTAAGTGGTGATATTTATAGTTGAATTTGAAGCCGTTTGAATAGTATCCGTTAGGCTCAATTCAAATTCAAACTATTGATATCTGAAAATAGTACTGCAGAAGACGTTGTCTCTTTTCAGAGATTTCCACTTTTGTTCAGATGTCTCTGTCTGCGCATTTATTGCATTGTACTATTTTTGTCCTGTAGTGCCAACGGAACTATGCACGCTTTCTGAAGCATTGCATCTCCCTTTCCAGAGACCTTCACATATCCAGATACCTGTTGAAACATTGTTTCCCAGAAACATAGTTTTATCCAAGGTATCTGAGTGTAGGTTTCTGTGGGCACTTTTCCTCGTTCAGAAGCCTTATGTTCTCAGATATCTTTTGCAAAACTTGCTTAGTGAAAAACACTTGTTTCTTTAAGATATCTAGTCATAGGTATATGAGGAGACTTTTCTCCTTAGTCTTCAGTAATCTTGAGCAAACTTCAGTCTTCTGGAAATGAGTTCCTTTGCTTGGATGCTTCCTTCTTCGTCTTCTTCAACTCAAAAAAAAATTACATCCAGAGACCTAACATCATATACAAGATTTGCTAGACTAATCATAATTAGTGATTTTCCTCTTTTACAGTGTTCAAGTGAACTAAGCGTACTAAGCACCTTTCTGAGCTAAGATAAGTCATTAGGTTGCTAATCAAAATCTAAACAGATATTCCTAACAAATTTCCCCCTTTTTAGTCAGTCAACGATGACTATCTTTAAAACCTATTACAACTTGGAAAAGGGAACAATCCAGCACTTAATCATTTCTTATGATCTTTTCAATTCATTTAATTAAGTGCAGAAAGTAAACATCAACCAAATCACAAGGTGTGATTTTTGCTGACAAGTTATCTTTTTATAGATTGATACCTGAGAGTAGGTTCATCAGATATGTTACATGGAAAGTTCATAGATAACTTAATAAAATACATTTTAGTACAGTCAGCAAGATACAAAAATTACATAGTAAACTAGGACAACAGGAGTAACCAGGCTCCAAGTAGACATCCTAATAAACTAGTCTTCAAGTCTTCAAAATCTTCATGTCTTCAATCAACAGATCTATGGATTAATTAGCAAATTACCTATCCCCAAACCTTTTGATATCATCTGAGGAGTCATAGAGCAAAGTTCTGACTAACATCTCAGTTTCTCTGGCATAACCACAGACTTCTTTGTATGATTTGGTGGGATTCTTCTTGGCAAAGTGTTTGACCCATAAATACTTTTCCCATTTCCAAGCATGCTCAATTGTGATATTTGATAGCTTGAAGTATTCATATATGATCCTCAGATATCTGATGTCACCCATGTATTGATCTTCAGTCATGTAGAATGACTCAAAGGGTTCCACAGCAAGTCTTGGCCTTGTGGCTGTTCCAGTCATCTTGGGAATTCTGTGCACATCATCTGGTTTTTCATAAGGACATTCAAAGGAGAGGTCCTTTTTCATGGCTTCAGTTCTTTTGGAGATTTCAAAATCCAGCCATGCTTTGACATACTTTGGATTTATCAGTACTGGCTTGTCTTTTCACCATGCATGAGTTGTTTATGGATTGGTTCTGGAAATTTTTTATTTACCAGTACATGCTTGAGTTCCAGAATCCAGTAGCCATTCTTCTGATTAGTGCACCTGTAGACAGAGCAGTCAATGTTAGTGTTCACAAACTCAATCTTGGCTTCTTCAGGCCTGAGTGGTAATTGAAGTTTTCTTTCTTCAGCTCTCAGCCAGGTCCTCCTTTGTCTTGAATTTTCCCTTGGGGGATTGCTTGAAGAAACACCCTGGATTGACTTGGTATTTCCAGATGGTGTTTTAGCTGCTAAAGGCTTTGCAGCTATGGACGCAGATAGGCTATAAACCCTTTTTCTTTTTCTGTGAAGAGGAGCTTCATTTTCATCAATCTCTTCATCATCATCAAGATCGATTCTTGTGGGAATTTTGTAGCCTTCTTCATTGCCCTGGGATTTGATTTGTCCTCCTTCTTCTTCTTCTTCTTCTTCTTCTTCTTCTTCTTCTTCTTCTTCTTCTTCTTCTTCTTCTTCAGAAGACTCATCACCCCCTTTCACTTGTCTTCTCCTTGGAGCTTTGGTACTCCTTGGAGGTCTCTGTGCCCTGGCCCTTGTTGTTATTGTTTGTTCAGAAGGTTGCTGGGAAGTAACTACTACTTGTAAAGCAGCTTGACTTGAGGAGGGCTCATTGATTCTGAGTGGTGGTTGGGAAGATTTCTTCTTATTTCCTCTTCCTTTCTGAGCACCAGAACCTTCCCCTTGTCTTGGATACTTTTCCCCCTTAGTCATTGTTGACTGACTAAGTATCACAAAGGATAGAGAGATTCAAAGTTTCCTTGTAGATAAATGTAAGTAGTAACCAACTTCTGAAGTTCAGCCTTGAGCTCTTGATTTTGTTTGATAAGTCCTGTTTCCTTATTAGTGAGCTCTGCCAGTGGACCTTGAGTAGCATTTGCTTTTCCAGCAGCATAGCTAGCCTCATTGAGGGCTTTTTTAGCAAGATTATTGTCATCATCCATTACCATGCCTAGGTCTCTCTGAGCAATGACCAAGCTTGTTGTTCTCTGAGTGTTTAACTCAGTGAACTTCTTCATTTCAGCAGCGACTAATGCAATTACTTCTTCATTTTGATGAGACAAATCCTTTCTTAGATTTGCCAGAACCTGGTATCTGGCCATGTAATCACGGGAGTTGAGATTTTGTGTCTTACTGGAGCTTTGAGGAGCTATCAGTTTTTCTCTTTAAGTGAGAAACTCCCAAGTGAACATTTGCATGTTTTGCCAAGGTTCTGTCTTCTTTATCATCTGAGTCTTCATCCCAGTGATCTTCATCCTCTTGGGCATTTTCATCAATATTTTCTAGCCCAGCAACCATCTCAGAGATGGGCTTCTTTCCTTTCAGTGAGGAGGATGGTACTTCTTTTGGTGTTGCCGCCTTAGCATCATGCTTATCTTCAGATACTTGCTCAGTATCCAATTCCTCAGCAATTGCCTGAACGGGAAGCTGGAGTTCTTTCATCTCAGCATAAGCTTCCATTTCCTTGATTGTTTTATCTTCAATCTTTTGGAGCTTTGCTTTGGATTCAGCTATCTTCTCATCATGTAGAAGATTTAGCTGTTGTTCTTCCTCCAACAGTTGTTTGAGTTGAGAAACTCTGGTTTGTGAATATAATATCTTCTGAGTGTTGTCCTCAGAATGCTCATCTACTTGTTCAGTAGGATGTTTTTGTTGGGGAGATGGATGTGTAGACTTCTGAGGAGATGGAGGAGGGATATTTTGTGAAGTCCTTTTAGTGTGCTTTTCAGCATCTGTGGTATTATTACATTGTGAAATCCCTCCTGTCCCTGGTGCAGGGGCATCATCATCATCCTTGTGATGATCAGAAGGAGGTTCTTCAAAATTGTTCTCATCTGTTTCATTCTCATCTTCAGAAACCAGATTGATCACTTCAGGAATTGTGATTAATGGCCCATTTACTTCCTCTTTTTTAGAGGTATGCACTGTAGGGACTTGAGCAGGATTGGCTTGAATGCCACTCCATTCTGGTGTGATCATCAGCCGTCTCAAAAGCTTCTATGAGCTTGTGTGCAGCTTCTTTGACGAAGTCCTTATGCATCGGAGTAGCAAAAGAGTACTGCCCTGTTGGGAACATAGCATGGACATAATTCTACAAGTCAAAAGCTCTGACTCTTCTCAATTGGTGATCAATCACCTTGTTAATTTAGTCAGATCTGAGCTTCTGAGCTTTTTCCACTTTCTGAAACACTTGAGGTGTTTCTTGAGAGTGTGGTCTTTGAAGAATGGAAGCAGGTCTTCTGTTGAGAATGCAGAGACCTTTGGCACACTTGTTTGAGCCTGAAAGAAAGAGTTTTGAGTTAGATTCAAAACTGGTGTACATATCTGAGTAATAATGTAGTTAGGTTTCTGAGTTACCTGAATAAGTGCATCAGGCTCAGAGACTTGTACTACTGAGGCAGGGGATGCCACAGATATCTTGTTGTGAGGTGGAGACTTAGGAGTCTGGTCCTCATCAACCTTTCTTTCTGCTTGAACCTGAGAATTAAAATTATCACAATACTTAGGAAATAGTCATGAAAGAGTTATTGCAATAAAGCTTCAATGATTTCTGAGTTTTTCACTTACTTCCTCAAAAGGAGGCTCAGAATCATTTTTCTTAGAAACTTTCTCAGTTTCTGGTGTTCTTTCTAGTGATGTTGCCTTGGGGGATTCATCAATTTCCGTGGGTCCAGGGGATGTCGCAACTCTTTCCCCTTGCACTTCTACTTTTGAATGAGCCTGTAAGCAGAAAGTATTTAGTAATTAGAGAAGAGTTCATCTTAACCCATAATGAAGAATGTTTATCACTGATCTTCGTATACCTTCACACTAGAAGGCTCAATGACATTTTCTTCAGAAACCTTGATGGTTTCTGGGTCCTTTTCTGGCATTTCTGGCTTATCTTCTTCTTTCTCAGTTGGAGCCTATTTGAAACAAACACTTACAAATATTAGTCAAGTGTATAAGGCACATATCTGAGATGTTATATCTTAAGGAACTATCTTTTACCTGCGAGACAGGCTCTTGTTCCTTAAGTGGTGGGGCTATGGAAGCCTCCTTCTCAGATTCTGAGGCAAGCTTTGCAGCTTCCTCTTGATGTTATGTTTCTAATTCAGCTTGCAACAAATAAGTTTTAATAAGTAACAAGATTTAAGCATAAGTTGTCACAAGTAAAGAGTTAAACAATTCAGCTACCCGAGCTTTGTCAGGCTGACTGGTCTCTGGAACTTGCGAAGTTTCCATGCATTGGTCTTGTTGTTGTTGGACCACTTCTTTGTTGGATGTTTGAGGTACTTCGGACCTTTCCTGAGTATGCAACTCAGTTGCCTCCCCTGGTTGATCATTCTGAGCAGATGCCTCAGTTTGATTCCTCTCATTGAGTTGGGGAACCTCCTCATTTGCAGAATTTTCTTCAGAATCAGAAGTGCTGGTAGGTCAAATTGCAATTCATTCCCCATAGCTTCATTATCATCTGGTGAATCTTATGAATTGGATTAATTAAAGTGAGGCTCATCCTGATCCTTTTGCGACAATTTGTATAGTGTGGAGGTAATGTTAGAATCCTCCATCACTATACCACCACTTCTCAAAGATTCTTCTACCAGCTTAAGTGTATCTTGTCCAGTTTCCTTGGACTTAGGTTTTATCTCAGCAACCTCTGTACTAAGTGCTTCTCCAGCAACCTTAGTAATGGGTGCTTTCTCAGCAACCTTTGAAATGGGTGCTTGTTCAGCAACCTGAGGTGTAGGTTCTTCTTCAGATACCTCTATTCTTTCAGAATCCCTAGAACTTGTTGCTTCTTTAGCAACCTTAGCCCTTTTTTTTCTGTAGGATTTGAGAGATGACCAATTCATCATCATCAGAGCTCTCATCAGCATTAGGAACTGATTGATCCATAATCCCTGCTATTTCTGCAGATAGGGCTGGATGCCTGCCACTACTCTCATTTTTACCAATGAGTTCATCAACAAGGCTTTCCTTGGTAGCATTGATGAGTTCATCAGTAGTTGTATCTTTTACAGCAGTGATGAGTTCATCTGCTGTGAACTTAGCAGCATTGATGAGTTCATCTGCTGTGAGCTTAGCAGCATTGATGAGTTCATCTTCATTGATGAGTTCATCAACAGTGGCGGCAGATATATGAGAGTCAACATTCACAACGAGTATGCCTTCTGATTCACCAGCAGTCTTCGTTCGTGAAGTTCTGGGCTTTTTGGTCGCAACTGATCCCTCAGATACTTCGTCATTCTTTCATTTCTTAGAACCTTTCTGAGACACAGTAACCTTTTTCATCATGTTTGTATACTCCTATTTGTAGAGCAAATTACTGTTGGCTATGTCAGCCGTCTCTCTGAGCTCAATGCCAAGCTTCTCCAGCAAGAAGCATATCGTTAGTCCAAAGCTCACTGTGGCTTTTGGCTCGGCAAGGCCTTTGACGATCTTTGGCTCAAAGCTTTGTAGCTTCTTCACAAACTTCACATAGGCGTACTTTCCCCAGTTAAAAAGGTTTTTCGACCTAGTTATTTCTTCCTTCATAAGGAACATCATCATCCACCGTTCCAAGCTTATTTGGTCAGCTCCACCTTGTAGACCATCAAAGCATTTGTGAAGAAGGCAAGCCAAGACATCCCAATGAATGTATAGATGTCTGGTCCTTATATCAGCAAGTTTGAACTCAGGAGGAGTATCTGGCCTGTTCATATTGCAAACATCACTGTATAGGGTCTTAACACCTTCGCGGAGAGTTTCATCCTTGGTGTTAATCTCGAAATCAATTCCTTGATTTTGGAGACCAAAGATATCACAGAATCCTTGGCAGTTAAGGAAAATTTCTTTTCCTTAAACTTTGGTTTTAATGCACATTTCTTCAATGCCATTAGTAATGACATGCGAGTTATTATAAAACTCAAGTACATCCATTGAAGAACATCCACTGGGAAGAGCTGAGAGAAAACCCTTGATTTATGCCTTTTCAAGCATACCAAGGATAGTCCTCCTATCTGCTTGTTGTACGATTACAGCAGAAAGGTGTTGCTCAATCATAGCACCAACCCAAATCATCCTGTGGTTTGAAGTCCAGTTCTCAGAATTAAAATCGCCTATGAGACGATTGTTTGCTATTACTAGCATTGGTGCTTGCTTTTCAGCAGCAGTAGAGGTAGTAGCACTGGTATCCTTAGCAGCAACACGTTTTGGAGCCATCTGTTTAAATAGAAGGTTTTTGAAAACAAGAGAAGAGATGATCAGGACAGATTAGTTGTTCTTTTCAGAAAAACTAAGAGAGATGTAGATTTGCAGAAAAACTTAGAGAGAAATTTCTATTTTTATGCAAGATAAAATGTTGGATTAGGCGAAAGTGAATTCTTTTGCCAAAATCCTATATATATAGCATTGCCAAAATCCTATAATTGATTTTCTACATATGTATCTGTGCAAATGCAGGTAGGCGTGGGTAAATAAAAATATTTTGCGTTAAATGCTTAGTGGGCCACGTCTGAGTTTATACAGTCCACTAATTTACCGAGAATTGATCTCATCCGTTAAGATCAAACGCCCATTTCATCAAGGGTCACGTTTGCTTCTTCAGCAATGATCACAATCAGTAATTGTAATTGTGCCCAATTAATAAAATTTTGCGAATAGCTTTCTGAATAACATCTCTTTTCTGTGACTAGGGGACAATCTTTGGACTTATATAGTTAGTTCAGAGACTGTGTGTAACTTATCATATAAATTGAAAGATACAAGACATCAGAGGTGTGGTTGACTGAATACAGTTGTACCACATTTCTCTTTTGTGTTCCCCCTCACTTTTTGATCTCATAGATATCTGAGTACCGTCTCAGAAATCTTTAAAAGACGCTTTTACGCAACCTTTTAGTATATGAGTTCTCGTCTCAGATACCCTTTTTGCCTTAGATATCGAGATGCATGTTCCAGATATCTTTCTCCTTTCTGAGTTTCCGTCTCGGAGATTAGAACTTTTCAGTTCCTTCGGTAGCTCCATTAACCCAAGACTTTGTCTCAAGGTTAAGAACCTGCTTTCGTGCAATGTCTTTGAAAAGATATCTGCAAGTTTCTCTTTAGTACCAATCTTGAGTATCTCTATATTTCCTTTTTCAACATGGTCTCTAATGAAGTGGTGTCTAACATCAATGTGCTTTGTTCTTACATGATACTTAGGATTCTGAGTTATGGCAATAGCACTTGTGTTGTCACAGAAAATTGGAGTTTTCTCTTGATTGATCTCATAGTCTCTGAGTTATTGTTGTATCCACAATATCTGTGAAGCACAACACCCAGCAGAAATATATTCAGCCTATGTGGTAGATGTGGCAATTGTGTTTTGTTTCTTGCTGAACCATGATATTAATCTGGCACCAAGAAATTGATAAGTTCCTAAGGTGCTTTTTCTATCAAGTAATGATCCAGCATAGTCAGCATCAGAATAGCCAACTAAACTAAATCCACTGTCTTTTGGTTACCACAATCCAACTTCTACAGTACCCTTTACATACCTTAATATTTTCATAGCAATGTTGTAGTGTGATTGCATTGGATTTGTCTGAAATCTAGCACACACTCTAACTGCATATTGAATGTCAGGTCTAGTTGCAGTGAGGTACATTAGAGACCTAATCAATTTCCTATACTTGTGTTCTTCAACAATCTTGTCAGATTCAGTATAGGTCATTTTGGTTCCAATGCTCATAGGTATCTTAGCATTCTTTTCAGAAGGCTTTAGATTAAACTTGTTCAGCATATCTTTTGCATACTTTGTTTGACTAATGAATATTCCATCATTAAGTTGCTTGACTTGCAATCCTAGGAAGTAGTTTAATTCTCCCATCATGCTCATCTCAAATTTACTTTTCATGAGCTCAGCAAAGTCTTCACAAAGTTGCTTGTCTTTAGATCCAGATATAATGTCATCAACATATACTTGAACTAAAAGTAGTTTCCCTTCATGGTTCAAAGTAAAGAGTGTTTTATCAACATCTCCTTTCTTGAAGCCACTTTCCAGCAAGTATTTGGCTAAAGTATCATACCATGCTCTTGGAGCCTGTTTCAGTCCATACAGAGCTTTCTGAACCTTACAAACCATTCTACAATCTATGGAAACTTCAAAGCCTGGTGGTTGTTCAACATAGACTTCCTCAGCAAGTTCACCATTTAGGAATGAACTTTTGACATCCATTTGATAAACTTTAAAGTCATTATGAGTTGCAAAGACTAGAAATAGTCTAATTGCATCCAATCTTGCAACTGGAGCATATGACTCATCAAAATCTAGTCCTTCAGTCTGGGTGAATCCCTTGGCAACCAACCTTGCTTTGTTCCTTGTTATTTCACCAGACTCATTCAATTTGTTTATGAAAACCCACTTGGTTCCAATTACAGATATTCCGTCAACAAATGGAACAAGTTTCCAGACTTTGTTTCTATCAAATTGATCCAACTCTTCTTGTATTGCAGAGATCCAATCTTGATCCTTCAATGCTTCTTCAATAGTTTTAGGTTCAATGTTTGAGATGAAACATCCATAAAGAGAGTGCATTTCCAGAAATTGCTCTCCTAGTTCTAACCCCTTGGTTTAAAGGACCAATCACATCCTTGGTAGGATGATTTCTTATCCATTTTATAATGGGTTTTGAACTAGTAGGACTGAAATCATTTCAGTATCTGAGATATCTGGCACACGGCAAATGCCATTGATATCTGACACTTTTTCAGTGTTAGCGATATCTGGGATTGAATTTTCAGCAATGTCATTCTCAGAAACCTCTTCATGATGAAGGTTCTCAGTAACCTGTTCCATTTCTGGAATTCTCATAGGAAAATCTTCATCATGTCTTAGAGTCATCTTGTGGTTACTAAGCAATGGTTGCTTTTCATCGTCAGAGTCATCCTCTAAGTGAATGACAGAGTTGTTTCCTTTTGAGGATTCTTCTTCATAATCTTTAATCATTAGTTCTTTGAACCTATCTGAGAGTTCTTCATTCAAGGGTACCTTCTTGTTTCCTTCGTAGAAAACTACATGAACAGATTCTTCAATTTTTTGCGTTATTTTGTTGTAGATTCTGTTGGCTTTCCTATTCCGAGAATAACCAAGAATTACTCCTTCATCTGCTTTTGGTTGAAATGTTCTCAAGTATTCTTTTCCATTGTTAAGAACAAAACATCTACAACCAAACACCCTTAGATGGTTGATACTAGGGGGCTAACACTCAAAAGTTCATAAGGAGTTTTGTCATCTACAATCCAAGATTATGTCTTAAGGTCAAGAACCGACTTTCTTGTAAGGGCTTGGTGAAGATATCTGCAAGTTTGTCTTCTGTGCCAATCTTGAGTATCTCTATATTGTCTTTCTCAACATGGTCTCTGATGAAGTGGTGTCTAACATCAATGTGCTTTGTTCTGGCATGGAACTTGGGGTTCTGTGTGATTGCAATTGCACTTGTGTTATTCCAGAAAATGGGAGTTTTCTCTTCATTGAGTCCATAGTCTCTGAGTTGCTGTTGAATCCACAGAATTTGTGTTGCACAACAACCAGCAGCAATATATTCAGCCTCTGTGGTAGAAGTTGCAATTGAGTTTTGCTTTTTGCTAAACCATGAGATAAGTCTAGTTCCCAGAAACTGACAAGTTCCTGAGGTGCTTTTCCTATCAAGCATTGATCCAGCATAATCAGCATTTGAGTAACCAGCCAAACTCAATCCACTTTCTTTTGGATACCACAACCCTACATCTACTGTACCCTTCACATACTTTAATATTTTCATAGCAGTGTTGTAGTGTGATTGCATTGGATTTGTTTGAAATCTAGCACACACTCCAACTGCTTATTGAATATCAGGTCTGCTTGCAGTAAGGTAAAGTAATGAACCTATCAATTTCCTATACATGTGTTCATCAACACCCTTATCTGATTCAGTATAGGTCATCTTGGTTCCTATGCTCATAGGTATCTTAGCATTCTTTTCAGAAGGCTTAAGATTGAACTTTGTGAGCATGTCTTTTGCATACTTTGTCTGACTAATGAATATTCCATCATTGAGTTGCTTGACTTGCAGTCCTAGGAAATAGTTCAATTCTCCCATCATGCTCATCTCAAATCTACTTTTCATGAGATTTGCAAAGTCATCACAAAGTTGCTTCTCCTTAGATCCAAATATAATGTCATCAACATATACTTGAACTATGAGTAGTTTCCCATCATGATTTAAAGTAAATAAAGTTTTATCAACTTCACCTTTCTTGAAACCACTTCCAGAAGATATTTGGCCAAAGTGTCATACCATGCTCTTGGAGCCTGTTTCAGTCCATATAGAGCTTTCTGTAGCTTATAGACCATTCTACTTTCTGAGGAAACTTCAAAGCCAGGTGGTTGTTCAACATAGACTTCCTCAGCAAGTTCACCATTCAAGAATGCACTCTTGACATCCATCTGATAATCTTTAAAGTATTTATGAGCTGCAAAGGCCAGAAAGAGTCTTATTGCATCCAATCTGGCAACTGGTGCATATGACTCATCAAAATCTAAACCTTGATCAGGTGAATCCTTGGCAACCAACCTTGCTTTGTTCGTTATTTCACCAGATTCATTCATCTTGTTTCGAAAACCCACTTAGTTCCAATCACGGATATACCTTCTACAAATGGAACTAGTTTCGGACTTTGTTTCTCCTAAATCGATCCAACTCTTCTTGCATTGCAGAGATCCAGTCTTGGTCTCTTAATGCTTCTTCTATAGTTTTTGGTTCAATGTTTGAGATAAAATATCCAAAGAGAGAATTAGCATTTTCAGCTATTGCTCTCCTAGTCCTAACACCTTGATGGATTGGTCCAATCACGTCTTTTGCAGGATGATCCTTGATCCATCTCATCATGGGTTTAGGGCTAGTAGGGTCAACATCTATGTGATTTGAATGTGAATCACTATGATTATGACTTGATACTTCTTGATTCTGACATTTTGCACCTCAAAGGCGGTGAATGTCGACACTTGCTCACAGAGAGCTTTCAGGACATGCACATCCAGAGGTCATTTCCAGAGTTAGCTCTCTGATGAACATCTTCAGTTTCCATTTCTGGAATTCTCATAGGAAATTCTTCATCATGTCTGAGAATCATCTGGTTGTTACTAGGCATTTCATGCTTTTCTTCGTCAGAATCATCCTCTCTTTCCACAATGATGTGTTTCCTTTATGAGGGTTCTTCTTCAGAATCCTTTATCATTAGTTCCTTGAACCTTTATGAGAGTTCATCATCAAGGGGTGTTTTCTTGTTTCCATCATAGAACACAACATGAACTAATTCTTCAATGTTCTTTGTTCTTTTGTTGTAAACTCTGTATGCTTTGCTATTCATAGAATCACCAAGAAACACACCCTCATCTGCCTTTGGTTGAAATGTTCTTAGATACTCTTTTCCATTGTTAAGGACAAAACATCTACAACCAAACATTTTCAGATGATTGATATTAGGTGGTCTACCAACCAAGAGTTCATATGGGGTCTTGTCATGGTGCTTGTTTATCAAACATCTGTTCTGAGTGTAGCATGCTGTGTTTACAGCTTCAACCTAATAAACTTCACTTATTTCAGTGTCAGCTAGCATTGTCCTTGCTGCTTCTTTAAGGGTTCTATTTTTCCTTTCCGCAACACCATTTTGTTGTGGTGTTCTTACAGAGGAAAGTTGGTGTTGTATACCTTTGCTGGTACAAAACTCCTTTATGTACTGGTTGACAAACTCAGTACCATGGTCTGTTCTAATTGCAGATACTTTGTCATTTTTCATGACTTCAATCTTATTCAGCAAGTTTGGTATCTCCACCCTAGCATCAGATTTGTGCTTTAGAAAGAAAACCCAAGTGAATCTTGAGAAGTCATCTACAACAACCAGACCATACTTCTTTCCTGCATAACTAGTTACAGATGATTCAAAAAGATCCATGTGTAATAGTTGCAGTGGTCTAACACTAGAGTGTCTGGTTTTGGACTTGAAAGAGATTTTGGATTGTTTCCCCATCTGACAGGCAGAACAGATACCATCCTTTCTGAAAGATGTTTTGGGAAGGCTAACCACTAACTCTTTCTTGGCAAGTTTGTTTAGAGTTTTGAAATTCAAGTGACTCATTCTTTTGTGCCATAACTAGTGCTCTTCTGTGTGACATGATTGACTCACCATGAGACATTCTTCAGTTGTGGTAGATGCCCAATCGATAACATAAAGACTGCCTTTCCGCCGAGCAACCAAGACTGTCTGCTTTGACTCATTGTCTATAAGTTTGCAATACTTTGCTTTGAATTTTACAGTGAATCCCTTGTCTGCAAACTGGCTCATGCTAAATAGATTATATTTCAAACCTTTAACATGTAATACGTCAGTGATTGTTAATGATCCTAATTTGACGTTGCCAAATCCCAGAGAGGGATTTAATTCTCCTCCAGCAAATCTGATGTCTGGTCCAGTGTTGCAAGCTTTGTAGTTGACCAGATTTTCTTTGTCTCCTGTCATGTGCTTTCCGCATCCACTATCAAATAGCCATTGAGCCTTAGTCCAAGAGGCGTTCTGCACAAAACAGGAAACAGGAGTTATGTTCTTGCTTCAGAGATAGAACCATTTAGACTAAACATTCTTCCAGTAGGAATCCACATTTTAGTGAATTTCTTGGGAGTTTGTTTTTGTCTAACTTGATCAGAAGGAGATGTAATAAAATCAGTAATTTTGATCTCAATCTTCCTTCTTGGGGTGTTTCTAGGTGTTCCTTTTGGTGCTTTCTGGACCCTGGGTTTCTGGGGTTGCTTTTCAGCAAACTTAGCCTTTCTGACCAGGTTCCTTCTAGCTCTGGCATTCAGTTTTTCAGTGGCTTGAGATTTCTTCCACTTACATCTGTTACGTGCAATATCAGCCTTGCGCCATTGTTCTTGTCCTTCCTTATATTGTTGCAGAAGAACTTTTCAATAGCACGATATCCAATGCCATTTCGAACACCTTTGGCTTTCTGAATATGTTCTTCAGAAGCATTACTAGTCTCTGCAACATCTTTATTTTCATAAATTGGTACAGTAGAGAATTTGCCTATTCCAGCAATTCTTTCTTTCATAGTAATGCAGCAATGTGGATGGTTGCATATCTGAGGGTTGTGTTTCTTTCCAGAAACCTTATCCACATGTTTCTTGTGAACTTGTTGTTCTTTCAATGGCTGGTTGCAACTCCTTTTCCTTTGTCAACTACCCTAGCTTTCTGACCAATTCTATAGGTGGTTGAAGAACCATTCTGTTGACTTTTTACAAAGGTCAACCTTTCATCACTCTTCTTCAGAGGAGATGAATTACTCGATTGTTCATCAAGTCCAAGTCCACCTTTCTCAGAGGGATCTCTCAGATAGGATTGAACCTTAGTGAGAGTGTCACTAGCCTTTGCATAAGATTGGAAGGATAGTTCTTTCTTTCTGAGTTCTTCATTCTCAGAAAGCAGCTTCATCATTTTCTTATTAAGTTCATCTAAGGCTAGTTTTTGAGAATTTTCATTCTCAGATATCTGAGATTTCAGAAAGGCTATTTCAGCGTTCTTGTTCTTAGATACTCTGATTAGCTCAGAAACCTCTTTTTCAAGAGTTTCTTTGCTTTCCTCTAGAATTCTGGTTTTGGATTGTGCTTCCAGAAACTCTTTCTCATAACGATCCAATTCACTCTTGACCAACTCCAGATCCGCAATTCCATCATCACTCTCATAGTACATAAATTGTGAATTGTTAGTTACCTCATCAGCCATAAGACACATTTCAAGGTTGGAGATGTCTGGACTAGCAATCTCAGCAACTCCACACATTTCATTCTTCTTAAGGCCGAAGTCGATTACATCGTGGGTGATTCCACACAATTCTGGTGATGGTAGGTTTGAGTCATCTGAATCTCCATCTTCAGAATCTGTCTCAATGTCTAGAGCATCAAGTTGAAGTTGAATCTTCTTTCTTTCTTCAGTCAGTAAGGCCCTTTGATTTCTCTTGAAATTTCTTCTGTCCTTCTTGTCACCTGTCTTGAGCTTATTTAAAGCAGGACAATCTCTCTTGAAGTGACCAGGCTTTTGACAATAGAAGCATATATCATTTCCTATTTCTGCAGATTCAGTACTAACACCTTTCTGAATGGGGGTGTTCAAAGAGTTGTTCATTTGTATGTTCTTGTACAGATGATAGTTTGGGCCAAGATGCTTTTTCAGCTTTTCTTTGGTTTTCTTCTCTCAATCTCTTGACTCACAAATTTCTTCATGTGTGTTACTGCAAGAGCATTTTCTTCAGATGCATCTTTGGTATCCTTCTTTTCAGAAGAACCTTGAGAAACTAGAGCAACACTTTGCAACTTTTCAGCTGATTGTTCTCTCTGAGTTGTCTCATATTCTACAGTAGCAAGATGAGAAAAGAGCTCTACTGGAGTAATACTTGGCATCCCTTGATTGAAATAAAAGAACTTAGTGTGTTCCCAGTTGTGATTGAGACTTCTGACAATAGTCTTAATCTTTTCTGACTGGGAGTATCTATTGCTTTCACCAAGTGCAGCCATATCACTCATAAGAGTAGTAAATCTGAAATCAAGTTCTTCCAGAGTTACAGTGGGACCTTGTCTAAAGTTTTGGAACTTCAATTTAAGAACTTCGAACTTGTTTTCTTTGGTTTTCTCAGTTCCGGCACACAGATTTATTCAATCAATTGCCAGGCAACTTTCGCCGTTTTAGCACCCCATAGTTTACACTGTATGTGCTCAGGTGTCGATCTGATGATGATATTACGAGCTTGACCATCCAATCTGTGTCTCTTGGCATCTTCAGATGTCCAGAGCTCTCTTGGCTTGTCTTCATACATAATGTTTCCACGAGTAACATGACCGCTATCACTAGCAGCCATATCCTCGCTTCCATCTTCCTTGTCTGAGGCGTTTCTTCCATCAGACACCTCAGTAACTTTTTTGAGTTGTCTGATTTTGATAGGCCCTTCATTGATGACATAGATCATCTCGTCACTAATGGCCTCCAGATGGAGCATCATGTTGTTCTTCCATTTCTCGTAGTTTTCTAGCTTCAGAACGGGTGCATCACTTAGAGACATACCTGCACACTTAACACACAAATTATATAGTCCTCAGAAAGAGACAAAGTTCCTTCACCTATCTGGGGATCTAGGTTCAGTGCAGAAGGCTTGTGAACCACCTGCTCTGATACCACTTGTTGGTCCAGATAACTGCAAAGTAAAAGACTAGAGGGGGGGTGAATAGTCTTTTAAAACTTTTGTCGATAAACACAGTTTCTCAGAAACCTGGGGGTTTCTGATACTTAAATTCAGAGCGCGGTAGACTTTAAGATAGGTAAATGCAGAAACAATAAGTATGTGTGTGTGTGCTTTGCTGAAATGTAAATACAGAAAGGTAAATGACACAGCAAATATAGTGGTATCTGGAGGTGCCGTAATCCTCCAACTAATCCACTTCGGTCTTTCTGAGACCTAGAATTCACTAGAACAGATAATTGAGTTCACCTTACAATAATCATATTCTAAGATTCCTAAACAGATGGTTCCCAACCAAATATTCCCCCTGAGTTATTCCCCATCTCCTAGAGCTAAGTACTTCCTCTACTCAGATAACCTTGGAGTTATTCCCTGATTTCCCAAATCAAGCACTTCCTCTACTCCACGCCTTGATGGTGTTAGTTATAAGGTTTTGTCAGAAAGGCTTCTCGTATAACTTTTCAGTTATGTTTTATGAGAGCCAGACAGAACGAGACTACTTTATACACTTGTTCAGTGGATGGCAGTCTGCTCTTTACTGACCCAAGTAATTGATGTCCGTTCTGGAGAATGAGCTTCAGAAAGGGTATCTGATAGTTCAACTCTTTCACGAATAACAATCTCTTATTAAGGTTCAGGACAACTTAGAACTACTAGTAATTCTTCAAGCAACAGAAAGCTTTCAGAAAGGGTAGTAGAGTGCTTGAGAAAATACTTTGCTTGATGGTAAGTTTGCAAGATAGAGCATTCTAAGGTATGTTCTTCAAGCATCTAAGTGTGTGATATATATAGATAAATTTGAGAGGCGTTTGAATTGTATCCGTTGTGCTCTCTATCAAATTATATCCGTTTATATCTTAAACTATGTACTCAGAAGTCACTATCTCATGTTTCAGAGAGGACTTGCTTTTTGCAGCATTTCTACCGATGCATTTAATGCATAGTACTGTTCATTGTCCTTTAGTCTTAACGGATACATGAGGCTTTCTGGAAGCTCACATGTCTCCCTTCTTTGATTAATATGTTCAAGAACTAGCATATCTGCAAATGTTACACTTATAACATGGTCCAGAGACATTTTAAATCAAATGAGACTTAACCTTGATATCTTCATAAATCTTGTGCAATCTTCAGTCTTCTAATCTTCAGAAAAGCTCCATTGCTAGGATTGATCTTCATGGTCTTCTGGAAATAAAAATTACACTCAGAGACCTATAATCCTAATACAAGATTTACTAGATTAATCATACTCAATGATTTCCTCTTTTACAATGTTCAAGAGAACCAAGAGTAATTAATCACCTTTCTGGCTAAGATAAGAACATGTGATGAGTGATCAAAATACTAACTGATATTCCTAACAATCATCTATTTATTATATTTAATTTGGAATTAGGTGATGATCATTGTTGTTTTAATAAGAGGATATGGAATAACTATCTAAGGACTCTAGATTAAGGAGAGTATAAACTGTAATTTATTTGATATCTTTATTAATAAGAAGTTGGACTGTAAAAGTATAACTAGTAATAGGATAAGTAAAATTTGATTAGTATTAGTCATCATCATCAGTCTTACTGGTGCGATAGAGTTAAGTGAGGATTAGTTATGAACAAGTAAAATTGTAGTACTATATAGACTAGTAAATCACGAGAAAGTGAGTTCCTCTACTATATAATTGCCGGGTCTAGGGACAGGGCTAAAAAGATCCTCACAAACTTTTAGTAACCAAATCTTGTACTCGTGCCACATATTTGGGACCTGGCCATATATATATACATATATATATTCTATTTAAACTCACACTCACTTATTTACTAAACTTTACCCAATATATCATTTCTAATTGAGCCTAATTATTAATATGTTGTGGGATATCGTGAGTATTTACCATCCTTATGTGATATTCTAGGTACCTGGGTCGAGAGCACCGAGTCCGCTTAAAAGTTTTACGCACAAGTTCCTACGTGCCAGGTGAGGTTTCTTTCATTCTTCTATGTATCATTTCGGCATCTGGCCCCGGGGAATTTGATTACTTTCATTTGTTCTTATCATTTGTGCGACACGAGTAAAAATCCTTACCTATTATTCACTTTTAACTTTGGACCTGAGCCAATTTGTATCAACTTTGTTATGCATTAAGCCTTTGCTACTTTGCTTTGTTACACCCTTGAATCATCTTTAATCCGCCATTTGACATGAAACCTATTAACCATTCGATTGATCCCATTGAATTGACTCTAATACTTGTGACCTTCCACTGGAAATGAGATAAATGATTACAGTTACAACGGATTGGGCCCGGACTGTGGCGAATGGCTACCGGGTGGAATGGACCGCCGGTTAAGGTCATCTTCTGCAGATCCTTTTTCCCAGACGCTGAATGCAACCGGTGGTTGGTGTGTTCCGTGATCTGGGCTAGCATGAACCTTGGCATGCTTGTTTTCTCTATTTTCGGGGTCGCTCCTCGAGGGAAGTTATAAGGTTGTAGTTAGGTTTCGGGAGTCATATCGCAGGTTTGACAGTGATACTCGAAATCATTTCATTTCAAAGCTATTGTACCTTTCGTTGTATTACTCGTGTCATGGTTGCTTTGTTACTCCACAATTGTTCCATTTTCTCACTTCTTTGCCATTTGTTTATACTCATTAAGTCTTTGGGACTGAACCTCTTTCTTGTTCTCTCTTTGTTCCCCAGGTTGAGTGAGCCGGCTACATAGGAAGTCGGGTGTTACTAGTAATCGTTACCGTACTGTGAACCTTTGGACCTGTACATAAATAAGCTCAGTGAGTCTGTGAATCACTGGCAGCGGTCGACCTAGGTTCGGAAGTTATTTTGACGAAAGCAGCCTTTAAGGAGTTTAAGTCTTGCCTGTGTGTTTCTAGTTTCCAGAACATTAGGCCTGTAGCCTAAACATAAGTTTGATTGTAAATTAGAGTGTGATTTGCCTTTCTATCCATTCCGGGCTATATTCTATTCAAGTTTACTTCTAATGTAGCGTCGACTTAATAGAGCCGAGTGCTTCCTAGTCCGGGCATTACAATCATATTGTTCTTCCATTTCTCATAGTTCTCTGGCTTGAGAATTGGAGCGTCACTTAAAGACATCCTGCAACAAACACACTAAACAAACAAATCAAGTGTGGGTGAAAAGTAGTTAGTGGGCACTTATCTGGGATCTAGGTTCAGTGCTGAAGGCTTGGGAACCTCCTGCTCTGATACCACTTGTTGATCCAGATAACGGCAAAGGAAAAGACTAGAAGGGGGGGTGAATAGTATTTTACAACTTTTGTTGATAAACACAGTTTCTCAGATATCTGAGAAGATATCTGATACTTCATTTCAGAGAGCGGAAGACTTTTCTGTGATAAATGCACGTGCTCAGCAAGATATAATGTGTTTAAATACTTAGCAGGATAAAGAGAATGATATGTAAATTGCTGAAAGTAAATAACACATCTTTTATAGTGGTATCTAAAGGTGGCGTAATCCTTCAACTAATCCACTTCGGCCATTCTCAGACCTGGAATCCACCAAGACAGATAATTGAGTTCACCTTACAAATATCTTCTCTAAATTCCTAAAATACACTAGGTTCCCAACCAATTGTTCCCCCTGAGTTATTCCCCGACTCCCAGCAAACTACTTTCTGTACTCAGAAACCTTTGAGTTGTTCCTTAGTTTCCCAAACTAAGTACTTCCTATGCTCGGTAACTTTGGAGTTATTCCTTAGATTCCCAAACTAAGTACTTCCTGTACTCCACACTGTTTTAAGGTGTTGGTTATGAAGGTTTGTCAGGTGAGTAGTCTTACTAACTTTTAAGTTATTTAAGAATACTCTATAGAACAAGAATCACTTAACACACTTCACAATGTGTGGTGATATGTTCTTTACTGACCCAATTCTATGTTAACTGTTCTGGAGAACGAAACTCAGATATTTGATCTTTTGATTCAACTCCTTCACATATAGCAATGCTTGTTAAGGATCAGGACACATAGAACTTTCGTGCTACTTAGAATTCAAGAGCTTAGTCGCAACTATAAGCTGAAGAGTAAGTAGGTTGAAGGCTTGTATGCTTGAATGAATAAGTTGGTCTCTTTTTAGAGATTTCCTCGTTTGTTCAGATGCCTCTGTCTGCGCATTTATTACATTGTACTCCCTCCATCCTGTAGAACTTCATACATATGCCATTTTTAGCCGTCCCACAGAACTTCATGCATTACCAAAAAAGGAAGCTACCCCACACCCAACAAATAATAAACAATCTCAACTTTACACTCAAATTACACATTTTTCCACTAAAAGTACACTTTTTCCCACCTTTTCTATATTCTATCATTACTTTAACTTTTCGCGTAAAACTGCGCGCTAACCCTAATGTATGAAATTCTCCGGGACGGAGGGAGTCCTGTAGTGCCAAAGGAATTATGCACGCTTTCTGAAGCATTGCATGTCCCTTTCCAGAGACCTTCACATCTCCAGATACCTGTTGAAACATTGTTTCCCAGCAACATAGTTTTATCCAAGGAATCTGAGCGTAGGTTTATGTGGGCACTTTTCCTCGTTCAAAAACCTTGTATTCTCAGATATCTTTTGCAAAACTTGCTTAGTGAAAAACACTTGTTTCTTTAAGATATCTAGACATAGGTATCTAAGGAGACTTTTCTCCTTAGTCTTCAGTAATCTTGAGAAAACTTCAGTCTTCTGGAAATGAGTTCCGTTGCTTGGATGCTTCCTTCTTCGTCTTCTTTAACTAAAAAAAAAAATTACATTCAGAGACCTAACATCCTATACGAGATTTGCTAGACTAATCATACTTAGTGATTTTCCTCTTTTACAGTGTTCAAGTGAACTAAGAGTACTAAGCACCTTTCTGATCTAAGATAAGTCATTAGGTTGCTGATCAAAATCTAAATAGATATTCCTAACAGAGAGTTTTATCAACTTCACCTTTCATGAATCCATTTCGTAGCAAGTATCTGGCCAATGTGTCGTACCATGCTCTTGTAGCTTCCTTAAGTCCATATAGAGTTTTCTGAAGCTTATTGACCATCTTGTTTTCCAAGGAAACTTCAAAACCAGGTGGTTGCTCAACATAGACTTCCTCAGCAAGCTCACCAATTAGGAATGCACTCTGACATCCATTTGGTAAACTTTAAAGTCATTATGAGCTACAAAGGCTAGAAATAGTATGATTGCATCCAATCGTGCAACAGGAGCATATGACACATCAAAATCTAGTCCTTCAGTCTGGGTGAATCCCTTGGCAACCAACCTTGCTTTGTTTCTGGTTATTTCACCAGATTCATTTATCTTGTTTCTGAAAACCCACTTAGTTCTTATGACAGATATTCCATCAATGTTGGGAACTAGTTTCCAGACTTTGTTTCTCTCAAATTGATCCAACTCTTCTTGCATTGCTAAGATCCAATCTTGGTATTTTAATGCTTCTTCAATGTTCTTTGGTTCAATGTCTGAGATGAAACATCCATAGAGAGAATTTGCATTTTCAACAATAGCTCTACTAGTTCTTACCCCTTGGTCTAAAGGACCTATCACAATCTTTGCAGCATGATCTCTTCTTCATTTTATAATGGGTTTAGAACTAGCAGGATCATTATCATGTTGATTCATTTCTGTATCACTATCTAAGATATATGGCACTTGTAATGTGCTTGGGATATCTGACACTTGTTCAGTGTCCTGGGTATCTGAGACAGAATTCACAACAACCTCCTGCTCAGAGACCTATTCAGGATGAAGATTCTCAGTGACTTGATCCATTTCTCGATTTCTCATTGGGAATTCTTCATCATGTCTTTGAGTCATCTAGTTGTTACTCGGCATTGGTTACCTTTCTTAGTTAGACTCATCCTCTAAGTGAATGACATAATCATTTCCTCTCTGAGATTCTTGTTTAGAATCCTTGATCATAAGTTCATTGAACCTATCTGATAGTTCTTCATTCAAGGGTACTTTCTTGTTTCCTTCATTGAATACTACATGGACAGATTCTTCAATCTTTTGTGTCCTTTTGTTGTAGATTCTGTAAGCTTTCCTATTCATTGAATAACCAAGAAATACTCCTTCATCTACCTTTGGTTGAAATGTTCTCAGATATTCTTTACCGTTGTTAAGAACAAAACATCTGCAACCAAACACCCTTAAATGTTTGATACTAGGGGTCTACCAATCAATAACTCATAACGAGTCTTATCATGGTGTTTGTTGATCAAACATCTATTTTGAGTCTAGCTTGCTGTATTTACAGCTTCATCCCAATAGATTTCACTTATTTCAGTGTCAGCAAGTATTGTTCTTCCTGTTTCTTTTAGGGTCCTATTCTTCCTTTCAGCAACATCATTTTGTTGTGGTGTCCTTACTGAAGATAGTTGATGTTGTATACCATGGCAAGTACAAAACTCTTTTATGTACTGGTTCACAAACTCAGTACCACTGTCTGTTCTATTCACAGATACCTTGTCATTTTTCATGACTTCAAGCTTGTTCAGCAGGCTTGGTATCTTGACCCTTGCATCAGATTTCTGTTTGAGGAAAACAACCCAAGTGAATCTTGAGTAGTCATCCACAACAACCAGACCATACTACTTTCCTGTATAACTGGTTACTTAGGACTCAAAGAGATCCATATTTAACAGTTGCAGTGGCCTTACACTGGAATGTCTAGTTTTAGACTTGAAAGAAGTTTTGGCTTGTTTCCCTAATTAGCAAGCTGAACATACACCATCCTTTTTGTATGCCATTTTAGGTAATCCAACAACCAACTCTTTCTTGGTTAGCTTGTTCAGTGTTTTGAAATTCAAGTGACTCATCCTTTTATGCCATAGTCAATTTTCTTCATTGTAGCCAGATTGACTCACCCTGAGGCATTCTTCGAATATGGCAGATGCCCAGTTAGCAACATGGAGACTTCCTTTCCGCCTAGCAAACAAGACTACCTGCTTTGACTCATTGTCAATCAATTTGCAGAATTTGGATTTGATCTTTACTGAGAACCCCTTGTCAGCAAATTGACTCATGCTTAGAAGATTATATTTAGATCCCTCCACATGTAGTACTCAACTTATTGTAAGGGCTCCAGTTTTCAGATCTCCAAATCATACGGTTAGATTCACTTTTCCTACTGTAAATCAGATATCTGCTCCGGTATCACATACTTTGTAGTTAACCCGATTTGCTTTGTCTCCTGTCATGTGCCTCCCAAATACACTATCAAAATGCCATGTTGGATTCTTCTTTAGAGTATTCTGCACAAAACAGGAAACATGGAGTTAGGTTCTCATTCCAACAATGGAACCATCTAGACTAAAGTATCTTCCAGTAGAATCCATTTATTAATGAATCTCTTAGGGACATGCTTTTGTCTATCAGGAACATAAGGAGGAATTCTAGGTAAATGACTAGCATCATTATTATCAAGAACTATTTTCCATCTTGGTGTGTTCCTTGTTGCTCCTTGTGGTGCTTTTAGATACCTGTCAAGTTGCTGAGTCTGCTTGTTAGTAAACTTAGCTTTCCTTCTCAGATTTCTTCTAGCACTAGCATTCAGATTGCTTGTGGCTTGTTCTTTCTTCCACTTCTGATTATTGTTGTGAGCAATCCTAGCTTTCATCCATCGTTCATGCTCTAGTTTGTAATCATGAGCAAGTTGTTTCCCGAAGGCTTTATAGCCAATGCCATTTCGAGCACGTGGTGCCGACTGAGATCTAATCTAAGCAGCCTTACTAGTCCCTAGGTCATTTTTCTTTCCAGAAAACGTGACATTAGAAAATTTGCCAGCTCCAACAATCTTCCCTTTTTGAGAGTCATAGCACTGTGGGTGTTACACTTTCGAGTGTATTGTTCCTTTTAAAGAACTTTGCCATTAGATTTCTTTGGGACTTGTTTTTCCCTCAAAGGTTTGGTCACGACTGCATTTCCTTTGTCAGGAACCTTAGCTTTCTGACCAATGCTATAGGTTGTTTGGGAACCACCTTGTTGACTACTAACAAATGTCATTCTTTCATCACTCTAGTTCAGAATGGTAGAACAATTTGTTTGTGTGTCTAGCCCAAGTCCTCCTTTTTCTGAGACATCCCTTAGGTAAGAGTGTACTTCAGTGAGAGTGTCACAAGCTTTGGCATAGGATTGGAAGGACAATTCTTTATTTTTGAGTTCATCATTATCAGAAAGAAGACCTTCACACTTCTTTTGAAGTTTATCCATTGCTTCTTCATGTAACTTTCTTGTCTCAGCTATCTGCGCCATTAGAAATGCATTCTCAGATAGCTTCAGCAATTGTGAGCGCTCCTTTTAAGGAGATTTATTTTCTTCCTCAAGAATTTTAGTTCTAGCTTGGACAACCATAAATTCTCTTTCATGAAGATCCAGCTCTATTCTGAGGTGTTCTAGATCTTTGATTCCTTCCTCATCATCTCATAATGTATAAATTGAGAAATAGTGGTTACCTCATCAGCCATTAGGCATAGCTTGATGTTGGAGCAATCTGGATAGACCTCCTCAGCAACCCCGGACATTTCTTTCTTGTTTTGACCAAAGTCAACCAATTCATGAGTGATGCCACACAATTCTGGTGGTGGAAGTTTAGAATTATCTGAGTCTTCATCCTCAGACTCAGAGTCAAGATCAAGAGCATCCAGTTGAATTTGAATCTTCTTCCTTTCCTCAGTGAGCATAGTGATGCGCTCAAAATTAATACTTGTAAAATAACACAAGTAGTAAAGTGGTTGTCGTAGTACAACAATGCTTTAACCACAGGGTTGTTCTCTCGAGGAATTGATTGAGCTAGTTCTCTAGTGTAGGCTCAAAGTGTGAGTTGTAAACAGATAGTGTGGGTAAGGTTGATACTTCAAAACCCTACTACAAATTACAATTACAAGACAAGGTAATGGCTAGATCATGCAATCTCTACAATTAAAACGAAGCAAGCGGATCTTTCAAAAGTGCTGACGCGATATAGCTAATGGTACACTGCCCGCGAATGAAACACTTTGCTATTGCAAAATCGAACCAGATACAGATTATAAGTACGTATGAGTTACGGCAAAAATCTTATCACTAGCTATGCCCTCATCCGGATATATACTAATTAGAGGTAAAGACTGATGCAAGTTCACAATGATCAAGCATGCATTCTGTTGATACGAAAATATGTCCAATCCGTCATAGACGCCTTTGGAACGAATCCGAAGGCGTCCCAAGTTGTCTGAGTCCGGGACTTTACAGTCCGACCCTAAGCCCCCGGCGAGTCCGACCCGCCCATGTTTAAAGGGACATGAGGGCCCAAAGGGTAGTAGATCCGACCCTGCCAATGGTCCGTAACCATGGGTTCCGACCCGGACACCCGTCCGAACTCAACACAACAACCTCACAAGCAACCAAGTGAACTGGCACTAGAGAGTAAGCATGTCCGAGGCACATGGTCCGAATAAAAGGTACTTGACAAACTCATAAGAGCACCTTGTGGGCAACCCAGTACGGTCCGGACGAAACATCCGGACTTGCTTCTTCGGGCCTTAACCCGCAGCAGACTGCATCAAAGCCCCTAGTACTCTCACATTAATGACTAAACTACCCCTGAAAGCCCAAAGTGGAATGGGGCAAGTGTCATTAATGGGCCATGAGCCTATTGAAGCCTTGGTGGCTCAATCCAGGCCTTACACTTGGCACGATCTGGTGGAACCCTCCTATTTTGGGAGAAGTCTATATATATGGCACACATTCCCATAATAATGGTAAGTGATAATCGTATCCTATTCTCGATTCTTATACCGAGTACATCCTCACTGTCTCGCAAGTAAAGTCTCCTTCCGGTTTGACACCACGCAAATCGGGTATAAGGTTCTAAACGCCCCCCCCCCCCCCTTCCAAGCTACTTGTGCAGGTCCTCACGTGTCGCCTCTTTACATTATGAATATTTATTCCATACTCTACTTAACTTATTAGACACTTGTACTATAATTTACTATCAAAACAAGAGACTAGAGTAGGACTACATTTTCCATTCCAAGAATAGGATATTGGTATTAACTTATACTTCCATTTTTAACCAATCTTATGTATAAATCAATATATAATTTATAAAGTACGACGGTTCTTATAGGCTTCTACTCTTTGGTCCTTACGAGCTAGGTGGTCTAGGTACTCAGGGTGAAGGAGAACAAGGGAAATTCATTTAAGTGTTCGGGGGACTTTGCCCTCGACATTTTGGCGCCGTCTTTGGGAATCTTTACGAAAAGTTCCATTCTCTTCAGTAATGGAAAGAACAAGAAGGTCAGTAAGAACTAACGCTACTGCGATTGACACGCCCGCCCCAAGGCAAAGAGGCAGACCTCCCACTCAGAGGTGAAGAGTGGCGAGAGACACTTCAAGAAACACAATGAATTATCCAAGTGATGGCCACACCGCTAGTCTCTCTTCAGAGGAGGAAAGAGCCGCTGATCCACCAATAAGGACTCAAGTACCCGGGGTTGAAGGATAAGTTCCTCCGTCAGGAAAACATGGTCCTCCTCCAGGGAGAAACTTCACTCTTCCAAACGGGCAGATTATTCGCCGAAGTGAATTTGGGATCAGTGAGAACCAGTTTGGCCTCTCATTCACCACTATTAAAGGTTGCTTTGGATCAAAAAACCTCCAGCCTCCTCAACCTACTCCTCCTTTGGCAATACCAAGAGAAGCTGAACTTGCACAATCAAGGAATGAGCATTGTCCAATCCAACAAAGGTTATGGGAACCAGCCCAACAAATGGATCTAAGGAACCTTCTTAATAGGAGAGCCACTGCTTCTCACGAACACCGGAAAAGAAGCCCGGTGAGACCCCGAGCAGATGAAGCTGGAACTAGCCGACGTGGGGCTCTTCAGCATGGACCAGGAGACCACGTGGCAGAGAGCATCTCGATAGTTCCCGTTGATGATCTTTCTCCATATGTGGCAATAAACCCAAGGACGGGCGAGAGGCTAACCGCCGAGGAGATCTATGTCCAGCAGAAGGCCTTGGAAACTCAAATTGCTACTTTTGTGAAGGCACATGAGAAGGTGACTCTTAGAGCTCCCAACCCTTTATGTGATGAGATAAGAAGGGAAAAGAAGCGCCCAGACTCCACTATCCCAAATCTCGAGCACTATTATGGAGATACTTGCCCGTGGGACACCTTACTAGGTATGAAAGCAAGATGGAGACCAACGGCCTGAATGACAACATGAAGGCTCTTACTTCTCCAGTACTCTCTTTGGAGAAGCAATGGATTGGTGGACCTCTTTGCCCAACGGCTCCATCAAGTATTATGCGGATATCACTTCTCTCTTCTTGAAAAGGTTTGAGAAAGCGAAGAATAGAAAGAGATCAGTGGAGAACTTGGCTGGAGTAAGCCAGAAAGAGCACGAGGATCTTAGAACCTTCCTTGACCGTTTCAATGCTGAAGTACGCAAGGTCGAACCTCAGTATCAAAGAGCGGGTCCGACACCTGTATGCTAACACTTACAACGACGACCTTAGAAGAAAGCTTTCCAATGAAGAAATCACAACCGAAAAATACTTGGAAGATATCTGTGCAGGAGTCTTGTATGGGGAGGAGTACCGAAGAAATGTTCCAATAAGAGCCGGGACCAGAAAGGGGAAAGAACCAATAAAACAGGAACTCCCTCCCCGGCCTGGAAAGCTTGAACAGAAGAAGGAATTTAGAGACAAGAGGGAGTTTCGTAGGCATAGAACCCTTCCAAGAACATATGCTGAGTATACTCGCCTCAATAGACCAAGGTCCGACATCTTGGCCTCTATTGCCGAGAAAAACTTAGACATACAATGGACGAAACATACAAGGAGCAATAAGAGGAACAAAGTTTCAAAGGAGTATTGTAGGTTTCACAAGCACAGAGGCCACCCAACCGAAGATTGTGTCCAGTTGAAAGCAGAAATAGAAGGGTTGATAAGGAGCGGAAAGGTGAAAGAACCAGTGTATGAAGAAGAGCCCTCTAGGCACCAGAGAAATGAACGAAGAAGGGAGGAGCGTGGTTCGGAAACTACGACAAGACCCTTACCGCCACCTCCTGCAGACATTCCACCCCACCATGCCCAAAGGTACCATGGGTATCCTGGATATGTGGAAATGGAGAACCTTCCCCACAGCGGGGTTATCAATGCCACAACAGGAGGCCCAGCTAGAGGAGATAGCCGAAATGCAAGGGAGAGGACCGCACAACATCTGAGAAACAATGATAGAGCCTATGCTCCACCAGCTCTGAAAAGAACAAATGCCAGCACTTTCGATGATAGTGAAATTCCGCCACCAACATCTGGTGGAGGAGATCTTAAGGACCCTGATGTTCCTTTGGTCGTCTCTCTAGTCATCGCCACTTATAAAGTCAACAAAGTACTTGTTGACATAGGGAGTTCCTCCAACGTCATCTCCAAGAGAACTGTGGAATAAATGCACTTGGGCAATATTGAATACAGGCGAGTATACAACTCCTTAATGGGATTCGAGGGCTCTGTAGTTCGCTACATTGGAAGTATACCCCTACAAGTCTCTATGGGAACCTTCCGACAAGAGTTACTGAAACGATCCTCTTTGTGGTGGTCGACAGCACGATCGACTATAACATGATCTTGGGGCGCCCAGGACTCAACCAATTCAGAGCAATCGCATCTCCCCTAAACAATAGGGTGAAGTTCCCTACTCCGAATGGTGTGGGAGAAGAAGTAGGCAATGTTAGGAAAGAATGGGAATGTTACATTATGTCAACCAGGGGAGCCTCAGCACCCGTTCTTTCGGTCGCCAAAAGACCTAGTAGCCCTCCCCCTGTGCCTCTTACTCCAGTAAGGGAAGAGATTGGGGCTGGGACACTCAGGGAGAAGTTCCCCAAGACTGCGAGGATGGAGCAGTATGAAGTCTAAAAAGAAGTTCAATTGGTTGAGGGAGACCCAGAGAAGATGACCCGGATCGGAACAGAGATGAGCGCTGAGGTAGAAATGAAGCTCATCACATGTCTTTGGGACAACCGCGATGTCTTCGCCTGGAGCACTGACGACCTCAAAGGGATACACCTAAGGATCGCAGTTCACCGTCTGAACATGGATCCTACGGTAAAACATATCCGACAAAAGAGAAAGGACTTTGGGCCTGTTGAAGATGCTATCATAGCGGGCGAAGTGGAAAGATTAATGATGGCATGACACATCGAAGAAGTTAGATACTCCGATTGGGTTTGTAACGTGGTCCTCGAGAGAAGGCTCCGGGGAAATGGAGAATGTGCAACGACTTCACCAGGATCAACAAGTTTTGTCCAAAGGATCCCTATCCATTGCCCCGTATGGACCAGCTAGTAGACTCCACCGCAGGATGTGCGCTCCTAAGCTTCATGGATGGTTATCAAGGCTTCTATCAAATAAGAATGGCTCAAGAGGAGTAAAAAAGACGGCCTTCTTCGCAGCAGGAGGAGTATACTATTTCAAAGACATGCCGTTTGGCCTAAAGAACGCGGGTGCTAATTACCAACGATTGGTGAACAAAATGTTCAGGGAAGGGATAGGCAAAACTATGGAAGTTTACGTGGACGACATGCTAGTAAAGAGTAGGACTGAAGAGCAACACATAGAGCATCTAAACAAGTGCTTTTCCATCCTTAGGAAGTACGGAATGAAGTTGAACCCCGAGAAGTGCACGTTTGGCGTGAAGGGAGGAAAGTTCCTTGGATACAAGGTCACAAATAGACGCATCAGCACCAACCCAGAAAAAATAAAGGCAATCCTGGACCTACCACAGCGAACGACAGTTAATGAAGTACAGAAGCTGCTCGGGAGGGTAATGGCTCCAAGCCGCTTCATTTCCAGTTCCGCCAAGAAGAACCTACCCTTCTTCAAAATCTTGAGGAAAGGAGACAAGTTCGAATGGACAAAGGAATGCGAAGAGGCCTTGGAAAATTTGAAGAGCTATCTCCTTTCACCTCCGCTCTTGTCCAAACCAGTAGAAGGTGAACCTCTCTACCTCTACCTAGCAGCCACTGCCGAGGCTATGAGTTCTGTATTGGTGCGGATTCAAGGGAACGATCACATGCCGATCTACTACCGCTGTTGAGGCTATGAGGATGTGCGTCGATTATCGCGGATTGAATCAAGTTACTATCAAGAACAAGTATCCCTTACCGCGCATCAATGATATTTTTGACCTATTGCAAGGTTCAATGGTGTTATCGATGTTGGATCTTCGTCAAGGATACTACCAGTTAAAGGTCAAGGAAGAAGATGTACCAAACACATCCCTTAATTCTCGATATGGTCACTATGAATTCGTGGTGATGCCATTTAGACTTACGAATGCCCCAGCTGCATTTAAGAACCTTATGCACCGTGTTTTTCGTCCGTATTTGGATCAGTTCGTGGTTGTTTTTATAGATGATATCCTCGTTTACTCAAAGTCGGTGAAGGATTATGAAGACCATCTTAGAATTATCCTAGAGACCTTGCGTAAGCATTCACTCTATGCAAAGTTTAGCAAGTGTGAGTTTTAACTTAGTAAAGTAGCCTTTCTAGGACATATCATTTCCGGAGATGGAATTGCTATTGACCCCTCAAAGATTGAAGCTGTTTTGGATTGGAAGAGACCCGAGACAGTAACCGAGGTGAGAAGTTTTCTAGGCTTAGCAGGTTATATCGAAGATTCGTGGAGGATTACTCAAGGATAGCTGGACCTCTAATGGATTTAACTAAGAAGACTACAAAGTTTGTTTGGAGCGACAAGTGTGAAGCAAGTTTCCAAGAGTTGAAGAAGAGATTGACCACAGCGCCTATTCTGGCACTTCCTGAAGGACCCAAGAATTTCACAGTGTACTCGGACGCATCCAAGGAAGGCTTGGGATGTGTATTAATGCAACGTGACAAGGTGATAGCATATGCCTCGATAAAGTTGAAGCAACATGAGAAGAATTACCCTACGCATGATATTGAGCTAGCTGCGATTGTCTTTGCTTTGGGTAAATGGAGTCATTATCTCTACGGTACAAAGTTTACCGTCTACACCGATCACAAGAGTTTGAAATACATTTTCACACAAAAGGACTTGAATATGAACAAAAGCGTTGGATGGAGCTACTAGAAGACTACGATTGCTCTATTCAGTATCATCCAGGCAAGGCAAACGTAGTTGCTGATGCTCTTAGCCGCAAGGTTCATTTATCAAATGTCACTTGCCAGCCGCAATCAGTTCTATTTGCGAATATCACATTAAGGCCTCAGATTGGCCAGTTGATTAGAGAAGCGCAAGTAGGAGATGCGGATTTAGAGAAGATAAAGTCTAATTTGTCGAAGCCTTCATATGAGAAATTTTCTCTTGGTGAAGGCGGAGTTCTAAGGTTCCAAGGATGTTTATGTGTACCGACAGATGAGGAATTGAAACGCTTGATTAAGAATGAAGCTCATAAGTTGAAGTACTCGATTCATCCTGGTGGTACAAAGATGTATCATGATTTGAAAAGATATTATTGGTGGAACGACATGAAGAGAGAAATCATTGATTATGTGAGAAAGTGTCTCACTTGCCAGCAAGTAAAAGCGGAGCACCTTAGACCCGTTGGATTGCTGCAACCTCTCGAGATACCTTTGTGGAAGTGGGAAAGGATCACCATGGATTTTGTGACAGGATTGCCAACAGCTAAAGGAGGATATGATAGCATTTGGGTAATTGTGGATCGATTAACCAAGTCTGCCCACCTTCTTCCAGTTAAGACGACTTACACTGCAGAGACATTGGTTCAGATTTACCGAGATGAGATAATTCGTCTTCATGGTACTCCTATCAGTATCGTTTCGGATCGAGATCCAAAATTCGTTTCAAGACTTTGGAGACAAGTCCATGAGAATTTCGGCACTAGATTAAACTTTAGCACTGCAGCTCACCCACAAACCGATGGTCAGTCTGAAAGGACTATCTAGACTTTAGAGGACTTGTTGAGAATGTTTGTACTAGATCATGGTGGTAGTTGGAAAACACACCTTCCTTTAGTGGAACTTTACATGAGGAGAGGCACTGTTGGAAGAAACTAGGACTCTGTATTGCTTGTCGAAGCAACCAACATCACATCCGGGATTGTCCAAAGAAGTGGCCTTTGCCATCTGATTCAATTTAGGCTACTAGGAACAACAGTGCGGGAACAGTGGATCAAGACCCCGTGCTAAGGTGTTTGCTTTGGATGCTCAACATGTGGATGACTCGTCAGTAGTAGTAGAAGGTACAGTTATTATCGCTAATATTCCTTGCCAAGCTCTATTTGACCCTGGTACTACTCATTCTTTCATTGCTACAACGCTTGTTGTTTCTCTTAACTTTCATTTAGATGATTTACCTACTGTGATGGAAGTATGTACCCCTATGAGTGCTAGAGTTTTGTCTAATAAGTTTGTTAAGGGTTGTGGGATTTCAATCTTGGGTAAAACCTTTCCCGCCAATCTCATTTTGCTACCAATTCTCGAATATGGAGTTATTTTGGTCATATATTGGTTATGGGAACACCATGCTCGGGTGAATTGTCATTCGAAAGCTATCACACTCGGTGAACCAGGTGCGTCTCAAGTTGTTTTGAAAACTGATCGGAAGGTTGTGAAAAAAGACCTTAATGTCAGCTCATAAAGCTAGGAAGCTATGTTTGAAGGGGTGTGAGTGTTTCTTGGCGTACATTGTCAATAAACCATCGGATCATGTAAAGATCTGAGAGGTCAAGATAGTAAAATAGTTTCCAGATGTCTTCCCAGAGGAGTTAAACACTCTACCGCCAGATCGTGAAGTCGAGATCGCCATAGAGGTAGCCCTGGGAACCGAGCCAATTTCTAGAGAACCTACAGAATGGCGCCAATCGAACTTAAGGAGTTGAAGACTCAGTTGCAAGAGTGGGTAGACTAAGGATTCCTTAGACCAAGCACGTCACCTTGGGGAGCACCAGTGTTGTTCGGGAAGAAGATAGATGGATCTATGAGGATGTGCGTCGATTATCGCGGATTGAATCATGTTACTATCAAGAACAAGTATCCCATACCGCGCATCGATGATATTTTCGACCTGTTGCAAGGTTCAGTGGTGTTTTCGATGTTGGATCTTCGTCAAGGATATTACCAGTTATAGGTCAAGGAAGAAGATGTACCAAAGACAGCCCTTAATTCCCGATATGGTCACTATGGATTCGTGGTGATGCCATTTGAACTTTCGAATGCCCCAGCTGCATTTATGGACCTTATGCACCGAGTTTTTCGTCCGTATTTGGATCAGTTCGTGGTTGTTTTTATAGATGATATCCTCGTTTACTCAAAGTCGGTGAAGGATTATGAAGACCGTCTCAGAATTATCCTAGAGACCTTGCGTAAGCATTCACTCTATGCAAAGTTTAGCAAGTGTGAGTTTTTACTTAGTAAAGTAGCCTTTCTAGGACATATCATTTCCGGAGATGGAATTGCTGTTGACCCCTCAAAGATTGAAGCTGTTTTGGATTGGAAGAGACCTGAGACAGTAACCGAGGTGAGAAGTTTTCTGGGCTTAGCAGGTTAAATCGAAGATTCGTGGAGGATTACACAAGGATAGCTGGACCTCTAATGGATCTAACTAAGAAGACCACAAAGTTTGTTTGGAGCGACAAGTGTGAAGCAAGTTTCCAGTAGTTGAAGAAGAGATTCACCATAGCGCTTATTCTGGCACTTAATGAAGGACCCGAGAATTTCACAGTGTACTCGGGCGCATCCAAGGAAGGTTTGGGATGTGTATTAATGCAACGTGACATGGTGATAGCATATGCCTCGAGAAAGTTGAAGCTACATGAGAAGAATTACCCTACGCATGATATTGAGCTAGCTGCGATTGTCTTTGCTTTAGGTAAATGGAGTCATTATCTCTACGGTACAAAGTTTACCGTCTACACCGATCACAAAAGTTTGAAATACATTTTCTCACAAAAGGACTTGAATATGAGACAAAGGCGTTGGATGAAGTTACTAGAAGACTACGATTGCTCTATTCAGTATCGTCCAGGCAAGGCTAACGTAGTTGCTGATGCTCTTAGCCGCAAGGTTCATTTATCAAATGTCACTTGCCAGCCACAATCAGTTCTATTTGCGAATATCACATTAAGCACTCAGATTGGCCAGTTGATTGGAGAAGCGCAAGTAGGAGATGCAGATTTGGAGAAGATAAAGTCTAATTTGTCGAAGCCTTCATATGAGAAATTTTCTCTTGGTGAAGGCGGAGTTCTAAGGTTCCAAGGATGTTTATGTGTACCGGCAGATGAGGAATTGAAATGCTTGATTAAGAATGAAGCTCATAAGTCGAAGTACTCAATTCATCCGGGTGGTACAAAGATGTATAATGATTTGAAAAGATATTATTGGTGCAACGACATGAAGAGAGAAATCACTGATTATGTGAGAAAGTGTCTCACTTGCCAGCAAGTAAAAGTGGAGCACCTTAGACCCGCTGGATTACTGCAACCTCTCGAGATACCTTTGTGGAAGTGGGAAGGGATCACCATGGATATTGGGACAGGATTGACAACAGCTAAAGGAGGATATGATAGCATTTGGGTAATTGTGGATCGATTAACCTAGTCTACCCACCTTCTTCCAGTGAAGAAGATTTACACTACAGAGACATTGGTTCAGATTAACCGAGACGAGATAATTCGTCTTCATGGTACTCCTATCAGTATCGTTTCGGATCGAGATCCGAAATTCGTTTCATGACTTTGGAGACAAGTCCATGAGAATTTCGGCACTAGATTGAACTTTAGCACTGCAGATCACCCACAAACCGATGGTCAGTCTGAAAGGACTATCCAGACTTTAGAGGACTTGTTGAGAATGTGTGTACTAGATCATGGTGGTAGTTGGGAAGCACACCTTCCTTTAGTGGAACTTCACATGAGGAGAGGCACTGTTGGAAGAAACTAGGACTCTGTATTGCTTGTCGAAGCAACCAACATCACATCCGGGATTGTCCAAAGAAGTGGCCTTTGCCATCTGATTCAATTTAGGCTACTAGGAACAACAGTGCGGGAGCAGTGGATCAAGACCCCGTGCTAAAGTGTTTGCTTTGGATGCTCAACATGTGGATGACTCGTTAGTGGTAGTAGAAGGTACAGTTATTATCGCTAATATTCCTTGCAAAGCTCTATTTGACCCTGGAACTACTCATTCTTTCATTGCTACAACGCTTGCTGATTCCCTTAACTTTCATTTAGACGATTTACCTACTCTGATGGAAGTATGTACCCCTTTGAGTGCTAGAGTTTTGTCTAATAAGTTTGTTAAGGGTTGTGGGATTTCAATCTTGGGTAAAACCTTTCCCGCCAATCTCATTTTGCTACCAATTCTCGAATATGGAGTTATTTTGGTCATATATTGGTTATGGGAACACCATGCTCGGGTGAATTGTCGTTCGAAAGCTATCACACTCGGTGAACCAGGTGCGTCTCAAGTTGTTTTGAAAACTGATCGGAAGGTTGTGACAAAAGACCTTAATGTCAGCTCATAAAGCTAGGAAGCTATGTTTGAAGGGGTGTGAGTGTTTCTTGGCGTACATTGTCAATAAACCATCGGATCATGTAAAGATCTGAGAGGTCAAGATAGTAAAATAGTTTCCAGATGTCTTCCCAGAGGAGTTAAACACTCTACCGCCAGATCGTGAAGTCGAGATCGCCATAGAGGTAGCCCTGGGAACCGAGCCAATTTCTAGAGAACCTACAGAATGGCGCCAATCGAACTTAAGGAGTTGAAGACTCAGTTGCAAGAGTCGGTAGACTAAGGACTCCTTAGACCAAGCACATCACCTTGGGGAGAACCAGTGTTGTTCGTGAAGAAGAAAGATGGATCTATGAGGATGTGCGTCGATTATCGCGGATTGAATCAAAGTACTATCAAGAACAAGTATCCCTTACCGCGAATCGATGATATTTTCGACCTGTTGCAAGGTTCAGTGGTGTTTTCGATGTTGGATCTTCGTCAAGGATATTACCAGTTAAAGGTCAAGGAAGAAGATGTACCAAAGACAGCCCTTAATTCTCGATATGGTCACTATGAATTCGTGGTGATGCCATTTGGACTTACGAATGCCCCAGCTGCATTTATTGACCTTATGAACCAAGTTTTTCGTCCGTATTTGGATCAGTTCGTGGTTGTTTTTATAGATGATATCCTCGTTTACTCAAAGTCGGTGAAGGATCATGAAGACCATCTTAGAATTGTCCTAGAGACCTTGCATAAGCATTCACTCTATGCAAAGTTTAGCAAGTGTGAGTTTAAGCTTAGTAAAGTAGCCTTTCTAGGACATATCATTTCCGTAGATGGAATTGATGTTGACCCCTCAAAGATTGAAGCTGTTTTGGATTGGAAGAGACCCGAGATAGTAACCGAGGTGAGAAGTTTTCTGGGCTTAGCAGGTCATATCGAAGATTCGTGGAGGATTACTCAAGGATAGCAGGACCTCTAACGGATCTAACTAAGAAGACCACAAAGTTTGTTTAGAGCGACAACTGTGAAGCAAGTTTCCAGGAGTTGAAGAAGAGATTGACCACAGCGCCTATTCTGGCACTTCCTGAAGGACCCGAGAATTTCACAGTGTACTCAGACGCATCCATGGAAGGTTTGGGATTTGTATTAATGCAACGTGACAAGGTGATAGCATATGCCTCAAGAAAGTTGAAGCTACATAAGAAGAATTACCCTACGCATGATATTGAGCTAGCTGCGATTGTCTTTGCTTTGGGTAAATGGAGGCATTATCTCTACGGTACAAAGTTTACCGTCTACACCGATCACAAGAATTTGAAATACATTTTCTCACAAAAGGACTTGAATATGAGACAAAGGCGTTGGATGGAGTTACTAGAAGACTACGATTTCTCTATTCAGTATCATCCAGGCAAGGCTAACGTAGTTGCTGATGCTCTTAGCCGCAAGGTTCATTTATCAAATGTCACTTGCCAGCCGCAATCAGTTCTATTTGCGAATATCACATTAAGGCCTCAGATTGGCCAGTTGATTGAAGAAGCACAAGTAGGAGATACGGATTTGAGAAGATAAAGTCTAATTTGTCGAAACCTTCATATGAGAAATTTTCTCTTGGTGAAGGCGGAGTTCTAAGGTTCCAAGGATGTTTATGTGTACCGGCGGATGAGGAATTGAAACGCTTGATTAAGAATGAAGCTCATAAGTCGAAGTACTCGATTCATCCGGGTGGTACAAAGATGTATATCATGATTTGAAAAGATATTATTGGTGGAATGACATGAAGAGAGAAATCACTGATTATGTGAGAAAGTGTCTCACTTGCCAGCAAGTAAAAGAGGAGCACCTTAGACCCGTTGGATTGCTGCAACCTCTCGAGATACCTTTGTGGAAGTGGGAAAGGATCACCATGGATTTTGTGACAGGATTGCCAATAGCTAAAGGAGGATATGATAGCATTTGGGTAATTGTGGATCGATTAACCATGTCTGCTCACCTTCTTCCAATGAAGACGACTTACACTGCAGAGACATTGGTTCAGATTTACCGAGATGAGATAATTCGTCTTCATGGTACTCCTATCAGTATCGTTTCGGATCGAGATCCGAAATTCGTTTCAAGACTTTGGAGACAAGTCCATGAGAATTTCGGCACTAGATTGAACTTTAGCACTGCAGCTCACCCACAAACCGATGGTCAGTCTGAAAGGACTATCCAGACTTTAGAGGACATGCTGAGAATGTGTGTACTGGATCATGGTGGTAGTTGGCAAACACACCTTCCTTTATTGGAATTCGCCTACAACAGTAGTTACCAATCTTCGATCCAGATGGCTCCATTTGAGGCGTTGTACGGACGAAAGTGTCGTTCACCTCTACATTGGGATTTGAAGGACCAAGTAACTTCGATAGAGGCGCGAAAAACATCATTAGTCGACGTACTCCAAGAGACCTTGGAAAAGGTGAAACTGATTATACAGTGATTGAAGACAGCTCAGAGTCGACAGAAGAGCTATGCAGATAACCGTAGAAGAGAATTAGAGTTTGACGTTGGCCATCAAGTCTTCTTGAAGTTATCACCGAGAAAGGGAGTAGTTAGGGTTGGTAAAGGAGGAAAGATAAACCCTCGATACATTGGGCCTTTCGAGATCACTGAGAGAGTCGGTCCAGTAGCTTACCGTCTCCTCCTACATCGAACAGTTTCTGGCATTCACGATCACGTGTCTTAGTTGAAAAAGTACCATCCCGACCCATCATACGTGATTCACCATGAAGATTTGGAAATGAACGCGGATCTATCTTATGTTGAAATTCCAATCAAGATCTTGGATCACAAGGTGTACCAACTCCGAAATAGACAAATAAAGCAAGTTAAGGTTTTGTGGAGGAAACAAAAGTATGAAGAAGCAACTTGGGAACTAGAAGATGAAATGCAGAGTCGATATCCAGATCTTTTCGACTCTTAGAGTGAGAATTTGGGGACCAAATTCCCTTAAGGAGGGGAGATTGTAAGACCCCTAATGAAAATAAGTTAATTGATAAAAAAATCATAGACAGGCCATTTGGAGAGATACATTAAATGTTTTAATGAAGACGTTCGTCACGTATGAGGCTTTAATGAAATTTAAGGTCGATGAAATCTCAGGGACACCATGAAGAGCCGATGTAACCTGGAGACGAGGCGATGCTCATCCATCCAATATCAACAAATTTTACCTTGATCGAATAAACTTCTCGACACCTTATCAAACTACTTTTCCGAAGGACCACAAACTAAAACGCTAACATTACTAAGAAATTCGAGCACAACCGAGCAAGTAAATCACCTATGAGCAAGTTAGTTCTTGCTTGTACTTAAAGTAACATAAGTAAGAAGAAACTAATAGTCTAGTTGACTAAGTGAATCTTGTTGACTAAGTCAATATAAGACCTACAATAGTCATCTACTTCCTCATTCACTCTATCATTCTCCAACACTTCAACCTCCATTGATAAACCTCCATAGCCAAACCTCTTTAAGCTTCAAATCCCCACTTATCCTCCACCATTTCTCACATGCAAATACATATTCCTTATCCTCTCAACTTGAGAAAGCTAATAACACAACTCAATTTATGATCAAAGCACAATCAAAGAAGTTAGAAGGTAATAAATCCCACTCACTCTTCTTCCTTTCAATTTTGTTCCATAATCTCAATTGCCTTCCACACTAACACATCTAATTCTATTCAACACTTTCTAGGAGTTCAATTTGTCAATTGAATTTTGAAGTGGAGAATGAATTCATCCAAAACCCTATGAGAAAATTGTTAAGGTGGGTTAAAAGTTTTTCTTCTCAAACTAGTTTTTAATCTTGATGCATGCATGTTTTCTTGCTGAAATCTTGATGATTTTAACTTACAAACTAAACTAAATGAGTAATATGGCCTCACAATCAATTGGGTAAGTCAACTAATGGATTGCATGTTGATTCTGAAGTAGTAGAAACTCAAATCTTGAAAATTCCCGAATCTCGAAAGTAATCTGCCCTGTTTTTGTAAAACGCAAAATAAATAGTTTCATTCTTTTGTTGTAATTGCAAATTTAACTAGACATGTAAAACATTATCTTTCATCTCTTAGATTCGGAATTAGGTTAAAATTATGTTTAATGAATCAACTAAAATTCGCGAAAGATTCAACATTTGAAATGTTGACAGAACAGGGTACTGTTAGTAAAACCACTATAATCCTTCTTTAAATTGATAAAATTAATCTAAATATCTAATAAATGAATGACACATGACATTTGAATAATTTCCAATAAGAATTAGGATATTTGGAGTTGTATGAAATATTTCGAGAATATTTTACCATCATTGCTCACTGCATGAGAAGTCTAGCTAGATAATTTCTAGGAGACAGCCTATGAATGTGTTTTAGACTCAAAAATATGTTTTGAATAGAAAACATAGTAAGATAGAATATAAAAATTGGAAATACGAGAATTGAGAACGGTTGGCCACTGAAATGTATTTTATAATGAAGGACTAGCAAACTGTCAGCATTGGGATTTTATAAACCGAACTTAAATTCGGAGTACATCATACGAATAACTTCAAGGAAAAAACTAAACATTTAGAGAGTTGGGATTCGTTCGTTTGTTCGGTTTAAGCTCGATTTCGATTCGCCAGTAGGATTTGCGGGTGTTAAGTTTTACGAGGTCATCTAAGGTGAGTGTTCTACCCAAAAATTGTATGTATATTTGCGAAACTAGAAGAAGCTACTTTAATATTATATATATAGTATTGAATCTCAATTATTGTGAAAGTTCATGAAAATAAAATCCTGAAAACTGCATTAAAACTATTTTATCATGCTTCCGCTCAAAAGAAATGTATTTATGTATATGTTATGATTTGATTTATTGATTTGCTTCAATTGATTTGATTTTATCATGCAATTGTGGTGGGGGTTTCTGAGTGGACATACTTGGGCAGTTGTGTCTGTCGAGTTGTTCATGAAGTACCTCTGCTTACTATCCCTTGACGCGAGGCAGAAGTTGCCGAGGTCTTTGGGAGTGGTAGTGTTCCACCCCTGACCATCGCAGGGTTTTCATCTACGTCTTCGTTTGACAGTGGTCATATCCTGTCTGGAGTGATAAGGGCTCGGATTGTGGTTATAAGGTTGACTGCACCAACGATAGTTCTTCGCTTCGTTATATGTTTTCTTCGATTATTTTTATATTATGATTCGTTTAATTTTAAAAACCATACTTTGTATTACTTAATTCGTTGTTCACTTAGCACAGAACCTCACTGAGTTTTATCTCACACTTGATTTGTTACCTTCTTGTAGATTCTGCTACTCAGGATGCCTCGGAGACTTAGATGTTCAGCAGTAGAGAGTGGGGAGGTGTTCTTTTTGTATTTTGGGATTTGTTAAAAACCTTTTTACCACTTGAACTCTTAGTTACTTGTTCAGTTGTCGTTTCCTTTGACTGTTTGACTTTTGTAAGGATTTGACTTCGTTTCTAAACTTTTCCAAATAAAGATGCTTATTTATTTACTCAGATTCTTCGGGTTGTTACAGGATCAGTGTGTAGTTGCGTATTTTTATTTTTATCTTATTCAAAAACCAAAGAAAAATCTGAAAATTTCAAAAAAAATCAAAAACAAAGAGTTTTTGCTTTGTGTGTTCGTTTTGTTTTGTCTTGCGAACCCTAGCCTGCATGGTACAGCTGGCCTTACTTTGGAAGTAGGTCTAAGCATGCATGGGAAGGGCGGATCCCGCTTTTGAAGTAGATTGTTGGATTCTCTTTCAGGTTTATCCGCAGACTCAAGGAAAATTGAACAAGAGGTTAAGATGGAGGAAACAAACACAGTAGCAACGCTCGACACGAAGGACAACAAGCTGCTCCCAACAGTTTTGTTTTGGTTAGGAGGACGGTCTCTGAGGACAAGGGTCCGCATTACTTTGGACTTTGTGGGATGTGTGGAACAAGGAACCCTCGACCTGGAATGCGCGCAGGTACAAAGGACGTTCCCATCACATTCTCCAGTGACTCAGATGATGAATCCGAGGAAGAAGACGTGGAAGAGGAAGAGGATCCGAAGGAGGATCCCGAGGAGTTGCCTCTAGCCCCTGAATGCTGATCTTTCAAAAGTGCTGACACGAGACTCCAGGAATGGATGGGATCCCATTTTGGGCACATCGAGAGGAGGCAAAGCAGTCTAGCTTCCGATCTTTCACAATTGGGAGAGTATTACCAGGGACTTACTGCTGACCTTGGAGGCATACATGGAGTATCGCAGCGGTTTCGTATGCACTTAGATCATTGGGACTCATGCTACTCGAGTCTCACACACATGTCTGCAGCGCACACGCGGTAAACTGAGCGCCTAGCGTATATGGAGCAAATGTGCAAAGCTCAGACGGATGACCGGCAACAACAAAGAGGAGGCTCATCTTCTGGACCCCATGTTGCGCCTTCCTCTTAGTGATAATGCTGACCGAGGCATACTACGGGCGGTAACTCTATAACTCCCTCTTTTTATTTATTCCCTAGGCAAGGGACTAGCTATCAAATAGGTTTGGGGAGGAAAGTTGTACTCATATGCTTACATGCCTCGGATTATTTGTTGACTTGTATATATTGTATATATGTGTTTTTCCTTTTCTTTTTCGTTTTTGCGATTATGTGGGGTGGTATGTTAGCCAGCTTTGTGTGATTGCAGTTGAGTCGAGTTCAAAATTTTTGTGTCGAGTCTTGAGTTCTTATGACAATTTTGGTTATCTATTACCTTAGTTAAGCCTTTTTACTGATGTGATCTTAGATGGCCTCTGAGTGAGAGCTAAGGAATTTTCGAAAATCACTCTAGTTCGTTTCACTTGTAAATAAAAAGTCTTCCTATTTTAGTAGTCAAAAAGCCTATGAGAAGCCTTAAAGCCGATGAAAAAATCTTGTACCGGCAAATGTGTGATTCTAGTAAGATGAGCAAGGTTTTTTAACTTGCGCCACTTCATATACATGTGCACTCTGATGAACGGCATTTTCGACTTGGTGTCTCGATTCTCGAACCTGTTTCTTGAGGAGGATTCTTGTCAACTTCATACTCAGGCTCACTACTTTCTATATTTGAGCTATGGTCGATTTCGAAATTGTTTTGTATTGCTTTGCTGCCGTTCTAAAAAAATTGAAAAAATCTCGAAGTGTTTTTCCAGGATCACTTATGATCGGCTAAGATCGTGTTGGGCATCTCCAAATACTACCTATAAACCAACGCGGGGCTGATTGTCGTATGCTGTGAGGGTTGATGGTTTTGTTTCCAAAATGCATGCCAAATACTACCTATAAACCAGTGCGTGGGCGGTGCTCGTATGTTGTGAGGGTTGATGGGGGTGTATACCGAACCGACACGTACAAAAGTACGGATCTTAGGCAACCTATTGGGATACACTTGCAACATTGACATAGGAAAAAAAGGAAAAAATGAAAAAAATAGAAAATATGTGCAAAAAGAGCAAAGCACAAGAACGGCAGCTAATTTTATTTCCTTGTATCTGATTTCGACCCCTTTCCTAAAAACCTAAAAACTCCTTTCTGACTCATTTGAATTGAGTGCAAAAGCATGTAATATTAGTGGCAGCTTGTGACGTTTGTTGTCACCATCCTAAGTTAAGTCTTAAGCGAATACCCATATTTACTGGACACCTCCAGATGAGAGACTTGAGAACTGCACTATTATCTTCCATTGTGAGGGACTAATAGGATAGGATTATGTTTTATTTACTTGTGAAACGGAAGATTGTGATCTTTGCAAAGCTACTTGTCAAAGTTAGGGGGATAGAAGTTTACATCAGTATAAGGGCTTATCTCTAGCAATACTTGTTCCGGTAGCTTGTCGATTGAACTCTTCTGTGTTTCGTCATGTCTATGTGTTTTTTCTTTTTCTAGGTTTTAGAGTTGTTTGGTCGAGGACGAGCAAAGGTTCGGTTTGGGGAGTTTGAGGAGTCAATATTTTAACGACTCATTTAGTGCCTTTTTTCGTATTTGTTTGCGTCTTTTAGCCTTTATTTAGTGTTTTTTGTTCCATGTCACGTTTGGTTTTTTTGTGTATTTTTGTGCATTTTTAGGTGTCTTAGCGTCATTGGCAAGGAAATGGAGGACCAACGTGCAAAGAAGACTTCAAAACCTTCTAGAAGCACCAAAAGGCTAAGTTAGTGGGCCACTACTCCGAGAGAGGTGACATGGAGGTTGGAAAAGGGAGAGAAAATAGGAGAAAGTGGAAAAATGTTGATTTTTCTGGACACAAGGCTCACCGCGGTACAATGAAGCAGAAAATAAGGCAGAAAGGGTAGACCGCGGTGGTTGGAACGGGCATGGTCCCCTCACCGCGGTGTGGTCCATTTTGACAGATTCAACCTACGTTTTTTGATAGTTTTTCCCATGATTTCTAATTTCTTCTTCCTTGGTCTATAAATAGGACCCTTGTATCTGTCATTAGGATATATCTTCATTACTTCTACTTTCATATTTTCAATTCCAAACATTGTAAACACTTAGAGATTTCAATCTCTTTTTTAATTCGAAGTAGCATTATTGATCTTTCTGACGATCGCAGAGATCAATAGGTGCCCAGGTATTCAATAGTACGAGTTAGGTGGATTCCGTTAATAACTTGTATTGTGACATATTGTTATCTGGTCGTTGAACACATGCTTGATCGTTGTGAACATGCATCAGTCTTTACCTCTAATTAGTATATATCCGGATGAGGGCATAGCTAGTGACAAGCTTTTTGCCGTAACTCATGCGTACTTATAATATGTATCTGGTTCGATTTCAAAATAGCAAAGTTGTTTCATTCGCGGACAGTGTGTACCATTAGCTATATCGCGTCAGCACTTTTGAAAGATCAACTTGCTTCATTTTAATTGTAGAAATTGCATGACCTAGGTATTACCTTGTCTTGTAATTGTAATTTGTTGTTGGGTTTTGAAGTATCAACCTTACCCACACTATCTGTTTACAACTCACACCTTGAGCCTACACCTTAGAACTAGCTTAATCAATTCCTCGAGAGAACGACCCTATGGTTTAAGCCTTGTTATACTACGACAACCGCTTTACTACTTGTGTTATTTTACAAGTATTAATTTTGAGCGCATCATATGTTAACAGCATGTACGTGATTTGTAGTACTCACCTTTTTGAACCCTTTTATATACCTTTCACTAGCCCCTTTGAATGCTTTTTTGAGCCTTTATGAAACTCCACCATATATATCCTATACATGCTTTATATAAGCGGTGTGAGCTATCTGCCGCCGAGCTTGAACGAAGAAATGAAGCAACGAGTTCCAAAGAATGGAGGAGAATCATGTTTTGACCATGATTAAGAATTGATTTGGGGGGAAAGAAGAGAAAAAACCCTGATCTTAGTTCGACAGATTGGTTTGGGGGAGAAGTGGAAGATGAATATCATCGAAAGGTAACCTTGTTGGCCCTACTTTTATATTATCGGTGCTAAAAATCACTAGCTCTTGCTGCAAAAAAAATAAAAAAGAAAGTATTGAAGAAAGCAAAGGTACAATAGTATCGGAGTGGATATGTGGTCCTTGTGATCACCATTTTTGTGTTGGGCATGTTACAGATACTACCCACATACCGGCATGGACCTAAAAAGCTACATGTCCGTGAGGGTTGATGTCATGTACACCAAACCAGCTCACACAAAAGTGCGGAATTCGGGAAAACAAATACTAAAAAAGATGTGGAGACCTAAAGAGCCAAATGATAGCCAACCAAAAACATACAAGTCGGTAAAACGACTGCAAAAAATAGTTTGTTGAAAGGAAAAGAAAAAGAAAAAATAAAAATAAAGGAGTAAGTGGTCTATGTGTGAAGCAACCGATGAAGTATTTATGATGATGGAAAAGAAGTTGGAGAATTATCGTTGAAGGAAGACGAAGTTGAAAGAAGGAACTCGGTGCCCGAAAGGATAAGCCCCTGAATTACCCTCTCCTTTGCCTTACTCATCTTTTGATGATGCTTATCCGACATTCTTCTATATTATCCTACCTATTTCACTTACCGAGCCAACCTAAGTACTACTTTGATTTGTGCCTTGACTTTTGGGAGCAGGATTACATAACATTACCGCGAGGTGATGATCTTGAAGAGCACTTTAAGGGACATTGGGTTACACTGGTAACCGCAGGTTGTGAAGAGTAATGCTTACTTGCTATATATCTGTTGTGGAGTCGTAGAGGTCTGAGTTGAAACTAAGTGAGTCAGAGGAGTGTGAAACCCTAGAGACTATGTGACGCTCTATCACCTTCACACATAGTTAACAACTAAAATATAAATTAGAAGTGTGGAAGCTTTATATATAAATACTTTGATGGCCTTTACACGTGCAAGCCAGCAAAAAGACATTTTCACATGCTTTGTGTAGTAAATCGACATTTACAGAACATAAGTGTTTTCGTGAATGATATGAAGATGACGAGCTGAGGGAGAAGGATTGGAAACCAGCCGGCCGACCCTTGATGCATGACTTAACTTCTGTTCAGCTAACACCTGCCTTTTCTTCAAGATCTAAAAAAAACCATCATCGCATTTTGGTGAGTTGCGTATCTCAATAAGTACAATTACTAACACGTCATTTAATAACCTGTAAAATAACTGGTAAGAAGCTATTTAACGGCAATTAAGCACATCACGTAATCATCACTTTCAGTCACATATATTTATCAATCAGAACACATACCGATTTCTCAATCAGAACAAATGACATCCATTTATTTTACAGTTTCAAAATCACACCAGTTCACTTCTTATTCCAACAGATCAGCTATAAACATTTAACATCATTCACATTTGTATATAATGCTCGTGCTTAGTCATTTTCTTTGTCTTCTATGGCTCTATTATGACATTTGTATATCCCATCCGTACATGGGAACATTCGATCATTTTATCACCAAGAACTTTAAGATTTTTACCCTATTCAGAACGGAAGATTTCACATATATAGCACACTATATATTATCATATTTCATATCAACACTTTCACCATATAATTCACGCATATACATAGTCCATATGCTTGCACCATATCAATAATATCAAGAATAACACGCATTTGTCAAATATCAAGTTACTACAAATTATTTATAAGATAAATAAAGAGTTACTAAATACACTTACCATTGACCCATCGAAAATCTTACAAACGTTACCTGTACAGTAAGTGCTAACAACCCTTCCCAGCTTCGGAGATGCCGCATGGTGGCCCTTTATATTTATCTTGTATTTTCTTTTATCTCTTCCTAATCTCTGCCCTTCTCTTTTCTTTTGTTTTCTGCTTCATCCCTTCTCTAGTTTGATGCATAGTCTCTCAGAGTAAAATGGTGTAGTATGTGTGAATCGGTGTCATCGTGTCTGTGCAGACGTGATTAATTCTTGATGAGAACCAAAACTTAGTTGCTAAATAATAATAGGATTGGATAATGATCAGGTTGGTAAGCCGGTGTACCTCAACTTAGATTATCAATTGTAGTTTATATATATTTTGATTACCGAATTATTTACACCAGCCTCCTTATTTCGGTTGTCCCAAATACGGTACGAAAGTCAAAAGAAATCCACTAAACAAATACTATAAATTGGTACAGTTCATATTATGGTTTAAGTTCTTTCATAGGCCGTCGTGTGGATATAAAACAGTTAACATCAAAACTTGTAACAAACCGGACCCAAAATTATAAAAAACAACGATAACAATTCTAATTCAAAAACTCACGCAATATCAATTTACTTTTTGACAAATAATGCCACGTGCGTAACACATATCAAAATATTAAAATTTTCCTGATATTATTTTTAAAAACATAATTAAACATGCATACGAGCTGAAAAAGGTCAGGGGCGTGACAATTCTGCCCCACCAAAAGAAATTTCGTCCCCGAAATTTTACACGTGTATGACGTTTAAGTACCTTGAAGTAACATGTTTTCATTCAAGACATACATTACCGCAGCACTTTAAGCATATACGCACTTTTAACAATTAAGTAAAACATATGTCACCTAGCTTCACATAATATGCACGTGAATGTGACTCTGGCTCGGCTGCTCCTTTCCCTCGAACACATGTACTAATTATGAAATGCATACACTTTTAACTCATTCCACATAACCCATACCCGGGCTCATCGTGCACATGTCATGCAAACATTCAGCAGAACCCTTTCCTAAGGCTCTAATACCAGTGCATGTGACGCCCTATCACCTTCACACATAATTAACAACTTAAATATAATTTGAAGCGTGGAAGCTTTATATATAAATACATTGATGGCCTTTACACGTGCAAGCCAGCAAAAAGACATTTTCACATTCTTTACGTAGTAAGTATGCTTTTACAGAATAGAAGTGTTTTCATAAATGATATGCAGATGACGAGTTGAGGGAGAAGGATTAGAAACTAGGCAGCCGACCCTTGATGCATGACTTAACTTCTTTTTAGCTAACACCTGCCTTTTCTTGAAGATCTAAAAAAACACATCGCATATTGGATGAGTTGCGGATCTCAATAAGTATAATTAATAACATGTCATTTAATAGCCTGTAAAATAACAGGTAACAAGCTATTTAACGACAATTAAGCACATCACGTATTCATCACTTTAATAGTCATTTTCTTTGTCTGCTATGGCTTTGTTATGACCAGGAGTAGTGATAACAGAGGAGTTCAGTGAACCCAACAGAGTCCAGTCATGCTGCAAATTCATATTTCATACAGAGTCCCGCCGTGCTGGAAATTTAGAGACAGAGTCCAGACAAGCTGGAAAACAGACTCCAGATAATCAGCAGCCATAACAGAATTCTCTTATTTTTTATGAATGCAATTCATATAATCATATACATATACTTCTAACACTTGAACATGTTATAAATATATTTACAGACAGCAACACATATCCCATCCGTACATGGGAACATTCGATCATATTATCACCAATAACTTTAAGATTTTTACCCTATTCAAAACGGAACATTTCACATATATATCACACTATATATTTTCATATTTCATATCAACACTTACACCATATAATTCACGCATATACATAGCCCATATGCTTGCACCATATCAATAATATCAAGAATAACATGCATTTGTCAAATATCAAGTTACCGCAAATTATTTATAAGATAAATAAAGAGTTACTAAATACACTTACCATTGACCCACCGAAAATCTTACAAACATTACCTGTACAGTAAGTGCTAACAACCCTTCCCAGCTTCGGAGATGCCGCACGGTGGCCCTTTATATTTATCTTGTATTTTCTTTTATCTCTTCCTAATCTCTGCCCTTCTCTTTTCTTTTGTTTTCTACTTCATCCCTTCTCTAGTTTGATGCATAGTCTCTCAGAGTAAAATGGTGTAGTATGTGTGAATAGGTGTCATCGTGTGTGTGCAGACGTGATTAATTCTTGATGAGAACCAAAACATAGTTGCTAAATAATCATAGGATAGGATAAAGATCAGGTTGGTGAGTCGGTGTACCTCAAACGTGATTATCAATTGTAGTTTATATATATTTTCACTACCAAAGTATTTACACACCAGCCAGCTTATTTCGGTTTTTCCAAATACGGTACGAAAGTCAATAGAAGTCCACTAAACAAATACTATAAAATCGTATCGTTCATTTTACGGTGTCAGTTCTTTCACAGGCCGTCATTTGGATATAAAACAGTTTAGATAAAAACTTGTAATAAGCTGGACCAAAAACTATTTAAAACAACGATAACAATTCTAATTCAAAAGGTCACGCAATATCAATTTACTTATTCACAAATAATGCCACGTGCGTATCACATATCAAAATAATAAAATTTGCTTGATATTATTTTTAAAAACATAATTAAACATGCATATGTGGTGAAAATTGTCTGGGGCGTGAAAATTCTCCCCCATTGAAAGAAATTTCGTCCCCGAAATTTTACGAGTATACGACGTTTAAGTACGTTGAAGTAACAAGCTTTCATTCAAGACATACATTACCGCAACACTTTAAGCATATACACACTTTTAACAATTAAATAAAACATATGTCACCTAGTTACACATAATATGCACGTGAATGTGACTCTGGCTCGGCTGCTCCTTTCCCTCGAACACATGTACTGGTCATGAAATGCATACAGTTTTTACTCATTCCACATAACCCTTACCCGAGCTCATCATGCACATGTCATGCAAACTATCAGCAGAACCCTTACCTGGGGCTCTGATACCACTACATGTGACGCCCTATCACCTTCACACATAACTAACAACTAAAATATAATTTAGAAGCGTGGAAGCTATATATGTAAATACTTTGATGGCCTTTACACGTGCAACCCAACAAAAAGACATTTTCACGTGATTTATGCAGTAAATCTGCTTTTACAGAATAGAAGTGTTTTAATGAATGATATGCAGATGACGAGCCGAGGGAGAAGTATTGGAAACCAGACGGCCGACCCATGATGCATGACTTCACTTCTTTTCAGCTAACACATACCTTTTCTTCAAGATCTAAAAAACATTCTTCGCATTTTGGAAGAGTTACGAATCTCAATAAGTATAATTAATAACAGGTCATTTAATAACCTGTTAAATAACCGGTAACAAGCTATTTAACAACAATTAAGCACATCACGTGATCATCACTTTCAGTCACATATATTTATCAATCAGAATACATACCGATTTCTCAATCATAACACATGACATCCATTTAGGTTACAGTTTCAAAATCACACATGTTCACTTCTCATTCCAACAGATCAGCTATAAACACATAACATCATTCACATTTATATATAATGCACGTGTTTAGTCATTTTCTTTGTCTGTCATGACTCTGTTATGACCAAGAGTAATTCGTGATCACGATTACAGAGGAGTTCAGTGAACCCAACAGAGTCCTGCCATGCTGGAAATTCATATTTCATACAGGGTCCAGCCGTGCTTGAAATTTAGAGACAGAGTTCAGACAAGCTGGAAAACAGGGACTCTAGATCATCAGCAGCCATAACATAATCCTCTTATCTCTTATGAATGCAATTCATATAATCATATACATATACTTCTAACACTTGAGCACGTTAAGCACTTTAAGCATTTTACCCTATTCATAACGGAACATTTTTACATATATAGCACACTATAGATTTTCACCATATAATTCACGCATATATATAGCCCATACGCTTGCACCATATCAATAATATCAAGAATAACACGTATTTGTCAAACAACAAGTTACCGCAAATTATTTACAAGATAAATATGGAGTTGCTAAATACACTTACCATTGACCGACCGAAAATCATACAAACGTTATGTTGGTCCAGATAACGGCAATGTAAAAGACTGGGGGGGGGGGGGTTGAATAGTCTTTTTCAAACTTTTGTCGATAAACACAATTTCTCAGATATCTGTGAAGATATCTGATACTTATTTTCAGAGAGCAAAAAACTTTTTGTGATAAGTGCACGTGCTCAGCAAGATATGTGTAAATACTTAGCAAAGTAAATAAAGCAGGTAATAAATTGCAGAAAGTAAATAACACAAGTCTTTTATAGTGGTATATGAAGGTGGCGTAATCCTTCAACTAATCCAATTCGACCTTTCTCAAACCTAGAATCCACTAAGACAGATAATTGAGGTAACCTTACACGTATCTTCTCTCGATTCCTAAATACACTATGTTCCCAACCAAGTGTTCCCCCTGAGTTATTCCCCGGCTTTCTCAGCCAAGTACTTCCTGTACTCAGAAACCTTTTTCCTAGAGTTGTTCCTTAGTTTCCCAAACTAAGTACTTCCTATACTTAAAGCCTTTTGGTGTATAGTTTAGGTTTGTTTGTCAAGTGAGCTTTTTTAATAACTTATTCAGTTATGCAGATAGCTCTGAGAATCAAGTATACTTAATACACTTTACAATGTATGGTATCTTGTTCTTTACTGACCCAAGTATATGATAAGTATTCAAGAGAATGAATCCCAGATATGAAATCTTAATTCAACTCCTTCACAAATAAAAATGCTTGTTAAGGATCAGGACACTTAGAACTTTTGTGCTACTTAGAATCAAGAGCTTTGGTCGCAACAGAAAGCTTGAAGATAAGTAGTATGCTTGAAAGATAGTGTTCAGTGTTCTTGTTGTGAGTTCTGTGTGTGTTCTCAAGCACTCTAAGTGTTGATATTTATAGATGAATTTGAGTGCCGTTTGAATAGTATCCGTTAGGCTTAAATCAAATTCAAACTATTGATATCTGAGTATAGTACTGTTGCACGTTTGTCTTCTTTTTCAGAGACTACCGTTTTTGTTCAGACATTTCTGTCCACGCATTTAATGCACTGTACTATACTTTGTCATGTAGTGTCAACGGAACTATACATGCTTTCTGAAGCTTTGCACGTCCTTTTCCAGAGACTATCACAACTCCAGATACCACTTGTTAAAAATATATTGTTTCCTGGAAACATAATCTTTATCCAAGGTATCTGAGTGTAGATATTTGTGGGCACTTTTCCTCGTTTTCAGAAACCTTGCATTCTCAGATATCTTTTGCAACACTGTTTATTGAAAAACACTTGTTTCTTCGAGATATCTGGACATAGGTATCTGATAACCTTTGTCTTTAGCAATCTTGTGCAGTCTTCAAAATTTCAAATATGTTGAACTCTTCTGCTGGATGCCTTCTTCTTGGTCTTCATTAGAGAAATAAAAAATTACATTCAGAGACCTAACATCTATACAATATTTGCTAGACTATCATACTTAGTGAATTTCCTCTTTTACAGTGTTCATGTGAACCAAGAGTACTAACCACCTTTCTAAGCTAAGATAAGTCATTAGGTTGCTGATCAAAATCAAAACAGATATTCCTAACACGTTACCCGTACACTAAGTGCTAGCCAACCCTTCCCAGCTTCGGAGATGCCGCACGGTGGCCCTTTATATTTATCTTGTATTTTCTTTTATCTCTTCCTAATCTCTGCCCCTTCTCTCTTCTTTTGTTTTCTGTTTCGTCCCTTCTCTAGTTTGATGCATAGTCTCTCAGAGTAAAATGGTGTAGTATGTCTGAATAGGTGTCATCGTGTGTGTGCAGGCATGATTAATTCTTGATGAGAAACAAAACATAGTTGCTAAATAATCATAGGATAGGATAAAAATCAGGTTGGTGAGGCGAGGCGATGTACCTCAAACGAGATTATCAATTGTAGTTTATATATATTTTGATTACCAAAGTGTTTATGTAACAGCCCAAAAATTCGTATTTCGAATTTAGACGTTTTAGAACGAACTGAGCGTGAAGCGGAGTTCATAAAACATTAGTCTTTGGTCCAAAACTGTTTTCCTTAAAGTTAAGCCCAATATTCTTTCGTGAGCCCATATATATATTAGCCCTTTTCATGCCCATGTCAAAACCCTAGTCTCCCAAAAACCTAGGGATTTTCAAAAGAAAACCTTTAGCCACTTTGTTTTCGCGCGCAGATTTTCTGCCAGGCGCAGCCTTCTTCTAAAATCGAGTCCCGGTTCGTTGACCGTTGGATCGAGCTTAATTCTGGAGAGAAGATTTATAACAAACCATTCTAAACTTTCACCGGAGGGATCGCCTTTTTGATGCTTCAATCATCCATAATACGGTGTCGCATGGAGGGTAGTTTTCCACCCGTTTTCAATTCTTGCCCTCTTGTTAGTTTATCTCCAGGCAAGTTCCCCTAGAACTTGCATCAACGATTAATTGATTTTTGTCATCTATGCTTTAATATGTGATATGCTTGCAAATTCCCCTAGAGTTTATTCACATTTATGTGATGGTTATTGATTTATAGTTCATGTTAGTGTGCAAGTTGTTATAGGAATTTCACGATAGCTAAAGTTTACCTTGTGCAGTTTATATTCATGTTTGTATGAGTTTTAGTTCTTTCCAGTGAAATTGGATGCAGAAGGTACAAGGGGTGTTAGTACTATGTTAACTTCATGAAATTGCATGAGTTGATTCTATGTTTCTCAGTTAATTATTTTATATGCTCCCGTGTGCGTGCTTCGATTCGTACAGAATGTGTGCTTGAAGTGTTTAATGGTTTGATCTTTTGAGATTAGTGCTGTAATGATTTGGTTTTGCTAAAGTTGTTAATATCACATGATTATTTGAAGCACTAATTACATTTGTTAGCCTTCCTGCGAGAATCCTTCTATGGCATATTTTCTTGTTTATTTAGCCTTCTTGGTTCTGCTAATCATGGTGTGGAGCATTTTGATTTGCTATGTATATATTTATATATATGATTGATGGTGTTTACGCACACACATAGAACCATGCATTCATGAGTTAGAGTCTAAAATTATGCATTCACTTTAAGAAACTGTTAAGTTCAGAGTAATACAAAGTTTTAAAGTTAAATAAAAGTAAGGGCTCGTAAGGACACCACCCTATGCATTTGTGTCAATTTCAAGAGTATCGGCTAGAGTGTGATTAGTGCCTCTAGTCGTGTTTTAAGAGTTTTAAGAGGCCACCATGGGCTGGGTAGGACCTTCCAATGCCAAGTGAGCTCGCGAATCATGTTAAGATTTTAAGACAAGATTCAAGTTCAAGTTAAAGAGTTTTAAAGAATAACAAGTTCAAGTTCAAGTTCAGAGTTTAAAGTAGAGTCAAGTCAAGTCTTAAGTTGCATTGCATTAATCAAGATTAAAAGATTTAAAAGACATGAAGATAGAACTTAAGTCATGGCACGTGCATGGAGCTTGCTCAGTCAGTGGTCACGACTGACCCCTTTCTAAAATATCAATTTTAGGTATTTGAAGCCGAGCTTTTGGAGTGGAGCGTGCCGGAGCAGTGATCTTTACCAGAGCGTCTTCACCATTTTAGTTTCATGATTTATAAACAGTGTACTCAAACTTTTATGATTTTATAGTGCCGCTGCATATTTTTACTAGTTCACGGTTTAGAATCAAGAACTTTCATATCAAGTTTAAGGACGGTCAAAGCGTCGAACTACGTTTTAAAATTTCAAAATTCAAGTTCGTCGAATTTATAAGCTCACGAATTAGCGCGATTCATATTGTCCTTAGTTCATATTTATAAAATTCGGGGCTCTACAATTTACACTTGTTTCCAAGGTATCTGACTGTAGATATCTGTGGGCACTTTTCCTCATTTTCAGAAACCTTGCATTCTCAAATAACTTTTGCAACACTGTTTATTGAAAAACACTTGTTTCTTCGAGATATCTGGACATAGGTATCTGATAACCTTTGTCTTCAGCAATCTTGTGCAGTCTTCAAAATTTCAAATATGTTGAACTCTTCTGCTGGATGCCTTCTTCTTGGTCTTCATTAGAGAAATAAAAAATTACATTCAGAGACCTAACATCCTATACAAGATTTGCTAGACTATCATACTTAGTGAGTTTCCTCTTTTACAGTGTTCAAGTGAACCAAGAGTACTAACCACCTTTCTGAGCTAAGATAAGTCATTAGGTTACTGATCAAAATCTAAATAGATATTCCTAATACGTTACCCGTACACTAAGTGCTAACCAACCAATCCCAGCTTCGGAGATGCCGCACGGTGGCCCTTTATATTTATCTTGTATTTTCTTTTATCTCTTCCTAATCTCTGCCCTTCTCTCTTCTTTTGTTTTCTTTTTCGTCCCTTCTCTAGTTTGATGCATAGTCTCTCAGAGTAAAATGGTGTAGTATGTGTGAATAGGTGTCATCGTGTGTGTGCGGGCATGATTAATTCTTGATGCGAACCAAAACATAGGATAAAAATCAGGTTGGTGAGGCGAGGCGATGTACCTCAAACGAGATTATCAATTGTAGTTTATATATATTTTGATTATCAAATATTTACACCAGCCTGCTTATTTCGGTTTTCCATACACGGTACGAAAGTCAAAAGAAGTCCACTAAACAAATGCTATAAATTCGTACGGTTCATATTACGGTGTCAGTTCTTTCATAGGCCCTCGTTTGGATATAAAACATTTAAGATCAAAACTTGTAACATGCCGGACCCAAAACTATATAAAACAACGATAACAATTCTAATTCAAAAACTCACGCAATATCAATTTACTTTTTCACAAATAATTCCCATGCGTAACACGTATCAAAATATTAAAATTTACTTGATATTATTTTTAAAAACATAATTAAACATGTATATGTGGTGAAAAAGGTCAGGGGCGTGACAATTCTCCCCCACTAAAAGAAATTTCGTCCCCGAAATTTTACATGTATATGACGTTTAAGTACCTTGAAGTAACAAGTTTTCATTCAAGACATACATTACCGCAGCACTTTAAGCATATACGCACTTTTAACAATTAAATAAAACAGACGTCACCTAGCTTCACATAATATGCACTTGAATGTGACTTTGGCTCGGCTGCTCCTTTCCCTCGAACACATGCACTGATCATGAAATGCATACACTTTTTACTCATTCCACATAACCCTTATCCAGACTCATCATGCACATGTCATGCAAACTATCAGCAGAACCCTTACCTGGGACCCTGATAATACTGCATGGGATGCCATATCACCTTAACACATAACTAACAACTAAAACATAATTTAGAAGCGTGGAAGCTTTATATATAAATACTTTGATGGCCTTTACAGGTGCAACCGAGCAAAAAGACATTTTCACATGCTTTATGCAATAAATCTGCTTTTATAGAATAGAAGTGTTTTCATGAATGATATACAGATGACGAGCCGAGGGAGAAGGATTGGAAACCAGCCGGCTGACCCATAATGCATGACTTAACTTCTTTTCAGCTAACAACTACCTTTTCTTCAAGATCTAAGAAAAACATCATCGCATTTTTGATGAGTTACGGATCTCAATAAGTATAATTAGTAACAGGTCATTTAATAACCTGTAAAATAACCGGTAACAAGCTATTTAACAACAATTAAGTATATCACGTAATCATCACTTTCAGTCACATATATTTATCAATCAGAACACATACCGATTTCTCAATCAGAACTCATGACATCCATTTATGTTATAGTTTCAAAATCACACCAGTTCACTTCTCATTCCAACAGATAAGCTATAAACACTTAACTTCATTCAAATTTATATATAATGCACGTCTTTAGTCATTTTCTTGTCTGCTATGGCTCTGTTATGACCAGGAGTAATTCATGATCACGATAACAGAGGAGTTCAGTGAACCCAATAGAGTCCTGCCATGCTGGAAATTCATATTTCATACAGGGTCCAGCCGTGCTGAAAATTTAGAGACAGAGTCCAGACAAGCTGGAAAACAGAGACTCCAGATCATCTGCATCCATAACAAAATCCTCTTATCTCTTATGAATGCAATTCATATAATCATATACATATACTTCTAACACTTGAGCATGTCGATCATTTTATCACCATGCACATTAAGCTTTTTACCCTATTCATAACGGAACATTTCACATATATAGCACACTATAGATTTTCATATTTCATATCAACACTATCACCATGTAATTCACGCATATATATAGCCCATACACTTGCACCATATCAATAATATCAAGAATAACACGTATTTGTCAAACAACAAGTTACCGCAAATTATTTACAAGATAAATATGGAGTTACTATTTGCACTTACCATTGACCGACCGAAAATCATACAAACATTACCCGTACCGTAAGTGCTAACCAACCCTTTCCAGCTTCGAAGATGCCGCACGGTGTCCCTTTATATTTATCTTGTATTTTCTTTTATGTTTTCCTAATCTCTGCCCTTCTCTTTTCTTTTGTTTTCTGCTTCGTCCCTTCCCTAGTTTGATGCATAGTCTCTCAGAGTAAAATGGCTTTGTATGTGTGAATAGGTGTCATCGTGTGTGTGCAGACGTGATTAATTCTTGATGAGAACCAAAACATAGTTGCTAAATAATCATAGGTAGGATATAGATCAGGTTGGTGAGGCGGTGTACCTCAAACGTGATTATCAATTGTAGTTTATATATATTTTGATTACCAAATTATTTACACCAGCATGCTTATTTCTGGTTTCCCAAATACGGTACGAAAGTCAAAAGAAGTCCACAAATCAAATACTATAAATTCGTACGGTTCATATTACGGTGTTAGTTCTTTCATAGGCCCTCGTTTGGATATAAAACAGTTAAGATCAAAACTTGTAACAAGTTGGACCCAAAACTATATAAAACAACAATAACAATTCTAATTCAAAATCTCATGCAATATCAATTTACTTTTTCACAAATAATGCCCCTGTGCGTAACACATATAAAAATATTAATATTTGCTTGATATTATTTTTAAAAATATAATTAAACCTGCATATGAGGTGAAAAGGTCAGGGGCGTGACAGACTAGATACTTATCTATGTCATGGTTTATGCTCTTTACTCATTTCATAGTCACTTCTTGTTTATCGATATTACCTTGCTCAAGGATGAGCAAGAAACTGGTTTGGGGGTGTGATATAACAATGAAATGTGCGATTTTGCATGCTTTTAGACCCTCGTTTTTTGCCAAGGATTCAATATTTGAATCATATTATGGCCAATTACTAACTTCATGAATATTTTGTAGGTCATGATCGCATTTTTAAGGAATTGCACAATTTCCGATGCGAAAATGTCATATTTGGGCGAAATCTAGGATAATAAGGAAATACGCTGATTTGGCCGTTGCACGGAGTTCGAGGTGTCAAAACATGTCATGTGACCAACCAATGCGAAGATAATCGAAGATGCTACAACATTGTAACAGATCACTTTACGAGGAAACGAAGTTAAGAAGCCTGTAATTAAAGAAAGAAGAAACATATAAAGAACCTGTAGAAATCGAGTTGTGCGGTCGACAGTCGACCGCATAAGCCCTTGTGCAGTCCACTGTCGACCGCAGTGCGTCAGAATGTTCTAGAAATTGGACTTTTTCTGGCATGTCAGGCTAGAGCCCGCCTTTTTGATCTTCCTTATTGATGAATGGCGGACAAGGGAGGATGTCTACAGTATAAATAAGACCCTTGGGCTCTCATAATCATTCACCCCTCCCAAAGCAGCTCTCCTGAAAGAGAACCAGTCCTCGGGGAAATGAAACCCCAAAACCCCTGCCCGTCAAGAACCCAAAAGGAGGATACCCTAGAAGCAACACGGAGACATCAGAGACTAAGCTTCTTCTTCTTCTTCTTCTTTCTTCTTCTCTTTTTCGATTTTTGTCTGTAGTAGATTACTATGAGTAGCTAACTTTCTGTAGTAAAGGCGAACCACCGAACCTCTGCTCTGCTACTTCTTTATATGCCGGGTTATATTAATGGAATAGTTTTTAGACGTAAATCGTGATTATACAACTATATACATCCTTTGTGGTGTGTTGTTCTGCTGAGTGACACAGTAGTTTCATTGAACTGAGTATGAGTACTGGTATCGACTGCGCCTTGGTATTTAGTATTATGCTTTACTGTCGTTAGAGGTAATCGCATAGAATATTTACTAGGAAATTGGGAGTAGCATGGTACAAGGGAGGTCGTGGGTCCTTTACACTTCAACCACAATCGATCTTCATCAATAGAATTAGGGTTTACTTACGAATCAATCATCTGCTTGCAATCTGTTTACTTTTAATCTGTTTGTTGTCCGCACTCGAAGTCAAAACGTTACATGTTTGTTCCAATGCTAAGTGTCCATGGAGAACGACATCCCGAGTTAACTTATTGCTATTATTGTGTGTTTGTGAGCTTCCGACAATTATAAATATTTGAATGCAATTGAGGATTACAGGTACTACAACGCATTCAAATTCTCAAGTGCACATCAGTACTGATGTCAAGGATACTTTGCATAGTTTTCCTCCACATAGGAAGTTCGTTGTTGCACTTGAATGAAATTCAAATATGAATTACATTACTTCTTTGACTACTAGCCGGTTTACTTGGCATTGTTCTATAAAAGCATGCATCTGGCTCATGTCAAAGGCTCCTTGTTGCTCGTTCCTCTTTTTCCTTGCTTCCTGAATTGCCTTTGTGTGTCTAGCAAATAGGTGCCCAACCCTCTTTGTCATAAATGGCTCAGTTAATGCCAAGTTCCCAGCTCCTCATATCGACACTCCTTTTTCCTTGCATAATATCGTTAGTAGTCCAGGAAAGAGAAGGCTCCTCTATGGTCTCCCTTGAGCGCATACATTTCTTCCATTATGATTCTCCCAATATCAACGTAATGCCCCCTCATAATTGTGTAGATTAAAACCGCCTCCTCTTCATTAATTGCATCGTGGTGGCTCTTGGGCTTGAGGTTTGTGTGCACAAATTGCATCCAAAACCTAGCATGGTCGGTTTAGGGCGGATTTCGGTGTTTCTCACATTTCTCATTTTCATCATAATCATCCCTCAAAGTAGATGGTGGATCTCATCCTTCATTCCATCATAGCTCAATTCGAAGTACGGCAGTTTAATGGGCTTTGGGTTAGACTCTCTCTTAGGTATCTCATAGAATTTGTTGATCGTCTTTGGCCAAAACATGAACACAACGCCGCTTATAGTGATAGGATGTGTCACACGTAGCCCCTCAGGGTCGTTTATTTATAATTGGAAAAACTCCTCATAGAATTCTCTTACAATCTAAAGATTGAATCCTTCAAACCTGGTGGTAAAAGGGCCCTAACCGTGGAGATTCAATGGGTTGAATAACCACTTGAAGTATCTTACTCCGCCAAAATTTACGTCCATGTTCCTCTCGGAGATTGATCCATGGTTCTTATTTGTTTCCAACCAAGCTTTGGCTACCCTTGAAAGTGAGGCATGATTGGTGCTTCTCCCGGATCTTCCTCTTTGCTTGCTCAACTCTCCCATTTGTGTTTTCCTCATGGTACCTAGGTTTAAAAGTGTGTCAGATAGCATGTTTGGAGCGACATCAAGTCTAAGGCTAATATGCAAATCTAATGTGGTTTTCTTTCCCCCAAACCTAAAGTTTGGTGCATCATATAGGCAATATCATAGATTGTAATAAGATAAATAGCTACTTCAAATTGATGCAAGAACTAGACAAGCAAATCAAGTTCTCATAATGTGTCAAGCATCAAAGTGTAGAGTATATTGCAATGAATTTCCATCCTAAAGGCATATGACAATGCAAGGATGATTTCTAAGCATAAATCATCAATTCATAACCATGTGAGATTATAATCTAAAGAGAAATAGGTCGATGAGAGAATTTGTTCTAGTGAGGCATTTTATCAAACACATGGTGAGCATGAAAAAGAACCCTCAATTTCTCAATCAAAATGTCAAATCTCTACCAAGCCAAGTGATATTAAGGTGAATACTAGAAGTAAGCATGTATTCACATCATAAATTTATAGCCACATCAATCAATTGAAGCATACAATTACATAGCACCAAAGAAGCAAGAAGAAAGTACTAGCAAAAGAGTGAAAGATTTATACTTCATAATGGAGATGTAATGAGGATAAAATTGAGTAGAGATCACTTACTTGATGTTGTTGATGGATGGTGATGAGTCAGTTTTTAACCGTCAATTCATGTTCTTTTTACCATCTTTTTATTGTCCTAGAGTTTTGTAATTGTCTATTTTCGTCGAGTTTCATTACGTTTTCGTGTTTTATGTGTTTTATAGGTGTTTGGTGAAACCGCATTGAAACGATGCTAAAATAATGCATATTAATGCATTAATAGAAGCATGAAAGTTCCAAGGCCTCAAAGGCGGTTGAAAATAGAGTTGAATGCTTGAAACGGAAGTGGATTCGGGTTCTGGATGAATATTTTAGATACGTTTAAGCGAAGGCATGCGAAATTCGAACTCCGATGGAGCAGCCTTGGCATTTTGGCCATAACTTTCTGATACGAACTCCGAGAATCATAACTTTCTAGTAATTCAAAGGGCTAAAACATACATTTTGGAAGCGAGGGCAAATTCGAAAAAGCGAAAGTTGGCGGACGGCAACTACGAGTTGGCGCCCGCCAACTCGTTTGTGGTGAACGCCAACCGATGTTGGCGCTCGCCAACAATCTGATAACACAATTTTTAGCCCGTTTCCGACTCCTATTGGACCACAAACTCCTAATTGGAATCCAAAACTCGTTGTGCACGGAAATTCTTGTATTTATAGGACCTCTAGCTTTTATTTTCACGTACTTTTCATTCTCTTTTAATTCAACTTAGGATTATTTTTCGAAGGATCAACATACGGTATTTTTCCATTGATTGAGTTCGAGTTCTTCATTGATTACCTAGGCTTCGTGACAACTACGGTAACAATTGTATCGACTCAATTAATTTTGTGTTTATTTATCGTTATTGTCATTCTTGTTTTATGCTATGATTATGAATTACAAATCATTGAGTAGTTAAACACCCCATTATGTGGTGGTGATGAATCATATGCATGCTAGCTGGGTTTCTTAATAATCTATGCATATAATTGATATCGGTTTTATATATTCCACTATCCGGTATATGTGTCTTGACGATTGGTATTCCTAACCCCAAAATCATCTAAGGAGCTTTCTATTGGTTGAATCGATCTTCGGTGTTCCTAACCACAAAATCATCTAAGGATGTTTTTTGCTTCATAGGTTGAATCGATCATCGAATTACATTAACAGGTTAGTCTATAGTCCATTGGAGACTTGACGCCTCTTTCAATACTATACGGTGGCATTCTGTCGTTGCACGAATCACGAACACATACCTATTTATCAATTGCTTTGATTATTAAATCCTACTATCTAGCATTTGATTAAATCAACACTCCATAATCCTTCTCATATAATCCAAATTTTATTATGTTCGTTATGTTCTCAATTGCATGTTTATATTTAAATAGTCAATTTTCGCTGCTGAAGCACAAAACCTTTTTACTGCTTTCTCACTAATAAACAATTATTCGTAAACAAGACTCAGCTTAGTTAAGTCCTTGACAGACCGACACTCAAGGTTAGCTTTCACTACACTATAGTTTTCATGCTGTTGAGATACTAACTCTTAGCTACAAATGAATATAAAACTCGATTTGACACATCCGATGGGCAAGTTAAGAATGCAATGGGTGAGTTCAAATTATAGAGAGTACGAAGAATTTTAGAGAGAAAATGAAGCAGGGAGGGACACAAACGTTTTTGGAGGGTTTTAAAGAGAGAAAGTGAGCTCCAAGCAGCACACTGTGGTCACCTGCCTCACTTGCCTCGTTTTTTCAATTTTTTGCATTTTTCAATTATAATCGTTGTATGCCTGTAATTCCCAAATAAAAATAAATATTTAAATTTATATTACATCGGAAGCCTACAAATCCACATAATAACGGAAAGTTGACTCCGGATATCGTTCTCCACGGACACTTAGCATAGGAACAAGCAAATAACGTATGTATTATATATGTTGAAAGCAGACAGATGATTAATATGCAGTTGAATTCTAACAGTTTTGTTTTCAATGGGTGGGGAAGCGTAAAGGATCCTGACCTAGCTCGTACTGTTCAATGAAAACATCACGCCACATTCCCAGAGAAGATAAACAATAAATTGATTACCTCAACTAACGCCTTAATAATGGACCCCTTTAGTATCTCAACAAATACGCAATTAAATAAAGAGATTCAGGACGTATAGAGTTGTACAATCATGAATTACGTCTAATAATCATTCCATTTTGCATTGTTCTTTAATTTTGTTGTGGCATTTGGCAAATATTTTCTCGACTTCTCATAAATATGACATTTTGGCACCGAAAATCGTGCAATTACTCAAAAATACGATCATGCTCTACAAAATACACAAAATGGTGTTAATTCGCCATAAATGTTATAAATATTGAATCTTGGGCAAAAAAACAAGGGTCTAAAAGTATGTAAAATCGCACATTTCATTGTCACATCATTTGTCGTGTTGGGCACGTTCAAATACTACCTATATATCGGCGTGGTCCTAAAAAGCCATTTGAACGTGAGGGTTGATGGCATGTATAACAAACCAGCACGCTCAAAAGTATGGACTATCAGTAAAACGGACACTATTAAAATAATGAGACTAAAGGAGTCCAATGTGACAAATGAATAACGCATATGGGTCATTAAAATGACCGCAAACAATAGTATGCAAGAAAGTATAAAAAAGGAAAAAAGAGTACTAGGCATGAGTTATGTGAAACATGAGTTATGTGAAGCATGTTTGTGAGGCGAGTCACCTTCCTACTCTTTTAATTATTTGATTGATTACCCTTACTGGACACTTCCAGGTTACTGAGAGATAGTTGCATAGGATCCACTTGTGAGGGACTACCGGGTTAGACTTAAGTTCTACTCCCTCCATTTCAGAAAAAAGTGTTACAATTTACTATTCTGCGGTCAACTGTCTCCGCGTTTGACCACAATTTACTCATAAACGATATTAATAAATAAATTATTAAAATTATATAATGAAAATTTAGTAATTAAATTTTTATTATATGATTTTATTAAATTATTTACTATTATCGTTTATAAGTAATTTGGGGTCAAACTCAAAGACAGTTGACCGGTCAAAGTCAAAATGTAACACTTTCTCTGAAATGGAGGGAGTATTTACTATTTACTCGGGAACTGAACTTCTTGGATTTTGACATGTTTTTCTACTAGCGTAAGTGTGATTTTGAAACCTCTTGCATCATACTGGTTCAGTAAATGCAATCGTAGACTGGGTAGATTGGGAGTTTGACTTTACTGTGTGTCTATGTGTTTTTAGTTTTCTAGGTTTTATAGAGAGTCTGTTGCTTGGGGGCAAGCAATCGATTTTGGGAGTTTGATTAGTCAGATTACTGTGTGACCATGAAATGTGCATTTTTTCCTACTTTTAGACCCTCTTTTTTTGTCCAAGATTCAATATTTACATAATATTATGGCCAATTACCAACTTCCTGTGTATTTTGTAGGGCATGATCGCATTTTTTAGGGATTGCACAATTTGTGGTGCCAAAACGTCATATTTATGTGAAATCGAGGAAAATATGGAATACGCTAATTTTCCCATACACGGAGTTCGACGAGCCCAATCAATGCACGTGACCTATCATTGCGAAGATAATCTCAAATTCCACAACATTGTAGAAGACCACCTTTCGACAAAACGAAGTTGCTAAACTCGAAATCGAAGCACAAGACAAAACGACCAACATGAAGACCAGACAGGTGACTGCAGTAACCTGGTGACCGTAGTAGGCTCACTGCGGTCAACTAGTGATCGCAGTGAGTCAAGAAGGTTCCTAAAAAATCATGTTTTCGGTATGTCAGGCTAGAGCCCGCCATTCTAACCTTCCTTACTCATCATGGGTGGCCAGAGCACGAATTTTACAGTATAAATAAGTGTCTTGGGTTCTCATAAACACACACTACAATCAAAACCATATCTCTTAAGAAAGAACTAGTCCTCGGCGAAGTGAAACCCCAAAACAGCAAAACCTTGGCCGTCAGGAATTTGGAGAAGAAAACCCTATCCATCAAGAACGAAACATCAAGACTAAGCTTTTATTTTCTCACTTATTAGAATTCATCTGTGTTCTGTTTACTATAGGTATGAGTAGCTGAACACTTTCGTAAAGGCAAACTGCCACAACTCTGTTGTGCTACTTCTTTATATACCTTGATATATTAATGAATTGATTATTAGGTGTAATTCATATGTGTACATCTCTATTTGTTCGATAATAATTATATACCTGTGTATTTATTGAGATTCTAAAGTGGTCCATTATTAAGGCGTTACTAGAGATAATCAATTTACTTTTATATCTTGTCTGGGAATATGACGTGATGTATTGTTGAGTGATACAACAATTTCATTGACTCAGAGGGGGTGATAATACTAACCGAGACTTGGTATTTAGCATTAAACCTCGATGTCACTAGAGGCATTTGCGGTGTCTTTTATTCAAGTATTTGGGAGTAATACAGTATGAGCTAGGTTGAGGATCCATTACACCTTCACCCTTTGATTACAAAACCATTTAAGAATTCAACATCATCTAAAATCCACCTGTCTACTGTTTACACATCAAAACACAATCGTTATTTGCTTGTTCCTATGCTATGTGTCCGAGGAGAACGACTTCCCGAGTCAACTTTCTGCTATTCAGTGGATTTGTAGGCTTCCGACTTAATATAAATTTAAATCAAAAAATCCAAAACTATCTTTATCTGTTTTTATCTATATACCTACGCAAGTTTGTTTGTTAGTCTTTGAAAATATACGGACCGGGATTTGGTATAATGTTGACCAGTGTATAGAGTACACCAAAGAACAATATTGAACAGTGTCTTCGATATACTATATTAAACATTGTATATGACCACAAGTTAAACACACACTAACACTAATTCTAATCAAGTATATCAAAGAACACTATGACTTAGTGTCTCTGATACATTGGATTAGATATGACCGAGCAGATCCTTGATGTCTACAAAATACTAAACCTGTTTATAGTTAAACTCATATAGATAATCAATAAAGCACAATGGAAGTCAGGTAGAGTATGTATAATATTGGAACAACCTTTGTTGACTCATATAGTCAAGACACCAAAACTCAACAACAATCAAACTTACACTAAGAAGAATACTGTGAGTAGATTAGTGTATTCAGTACACCTAAGCACACTATCACAAAGTGTTTTCGATATACTGAATTGAGCCGAGTATTAACTAGAACAGTTAATACACTAACACACAACTAATCTACTGGACAAATCAAGATCACAGCGGAAAGTAAACGCACAAGTAAGTTTGGTTTCTAGAAGGTTAATATATTATAACCTTCCGGCCTATAAGGCAAATAATCCACTATGACAATAATGAATTACAACCGAATACACAGCTTGAACAATGAGTAAAAGCTATGAAAAATCACTAAGCAGCGGATTGAACTAACTATCCTAATCTAGTAAATAAAACTAGACAAAGCTTAGAAAAACTATCAAAGACGTGAGGTGTTATGAATACACTCAGAGACTGCTCGAACTCACGTACTTTGAATGAACTACTTCTGGCTACTTATATAGGTTTACAATGAATGCTGCCAGAAGGTAAGTTCCTTTGTTTGCTAGATCAGATCTCGACTTGAATCTTCTTCGATATCTTCCATAGGTTCTTTTCCTAAGATTTTCTCTTCAATAAGGAAAGTGTTTGTTCTTGCAATATTTACTTTCCTTATTTCTTTCTTGCTTCACACGTTTTCCTTCATCTTCGATCTCTTTCCTTCTTGCTTCAGCAGCCAATCATATACTTGGAAATATTCAGATTTGTCTTGTTCACAACAAAAGATCTTCCCAAGTATATCTCCTTAATATTCTCTTCACAGATTCTCTTGGTCTCCAATAAGGAAATAACTCTTTTCATCAAATTTGCTTTCCCACTTGGCTTCGAACTCTTTCTAAGTATCGACTTCGAATCTCTTGACTTATTTGAACCTGCACAATCAACCTAAAACCGTGGAACTAGGTTAAGGTTAATAAAGGAACATATCGAAACAAATATATAAAAGTGCAGCCGTTTCGTGTTGTGAAAACACCGTCTGTCAACACCTGCACTTTTCATCCTGTTTGATGTCCTTAATAAGTAACTCAACATGGAATCCAATCAAAGTGAATAAAGGCAAAATATAATAACTAAAGTGCAATATGATGTGTTGTCAGCTGATGTTGAGAAAACACTGACTGATACATTTGCACTTTCATTCTCCCCCTTTTTCCTTTCTTCACAAAACTTCACTAATTGTTTCTCCCCCTTAATATAAAAAGTCATACCTGGGATAACATTAGCATAAGTAGAACAGATTCACAATCAAAACAATAGTTCCATAAGATTACGCAAGTCAAAGTAAGTGCTTCAAGATAAAGGAGTGTTGAGGGGTAAAACCTCGAACACCAACTAAACTATTACAAGTAACCTAATCTAGGATCCGCCTCCTCCTTGAAGTCCGAAGTGATACTGGTCCAAGCTAGAGTACCTAAAAGGACTGAGTGGGGGGGGGGGGGTGCTAGAACGGGTTACCCGGACTTTACTCAAGAGAGAGTTGAAAGCTCTCAATGTAATAGTTATGGGGAAGGTTATGAAATCGATAGTGTTTATGACTTGGGGATTCTCACTATGATCCTTCTTACCTCAAGGTATTGGACCTTGTGCTATATTTATAGTTATCATATGCTTATGAGGTGGCTCACAAGATGATGCCAAGTGTATGCTTCAGATTTGGACACCAATGCTATCTTTGGCCCATGGCCCATTAATGAATAGTAATCCAATACTAATTAGTGGGCCTGGAAGGGTAGTTTGGACCTTTCCCTCCGAGAGTACTGTTCCGCACGTTGGGTCCGTGTAAGCCCCTCAGACAAATCTCTATGCTTGGTTGATCTGGCTTTGGGCAACTCGAGGTGTCCGAACCTGGAGTTCCACGGAAGTATCTCAGTGGTTCTGTTATATACGTTTGGTCTGACTGCGGTGGTGGCGTCTGAGATTATCTCGTCCGGTCCATTTAGCATCCTAGGACTGACAGCTTGCGTTACTTGGAAGGACCATGTGACCTTTTGTCAGGTTCGGAAGTCACCTGTCTAGCTTGGTCGGACCTAGCTGAGATGGCATGTTGACTTGTAGATACTAGTTGACCTGGGATGGTTTCCTTTATGTCGGACCATTCAAATGTCGGACTAACATTGAATTGGCTATCTCAGCCTTGATGCGCTTTAGGACACGCTCTATGGCTCCCTTAACGGATTGGACACATGTCCGTGTCAACATATGTCCCCCTAGTTTCCAAGTATCTTAGTAGAAGATAGTTGGTAACTTTGAAGAGAACAAATGTGTTGTGGAGCGTGTCCGAATCGTTAACTGAAAAAGGAAAAAATCCTTTTTGTTGGGATCCATCGTCCGTGTTCTCAGGAGTTCAATATATCTCTCCCCCCCCCCCCCCCCCGTCCTTCTACAGTCCGAGTTATGTAATAGCTCGGACTGTAGATGGAAAAGGTATTTGTAACCGAGATATATAGATCCGAGTACGGTTAGGATCTGACGAAGTCCTCTATGGCAAAGTTTATAGGAAGTTATCCATTGGACCAAATATGTGAAATGGTCCTCCTGGGCCGCTGATTAGTAAATCAAAGAGGCCCAATGAGTTTCCTGTCCGGCCCACGGGGAAAGATCTAGGGTAAAGCGATGCAACCGTTGGATTGGAAAGTTTCAACGGTTGGGATTTTAAACCCAACTGATGTGACGCCTCTGATGAGCATTAAATGTGATGTTCTGTTAGCCAGCCACTCGTGAACCGGCACAACCGTTGGATTAAAAAGATCAACGGTTGGGGTTTGAATCTAAGTGATGTGACTCTTGGCTTTCCCAAATTGCCACTATAAATAGTCAGCCCATCAGTCGCTTTCACACTTTAGCTACATCGACACTCAGAGCGACTCTCAAGCAATTTGAGCAATCAAAGATCGATCCGAGCAACTGAAACTCGCAAAATCTAGGATTTCCAGCTGAGATTTGTACCCTCGAAGAGCTAGCAAGGCTTCGTTGTCCGTCTATGCTTAATAATTCAACTTTGTTATGTGACTACACCTTAATTCTCTCTGAAGTTTCTTGTCTTTGCGATATGACTGCTGCATGCTTAGTATGTTTTTGTCTTAGTTGAGTATCCATTTGTTGATTCCGTGATTGCAAATGTTGCTAGTGATAGGTTTCAGCAGTGTACTTGGTTGGAATACTCCTCCTTTTTGCTATAGCGTGCTAATTTCCTTCACTGGTAGCTTGTTGATTCATCTCGTATGTCCCATATAGCCAAACTTGATAATGCATGCTTATTTGGTAGTGTGTTGGTGTCGATTGGCACAGTCTTTTATAAGTTAACCCTGCCGTAGTACTGCATGGGACAGATGATGGTGCCATTGGCACGTCTTCGTGTGCCAAGGTTTAGTGCCCCTAGCGTTATGAAGCTAATTCGTGTAGAAAATCTGATAGGGTAGGAATTCCTCGGACCTCTTGACATAATAAGATATATAAATGAACTCTCAAACAATCACAATTGTCGTTGCTGATCCATTTTCTTCTGCCCTAGGATGTCGGGAGCAATAGTCAAAACGTTCACGAGACTCAAGATTACAATGATGGAGCAAATTTGGAGGCTGAGTCGGCGGACTTAACCACATCCGTAGGAGACTATCTGGTTGTGGATCTCGAGTCGTCCAGGGACTCCGACGCTGGATAGGGAGTCCGTGATACAGCAGAACCTCAGCCGGACGGAACACTGGGCCAAGGAGATGTTACTAGGATGAGGTCGCTAGTACAATCTCGGACCATAGGTGGTGTTGGGGAGTCTGTGGATCCGAATGAACCTCATCCTGAACGGGAAGGCGACAGTGGTCGGGAGGCTGACGATGTGGAAATGTTTGAGGCTGGGGAAGAGGACCGTGTTGTGGCGCAAATGGGTCTGTCCAATCCTACCACTTCCGGGAGACCTAAAGGTGGTGCAGAGGAGGAAGATGGTGAAGAAGAAGAGGATGAGAATGAGGAGGAAGGAGAGGAAGGCTCTCCAGTCGCTCGCTCGCGGAGACGCACTGGTCGTCAGATTGTGTTACATCCTGCAGCGTCCGCTCAATCCAATCTTCCGTTAATAGAGGGTCGTGGTGCAAAGGCAACGAGAATCAAATTCCCTCATCCTGCGTCCGCTGTGGTGATAGCGGATGAATTCGGAGAATTAAATGCAGACGGGCTTCTCCCGACTTGTCCGTCGAAGGTTAAACCTGAGGACATTCCCAAGTGGAGGCGGAAGTGGGAGATTCCTGAGTCCGTTGAAATCATGGTTCCCGAGCCCGGACATGCATTTTACAATCCGCCCACCGGGTTCATGTGCGTGCATGAAGTGGCCTTTGCTTGTGGGTGGAAGGTCCCTATTGTGCCCGAACTAAAGCACATCTTGAACCACATCGGGATCGGTCCGAGTCAGGTTATCGCAAAGTCCTTGGGTAACCTTATATGTTTCGTAATTTTCTGTAAAAAGAAGGGGCAGCCGGTGAATTTTGAAAACTTTAGGTAGCTCTTTCACGTTTCTTTCAGTCCGGGGAATCCCCAGTGCTATACTTTTGTAAATAGAAAACCCTACAACTTCATTTCGGACTCCATTTCATCTTTGGGGTTGAAGTGGTGGGACAAGTACATTTTTGTGCGGATGGCCCTGAAACCTGGGATGTTCGAGAGGCAGCGAGAGCAATGGGGCTGCCGACAAAGTTCTTAAGGGAGAGCATCCCGGACTGGCGCCCCCTTCCGAAGAATGTGGCTCCGTGGATGGCGGAGATCCATAAGAAGAATGACCCACCTACATACGCGTTCCACGGATTGATCTGTCAGCCGCTGCCTTACTTGTGCGGACTGACCGACGCCGTGGAAGTTGGAGGAAAGACGGACTTCAGTAAGGATTTTTAACTTTAGGATTTGTGCTTTTCCTTCTTTGGAGTGCTCTGTCTTGATCATTCATTTCCGCAATTCTGGTAATTCTTCCTTTATATGTCCGTATCTGACACTTTTATTTTGTTCCGCAGCTCACTGGTTTGATTACATCATGTCGACACTCCGTGAGAAGAAGAGATTGCAGAGGGAACAACAAGCCCTTGAAGTCGCTGCTGGTCAGTGGACTAAGATCATCAATACGTCTGTGGGTCTCACTATGGCGGACCCGAAAAACACGGCAGTATTCGCTGCGGAAGAAGAGAGGCGCAACAAGGCTGGAGAAGATCTGCAGGCCTTGGTGGTGCCTGACAAGGGCAAAGCCCCTGCTACTCGCAGAACCATTACCTCCGTGCCCTGAGCTTTCGCTGCCTCCGCGCCCCAGCGAGAGGTGTTGATGCGAGACGCCATAACCTCGGGGCGAAAGAGGGGAGCAACCTCGGAGGCTTCCCTTGAAGCTAAGAGGTGGCAACTGTCCGCTGTCCTGCATACCGATTAAGCTGCTCTCGATAAGGAGTATGAGCGAGCCCGCAGACTCCCTGAGGTGGAGCGGGTTGGAGGGCTTGATGAATTATACCAACGGGTAAGTAACTTTCTCATGATTTTCTTGTCATGTTCTTAGTATAATAAAAATACAACATATATCCATGCGGACTTCTTGCAGCTCGAATGTTTCGTCAGGGCGACGCAGTGGAAAGCTGGTGAGCGGGCTACTATTGAGGAGGATTTGCACAAGGCCATAGCCACTTCTGCGGATGAGGCGGAAAAGGTTAAGCGGTTGGAACTCCAGCTGAAAGAAAAGGAAGTAATGTTCTATAAGTTGAAGACTAGCTGGGAGGAGATCAAGTCGGACTTAGATTGGTAGGAGAGTTTTATCAGTAGGTCGATGAAGGCCTTCCTGGACTCAAAGGATATCCTCCTTGAGGACCTCTAATATGCCCGCCTTGAGGCTGGCCGACACTTCATGAAGTCGGACTCCTTCAAGTTTTTCATGGCAGACAAGTCCGACGCCTCTCGCCTGGATGGGTTCTCATCCGCTATCGGTCAACTGCAGTCCAAGGGATTGCTCCCGCAAAACTTCGACTAGAAGGCGGAAGGATTGATTCCTTCCGCGGATGCTAATGGAGTGGAGGTCCCTGTGGACAATGTGCCGGGTGAACGGTTGGCCGCGTGTGAATTTGCGGAGCTGGTCACCGAGGAAGGTGAAATTGACGTCAATAACGGGGGACCCTTCCTCCCGAAGTGTGTCCCGGATGCCCTACGAAAGGTATGTTTCGTACCTTTTGATAACTACAGGGCTTTCCTAAAGGACTGGTACTTTATGCTCGCCGGTCGTTGGTCCCGACGCGATTTCAACTCGCTCGAATTGTCAATCCTGCAAAGACGTACATCGCCAACCCGTCTTCCACCAATCCGCCTCAAGCCGAAGAAGGTGGTCCGAGCCAACCTGCCCCCCAGTGAGAAGTCCAGGGTATGCCCCTTGAGTAATCTGTACTTGTTGAAATCGTGATCTTTTGATGGCACGGAATGTTTCCATGTACAATGTTTCTCTTTTTCATTCGTAGTAACTATTTGCGGAGCAATGATTTCCGTGTTTTTGAATCATTACTTGCTTTCCTCTTTACTTCTTTCTACTTCGTTGTTCATATGTTGATTTATCATAAAATACGCATCTCTTAAGAACACGGATGGCTGTGGATGGCGTCTGATGTAGAATAATCGAACCATCAGCTATCCGATCCTCGGACCGTTCGTCTTCGCTTAAGCAAATTATCCTTTGGGATGCGTAATCCTTCTAGAAGGAGGAAGGTGAAACAGTGAAATAGTCATTATTACTGCGTCTCTTCATCTTTGGAGCCGTCGGATGAATGACACATAGTGTGATCGTAAAGATCTATCACTACTATAAATAAGACTATGGTAACTGCTCCTTTCTTACTGCTTTACTTTTCGCCAATCTCTCCCTGTTTAGCACTTTCAACCTTCCAAAAGGGACAAGGTGGGGTATGCCCCGTAGAAGTATGTATGGTCCTCGGACCTCGACAAATTGTAACTTCCGTGCTTATATGCTCGGACAATTTTGTTTATAAAATTCGGACTACCCTTATTAGATGAGACCATCTTCTTTTTCTTATCCTTACTTTGTCGGATTATATTCCTGTGAATGTCCCTGTAAGATGACCAACCAGTACAAATTCGGGCGTGGTTATTGGGCTCGCTGCTTGGATCAGGTAGGGTAAGCCCAATCAATCAAACACTGTTCTGGCCAAACGGGTGACTCAAGCCCATTGCTGACGTCAATCTGTTGGCGTGGCGAACGCTGATTGGTTGGAGTGCTCTATAAAAAGACACGACCCAAGTACCAAAACTGTACAAACTGATCCCAAATTCCTCTTTTTCTATCTCCGTCGTTTTGGCTTGTCTGCCTTTCAGGATTCCTGCCTCTTTTCTAGGAAAAGTGATCTTGGATGATAGGTTGCTCAAAGTAAACCATTAAAGCCGGACCTCTACTCCTTTCCTCCAATCCTACTTTAGTGGCTCGAATCTCTCTTGAATTGGTAACAGTCTCGTAATTTCAAGAGAGTTGAAGTCTCTTATAAAGACGGTTAGGCAGAGATCTAGTCGTTTCGAATTGTATATACCATTGTTTGTTGGTACTTTGTTCTCCCCAGACATTGGATCTATATCACCATGTTACGGTGATATCATGAAAGATTCTGTAATGTCTAAACATTTTTCCATGTGCAGGTAGATCAAGTTCCTGGTTTCCACAGAAACTATACTTTCCGATTGATATGGAAAAAGCTTTTCCTAACGGAGGAATAGTCTCGACGGGAGATGACGTATCTCCGGAGACTTTCTCTATAGATTATGTATCATATCTTGTAGGTCCGGATAAAGATCCGAGATTTGTAGACTACAAAGACAGTGTTATGTATACTTTGTTCTTACGTATGAATAAAATTCATTGCGTGAATTTTGTTGTCACCGTGAACGCTAAACTTCGAATTTACGAATTGAAGGGTAAAAGTTGTATTGATTTGCCGGAAATTCAGTTACAACTTGCGGGCTACATGGCCAATAACAAAAGGGTTAACAAAAAATAGAACTGACGGAGTTCCATGTAATAGATAGTTTAAGCCCAAAATATCTAAATGATGGATAAGGGTCCACTCAATCATAATTATGCATAAAACTTTTGAAGGTTCCTAGCATTCCATATACGCTTGAGTGGATGTCCGTGCTCATCTTCCAATTCGTAACTCCCATTCACTCTTGCTCCGACAATCTTGTAAGGTCCTTCCCGTTTAGGCTTGAGTTTTCCAACATTGCTCAAGATGTCAGCCCGACGAAGCACTAGGTCTCCGACCTGCATGTTTTTTGCTTGAACATTCCTATTATAGGCTCGGGCAGCAGTTGCTTGATACCTGTGGATATGAGCCAGTGCTTCAGTTCTTTTCTGTTCCAACATGTCTAGATCGAATATCCGAGCTTCACGATTGGCGAAATCATTGAACTCTTGGACCCTCATAGTCTCGACAGCAATTTCTGCTGGTATAACTACTTCTGAGCCATAAACCAAGGCAAATGGAGTTTCTCTAGTCGTGGTCCGTGTAGTTGTGCGATGAGCCCACAGCACGCCATCCAGATCATCTGCCCAACTTTCTTGAGAAGTTCTCAGTCGTTTTTTCAGGATCTTAACAATTGTCTTGTTTGTGGACTCAGCTTGTCCATTAGCTTGTGGATATGCAACAGATGTGAAACGTTGTTCAATCTTGAAGGAAGCCAACCATTCCTTGAGCCTGTTGCCTGAAAATTGGGTTCCATTGTCCGAGACAAGAACTCTGGGTAGGCCAAAGCGACAAATGATGTTTTTCCAAATGAAGGTCCACACTCGACTTTCCGTAATGGTTGCCACAGCTTCAGCTTCTACCTACTTGGTGAAATATTCCACGGCCACAATAAGGAATTTTTTCTGTTGAGTGCCCCTTGGGAACGGTCCGACAATATCGATGCCCCACTGATCAAATGAACATGCTATGATTGACGGAATCATAGGATGTGTCGGACGATGTGGAATGTTCGCATAATATTGGCAATCAGGGCATCTCCGGGCGTAGCTGACGGAATCTTTATCAATGGTAGGCCAGTAATAGCCTTGTCGAATGATTTTCTAGGCAAGAGTTCTTCCCCCGGAATGACTTACGCAGCTTCCACTGTGAATCTCTTCCAACACAGTCTTTGCTTCTTGCGGGCCTAAACACCTCAAATGAGTCCCGGCAAAAGATCTTTTGTACAAATCTTCTCCCAGTATAAAGTATCTGTTTGCTCGGCACTGCACACTCCTTGATTCTCTCGGATCATCTGGTAGAGATCCGTCTTTGAGATAACTAAAGATGTCAGTCATCCAGTTTCTTCCTGTGTCAGTTATCATGACAGCTGAATTGAGACTCATGACGGATGAGTCAGTAATAGTGAGTAGGATTACTCTCCTCGTGTCTAGAGCCGCTGTTGCGGATGCGTATTTTGCCAGAGCGTCCGCTCTTTCATTCCAGGCCCTGTCAAACTTTTCCAAGGTAAATTCCTCAAAGTGGTTGGCTTCCTGCTTGAGTAGTTCAAGATACTTGATCATCGAAGGACCTTTTGTGGCAAAAGTTCCTGAGAATTGGGCTTCAACTAGCTGTGAGTCCGTGTAAGCTTTGAGCTTCCGAATTTACAGGGATTTGGCCAGACGTAGCCCGACTAACAGTGCTTCATACTCAGCCTCGTTATTGGTGACATTGAATTCCAAGGATATCGCATAGTCGAGTTCCGCGCCATCAGGGCTCTTAAGATAGATTCCAATCCCTCCCACTCTTCCAGTGGAGGAACCATCCACTTCCAATGTCCAGACATCAGAAGGATGTTTTTCGGTTTGGAGATCTTCTGTGAGCTCCTGAGATTCCATCTTTTGTTCCTCCTTCTCTATGATTTCCGGGCCGGAGTTGTTAGTACCGGATCTGCTGGTGACATCGTCGAGAAGGAACATTTGGTTGACCCGTGTTTCCTCATACGATGCAGGCAAGGACTGATTGATGAATTGAGCATCCTCGAGATTTTTCGGTTTGAACGTTGGCGGAACTGGCTTCCGAATAATCTGCTTGGTGATTAGGCATTCAAATGCCTGTTTGTCAGGGATTTTCTCTAAGTCTGCCTCAGGGTATTCTGCTAAGAAGTCGGCGAGGACTTGAGCCTTCTTGGATGACGGAGCCTGGTAGCAAATGTCGTATTCACTCAGCTCGATCGCCCACTTAGAGAGTCGCCCGGATTGATCGGGCTTTCCCAGGACCTGTTTCTAAGGTTCCGTAGTTAGTACCACTATTTCGTGAGACTTGAAGTAAGGCTTTAACCGTCTTGCGGTGTAAACCAAAGCATATGCAAATTTCTCAATCTTCACGTATCTTGTCTCCGCCCCAGAAAGGGCTTTGCTAAGATAGTAGATTGGCAAGTGATCATTAGCTTGAATCCGTACTAATACGGAACTCATTTCCTCTTCCGTGATTGCTAGGTAGAGGTAGACTGTTTCTCCTTCGACGGGTTTGGAGAGCAGTGGAGGGGAATGGAGGTACTTTTTCAATTTTTCAAAAGCCTCAAAACATTCCGCAGTCCACTCAAAGCTCTCTCCTTTCCAGAGGATTTTGAAGAACGAAAGGTTCTTCTCCGAAGATCGTGAAATAAAACGACTTAAGGACATGAGACGTCCTATGAGTTACTGTACCTCATTGAGGTTCTTTGGATGCGGCAGATCTAGGATTGCCTTGATCTTCTTGGGGTTTGCGCTTATCCCTCTCTCTGTGACCATGTATCCGAGGAACTTTCCTCCCTTCACTCTGAAAGTGCATTTTTCCGGATTCAGTTTCATACCGTACTTCCTAAGGATAGCGAAACACTTGTTCAAATGATCCACGTGTTGCTCTTCAGTTTTGCTCTTAACGAGCATGTCATCCACGTACACTTCCATGGTTTTTCCAATTTCTTCCCTAAACATCTGATTCACCAGTCGTTGGTAAGTGGCCCCTGCATTTTTCAATCCGAAGGGCATCACCTTGAAGCAGTGTACTCCCCCTGAAGCGAAGAAAGCTGTTTTCTTGATGTCCTCATTAGCCATCCGAATTTGGTCAAAACCTTGGTATGCGTCCACGAAACTCAGTAACGCACATCCGGACGTGGAGTCAACTAATTGATCTATCCGTGGGAAAGGGTACGGATCTTTTTGGGCAGAACTTGTTTAACCTGGTGAAATCATTCCACATTCGCCATTTGTCCGGCGATTTCTCTACCAGAACCACATTTCGAACCCAATCGGAATAACGGACCTCTTTGATGTGCCCTGCTTTCAGGAGTCGATCAACCTCAGCGGATATGATGGCATCTTTGATCGGACCGAAATCCTTCCTCTTTTGACGGATAAACTTAATCGAGGGATCCATGTTCAGATGGTGAACAGTAATCCTCGGATCTATTCCCTTCAGGTCATCGGTACTCCAAGCAAACACATCATTGTTATCTCGGAGACAATCAATGAGCTTCATTTCCACCACCACATTCATCTCTGTTCCGATTCTTGTCTTCTTGTCCGGGCTTCCAGCAACAATCTCAATTTCCTTGAGAGTTTCATGAGGCTCGATTCGCACAGTTCTAGGAAACTTCTCCTTCTGGCTCCCTACTCCAATCTGCGGATTCTCCTTTTTGGCCGGAAGAACAACTGGTGGTCGAGGTCAAAGTGATTTAGCCGCAGGGCTGGACGCTCTTCTTGTGGACATAATATAACATTCCCAAGCTTCACGGATGTTTCCTACCTCTTCTCCAACTCCGAAGGGAGTCGGGAACTTCATCCTATTATGGAGAGTGGAAGGTACAGCTCGGAATTGATTAGGCCCCGGACGACCGAAGATAGCATTGTACTCGAAAGTTCGGTCCACCACTACAAAACGGACTTGCTGTGTCACTCTTGCAGGATGCGTCCCAAGTGAAACGTGAAGTATGACACTTCCTAAAGGACGGACAGTACCACCTCCGAACCCTAATATGGAGGTGTTGACTCTCTCATAACGGATTCTTCCCAGGTTCATCTGATCTATTTCCGATTTGGAGATGATGTTCGAGGAACTCCCCGTGTCTACCAGGATCTTGTTTACCCGATAAGTTGCGATGGTTAAAGAAACCACCTGCGGAACATCCGGATCGTCAATGTCTTCTCCTCCTGCCGTAGGAGGAGGGATCTCGCTATCATTAAAGGATATGGTGTTTGTCCCTCGAATTGCTGCAGCAGCATACGATTTGTCATTGTTCCGGAGATTCTGAGCTGTCCGTTCTCTCGCGTTCCAACTATCACCCCCAGTTGGTCCGCCTGCGATGGTGTTTATCACTCCGCTGTATGGAGCATTCTACATTTCAACGTCATCAGCGTACCTGTATGGGTGTTGGTCCGTGCGAGGCGGATAGTTAGCCGGCGGAGGTGGCAAGGATAGCGGATGGGGTGGTGGTTCTGTAACATTTTCCTCCCTCCTTCGCTCCGTTCTATCATGCCTGGAAGGCTCATCCGCATAGACGTGCTCCTTTAGTTTGCCGTCTCTTACCAGGTGTTCAACCTCTGTTTTCAATTGAATACAGTCATCGGTCTCATGACCACGACACTTGTGGAACTTGCAGTACCCCTTTGCATTCTTATTCTTCCGGTTGTTGTGAGAGGGCTTTGGCCATTGGACATCCAGCTTCTTCTCAATGATAGTCGCCAAGATGTCGGATCTTGGTCTATTGAGACGGGTATAATCCGCGTATCTCCTCGGCGGACTCCTTTCTCTGTGGAAGTCCTTATCTCTGTGATCCTTCCTCGGGTCAAGTTTCCCCTGGCGTTGCTCTTGTTTCATCGGCTCCTTTCCTCTCGTGCAACTAGCTCTTACTGGAACATTCCTTCGGTACTCCTCTACATACATCACTTCTTCACAGATGTCATCCAAATGCTTTTCACTCGTCACTTCCTGACTAGAGAGTTTTCTACGGAGCTCTGAGTTGAAAGTATTAGCATACAGGTGACGGACCCGTTCCTTAATACTGTGTGGCTCAACTCGCAGAACTTCCACGTAAAAGAGATCTAGGAAGGTCCTTAGATCCTCTTGCTCCCGCTGTATAACTTCTGCCAGGTGCTCAACGGTACGCTTTCTTCTTTTCGACTTTCCAAACCGTCCCAGAAACTTGGAGGAGAGGTCCGCATATGACCTTATCGACTTGTTTGGTAAAGCAGTGTACCAATCCATGGCTGTTCCAAAGAGAGTAGATGAGAACGTGAGAGCATTTGTATTGTCACTCATCCCTTTGGAATCCATCTTACTGTTGTACCTTGTCAGGTGACCAACGGGACAGGTATCCCCGTAATAGTATTCCAAGTTCGAAATCACTTGATCCGATTTCTGTTTCTTTCCTTCTCTCTCATGATGTCATCGCACAAGGGATTTGGGGCACTAGTAGTTATCTGCTCATGGTCTTTTACCAGGCATCCGAGATTCAGAATCTAGGCCTCCAAAGCCTTCTGCTGAGCGTAGATCTCGTCCGCAGTCATGATCTCTCCTTTCCTCGGATGAACAGCTACATCTGCAGGGAGTTCATCTATCCGGACCACTGGAACAGCTTCTGCTACTTGATGTCTTTCTCTCGGAGGTGCTTGTCGCGGAACTTCTGGATGCCTATTATCCCCTTCTTGATACTCTCTCTCCATCCGTTTCGGCTTCCTTCACCCCGAGCTTGAGAGGTAGATGCCCGCCGGTCTAGAAGGTTTCGCAAATCCTCTTGAGGTGGCTGATTCCCTAACCTCTGTTGGATCGGACGTTGCCTGGTTCTTGATAACGCAGGCTCTGCTTGAGTAGGAGTAGCCACTGGTGGAGTGTCTTGCTGAGGATGGGCATTGTTAGACCCCAGGAATCCTTGGATGATCGTGAGCAATCTATCAAACTGAGTCTCACTTAGTTCGAGGTCACTAGTGCGGACAATACGACCATCGGGCATAGTGAACTGTTAACCTGTAGTGGGGCCTTAAGCTTCCCCCGGAGAAGCTCGTACGACCCCTTCTCCATGGCTCACAGACACAACATTCTCGGGACCACTTTGGGCTCCCCTGTGCGGAGCGTCTCTTCCCTCATCTGACGATGGGCTGGCTATGCGCCCGTCGCTCGGATATCTCCTTACAGCGTTCCCTCCAGCCACAGTGGCTCTTCGTCCCCGGGTGGGCGGACGTCCCCGTGGGTGTGGTGGTGGAGTCCCTACGCTTGAAGCACTAGTCTGCACTGTCCGTCTCGTCCTTGCTATCATCCTAACTCAAACGTGAAAACTTTTGTAATGTTTCCCACAGACGGCGCCAAAATGTTGAGGGGTAAAACCTCGAACACCAACTAAACTATTACAAGTAACCTAATCTAGGATCCGCCTCCTCCTTCAAGTCCGAAGCAATACTGGTCCGACCTGGAGTACTTGAAAGGACTAAGTGGGGGGGGGGGGGGTGGGTTAGAACGAGTTACCCAGATTGCATATGTCAATCCGGTAAGAGACTTTACACAAGAGAGAGTTGGAAGCTCTCAATGCAATAGTTATGGGGAAGGTTATGAAATCGATAGTGTTTATGACTTGGGGATTCTCACTATGATCCTGCTTACCTCAAGGTCTTGGACCTTGTGCTATATTTATAGTTATCATATACTTATGAGGTGGCTCACAAGATGATGCCAAGTGTATGCTTCAGATTTGGACACCAATGCTATCTTTGGCCCATGGCCCATTAGTGAATAGTAATCCAATACTAATTAATGGGCCTGGAAGGGTAGTTTGGACCTTTCCCTCCGAGAGTACTGTTTCGCACATTGGGTCCGTGTAAGCCCCTCGGACAGATCTGTAGGCTTGGTTGATCTGGCTTTGGGCAACTCGAGGTGTCCGAACCTGGAGTTCCACGGAAGTATCTCAGTGGTTCTGTTATATATGTTTGGTCTTACTACGGTGGTGGCGTCCGAGATTATCTCGTCCGGTCCGTTTAGCATCCTAGGACTGACAGCTTGCGGTACTTGGAAGGACCATGTGACATTTTGTCAGGTTCGGAAGTCACCTGTCTAGCTTGGTTGGACCTAGCTGAGATGGCATGCTGACTTGTAGATACTAGTTGACCTGAGATGGTTTCCTTTATGTCGGACCATTCGAAGGTTGGACTAGCATTGAATTGGCTATCTCAGCCTTGATATGCTTTAGGACATGCTCTATGGCGCCCTTAACGAATTGGACACATGTCCGTGTCAACAAGGAGGTTTCAAGATAAAACAAGATAACCATTTCTCCCCCTTTTTGTGAGGAAAGCAAAAACTCAGAATCAAGTTTCATTTGGTGAGGAACCAAGAGTTTTAGAAGAATCAATGACTTTTCCAAAGACTGCTGTCTAAGTATAACACAATCAGTACGCAGGACCTGAACTAGAAGTACAAGTACCAGTGTTCTGAGATTCATGGAAAAGACAAGACAAGGCGAGGAATAAAGAAAGGGAGATCAGGTAATCAGGAAAAGTAGGTTGAAATCATGGGCATAAGCGTGTAGGGCCTGGGTAGTGGGCTTGTGTGGCTATGGATCAATAATAATGTGTCAAAGACAAAACCATTATTCCACTCGATCTAGTACATCAACCTGAAACACAAATTAGTACTCAACATAGCTGTACAAAACAGGAGAGTTAGAAGACACAAAATCTACAAGCGTTAGATAATTTAAATTTAAGAAATAATCTAGTCTCATGATACAACTCGATTCAAAACAACATATTTCTTAAATAAAGTTGCCCAAAAAGATTTTCCACACTCCCCCTAAAACCTTTACCTGACTCAAGTCCTCTCAAGACCTTGACCTATATGATATGTAAATGCAAAGTGACCTACAAGGTGCAAAGAAAGCAGTGTTACAAATACAAAAAGTAATCTATGGTGTTATCAGAACACCCAGGTGAACAACTTTAAGTAGACTCATCAGAAAACTTTAATAATACAACTTAACGACCTTTTTAGTGCCAAAAACAACTGTGTGGTACTCTTATTTGATATGATTACCCACTGAATGTAGGCAGCCTAAACTCCAACACAAGTGAGCACATAGGACTGAATGCAGGAAGCCTGAACTCCATACACCCCAGTATCCCGATGCGAACTCATTTGCTGTGTCACTTTTATAGAGACAACCTCAAGTCAGTACCAACATCGAATGTAGGCAACCGGAGCCCCATACACCCCAGTGTCGATCCATGCTATATCTGGCTATCCCATCATTTCAAAATATGGGCACACTTATTTAGTTGAGGAGAGACCTTTTATTATTCCTTACGGAGTAAACCACTATCAGCTGCACTAAGGATTATCAGAACCCACAGAAATACTCGTAGAGAGAGAGAGAGAGAGAGAGAGAGAGAGAGAGAGAGAGAGAGAGAGAGAGAGAGAGAGAGAGAGAGGATCAAACAAGTAATCAAGTCAAAAACCTAATGCGGACCTAAACACCACATGCAATCTACAGTGTTAGCCAGTGGTGTTATGGCAACACTTGAACTTCCTGACTCTAGACAACTCACATACCAAGAGACTTCCTCAATCTGAAGAGTCTCTCACTATCTAAAGATTTGGCAAATAAATAAGCAAACATATGTGTGGTTTCTATATGTTCTATGATAATTGTTCTAGATATGCATGTGTCACTCAAATAATCACAGAACATTTGGAGGGTGTCACTCTTTAAACCATAGTAATGTAACATATGATTAAGTCATACTCTTAGGGTTACACAACTTCCTGCTGCTATGTTTTCGGGCTCAGCGGTGGAAAGAGACATGCACTTTCGTTTCTTATTGTACCAAGAGACCTGATCATTACCTAAATCAGAACACCCACCACTAGTAAATTTTTTGTCGTCTAAATCTCCATCCTTGTCAGAATCACTAATCCCAACTAAGTTGGAGTCAGTATCTCTTGAGTACCATGTGCTCAAGTTAGATGTCCCATAGATGTACTGCAAGATCATCTTGACTGAATTAACGTGAAACATGTGGGGATCAGCCTGGTACCTGTCACAAACATAAACTGCATATATAAGGTTAGGATGGGTCACTGAAGGACATAACAGGCTTTCTATCATGAACTTGTACAGTGGTGTATCAACACAAACTCCAGTATCATCCTTTGAAAGTTTAGACCATGCATTAATGGAAGTTTTGCTGGGTATTGAACTTTTCAAACCAAATATCTTAGACAGATTTCCAGCATACTTCTCATGTGAAAGAAACAGTCCATCTTGTTGCTGTTTCACTTGTAGACCTAGAAAAAAGTGAGCTCACCAATCATGCTCATCTCAAAAGTACCTGTCATAGAGCCAACAAACTTATCCATGATAGATTTGTTAGTAGAACCAAAGACAATGTTATCTACATAGATTTTTGCTACACACACATCTTTGTCTTGTTTCAAAATAAACAGAGTACGATCACCATCACCTCTTGTGAATCCAAGCTGCAAGAGAAATTCAGTTAACCTATCATACCAAGCCCTAGGAGCTTGTTTCAATCCATACAAAGCTTTATGAAGTTTAAAGACAGGATGAAAAGGGTCAACAAAGCCTTTAGGTTGTTCAACAAAAGCCTCTTTGTCTATGCATCCATTTAGAAATGCTGCTTTGACATCCATTTGAAACAATTTGATCTTTAAAAGACATGCTATACCAATTAACAGTCTAATAGACTCTATCTTAGCAACATGAGCAAAAGTTTCATCAATGTCAATGCCTTCAACTTGGGTGAAACCCTGGGCTACAAGACGTGCCTTATTCCTAACAATGACACCATTCTCATCACTTTTGTTCTTAAAGATCCATTTGGTACCTATTACATTAGCATTAGGTGGACTAGGAACTAAAGTGCAAACATTGTTCTAAGAGAATTGTTGTCGCTCATCTTGCATAGCATTGATCCAATGGGAGTGTTTTAGTGCTTCAGCAACATTCTTAGGTTCAGTGGAAGAAACATAACAAGAGATAGGTAGCTCAGGTGATGTGGTAGACTCACACACACACAACTTTACCACGTGTTGATAGTCGACTCTTTCCTTACGCTTGGTGTGTACACCATCAGCTAGATCACCAATCACTTGGGTGACTGAGTGACTCTTTCTGATTCTAGCAGGAGGATCACGTCTATTCTCTGCTTCTTCTTCCTGATCTAAAGATTCAGCATCAGATTCTTCTGGTGTATGCTGTACACTAGATGGTGTATCAGGAACATTGGTCTTTCTTCCTTCATTCATATCAGGGGTGCGAGGAACACCATTTCCAAAGTCAGCTGCTCTTTGTTCTAGTTCCAGAGCTAGTGTACCCGGACTTTCTGCTCTAGGTGCAGTGACAGACTCAACTTCTTTCATACCTGTATCTGCATCATAAGTAGAGTCATCAAATACAACATTGACTAACTCCAGAAAAAAAGTTCTAAGTGTCCTGATCCTTAACAAGTATTGTTATCTGTGAAGGAGTTGAATTAAGATTTCGTATCTGATTCATTCTCTTGAACACTTATCATAGACTTGGGTCAGTAAAGAACAAGATACTATACATTGAAAAGTGTGTTAAGTATACTTGATTCATAGAGCTATATGCATAACTGAATAAGTTATTAAAGAAGCTCACCTGACAAACTACCTTAACCAACACCTTAATCGGAGTGGAGTACAGGAAGTACTTAGTTTGGGAAACTAAGGAATAACTCCAAGGTTACTGAGCATAGGAAGTACTTAGTTTGGGATACTAAGGAATATCTCAAAAAGGTTTCTGAGTATAGGAAGTACTTGGCTGAGAAAGCCGGGGAATAACTCAGGTGGAACACTTGGTTGGGAACCTAGTGTATTTAGGAATCAAGAGAAGATATTTGTAAGGTTAACTCAATAATCTGTCTTAGTGGATTCTAGGTTTGAGAAAGGCCGAAGTGGATTAGTTGAAGGATTACGCCACCTTCAGATACCACTATAAAGACTTGTGTTATTTAATTTCTACTTTTTATAACTTGCTTTATTTACTTTGCTAAGTATTTACACATATCTTGCTGAGCACGTTCACTTATCACAAAAAGTCTTCCGCTCTCTGAAAATAAGTATCAGATATCTTCACAGATATCTGAGAAATTGTGTTTATCGACAAAAGTTTTAAAAAGACTATTCACCCCCCCTCCCCCCTTCAGTCTTTTACTTTGTCGTTATCTTGACCAACAAGTGATATCAGAGCAGGAGGTTCCCAAGCCTTCTGCACTGAACCTAGATCCCAGATAAGTGCCCACTAACTGCCTTTAACCTACACTTGATTTGTTTGTTTAGTGTATTTACTGTAGGATGTCTTTAAGTGATGCCCCAATTCTCAAGCTAGAGAATTATGAGAAATGGAAGAACAACATGATGCTCCACCTAGAAGCCATCAGTGACGAAATGATCGACGTGATAAAGAATGGCCCCATAGTTTTTCAACAACTCAAGCAGGTCATGGAGGTTTCTAATGGTAGAGATAGAGAACCAAGTGATGGCTCCTCAGACAGATGCTTCAACCAGTGGGACACCTACCAGCCAAGTTTCTGCGATGGAAAGAAGGACTTAAGTAAGTGTTTCCTCCTTCGGGCACGCGGTTGGTCTTACGAGTCGGTGGTTACTTGCTTTGTTTGTAGTTATAAATTGTAAATTTCTATTATCTTGCATCTTGTTGTCATTCGGATGTGCAGATTTTTGGTTCGAGTACACCATGTCCACTATGCGAGAGTTGAAGAGGAAGCAGAATGCTGCTCAGAGAAAGGAGATAGAGGAGGGTACTCGGACCCAAATTATCAAGACTTCCACCATGCTGCCAATGGAGGAGCCTCGAATGCATTGCTCCAGGCGGAAGAGACTTGGAGGGTCCATGGCGAGGAGGCCCAGACAATACCTACCCCGGACAAGGGTAAGGTAGTTGGTTCAAAGGGGGCCAAGAAACCTCCGTGATATGTGTCTCGGGATCCCCCTGCCAGTGGCTCGAGCGCTATAGCCGGGCAAAAGCGTTTGTCCGAAGGTCCAATCCCTCCGGCCCAGAAGGGCAAGGGAAAGATGAGTGATGCGCCAGAGCTGGAGTTGGATGTTGAGGTGGCTCGGCTAGCTGCTGCCTCGGAACTGGACCGGATTGCGGAGTTGATCGCTGCTCAGCGCAAGGTTTGTTCATTTAAATTTCTTATTGGTTTTTCAACTTTCTTTGGCTCGGACTTTTTAATGTCGGTTGTTCTCAGCTTGCTGCCACCGTTCAGGCGTGCTCCGTGGTGGCGGGTCAGAGGGCCACACTAGAGGAGGACCTAGCCAAGGCTGAGGCTGCTCGGGCGGTTGAATAGTCTGTCCGAGCGGCTGAAAAAGACCATAGCTGCCAAGAAGGAAGCCGACTCGGAGACGGCCAAAATGAAAAGTGCTATCCTATCGCTGGAGAAGGAATTGAAAGTTTACCAAGATAGCTTGGATGAGGTCGTTGGTGTCTCCCGGAGCTTCAAGGATATGATGCTGAATGATCTGCTAAGGGTCCGGACAACGGCCGTCCAGGATTTCTTGGGTTCGGAATCCTGCAAATTCTTGCTCGAATCCAAGTATGACGAGGCTCGATACGATGGGTTCGATGCGGCTGTGGGCTAGTTCCAGAGGAAAGGTTGGATTCCGAGAGGCTGTGACTTGGAGGCTGAAGGCGTTTCTGCTTTCAAAGAGGCCGATGGCTCGGACTTTGCTCCAGAGGGTGTCTCGGATGAAGAATTGCTCCAATGCGAGTTTGTGGGGCTGGTCTTTGATGAGACAGAAGACAAGAAGTTCGACCACGGTGGTCCGTATCTTCCACAATTCGTGCCCCGGTTGCTGATGTCTAGTGTCTTTGTTCCTTTGGAGGACCACTTGGAGTACAACCGAGACTGGTAGACTTTGCCCGGGCCTGTCCAAGGTTTCGATCGGGACTTCGACTTGATGCAACGATGCCCTGCCTTCCTGAAAGAATCTCAGGCTCGAAAAATAGGAGGTTGGCCTAAGAAGCCAGGGAACGGGAGCAAGCACCTCCGGAGGAGGATGTCGGGGGCCCCTCCGGACATGCCCCGGATTTCTGTATTTGTGAGCCTTCGGGCCTTGAGACAATGTTATTTCCTTCTTAGTCGCTGTTTTGTATAATTTACTTTATCTAAGTTACATTTGACTCGGTATCTGTGTTATTGGTCCGGGCTCGTTGATGGCTCGGAGCAACTTTTATTACTGGCTTGTGTTATTGCCCTTCCGAATGCATGCTTCTCCTTGTGCGTTGAATTTGTAAAACTGATTGGTAACTCAAAGTTTTCGTTGGCTCGGCTTGTTCGGATAATGGGTCCGAGTCCACGAGGCCAAATTTTCCCGAACGTTAATTGCCTTAAGTAAATTCTCCCTTTGTTGGCTCGTGGGTCGGTCGGACACGGTGTTCGTCCGAATCATAGCTCCAAATGTTTATTGCCTTTAGTAAACAGGAATGATTCGGAGTCGTGTCTTCAAATGTTAACCATACAGAAAAAATTAGTTTTCCCAAAGCTGTAACAAGTAGGACTAGTTCGGATGTTATCATCCTGCTCGATCCGTAGGGACTTGGTGTGTCGTTCCGAATCGTGTTGGCTTGTGAGAAGTTGGTAAAAAAGTAGACAATCAGTAGAAAAGTTGAGTGACTTGCTATGGGTCACAGTCGGTACGAAGGTCATCATGGAAGCCTCGAGCTGACGCATCCGAATGGGTAATTCACTCAAGAAGGCCGAAAATGTGAAGGGATTTTTGGGTTGGCCCAATAGCGGCCCAAGCGTTAGGCCCAAGTCCAGGCCCAAGCCCAAGCCCATCGCCGGCGGTTACGGGCCACGTGACGATTACTGGTTGGTCCTTCACTTCTATATATACCCTTGGATTGTACGGCTTTTCGTCAGATCATTCCATCCCTGTTATAGTAATAGGTGGTTCGGATCCTGGGTCCGGACGTCTGACGAGTGGGTTTATTTCACCGTTCCTATGCGTGATCTTGCCTCTAAGGGTTTTTCGGTGCTTCGGAAGTCCCTTTGAGTCGGACCATGCTGGGGACGATGAAGTCAAGTCACTCGGATTCACGCTCCTTCAGATCCTCGTGCTAATCTTCTTTCTACGGGGCTGTAACGTGTGTCATCAGCTTCAGCCCCGGGGAAGCGGATTAGTTCGCTGTCCCTAAGGACTGGAAGGCTAATTTTGCATGGAGAGTCGAATTCTCGGGCGGTTCGCTTCTTCCTCCATTCACCATTTTCTTGAGGTGCTCGAGGGTGCGAACCAGAAAGTGGTAATGTAAAGAACGCTTCTTCCTCCATTCACCAACTTGTCCTTTTGTGCGGGAGGGACTCATTCTTTGGAGAGCCATTGGTTCGTGCTGTTCCTGTTTTGCCTCGGACGCTGGGTTTCGGAGCTATCATATCGTCACGTTTCGGATGTTACATCACCAAGAATTGCTTATGTAATGTAAAGAACGATGTAGAGTTCCCTTATTTTTTCGTCACTCGGATGTATGTATTTGGAGTGTGCAATCTTGTAATGCGTACTCCTTTGAATAATACAAGGTCTTCTTGCTCTCTTTCTTTGACCCGTTATGATGCTTTATCCGAACTAACTAGTATAAGCTAATTTTGTTTGAGCAATTTGCTTCTTGAATATTTGCTGCATCAGTTGGCTCGGACCTTCTCTGACCGGTCCAAGGTAATTTGTTTGTGTAAATGTAGCTTTTACTTCCTTGCAACAGGTTGTATTGATTTGACGGAAATTCAAGTACAACTGGTGGGCTTCGAGGCCGGATAAGGAAAATGACAAAAAACTTTGATAACTGTCGTAGTGTTATCCTAAGCATAAAACTTTTGCAAATTCTTAGCATTCCAGGTTCTCTTCAAGGCTCGCCCTTGGTTGTCTTCCAGCTCAAAGCTTCCATTGACTCTGGCTCCAGTAACTTTGTAAGGTCCTTTCCATTTGGGCTTGAGTTTCCCAACATTGCTTAGAATATCGGCTCTTCTGAGGACTAAGTCTCCGACTTGTATATCTTTGGGGAAGACATGCTGGTTGTAGGCTCGAGCAGTCATGGCTTGGTATCGAAGTATGTTACCTAATGCCTTACTTCGTTTATCTTCAAGGAGCTCAAGGTCGTAGATCCTTGCGACTTCATTGTCAGCCGGGTTGTACTGTTGGATCCTCTAGGTTTCCACTGCTACTTCTGAAGGAATGACTGCCTCAGATCCATAGACAAGGGAAAAAGGTGTCTCTTGTGTAGAGGTCCGATTCTTTGTCCTATGTGCCCAAAGGACCGCATCGAGATCATCTGCCCAACAGTCTTGGGAGGTCCTCAACCTTTTCTTCAAAATTTTGACGATGGTCTTGTTGGTGGCTTCTACTTGACCATTAGCTTGGGGGTGGCCAACGGAAGTGAAGCGATGTTCTATTTTGAAAGATTGAAGCCACTCCTTCAGTCTTGCCCCAGAGAACTGAGCCCCATTATCCGACACTAGGACTCTTGGATGTCCGAAGCGGCAGATGATGTTCTTCCAGATGAATGTCCGTACCCTACTTTCAGTGATGGTCGAAACTGCCTCTGCCTCAACCCATTTAGTGAAATACTCCACTGCCACGATCAAGAACTTCTTCTGATGGGTTCCGCATGGGAAGGGACCAACTATGTCTATGCCCCATTGATCAAATGGACATGCTATAATTGACGGAATCATAGAGTTGGTCGGGCGATGTGGTATGTTGGCATAATATTGGCAGTGTTCACAGGCACGAGCGAAGTTGGTAGCTTCAGTGTCAATGGTAGGCCAATAGTATCCTTGTCTTATGATCTTTTGCGCCAAGGTTCTTCCTCCGGAGTGACTTCCACAACTTCCAGCATGGATTTCCTCCATCACAGTTTTCGCTTCCTGGGGATCCAGGCATCTCATGTGGGTGCCGGTGAAGGATTTTTTGTAGAGATCCTCTCCCATGATGAAGTATCTGCTGGCTTAGCATAGGATCCTCCTTGCTTCTCTAGGATCTGAAGGTAGAGAGCCATCCTTGAGATAGTGGAATATGTCAGTCATCCAGCTTCTTTCAGTGCTCAAGAAGAAGATTTGTCCGTTGGAGTTTGCCAAGGAGGAGTCCGTGCGGATCATCAAAATGACACTTCTCGTGTCCAGAGCTCCTAAGGCCGAGGCGTACTTGGAGAGGGCATCAGCTTTTTTGTTCCATTCCCTGTGGAATTGGTCAAGAGTGAATTCCTCAAAGCGCTCAACCTCTTTTTTTGAGGAGTTCCAAGTACTTGATCATATTAGGTCCTTTAGCGGTAAAGGACCCGGAGAACTGGGATTGCACGAGTTGTGAATCTGTGTGAGCCTTGATTCTTTTCACCTGAAGAGCTCTCGCCATCCTTAGGCCGGTGAGGAGCGCCTCATACTCAGCCTTGTTGTTTGTTACTTTAAAGTTGAGGGTGATGGCGTATTCTAACTTGGCTCCTTCAGGGCTTTCAAGGAAAATTCCTATTCCTCCCAATCGTCCAGTAGAGGATCCATCCACTTGTAACGTCCAACAATCCTTGTTTCCCATTTTGCTTTCCGCAGCGAAAGTAGGCACCTCCTCGTCCCCCTTCTTCTTGTCGGAAGATGCAGGTGTCGAAGTGTTGGGTGCCTCGTCTAGGAGAAACATGTGCCTCACCCTTAATGAATCATCCATGGGCTCCTGATACTTAGTCCAAAGCTGTAAACTATTCCCATGTGCCTCTTTAGGCCTGTTCTCTTTTGCATTTTCTTCCTCCATGGAATCTTTTACTTGGGTGATCATAACATGGCTCACATTTTCCTGTGGACTTTTGGTTTCTCCTTTTGTTTCTCCATTATTTCCACAGCATATAGTTGCTCGAGCCTCTCATACTATTCTGTGTCAAAGTCTTCTTCATCCTCCTCTATCAGATCTGGCATTAGATATCCAAACTCGACTTCGTCTCCAAGATGGAAATCATTTGCCCTTTCCCAATATCCTCTCTCTATCATCTTTCCTTCTTCTAGGAGTTCACCTTTAGAATTGAAACGCTTCTTCTGCCCTTCCACGATCAATGAGTAGGTCTTCTCCCCCATGTCGACTACGACTTCCATCTGGTGTAGGGCTGGTCTTCTAATAAGTGTTTTAGATCTCATCACGCTTCCTTCCATATCCATCACCAGGAAGTCTAGCCTTGACCTTATACCTCCGATCTCCACAGGTAAACCTCTGATTTCTCCAGCACATTTCTTTGTCGAGTTGTCGGCCAGCTGGACGCTAGTTCCACATGGTTCTATCTCGTCTTCAATCCCTAGCTCCTTTACTTTAGCCAATGACATAAGATTTACACTGGCTCCCAGGTTAATCATGCAATTTACCTTTTTACCCTTCAATCCAATCGTCATGCTGAATTGTCCCTGGTCTCCTATTCCTCTCCTGATGATATCCGATCCTTCTCTCCACGCCACTCCAACGTAGGCTCTCTTTCGGTTATGGAAGTCCCTGATAGCTGCCACGTAGTCGGATGGATATAAGGTAAACAGATCGGGGACTGGCACCGGAATAGATTGGTTCTTCAGGTTTCCTTTAGCCTTCATCTTTGCTGCCTTCTTGATGTCATTCGTGATCCTTCCTGGAAAAGGTAAGTCTTTTAGGCGAACTATTCCTCCATCTTCTGCTCGGACATATCCCCTTTCCATCAGGTCGTCATCATATCTCCCTCTCCTGGCTGCTACCCTCTCTTCCTGCTTCTTCTTCTCCTTAACTTCTTTTTCAGGCTTCCCACTCTCACCTTCTCCGCCTTCTTCCTCTACATCCACTATCTCCACGTCCTTCTTCTTCCTGGCTCTTTCCTCACTTCTAGGAATAGAATTTGGGGTTGTTATCCCGTTCCTAGTAGTGATAGCCCTAATACTCTCCACTTGCTGCTCCTTGACTTCTTCCACCTTTTCATTAGTTCCCTAACTGCATACTTTATTTCGACCAGATCGTCCTTGACGGCATCGACTTCACCACTTAACCTTTCTATTGCTTCCTCAGTTGAGTAGCTTCACCAAGTAGTGTGTCTCCTCGCTTCCTTTTTCCAGTTCCTCCAGCACTGATTTTCCTCTCAGGTTATGATGTTCCTTTAGGGTCTTGATCTCCTCTTCCAAGACCCTTTTAGTAGTTACAATGCTGTCGACCACTTGTTCGCTGCTGATCTTGGAAACTTCATCCTTTCCTTCGACACTAAGCTCAATAGGTTTCCCTTTCTGGCACTTCCTTGCTTACTTCCTTTGATATGCTTCTCTTATACAGGTACTCAGGAGTTCCTACGCTCTGTCCCATAGCCCATTGTGCTTCTTCCTCAACCGTGGCTATTGTCCTTACTTCTTCCATTGCATCCATCTTGTTGAAGATCTCATTCTCCCTCAGCTGCTCACTCTTGTACCTTGAATTCTCAGTAACACTTGTGCAAGCTTCCAGTACTTGCTTAGAAGAACTCCCCATGAATGATCCCTTCAGAGTTACGTCGATAAGTTCTCTGAACTCCTCTCTAACTCCGAAGTAGAAATACTCAGACAGCTGTCGTGAAGTAAACTGATTTTGGGGGGCAGTTGTACTACATCTCTTCAAACCTCTCCCATGCATCATGAAAAGACTCCTTCTTTTTCTGAGCAAAGTTGGATATAATCCTCCTTTCTCTCATAACCCTTGCAAGCCCCAGAAACCTCTTCAAGTACATACTCCCCAGCTCTTCCCCGCTGACTTCTTCCTTGATTGAATCTATCCATCTTTTTGCTGCTCCCACCAGTGTCTTGATGAAGATCTAGAATTTTAGCTCACCATCGGTTAACCCCTTCGTCGGAAACTGCTCAACAATAGACTCGAATGCATACATGAACTCACATTCATTCTCTCCATCTCTGCCTCCGAACTTTGGTAGTGCGCTAATCAGAGTTAGATCAAATCCATACTCCCTTACATGCGGCTGGATCCTAATTCCACTCCTTCTTGGTTTCGGTATACTAATCTCCCTGATAGTCCTTTCGTCTTCTTCTTCCATCTTGAGTTTCCTGTAAAACAAAAGTAGTAACTGTTCGAAAATAACCAAATAAGTTCTACGCAAGCAATCTACTAATTATTCCCTGGCAACGGCGCCAAATTTATGATGCGTACTCGAAAATTTTAATTTCATTGTAGAGAGTGTAATCCCCAAATACGATCAGAAGATTAAATTTATAATTGCCAGAGCTCACTTACACACAGTTTATAGCGGTAAGTTGACTCAAGATGTTGTTCTCTCGTGAATAACGCTCGATTGAAATAGAATATTAAATGGTTGATTTTTAATAAAAAGTAAATAATTAATTTTTGGATTTTTCAATTAAGGAAAATAAACACATAAGCAGGATTTGGCGCCTGAAATCGTGCAAATCCTCAAAACTACGATCATGACCTACCGAAAACACGTAAAGTTGGTAATTGACCATAAAACGATATAAATATTGAATCTACGGTAAAAACCAAGGATCTAAAAGTATGTTGTATCGCACATTTCATTGTCACATCACCTTCCAAGCCAAATTTCTTGACAACATTGTGCGCATACTTCTCTTGAGACAGAAGTAATCCATCCTCTTATTGTTTGACCTGTAAGCCTAAGAAAAAAGTTAATTCATCCATCATGCTCATTTCGAACGTTCAAGTCATGGTACCTACAAACTTGTCCAACATAGATTGATTAGAAGAACCAAACACGATATCGTCTAAATATATCCGTGCAATACATAAATCCATATTTTGTCTCAGGATAAAAAAAGTGTTCGATCACCTTCACCTCTTGTGAAACCAAAGAGTAACATAAACTCTCTCAATCGATCATACCAAGCTCTAGGAGCTTGTTTCAAACCATACAAAGCTTTGTGTAACTTGTACACATGATTTGGATGATGAGGATCTACAAATCCCTTAGGTTGTTCTACAAACGCTTCCTTATCTCTATGTACCCATTCAAAAATGCAGCCTTGACATCCATCTGAAAAAGTTTGATCTTTTGGAAGCAAGCCATAGAAAGAAGTAATCTAATTGACTCAATTCGAGCCACATGAGCAAAGGTTTCATCAAAATTCATTCCCTCTACTTGTGTAAAACCTTGAGCAACTAAGCGAGCTTTGTTCCTAACAATTACTCTGTTTTCATCACTTTTATTTTTGAAAATCCACTTAGTTTCTATAACATTGCCTTCAACAGGTCTAGGGACTAAGGTCCAAACTTTGTTCTTAGAAAACTGAGCTAGTTCTTCTTGCATAGCATTGATCCAAAAAGTTTCCTTAATGGCTTCATTTATATTCTTGGGTTCAATAGATGAGACAAACAAGAAACATGTACCTTAGTGCACACACACAACCTTACCATGTTCCTGTTATCTACCCTCTATTTTCGTCTTGTGTGAACACCCTCAGATATTTCACCAATCACCTGAGTAGACGGATGATCTCTCTAAATCCTGGCTGGTGGATCTCTATTCACCTCATCCACCACTTGTCCTTCATAGCTTTCACCAGTACCATGTTCTGGAGAAGATTTACAAACTGGTATTGGGACAACATCCTATGGATCTCGAACTTCAGATGTTGTACCAATATCTGTCACAGTTTTTTTATCAGGTATTGTACCAGGTTCTCCAGGTATTATCACAACATCTTGATCCTGTGAAGGTTTTTTGTCACCTGCAACAGATTTAGACACACCACTTCCATCTCCTCGATAGAGATATCATCAAAGACTACATTCACAGATTCTTGTATGACATTATGTTTGAGATTAAACACCCTATAAGCATGACTATTCAAGGAATATCCAACAAATATGGCATTTTCACTCTTAGAATCAAATTTTCCTAGGTAGTCACGATCATTAAACACATAACAAATACACCCAAAAACATGAAAATGTTCCAAATTGGGTTTTTTGTTCTTCAAAATCTCATAAGGAGTCTTTGACGTTCCAGGTCTAATATAGACTGTTGATGATATGGCAAGATGTATTTAAAGCTTCAGCCCACACTCTTTTGGAAACATTCATCGAGTTCAACATTACTCGTGCCATCTCTTGGAGAGTGCGATTCTTTCTTTCAGCAATACCATTCTGTTGAGGAGTTTTGGGAGCTGAGAACTCGTGTGATATACCCTGCAGTTCACAAAAACTAGAAAAAGTGTTTGTTTTCAACCTCTCGTCCATGGTCAGACCTAATACGGCAAACAGTATCTCCATATAGGTTTTTTATGCTAGCATGTAATGTTTTGAAAGATTCAAACGTATTAGACTTTTCTTTATGAAATTTGACCCAAGTATATCTAGAAAAATCATCAACAATCACATAAACATTATTTTTGCTTTCTAGACTACTAACTTCAATAGGACCAATAAGATCCATATGAAGTAATTGAAAACATCTAGTAGTACCAACATATTGATCATCAAGAGACACAGGAGCATGAGAAACCTAGTTTGTTTACCTTTCAAACTATCTTCACAGACAATTTTCGTTTCCGGTTACTTATTGGAAGCTGTCGGGGTGATATGCTGGCCCCACTGTACCAACACATGTCCTTTCCCGGCACATTGTCTTCACTCGTGCACGAACCAGGAGACTTCCCAGTTGGTCACCCATCATAAGATTGCTCCAGAGCAAGCACGCTTAACTCTGGAGTTCTTATTGGTGGATTTCCGAAAAGAAAGATGCACCTTGTTGGTATGACTAGCATTCTCGATCACTTTAAACTCTTTGGACTTGACTTGACTTGAAACTTTGGGACGTTACAATTTAACTCCCAGAACTAGCATACAATAATATATGTCATAAGTTAACTCCCATAATTCACATACATTAATTATGACAAATTTAACTCCCAAATATAAGGTAAAAGTCCCATACACTATGAAAGTACAGACACCATGTAAAACATTACAATCAAACATATATTTGGTTCGATCAAGCATCAAGCAATATCTAAATATTCGAAAGTCGACAAGAAATAACATCAATCATGAATTAAAGCCAATTTTATAGAAAATTCATACCTATGGATTGTTGATCGATTATCAGCTCGCTTAAATTGTACTTGAATTGAAGATTCTAATTAGATCTGAAATATCATTCTCGAGCTTAAATTGTACTCGAATTGAAGATTCTAATTAGATCTGAACATTTTTCATACAAAATCATGTGTTTATCTACAAAAACTATTCGAAATCGGAGACAAATCCGATGAATACCTGAAATAATGTCGTTTATCACATTTTAGGTGTTGAAATTTATTGTATAAGACGATAATCTAAAATCTATTGTAGTTAAATCACCCAAAACCCAGCAGCAATACATTGGACTGTGTGTTTCTGTGTGTTTTTTGATTTTCAGCCCCCTCTCTAATTTGCTTTTATAGTGAAATGGAATTTCTGGGCAACTTGGTCGAACTAACCGAGCCGGTGTAATTCAAATAAACTGAATTTTCCTAATCTTATGGAAAATCACCCTATAGTATACTTACGGTAAAAAGTCAAAACATGACATTTATAACAGAGTCCGTCTTGCGAAAGACCCCTATATATAGGAAAGTCCCGAAATTCCCCTTCAAATGTTAAAACTAGACAATTATACATTTTTTCTCGACTTGGTTTTTTTATGGTTTTTTGCGGATCTTTTGCCCGGATTCATTAAAAACGGGTCAAGTATAATTGTTAGGAATATCTGTTTAGATTTTGATCAGCAACCTAATGACTTATCTTAGCTCAGAAAGGAGATTAGTACTCTTGGTTCACTTGAACACTGTAAAAGAGGAAACTCACTAAGTATGATAGTCTAGCGAATCTTGTATAGAATGTTAGGTCTCTGAATGTAATTTTTTATTTCTCTAATGAAGACCAAGAAGAAGGCATCCAGCAGAAGAGTTCAACATATTTGAAGTTTTGAAGACTGCACAAGATTGCTGAAGACAAAGGTTATCAGATACCTATGTCCAGATATCTCGAAGAAACAAGTGTTTTTCAATAAACAGTGTTGCAAAAGATATCTGAGAATGCAAGGTTTCTGAAAACGAGGAAAAGTGCCCACAGATATCTACACTCAGATACCTTGGATAAAGATTATGTTTCCAGGAAACAATATATTTTTAACAAGTGGTATCTGGAGTTGTGATAGTCTCTGGAAAAGGACGTGCAAAGCTTCAGAAAGCATGATAGTTCCGTTGGCACTACAGGACAAAGTATAGTACAGTGTGAAAGTGCAATTTATATTGCACTTGGTTTGTTAATTCGGCCTTTCTTAGTTTATTAACCGGTTCAATGTTTGTAGTTGTTTTTCTATGATTATTTTGTAGGATATATCAAGTTGGGCCTCAACATGCTTAATGGATCACGATTGGTTACTGTAGCAGTCACTGTACCAAAACGTCACTGTAGCAGTTACTGTAGCAGGCACTGTAGCAGTTAAAGGAAAATAAGAAGCCTGATGAAGAGATAGTCCATGGGCTAAATAAGAGGAATAGGCGTGATGGGCTTGAAAGTTAAAGGATCCATAATTGTTGTAAGGAAGCTGCCATAATGATTCATGGAAGAATTTTATGCTATAAGGAAAGTGAGATTTAAAAGAGATTGATATCTAGAAGATTCCTTATACGATTAATACATCAAAGGAAGTTTCCTTACCATAGAATCCATGTTTGTTAAGACTTGGGCCTGCCTGCTGACCGACTTCTTCTTTCCTGTGATGAGTTGCCGCAATTATATATAGAAGAAGAAGGAGGCGTTTGCAAGTTGTCGAAGCCAAGAACAAAAAAAGAGAACATTATATTGTTTTAGGCGTCTTGCTTTACAAGACCTTTACCTCGGTGTTTACTTGTGAGTGTTCTCTAAAGATTGAGAATTACTCTAGTATCATTGAACTAGAATAGGTTTTTCTTATATGTTCTAGGTCTAGTTTTCTGTAAGTTTAATCAATCGTTTGTGATTGATTTAAACTTATTTTTGTAATTCTACTTTTCAAGTTTAGTAGAAGTTTTGCTACGGCACCGTCGGTATCTTTATATACCGGCTTTAGAAATCTCGTGTTCAGTTTTCTTCAGCTGCACTTTATTGAGTTATGTCGATTACAGTTTACTGTTGTCGTAGTTTAGTTGAACACTGTTCACTGTTGTCGTAACGGTGTTGACTCAACATCAATAGTCAACATCGTTCAAAACTGTCCAGAAGTACCAATCCCGGTCCTACAGTTCTAACACAGTGCATTAAATGCGCGGACATAAATGTCTGAACAAAAACGGTAGTCTCTGAAAAAGAAGACAAACGTGAAACAGTACTATACTCAGATATCAATAGTTTGAATTTGATTTAAGCCTAACGGATACTATTCAAACGGCACTCAAATTCATCAATAAATATCAACACTTAGAATGCTTGAGAACACATACAGAACTCACAACAAGAACACTGAACACTATCTTTCAAACATACTACTTATCTTCAAGCTTTCTGTTGTGACCAAAGCTCTTGATTCTAAGTAGCACAAAAGTTCTAAGTGTCCTGATCCTTAACAAGCATTGTTATTTTTGAAGGAGTTGAATTAAGATTTCATATCTGAGATTCATTCTCTTGGACACTTATCATAGACTTGGTTCAGTAAAGAACAAGATACCATACATTGTAAAGTGTATTAAGTATACTTGATTCTCAGACCTATCTGCATAACTGAATAAGTTATTAAAGAAGCTCACCTGACAAACAAACCTAAACTATACACCAAAAGGCGTGGAGTATAGGAAGTACTTAGTTTGGGAAACTAAGGAACAACTCCAGGAAAAAGGTTTCTGAGTACAGGAAGTACTTAGCTGAGAAAGCCGGGGAATAACTCAGGGGGAACACTTGGTTGGGAACCCGGTGTATTTAGGAATCGAGAGAAGATACTTGTAAGGTTACCTCAATTATTTGTCTTAGTGGATTCTAGGTCTGAGAAAGGCCGAAGTGGATTAGTTGAAGGATTACGCCACCTTCAGATACCACTATAAAGACTTGTGTTATTTACTTTCTGCAACTTATTACTTGCTTTATTTACCTTGCTAAGTATTTACACATATCTTGCTGAGCACGTGCACTTATCACAAAAAGTCTTTCGCTCTCTGAAATTAAGTATCAGATATTTTCACAGATATCTGAGAAACCGTGTTTATCGACAAAAGTTTTAAAAGACTATTCACCCCCCCCCCCTTCTAGTCTTTTACTTTGCCGTTATCTAGACCAACAAGTGGTATCAGAGCAGGAGGTTCCCAAGCCTTCTACACTGAACCTAGATCCCAAATAAGTGCCTACTAACTGCTTTTCACCTACACTTGATTTGTTTGTTTAGTGTGTTTGCTGCAGGATGTCTTTAAGTGACGCCCCAATTCTCAAGCCAGAGAATTATGAGAAATGGAAGAACAACATGATGCTCCACCTAGAATCCATCAGTGACGAAATGATCGACGTGATAAAGAATGGCCCCATAGTCATTCAACAACTCAAGCAGGTCATGGAGGTTTATAATGGTAGAGACAGAGAACAAAGTGATGGGTCTTCATGCAGACAACCAAAGGGAGACCTACTACCAAGTTATTTACGAGCCAAAGCTCAGAGAGCTCGGACATCGGAAGATGCCAAGAGAAATCGACTGGATGGTCGAGCTCGCAATATCATCATCGTTCTACTCGGAGCACACATACAGTGTAAACTGTGGGGTGCAAAAACGGCAAAAGTGGCCTGGCAACTGATTGAAGAAATCTGTGCCGGCACTGAGAAAACGAAGGAAAATAAGTTCGAATTTTTGAAGCTCAAATTCCAAAACATTATACAAGGTCCCACAGAGACTCTTGAAGAACTAGATTTCCAGTTTACAACACTTATGAGTGACATGGCTGCACTTGGTTAAAGTAATAGATATACCCAACCAAAAAAGATTAAGACTATTGTGAGAAGTCTAAATCATAACTGGGAGCATACAAAGTTTTTCTACTTTAACCAAGGAATGCCAGATATCACTCCAGTGGAACTTTTCTCTCACCTTGCCACTGTTGACTATGAGATAACTTAAAGAGAACAAACAACTGAAAAGTCGCAGAATGTTGCTCTAGTTGCCCAATGAACTTCTGAAAAGAAGGAAGGCAAGGAGGTGACTGAGGATGCTCTTGCTGTAAAGCAAATGAGAAAATATGTCAGTCGAGAGATTGAGAGAAGAGAAGCCAAAGAGAAGCAGAAAAAGCATCTAGGCTCAAACTATCACCAGTACAAAAATATGCAACTGTCAAGCTCGCTGAACAAGCCGGCTCAGAAAGCATCTAGTACTGAGGAAGTAGAAATCGAAAATGATATCTGTTTCTATCGTCAGAAACCTGGTCATTTCAAGAAGGATTGCCCTGCCTTCAACAAACTAAAGCAGGTGACAAGAAAGATAGAAGAAACTTCAAGAGAAGTCAGAGAGCTATGCTCACTGAAGAAAGGAAAAAGATTCAAGAAAGATAGAAGAAGGAATGCTCTAGACATTGAGTCTGATTCTGAGGATGAAGACTCAGATGATTCCACACTGCCTTCTCCAGGAATGTGCGGTGTTTCTCATGAAGTGATTAACTTTGGTCAAAAGAAGACAGAAGTGTGTGCAGTGGCTGAAGAAATCTTTCCAGATATCTCCAACATTGAACCTTATCTAATGGCTGATGAGGTAACATATACTTCTTGTTATACTTATGAAAGTGATGAGAAAGGAATCAAAGATCTGGAACATCTCAGAAGAGAACTTGATCTCTACGAAAGAGAATTTCTAATGGTCCGAGCTAGAGCTGAAACCCTTGAAGAAGAAAAGAATTCTCTTGTAAAGGAAAATTCAAAATTACTCAAGATATCTGAGAAAAAGGATGCTGAAATTGCATTTCTCAAAGCTCAGATATCTGAGACAGAAAAGTCACATAAAGAAGCTTTGGCCAAACTTCAAAAGAAATGTGAAGGTCTTCTTTCTGAATATGAGTAACTCAAAAAGAAGGAAGTATCTTTCCAGTCTTATGTCAAAGCTAGTGACACTCTTACTGAAGTACAATCTTATTTAAGAGATCCTTCAGAAAATGGAGGACATGGGCTGGACACACAAATAAATAGTTCTATCACTCTGAATAAGAGTGACCAAAGAATAACATTTGTTAGTGCTCAGCAAGATGGATCCCAAACATTCTATAGCATTGGTCAAAAAGCTAAGGCTGTTGACAAAGGAAAGGCAGTTGCGACCAAACCTTTGTGGGAAAAACAAGTCCCAAGGAAAACTGTTGGGAATGTTTCTGAAAAGAAACATAACACTGAAAAGTGTAATCACCCAAAGTGCTATGTCTCTCAGAATGGAAGAATTGCAGGAGCTGGCAAGTTCTCCTATGTCACATTTTCTGGAAAGAAAATAGACTACCCAGAGACTAGCAAAGTTGCTGAGATGAGAACTCAGATAGCACCAGGTGCTCGGAATGGTATTGGCTATAAAGCCATCGGGAAACAACTTGCTCATGAGTATAAACAAGATCAAGAACGATGGTTAAAGGCTAGAATTGCTCACAACAATTATCAGAAGTGGAAGATGAATCAAGCCACTGAAAATCTGAATGCCAGGGCTAGAAGAAATCTGGCTAGGAAAGCTAAGTTTGCTGAAAAGCAGACTCAGAAACCTGACAGGTATCTGAAAGCACCAAATGGAGCACCAAGGAACACACCAAGGAAGAAAATAGTTCTTAATAACAATGATACCAATCATTTAACTAGAATTTCTCCTTATATTCCTGTTAGACAAAAGAATATTCCTAAGAAATTCATTCAAAAATGGATTCCTACTGGAAGATTCTTTAGTCCAGATGGTTCCATTGTTGGTATGAGAACCTAATCTCCTGTTTCCTGTTTTGTGCAGAAAACTCTAAAGACTAATCCAAAGTGCCATTTTGATAGTGGATGTGGGAAGCACATGATAGGAGACAAAGCAAATCTGATTAATTAGAAAAAATGCGATGATGGACCAATTATCAGGTTTGCTTGAGGAGATGAAAATCCAACCATAGGATTTGGCAATCTGAAGTTTGGAGCCCTTACAATCTCTGAAGTACTACATGTAAAGGGATTGAAATATAATCTCCTAAGCATGAGTCAACTAGTAGACAAAGGGTACACTGTCAAGATCAAGTCAAAACTATGCAAAGTGATTGACAATGAGTCAAAGCAGACAGTCTTGGTTGCTAGGCGAAAAGGAAATATTTATGTTGCTGATTGGGCAACCGCTAAGAAAGAATTTTTGGATGGTTTACCCAAAATGGCATATAAAAAGAATGGTATATGCTCAGCTTGCCAAATGGGAAAACAATTTAAAAAAAATTTCAAGTCTAAAACTAGACACTCCAGTGAAAGGCCACTGCAAATGTTACATATGGATCTTTTTGAATCCTCTGTAACTAGCTATGCAGGAAAGAAGTATGGTCTGGTTGTTGTAGATGATTACTCAAGATTCACTTGGGTTATATTTCTCAAACAAAAATCTGATGCAAGAGTTGAGATACCCAACTTGCTGAATAAGCTTGAAGTCATGAAAAATGAAAAAGGTATTTATAACCATAACAGACCATGGTACTGAGTTTGTGAACCAGTACATAAAAGAGTTTTGTACCTGCAAAGGTATACAACATCAACTATCTTCCGTAAGGACACCACAACAAAATGGTGTTGCTGAAAGGAAGAATAGGACCCTAAAAGAAGCAGCAAGAACAATGCTTGCTGACACTGAAATAAGTGAAATTTATTGGGTTGAAGCTATTAACACAGCCTGCTATACTCAAAATAGATGTTTGATTAACAAGCACCATGACAAGACTCCTTATGAGCTTTTGATTGGTAGACCCCCTAGTATCAAACATCTTAGGGTGTTTTGTTGCAGATGTTTTGTTCTTAACAATGGAAAAGAATACTTGAGAACATTTCAACCAAAAGAAGATGAAGGAGTATTTCTTGGTTATTCTCTGAATAGCAAAGCCTATAGAATCTACAACAAAAGAACGCAAAAGATTGAAGAATCTGTTCATGTAGTCTTCTACGAAGGAAACAAGAAAGTACCCTTGAATGAAGAACTCTCAGATAGGTTCAAAGAACTGATGATTAAAGATTCTGAAGAAGAATCCTCAAAAGGAAACAATTCTATCATTCACTTAGAGGATGAATCTGACGATGAAAAGCAACCATTGCTTAGTAAATGATGAAGAATTTCCTATGAGATTTTCAGAAATGGAATAGGATACTGAGAACCTTCATCATGAAGAGGTTTCTGAGAATGAGATTGCTGAAAATCAAATTCCAGATATCTCTAATACTGAAAAAGTGTCAGATATCCATGGCATTTCCCATGTGTCAGATATCTCAGATTCTGCACAAGTATCCCATCAAAATCATATTGATTCACATTCAGATCAAAATGATATTGATTCTACTAGTTCAAAACCCATTATGAAATGGATAAGAAATCATCTTGCCAAGGATGTGATCGGTCCTTTAGATCAAGGTGTCAGAATTAGGAGAGCAATTGCTGGAAATGCAGATTCGCTCTATGGATGTTTTATCTCAAATATTGAACCTAAAACTATAGAAGAAGCATTGAAGGATCAAGATTAGATCTCTGCAATGCAAGAAGAGTTGGATCAATTTGAGAGAAATAAAGTCTGGAAAGTGGTTCCATTTGTTGACGGAATATTTGTAATTGGAACCAAGTGGGTTTTCAGAAATAAAATGAATGAGTCTGGTGAAATAACCAGAAACAAAGCAAGGTTGGTTGCCAAGGGATTCACCCAGACTGAAGGACTAGATTTTGATGAATCTTATGCACCATTTGCAAGATTGGATGCAATAAGACTCTTTCTAGCCTTTGAAGCTCATATTGACTTTACAATTTATGAAACGGATGTCAAGAGTGCATTCCTAAATAGTGAACTTGCTGAGGAAGTCTATGTTGAGCAACTACCAGGCTTTGAAGTCTCCTCAGAAAGTAGGATGGTCTATAAGCTTGTAAAGCTCAGTAAATTTGAAACAAGCTCCAAGAGCATGGTATGATACATTGGCCAGATACCTACTAGAAAGTGGTTTCAAGAAAGGAGATGTTGATAAAACACTCTTTACATTGAACCATTATGGGAAACTACTTTTAGTTCAAGTATATGTTGATGACATTATATTTGGATCTAAAAACAAGCAACTTTGTGAAGACTTTGCTGAGCTCATGAAAAGTAAATTTGAGATGAGCATGATGGGACAATTAAACTACTTCCTAGGATTGCAAGTCAAGCAACTTAATGATGGAATATTCATTAGTCAAACAAAGTATGCAAAGGACATGCTCAACAAGTTTAATCTAAAGCCTTCTGAAAAGAATGCTAAGATACCTACGAGCATTGGAACCAAAATGACCTATACTGAATCTGACAGAGTGTTGAAGAACACAAGTATAGGAAATTGATTAGGTCTCTACTGTACCTCACTGCAAGTAGACCTGATATTCAATATGCAGTTGGAGTGTGTGCCAGATTTTAGACAAATCCAATGCAATCACACTACAACATTGCTATGAAAATATTAAGGTATGTAAAGGGTACTGTAGAAGTTGGATTGTGGTATCCAAAAGACAGTGGATTGAGTTTAGTTGGCTATTCTGATGCTGACTATGCTGGATCATTGCTTGATAGAAAAAGCACCTCAGGAACTTGTCAATTTCTTGGTGCCAGGCAAGAAACAAAACTCAATTGTCACATCTACCACAGAGGCTGAATATATTGCTGCTGGATGTTGTGCTTCACAAATATTGTGGATACAACAACAACTCAGAGACTATGAGGTCAATGAAGAGAAAACTCTGATTTTCTGTGACAACACAAGTGCTATTGCCATAACTCAGAATCCTAAGTTCCATGAAGAACAAAGCACATTGATGTTAGACACCACTTCATTAGAGACCATGTTGAAAAAGGCAATATAGAGATACTCAATATTGGCACTGAAGACCAACTTGCAGATATCTTGTTAGGAATATCTGTTTAGATTTTGATCAACAACCTAATGACTTATCTTTGCTCAGAAAGGTGGTTAGTACTCTTTGGTTCACTTGAACACTGTAATAGAGGAAAATCACTAAGTATGATAGTCTAGTAAATCTTGTATAGGATGTTAGGTTTCTGTATGTAATTTTTATTTTCTTGAAGAAGACCAAGAAGAAGGCATCCAGCAGAAGAGTTCAATGGCAGTACAAGAAAGTAGATTCTTAGCCTTAAGACATAGTCTTGGACTAATGGAGCAACCAAAGAACTGAAAAAGTTCAGATATCTGAAGAAGATATCAAATGAGGGAAAAGAGGAATCTGGAACGTGTATCCAGAAACCAAAGGCTAAAGGGTAAAATGGCTATTTGAAGATTTCTGAGATAGGCACTCAGATATCTAGATCACTAAGTGAGGGGGAACACAAAAGAGAATAGTACAACTGTCTGCAGTCAACTACTCTCTTGAAATTTGTATTATTTATATCTTTGTGTAAAACTTGGACAAATACTAAGTGTGAGATAGACTCAGATGCAAACAGTGTTCTTAGTCACACAGAAATGTGATTCATATAGCAAATCGCCAAAATTCATTAATTGGGCACAATTACAATTGCTGATTGTGATCATTGCTGAAGAAGCAATATTGACCCTTGATGAAATGGGCGTTTGATCTTAATGGAAGAGATCATTTCTCTGTAAAATAGTGGACTGTAAAAACTCAGACATGGCCCACTAAGCATTTAATATCAAACAAACTTTTACCCACGCCTTACTGCAAAAACACAGATACGTACATACAAAATCAATTTGTATGTATATATCTGTTGAGATTACATTGCTATATATATATAGGATTTTGGCAAAAGAATTCACTTTCGCCTAATCCAACATTCAGACTTGCACAAGAATAGCAAAAACATTTCTTCAACTTCTCTGCAAATCTTTGTTCCTCAATTAGTTTTTCTGCAAAGAATCACTAATCTCTCACCCTAATCTCTTTCAGACTTTCTAAAACTTACACTATATAAAGAGATGGCTCCAAAACGTGCTTCTACCCAGAAATCTCAATCTACTACCACTGGTAATGCTGAAAAGCAAGCACCAGAGTTGGTAGTTGTAAAAAATCGGTTGGTAGGAGACTTTAATCCTGATCATTGGACTTCAAATCACAGGATGATTTGGGGTGGTGCCATGATTGAGGAATACCTCACGGCTTCAATTGAAAACCAAGCCGATAGGAAGCTAATTCTTGACATGCTTGAAAAGGCACAAATCAAGGGTTTCCTGTCTGCTACTCCCAGTAGAGTTTCTTCACTGGATGTGTTAGAATTCTACAACTCCAGGATTATTTCATGTGTTTCTGAAGGCACTGAAACAGTGTCTATCAAATCAAAGGTCCAAGGAAAGGAAATTCTTTTGGACTTAACAACTTTCTGTAAGTTGTTTGAACTTCAAAATCTTGGAAAGGATTTTGAAATAAACACCAAGGATGATGATCTCCTTGAAGGTGTGAAGCGGTATGCTGGTGTGTGTGACCTTGACAAACCAGACACACCCACTGATTTCAAACTTGCTGACATCAGAACCAGACATCTGTTGGTTCACTGGGATATGTTGGCATGCATTCTTCACAGATGCTTTGATGGTCTACAAGGAGGTGCTGACCAGATAAGCCAAGAACGTTGGATGTTGATGTACTTGTTGCAACAACAAGACAAAAGGCTGGAAAACCCTTTCAACTGGGGAAAGTACGCCTTTATGAAGTTTGTGAAGAAGATTCAAGGCTATGGACTAAAGATATGCTACTTGCTGGAGAAGCTTGGCATTGAGCTCAGAGAGAAGGCAGACATAGCCAACAGTAACCTACTCTAAAGATATTAGTATACGAACATGATGAAAAAGGTTACTGGATCTCAGAAAGGTTCCAAGAAGCAAAAAACTGAAGAGATATCTGAGGGAAAAGTTGCGACCAAAATGCCCAGAACTTCACGAAAGAAGTCTGCTGGCAAATCAGAAGACACACCCTTTGTGGTTGTCGACTCTCAGATATCTGCCGCCACTGCAGATGAACTCATCAATGTTGCAAAAGATACAACTGCTGATGAGCTCATCAATGCTGCTAAGGAGAGCCTTGCAGATGAACTCATCAATGCTGCAAAAGATACAACTGCTGATGAACTCATCAATTCTGCTAAGGAGAGCCTTGCTGATGAACTCATCAATGTTGCTAATGAGAGTAGTGGTAGGTACCAAGCCCTATCTACAGAAACCGCAAAGATTATGGACCAATCAGTTCCTAATGCTGATGAGAGCTCTGACGATGAAGATGATGAATTAGTCATCTCTCAAGTCCTAGAGAAATCAGAAAGGGCTAAGGTTACTGAAAAAGTAACTAGTGTAGAGGTATCTGAAGAAGAACCTACACCACAGGTTGCTGAACAAGCACCTGTTTCAAAGGTTGCTGAAGAAGAAACTGTGTCCAAGGTCACTGGACAAATTACACAATCAGAGCAAGAAAGACTGAAGCATATTGAAGATGCTCTGATAAGTGATAGCTTAGTGTTGGAGGATACTGCCATTGCCTCAACACTTAAAAGTCTGTCTCAAGCAGATCCAGATCTGAACCACCACACCAACCACAACAGCCAGATGTGGATACTGCTGAAATGGTACTTGAGTTACAGATACCAGCATCTTTCCTTGCTGAAGAAAATCCTGCAAAAGAGCAGGTTCCCCAACTCAATAAGAGGAATCAAACTGAGGCATCTACTCAGAATGATCAACCAGGGGAGGCAACTGAGTTGCATACTCAGGAAAGGTCTGAAGTACCTGAAACTTCAAACAAAGAAGCTGAAATGGAACAACAAGACCAACGCATAGAAGGGTCACAAGTTACAGAGACCAATCGACTGACCTTTGCTCGAGGTAAATGAATGGTTTAACTCTGTACTTGTGATATTTTTGTGTTTGTTAAATCTTGTTATTTAATGAAATTTATTTGTTACAGGCTGAATTAGAAACATAACAACAAGAGGAAGCTGCAAAGCTTACCTCAGAATCTGAGAAGGAGGCTTCCATAGCCTCACCACTTAAGGAACAGGAGCCTGTCTCACAGGTAGAAGATAGCTCCTTAAGATATAACATCTCAGATATGTGCTTTACTAATACTATAAAGTGTTTGTTTCTAATAGGCTCCAACTGAGAAGAAAAATGAAGAGACTGAAAAGTCTATCTCTTCAGAGAAGAATCCAGAGACTTCCAAGGTCTCTAAGGAACAAGTATCTGAACCTTCTGCAGAGAAGGTATTTCATTCAGATACCTATATTCTTCAAAGAGCAAATCTCTGATCATTTTTCTCAAACTAACACGTTCTACTTAATAGGTTCAAAAAGAAGTAGAAGTTGTTGGGGAGTTGCCCGCTCAATCCCCACAACAAATGAAAATTGATGAGGCATCAAAGCCTTCATCACAAGAAAAACTTCCAGAGACTGCACAAGTCTCTGAGAGACAAGTATCTGAGCCTCCAGCATTGGAGGTAATTGACCTCTCAGATTTATGATTTGTCAATAAAATTTTTCTTGATAAAATTTCCTAAGTGTTATGTTTCTAATCTCAGGTTCAAGCAGAAAGAAAGATAACTGAGGTCAGACTTCCCAGTCTCCTCCTCATATCCAGATATTTGAGGCACCTGAAATCTCAGTAGTCAAGTCATCTGAGCCTGTCACACAGGCTCAAACAAGTGCCACTAAGATCCCTGTTGATGAGAAAGAGGACCTGCTTCCTTTCTTCAAGGAACACACTTTGCCAAAGCATCTGAAATGCTTCAAAAAATGGAAAAAGCTCCGATGCTCCGATCTATCTGAGATCTTAAAGGTGACCGATCACCACACCAGGAGAGCACGAGCCCTTGACTTGGAAAACTACGTCCATGCAATGTTCCCCACTGAACAATATTCTTTCGGAACATTGATGGATAAGGATTTTGTCAAGGAAGTGGCCAGAAAGCTGATCCAAGCTTTCACCCAAGCAGATGGTCAGACCAGAATGCAGATGGCATTCAAGCCTACTTTGCCCCAGACTCTACAGTACATACCCTCTGAACAAGAGGAAGTTAATGGGCAAACGGTCACTATTCCAGAAGTGATCAACCTGGTCTCTGAAGATGAAGAAGAGAAGGAGACTGATGAGAATAATTATGAAGATCCTCCTTCTGACCATCACAAAGATGAGGATAAGAAAGATGATGATGATGCCCCTGCACCAGGGATAGGAGGGATTCCACAAGGAAACAATGCCTCAACTGCTTAAAAGCACACTGAGAGGACATCACAACAATCCCCTCCTCCATCTCCTCAACAAAAAGACACTAATGAAAAAGTAGTTGAGCACTCCGAGGAAAACACTCAGAAAATAGTGGATGCACAAGCCAGAGTTGCTCAACTCAAACAACTGTTGGAGGAAGAACAACAGCTACATCTTCAACTGCAAGAAAAGATATATGAATCCAGAGTCAAGCTAGATAAACTTGAAGAACAAACACGCAAAGAAACGCAAGCTTACTCTGAGATTAAAGAGCTCCGGGACGCTGTTGATTATATTGCTAAGGAGCTAGATGCTGAACAAGTATCTGAACAAAAAGCATGATGCTAAGGCTGCATCTTCACCAAAGAAACCATCCTCCAAAGGCAAGAAACCCATATCTGAGATGGTTGCCGCCTTCAGAGACCTTGATGAAGAAGTGCTAGAGGATGCAGATCACTGGGCTGATGACTCAGATGATGAAGAAGACAAGACATTGGCAGAACATCGCAATGAACACTTAGCGGTTTCTCATCTGAAAAGGAAGCTAATTTCTCCTGAAGTATTCAACAAACTGCCAAATGTCCACTGCCAAGAATACATGAATAGATACCAAGTTTTGGCACATCTTAAAAAGGAGTTGTCTTCACAGAACAAAGACGTAATTGCGTCCGTCCCCTCATATATGAAGAAATTAACTGAGCTCATCACTCAGAGAACAACCAGTATGGTCCTTGCTCAGAAGGATCTGGGAATGGTAAGGGACGATGATGTATCATTAGCTGAAAAAGCTTTTCATGAGGCAAGTTACACTGCTGGAAAAGCAGATGCCATACTAGGCCCATTGGCAGAGCTCACTGATAAGGAAAATGGACTTATCAAACAAAATCAGGAGCTCAAGGCTGAACTTCTGAAGTTGGTTACTGCCTACAATTACTTGCAAGGGAATTTTGAGTCTCTCTCAATATCCTTAGTGGTACTTAGTCAGTCAACAATGACTAAGGGGGAAGGATTTGGACCTCAAGGTCAGGGGGAAAGAATGAAGAAATCTAGAGTTGGTGCTGCTCAGAAAGGAAGAGGAAACAAGAGAACTTCCCAGCCACCACTCAGAATAAATGAGCCCTCATCAAGTCAAGCTGCTTTGCAAATAGTAGCTACTTCCCAGCAATCAACTGAAGAAACAACAATGGTAACAAGGGCCATGGCACAAAGACCTCCAAGGAGTACCAAGGCTCCAAGGAGAAGACAAGTTAAAGGGATTGAAGGAAGAAGAAGAAGAAGAAGAAGAAGAAGAAGAAGAAGAAGAAGAAGAAGAAGAAGAAGGCTGCAAAATTTTTACAAGGCTGCAAAATTTTTACAAGGCCAAATCAAATCCCAGGGCAATGAAGAAGGCTGCAAAATTTTTACAAGAATTGATCTTGATGATGATGATGAAGATGAGGATGAAGATGAAGCTCCTCTTTACAGAAAAATAAGAAAGATTGATAGCCTATCTGAACCCTTAGCTGCAAAGCCTTTGGCAGCTATAACACCCTTTGGAAATACCAAGTCAATCCAGAGTGGTTCTTCAAGCAATCCTCCAAGGGAGAATTCAAGGCAAACGATGAATAGACTAAGAGCTGAAAGAAGAAAAAGTCAACTTCTACTCAGGACAGAAGAAGCCAGAATTGAGTATGTGAAGACTGACAACAACTCCTCTGTCTACAGGTGCATTAATCAGAAGAATGGCTACTGGATTCTGGAACTTAAGCATCTACTAGTAAATTCAAAATTTCCAGAACCAATCCATAAACAACTCATGGAATGGAGAAAAGACAAGTCAATCTTGATTAACACCAACCACATTAAAGCCTAGTTGGATTTTGAAGTAATCAAGAGAATAGAAGCCATGAAGAAGGACCTCTCTGATGAATGTCCTTATGGAAAGCCAAATGTTGTGCACAGAATTCCCAACATCACTGGAACAGGCACAAGAGCAAGACTTGCTGTGGAACCCTATGAGTCCTTCTACTTGACTGAAGATCAATACAAGGGTGACATCAAATATCTGAGCATTATCTATGATTACTTCAAGCTATCAGATATCAGAATCGAGCATGCCTGGAAGTGGAGAAAGTATATGTGGGTCAAGCACTTTGCCAAGAAGAATCCTACCAAAACCTACAAGGAAGTCTGTGGATTTGCCAGAGACACAGAGATGATTGTCAGAACTCTTCTCTATGACTACTCTGATGATGTCAAAAGGTTTGGTGATAGGAAATTAGCAGATTGATTCATGGAACTACTTTGAAGACTTGAAGTTTTGAAAACTTGAAGACCAGTTTATTAGGATGTTCACTTGGAGCTTGGTTACTCCTATTGTCCTAATTTACCATGTATTTTTTTGTATCTTGCTGACTGCTCTAAATGTTGTTTTATCTTGTAAAAGTTATCTATGAACTCTCTTTGTAACATATCTGATGAACCTACTCTCAGATATCAATCCATAAAAGATAACTTGTCAGCAAAGAATTGAAAGATCTTATGAATTGATTAAGTGGTGGATTGTTTCCTCATCCAGATTTGTAATAGGTCAAATAGTCATCGTTGACTGATCAAAATGGGGGAAATTTGTTAGGAATATCTGTTTAGATTTTGATCAGCAACCTAATGACTTATCTTAGCTCAGAAAGGTCGTTAGTACTCTTGGTTCACTTGAACACTGTAAAAGAGGAAACTCACTAAGTATGATACTCTAGTAAATCTTGTATAGGATGTTAGGTCTCTGAATGTAATTTTTTATTTCTCTAATGAAGACCAAGAAGAAGGCATCCAGCAGAAGAGTTCAACATATTTGAAGTTTTGAAGACTGCACAAGATTGCTGAAGACAAAGGTTATCAGATACCTATGTCCAGATATCTCGAAGAAACAAGTGTTTTTCAATAAACAGTGTTGCAAAAGATATCTGAGAATGCAAGGTTTCTGAAAATGGGGAAAAGTGCCCACAGATATCTACACTCAGATACCTTAGATAAAGATTATGTTTCCAGGAAACAATATATTTTTAACAAGTGGTAACTGGAGTTGTGATAGTCTCTGGAAAAGGACGTGCAAAGCTTCAGAAAGCATGCATAGTTCCGTTGGCACTATAGGACAAAGTATAGTACAGTGCATTAAATGCGCGGACAGAAATGTCTGAACAAAAACGGTAGTCTCTGAAAAACAAGACAAACGTGCAACAGTACTATACTCAGACATCAATAGTTTGAATTTGATTTAAGCCTAACGGATACTATTCAAACGGCACTCAAATTCATCTATAAATATCAACACTTAGAATGCTTGAGAACACACACAGAACTCACAACAACAACACTGAACACTATCTTTCAAGCATACTACTTATCTTCAAGCTTTCTGTTGCGACCAAAGCTCTTGATTCTAAGTAGCACAAAAGTTCTAACTGTCCTGATCTTTAACAAGCATTGTTATTTGTGAATGAGTTGAATTAAGATTTCATATCTGAGATTCATTCTCTTGAACACTTATCATAGACTTGGGTCAGTAAAGAACAAGATACCATACATTGTAAAGTTTATTAAGTATACTTGATTCTCAGAGCTATCTGCATAACTGAATAAGTTATTAAAGAAGCTCACCTGACAAACAAACCTAAACTATACACCAAAAGGCGTGAAGTATAGGAAGTACTTAGTTTGGGAAACTAAGGAACAACTCCAGGAAAAAGGTTTCTGAGTACAGGAAGTACTTGGCTGAGAGAGCCGGGGAATAACTCAGGGGGAACACTTGGTTGGGAACCCAGTGTATTTAGGAATCGAGAGAAGATACTTGTAAGGTTACCTCAATTATTTGTCTTAGTGGATTCTAGGTCTGAGAAAGGCCGAAGTGGATTAGTTGAAGGATTACGCCACCTTCAGATACCACTATAAAGACTTGTGTTATTTACTTTCTGCAACTTATTACTTGCTTTATTTACCTTGCTAAGTATTTACACATATCTTGCTGAGCACGTGCACTTATCACAAAAAGTCTTCCGCTCTCTGAAAATAAGTATCAGATATCTTCACAAATATCTGAGAAATTGTGTTTATCGACAAAAGTTTCAAAAGACTATTCACCCCCCCCCCCCCCCATGTCTTTTGCTTTGCCGTTATCTGGACCAACAATAACGTAAAAACTAGACAATATAATGTAAAAACTAGACAATATAGACAATTATGTTTCATTGGGTAAATTTCTGGATAAGTAATAAAACTAGACAATTCATTTACAAAACTAAACAATTCAGTTACAAAACTAGACAATATCATCATCAATTCAAAACACTAATTTTTCTTCGATTGCTTTAGTTTCTTTAAAACATTCTTCTTCAAATCATCCAATACACCCTCTTCAAAATCATCATCATCATAAGGTCTCTTATATCAAGGAAAAGGAGTTCCTTGGAACAGCTCCATATGCTTCATCAGAAAAACACCACAGTCAAAAGTTCCAAGTTTACGAAGTGTTAGGAATATCTGTTAGTATTTTGATCACTCATCACATGTTCTTATCTTAGCCAGAAAGGTGATTAAGTACTCTTGGTTCACTTGAACATTGTAAAAGAGGAAATCACTGAGTATGATTAGTCTAGTAAATCTTGTAATAGGATTTTAGGTCTCTGAGTGTAATTTTTATTTCAAGAAGACCATGAAGATCAATCCTAGCAATGGAGCTTTTCTGAAGATTAGAAGACTAAAGATTGCACAAGGTTTATGAAGACACAAAGGTTTAGTCTAACTCAGAAAGACTATGTCTTTAATCCTTTCTTAAGTATATTAACTTACTTTCGAAATATGATTCTGGACATATGACATCATGAGTATGGAGCATGCAAGCCATCAGAAAGGTTCATGTATCCGTTGAGACTAAAGGACAATGAACAGTACTATGCATTAAATGCATCGGCGGAAAAGCTGCAAAAAGAAAGTCCTCTCTGAAACAAGAGATAGTGACTTCGGAGTACATAGTTCAAGATATAAACGGATATAATTTGATAGAGAGCACAATGGATACAATTCAAACGCCTCTCAAATTTATCTATATATATATATCACACTTAGATGGTTGAAGTACATACATTAGAACGCTCTATCTTGCAAACTTACCATCAAGCAAAGTATTCTCTCAAGCACTCTACTATCCTTTCTGAAAGCTTTCTGTTGCTTGAAGAATCACTAGTAGTTCTAAGTTGTCCTGAACCTTAACAAGAGATTGTTATTCGTGAAAGAGTTGAACTATCAGATACCCTTTCTGAAGCTCATTCTCCAGAACGGACACCAATTACTTGGGTCAAAAAGCGGTCGCCATTCCTTTGAACAAGTGTATTAAGTAGTCTCGTTCTGTTTGGCTCTCTGTAAACATAACTGAAAAGTTATACGAGAAGCCTTTCTGACAAAACCTTATAACCAACATCCATCAAGGCGTGGAGTAGATGAAGTACTTGATTTGGAAAATTAGGGAACAACTCCAAGGTTATCTGAGTAGAGGAAGTACTTAGCTCTAGGAGCTGGGGAATAACTCAGGGGGAACATTTGGCTAGGAACCATTTGTTTAGGAATCTTAGAATAGGATTATTGTAAGGTGAACTCAATTATCTGTTCGAGTGAATTCTAGGTCTTAGAAAGACCGAAGTGGATTAGTTGGAGGATTACACCACCTCCAGATACCACTATACTTGATGTGTTATTTACCTTTCTGTATTTACATTTCAGCAAAGAACGCACGCACACATACTTATTGTTTCTGCACTTACCTATCTTAAAGTCTTCTGCGCTCTGAATTTAAGTATCAGAAACCCCCAGGTTTCTGAGAAACTGTGTTTATCGACAAAAGTTTTAAAAGACTATTCACCCCCTCCCCCCCCCCCCCCCTCGAGTCTTTTACTTTGGCGTTATCTGGACCAACAAGTGGTATCAGAGCAGGAGGTTCACAAGCCTTCTGCACTGAACCTAGATCCCCAGATAGGTGAAGAAACTTTGTCCCTCTCTGAGGACTATATAATTTGTGTGTTAAGTGTGCAGGTATGTCTCTGAGTGATGCGCCCATTCTGAAACCAGAAAACTACGAGAAATGGAAGAACAACATGATGCTCCATCTGGACGCCATTAGTGGATTAATAAGTAGATATAACATAAGAAATGACATTTATAATTTGTTACTTGCGATGCCTTGCAAAAACCATTTTATGTCTCCAAATCTTTTATAAGCTTGTCCAACTTCACTTTGAAAATGCGACTCATAACATCAGGCCTATCCTCGGGTCGTAAACCCTTCGACTCGACAAAAGGTGTTATCTTAGGACATTTGGGATTGCACGTGAATGTGATGAATAGTTTCGGGATATCATATACTCTTGCAGATGACTATAGTGCCTTGGAAGTTCAGCACCATATATCTAGGACATCCGACAAAAGAAGATGGAAAAACAAAGCATTTGTCGATGTTTTCTGTTGGATCGGCATGATTAATATCACATGTTCGAATAACATCATCAAGTGACTTATACTTATCAGATCTCGATAATGATTGGTTCCTCATTATAAAAGTAAGCCTTTGTGCTTCCATCATCATATAACCATCTACTATAAATTGCTGAAACAACTTTCTGCTGAGTAGTATGGTTTGAGCCTCATTAACACGATCACAAAGCCTAATTGCCAATTGCCAAAACTCCTTAATTGTCACTGTGTGCCTAACACCTTTGGACTTATGAAAATGAAAAATCTTTGTATGATATCCATCCTCACCATATGGGAAAAGTAGGGGATACTGCATTGGAAGGTAACTTGGATGCAATTATGAAATTCTATGAAAGTCACCATTTCTTTGCTCCAGTACAATATCACGGGGATCCATGTCATGCTCATCACCCTCTGCACATTTAGAAATGAAACCATTTAAGCATGAATAATATTAATTAAGAAATATATAATCTTCATTGATAAAATTATTTATATTTCAACATATCAACAATTAATGCAGCAACTTCAAAACATGTGGGTAGATTGTACATGCGCCCATCATGTGACCTCCCTCCAATGAGACACAACTTAACATTCATATTAAGACACTCCTTGAAACGTTCATCAGCCTACAATTTCATTATGTTTTTTGAAAATTGAATTATCAACATCTATCATATTCTTTAAATCATTTACAATAGATGGATCAATTGTAGAAGCAATTTTTTAATTAAAAAATTCATGGTATAGAATTAATCATATATGCTTTATATAAGAAAAATAAAAAGATACTCTGGAACTATTATTAATATAAAAGAAACTATCTGACGACAACAATCCTGTCTTGAGTTTCATCCTCGCCGCAATACATATAGAGCTGTGAAAACTTTGAAGATTCACCTTCTGTAGATAAAAAAAAACTACCTATTAGATGATAATTATTTCCACCAAACCTATATGAATACGGACCATGTCCATTGTTGACAGAATGATATTGGATCCCACCCTTCGACGTAAAGGCGTACATAATGTTATAAGCACGTATGTGCTCGATGTAATTCCGACTCTTAATATGCCAATTTTGCAAAAGATCACGTAGCAGGCGAGGAGGTTGTTTGAGAAGAAGAAGTTGTATTTTACCACGACTAAAACACAAACCAAATTCCGGACAACTCAATGGATTTTTTTTAATCCTCTCATCAAACCACTTAAGTGTACCGCAAAATCCACACCGTTATGTTGGATCACCCGTATCTTGGTAAGCTGCTCCATTAAAAATATAAATGTCAATTTTTATAGGATGTGGTAATCTATTTAATGTATGTGGAATTGAATGGCAATGAAAATTACCTACTATCGATATCCCATTATTTCTCCGCGCAACCATGTCCTCCTTGTCATTAATATTTTTCATCGCTATCTTTCGTGATTCCTTAAGTGCGGAATGTGATGGATCTTGATTCATATCGTTCATTGAGAGTATATTTTTATCCAGTAACTGCTCCATACGCTTTTCTGCAGAAGGCACGCATTCTTTAACAAAAAGAGGTACGGTTATTCCTACATGAAGGGAAAAAAATCATTGATCATGTATTATACTTCAAATGTATAATGAGCATGTAATTCAAATGTTTTGAATGAGGAAAAAATCCATTTTTTTATGAATATATTTACTGTATACTCGAAGATCTTCATGGTATATAAATTAATCACATGGATGTGACTTGAGATGTCTTCTCATTGATATCGTAAATCTCATGTTCATTTTGTTGAACCTTGTCATTACTTTGTAATCTTCATCCATATTCCCTACACATGTCAAATGATCACATCTCAAATGACCAAAACTTCATACATGGCAACGTTTCTGACCAATGCTAACGTACTTGGGGCTCATATATGCCACTTCTATATCAGCGACACATTCAGGACGCTGGTTGTATTTATATGGATGGATTTTCCCTTTGAGAGGTTCGTCGAAAATTGCGTTCTTACGTTTACATAATAGTGGAACATCAAGGTAATCTGGATTTTTCAATTTTAGTTTAGTCTCTCTTTCAATGACCATCTTGAAGAACTAACGTAGACTACACCAAGATAATCTACTTTCAATTTTGCTATTCCATCAATACTATTAGCACAATTTTTTAAATTCTCAATATACAATTTTATGTAGTTCAAACAATAACTTGCTTCATTGTGAATTTGTGATCGAAATCTTTCAATGACCATCTTGAAGAACTTTTACTTCTGTAAAGTTCCAGTTTATTGGAAGGAATGGGAGTCATTTAGCTCATTCCTTAGCAAAGGATGTAAGTAGTAATAGTGATGAATTTTTTTGTGTTGCCATTTGATACATTTCATGTAACTTGATTCATTTCAACAATATATTGAAATTCTCTCACACAACAAAATTCTTGTATGTTAGCAACCTCTGGATCGAAACTAAGAGCCATATTCATGAATTGATAAGCTTCATTTTCCTTCTCATCAACAAAATATTTTTCCTGTCAATTAATAGTAAAATATATGTAATTATTACTTCTTTATAATGAAACTAAACTGGAATCATTATGAAACTTATATGTAAATAGTATTGTACCAATGATTTCTTCAATAATGCTTCGAGGTTTTGTGCATCCACCAACTTTTCCAACGTTGGTGGAGGAACATCATGCGATCCAAGCACTTGAAGAACGCTTTTTGTGCTGCCCAACTCATAAAGTAGTGGATAATTGAACAGTAAAAAATCATTTGTAGTTAGGTTATTTTAATAAATTGTATATTTATAATATAGAACGAATTAGAACATCGAATGTAAATTAAGAATTAGGAAGATTAACAGTTGCTCGCATTTGCCCATGCATTTGGTGACTGAATTGCAAGCTTCTCCATAATGCTAGTGATTATATCATGTGGCTAATCGAGTATGGGACCGAAACCAACAATTTCAACCTTGAAGTGTTAACCATTCTTCTGTTCGGTCTACAGTTAACACGCAATAAATTTTTGTACAATATGAATAGTGGCTGTATCCACCTAAACGTCCATCTCTATATATTGAGCATCTAACAAACTAAAATAGGATAAAGATTATAAGCTATATACGTTGATTTGATTAGATAGCATTGTGGATATAATTAATTGATAATATGAAACAAATCTTTCTATAATATTAGGAGATATAATATTTCCATTATCAAGTGAATTTGTTCATTCTATTTACTCAAATTCGAGGTACACTGTGTCCCTTAAAATCGTAATTAACAAACTGGACATCGATTTGCAACGAAGTTAGGATGTTTTATTAATAGGGTGTTAACTAAAAATATGTCTCCTTAATAATTGAAAGTAGTAGATTATATTTGACTTGAAAGTAGGAGATGATACTTGCTATCTAATTATGAGTATCTATTTTTAGGATGTTAAATAAAAATTGATTTTCTATTAATAGGATGTTAGTATGATCTTCGACTTGTCCATCAAATAGATTAGTGAAAATATTCTATTGTTAGGATAAATCATACAATTATTAGGGTGTTAGTGGAAATATAGATAAAATAAACTAAAATCCGCATGCTAGAAGGCAATAATCGAATTTTCACATCTAAATAGCAAGGTTTTATAAATCAATTATTTGTTGCTAGAATTTGCCACATAGGATTTTTTACTATGTGGCATGCTTCTCCTTTGAGATAGACCACCACTTTTAAAATATATATGGATTATACAAAAACCCATTCGATTCGATTCATGAAGTTATATTTTATACTACAATTGATTCGATTTAGTTCAATTTAGTCCAGATTCCAAGAATTTCAGTTGAAAAGAACAGAGCCTTAGTCTCTTTGGAGCACTTATACTAAACGCAACACGTTTTCGGCTAAACGCAATACAAAATATTTGTATCTTGATCAAAATACCTCCAACTCAAAAACAATCTTACAAACTTAACGAAGAATCGAAATAAATCGTATATACAAACACAAAAACATTAACATGCACGATCGAACACAAAATAACAACACTAAACATAAATCGGAAAAAAATGAATGAAATTTTTTTTTCCGAAAAATATTTCGTTTATACAAAAGTTTCTAAAAATATAGAATTAATTAAAAAATAAAAAAATGGAAATATGAAAAAAAAAACGGAAATCATGATATGGCCGGTTATAATATCTCGATATTCATTTTTTAATTTTTTTTTAATTTAAAAATTGATTATATATAGTTTTGTAATTTTTACTTTTTTTTTTTTTTGGAAGAACTGGTGACAGTTCTTCACTAGCATACGCTAGTTCTTTGCGTAAAAGAACTGGCGTCGCTAGTTCTTTCACGCAAAGAACTGGCGGACGTAAATTGGTTGCAGAGTCGAAAGTGCGCACTCCAGGTACAAGTATTGGTTGGAGGAACTCTGTTAGGAATATCTGTTTAGATTTTGATCTGCAACCTAATGATTTATCTTAGCTCAGAAAGGTGGTTAGTACTCTTGGTTCACTTGAACACTGTAAAAGAAGAAAATCACTAAGTATGATAGTCTAGCAAATCTTGTATAGGATGTTAGGTCTCTAAATGTAATTTTTATTTTCTTGAAGAAGACCAAGAAGAAGGCGGGCAGAAGAGCTCAACTTTTTTGAAGATTTGAAAACTGCACAAGTTTACTGAAGACTAAGATCATCAGATACCTATGTCCAGATATCTTGAAGAAACAATTGTTTTTCTATAAACAAGTATTACAAAAGATATCTGAGTACACAAAGTTTCTGAACGAGGAAAAGTGCCCATAGATATCTACACTCAGATACCTTGGATAAAACAATGTTTCAACAGGTATCTGGAGATGAGAAGATCTCTGGAAAGGGACATGCAATTCTTCGGAAAGCGTGCATAGTTCCGTTGGCACTACAGGACAAAAATAGTACAATGCAATAAATGCTGACAGACATCTCGAACAAAAGAGGAAATCTACGAAAGAGACAACGCCTTCGCAGATTATTAGATATCAATAGTTTGAATTTCATTAAGCCTAACGGATACTATTCAAACGGCATAATTTTCAACTATAAATATCATCACTTAGAATGCTTGAAAGACACACACTGAACACCTTGAACATACACTGAAAATACCAAGCTTCTCTGATAATACAACTAGTGGTATCTTTCTCTCAAGCATACAAGCCTTCAATCTACTTATTCACAAGCTTACTGTTGCGACCAAGCTCTTGAATTCTAAGTAGCACGAAAGTTCTAAGTGTCATGATCCTTAACAAGCATTGCTATCTGTGAAGGAGTTGAATCAAAAGATCAAGTATCTGAGATTCATTCTCTAGAACATTTATCATAGACTTTGGTCAGTAAAGAATATATCACCACACATTGTGAAGTGTGTTAAGTGATTCTTGTTCTATAGAGTATTCTTACATAACTGAGAAAGTACCTTAACCAACACCTTAAATGGCGTGGAGTACAGGAAGTACTTAGTTTCAGAAACTAAGGAATAACTCCAAGGTTACTGAGCATAGGAAGTACTTAGTTTGGGAAACTAAGGAATAGCTCAAAGGTTTCTGAGTATAGGAAGTACTTGGCTGAGAAAGCCGGGGAATAACTCAGGGGGAACACTTGGTTGGGAACCTAGTGTATTTAGGAATTGAGAGAAGATATTTGTAAGGTTAACTCAATTATCTGTCTTAGTGGATTCTAGGTGGATTAGTTGAAGGATTACGCCACCTTCAGATACCACTATAAAGACTTGTGTTATTTACTTTCTGCAATTTATTACTTGCTTTATTTACTTTGCTAAGTATTTACACATATCTTGTTGAGCACATGCACTTATCACAAAAAGTCTTCCACTCTCTGAAAATAAGTATCAGATATCTTCACAAAATTCTGAGAAATTGTGTTTATCGACAAAAGTTTGAAAAAGACTATTCACCCCCCCCCCCCCCCCCCTAATCTTTTACATTGCCATTATCTGGACCAACAAACTCAGATCATACTTCGAATCGGATGGAAACGCATCATACACTGTTGGTCCAGATAACGGCAAAGTAAAAGACTAGAGGGGAGGTGGGGGGGTGTGAATAGTCTTGTAAAACTTTTGTCGATAAACACAGTTTCTCAGATATCTTCACAGATATCTGATCTTTAATCTCAGAAAGCAGAAGACTTTCTATGATAAGTGCACGTGCTCAGCAGAGTGAAAGTATGTAAATACTTAACAAGATGAATAAAGGAAGGTAAATGCAGTAAGTAAATAACACATCAAATTCTAGTGGTATCTGAAGGTGGCGTAATCCTTCAACTAATCCACTTTGGCCTTTCTCAGACCTGGAATCCACTAAGATAGATAAATGAGGTACCCTTACAAATATCCTATCTCTCGATTCCTGCAACACTTGGTTCCCAACCAAATGTTTCCCCCTGAGTTGTTCCCCAGCTATTTGAGCCAAGTACTTCTTCTACTCAAAAACCTTTGAGCTATTCCTTAGTTTCCAAAACAATGTACTTCTTGTGCTCAGTAACCTTGGAGCTGTTCTTTAGTTTCCCAAACTAAGTACTTCCTGTACTCCACGCCTGTTGGTATGTGGTTAAGGTAGTTTGACAGGTGAGCTTCTTTATAACTTACACAGTTATTTCAGAAAGCTCTATAGAATCAAGATTACTTAATACACTTCACAATGTATGGTAACTTTTTCTTTACTGACCTAAGTCTATGTTAAATGTTCTAGAGAATAAATCTCAGATACTTGATCTTTTGATTGAACTCCTTTATAGATAGCAATGCTTGTTAAGGATCAGGACACTTAGAACTTGCATAATACTTAGAGTTCTAGAGCTTTAGTCGCAACAGAAAGCTAGAACGTAAGTAGTAAGAAAGCTTGTATGCTTGAAAGATCACTTGAAGATATTCAGTAAGTTGAAAGTTCATGTGTAGTTTCAGTATGTTTTCAAGCATTCTAAGTGTTGATATTTATAGTTGAATTTGAAGCCGTTTGAATAGTATACGTTAGGCTCAATTCAAATTCAAACTATTGATATATGTATATAGTATTGCAGAGTTCTTTGTTTTCTTCTTCAGAGATTTCTGCTTTTGTGCAGACATTTCTGTCCGAGCAATAAATGCATTGTACTATATTTGTCCTGTTATCTCAACGGATACGTGAAGCTTTCTCAGATTTGACACGTTCCTTACTCAGTACATTTGTGTTCTCAGATATCATTTGAGTAACTTGTTTAATCAAAACACTTGTTGCCTCAAGGTTTCTGGACATAGGTATCTGAGGAGACTTTTCTCCTTAGTCTTCAGCAATCTTGAGCAAACGTCAGTCTTCTGAAATGAGTTCCTTTGCTTGGATGCTTCCTTCTTGGTCTTCTTCAAATAAATAAAAATTACATTCAAAGACCTAACATCCTACACAAGATTTGCTAGACTAACATACTTAGTGATTTTCCTCTTTTATAATGTTCAAGTGAACCAAGAGTACTAAGCACCTTTCTGAGCTAAGATAAGTCATTAGGTTGTTGATCAAAATCTAAACAGATATTCCTAACAAATTTCCCCCTTTTTGATAAGTCAACTATGACTATCTTTAAAGTCCTATTACAATCTGGAAGAGAAAACAATCCACCAATTAATCATTTCTTATGATCTTCAAATGATTTTAATTAAGTTCAGAAAGTAAACATCAACCAAATCACAAGGTGTGATATTTTCTGATAAGTTATCTTTTATAAAAGATATCTGAGAGTAGGTTCATCAGATTTCAAAACAATTACAGATCAGAGATAACTTTTACAAGATTTAACAGAAAAGTACAATCAGCAAAATCACAAAAACTACTTAATCAAATAGAACAACAGGAGTAACCAAGCTCCAAGTGAACATTCTAAATGACAAGTCTTCAAGTCTTAAAAAACACGTCAGGTTCTCTGCAACCTCAAGTCTTCAGCAACCTCTATGAGTCAATTGGCAAATTCCCTAACTCCAAGCCTTTTGATGTCATTAGCATAATCAGAAAGCAGTGTTCTAACTAACATCTCTGTGTCTCTGGCAAATCCACAGACTTCTTTGTAGGTCTTGGTGGGATTTTTTCTGGCAAAGTGCTTGACCCACAAATATCTTCCCCATACACAGGCATGCTCAATTCTGAGATCAGAGAGTTTGAAATAGTCATAAATGATCTTCAGATATTCAATGTCATCCAAATATTGTTCCTTAGTCATGTACAATGACTCATAAGGTTCAACACCCAGTCTTGACCTTGTGCCTGTTCCAGTCATCTTGGGAATTCTGTGCACATCATCTGGTTTCCCATAAGGACATTCAAAGGAGAGGTCCTTTTCCATGGATTTAGTTCTTTTGGAGACTTTAAAATCCATCCATGGTTTAACATGCTTTGGATTTATCAGTACTGCCTTGTCTTTTATCCATGCCATAAGTTGTTCACAGATAGGAACTGAGAATTTTTCATTTACTAGCATGTGCTTTAGTTCCAGAATCCAATGACCTTTTTTCTGGTGAATGCACCTGTAGGAGGTTTGACTGTTGTCAGTCTTGACATATTCAATCAGGCCATCAGCAGGTTTTTCAGGTGCAGCCCTGCCAAATTGAGTGTCTCTTCTCCTCTTTCTTCTTGTTTTAGCTTTCTCTCTTGGGGGTTTGCTTGAAGAACCACCCTGGATAGACCTGGTATTTCCAGAGGGTGTTCTTACTGCTATTGGCTTTGCATCAATAGGCTCCGATAGTATCAGTGCATATACCCTTCTCCTGTGGAGAGGATTCTTATCATGATCAGATTCATCCTCATCATCATCAAAGTTGAAGATCTGGAGGGGTGATTTGCAGCTATCTTCTTCTTCTTCTTCTTCTTCTTCTTCTTCTTCTTCTTCTTCTTCTTCTTCTTCTTCTTCTTCTTCTTCTTCAGAAGGCTCTTTCACATTCCTTGGGGACTTCGTTCCCCCTTGGAGGTTTCTGTGTTTTGGATCTTGTTCTTGTGATCCTACCAGTTTCAGAACTCTGGTATGCTGTTGTTGTTATCTGAGGTTGACTGGAGGAGGGCTCAGAGATCCTAAGAGTTATTTCTTTCCTCCTGTTTTCTCTTCCTTTTCCTTTCTAAGATCCTTCCCCCCTAGTCATTGTTGGCTGACTCAAAATCACATAGGCTTCTTGCAGTGATTCAAAGTTTCCATGTAGATAGTTGTAGGCAGCAATCAGCTTCTGCAGCTCAGCCTTTAGATCTTCATTTTTCTTGAGGATGCCAGTTTCCTCATTGGTGAGCTTTGCAAGTGGGCCATGCAATGCCTCTGCCTTGCCTGCAGCAAAGTTTGCCTCATTGAGGGCTTTCTGAGCAATGTCAAAGTCATTATCCCTGACCATTCCAAGGTCTTTCTGAGCCAGGATCATGCTTGTTGTTCTCTGAGTGAACAATTCAACAAATTTCTTCAAGTTGGCTGTGACTGATTCAATGACTTCTTTGTTCTACTCATTCAACTCATTTCTAACTGTAGCAAGAACCTTGTACCTTTCCATATACTCAGCATCAGACAGAGTATTGGGTATCTAACTGAAGCTAATGGGAGCTATCAGTTTTCTTTACAAACGAGAAACAACCATATATATGCTGATTTGTGTGGACTTGCAAGGTTCTATCTTCTTCATCATGGGAATCACCATCCCGGAGATCTTCATCCTCTTGGACATCTTCATCTACCCTGTCCAGCCCAGCAACCATTTCTGTCATGGGCTTCTTTCCTTTTAGTGAGGAGGAGGATGGTGTGTCTTTTTGCAATGCAGCCTTAGCATCATGCTTGTCTTTAGATGCTGGTGATGCGTCTATTTCTTCAGCAATTGCCTCAATGGCAAGCTTCAATTCTTTCTTCTCAACAAGGAGTTCCCCTTCCCTGAGAGTTTGATCCTCAATCTCTATGAGTCGAGCTTGGGATATAGCTATCTAGGCTTCCATTTCCAGATTTAGTTGTTTCTGGTCCTCCAACAATTTGGTGAGCTTGGCAACATTAGCTTCTGTTTCCAGAATTGCTTGATCAACTTCTTCATGTTTCTTAACTCTGTTTTCAGTAGAGTCTTGTTGTTGGGGAGTTGGATGTGTAGACTTCTGAGGAGATGGTGGTGGAGAATTCTTTGATGATTTCTCATTTTGCTTTTCAGCAACTATGGTATTCTTTCCTTATGTAATTCCACCAGTCCCTGGAGCAGGACTGTAATCATCATCCTTTTTGCCATCATCATCCTTGTGATGATCAGAAGGAGGTTCTTCAAAATCATTCTCATCTGTTTCCTTCTCATCTTCAGAAACTAGATTGATCACTTCAGGGAGTGTGACCAATTGCCCATTTACTTCCTCTTGTTAAGAGGGTAGGCACTGTAGGGACTTAGGCAATGGAGGCTTGAATGCCATTTCCATTCTGGTCTGATCATCAGCCTTCTCAAAAGCTTCTATGAGCTTGTGTGCAACTTCTTTGATAAAGTCTTTATGCATCAGAGTAGCAAAAGAGTACTGCTTTGTAGGGAACATAGCATGGACATAATTCTCCAAGTCAAAATCTCTGACTCTTCTCAATTGGTGATCAGTCACCTTTGTTAGTTCAGTCAGATCTGAGCTTCTGAGCTTTTGCCACTTTCTGAAACACTTGAGGTGTTTCTTGAGAGTGTGGTATTTGAAGAATGGAAGCCAGTTTTCTGTTGAGAGTGTAGAAACCTTTGACACACTTGTTTGAGCCTGAAAGAAAGTGTTTTGAGTTAGATTCAAAACTTGTGTAGATATTTGAGGACTAGTGTAGTTAGGTTTCTGAGTAACCTGAATAGATACATCAGGCTCAGAGACTTGTACTACTGAGGCAGGGGGTGCCTAAGATATCTTGTTGTGAGGTGGAGACTTGGGAGTCTGGTCCTCATCAACCTTTCTTTCTGCTTGAACCTGATAATTAATATTATCACAATACTTAGGAAATTGCCAGGAAAGAATTTATTGTTAAGGAATATCTGTTTAAATTTTGATCAGCAACCTAATGACTTATCTTAGCTCAGAAAGGTGATTAGTACTCTTAGTTCACTTGAACACTGTAAAAGAGGAAACTCACTAAGTATGATAGTCTAGAAAATCTTGTATAGGATGTTAGGTCTCGAAATGTAATTTTTATTTTCTGAAGAAGACCAAGAAGAAGGCATCCAGCAGGAAAAGATCAACGGATTTGAAGATTTGAAGACTGCACAAGATTGCTGAAGACAAGGGTTTTCCAGAAACCTATGTCCAGATATCTTGAAGAAACAAGTGTTTCAAAACATAAATGTTGCAAAAGATATCTGAGAATAAAAGGTTTCTGAGACGAGGAAAGTGCCACAGATATCTACACTCAGATACCTTGGATATAAAATATGCTTCTGAAAAAGAAACGTATTATAACAAGTTGTTCAAACAAGTGGTATCTGGAGCTATGATGATCTCTGGAAAAGAACGTGCAAAGCCTCAGAAAGCTTGCATAGTTCCGTTGGCACTACATGACAAAATATAGTACAGTGCATTAAATGCGCAGACAGAAATGTCTGAACAAAAGCGGTAGCTTCTGAAGAAGAAGACAAGCCTGCTACAGTACTATATTCAGATATCAATAGATTGAATTTGATTTAAGCCTAACGGATACTATTCAAATGGCACTCAAAATTCATCTATAAATATCAACACTTAGACTGCTTGAGAACACACCTTAGAACACACTGAACTCCAAGAACACTCACACAAGCGCTCTCAAGCAAACTACTTACCTTCAAGCTTTCTGTTGCGACCAAAGCTCTTGATTCTAAGTAGCACAAAAGTTCTAAGTCTCCTGATCCTTAACGAGCATTGTTATCTGTGAAGGAGTTGAACTAAGATTTCATATCTGAGATTCATTCTCTAGAACACTTACAATAGACTTGGGTCAGTAGAGAACAAGATACCATACATTGCAAAGTGTATTAAGTATACTTGATAAACAGAGCTATCTGAATAACTGAACAAGTTATTAAAGAAGCTCACCTGACAATTTACCTTAACCAACACCTTAAACGGCGTGGAGTACAGGAAGTACTTAGTTTGGGAAACTAAGGAATAAGTCTAAGGTTATTGAGCAAAGGAAGTACTTAGTTTGGGAAACTAAGGAACAGCTCAAAAGATTTCTGAGTACAGGAAGTACTTGACTGTGAAAGCCGGGGAATAACTCAGGGGGGAACAATTGGTTGGGAACCTAGTGCTTTGGAATCAAGAAAAGATATCTGTAAGGTTACCTCATTTATCTTAGTGGATTCTAGGTCTGAGAAAGACCGAAGTGGATTAGTTGAAGGATTACGCCACCTTCAGATACCACTATAAAAAGACTTGTGTTATTTACTTTCTGCAGTTTATTACTTGTTTACTTTTATTGCAAAGTACTTACACTTATCTTGCTGAACACGTGCACTTATCTCAAAAGTCTTCCGCTCTCTGAAATTAAGTATCAGATATCTTCACAGATATATGAGAAACTGTGCTTATCGACAAAAGTTTTAAAAGACTATTCACCCCCCCCCCCCTCTAGTCTTTTACTCTACCGTTATCTGGACCAACAAGTGGTATCAGAGCGGGAGGTTCCCAAGCCTTCTGCACTGAACCTAGATCCCAGATAAGTGCCCACTAACTGCTTTCACTTACACTTGATTCGTTTGTTTAGTGTGTTTGATGCAGGATGTCTTTAAGTGACGCCCCAATTCTCAAGCCAGAGAATTATGAGAAATGGAAGAACAACATGATGCTCCACCTAGAAGCCATCAGTGACGAAATGATCGAAGTAATAAAGAATGGCCCAATAGTCATTCAACAACTCAAGCAAGTCATAGAGGTTTCTAATGGTAGAGACAGAGAACAAAGTGATAGGTCTTCACAGACAGATGCTTCAACCAGTGGGAGACCATCTAGTCAAGTTATTTACGAACCAAAGCCCAGAGAACTCTGGACATCGGAAGATTCCAAGAGAAATAGATTGGATGGACAAGCTCGTAATATCATCATACGTTCTACTCCAGAGCACATACAGTGTAAACTGTGGGATGCAAAAATGGCAAAATCTGTGTTGGCACTGAAAAAACAAAGGAAAATAAGTTCGAAGTTTTGAAGCTAAAATTCCAAAACTTTAAACAAGGTCCCAGAGAGACTTTTGAACAACTAGATTTCCGGTTTACAACACTTATGAGTGACATGGTTGCACTTGGTGAAAGTAATAGATATACCCAGTCAGAAAAGATTAAGACCATTGTGAGAAGTCTAAATCATAACTAGGAACACACAAAGTTTTTCTACTTTAACCAAGGAATGCCAGATATCACTCCTGTGGAACTTTTCTCTCACCTTGCCACTGTTGACTATGAGATAACTCAAAGGGAACAAACAACTGAGAAGTTGCAGAGTGTTGCTCTAGTTGCTCAAGGAACTTCTGAAAAGAAGAAAGGCAAGGATGTGACTGAGGATGCTCTTGTTGTAAAGCAAATGGGAAAATATGTCAGTCGAGAAATTGAGAGAAGAAAAGCCAAAGAGAAGCTGAAAAAGCATCTAGGCTCAAACTATCACCAGTACAAAAATATGCAAAGCTCGCTGAACAAGCCAGCTCAAAAAGCATCAAGTACTGAGGAAGCAGAAATAGGAAATGATATATGTTTCTATTGTCAGAAACCTGGTCATTTCAAGAAGGATTGTCCTGCCTTCAACAAATTTAAGACATGTGACAAGAAAGATAGAAGAATCTTCAAAAGAAGTCAAAGAGCTATGCTCACTGAAGAAAGAAAAAGATTCAACTCCAACTGGATGCTCTAGATATTGAATCTGATTCTGAGGATGAGGATTCAGATGATTCCACACTGCCTTCCCCAGAAATATGCGGTGTTTCTCATGAAGTAATTGACTTTGGTCAAAAGAAGAAAGAAGTGTGTGGAATGGCTGAAGAAATCTTCCCAGATATCTCCAACATTGAACCTTGTCTAATGGCTGATGAGGTAACACATACTTCCTGTTATACTTATGAAAGTGATGACGAAGGAATCAAAGAACTGGAAAATCTCAGAAAAGAAATTGATCTTTACAAAAGAGAATTTCTAATGTTCCGAGCTAGAGCCGAAAATTTCGAAGAAGAAAAGAATTCTCTTGCAAAGGAAAATTCTAAATTAATCAAGATATCTGAGAAAAAGGATGCTGAAAAATGCATTTCTCAAGGCTCAGATATCTGAGACCGAAAAGTCACATAAAGAAGCAATGGCCAATCCTCAAAAGAAATGTGAAGGTCTTCTTTCTGAGAATAAGGAACTCAAAAAGAAAGAACTATCCTTTCAATCTTATGCCAAAGCTAGTGACACTCTTACTGAAGTACAATCTTATTTAAGAGATCCTTCAGAAAAGAGAGGACTTGGGCTGGACACACACACAGACAGTTCCACCACTCTGAATAAGAGTAATGAAGGACTAACATTCGTCAGTGCTCAGCAAGGTGATTCCCAAACAATCTACAGTATCGGTCAGAAAGCTAAGATTGTTGACAAAGGAAAGGCAGTTGCGACCAAGCCTTTGTGGGAAAAACAAGTCCAAAAGAAAACTATGGAAAATGTCTCTGAAAAGAAACATAACACTAAGAAGTGCAATCACCCACAGTGCTATGTCTCTCCAAAAGGAAAAATTGCAGGAGCTGAAAAATTTTCTTACGTCACATTTTCTGGAAAGAAAATTGATCATCCAGAGACCAGCAAAGCTGCTGAGAAGTGATCTTAGACAGCATCAGGTGCTCGAAATGGTATTGGCTATAAACCCATTGGGAAACAACTTGCTCGCGAATACAAACAAGAGCAAGAACGATGGTTTAAGGCTAGAATTGCTCACAACAATTATCAGAAGTGGAAGATAAATCGAGCCACTGAAAATCTGAATGCCAGGGCTAGAAGAAATCTGGCTAGGAAAGCTAAGTTTGCTGAAAAGCAGACTCGGAAATCTGACAGAACACTCTAAAGACTAACTCAAAGTGGCATTTTGATAGTGGATGTGGGAAGCACGTGACAGGAGACAATGCAAATCTGATTAACTACAAAAAATGCAATGATGGACCAATTATCAGGTTTGCTGGAGGAGATGAAAATCCAACCATAGGTTTTGGCAATTTGAAGTTCGGCGCCCTCACAATCTCTGAAGTACTTCATGTAAAGGGATTGAAATATAATCTCCTAAGCATGAGTCAACTAGTAGACAAAGGGTACACTGTCAAGATCAAGTCAAAACTATGCAAAGTGATTGACAATGAGTCAAAGCAGACAGTCTTGGTTGCTAGGCGAAAAGGAAATCTTTATGTTGCTGATTGGGCAACCGCTAAGAAAGAATTTGTGGATGGTTTACCCAAAATGGCATATAAAAAGAATGGTATATGCTCAGCTTGCCAAATGGGAAAACAATCTAAAACATCTTTCAAGTCTAAAACTAGACACTCCAGTGAAAGGCCACTGCAAATGTTACATGTGGATCTTTTTGAATCCTCTGTAACTAGCTATGCAGGAAAGAAGTATGGTCTGGTTGTTGTAGATGATTACTCAAGATTCACTTGGGTTATATTTCTCAAACAAAAATCTAATGTAAGAGTTGAGATACCCAACTTGCTGAATAAGCTTGAAATCATGAAAAATGAAAAAGGTATCTATAATCAGAACAGACCATGGTACTGAGTTTGTGAACCAGTACATAAAAGAGTTTTGTACCTGCAAAGGTATACAACATCAACTATCTTCCGTAAGGACACCACAACAAAATGGTGTTGCTGAAAGGAAGAATAGGACCCTAAAAGAAGCAGTAAGAACAATACTTGCTAACACTGAAATAAGTGAAATCTATTGGGTTGAAGCTATTAACACAGCCTGCTATACTCAAAATAGATGTTTGATTAACAAGCACCATGACAAGACTCCTTATGAGCTTTTGATTGGTAGACCCCCTAGTATCAAACATCTTAGGGTGTTTGGTTGCAGATGTTTTGTTCTTAACAATGGAAAAGAATACTTGAGAACATTTCAACCAAAAGCAGATGAAGGAGTATTTCTTGGTTATTCTCTGAATAGCAAAGCCTATAGAATCTACAACAAAAGAACGCAAAAGATTGAAGAATCTGTTCATGTAGTCTTCTACGAAGGAAACAAGAAAGTACCCTTGAATGAAGAACTCTCAGATAGGTTCAAAGAACTGATGATTAAAGATTCTGAAGAAGAATCCTCAAAAGGAAACAATTCTATCATTCACTTAGAGGATGAATCTGACGATGAAAAGCAACCATTGCTTAGTAACAACCAGATGACTCTAAGACATGATGAAGAATTTCCTATGAGATTTTCAGAAATGGAACAGGTGACTGAGAACCTTCATCATGAAGAGGTTTCTGAGAATGAGATTGCTGAAAATCAAATTCCAGATATCTCTAATACTGAAAAAGTGTCAGATATCCATGGCATTTCCCATGTGTCAGATATCTCAGATTCTGCACAAGTATCCCATCAAAATCATATTGATTCACATTCAGATCAAAATGATATTGATTCTACTAGTTCAAAACCCATTATGAAATGGATAAGAAATCATCTTGCCAAGGATGTGATCGGTCCTTTAGATTAAGGTGTCAGAACTAGGAGAGCAATTGCTGAAAATGCAGATTCGCTCTATGGATGTTTTATCTCAAATATTGAACCTAAAACTATAGAAGAAGCATTGAAGGATCAAGATTAGATCTCTGCAATGCAAGAAGAGTTTGATCAATTTGAGAGAAATAAAGTCTGGAAACTGGCTCCATTTGTTGACGGAATATTTGTAATTGGAACCAAGTGGGTTTTCAGAAATGAAATGAATGAGTCTGGTGAAATAACCAGAAACAAAGCAAGGTTGGTTGCCAAGGGATTCACCCAGACTGAAGGACTTATGCACCATTTGCAAGATTGGATGCAATAAGACTCTTTCTAGCCTTTGAAGCTCATATTGACTTTACAGTTTATGAAATGGATATCAAGAGTGCATTCCTAAATGGTGAAGTTGCTGAGGAAGTCTATGTTGAGCAACTACCAGGCTTTGAAGTTTCCTCAAAAAGTAGGATGGTCTATAAGCTTCAGAAAGCTCTGTATGGGCTGAAACAAGCTCCAATAGCATGGTATGATACATTGGCCAGATACCTACTAGAAAGTGGTTTCAAGAAAGGAGATGTTGATAAAACACTCTTTACATTGAACCATGATGGGAAACTACTTTTAGTTCAAGTATATGTTGATGACATTATATTTGGATCTAAAAACAAGCAACTTTGTGAAGACTTTGCTGAGCTCATGGAAAGTAAATTTGAGATGAGCATTATGGGAGAATTAAACTACTTCCTAGGATTGCAAGTCAAGCAACTTAATGATGGAATATTCATTAGTCAAACAAAGTATGCAAAGGACATGCTCAACAAGTTTAATCTAAAGCCTTCTGAAAAGAATGCTAAGATACCTATGAGCATTGGAACCAAAATGACCTATACTGAATCTGACAAGAGTGTTGAAGAACACAAGTATAGGAAATTGATTGGGTCTCTACTGTACCTCACTGCAAGTAGACCTGATATTCAATATGCAGTTGGAGTGTGTGCCAGATTTTAGACAAATCCAATGCAATCACACTACAACATTGCTATGAAAATATTAAGGTATGTAAAGGGTACTATAAAAGTTGGATTGTGGTATCCAAAAGATAGTGGATTGAGTTTAGTTGGCTATTCTGATGCTGACTATGCTGGATCATTGCTTGATAGAAAAAGCACCTCAGGAACTTGTCAATTTCTTGGTGCCAGGCAAGAAACAAAACTCAATTGTCACATCTACCACAGAGGCTGAATATATTGCTGCTGGGTGTTGTGCTTCACAAATATTGTGGATACAACAACAACTCAGAGAGTATGAGGTCAATGAAGAGAAAACTCCGATTTTCTGTGACAACACAAGTGCTATTGCCATAACTCAGAATCCTAAGTTCCATGAAGAACAAAGCACATTGATGTTAGACACCACTTCATTTGAAAAAGGCAATATAGAGATACTCAATATTGGCACTGAAGACCAACTTGCAGATATCTTGTTAGGAATATCTGTTTAGATTTTGATCAACAACCTAATGACTTATCTTTGCTCAGAAAGGTGGTTAGTACTCTTTGGTTCACTTGAACACTGTAATAGAGGAAAATCACTAAGTATGATAGTCTAGTAAATCTTGTATAGGATGTTAGGTTTCTGTATGTAATTTTTATTTTCATGAAGAAGACCAAGAAGAAGGCATCCAGCAGGAGAAGCTCAACTTTAAAATGAAGTTTTGAAGACTACACAAGATTGCTGAAGACAAAGGTTATCAGATACCTATGTCCAGATATCTCGAAGAAACAAGTGTTTTTCAATAAACAGTGTTGCAAAAGATATCTGAGAATGCAAGGTTTCTGAAAATGAGGAAAAGTGCCCACAGATATCTACACTCAGATACCTTGGATAAAGATACCTTCAAGCTTTCTGTTGCGACCAAATCTCTTGATTCTAAGTAGCACAAAAGTTCTAAGTGTCCTGATCCTTAACAAGCATTGTTATTTGTGAAGGAGTTGAATTAAGATTTCATATCTGAGATTCATCCTCTTGAACACTTATCAAAGACTTGGGTCAGTAAAGAACAAGATACAATACATTGACAAGTATATTAAGTATACTTGATTCATAGAGCTATCTGCATAACTGAACAAGTTATTAAAGAAGCTCACCTGACAAACTACCTTAACCAACACCTTAATCGGCGTGGAGTACAAGAAGTACTTAGTTTGGGAAACTAAGGAATAACTCCAAGGTTACTGAGCATAGGAAGTACTTAGTTTGGGAAATTAAGGAATAGCTCAAAAGGTTTCTGAGTACAGGAAGTACTTGGCTGAGAAAGCCAGGGAATAACTCAGGGGGAACACTTGGTTGGGAACCTACTATATTTAGGAATCGAGAGAAGATACTGGTAAGGTTACCTCAATTATCTGTCTTAGTGGATTCTAGGTCTAAGAAAGGCCTAAGTGGATTAGTTGAAGGATTACGCCACCTTCAGATACCACTATAAAGACTTGTGTTATTTACTTTCTGCAATTTATTACTTGCTTTATTTACCTTGCTAAGTATTTACACATATCTTGCTGGGCACGTGCACTTATCACAAAAAGTCTTCCGCTCTTTGAAAATAAGTATCAGATATGTTCACAGATATCTGAGAAATTGTGTTTATTGACAAAAGTTTGAAAAAGATTATTCCCCCCCCCCCCCCCTCTAGTCTTTTACTTTGCCATTATCTGGACCAACATATCTTCACTAAGCCACTACAAGAAAGTAGATTCTTAGCCTTAAGACATAGTCTTGGGCTAATGGAGCTACCAAAGAACTGAAAAAGTTCAGATATCTGAAGAATATATCAAAGGAGGGAAAAGAGGAATCTGGAACGGGTATCCAGAAACCAAAGGCTAAAGGGTAAAATGGCTATTTGAAGATTTCTGAGATAGGCACTTAGATATCTAGATCACTTAATGAGAGGGAACACAAAAGAGAATAGTACAATTGTCTGCAGTCAACTACTCTCTTGAAATTTGTATTATTTCTATCTTTGTGTAAAACTTGGACAAATACTAAGTGTGAGATAGACTCAGATGCAAACAGTGTTCTTAGTCACACAGAAATGTGATTCATATAGCAAATCGCCAAAATTCATTAATTGGGCACAATTACAATTGCTGATTGTGATCATTGCTGAAGAAGCAATATTGACCCTTGATGAAAGAGATCATTTCTCTGTAAAATAGTGGACTGTAAAAACTCAGACGTGGCCCACTAAGCATTTAATATCAAACAAACTTTTACCCACGCCTTACTGCAAAAACACAGATACGTATATACAAAATCAATTTGTATGTATATATCTGTTGAGATTACATTGCTATATATATAGGATTTTGGCAAAAGAATTCACTTTCGCCTAATCCAACATTCAGACTTGCACAAGAATAGCAAAAACATTTCTTCAACTTCTCTGCAAATCTTTGTTCCTCAATTAGTTTTTCTGCAAAGAATCATTAATCTCTCACCCTAATCTCTTTCAGACTTTCGAAAACTTACACTATATAAAGAGATGGCTCCAAAACGTGCTTCTACCCAGAAATCTCAATCTACTACCACTGGTACTGCTGAAAAGCAAGCACTAGAGTTGGTGGTTGTAAACAATCGGTTGGTAGGAGACTTTAGTCCTGATCATTGGACTTCAAATCACAGGATGATTTGGGGTGGTGCCATGATTGAGGAATACCTCACGGCTTCAATTGAAAACCAAGCCGATAGGAAGCTAATTCTTGACATGCTTGAAAAGGCACAAATCAAGGGTTTCCTGTCTGCTACTCCCAGTAGAGTTTCTTCACTGGATTTGTTAGAATTCTACAACAACTCCAGGATTATTTCATGTGTTTCTGAAGGCACTGAAACAGTGTCTATCAAATCAAAGGTCCAAGGAAAGGAAATTCTTTTGGACTTAACAACTTTCTGTAAGTTGTTTGAACTTCAAAATCTTGGAAAGGATTTTGAAATAAACACCAAGGATGATGATCTCCTTGAAGGTGTGAAGCAACTGTACAGTGGTGTGTGTGACCTTGACAAACCAGACACACCCACTAATTTCAAACTTGCTGACATCAGAACCAGACATCTGTTGGTTCACTGGGATATGTTGGCATGCATTCTTCACAGATGCTTTGATGGTCTACAAGGAGGTGCCGACCAGATAAGCCAAGAACGTTGGATGTTGATGTACTTGTTGCAACAACAAGACAAAAGGCTGGAAAACCCTTTCAACTGGGGAAAGTACGCCTTTATGAAGTTTGTGAAGAAGATTCAAGGCTTTGAGCCCAAAATCGTTAAGGGACTTGCTGAGCCAAAAGCCACAGTGAGCTATGGACTAAAGATATGCTACTTGCTGGAGAAGCTTGGCATTGAGCTCAGAGAGAAGGCAGACATAGCCAACAGTAACCTACTCTACAGATATGAGTATACGAACATGATGAAAAAGGTTACTGGATCTCAGAAAGATTCCAAGAAGCAAAAAACTGAAGAGATATCTGAGGGAAAAGTTGCGACCAAAAAGCCCAGAACTTCACAAAAGAAGTCTGCTGGCAAATCAGAAGACACACCCTTTGTGGTTGTCGACTCTCAGATATCTGCCGCCATTGCAGATGAACTCATCAATGTTGCAAAAGATACAACTGCTGATGAACTCATCAATGCTGCTAAGGAGAGCCTTGCAGATGAACTCATCAATGCTGCAAAAGATACAACTGCTGATGAACTCATCAATTCTGCTAAGGAGAGCCTTGCTGATGAACTCATCAATGCTGCTAATGAGAGTAGTGGTAGGTACCAAGCCCTATCTACAGAAACCGCAGAGATTATGGACCAATCAGTTCCTAATGCTGATGAGAGCTCTGACGATGAAGATGATGAATTAGTCATCTCTCAAGTCCTAGAGAAATCAGAAAGGGCTAAGGTTACTGAAAAAGTAACTAGTGTAGAGGTATCTGAAGAAGAACCTACACCACAGGTTGCTGAACAAGCACCTGTTTCAAAGGTTGCTGAAGAAGAAACTGTGTCCAAGGTCACTGGACAAATTACACCATCAGAGCAAGAAAGACTGAAGCATATTGAAGATGCTCTGATAAGTGATAGCTTAGTGTTGGAGGATACTGCCATTGCCTCAACACTTAAAAGTCTGTCTCAAGCAGATCTGGATAGGCCCCAAATAGCATCACCTTCTTCATCCAGATCTGAACCACCACACCAACCACAACAGCCAGATGTGGATACTGCTGAAATGGTACTTGAGTTACAGATACCAGCATCTTTCCTTGCTGAAGAAAATCCTGCAAAAGAGCAGGTTCCCCAACTCAATGAGAGGAATCAAACTGAGGCATCTACCGTAATGATCAACAGGGAGGCAAATCGAGTTGCATACTCAGTGAAAGGTCCGGCACCAAACTTCAAACAAAGAAGCTGAAATGGAACAACAAGACCAACGCATAGAAGGGTCACAAGTTCCAGAGACCAATCAGCCTGACACTGCTCAGGTAGCTGAATGGTTTAACTCTCTACTTGTGATATTTTTGTGTTTGTTAAATCTTGTTATTTAATGAAATTTATTTGTTACAGGCTGAATTAGAAACACAACAACAAGAGGAAGCTGCAAAGCTTACCTCAGAATCTGAGAAGGAGGCTTCCATAGCCTCACCACTTAAGGAACAGGAGCCTGTCTCACAGGTAGAAGATAGTTCCTTAAGATATAACATCTCAGATATGTGCTTTACTAATACTATAAAGTGTTTGTTTCTAATAGGCTCCAACTGAGAAGAAAAATGAAGAGACTGAAAAGTCTATCTCTTCAGAGAAGAATCCAGAGACTTCCAAGGTCTCTAAGGAACAAGTATCTGAACCTTCTGCAGAGAAGGTATTTCATTCAGATACCTATATTCTTGAAAGAGCAAATCTCTGATCATTTTTCTCAAACTAACACGTTCTACTTAACAGGTTCAAAAAGAAGTAGAAGTTGTTGGGGAGTTGCCCGCTCAATCCCCACAACAAATGAAAATTGATGAGGCATCAAAGCCTTCATCACAAGAAAAACTTCCAGAGACTGCACAAGTCTCTGAGAGACAAGTATCTGAGCCTCCAGCAGTGGAGGTAATTGACCTCTCAGATTTTTGATTTGTCAATAAAATTTTTCTTGATAAAATTTCCTAAGTGTTATGTTTCTAATCTCAGGTTCAAGCTGAAAGAAAGATAACTGAGGATCAGACTTCCCAGTCTCCTCATATCCAGATATTTGAGGCACCTGAAATCTCAGTAGTCAAGTCATCTGAGCCTGTCACACAGGCTCAAACAAGTGCCACTAAGATCCCTGTTGATGAGAAAGAGGACCTGCTTCCTTTCTTCAAGGAACACACTTTGCCAAAGCATCTGAAATGCTTCAAAAAATGGAAAAAGCTCCGATGCTCCGATCTATCTGAGATCTTAAAGGTGACCGATCACCACACCAGTAGAGCACGAGCCCTTGACTTGGAAAACTACGTCCATGCAATGTTCCCCACTGAACAATATTCTTTCGGAACATTGATGGATAAGGATTTTGTCAAGGAAGTGGCCAGAAAGCTGATCCAAGCTTTCACCCAAGCAGATGGTCAGACCAGAATGCAGATGGCATTCAAGCCTACTTTTCCCCAGACTCTACAATACATACCCTCTGAACAAGAGGAAGTTAATGGGCAAACGGTCACTATTCCAGAAGTGATCAACCTGGTCTCTGAAGATGAAGAAGAGAAGGAGACTGATGAGAATAATTATGAAGATCCTCCTTCTGACCATCACAAAGATGAGGATAAGAAAGATGATGATGATGCCCCTGCACCAGGGACAGGAGGGATTCCACAAGGAAACAATGCCTCAACTGCTTAAAAGCACACTGAGAGGACATCACAACAATCCCCTCCTCCATCTCCTCAACAAAAAGACATTAATGAAAAAGTAGTTGAGCACTCCGAGGAAAACACTCAGAAAATAGTGGATGCACAAGCCAGAGTTACTCAACTCAAACAACTGTTGGAGGAAGAACAACAGCTACATCTTCAACTGCAAGAAAAGATAGATGAATCCAGAGTCAAGCTACATAAACTTGAAGAACAAACACGCAAAGAAATGCAAGCTTACTCTGATATTAAAGAGCTCCGGGACGATGTTGATTATATTGCTAAGGAGCTAGATGCTGAACAAGTATCTGAACAAAAAGCATGATGCTAAGGCTGCATCTTCACCAAAGAAACCATCCTCCAAAGGCAAGAAACCCATATCTGAGATGGTTGCCGCCTTCAGAAACCTTGATGAAGAAGTGCTAGAGGATGCAGATCACTGGGCTGATGACTCAGATGATGAAGAAGACAAGACATTGGCAGAACATCGCAATGAACACTTAGCGGTTTCTCATCTGAAAAGGAAGCTAATTTCTCCTGAAGTATTCAACAAACTGCCAAATGTCCACTCCCAAGAATACATGAATAGATACCAAGTTTTGGCACATCTTAAAAAGGAGTTGTCTTCACAGAACAAAGACGTAATTGTGTCCGTCCCCTCATATATGAAGAAATTAACTGAGCTCATCACTCAGAGAACAACCAGTATGGTCCTTGCTCAGAAGGATCTGGGAATGGTAAGGGACGATGATGTATCATTAGCTGAAAAAGCTTTTCATGAGGCAAGTTACACTGCTGAAAAAGCAGATGCCATACTAGGCCCATTGGCAGAGCTCACTGATAAGGAAAATGGACTTATCAAACAAAATCAAGAGCTCAAGGCTGAACTTCTGAAGTTGGTTACTGCCTACAATTACTTGCAAGGGAATTTTGAGTCTCTCTCAATATCCTTAGTGGTACTTAGTCAGTCAACAATGACTAAGGGGGAAGGATTTGGACCTCAAGGTCAGGGGGAAAGAAAGAAGAAATCTAGAGTTGGTGATGCTCAGAAAGGAAGGGGAAACAAGAGAACTTCCCAGCCACCACTCAGAATAAATGAGCCCTCATCAAGTCAAGCTGCTTTGCAAATAGTAGCTACTTCCCAGCAATCAACTGAAGAAACAATAATGGTAACAAGGGCCATGGCACAAATACCTCCAAGGAGTACCAAGGCTCCAAGGAGAAGACAAGTTAAAGGGATTGAAGAAGAAGAAGAAGAAGAAGAAGAAGAAGAAGAAGAAGAAGAAGAAGAAGAAGAAGAAGAAGAAGAAGAAGAATGCCAAATCAAATCCCAGGGCAATGAAGAAGGCTGCAAAATTTTTACAAGAATTGATCTTGATGATGATGATGAAGATGAGGATGAAGATGAAGCTCCTCTTCACAGAAAAATAAGAAAGATTGATAGCCTATCTGAGCCCTTAGCTGCAAAGCCTTTGGCAGCTATAACACCCTCTGGAAATACCAAGTCAATCCAGAGTGGTTCTTCAAGCAATCCCCCAAGGGAGAATTCAAGGCAAAGGATGAATAGACTAAGAGCTGAAAGAAGAAAAAGTCAACTTCTACTCAGGACAGAAGAAGCCAGAATTGAGTATGTGAAGACTGACAACAACTCCTCTGTCTACAGGTGCATTAATCAGAAGAATGGCTACTGGATTCTGGAACTTAACCATCTACTGGTAAATTAAAAATTTCCAGAACCAATCCATAAACAACTCATGGCATGGAGAAAATACAAGTCAATCTTGATTAACACCAACCACATTAAAGCCTGGTTGGATTTTGAAGTAATCAAGAGAATAGAAGCCATGAAGAAGGACCTCTCTGATGAATGTCCTTATGGAAAGCCAGATGTTGTGCACAGAATTCCCAACATCACTGGAACAAGCACAAGAGCAAGACTTGTTGTGGAACCCTATGAGTCCTTCTACTTGACTGAAGATCAATACAAGGGTGACATCAAATATCTGAGCATTATCTATGATTACTTCAAGCTATCAGATATCAGAATCGAGCATGCCTGGAAGTGGAGAAAGTATCTGTGGGTCAAGCACTTTTCCAAGAAGAATCCTACCAAAACCTACAAGGAAGTCTGTGGATTTGCCAGAGACACAGAGATGATTGTCAGAACTCTTCTCTATGACTACTCTGATGATATCAAAAGGTTTGGTGATAGGAAATTAGCAGATTGATTCATGGAACTACTTTGAAGACTTGAAGTTTTGAAGACTTGAAGACCAGTTTATTAGGATGTTCACTTGGAGCTTGGTTACTCCTGTTGTCCTAATTTACTATGTATTTTTTTGTTTCTTGCTGACTGCTCTAAATGTTGTTTTATCTTGTAAAACTTATCTGTGAACTCTCTTTGTAACATATCTGATGAACCTACTCTCAGATATCAATCTATAAAAGATAACTTGTCAGCAAAGATCACACCTTGTGATTTGGTTGATGTTTACTTTCTGCACTTAATTAAAAGAATTGAAAGATCTTATGAATTGATTAAGTGGTGGATTGTTTCCTCATCCAGATTTGTAATAGGTCAAATAGTCATCGTTGACTGATCAAAATGGGGGAAATTTGTTAGGAATATCTGTTTAGATTTTGATCAGCAACCTAATGACTTATCTTAGCTCACAAAGGTGGTTAGTACTCTTGGTTCACTTGAACACTGTAAAAGAGTAAACTCACTAAGTATGATAGTCTAGCAAATCTTGTATAGGATGTTAGGTCTCTGAATGTAATTTTTTATTTCTCTAATGAAGACCAAGAAGAAGGCATCCAGCAGAAGAGTTCAACATATTTGAAGTTTTGAGGACTGCACAAGATTGCTGAAGACAAAGGTTATCAGATACCTATGTCCAGATATCTCGAAGAAACAAGTGTTTTTCAATAAACAGTGTTGCAAAAGATATCTGAGAATGCAAGGTTTCTGAAAATGAGGAAAAGTGCCCACGAATATCTACACTCAGATACCTTAGATAAACATTATGTTTCCAGAAACAATATATTTTTAACAAGTGGTAACTGGAGTTGTGATAGTCTCTGGAAAAGGACGTGCAAAGCTTCAGAAAGCATGCATAGTTCCGTTGGCACTACAGGACAAAGTATAGTACAGTGCATTAAATGCGCAGACAGAAATGTCTGAACAAAAACGGTAGTCTCTAAAAAAGAAGACAAACGTGCAACAGTACTATACTCAGACATCAATAGTTTGAATTTGATTTAAGCCTAACGGATACTATTCAAACGGCACTCAAATTCATCTATAAATATCAACACTTAGAATGCTTGAGAACACACACAGAACTCACAACAACAACACTGAACACTATCTTTCAAGCATACTACTTATCTTCAAGCTTTCTGTTGCGACCAAAGCTCTTGATTCTAAGTAGCACAAAAGTTCTAACTGTCCTGATCTTTAACAAGCATTGTTATTTGTGAATGAGTTGAATTAAGATTTCATATCTGAGATTCATTCTCTTGAACACTTATCATAGACTTGGGTCAGTAGAGAACAAGATACCATACATTGTAAAGTGTATTAAGTATACTTGATTCTCAGAGCTATCTGCATAACTGAATAAGTTATTAAAGAAGCTCACCTGACAAACAAACCTAAACTATACACCAAAAGGCGTGAAGTATAGGAAGTACTTAGTTTGGGAAACTAAGGAACAACTCCAGGAAAAGGTTTCTGAGTACAGGAAGTACTTGGCTGAGAAAGCCGGGGAATAACTCAGGGGGAACACTTGGTTGGGAACCCAGTGTATTTAGGAATCGAGAGAAGATACTTGTAAGGTTACCTCAATTATTTATCTTAGTGGATTCTAGGTCTGAGAAAGGCCGAAGTGGATTAGTTGAAGGATTACGCCACCTTCAGATACCACTATAAAGACTTGTGTTATTTACTTTCTGCAACTTATTACTTGCTTTATTTACCTTGCTAAGTATTTACACATATCTTGCTGAGCACGTGCACTTATCACAAAAAGTCTTCCGCTCTCTGAAAATAAGTATCAGATATCTTCACAAATATCTGAGAAATTGTGTTTATCGACAAAAGTTTCAAAAGACTATTCACCCCCCCCCCCCTCCCTAGTCTTTTGCTTTGCCGTTATCTGGACCAACAATAATGTAAAAACTAGACAATATAATGTAAAAACTAGACAATTATGTTTCACTGGGTAAATTTCTGGATAAGTAATAAAACTAGACAATTCATTTACAAAACTAGACAATTCAGTTACAAAACTAGACAATATCATCATCAATTCAAAACACTAATTTTTCTTCGATTGCTTTAGTTTCTTCAAAACATTCTTCTTCAAATCATCCAATACACCCTCTTCAAAATCATCATCATCATAAGGTCTCTTATATCAAGGAAAAGGAGTTCCTTGGAACAGCTCCATATGCTTCATCAGAAAAACACCACAGTCAAAAGTTCCAAGTTTACCAAGTGTTAGGAATATCTGTTAGTATTTTGATCACTCATCACATGTTCTTATCTTAGCCAGAAAGGTGATAAAGTACTCTTGGTTCACTTGAACATTGTAAAAGAGGAAATCACTGAGTATGATTAGTCTAGTAAATCTTGTAATAGGATTATAGGTCTCTGAGTGTAATTTTTATTTCAAGAAGACCATGAAGATCAATCCTAGCAATGGAGCTTTTCTGCAGATTAGAAGACTAAAGATTGCACAAGGTTTATGAAGACGCGAAGGTTTAGTCTAACTCAGAAAGACTATGTCTTTAATCCTTTCTTAAGTATATTAACTTACTTTCGAAATATGATTCTGGACATATGACATCATGAGTATGGAGCATGCAAGCCATCAGAAAGGCTCATGTATCCGTTGAGACTAAAGGACAATGAACAGTACTATGCATTAAATGCATCGGCAGAAATGCTGCAAAAAGAAAGTCCTCTCTGAAACAAGAGATAGTGACTTCTGAGTACATAGTTCAAGATATAAATGGATATAATTTGATAGAGAGCACAACGGATACAATTCAAACGCCTCTCAAATTTATCTATATATATATCACACTTAGATGCTTGAAGTACATACCTTAGAACGCTCTATCTTGCAAACTTACCATCAAGCAAAGTATTCTCTCAAGCACTCTACTATCCTTTCTGAAAGCTTTATGTTGCTTGAAGAATCACTAGTAGTTCTAAGTTGTCCTGAACCTTAACAAGAGATTGTTATTCGTGAAAGAGTTGAACTATCAGATACCCTTTCTGAAGCTCATTCTCCAGAACGGACACCAATTACTTGGGTCAGTAAAGAGCAGACTGCCATTCACTGAACAAGTGTATTAAGTAGTCTCTCTGTAAACATAACTGAAAAGTTATACGAGAAGCCTTTCTGACAAAACCTTATAACCAACATCCATCAAGGCGTGGAGTAGAGGAAGTACTTGATTTGGAAAATTAGGGAACAACTCCAAGGTTATCTGAGTAGAGGAAGTACTTAGCTCTAGGAGCTGGGGAATAACTCAGGGGGAACATTTGGCTGGGAACCATTTGTTTAGGAATCTTAGAATAGGATTATTGTAAGGTGAACTCAATTATCTGTTCTAGTGAATTCTAGGTCTCAGAAAGACCGAAGTGGATTAGTTGGAGGATTACGCCACCTCCAGATACCACTATACTTGATGTGTTGTTTACCTTTCTGTATTTACATTTCAGCAAAGAACACACACACACATACTTATTGTTTCTGCACTTACCTATCTTAAAGTCTTCCGCGCTCTGAATTTAAGTATCAGATACCCCCAGGTTTCTGAGAAACTGTGTTTATCAACAAAAGTTTTAAAAGACTATTCATCCCCTCCCCCCCCCCCTAGTCTTTTACTTTGGCGTTATCTGGACCAACAAGTGGTATCAGAGCAGGAGGTTCACAAGCCTTCTGCACTGAACCTAGATCCCCAGATAGGTGAAGAAACTTTTTCCCTCTCTGAGGACTATATAATTTGTGTGTTAAGTGTGCAGGTATGTCTCTGAGTGATGCGCCCATTCTGAAACCAGAAAACTACGAGAAATGGAAGAACAACATGATGCTCCATCTGGAGGCCATTAGTGACGAAATGATCTATGTCATCAATGAAGGGCCTATCAAAATTAGACAACTCAAACAAGTTACTGAGGTGTCTGATGGAAGAAAAGCCTCAGACAAGGAAGATGAAAGCGAGGATATGGCTGCTAGTGATAGTAGTCATATTGCTCATGGAAGCATTATGTATGAAGACAAGCCAAGAGAGCTCTGGACATCTGAAGATGCCAAGAGACACAGATTGGATGGTCAAGCTCGTAATATCATCATCAGATCGACACCTGAGCACATACAGTGTAAACTATGGGGTGCTAAAACGGAGAAAGTTGCCTGGCAATTGATTGAAGAAATCTGTGTCGGAACTGAGAAAACCAAAGAAAACAAGTTCGAAGTTCTTAAATTGAAGTTCCAAAACATCAAACAAGGTCCCACTGAAACTCTAGAAGAACTTGATTTCAGATTTACTACTCTTATGAGTGATATGGCTGCACTTGGTGAAAACAATAGATACTCCCAGTCAGAAAAGATCAAGACTATTGTCAGAAGTCTCAATCACAACTGGGAACACACTAAGTTCTTTTATTTCAATCAAGGGATGCCAAATATTACTCCAGTAGAACTCTTTTCTCATCTTGCTACTGTAGACTATGAGACAACTCAGAGAGAACAAACAGCTGAAAAGTTGCAAAGTGTTGCTCTAATTTCTCAAGGTACTTCTGAAAAGAAGGATGCCAAAGAAGCATCTGAAGAAAATGCTCTTGCAGTAAGAACATGAAGAAATTTGTGAGTCAAGAGAATGAGAGAAGAAAAGCTGAAAAAGCATCTTGGCCCAAACTATCATCAGTACAAGAACATACAAATGAACAACTCTCTGAACACCCCCATTCAGAGAGGTGTTAGTACTGAACCTGCAGAAATAGGAAATGACATCTGTTTCTATTGTCAAAAGCCTGGTCACTTCAAGAGAGATTGTCCTGCTTTAAACAAGCACAAGACAGGTGACAAGAAGGACAGAAGAAATTTCAAAAGAAATCAAAGGGCCTTACTGACTGAAGAAAGGAAGAAGATTCAAATTCAACTTGATGCTCTTGACATTGAGACAGATTCTGAAGATGGAGATTCAGATGACTCAAACCTACCATCACCAGAATTGTGTGGAATCACCCACGATGTAATCGACTTCGATCTTAAGAAGAATGAAATGTGTGGAGTTGCTGAGATTGCTGGTCCAGACATCTCCAACATTGAAATGTGTCTTATGGCTGATGAGGTAACTAACAATTCACAATTTCTGTACTATGAGAGTGATGATGGAATTGAGGATCTGGAGTTGGTCAAGAGTGAATTGGATCGTTATGAGAAAGAAATTCTGGAAGCAAAATCCAAAACCAGAATTCTAGAGGAAAGCAAAGAAACTCTTGAAAAAGATGTTTCTAAGCTAACCAGAGTATCTGAGAACAAGAACGCTGAAATAGCCTTTCTGAAAGCTCAAATATCTGAGAATGAAAATTCTCACAAACTAGCCTTGGATGAACTTAATAAGAAAATGATGAAGCTGCTTTCTGAGAATGAAGAACTCAGAAAGAAAGAGCTATCCTTCCAATCTTATGCAAAGGCTAGTGACACTCTCACTGAGGTTCAATCCTATCTGAGAGATCCCTCTGAGAAAGGTGGACGTGGACTTGATGAACAATCGAGTAATTCATCTCCTCTGAAGAAGAGTGATGAAAGGTTGACCTTTGTAAAAAGTCAACAGAATGGTTCTTCAACCACCTATAGCATTGGTCAGAAAGCTAGGGTAGTTGACAAAGGAAAAGGAGTAGCAACTCAGCCTTTGAAAGAACAACAAGTTCACAAGAAACATGTGGATAAGGTTTCAAAAGAAACACAACCTCGGACATGCAACAATCCACATTGCTATATTACTAGGAAGGAAAAATTCTTGGAATAGGCAATTCTCAACTGTACCATTTTATGAAAATAAAGATGGTGCAGAACTAGTAAGGCTTCAAGAGCGATCTGTAAAGCCAAAGGTGTTCGAAATGGCATTGCTATCGTGCTATTGGAAAAGTTCTTCTACAACAATATAAGGAAGGACAAGAACAATGGCGCAAGGTCGATATTGCACGTAGTAATAGATGAAGTGGAAGAAATCTCAAGCCACGAAAACTGAATGCCGAGCTAGAAGGAACTCGGCTAGAAAGGCTAAGTTTGTCAAAAGCAACCCCGTAAACCTGTGGTCCAGAAAGCACCAAAAGGAACACCTAGAAACACCCCAAGAAGGAAGATTGAGATCAAAATTACTGATTTTATTGCATCTCCTTCTGATCAAGTTAGATAAAAACAAACTACCAAGAAATTCACTACAATGTGGATTCCTACTGGAAGAATGTTTAGTCTAAATGGTTCTATCTCTGAAGCAAGAACCTAACTCCTGCTTCTGTTTTGCGTAACGCCTCTTGGACTAAGGCTCAATGGCTATTTGATAGTGGATGCGAAAGCATATGACAGAGACAAAGCAAATCCGTCAACTACAAAGCTTGCAACAATGGACCGTACATCGATTTGGAGGAGAATTAAATCCCTCTTTGGGATTTGGCAACGTCAAATTAGGATCATTAACAATCACTGACGTATTACATGTTAAGGGTTTGAAATATAATCTATTTAGAATGAGCCAGTTTGCAGACAAGGGATTTTCTGTGAAATTCAAAGCAAAGTATTTCAAACTTATTGACAATGAGTCAAAGCAGACAGTCTTGGTTGCTCGGCGGAAAGGAAGTCTTTATGTTGCCGATTGGGCATCTGCCACAACTGAAGAATGTCTCATGGTGAGTCAATCAATTCACACAAAAGAGCACTGGTTATGGCACAAAAGAATGAGTCACTTGAATTTCAAAACTCTGAACAAACTTGCCAAGAAAGAGTTAGTGGTTGGCCTTCCGAAAACATCTTTCAGAAAGGATGGTATCTGTTCTGCCTGTCAGATGGGGAAACAATCCAAGATCACTTTCAAGTCCAAAACCAGACACTCTAGTGTTAGACCACTGCAACTATTACACATGGATCTTTTTGAATCATCTGTAACTAGTTATGCAGGAAAGAAGTATGGTCTTGTTGTTCTAGATGACTTCTCAAGATTCACTTGGTTTGTCTTTCTGAAGCACAAATCTGATGCAAGGGTGGAGATACCAAACTTGTTGAATAAGCTTGAAGTCATGAAAAATGACAAGGTACTGAGTTTGTCAATCAGAACAGACCATGGTACTGAGTTTGTCAACCAGTACATAAAGGAATTTTGTACCAGCAAAGGTATACAACACCAACTTTCCTCTGTAAGAACACCACAACAAAATGGTGTTGCAGAAAGGAAAAATAGAACACTTAAAGAAGCAAAGAAGGACAATGCTAATGACATCGAGATAAGTGAAGTTTATTGGGTTGAAGTCAGAACACAAAGATGCTACACTCGTAATGTATGTTTGATAAACAAACAACATGACAAGACCCCATATGAACTCTTGGTTGGTAGACCCCCTAATATCAAACATCTAAAAGTATTTGGTTGTAGATGTTTTGTTCTTAACAATGGAAAAGAGTATCTAAGAACATTTCAACCAAAGGCAGATGAAGGAGTGTTTCTTGGTTATTCTATGAATAGCAAAGCATAAAGAGTTTACAACAAGAGAACAAAGAAGATTGAAGAATCAGTTCATGTTGTATTCTATTTAGGAAGCAAGAAAACACCCCTTGCTAATGAACTCTCAGAAAAGTTCAAGGAACTAATGATAAAGGATTCTGAAGAGGAATCTTCAGAAAGGAAAAACATCATTATGGAAAGGGAGGATGACTCTGACGAAGAAAAGCATGAAATGCCTAGTAACAACCAGATGATTCTCAGACATGATGAAGAATTTCCTATGAGAATTCTAGAAATGGAAACTGAAGATGTTCATCAGAGAGCAAACTCTGGAAATGACCTCTCATGTGCATGTCCCGTAAAGCTCTCACATCGAGCAAGTGTCGACATTCACCGCCTTCCGAGGTGCAAAATGTCACGAATCTTGAAGAAGTATCAAGTCATAATCATAGTGATTCACATTCAGATCACATAGATGTTGAACCTACTAGCCCTAAACCCATGATGAGATGGATCAAGGATCATCCTACAAAAGATGTGATTGGACCAATCAATAAAGGTGTTAGGACTAGGAGAGCAATAGCTAAAAATGCTAATTCTCTCTTTGGATGTTTTATCTCAAACATTGAACCAAAAACTATAGAAGAAGCATTAAGAGACCAAGACTGGATCTCTGCAATGCAAGAAGAGTTGGATCAGTTTGAAAGAAACAAAGTCTGGAAACTAGTTCCATTTGTAGAAGGAATATCTGTGATTGGAACTAAGTGGGTTTTCAGAAAAAAGATGAATGAATCTGGTGAAATAACCAGAAACAAAGCAAGGTTGGTTGCCAAGGGATTCACCCAGACTGAAGGTTTAGATTTTGATGAGTCATATGCACCAGTTGCCAGATTGGATGCAATAAGACTCTTTTTGGCCTTTGCAGCTCATAAAGATTTTAAAGTTTATCAGATGGATGTCAAAAGTGCATTCTTGAATGGTGAACTTGCTGAGGAAGTCTATGTTGAGCAACCACCTGGCTTTGAAGTTTCCTCAGAAAGTAGAATGGTCTATAAGCTACATAAAGCTCTTTACGGACTGAAACAGGCTCCAAGAGCATGGTATGACACTTTGGCCAAATACCTTCTGGAAAGTGGTTTTAAGAAAGGTGAAGTTGATAAAACTTTGTTTACTTTAAATCATGATGGAAAACTACTCTTAGTTCAAGTATATGTTGATGACATTATATTTGGATCTAAGGACAAGCAACTTTGTGATGACTTTGCAAATCTCATGAAAAGTAAATTTGAGATGAGCATGATGGGGGAATTGAACTATTTTCTAGGATTGCAAGTCAAGCATCTCATTGATGGAATATTCATTAGTCAGACAAAGTATGCAAAAGACATGCTCACAAAGTTAAATCTTAAGCCTTCTGAAAAGAATGCTAAGATACCTATGAGCATAGGAACCAAGATGACCTATACTGAATCAGATAAGAGTGTTGACGAACACAAGTATAGGAAATTGATAGGTTCACTACTTTACCTTCATCGCAAGGCACTGATATTCAATATGCAGTTGGAGTGTGTGCTAGATTTCAAACAAATCCAATGCAATCACACTACAACACTGCTATGAAAGTATTAAAGTATGTGAAAGGTACAGTAGATGTAGGGTTGTGGTATCCTAAAGAAAGTGGATTGAGTTTGGCTGGTTACTCAGATGCTGATTATGCTGGATCAATGCTTGATAGGAAAAGTACCTCAGGAACTTGTCAGTTTCTGGGAACTAGACTTATCTCATGGTTTAGAAAGAAACAAAACTCAATTGCAACTTCTACCATAGAGGCTTAATATATTGCTGCTGGTTATTGTGCAACACAAATTCTGTGGATTCAACAACAACTCAGAGACTATGGACTCAATGAAGAGAAAACTCCCATTTTCTGTGACAACACAAGTGCTATTGCAATCACACAGAACCCCAAGTTCCATTCTAGAACAAAGAACATTGATGTTAGACACCACTTCATCAGAGACCATGTTGAGAAAGGCAATATAGAGATACTCAAGATTGGCACAGAAGACCAACTTGCAGATATCTTCACTAAGCCCTTACAAGAAAGCCGGTTCTTGACTTTGAGACACAATCTTGGATTAATGGAGTTGCCTAAGGACTGAAAAATTGTCCTGAATCTCTAAAGTCTGAATAAGTGAGTAGGCCTCTGAGAACAGGTTCTCAGAAAGCCAAGTTGATAAGATGTGATGCAAAGGTTTCTGAGTAGCAACACTCAGAAAGGCAAAACATTTCTGGAATGGGTATCCAGAAAGGCAAAGGTTGGTACACACTTAATAAGTAAATAAGATTAGAACTTACTTACTGAGAGTGGGTCAAATACATTCAAACAACTGAAGCTTCTGACACTTGAATTCAGAAAGCTATTTAGTCATAAAGAGAATGGGACACACAAAGCCCAAAAGGTATAAGTTCTGAAAGTCAAATATATGCAATGTCTTGTATTTTTACCATTTTGATGATAAACAATATATAGATAAGGACTTGACACTCAGAATGATAAGATCAAACGATTAAGTATTCCTACTCTTTACTAAGTGACACAATGAATTTAGCATATTAAAAATCCATCAAGTCGGCACATTACCATTTATTGATTGATATCATTACAAGATATTCAATATAAGCCCTTGATGAATAAACATTTGATCTCAACGATTGAGATTAAAACAAAGCAAGTAATGTCTGTTGATAAATGCAGACATGGCCCACTACGCATTTAATGAAGTACAAAGGACGTACCATGCCTATGCAGATGCAAAGACACGCATTCATATTCAGCTATATGTATGTTGTATCTATGTACATTTTGTCTGCTATATATATATATATAGGATTTGGACAAAAGACAAACACTTTTACCAATTCCGAAATTTCAAACTTACATCAAAACAGCAAAATCTCTCAAGATTTCTGCAAAACCCCTCAAAACTCAACTTCAGGCTTAGTCTTCTGAAAAGACAGACTAATCTCGATTAATTGTGCAAAATTCATCTGAAAAACACTCACTCAAAACTCTATATAAGAGATGGCACCCAAGAAGATGACCACCAAGAACCCTAAGGTCAGATTATCCGCTCCTCAAAAGCAAGGAGGAAAGGAACTTAAGGTGTTGAATAAACGCATATACAGGAAAGTTTACCCTTGATCGAACCCTAACCACAAAATGAATTGGGGAGCTTTTCTAGTGAAGAGATATGTACCAGCAGTTATACTTTCAAAACCAGAAAGGAAACTGATATTGGGAATGCTGAAGAATTCCCATATCTACAAGCTTCTATCTGCTGCACCCAGTGGACTATCCACACTGGATGTAGTGTAGTTCTATAACAACTCCAAAATCTTCACAAAAGTTGTAAATGATGAAGAAGAAAAATACATGCAGACTGAAGTCCAAGGACAAGAAATTGTTCTAGACTACAAGACTTTCTGCAAGATTTTCCAATTGAAAAATCGAGGAACATTTGAAGACATCAACATCAAGGACTCTTCCATGATTCAAGGCGTCAAAGAGCTATTTGAAGCAATCCAGTTAGAAAATGCAAAAGGTTGCCCAAGAGACTTTGTTCTCAAGGCCATCAGAACTAGTCATCTCCAGAGACACTGGAGTACTTTAGCTCTTATTTTGGTCCGTTGCTTTGATGGCAACAAAGGTGGAGTAGACCAGATAAGCATGGAGAGATGGATGATGATGCATCTTCTGAACAAGAAGCATGAAGGGCAGGAAACCCACTTGAATTGGGGGAAGTACGCCTTCAACAAATTCCTTGGACATATTGAGGAATTTGAGCCCAAAATCATCAATGGCCTTGCTGAGCCAAAGGCCAATATGCACTTTGGTCTCAGAATCTGTTACATTCTGGAAAAAATGGCAATCACTCTCAGAGAGAGGCAGGAAATCCCAGTCACCAACTCCCTTTTCAGACACACTTTTGAAGAAAAGGAGAAACTTGTCACGAGAACGCACTCGTAAAGGCGTAAGAAGAAGAAATCAAGAAGAAGGTGAGGAGGTTTCTGAGCAAGCTCAAGCTAAACCTCCAGTTGCCAAGAGAAAGAGGACTCATAGCAAAAGATCCTCCAAGCCCCTAAGCATACAAGAGGCGCAACCTTCTGGAGACAAGGTCTCAGAAGATGTTGGACGCTCAGAAAGGCAACTCCAGAATTCCCCAAGAATCCTGAACCGTAATGCTGTAACTCTCCGGAGATGATAGAAATATCATAGATGGTTCTGCACAACACGTAATAGTGATTCGAGGATGATGAAGTACTTGCAAAAGTACTCAAAAGATTCAAGTATGAGACCCATGGAGGAGCATCAAGCTCAGCTCTTCAGAAAGACAAGAGCCCCTCTGCCCAGCAGGAAGAAGAAGGTCTGGGTGAGGAAGATAGAATGATGGAAGATGTTGCCATTGCTTCCACATTCACAATGCCAGCACTTAATATTGCTGAAGAAAACCTTGTTCTTGAACAGGTTCCTCAACCTTCTGAGAGAGCTCAACTCTCAGAAAGGGATCAAACCGAGATGGAGACTCGTAATGATACTACAGAGGAGAACAATAATGAGCACCGAGAGACTGTGGAATCACCACAAGTCCAAGAGATCAATGATCAACTGACTCTATCTGTAACAAAGATAGTTCAGATCTAACATGTCAACATAAATGCATGTTAACTTGTTACTCATAAGTCAGATTTGTTACAGCCAACTTGAGACACACCTTCGGGGAAGAAAACCGCCCACCCCTTGAATCAAGAAGAGGTTCCTCCAACCTCGTAACATCAAGAAGAGCTGTCCCATGTGTAGTAAAGTTATCTCCAACAACAAATAATTAAAATGCTCTTATCTTATGTTCTAATATTCTTAATGTCTCTTTTAGGCTCCAATCGAGGAAGTAGTGGCGGTGGAACCAACACCCCAAAACCTAGAGATTCCAGAGGTCAAAAGCTTCGAGGAAGAATTCCGAGCCTTCACGAGAAGGTAAGTAATCGAATAGTCTTCTTCAAGAATGCTCTAGAAAAACCACTACTAAATCTTTTATGTTTGTTCTTACAGCTCGGTCGGAAGAACAATTGGATGGAGAAACAACAGGTTATCTCCTCCAAAGGAAACTAAAACTCTTGAACAAGCAAGATTCGCAGACAGGTTCCAAACCCCAAGGTTTCGAGAAAGATGCCGTTGAGCTTCCTCACTTGGAAGTAAGAGAAGTCTCGAAAGCATTTTTCCACTTATCTTTTCTCAACAGCTTTCTAAACATATTTGATTTTAATTCTCGTTCTAGGAAAGAAAGGTTGATGAGGATCGACTTCTCCTCACAACAAGGTATCTGAGGCCTCGTGCCCAAGCAAGCGTAAATGCTAATGAGCCTAGTGTTTCTACATGTATGCTCGTAAAGCCTTCTTTACACAGATACTAACTCAAGTAGTTTGAGCAAAACTAACTTGAACACTTTCTTTCAGGCTCAAAGTCTAGTGCCAGTTGATTTACTCAAGGCCTTCCAGAAGCACACCTTAAAGAAACATCTCAAGTGCTTCAGACAATGGCAGAAACTCAGAAAGGCTGACCTTTCTGAATTAGCCAGAGTAATCGACGTCCCAGAGAAGAGAGCAATCGCCTTCAATTTGGAAGATTATATCCATGCATTGTTCCCAACAGAGTCCTACACTTTTGCCACTCTGATGCATGAAGACTTCATTCATAAACTAGCACAAAGACTTTTGGCAGATTTTAAGTCTGCGGATGCTCAAACCCAAGAGCAGATGGTTACCCATCCTGCCTTGCCCAGCAAGCTCACAACCTACCCAACTGAACAAGAAGAAGTTAATGGGAGGATGATTACATTCCCAAATGTGATCAACCTGGTTTCAGAAGATGGCGAGGAGATGGACGAAAATGATTATCAAGAACCTCCTTCTGAGCATCCAAACCAAGAAGCAAAGAAAAAGGATGATGATGATGATGATGATGATGATGATGATGATGATGATCAAAATGATGATCCCCAACCTGGACAAGGCGGGATTCAGAAAGCTAGCAAAGGAAGTGGAGAAAAGGCTACTCCCTCAAATGCTCAGAGAGCTCCATCATCATCACCTCCCAAGTCTCATCAAGATACCCAACAGGCTGAACACAATGATGCCTTAGAAGAAATTTCAGCCGCTGAGTTTAGAATTGAACAACTCAGAAAGGCATTGGAAGAAGAGAAGAGAATCAACATTGAGACTCAAGCTCTTGTTGATGAAAAGGAAGCCAAAATCAAGAAGCTCGAAGAAGCTAATGCCAAGGAATTGGCACTCCTAGATGAGCAAAGAAATTTGAAAAATGCCATTGTTGTCACAATTCTTTGAGATAGATGCCATGGATGACAATGATGATGAAGAGCATGATGTCAAAATCGCATCGAAAAGACCTTCTACATCTTCTCGGAAGGCCAAAGACACTTGATGGAAATCGGAAGAAGATTGTCAATCGCAAACAATCCAAGAAAAGGATTATGATAGTGATGTCAAAACCCACAACTTGATTCATCAAGCGGAAGATGAGAGACTTGTCACTCAAGACAAAAGAGCCCTACTTGCTCCTCATATATTCTCCGCACTAAGTAGTTCAAGAAGTGAAGAGCACTGCAAGAAACAGGTGTCTTTTAGAGCTCGGAAAGACACTAGTTGCCCAAGATACGTATGCTAAAATCCGTCCCTAAGAGATGAAGCCATCGTCTTGCTTACTCAACAGAGCGACCAAAGATAGCTCTCTCAGAAAGACCTAGGGTTGGTCAGGGATGAGGATTGTAACAATGCTAATGCAGCATTGAATGAAGCCAGCCATTATGTCCTGCAAGCCAACGCCATCCTAAGGCCGCTTGAAGAGCTCAACACAAAGGAGTAGGAACTGGTTAGACAGAACAAAGAGCTGAAGAAGGAACTTCAAGAATTGGTCAGGGTGCACAACAATCTCCAAAAAAACTTTGAAACTCTCTCTGAAGCTTATGCTATCATGAGTCAGTCATTCATGACTAAGGGGGAAGAAGAGATGCCTCGGAAAGGCAGAGGAAGAAAAAGAAAACAATCAAATCCTCCCTCTTCAAGTCAACTTGTCATTAAGGACACCACTGGAGACACCCTTGCTGTAGAAGTTGTTCCAGATCAACCAGCCAGAAGGCTGAGAAGTATGGTCACTAGGGGAACCAAGTCCCTTAGAATCTCAGAAGAGAAGAAGACTTCTGAAGAAGAAGAAAAGGAAGGAGGAGAAGTGAGAGGCCAAGAAAGCTGCAAGTCTCCAATTTTGGACTTCAATGATGATGAGGATGATTCTGATGAACATCCACTTCACAAGAAAAGGAGACAAGCAACTACTTCACAACCTCCTCGGCAAAGAAAGTTATTAGCGCCGTAACTCCTTCCGCAATACCAAGTCTATACAAGGAACATCCACCAAAGACAAATTTCAAGGTGAAAGAAAGGGTTAGAGGATCTCTTGATAGAAGGCCACCAAACAGAAAAGCAAGAAGGGATTTCCAGTTTGGCAGAGTAAACATTGAAACACATCAAGAAAGGCCAACTGATGCCCACATTGAGTATATCAAGACCAGTAATGAAGAATCTTCATATAGGTGCATTCTCAACAAGAGAGGGTATTGGATTCTGGAACTACAACATCTACTTGTCAATGATAAGTTTCCAACTCCCATCCTCAACCAGATCCTGAAATGGAGAGAAGGCAAGCCAGAATTGCTAAAACCTGAGCACCTTCATGCCTGGCTAAACTTTGAAGTAGAAAAGAGGAATGAAGACAGAAAGATGGACCTTTCTTTTGCCTGTCCTTACCCAAAACCTGATAATGTACACAAGGTAAGAAAACTGGATGGTAGCTATAGCAGGAAGAACAAACTAGGTGTTTCAACCTATGAGTCATTCTATATGACATTGGATGAATACCTTGATGATATACACTATCTGGAAGAAATATACAAGTATTTCAACCTGTCTCAGCTGCAAGTGGACCATGCCCGGGTCTGGGGGAAAGTACTTCTGGGTCAAACATTTTCTGCGGAAGAATCACAAGCTTGGCAAGAGTTACCATGAAATATGTGACTTATCCAGAAAGACAGAGCTCTATGTTCAAGAATGCAGAAAAGTGGATGATCATGTCAATTGATCCAAAAAGGGTGCTGAAGAACTTGAGGTATTTGAACCCAAGTTGCATTTCTGAAGACTTGAAGACTAGTAACATTAGAATACTCTCTTGGAGCTTGGACTCTATTTTGTTCTAATTTACTTAGTATGTTTTGTTACTTTTTGTAATCTTGCTGATTGTTTCTAAAAATCTCTATATGTAAAAGTTGCATATCTTTCTGTAAAATGTACCTATCTGAAGATCATACTCTCAGATACTTTTTAATAGATGACAACTTATCAGCAAATATCACTTCTTGTGATTTGGTTGATATTTACTTTCTGCATTTAATTCAACTAAAATTGAATATCTTTTGAAATGATTAAGTGGTGGATTGTTTTCTCTTCCAGGATTACAATTTTGTAATAGGACTTAAAAGATAGTCATGGATGACTGATCAAAAAGGGGAAAATTTGTTAGGAATATCTGTTAGTATTTTGATCACTCATCACATGTTCTTATCTTAGCCAGAAAGGTGATTAAGTACTCTTGGTTCACTTGAACATTGTAAAAGAGGAAATCACTGAGTATGATTAGTCTAGTAAATCTTGTAATAGGATTATAGGTCTCTGAGTGTAATTTTTATTTCAAGAAGACCATGAAGATCAATCCTAGCAATGGAGCTTTTCTGAAGATTAGAAGACTAAAGATTGCACAAGGTTTATGAAGACACAAAGGTTTAGTCTAACTCAGAAAGACTATGTCTTTAATCCTTTCTTAAGTATATTAACTTACTTTCGAAATATGATTCTGGACATATGACATCATGAGTATGGAGCATGCAAGCCATCAGAAAGGCTCATGTATCCGTTGAGACTAAAGGACAATGAACAGTACTATGCATTAAATGCATCGGCAGAAATGCTGCAAAAAGCAAGTCCTCTCTGAAACAAGAGATAGTGACTTCTGAGTACATAGTTCAAGATATAAACGGATATAATTTGATAGAGAGCACAACGGATACAATTCAAACGCCTCTCAAATTTATCTATATATATATCACACTTAGATGCTTGAAGTACATACCTTAGAACGCTCTATCTTGCAAACTTACCATCAAGCAAAGTATTCTCTCAAGCACTCTACTATCCTTTCTGAAAGCTTTCTGTTGCTTGAAGAATCACTAGTAGTTCTAAGTTGTCCTGAACCTTAACAAGAGATTGTTATTCGTGAAAGAGTTGAACTATCGATACCCTTCTCGAAGCTCATTCTCCGTAGCGGACACCATTACTTGGGTCAAGAAGAGCGATCGCCATTCACCGAACAAGTGTATTAAGTAGTCTCGTTCTGTTGGCTCTCGTAAACATAATGAAAAGTTATCTGAGAAGCCTTCGACAAAACCTTATAACCAACATCCATCAAGGCGTGGAGTAGAGGAAGTACTTGATTTGGAAAATCAGGGAACAACTCCAAGGTTATCTGAGTAGAGGAAGTACTTAGCTCTAGGAGCTGGGGAATAACTCAGGGGGGACATTTGGTTGGGAACCATTTGTTTAGGTATCTTAGAATAGGATTATTGTAAGGTGAACTCAATTATATGTTCTAGTGAATTCTAGGTCTCAGAAAGACCGAAGTGGATTAGTTGGAGGATTACGCCACCTCCAGATACCACTATACTTGTTGTGTTATTTACCTTCAGATTTACATTTCAAAGAAAGCACACACACACACATACTTATTGTTTCAGACTTACCTATCTTAAAGTCTTCGCTCAATTTAAGTATCGATACCCTGTTTCTCGAGAAGCGTGTTTATCTAAAAAATTTTTAAAAGACTATTCACCCCCCCCCCCTCTAATCTTTTACTTTGCCGTTATCTGGACCAACACCAAGTCCAATCAAGCTTCACAATTTATAAAAAAAAAAAAAAAAAAAAAAAAAGCATTGAACATTTATACAAAAACTAGAAAATTCCTCTCATAAACTAGACAATATAATGTAAAAACTAGAGAATTCATCTCTTAAACTAAACAATATAGTGTAAAAACTAGACAATATAGACAATTATGTCATGTTTGATCATAAAACTAGACAATATACACTAAAAACTAGACAATATCTCGTAAAAACTAGACAAATATGTTGAGTTCAGTTAGTAAATTTGATTTGATTTGAAGGTGAAGGTGAAAATGTAAAAACAATAGAATTCCTAGATATAATGTAAAAACTAGAAAATTTCTCGCATAAACTAAACAATATAATTTAAAAACTAAACAATATAATGTAAATTTAATATCATATAAAAAACTAGAGAATTTCTTTCATAAACTAAACAATATAATGTAAAAATTAGACAATTATGTTCATGTTTGATAATAAAACTAGACAATATATACTAAAAACTAGACAAATATGTTGAGATCAGTTAGTAAATATCTTGAATAAACTTATTGCCACTCGATATAAGAAAAAAATAAATTTAATATCATGTAAAAACTAGATAATTCCTTTCATAAACTAAACAATATAGTGTAAAAACTAGACAATATAGACAATTATGTTCATGTTTGATAATAAAACTAGACAATATTTCGTAAAAACTAGACAATATTCTCTAAAAACTAGACAAATATGTTGAGATCAGTTAGTAAATTTGATAGTTGAAGGTGAAAATGTAAAAACTAGAGAATTCCTAGACAATATAATGTAAAAACTAGAGAACTCATCGCATAAACTAGACAATATGATGTAAAAACTAGACAATATAATGTAACAACTAGACAGACAACACGAAAAGATCCTAATGTACCAAATAACAGACAACATGAAACGGAAATAACGCACAAAAATCATTTCACCAGCAGAAAAACTTCCCCAAACGCTAAAATAGCAACCAATTATACTTCCTATCTTGAGGATTCAGTACAATTCAAACCTGATTAAGTACAATTCAATTTCAATCGATCATCACGTATATGCATTTAACAATCTCTCACCAATCCAGTAGGGAAAACAGTAAAAACTAAAGAGAAAACATGGATCCAAAGACAAGATCGTCATCTCGTAAGCATTTTTATTGGCTCGGTGAGAATTAGACACTTCGGAGATTTACCGTCGATTCACCCTTCAAGCCTCCAGCTTTCACGTTGAAATAGAGATCGAATCAAACAGATTGAACGCAGGATTCGCCATTATTTGGTTGTGGTTCGTGGTGATTTTTCGCCCACGTTGATCGAACATCGCAACTCGATCCGCATCCTGCCTCCACCAGCTGTCAATCTTCGAAAACTACGAACATCGAATTCAAAATACTGGAATCAGCAACACAGACCGATTCAAAATCGAAGCAACACAAAAACGCGATGAAATCACAAAAATCGAAATCGAAATTAAAAAGCTCAAAACAGATAAACAACTAGAACCACTTTAAAACACTGAAAATCGATGAGAAACGAAACAAACCTGACGATCGCGAGTGAAAATGCGCATATTAGGGTTATTCGCCAAATTTGAGAGAAAATGGACGGTTTACTGAAGAAACGGGAGAGAAATGAGAAGAAAACTGAGAAGAAAAGGGGGAAAAACTGAAAAATACCTATTTATACTATATCCATAATAAAACGGTATGACCCGAATGCATTTTGATCCACGAAATCCGGTTAATTTTGACCCGCAAAATATGAAACGGGCAAAACTAAAAACTAGACAATTTATGTAGAAATCAAGGGGACTTTTTGGACTCTCCTAATATGATAGGACTTTTATGAGACTTTGTATTTATTTTAAGACCAAATAGTTGTGTTTTGCTAGAAAAACTGGACCACAAAACACCGTAAAAATAATGGGTTCCTTACAAACCGGTACCCACTCTTAAAATTTTAATTCAAACATAGACCCTCTAATTACAACACTACATTAACTCATGACTCACTGAGTTACAACATTATATTAACTTATGTTGAGTCTTTTTTTATAATATTTGGTGTCAAACGTCTTTGGCAACATCTAACCCAAAAATAATTTCACAAAGGTAAATATTTAATCGAACGATCCCTAACATGACATGCAAGATTTATAAAAGGTTGCATTCCTACAATAACTTTTTGATGATCAAACCACAGTGCCAATTTTCATCCCTAACCACAGTGAACAATATTTTTCAATTTTCAAATTTACAATAGTCTCATGGAGTAATTTCGAGTTGAGGATATATTTCAAAACTTAAATTGTTGTAGAAGGAATTACTAAAGTTGCGCTTTAAATAAACAAAAAAGAAAGGTACTTGAAGCTTTGAAGCTCCCTCAATCCAACTCTATACCTACCTACTCGATCAGTATGTTACTAAAATTGACACAGTATATACCCTGCTGAAGGGGCCGAACCACAACTTTCTTGGATACAAACAAGAAGGTTACTGTAGGACTAGTTGAAATGTGGTGCCCTTGATTGCTCTTTCACCAGTAAACAAGCCGAATGATAGCCATCAGCAGCATCACACAACGAATCAATAGTCCTTTCGACATGCCAAGTGCCATGGATCCGTGTACTCAGTCATCATCTGCATACAACATCGTTAGGCTGATTTTGAAATCCATATTCAACTAGTTCTACTAATGCTTTTTGATCAGTTACGGATACACAAAACCGCATGGGAGGTAGATGTAATTAACAAAGTACGATAGGAAGATGGAGAAACTTAACAATATAATATTTCGCTGCATTTGTGTACCCGGAAGCATAAATGTTCAACAAAACTGAAGACAACTTAGTACACCAATGCCAAGGTAGATCCCAATTTATTAGGGCTTTGCCAAGTACCCAAATTATTGACTAAAACCTTGTATTCAGATAAATAAGAGATCTTGTGGCCGAAATCACCCACATACACTGGTAACATACATGCATGTTAACGAATTTATATTATCTTTTTTGACATTATACAGGACAATTTCAAGCACAGGGCTCAATAGACGTGAAAAAGTCAACAATTACACCCAATTACCTGCAGTGATCTAATCGACAAGTGATTCAGTGAATAAGTGTGTAACATATAGTCGGTTGGGAGTTTCTATAACAGCTTTATAAAAAATAAGAAACTAAGAATATAAATTGGGTCCTTCGAGCAAACAGCCCAACACACATTACCAAGAATTAAGCTAGGTGATTTCTTGTGCATATCAAACAACCAAAAAGTCAACAATTACACCCAATTACCTGCAGTGATCTAATCGACAAGTGATTCAGTGAATAAGTGTGTAACATATAGTCGGTTGGGAGTTTCTATAACAGCTTTATAAAAAATAAGAAACTAAGAATATAAATTGGGTCCTTCGAGCAAACAGCCCAACACACATTACCAAGAATTAAGCTAGGTGATTTCTTGTGCATATCAAACAACCATAAACCAAGGCATATGAGTAAACAAAAAATGAAAATAAATACACACTAGTTGACTAGCACTCACCAGTTGATGGATCAACATGCACAAAGAAACTAGCTGCGACAATGAGATAGCATAGGATCAGCATTAAACCTTTAAAGTAGTTTGATTGACCTTCCTGCATAAACATATCCAAAAACAATGATGAGTCCTCGTACCGCATATTGCCCCAAACAATTAGCAATCCTTCCCTTGATAAATAAAGAAGGATCAAGTAAGGACAAAGACAAAGTAGAATGATGTGGGGTTTGACTTTCTTGGTGTTTCCATCGCCACGTAATACAATAAGGGCACAATCACGACACCCTTAATATGCAGAAAATCATCTCTTCACCTAGAACAAATTAAATCGTGTCGTGATAATATTATTAACAGAGTGCAATTTGTTCCTTAAAATAAATAAATAAAAAGCAAGCAAAAGTTTCGCAACCATCACCATAATATTCGTACGCTGGTCAATTAGGATATAGTTGCAAGAAACACTGTCCAACAGTCCAAGGGCATTATATATCTGCCTGCCTCTGTAGATTGTAACTAAAAAATTCATAGGGCCCTCTTAATAATTGAGTATAATATATAAGCCTTTTCTAGATAGAGTCTAAAACATTTGGTAATAAAAAGAATATAGATCATACTAAGTCGTGGAAAAAAAGCAGGGCCAAACCCGTGATATTTCTATGTTGGACACTGTTATATATAATATAATATCATCATGTCAGTTTATACATATGACAATGACAGCTAATTCTAAATTTCTAACCTTTGAGTAATAAGATTAAAGATACAGTTACATTCTTATCTTTAACTAAAAACATATAGCAACAGTTCATAACATCCTTTGGGTTACTAAAATCATGTTGCTTTTGCTCTTTTCCTCTCCACCAAATTGTTTCACCCAAAAGTCAATTATCCATGAGTCGGAGGAATAACTTTTGAGTTAGATTGTTTAACACGTAACTCTGGCGGATAGGTGCAGGATGAAATTAAGGTGGAAGCCATGAGTTCAAGACTGTCAGGTGTCTGTAAGAGAGGGAAAATATTGGGGATAATAGTGATTTTCCCAAATAGGGTATGGGAATGATTAGAGTAGAGAGCTGAATGGTCATTTCTGAAAATAGGTCAAATTCTCTGCAAGGGAAAATAAATGCCTGCAAAGTCTGGATTTTATCCATAACTGGATCATACGACAAGGGAGATAATAAGAGATTGGCACATGTGTTGCTTATTTGCAAGGGAAATGAGAGGGTACTAACCTGAAGCATAAACGCCACAACCAATACTGTTATAAACAATGTGGCAGTCTCGAAGAGTTGAAAATTCAAATCCATAGGCCTTCCCATGAACCAACCAACAATAACGCAAAATGGAATCTGCATTCCACAAAGTACCAAGTATAAGTGATTCATTACTAGAATCTGACCTGAACTACAAATTATAAGCAAATTTGCACAAAAAATGCAAACAAGGGAAGGTACTTCTTTTCATTTCTTGAATCAACAGAGAAGGTTCAACAATGTAATGGCAGTTAAGTGACAAATGCGGACTGTAATGTGAAGCCTTCGAGGCCTTACCACAAACATGGAGATTTGTGTAGACGATCCAATTGCTACTCCAAGGGTAATATCCTAAAAACCAGAACATTTCCAATAAAATATAGCACATATAATAAATGAACATAGTTAAATATTCTGAAGAACTCACAAGCTTATCCTTCATTGCAAACATGATGGCACTGGCATGTTCTGCAGCATTCCCAACAATTGGAAGCAAAATGACACTGATAAATGCTACCGGCATGTTCATTGAATCTGATGCTCCCTGGAGAGATGTCAAAATAAGAGGCAGAAAAAGGATTCATGCATATCTCTGACCTATGCTTCAAATTGGCGACACGACGGAAGAATAACCCTACTTTAAGAAGGTAAAAGCCATAAGCCATGGCACATCATGAATGCTTAGGTGGTGTGTGCAATAACTGCAGTGAATCATGTAGTTTTGGACCAAAAATAGAACCAAAAACAGAAAACAATATCAGGCTATCAGCACCCACTGCAACACTGTCATTACTAATGGCAGTCTAGCATGCAACAGCATACTCTAATAATATCCTTTGGGCATACTAGTAATTTAACATTGAAGTACAACGGGTAGCAAATTTCTTTCTCTCCTTAACCTCCGTGCCTAAAACGTCTCATGACATTTGTTCTGGGACGGAGGGAGTACTTATTAGTTGTAGTTGCTCCCTCCGTCACAACCAATTGTGTAAGTTTTCATTTAACAAACTCTATTCTTATTTCTTCATTTCTACGTCTACAGCAAATACACCAAACTTGCTGTCTCCCCTTATTTATACACGGGCCCATCTCATAAACAAACATATTTGACACACCCTCCAAAATAATTGTCTAGGAAACAAATATATACCACATGTTGGGATGGAGGGAGTATATTGTTTTCATACTTCTTTTAGGAACATTTGAGACACCTATAAGTGACAACTCACTTGTATTGCATCAACAAGAAATCCGGACAAAACTGATATCCACAAAGTTAAAACAGCCAGCCAACCAATTGCTTCCCAATGAGTGATCTCAGGAACTTCATCTTCATCAGCCTCTTCTTCATTATTGTCTATTCCCTGTAGCATGGACCATTCACGTTGCATGACAGATAATATATTCTTGTGAATTTACAGTGAGATTAATACCAATTTCCATACCTCATCAAGAGAGCTATATAAACTGCTTTGACTCTTAAGCTGAAAGAAGAGATAGCTGGCATAAGCAAACAGCATTATGCAGCTGCTAACTCTTGAAAGAGCAATCTCCGACTTGCCTTTGTGCACTTCTGAATGAGTAAAATGCAGCACCGCCGGAAATAATAGCCCCATAACAGCCATTAATAACAAACCGGAATTCACAACGGCCGTAGACTGTAAAAAATATTATAGCATTAGTTTTTATTTACCTAATAATAATGACAATAACACAATAGAGCTTGCAGAATATATTTTGGAATGTATATATGCTTACATACCCTGAGAGCGGGGTTCTATATTGGAGAGAGGGTGTGTGAATGTAAATCAATATTCCCCTAATACGTTTATTTTTAATGATATCACAAGTGTATAGATGTGATATCCGTAATTTTGGCCGGGCAAGGGATGCATGTAGTTTCTCGAACCAAACGGGAGTCCTTGTAGTTATGTCAAATTTCAATTCCATCTACAATTTAAAGTTCATAAATTGTTGGACTAGAATTATGATACACCCACCTTATTGAATGTTTGGACTTTCTGAGGATTAACTAGCCCCCCACATAAAAAGGCACATCCAAGCACCAAAAGCATATTCGACAAAATGGAACCCAGTAATGATTGTTGGACGACCCTAATCATTCCATTATTCAATGCATACATTGAAATTATCATCTCAGTAGCATTTCCAAATGTAGCATTCAAAAGGCCACCAACTGCAGATAGGAAAGAGAGAACCCCCAATATTAGAGACTTGTGGAACCATAGGAAAGTAGAAAATCGCAAAGCATTCAGATCCATTTACAGGCATAGTGTTGTTGGAAATTTCGCTACAAAAGCAAACTGTTCCAGGGAAAAAGGCAAGAATGCACTTAAGGACCATAGCCTTTGCCAAGTTAACAAGTTTGTATTAGCTGTATTTCTTTGCCATATTAGGCTGGATTAGGTGGCATATTATTCAAATTTGTTGTTCAGGTTCTCATATAATCAAATCTTTAGATAACATGAGGAAGGCGCAACCACTATTCACTTCGGGAACATAGTAGGTAACCCCAAGATTGTGAAAATACCTGCAAAACACACAAGCACGTAAACTGAACTAGAGAATCCAGTGCAACATGATCTGGCTGGACTTTGATTAGGAATCCAAAGAAATAAATCCCAATTTACTCCCTATGGGCAACAAAACTATGTCAACGGGGAAGAAATCCCCTTTCCAACCTAGCCACCCTTGTGAGGTTTTAGATTTACTGTATTAAAACCACGGGATTAGCCATGGTGGATAATGAATTTGTTGCCGCCCCCAAAACCCAAGGATGCACACTAGGGAACTCTCAACCACAATTACTGCACTTTTAGGATGCACACCTGGATCCCATGATGATGATTATGCTATTCCTACAAACCACATAATATGCATATAAACCTCAGTGGATATTCTTTAATGCGGCAAGCTATAGGTGTGCTAAGACTTGGAAGCAAACCAAATCAGATCCCTGTAAGGTCGAACAAAGGACAAAGTGGACGCTAACTTTTTTACCTAACTACGCCTCCCATGGGGGTGTTTCCGGTACTGGCCGGCGTGGTAACCCAAACTTATATATGGTGTATAATGAGTCCCCAACTCAAACTAGGATCATATGGAGCATTCTTTAGTCTTTTACTACTTTGCCTCTACTTTTTCCCAGAAAATTACAATCATGCCACCAAACGTAATCAAGGAAAATTCTACTTTTATGATTGTTAACATTTCATCGATGCAAGTTCTCGGCTTCTACCTCCAGAAAAGTGGACGCCACAAATCAAATATTATCAGAGCTTTTGATGAAGATGTGTTGTGACAGCACTGCTTAATGTACATCAGTTTTGTTCTGGAAGCTTTGGTTGTAGCTGTGATAACCTAAGGAATTGGACAGCAAAAGATTTTTGCAATCTTTATCCCCCTTGCAACTTGATAGCAATGTTTTTCATCACCCATATTAATTTTAAACCAATTGATCAACCCGCTTCTAAACAATATGGATCAGCACTATCGTATTAGTGGCATAATTACTGCCAGCAACAAATTTTTTATCTAGAATCATATCCAATGGCAAGAAACACAATGTCCTTAAATTTCTTCAACCAATAAGTCTTGTTTAATGGACAGCTATTTATTATCTATGAATAGAGTGGATATATTTTCTCCAGGCATCAATCCAGTGACACCTAATAACCCTAGCAAGTAATTTATATTCAGAACACATCTATCTTTCATGTACATGAAAGAGTAAGGTTCAGATTTGTCCTAGGGATGTCATCAGGTATATATTTTGATAGTTTGACAGATCATATGAACATTTGCAGTATCTATCCAAACAGTGTTTAAACTTTATCTATTCTGTACCAAGATGAAAATTGTTGTTTAATTCCGAGAAGCTTCATTGAGGGCTATGATGTGTCTGCACTGTAGAGTACTAGAGTATCACTAGTGCTTTTATCTGAAGGAAATGCATAATTCTTTTTAGGGACAATTACAAATTGGTGTCATCCCCAAATCTTTCCTACTAATTAGTGATACAAAATATCTTTACTACAATTTAGTGTCTATATATCTAATTCCAAAGATGCCATGTAACTAAATACTAAATATAGTATTATATTTAATAATCAAACTTAATCTTCAATCATCTAATCATCTATTAGAATATGTTCAGATTTAGTTTCGTAAGATTAGCCAAGCACCATCAAAATAAACGATCGCCCTCATTTACCAGTATTTAATTGCAAGCATCATTAAGCATTATATTAGCATCATTTAGCATTATATTACAAGCATCATCCAATACGAAACCAGCATCATTTATCATTACATTACAAGCATCCAATACAAAACAAACAACATATTAGTACTGCAAGCATCATTTAGCATTAAATGACAAGCATCATATAATACAAACATCCAAAACGAAACAAGCATCACACTAATTACACAGGCACCATTAATACATCAAAGTATCAAGCATCATTCTTCAATAGTTACAACAAACATCAAGCATCATATTAAGAAAGCATCCAAATTTGAATGAGGAAAAACAAAAATTACTCACTGCAACCCACTAATTGAATACATGCCAATAAAATTAAGTTAAAAGGTACGATGTCAATAAGAAAACATGAACAGAAAAAACCTGATAATGGAGGATGTATGAAGCTAGAAGGTTAATTATTGTGATGATGGTGCTTGTATCAATTAGCAAATGATTGTATGCTTGCCTTTGGCATGTGAACGTGTTAATGGTGTGTTTTAAATTAGTGTTTTGATTTAGTTTCTTATTTAAGGGATTGATTTTATCAATAATGGTGTATTTAATTTCAAATTTACTAAAAATAATAAAATCACTAATTTGTAGTAAGTTTATCACCAATTTGTATGAAGTTTTTATGTATAACTAGAGGACTGGGTTCGGCCAACCTTTGGTGTACCGGTTGTGAATCAAGCAACGTCGGGCAGCTAAGTTGGTACGGACGAACTGTAAGAAGTTTTTGAAAGTTACACTAATTTGTAATTATTCCTTCTTTTTACCTGACATTAAGTTATGAGCTAAAAAAAATACCTCCCAAGGTGTTGCATGGCTCATGCTGGCAAGAAATACTGTTTGTACCAAAAGAAGATGCCAAATCCTGTTGTAATTTATTGATAATTCCTTGCTTCATTGATAATTGTAAACCAACTGTTTTGTTATCTTTAATATGTCCATCAAAACAATAATCTGTGTGGTTTTCGTTTCCTTAACAATAAAATGAACTCTGGTCGCACTCAAGCTTTTGCCGGAAACAATTTGTTCCAATCCCCACAACATTAAAAATTGGAGGACATGACAGCAACATATCAGAAAATTAATTATATGTTTATCCAAATTATGAAATAAGAAGGAAATGGTAAAAGTAAAAGCTACCTGTTGGCCCTGTATAAAATGCAAGTTGCCTACAATAAATAGAACGGACACAAGTATCAGCTTTAGCCAGAAAAGAGAAGTTAGTAGTATTCCAGTAGGTAAAGCAGGTACTTACTCAGTGGCGTAACCCAGCCGCTCTGCCAAAGGAGTAATGCCCAGTAGGCTGAAGAAGAAAACCCATCCCTGGATTACAACAGAACAGTAGATTGTAAACCTGTCATTGACGTAAAAGTAAAAAACTTGGCATGTTGTGCTTTTCATACATGTTTGTTGGTAAGATAGTGCATTGCAATTGCCAATGGCCCAAAAGGAAGTAAGACATTGATCTTCGCTTTAATCAAGACAATGTGGATACTCCTTAAGACACTGTTCCTGTGAACCTTTCTCAAGACCCATGAAGCTGAAAATTTTGAATGCGACAATAGATGCGGTGTTTCGAAATTCAAAGGATGGGGTTTATTCGTCGGCTGGCATGCGCTTAAAGGGATCTCCTCGTCCGATTCAAGGTCTGGCTTTTCTTCTATAGCTCCCATTTCCGTGGTCAATGATAGCTGCAACAAGATTTGAATTATAGTCCTACTTCCGTGGTCATAACAGAAAGGCTAGAACCAATTGAAGAATAATGAAATTGTACACAATAATGATGGAATTCCATATAATCTATAAGCTCGAACTTGTGGAGAGGTGTGAAATCTATTATTACTTTATATTAATACTCCAATACTATCCGCACTCGTGGCCGATTTCAACCATTCGAGTGGAAATTTAATATGGAACGGAGATGATCTCCGTGGAGATTCGAACCCAAGTGGGGTGAGGCTCTGATACCACGTTAGAAGTTTCATCTCATCTAAAAGCTCCAACTTGTGAAATCTTGTCATTTATATTAATACTCCAATAAATAAACGCAATGCTCAGTGTAACCAAATCAACCGTTGTAGAGAAAATAAAAATAGCTTATTACACATGTCTTAGCAGTTTCTGCATCAAGTCAAAACCCAGTCAACAAAGAAAACTATTGCATAACAAAGAAAACACAAGAGCAAAATCAACAACTTAAAGTAACGATTGGAAAGAAAATAAAATGAATTTGATAATCACCTAGGCTACAAGTAAAGAAACAATAAACCTAAATAGAACCCAGATCAAGACACTCTTAAAACAGAACCTCAAAAAAAACAAGGATAAAAAATGAAAGATCAGGTCCTTACCTGTTCCTGCGGCAATTGACACAGTCAGTCAGTCACTCCGTTCTAACTGATCCACAAGATTTGAATTGAACCCAGCAAACCGTTTATGGCTGCAAATAAAAATCGTTTCTTTTCGTTAATGGATATCCAATCCAGCTTTGTTTGTTTATCTGAGAACACAAGTAGTAAACTTGATTGAATGAATGGTGCAACTATTTATTTTCTTCTTTAGAGAAGGGGAGTTGGCTTCAAGTGGCCGGCATAAAGATAGGAAGTTTCCGAGAAGGAGTGCGTAATGTGGCCATTATCACCATGATTTGATTTTTTATCTCCACCTTATTATTCAATTCGGGTGAAATACATGTACCCCCTCACTATATCTTCAAATTATAGACTACTCCTCAGCCTTTCATTTCTTACGTTAGTGGCTATGGCACCCTATAATTTTTTTTTTTTTTTTTTTTTTGAGATACGATGTTACAATTACAATAACTAACATTGAACAAATTTCATCAACAAATCACTAATAACAATTATTCTCTATACAGAAATTAATCACCCATTTCGGGGATCGAACCCGTAACCTCTTGGGTACGGGGTGTCTCAGCTTGCCACTCGGCTATAAAATAGAGAAAAATAAAGTGACTAAGATAAGTTAGGATCGATCAACACTAGTTTTGTCAAGTTTATTTATGGATTTGAGATTAATATCAGATTGATGTGATTAGACTTAATTAATGAGTTTTATTGGATAATGATTCTCATTACTAGCGCCTACCTTTGGAATTGGAGAAATTGTGAGTGTTGAGTTGTTCCTGCTTGTGACTTGTGGATCGAGCTAGATTGGATAACATATTTGGCAATTATGTTTGCTGGGGATTGATTTGCATAGACCTGTAGTGCTGCTCGTACCATGGACATATTTTACGATGACCTTAATAATTGGACATGAAGTAAGGGGTTTTTTTAACACTTTTACTTGTATTTTATTGGTATCGTATATATACGTATTGTTTTAATGGTTGCCAACTTGTGACTATTATATCAACAAATGGGACTTGGTATAATAAGTCTTTTCAAAAGGATCAAGTATGTGAATTCCTAAAAATATGTTTTATGATGCATGTGATGTGTGAAAATCATGTTTCTGTAATGGAGATAAAATATGTTTTGGCTCTCAGTTTTGCCTATGCTCTGTACATGAGGTTTATTGGCATAGAAGTATACTTCCTACTGTTTACTGTTCCTTTCCGGGGGAACCTACTGTTATTGTTTCCTGTTTAGGAAACCTACTGTTTATGTTTCCTTTCGGGGAAACCTCATTCTTTATTATGTATGCCATCTTCCCTGCCACGGGATCTAATAGTGGCCTAGTGTAAAATCTGATTGAGCTAAACTACTGTCTTACTGTTTTGTGAAAGTACTCCATGTTCTGATTTTGGATATGTGAATTGTTATCGTGTGTATATAAATATCTATGTTTTACTACGCTGCTTGATCCGGTAGAAGTGTCATTGAGACTCACCCTTACCCACCCATTTCAGATGTTTAGTGAAGTGACACTGGTTGATGGTACAGTGGAGTTGCACCTGGTAGACGGGTGATGGATTTGTGAAGATTGTTTAGTAGTTGTTGCGTACTCTGATATTTGTATTGTATACGATGATTTGTACTGTTGGGATTGTTGATATGAATTGAGGACTTGTAATTATTGTTGTTTATGGGATTTTAGATGCTCTGATTGTACCACTCTGAGATATTGATGTACTTTGAGGGTTTAAAGTAGGCTTCGTCTAGGCGTGAGCCCATCTCACGATAGACGGCCGGTCGCGCCAAAGTGATTTGGTTTTGGGGCGTGACAAAAGTGGTATCAGAGCCAGGTTCCGGTTTGTTGGGTGTAGGTCCCATGTTTGAGTATGTGAAGTGTCGTTTTGGATGAAGGGAAAACTCGAGGAGTTAGGTTAGAATCTTTGAGGAACGTAAGAAAGTATCTTCGAGGTGCCTAGGTTAGTCTTATCGAGGACTGTAGGTTAGTTTCTTTGAGGAGCTTATGTTATATGATCTTTGAGAAATCAAGGTTTGGTGAGGTTTTATCGAAAGTGGTATTTTTGGATTGGTGGAAAAGTATCAGGAATGAAGTATGTAATTCGAGGATTTTGAAAACTTGAAGTTTAATAAAGTGACGCAGTAGAAGCGTGGTTGATTTAAGTTTTGAGGACAAAACTTCTTTTAAGGTGGGTGGAATGTAAAATCTCGAAAATTTTATTGGACTGTCTATTTGGATTTAATTCGAAAGTGAGAAATTAAATGGACCTGAGTTGCTATACGGGATTTTATAAGTTATTATTTTACAGGCCGATAATTGAGACGGGCTATCGTAATTTTATTTTGTTTGGACTTGGACCGGAATAAAAGTCCAAAGTAGTGTACTGAAGATTTATTGGATAATTGGGCTCGATCTGGATGATTATTAGGTTAATCACATAAGGTATTAACCGGTGAATAGATGTGATCGATTTTGAGAGCAGGCAAAAGTAGAGAAGGATGTGAAGGCTTGGTCAGGTAATAGATCGATCAACACATCAACACTAGTTTTGTCAAGGTTATTTATGGATTTGAGATTAATATCAGATTGATGTGATTAGACTTAATTAATGAGTTTTATTGGATAATGGTTCTCATTACTAGCGCCTACCTTTGGAATTGGAGAAATTGTGAGTGTTGAGCTGTTCCTGCTTGTGACTTGTGGATCGAGCTAGATTGGATAACATATTTGGCAATTATGTTTGCTGGGGATTGATTTGCATAGACCTGTAGTGCTGCTCGTACCATGGACATATTTTACAATGACCTTAATAATTGGACATGAAGTAAGGGGTTTTTATCAAGTATGTGAATTCCCAAAAGTATGTTTTATGATGCATGTGATGTGTGAAAATTATGTTTCTGTACATGGAGATAAAATATGTTTTGGCTCTCAGTTTTGCCTACGCTCTGTACTAACCTCTCATGAGGGTTTATTGGCATAGAAGTATACTTCCTCTTTTCTTTGTTCCTTTCATGGGAACCTCATTATTGTTTCCTGTTTAGGAAACCTACTGTTTATGTTTCCTTTCGGGGAAACCTACTGTTACTGTTATGTATGCCATCTTCCCTGCCACGGGATCTAATAGTGGCCTAGTGTAAAATCTGATTGAGCTAAACTACTGTCTTACTGTTTTGTGAAAGTACTCTATGTTCTGATTTTGGATATGTGAATTGTTATCGTGTGTATATAAATATCTATATTTTACTACGCTGCTTGATCCGGTAGAAGTGTCATTGAGGCTCACCCTTACCCACCCTTTTCAGATGTTTAGTGAAGTGACACTGGTTGATGGTACAGTGGAGTTGCACCTGGTAGACGGATGATGGATTTGTGAAGATTGTTTAGTAGTTGTTGCGTACTCTGATATTTGTATTGTATACGATGATTTGTACTGTTGAATTGTTGATATGAATTGAGGACTTGTAATTATTGTTGTTTATGGGATTTTAGATGCTCTGATTGTACCACTCTGAGATATTGATGTACTTTGAGGGTTTAAAGTAGGCTTCGTCTTGGCGTGAGCCCATCTCACAATAGACGGCCGGTCGCGCCAAAGTGATTTGGTTTTGGGGCGTGACATGCAGCCACTTTTACTCAAACAAATTCTATATATTTTTTTCCCAAAAATCTTCAAGTACTATGGTCTTTTTCTTTCAAGTTTGTAGCTTGTTCTTCTTGCAAGTACTTTCATGGTTCTTGCTCTTCCAAACCTTCAAAAGTGAGTGTTCTACAAAACTATATATATGTATTATTTTCAAAACCTGGAAGGTATTTTAATATGTTTTCAACTTATATATATAAGTATTGCATGGTTTTCAAAACGCACGTTCTATTGCATAAAAATCAAATCACGAAAGAGTTTTTGCATGCTTTCTCTGATTTTGAAAGATATATATATATATATATATATATATATATATATATATATATATATATATATATATATATATATATATATATATATATTATATACATGATTGTTATTTTATTTGATTGACGGTTCAAGAAAGATACGTACGTTTGGTTCAGATTAATTGGCTTTTAGTTTGGTCAGTTGTGTCTGGCGAGCTACTTGTCGGTTTCCTTTGCCCATTCCATTTAAATCGAGTGATAGAAGCCTTCACTAACTTAGTTGGGTCGTAGAATTTCACCCATGTACCATGGCAGGGTCCTGACTGGATAGTTTGATCGACTATCAGGGAGACATAAGGCCTGTTTTACTGTGGGGTTATAAGGAGCGGCATGAAATATTGTTTTTCTCAAAAGTATACGTTATTGAAAGTATATTGGATTTTAAGTTCTTGTTTTTCTTATTGTTATGATTTTAATGAAAACCTCTCACAAAAATCTTTGAACACTCATTGAGGTTTTTCTCACACTTGTTTTTATTCCCTTCCTTGTAGGTGAGATGGCGGCGAAGAATGAACAACCGATAAACTCAGCAAACTAAGTGTGTAGTTGGGATTTGGGATTTTTGTCAATGAAAATAATGTCTTTTTGTCTTTTTCAAAAACTCATATCATTTCCAGTTATATTGTGTATCTTTTAAAAATAAGAATGTTGAAAATCTTCTGGTTTTATTTGCTAAATAAAATATATTTTTGTTCCAGCAACTTCAAATGAAAGTTTGTCTGTAACTTCCCATGTTTCACTAAACGTTTCGGCTCTGCTTTAACTCGACGTCCCGACTGAAATTCACTCCTTTTAAAAACCCAAAAGTCGGGGCGTTACCAATGGTATCAGAGCTAGGTTTTTTTTTATAGGCTAAGCCAGGATAGGGTCTTCGGACTTTTGGGGGAATTGAGTGAGAAGTTTGCTGAGTTGCCGATTGAACGTTCTTTGCGCATTTCCGAAGTACCTTTTCTTACATTCTTACTTGACTTTCTTTTTATTCTTTTTTTTCCTTCCGTGTGAGTCAATGTTTTTTTTCCCTACTCCTCATCTACTTTTCATTTTAATGATCATTGTTTCAAAGGCATCAAACACTTAGAATTGACCTTTTGCATCATTTTTCTCTTACTTGTCCTTCTTGTTCTTGACTTTAATTGTAATATGCAAAAGTTGAACTTCCTTGTCACAATTTTTTTACTAGTTGCTTTTATTTGATTACATATGCTTCAACTTTTGTTATTTGAATAGTTAAGATTCTTGTTATTTGGTGGTCACATGTGCATGAACTTCCAACATGGTCTTTTAAGTTGGTATCAATGTTTTCCTCATTGATGCATGAAAGGAAGACAGTAATTTTGCACGTGTCTTTCCATGTTTCTATTGATGTTCCGACTACTTTTCGTTTCACTTAAAAAAAAAAGAAGTCGAAAGGCTTTATTTTATAGTTTCCTGTTCAATGTGTTCTTTGCATGGAAAACTTCAATTTTTCCAAAACTTTTTCTTATGTCGAAAATTGCTTTAGCGGTTTGAATTTGGGGACCAAATTCTTTTAAAGAGGGGTGAATGTAATACCCCAATTTTAAGTTAACCTGGTATTTTTTGGGTCTTGTATGATTAATTAAAAGTGTGTTTATTTGTGAGAAAATGTTTTAGAAAATTTTGAAGTGTGAATTTGGGGACCAAATTCTTTTAAGGAGGGGTGAGTGTGGCACCCCAGTTTTTGACGTACCTTAGTACTTTTTGTCCTTGCATGATTTATTAGTGTTTGTCACGCCCCAAAACCAATTCACTTTGGCGCGACCAGTCGTCTATCGTGAGATGGGCTCACGCCAAGACGAAGCCTACTTTAAACCCTCAAAGTACATCAATATCTCAGAGTGGTACAACAGAGCGTCTAAAACTCGTACAAGGTAATTACAACAATAACAAATCCTCAAAATACAACAATGCTCCCAATACACAAGTCATCCTATACAATACTAAGCTCAAGTTTACAGCTACTAAACAACCTTCAAAAACTCCATCACATGTCCACCCTGCTCGACTCCAAGGTACCATCAACCAATATCATTTCTCTAAACATCTGAAAGGGGTGGGTAAGGGGGAGCCTCATTGACACTTCTACCGGATCAAGCAGAGTTCAAAGTATACATATATATATATATATATATATATATATATATATATATATATACATATATATATATATATATATATATATATATACATGCATCAATACATTCACATATCCAAAAATCATAACATGGAGTACTTTCACAAAACAATAAGACAGTAGTTTAGCTCAATCAGAATTACACTAGGCCACTATTAGATCACGTGGCAGGGAAGATGGCAAACATAACAGTAACAGTAGGTTTCCCCGAAAGGAAACATAAACAGTAGGTTTCCTAAACAGGAAACAATAACGGTAGGTTCCCCCGCGGAAAGGAACAATAAACGGTAGGAAGTATACTTCTATGCCAAATAAACCTCATAAGAGGTCAGTACAGAGCGTAGACAAAACTGAGAGCTAAAACATGTATTCATTTCTCCATGTAACAGAAACATATTTTATCACACTTCACATGCATCATAGAAACACAATTTTGGGCATTCACATACTTGATCATTTTGAAAATATTTATTATACCAAGTCCCATTCCTTGATATAATAGTTATACGTTGGCAAACATTAAAACAATACATATATATACGATAACAATAAAATAGAAGCAAAAGTGTCAAAGAAACCCCCTTACCTCATCTCAAATACTAGCTACGTACTGATCGTGATCAATTCAAACACCAAAATCATAATCCATGTTGCCATAAAAGCTCCGCCAGTATCCTAACTCCAAGAAAAAAATAATAAAACATGGTGTTAAAATCATAGCCGACCTCCAAATTCATCTAATTATCACTTCACGTGCTGATCACTCAAGCACAACTGAACACTATCTAATTAACCTTAATTATCAATCCCAAATCCTTTAATTAACATGTCCATCTCTTCAATTAACATAATGAAGTATCAATAAAAACAAGAAGTGATATATACCTCAAGTGTCAATTCGACCAGACCATGCACAACTGGACGTCACCAAATTGTCAATTTCATTCTTGTAGTTCATAATCACCATGGATGATATTTTGACGTCAATGACCGTAGTAACCTAATAATCATCTGTCCAGTTTAAGCCCGTCCTAAATGTCCAATAGCTCCTTAGTAACTATTTTGGGCTTTTACTACGGTCCAAAATCAATTCAATAAAAAATGTCATAGTCCGCCTGGATATATTCCCGTGAAATAATAACTTATAAAATCCCGTATAGCAACTCAGGTCCAAATAATTTCTCATCTCCAAATTAATCCAAATAGACAGTTCAATAAAAAATTTCGGGATTTTACATTCCACCCACCTTAAAAGAAGTTTTGTCCTCAAAACTTAAATCCACTACGCCACTTTTATAAACATCAACTTTTCTAAATTCTAGAACCACATACTTCATTCCTATACTTTTCCACTGATCTAAAAACATACTAAATCCCTTTTAGTACAACCTCAACAAACCTTGAATTCTCAAAGATCATATAACATAAGCTCCTCAAAGAAACTAACCTACAGTCCTCGATAAGACTAACCTAGGCTCCTCGAAGATACTTTCCTACGTTCCTCAAAGATTCTAACCTAGCGGGTTCGGAGTTTACCTGGAAAGAATTTCAAACGTGAATTGAACAACAAAGCTTTCTTACCAGGTATCAGTTCCTTCCGAACAATGTTGTAGTCATGGTACTTCTTGGTTTTCTCCTTGTATATCTTCGCGTTCTCAAACGCATTCAATCGCAACTCATCTAGCTCAGATAGCTGTAGAAGTCGTTGCTCTCCTGCTTGGTCCTGCTCCATGTTGAGCTCTGCAATTGCCCAGTGAGCCTTGTGCTGCAATTCCACGGGTAGATGGCAAGCTTTTCCATACACGAGATGGTAGGGGGTAGTCCCAATCACTGTTTTGTAACTGGTGAGGTATGCCCATAATGCATCCGGTAGCATTTTAGCCCAATCCTTCCTGTTGGGGTGCACCACTTTCTTTAGAATCTGCTTGATCTGTCGGTTGCTGACCTCCACTTGACCAGATGTCTGTGGGTGGTACGGGGTGGCTACTCTGTGGTATACCCCATATTTCTTCATAACACCTGCATACAGCCGATTCACAAAATGCTTGCCCCCATCGCTTATGATTGTGCGAGGGGTACTAAAGCGAGCAAATATATCCCTGAGAAATCTAGTAACAACAGGGGCATCGTTGGTTCTAGTTGCAACTGCTTCTACCCATTTAGTCACGTAATCAACTGCAACTAAGATGTATTCATAGCCAGAGCTAATGGGGAATGGACCCATGAAATCGATCCCCCAAACATCAAAAGGCTCAACCACTAGATTATCATTCTGTGGAATCTCCTGTTTCTTACCAATGTTACCAGTGTGCTGGCAACGATCACAACTGAGGTAGAATGCCTGCGCGTCTTTCACCACTGTGGGCCAGAAGAATCCTACATTGAATACCTTGTGGGCAGTTTTCGTGCCACTATAGTGCCCTCCGCACTCCATCTCGTGGCAGAAGCGCAGGATGCTTCCTTGTTCTGTTTCCGGCACACATCTCCTAAACTCATTATATGCTCAGTACATCGCGAATAGGTGGGGATTCGTCATCTATAGCAGAGGGGGGAAGTCTAGACAAATGATCATCAATTAAGTTCTCTTTTCCACTCTTATCTACTATTTCACAGTGAAAATCCTGCAACATCAACATCCACCTAGTCAGCCTGGGTTTCGACTCACTCTTTGCTAGAAGGTGTCTAAGCGCAGCGTGGTCACTATGCACAATAACCTTGTATCCAGTTAAATAATACCGAAATTTACCGAGAGCAAAAAGAACAGCGAGAAATTCCTTCTCAGTGGTCGTGTAATTGACCTGAGCGCTGTCTAAAGTACTACTGGCATAGTAAATCACACGATATTGCTTATCCACCTTTTGACAAAGTACAACCCCTACAGAAAAATCGGAAGCATCGCACATAATTTCAAAGGGCAAGTTCCAGTCAGGCGGAACTACTATAGGGGCCGAAACCAGTGTCTTCTTGAGCTCATTAGAGGCTTCAAGGCAAGATTGATCGAAGACAAAAGGGACATATTTTCCCAAAAGGTTGCTCAAAGGCTTTGAAATTTTTGAAAAGTCTTTTATGAATCTGCGATGAAAACCAACATGCCCAAGAAAAGACTGCAGTTCCTTCACACAAGTAGGGGGTGGGAGCTTTTCAATTATCTCTACCTTGGTCGATAAATTATCTCTACCTTGGCCTTATCGACCTCAATCCCCCGCTTTGACACTATATGTCCCAGAACTATACCTTCTTCTACCATAAAATGGATCTTTTCCCAACTAAGAGTCAAATTGCAATCTATGCACCTCTTTAAGACTAATTCAAGCTTTTTCAGACAGTCATCAAAAGAATCACCAAAAACAGAGAAGTCATCCATAAATACCTCAACGTAATCCTGTGCCATGCCAGAGAAAACGGAAAGCATACATCTCTGGAATGTGGCGGGTGCATTACACAGTCCAAACGGCATTCTCTTGTAGGCGAAAGTACCGAAAGGGCAAGTGAATGTTGTCTTGGCTCGATCCTCCTGAGCTATGTGAATCTGGTAGAAACCTGAAAGACCATCTAGAAAACAGTAGAATGCTCGCCCAGCAAGGCGGTTGAGCATCTCGTCGATAAAGGGTAGGGGGAAGTGATCCTTTTTTGTGGCAGCATTCAATCTTCTATAATCTATGCACATACGCCACCCAATTGTTTTCCTTAAAGGAACCAGCTCCCCTTTCTCATTCTTTTCTACAATTATTCCAGACTTCTTAGGTACTACATGGATAGGGCTAACCCACTTACTATTAGGCATAGGATAAATCATGTCACTATCAAGCAGCTTGATGATGTCTTTTTTCACTACATCCTGAAGAGCAGGGTTCAGACGACGCTGTGGCTGCCTAACTGGTTTAGTCCCTTCCTCTAGAGCAATCCTATGGGTACATCAGGAAGGGTCAATACCTTTGATATCGTTAATGCTCCAACCTATGGCCTGAGAGTTATTTCAAAGTATCACAATCAATTTCTCTTCTTGTTCCACAGTCAGTTTAGCCGACACTATCGCGGGTTTTGAATTTCCCTCCCCCAGGTAGACATACTTAAGGTGGCTAGGAAGTTACTTAAGTTCTAGAGGTGGTTCTAAAGTTCTCTGCTCGCCCTCTACCTCTAAGATTTCCTCTACTTCTTCACCAAAAGGTATCGACTATCGACTTACAGCTATCTAGGAAATTAGCATGCTCTACTACTTCGTTATCCAAAAGATCCTTATCAGTTTCAAGAGTTAAAGATGCTTCTAACTTATCTCTAGTGATAGTTTGCATATAAGTGTTCAAAACTAATTCATCTAAATCATCGAAAAAATTGTGTTGGTCTAGATAACGGCAAAGGAAAGGACTGGGGGGGGGGGGTGAATAGTCTTTTACAACTTTTGTCGATAAACACAATTTCTCAGATATCTGTGAAGATATCTGATACTCAATTTCAGAGAGCGGAAGACTTTTATGTGATAAGTGTACATGCTCAGCAAGATATAATGTGTTTAAATACTTAGCAGGATAAAGAGAACGATAAGTAAATTGCTGAAAGTAAATAACACATCTTTTATAGTGGTATCTAAAGGTGGCGTAATCCTTCAACTAATCCACTTCGGCCTTTCTCATACCTAGAATCCACTAAGATAGATAATTGAGTTCACCTTACAAATATCATCTCTCGATTCCTAAATACACTAGGTTCCCAACCAAGTGTCCCCCCTGAGTTATTCCCCGGCTCCCAGCCAAGTACTTCCTATACTCAAAAACCTTTGAGCTGTTCCTTAGTTTCCCAAACTAAGTACTTCCTATGCTAAGTAACCTTGGAGTTATTCTTTAGTTTTCCAAACTAAGTACTTTCTGTACTCCACACCGTTTAAGGTGTTGGTTATGATGGTTTGTCAGGTGAGTAGTCTTACTAACTTTTCTGTTATTTAGGAATACTCGATAGAACAAGAATCACTTAACACACTTCACAATGTGTGGTGATATGTTCTTTATTAACCCAAGTCTATGTTAAATGTTCTGGAGAATGAAACTCAGATACTTGATCTTTTAATTCAACTCATTCACAGATAGCAATGCTTGTTAAGGATCAAGACACTTAGAACTTTCATGCTACTTAGAATTCAAGAGATTAGTCGCAACTGTAAGCTAAAGAGTAAGTAGGTTGAAGGCTTGTATGCTTGAATGAATAAGTTCGTTATGTGTGTTCAGTGTAAGTTCAAGCATTCTAAGTGGTGATATTTATAGTTGAATTTGAAGCCGTTTGAATAGTATCCCTTAGGCTCAATTCAAATTCAAACTATTGATATCTGAAAATAGTACTGCAGAAGATGTTGTCTCTTTTCAGAGATTTCCTCTTTTGTTCAGATGTCTCTGTCTGCGCATTTATTGCATTGTACTATTTTTGTCCTGTAGTGCCAGCGGAACTATTCACGCTTTCTGAAGCATTGCATGTCCCTTTCCAGAGACCTTCACATCTCCAGATACCTGTTGAAACATTGTTTCCCAGAAATATAGTTTTATCCAGGGTATCTGACTGTAGGTTCTGTGGGCACTTTTCCTCGTTCAGAAACCTTGTGTTCTCAGATATCTTTTGCAAAACTTGTTTATTGAAAAACACTTGTTTTTTAAGATATCTGGACATAGGTATTTGATGAGACCAATTTCCTTTGTCTTTAGCAATCTTGTGCAGTCTTCAAATCTTCAAATTTGTTGAACTCTCCTACCGGATGACTTCTTCTTGGTCTTCTTCAATGATATAAAAGTTACATTCAGAGACCTAACATCCTATACAAGTTTTGCTAGACTAACATACTTAGTGATTTTCCTCTTTTACAGTGTTCAAGTGAACCAAGAGTACTAACCACCTTTCTGAGCTAAGATAAGTCATTAGGTTGCTGATCAAAATCTAAGTAGATATTCCTAACAAATCTAAGTAGCTAATACAAGTTGGTCTTGGCTCGAACAAGTAGGCTCGGATCTTCTTCCGAAGCACTACTACACCATCACTAAAAGCCTACTCAGGACGGCACAGGTCCCAGCCTAACAACGACACGTCCGTACCCATTGAAAAGTAAATATGCCTATTTAGCCCAAGTGTCCCGATATAGGTGTATACATCTGTCCAAATAGTAAAGGGAAGTACGTCACTCCCTTACGTCAAAAACATCAGATGTGGATAATGACAATTTTCGCGAACACCAAGTCCAAAGTTTCCCAAGATAAACAAGAAGAAGACATTTTCAAACAAGTTTTGGACAGCTTCACTCTTTTTGTATGAAATAAAGATGGAATTGAAGCCTTATGTTAAAATTCTACACAAATCTCGAACAAATCTCCACTTCGGATAGAGCAAGCTTCGAACAGAAGCTAAAATCCGAACTGCTACCCCCGGACCAATCTATAGTGAAGGAATCGAACTAAGCCAAAGTCATGCGAAAAAACTTCCTTGCCACAAGATTCAGACTATTGTAGCACGAAAGAGGGAGACTCGGACTAGAGGTGTGCTATGTGATGGGCACTTCGGACCGAGCAAGAAGCACAGATTCGGACTTTCCGACAAGACCTACAAGTTCAACCAGAAAAACGTCAAGATCCAGCTCAAAAAAAAAAAAAGGTTACTATAGCTACGGACTGACTGTAGCAATCCGAAGTGGCAATCCGTAGAAGCATATCCGAACTGTAGCAACCAAAGGAGGTCCGAACTATAGCAAACTTCGAGCTAGACTCAGACTGAACAAGAAGGCAAGCAATAAAAACTTATCTCGGACCAAGACTACACAGCAAACCTTCAACACAAAAGCACAAGGACGGAACAAAGTAGACGGTAGCTTTGGATTGAACAAGAGATCAGAAACAGAAAGGCGAAGACGGATCCGGACTGTAGCAGAAAAGCAGATTCAGAATCTAATTCGGAACAAAAAAGTGAGCAAGAAAGCGGAGCAAAACTTGAAACTCGGAACTCAGAGCAGCTGAGAAAATGGCGGAATAACAAATTCAAACTCTGACAGAGTATAGGAGATCCGAACAAACAACAACGCACCTCGGAACTCCCACCTTCGGACTGAATAGGAGATCCGGACTGGCGCAACAAACAGGAAGATAAGAATAGAGCTGCAAGCCTCGGAACTCGAGAATCTGCTATTGTTCCAGTTCGACCGGATCTGCCACTGTTCTAGTTCGGATTGGGGCTTCTTGTCGGATCTGAAGCTGTAGTCAAGATCCGAAGCTTCAAGATCCTGTCCAATCCGCCACTGCAAGTCCGGATCTTAGTTTTTTCTACTTCATTTCGGATTTGCTACAGTGAATCCGTTGATTGGAATGACTATAGCAAGTTTCGGACTGTAGAAAGACCTCGACTTTTGGCTCCCACCTCTCTATCCGACGAACCAAGCATTCCGTGAAGTAAAACGCAGCAGAAACCAATATCCGGACAGCGTGAGACGAGATCTGGACAAAAGCTTGCGATCGGACACCACCCACTCGAATCGAGCATCACACAGATCTGAGCGTGCGCGAAACACACACAAAACTAAAAGAGTCATCGAATAGCACAAGCTCCGAGTAATGGAAAAGCTCGGGCTGTAGCATAAAATCGTGGCTGAAGCATATCCGATCCGGATCTGCGGATACTCAACTCAAACGAACTCGAACAGTAGCTAGAAACTTCTCCCTCTCTCTCGCCATCCACCACCTCTCCGTACTACTACTTCCCAGCTTCCCCATCTCCGCCTCCCACTGCCTCTCCAACTTTGCCACCACTCAAACACGAGCAAACGTACCTGAACAAATCTTCATCATGTGCTCAGCCGTTGTACTGGATCTCCGATCGAAGTGGAACTATGTTAAAACTTCCATGGACATTGATTTGAGAAATAAGAGAATGAGGCATGAGAAAAATAGAGAAAAGGATTTTTGGGTTGATTTAATGAAGATGGATTTGAACCTATTGAATGAAGAGGTGAATAGAGGGTGATGGTGATGGTGCTGTAAAAGAAACCAAACATGGTGGCCGGTGGATTAAAGGAGAGCACGAAAGGAAGAAGAAAGAGATAAATGAGATATTGTCCTCTTTATCTCTCACCACTCTCACTACGGGACAATAAATTATTGTTCCCCACTAAACAGTGTTCTACATCATGTTCTCTTATTTTAATTAAAATAAGTGTAACTTTCTTCAATTTTACGGACCGCTCCATCACGAAACGAATAACAACCTTCGGACTGTTGCAAAGACAATATTCGGATCCTAGTTACTTCACATTGGAACTCTAAGAAATTATTCTCTATAAGGAGTGTGGCAGCGGGAAGAAATTATATCTTTTTTCGAAGTCCGGATCCGACATCCAAGCGACAAAATCTACCCGGACTTGACTCCTCGGATCCGACATTTGAGCGACAAAATTTACCCTGATCCTAAGCCTCCACGTTTGACCCTTATCTCGCTTATAAATACCTCTTTTCCTACAGTCCGAGACATCTCATCTCGGACTGTAAGAAAAGAAGGGGGGGGGGGGGTAGAGAGATAGGGGAAAGACAAGAGAGGACACGGATAAGAAAAATTTTCAAAGCTCGCAAGATCGATCGCACAAAGAAGCTCCCCGGACACTATAGTTCCACAACTATCTTCTACAAAGATACTTGGAAACTAGGGGGACATATGTTGGTACAGAAATATGTCCAAGGCGCCGAAGGCATTCTAAGCTCCCCGGACACTATAGTTCCACAACTATCTTCTACAAAGATACTTGAAAACTAGGGGGACATATGTTGATACAGAAATATGTCCAAGACGTCCAAACCGCTCTGTCACGGACTACAATCCTAAGCTGGACGTCCTAACCGCTCTATCGGACTACTGTCCTAAGCGGGACGTCCTAACTGAACCAACCTATTGGGCCATAGGCCTATCAAGACATTGGGCCATGGGCCCAATAGAGCATTGTTGGCACGGTCTAAGCCTTATACTTGGTGCGATCTTGTGAGTCCTCCATTTCTCAAGGGAAACCTATAAATATGGACATATCCTCATTGTTGGGGTATAAACCTCTCAACATCAACACTACCACTGCAAGTAACCTAATCCAAGCTCCGCCTCCAACTTGAAGTCCGATAAGAGGGTTGTCCGAGAAAGAGCACCTGACAGGACTAAGTGGGGGGGGGGGGGGTTAGAATGGGTTACCCAGATTGCCAAGGTCAATCCGGTAAGAGGCTTCACTCAAAGGAGAGGTGGTAGCTCTCAATGCAATAGTAATGGGAAAGGTATAATGGATATCACTTTGGTCTCGCTTTTCGACCTCTCACTTACCTTAAGGTCTTGGACCTTGTGCTGTATTTATAGTTATCATATACTCATGAGGTAGCTCATAAGGTGATGCCAAGTGTACGATCCAGATTTGGACACCAATGCTATCTTTGGCCCATGGCCCATTAGTAAACAGTAGTCCAATACCGATAAGTGGGCCTGGGAGGGTAGTTTGGACCTTTTCCCTCTGAGAGTACTGTTCCACCTGTTGGGTCCGTGTTGGTCCCTCGGATGATCTGTCGCTTGGTTGATCGCCTTGGTGACTCTGGATGATGTCCGAGCCAAGTCTCACGGAAGTATCTCGATGGTTATTATACGTTTGGTCTTAAAGTAATGGTGGCGTCCGAGATTCTCTCGTACGGTCCGTTAGGCATCTCTGTACTGACATGGTCAGGTTTGGAAGTCCTTTCCTTCGCCAGCTCGGACTAGCTGTGGGGATGTAGTGACTTCAGTGTACTGGTCGATTCACTTTGGGCGGACCATGTGAGGTCGGACCAGTACTGGATTGGCTAGTTAAGCCGTGATGCGCTTTAGGACACGCTCTATGGCACCCTTAACGGATTGGACATATTTCCATATCAACATATGTCCCCCCCAGTTTCCGAGTATCTTGGTAGAAGATAGTTGGTAACTATGAGGGATCAGTCGTGTCTGTGGAGCGTGTCCGAATCGTTAATTAAGAGAAAAAGGAAGAAATCCTTTTTGTTGTGATCCGTCGTCCGTGTCCTCAAGGATTCAATATATCTCTTCCCCCTTTCTACAGTCCGAGTTATCACATAACTGGGACTGTAGAGGAAAAGGTATTTGTATCCGAGATATATGTGTCCGAGTACGGTTAGGATCTGACGTAGCTGTCTGGAAGCTGTTCGTTGGGCCGATTGTTGAATTTGTCCTCTTCGTAAGCCCAAGAGGCCCAATAGGTTGTCCGTTATTACGGTAGAAAGATCCCGAGTAAAGGGGCGTGACCGTTGGATCGTGACGACATCAACGTTGGGGTTCCCGTCCGATTGATGTGACGTCAAGCGAGATTAAATGCGACGCATCGACCGCCATCCACTCATGACGGTACAACCCTTGGATTGGAGAGGATCAACGGCTGGGATTCAAATCCAAGCAACGTGACTCTTGGCTATCCCATATTGCCCTTATAAATAGTCAGCCCATCAGTCATTTTCACACTTTTAGCAATCTCGAAACTCAGAGCAATCCTTAAGCAATTCAAACAACGCAAGGTCGATCCGAGCAACTGGGACTTGTAAGACTTTTGGGCCATCAAGCTGAGATCTGTAACCTCGGTACATTACCCAAGTTCGAAAATCCGTGGAGCTTCCCTGTTTGAATATTAGCAAGTAAGTACCCTCCTTTGGCCTTGTTTAAGTTGTCTGTATTCGCTATACGCCTATTGCATGTCTAGTGTAGCTTCCCTTGCTGCTTCCGTAATTGTGGCTGTCTTCAGTAATTGGCTCTTGCGATATCTTTGGTTTAGACGATAGTTGATGTGTTTCTGCTGCATGCTCATAATATGCCAATTTTCCTCATTGATGCCTTGTACTCTTATTTGATAAGTCCCGTCCGACACAACCTGTCTTGACAATGCATGTTTACTTGTAAATCAGTGTTGGTTGTGGTATTTGCCCATAAATTGTTTCTTTCGTCATCGTGCCATAAGGGGCAGATCGTGGTGCCAGTGGCACAGCTGCGCGTGCCGGGGTCTTGGGGTCCCTGTCCTTCTGTGTATAGAGAATCCTAGGGTTTGAACTTTTTCGCGGACCTCTGGACTTAATAAGACATATAAATGAACCCTCGGACAATAACAATCATCATTTCTGATCCGTTTCCTTCTGCCCTAGGATGTCCGGGAGCGATAGTCAAAACGTTCACGAGGTGCGGGATTATCAGGATGGAGTAGGTTCGGGCGATGCATCCGTGGACGTGAACGTGTCCGTAGGAGACTATCTCGTGGATGTCCTTTCTTCCAGAGATTCCGACGCTAGGCACGGAACCCATGAAACAGTTAATCCTCCGACGGTCAGGCCAGTGGTCGAAGGCGGTGTTGATGAGGCGAGAACGTTGGTCCAATCTCGGACTATAGGCGGTGTGGGAGGGCCTATAGATCCGAATGCGCTTCAACTTGAACGGGCAGGCGACAGCGGGCATGAGGCTGATGACGTGGAGATGTTCGAGGCCGGAGTGGAGGACCGTGTTCTGGTAGAAGCAGGTCCGTCCAAGCCAAGCACATCCGAAAGACCCGAAGGTGTCCTCGAGGACGAAGAAGATGGTGAGGAAGAGGAAGGTGAGGGCGAGGAGGAAGAAGGAGAAGGATCTCCTGTCACTCGTCCCTCTAGACGATCCAGTCAGCGGATTGCATTACATTCTGCTGCGCCCGTTCAGTCCAATCTTCAATTAATCGAAGGTCGTGGTGCAAAAGCTGCCCAAATCAAGTTTCCCCGTCCTGCATCCGCTGTTACCATAGTGGACCGATTTGGAGAATTAAACACGGACGGGCTTCTTCCTACGTGTCCATCCAGGGTTAGGGCGGAGGACATCCCCGAGTGGAGGCGGAAGTGGGAGATCCGACCAGAGAAATCATGGTTCCCGAGCCCGGTCATGCCTTTTACAACCCGCCCGCCGGGTATATGTGCGTGCATGAGGTAGCTTTTGCTTGCGGGTGGAAGGTACCCATTGCAACGGAGTTGAAGCACATCCTAAATCACATTGGGATTGGTCCGAGTCAGGTTATCCCGAAATCCTTGGGTAATCTTATTTGCTTCGTCGTTTTTTGCAAGAAGAAAGGGCAGCTCATAAACTTTGAGAACTTCAGGCAGCTCTTTCACGTTTCCTTTAGTCCGGGGAATCCCCTTTTCTATACCTTTACGAATAGGAAACCTTATAACTTCATTTGTGACTCCATTTCGTCGTTGGGGTCGAAGTGGTGGGACAAGTACGTTTTCATACGCATGGCTCTGAACCGGAGTCCGAGAGCGGCCGAGACAGTGGGGCCCATAAAGTTTCGAGGAGAGCATCCGGATGGCGCCTCGCCAAAGAATGTGGCTCCGTGGGTGGCGGCAATCCACAAAAGTATGACCCACCTACTTATCCGTTTCACGGATTAATCATCGACCACTTCCCTACCTTTGCGGACTGACCGGTGAGGTAGATGTGGGAGGGAAGACGGACTTCAGTAAGAATTCGTTGACTGGAGACTTGGCATCTTTTCTTCTTCAATATACTCTATTTTGATTACAAGTTTCCGCAATTCCGATAATTCTTCTTTAACCCGCCTGTTTCTAACGCCTTGGTTTCTTGTACTCACCTGGTTTGACTACATCATGTCGACTCTCGGAGAGAAGAAGAGGTTGCAGAGGAACAACAAGCTTTGGAGGTCGCTGGCAAAGGAACAAGATCATTAACACTTCCTGGTCCGCCCATGTCGGATCCGAAAATGTCTTTGTGTTTGCATTTGAAGAAGAAAAGGCTGGTGAAGACTCCCAGGCCCTGGCGGTGCCTGATAAGGGTAAGGCTCCTTCTACGCGGAGCGCCACTGCCAACACTCGAGCTCCAACCCGAGATGTGCTTATGCGGGACGCCATCATCTCGGGGCAAAAAAGGGCGACAAGCTCGGAGGCTCCTGCTACTGCGAAGAGGCAGAAGTTGTCCGCTGTCCTTCCTGTGGACCAGGCTGCTCTGGATAAGGAATACGAGCGTGCTTGCGGACTCCCAGAAATGGAGCGGGTTGGCGGGCTGGATGCTCTATACCAGCGGGTAAGTAATCTGTCCTTGGTTTACATGTTTTGTTCTTAATGTGATACAAATATAACTTGTATCCACTCGGGTGTTTCCCCAGCTTGGGTGTTTCATCAAGGCCATGCAGTGGAAGGCCAGTGAACGGGCCACCATTGAAGAGGATCTTCATAAGGCTGTGTCCACATCCGCGGATGAGGCGGAAAAAGCGAAGCAGCTGGAGATGAAGCTGAAGGAGAAAGAGGTGAACTTCCACAAGCTGAAGACCAGTTGGGAGAAAGTTAAGGCGGAACTCGACCACCAGGAGAGATTCGTCGATAAGGCGTCTGAGCTTTCTGGATTTTAAGAACTTCCTGTCGGTGGCCTCTAATATGTCCGTCTTTACGCCGGCCGTGACTTCTTGAGGTCTGCTTCTTTCAAGTTCCTGATGTCGGACAAGTCGGATGCCTCCATTTGGATGGGTTTGTGTCCTGATCGACAATTGCGATCGAGGACTTCTTCTACCAGACTTTGACTGGAAGGCGGAGGGATTAATCCCCTCTGCGGATGCGAACGGTGTCGAAGTGCCCGTCGATAGTGTCTCGGACGAGCAGTTGGCTGCATGTGAATTCGTGGAACTGGTCACCGAGGAAGGCGAGATTGAGATCCAGAACGGCGGGCCTTTCCTTCCTAGGTTCGTCCCGGAAGCTCTTCTGAAAGTGGGCCTTGTACCCTTTAACGATTATCGAGCTTTCCTGCAAAAGTGGTTTGCCCTGCCTGCCCGCGTTCTTGACCTCCCCGCTGATTTCGACTTGTTTGCCCACGCTCAAGATCTTGCGGCGGAAGCCACCAATCGGCCTGAAGCTGAGGAAGCTGGTCCAAGCCAGACAGGGCCCGAATGAGAAGTCCGGGGTATGCCCCGTTAGAAATTTGTATTTGCTGAATTTTGCTGTTGGATTTGAATCGTTTGATAACTCGGAATGTCCTTTCATATTATAACAATGTTTCGTATTTTATCCGAGGAGATGAACCTCCAATGCTTCCAAACGTTTACTTGCTCTCTTCTTCGTTCCTTTCTTTATCTGTTGCTCATAAGCTGAGTTATTATAAATTACCCATCTCTTAAGAGCACGGACCGCTGGAGATGGTATCTGATGTAGAAATCAGACCATCATCTTTCCGATGCTCGGACTGTTCGCCCCTTGGGATGCGAGATTCTTCTAGAAGGAGGAAGGTGAAACAGTAAAATAGTCATTATGACTACGTCTTTTCATCTTCTTAGTCGTCGGATGATCGACAGATGGCGAGATCTGAAAGACTCGTTGCCACTATAAATAAGCGTGTGGTAATTCTCCTTTTTCACTGTTGTACCTTCCCTCACTCTTTCTTGCATTTTATCCACTTTATTATCCAGCGGAAGTCAGTGTTCTTTAGAATGTCAGAATCGGGCGATGAAGAGTATAGTCACTAGGTGAACTGTGCTTGCGGGCACATGCATCCGCCCATCTATCCTGGTAGAGGCACCGCAAAAGACCCTATTGTCCTGGATTTCGAAGGCGATCCCCCTCAATGTCCAGGGATAGCTAGGAGATTGGCTGAGGAGGAGAGGGAGCGGACGCTGAGGCTGATCCGTATGAGGATCCGTGCGCAACAGCGAGCTCGTCAGGTCCGAGGTGGAGGCTCGGAATCCCAAGGCTCGAGTTCCGGGGTCTGGTGAGGGAGCAAGGCGGGGTATGCCCCGTGGATGCATGTACTTTTCTTCGGACCTTTTCATATTGTTCCTCTATTATGTAAATGTTCGGATAATTTCGTTTATAAAATTCGAACTATTTTTCCTCGGATGGGATCTCCATCTTTTCCTTTTTGCAGACCTCGTCGGATGATACTGACGCATATATTTTTTGCAAAAAATGGCTAAGAAACTCGAACGTAGTTGATGGGCTTGTTTAGGCTTGATTGGGTAAACCCGTCTGGCCCAACACTGTTCAGCCCAAATGAATAGTTTAAGCCCATTGTCGACGTCGAAGTTCTAACGTGTCGGACACCCATTGGTTCGCCACTTCTATAAATACTGCGGATCCCTCTTGGCCTTGGTCGTGCAAATCCAACTTCCACATTCCAAATCTACTCAATAGCAAAAAGACGGTTTCTTGAATAGTTTCCCCCTCTTGACTCCCGTCCACTCTCCAGTCGGCGTTTATTCTGAGTTCAAGAGTGGAGTGGGTCTAGAGGGAAAAATTATTGAAGATCAGTCACCAAAAAGCTTAGATCTCAGTTTGAATGTATATCCGCCCGTCTCCTCTACTTTCTTCCATCCCCACTCTAATGGCTCAAATCTCTCTTATATTGGAAATGGTTTCCGAATTTCAAGAGAGTTTGAGTCTTTAAAGCCGGCGAGGCGGAAATCTCTTCCTGTCTGCACTTTGTTCTCCCCGGAATGACTCCCACAGCTTCCGTTGTGTATCTCTTCAAGCACGGTCTGTGCTTCTTGTGGGTTCAAGCATCTCAGGTGGGTCCCGGAAAAAGATCTTTTATACAGATCATCACCCATTATAAAATATCTATTTGCTCGGCACTGCACACTCCTCGATTCTTTCGGATCGGCCGGCAAAGATCCGTCCTTGAGATAGTTAAAAATGTCAGTCATCCAGTTTCTCCCCATGTCAAGTATCATGACCGCCGAACTGGAACCCATGACGGATGAGTCAGTGATGGTGAGCAGAATTACTCTCCTTGTGTCCAAGGCCGCTGTAGCGGATGCGTATTTTGCCAAGGCATCAGCTCTTTCATCCCAAACTCTGTCAAACTTTTCCAAGGTGAATTCCTCGAAGTGGCTGGCCTCATTCTTGAGTAGCTCAAGATACTTGATCATCGAAGGACCTTTTGTGGCAAAACTTCCTGAAAATTGGGCCTCGACGAGCTGTGAGTCCGTGTAAGCTTTGACCTTCCGGGCTTGGAGAGACTTGGCTAGTCGCAGCCCCATTAAAAGTGCCTCATACTCTGCCTCATTATTGGTAACTTTGAAATCCAAGGAAATCGCATAGTCGAGTTCCGCGCCCTCCGGGCTCTTAAGGTAGATTCCAATTCCTCCCACTCTTCCAGTGGAAGAACCATCGACTTCCAATGTCCAAATATCGGAAGGATGTTTTTTGATTTGGAGATCTCCTGCGAGCTGCTGAGGTTCCGCTCTTGGTTCATCCCCTCCAGTGATTTTCATTACGATCTTTGTCAATCGGGATCTGGGATCATCACCAAGTAGAAACATTTGGTTGACCCGAGTTTCCCCCTCTGACCAAGGGAGGGGCCGATTGATGAACTGGGCTTCCTCAAGGTTTTCTGGGTTGAACCTTGGAGGGGCTGGATTTCGGACTATATGTTTGGTGATTAAGCACTCGAACACTTGCTTGTCAGGGACTTTCTCTGAATCCTTCTCTGGGTAATCCGCTAAGAAGTCGGCGAGGACCTGAGCCTTTTTGGCTGACGGAGCCTGGTAGCAAATGTCGTATTCGCTGAGCTCGATCGCCCACTTAGAGAGTCGTCCAGATTGGTCGGGCTTTCCTAGGACCTCATTGAGGGTTTTCGGGTGTGGCAGATCTAGGATCGCCTTGATTTTCTCGGGATTGGCGCTGATTCCCCTTTCCGTGACCATGTATCCGAGGAATTTTCCTCCCTTCACTCCGAAAGTGCATTTTTCCGGATTCAGTTTCATCCCATACTTCCGCAGGATGGAAAAGCAATTGTTGAGATGCTCAATATGCTCTTCCTCAGTCTTACTTTTAACAAGCATGTCGTCTACGTAGACTTCCATCGTCTTCCCGATCTCGTCTTTGAACATTTGGTTTACCAGTCGCTGGTAGGTGGCTCCCGCGTTCTTCAGTCCGAATGGCATCACCTTGAAGCAGTATACTCCTCCTGCCGCGAAGAAGGCCGTTCTTAACGTCCTCCTTGGCCATCCGAATTTGGTAGAAGCCTTGGTATGCGTCCATGAAGCTCAGTAGCGCACATCCGGAGGTAGAGTCAACCAGTTGATCTATCCATGGCAATGGATACGGATCCTTGGGGCAAAACTTGTTCAACCTTGTGAAGTCATTACACATTCGCCACTTGCCTGGCGACTTTTCGACCAGAACAACATTGCAAACCCAGTCAGAGTAGCGGACTTCCTCGATGTGTCCTGCCTTTAGGAGTCGATCGACTTCGGCGGATATGATGGCATCCTTGATGGGGCCAAAGTCTTTCCTTTTCTGTCGGATGTATTTGACCGAAGGATCCATGTTCAGATGGTGAACTGTAACCCATGGGTCGATCCCCTTCAGGTCGTCGGTACTCCAGGCGAACACATCGCTGTTTTCTCGGAGGCAAGCGATGAGCTTCATCTCTACTTCCACATTCATTTCGGTCCCTTCTTGTGGACATGATATAACATTCCCAAGCTTCTCTGACATTTCCGAGCTCTTGTCCGACTCCGAAGGCCGTTGGGAACTTCATCCTGTTGTGGAGAGTAGATGAAAGCTTTCGGGCTGGTTGAGACCTGGGCGTCCGAAGATGGCACTATAATCGAAAGTTTGTTCGACCACCACGAAGCGGACTTCTTGTGTCACCCTTGCCGGAAAGGTACCGAGAGAAACATGTAACATGATACTTCCGAGGGGTCGTACAGTTCCTCCTCCGAATCCTAATATGGAGGTGTGCACTCTGCCATATCGGACTCTACCCAATGCCATCTGATCCAGTGTCCTCTTAGAAATGATGTTCGAGGAACTTCCAGTGTCAACCAAGATCTTATTCACTCGGTAGGTTGCAATGGTCAATGAGACCACTAGTGGGACATCTGGGTTTTCGATGTCTTCTCCCCCTGCCGTAGGAGGAGGAATTTCACTGTCATCGAATGATATGGCGTTAGTGCCTGGAATTGCCGGACTAGCATATGCTCGGTCGTTGTTTCGGAGGTTTTGCGCGGTGCGCTCCCTTGCGTTCCTGCTATCTCCCCCCGTTGGTCCTCCTGCAATAGTGTTGATCACCCCGCTGTATGGGGCATTTTCCATTTCGATATCGTCAGTATATCGGTAAGAACGTTGGTCCAGATGGGGCGGATAGTTGGTTGGCGGAGGGGGCAAAGGCAATGAGTGGGGCGGTGGTTCCGTCATCCTCTCATCTCTCCTTTGCTCTGTTCTATCTTGTCGTACAGGTTCGTCCTTATAGATATGCTCCTTCAATTTTCCATCCCTTATCAGGTGTTCCACTTCTGTCTTCAGCTGAATGCAATCGTCCGTTTCGTGTCCGCGACACTTGTGAAACTTGCAATAGCCTTTTGCGTCCTTACTCTTACGGCCGCCGTGAGGGGGCTTCGGCCATTGGACGTCCAGCTTCTTCTCAACAATAGTTGCCAAGATGTCGGATCTTGGTCTGTTGAGCCGGGTATAGTCCGCATATCGTCTTGGCGGACTTCTCTCCCTGTGAAAACCTCTGTCTCTTTGATCCCTTCTTGAATCAAACTTTGCCGGGCGTTGGTCTTGCTTCACCGGATCCTTCGCTTTCTTGGAGCTGGCTCTCACTGGAACATTCCTTCTGTAATCTTCTCCATACATCACTTCCTCACAGATGTCTTCCAAGTACTTTTCGCTTTTTACCTCTTGACTTGAGAGTTTTCTTCGGAGCTCCGAGTTGAGAGTATTAGCATCTGTGTCGGACGTTCTTTAATCTTGTGGCTCAACCCGAAGAACCTCAGTGTGAAATCGATCCCAGAAAGTCCTTAGATCCTCGTGCTCTCCCTGTATAACGCCTGCTAGATGCTCCACGGTACGTTTTCTCCTCTTGGATTTGCCGAATCGAGCCAAGAATTTAGAAGAGATCCATCTGTTGTATCAAATTATTCGGCAAAGAGGTGTACCAATCCATGGCAGTTCCGAAGAGAGTAGATGAGAAAGTGAGGGCTTTAGTGTTGTCACTCATCCCTTTGGAATCCATCTTGCTGTTGAAGCGGGTCAGGTGACCCACGGGACAAGCGTCCCCATAGTAGTATTCCAAGTTTGGAATCACTTGGTCCGAATTCCTGTTTCTCTCCTTCTCCCTCATGATCTTGTCATAGGGATTTGGCTATTTGGTAGTTATCTGCTCGTGATCTTTTACGAGACGTCCGAGGCTTAGAATCTGAGCTTCTAAAGCCTTTTGCTGGGCATAGATCTCGTCTGCCCTCATGATCTCCCCTGTCCTCGGATGCATGGCCACATCCGCGGGAAGTTCGTTCATGCGGGCTCTTGGAATTGTTTCCGCCACTTGATCCCTGTCCCTCGGAGGCACTAGGAGTGGAACTTCCGGGTGTCTATTGTTCACGTCTTGGCGCTCTCTCCTCATTTGATAGCTTCCTTCCCCTCGGATTTGTGAGGCTGAGGCCCGCCTGTCCAATAGATCTCGCAAATCCTCCTGGGGTTGCTGATCTCCTAATCTCTGCTGGATTGGACGTTGTCCGTTCCTAGACAATGCTGGCTCTGCCTGAGGAGGTGTAACCACTGGTGGAGTGGCTTGTTGTGGAGGAGCATTGTTGGATCCCAGGCACCCTTGGATGATTGTTAGCAGCCTGTCAAACTGCACCTCGCTCAATCCAAGGTCGTTAGTTCGGACAATGCGTCCATCAGGCATCGTGAATTGTTGGGGTGCGGGTGGGCCTTGAGCTCCTGTCGGAGAAGCTCGGGCCGCACCTTCTTCCGAGGAAGGACTGGCTGTGTGTCCCTCGCTTGGATATCTTCCTCTTACCGTTGCCGCCCTGCGTCCCCGGGTGGGAGGGCGTCCCCGCGGGCGTGGTGGTGGAGTTCTTAGTTCTGTAGTACCAGCTCTCGCTGTTCGTCTTGCTCTTGCCATTGGTTTACTCGAAACACAGATGCTTTTTGTAAAGTTTCCCACAGACGGCGCCAAAATGTTGGGGTATAAACCTCTCAACACCAACACTACCACTGCAAGTAACCTAATCCAAGCTCCGCCTCCAACTTGAAGTCCGATAAGAGGGTTGTCCGAGAAAGAGCACCTGACAGGACTAAGTGGGGGGGTTAGAATGGGTTACCCGGATTGCCAAGGTCAATCCGGTAAGAGGCTTCACTCAAAGGAGAGGTGGTAGCTCTCAATGCAATAGTAATGGGAAAGGTATAATGGATATCACTTTGGTCTCGCTTTTCAACCTCTCACTTACCTTAAGGTCTTCGACCTTGTGCTGTATTTATAGTTATCTTATACTCATGAGGTAGCTCATAAGGTGATGCCAAGTGTACGATCCAGATTTGGACACCAATGCTACCTTTGGCCCATGGCCCATTAGTAAACAGTAGTCCAATACCGATAAGTGGGCCTGGGAGGGTAGTTTGGACCTTTTCCCTCTGAGAATCTTATTCACTTTGTTGGGTCCGTGTTGGTCCCTCGATGATCTTTACCTTGGTTGATCGCCTTGGGTGACTCGATGTCCGAGCCAAGAGTCTCACGAAGTATCTCGATGGTTACATTATATCGTTTGGTCTTAAAGTAATGGTGGCGTCCGAGATTCTCTCGTACGGTCCGTTAGACATCTCTGTACTGACATGGTCAGGTTTGGAAGTCCTTTCCTTAGCATTTCGGACTAGGCTGGGGATGTAGTGACTTCAGTGTACTGGTCGATTCACTTTGGGCGGACCATGTGAGGTCGGACCAGTATTGGATTGGCTAGTTAAGCCGTGATGCGCTTTAGGACACGCTCTATGGCGCCCTTAACGGATTGGACATATTTCCGTATCAACACTCATAATGCAAAGTAAGTCAAGTCTTCTTCTCAGACTCTTACCTTCCCGACTATTATACAGAGTAGATCTTCAGTCTCTCTTGAGTAAAGTCTCGGACCGGTTTGACACTTAGCAAACCGGGTCTACGGTCCTAACCCCCCCTCCTCCAAGTTACTTGTGCAGGTCCTTACGCATTGCCTCTTACCAGTACGACGGTTCTTATGGGCTCTTACTCTTTGGTTCTTACAAGCAAGGTGGTTCTTACTCAAAGGTGGTCTAGATACTCTGGGAGAAGGAGAACAAAGGAAATTCATCTAAGTGTTCGGGGGATTTTACCCTCAACAATCATCGAAAGGTAACCTTTTTGGCCGTACTATTTATTACCGGTGCTAAAAATCACTAGCTCTTGCTCCAGAAAAAATAGAAAAGAAGTATTGAAAAAAGCAAAGGTACAAAAGTCTCGGAGTGGATCTGTGGTCCTAGTGATCACCGTTTTCGTGTTGGGCATGTTACAGATACTACCCACATACCGGCATGGCCCTAAAAAGCTACATGTCCGTGAGGGTTGATGGCATGTATACCAAACCAGCACGCACAAAAGTGCAGAATTCGGTAAAACAGACACTACCAAAAAATGGAGAGACTAAAAGAGCCCAATGATGGCCAACCAAAAGCATACCTGTCAGTAAAACGACTGCAAAAAATAGTATGCCAAAAGAAAAAGAAAAAGAAAAAAAGAAAAATAAAGGAGCAAGTTGAAGCAACCGATGGAGTAGTTACGATGATAGAAGAGAAGTTGAAGATTTGTCATTACGAGAGGATGAATTCGAAGGAAGGAACTCGGTGTCCGAAAGGATAAGTCCCCCCCTGAAATACCCTTTGTTCTACCTTGTTATATTTTAATGATACTTGACCTTGCACTCCTTTATATATTATCCTACCTATTTTACTTACCAAGTCAACCTGAGTACTACTTTGATTTGTGCCTTGACTTTTGGGAGCAGGATTGCATAACGTTACCGCGAGGTAATGATTCTGAAGCACACCTATAAGGACATTGGGTTACACTTGTAACCGATGGCTGTAGTGAGTAATGCTTACTTGTTACTTGTTTGATGTGGAGTCATAAAGTTGGAGCTGAAACTAAGCGAGTCAGTAGAGTTTGAAACCCTAGAAACTGGTTGCTTCTCTATGTGGTGGTTTATTCTGGCTGCTCATTTCATGGTCACTTCTTGATTATCGTTATTGCATTGCTCAAGGATGAGCAAGAAAGAGGTTTGAGGGTGTGATGTGACAATGAAATGTGCGATATAGCATGCTTTTAGACCCTGGTTTTTACCTTAGATGCAATATTTGTATCATTTTATGGTCAATTACCAACTTTGCGTGTTTTTTGTAGGTCATGATCGCGTTTTTGAGGAATTGCATGATTTTAGGCACCAAAACGGCATAATTGTGCGAAATCGAGATGAAGAAGAGAATATGCCGGATTGACCGTTGCACGGAGTTCAAGGAGTCAAAACATGTCATGCGACCAACCAATGCGAAGATAATTGAAGATGCAACAACATTGTAGAAGACCACTTTTTGAGGAAACGAAGTTACTAATCCCGAAATCGAAGAACAAAGAAGAACAAACAGGAACCTGCATACATAAGCCTCTATGCGGTCTATAGGGGACCGCAGTCAGGTGACTGATTTCTCCTGGGCCATTTTCCTAGCCTGTCAGACTCGAGCCCGCCTTCCTAAACCTTCCTTAATGATCAATGGCGGCCAGAGCTTGGATTTTCGAGTATAAATAAGACCTCAGGGGTCTCATAATTCTACACCACTCATAAAGCAGCTCTTTTGAGAGAGAACCAGTCCTTGGGGAAGTGAAACTCCAAAATCGCTGGTCGTTAAGCACTTAGAAGGAGGAAACCCTATAAGCAACACGAAGACATCAGAGACTAAGCTTCTTCTTCTTTCTTTTCTTCTTATTTTTGATTTATGTCTTAGTATTACTATGAGTAGCTAACTTTCTCTTGTAAAGGCGAACTGTCGTGACTCTACTTTTGCTACTTCTTTATATACCGTGATATATTAATGGAATAGTTATTAGACGTAAATCGTGGTTATACAACTCTATACATCCTTTGTGGTGTGATGTTCTGCTGAGTGACACAGTATTTTCATTGAACTGAGTAGGGGTACTCGTGCCGACTGCACCTCCGCACAGTAGTATTATGCCCTGCTGTCGTTAATCGCGTAGGATTCTAGCTAGGATGTTGGGAGTATCATAGCAGAGGGAGGTTGGGGATCCTTTACGCCTTCCACCATCGATTACATCTCATCAAATTAGGGTTTACTGTGACATAATTAATCTGTCTGCGATCATTCTGTTTACTTTTCTGCATACAATTTACATACGTTATTTGCTTGTTCCTATGCTAAGTGTCCGTGGAGAACGACATCCCGAGTCAGCTTTCCGCTATAAACTGTGGATTTGAGGACTTCCGACTTATAAATTTAATCTTGATTGTATTTAGGGATTACAGGTTCTATAATGAAAATTGAAATCTCTGAGTGCATATCTCTGACCAATGCTATAAGTTGTTTGGGAATCACCTTGCTGACTCCTAACAAATGTCATTCTTTCATTACTCTTATTTAGAGTGGTAGAACTATTTGTTTGAGTGTCTAGCCCAAGTCCTCCTTTATCTGAAGCATCTCTTAAATAAGAGTGTAACTCAGTCAGAGTGTCACAAGCTTTAGCATAGGATTGAAATTAAACTTTCTTATCTTTGATCTCAGTATTCTCAATGAGAATTTTATCAAAGTTCCTCCATTTCTTCCTTGTGCTTTTTAGTAGTCTCAACTATCTGAGCTTTCAGGAATGCATTCTCAGCATCCTTTGATTCGGATACCTTGTCCATTTGTGCACACTCCTTTTCAAGAGTTTTCTTTTCTTCTTCCAGAATTTTGGTTCTAGCTTGGACAACCATGAATTCTCTCTCATAAAGATCAATCTCATTTCTGAGGTGTTCTAGATCTTTGATTCCTTCATCACTCTCATAATTTACAAACCGAGAAATAGTGATTACCTCATCTGCCATTAAGCATGGCTCGATGTTGGAGCAATATGGATAGACCTCCTCAACAACTCCACACATTTATTTCTTCTTTTGACCAAAGTCAACCAATTCATGAGTGCTGCCACACAACTTTGGTGAAGGTAGTTTGGAATCATCTGAGTCCTCATCCTCACACTCAGAGTTAAGATCAAGAGCATCCAATTGAATTTGGATCTTTTTCCTTTCCTCAGTGAGCATAGCTCTCTGGCCTCTCTTGAAGTTTCTTCTATCTTTCTTGTCACCTGTCTTTAGCTTATTATAAGCTGGGCAGTCTCTTTTGAAGTGACCAGGTTTCTGACAATAGAAGCAGATATCATTTTCGATTTCTGCTACCTCAGTACTTGTTGCTTGCTGAGCTAGCTTGTTTAGTGAGCTAGTCAATTGTATACTCTTGTACTGGTGATAGTTGGGACCTAGATGCTTTTTCAGCTTCTCTTTGGTCCTTCTTCTCTTAATCTCCTGACTGACATACTTTCTCATATGCTTTACAACAAGAGCATTTTCCTCAGTCACCTCTTTGGTATCCTTATTCTCTGAAGTACCTTGAGTTATAAGAGCAACATTCTACGATGTTTCAGCAGTCATGTGTCCTCTTTGCTTTGTCTCATAATTGACAGTTGCCAAGTGTGAGAAAAGCTCCACCGGTGTGATGTTAGGTATTCCTTGGTTGAAATAGAAGTACTGAGTATGTTCCCAGTTTTGGTTCAAGCTTCTTACAATAGTCTTAACCTTTTCAGAGTTAGAGTATCTTTCACTTTCACAAAGTGCAGCCATTTCACTCATCAGTGTTGTAAACCTGAAGTCAAGTTCTTCAAGTGTCTCAGTGGGACCTTGTTTGAAATTTCGGAATTTGAGCTTCAAAACTTCGAACTTGTTTTCCTTGGTTTTCTCAGTTCCGGCACAAATTTCTTCAATCAATGACCAGGCTTCTTTCGCCGTTTTAGCACCCCCACAGTTTGCACTGTATGTGATCTGGAGTAGAACGTATAATGATGTTTCTTGCTTAACCATCCAACCTATTTCTCTTGGAATCTTCAGATGTCTAGATATGTCTGGGTTTTACTTCATAAGTAATGGCTCATGTTGGTCTTGCGCTTGAGGATATACTGGTTGTTGAAGATCCAACATCATCTGTTGTTTCTTTGTCTCGACCACTAGATACTTCAGTGACTTGTTTCTCTTGTTGAATGACAATTAGCCCATTCTTTATCACTTCAATCATTTCATCACTGATAGCTTCCAGGTGAAGCATCATGTTGTTCTTCCATTTCTCATAGTTCTCTAGCTTGAGAGTGGGTACATCACTTAGAGACATCCTGCAGCAAACACACTAAACAAACAAATCAAGTGCAGGTGGTGACCTATTAGTAGGCACATATCTAGGATCTAGGTTCAGTGCGGAAGGTTAAAGAACCTCCTGCTCTGATACAACTTGTTGGTCCAGATAACGGCAAAGTAAAAGACTAGAGGGTGGGGGGGGGGGGTGAATATTCTTTTCAAACTTTTATCGATCACACAGTTTCTCAGATATCTAGTACTTAAATTCAGAGAGCGGAAGTCTTTTGTGATAAGTGCACGTGCTCAGCAAGCTACAAGTGTGTAAGTACTCAGCAAGTAAGTAAAGTGCAGTAAGTAAATGACACAAAGCTTTATAGTGGTATCTGAGGGTGGCGTAATCCCTCAACTAATCCACCCGCCCTTTCTTAGGACTTAAATCCACTAAGATAAGATAATGAGTTCCCCTTACAAAATCCTATCTCTTGGTCCCTTTTACACTAGGTTCACAACCAAGTGTCCCCCCTGAGTTGTCCCCACTGACTCATCAGCGGTATTGTAAACCATCGTCATTATCGAGAAGATTGAAAGGATTAGAGAAAGGTGCGGAAGATCAGGGAGGTGAGTCGGAATATCTTCGTCGTCGTATGTAGTGTTGAGTGATGTGACCTTGAAATGTGCGATTTTAACACACTTTTAGACCCCCGTTTTTTTTGTGCAGAATTGAATATGTATATCGTATTATAGCCAATTACTAGTTTCTTACTCATTTTGTAGGTGACAATCGTGTTTTCGAGGATTTGCACAATTTTCGTTAGAAAGTAAATCATTTTCTTTCAAATCTTCTGATTAGTTTGAAATAACCACAATAAGAATAATTCGGGGCAACCGATATAGATAACTCATTTTGAATCAACGTGGGTCTAAATACAAGGATATTTTGTATGAAATTTGCACTGAGGACTTTGATCGAAAACTTGGTGTAAAATGTAAATAGAAGACTGCATCTAGCATCAGGATGAATTTAGCACGCCTTTGTCTTTCAAAATTCAATGTAGAAAGCCACATAGCTCAGGTCTTTTGAAATTGAATGGAGAAAGCTAAATAGAAGGGCACGAATCCGAAAAGCGGCACATTCTCTATTACAAGTTCATAACAACCCATAAATTGATACGACTAAACAAACATGGTAGCTATCGCACAAGTCAAACCATCGTTGCTGCTTCCAACAAAGAAATTTAGATGTAAAATAAAAACATTTGACCCAAGTGAAGACATATAATTTCGAGGTAGTAAGTATAACTTGATGCAATCTTGAACTTGTTCTGGGTTACCGATGTATTCTTTGAGTTGTACCTCGTTAGGCTTTCAATCAAAGACATGCACTTCAGTAACAAAGGAATCGATATCATCATCATCTCCATTAGCTGCAAGGTGGAGCTTGGCAGTGAAAAAGATACTATGTACCATGAAACACAAAACTATATTAACTCATGTTAGCATAATTTCCATAACCTTGGGCTCTTTGTTGTCAATGACTTGTATATAAATAAGTTGATCAAGCACAATTTAAGTCAGGTAAATTGACATATGAAAATTATAGTTTAAATCATAAAAATGTTCACCTGTTAGCATCTTCACTCTTATATCCAGAACAAGTCAAACAAATGTAACCAGTTTCTAGATAATAGCACACGACATTGAATGTCACATAATAAATATTGATACGGAAATATGTCAAATATGTCATAGATGCCTTTGGAACGAATCCTAAGGCATCCCAAGTTGTCTACGAGTCCGGGACCTTACAGTCCGACCCTAAGCCCCCACAGGTCCGACTCACCCGGGTAGAAAGGAACAGGAGGACCCTAAGAGTAGTAGGTCCGACCTTGCCAATGGTTCGTAACCAGAGGGTCCAACCCGGACACCCGTCCAGACTCAACACAACAACCTCATAAGCAACCAAGTGAACTGGCACCAGAGAGTGTTGAGGTCCGAGTCACAGGTCCCGGACCGCCTCCCTCGGATAGTGCATGGATTGTGAAAATCCTCAGTCCCGCCTAGTACGGTCCGGACCTTTAGTCCGGACCTACCTCCTGGGATCTCACACATGGCAGACTGGAACAACGTCTCCAAACTCTCACATTAAAGACTAATCTGCCCCCGAAAGCCCAAAAGGGAATGGGTTAGGGGGTCATTAATGGGCCATAGGCCTATTGAGGCATTGTTGGCTCAATCTGAGCCTGACACTTGGCGCGATCTAGGAGTTCCATCCCATCTTGGGGGAAATCTATTTATATGGCACACTTTCCCATAATAAGGGTAAGGCATAATCGCTTCTCATTCCCGATAATTATACCGAGTTGATCCTCACTCTCTCGCAAGTAAAGTATCCTTCCGGTTTGACACCACGCAAACCGGGTATAAGGTTCTAACCCCCCTCCAAGCTACTTGTGCAGGTCCTCACGCGTCGCCTCTTATCAGTACGACGGTTCTTACGGGCTTCCACTCTTTGGTATTTACAAGTAAGGTGGTCTAGCTATTTAGTGTGAAAGAAAGTAAGGGAAATTCATTTAAGTGTTCGGGGGACTTTTCCCTCGACATTTTGGCGCCGTCTGTGGGAATTTTTACGAAAAGTTCCGTTCTCTTCAGTAATGGCAAGAACAAGAAGGTCCGTAAGAACCAACGCTACTGCGATTGGCACGCCCACCCCAAGGCAAAGAGGCAGACCTCCCACTCGGAGGGGAAGAGTGGCAAGAGCCACTTCAAGAAACACAATGGACTATCCAAGTGATGGCCACACCGCTAGTCTCTCTTCAGAGGAGGAAAGAGCGGCTGATCCACCGATAAGGAACCAAGTACTCGGGGTTGAAGGACATGTTCCTCCGCCAGGAACACATGGTCCTCCTCCAGGGAGAAACTTCACTCTCCCAAACGGGCAGATTATTCGCCCCAGTGAGTTTGGGATGAGCGAGAATCAGTTTGGCCTCTTAGTCACCACTATTCAAGGGTGCTTTGGATCGAACAACCTCCAGCCTCCAGCCTCCTCAACCCACTCCCCCTTTGGCAATTCCGAGACAAGCTGAACCTGCACAATCAAGGAATGAACGTCGTCCAATCCAACAAAGTTTAGGGGAATCAACTCAACTAGAGGACCTAAGGAACCTTCTCAATAGGAGGGTCCCTGCTTCTCACGAACACCGGGAAAGAAGTCCAGTGAGACCACGAGCAGATGAAGCTCGAACTAGCCGCCATGGGGCTCTTCAGCATGGACCGAGATACCACGTGGAGGAGAGCATCTCGATAGTTCCCGTTGATGATCTTCCTCTAGATGTGGCAATCAACCCAAGGACGGGCGAGAGGCCAACCGCCGAGCAGATTTATGTCCAGCAGAAGGCCTTGGAAACTCAAATTGCTACTTTGAGCAAGATGGTGAAGGCACATGAGAAGGTGACTCTTAGAGCTCCCAACCCTTTATAAGAAGGGAAAGGAAGCGCCCCGACTCCACTATCCCAAATCTTGAGCACTATTAAGGAGATACTTGTCTTGTGGGGCACCTTACTAGGTACGAGAGCAAGATGGAAACCAACCACCTGAATGACAATATGAAGGCTCTTAACTTCTCCAGTACTCTCTTTGGAGAAGCAGTGGGTTGGTGGACCTCTTTGCCCAATGGTTCCATCAAGTCTTATGCGTATATCGCTTCTCTCTTCCTGAAAAGGTTTGAGAAAGCAAAGAAGAGAAAGAGATCAGTGGAGCACTTGGCAGGAGTAATCCAGAAAGAGCACGAGGATCTTAGAACCTTCCATGACCGCTTCAATGTCGAAGTGCACCTGGTCGAGCCTCACAGCATCAAAGAGCGGGTCTGACACCTGTATGCTAACACTTACAACGACGATCTCAGAAGAAAGCTTTTCAATGAAGAAATCACAACTGAAAAATACTTGGAAGATATCTGCGAAGGAGTCTTGTATGGGGAGGAGTACCGAAGAAATGTTCCAATAAGAGTCGGGTCCAGAAAGTGGAAAGAACCAATGAAAAAGGAACCCCCTCCCCGGCCTGGAAAGTTCGAGTAAAAGAAGGAATTTAGGGACAAGAGGGAGTTCCGTAGGGAGAGAACCCTTCCAAGAAGATATGCCGAGTATACTCGCCTCAATAGACCAAGATCCGACATCTTGGCCTTTATTGTTGAGAAAAACTTAGACATACAATGGCCAAAACCTACAAGGAGCAGTAAGAAGAACAAAGCTTCGAAGGAATACTGTAGGTTTCACAAGCACAAAGGCCACTCAACTGAAGATTGTGTCCAGTTGAAAACAGAAATAGAAGGATTGATAAGGAGCGGAAAGTTGAAAGAACCAGTGTATGAAGAAGAGCCCTCCAGGCACCAGAGAAATGAACGAAGAAGGGAGGAGCATGGTTCAGAACCTCCAACAGGATCCTTGCCGCCACCTCCCGCAGAAATTCCACTCCACATGCCCAAAGATACCGCGGGTACCCTGGAGATGTGGAAATGGAGAACCTTCCCTATAGCGGGGTTATCAATGCCATAGCATGAGGCCCAGCTGGAGGAGATAGCCGAAATGCAAGGGAGAGGAAACGTCTGGTGGAGGAGATCTTAAAGACCCTGATGTTCCTTTGGTCGTTTCTCTAGTCATCGTCACTTATAAAGTCAACAAAGTACTTGTTGACACAGGGAGTTCCTCCAGCGTCATCTCCAAGAGAACTGTGGAACAGATGCACTTGGGCGATATCCAATACGGGCGAGTATACACCTCCTTATTAGGATTCGGGGGTTCTATAGTTCACCCCATTGGAAGTATACCCCCACAAGTCTCAATGGGAACCTTCCCGGCGAGAGTGCCTGAGACGATCCTCTTTGTGGTGGTCGACAACACATTCGACTATAACGTGATCTTGAGGCGCCTAGGACTCAACTAATTCAGATCAATCGCATCTCCCCTACACATTAGAGTGAAATTCCCCACTCCAAATGGTGTGGGAGAAGAAGTGGGCAATGTTAGGGAAGCATGGGAATGTTACATCATGTCAACCAGAGGAGCCACATCACCCGTTCTTTCGGTCACCAAAAGACCCAGGAGCCCTCCCCTTGCGCCTTTTACTCCAGTGAGGGAAGAGATTGGGGCTGGAACACTCAAGGAGAAGTTCCCCAAGACTGTAAGGATGGAGCCCCATGAAGCCTTAAAAGAAGTTCAATTGATTGAAGGAGATCCAGAGAAGATAACCCGGATCGGAACAGAGATGAGCGCTGAGGTAGAAATGAAGCTCATCACATGCCTTTGGGACAATCGCGATGTCTTCGCCTAGAGCACTAATGACCTTAAGGGGATAGACCCAAGGATCGCAGTTCACCGTCTGAACATGGATCCTACGGTAAAACATATCCGATAAAAGAGAAAGGACTTTGGGCCTGTTGAAGATGCTATCATAGCGGGAGAAGTGGACAGGTTAATGAAGGCAGGACACATCGAAGAAGTTAGATACTCTGATTGGGTTTGTAACGTGGTCCTCGTCGAGAAGGCTCCGGGGAAATGGAGAATGTGCAACAACTTCACCAGGCTCAACAAGTTTTGTCCAAAGGATCCTTATCCATTACCCCGCATTGACCAGTTAGTAGACTCCACCGCGGGGTGTGCACTCCTAAGCTTCATGGATGATTATCAGGGCTTCTACCAAATTAGGATGGCTCAAGAGGACATAAAAAAGACGGCCTTCTTTGCAGTAGGAGGAGTCTACTGTTTCAAAGTCATGCCGTTCGGCCTCAAGAACGCGGGCGCTACCTACCAACGATTGGTGAACAAGATGTTCAAAGAGGAGTTGGGCAAAACTATGGAAGTTTACGTGGACGACACGCTAGTACAGAGCAAGACTGAGGAGCAACACATAGAGCATCTAAACAAGTGCTTTTCCATCCTTAGGAAGTACGGAATGAAGCTGAACCCAAAGAAGTGCACGTTTGGTGTAAAGGGAGGAAAGTTCCTCGGTTACATGGTCATAGAGAGAGGCATCAGCGCCAACCTAGAAAAAATAAAGGCAATCTTGGACCTACCACAGCCAAAGACAATCAATGAAGTGCAGAAGCTCCTTGGAAGGGTGATGGCTCTGAGTCGCTTCATCTCCAAGTCCGCCGAGAAAAACCTACCCTTCTTTAAAATCCTAAGGAAAGGAGACAAGTTCGAGTGGACAAAGGAATGCGAAGAGGCCTTGGATAACTTGAAGAGTTATCTCCTTTCACCTCTGTTCTTGTCCAAACCAGTAGAAGGTGAACCTCTTTACCTCTACCTAGCAACCACTGCCGAAGCCATGGTTCCGTATTGGTGCGGATATAAGGGAACGACCACTTGCCGATCTACTACCTAAGCAAGGCCCTCATGGGTGCCGAAGCTAGGTATGTCAAGATTGAGAAGCTAGCCTTCGCGCTAGTCTACACTGCCCGGCGACTGAAGCCTTACTTCAAATCTCATCGAATCGTGGTCCTCACCAATGAGCCACTCAAGCTCGCCCTAAGGCAAGGATCGGTCAGGCGTCTATCCAAGTGTGCGATCGAACTAAATGAATACGATATCGAGTACTAAGCTCCTTCAGCCAAGAAGGCTCAAGTCCTCGCCGACTTCCTGGTAGATTACCTCGAAGAAATGGATGGAGGGAACAATAGTCCACAAGGGGACGTGAGCTATGTGATTCTCACTCAGGCGGAAGCTATCCCGGAAGAAGAAAGAACCAAAGAAAAAGATCCTGAAGAGATGTTCGAAAATGATGTCCAACTCTAGGCTAAGTATTAGGAACCCATGGACGACTCCCTGAGGGTGAGACACATGTTCCTCCTAGATGAAGTAGCCAACATTTCAACACCTGCATCTTCCGTCAAGAAGCAGGGAGACGGGAAAGTTCCCACTCTCGCGATGGAGACTAAACTTAAAGACAAAGGATGTTGGACACTACAAGTGGACGGATCCTCTACTGGACAACTAGGAGGAATAGGCATTCTCCTTGAGAGCCTTGAAGGCGCTAGGCTGGAATACGCCATCACCCTCAACTCTAAGGTAACAAACAACGAGGCCGAGTACGAGGCACTCCTTACCGACTTGAGAATGGCGAGGTCTCTTCAAGTAAAACAAATCAAAGCCTATACAGATTCTCAGCTTGTCAAGTCCTAGTTTTCCGGGTCTTTCGCCGCTAAAGGACCCAACATGATCAAGTACTTGGAGCTCCTCAAGAAAGAAGTTGAGCACTTTGAAGTATTCACGCTAGAACAATTCCACAGGGAATGGAACGAGAAGGCCGACGCTCTTTCCAAGTACGCCTCTGCCTTAGGAGCCTTGGACACAAGGAGCATCATCCTGATGACTCTCACAGATTCTTCCCTGGTAAACCCCACTGGTCAAGTCTTCCTCTTAGGCGCCGAAGGGAGTTGGATGACCGACATATTTTGCTATCTCAAAGATGGCTCTCTACCATCAGACCCTAAAGAAGCAAGAAGGATCCTATGTCGAGCCAACAGGTACTTTATCCTGGGAGAGGATCTCTACAAGAGATCTTTCACTGGCACTCACATAAGATGCCTTGGATCCCATGAGGCAAAAACCGTCTTGGAAGAAATCCACGCGGGAAGTTGCGGGAGTCACTCAGGGGGGCGAACCTTGGCTCAGAAGGTCATAAGGCAAGGATACTATTGGCCTACCATTGATAAGGATGCTGCCAACTTTGCTCGTGTTTGCGAAGACTGCCAATACTATGCCAACATACCACAACGACCAACCAACCCTATGATTCCGTCAATCATAGCTTGTCTGTTTGATCTATGGGGAATAGATATAGTTGGCCCATTTCCCCGTGGTACGCACCAAAAGAAGTTCCTTATTATTGCAGTAGAGTACTTCACCAAATGGGTTGAGGCCGAAGCAGTGGCCACCATCACAGAGAGCCGAGTAAGAACCTTCATTTGGAAGAACATCATCTGCCGCTTTGGACTTCCTAGAGTCATCGTCTCCGACAATAGAGCACAATTTTCGGGAGCCAGGTTGAAAGAGTGGCTCCAATCCTTCAAGATAGAACAGCGCTTCACTTCCATTGGCTACCCTCAAGCCAATGGTCAAGTTGAAGCTACCAATAAAACCATCGTGAAGATTTTGGAAAAGAGGCTGAGAACTTCTCAGGACAGCTGGGTAGATGATCTCGATGGAGTCCTATGGGCACATCGAACAACAGCTCGCACTTCTACTCAGGAGACACCCTTTGCACTAGTTTATGGCTTAGAAGCGGTCATCCCCACTGAAATTGATGTGGAAACCCAAAGGATCCAACAATACCAACCTACTGGAAATGAAATCGCAAGGATCTACGACCTTGATCTCCTCGAAAACAAAAGAAGCAAGGCACTAGATAACATCCTCCGCTATCAAGCTATGTTTGCCCGGGCTTACAACAAACATGTTCTTCCCAAGGATATACAAGTCGGGAACTTAGTCCTCCGAAGAGCTGACATCCTGAGCAATGTTGGTAAACTCAAGCCCAAGTGGGAAGGACCCTACAAGGTCATTGGGGCTAGAGTTAATGGAAGCTTCGAGTTAGAAGATGATCAAGGAAGAGCTTTGAAAAGAACATGGAATGCTAAGAACCTACAGAAGTTCTACGCCTAGGGTTACTCCCCGAAAAAATGCTACGTCAGCTGTCAAGTTTTTGTCATTTTCTTTTCCCGGCCTTGAAGCCCACCAGTTGTACTTGAATTTCCGTCAATCAATACAACTTTTTGCAAAACAAATGTGCTATATTCAAACAAACATACTGCCTCAGACCCTTCAAAGAGATCCGAGCCAAGTTGTGTAACGAATGATTAAAAAACAAACTTTTCAAGAGGAAAAACCTACACAGCCAGTTCGGACGAAGTGACATAACAAGCCAAAGATATAAGTTGCAATACTCAGAGGAGATTTTGTATTTCTCAACGTACAAATTACAAAGTTCGGACATGCCCGTCCAAGTCACATAAAGCAAAAGGAAAATCTATATCGTTTTTTACAAGTAGGCGGTTCTTTGTGGGGTATCCAGCGTCCGGAACGGACCAATCGTCTTCATTCCGAGCCTGAGCTTCCGAGCGGAACAGGTACAGCATCCTCCCAGAGCAAACTCATGTTAGAGTGACCTTTTTAGGAACAGCTCTGACGTCCGAACCATGAATCCTTTACAACGATCCTGTGCGTTCCGAAGCAGAGTAGCCAGAGAACGGAGTTGACTCTCCGAACCGAGCTTACGGTGGTACAACGGCATCAGTCACTTCTTCCCAGTAACTCGAGGAAACCCTCACGGGAACCCCAATTACTGGAAACAAGTGACTGATGCGACAGGACCAATATAAGACGATCCGGGCACAGTAGCAATAGGATTCGGATGGTAGAGACGAACAGTAAATGCAACTCATTTTCGAATAGTATATCCTGACCTCCGAACAAAGGATAAGTTTGAATCCGAATATCTTTGGTACGGAGATGTAGTCAAAGTGCCTTCTCAGACCATCCGCATCTTCCACCACAACCACTTTCTGGTCCATGCCTGTCCGCACCACAAAAAATTGGTAAATGGTGGAAGGTGCAGACAGCCCGAGGATTGGACTCTCCAAAGTAACAAGTGTTTGGAAATCCCTGGAACCAGAGAGCTAGAAGTTGTTGATACACACTACAGCCCCGGAGAAAGAAGACTAGCACGGCGATCCGAGGAAGATTACTTCCGAGTGACATCATCCCCAATATGGTCCGATCCAAAGGGATCTTCGGACGTCCGAAGAACCCTCCGAGACGGATTACACAGGAACGGTGGAATCAACCTACTCGTAGAGATGTCCGGACCTGAGGATCCGAATCATCTACTATAAAAAGAATGGAATGATCTGGCAAAAAGCCGTACAATCCAGGGGTATATATAGAAGTGAAGGACCAATCATAACTCGCCACGTGGACCGTAACCGCCGGCTATGGGCTTGGGCCTAAGACTTGGGCCACTATTGGGCCAACCCGGAGATCCTTTACAATTCCGGCCTTATTGAATGAATTATTTTGAACTGTGGCCCGTTCGGATCCGTCAGTCCGAGCTTGTCATGATAACTTCCGTAACAACCATGATCCGTGCCAAGTCTCTTAACAAGGTTCGGAGCTCCACATCGAGTCTCTACGGATCGAATAGGATTTTAACATCCGAACTAGCCCTACTTATTACAGATTTTGATAAGCCAATTTTATCGGTACGATGGCGTTCCAAACTGAAACCCGGACGAACGTTTTGACCGTCCGAGGCCGGGTAGTTAATCAATTCGTTAGCCTTATTTCAGGAGCATTTGGTCTCGTTGACTCGGAATTTACCGGCCGACGTCCAAACCAACAACACTTGCTTAAGCTACTGGTTTAGTTTATAAACTAAGTACGCAACGAGATACATGCATCCGAATAAGAGACAACATGAACATATGATGAAGCCGATCCGAGCCATTGATGAGCCCGAACCAGTGCAATATATTTCCAAATTATGCACACAACAAACCAGCGACATCCGACTGATAAATCAACAATACACTAAAGCAAGACAGCAAACAAAGCGAGTAAACAGATATGATAAAGCGTGATCCGAGGCACTTGCGCACCCGGTCCAATATGTGATATTGCCAGCATTAATTATCCACAACAAAACAAATTACCCGAATGGTAAAAACATTCAACAAAATAAAAAATTATTTTATGGTCCGAAGACCAGTGTTACAGATTCTTCGGGGCATACCCCGTCTTCACTTTCCCTGATGTCCGGGCGAAACAGCTTGTGCTCCGAATGGACCTCCGATCTCTTCCTCCAGGGATGCTTGCAGGTCCGCCAACCTCTTCTCTTTGGCTTCCTGGGCCAACCTTTTCTCCCTTCGGACCTTCAATTCCTCGGGGAAGGCAGGGTATTCCTTCATCAAGTTCAACTCACAAGGGAAGCCATGGACGAGCCCGGATAGAATCAGCAGTCCCGGTTGTGCTCCACATGTTCCTCCAAAGGGACGAAGACACTGGACATCAATACCCGGGGCACGAAGGCCGGAAGGTACGGACCACCATGGTTATACTTCTTGTCCTCTGTCTCGTCAAAGACTAGCTCCACAAAACTCGCACTTGAGCAAGTCGTCGTCCGAGACACCCTCCGGAGGAAACTCCGAGCCATCCGCCTCTTTGAAAGTAGAAATGCCTTCAGCTTCCAAGTCGCAGTCACTCGGGATCCATCCCCTGTGCCGAAGTTGCCCCATGGCTACATCGAAGCCATCCTGCCGAGCCTCGTCATACTTGGACTCAAGCATGAACTTGCAAGCGTCCGACCCCAAGTATGGACCTGCAACATCTCTTTAAGCATCATATCCTTGAAGGTCCGAGAGACACCGACCTACTCGTCCACGCTATACTGGTGCACTTTGAGATCCTTCTCCAGGGACAGGATGGCACTCTTCAGCTTCCCCGCCTCCGGTTCGAACTCCTTTTTCGATGCAATGGCCTTCTTCAACCTTTCGGACAGGGAAAACACCTTGGATGCCTCCTTCTCCCGGGCAGCCTCAACCTTGGCCAGGTCCTCCTCCATTGTGGCCCTCCGACCCGCCACCACGAAGCACGCTTGAATAGCGGTAGTAAGCTACGATATCCAATATTATAAAGTCAATAAGGGTTCCGAGTCAAAGAAAGATGTAACATTTTATGATATCCAGTTAGACCATGGTTCGATTAGCACGTACCTTCTGGTGAATTGCGGATAGCTCCACAATCCGGTCCAGCACCGGAGCAGCAACCATCCAAGCCACCTCCGCGTCCATGTCCGGCTCACCACTCAACTTCCCTTTGCCTTTCTTGGAATGGGGGATCGGACCTTTGGAAGGGCGTTTCTGCGCGACTGCAGCACTCAAACCACTGGCAGGAGGGTCCCGGGACACAGCCCTTGGAGGTTTCTTCGCCCCCTTCGAGCCCGCCACCTTACCCTTATTCGGGGTGGGCATCCCCTGAGCCTCTTCACCCGCCGCAGCCCTCCGAGTCTCCTCCACTCAGAAAATGGCCGCATACCTCGGCTCCTCCATCGGAAGCACAGTGGACGTCTTGATGATTTGGGTCCGAGTGCCCTCCTCTATCTCCTTCCTCTGGGCGGCATTTTGCATCCGCTTCAGCTCACGCATGGTAGACATGACGTACTCGAACAAAAACTGTGCATCCGAAGAACAAAAAGTTAATACACGACAAATCTTTTGCGAAATAAAACAAACAGGGAAATAAAGCAACAACCGACTCGGATAGAACAACCACATGACCGAATGAGGAAGAACTTACTCAAATCCTTCTTCCCATCACAAAAGCTGGGCTCCGAAAAGCCAGCTAGGTAGGAAAGAGGCTGCCAGATTAAGCCACGGAAGAAATACTTCTCCGGGTCTTGATTCTTGTGGAGAGCTTGCATCCACAGTGGAATGTTCCGAGCCCGAGGCTTCCAATCCAGCAACCTACCTCGGAAAAACTTCCTCTCGAAGCGCCACTGAACCCGCTACGCCTCGGACTGACCATGCTTTAGAGCGGGCCGGACGAAAATGTACCTCTTCCACCAGTTGATCCACAAAAAAAGTATACGCTTGGCGACATACCAACGTATAAAAGAATCCGTTCCTATTGCTTAAATTTACACTAAACAATTTACGAAAATCGTCAAAAGTCACCGGGATGCCCTTGTATTTACACATCAACCCGAAGCACGTCAAGTTTCCGAGGGAGTTGGGGATGATCTGGTGCGGACTCAACCCCATATCATTCAAAATGTCCATCAATTCGGACGCCACAGGCAAACGCCATCCGCAGTGTAGACTTATCTCATGCACGCACATGTATCCGGGAGGCGGATTGTAGAAGGCGTGCGACTCATCCGGAATAAGAATCTCCACGGACTCTGGAATCTCATACTTCCTCCGAAGCTCCCCCACCTCCTCGGACGTCACAATAGAGGGGCACGTTGGCAATGAATAATCCTCGTTCAGCTCGCCCTCCGGATCGGGATGAGTTACGTTGTCCCTCGACCGAGGAAACTTCACCCGGAATACTTCTTCACCCTTCCTACCGCCCTCAGGCAGTTCCTCCACAATCTCATCCTCAGACTTGCGAAGACTCGGTCCCGCTTGCCCGGACGACTCCCTCCAGAATACATGAGGAGAAATTATTTCCTCCTCCTCATCCTCCTCCGAACCGACACTATCATACCGACCCTCCTCCTCTTCAGCATTCTTCTCCTCAACTCTTTCCTCCCCGGACGAGGAGCTCAACTCCACTACCGTCTAAAGAGGAGCCGCATTATGAACCCGATTTTCGAACCCACTTCCAACATTCCCAGTTTGGGTGGTGCGTCGAAAGTATCATGCACTTCCTCGATATTCGGCTCCTGCGGATCCGGAAAGAATGGCACGCGGTTAGGGTTAATCCTAAAATTATAACCTAAGTTGCATATGACGGATCGAATCTCTACCGGAAGTTCGGGCTCCTTCCCAGCACGACGCGGACAGAAACTCCCTATGGTCCGAGAGGTCGTCTCATGGACAGCACCGACACCCTGCACATTAGAGAGACTTCCGGGTAATCCTGATGCTTCAGAGACCTTGAACCCGGAATAACTAACCGAAGTAAAGAGCTTACCTCGGGCTCTTCTCGACTCGGATGTGGAGAACGATCCAGCTCTTCCACATCCTCCGTACCACCAACGTCAATCTCCTCGGAGCTCTCTAGTAAAGACAACGCTTCAGAAGCATATCCTTCAGCCTCGAATCGGTTTTGACTATCACTCTCGGACATCCTAGGGAAAGAAAAGACAGTTTTATGAGTTTTAAGATTGTAGTCCGAGAGGCCATTTACGTAGATTAAAGTTAAAGGAATCTACGATCGGAGGATCAGGAACAACTCCGTCGGACGAGGTTAGTTCAGAGTTAGTGTGAAGTCAGTACGGTGTCAGGTCTAAGTACTCAACATATTCGAAGCAAACTACGTTATACTTATAGCCAACTACGGAATACGGAAAATGTGCATACATCCGAACATGCAACATTTTGAAGATGGACAAATAGAATGCATAGAAAACTTGGAAGCAAAGAAAGAAAACAAGCAACTTACTTGCACTCGGATGATTGGATCGAAGGCAGCTAACTTTGCTCGGATAACTTGCTACGAACTTCTTCTTACTCGCTTCGGATTGCTTGAACTTGCTTCGGATGTACTCAAATTCAAAAAATCCTCTCTCTAGAAATGTGAAAGTCACATCGGTAAAGCCCCTATTTATAGAGGATTAAATCTGGAAGCCCAGCCGTTGTCATTTTTCGGGATTAAATCTCAATCGTAGATCAAAATTCATCCAACGGCGTAGTACAACAATACCAAGTGAAATGACGCATTGGTACAAAAAATTTACCTTACGATGACAAAACATATAACAAACTCCACCACTCTCGGGAGAAGGACACGACTAAACCTTCGGATGGCCGATCCATCTTCTGCCTCGGATACCTCTCCTTTTTACAAGGAAGGATGATTTACCTCACTATCACATGGACCCTCGTCCGTTCGGATGTCCCTCTTCGGACCATCCCAACAAGGTTGATAAAAACCCTCTCCTTTTTACAAGGAAGGATGATTTACCTCACCATCACAAGGACTCTCGTCCGTTCGGATGTCCCTCTTCGGACCATCCCAAGAAGGTTGATAAAAACACTCTCCTTTTTACAAGGAAGGATGATTTACCTCACCATCACACGGACTCTCGTTCGTTCGGATGTCCCTCTTCGGACCATCCCAACAAGGTTGATAAAAGCCCTCTCCTTTTTAAGGAAGGATGATTTACCTGACCATCACACGGAACCTCGTCCGTTCGGATGTCCCTCTTCAGACCATCCCAACAAGGTTGATAAAAACCTCTCATTTTTACAAGGAAGGATGATTTACCTCACCATCACATGGACCCTCGTCCGTTTGGATACCCGTCTTCGGATCATCCCTTAACCCACAAAAGGTACAACTCTGACATTCTCTGTCTACACTTGATCTCGCTTACAAATACCCCTTCTTTCTTTAATTTTGTTGCAATCCGAACCTCCTTCCTCGGACTGCAACAAAAGAAAGAGGGGGGGGGGGGGAGAGAGAGAGAGAGATTAAGTTAAGGACTACAAGAAGCACGGATTACACCTTTTTTCTGCTTATGAGGGACGGATTGAACCGAGAAACAAACCTGTCCTCTCCACTTTTAACCATAGTTCCACAACTATCTTCTACTAAGATACTTGAAAACTAGGGGGCATATGTTGATACGGAAATATGTCCAATCTGTCATAGACGCCTTTGGAATGAATCCTAAGGCGTCCCAAGTTGTCTACGAGTCTGGGACCTTACAGTATGACCCTAAGCCCCCACAGGTCCGACTCACTCGGGTAGAAAGGAACAGGAGTACCCTAAGAGTAGTAGGTCCGACCCTGCCAATGGTCCGTAACCAGAGGGTTCGACCCGGACACAACAGAACAAACTCATAAGCAACCAAGTGAACTGGCACCAGAGAGTGTTGAGGTCCGAGTCACATGTCCCGGACCGCCTCCCTCGGACAATGCATTGATTGTGGAAATCCCCAATCCCACCTAGTACGGTCCGGACCTACCTCCTTAGATCTCACACATGGCAGACTGCAACAAGGTCTCCAAACTATCACATTAATGACTAATCTACCCCGGAAGCCCAAAAGGGAATGGGTTAGGGGGTCAATAATGGGCCATGAGCCTATTGAGGCATTGTTGGCTCAATCTGAGACTGACACTTGGCGCGATCTAGGAGTTCCATCCCATCTTGGGGGAAATCTATTTATATGGCACACTTTCCCATAATAAGGGTAAGGCATAATCGCTTCTCATTCCTGATAATTATACCGAGTTGATCCTCACTCTCTCGCAAGTAAAGTATCCTTCCGGTTTTACACCACGCAAACCGGGTATATGGTTCTAACCCCCCCCCCCCCCCTCCAAGCTACTTGTGCAGGTCCTCACGCGTCGTCTCTTATCAGTACGACGGTTCTTACGGGCTTCCACTCGTTGGTCTTTACAAGCAAGGTGGTCTAAGTACTTAGTGTGAAAGAAAGCAAGGGAAATTCATTTAAGTGTTCGGGGGACTTTGCCCTCGACATTTTGGCGCCGTCTGTGGGAATCTTTACGAAAAGTTCCGTTCTCTTCAGTAATGGCAAGAAAAAGAAGGTCCATAAGAACCAACGCTACTGCGATTGGCACGCCCGCCCCAAGGCAAAGAGGCAGACCTCCCACTCGGAGGGGAAGAGTGGAAAGAGCCACTTCAAGAAACACAATGGACTATCCAAGTGATGGCCACACCGCTAGTCTCTCTTCAGAGGAGGAAAGAGCCGTTGATCCACCGATAAGGACCCAAGTACTCGGGGTTGAAGGACAAGTTCCTCCGCCAGGAACACATGGTCCTCCTCCAGGGAGAAACTTCACTCTCCCAAACGGGCAGATTATTCGCCCCAGTGAGTTTGGGATGAGCGAGAATCAGTTTGGCCTCTTACTCACCACTATTCAAGGGTGCTTTGGATCGAACAACCTCCAGCCTCCTCAACCCACTCCTCCTTTGGAAATTCCGAGACAAGTTGAACCTGCACAATCAAGGAATGAGCATCGTCCAGTCCAACAAAGGTTAGGGGAACCAGCTCAACCAGAGGACCTAAGGAACCTTCTGAATAGGAGGGCCGCTGCTTCTCATGAACACCGGGAAAGAAGTCCAGTGAGACCACGAGCAGATGAAGCTGGAACTAGCCGACGTGGGGCTCTTCAGCATGGACCGAGAGACCACGTGGCGGAGAGCATCTCGATAGTTCCCGTTGATGATCTTCCTCCAGATGTGGCAATCAACCCAAGGACGGGCGAGAGGCTAACCGCCGAGCGGATTTATGTCCAGCAGAAGGCCTTGTAAACTCAAATTGCTACTTTGAGCAAGATGGTGAAGGCACATGAGAAGGTGACTCTTAGAGCTCCCAACCCTTTATGTGATGAGATAAGAAGGGAAAGGAAGCGCCCCGACTCCACTATTCCAAATCTTGAGCACTATTATGGAGATACTTGTCTTGTGGGGCACCTTACTAGGTACGAGAGCAAGATGGAGACCAACGGCCTGAATGACAACATGAAGGCTCTTAACATCTCCAGTACTCTCTCTGGAGAAGCAATGGATTGGTGGACCTCTTTGCCCAATGGTTCCATCAAGTCTTATGCGGATATCGCTTCTCTCTTCCTGAAAAGGTTCGAGAAAGCAAAGAGAAAGAGATCAGTGGAGCACTTGGCAGGAGTAATCCAGAAAGAGCACGAGAATCTTAGAACCTTCCTTGTCCGCTTCAATGCCGAAGTGCGCCAGGTCGATGACCAATGCAGCAGAATCTTGTTACGAATCCAGCCGATGACGCGACTCGATCGAGTCGTCACCATTATGGGTGGTCTTAGCTCCACGGCTGCCCAAGCATAAACCCTTGCTCTTCCATTTAACTCAATACTCCCTTATCAAGTCCATTTAGATTCCAGCGACTTCCATCCTTCTCAAGCATTATGTAGATCTAGACTTCCAACTTCTCTCTGCCGGTATGTATCCTATGCCCTGTCAAAACACATATCTTCTGCAAATACAAAAAATAACCAAACATAACGAAATCAAATTCACAATGTTAAGGAGAAGATTAGAAAATTGTGGGATAGAATTCACATAAGCAATAGATAGGTGAACAACAATTACAGAGAGAAGAAAGATGTAGTGGATGACGAAGACCGGATAGGCGGATATAGCATATAGCATCTATACTACTTCTAAAAAGAAAGCTATTTTCCTCTCACATGAGGCAGTTGCAATACCAAAATCTTAATTTTTCATCTTTGCCCTTCAAAAAAATCAGTAATAACTAAGAATAATGACGATAAGCATAAACTGCCCTAACCATGTATTCTATCCAAATCCAAATAAATAACTGACAAATCACACTGCACTAAAATTGCAGTTCTGCCATAACTTCGTCCATATTAAAGTCATCTCTTACGGACGGAAAATCATACACAGACCATGAGGCATCAATCTCTCACACATATAATGTAGCATCTTTAACACAAATAATGTAGCATCGATAGAGGTATATATACATAGCAAATTCATTTTCTATCTCATTTGTTTAATACCTCAATTTTTTCTATCTTATATGTTAAGTTTTGTTAACCAGTCTCTTTTTTCTAGTAATTTATTATCATCAATTTCTTCATTTTTCACCAGAAGGGTCGGATGCATAGATGAAGGAATATGAGTGTTATAATGATGGTAACAAGGAAGACCGAAACAGAGCATTTAATACAAAAAAAACTTTGAAGCCAAGAGAGATTGCAGCTTGCTGGAAATTGTTTGACGGGTGTATACTCTCTATTCTTAAGGAAAATACAGAATCTATTGTGCATTTTGTTTTTGTTTTTCTGCTACATGTTCTTAATTATACCAGCAAGTTGTTTGCCTTTTATTTTATTCATAGTGGAACTCTATATAAATTTTCATTGATAATGAGGAATTCACAATATATAACCGAGATTGCATCATGTACCTAATCTATTTAGAATGAGAAAACAAGAGACTAGAGTAGTAGACTATGTAGCTTAATCTCATGTAAATTTACAATTTATTTAGATGGTTCCTTCAGGTATTTTCCTACATATAAACATTGAATTGATGATGGATGTAAACATCATTCATGTAGCGCCCTTAATTTTAAAAAGACGAACTAAGGAAAATATGACTCGCGCTAGTTCGTGAGCTTGAAAATTCGACGAACTTGACCTTTAAAAATATAAAAACATAGTTCAACGCCTTGTGCGTCCTTTTACTTGACATGAAAATTTTTAAATATAATTCGTGAACTAGTCAAAATATGCAGCGGAACTATAAAATCATAAAAGTTTTGATACAAAACTCTAAATACATGAAACTGAAAATGGTAAAGACGCTTCGGTAAAGATCACTGCTCTGGCACGCTCCACTCCAAAAGCTCGGCTTCAAATACCTAAAATTGATATTTAGAAAGGGGTCAGCCGTGACCACTGGCTGAACAAGCTCCATGCACATGCCATGACCTAAAGTTCTATCTTTATGTCTTTTAAATCTTTTAGTCCTGGTTAATGCAATGCAACCCTATGACCTGACTTGACTTGACACTTAACACGTGAACTTGTTCTTCTTGAAAACTCTTAACTTGAACTTTAACTTGAAACTTATCTTGAAGCTTTATCTTTAAATGTCTTAAAGCATAACATGATCGTGAGCTCACTTGGCATCGTAAGTTCCTATCCTGGCCCATGGTGGCTATCTGCCGGCCTCAGGTCACTTTCGTGGCCCTATCCGTTGAATAAATAATAAACTGACGGCCTCAGGACCTTAGTCCCTATCCGCTGAACATGAACTAATAACTGCGCCACAAATACCAGGATATTTCCCTACGAGCCCTTTACTTATCTTTAAACCTTGAAAGACTTTCTTTACTTTAAACCTTTACATCTTGTTTAAGTGAATGCATGCTCTTGGACTTTAACTCATGAATGAATGAACTATGTGCGTGAAGAAACACCCCATGACAAATAGACTACACAACAAAGCAAGTAACATAGCTCATTATAATCTGCATACAACGATATAACAATTCACATGTAACATGCTAGGCCTAAAGATACACACTGTGTCAACTTATCAACGTTGATACACCAAGACACTAAACATCTATGAAGGTTAATCATGATTAATCCTTACTAACACTGCTTAAGCTTTACTTTTATGTCATCTTTATCTCAATTAAAAATAGAACAACAACATCAAGAAAAGGACAAATCTTCCAATCTGCCATCGAAATATGAAAGTACTATTACTATTCTTGTTTATATAGATGTACAAACACTTAACATGAGTCCATATAAACTCAAAATACATTAACAATTAGTTAGTTTGCAGACATTAGACATATTATCATAAACATGATCTAGCATAATCACAATGATTCTTCCATCTTGCGACAGCACACGAGGATCCTAAAGCTAATGAGTCCGTTTTGCGAAAGACCCCTTATATATAAGAAAGTCCGAAAAGTCCACTTAAACGTTAAAACTAGACAATTATATGTTGTTTCTCGACTTAATTTCTCGCGGATCTTTTGACCCGGATTCATTAGAAACGGGTCTAGTATAAATAAAGAATTAACCATCTTTTACCATATTTTCACCTTGATTTTCTCTCTCTATCCCCGATATTTCTCTCTCTAACCCCGATTTTCTCTCTAACCTCGAATTCTGCTCAATTTCAGCTCGATTTGTGCAGCCTCTGCCGTAAAACACCAAATCGATCTGCCGGGGAACTTCGAGACACCAAATCGAGCTGAAATCGACGAGTTTTTATACAAAAGTTGAAATCGACGACTTGAAATCGACGAGCTGAATTCGACGAGTTGAAATCGAGATGGAACATGGCGGAATCATTGAAGGAACCGTTGTATCTTATGGAAACGAAGGCGATTCAGTAGTATCATCAACATTAACTCGTGAGAAACAGTTGCAGATCGTGTCACATGAATGTATACACTGACTGTCTATCTATATATTTATTATTGTCTATATTTACAGTAAAATAGTCTACATATTACATATAACTATCTATGTTTAACATGTAACTGTCTATGTTTCATGTGATAGTCTCTATGCTGTATTTGTAGTTGTCTATATTTAGGCTGAAATTGTCTAGATATTACATGTAATTGTCTATGTTTAACATGTAGCTGTCTATGTTTCATGTGATAGTCTCTATGCTGAATTTGTAGTTGTCTATATTTAGGCTGAAATTGTCTAGATATTACATGTAATTGTCTATGTTTAACATGTAGCTGTCTATGTTTCATGTGATAGTTTCTATGCTGAATTTGTAGTTGTCTATATTTAGGCTGAAATTGTCTAGATATTACATGTAATTGTCTATGTTTAACATGTAGTCATCTATGTTTCGGTGATAGTCTCTATCTTTGAATTTGTAGTTGTCTATATTTAAATTTGAAATTGTCTAGATATTACATGTAATTGTCTATATTTAACATCTAACGTCTATGTTTAGGGTGATAGTCTCTATTCGAATTTGTAGTTGTATATATTTAAATTTGAAATTGTCTAGATATTACATGTAATTGTCTATATTTAACATCTAACTGTCTATGTTTCATGTGATAGTCTCTATTCTGAATTTGTAGTTGTATATATTTAAATTTGAAATTGTCTAGATATTACATGTAATTGTCTATATTTAACATCTAACTGCCTATGTTTCATGTAATTGTCTCTATCTTTGAATTTGTAGTTGTATATATTTAGGCTGAAATTGTCTAGATATTACATGTAATTGTCTATATTTAACATCTATCTGTCTATGTTTCATGTGATAGTCTCTATTCTGAATTTGTAGTTGTCTATATTTAGGCTGAAATTGTCTATATATTACATGTAATTGACTATGTTTAACATGTAATCTATGTTTGGTGATGTCTTGCCGGATAGAATTGAAGATGAACCACTAGTAGGGTCTTTGTTAGTGAAGCTGCTAGTACTTATGAAGAACTCTTTGAATTGTATCGGAGGCACTTTTTAGGTTTCAACAAACGTTATGCACGTACTAAGTAAGGGTGAAGTATTTGGTGTTCTGCTCAAGGTTATACCAACTCAAAGGAAAAACAACCAAAAACACCATCACCATACATACAAGGACAAACAAGCAACAAACGTCAAAGGAAAACAAAAGAAGTGCCAGAAACTAGATGTGGGTGTATGGCTGCCATGAAAGTCAAACATTGTAAGGAGACAAACTTGTACAAGGTTGATAAGCACTACATGAATCACACCACCCTTACACTAGACACGAATGGCAAGATCTCCATAGGGTGGAAAGAAAGATTACACTACACAAGGCGGATGTGATAAGTGCAATGGAAAAGTCGGGCATGAAGCTCTTGTTGCATTTAGTACACGGCTTCCAACTCAGTGGAGCAGGCATGTGGGACATACTATAAGAGACCAAATTAACTACGTAAATAGGTGAGAGCGCATGAAGCAGTGTGGATGCCAAAGATGTAGTTAGTTTAATGCAACATAGGCAGCAAGAAGACACAGAATTCTATTATGATATGTTGATCGACAAAGAAAGTAGATTATGTGGGCTCTTTTGGTCAGATGCCATGATGAGGGATGATTATAAGATATTTGGTGATGTTGTAGTCTTTGACACAACATTCAGGACAAATAAGTATGAGCTAATTTGTGCTCCAATTGTAGGGTAAACAATCATTGGGGCAATGCGATGTTTGGGTGCTTTTTGGCAAATGAGCAAGCGGAAAGCTTTGTATGCTAACGACATCATTCCTTAAATGCATGGATTCAAAGAATCCTAAAACCATATTCACAGATCAAGATCTTTGCTATGTCGAGCAATAGAACAGTAAAAAATGTTGATAAATTATCTAGGTTTTGCCTTAAATTGTCTAGTTTATAAGCTTAATGGTCTACTTTATACTGTCAATATTTTATGTTTAAATTTTTAATTATGTAACAGGTGTTTGGGGATGAGACAAGGCATAGATTATGTGTTTGGCACATTGAGCAGAATGCAGTGAAAAATCTAGCACTACTAAGAAGTGATGTCAAATTCAAAGAAAAGTTTGACTTGGTTTTGAAGTTTTGTCATAATTAAGAAACGATTCGAAAGGAATGGCATTCCATGATTGAAGGTTATAATCTACATGAAAATACATGGCTTGCCAAATTGTATGAAATTAGGATGAAATGGTGTAGGGCTTTAAATAGAGATGCATTTTCTGCTGGGATGATGTCTACGCAAAGGAGTGAGAGCACAAACCATTCAATATCTTTCAATTCCAACAAGCAAACTTCACTCACTCAATTCTTTCACCTATTTGATCTCAGTAGTAGAACGATGGAGGAGACAGAATTGCATATGACTTCACTTGATGAGAGGATTCCCAAAGACAACAAACACACATATCCTAATGTATCAGGCTTCAAAGGTAACATTTTATTACTTTCTTACATTTTATTGTCTATATATAATATATAATTTCTATGGTATCAAACTAGACAAGTTCTATTACAAACTAGATAATTTCTGTAACAAAATAGACAATTTCTCTGATAACATACAGATATACACATTGAAGATTTATGAATTTGTTGTACGCGAATTCAAGAAGGCAGAAAATACAAAGGCTGCCTACAATTTAAGATCAAATGGAGAACACCAGTACATAGTTACACATCAAACTGATCCGGAAGACGTTGGGATTGTAACTTTCAAGACAAATGAAACTGATGGGGACATAAATGTAAGCTGCAGTTGCAAGCATTTAGAGGAAGTTGGGTGGCTTTGTTTCCATTGCTACAGAGTTTTGAAGCAAAATGACATAGAAACAATTCCTCAAAAGTACTTTCTACAAAGGTGGACACGGGATATAAAAAAAGAAAGTTGGGACAAGGAAAAGATGAAGAAAGCAAGACTTACAAGTGGCCCTGAAAGTGTTGCTTGGAGACATCATATGATCAGGTGATATTATATTTTTATGTTAAAAAGTATACAATTTAGATTAAAAACTAGAACATATGTTTCAAAACCTAGAACATATGTTTCAATTTTTGGAACAGGGTGACCTAATCAATGATATGAACTGAATGCTAACCAGGGTTTACACCGACTTGGTGATCAAATCTGAAAATAACACGGATGCAAGAAGAATGTTAGAGGATTCATACCAACGAGATCTACTTGCTATCAATGAGCTTGTTGGACAACAACAACAACCAGCAAATGAAACCACAAGCAGTTGTACCAAATTGAAACTACCATACTTGATCCACCACACATCAAGACTAAAGGACGGAGTAAGGGACGCATAAAAGGCCCCCTTGAGAAGACAAGGTCCAAAAAGGCTTCAAAAGCTGATATTACAACTATTGTTAGGAAGGATCAAATCATTTAAATTTTATGTTTGATTCATACTGTTAGACATTAGTGTAAAAACTAACAATGTTTAGTAGAAACTAAACAGTATTTATTAAAAACTAGACAATATCATTTATAAACTAGACAATAAGATGTAAAAAGTAGACTACCATATAAAAACTAAAAACTAGACAATGTTTAGTAGAAACTAGACAGTATTTATTAAAAACTAGACAATATTTATTAAAGCTATATTTATTAAAACTAGAAAATATTTATTAAAACTAGACAATATCATTTAGAAACTAGACAATATTTATTAAACACTATACAAAATCATTTATAAACTAGACAATATGATTTAAAAACTAAACAATAACATTTATAAACTAGACAAAATTTATTAAAAAATAACCAAAATCATTTCGAAACTAGACAAATATGATTTAATAACAACACAATATCATTTAAAAACTAGACAATATCATTTATAAACTAGACAATATGATGTAAAAAGTAGACTACCATATAAAAACTAGACAATGTTTAGTAGAAACTAGACAATATTTACTAAAAATTAGACAATATTTATTAAAGCTATATTTATTAAAACTAGAAAGTATTTATTAAAAACTAGACAATATCATTTATAAACTAGACAATAAGATGTAAAAAGTAGACTACCATATAAAAACTAAAAACTAGACAATGTTTAGTAGAAACTAGACAGTATTTATTAAAAACTAGACAATATTTATTAAAGCTATATTTATTAAAACTAGAAAATATTTATTAAAACTAGACAATATCATTTAGAAACTAGACAATATTTATTAAACACTATACAAAATCATTTATAAACTAGACAATATGATTTAAAAACTAAACAATAACATTTATAAACTAGACAAAATTTATTAAAAAATAACCAAAATCATTTCGAAAATAGACAAAATATGATTTAATAACAACACAATATCATTTAAAAACTAGACAATATCATTTATAAACTAAACAATATGATGTAAAAAGTAGACTACCATATAAAAACTAAAAACTAGACAATGTTTAGTAGAAACTAGACAATATTTATGAAAAACTAGACAATATTTATTAAAGCTATATTTATTAAAACTAGAAAATATTTATTAAAACTAGTCAATATCATTTAGAAACTAGACAATATTTATTAAACACTATACAAAAATCATTTATAAACTAGACAATATGATTTAAAAACTAAACAATAACATTTATAAACTAGACAAAATTTATTAAAAAATAACCAAAATCATTTCGAAAATAGACAAATATGATTTAATAACAAGACAATATCATTTAAAAACTAGACAATATCATTTATAAACTAGACAATATGATGTAAAGAGTAGACTACCATATAAAAACTAAAAACTACGTAATTCCATTAAGACACTGAGATAATTGTGCAATTCTACAGTTAACATGCAATTCTAACTGAAATCGTTCAAATCATTAAAATCATTCAAATCCTAGATAATTCTACAGTTCATACACACTATTTTTTCTTCGATTACTTCAGTTTCCTCGGTGCTTTCTTCTTCAAATCAGTCAATGAAACATCTTCAAAATCATCAAGAAGAAGCAATAGCTTCTCTTAGATCGTTGAGAAACTTTTTGACTTTTACATCAACAACTTTCTTTCCTTTAAGCTTTCTCAACTTTTCACTCTCCTTCATTTTCTTTAATGCATCTTCTTTGTTAAATGATGCTACTTGTGTCAAAATATCAGATCTCAAACCATTTACATCAGCAAGAATAAGAGCTGTGCAGATTTCAACACGGAGGAATTTCTGACGATTCACCTAATAAACAGAAACAAAACAATTAACAAACACTGAACTAAAAAACTAAACAAATGCAAGCAAAAACTAAACAAATACAAGCAAAAACTACAAACTTGGGGAAACTATTACGTACTTGCATTAGATCCTTGCATTGGAAAGAATTTCCTTGAAACAGTTCCATATGCTTCATGAGAAAAACCCCACAGTCTAAAGTTCCAGGAAAACGAGTCCAATCAAACTTTACAATTTGGTTTCCAAAATTATTAAGGAAATTAGCAGCTGGATGCCCAATACGACGAAGGAACTTATCCATTTCACAGCGCTGATATATGAAAACAAACGAAAACATTTAAGCAACAAAAAGCAGCCAAAAAAAAAAAAAAGTAAAAAAAAATTATAACAATATGTCCATAAGAACTTACCAATTTAGTCATCAATGTATACACTTCTCCTTCATCTTCAACAACCATATTATCAAGATATTGAATCTTCAAATTTTCACAGTTAACAACACAGCATGCAAAGTGTGATTTGTGTGGATGGTACAAAGGCACAAAGAACTGCAAACACAAACAAAAAAAACTAAACAATATCGACAAAAAGCGATGCATGTAAAAGAAACAAATTAGAAAATATACCATTCCCAAAAGACAAAGAGAAGATCCAATATCCCCAAGTGATTCTCAATCCACACATCAAAAGAACCACTACTTCATTCTTGATTCATCTTCATTATAATCCTTCTCATCCTCTTCAGATCAAAAATCCCGAAGCTTGCACAAGGTTTCGAAAAACATATGCATAAAACTTAAACTAAATAAAAGCAAAATATAAACTGGATAGATCACTCAAAAGCTAAAGGAAAAAAAAAGTACTTACAGAAGTTTGAAGTCCAAAACAAAATCTGGTAATATTACCATTATTTACCCTCCTTTGAAAATCATTCAACAACCGACCAACAATCAATGACACTAAATGTAATGTAAACTCCAGGATACATGCTAAGAAAATCCTCAGCATTCAAGAAAAACTTTTCAGTCAGATTCACAAACATTGCATCAGACCTGTAGAAAAAAAGAAGCGGAAAAAATGATAAAAATATAATGAGTAAGCTAAACCCATAAAACTAGATAATAAAACAATAAAACTAGACAATAATAATAAAAACTTACTCTGGATCTTGTTCAGATTGAAAGAAGCAATAATCAACCACTTCTCTTGCAACCTGGTTCATTCCATTACAAAGGAAACCCAATTTTCTCATGTTCCCTGACACATAATTCACTTGCACTAGTGGTGGCCCAACATCCAAAGAGCACCAACCACGTACATCTCGATACACTATATCATCGTCATTCTCATCATCTTCTGTTTCATCCTCACCATCTTCATTCTCATCATCCCCTCCATCTCCTCCTCAAAGATCATTCTTTTCCTGTTGTATAACATCATCAGCAACTTCATCCTCGACATTCTCATCATTCTCAACATTTTCCTGCTAGATTCTGCCATCATCAACAACTTGATCCTGATTTCTAAAAACATCATCATGATTATCACTGAGGTCCATTGCAGTCTCAGTTGGTGGATTGGACCTGCCATGCTAAAAAAGTATAAAATTCTAATAAGTAAGCAAAAACTAGACAATAAAATCATATATATTAAGAACTATACACTTTCACACAACATAAACTATACTAAAATATCATAAAACTAGACAATTAGAATATAAAACTAGACAATAAACTTACATCAGGACTTACAGCTACATTATCCCGGCCAGCTTGAGAAGATCTTATAGCATCAAACATATATGTAATGTTTTGATTTGTTTCAGCTTGAGAAAACCCAAGACTGAAACTTGGACAGTCATTCCTCAACATCAAGAAGTACATAGCCACCATATGATCTAACTGATTCAAAACTTGTGGATCGGACCAAAATTTTTGAGTTTGGGATACTTCTTCTTGAGATGCAGACTCCTCTTCAGGCACTTTCAGTGTTTTCAAAACACGCGCAGAATATGCGTGGAAAACAACTTCCACATCTCGTTTGAGAAATTGGAGCGCCTCGTCCATTGCCTACAAATTTAAAAACCATTTCACAGAAACCAGAAATTAAAGAAAAAACTAGACAATCACATAAAAAAATAAAGACAAAAATCAGAACAAAGTAGACAAAAACAAAAGTAAAAACTATATGAAAAACTAAACAATTTCATGCAAAAAATAAACAATTTCAGACAAACTAGACAATCACATAAAAAAATAAAGACAAAAATCAGAACAAAGTAGACAAAAACAAAAGTAAAAACTATATGAAAAACTAAACAATTTCATGCAAAAAATAAACAATTTCAGACAAACTAAACAATTTCATGCAAAAATAAACAATTTCTTGCAAAAACTAAACAATTTCACACAAAAACTAAACAATTTCATGCAAAAACTAACAAATTCAAGCAAAAATTAAACAATTTCAGACAAAACTAAACAACTTCCACATCTAAAAAATATACATTCACATTTAAAAACTAGACAATAACATTTAATAACTACACAATAACATCTAAAAACTAGACAGTAACAAAAAATCAAAAAGTAGAAAATAACTTACATCGCTTGAACTATTCTGAATTTCCACATCAGTACGAACTCCATCAGGAATAGGATATCTGATGGATGGAACAGTACCATCATAATCAACAACAGCAGGCTTCAATCTCTGGTTACTAATGGGATACCAGTCAACCATAATAGAATTCCCATATCCAATGCTCTTCTCTTTTTCGAGCCTCTCTAACAAATTCTGCGTTGTCCAATGTTGGATAAGAGGAAGTGCAGTAAAATTGCAACGACCTTGAAAAGGGAACCTATGAAGATAAGCCATCACAAGCACAACTAGACAACCATGAATATGGTTTTGCGTTGTTGATTTGTATTTAGAAACTGCATCACACAATGTATCAACAATAAAACCACACCAATCAACATTGCGTATAGATGATACTCTCTCCAATTGACTAACAAGTCTCATATCAAGAGTATGGCCTGCAGTTGGTGCTAAGAAAATGCCACAAGAATAAAGAACAAAAACCCTCTTGAATTCCTCACAACCGTCCTTCAAACTCAATAAAACCTTCAATACATCTGTAAGTCTCACATCTCCCTTTGGATCTGTAATACCAAACTTCTCCCTCCACTTTTTTCTCAACTCCGCATCAGCAAGATATACAGCATCTTTCTTATCAGCAAGCCTTAAGTTCTGATAATGTAACTTAACAGGGAAACCAGGCTTCCTAGGAAGAAGAAAATGTCTCAACGCCTTCGAGATGTAATATGGTACTTATTCTGCCCAATAGTCTGAATGCGTGTTTCGCCATTGAACCTTTCCACCAGCCAGGGTACAATACCCAATGGAACAGACTTGAATTTCATATGAAGCAACCCACCGAAACCAATTTGCATTACACTTTGTCTTTGTGCATCGTTTAACTTCTCCAGCATCTCAACCATAAGTTTTACAGAAGCCCCAGGCCTGTAGAGTTTTTTTATACCCTCCTCAACCTCCACCACATTTTGGCTGACACGAACCGTATCAGCTTCCTCAGTTCCAGCATCACCAACAAGGAGACCCCCCTTCTTACGATTAGGCTGCCTCTTTTGCTTTGGCTTAGGAGCCTTTGGAATAATCACCTTCTTAGGTCCTTTACCAATACAAAAATAAACACATTAAAACTATTGACAGACTAAAAAGTATACAGTTTATATGAAAAACTAGACAGTTAATATGAACAAATAGACAATATATATTAAAAACTAGAGAGTTCAAAACCCTTAAAAACTAGATGATATATCTTAAAAACTAAAACATAAGGTATTTACATGAAACTAGACAGTATATATTAAAAACTAGACAGTTTACACAAAAACATCAGAAAGTTCAAACAATCAACAAATCCCCGCCAAAAACATACAGTGCACAAAACTACACAGCAAAAAAAGATAAAAAAAAAATCATAAAAAGTAGTTAATATATCTTAAGAACTAGACAAATCACCTTAAAACCTAGACAGCTTTGCACAGCACAAAAATCAATTACAAAACCACTCATCACAACTCAGCAAAACACCAAAAACCACATCAGGGACCAACTTACACATGCATGTGACATAAAATTCAATTACAAAACCATAAACGAAACTAAACGAACTTCAAACAACAAACAACACATCAGACTAGAAAAAATCCCCGCCAAAACAAAAAAAAAGTGCACACAACTACACAGCAAAAAATCATAAAAAGTAGATAATATATCTTAAAAACTAGAAAAATCACCTTAAAACCTAGACAGTTTTCCACAACATAAAATAAATTACAAAACAACTCATATACAAACTGTAAAAAGAACAGATCTAGCAAAAACACTCATATCAAAACTCAGAAAACACCAAAAACACATCAGGAACTAACTTACAACATGAATCACATCTAAAAAACCACATATGTAGCGAAAAAAACTTAAATACGAACCATAAAGGAACTAAAAAATAATAAACTATACCAGAAACAGAATTAAGGAGGACAGGAATCTCCGTGTTCACTTGTTCCGTATTCGATTCCGCCATTGAATACCTATCAAGCAAAAACGAGTAGAAAAAAAGGTTAAAATCACCGATTAAACAGAAAACGAACTGAAAACAACTTTAAAAACACAAACAAAACGAGTTTCAACAGATTACCTGACGGATCGGGATGAAAACACAGTAAAATAAGCAACAACCGTCAAAACCGCTGAAATCAAAAACAAACATCATCGATTAAGCAGAAACGAAGCAACAAAAGGTAAAAACGAACACAAAAACAAGAGAATCGAGATAAAAACATACATTACCTGAGAATCGCGCAATGAAACCGCTCCAGAAACTAGGTTTTTCGCCAAAATCGCCAAAAAAAAGGAGAGAAATCCGAAAAATGGAAACAATCTGCTGAAAATGGGAAAAAAACCTATTTATACTATACCCATATTTAAAACGGTATGACCCGGATAAATTTCAACCCGAAAACCCGGTAATTTGACCCGCGAAAATGAAAAATGTGTCAATGTAAAAACTAGCCAATTTCTGTAGAAAACCAGTGGACTTTTTGGACTTTCCTAATAGTATAGGACTTTTATAAGACTAAGTAAAAGCTAATTGCATCATTCAAACAACACTTGTAATTATCCATCAAGCATCATATATATATATATATATATATACACATTAAAAGTTCTTCACATAACGTAACTTGCATCAATTTCATATCGTAGCATAGGTAACAATCAGTCACACAAGGTTAACATCAAACATATATACATATTTGTGTATGCAAGTACTAGGGGAACTTGCCTTAACGACGCTTTACGCAAAGCAACACGAACATGGTCACCAACCAAGCGAAGCCCTTGACCCTGCCTTCTAAATCTCTATTTTTTTCTTGATGTATAAAAAGAGCGAAAAGAAGTAGATGAAAAAAACATTGTTACTTGTAGTTTTTGGTGATATGAAACAAGGTTTTTGGAGAGAAACAAATTGAAGGAATGAATGGTAATTGTCTTTCCCACCTTGAAGCGTGAGGTAGCTAGCAGGTTACAAGAAGAGGCTTGTAATTTACTATTGGATTTAACTATGCCTTAAATTGAGTTAATTGGAATTGATTATAATCGGGCTTGAGTTAAAAGACATAAAATTGGGTGGAATATGAAGAGACTAAACATGGGCCAAAGATCCACGCTCCATGAATCACGCTTTGACGCTCGGTTCGTTCTAAAACGCCTTAATTCGATATACGAATTTTTGGGCTGTTACAATCTACCCAACTTCTAAAAAGATTCGACCTCGAATCTTGCTCAAACCCCAAATCAAAACCCGAAGGTACACAAGTACACATCAACAAGATAAAGGTCACAACATGTAATTACAATCAATTACATAAACATAAAAGTTCAAATCAACGAGTAGATAACATAGTAACACGCAATAAGTATCACATAAGCACAGTTCGTCACATACATTGCTAACAAGATCATAATCTCAAATATAAACATCAACAATCTTACCGAAGTGGAGAGGTGCCTGGACAGTGATCAATACCCAATATGAATCTTTAATGCTAGCATGATATGCAATTTTGAAAATTTGAAGTTAGAAAATGCTCAGTCCGGCCAACCGTCCATCCATGTGGATTTTGGGTTGGCACGGCTCTGATACCAAGTTGTAACGCCCTGAATTTTAAAAAGACGAACTAAGGAAAATATGACCCGCGCTAGTTCGTGAGCTTGAAAATTCGACGAACTTGACTTTTAAAAATATAAAAACATAGTGCAACGCCTTGTGCATCCTTTTACTTGACATGAAAATTCTTAAATATAATTCGTGAACTAGTCAAAATATGCAGCGGAACTATAAAATCATAAAAGCTTTGATACAAAACTCTAAATACATGAAACTGAAAATGGTAAAGACACTTCGGTAAAGATCACTGCTCCGGCACGCTCCACTCCAAAAGCTCGGCTTCAAATACCTAAAATTGATATTTAGAAAGGGGTCAGCCGTGACCACTGGCTGAACAAGCTCCATGCACGTGCCATGACCTAAAGTTCTATCTTCATGTCTTTTAAATCTTTTAGTCTTGCTTAATGCAATGCAACCCTATGACCTGACTCACTTAACACTTGAACTTGTTTTTCTTGAAAACTCTTAACTTGAACTTTAACTTGAAACTTATCTTGAAGCTTTATCTTTAAATGTCTTAAAACATAACATGATCGTGAGCTCACTTGGCATCGTAGGTTCCTATCCTGGCCCATGGTGGCTATCTGCCGGCCTCAGGTCACTTTCGTGGCCCTATCCGTTGAATAAATAATAAACTGACGGCCTCAGGACCTTGGTCCCTATCCGCTGAACATGAACTAATAGCTGCGCCACAAATACCAGGATATTTCCCTACGAGCCCTTTACTTATCTTTAAACCTTGGAAGACTTTCTTTACTTTAAACATTTACATCTTGTTTAAGTGAATGGATGCTCCTGGACTTTAACTCATGAATGAATGAACGAACTATGTGCGTGAAGAAACACCCCATGACAAGTAGACTACACAACAAAGCAAGTAACATAGCTCATTATAATCGGCATACAACGATATAACAATTCACATGTAACATGCTAGGCCTAAAGATACACACTGTGTCAACTTATCAACATTGATACACCAAGACACTAAACATCTATGAAGGTTAATCATGATTAATCCTTACTAACACTGCTTAAGCTTTACTTTTATGTCATCTTTATCTCAATTAAGAATAGAACAACAACATCAAGAAAAGGACAAATCTTCCAATCTGCCATCGAAATATGAAAGTACTATTACTATTCCCGTTTATATAGATGTACAAACACTTAACATGAGTCCATATAAACTCAAAATACATTAACAATTAGTTAGTTTGCAGACATTAGACATATTATCATAAACATGATCTAGCATAATCACAATGATTCTTCCATCTTGCGACAGCACACGAGGATCCTAAAGCTAATTGCATCATTCAAACAACACTTGTAATTATCCATCAAGCATCATTATATATATATATATATATATATATATATATAGTAAAACCTCTATAAAATAATAATATTGGGACCTGGATATTTTATTAATTTAGTGAGATATTATTATATCGATAAATTAATAATTTATTAATTTAAAGAGGTTTTACATATATGCATAATTGACCAATAAAATTTTCAAGTCCAATATAATAGTTACAATGTATATCAGTTAGAGATAAAAAATAAATTTAAAAAAATAAGTCCAATATAATAGTTACAATGGATTTGGAAGTTTGAATGACATATGTCCAATGTCCTTATGTACAAGTAAATGGAGGTGAATCACTTGCTAGATTTTCTCAGTGAACACAAGAAATGTTTTGAAGTTCATTGTATAGAACAAATGGTGGCGGATACCATTCAAAATTCGGTAGATGATGAAGCTGAGAATGATTCGATGGCTTTGGAACCAATTACTCAAAAAGAAGCATTGCAACCGACAAAAACTCTTCAAAACTTTTTGTTGCAGTACGAGAAGACAACGCCACAACTCTCAAGTGCAATGAGGAGATTAGAGATGAACTCAATATGTATTTGAAGTTCAACAAACAACAAGTGACTATAAATTCATTTTTTACTTAACATACTTAGAAATTTTTAAGTGGATACACAGATATCTATGATTTTTTTAGTAATTATTAATTTATAGTTTCGGTGGGACCAATATATATACACTGGGTTTTCAAAAAAATTATTATCTTATTATTTTATCGATTGGGGTCCAAATTTGTACTGGTCCCAAGTTGGGACCGGACAAATTATTAGTTTTATCGAGGTTATTAATTTATCGAGTATTAATTTACGGAGGTTTCACTGTATGTATGTATATATATATATATGTATATATATATATATATATATATATATATATATATATATATATATATATACACACAAGTTCTTCACATAACGTAACTTGCATCAATTTCATATCGTAGCATAGGTAACAATCAGTCACACAAGGTTAACATCAAACATATATACATATTTGTGTATGCAAGTCCTAGGGGAACTTGCCTTAACGACGCTTTATGCAAAGCAACACGAACATGGTCACCAACCAAGCGAAGCCCTTGACCCTGCCTTCTAAATCTCTATTTTTTTCTTGATGTATAAAAAGAGCGAAAAGAAGTAGATGAAAAAAACATTGTTACTTGTAGTTTTTGGTGATATGAAACAACGTTTTTGGAGAGAAACAAATTGAAGGAATGAATGGTAATTGTCTTTCCCACCTTGAAGCGTGAGGTAGCTAGCAGGTTACAAGAAGAGGCTTGTAACTTACTATTGGATTTAACTATGCTTTAAATTGGGTTAATTGGAATTGATTATAATCGGGCTTGAGTTAAAAGACATAAAATTGGGTGGAATATGAAGAGACTAAACATGGGCCAAAGATCCACGCTCCATGAATCACGCTTTGACGCTCGGTTCGTTCTAAAACGCCTTAATTCGATATACGAATTTTTGGGCGGTTACAATTCAATTATTTACTCGATATTATTATAGGGAACTATATACAATTTAAAATTATGAGTGTTTTGTTATATCAATTAAGTCCATGTCTATTATACATCTATATCTATATCTATACTAAAAGGAGTTTTACAATAAGTTAACAGGCCCATTTTACAGTTATCACATATATGTAACTTCTCCTAAAATATGGATAAACACAAATTTACTTATTATAGTGTTTTAGTTTATTCCACTTCCACATGAACGAGTATATGATAAAAAGAAATTTGTAAATAGTAATTCAAGTAAAATACCAAACCAAATAATTAAGATGTCACAACTTTTTTTTAAAAATTTAGGTTTATAAATCATTTTAAATGAATACGGTTCATTATAATCATTCTTAAAGGAATATATATTGTCCGACTTAATTAAAATTTACGATAATTTACAAAATGTCTCATGCGAGTACTCGCGTCTCAAGGTTACTAGTAGCATAAAATGAGAGAGGAGAGAGGTCGCTGATGTGTCTAATCTAATGAGAGAGACAGAGGGTAAGTTTGTCATATAAATTTTGTTTGATGAAAGTTTTGGACGGTTTGCCTTGTTTCGTTCGACACATGCGCTCCGTTAGTGGGAGTGGGCTTTTTCTTACTTTTTATGTAGAATCGTACTGTGATCGTACAAATTGATAAAATCGGTCCGTCCCCCACTTGGTTATCATACTACTTTGATTAACTAGAATGTTTTTAATATACGTTACGCGTGTTATTCTAATAGTTATAGTTATATATGAATGCAAATAATATCGTTATTTTTAATAATTGATTGCCTTTTTTAAGCTGAATTAGTGTTTAAATTGATGTCAATTGATCGTTGTTTTTTAGTGATAAATTAATTTTGTTTGGTTGAATTAGGGTTTAAAATTTAATTGGAGAATACAGATTGGTTTTCTTTAATAATGAATTAATTTTGTTGAGGTTGAATTAGTGTTTAAAAATTTGATTGGAGAAGAAAGATTTGTTTTTGTTATGATGCATTGATTTTGTTGAAGTTGAATTACGGCTTGTAATTTGATTGAATAAAATAGATGGTTTTTTGTAATTAAAGTTTAATTTACGTATATATTACTCCCTCCATTTTTTATAAAACTAACCGGGAGCTTTTCCAGTTGGTCATCCATCCTAAGATTGCTGCACGCTTAACTCTGGAGTTCTTATGGATGGATTCCCGAAAAGAAAGGTGCACCTTGTTGGTATGAGTAGCGTTTACGATCCCTTTAAGGTATTTGAACTTGACTTGAAAATCTAGATACCGCCCCTAGCATACTTTCTCAAAAGGAAAAAGAAAGAAATAGATAAAAATTGAAAATTGAACCGGAAGAAATTGTCTGTTTGGATTCACAAACCAGTCAACAGTTGCTTTCTTCTCCTTTCCGACGACATAAACCCCAATTCTGGCCTCAATCAAATCAACCCTAATTTCCCAAACGAATTCATCTATCTTCCTTCTCATAGCTAATTTCGTACACCCGGCTTGCAAGATGCAAACTTTTGAATGAATGGATGAATCTCTTACCATGGGTGCTATAACCTCCAATCGCAAGCGAGGCTACGATTATTTCAAATCCCCACTTTCTTCCCCAAATCACATCCAATCCAACGCCCACATTTCCAAGAAGTTCAAGCATTCAATTCCTTCTATGAATTCTACTGACCTTAACTCTCTTTACACCGCTCCATCCTCCTCCTCCTCCTCTTCCAGCTCCATTACTGCCAAACTCTCTTCTTACCCTGACCGTAAGAAGCCACTGTCGAGGGTGCCTCATGCTCCGGTACGAAATTCGAGGTTTGCCAGTTTTAGTATTAAGAATATTTGGAAGAATCATACTGGGGTTGGTAATAGTGAGGGTTCCTCTCATACTATGGGGAATCATTCCGGAAAGTACGAAGCCGCTAAGGATGCAGCATTTCGAGCATTGAGATATTTGGCTAACAAGGACGAAAGGGTGTCACTTAGGGAAGACAAGGGAAAGCAAGTGATTGAAGTCATTGAGGTTGATGATGGTGAGGACATGCGAGTAGATGTTTCTGATGATTCCAGTATTGAGGAAGTGGGTGTTTTTGAGCACAAGGAGCATGGTGTTAAGTCGCCGGATAAACAGTTTCGCTCGCTGGATTCTTCTGTGGTTTCGGATGTGACTAATGTGGGGGAGAAGATTGACCTGGTGGTCTTGGAGGGTAGTGATGAGGATATGGGATTGAGTAGTTACAAGAAATTGTATAAGTCATCCCAGAAGAGAGATGCTAAGCTGAGAAGCATGCAGTCACAGATAGAGTTGAGTGCAAGACGCATGCAATGGTTTCCTTTATTATGGCCTCGGACTAAACCAAAGGAAGTTAAGAAGGTGAGGTTTCTAGACTTGCTTAATTTATTTGTTTTGATTATGTTTTGGGGAGTTAGTTTTTATGTCTGTATTCAGTTTAGTAACACAGTTGGTTATGTACACTGGTGTCAATTTGTAGGATAGGGCTGAGGAATGTTTCGTGGCTCTCACTAATGAGGAAGATAAAGAAGTTGGTATTGCCTTACATGCCAAGAATAGGTACTGTACTTGCTTTAGGCTAATTGAATCTTAGGTTCTGCCTTTGAAAGGAAAAAATAAACAAAATTCTGCTTCATATTTACAGGTCTAGGATTCTGGTGAGTCATCAAAATTCTAATATTGATATCACTGGAGAAAAGTTACAGTGTTTGAGGCCAAAGGAATGGCTTAATGATGAGGTAAACTTTGTCTGTTTGTTAGAATTGTATATTGAAAAGTTGAGTCTGTATATTGAAGTGTGATGAATGGTGTGTTTTTTCTCTTCCTGCTTTGCAGGTCATTAACGTGTATCTTGAATTGTTGAAAGAGAGGGAAAAGAGGGAGCCCCAGAATTTCTTGAAGTGTCACTTCTTTAGCACTTTCTTCTACAAAAAGGTATGCAGTTTGCTCTTTGCAGCATCTTTTACATTTGGCACAAAGAAACACTATCTTATTTAGCATACATTATTAATTATAATTAATGAATATTGTGCCTGTCCGTGTAAAATATAATTAATCTTCATTCTTCCACACTTCAAGTGAAGGTTGGAATTGCAGTTAGATTTTGTACCCTGCTTTATTAAATGAATACCACACACTGATGATTTACGTTGGTTCTAAATGGAGTACTTTCCAATATATTCTGGTCCATTAGTATCTTCCTAGGATGTTACTTTCTCTTAGATTAAGGAATATACATTAAAAACTTGTAATAGGAAGTATATTGGTAAAGTTGTAAGTGGGTGATAAGCCAAGATAGATAACAAAGAATTAATGAGTGGGATAAAAACTTTTCATTTATGGGTTAGGAAGTTTCTAATAGAACGCCAAGTTATTGATGGAACGGAGGGAGTACATCATAGTGAACTTGAATCATGTTTGAAGTACGCCATTACTTATTTTCTTGGTATTTGTCGAAAGATTGTATTGGGTGAATATAATAGCTCTGGTATGTTTCTTGCTTTCCAAATTTTCAATAGGGGATATATGCTGAAGATATCTTTTTCATTCGCCACAAGAGAAATAGATCCACTCAATGTAGCATGGTATTTTAAGTGAATGGAAGTAGTACACAACTGATTAAAATGAAGTTTTTTTTTTTTTTTGTGTTTGGGTACATGGTACATACACGGGTGGGTGTGCAAATTTAAATGTTTGTCAGTGCTTTTATATTCTTGTACCCTAGGCTCTTAAATGTGTATGTGGAATAGCTTGTGGTTATATCCAAGTTTTAAAGTTTACAAGAACTTTTTTAAGCATACTGGGGACATAACAGAATGTATAACATAACCAAGAATTTGACATATGAAACTCATTAACAAATGCGTTTACTATTTAGCAGTAATTTTACCTTTCTGTCTTAAAAATCATAAACTTAACACTAACTTTGTAGAGCCTCTTAGATATGTTCGTTATGGTAGTACGTGCTTTAGCAAAACTTAAAATATAAACTAAATATTTCAAAAGCGACATAAAGCATGCTAGGACCTCTTAAAGAACAAAATGGTTTAGAGCGTGAAATAGATAGTGTTGGAGTGTGAAATATATAGTGTTGGAAGCTTAATGGGATAGAGTGGACATATTCACTTTGATATGTTTTGAGATTTATCACTGTATGACTTTCAATAGTCATTTGTTTAACTAAAAGATGACATGAGCTGTTGCCTGTTGTACTTTAAAACAGTTACATTTTAGCGTTATCATCTTTCAGCTTATTAGCAAGGGCGGATACAATTATCAACAAGTTCGGCGATGGACCACTCAAAGAAAGCTCGGATACAACCTTTTAGAATGTGACAAGGTAAACATTTAAGCACTTTAGTCTCACCTGTATTTCCTCTCTAATAGTATTTATTATTCATGGTCTTAGTTCTCCTATTTGAATTATTGACTTAATTCCATTTTTTTTTGTTCTCTTAGATTTTTGTGCCTATCCACCAACAGATCCATTGGTGTTTAGCGGTTATCAATAGGAAGGAAAAGAAATTTCAGTATCTTGACTCACTCAAGGGGATTGATGAACAAGTTTTGGATGATTTGGTATGCTTGCGACCTTGTGAGCCATGTTTAGCATTTCGTTGGGTGTTTTTTCTCAGCAGTACTTCCTCCGTTCCGGCAAAGCTTCCCACTTTGACTTTCCGCAGTCAAATTTTTCTAACTTTGACTATAGATTAATCTTGAACCGCAAATGTAAAATGTTCAATTAAATTATATAACGAAACTTTACGCCAGTCAAAGTGGGAAGCTTGTGCCGGGAAGGAGGAAGTATAATAATGCGATAAGATAGACATAATTTATCATTCAATATAAATCTTATCCATTTGATCCTACTAATTAATTTTTCAATCTGATGCATATGTGTGTCCTTTGTCTAATTACTCCATTTAGTTGTTTTTAAATTCTTGTTTTTTTTCCAATCTCTTATATTAAAATAAAATGTTTTTGCCCTTTTCTCTACCTTGTATATACTCCCTCCGTCCCGGGTTCAATTTCTCGTGGGCCCGGACACAAGTTTTAATAGAAAATTGAATAAAGTAGGAGAGATGGTGATAAAATAAGACAGATAGTGAATAAAGTAAGATAGATGGTGATAAAGTAGGAAAGAGAGTGAATAAAGTAGAATAGATAGTGAATAAAGTAGGAAATAGATTTTCCATTTAAGGGATGAGAAGTTGATGAGACGCCAAAATGGAATGCGGGAAGTTGAAATCGGGGAGGAGGGAGTATTTATTTGTATTAATGTTTTTTTGTTTCCAGCTATGCAATTTTTATTATATAAATGCTTAACACACTTAGGGACGGTTTGGCAAGCGATTATAATCGCGTAAATCTGTTTAAAAACACCAAAAACACCTATTTCAACCTAGTTCTTGATTGTAATCGATATCGAAACAGCCTGTTAGTGTTTATGCAACTGCTGGTTATGGAATATGTTACTTCTGAATGCCTATCTTTCTCTTCAAGTGTTATATGCTTTCAGTGTTGGACCTCCAAACATGTGCTTTTAACTATTCTTGTGTCGGATGATAAATATTTCAATTGATATATTGACAAAATGACATGAACTTGACATGTGTGGATGTTGCTGAAACAAATGCATGGTGGTGTGGTGTGCTTGAGTTAGGTCTTTCTGAAAGCAGATAGATTGCAAGAGTAGAGAAGTGGCACTATGCCATTGAGAGAATAGAAGTGGTAGAATGATGTACAACACAAGATGTGTGTATCTAATTTTTTGCTTTTTACTTATTTTGATTGGACTAAGCAGTGTTTGTTGTGTCTGTACTTGAAATCTTGAAAATGGGCTACATGAAGTCTTGGAAATCTATTGGTTATTCGCCCTGATATACTTTAGGAAAAGAGCAATTGGAAATCTTCTTATAATTAAAGGAATATGACCCTGATGAGAAGTTTTATATTCTGCTTTCCACCTCTGTTTTGGAAGTATGTCGTTTATGCTTTATTCACCGGACCACCAGAGTAATCTTGACATAGCTTTTTCATTGCTACATTATGAGAATTTTCTTGTGTGGTTCTTCTGTGTAGATTATTTTTGTCCCTAACATGGTTCTTCTTAATGCAGCGTAAATATTATGTTGATGAAGTAAAAGACAAAAATGGAAAAGAAATTGATGTTAGTTCATGGGATGTGGAATATGTGCGGGACCTTCCAGCACAGAAAAATGGGTGAGTTTTGTAACGTAACTTTCCCCAGTATTTATATTTTTACTGAAAGGACGATATTTGTCTGTAACATAAACTTGAATTACATATGATTGCTCTTTCACTGTAAACTTAACTAGTACAGTAGTATAATGTTGGTCCTTGAAGTTCCAAGGATTTGGCTGTTCTGAGCAGTTATTTTGATGTTTCTTCCTACCATATCTGGTGAAAAGGAGAAGAGACTGGAGTGTGGATTAACATTGCGTGATACAGTTAAGGGTGAAAAATAGTGCATGCATCATGGATGGCAAATTTGTACAATAGGAATTTGGTTTTAATTGCACCATTTGACATGATATCAGAAAGTTCTTTTCATGACCTTGGGCTTCTATGACATACATGTGGAGACAAATACAATGATATAACTTGGTCTTACTTCTTTCCATTGCATAGTTTAGCGTCTTTATCATCTATGATTTTATTACTCTTGTTTATCAGCCTTTTACTTATTTTAATAATATTTGAGTTTTGAAGAAGAAAAACTTGTAGTAGCTTTTACTTTTTTTGCACAAAATTAATTATAATATGTTTGCTTGGTTTGGTTATATTCTCTTTATTACTGAGATACTGACAATATGTGATGTGCATCTCATAGTGTCACATGCTTGTTGGACATCTCTTATGAAATTTTAGTAAAAGTTATATATCTCGACTCTCGCAAAATTTAGCTGAACATATTTCCTCTTTGCTAATGACAGAGTGGTTTCATGTGGAATCTTTGCCAGAGTTTCTTATGGTGTACTCTCTATCTAACAGGTTTGACTGTGGCATGTTCATGATCAAGTATGCAGACTTCTACAGTAGAGATTTAGGACTCTGCTTCGGCCAGGTAAGCCTTTATTTGGTACAGTGGAATAATCCATGTATGTTTGAATATTTGCTGCGCCTGTTGCTTATGATCTGGACTCTATGTTTATAGGAACATATGCCATATTTCCGGAAAAGGACAGTAAAGGAGCTCCTTAGATTAAGGGCAGAGTGATGGATGTTAGTGGTTCTTAGGTGATGATATCGTGTGCATAAGTTGATCAAAAGACTTTGAAGTTTGATGGTTTTCTCTTGACAGCTACAAGTGCTGCTGATGGTTGTCTGGTGATGTCAAACTTGTGAAACCAACAATGCAATTGCGAAGATTTAGAAACTAGTTTTTTGAAGGAATTAATTGGATATGAGAAGAGATATTTCTACAGGAAATTGTCGTATAAAAAGCTTGTTTGTTTTTTGGAGGATGTGATCTAGGTTTTTCAGTGTGAAATTATTTTACTACTTGGCTAAAGTACAGTACAGTACATAAGCTGCTCTTTAGTAATTATGTGGTTTTTTGGGGCTAATTTCTTTTGGTTTCCCTGGTCCATTTACATATTCTGGCGAGAATTACAAATTCATCCCTAAACCCTGACCAGCTTGCTTACATTAGTTTTCTCTCTCCATAATTTTCTCTCTCCAATAAAAAAATGCTAAAATAAATTCAAATTTAATATCTAATTAAAGTAAAGTAAAAGGAAAATATGGTTAGTCAGTTGGAGCTGGATGTAATTAACATTCAATAATTCAGGGATCAGGATGTAATTGATTTAAATGAATTTCATATGGGTGGTTAGTATGTCCACGTGTTATTCACGTAGGGATTGGACTGTAATTAACTTATCATATTGTAGGGGCTAATCTGTAATTGACCTCAATTTTTTTCTTATAAAAAACGGTAGTTATGTGACTATTTTTTTTTTTTATTGTTTGGCTGTAAAACCCCTATTTTCTCCCTTCTACTCGTTTGTTTTTTTTATTCTAACTGCATATACTTTCTCGCAATGACCTGAAGTAGTTCTTTTGACTTTATAATGCACTTGATGGTTCATCAACATACATCATGACCTCCATATGTTTCTTCTTCCTTTCAAACACAACTTTAATATCATCATCATCATTTATTAACTCTAATTGTTCCATTGTACTATCCAAGTCACATTTCATGGTTAGGTTGTTTGTTATAATTTTAACAGACCGTTAATATTAACTCAATTTATGTGAGTGAAATTTTGACTTAACAGAGTTTTTTTAGTTATATGACAAAAAGGAAAATAATTGCTTTCGAAATAGCCCAAGATTCTCAGGAGAAGAAGGGAAACTGTCCAGTCTCGTAACAATCGCTTTATAGAAAAAAAACCAACATAAAATGGTAACATAACGGCTATATTTTGGAATTATATTCAAATTAATTACATATTAGTCCCTACATTTCATAATGGTAATTATAGTACCACCCCCCATGACTGACACGTGACTGTTTTGATTATGCATGCAAAATTATTTCAAATCAATTACATAATGATCCCTGTAATATGTAATGTTAGTTACAGATAAGTCCAACGTTCAGTACCATCAAAAACAAAGGAGGATTAAAGAAAAGGGAAAAGAAAAGAAAAAGGGCAGAAGAAATTAAAGAAAAGCAAAAATGGAAAAAAGGGATGGCATTTTCGTGATTAATTCAAACTTTTCCGTCCACCTCAACAAAGTGTCAGTCCACATCAGCAGCTCCGTTGACTTTTGGGGCTGGATGTAATTCTCAAATTTTGTCTTTGTAAAAATTGGGTTTATTTGTAAATTAATCCAATTCGGGGGGTCAATATGAAATGGGGGTCTATTTAAGGGATATTATCTGTAATTTTTCCGGTTTTTTATGTTTAGCACGGCCGAATTCATATATCCTTTCCTAGTTTTATTACAAAAACACCCACGAATCATGGGCACATTGCAAAATTCGCCCCAGGAAATAACAATCATTTTCTTTCCAAATCCTAGTAGCCTCTGCTAGGGGTAAGCATAAATTGGACCGAACTGAAAAGTTGATTTTCTGGCCAAACCTAAACATGTACTGTTCAGTTTTCGGTTCTAGTAATTTGAAGATTACAACGAAAATAGGTAAATCAATTTCTTTTTATATTCCTTAATTCTTACTACATTATCTTCTTAGTTAGTTGAGCTTTTTGGAATGGCTTTTAACATTTTTTAATTGAGTAAGTATAGTAAAAGGAAAATTTTCCTAATCTATAGGAAAATCCGGTCTTCACAATAGAGAACCGGTTAGAAACACTACAAACCGGTCAGTAGCTTTTATATAAATACCTAAATAAACAACACACACTCTCACAAATGTTATACCACTCAATCATCTTTCTCCCTCTACAAAAACCCTAGTGCGAGAAACATTCATACCCCCTCTCTCTCTCTATCTATCTATCTCTCTCTCTCCCTCCCTCCCTCTCTACAAACCTCACCACCTCCGTCGCCGCCGTCATCGCCGCTTGTGCCGTAATCGAGTCTTTCCTCCGGAGTCACTCTTCTGACCAGCACCACTGATTCTTCTCCATTACATTTCTCGTTCTGATTTCCTAAGTTAATTTCGATTATCGTTCGAAGCTTTCTAATTAGGCTTTGAGTACTTGCGAAACAGAGTAAATTTTACCTTTTATTTTTCGTTTTTCATTGATTTTACGATATGATGTTTCCAGATCTGAAACTAAGTCTGAAATTCGTACGGTGAAAATCGAATCATTTCGAAATGATATTATTTGGTGTTTTATTATGGTTTTAAGATGCATTGTTATTGTTTTAATAGCTGGTGTTATAGTTTTAAGCATCATGCGATCTGATGTTTTCAGATCTGAAACCAGATCTGAAATTTGTACAGTGAAAATCGAATCATTTCAAAATCATGTTATTTGGTGTTTTGTTATGCTTTTAAGAGGCATTTTGATGGTTTTAATAGATGGTGTTATAGTTTTAAGCATCATGGTTACGTTTTTAGCTTTTGTTGAATGTTTCTGTCTGTTATTGTTTCAACGCATATGTTATAGTTTTAAGACCTATTATTGTTGGTTTAAGCAACACCGTTAGTGTTTTTAGTTTCTGATGAAATATTTATGATTTGATTTTTACAGATGCTTTGTCATAGTTTTAAAAGACATTGTTATTGTTTTAAGAGGCAATGTTATAGATTTAAGCACCAATGTTAATGTTTTAGCTTGTGTTGCATGTTTCTGCCTTGTTATAGTTTTAATAGGCATTGTTATAGTTTTAAAATACACTGTTATGGTTTTAAGCTTTAGTGCTATTGCTTTTAGCTTGTGTTGAATATTTATGTCTGTTATTAGTTTTAGCGCATATGTTATAGTTTGAAGACCATTTGTTGTAGTTTTAAGCAGCAACATTAGACTTTGCTTCTGATGAAATATGATTTGATTGTTTGCAAATGCTTTGTTATAGTTTTAAGAGGCATTGTTATAATTTTACAAAGCACTGCTATGGTTTTAAGCATCAATGTTACTGTTCTTAGTTTGTGTTACATATTCCTGCTTTGTTATAGTTTTAAGAGGCACTTTTATAGTTTTAAGAGGCACTTATATTGTTTTAAGCATCAATTTTACTATTTTTGACTTGTTTTGCATGTTCACTTTTTATTTTAAGCACCAATGTCATAGTTTTAATGAAGAGTAGTTATGGTTTTAACCCAGTTAGTGAATGTTTTAAGCAGGTGATGACGATGGCATCGAGTTTGATGATAGGTCTCTCAAAGGTGCCATTGTTGTATTGAAGCAACAAGTACAAGCAACAAAAGGCTGGAAGCTGAAGTTCACCAACAAGTTTAATCGGAAAAAGCCTATTTTAACAACTCAGTTTTCATCTGTATAAAAATCACCGAATGAACGTTTATTGTATTTTTTTTTACTATGAGAATAGATGTTTTAAACCTTTAAATGACAGAATGTTTTAAAATTGTAATGACAGATGTCTCAAGTAGCTTATTTTAAGTTCTTTATTGATGTTTTAATGGTATTCATGAAACTTTTAGACTTGTTTAATGGTGGTTTAATGATACTACCTACGTCCCAGATCAAATGTCCTGTTTTGACTTTTTAAGGTCAACAAATTTAAACTTTGACTACATATTAATTTTAAACCGTAATAATAAATTGTTTAAGTAAATTATATATTGACAATTTTAGAAGTAAAGTTTCATTATACAATTTAATTGGTCATTTTACATTTACGGTTTGTGAGTAATTCGTAGTCGAAGTTGAAGTTTGTTGACTGCAAAAAGTCAAAACAGGACATTTGATCTGGGACGAAGGGAGTATTAGATTGTCACTTAAAATTATAACAAACCATCTTAAAAAACTATCATGTAGCTCCCTAAAAACACACACCTCTTTTAAAAATTAATAAAAGAGGTTAAAATTATGATTGAAACATACAATACTGACCCATTAAAACCATCACATCATCTCTTAAAACATTTATAAAATATGTTAAAAGTGTAACTAAAACTTTAAATGTTAACAACTTAAAAACATAACATAATCTATTAAAAGCACAACGAAAAATGTGTGTCTCCGCGGTTTTTTATGAAATTTGGCCGGTCGGATCGCTAAAACTCAAAAACCGCAAAAAACCACAAAAAACCTTGACTTTCCTATTTTTTTAGGAAAATCTACCTTTTCCAAGACTTTGGCTTTTTAATTTTAAAAACATATGTAGAAGTCTTGTCAAGTTTAGACCCACAATGGTAAAAGCCATAAAATAAGTCTCAAATAACACAAACCTTTATTACGATTGGATAAATTAATACTATCAAAATTCAGGGACATCTCGGAGATTTCAGGGGCCCTGTGCGGCCTTTAGAAAGGGTTCCCAATAATAGTATTATTTTTAAACTATATTTAAAAATGTGAAAATAAATTAATTATTAATAGAACATGTGATATATAATGAAAAATATATTCAAATAATAAAAATAAAGAGATATATTATGAAATGTGAAATAAATAACACTAGGAAAGGATCCACATATAAACATTACCGTAAAATAATATAACAAAATAATCATCTTAAAAGAAATAAGAAGTTCAAAAATATAAAATGAAATGAAATATTATTATTCCGGATGATAAATTTAACAAAAAAAATCTTGTAAACTATATAGTTTTTAGAAAATTAAATAAAATGATACATTAAAAAAGTGGAAGGAATATGAATGGAGTGAAAAAGGGACCAACGGGAGTAAAAACGTTTGATGAGAAAAATAGAGAGTGGAAGGAATACGAATGGAGTGAAAAAGGGACCAACGAAGAGTAAACATGTTTGATGAAGAAAATAGTGAAGGCTAAGGAAAGAGGAGGAATCGAACACATAACCTAGCCGGAACCTTGAACTTTTTCGTAATACCACAAGGCCACATATAATTCTTATCAAGTTAGTAACACAACAACTATATGTACATATTTTACAAAATTAGGACCCCCTAAATTGTTGGGCCCTTTGCGGTTTAGATGAGTAACTATGGGAAAAAAAATGCTCTCCTTAGGTTAAAACCCTAAGGCACCCTCTTGGTCGGAAACTTACATCCGGCAGCCGTCCCCAATCTTCTTCTCATCCCTGACCATGTCGTTAGCTTCAAGAATTCAAGAGAGCCTGTTCCTTTGGAGAAGACGTTTCCATGGATACTAATATGGAAGAGAATAATGTAACTGTTGATGAAGACTTACATGATTCAATTCAGCCGTCCACCTATGCAAGCAAAGCTTCGGTTCAGATTAAACCGAGTGATGTGTAAATAGATAAGAAAAAGAATGCTGAAGAACGAATGAAAATTAAGATCTCACCACCCACGACTGAGATTCCGTTTATACAGGTAGAGATCGCATCAAATCTACATGAACTAATTGTGAATCAATGGCGAAACACTATTTTGATCAAAGTTCTTGGTAAGCTTTAGTACTACCCAACATTACTCAACAAATTGGAATCGATGTGGAGTCTTCATGACCACTTCTTTGAATTAATGGACCTAGGACACAGTTGCTATTGCTTGAAAGGTCTTAGCGAAGAAAAGCGAGATATATGATTTTAACCGAATGTCCTTGGCAACTAGCTGGAAGTTTTCTCTCAATTCGGAAGTGGATACCGAATTTCCGGGCTGACATAGATAAAGTGGAGACTACAATTACTTGGGTGCGCAATTTAAACCTCCCAATAGAGCTATTCAAGGAGTTTGTTATACAATCTTTGGTTGCATGTATAGGGGACCCCCTCAAGATCAATGGTAATACCTTTACTACAAAAAAGGGTAGGTTCGCAGTTAGAAACGAGTAAGCCTTGGATTTAGGCCTTTATATACGTGGGAAAGTTTATCAAGTCGTCTATGAAAATCTTCCATCTTTATACCATGGATGTGGGAGGGTAGGTCACTCACTTGGTGAATGTATGTACAAACAATCACAAAATAACCAAACCAATATTGCGGAACAGGTGTCAACCCAGCAGAATACTGTGATACAAAACACAGAAGAAAGGGAAAATGCAGGGGGCGAATTGGCTAATGGAAAAAGCGAAGAATAAGGAATTTGGCGAATGGATGGTTGTAGAGCGACGGAAAAAGAAACCCTTAGAAAATGGTCGGAACCTGACCAAAGCTACCAAACCCCCTGCCAAAGAGAACCAAAGATGTCCCCAGACCCAACACAAACAAGGTTTAACAGCGCTGAACAATCAAAAGTTCGTACCTGGCCCAAGTTCGGATCAGCCAGCTAGTACTCCAAGGACTTATCCTAATCGAAATACTGCTACTAGTTCGAATCCTAGAGGAAATGTGGTTCGTATCTTGCCAAGGAGCTTAGACTCGAATAGCATGACCCAACCTAACACCAGCTGTTGTACATGCATAAATATAGTTATAGAGACAAACCCAATGTTTACCGTTTGCAATGGCTTACTTCATATAGAGAGGAATGCAAAAACTTCGGGCGCAAAAAATTAGTCCAGGGTGGATGGAGGATGAGAATATGGAAATAGATAAGAAGAACCTGGAGATCATAACTCAAGGGGAACGAGTGTTACAAGTAATGCAAATCCCACAGGTGGTATGGGAAGTAGAGGGTGAAGACACTCATACTACGCATGGAAGACAACCAACGGGTGGATTTGCAGAGAATAATGTTGACCAAATGGGTACAAGTTCGACAGAACTTATTGGCAGTGAAAGACATGAACCAAGGGATTACGACATGGATGAGGTGGATAATTAAATATCCACTTCATCCCTATCATCTAAATATGGTTAATATGAAGATACTTTCCAGGAATTGTCAAAGATCTGCTAGTGATAGTTTCAAGAGAAGTTTTCGAGATATTCTCAGATTACATAATCCTACTGTGGTCTTTCTACTAGAAACTCGTATTTCTGAGCAACACGCACATGAGATTGCCCCTTTCCTAGGATTTGATGATTATGTAATAGCACCTACAGATGGAATGTCTGGCGGTGTTTGGATGCTTTGGAATGCATCTGAAGTTGATATTGATATTATTGAAATTGAGGATCAAGGTATTCATGCTTTAATTGGTCCTCGACGACAAGCATAGTGGATGATTTCAGGTGTATATTCTTAGCCACGACAGTATGATAATATTCGTATTTTTAGAAGTATAGAGGCTGTTTCAAAGAATATGGATTTACCTTGGCTAGTTACAGGAGATTTCAACGAAATTGGACTCTCCCATGAGAAACAAGGGGGGCGCACAACATCAATTAGTAGGCTGCTCTATTTTCAAAAATTATGGAGGCTTCTGGATTGCAGGATTTGGGGTTTCATGGCCTAAGCTTCACCTGGACCAATAAAAGGGAATCTGGAAGGATCATCAAGGAAAGAATTGATAGAGCCATGGCCAACGGTAAATGGATAGATAAATTTAATGACAACGCAGTAATACATCTCCCACGCACGCAGTCAGATCACCATACTATTGTGACTAACTGTTATGGGCTAGAGACACCAATAGAAAATCGCCCCTTTTGCTTTGAAGCAGCCTGATTGTGAACCCATACTTAGAAAATTTTCGTGGACAAGAACGAATATCATTCAAGCAATTTCCAAAGTACCTGATCATATGATTCCATGGAACAAAGAAAACTTCAGAAATATTTTTTGGCGAAAGAAGAAGGTATTGTCTAGGCTGGCAGGTATTCAAAAGTCTCTTTCGGAAAGGTACAATGAATTCCTGGATAAGCTAGAGTTTGAACTTATCCAAGAGTATATAACCAGATTTTACACCAAGAAGAGTTATTCTGGTTTCAGAAATCGAGGGTGAAATGGCTTGTGGATGGAGAATGAAACACAAATTTTTTCCACAAATCTACTCTTACGAGGAGGAGGAGGAGGAATAAGATTTTGGTGCTGAAAATTGAGGATGATTGGGCTAAATCTAATGATGTATTGAGAGATCATGCCTGGAATTATTTTTCGAAACTCTTCAGAAACAGTAGGCAGGTTAGGATGCCAATTTATGGCAACAAACTGGTAATCTCAAACCTACAGTTCAGCCTGAATTAAGAAGATATCCTGAATTTGGAAAAATCCGCGGACATGAAAGAGCTTAGAAATGTGGTATGGGCGACTCATGCTTTCAAGGCATCCGGGCCAGATGGGTTACAAGCAGTGTTTTATCAAAAGGGGTGGAATTGGTTGGCCAAGTCTTTGCTGGAGTTCATCCAGGATGCGCTGGATAGGGGCTGTTTTGAACCAAAATTGTGCGAGGCTTTTTTATGGCATATACCAAAGGTACCTCACCTTTCGCTAATATCTGAATTTCATCCTATATCCCTTTGCAATGTGATCTATAAACTTGTGACTAAATGTGTGACGATGATATTAAGAAACATCATGCCTTCCATAATTGTCCCCACACAATCTAGTTTCATCAAGGGAAGAAGTACTCAAGATAACATATTTCTGCTCCAAGAATTGTTACATTTGTTGAGATCCAAGAAGAAAAATAAAGTTGGATGTATGATCATGAAGCTTGATCTTGAGAAGACATATGATAATGTGAATTGGGACTTCTTAGAAGAAACTCTAAGGGCTTTTAAATTTCCAGAAAAACTTGTGATGCTCATAATGTTCTATGTACGCAACGCTTCAACTAGGATTTTGTGGAACGGAGAACCATTAGATGCTTTTGAACAGTCACGTGGCTTATGACAAGGTGACCCATTGTCACCACACTTATTTGTTTTATGTGTCGAATGCCTTTTCTATCTTATTATGGAAGCTGTTGATCAAAAGAAGTGGATTCCTATATGTCCTTGTAGAAACGACACTACTCTATCCCATTTATTCTTTGCGGATGATTTGGTACTTATGGGCAAAGCTACAGTGTCTACAACAAGAACTATTCGCGAAGTACTAGGTACTTTTTGTATGGCTTCAGGTTTAAAACTGAATCAGAGGAAATCTAAAGTAATTTTCTCCAATTCTGGTGGTGCCAACCTAAAGAGAACAATGTGTAACTGATGTGACAATGAAATGTGCGATATTGCATGCTTTTAAACCTTTTATTTTATTTTATTTTTATTATTATTTTTTTTAATAAAAGAGAGCCAATGCTCTCGGATATATTATAACATCACCTCAAGGCGGTTTATGGGAACCCGCATGCTTTTAGACCCTTGTTTTTTGCCTTAGATTCAATATTTGTATCGTTTTATGGTCAATTACCAACTTCGTGTGTATTTTGTAGGTCATGATCGCGTTTTTGAGGAATTGCTCGATTTCAGGTGCGAAAACGACATAATTGTGCGAAATCGAGAAAGTTAAGAGAATACGCCGGATTGACCGTTGAACGGAGTTCAAGGAGCCAAAACATTTCATGCGACCAACCAATGCGAAGATAATTGAAGATGCAACAACATTGTAGAAGATCATTTTTCGAGGAAACGAAGTTACGAAGCCCGAAATCGAAGAACGAAAATGATTGAATCTGCAGAGAATCGATGGCGGCCCCAGGGACCGCAAATGCCTCTCAATGCCCCAGCGATCGATAAGGGACTGATTTCTCCTGGGCTATTTTCCTGGCCTGTCAGGCTAGAGCCCGCCTTCCTAAACCTTCCTTAATGATCAATGGCGGTCAGAGCTCGTATTTTAAAGTATAAATAAGACCTCAGGGGTCTCATAATTCTACACTGCTCATAAAGCAGCTCTCCTGATAGAGAACTAGTCCTCGGGGAAGTGAAACCCAAAACCGCTGGCCGTCAGGAACCGAGAAGGAGGAAACCCTAGAACAGCACGAATACATCAGAGACTAAGCTGCTGCTTCTTCCTGTTTTTCGATTTCTGTCTTTAGATACTATGAGTAACTAACTTTCTCTTGTAAAGGTGAACCGCCGTTACTCTGCTTTTGCTACTTCTTTATATACCGTGATATATTAATGGAATAGTTATTAGACGTAAATCGTGGTTATACAACTCTAAACATCCTTCGTGGTGTGATGTTCTGCTGAGTGACACAGTAGTTTCATTGAACTGAGTAGGGGTACTCGTGCCGACTGCGCCTCCACATAGTAGTATTATGCCCTGCTGTCGTTAGAGGTAATCGCGTAGGATTTTAGCTAGGAAGTTGGGAGTAGCATAGCAGAGGGAGGTCGGGGATTCTTTACACCTTTCCCATCATCGATTAAACATCATCAATTTTGGGTTTACTGCGATTCAATTAATCTGTCTGTGATCAGTCCGTTTACTTTTCTGCATACAATTTACATACGTTATTTGCTTGTTCCTTTGCTAAGTGTTCGTGGAGAACGACATCCCGAGTTAGCTTTCCATTGTAAACTGTGGATTTGAGGACTTCCGACTTATAAATTTAATCTTGATTGTATTTAGGGATTACAGGATCTACTACGAAAATCGAAATCTCTGAGTGCACATCAGTAACATTCTTGGATTTGGTTAGACTACTCATCTGGGAAAATACTTGGGAGTCAAATTGATACATGGGCGGGTGGATAGAAGAGCCTATGCAGAAACTTTTCATATAATCATGACTCGAATGAGTGGTTGGAAAACAAAGTATTTATCCCTTGCTGGTAGGTCAACTTTAATCCAATCAGTCTCTTCCGCAATTCCCAATTACTTGATGCAATCCAGCTGGTTACCAGAACATGTGTGTGATAAGCTGGACAAGATAAATAGAGATTTTGTGGTTGACGGACGTGGAAAAAAAGAAAATACACTTGGTAGGTTGGCATAAGGTGATACTACCAAAGAGTAAAGGAGGGCTGGGTATCCGTACATCACGAGAAATGTAATGAATCGCTATTTGCAAAGTTAGCTTGGAAAATACTGTGAAAGGAGAATACAGATTGGCAAAAACTCACACGAGAAAAATACTCGAAGACAACATATTTACTAAGCTACAATGTAAAACCAGGAGATAGCCCAACATGGAAAGAAATAATAAAATGTGTCGATCTGATAAAACCTTTTTTAGAAGATAGGGATAGGACGCAATATCTCGTTACGCACGATATCCGCTGAATCTTTGGAGCCTTATGGGGACAAGGTGTTCAGGTGATACCCAATGAAGTACAACTTAAGCTCTTTGAATTAATCGGGGAAACAGGAGAATGGCTGTTGTCCCGACTGCTATCATGATGTGACAATGAAATGTGCGATTTTGAATGCTTTTAGACCCTCGTTTTTTGGCCAAGATTCAATATTTGCATCATATTAGGCCAATTACCAACTTCTTGCATATTTTGTAGGTCATGATCGCATTTTTGAGGAATTGCACGATTTTCGGTGCCAAAACGTCATATTTGGGCGAAATCGAGGAAAATAAGGAAATACGCTGATTTGGCCATTGAACGGAATTTGAGGTGTCAAAACATGTCATGTGACCAACCAATGTGAAGATAATTTAAGATCCTACAACATTCTAGAAGACCACTTTTCGAGGAAACGAAGTTACGATGCCCGAAATTGAAGAACGAAGAAAACAGACAAAAACCTGGCAAAGTCGAAGCTTGGCGGACAACAGTCGACTGCAGAAGCCTCTCTGCGGTCCACTGTCAACCGCATTGGAGTAGAATCTTTTGGAAATTGAACTTTTTCTGGCCTGTCAGGCTAGAGCCCGCCTTTCTGACATTCCTTATTGATGAATGGCGGCCAATGGACGATTTCTACAGTATAAATAAGACCCTTGGGGTCTCATAATCATTCATCGCTTCCAAAGCATCTCTTATGAGAGAGAACCAATCCCCGGGGAAGTGAAACCCCAAAACCGCTGGCCATCAGGCACCCAGAAGGAGGAAACCCTAAAAGCAGCACGAAGACATTAGAGACTAAGCTGCTGCTGCTTCTTCTTCTTCTTCTTCTTCTTCTTCTTCTTCTTCTTCTTCTTCTTCTTCTTCTTCTTCTTCTTCTTCTTCTTCTTCGATTTCAGTTTGTAGTAGATTACAATGAGTAGCTAACTTTCTCTTGTAAAGGCGAACCACCGAAACTCTGCTTTGCTACTTCTTTATATGCCGGGTTATATTAATGGAATAGTTCTTAATCGTAAATCGTGATTATACAACTCTATACATCATTTGTGTTGTGATGTTCTGCTGAGTGACACAGTAGTTTCATTGAACTGAGTAGGGGTACTGGTATCGACTGCGCCTTGGTATTTAGTATTATGCCCTGCTGTCGTTAGAGGTAATCGCGTAGGATATTTACTAGGAAGTTGGGAGTAGCATAGTACGAGGGAGGTCGGGGGTCCTTTACGCTTCAACCACAATCGATCTTCATCAATAGAATTAGGGTTTATGGTTGGAATATCTGTTTAGATTTTGATCAGCAATCCTAATAACTTATCTTAGCTCAGAAAGGTAACTAATACTCTTAGTTCACTTGAACATTTTAAAAGAGGAAGTGTACTGAGTATGATAGTCTAGCAAATCTTGTATAGGTTGTTAGGTCTCTAAATGTAATTTTTATATCTTTGAAGAAGACCAAGAAGCAAGCATCCAGTAGAAGAACTCAATTTTGAAGATCAAGAAACTGCACAAGATTGCTGAAGACTAAGGAGAAAATTCTCCTCAGAAACCTCATGCCAGATACCTTAAAGAAACAAGTGTTTTTCAAAGGACAAGTTTCTTGATAGATATGTGAAGAGTAAAGGTTACTGAGAAAAGTGGGTGTCAAGGCTCAAATACCTTGCACCTATCCGTTGAGACTACAGGACAAAAATAGTACAGTGCATTTATTATGCAGACAGAGATGTCTGAACAAAAGAGGAAATCTCTGAAAAGAGATAAAGCTCACTGCAGTGTACTATTTTCAGATATCAGTAGTTTGTATTTCAAAGAACCTAACAGACACTACTCAAACGGCTTGAAATTCAACTATAAATATCACCACTTAGAATGCTTGAAAGATACACATAACACTTGAACACAACTACAAACTTACATCTCTCAAGCATACAAGCCTTCATACCTACTTACTCTCATTAGCTTACTATTGCGACTCAAGCTCTTGAATTCTAAGTAGCACGAAATTTCAAAGTTGTTAGGAATATCTGTTTAGATTTTGATCAGTAAACCATAATGACTTATCTTATCTCAGAAAGGTAACTAGTACTCTTAGTTCACTTGAACATTGTAAAAGAGGAAACTTACTGAGTATGTTAGTCTAGCAAATCTTGTATAGGATGTTAGGTCTCTGAATGTAATTTTTATATCTTTAAAGAAGACCAAGAAGGAAACATCCAGCAGAAGAACTCTTTTATTGAAGATCAAAAGACTAGACAAGATTGCTGAAGACTAAGGAAAATTATGTCCTCAGATACCTTAGCTCAGATACCTTGAATAAACTCAGTGTCTGAGAGACAAACGTTTCAATAAGTTTCTGATGAACTATAGGTCACTAAGAATGGACTTGCAAAGCCTCAGATAGCTTGCATTGTTCCGTTGACACTACAGGACAAAAGTTAGTACAGAGCATTAATTACGCAGACAGAGATGTATGAGCAAAAGAGAAAATCTCTGGAAAGAGACAAAGCTCACTGCCGTACTATCTTCAGATATCGATAGTTTGAATTTCATTGAGCCTAACAGATACTATTCAAACGGCCTGATTTTCAACTATAAATATCACCACTTAGAATGCTTGAAGATATACTTGAACACCAGAACTACATACATTACACTCAAGCATACATGCCTTCTGCCTACTTACTCTCTAGCTTTCTGTTGCGACTAAAGCTCTTGAATTCTAAGTAGCACGAAAGTTCTAAGTGTCCTGATCCTTAACAAGACTTGCATATTGTGAAGGAGTTGAATCCAAAAGATACAGTTGCGACTAATATTTGAGATTCATTCTCTTTAACTTAATCAAGACTTGGGTCAGTAAAGAACAAGTTACCATACATTGAAAAGTGTATTAAGTAATCTTGATTCTACAGAGCACTCCTATATAACTGTGGAAGTTAATAAGAGCCTGCTCACTTGACAAACTACCATAACCAAAACATCAACAGGCGTAGAGCATAGGAAGTACTTAGTTTGGAAAACTTAGGAATAGCTCAAAGGTTACTGAGTAGAGGAAGTACTTGGTTAAGAAAACCAGGGAATAACTCAGGGCGAACACTTGGTTGGAAACCTAGTGTAAAAGGGATCAAGAGATAGGATTTTGTAAGGGGAACTCATCATCTTATCTTAGTGGATTCAAGTCCTGAGAAAGGGCGAGTGGATTAGTTGAGGGATTACGCCACCCTCAAATACCACTATAAAAGCTTTGTGTTATTTACTTTATGCACTTACTTTCTGTACTACTTTATACTTGCTGAGTAATTACACACATTATAGCTTCCTGAGCACGTGCACTTATCTAAAAAGACTTACGCTCTCTGAGACTCAGTATTAGAAACCTTCACAAGTATCTGAGAAACTGTTTAATCGTCAAATGTTTGAAAACTATTCACCCCCCAGTCTTTTACTTTGTCGTTATTTGGACCAACAAGTGGTATCAGAGCAGGAGGTTCCCAAGCCTTCTACACTGAACCTAGATCCTAGATAAGTGCCCACTAACCTCTTACCACCTGCACTTGATTTGTTTGTTTAGTGTGTATTCTGCAGGATGTCTTTAAGCGACACTCCCGTTCTCAAGCCAGAGAACTATGAAAAATGGAAGAACAACATGATGCTTCACCTGGAAGCTATCAGTGACGAAATGATCGAAGTTATAAAGAATGGCCCCATTGTCATTCAATGAGAGAAGCATGTCATTGAAGTTTCTAATGGTCGAGACAAGGAACCTACTGACACAGATGCTGTTGGTTCCTCCACTTCATTTGGTACAACCACAAGTGCAAGACCAACCGGTGAAATTGCCTATGAACCAAAGCCCAGACATCTCTGGACATCTGACGATTCCAAGATAAACAAGCTAGATGGTCAAGCAAGAAACTTCATCATATGTTCTACTCCAGACCACATACAGTGCAAACTATGGTGTGCAAAAACGGCAAAAGAAGCCTGGTTACTGATTGAAGAAATCTGTGCTGGTACTGAGAAAATCAAGGAAAATAAGTTCGAAGTTTTGAAGCTCAAATTCCAAAACAATAAACAATGTCCAACTAAGATACTTAAAGAACTTGATTTCAGGTTCACAACACTGATGAGTGAGATGGCTGGACTTGGTGAGAGTGAGTGATACTCTAACTCTGAAAAGGTTCAGACTATCGTGAGAAGTCTAAATCAAGACTGGGAACACACTCAGTACTTCTATTTCAACCAAGGAATGCCTAACATCACTCCAGTGGAGATTTTCTCACACTTGGCAACTGTCAACTATGAGACAAAGCAAAGAGGACACATGACTGCTGAAACATCGCAGAATGTCGCTCTAATAACTCAAGGTAAATCTGAAAAGAAGGATACCAAAGAGGTGACTGAGGAAAATGCTCTTGCTGTAAAGAATATGAGAAAGTACGTCTGTTGGTCCAGATAACGGCAAAGTAAAAGACTAGAGGGGGGGGGGGGGGGTGAATAGTCTTTTAAAACTTTTGTCAATAAGCATAGTTTCTCAGATATCTGTGAAGATATCTGATACTTAATTTCAGAGAGCGGAAGACTTCTGAGATAAGTGCACGTGTTCAGCAAGATAAGTGTAAGTACTTTGCAATATAAGTAAAACAAGTAATAAACTGCAGAAAGTAAATAACACAAGTCTTTTTACAGTGGTATCTGAAGGTGGCGTAATCCTTCAACTAATCCACTTCGGTCTTTCTCAGACCTAGAATCCACTAAGATAAATGAGGTAACCTTACAAATATCTTTTCTTGATTCCTAAATGCACTAGGTTCCCAACCAAGTGTTCCCCCTGAGTTATTCTCCGGCTTTCACAACCAAGTACTTCCTGTACTCAGAAACCTTTTGAGCTGTTCCTTAGTTTCCCAAACTAAGTACTTCCTTTGCTCAATAACCTTGGAGTTATTCCTTAGTTTCCCAAACTAAGTACTTCCTGTACTCCACGCCGTTTAAGGTGTTGGTTAAGGTAAATTGTCAGGTGAGCTTCTTTAATAACTTGTTCAGTTATTCAGATAGCTCTGTGAATCAAGTATACATAATACACTTGTTCTCTACTGACCCAAGTCTATGGTAAGTGTTCAAGAGAATGAAACTTAGATAAGAAATCTTAGTTCAACTCTTTCACAAATAACAATGCTCGTTAAGGATCAGGACACTTAGAACTTTTGTGCTACTTAGAATCAAGAGCTTTGGTCGCATGTAAAGCTTGAAGGTAAGTAGTTTGCTTGAGAGCGCTTGTGTGAGTATTCAATGTTCTTGGAGTTCAGTGTGTTCTAAGGTGTGTTCTCAAGCAGTCTAAGTGTTGATATTTATAGATGAATTTTGAGTGCCGTTTGAATAGTATCCGTTAGGCTTAAATCAAATTCAAACTATTGATATCTGAATAGCAGGCTTGTCTTCTTCTTCAGAAGCTACAACTTTTGTTCAGACATTTCTGTCTGCGCATTTAATGCACTGTACTATATTTTGTCCTGTAGTGCCAACGGAACTATGCAAGCTTTCTGAGGCTTTGCACGTTCTTTTCCAGAGATCATCATAGCTCCAGATGCCACTTGTTTAAACAACTTGTTATAATATGTTTCTTTTTCAGAAGCATATTTTATGTCCAAGGTATCTGAGTGTAGATGTCTGTGGGCACTTTCCTTGTCTCAGAAACCCTTTATTCTCAGATATCTTTTGCAACATGTATGTTTCGAAACACTTGTTTCTTCAAGATATCTGGACATAGGTTTCTGGAAAACCCTTGTCTTCAGCAATCTTGTGCAGTCTTCAAATCTTCAAATCCGTTGAACTTTTCCTGCTGGATGCCTTCTTCTTGGTCTTCTTCAGAAAATAAAAATTACATTTTGAGACCTAACATCCTATATAAGATTTGCTAGACTATCATACTTAGTGAGTTTCCTCTTTTACAGTGTTCAAGTGAACTAAGAGTAATAATCACCTTTCTGAGCTAAGATAAGTCATTAGGTTGCTGATCAAAATCTAAACAGATATTCCTAACAAATTTCCCCCATTTTGATCAGTCAACGATGACTATCTGACCTATTACAAATCTGGATGAGGAAACAATCCACCACTTAATCATTTCTTATGATCTTTTAAATTCATATAATTAAGTGCAGAAAGTAAACATCAACCAAATCACAAGGTGTGATCTTTGCTGATAAGTTATCTTTTATAGAAAATGATATCTGAGAGTAAGTTCATCAGATATGATACAGAGAAAGCTTACAGATAACTTTTTCAAGATTTAACAGAAAAGATCAATCAGCAAAATTACAGAAACTACTTAGTCAAATAGAACAACAGGAGTTACCAAGATCCAAGTGAACATTCTAAATGACAAGTCTTCAAGTCTTCAAAACATTTTCATGGATCAGTCTGCAAATTTCCTATCACCAAACCTTTTGATATCATCAGAGTAGTCATAGAGAAGAGTTCTGACAATCATCTCTGTGTCTCTTTGGAAATCCACAGACTTCCTTGTAGGTTTTGGTGGGATTTCTCTTGACAAAATGCTTGACCCACATATACTTTCCCCACTTCCAGGCATGCTCGATTCTGATATCTGATAGCTTGAAGTATTCATAAATAATCTTCAGATATCTGATGTCACCCTTGTATTGATCTTCAGTTAAGTAGAAGGACTCATAGGGTTCCACCGCAAGTCTTGCTCTTGTGCCTGTTCCAGTAATGTTGGGAATTCTGTGCACATCATCTGGCTTTCCATAAGGACATTCATCAGAGAGGTCCTTCTTCATGGCTTCTATTCTCTTGATTACTTCAAAATCCAACCATGCTTTGATGTGGTTGGTGTTAATCAAGATTGACTTATCTTTTCTCCATGCCATGAGTTGTTTATGGATTGGTTCTGGAAATTTTGAATTTACCAGTAAGTGCTTGAGTTCCAGAATCCAGTAGCCATTCTTCTGATTAATGCACACAGAACGGAGGAATTGTTGTCATTCTTCACATACTCAATTTTGGCTTCTTCTGGCCTGAGTGGAAGTTGACTTTGTCTTTGTTCAGCTCTCAGCCTGTTCCTTCTTTGTCTAGAATTCTCCTTTGGGGGATTGCTTGAAGAACCACCCTGGATAGACTTGGTATTTCCAGAGGGTGTTTTAGCTGCTAAAGGCTTTGCAGCTATGGGCTCAGTTAGGCTATCAATTTTCCTTTTTCTGTGAAGAGGAGCTTCATCTTCATCAGTCTCTTCATTATAATTAAGATTAATTCTTGTGAGACTTTTGCAGCCTTCTTCATTGCCCAGGGATTTGATTTGGCCTTCTTCTTCTTCTTCAGAAGATTCATCAATCCCTCCTACTTGTCTTCTCCTTGGAGCCTTGGTACTCCTTGGAGGTCTTTTTGCCATGGCCCTTGTTACCATTGTAGTTTCTTCAGTTGGCTGCTGGGAAGTAGCTACTATTTGCAAAGCAGCTTGATTTGATGAGGGATCATCTATTCTGAGTGGTGGCTGGGAAGTTTTCTTGTTTCCTCTTCCTTTCTGAGCGGCACCAACTCTAGATTTCTTCTTTCCTCCCCCCTGATCTTGAGATCCAAATTCTCCCCCCTCAGTCATTGTTGACTAACTAAGTACCACAAAAGAATCTGAGAGGGACTCAAAATTCTTTTGCAAGTAGTTGTAGGCAGTGACCAACTTTTGAAGTTCAGCCTTGAGCTCCTGATTTTGTTTGATAAGTCCATTTTCCTTATCAGTGAGCTCTGCCAATGGGCCTAGAATGGCATCTGCTTTTCCAGCAGTGTAACTTGCCTCTTGAAAAGCTTTTTCAGCTAGTGATACATCATCATCCCTTACCATTCCCAGATCCTTCTGAGCAATGATCATACTGGTTGTTCTCTGAGTGATGAGCTCAGTGAATTTCTGCATATCTGAGGGGACGAAGGCAATTACATCTTTGTTTTGTGAAGACATCTCCCTTTTAAGATGTGCCAAAACTTGATATCTATTCATATATTTATGGGAGTGGACATTTGGCAGTTTGTTGAAAACTTCTGGAGCAATTAGCTTCCTTTTAAGATGAGAAACCGTCAAGTGTTCATTGCGGTGTTCTGCCAAAGTCTTGTCTTCTTCATCATCTGAGTCATCAGCGCAGTGATCTTCATCCTCTTGGACATTTTCAAGATTTTCCAGTCCAGCAACCATCTCAGAGATGGGCTTCTTTCCTTTATGAGAGGAGAATGGTTTTTGTTTTGATGGTGATGCAGCCTTAACATCATGCTTTTCTTTAGATACTTCTTCAGTATCTAGCTCCTTAGCAATAGCATTTACAGCATCCTGGAGCTCTTTAACCTCAGAGTAAGCTACTGTCTCTTGTAAGTATTGATCTTGTAGTTGATTGAGCTTATCTCTGGATTTAACTAGCTCTTCTTCAAGTTGAAGATGGAGCTGTTGCTCTTCTTCCAACAGTTGTTTGAGTTGAGCAGTTCTGGTTTGAGTATTTAATATCTTCTGAGTTGTTTCCTCAGAGTGCTCAACTACTTGTTCAGTAGTGTCTTTTTGTTGTTGGGATCGCTGTGAAGGATGAGTGGATTTCTGAGGAGATGGAGGAGGGGATTGCTGTGATGTCCTCTCAGTTTGCTTTTCAACAGCTGAGGCATTGTTTCCTTGTGCAATTCCTCATGTCCCTGGTGCAGGGGCATCATCATCCGTCATATCATCATCATTCTTTTTGTGATGGTCAGAGGGAAGTTCATCAAAGTTATTCTCATCTATTTCTTCCTCCTCATCGTCTTCAGATACAAGATTAATCACTTCAGGAATAGTGATCTTCTGCCCATTAACCTCTTCTTGTTCAGAAGGAATAAATTGTAGTGTCTGGGGCAGGACTGGCATGAATGCCATCTGAAATCTTGTCTGACCATCTGCCTGTTTGAAGGCTTGCACCAATTTTTGTGCCACTTTCTTGGAAGAATCCTTATGCATTAGGGTCGCAACCTGATATTGTTCAGTAGGGAACATTGCATGGATGTAGTTTTCCAGGTCAAGAGCTCGTGCTCGTCTTGTTGGTTGATCTGTGATTCTCAGTATTTCAGAGAGATCAGAGCACCTTAACCTCTGCCATTTCTTGAAGCATTGAATATGCTTTGGCAAGGTATGAGTCTTGAAGAAGGGAAGAAGGTTCTCATAGTCATCATTTGACTCCTTCTTGGCACTACTTTGAGCCTAAAAGAAAGAGTTTTGAGTTAGTTTCAAAACTTGTTTAGATATCTGAGTTTTAGAGTAGTCAAGTATACATGTTGCAATGCAAAGAATAGCTCGGAGGGTTGGACTCTTGAGGTTCAGTGCCTCAGATATCTGGATATGAGGAGGAGACTGGGAAGTCTGATCCTCAGTGATCTTTCTTTCTTTTTGAACCTGAGATTAGAAACATAACACTTAGGAAATTTTATCAAGAAAAATTCTATTTTCAAGATCAGATATCTGAGAGGTCAATTACCTCCACTATTGGAGGCTCAGATACTTGTTGCTCAGAGACTTGTGCAGTCTCTGGAAAATTTTCTTGTAAAGAAGGTTTTGACGCCTCATCAATTTCCATTGGTTGTGGGGATTGAGCGGGCAACTCCCCAGCAACTTCTACTTCTTTTTGAACCTGTTTAAGTAGACAGTGTTAGTTTGAGAAAAATGACCAGAAATTTGTCTTTGAAGATTATAGGTATCTGAATGACATGCCTTCTCTGCAGAAGGTTCAGATATTTGTTCCTCAGAGACCTTGGAAGTCTCTGGATTCTTTTCTGAAGAGAGAGACTGTTCAGTCTCTTCATTTTTCTTCTCAGTTGGAACCTATTAGAAACAAACACTTAATAGTATTAGTCAAGTGTATAAAGCTCATATCTGAGATGTTATATCTTAAGGAACTATCTTCTACATGTGAGACAGGCTCCTGTTCCTTAAGTGGTGAGGCTATGGAGGCCTCCTTCTTAGATTTTGAGGCAAGCTTTACAGCTTCCTCTTGCTCTTTTGTTTCTAATTCAGCCTGTAACAAAGAATTTTTATTAGTTAACAAGACAGAAAACACAAAGAGATTCACAAGTACAAACCATTCAGCTACCTGAGCAATGTCAGGCTGAGTAGTCTCTGAAACTTGTGACCCTTCCATGAGTTGGTCTCGTTGTTCCAGTGTTGCTTCTTTGTTGGAAGTTTGAGGTACTTCAACCTTTTCCTGAGTGGCTAACTCAGTTGCCTCCCCTGGTTGATCATTCTGAGTAGGTGTCTCAGTTTGATCCCTCTCTTGGAGTTGGGGAACCTGCTCATTTATATGATTTTCTTCAGCATACTGCATTGCTGGCATGTCGAAATGAAGTTCATTTACCATTTCATCAACCACTTGTGGCTGTTGTGGTTTTGGCTGTTGTGGTTGTCTGGAAGCAGATGTTTGAGCATTTGAGAGCTCTTCCAGATCTTTAAGTGTGGCGTTGACATCAGCGTCAGCCAATACTAGGTCACCACTCATCAGGGCTTCTTGAATTTGTGCATATGTGACTGTCCCTGATGGTGTGATGGCACCAACAACCTTTGCTATAGGTGCTTGTTCAGCAACCTGTGGTGTAGGTTCTTCTTCAGATACCTCTACACCAGTTACTATTTCAGTAACCTTAGCCCTTTTCGATTTTTCTAGGACTTGAGAGATGATTAGTTCATCATCTTCATCATCAGAGCTTTCATCAGCATTAGGAACTGATTGGTCCATAATTCCTGCGGTTTCTGCAGATAGGGCTTTGTATATTTCACTACTTTTGGCAGCATTTATGAGTTCATCAGCAAGGCTTTCTGTAATAGTCTTCACATTTCTGAAAGCACTTTCTCTTGCTGAGTCTACTTGTTCAGCAGGCGATGCCTCTTTTCCAGCATTGATGAGTTCATCTTCATTGATGAGTTCATCTGCAGCGATGTCAGGTATCTGGGAATCGACAACCTCAATGGGTGTGCCTTCTGATTTGCCAGCAGACTTCTTCCGTGAAGTTCTGGGCTTCTTGGTCGCAACTTTTCCCTTAGATACCTCTTTAGTCTATCGTTTCTTGGAACCTTTCTGAGATCCAGTAACCTTTTTCATCATGTTTGTATACTTATATTTGTAGAGTAGGTTACTGTTGGCAATATCTGCCGTCTCTCTGAGCTCAATGCCAAGACATTCCAGTAAGTAGCATATCTTCAGACCATATCTTACTGTGGCCTTTGGCTCAGCAAGTCCCTTAGCGATTGTAGGCTCAAAGCCTTGAATCTTCTTCACAAATTTCATGAAGGCGTACTTCCCCCAATTAAAAGGGTTTTCCAGCCTTTTGTCTTGTTGTTGTAGCAAGAACATCATCATCCAGCGTTCTTGGCTTATCTGGTCAGCACCTCCTTGTAGACCATCAAAGCATCTGTGAAGAATGCATGCCAACACATCCCAGTGAACCAACAGATGTCTGGTTCTGATGTTAGCAAGCTTGAAATCAGTGGTGTATCTGATTTTTCAAGATCACACACGTCACTGTACAGCTGTTTTACACCTTCAAGGAGATCATCATCCTTGGTGTCTATTTCAAAATCCTTTCCAAGATTTTGAAGTTCAAACAACTTGCAGAAAGTTGTTAAGTCCAGAAGGATTTCCTTTCCTTGGACTGAAGTCTTTATAGACACTATTGCAGTGCCTTCAGAAACACAGGATATAATCCTGAAATTATTATAGAATTCTAACACATCTAGTGAAGAGATTCCACTGGGAAGAGCAGATAGAAAACCCTTGATTTGTGCCTTTTCAAACATGTCAAGGATCAGTTTCATGTCGGCTTGGTTTTCAACAGTAGCCATAAGGTATTCCTCAACCATGGCACCACCCCAAATCATCCTGTGATTTGAAGTCCAATGATCGGGATTAAAGTCTCCTACCAATCGATTGTTTACTATCACCAACTCTGGTGCTTGCTTTTCAGTGATTACGGTGATAGAAGATGGGGTTTCTGTGAGCAACGCTTAGGAGCCATCTCTTTATATAGTGTAAGTTTTTCGAAGTTTGAAAGAAGTTTGGGTTAGAGATTAGTGATTCTTTGCAGAAAAACTAACAGAGATTTGCAGAGGTTGAAGAAGAGTTTTTGCTATTCTTGTGCAAGTCTGTATGTTGGATTAGGCGAAAGTAATTTCTTTTGCCAAAATCCCATATATATAGCAATGTAATCTCCACAGACATATACATACAAATTAATTTTGTGTGTAAGTATCTGTGAATTGCAGGCAGGCGTGAGTAAAAGCTTGTTCGACATTAAATGCATAGTGGGCCCTGTCGGAATTTCAACAGTCCACTATTTACTAAGAGTTAATCTCTGCCGTAAAGATCAATCGCCCAATTCATCAAGGGTCACCATTGCTTCTTCAGCAATGATCACAATCAACAAATGTAATTGTGCCCGTTTAATGAATTTTGGCTATTAGCTATCTGAATCACATGTCACGCCCCTGACCTTTTTCACCTCATAAGCATGTTTAAATATGTTTTTAAGCAAATTTTAATATTTTAATACATGTTATAAACATGACATTATTTGTGAAAAGGTGAATTGATATTATGTTACCGTAATTGAATTTTAATTGTTATCGTTGATTTATATAGTTTTGGACCGGCTTGTTACAAGTTTTAATTTTAACCGTTTTACATCCAAATGAGGGCGTATGAAAGAACGGACACCGTAATATGAACCGTATGAATTTATAGTATTTGTTTGGTGTACCTTTTTGATTTTCGTATCGTATTTGTGAAAACCAAATTAAGCAGGCTGGTGCAAATAATTTTATGATTAAAATAATGTTATTAGTTAAAATTTGATTGTTGATTCACGTCCACCGCCTTGCTAACTAAATCCTTATCCTCAATTAATTGTGTAATAAACGGGTTGGCCTGTTCAGTCATTCTCAATTCATCATCATCAGTTTCACTCCAGCACCAAGACACCACCACGATCACAAATTGTTCACACACACACTCGCATATACTACACACACACACCAATTCACACAAGTTTGACAATTTATGAGTTTTGATCAACTAGTAGTGATTTTCACGTGGTGTTTCCATATATGATCATAGTTTTTCCATGTCTCACGAGCAATAATAGCTTTAGTGAACTGATAGCCGTATAGAAAGGAGACTGAAAGAAAATAGTCAGTATATGAACGAATAAGAGTGCTGATTTGTGTTAGAGGTTGGACGAATAACTAGCAACATGTTGGACGGTCGACGGTAAGTGTTTTTGGTAACTCGTTATTTAGTATCTTTGTAAATAATTTTCGGTAACTTGTTGTTTGACAAATATGTGTTATTCTTGATATTATTGATATGGTGCTAGCGTATGACTATGAATATGTGTGGATTATATTGTGGAAGTGTGTTATGAAATGTGAAAATATACCGTGGTGTGCTATATATGTTGAATGTTCCCTTCTGAATACGATGAAAAGCTTAAAGTGCTTAATTGATGAATGATCAATTGTTCCCATGTATGGATGGGACATGTGTGTTGCTAAATTGCTCCCATGTACGGATGGGATAAATGCGATTGTTATACGAAAGATACTATTTTCTGATAAAGTATTAGTCGTATATATTTATAAACATGATTATGTGATTTGCATTCATAAGAGATAAGAGAATTCTGTTATGGCTGCTGATGACCTTGAGTCATGTGTTTTCCAGCTTGTCTGGATATCCATCACTGGATGGACTCTGTGTGAAACATAGAATTCCAGGTACGGCTGGAATCTATATGAAATATGAATTTCCAGCATGGCTGGACTCTGTTGGGTTCACTGAACTCCTCTGTTATCGTGATCACGAATTACTCCTGGTCGTAACAGAGCCATAGCGGACAAAGAAAATGACTAAGCACGTGCATTATTATTATATAAATGTGAATTATTTGAAATGCTTCTGTTTGATGTGATGAGATTTCAAAGTGAACACACGTGTTGGAAATCATGGAATAAATGGAGTCGCGTGTTCTGATTGAGAATTCTATATGTGTTCTGATCGATGTGAATATATGTGACTGAAAGTGATGTGCTTACCTGTCGTTAAATGGTTTGTTGCCGGTTATTTTTACAGGTTATTAAATGACTTGTTACTGATTATACTTACTGAGCCCGCAACTCATCCCAATTGCGATGTATTTTTTTATATAGCCTTTGAAGATAAGGACAAAGAAAAGGAGAGAGCTGAGTAGAAGTAAAGTCATGCATCAAGGTCGGCCGGCTGGTTTCCAATCCTTCTCCCTCGGCTCGTCTTTTGCATATCATTCATGAAAAGACTTTTGTTCTGTAAAAACTAATTTACTGCATGTGAAAATGTATTTTGCTGGCATGCAAATGTAAATGTGGTCAAAGTAATTCTGTTTAGTAATAAATGGAAAATGGTGGATGAAAAAATCCACAAAGGATCATATCCTTCAAGTCACACGTTGCTTTCTACCACATCGTTTCAAACGAAGTTTTACCATAACATTCCTCTTATTTGGAACTGAATTGATTCACTTCCGCGCGTCTAAATTATAATTTTACTGTCGGTAATTATCTGTGAAGGTGATAGGGCGTCACATCACATTTCTCTGTGTGCCTAAGAACACTGTTTGCATCTGAGTCTATCTCACACTTAGTATTTGTCCAAGTTTTACACAAAGATAGTAATGATACAAATTTCAAGAGAGTAGTTGAATGTAGTCAGCTGTATTATTCTCTTTTGTGTTCCCCCTCACTGAGTGATCTAGATATTTGAGTACCCGTCTCAGAGATCTTCAAATAGCCATTTTACCGTTTAGCCTTTGGTTTATGGATACCCGTTCCAGATTCCTCTTCTCTGGATACCCGTTCCAGATTTCTCTTCTCTCTTCTTTGATATCTTCTTTTCTGAACTTTTTCAGTTCTTTGGTAGCTCCATTAGTCCAAGACTGTGTCTTAAGGCTAAGAATCTACTTTCTTGTAGTGGCTTAGTGAAGATATCTGCAAGTTGGTCTTCAGTGCCAATCTTTAGTATCTCTATATTGCCTTTTTCAACATGGTCTCTGATGAAGTGGTGTCTAACATCAATGTGCTTTGTTCTTGCATGAAACTTAGGATTCGGAGTTATGGCAATGGCACTTGTGTTGTCACAGAAAATGGGAGTTTTCTCTTCATTGAGTCCATAGTCTTTGAGTTGTTGTTGTATCCACAATATCTGTGAAGCACAACACCCAGCAGCAATATATTCAGCCTCTGTGGTAGATGTGGAAATTGAATTTTGTTTCTTGCTGAACCATGATATTAATCTAGCACCAAGAAATTGACAAGTTCCTGAGGTGCTTTTTCTATCAAGCAATGATCCAGCATAGTCGGCATCTGAATAGCCAACCAAACTCAATCCACTCTCTTTTGGATACCACAATCCAACTTCTACAGTACCTTTTACATACCATAATATTTTCATAGCAATGTTGTAGTGTGACTGCATTGGATTTGTATGAAATCTAGCACACACTCCAACTGCATATTGAATATCAGGTCTACTTGCAGTGAGGTAAAGTAGTGATCCAATCAATTTCCTATACTTGTGTTCTTCAACACTCTTGTCAGATTCAGTGTAGGTCATTTTGGTTCCGATGCTCATTGGTATCTTAGCATTCTTTTCAGAAGGCTTTAGATTAAATTTATTGAGCATGTCTTTTGCATACTTTGTTTGACTAATGAATATTCCATCATTGAGTTGCTTGACTTGCAGCCCTAGGAACTAATTCAATTCTCCCATCATGCTCATCTCAAATTTACATTTAATGAGTTCAGCAAAATCTTCACAAAGTTGCTTGTCTTTAGATCCAAATATAATGTCATCAACATATACGAACTAAGCGGTTTCCGTCATGGTTCGATGTGAAGAGTGTTTTGTCAACATCTCCTTTCTTGAAGCCACTTTCTAGTAGGTATCGCCAATGTATCATACCATGCTCTTGGAGCTTGTTTATTACATCTGAGCTTTTTGAAGCTTATAGACCATCTTACTTTACGAGGAAACTTCAAAACGGTGGTTGCTCAACATAGACTTCCTCGGCCGGTTCACCATTTAGAAATGCACTCTTGACATCCATCGATAAGCGTAAAGTCATTATGAGCTGTAAAGGCTAGAAAGAGTCTTATTGCATCCAATCTTGCAACTGGTGCATAAGATTCATCAAAATCTAGTCCTTCAGTCTGGGTGAATCCCTTGGCAACCAACCTAGCTTTGTTTCTAGTTATTTCACCAAACTCATTCATTTTGTTTCTGAAAACCCACTTGGTTCCGATTACAGATATTCCGTCAACAAATGGAACCAGTTTCCAGACTTTGTTTCTCTCAAATTGATCCAACTCTTCTTGCATTGCAGAGATTCAATCTTGATCTTTTAATGCTTCTTCTATAGTCTTGGGTTCAATTTTTGAGATGAAACATCCATAGATACAACTTGCATTTTCAGCAATTGCTCTTCTAGTTCTAACTCCTTGGTCTATGGGACCAATCACATCTTTTGAAGGATGATTTCTTATCCATTTCATAATGGGTTTTGAACTAGTAGGATCAATATCAATTTGATTTGAATGTGAATCAATATGATCTTGATGAGATACTTGTGCAGTATCTGGGATATCTGACACAAGAAAAATGTCATGGATATCTGACACTTTTTCAGTGTTAGAGATATCTGGATCTTGCATTTCAGCAATCTCATTTTGAAATACCTTTTCATGATGAAGGTTCTCAGTAGCCTGTTCCATTTCTGGAATTCTCATAGGAAATTCTTCATCATGTCTTAGAGTCATCTGGTTGTTACTAAGCATAGGTTGCTTTTCATCGTCAGACTCATCCTCTATTTGAATGATAGAATTGTTTTCCGAGGATCCTTTTCGAATCTTTAATCATTAGTTCTTTGAACCTATCGAGAGATCATCATTTAAGAGTACTTTCTTGTTTCCTTCATAGAATCCTACGTGAATAGATTCTTGATCTTTTGCGTTCTTTTGTTGTATAGTAGGCTTTGCTATTCGAGAGAATAACCAAGAAATACTCCTTCATACGCCTTTGGTTGAAATGTTCTCAAGTATTCTTTTCCATTGTTAAGACGAAACATACGCAACCAAACACCCTTAGATGTTTGATACTAGGGGTCTACTAATGAAAAGCTAATGCGGAGTTTTGTCATGGTGTTTGTTAATCGACATCTATTTTGAGTGTAGCATCTTGTTTACGACTTCAACCCAATAGATTTCACTTATTTGATGTCGTAAGCATTGTTCTTCTTTGCTTCTTTCGAGTCTGTTCTTTCTTTCGGAACACCATTTTGTTGTGGTGTCCTTCTGAAGATAGTTGATGTTGTATACCTTTGCAAGTACAAAACTCTTTGATGTCTTTGGTTCACAAACTTCGGTACCATAGTGCATTACGATTAGATACCTTGTCATTTTTCATGACTTGAGCTTATTGACAAGTTAGGTATCTCAACCCTTGCATCGATTTGTGTTTGAGAAAGACCCAAGTGAATCTTGAGTAATCATCAACAACAACGGACCATACTTCTTTCTGCATAACTAGTTAATGAGGATTCAAGCAGATCCATATGTAACATTTGCGTGGCCTCTCCTTTGGAATGTCTAGTTTTAGACTTGAAAGATGTTTTGGATTGTTTTCCGTTTGTGGTGAGCATACACCTTCTTTTCTATATGCCATTTTGGGTAAACCAACCACCAACTCTTTCTTGGCTAGTTTATTGAGTTTTGAAATTCAAGTGACTCATTCTTTTATGCCATAGCCAATTTTCTTCTTGTGGCGATTGACTCACCATGAGACATTCTTGGTTGTGGCGGATGCCCAATCACAACATAAAGATTTCATTTACGCCTTGCAACCAAGGTATGCCTTTGACTCATTGTCAATCACTTTACATAGCTTTGACTTGATCTTGTGATGTACCCTTTGTATACTAGTTGACTCATGCTTAGGAGATTATATTTCAATCCCTTTACATGAAGTACTTCAGAGATTGTGAGGGTGCCGAACTTCAAATTGCCAAAACCTATGGTTGGATTTTCATCTCCTCCAGCAAACCTGATAATTGGTCCATCATTGCATTTTTTTGTAGATAATCAGATTTGCTTTGTCTCCTGTCATGTGCTTCCCACATCCACTATCAAAATGCCACTTTGAGTTAGTCTTTAGAGTGTTACGCACAAAGCAGGAGATTAGGTTCTCATACCAACAATGGAACCATCTGGATTAAAGAATCTTCCAGTAGGAATCCACTTTTGAATGAATTTCTTAGGAACATTCTTTTGTCTAACAGGAACATAAGGAGGAATCTTAGTTAAATGATTAGTATCATTGTTGTTAAGAACTATTTTCTTCCTTGGTGTGTTCCTAGGTGCTCCATTTGGTGCTTTCAGGATACTGTCAGTTACGAGTGCTTTTGACAAACTTAGCTTTCCTAGCGATTTCTTCTAGCCACAGCATTGATTTTCAAAGCTTGATTTATCTTCCACTACGATAATTCTTTGTGAGCAATTCTAGCCTTTAACCATCGTTCTTGCTCTTGTTTGTATTCGCGAGCAAGTTGTTTCCCAATGGGTTTATAGCGATACCATTCCGAGCACACGATCTTTGTCGAGATCTCTTCTCTGCAGCTTTGCTAGTCTCTAGATGATCAATTTTCTTTCCAGAAAATGTGACATAAGAAAATTTGCCAGCTCCTGCAATTTTTCCTTTTTGAGAGACATAGCACTGTGGGTGATTGCACTTCTCAGTGTTATGTTTCTTTTCAGAGACATTTCCAGTTTCTTTTTGGACTTGTTTTTCCCACAAAGGCTTGGTCATTGCCTTTCCTTTGTCAACAATCTTAGCTTTACGACCCGTCTGTAGATTGTTTGGGAATCACCTTCTTGAAAGCAGCGAATGTTAGTCCTTCATTACTCTTATTGAGTGGTGGGTATGCATGTGTGTGTCCATTGAAGTTCTCTCTTTTACGAAGGATCTCTTAAATAAGATTGTACTTCAGTAAGAGTGTCACTAGCTTTGGCATAAGATTGAAAGGATAGTTCTTTCTTTTTGAGTTCCTTATTCTCAGAAAGAAGACCTTCACATTTCTTTTGAAGATTGGCCATTGCTTCTTTATGTGAATTTTCGGTCTCAGATATCTGAGCCTTGAGAAATGCATTTTCAACATCCTTTTTCTCAGATATCTTGATTAATTTAGAATTTTCCATTGCAAGAGAATTCTTTTCTTCTTCGAAATTTTCGGCTCTAGCTTGGAACATTAGAAATTCTCTTTTGTAAAGATCAATTTCTTTTCTGAGATTTTCCAGTTCTTTGATTCCTTCGTCATCACTTTCATAAGTATAACAGGAAGTATGTGTTACCTCATCAGCCATTAGACAAGGTTCAATGTTGGAGATATCGGGAAGATTTCTTGACCATTCCACACTTCTTTCTTCTTTTGACCAAAGTTAATTACTTCATGAGAAACACCGCATATTTACGGGAAGGCGGTGGAATCATCTGAATCCTCATCCTCAGAATCAGACTCAATATCTAGAGCATCCAGTTGGAGTTGAATCTTTTTCCTTTCTTCAGTGAGCATAGCTCTTTGACTTCTTTTGAAGATTCTTCTATCTTTCTTGTCACATGTCTTAAATTTGTTGAAGGCAGGACAATCCTTCTTGAAATGACCAGGTTTCTGACAATAGAAACATATATCATTTCTATTTCTGCTTCCTCAGTACTTGATGCTTTTTGAGCTGGCTTGTTCAGCGAGCTTTGCATATTTTTGTACTGGTGATAGTTTAAGCCTAGATGCTTTTTCAGCTTCTCTTTGGCTTTTCTTCTCTCAATTTCTCGACTGACATATTTTTCCATTTGCTTCTGACAAGAGCATCCTCAGTCACATCCTTGCCTTTCTTCTTTTCAGAAGTTCCTTGAGCAACTAGAGCAACACTCTGCAACTTCTCAGTTGTTTGTTCCCTTTGAGTTGTCTCATAGTCAACAGTGGGAAGGTGAGAGAAAAGTTCCACAGGAGTGATATCTGGCATTCCTTGGTTAAAGTAGAAAAACTTTGTGTGTTCCCAGTTATGATTTAGACTCCTCACAATGGTTTTAATCTTTTCTGACTGGGTATATCTATTACTTTCACCAAGTGCAGCCATGTCACTCATAAGTGTTGTAAACCGGAAATCTAGTTCTTCAAGAGTCTCTGTGGGACCTTGTTTAAAGTTTTGGAATTTTAGCTTCAAAACTTCGAACTTATTTTCCTTTGTTTTTCGATGACCTGATTTCTTCAATCAGTTGCCAGGCCACTTTCACCGTTTTTGCACCCCACAGTTTACACTGTATGTGCTTTGGAGTAGAACGTATGATGATATTACGAGCCTGTCCATCCAATCTATTTCTCTTGGCATCTTCCGATGTCCAGAGTTCTCTGGGCTTTGGTTCGTAAATAACTTGACTAGCAGGTCTCCCACTAGTTGATGCATCTGTCTGTGAAGACCCATCACTTTGTTCTATGTCTCTACCATTAGAAACCTCTATGACTTGCTTGAGTTGTTGAATGACTATTGGGCCATTCTTTATTACTTCGATCATTTCGTCACTGATGGCTTCTAGGTGGAGCATCATGTTGTTCTTCCATTTCTCATAATTCTCTGGCTTGAGAATTGGGGCGTCACTTAAAGACATCCTGCAACAAACGAATCAAGTGTAGGTGAAAAGCAGTTAGTGGGCACTTATCTGGGATCTAGGTTCAGTGCAGAAGGCTTGGGAACCTCCTGCTCTGATACCACTTGTTGGTCCAGATAACGGAAAAGTAAAAGACTAGAGGGGGGGGGGGTGAATAGTCTTTTAAAACTTTTGTCGATAAGCACAGTTTCTCAGATATCTTCACAGATATCTAATACTTAATTTCAGAGAGCGGAAGACTTCTGAGATAAGTGCACGTGTTCATCAAGATAAGTGTAAGTACTTTGCAATATAAGTAAAACAAGTAATAAACTGCAGAAAGTAAATAACAAAAGTCTTTTTATAGTGGTATCTGAAGGTGGCGTAATCCTTCAACTAATCCACTTCGGTCTTTCTCAGACCTAGAATCCACTAAGATAAATGAGGTAACCTTACAGATATCTTTTCTTGATTCCTAAATGCACTAGGTTCACAACCAAGTGTTCCCCCTGAGTTATTCCCCCGCTTTCACAGCCAAGTACTTCCTGTACTCAGAAACCTTTTGAGCTGTTCCTTAGTTTCTCAAACTAAGTACTTCCTGTACTCCACGCCGTTTAAGGTGTTGGTTAAGGTAAATTGTCAGGTGAGCTTCTTTAATAACTTGTTCAGTTATTCAGATAGCTCTTTGAATCAAGTATACTTAATACACTTTGCAATGTATGGTATCTTGTTCTCTACTGACCCAAGTCTTTGGTAAGTGTTCAAGAGAATGAAACTTAGATAAGAAATATTAGTTCAACTCTTTCACAAATAACAATGCTCGTTAAGGATCAGGACAGTTAGAACTTTTGTGCTACTTAGAATCAAGAGCTTTGGTCGCAACATAAAGCTTGAAGGTAAGTAGTTTGCTTGAGAGCGCTTGTGTGAGTATTCAATGTTCTTGGAGTTCAGTGTGTTCTAAGGTGTGTTCTCAAGCAGTCTAAGTGTTGATATTTATAGATGAATTTTGAGTGCCGTTTGAATAGTATCCGTTAGGCTTAAATCAAATTCAAACTATTGATATCTGAATATAGTACTGTAGTAGGCTTGTCTTCTTCTTCAGAAGCTACAGCTTTTGTTCAGACATTTCTATCTGCGCATTTAATGCACTGTACTATATTTTGTCCTGTAGTGCCAACGGAACTATGCAAGCTTTCTGAGGCTTTGCACGTTCTTTTCCATAGATCATCATAGCTCCAGATACCACTTGTTTAAACAACTTGTTATAATATGTTTCTTTTTCAAAAGCATATTTTATGTCCAAGGTATCAGAGTGTAGATGTCTGTGGGCACTTTCCTTGTCTCAGAAACCCTTTATTCTCAAATATCTTTTGCAACATGTATGTTTCAAAACACTTGTTTCTTCAAGATATCTGGACATAGGTTTCTGGAAATTCATTAGGTTGCTGATCAAAATCTAAACAGATATTCCTAACAACGTCAGTCAGGAGATTGAAAGAAGAAAGACCAATGAGAAGCTGAAAAATCATCTTGGTCCCAACTATCAATAGTACAAAAGTATGCAATTGGCTTGCTCGCTGAACAAGGCAGTTCAACAAGCATCGAGTACTGAGGGATCAGAAATCGGAAATTATATCTGTTTCTATTGTCAAAAACCTGGTCACTTTCAAAGGACAGCCCAACATACAACAAGCTAAAGACAGGTGACAAGAAAGATAGAAGAAATTTCAAGAGAGGCCAGAGAGCTATGCTCACTGGAAAGGAAAAAGATCCAAATTCAGTTGGATGCTCTTGATCTTGACTCTGAGTCTGAGGATGAAGATTCAGATGATTCTAAACTTCCATCACCGGAGTTTTGTGGCATCACTCATGAACTGGTTGACTTTGGTCAAAAGAAGAAGGAAATGTCTTGGGGTTTACGAGGAGATCTATCAGTTGCTCCAACATCGAGCCATGCCTAATGGCTGATGAGGTTACCACTATTTCTCGATTTATAAACTATGAGAGTGATGAGAAAGGAATCAAAGAACTAGAACACCTCAGAAAGGAACTTGATCTTTATGAGAGAGAATTTAATAATTTATAGTTGTCCAAGCAAGAACCAAAATTCTTGAAGCTGAAAAGAAATCTCTTGAAAAGGAGTGCTCACTACTACATAAGCAAGATGGTTCCCAAACAACCCATAACATTGGTAAGAAAGCTAAGGTTGTTGACAAAGGAAAGGCAGTTGCGAGCAAACCTTTGAGGGAAAAACAAGTCCCAAAGAAATATGTTGGGAAAGTTCTTGTAAAGGAACAACACACTGGAAAGTGTAACCACCCACAGTGCTATGTCTCTCAGAAAGGAAAGCTAGCTGGAGCTGGCAAATTCTCTAATGTCACGTTTTCTGGAAAGAAATATGACCCAGAGACTAGAAAGGCTGCTGAGAAAAGATCTCAGTCGACACTAGGTGCTCGAAATGGCATTGGCTACAGATCCATCGGGAAATTACTTGCTCATGAGTACAAACTAGAGCAAGAATGTTGGATGAAAGCTAGGATTGATCACATCAATCATCAAAAGTGGAAGAAAGAACAAACCACAAGCATTCTGAATGCCAGGGCTAGAAGTAATCTGGGAAGGAAAGCTAAGTTCGCTGAAAAGCAGACTCAGCAACCTGACAGGTATCTGAAAGCACCACGAGGAGCACTAAGGAACACATAAATAAGGAAAATAGTTCTTGATAATAATGATATTATTCATTTAACTAGAATTCCTCCTTATGTTCCTATCAGACAAAAGAATGTCCCTAAGAAATTCATTCAAAAGTGGATTCCTACTGTGAGATACTTTAGTCTAGATGGTTCTATTGTTGCAATGAGAACCTAACTCCATGTTTCCTGTTTTGTGCAGAACACTCTAAAGAAGAATCCAACGTGGCACTTTGACAGTGGATGTGGGAAGCACATGACAGGAGACAAAGCAAATCTGGTTAACTACAGAGTGTGTGATACAGGACCAGATATCTGGTTTGCTGGAGAAGAAGTGAATCCAACCGTAGGATTTGAAGATCTAAAGTTGGGATCCCTTACAATCACTGGAGTACTACATGTAGAGGGATTGAACTATAATCTTCTCAGCATGAGTCAATTTGCTGACAAGGGGTTCTCAGTGAAGATCAAATCTAAATTCTGCATGTTGATTGACAATGAGTCAAAGCAGGTAGTCTTCGTTTCTAGGCGGAAAGGAAGTCTGTATGTTGCTGACTGGGCATCTACCACAACTGAAGAATGCCTCATGGTCAGTGAATCTGGCTACACTGAAGAAAATTGGCTATGGCACAAAAGGATGAGTCACTTGAATTTTAAAACTCTAAATAAGCTAGCCAAAAAAGAATTGGTTGTTAGATTACCTAAAATGGCATACAAAAAAGATGGCGTATGTTCAGCTTGCCAATTAGGGAAACAAGCCAAAACATCTTTCAAGTCTAAAACTAGACATTCCAGTGTGAGGCCACTGCAACTATTACATATGGATCTCTTTGCGTCCTCAGTAACTAGTTATACAGGAAAGAAGTATGGTCTGGTTGTTGTAGATGACTACTCAAGATTCACTTGGGTTGTTTTTCTCAAACAAAAATCTGACAGAAGGGTCGAGATACCAAGCCTACTGAATAAGCTTGAAGTCATGAAAAATGACAAGGTATCTGTGATCAGAACAGACCATGGTACTGAGTTTGTAAACCAGTACATAAAAGAGTTTTGTACCTGCAAAGGTATACAACATCAACTATCTTCAGTAAGGACACCTCAACAAAATAGTGTTGCTGAAAGGAAGAATAGGACCTTAAAAGAGCCAGCAAGAACAATGCTTGTTGACACTGAATAAGTGAAATCTATTGGGTTGAAGATGTAAATACAACATGCTACACTCAAAATAGATGTTTGATCAACAAACACCATGATAAGACTCCTTATGAGTTATTGATTGGTAGACCTCCTAGTATTAAACATTTAAGGGTATGTTTTGTTCTTAACAATGGTAAAGAATATCTAAGAACATTTCAACCAAAGGCAGATGACGGAGTATTTCTTGGCTATTCAATGAATAGCAAAGCTTACAGAATCTACAACAAATGGACACAAAAGATTGAAGAATCTGTCCATGTAGTATTCTATGAAGGAAACAAGAAAATACCCTTGAATGAAGAACTCTCAGATAAGTTCAAGGAACTTATGATCAAGGACTCTGAACAAGAATCTCCAAAGGGAAATAATTCTATCATTCACTTAGAGGATAAGTCTAATGAAGAAAGGCAACCATTACCAAGTAACAACCAGATGACTCTAAGGCATGATGAAGAGTTTCCTATGAGAAATGCAAAATCAAGTCACTGAGAATCTTCATTATGAAGAGGTCTCTGAGCAGGAGGTTGCTGAGAATCCTGTCTCAGATACCCATGACACTGCACACGTATCAGATATCCAAGCACATCACATGTGCCAAATATCTTAGATATTGATCAAGTATCTCATCATGATCATAATGATACAGAAATGAATCAAAGTGATAATGATCCTACTAGTTCTAAACCCATTATAAAATGGATACGAGATCATCTTGCAAAGGATGTGATAGGTCTTTAAGAGCAAGGGGTAAGAACAAGGAGAGCAATTGCTGAAAATGCAGATTCTCTATATAGATGTTTCATCTTAGATATTGAACCAAAGACCATTGAAGAAGCATTACAAGATCAAGATTGGATCTTAGTAATGCAAGAAGAGTTGGATCAGTTTGAGAGAAACAAAGTCTGGAAACTAGTTCCCTATATTGATGGAATATCTGTCATAGGAACTAAGTGGGTTTTCGGAAACTAGATGAATGATTGGATGAGTCTTTAGTGAGCGTTTCCACGCCACCAGAAACCATAGAGAGCCACGTGCCGCATCACCCCGACATCGTACATATGTCATTACCCAAGGGGAGTTTTGTTGATCCTTTGTGCCCTTTTTCTTTGTTTTCTGTTTATGAGTGTTATGTGCTTAAATTTGAACATATTAACTCTCGACATACTCGTTTGCAAGATTACATGAGTATTGTGGGATCAACACACAATGGAGCAGAAGATATTCATTGCAAGCTCCAAGTAGGCTCGACGCCTGCTCAAAATTCATTCACATATGAGAACGGATAACGGTAATGTACATCAGTCGAGCCAATGACTATAAAAAAAGGTGCTTCCTGGGAGGCAACCCGGGGGTTCAGAATGAAGAACGGAAGAGTCGACGCTAACGACTATAACCAAAGCATGACTTATTGCTTTGCATATAGATATAGGTGCATATTGCATTTAGGGTAGATTTTATTTATTAATTTTTTAGGATCAAGTGGGATAGGAATGTAAGGAGTATGTGGAGTTTGTGGGATTTCTTGATCAAGTTTTAAAAGACTATTCACCCCCCCTCTAGTCTTTTACTTTGCCGTTATCTGGACCAACAAGTGGTATCAGAGCAGGAGGTTCCCAAGCCTACCTTTGAACCTAGATCGAGATAAGTGCCCACTAACTGCTTTTCACCTACACTTGATTTGTTTGTTTAGTGTGTCTGCTGCAGGATGTCTTTAAGTGACGCCCCAATTCTCAAGCCAGAGAATTATGAAAAATGGAAGAACAACATGATGCTCCACCTAGAAGCCATCAGTGACGAAATGATCGAAGTAATAAAGAATGGCCCGATAGTCATTCAACAACTCAAGCAAGTCATGGAGGTTTCAAATGGTAGAGACAGAGAACAAAGTGATGGGTCTTCCGCAGACGGATCGTCGACCGGTGGAGACACGCGGTCAAGTTATTCTGAATCAAAGCCCAGATTGCTCTGGACATCAAAAGATGCCAAGAGAAATCGACTGGATGGTCAGGCTCGTAATATCATCATACGTTCTACTCCAGAGCACATATAGTGTAAACTGTGGGGTGCAAAAACGGCGAAAGTGGCCTGGCAATTGATGGAAGAAATCTGTGCCGACACTGAGAAAACAAAGGAAAATAAGTTCGATGTTTTGAAGCTCAAATTCCAAAACTTTAAACAAGGTCCCAAAGAGACTCTTGAAGAACTAGATTTCCGGTTTACAACACTTATGAGTGACATGGCTGCACTTGGTGAGAGTAATAGATATACCCAGTCAGAAAAGATTAAGACTATTGTGAGAAGTCTAAATCATAACTGGGAACATACAAAGTTTTTCTACTTTAACCAAGGAATGCCAGATATCACTCCTGTGGAACTTTTCTCTCACCTTGCCACTGTTGACTATGAGACAACCGAAAGAGAACAAACAACTGAGAAGTTGCAGAATGTTGCTCTAGTTGCTCAAGGAACTTCTGAAAAGAAGAAAGGTAAGGAGGTGACTGAGGATGCTCTTGCTGTAAAGCAAATGGGAAAATATGTCAGTCGAGAAATTGAGAAGAGAAAAGCCAAAGAGAAGCTGAAAAAGCATCTAGGCTCAAACTACCACCAGTACAAAAATATACGCTCGATTGAAATAGAATATTAAATGTTTTATTTTCAATAAAAAGTAAATAACAGATTTTTGGTATTTTTGAATAAGTAAAATAAACATGTAATCAGCAAAGTAATTTTAATAAGAATTGACGAACTAAGAACTTATAGAGAAAAGCATGTAAGCGTTAACCTTCACTTTGATAAATGGCTTATATCATGAATACGGCTCTGGAATATATGACTCCTAAGGCGAGTGATGCTCTGAATGAAGAACTATGCAGACCCTATTCAGCTGATGAGGTAACTTCTGCTTTGAAACAAATGTATCCTCTTAAGTCACCTGGTCCAGACGGTTTTCCTGTCTTATTTTTTTCAAAAGTTCTGGTCTACTGTGGGTAAATCTGTGACTGATTGTTGTTTAAATTTTCTGAACAGGGGTATCTTTGATGTTAATTTGAACTATACTCATATTGTTCTGATGCCAAAGTGCAGAAATCCTGATGTCATTACTCAGTTCAGGCCGATTAGTCTTAGTAATGTTGTTTACAAAATAGCGTCTAAGTGCATTACTAATAGGCTCAAGCCCATATGCATTCTCTGATTAGCGAAACTCAGTCTGCTTTCATCCCTGGTTGAACAACCACCTGGCTTTGAAGTTTCCTCAGAAAGTAGAATGGTCTATGAGCTACAGAAAGCTCTATATGGACTGAAACAGGCTCCAAGAGCATGGTATGACACTTTGGCCAAATACCTTCTGGAAAGTGATTTCAAGAAAGGTGAAGTTGATAAAACTTTATTTACTTTAAATCATGATGGGAAACTACTCTTAGTTCAAGTATATGTTGATGACATCATATTTGGATCTAAGGACAAGCAACTTTGTGATGACTTTGTATTTGGGGATTACAGTCTCTACAACGAAATTAAAATCTCCGGGTACACATCAAGTACTACTAATCATTTTCACGTTGCTAACAAATAGGGACACAAGGGTAGCAGTTTTTGGACGGGTGCACACAGGACTTTAATTGGTGTAGCAAGTAAACTCACTCATCAAAGTAGCATGGGTCGGGTTAGGTTAGAGCATATATTCAGCAAGCGGCGAAGCATGAAAACAAATCCACAACCCCTCATCTTAGTCATAATTTATACTTAGTACTCTTCCACAGATCAACTCTTTTTCAAAAAGTAAAAGACCTTAGATGTAACAGATGAAAATAAAACTAGTGCTTATGCAAAAATTTAACTACAAATTACTAAGTGCGAGTATTTAAAATTTATTACAGACCGAGTAATTAAGCAAGTAGCAGTCAAATTCCTCCCCCAAACCTAGCTAAGAGAAGATAGAAAGACTAGGTAAGTAAAGAGAAAAAAGAAAAGATACTCCCCTCTCAGTGTTGTGTTCTCCAACCAGATGGTGGTTTAGGATGAAGATCCTCCAGGAGGCGGTGGAAGGTAAAATCCTTGATAGCCTTGGTAGTACTGCGAAGGATCGACCTCGGCCGGTGGATAGAGCTGCGGTGGTGGGTAATAAGGTGGATATTCAAAGTGACCATACCCGCTAATGTTCTCCTGCTGGAAAGAGATTTGCTTGTAGTTGTGTAGGTAGGTAACATGATTGTTCCACTCCGACCTCCGTCCATTTCGCCTTCGCACACTCCCTTGACTCCCCATCTGATAGTTGTTCACAAATTCATTGAACGAACTCATGTTAAAAGCTCCTTGTGGCAGATCCGCTACCCCCTTCTTCTAAGTTCGGCTTTGGCAGCCTTCTCGTGCATCTCAAGGAGATGGATGGTTCTGCCTTCATCAAAAGGTTCTACGAGCGAAGCGTATCCTGACTCACTAGTAGGAACCCCATTCTTCTCGCATATTGCCGTGATAAGATAGGGAAATGGCAGGTTCCTTCTTTTGTTCCTCGTCACCATTTGCATTTCCTTCATGATGGTTCTTCCAACATCAATTTAGTGACCCTCCATAATTGCGTAGACAAGTGTGGCTACGTCTTCTTTAAGTTCTTCGTGGTGCAGAGTCGGCTTCAAGTTGGTCTCTACAAAGTGAATCCAAGACCTTGCTCTTTCGTTGAGTGTAGCCTTCGGGATGGATATTCCCACCGTATCCCCTCTAAATCTTTCTTCGAGTAATACCATTAGGATGTTTGGTAGGATATCTCCGTACTTCAACTCGTGATATGCCGGTTCCTTGTATTCACCATGAATGTGCTCCTCTGGGATGTTGAAGTAGTCATTGATAGCTCTCAGCCCAAACATGAACACTACCCCTCGCATGGTGATTAGGTGATCTAAAAGTGCATCCTCTGGCTTGTCAATCTTTAGTTGAAAGTATTCTGCGTAGAAATCCCGGACCACCTCTATGTCGTATCCTTGGAGGATGGAAGTGATGGTTCCCCAAACATAGAGATTCAAGACGTCGTGTATCCAGTTTAGGGCATGGTTCATTCCCCATCCGATATGTATGTTTCTCTCGGGAAGTACTTCTTGGTCTCTATTAACCAATAGCCAACTCAAGCCTTGCTTGAAAGGTGCATGATGCCACCTTCTTTCCTTTCTTTGCCCTCTTAGTGCTTGGTTCACCTACATCTTTTCCTCCTTGGTTTCTTCCCATAGTACCTAGGTCAAAAAGTGTGTGAGATAGTATGTTCGGAGTTAAATCGATTCTAGAGCTTACATGCAAATCCAATGAGGTTTCTCCTCCCTCAAACCTATCGTGTGGCACAATGCATATGCAAAATTCTAGATTGTAAATAAACCAAATGCCACTTCAAAGTAATGCAAGAACTAGGTATGCAACTCAAGTTTTCAAATTGTGTCATGCATCAAGTTGATAGGCAAATTGTAATGAAGACTCCATCCCGTGAGCATATGACGATGCAAACATGTTTTCTAAGCGTACTTCATCAAGTTAAGATCATGCGAGCAAGTAATCGAAAGGAAAAGGGGTCGACAAGGGAGTTTGCTCTATTGAGATATTTTATCGAACACTTGGTAGGCAAGAACAAAAACCCTCAAATTCTCAATCGATTCGTCAAATCTCCACCAAGCAAGTGTTAATATAGTGAATACTAAAAGTAAGCATGTATCCACATATCTCAAACATCATCAAATCAATCAATTGAAGCACATAATTGCATAACACTCAAGAAGCAAGAAGAAAGTGCAAGCAAAGAATTGAAAGATATAAACCTTGAATTGAAGATGTAATGAAGATAATAGTGAGTAAAGATCACTTACTTGATGTTGATGATGAATGGGCAAGCCAATAATGCAATGGGGGTGATAAAATTAAAGAGCAAGTGAAGATTTTGTGAAGAAAATTAGGTGGGAAGAAGGAGAAAACATTTTGGGGTTTTTAAAGAGGGGAAGTGGGCTGGTGGTAGCTCACTGCGGTCGACAGTCGGCATTGATGAAATTGTATCGACCACCCACTTCATAACTTTGCGTTTTTTAAATTCTTTTTAGTTTTTTCGATTTTTCAAAAAACAAACATAATAATTAAGAAATTTTGAAATGATTTGAAAAGTTTTTTCGAAAAATAATTTAGGCACGGAAAATGAGAAAAAGACAAAAAATTGAAAATGCAAATGTAAATGCGTAAAAATAAACGTGACCTTGGGTTGCCTCCAAAGAAGCGCTTGTTTTAGGTCTTATAGATCGACCCCTATTCAGAGATGACCTTTAGGATGGATGCATGTGGCCTATGTTAGGTCCGTCGACCCATCTCCACCTTCCAGCAACATTCTTCTTTTGCATCCTAGTTGGTGAATTTTGATTGATGTTAGGTCTATTAACCCATTCCCAGTTCCTATCAATTTTTTTGTCGAACTCACGACTCCGCTCTCTCCTTCTTATCGAGTTTGCCGATGTCATCTCTTAATGGTTCTCAAGGTATTTCCCCTTGCATAAAGACTAACATACAAACTCCCGCAGATACAGACAGATAAAACTAGAGAAAGATAATCTTAGTTTCGAATAAACAGAAATATGAAATTACATGTTTTTGGGTTTTTTAATTAATTAGCGTAAACAGACAAACATATGGCAATGAAAATGGAAGATTTAAAATCTGGTAGAGAGAACATGTAAGAATCAACCTTCACTTTGATAATAAGTTTATATCAGGAATAATAGATAGCGATAATTCAATTTGAAGAGTCACACAGGTCACATATCTTATACTAAGGAGCAGTCAGTACAGATACCTCATGTAGACTATCATCTTGCTCAAAGCTGTCACCAGTGGCTAGCTCAACAACAAACCTCAAGCAGCATATCAACTTATAGACACGGCTGACATCTCCTAATCTAATGCAATGAATACTCATGTCACGCGACAATCATAAATAAACAATGCATCTTTCCTCAAACAACACAGGTATGAACGACAATAGAATAACCAACATAGATGCTAAAATTATTCCATCATGTATAAACCAAGTAATCAAAGATCCTGGCTAACGCTTACATAAGTATGTTAGCCTATCATAACTAAAAGTAAACAAACAAATACTGAAAAGAAAATAATTTTGGATTTTTTCCTGAGGAAATCGATTCCTACAGATTATATATAATTCTTTTGGGTTTATGCTGTACGAATTGAAAGACAGTGCGTAAAGTAAAGCGAAAGAAAGAATTCAACTTATCTTTGATGATTGAAACTTGCTTGGCGGTCAAGTGTCCCGAGCGCCAAATTTTGATGTGCACTCAGAGATTTTAATTTTCCTTGTAGAACCTCTAATCCCTAAATACAATCAAAGAGTAAATTTATAATCAGAAGTCCTCAATTCCACAGTTTATAGCGGAAAGCTGACTCGAGATGTCGTTCTCCACGGACACTTAGCATAGGAACAAGCTAATATCATATGTGAATTTTATGCAGGAAGTAAACAGAATGATTGTAGACAAATTGATTAAATCGCAGTAAACCCTAATTTGATGAGATGAAATCGATGGTGGGAAGGTGTAAAGGATCCCCGACCTCCCTCTGCTATGCTACTCCAAACTACTTAGAATCAAACAACGTACTAGCCATCTACAAGCAACAAAGAAACATGTCAAAAGGATCAAGTCATAGATAATCCAGACACCTTCACTTATACCAACAATGTGTTGTGTCACTCAACACACTATCTCGTCACGTTTTCAGACAAATCACACAGGATAATGTAAAGTCCGTTATCAAGTCGTAGTTAGTAAGGATTTTCCACGTAGAGAGTCGGACGAATAAAGAACAAGTACAATATTACGTTTTAAAACTAATTCATTAATATATCACGGTATATAAAGAAGTAGTAAAAGCAGAGTTACAGCGGTTCGCCTTTACAAGAGAAAGTTATCTACTCATAGTATTCCTACAGACAGAAATTGAAAAGAACAATAAAAAAAGAAGAAGCTTAGTTTGTGATGTCTTCGTACTGCTTCTAGAGTTTCCTCCTTCTAGGTGTCTGATGGCCAGCGGTTTTGTGGTTTCACTTCCCCGAGGACTATTCCTCTCTTTCGAGAGCATGCTGTGTGAGCGGTGTATGATTATGAGATCCCAAGGGTCTTATTTAGGCTCTGTTTACCACTAACTTTTCAGCTCCATAAACTATTTTTTACCATTGACTAATAAAAAGCTCGTTACGTGAACACGCAGCTTATTAAATCAGCTTGTTGGCGATTAGTTTGGTTAAGAAGCCATGAGCTTTTTTTTTTTAAAAAAGAAGCTCCTTCTTATATTTTTCATTCCGAAAATATCCCTGACCTAAATCAGAAGAAAAAAAAGAAGGAAAAACATCAATTACTGATTTTTTTCATTACTAAGTTAAAATGCTCAATGGATATTTCTTTCAACTTCTGATAATTTTAATGATGTTATTAAAGTGGCGATGTAAAGTACATTGAATATATATTAGAATAATTGGACAAAATGTGATGTACTATTATTTAAAAAACTATAGACTAATAATACGATGAGAAATGTTAAAGAAAATAAAAATAAGAGTAATGCCCTTTTATGTCATTTTACAAAATACCAGCTAGCTTATCAGCTAATTTGCTAAACACCTACATTTAAAATCAGCTAGCTTCTCAGCTAGTTAATCAGCTCCCTAATCATCTTGTTTATTAGCTAACTAACCAGCTATGAGCTAGTTAATCAGCTACCAGCTAGCTTATCAGCTACCAGCTAGCTTTTCAGCTAGTTTTGCTAAACAGAGCCTTATACTTGAGAATTCGAGCTCTGGCTGCCTTTAATGATTAAGGAAGGTTAAATGGCGGGCTCTAGCCTTTCGATAGCAAAAAAGCCTCGTTCTGGAACCTTCCCGAGCCACATCGGTCGAGTGTCGGCCACACAAGGCTCCTGTGGTCGAGTCTTGGCCGCCAAGTGCGATTTCCTCTAGGATTCTGTCTATTTTATTCGTTCTTCGATTTTGGGCTTCGTAACTTCGTTTCCTCGAAAAGTGTCCTTCTTCAGCATTTCATGTTTTTTCGAGATCTTCGCAATAGTAGGTAGCACGACTTCATCGGACTTCTCTTGCTCCGTGTAGAATTGTCGTATTCCCTTACTTTCCTCGATTTTGCACTTTTGAACATGTTTTATACAAAGTTGTAGCATCTTCAATTACCTTTGCATTGGTTGGTCACATGACATGTATTGACACCTTGAACTTCGTGCAACGGCCAATCTGGCGTATTTACTTAACATTCTCGATTTCGCACAATTATGTCGTTTTGGCACCTAAAATCGTGCAATTCCTAAAAAATGCGATCATGACCTACAAAATACACACAAAGTTGGTAATTGACCATAATATGATACAAATATTGAATCTAAGGCAAAAAAGTGAGGGTCTAAAAGCATGCTATTTTGCACATTTCATTGTCACATCATGTGTCATAGCCAATTTTATTCAGTGTAGCCAGATTGATTCACCATGAGGCATTCCTCAGTTTTGGCGGATGCCCAGTCAGCAACATAGAGACTTCCTTTCTGCCTAGCAACCAAGACTACCTGCTTTGACTCATTGTCAACCAGTTTGCAGAATTTGGATTTGATCTTTACTGAGAACCCCTTGTCAGCAGATTGACTCATGCTAAGGAGATTATGTTTCAATCCCTTTACATGCAGTACTCTAGTGATTGTAAGTGCTCCAATTTGTAGATCTCCAAATCCTACAGTTGGATTCACTTCTCCTCCTGCAAATCTGATATCTGGTTTTGTGTCGCATACTCTGTAGTTGACCGGATTTGCTTTGTCTCCTATCATGTGCTTCCCACACCCACTATCAAAATGCCACATTGGATTCGTCTTTAGAGTGTTCTGCACAAAACAGGAAACAAGGAATTAGGTTCTCATTCCAACAATGGAACCATCTAGACTAAAGTATCTCCTAGTAGGAATCCATTTTTGAATGAATCTTTTAGGAATTTGCTTTTGTCTAGCAGGAACATAAGGATGTATTCTAGGTAAATGACTAGTATCATTATTATCAAAAACTATTTTCCTTCTAGGTATGTTCCTGGGTGCTCCTCGTGGTGCTCAGTTCTTGGACGTGTTAAAGAGATGCTTCACAGCTTCATAGATCTTATTGCCTTGTATAGGATCTTCCCGTATTTTCCCAACATTCCTTCTTTCAGCATATTGCATTCCTTCTTTAGATCTTCAAAATCTTTCCTTCCTTAGATCTTCACATCTCGTTGCTTCTTTCTTCGATGCATACCAAATCTGTTCCTATAACACAATCAAACAACTAAAATCGTGGAACAAGGTTAAATTAGTGAATAAAGGCAAAATCCTAATTTATAGAAAATAAAGTGCATCAGTCAGAACAGTCACCGTGGGGCAAACATTGATACTAAACTATTATCGTTGTTATGACAATAGTTACTGTGTCTTGCACTTTCAATCTCCCCCTTTTTGCCTTACTTCACAACACCATCTCAAAACACCTGTAACCTATAATCAATCAGAGATATACTCCCCCTCAAGAGAAGAACTCCCCCTTAATCAGATAATCTCACTTATTTATACTAAGAAGAAATAGTCAAATCACAAAGTAGAACATATCATGAAAGCACAGAAAAGCACAGAACTTATCATACTGAACATAACACCACCCACATACATAAATGTTCTAAGCATTAAAATATTACAGACCAACAAATATAATAAGTGTTTAATAAAAAATAAGAGATCATTGTCCAAATCATTCTCCCCTTGTTGTGATGAAAGGAGACTCATCAGATTTCTTCGAACATTTAGCAGTCCAACTATCTGTCCATCCAAGTTCTCAATCTGATCAAGGAGAGCTTTATCCCCTGCTATGGCTGGTCGAACAACATTTGGTGTAGGCAGTGTTATCCCAACAGCGATCTCAATAGTGTCAGGTTCTTCTGGTACATTTTCAACCCAAGGAAGATCATGTTTCCTAATTCCTCCCAGAAGCTGAACAGGTATACCCAGGGCATGAAACTTCTTCAAAAGCTTGTCACCTTTCCCTTTCTTTAACCCTTGTCATAGATCAATCCATACAAAGCAGAAGGGTAGATGAGTTTTCCATGTCCTCCTCTGTATATTAAGGTGCCCAGATGGCTAATAATCCTTTTGCCCAGATTGAAGTTCATCCTAGTAACCATCCTATACATGAGATCAGCAGCACTGGTGGAGATAACATTGGTATTTGTGGTGGGGAGCCAATTGTGGATACCTGACACGAAAAGCCTGAACCTGAGGATGTAGCATCCTTGGCCCTAAACTCCTTATCCCACACAGTAACCTGCCCACCAGTTAGGACTTTGATCACCTCATTCCATTCCACACCAAGTTCTCCTTCCTCAACATTAGGAGTACCTAAATAGTGATTAATCCTACCAACAGAGAAGCTATACACCTTGCCTCGAACATAAAATTTAGCAAATTTAGGAGCATCTTCATCAGAGAAGTTATCAGACATGTTGGCATAAATTTCTTTCACAACACTAGGTGCATAGACATCTAGATTAATCACAGTATACAGAACACCCCTACTCTCCAGAAACTCATGGACATTGTACTTCTTATACACATCCTCAATGATTGTTGCCTCAGGCCACATTCCCCTATCCTTAATCTCATTCCTTTTATCACTAATTTCCTTAGTGTAAAACTTGACAGAAAATGCCACATTCCCAAAAGTAGAATCCTGAGACTGGGAAGGAGAATTTACCTCATCATTCGGTGTTGGCTCAGCAGATGCAACAACATCCTCTTCTTCATCATTTTCTTCTTCAGCCTCTTCTTGGTCCTCTTCTTCTTCTCCCAGATTTTCTTCACGATAAACCTCATTCAAATTCTCATTGTTGATGTTCGCATCAGATTGTTGTGAATCTTCATTCTCAGACATAGCGTCCTCATAGTGAGAGGGTTTTCTTGGTGAGGGTTTCTTTCTCCACTTGGCGATCCTTCTCCCCCTACTTGTGTGCTTTCCAATTGTTCTTCAGTGGGAGTGGATTTCTCGACATTGGCAGTGGAGGGTGAAGGATTTTCAGTTTCAGAAATCCTAGGTTTCTTTGGAGAAGGAAGGATTCATGTAACCTTGTTGTGGTACACAGGGTTTGCAGTTTTCGTCCTCTTAAAGCGACGAAGGAGAGGGATATCATCAGAGGATCCAGATTTGGAGGGATTGGTGGGAGATATTTCCATGGTTGTTTAAGGGGTAGTGGTGGTTGATGTTGGGGGGATTTCAGGAGTAATAGGTGGAGGTGGGAGAAGTTGGGGTGTTCTGAGAACTTCAAACCTTTGCATTGATAAGGGCATCCATGGCGAAGAAGAATAAATCGATGAGGAAGCTTTTTACAGAGAGAAGGAAGCGAATGGAGGAGAAGGGAAAGGGTGTGGTTTTAGTAATATAATCCAATGATTGCATTTTGTTCTCAAAAGTCTCACCTTTTGAGTGAAAAAATGTGTCTTTATATGGCAAAAGGTGCTTTGGCAATAACTACCTGTTTAAGGAAAGAGATTTGCTCAATATATCTTTCCATACAAGTGTATGTAAGAATGTTAGACTAAAATTATAGCAATCTTCGATCAACAAGTAACAAATAAAGACTAGAAGATTTTGACACTTAATTAAACAACAACGAGCGAATTTATCAAGAGAAAAATCGAGTATCATAATTTTTCAAATCACATTACCTGTCAAACATCCATTGTTGTCCAAACATTGGTTCACTGTTCTCTTAACAGGGTCTACCTAAAAATCAAAACACACAGAGAAACATATTGAGAAAACACAAAAACCCTCCCCCTAAAGATTGGCAGTGTACACCCAGGCTCCCTGACAAAAGGACAAGAGATAAGAAAGAATACTTAAGAATCAAAACATCACATTGTCTTATCACACTTGAACTTTCATACCTTATTCAGACTCATTTTTATTTTGAGAGAAAGGGCTCAAGATCAAAAACGTCACCTTTTTACGCACTTTAAAAAGTAAATTAAAACAGAAGTAAATGGTTGAGTGCTAATTCAGAGATAATGTAGTCTTAGAGAATCTTGGACATAGATAAGTCGGGAAATAGCATACATCAACAAAAGTTTGGTCCCCATTGAACTCTTTTTTTGTTTGGCCCCCTTTGGGATCTTTTATTTTGCTTCCAACAAATAAGACAATAGTGCAGGTTTTAGTAAACAGAGATGATAAGAGTACCCTCAAACTTTTATTTCGAAAGAGCTTTTCAAGTACTTGGTTCAAGTGCAATGCAAGATCAGTTCAAAAACTTCAGCAAAAGAGAGAAGAGATAGAGATCAAATAAAAACAAAAGTAAAAAAACACCACAAACTTTGCACAATACTGTTGGTTGTGGTGTTAAGACAACAACTGTGCTTTTTCACAGAATCAGTTAGGGTGAAGACCTAGAGATATTCTCCAATTGGGAAGTCTCTTTCTATCCAAGGTTTTGGTTAGCACATAAGCAAGTTGATCAGAGGTTTCTATCGGTTTTGTGTCAACAACTTGCATGTTCTAGGTTCCTTACAATACATGTTTAAGATTCTGGAGTAATGATCTGGATTCCTATGGATGATGGGAGTAGTCAGATAATCAAGCAACATCAACAAAATGTCACTTGTTAGTATAACTTGATAAGCACATTTTTCAACCAAGTAAATCGAGTGACACTACCCTCTTTTTGAACACATTCAGACTTGGTGGATAATAAGACACAGTTTTGTTTCTTCTCAAACCATGAAACCAAATTTTTATCAAGATAAAAACATTCACCACTGGTAGATTTAATGTCATCCAATTCTCCAGACCAATCAGCATCACTAAATCTCCATTGATTAGTGTATGTTTCTCTACTATACCATAATCTTAAGCTAACATCCCTAGATATAAATAGCAAAGAGCCCTTAAAAGTTATGTGGGAGGGCTTGGGATTATGGTAGTACCTTGTACATGCTGAGAATCTGACCTTTGATTCGTAGTTTAGTAGATAAAGTGACCTTTCTATCACAGTTCTTTCCAGTGTTGTTGTCACTGTTCTCCTAACATTGACCTTATGTGTTTCTTCAGACGATAACCACTAATTTGTGTGGTTCAGATCCTACTGCAGTATAACATCTATATGTGACTAAAAAATAGTTCCTTCATCTGTGTCACTTTCTTGGGAATCCCCTGAGAAATTTGAACAACCCACTATTGTTGCAGTTGTTGTCTTATCAAACCTTTTCACTGGTTCTTTTTGTTCTTGACCTGAAATGGTTAGACTAGCAATAGACTTCACAGACACAGGTTTTACAACACTACTCATGACATAACAATTATTGTGAGATCTAACTCCAGTTAGAACACTCATACCATTTAGATCAACCACATCACAAGAATGTTTATCAAAGTGTACTTTCAGATCATCATCACATAATTGACTCACACTCAACAAGTTGGCAGTTAATCCTTGAATCAAAAGAACAATCTTGAGATTAGGAAACCCTACAATATTCAGGGTTCCTTTTCCCAAGACTTTACGTTGAGTACCTCCTTCATATGTCACTATCCCAGTCTGTTGAGGTATTAGGTTCTTGAGGTATCCTTTGTACCTGTCATGTGCCTTGAGCAACCACTGTGGAAGTACCACAGACCTGCATTGTCAGAATCTATAGTAGATAGAGCAACTTTGCACTGTAAGTCAGGTTTGGGACTCCCTGTATTGTTTTTCTTGACATATTTACCCTTTTCTGCTTTGAGTGTTGCCAGCACTGTTTGTTTAAAAGTCACTACAGAGTTGGTTTTCTAAGAAATATGGTTAGTGACAGGTGAATCAGAACTGGTCTAAACGGTAGTGGGGGTATTGTTAGTTTTTGAAAAGGTTCTTAGAAAAAGGTAGCAATAAGGTTTAGTGTGACCTATTTTGAAACAATATTGGCACACATAAATTTTCTTGGGAGGTTTGTTCATGATTCCCTTTTCTTTTACAAACACCGGAGCATTTTGCAATAGGAGAGAGTATTAGAAGCAGCAGCAGTTCTAGGGATTTCAACAATGTGAGTATCCTACTGAGTTTTACCTGTTGTATCATCACTCTCTTGCTCCATTACCTTTTTCAGCTTGGTTGGTTTTTAGTTCCACTTGGTCAGTGTAAGTTTAGCTTCCTTTAGCTAGGTGGTTACTCTCTTAAAACCAATGCTCTTTTCATTTAGCTGAGTTTTCAGATGTACTATGGTTTTCTTCAGTTTGATATTATCCTTTTTCAGAGGCTTGATAGACTTTTCTAGCTTCTCCATCTCTGCAAATAGAGTCTCATACATCAATTTTAGCTCCTTAATCATCTGTTCTTAACTGAATTCTGCCTCAAAAGGATAATTTGTATCCAAATCAAGAGAACCATGCATACATTTAAGGTTAGTTTCAGAAAGATTTACCTTATCACCTGTTTGGAAGAGTGTTGTCTCAACATTGACTGAATCATCATAGTCAAAAAAATCATCACGAGTTTAGAAAGTTACGCCTTTGTTGGGACAGATCTTCTCACATGGAGCATGATCACACTCTTGTTTACTCGGGGGCCGTGACGGAGACATCACAATTTGAGTGGATCCTTGAGGTGTCTTACGGTTCCTCTTCATCAGTATCTTCCTCCTCATTGTCACTCAAGCTAGCCCCGTAAGTTCTTCCCTTCTTCCTGAGGGTATTAGCACATTCATTTTGATAGTGTCCCCAGCCCTTGCATTCAAAACACTGAACTTTATCTAGATTTTTTGGCTGAAACTTGGTTAACTCAGAGGGATTTTTGGCTTTGTCATTAGTCTTTGAAGGACCAGGAGTTTTAAGAAACTTGTTTTTGGTAAATCTTTTGACTAAGTTATTGTACCCTTTTGAAAAGATACCAAGGTTGTTTCTTCACCTTCACTAACCTCATCAACTATGTTGTTTTTGGAGTAAAGAGAGATCGTTTTGGTTTTGTTGGCTTTTTGTTCATCTAAGCTCATCTCATAGTTTATGAGATTGTTCATAAGGGTAGAAAACGCCATGGTGACTAGGTGTTTGGTGTCTTCAAGAACAAAACGTTTTGTGTCAAATCTGGAAGATCAGGGTGTAACAGCTTTGTACACTAGTTGCTTGTTTGAAATAGGATCTCCTAACATCTGATACTCATTGGAAAGTTGGATCAGTTTTTCAAAATAAGAATTGATGGTCTCATCTTCTCGCATTCTCATGATCTCAAGTTTGTTCAACAACATCCTGACCTTGCTTTCCCTAACACTAGCATCACCTTCACAATGATTCTGCAAGATCTCCCATGCGGCTTGAACCGTAGTACAATTCTGTATAAGAGAAAACATATGAGAGTCAACATGGCAATATATAGCATTTAAGGCTTTCTCATTGTGAGAGGAGTTTTTCTATTCATCGTCTGTCCATTGATTTTCTAGTTTGGGAATAACATCACCATCCTTGTCAGGTGTTGACACAGGTAACTTGTAGCCTTCTAGCACAATCTTCCATGACTTAACATCAATTGACTTGATATGAGTCCTCAACCTGACCTTCCAATAGTGATAGTTGGTTCCATCTAGCACTGGTATCCCATTTGCATTGGGATTTACTGAATCCATCAGAAGTACAAAATCCACACACCTATGAATTAGATGCCTGGCTCTTGATGCCAATTGAAAGAATTAAAGGACCGGAACTCTGTACTTCTAACACACTATTAAGAATAATGTTATGCAACCAGTTAAAGATATGCAGACTCTGACTAAGTAAATGATCACTGTTATGACTAATGTTGTCCTAACAGTAATACTACTGAAACATAATAAATAATCAGAACACAGCGGAAAGTAAAGTTAGAGACCAGGAATACATCTTAGCAGGTATATGAATATACACGCCGTGCCTTAGGCTAAATATCTAGTATCAGTGAAAGAGGATTTACAAAACTACGTTTAAGTTTCCATAAGTCAGAAACCTGAAACTGATAAACTAAACATGTGTAGCCAAAACAACTACCCAACTTATACTCACCACTAAGGTATCTAGGTTACACACTGGACATACAGAGTATAACGTAAAGTTTAGCCAAAGTACAAGACAGAGAGTATGATGTGTAGATAGTCGACTAGCTCTATTCTTGCACACTTGAATCGATGAACCATCTCTTGTATTTATAGAGTTCTTGGACGTGTTAAAAAAATGCTTCACAGCTTCATAGATCTTGTTGCCTTGTATAGGATCATCCCTTATTTTCTCAGCATTCCTTCTTTCAGCATATTGCATTCCTTCTTTAGATCTTCAAAATCTTTCCTTCCTTAGATCTTCACATCTCATTCCTTCTTTCTTCGATGCATACCAAACCTATTCCTTTAACACAATCAAACAACTAAAATCGTGGAACAAGGTTAAGTTAGTGAATAAAGTCAAAATCCTAATTTATAGAAAATAAAGTGCATCGGTCAGAATAGTCACTGTTGGGCAAACATTGATAGTAAACTACTATCGCTGTTATGACTTACTGTATCTTGAACTTTCATTCAACATCCAGCCTAAGTTTCTTCTTCTCCAGAGCAGATTCAGTTGAGCAAAATGTCCTCATCAACCACACTAAAATTACATGCTTTCACCAGCTATAAACATACAAGCATACTTCTATTAGTCTACTACAATTACAGCAAATACGTTTTACAACTATAAAATCAAATCAAGATCGAATATAATCCTTGACTTAAATCCAGAAAAAATAATAAGACCAAAAAAATACTTCAAATTTGATTCGAGAAGCTACTGGACTGCAAAAGCTTTGGATAAAATAGAATGGAAAAAGAAATCATAAGAAGTACTTTTGGGAGCTCCCACTCGAATTTCTCTATGCGATTTCCCAAGCTGGTCATGACAGAAAATTCAAAGTAGGGAGAAATGAACCGACTTTGCATAAGGAAAAAAAGGAAAAAGATTGAGGATGTTTAACAAAACCAAATACAATATATCTACAACTTCAACAAAACATTTCAATTGAAGAAGAATCGATTTAAGCCTCAACGGTCGTATCTTGAACGTAGGGTTAGGTTGTTGCTGTTTGGGAATTGGATTTCAATTGTGAAATATCCGCCGCTACTACCGAAATTTGCCCAAGACCATGTGCAATTCTCAATCTCATTGAGAATTACTCCACTCTTTTACAAGCTTTACTATTTACGATTTTTTAGAAATCCACTATTTCCACTTATTAAATTTTAAGCCAAAGTCCTGGAAAAGTAAGACTTTTCCTTAAAAATAGGAAAGTCAAGTTTTTTTTGTGGTTTTTTGCGGTTTTTGGGTTTTCGCGGTCTGACCGGTCGAGTTTCTTAAAAACTGCCGAGATACACATTTTTCGTTATGCTTTTAATATATTATGTTATGGTTTTAAGTTGTTTGCATTAAAAGTTTTAGTTACAGTTTTAACGTATTTTATTAATATTTTAAGAGATTATGTGATTGTTTTAATGGGTCAGTATTGTATGTTTCAATCAAAATTTTAACCTCTTTTGTAATTTTTTAAGAGAGGTGTGATGGTTTTAATGAGCTACATGATAGTTTTTAAGATTGTTTGTTATAGTTTTAAGTGACCATCTAATATCATTAAACCACCATTAAACAAGCCGTTAAAACATCAATAAACAAACTTAAAATAAGCTACTTGAGACATATATCATTACAATTTTGAAACATTCAGTCATTCAAAAGGTTTTAAAACATCTATTTTCATAGGAAAAAAATTACAATAAACATTAATTTGGTGTTTCATATACAAATGCAAACTGAGTTGTAAATAGGCTTTTTTCCGATTAAACTTGTTGCTAAACTTCGACTTCCTGCTTTTTGTTGCTTGTGCTTGTTGCTTCAATACTGCGATGACACATTTGAGAGACCTATCATCAAACTCGTTGTCATCGTCATCACCTGCTTAAAACATTCAACAACTGGGTTAAAACCATAACAACTGTCATTAAAACTATCATATTGGTGCTTAAAACAAAAAAAAAAAGAACAAGCAAAACAAGCCAAAAATAGTAAAATTGATGCTTAAAACCATATTAGTGGCTCTTAAAACTATAACAAAGCAGGAGTATGCAATATAAGCTAACAAGAATAGCTTTAATGCTTAAAACGATAGCAGTGCCTTGTAAAACTATAACAATGTATCTTAAAACTATAACAAAATCATTTGCAAACAATCAAATCATAAATATTTCATCAGAAGCTAAAAAAAAAACTAATGTTTGATGCTTAAAACTACAACAATAGGTATTAAACTATAACATATGCGCTAAAAATAATAACAAGTATAAATATTCAACACAAGCTAAAAATAGTAATATTGAAGATTAAAACCATAACATTGCATCTTAAAACTATAACAATGCCTCTTAAAACTATAACAAAGCAAAAACATACAACACAAGCTAAAAACAGTAACATTGATGTTTAAATCCATAACAGTGCCTTTTAAAACTATAACAATGTCTTTTAAAATTATAACAAAACATATGCAAAAAGTCAAATCATAAATATTTCATCAGAAGCTAAAAACACTAACGTTGTTGCTTAAAGCTACAATGATAGATTTTAAAACTATAACATATGCGCTAAAACAATAGCAAGAAACATTACGACCTGACTAAAAATGTAACCATAATGCTGAAAACTATAACACCAGCTATTAAAACCATAACAATCGAAACTGGCACCGTATTCGTTATGAATAACATTTCCAACACTAACACAAAAAATACACTTGAAATCCTACCAATCAACAATTAAACCACTCAATCGAACAAAAAATGCTGAATTAAACACAAAAGCAAGAGAATCAACTGTAGATCTGAAAGGAAATGAGAGAAAAGTTGAATTAGGCAACTGTAGATCTGGTGTTCCTCTATTATTGTTGACGCGATCTTGTTGGCGTTCCTATATTATTGTTAACATTTGTAGATCTGGCTTTTAGGGTTGTTCAAAATCCGGTCCAAACCGAAAAATTGACCGTAACCTGACCGGATGATCCGGTTCGATCTGAACTGGATTACTGTTGATTCGATTTCCGGGCTGTACAATTCACCGATTCCGGTCCCGGTTTGGATCCGGTCCGAAACTGGAAAAATCCGGTTACATACCAGAAAGACTGGAAGAATAGCTATATTTTATTTATTCACCTATATTGTAATTTGTAAACAGTAAGCATCTCTAATAATGATCAGTATTTTGGAAATCTGAATTCTGAAAAGTACTACATTCCTTTTCCAATCCTTCACACTATAGGTATTTTTGAGAATCTGGATTCTGAAACAAAACACACCGACTTCAACTAGAAGTTTTTCCTTTCTCAATTTCTTCTTTCATGTATTTAAACATACATCTATCAAAAGCGAATCATTCTGCTGTTCTACATCAAAGAAGTTTTTTTAGAACGTGACAAGCAAGGGGTACTTTGTTTACTTTTTTCAAATACAAAAATCATAATCTGTTTCACTTTTTATTGTACTCTGTTTATTAATATATTTATATAGCTGTGTTAATGTCTGATGTAATCGAGGCAACTAGTTGAAAAAATAAAATCTTGTCGTTATTACTTGATTGTTTACACGGTGGGCGGTGCATGTTGGTTCTTGGTTGTCGTGTACTTGTATTCATATGTCACCTTATGGGTACTCTGCATATGCTTTTATATGCAGGTTACTAATTGGATTAATTATATTGATTGCATTAGATGGCACTAAGAAAGCCTTTTGATTAATTTATTATCTCTAATGTATAGTACATACTAGTATACTAAACTTTACTATTCATCATAATATGTGTATACGTAATTATTAGTTTCTAATTGCAATTCAAGTATTAATAATATCCCTACATTTGGTTTTTTTTTAAAGGCTTGTAATTTGACTAGTTGGTTAATTTTGCTAGAACTTGTAATTCAAATATTTTAATTATCACGACATTTAGAATTTGGTTTGCATTAATTTTAGAATTTTACATGAATCTTGTTGTATTCTGCAATATTAATACAGTGAACTACTTCACCTTAATTGCCATGTGAATAATAGTATCAATAATGATATTCTACGTTTGTATCAACATAGTTTGTGTAGATCAGTAGATGTATTCATGTACTGGTAGTAATGTATATGTAGTAATTAGTAAGGACTAAAGAGAGCAGCAAACCAAAATTGTTATTGGTACTCCCACGTTTGGAGTTGGAAAATTAATATTAATTAGTAGTTTGATAGTTACTAGGCTACTTATCTAGTTAATTCACACATTCTGGAAAACACTTCCTTGAAGATTTAAAAAAAAAATACAAATACGGTTCATACAGTCCAAAATCGAATCCGGACCGGTTGATCCGGTTCGGTTCGGTCTGAACCGGATTCTTTGATTCGATTTCCATTTGTACAATTTACGATTCGGTTCGGTCTATTCCGTTTTCGGCGTCTGATTACGGATGCGGGCCGGTGAATAGCCCTACTGGCGTTCCTATATTTTCTCCTCCTTTTATTGCTTTCCACCTGAATGATATAAGAAAAGGTTAGCAATGTGTATTGGCAAAATATCGTATCTTGGTCCAGTCCAGAACTTAGTCCAAATACTATGTGATAAGGCCTCATTTGTAGCCCATTTAGAGGCGACCAGGCCTCGTCTGCGAGAATATTCGAGTGCGTTTCAGTCACTCGATGACCTTGCTAATTAAGGTCCAGTCCAAATGCATTAGGCCAGACGTCAACTTGACCAGGAGACCCGATGGGTGAAGACTAGCCATGAGGCAGTCTACCTATGGAGATGGATAATCATCCAAGGTCCATATCTGATCCTTGGACCTGACCAACCCATAAGCTATGACTCTTGCCCTAGGATCTTGATCAATAAAGGAATTCATGTCTAGCTCTGGGACTTTGACCAGTCAAAGCTCAACTCTCATGGCCGAGGCCTCCCCTTGGTGGTCCTCGAAGAAGCTAAGGCACCTGATCTTCCTCATGGATCCAACCCGAGTGACCAAGACCATGGTCCATACCTTCGTCTATATAAGACCAACGACTCTCCTTCTTAGACCTTGACCAGTCAAAGGAAGTTGAGAGTAGCATGGAAGTGGAGACCAACGACTCTCCTAAAATATAGGAGGTCGTTTTGTTTAATGGACATGACCTAGGACTTGAAGGAATAAAAGGAGGGAATGAGGAAGGTGGAGGGGATGATCAAGTACACACTGAACAAACCCTGGCAACTCACAACTAGCTACGAACAAACATACTCCCTCTCTCTATGACGCCTTCATCTCAAGCAAGATCTCGGAGACTCCTTCACTCCGTTGAGCCTCCGACCCGTCCTCCATCAACCTCCGAGGAGCTACCATCAACCATGACATCCATCTCATCCACCATCACCCTCCGCCGGTTACCAACTAGCATACTCCGAGGACCTACCATCAACCGTGATATCCGTCTCCGTCCATCATCATTATCATCATCATCATCATCATGATCATCATCATCATCATCATCATCATCATCCATCTCATCCACCATCACTCTCCAAGCTACCATGCTAACTTTGCTCAGATGACTACCGACGCTTTGCTCCGAGTCACCTTCCATCGACCTACGATCATCATCCATCATGTTCCATCGCCTTCAAACATGACCAACTAACTACTCCGACAAGGTAGCTAGCTCCTCACGGTGATCATCGATGCTCTGCGAACCGATCAAACAACGAGGATAAATCGACACTCATCACCCTTCTCTCTAACTCCTTTAATTCTTACATCCTCTTCTAGTTTACTGACTTGAGCGTCGGAGTCCCTTCGGTCGGCACCACACCGGTGTCACCTTGGAACTCACGTCTCTAGGTTTTCTTTTGTTGCCTTGCAGGTCGCTGGTCCCCCCAATTTCTTAACCTAATTTGATTGTAGATTTACGGCGTCTGATAAAGCTGGCCTAATGGGGCCCGACTATCAAAAAGGCAATCCGATGGCAAAACATGACCACGATAAGCAATCATGTTGGTCCAGATAACGGCAAAGTAAAAGACTAGAAGGGGGGGGGGGTGAATAGTCTTTTAAAACTTTTGTCGATAAACACAGTTTCTCAGAAACTTGGGGGGTTTCTGATACTTAAATTCAGAGCGCGGAAGACTTTAAGATAGGTAAGTGCAGAAATAAAAAATATGTGTGTGCTTTGCTGAAAGATAAATGCAGAAAGGTAAATAACACAGCAAGTATAGTGGTATCTGGAGGTGGCGTAATCCTCCAACTAATCCACTTCGGTCTTTCTGAGACCTAGAATTCACTAGAACAAATAATTGAGTTCACCTTACAATAATCTAATTCTAAGATTCCTAAACAAATGGTTTCCAACCAAATGTTCCCTCTGAGTTATTCCCCAGCTCCTAGAGCTAAGTACTTCCTCTACTCAGATAACCTTGGAGTTATTCCCTGATTTCCCAAATCAAGTACTTCCTCTACTCCACGCCTTGATGGTGTTGGTTATAAGGTTTGTCAGAGAGGCTTCTTGTATAACTTTTGATTATGTTTCGAGAGCTTTAATAGAACAAGACTACTTAATACACTTGTTAGGTGTGGCAATACGCTCTTCTTGACCCAGTAATTGATGTCCGTTCTGGAGAATGAGCTTCAGAAAGGTTATCTGATAGTTCAACTCTTTCACGAATAACAATCTCTTGTTAAGGTTCAGGACAACTTAGAACTACTAGTGATTCTTCAAGCAACAGAAAGCTTTCAGAAAGGGTAGTAGAGTGCTTGAGAGAATACTTTGTGTTGAGGGTGTAACTCCCCAACTAGTTAGATTTTATTTAACTCTTCTAATGGGTGCCAAGGTAAGAAGCTCCTTGCTAGGTAAGGACGAGTGTAAGAACCGTGACCGACTACTTGATGAGACACGCACACTTGAGTAGGGGGGGGGGGGTTCGTGCCCGGTTTGCTAAGTGTCAAACCGGGATGAGACTTTACTCGAGAGTGAGTGAGGATCAACTCTGTATAATACTCGGGATTGGGGTCGTGATGTGACTAGCAAGATGACTTGTTCGAAGTGACTTACTTGTTGGGATGTGTGCCTTATTTATAGGCTATCATCAAAATGGAAGGCCTTGCTAGGATTGCGCCATGTGTACGGCTAGGATTGAGCCACCAATGCTAATATGAGGCCCATAGCCCAATAATGAAGCTTTAGCCCATGCCATCTTGGGCTTTAGGGGTAGTTTGGTCATTATTGGGAGAGTTCTTGAGGATGTGACAAGGTCTGCCGAGATCGAGTTCGGAGAGATTGGTGGGATGCTGATCCGGACCGTACACAGGTGTCGATTGAGGAAGTTCTCTGCTGTCCAACTCTTGGATTAGACTCTGGTTGGATACCTCACTCTTTGGTGCCCATTTGCTTGGTTGCTTTATGAGATGGTCATGCTGGATCCGAGTTGACATCCGTATCGGAGTCCTTGGGTCGGAGAGGGTACTGTCTTAGCACCATGCTCCTTTCCCAGAGAGGTTCGGACCAAGGTGGGTCGGACCTATGGTTCCGGGTCGGGCCTTGTAGGTCTAAATCCTTTGTCCCTTTCTTTTAGGGTGGGTCGGACCATGGATGAGTGCGGATCGGACCATTGGCTCGGACTAAAGTGTCTCGGATCCATTGGATGACTTAGGACGCCTTAGGATTCGCTCCTAGGTCCTTTATGACGGATTGGACATATTTCCGTATCAACACTTTGCTAGATTGTAAATTTGCAAGTTAGATCGTTCTTTGTCGTTGTATTTCTCAGCATCTAAGTGTGTGATATTTATAGATGAATTTGAGAGTCGTTGGGATGTTATCCATTAGACACAATTCGAATTCAGTCTATACTTATCTTGAAAAGAGTACTCAGAAGTCCTTGTCTCATATCTCAGAGAGGACTGTGCTTTAGCGGCTTTTCTGCCGATGCAATTAATGCGTATCTACTATTTCTTGTCCTGTAGTCTTCAACGGATACATTAGCCTTTCTGATGGCTTGCATGCTCCATACTCATGATGTCATATGTTCCAGTATCATGTTTCAAAAATAACTAAATGCACTTGAGAAAGGATTAAGGACATAGTCTTTCCGAGTGAGACTAAACCTTGGTGTCTTCATAAATCTTGTGCAATATCTGGTCTTGTAATCTTCAGAAAAGCTCCATTGCTAGGATTGATCTTCATGGTCTTCTTGAAATAAAAAATTACACTCAGAGACCTATAATCCTAAAACAAGATTTACTAGACTAATCATACTCAGTGATTTCCTCTTTTACAATGTTCAAGTGAACTACGAGTACTTAATCACCTTTCTGGCAAAGATAAGAACATGTGATGAATGATCAAAATACTAACAGATATTCCTAACAAATTTCCCCCTTTTTGATCAGTCATCCATGACTATCTTTTAAAGTCCTATTACAAATTTGTAATCCTGGAAGAGAAAACAATCCACCACTTAATCATTTCAAATGATATTCAATTTTAGTTGAATTAAGTGCAGAAAGTAAAACATCAAACAAATCACAAGAAGTGACCTTTGCTGATAAGTTGTCATCTATTAAAATGTATTTGAGAGTATGATCTTTAGATAGGTACAGTTTACAGAACGAGATGCAACTTTTACAGATAGAGAAATTCAGAAACAATCAGCAAGATTACAAAAAGTAACAAAACATACTAAGTAAATTAGAACAACAGGAGAGTCCAAGCTCCAAGTAAACATTCTAAGATACTAGTCTTCAAGTCTTCAAAAATAACTTAGGTTCAGAAACCTCAAGTTCTTCAGCACCCTTTCTCGATCAGTTGACATAATCATCCACTTTTCTGCATTCTTGGACATAGTCATAAAGAGACCTTCTGACAGAGAGTTCTGTCTTTCTGGACAAATCACATATTTCTTGGTAACTCTTGCCAAGTTTATGATTTTTCCTCAGAAAATGTTTGACCAGTATTTTCCCCGGACCGGGCATGGTCTACTTGCGGTGAGATAGGTTGAAATATTTGTATATTTCTTCCGGATAGTGTATATCATCTAGGTATTCATCGATGTCATTTAGAATGACTCATAGGTTGAAACTCCTAGTTTGTTCTTCTTCTTTGTAGCTACCATCCATTTTTGTACCTTGTGTACATCGCCAGACTTTAGGTAGGGCGAGGAAGGAGAGGTCCATCTTTACGCATCGTTTCTCTTCTCTACTTCAAAGTTTAGCGGGCATGAAGGTGCTGATTTTAGCAATTAACTTGCCTTCTCTCCATTCGATGTCTGGTTGAGGATGGGAGTTGGAAACTTATCATTGACAAGTAAATGTTGTAGTTCGAGAATCGATACCCTCTCTTGTTGAGAATGCACCTATATGAAGACTCTTCATTACTCGTCTTCACATATTCAATGTGGGCATCGGTTGGCTTTTCTTGAACAATTTCTCTGTTTGTTACATAAGCCCAGGAATCCCTTCTTGCTTTTACATTGGGTGGCCTTACAGCGGAGATCCTCTAACCACTTTCTTCTGCCTTGAAATTTGTCTTTGGTGGAAGTTCCTTGTATTGACTTGGTATTTCGGAAGGAGTTACATTTGCCAAAGGCATTTACGCGAGGGGGTTGTGAGGTGCTTGCTTGCCTTCTTATCTTGTGAAGTGGATGTTCATCTGTATCAGATTCATCCTCATCATCATCATTGAAGTTCAACAAAGGAGGCTTGCAGCTTTCTTGGTCTCTCACTTCTCCTTCTTCTTGGTCTTCTCCTTTTTCAGGATTATTCTGGTTGTTCCCTTCTGAGATCCTAAGGGACTTGGTTCCCCTAGTGACCATACTTCTCAGCCTTCTGGCTGGTTGATCTGGAACAACTTCTTCAACAGGGGTGTCTCCAGTGGTGTCCTTAATGACTAGTTGACTTGAGGAGGGAGGCATAGATTGTTTTCTCTTTCTTCCTCTGCCTTTCTGAGGCATCTCTTCTTCTTCCCCCTTAGTCATGAATGACTGACTCATAATGGCATAAGCTTCAGAGAGTGAGTCAAAGTTTTTCTGGAGATTATTGTGCACCCTGACCAATTCTTGGATTTCTTTCTTCAGCTCGTGGTTCTGCTTAACCAGTTCCTGCTCCTTTCTGTTGAGCTCTTCAAGTGGCCTAAGAATGGCGTTGGCTTGCAGAACAGCATGGCTGGCTTCATTGAGTGCTGCATTAGCATTGTTACAATCCTCATCCCTGACCAACCCTAGGTCTTTCTGAGAGAGCTATCTTTGGTTGCTCTGTTGAAATGTAGCGACTAATGACTTCATCTCTTCGGGACGGATTTTAGCATACGTGTCTTGAGCAATTAGTGTCTTTACGAGTTCAAAAAGATACTATTTACGCACGGTGCTCTTCACTTCTTGAACTACTTAGTGCGAGAGAATATATGAGGAGCAAGTAGAGCTCTCTTGTGTTGGTGACCGTCTCTCATCTTCTGCGTCGATAATCAAGTTTTGGTTGTTTCGACATCACTCTTATTATCTTTTCTTGAATAGTTTGCAGTTGACAACCTTTTACGCTTTCCATCAAGTGTCTTGCCTTACGAGAAGATGTAGAAGGTCTTTACGATGCGATCTCGACATCATCTTCTTCATCATCATTGTCATCCATGGCATCTATTTGATTTGTGACAACAATGGCATCTTCAGTTTCTTTGCTCATCTAGGGCGCTTGATTCACAGGTGTTAGCTTCTTTGAGCTTTTGAATTTTGGCTTCCTTTTCATCAAGAGCTTGGCACTCTAAGTTGATTCTCTTCTCTTCTTCAACACCATTACGAGTTGTTCAATCCACGAACTTCGTGGCGGATATCTCTTCAAGTATATCGTTACATTACATGTTGGGTTTCGATGAGACTTTGAAGGTGATGATGATGGGGCTTTACGAGCATTGGAAGGAGTGGCCTTGTCTTTACTTCCTTTGCTAGCCTTACGAATCCGCCTTGTCGGGTTGGGGATCATCATTACGATCATTATCATCATCATCCTTCTTTTTTTTCTTGACTTGGATGCTCAGAAGGGGGTTCTTGATAATCATTCTCGTCCATTTCTTCTTCATCTTCTGAAATCAAGTTGATCACATTTGGGAATGTAATCATTCTCCCATTCACTTCTTCTTGCTCAGCTGGGTAAGTAGTGAGCCTACTAGGCAATGCAGGATGGGTTACCATCTGCTCTTGGGTTTGAGCATCCATGATTTGAAATCTGCTAGAAGTTTTTGTGCTACTTCATGAGTGAAGTCTTCATGCATCAGATTGGCAAAAGAATAAGACTCTGTTGGGAACAATGCATGGATGTAGTCTTCCAGATTTAGGGCTATTGCTCTCTTTTCTGGGATGTCGATTAGTCGTGCTATTTCAGAAAGGTCAGCCATTCTGAGTTTCTGCCATTGTCTGAAGCACTTTAGATGTTTCTTGAGAGTGTTCTTCTGGAAAACCTTGAGTAAATCAACTGGCATAAAACTTTGAGCCTGAAAGAAAGGGATCAAGTTAGTTTTGTTCAAACCACTTGAGTTGGTATCTGTGTGCAAAAGTAAGCTTTTTGAGCATACCTGTGTAGAAACACCAGGCTCATTTGCTTTGACTGTCGCTTGTTACCTTGTTGTGAGGAGAAGTCTGATCCTCGACAACCTTTCTTTACCTTGAGCACGAGAAACAAAATCAAGTATGTTTAAGCTGTTATCGAGAAGATAAATAGAGATGCTACGAGACTTCACTTACTTCTAAGTGAGGAAGCTCGATTGCATCTTTCTCGATAACCAGAGTTCTTGACACCTTTCTAGAATCTTGCTTGTTCGATTTCGGTTTCTATTGGAGGAGTTTTCAAGATTTTCTCCTTCCAATTGTTCTTGTTGAGCTGTAGAACAAACATAAGAGATTTAGTAGTGGGATGTCCAGTGCATTCTTGAAGAAGATTATTACTGAGTGCTTACCTTCTCATCAGAAGGCTCAGTAAATGCTTCTTGAAAAGCTTTCGAAACGAATTTTCTTGGTTTTGGAGTGTTGGTCCTCCACCACTACTTCCTCGATTAGAGCTAAAGTAAGACAAAAGAAATTTAGAACACAAGATATTAATTTTTCAAGCAAGCTATTTCTTATTAGGAGATAACTTAGCTACACAGAGCAGGCTCTTCTTGTTGTTACGAGGTTGGAGAAACCTCTTCTTCATTGGAAGAATTGGGCGAATTAACTTCCCCCTGAAAGTTTGTCTCCAATATGGCCTGTAACAAAATGAAGCTTATGAGTAACAAGTTAACATTGAAATGTCGACAAGTTAGATATAAACTACTTTTGCTACCTGAAAAGAGTCAGGCTGATCATTGATCTTTTGGACTTGTGGTGAATCCACAGTCTCTCTGTGCTCATTGTTGTTCTCCTCTGTAGTATCATTCTGAGTCTCCATCTCAGTTTGATCCCTTTCTGAGAGTTGAGCTCTCTCGGAAGGTTGAGAACTGTTGAAACGAGGTTTTCTTGACAATATTGAGTCTTTGGTATTGTGAATGTGGAAGCAATTTCAGTATCTTCCTTCATTCTATCTTCCTTACCTAGGCCTTCTTCTTCCTGCTGGGCAGAGGGGCTCTTATCTTTCTGAAGAGCTAAGTTTGATGCTCCTCCTTGGGTCTCAATCTTAAATCTTTTGAGCACTGTTGCGATTACTTCATCGTCCTCAGAATCACTATTCTGTGTTGGCACAGACCCATCTATGATATTTCTATCATCTCGGGAGAGTTACAGGCGATCTGTTGAGATTCTTGGGGCTTCTGGCGCCTTTGCAGGCGAACAACATCTTACGAGACCTTGTCTCGAAGGTTGTGCCTCTTGAATGTTTATGGACTTGGAGGTCCTTTTGCCTTGAGCCCTTTTTCTTTTGGCGGTTTGGAGGTTTAGCTTGAGCTTGCTCGAAACCTCCTCACCTTGCGATGTAGTTTCTTGACCTTTACGAGTACTTGCTCGTGACAATTCTCTCCTTTTCTTCAAAGGCATGTCTGAAAAGGGAGTTGGTGACTGGGATTTCTTGTTTCTCTCTAAGAGTAATCCCCATGGTTTCCAGAATGTAACATATCCTGAGACCAAAGTGCATATTGGCTTTTGGCTCAGCAAGGCTCAAATTTCTCAATGTGTCCAAGGAATTTGTTGAAGGCATACTTCCCCCAATTGAAGTGGGTTTCCTGCCCTTCATTCTTCTGGTTCAGAAGATGCATTATCATCCATCTCTCCATACTTATAAAGTACTCCACCTTTGTTGCCATCAAAGCAGCGGACCGGGATGAGAGCAAAGTACTCTAGTGTTTACGAAGATGACATTACGATAGCATTCTGAATAAAGTCTCCTGGGCAACCTTTTGTATTTTCCATCTGGATTGCCTCAAAAAGTTCTTTGACGCCTTGAATCATTGAGGCGTCCTTGATGTTGATATCTTCAATAGTTCCTCGATTTTTCAATCGGAACAATTTGCAGAAAGCCCTACAGTGAAGAACAATTTCTTGTCCTTGGACTTCAGTCTGCATGTACTTTTTTTCTTTATCATTCACAACCTTTGTGAAGATTTTGGAGTTGTTGTAGAACTCCAGTACATCCAGTGTGGATAGGCCCTTTGAGTGCTGAGATAAAACACATAGATATAGAATTCTTCAACATCCCCAATAATAGTTTCCTTTCTGGTTTTGAAGGTATAACTGCTGGTACATATTTCTTCACTAAGAATGCTCCCCAATTCATTTTATGACTGGGGTTCCAGTCCGAAGGGGTGAATTCTCCCAGAAGGCGTTTATTCAACACCTTAAGTTCTTTTCCTCCTTGCTTTTCAGCAGGAGTAGATGATCTGGCCTTAGGGTTCTTGGTGGTCATCTTCTTGGGTGCCATCTCTTTATATAAAGTTTTGAATAAGTGGTTTTTCAGAAGGATTTTGCACAAGTAATTGAGATTAGTTTATCTTTTCAGAAGACTAAGCACAAAAAGTTGAGTTTGCAGAAATCTTGAGAGATTTTGCTATTTTGATGCAAGTTTGAAATTTCGGATTTTGTAAAAGTGTTTGTCTTTTGCCCAATTCCTATATATATAGCAGACAAAACATACATAGATACAACATACATATAGCTGAATATGAATGCGTGTCTTTGCATCTGCATAGGCGTGGTACGTCCTTTGTACTTCATTAAATGCTTAGTGGGCCACGTCTGAATTTCTAAATAGACATTAATTGCTTTGTTTTAATCTCAGCCGTTGAGATCAAACGTTTATACATCAAGGGCTTATATTGAATATCTTGTAATGATATCAATCAACAAATGGTAATGTGCCGACATGATGGATTTTTAATATGCTACATTCATTGTGTCATTAAGTAAAGAGTAGGAACACTTAATTGTTTGAGCTTATCATTCAGAGTCAAGTCCTTATCTATATATTGTTTATCATGAAAATGGTAAAAATACAAGACATTGGACATGTTTGACTTTCAGAACTTATACCTTTGTGTGTCTTTTCTCTTTATGACTAAATAGTTTCCTGAATTCAAGAATCAGAAACTTTAGTTGTTTGAATGTATTTGACCCACTCTTAGTAAGTAAGTTCTAGTCTTATTTACTCATTGAGTGTGTACCAACCTTTGCCTTTCTGGATACCCGTTCCAGAAATGTTTTGCCTTTCTGAGTATTGCTACTCAGAAACCTTTGCATCACTTCTTATCAACTTGGCTTTCTGAGAGCATGTTCTCAGAGGCCTACTTCTTTTCTCCCTTACTAATTCTGACTTTAGAGATTCAAGACATTTTTCAGTCCTTAGGCAACTCCATCAATCCAAGATTATGTCTTAAGGTCAAGAACCGGCTTTCTTGTAGGGGCTTGGTGAAGATATCTGCAAGTTGGTCTTACATGCGATCTTGAGTATCTCTATATTGCCTTTTTCAACATGGTCTCTGATGAAGTGGTGTCTAACATCAATGTGCTTTGTTCTGGCTTGGAACTTGGGATTCTGTGTGATTGCAATAGCACTTGTGTTATCACAGAAAATAGGAGTTTTCTCTTCATTGAGTCCATAGTCTCTGAGTTGTTATTGAATCCACAGAATTTGTGTTGCACAACAACCAATGACAATATATTGACCTACGTGGTAGAAGTTGCAATTGAGTTTTGCTTCTTGCTAAACCATGAGATAAGTCTTGTTCTAAAGCTGACAAGTTCTGAGGTACTTTTCCTATCAAGCATAGATCCGGCATAGTCGACATCTCGAGTAACCATTGAACTCAATCCTCCTTCTTTAGGATACCACAAACCTACATTTACTGTACCTTTCACATACCTTAATACTTTCATAGCAATGTTGTAGTGTGATTGCATTGGATTTGTTTGAAATCTAGCACACACTCCAACTGCATATTGAATATCTGGTCTACTTGCAGTAAGGTAAAGTAGTGAACCTATTAATTTCCTATACTTGTGTTCTTCAACACTCTTATCGATTGATATAGGTCATTTGGTTCCTATGCTCATAGGTATCTTAGCATTCTTTTAGAGGGCTTAAGATTGAACTTTGTGAGCATGTCTTTTGCATACTTTATCGACTAATGAATATTCCATCATTGAGTTGCTTGACTTGCAATCCTAGGAAATAGTTCAATTCTCCCATCATGCTCATCTCAAACTTATTTTTCATGAGATTTGCAAAGTCATCACAAAGTTGCTTGTCCTTGGATCAAAATATAATGTCATCAACATATACTTGAACTAGGCGGTTCCCATCATGATTTAAGGTAAATAAAGTTTTATCAACTTCACCTTTCTTGAAACCACTTTCCAGAAGGTATTTGGCCAAAGTATTATACCATGCTCTTGGAGCCTGTTTCAGTCCATATAGAGCTTTTTGTAGTTTATAGACCATTCTACTTTCTGAGGAAACTTCAAAACCAGGTGGTTGTTCAACATAGACTTCCTCAGCAAGTTCACCATTCAAGAATGCACTTTTGACATCCATCTGATAAACTTTAAAATCTTTATGAACTGCAAAGGCCAGAAAGAGTCTTATTGCATCGAATCTGGCAACTGGTGCATATGACTCATCAAAATCTAAACCTTCAGTCTGGGTGAATCCCTTGGCAACCAACCTTGCTTTGTTTCTGGTTATTTCACCAGATTCATTCATCTTGTTTCTGAAAACCCACTTGGTTCCAATCACAGATATTCCTTCTATAAATGGAACTAGTTTCCAGACTTTGTTTCTTTCAAACTGATCGACTCTTCTTGCATTAGAGATCCGGTCTTGGTCTCTTAATGCTTCTTGATAGTTTTAGTTCGATGTTTGAGATGAAACATCCAAAGAGAGAATTAGCATTTTCGGCTATTGCTCTCCTAGTCCTAACACCATGATTGATTGGTCCAATCACATCCTTTGCAGGATGATCCTTGATCCATCTCATCATGGGTTTGGGGCTAGTAGGGTCAACATCTATGTGATCTGAATGTGAATCACTATGATTATGACTTGATACTTCTTCAGTATCTATGACATTTTGTACCACAGAAGGGTGTTGAAAATCTGACACTTGCTCAGTGTGAGGGCTTTCTGGGACATGCTTGTCAGAGAGGTCATTTCCAGAATTAGCTCTCTGATGAACATCTTCAGTTTCCATTTCTGGAATTCTCATAGGAAATTCTTCATCATGTCTGAGAATCATCTGGTTGTTACTAGGCATTTCATGCTTTTCTTCGTCAGAGTCATCCTCTCTTTCCATAATGATGTTTTTCCTTTCTGAGGGTTCTTCTTCAGAATCCTTTAACATTAGTTCCTTGAACCTTTCTGAGAGTTCATCATCAAGGGGTGATTTCTTGCTTTCTTCATAGAATCTGGCGTGGTGATTCTTCAATCTTCTTTGTTCTTTTGTTGCAAACTCTGTAAGCTTTGCTATTCATAGAATAACCAAGAAACACTCCTTCATCTGCCTTTGGTTGAAATGTTCTTAGATACTCTTTTCCATTGTTAAGAACAAAACATCTACAATCAAACACTTTCAGCTGTTTAATATTAGGGGGTCTACCAACCAAGAGCTCATAAGGGGTCTTGTCATGGTGTTTGTTTATCAAACATACATTACGAGTATAGCATCTTTGTGTTCTTCAACCCAATAAACTTCACTTATTTGATTAATAATGACATTGTCCTTCTTTGCTTCTTTAAGGTTCTATTTTCCTTCGCAACACCATTTTATTGTGGTGTTCTTACGGAGGAAAGTTGATGTTGTATACCTTTCTGGTACAAAACTCCTTTATGTCTTGGTTGACAAATTGATTACCATAGTGCATTACGATTGCGAGATACCTTGTCATTTTCATGACTTGAGCTTATTTAGCAAGTTTGGTATCTCCACCTAGCATCGATTTATGCTTGAAAGACAACCAGTGAATCTTGAGAAGTCATCTACAACAACAAGACCATACTTCTTTCCTACATAACTAATTCTGAGATGATTCAAAAGATCCATGTGTAATAGTTGCGATTGGTCTAACACTAGAGTGTCTGATTTTGGACTTGAAAGAGATCTTAGATTGTTTCCCTATCTGACAGGCAGAACAGATACTATCCTTTATGAAAGATGTTTTGGGAAGGCCAACCACTAACTCTTTCTTGGCAAGTTTTTTCAGAGTTTTGAAATTCAAGTGACTCATTCTTTTGTGCCATAACGGTGCTCTTACATGTGACTGATTGACTCACCATGAGACATTCTTGATTGTGGCGAGCCTTGATCGACAACATAAAGCGCCTTTCCGCCTAGCAACCAAGTATGCGCTTTGACTCATTATCAATAAGTTTGCAATACTTAGCTTTAAATTTCTGATAAATCCTTATGCAAAGCGCTCATGCTAAATAGATTGTATTTCAAACCCTTAACATGTAATGTCGATGGTAATTAAGGATCCCAATTTAGCGTTGCCAAATCGAGAGAGGATTTAATTCTCTTCAACCAAATCGATATACGGTCCATTGTTGCAAGCTTTGTAGTTGACGATTTGCTTTATCTCTGTCATGTGCTTTCCGCATCCACTATCAAATAGCCATTGAGCCTTAGTCGAAGAATCGCACAAGCGAGGAAGCAGGAGTTAGGTTCTTGCCTCGGAGATAGAACCACTTAGACTAAACATTCTTCGGTAGGAATCCACATTTTAGTGAATTTCTTGGGAGTTTGTTTTGTCTAACTTTATCGAAGGACAAACAATAGAATCGATAATTTTGATCTCAATCTTCCTTCTTGAGGTGTTTCTAGGTGTTCCTTTTGGTGCTTTACGGACCACAGGTTTACGGGATTGCTTTTGACAAACTTAGCCTTCGGGCGAGTTCCTTCTAGCTTTGGCATTCAGTTTTGATGGTTTGAGATTTCTTCCATACATTTGTTATTGCTCGTGCAATATCGACCTATGCGCCATTGTTCTTGTCCTTCCTTATATTGTTGTAAAGGACTTTTCCAATAGCACAATAGCGATGCCATTTGAACACCTTTGGCTTTCTGAATGCGTCTTGAAGCCTTACTAGTTTCTGCCGTCTTTATTTTCATAAAATAGTACAGTGAGAATTTGTCTATTCAACAATTCTTCCTTTCCTAGTAATATGGCAATGTGGATGGCTACATATACGAGGGTTGTATTTCTTTTGAGCTTCACCACAAGTTTCTTGTGAACTTGTTGTTCTTTCAAAGGTTGGGTTGCTACTCCTTTCCCTTTGTTAAGTACCTTAGCTTCGACCAATGCTATAGGTGGTTGAAGAACCATTACATTGACTTTTACAAGGTCGACCTTTCATCACTCTTCTTGAGGAGATGAATTACTCGATTGTTCATCAAGTCCAAGTCCACCTTTCTCAGAGGGATCTCTCAGATATGATTGAACCTCAGTGAGAGTGTCACTAGCCTTTGCATAAGATTCGAAGGATAGCTCTTTCTTTCGAAGTTCCTCATTCTCAGAAAGCAGCTTTATCATTTTCTTATTAAGTTTATTCAAGGCTAGTTTGTGAAAATTTTCATTTTCAGATATCTGATTTTTCAGAAGGGCTATTTCAGCGCTCTTGTTCTCAGATACTCTGGTTAGCTCAGAAACCTCTTTTTCAAGAGTTTCTTTGCTTTCCTCTAGAATTCTGGTTTTGGATTGTGCTTCCAGAAATTCTTTCTCATAACGATCCAATTCACTCCTGATTAACTCCAGATCCTCAATTCCATCATCACTCTCATAGTACAGAAATTGTGAAATGTTTGTTACCTCATCAGCCATAAGACACATTTCAATGTTGGAGATGTCTAGACCAGCAATCTCAGCAACTCCACACATTTCATTATTCTTAAGGCCGAAGTCGATTACGTCGTGGGTGATTCCACACAATTCTGGTGATGGTAGGTTTGAGTTATCTGAATCTCCATCTTCAGAATCTGTCTCAATATCTAGAGCATCAAGTTGGATTTGAATCTTCTTCCTTTCTTGATCGGTAAGGCCCTTTGATTTCTTTTGTAATTTCTTGTCCTTCTTGTCACATGTCTTGAGCTTGTTTAAGCGAGGCAATCTCTCTTGAAGTGACGGGGCTTTTGACAATAGCGGATATCATTTCCTATCTCTGGCGATTCGGTACTAACATCTTTACGAATGGGGTCTTGGAGAGTTGTTTAGTTGAATGTTCTTGTACTGATGATAGTTTGGGCCAAGATGCTTTTTCAGCTTTTCTTTAGCTTCTCTTCTCTCAATCTCTTGACTCACAAATTTATTCATGTGTCTTACTGCAAGAGCACTTTCTTCAGATGCGTCTTTGGTATCTTTCTTTTCAGAAGTACCTTGAGAGACTAGAGCAACACTTTGCAACTTCTCATTTTTGTTCTCTGAGTTGTCTCATAATCTCTGAGCAAGATGAGAGAAGAGATCTACTGGAGTAATATTTGGCATTCCTTGGTTGAAATAAAAGAATTTAGTGTGTTCCCAGTTGTGATTGAGACTTCTGACAATAGTCTTAATCTTTTCTAGCTGGGAGTATCTGTTGCTTTCACCAAGTGCAGCCATATCACTCATAAGAGTCGTAAACATGAAATCAAGTTCTTCCAGAGTTTCAGTGGGACCTTGCTTGAAGTTTTGGAACTTCAATTTAAGAACTTCGAACTTGTTTTCTTTAGTTTTCTCAGTTCCGGCATAGATTTCTTCAATCAATTGCAGGTGACTTTCGCCGTTTAGCACCCGATTTACCTTGTATGTGCTCAGTGTCAATCGATGATTATATTCTGAGCTTGACCATCAATCTGTGTCTCTTGGCATCTTGGATGTCCAGAGCTCTCTTGGCTTGTTTTCATACATAATGCTTCCACGAGCAACACGACCACTATCACTAGCAGTCGAATCCTCGCTTTCATCTTCCTTGTCTGAGGCTTTTCTTCCATCAGACACCTCAGTAACTTGTTTGAGTTGTCTGATTTTAATAGGCCCTTCATTGATGACATAGATCATCTCATCACTAATGGCCTCTAGATGGAGCATCATGTTGTTCTTCCATTTCTCGTAGTTTTTTGGCTTCAGAACGGGTGCATCACTCAGAGACATTCCTGCGCACTTAACACACAAATTATATAGTCCTCAGAAAGGGACAAAGTTTCTTCACCTATCTGGGGATCTAGGTTCAATGCAAAAGGCTTGGGAACCTCCTGCTCTGATACCACTTGTTGGTCCAGATAACGGCAAAGTAAAAGACTAGAGGGGGGGGGGGGGTGCATAGTCTTTTAAAACTTTTGTCGATAAACACAGTTTCTCATAAACTTGGGGGGTTTCTGATACTTAAATTCAGAGCGCGGAAGACTTTAAGATAGGTAAGTGCAGAAACAAAAAATATGTGTGTGTGCTTTGCTGAAAGATAAATGCAGAAAGGTAAATAACACAACAAGTATAGTGGTATCTGGAGGTGGCGTAATCCTCCAACTAATCCACTTCGGTCTTTCTGAGACCTAGAATTCACTAGAACAGAAAATTGAGTTCACCTTACAATAATCCTATTCTAAGATTCCTAAACAAATGGTTCCCAACCAAATGTTCCCCCTGAGTTATTGCCCAGCTCCTAGAGCTAAGTACTTCCTCTACTCCACGCCTTGATGGTGTTGGTTATAAGGTTTGTCAGAGAGGCTTCTTGTATAACTTTTCAGTTATGTTTCCAGAGAGCCTAATAGAACAAGACTACTTAATACACTTGTTCAGTGTATGGCAATGTGCTCTTCTTGACCCAGTAATTGATGTCCGATCGAGAATGAGCTTTAGAAAGGTTATCTGATAGTTCAACTCTTTCACGAATAACAATCTCTTGTTAAGGTTCAGGACAACTTAGAACTACTAGTGATTCTTCAAGCAACAGAAAGCTTTCAGAAAGGGTAGTAGAGTGCTTGAGAGAATACTTTGCTAGATTGTAAATTTGCAAGTTAGATCGTTCTTTGGTCGTTGTATTTCTCAGCATCTATGTGTGTGATATTTATAGATGAATTGGAGAGTCGTTGGGATGTTATCCGTTAGACACAATTCAAATTCAGTCTATACTTATCTTGAAAAGAGTAATCAGAAGTCCTTGTCTCATATCTTAGAGAGGACTGTGCTTTAGCGGCTTTTCTGCCGATGCAATTAATGCATATGTACTATTTCTTGTCCTGTAGTCTTCAACGGATACATTAGCCTTTCTGATGGCTTGCATGCTCCATACTCATGATGTCATATGTTCCAGAATCATGTTTCAAAAGTAACTAAATGCACTTGAGAAAGGATTAAGGACATAGTCTTTCCGAGTGAGACTAAACCTTGGTGTCTTCATAAATCTTGTGCAATCTCCGGTCTTGTAATCTTCAGAAAAGCTCCATTGCTAGGATTGATCTTCATGGTCTTCTTGAAATAAAAAATTACACTCAGAGACCTATAATCCTAAAACAAGATTTACTAGACTAATCATACACAGTCATTTCCTCTTTTACAATGTTCAAGTGAACTAAGAGTACTTAATCACCTTTCTGGCAAAGATAAGAACATGTGATCAATGATCAAAATACTATGAGATATTCTAACAAATCCATCATGGCCTTTTCGATGAATCGTTCTCGAAGAGGTAGAGGAGATGGACGTCACCACTTAGATCAGAGCCTTGGCGGCCCAGATGCATGAGAATGCCAAGAAGATCAAGCTCCTTGAGGACGAGAACCGTGCTGTCCACTAGGAGAACTCACTCTTGAAGGAAAGGGTGGTGTCTATCGTCCACCAGGAGGCTCCAACATTGGACGCGTCCTCATCTCGCCGACTGACTCATGGCACTGGGGTGGAGAACCCACCACAAAACACGATTGAGGCTTGCCATCTGACTTTTGAATAGACGAAAGGGGTGATTCCCGTAACTCCAGTCTCTCAAGTGGTGATCGCTCCACCAAGACCAGCCCTTGAGGTCACTTCGGGCATTACCAGCAGGAGGGTTTCATTCGAGGGTGCTAACCCAAGGCTGAACGACGAATCACTACAACAACGCAGCCAAAGCGCAAGTCAGGTAGATCACTTGCTAACCCTCTCTGCTGGTCAAGGAAGTAGCAACGAGGAGCTAGCCTCAAAACTGGTGATCTTGGAGGAGATGATCCAAAGGATCCCTCGAGTGCCAGTGATGAGTCGGTTTTACATCGTCTCATCGGTTTTACTTGTTTTGTTCTTTGTGAGTTTTGCAGGTATTTGGTTAAACCGCGCTAATTGAAGGTAAAAAATGGTGTATTTTACATGCGTCTGGAAGATATGGAGTTCCAATGCTTCGTATGGTTGCTAGAATTGGAGCGGAGAGGCCAAAATACCAAGAATCGAGGCTAAAAGAAGCAAAATCGAGCAAGAAGGACAAGAAGGGCAAAATTGTCATTTGCTGAAGGATCAGCGAACGCCAGTTATAAGATTGGCGTCCGCCAATTCAATCCAGAAAGAATTGGCGGACGCCAAAATTGGAACTGGCGGATGCCATGGATGTATTTTGGCATCTGCCAGTTATATCTTGGCGTCCGCCAACTTTCTTCCATGGCGGACGCCATCTAGAAAGTTGGCGGACGTCAACTTCTTCTGTTTCTGTGCGAATTTTCCCCAATTCTTTCCTAATTCATTTAGACTTAGTTTTTCTTCCCTTCTATTAGTTAGAAACAATATTATTACTTTCATGATTCATTCTATTGTCAAGTATTGAACTTTGCTCTCAACCTAGACCTAATTTTCAAGGCAATTACCCGTTTTGAGGTAATTGAACCGGTTTTCACCTTGTAATCCGACGATTGTCATTGATTGGGAGCGTAATCTACATACTCTTTGCATCGATTCGATTCAGGTTCTTCAATTCTACCTAGGGTTTGTGACAACGAAGGGTAAATTGTATCAATCGTTCGATTCTACGTTTCTAGTATTAAGATTATGTGTGTCGATTGTTTAATTGATTTATTGATTATGTCTTCGCATAACATGAGTAGCTAAACACCCTGATTAAGGGGTGGTGACGAATTCAAGCATGCTAGTTAGGGTTTATGCGATTATATATATTCAGGTTACGATTACTATGAGCTTTTTAGATTAATTGAGTATTCTGCTATTACGTTTGATGTGCAATCCGTCAATATCACTGTTAGATTAAGCATTTGATCTTCAGATGCCAAAACATTTTTTGTCTTGCTTCAATCTAACAGTTAGTTGCAAACAGTAATAGTAGGATTAGCTTAATTGATTGTAGCTTAGTGAAATTGACTCCTTCACTAATGCTATTCGTTTTCTGAAACCAAGTAGTGACAACTTGAGAGTAATCGTTTTCCTATCAATCGCATATTTCCTGCTAGCTAGCTTGTCTTTAAGTCACCACTTCATAATTCTCCTCATTAATATATTAATCTCGTTAAGTGTCAATCTGTCTCTAGTTTTGTCTGCTTAGTTGTTTACTCATACACTAGTTAAACATCTCGCTGCCGAAGCAAACAAACATTCTTGCTTTCCATATAAATAAACCAAACTCAGCCTAGTTAAGTCCTTCGAGATCGACCTCGGGGTTAACTTCACTGCACTACAAGTTTTCGTAGTGTTGAGAATTAACTCTTGGCTAAGTAAACAAATATAAAACTCTAATTTGACGCATCAAGTTTTTGGCGCCGCTGTCGGGGACTTAACTCCTTTGTTAAGTTTATGAATTCTAGTTACAGTATTTTGTTATTTCTTTTCCAAGTATTTCATTGTGTTTCTTGCCTAGGTGCTCGTTTGACTAACAGGTGCTTATAGTTGCGTAGTTCTACTATTGTGTTTCTTTTTGCAGCATAACCTAGGTGCTATAAATTCGATGAGGTCGATTATGAGCTGGCTTATGTGGCGAAACTGCAATTCACTTGGAGGATGATACTCGACAATACGAAGTTATAGAGGAAGACATGTACCGCCTACCCCGTTTCTATGGGGGCTCAGATGAAGATGTCTTCGACTTCTTGAGGAACTTCGATTATGCAATTTTAGACATCCCTAAATGGGGATTGGATGATTGCAAACTCCGCAGATGTTTATTCCCTCTCACTCTGATTGGTGGGTCGAAATGGTGGTTGGCTGACTGTGAACCTGATTCTCTGAAAACTTGGAGAGAAGTGATGGCCGAGTTTATGAATGAGTATCTACCATATCACAAATTGGTGGAGCTCAAGAAGAAAATCTTGGGTTTACAGGCTTGGGATGAGTTGGTGACTATGAACTGATTCTCTAAAAACTTGGAGAAGTGATGGCGAGTTTATGAATGAGTATCTACCATATCACAAATTGGTGGAGCTCAAGAGGAAGAGTACTGGGTTGACACAGGCTTGGGATGAGCCGTTCCATGAGGCTTGGGACCGATTTAATGAAGCTAAGTATAAAGGCCCTAACCATAGGCTTTCGGGCGCTGACTTGGCAATGCACTTCTACGATGGATTGACCGAGCCATGCCAGGAGTCGTTGGATATAGTCAGTGGTGGAATCGGATGTAAAACACCTGCTGAGCTCAAGGAGGTGTTTAAAATGCTAGCTGATACTTCAATTCGCAGGGGACGACCCCTAGTGCGGGCCAAGAGAACAAATTGGCGAGGTTGAAATTTGATTCGAGCAAATTGTGAAATTTTCAACATTGATGAGAAACTGACCTAATTGAGTAAACCGGAGAGTTTTTCAAAATTTGAAGGTGTTGAAGCAGTCTGATTATCTTACGATGCGGAAAGTGAGATTAGGAAGCTATGATTACTATGTCGAAGTTTTCGCGACAACGACCTTGAACAAGCGGTGATTCGAGATTGAAGGCATTAGTGAATCAACGAATGAGATCACCTCATTGACAACACAGCTCAGTGCTAGTTATGACAGATAAGGCGCAGCTAATTAGGAGGAAGAAGAAGTCTTTGCAGCACTGCGGAGCGAAAAGGTAATGAAACCGAATATTGTCGAAATTATTGATGATTTACTTACTGTTTCAGGTACTACTGGTACAGGTGCTAGAGATGAGCAACCAGCTACCTCCGATGGCTCCTGGATTAAGGAGAAGGAGAATAGAGGGGAACCACAGCTTCACAAAAGTCCAAATCCATACAGGCCCCCTACTCCTCATGTTCCTTTTCCTGGGCGGCTAAAGGAGAAAGCTGATGACAAGGAAATACTCGTCGGTAACCCCCTGTTTGATCGATTGTCGAAGGTTGAGATTAACATTCCCTTACTAGATATGATCCGAGATGTTCCTACATGGTCTAAATTTTTCAAAAAGTTAAGTACCAATAAACGGGTCTATCGAAGAGGGGGAAAGGAAATAATGCCTGAAACAGTCAATGTTGTTTTTGGGATAACGGAAAAGAAAAAAGATTCCGGGAGTTTCATCATCGGTATCGGCTTAGCAGATAACTACGTGGCCAAAGCTATGTTGAATACTAGTATGTATCAATCGATACCTTCGCTATTTACAAGCGACTTGGACTTGGAGAAATTCAACCACGGGATGGTCATCGAAATGGCTGATCGGAGTTTGAGGCGTCCTTGGGAATAGTAGAGGATGTCTTAGTCAAAGTTGACAAGCTACTGATACCAGCAAATTTTGTGATCTGAGGGTGGCACCTGATGGGAATTGGTGAAGAAACATGTGATTACGCTAGGGGCCTTCTTAGCTCTGAAAATACTTTTGTCAGCGTAGCAAAAGGGATCGCTCATTTGGAAGTACTCGGAGAAAAGGTAATTATCTCTAGCGAAACTAATGGCGATGGTCTTAATACTGAGGAATGCAATTTTGTGGATGTCTATGATTGCAATTTTTCTGATGAATTTGATGAATTAGTTTTGGGAACTTATATGCAAACTATCACTAGAGATAAGTTAGAAGCAGCCTTAACTCTTGAAACTGATGAAAATCTTTGGGATGATGAGGTAGTAGAGCATTCTAATTCCCTAGATAGCTGTGAGTCGATACCTTTTGGTGAGGAAGTAGAGGAAATCTTAGAAGTAGAGGGTGAGCAGAGAATTTTGGAACCACCTCTAGAACTTAAGGAACTTCCTAGCCATCTTAAGTATGTCTACCTGGGGAGGAAAATTCAAAACCTGCGATAATTTCTGCTAAACTGACTGCGGAACAAGAAGAGAAATTGATTGCAATGCTGCGAAATAATTCTCAAGCTGTAGGTTGGAGCATTAGCGATATCAAAGGTATAGACCCTTCCCGATGTACCCATAGGATTGCTCTAGAAGAAGGCCCGAACGGTGAGGCAACCACATCGTCGTCTTAACCCTGCTCTTCAGGATGTAGTGAAAAAAGAGATCATTAAGCTACTTGATAGTGACATGATTTATCCTGTGCCTGATAGTAGGTGGGTGAGCCCCATCCACGTAGTACCAAAGAAGTCTGGAATAATCGTAGAAAAGAATGAGAAAGGGGAACCGGTTCCTGTAAGGAAAAAAACTGGGTGGCGTATGTGCATATATTATAGGAGATTGAATGCTGCAACCAAAAAGGATCACTTCCCCCTACGCTTTATTGATGAGATGCTTAACAGCCTTGCTGGGCGAGCATTCTACTGTTTTCTAGATGGTCTTTCAGGTTTCTACCAAATTCACATAGCCCAGGAGGATCGAGCCAAGATAACATTCACTTGCCCTTTCAGTACTTTCGCCTACAAGAGAATGCCGTTCGGACTGTGCAATGCACCCGCCACATTCCAGAGATGTATGCTCTCCGTTTTTTCCGACATGGTGCAGGATTACGTTGAGGTATTTATGGATGATTTCTCTGTTTGGTAATTCTTTTGATGACTATTTGAAAAAGCTTGAATTAGTCTTAAAGAGGTGCATAGATTGTAATCTAACTCTTAGCTGGGAAAAGAGCCATTTTATGGTAGAAGAAGGTATAGTTCTTGGGCATGTAGTGTCAAAGCGGGGGATTGAGGTCGATAAGGCCAAGGTTGAGATAATTGAAAATCTCCCACCCCCTACTTGTGTGAAAGAACTGCAGTCTTTTCTTGGGCATGTTGGTTTTCATAGCAGATTCATAAAAGATTTTTCATAAATTTCCAAGCCTTTGAGCAACCTTTTGGGAAAAGATGTCCCTTTTGTCTTTGATGTATCTTGCCTTGAAGCTTTCAATGAGCTCAAGAAGATGGTTTGACCTATACTAGTTCCTCATTTGGAACTTTCCTTTGAAATTATGTGTGATGCTTGATTTTCTTTGTAAGTGTGCTTTGCCAAAAGGTAGATAGGCAATATCCGTGATTTACTATGCCGATAAGACATTAGGCGATTACTGGTCGATTACGACCCTGAGAAGGACTTTCTCCTGTTATTTTTGCTCTTGATAAATTTCGATCTTATTTAACTGGACACAAGGTTATTGTGCATAGTGACCACGCTGCGCTTAAACACCTTCTAGCAAAAAGTGAGTCGAAACCCAGGTTGACTAGGTGGATGTTGATGTTGCAGATTTTCAACGTGACATAGTAGATAAAAGTGGGAAAGAGAATTTAATTGCTGATCATTTGTCTAGACTTCCCCCTGCCATGTTAGATGAATCCCCATCTATTTGTGATGTCTTTGCTGAGCATACAATGAGTTTAGGAACTGAGCCATGGTTTGCTGATATAGTTAACTATTTAGCTACTAACTCTGTTTTCCCTAACTTGTCAGCCTCTGAAAAGAGAGCTTTTGAAAAACAGTGCAGGAAATACATTTGGGATGATCCGAATCTCTTTAAGATAGTCTTGATGATGTGCTCGGAGATGTGTGCGGAAGCAGGCGAGGAAAGCATCTGCATTTTGCCACGAGATGGAGTGTGGAGGACACTCTGATGGTGAAGACCCATAAGGTGTTCAATGCAGGATTTTTTTGGACTTCAGTGGTCAAAGACGCACAGGCATTCTACCTCCGTTGTGATCGTTGCCAACGCACTGGTAACATTGGTAAGAAACCGGAGATGCCGCAGATTGGTAATCTAGTGGTTGAGCCGTTTGATGTTTGGGGGATCGATTTCATGGGTCCATTTCCCATTAGCTCTTATTATGAATATATCTTAGTCGCAGTTGATTAGTGACTAAATGGGTAGAGGCCGTTGTTACAAGATTTCTCAAAGATATATTTGCTCGCTTTGGTACCCCTCGCACAATCATAAGCGATGGGGGCAAGCATTTTGTGAATCGGTTGTATGCAGGTGTGATGAAGAAATATGGTGTATACCACAGAGTAGCCACCCCATATCACCTACAGACATCTGGTCAAGTGGATTGTTGACAACGAAAAATCAGCGATTCTAGAAAGTGGTGCATCCCAACAGGAAGGATTGGGCTGAGAAGTTGCCCGACGCATTATGGGCATACCGCACCAGTTTCAAGACAGTGATCGGGACCACTCCCTACCGTCTCGTGTATGGGAAAGCTTGTCATCTGCCCGTAGAATTAGAGCACAAGGCTCATTGGGCAATCTTAGAACTCAACATGGAGCAGGACCTAGCAGGAGAGCAATGACTTCTACAGCTATCTGAGCTAGATGAGTTGCGATTGAATGCATTTGAGAATGCCAACATATACAAGGAGAAGACCAAGAAGTACCATGACCACAACATTGTCCGGAAAGAATTGATACCTGGTAAAAAAGCTTTGCTATTCAACTCGCATTTCAAATTCTTTCCAGGTAAACTTCGAACCCGTTGGGATGGACCCTTCAAGATAGTCTCGGTGGCTCCTCATGGAGCCGTTGAACTCCAAGACTTGGGAACTGGAGATACATTCAAGGTTAACGGGCAGCGAGTCAAGCCATATGTGGAAGCTGTTGACTCTGCTGGAGAGATTGTGAACTTCTACTTGAATCTGAAAGAAGCAGATCAAGGGTCTTGCACTGAAATGCGTACTGGCCGGTGAGTGGGCAAGTAAGTTAGTGTAATCTTTTCTCTTTTCACATAGTGTTTTTGTTATTTTTCCATTGGGTCTATTTGAGCTAGAAGGCTTAAAAGTACGCAAAAATTGGACAAACATCGATTCGGGGCCGCCAAGATTGACTGGCGCCTTGAAATTCTAAATTGGCGGGCCGAGATCGATCGATATCTTTGGCGGATGCCAATTTGTAACTTGGCGGACGCCCAAACCTACTGACCACGATTGGCGTCCTTGATTTCAATGGCGCCCTTGATGAGGGTTGGCGTCCTTGACCAATACTTGGCGGACGCCAAAGAAGCATTGTGGCGCCCGCCAGAACCCAAATTGGCGGACTCCAATCTGGTTTCTGGTGGGCGCCGGTTGCTTTCCTCGCTCACCTTTGCCCATTTTTGATTTCTTTTTGCCCACTAGCTCGAGTTTTTGTTTTCTAACATTCTACTAGAGTCTCAGGTCATTCTCCTCAGTCTTCTACACATCTTGGAAACCTTCAATCAGGGAAGCCGCTTTATAATCAACTCTCTACTTTTCTCTTTTCACTCGATAGCTCGAGGGCGAGCACGAGTTCAGGTTTGGGGAGGGGTGTTTTGAGTTTTGATCTGCTTTAGGCTTCTTGCTTGCATGTTTTTGGATGTGTTTCTTATTCGAGTCCGTCTGTTGAGTCTAAGTCTGTCTCCCAAGTCGAGTGTCTATTGCATGTACTAAACCTGTTTAATGCTTTTGTTTTGGCTGATCCTTGACTATTAGCAGTTTGCATGTTCAAGTTTGCTATGTTCGTTTCTGCTGTAAATAGAAAGTCTGTTCTAATTCTGTAGTCCAAAAAAACTGTGAGTGTAACATCTCACATCGCTTAAAAATGGTTGTGGTGAATAGTAAGTGGAGTTTGTGGGATGTCTTCAACAATGGTGGTAGCAGGTGGAGTTTTTGGGATGTCTTCTGCCATGGTGGTAGCAGGTGGAGTTTGTGATGCTTGGGTATTTTGAGTTGATTGAGTAAGAGGGGGTGGGGGTGTTTCATCACTGGAATTGGGCTCCTCTGTCAAGTCAATGATATCAACCTCACTAGTGGGATACTGTCTTGGTTGTTTTGGTGGTTTTGGCTTGCATGGTCTATACCTAAACAACCTTCTTCTAGCAGATGGTTCTTCTTGATTTCCAGTGGGAGGTATATACTCAACATCAAGAACATCCATATATTTCTTTTTAGTACATGACATGTCAATTACTAAAGGTACCACAGTCTCAATAGTCAAGTGCAAATCAATTTCCTTGTTAACCATATTTTTCTCAAACATTAACTTAACTGAATCACCATCTAAAATCTGTATTGTCTCAGATGAAGATTCAATATAAGCCACCATAGAATAAAACAGAGTACCTTCAGCAGTATCCACACTCACTGACACAAATTTCTCTACATCCTTCAACAATTTCGAGTATGTGTACCTTGAAGGATCAACATCAACAAGCATAAATTGTTCTTTACTCAGGTGCATCCTAATGTCGAATTTGAAACCCATTGTAACTGTAAAAAGCATAAAACACACAAAACAAACAAATTCAATCAAAATGCCCCAAAAACACAGAAAAACCCTAGGTATCTTAACACAGAAAGCTACAAACCCACCCATTAAAATCAGACACAAAATTGTGCATAGCCAGATGAATACGTACATGAATAAGTAAGAAAACACAAAAAAAAAAAAAAAAATTCAAATTTCAGACCAAGCAAAAAAAAAAAAACTAACCTCACTGGCGAGCTCCGATTCTCACCGAACAAGACGAGCAATGATAAATTACGGCCAATAACGTGCAATAATAGCTTGTGACAGTCCGAATTTTGATGTTAATGGAGGTTTTCGATTTTCATGGCAGAAGGCGAGTTGGTGAGGAAGAAGAAGACGTTTTTTGGTTTTGGCGGGTGTGAGTTGTGTGTATATTAAAACCTAAAAAGGTAAGGAATGGGCTAATGCCATGTTTGTTTTGTCAATAATGCAAAGCAGCTTATAATTCGGTCAACGCTTAATCCGCTTAAAGGACCCATCTGTAATTGTTTGACTAATAGGGTTTTATCTGCAATGGAGGCTTCTAGCGAAGTATATGTAATTGATCCTTTGTATAATGTGTGGTTGAAAATAATCATCACGGATGGTGAATGTTCAGACTTCAAAGATGCTCTAGCTATTTCCCAATTACAAAAATAAACTACATTGGTTGGCCCTACCCTTGTACTTCCTCCATCCCGGAACAAGTTTCCCACATTGACTTTTTGCGGTCAAACTTTTCCAACTTTGACTACGAATTAATCTTAAACCGCACATGTAAAATGTTCAATTTTTTTTATATAATGAAACTTCAGGGGCTAAATTTTCATTATATAATTTAATTTAACATGTTACATTTACGGTTTAAGATTAATTCCTAGTCAAAGTTGGAAAAATTGATTACAAAAGTCAAAGTGAAACTTATTCGACGAAAAATAATATGATACTAACCTCATTTACACCAAGATCGATAGGTGTTTTTGGAAATTCTCAATGGAATCAGAAGTTTAGTAATGTTATAGTGGAAGTGCTTAATTCGGGAGGGTTTGATCACTGTCCTCTTTTGGTGAAGTGTGGGCTTCCTGTCCCACATCCCAGTTGACAATTTAAATTCCTCAAATGCCTCATTGAGCATGATGAGTTTCTTTCTACTGTGTCATCAGTTTGGAGTGTGCAGATTGCAAGTGTTAAAATGTTTCGCATATGGTCTAAACTTACTTTTGAAGAGTAGTCTGAAAGACCTAATGCAGTACGTATTCTCATGTGGATATTACAGTTGCAGCTACTAGAGATCAGATTAACTCTCTCCAATCTTCCTTGAGAGATGATCCGCTCAATGTAACTTTGTTTTATGACCATACTCTAGCACAAAGATAACATAAAAAATGGTGTCTGATTGAAGTAGAAGGCTGAAATCCACTGGCTCAAGTGTGGAGATGGCAACAATAAATTTTGTCATGCCAGCTTGACCTCTAGGAAAAGGGGTAGTATTTCAGTTCTTTTTTATGTTAATGGCAAGAAGATTACTGGGGAAGCTGACACTAAAACTTTTGTCCTTCTATCAAGCTTTGCTTGGAGCACTTTCTTGTTGAAACTAGGCGATTGATTACGATATAGGTAGGAGGGGCAATGTTCTTACTTTGGTGCAACGGGCTACTTTAGTTCAGCCTATTACTGCGAGGGAAGTTTATCCGGCTTTACAGACCATTGGTGATGATAAAGCTCCTGCATTGATGGTTATTCTTCTAAGATTTTTAAAGAGGCATGGGCAATTATTGGTTCGGATGTCACTGCTGTTGTACATGATTTCTTTAGAACTTGTAAGATGCTTTTAAGTGCATTAATGTTACTCTAATCTCTCTTTTTCCCAAGCATATCACACTGCCTCTCTCATTAAGGACTACATACCCATTGCATGTTGTCTTTGTTCTCTGAACACATTTCTAAGATTCTTACTTCTAGAGTGAGCGTGATTATGGATTTTCTAGTCAGTGAGGAGCAGGCTTCCTTTGTCCCAGGTCGATTTATTCATGACAATACTATTCTAGCACATGAACTCATTCGAGGATATGAAAGGAAGAATCTGTCTGCTAGATGTATGGGGAAAATGAATCTTCAGAAGGCTTATGACTCCATTCATAGGGGATTTATGGAATATCTGTGACGAGGTTATGGCTTTCTTGACCAATTTGTTGTATGGTTGATGTGTTGGATGGTTGGTGACTGGACTCAGAACGGTAACTTATTAGATTTGCTTGAATGGATAATTAACATCACCATTTGCTGGTAAGAAATGTCTTAGGCAAGGTGACCCTGTCTCACCTTATTTGTTTGTACCTGCAATGAAGTATTTGAGCAGAAGTTTGAAAAGGTTGAAAGAGAATGCTTGCTTCAATTATCATCCTAAATGCAAAGTGTTGGGAATCACCCATCTTACATTTGTTGATGACCTTATGTTCTATGCAAAAGGTAATATGGATTCTATTCGAACCTTGTTGGATTCGTTTGACATGTTTCGCAGAACATCAGGGTTGATTGCTAATATAAACAAGAGTAAAATTTATTTTGCTGGGGGTTTCTTTGGAGAGGAAAATGGCTATCTGTCAAGCAATTCAGCTACATGAGGGTACCCTCCCCTTCAGATATCGGGGGTCCCTTTGAATCCTAAAAGATTGTCCATAGTTCAATACCAACCCTTATTGGAAAAAATGGTTTGCAAGATTAGGCATTGGACTTCCAAGTTGCGAAGTTATGGGGGTCGAGTTCAACTTATCCAGAGTGTTCTTTATGTTGTACAAAATTTTTGGAGCAAACTCTTTCCTTTTCCAAAAAAAAATTATCAAAGCTGTAGAAACTATTTGTCGACAGTTTCGATGGTCTGGAGGTCTTGGTGATTGCAGGAAACCTATTGTCTATTGGGAGAATATTTGTTGGAGTAGTGACCTAGTACTTGGCCTTAGTGTGCTTCTAAAAGCTTGGACAAGCTTCGATTTTGCATACGCTCCTCCAAATCCTTGCCTTTTACACTAAAACACCTGAAAAAGTACAAAAAAAACAAAAAATTCTCAAACGTGAAAATGCACTGAAACACTATAAAAAGGTGCTAATGGACATAACAAAATACGGTAAAAAATACTAAATGAGTCGTTAAAATATCGACTCATCAATAGTGTCGGACTATTCAAACTATCCGACTCAACATTTATTCGAGAAACGACATCTGGAGTTAACTTACCGCTATAAACTGTGTGTTACTGAGCTTCTGGCAATTATAAATAAGCAAGATGGTCTATAAGCTTCAGAAAGTTCTATATGGACTTAAACAAGCTCCACGAGCATGGTATGACACTTTGGCCAAGTACTTGCTGGGATGTGGATTCAAGAAAGGATAAGTTGACAAAACTCTCTTTACATTTAACCATGATGGGAAACAACTCTTAGTACAAGTTTATGTTGATGACATAATCTTTGGATCTAAGGACAAACAACTTTGTGAAGACTTTGCTGAGCTCATGAAAATCAAATTTGAGATGAGCATGATGAGAGAATTTAATTACATCCTAGGGTTGCATTTCAAGTAACTTAATGATGGAATATTCATTAGTCAAACAATGTTTGCTAAGGATATCTCAACAAGTTTAATCTAAAGCCTTCTGAAAAGAATGCCAAGATACCTATGAGCATAGGAACAAAGATGACCAATACTGAATCTGATAAGAGTGTTGAAGAACACAAGTATAGGAAATTAATTGGGTCTCTACTATACCTTACAACAAGCAGATCAGATATTTAATATGGAGTTGGTTTATGTGCAAGATTTCAGACAAATCCAATGCAATCACACTATAACACTGCTATGAAGACTCTATGGTATGTTAAAGGTACTGTAGAAGTTGGATTGTGGTATCCAAAAGAGAGTGGATTGAGTTTACTTGGCTATTCAGTTGCTGACTATGCTGGATCAATGCTTGACAGAAAAAGTACTTCTGAAACATGTCAATTCCTTGGTGCTAGATTCATATCATGGTTCAGCAAGAAGCAAAACTCCATTGCTACTTCAACCACAGAAGCAGAGTATATTGCTGCGGGGTGTTGTGCTTCACAAATCTTGTGGATACAACAACAACTTAGAGACTATGAGATCAATGAAGAGAACATTCCCATTTTCTGTGATAACACAAGTGCTATTGCCATAACTCAGAATCCTAAGTTTCATGCAAGAACAAAGCACAATGATGTTAGACACCACTTCATTAGAGATCATGTTGAAAATGGCAATATTGAGATACTCAAGATTGGTACTGAAGACCAACTTGCATATATCTTAACAAAGCCTGCCAAAGAAAGTAGATTCTAACTTTGAGACATAGTCTTGGATTGATGGAACTACCAAGGTGCTAAATTTGTCCTTTGGGCGGGAACTCGAAAGCTAATAAGAGAAGAATAAGGCTTTACGAGAAGAAAGGCACTTAAAGAATGAAGGAGATATCTGGAGACGAAACTCGGATATCAAGGCTAAATATTAAAGTTGGTTAAAGAAGTATCGAAAAAGCGTGTATTCGGATACATGAGTAGCAGGGAACACAAAAGGAGGAGAGAAGTTGACCAATAATACAATCATCGAAAGTGACTATCTCTTGTGTTTTGAAAAATTTCCATTCTTGTGATGATTTTTAAACAACCTTTGGGGCATAATTAAAAAGCTCGAAAACCGGTTTGTCTCCTGATTCTGGATTCTTGAGGTGAAAGTGACTCAGATAGCTATTAGCCAAATAGCATTAATTGGGCACAATTACATGTGTTGATTGATATCATTGCTAATAAATCAATCTCAACCATTGAAAAATGGCGCTTGTAATTCAATGGATCAGATGCGTCCACTTAGCCATTGCCTTGATAACCAATAATGGCCCACTCTCATTTAATGAAAAACGCTTTTCACCGCCTATCTGATTACGAGATACATAAATACATAATTCATCGTATTACAGCAGACTTGTGTTGCTATATAAAGAGATTTTGCAAAGACAAACACTTTTGCCTAATCTCACATTTCACCTAACAAAAGCAAAAACCTTCATCTTTTATCTGCTAATCTTCTCTTAAAGTGTCTGAATTTCTGCTAAGTTTTTCTGCAAAGAATAACTTAATCGAATTTGACCTTAATCTCTTTCAATCTTACTCTCTGCACTACTTCTATTTAAAGAGATGGCACCAAAAAGAGCCAGATCTCAGAAATCCCAAGTCTCTACCTCTGGGACTACTGAAAAGCAAGCACCGGAATTGTTTATCCTTAACAATCGACTTGCTGGAGATTTTAACCCAAATAATTGGTCTTCAAATCACAGAATGATTTGGGGAGGCGTTGTAGTTGACGAGTACATGATGGGTGCTGCGGTAAACAAGATCGACATGAAGCAAATTCTTGACATGCTTGAAAAGGCAAAAATTAAGGAATTTTGCTCGGCTATTCCAAGACATCCCCTTTGGATGTCTTGGAATTTCTAACAATTCAAGATTATTTCAAGATTGGTTAATGGCACTGAAGAAGTGGCCATCAAAACCTCAGTCCAGGGAAAACCAATTTTCCTGGACTGTGTGGCTTTCTGTGAAATCTTTGGACTCCCTAGCAAGGGAAATGACTTTGAAATATACACCATTGATGAAGTCCTAGTTGAACGAGTCAAGTCACTTTACAGTGTTGTATGTGACCTCACTGAACCTGGAGCTTTACCTGATTTTACTCTTATAAAAATCAGAAGAAGACATCTGGTTGAGCACTAAGATATGACGGCTCACATACTCCACAGATGTTTTGCCTGTCTACAAGGAGGAGCTGATCAGATAAGTATGGAGAGATGGATGATAATGCTCCTTCTCAACACTCAAGATGATACGCTGGAAAACCCGTTCAATTGGGGTAAGTACGCCTTCATGATTTTGGTTGCAGCAGTTCAAAGTTTTGAACCCACAATTGTCAATGATCTTGCTGAACCAAATGACACTGTGAGTTTTGGTATCAAGATTTGCTACTTGCTGGAGATGCTTGGATTTACCCTCAGAGAAGAAGGTAAAATATCTAACATCAACCTACTCCGCAAGTTTGAGTATACAAACTTGATGAAGAAAGCTACCTGGACTCAAAAGACCAAGAGAGGTTCCAGGAAAATAAAGGCAAAGGACTTATCTGAGGGGTCTGTTGCGACCAAGAAACCCAGATCTTCCAGAAGGAAGACAACTGGCAAGAAAGAAGAAACTCCCATTGTGGAGGTAGACCCTCAGACATCTCTGTCTAGTGCTAATGAGGACACCAAAGTCAATGCATCCTTAGCACTCAATGATGAAAGTGCTGAGAGACCACTAACACTCTCTCTTGAAGAAGTAGATGAGTTAAATTTTGACCCAATCTTGGAAAGGATCGAGGTTGCTGAGGAAGTCCCGACTTCCAAGGTTCTTCAAGCAGCAACCCCCCACATGAAAATTAAAGACAAAGAAGGAACAAACTGAGAGCTGAAAAGAGAAACACAACTCAGGCCAGAAGAAGCCAAGATTGAGTATGTCAAACTTGACTGTGATCCTTCTGTCTACAGATGGATCCATCAGAGAAATGGATGTTGGATACTGGAACTCAAGCACTTACTGGTAAATGAAGGAGGATTTTCAGTACCCATCCATCAACAACTAATGACATGGAGAAAAGACAAGCCTATTCTAATCAACATAGACCATGTCAAGAACTGGCTAGATTTTGAAGTTGTGACAAGACGAAGAGTCATGAGAAAAGAACTTGTTGAGGAATGTCTGTTAGGAATATCTGTTAGTATTTTGATCACTCATCACATGTTCTTATCTTAGCCAGAAAGGTGATTAAGTACTCTTGGTTCACTTGAACATTGTAAAAGAGGAAATCACTAAGTATGAGTAGTCTAGTAAATCTTGTAATAGGATTATAGGTGTCTGAGTGTAATTTTTATTTCAAGAAGACCATGAAGATCAATCCTAGCAATGGAGCTTTTACGAAGATTATAAGGTAGAAGATTGCACAAGGTTTATGAAGACACAAAGGTTTAGTCTAACTTCGGAAAGACTATGTCCTTAATCCTTTCTTAAGTACATTAACTTACTTTGGAAATATGATTCTGGACATATGACATCAAGAGTATGGAGCATGCAAGCCATCAGAAAAGCTCATGTATCCGTTGAGACTAAAGGACAATGAACAGTACTATGCATTAAATGCATCGGCAGAAATGCTGCAAAAAGCAAGTCCTCTATGAAACAAGAGATAGTGACTTACGGTACATAGTTCAAGATATAAGCGGATATAATTTGGTAGAAACTGCGGATACAATTCAAATGCCTCTCAAATTTATCTATATATATCACACACTTAGATGCTTGAAGAACACACCTTAGAACGCTCTATCTTGCAAACTTACCATCAAGCAAAGTATTCTCTCAAGCACTCTACTACAATTTCTGAAAGCTTTCTGTTGCTTGAAGAATCACTAGTAGTTTTAAGTTGTCCTGAACCTTAACAAGAGATTGCTATTCGTGAAAGAGTTGAACTATCAGATACCCTTTCTGAAGCTCATTCTCCAGAACGGACACCAATTACTTGGGTCAGTAAAGCGGTGTCATCCATTTGAACAAGTGTATTAAGTAGTCTTGTTCTATTAGGCTCTCTGAAAACATAACTGAAAAGTTATACGAGAAGCCTCTCTGACAAACCTTATAACCAACACCATCAAGGCGTGGAGTAGAGGAAGTACTTGATTTGGGAAATCAGGGAATAACTCCAAGGTTATCTGAGTAGAGGAAGTACTTAGCTCTAGGAGCTGGGGAATAACTCAGGGGGAACATTTTATTGGGAACCATTTGTTTAGGAATCTTAGAATAGGATTATTTTAAGGTGAACTCAATTATCTGTTCTAGTGAATTCTAGGTCTCAGAAAGACCGAAGTGGATTAGTTGGAGGATTACGCCACCTCCAGATACCACTATACTTCTTGTGTTATTTACCTTTACGTATTTACATTTCACAAGCACACACACACACACTTATTGTTTCACTTACCTATCTTAAAGTCTTTCGCTCTGAATTTAAGTATCGAAAGCCGGGTTTCGAGAAGTGTTTATCGACAAAGTTTTAAAGACTATTCACCCCCCCCCCCTCTAGTCTTTTACTTTGCCGTTATCTGGACCAACAAGTGGTATCGAGCGGGGAGGTTCACAAGCATACACTTGAACCTAGATCCCCAGATAGGTGAAGGAACTTTGTCCCTTTCTGAGGACTATATGATTTGTGTGTTAAGCGTGTAGGTATGTCTCTGAGTGATGCTCCCGTTCTAAAGCCAGAAAACTACGAGAAATGGAAGAACAACATGATGCTCCATCTGGAGGCCATTAGTGATGAGATGATCTATGTCATCAATGAAGGGCCTATCAAAATCGAACAACTCAAGCGAGTTCTTGATGTGTACGATGGAAGAAAATCCTCGACAAGGAAGATGGGCGAGGACATGGGCGCTAGTGATAGTGGTCATGTTGCTCGTGGAAGCATTATATATGAAGACAAGCCGAGAGCTCGGACATTTGAAGATGCGAAGAGACAGATTGGATGGTCAAGCTTAATATAATCATCGATCGACACACGAGCACATACGATGTAAGCGTGGGGTGCTAAAGCAGCGAAGTTGCGGCAATTGATTGAAGAAATGCATGCGGAGAGAGAAAACCAAAGAAAACAAGTTCGAAGTTCTTAAATTGAAGTTCCAAAACTTCAAACAAGGTCCCACTGAAACTCTGGAAGAACTTGATTTCAGATTTACTACACTTATGAGTGATATGGCTGCTCTTGGTGAAAGCAATAGATACTCCCAGTCAGAAAAGATTAAGACTATTGTCAGAAGTCTCAATCTGGTTGGAACACACTAAGTTCTTTTATTTCAATCAAGGGATGCCAAATATTACTCCAGTAGAGCTCTTCTCTCATCTTGCTACTGTAGACTATGAGACAACTCAGAGAGAACAAACAACTGAAAAATTGCAAAGTGTTGCTCTAGTTTCTCAAGGGACTTCTGAAAAGAAGGATACCAAAGAAGCATCTGAAGAAAATGCTCTTGCAGTAAGACACATGAAGAAATTTGTGAGTCAAGAGATTGAGAGAAGAAAAGCAAAAGAAAAGCTGAAAAAGCATCTTGGCCTAAACTATCATCAGTACAAGAACATACAAGTGAACAACTCTCTGAACACCCCCATTCAGAAAGGTGTTAGTACTGAAGCTGCAGAAATAGGAAATGATATCTGCTTCTATTGTCAAAAGCCTGGTCACTTCAAGAGAGATTGTCCTGCTTTAAACAAGCTCAAGACAGGTGACAAGAAGGACAGAAGAAATTTCAAGAGAAATCAAAGGGCCTTACTGACTGAAGAAAGGAAGAAGATTCAAATTCAACTTGATGCTCTAGACTTTGAGAGATTAGAAGATGGAGATTCGGATGACTCAAACCTACCATCACCAATTGTGTGGAATCACCCACGATGTAATTGACTTGACTGAAGAAGAAAGAAATGTGTGGAGTTCTTTGAGATTCTGGTCGGACATCTCCAACATTGAAATGTGTCTTATGGCTGATGAGGTAACTAACAATTCACAATTTCTGTACTATGAGAGTGATGATGGAATTGAGGATCTGGAGTTGGTAAAAAGTCAATTGGATCGTTATGAGAAAGAATTTCTGGAAGCACAATCCAAAACCAGAATTCTAGAGGAAAGCAAAGAAACTCTTGAAAAAGAGGTTACTAAGATAATGATGTCCCGAAAACAAGAACGCTGAAATAGCCTTTCTGAAATCTCAGATATCTGAGAAGGAAAATTCTCACAAACTAGCCTTGAATGAACTTACCAAGAAAATGATGAAGCGCTACGAGAATGAAGAACTTCGAAAAGAAAGAGCTATCCTTCCAATCTTATGCAAAGGCTAGTGACACTCTCACTGAGGTTCAATCCTATCTAAGAGTGCATTCTTGAATGGTGAACTTGCTGAGGAAGTCTATGTTGAACAACCACCTGGCTTTGAAGTTTTCTCAGAAAGTAGAATGGTCTATAAGCTACAGAAAGCTGTTTATGGACTGAAACAGGATCCAAGAGCATGGTATGACACTTAGGCTAAATACCTTCTGGAAAGTGGTTTCAAGAAAGGTGAAGTTGATAAAACTTTATTTACTTTAAACCATGATGGGAAACTACTCTTAGTTCAAGTATATGTTGATGACATCATATTTGGATCTAAGGACAAGCAACTTTGTGATGATTTTACAAATCTCATGAAAAGTAAGTTCGAGATGAGCATGATGGGAGAATTGAACTATTTCCTAGGATTGCAAGTCAAGCAACTCAGTGATGGAATATTCATTAGACAGACAAAGTATGCAAGAGACATGCTCACAAAGTTCAATCTTAAGCCTTCTGAAAAGAATGTTAAGATACCTATGAGCATATGAACCAAGATGACCTATACTGAATCAGATAAGAGTGTTGATGAACACAAGTATAGGAAATTGATAGGTTCACTACTACCTTCTATGACGGACACGATATTCAATATGCAGTTGGAGTGTGTGCTAGATTTAAAACAAATCCAATGCAATCACACTACAACATTGCTATGAAAATATTAAGGTATGTGAAAGGTACTGTAGATGTAGGTTTGTGGTATCCTAAAGAAAGTCGATTGAGTTTGGCTGGTTACTCGATCTTGATTATCTTTGGATCAATGCTTGATAGGAAAAGTACCTCGGAACTTGGGTTTAAGAACTAGACTTATCTCATGGTTTAGCAAGAAACAAAACTCAATTGCAACTTCTACCAGAGGCTGAATATATTCTGCTTTGGTTGTTGTGCAACACAAATTCTGTGGATTCAACAACAACTCAGAGACTATGGACTCAATGAAGAGAAAACTCCCATTTTATGTGATAACACAAGTGCTATTGCAATCACACAGAACCCCAAGTTCCATGCCAGAACAAAGCACATTGATGTTAGACACCACTTCATCAGAGACCATGTTGAGAAAGGCAATATAGAGATACTCAAGATTAGCCTGGAAGACCAACTTGCGGATATCTTCACTAAGCCCTTACAAGAAAGCGGTTCTTGACCTTAAGACATAATCTTGGATTAATGGAGTTGCCTAAGGACTGAAAATTGTCTGAATCTCTAAAAATTTGAATAAGTGAGTAAGCCTCTGAGAACAGGTTCTCAGAAAGCCAAGTTGATAAGAAGTGATGCAAAGGTTTCTAAGTAGCAATACTCAGAAAGACAAAAAATTTCTAGAATGGTATCCAGAAAGGCAAAGGTCGGTACACTTAATAAGTAAATAAAACTAGAACTTCTTGAGAGTGGGACAAATACATTCAAGCATTGAAGCTTCTAACACTTGAATTCAGAAAGCTATTTAGTCATAAAGAGAAATGGACACACAAAGCCCAAAAAGTATATGTTTTGAAAGTCAAACATGTGCAATGTCTTGTATTCTTACCATTTTCATGATAAACAATATATAGATAAGGACTTGACACTCGAATGATAAGCTCAAGCGATTAAGTGTTCCTACTCTTTACTAAGTGACCTGATGAATGTAGCATATTAAAAATCCATCAAATCGGCACATTACCATTTGTTGATTGATATCATTACAAGATATTCAATATAAGCCCTTGATGAATAAGCGTTTGATCTCAACGGTGAGATCAAAACAAAGCAAGTAATGTCATTGAGAAATGCAGACATGGCCCACTCGCATTTAATAAAGTACAAAGGAAGTACCACGCCTATCTGGATGCAAAGACACGCATTCATATTCACTATATGTATGTTGTATCTATGTACATTTTATGCGCTATATATATAGGATTTGGGCAAAAGACAAACACTTTTACCAATTCAAATTTTCAAACTTGCATCAAAATAGCAAAATCTCTCAATATTTACGCAAAACCCTTAAAACTTCGACTTCTTGTGCTTAGTCTTACGAAAAGATAGACTAATCTCGATTAATTGTGCAATATTCATAAAAAACACTCACTCTAAACTCTATATAAGAGATGGCACCAAGAAGATGACCACCAAGAACCCAAGGCAACATCCTCTGCTCCTGCTGAAAAGCAAGGAGGAAAGGAACAAGGTGTTGAATAAGCATATACAGGAAAGTTACCCCATCGATTGGAACCCTAAACACAAAATGAATTGGGGAGCCTTTCTAGTAAAGAGATATGTACTAGCAGTTATATCTTCAAAACCAGAAAGAAAACTGATATTGGGAATGCTGAAGAATTCCCATAGCTAAACCTCCAGTTGCCAAGAGAAAGAGGACTCATAGCAAAAGAGCCTCCAAGCCCATAATAATACAAGAGGCACAACCTTCTGTAGACAAGGTCTCAGAAGATGTTGGACGCTCAGAAAGGAAAATCCAGAATCCCCCAAGAGTCCTGAAACAGAATGCTCCAGAACTCTCCAGAGATGATAGAAATATCATAGATGGAGTGCACTTTTGACCACAGAATAGTGATTACGAGGATGATGAAGTACTTGCAAAAGTACTCAAAAGGTTAATCTGAGACCCATGGAGGAGCTTCAAGCTCGGCTCTTGAGAAAGACAAGAGCCCCTACTTGTGAGGAAGAAGAAGGCCTGGGTGAGGAAGATAGAATGATGGAAGATGTTGCCATTGCTTCCACATTCACAATGCCAGCATGTAAGATGCTGAAGAAAACCCTGTTCTTGAACAGGTTCCTCAATCTTCTGAGAGAGCTCAACTCTCAGAAAGGGATCAAACTGAGATGGAAACTCAGAATGATACTACAGAGGAGATCAATAATGAGCACAGAGAGACTGTGGATTCACTACAAGTTCAAGAGATCAATGATCAGCCTGACTCTATTCAGGTAACAAAGATAGTTTGTATCTAACATGTCAACATAATTGTATGTTAACTTGTTACTCATAAGCTGTATTTGTTACAGGCCAACTAGACTTCAGGGGGAAGAAAACTTGTCCACCCCCTTGAATCAAGAAGTGGTTCCTCCAACCTCAGAACATCAAGAAGAGCCTGTCCCACAGGTAGTAAAAGTTATCTCTGAACAAGGAATAACTAACTAAAATTTCTCTTATGTTCTAATATTCTTAATGTCTCTTCTTAGGCTCCAACTGAGGAAGTAGTGGTGGTGGAACCAACACCCCAAAACCTAGAGATTCCAGAAGCTGAAAAGCTTTCTAAGGAAGTATTTACTGAGCCTTCTGCTGAGAAGGTAAGTAATCAGTAATAATCTTCTTCAACGAATGCTCTGGAGAACCCACTACTAAAATCTCTTATGTTTGTTCTTACAGGCTCAGTCAGAAGAACAATTGGATGGAGAAACAGTTGTGTCATCTCCTCCAAAAGAAACTAAAAGCTATTTGAACAAGATGTCTGCGAAAAAGGTGCCAGAAACCCCCAAGGTTTCTGAGGAACTTGCTACTGAGCTTCCTCACTTGGAAGTAAGTGAAGTCTCAGAAAGCACTTTTCCGTTGAGACTAAAGGACAATGAACAGTACTATGCATTAAATGCATCGGCAGAAATGCTGCAAAAAGCAAGTCCTCTCTGAAACAAGAGATAGTGACTTCTGAGTACATAGTTCAAGATATAAACGGATATAATTTGACAGAGAGCACAACGGAAACAATTCAAACGCCTCTCAAATTTATCTATATATATCACACACTTAGATGCTTGAAGAACACACCTTAGAACGCTCTATCTTGCAAACTTACCATCAAGCAAAGTATTCTCTCAAGCACTCTACTACCCTTTCTGAAAGCTTTCTGTTGCTTGAAGAATCACTAGTAGTTTTAAGTTGTCCTGAACCTTAACAAGAGTTATTCGTGAAAGAGTTGAACTATCAGATACCCTTTCTGAAGCTCATTCTCCAGAACGGACACCAATTACTTGGGTCGATAAAAAGCGGTGTCATCCATTTGAACAAGTGTATTAAGTAGTCTTGTTCTATTAGGCTCTCTGAAAACATAAGCGAAAAGTTATCTGAAGCCTCTCTGACAAACCTTATAACCAACACCATCAAGGCGTGGAGTAGAGGAAGTACTTGATTTGGGAAATCAGGGAATAACTCCAAGGTTATCTGAGTAGAGGAAGTACTTAGCTCTAGGAGCTGGGGAATAACTCAGGGGGGACATTTGGTTGGGAACCATTTGTTTAGGAATCTTAGAATAGAATTATTGTAAGGTGAACTCAATTATCTGTTCTAGTGAATTCTAGGTCTCACAAAGACCGAAGTGGATTAGTTGGTGGATTACGCCACCTCCAGATACCACTATACTTGCTGTGTTATTTACCTTTCTGTATTTACATTTCAACAAAGCACACACACACTTACTTTTTGTTTCTGCACTTACCTATCTTAGAGTCTTCCACGCTCTGAATTTAAGTATCAGAAACCCCCAGGTTTCTGAGAAACTGTGTTTATCGACAAAAGTTTTAAAAGACTATTCACCCCCCCCCCCCCATAGTCTTTTACTTTGCCGTTATCTGGACCAACAATGTCCCTATGGAAAACTTGATGATGTGCACAGAATCCTAAACCTAACAGGGACAGGCACAAGGCTAAGGCTTGTTGTGGAACCCTTTGAGTCATTCTATCTGACTGAAGAACAATTCAAGGGTGACATCAAATATCTGAAGACCATATATGAATACTTCAATCTCTCAGATATCGAGATTAAGCATGCCAGGACATGGGGGAAATATGTGTGGATAAAATAGTTTGTGAAGAAGAATCCTACCAAATCCTACAGAGAAATCTGTGACATTGGAAGGAACACTGAGATGATAGTCATGACTCTGCTCTATGACTACTCAGATGATTTGGAGATAAGGACTTCACAGATTGATCAACTTGCCTGCTGAAGAAGACTTAAGACTTGTTAAGTAGAATGTTCACTTGGAGCTTGGATAATCCTGTTGTTCTTCTTAACATTGTAATATCTTTTGGGTATCTTGTTGACTGTTCTTATTTTTTATATATCTTGTAAAAGTTACCTGTGTACTACTTGTAATTTATCAGGTAAACCTACTCTCAGATATCATTCTAATGAAAAGATAACTTGTCAGCAAAGATCACATCTTGTGATTTGGTTGATGTTTACTTTTTGCACTTAAATACGTGGGTTGAAAAGATCTTAAGAAATGTTTAAGAGTTGGATTGTTTCCTCATCCATGTGATGTTAGGAACCTTAGATAGTCATGGTTAACTGATCAAAAAGGGGGAAATTTGTTAGGAATATCTGTTTAGATTTTGATCAGCATCCCTAATGACATATCTTTGCTCAGAAAGGTAACTAGTGATAAGCTCAAATTATATTCTATAAAACTTAAGAGAATAAGTTGTAGTTGTAGACTATGCAATAGAGAATTATCAACTTACTAATAGTTCGATGTCCATGGTTCGTTACAAGAGAAAACCAAGCTCCAAGATCAATCAATGTCAAAAACTAGGTCTAGGAGCTTTTTCTAGGTCCAATTCGAGTAGAAGAAGTTCTTCTCCGAAAATCTAAGTTTAACCTAATAAGGGGAAACAAAAACGTCAAAATCCCGCCCATACGAGGATTCGATAAGTCGATGTCATCTTGCGTCTTCTCGTCGGGGCGAGAATATTTCTTCGCTGCGGCAAGCTCTTGATTCCAAAATTCCACGAGCTACTGGATTTCTCGCCGCGGCGAGAATATTGACTCGCCGCGGTGAGCATCAAACGACGAGATACCAATCAGCTACTGCATTTCTCGCCGCGGCGAGCATGTTCACTTCGCCGCGGTGAGGCTCGTTCTTCTTCGATCCTGCTAAGCTCAACAAGCATTTCTCCGCAACGCAAAATCCTACAAAAGAAAAACCAAAGTACCAAAGCATAAAAACGTACAAAAACACTACAAAATGCCAATAAAGACTAACCAAAAGACGGTAAAAAAGATAAGATGAGACTCTAAATTATCGTCTCATCAAACTCCCCAAACCAAACCTTTGTCGTCCTCGAGCAAACAAACAACCTAGACAAAACTAGACTCGAAACATAAAATGAACAAATAGCACATAACAGAGTTAAACTCCCAAGTGACCGAATCTACCATTGTAAACATCAAGTTCACGAGATGCAAAAGCTTTGTACTCAACTAACCTTGGCAGAATAGTACACAGAAAATCAAACAAGAACGTTTCTCAGGTAAATAACACTTAAGTCTAGCTCGCTAGTCCCTCACAGGTGCTTGTAGTGTAACTCTCACTCTCTTGGAAGTGTCCAAAAATGGTATACGCTCAAAAAGTAAACTGGGAAGATGACCTTCGTCACAAAGATGCTTAGACTATCTTATGCTATTGTACTCATCTCATCAGGTCGAACGGGACTTTTGGCAAGCCACTTAATTTTCAAAAATCGAAGGCTGATGCTGCTCCCCTTATTCAAATCATTCATTTCAAAATTCAACCACGATTGCACTGTATATTCAATGCATGGCCTCATTGGGCTCTTTTTATCTCAATTTTTTGCAGGTGTCTATTTTACCGAAAGTCCGCACGTTTGTGCGTGTTAGTTTGGTATACGTGCCATTAACCTCACGGACATGTAGCTTTTCAGCCACGCCAGTATGTGGTAGTATTTGGAACACGCCAAACACGACTAACGGTGATCAACTAAGATCACAGATCCACCCCAAGATTCAAATTCAGATAGCTTTGGGAAGCAACAAACAGACTCTTAGCAAATATGCATGAACAACTCAAGTCAAAAGTTGCAAAGGTAGAGAGTCTCCTCCCTAAACCTGTTCCTTGGAATGGGTTTGTAGGAGAAAAAACCAAAGCAATAAGCATGTCGTTCGTCATCCCCAACGAAACTCAGTACACATAAGTATGAAAAGGCGCAAGTAATTCGTAAAAAACTTGTACAGCCCAGGAATCACACAATACAGTAGTCGGTATAATATTTTTTCATCGGCTCAAGGTTTCTCACAGGCATTTTTGGACTAAATAGCTACACAGACTTATTATTTACAAGAGAAACGGACTTATAGGATTTTAAATCCACTATACTACTTCCAGCCAAATATCATACAAAACAAGAGCAGCAAGCAAATTTATCATCTATAATAGACGTTCGACTTGGGAAAATAACTCAGACTCACCACAAAAATCAGAGAAATTCTACAACTAAAACTGACAGAAAGTGAGACAGAAAGTGAGAAACTAACAAAGAAAGGTGGCTAACATACCACCACAGTCACATAACAGAACAAAGTAGCTAACATACCACTTGAACAGAGTATAGAATGGAAAGGAAAACAAGAAAGATAATATAGAGTACAAATGTCATTAATATACGAGACAACATAAGCTAATGATACAGTCGAAACCTCCCCAAACCTACACGATAGCTAGTCCCTAGCAATATATAGTGTAAGAAGAAAGACTGTATAGATTGACCAACGATAGTGATGTCTCATATGGTGGACTCAAGCTGATCCAGAAACGCCTCCACCGAAGCGTTGCTCCCAAAAATCCTGCTCTACCTTCCACAACTCCTCCTGCCGCGCCAAACGCTCAGCTTCACGCTGCTCTCTAGCATCAACTCTCCTATCGCGCTCGGCCTGCTGCAAATATTGTTCCTCAATACGCGAGTACTGGTCGGAAATGTTGGCATAGTGAGGTGCCACCCAGTCTCGGAACTCCTGTCTCTCCCTGGTCAAAACATCGTACTGCTCCTCTATATGAGTGTAATGTGGGCCCGCCCAGCCGCGAAACTGTGCTATCATCTGCTCAAAGTAGGCAGAGAAATATGTAGGAGCAGTTTGTGTTGCTAGCTCTCCACCACCCTCATCAGCAGGGTCTTCGGCTTCCGCAGCAGCTGCATTACCCCGTCGGCCTCTATGCTCACGAGCCTCACCGATCCCCAAAATGGTCCGGGCTGAGGTCGAGTTAAGAGCACTCTTGGGCTTCTCGGTGCCCAGAATTCCTGGCACTCCTTCCGCCTTGCATATGGCAGTAATCAGGCAAGGGAAACCAAGAACACTCCCCTTTGTTGTCCGTGAAAGAATCTCCTGTAGGATGACGTCCGCAGCATCAACGTACTGCCCAGTGATAACGGCTCGAATGAGGCGAGCGGTAGATGGAGTCTAGGAGTTGAAATGGGAGTTAGGCATCATATTGTACTAGATCAAGTGCTGCCATAGTCAGACTTCGGGCTTAAGGAATTGAGAGTATGTCCGAGCCTTATTCTGGAACTCCTCAGGAACCTGGCCGGGTTGAAGCACAAAACTGGCAAGTTCTAGGTGAAACTGACGGTTGTTGATATGAGGCCCCGAGTGACTATAGAGATCATCCTCTTGCTGGTACCGCTTGGACTGCAGAAAACTTCGAAGGCTGTCCTTCGAGAACTTGAACTGGACCCCTCGGACTGTCATGACATCATCTTCCCTGTCGTGGAGCATGATGTAGAACTCACGGACCAACTTCGGATCATAAGGGCTATGGTTTCCAAATAGTATGCCCCAGCGGAGGTACCGGACTATGGCCATAACTCGAGCATAGATTGTGTCCTCATTCTCATCGATGTCCAGTGCTCTCTCACACCAGAACTGCTTGGGCTAGCTGAAATTGGCTATCATCAAAGCTCTGCCATCCATAGATAGGTCAGAGAACTCATCTTCTTGAACCCATTGCTCTGATGCGCTGCTGCTTTCGGCCCTTTGATGCTTACTACCTGTACCACTGCGAGACATGATTCCTATAAAGACAGGGTCAGTAGACAGCAATATGGTGGAGTAAGAATACAATCTCCCTAAACGAGGTCAGCTTAACAGTCAAAAATGGGGGAAGGCAACAAAATTACCGAAATTGGCTAATAATCTCAGAAGAGACAGAATACTCAACATAGTTAAGATCACAATCTCAGGAATAGTCACAAGCAACACAAAAGGGTAGGAATGTAGGCAAACTGGGAAAAAAATCGAGTGGGAAGTCGGGGTAGAGCAATGAAATTGAATTCAAAGAAACAAGAAGCAATGAATCATAAGGCAATCATATATACATCCCACAAGAGTAATCAATTGAGAACGAACGACGATCAACCACCAATAATTCACAAATTCGAAATTAGGGGGAAAAACAAAGTTACAAGCCAAAATACCTTGATTCGGAGAGAAACAGTGGATGAACCTCAAAGTTGATGCAAGAATTGGGGAGAGGATAAAAAACCCGTCGAGTAGCAATGAGAATGGAAGAATTTGGTGAAGAATTGAGGAAGAACAAGATTTTTGGTGTTGAAGAAGAGAAGGAGGCAGAAGAGAAGAAGAATGGTGGAAAAGGGAAGAACGGGGGATGAAGAAGAAGGAATCTCGGCTTTTTTAAGCCGCTCGCCCTGGCGAGAAGAAGGGCTCACCGCGGCGAGAATTCCAGAAACCTAAGCTGGGTGCTGAAACCATCCTCGCTGCGGCGAGAATTCCAGAAACAAGCGAGAGTGTACTTGTAGTGCAATCTCACCTCGCGAGATCGAAACTCCTTGCCGCGGCTAGAGTTTCACGAGTTTCCTCATGTTAGTACAAATGTTTCGCACCCTTCATAATGTAAATAAATAAACAATGCAAGATTAACTAATCAAATTGTTCAACTTAATAAATTAAAATGTCTCAACCAAAGTCAAATAACGATGCAAATGAGTTCAACGAATAGCAAATTAGTCTAAATGCAATGCAAAAATGCATTTGTTTATAGTCGTTAGCTCGACTTTCTCCGGTTAAGATCAATGAAGTTTGATGCGTCCGGTCATCTCAGCCCCTTTCTTCCCCTGTAAGTAAGAGTAGATATAGAGTGGTCCGATGTGTGCCCCAATGTACGTCCTTGTGTCAACCTGTGCAACAGAATATGGTATAGTAGTGGCTTGCAACTCGCGTTGCTTGCCATGTACCTCAATAGTGCAGGTACGAGTGTAGAGATTGACAATCATGTGAGTAGTCTTGATGAAGGGACGCCCCAAAAGCAGCATATCTTTTTCCATGTCCTTTCCTTTGATCCTAGACGACTCCACAACCACAAAATCTGCCATAAACACATCACCATCCAGTTGAACCGGGACATCTTCGACTATACCCATGCACCTACTCCTTGTTCCATTGGCTAAGAGGATAAAACATTTAAGAGGCTCCAACCCCTTCAAGTTCAACTCCTCATACGTAGCAAAAGTCATCAGATTAACCGCAGCCCCCGTGTCAATAACACCAATTACCTCAGACGAGTTGCCAATGCCGACAACCAAGTCGAAGCTATCTGCATCACTGATGCTCTTATCTGCCTTTGGAATTACTGGAGTAGTAGAATTCACCTCAAAGTGAGCTGGTTCCGCATTCGCCAGCTCTACCGGAATCGCATAACCAGGTGTGGCTACCTCCATCTCCTTTTCTTGAACTCCCACTTCTTCTGGCTTCTTAACCACCGGCACAGGTAGTTGCTCGACTACCTTCGGTGCCTCAACCTAGGCCACCGCATTATCAGGCTTGCAGGTGCAAGTAGCGAGAACCGACTTCACATTTCCTAGCTCATCGAATGTCACCTCAACAGCCAGGATCCTGTTGGTTTCCACAGTCATCGGGAACTTACCCTTTTCCCTTTGCTAAAGATGGCCAACTAGATCCCTTAATGTCTTCTCCAACCATTTATGTGAATGCTCGATACTGTCTAACCTTTGATCAGTACTGTTCTGATTCTGCTGTGCCTCAACCCAAAATTTCTCAGATCTCGCCATGTGGTGCCTGATTTCCTGATCAGAACTTACCGGTGCTTGCGTGGACTGAACCCGAACTGGCTGAGCCGAGATCGATTGCTCCTGTGCTGCATTCTCATAAAAGTTGTTTCCATAGCTCAAGTTTGCGCGGTTTGGTACAAAAGTCTGTATCTTAGGCCCCCCTGTATTGCCACCTTGGTTACCTTGCCAGTTACCACGCTGTCTGGTCTACACCCAGTTAACTACCTTAGGAGTCGGGTTCTCCGTCATGATCTCTGGAAGCCTACACATGCTATCTCTATGCCCAAAACTACCGCAGAGATTGCACCGTTCACTCACCTGTGAACCTGGAGCGGAGACAGTGCTGAGCATCCTTATCTCCCTAATCAGATCCACCAAATCTCAGTTACTAAGCCCTGAGGTTTCCTCCACAGCTCTAACTTCAGCCCTTCTAGCCCGACCACGCGTCCCCTTAAGCTGGGAAATAGCAGCCAGCTTGTCAAATGCCTCAGTCAAAGCCGCGGGTGATGCCGTAATAATGCTCCCGTTGACAGTGATGTCAACCATATTCTGAGCTTCCCAATCTAGGCCTTCGTAAAACCTGCAACATAAATCCATCTCAGTCAGCCTGTGGTGAGGGCACAGATAAGATTCAAGAACCGTTCCCTTGCTTCATAGAAACTCTCGTCACTCATCTGCATAAACTTCTCAATCTAGAGCCGGAGTTGCTTAGTCTTCTCAGGAGGGTAAAACTTGTTCATGAGGGCCTTATACAGAGCATCCCAAGTAGCTAGAGATCCCTTCGGCTGGTTCAAAAGCCAGCTGTTAGCCTTGTCCTGCATGCAAATAGGGAAAACCTTCTTCCTGATTTCCTCTCCAGTCACCGTAATTCCACCCACAGTCAGCGGAATCCTAGCAATCAGACCCTCAAACTCCTTCAGAAACCTGATGACATCCTCATTGGCCATCCCATAGTACTTAGGAAAATCATGGAAGTGATGAGCCTTGATTTCCATGTTACTCGCCTCATTAGACAACACAATTGTTGACATTCCAGCCTTAATCTTGCCAGGCTGCATGTAGGCTCCATAAGTTATCTCCCCTGCCTCAACGATGGGTTGCTCGTTCACAGCCATTTGAATTGCTACTAAGTTTTCTCCTCTAAGCTGGCGAAGGTGTCGATCGATCTCGTTTACTGGACAGTGCAACGGTGTTCCTTGGGATCTCGTTCCACGCATAATCCTGTGGTTAAAGCTACACAAGTCAAAAACTTGAAAAAGATCTTAGTTTCTGTTAGTGCACTAAACCGCAAGTTGGGAAACAAACAAAAAACCAAACTCTAAACGCTACAGTAGGAATTAACTCCCCGGTAACGGTGTCAAATTTGATAAGCTCAAATTATACTCTATAAAACTTAAGAGAATAAGCTGTAGTTGTAGACTATGCCTAACTCAGTATCGTTCTCTAGGGAATTAATTAAGCTACCACAACAAAATAGAGCAGAACGTTTGTTTGTGAGTAACAAGTTGGTTTTGAGTGATTTTACTTCTAAAACACGAATTAATACTAAAGAGAATAAACGGTTTTGATCAATGAGAGAAAGTGAACACGGTAGTGATGATCCGGTTATGGTAATTCAATACTAAGATAATCGTTCGTATTTGTCACACGATCGGTGTACAGAAAACAATCAATCCAATTCAACCAAGTCGTTTTTCGAAGATTTCAAACTAGAGAAATCGTCAGGTTTGTCAGACCGATGATTCTTAACCAAAACGATTTAGAATATTTCAATCTAGCGTATTGGATTGAAGGTTTATACGAAAATCTCAAACTAGACGAACCTATATGAACCAATGTAAACCCTAGATTCGAATTTGCATAACCATCACATAACTACTTGAAGCAAAGATGAAAGAATTCATAATTTTGGATACGCAAAGCATAAACATAAAGATAATCGCAAGCAACAACAGACAATTTGACAGATGAATCAAGCACAATTGTATGGAAGCGAATCAAGCACAATTGTATGGAAGCAATAGAGAATTATCAACTTACTAAGAATTCGATGTCGATGGTTCGTTACAAGAGAAAACCAAGCTCCAAGAACAATCAATGTCAAAAACTAGGTCTAGGAGCTTTTTCTAGGTCCAATTCGAGTAGAAGAAGTTCTTCTCCAAAAATCCTAACTCTAACCTAATAAGGAGAAACAAAAACGTCAAAATTCCGCCTCGCCGCGGCGAGGATTCCAGTAAGTCCCAGTGCCTGTCTTGTGTCTTCTCGCCGCGGCGAGCTCTTGATTCCACAATTCCACGAGCTACTGGATTTCTCGCCGCGGCTAGAATATTGACTCGCCGCGGCGAGATACCAATCAGCTACTAGATTTCTCGCCGCGGCATTCTTCTTCGATCCTGCTCAGCTTGATATGCTCAAGTTACTACTTACAAAACAAGTAGAAAAAAGTTGTTGTAAATAGACAATGCTATCCACAGAATCATTCGCTAAGGAATCAATTAAGCTACCACAGCAGTTCGAAAGCGAACAGTTACTTGTGAAAACAATTTGACTTGTTTGATTTTGATAACTTCTAGTAACTAGAAAACAGAAAAGCAGATAAACGATTTTTAACAATGAGAGAATAGAACACAAAAGTTATGATCGAGTTATGCTAATTCGCTCTAGGGAAATCGTTCATATTTGTCACACGGTCGGTGTACATAAATCGATCAATCCAACCTCAACCAATCGTCATTTGAGTATTTTTGAACTAGAGTAATCGTGGGTCGTCAATCCACGATCCTTAACCGAAAATGATTTAGCAAATCTTGAACTAGTGAATTGGATTGATAGTTTTTACGAAGATTTTGAACTAGACGAACCTATATGAACAAATCCTAACCCCAGAATCGAATACGCAAAACCGTCACATAACTACCGTGTTCGGAGTGATTTAGCTACTCATAGTAGAAGCAAAGATCAAAGAATTCAAGGTACTGGATATGATAAACATAGGCATATTGATAATCGCACGCAAGCTCATACAAATCGATAAACAATAGCAACACGAATCGAAGAGATAAAACGATGGAGAAATACCAAATATTACCAGGAATTCGATATCGATTCTTCAACAATGATGAAAAGCAAGCAACAATTATATCTCAATGTCAATGTATCAATATGGAGCTTTTTTCTAAAAACTAGGTTAAAAAAAAAGTATGAGAAAAGATCCCAATTCTAAGCTAATAAGGACAAACAAAAATTTTGTTCTGCGTCTCTCGCCGCGGCGGAAGGAATAGCTCGCCGCGGCTAGCCTTCTTAATCGAAGAGTATATAGCCCTCGCATAATTTCTCCGCGGCGGGCAAATCCCTTCGCCGCGGCGAGCTTCAATATTCAAAATAGGAGCTTCATTCGCAAAATCTCGCCGCGGCGAGCCTGGCTGAAAGGACGAAACAAAAAAGCGTAAAACGAACAAAAAACACTACAAAACTAAAAACAAAGACTCACAAAGACCGCTAAAAAGGACCAAACGAGACTCTAAATTACAGTCTCATCAAACTGCTCAAACCGAACTCGTCCCTGAGCAAACAGACAATCCTAGGCACAATTAGACTCGAAACCACGAAAACAAACAAAGTGTCAAGGTCCCAAGTGGCCGAATATACCAATGTAAATAGTAAGTGCACGAGATGCAAAAAATTTGTTATCAAACTAACTTTGGTAAAACAGTGTACAAAAAAATCAAACACAATCGTTTCGCAGACAAATAGCACTTAAGTGTAGCTCGCTAGTCCCTCACAGGTGAATGCAGTGTATCTCTCACTCTCTTGGAAGTATCCAAATGGGGTATAAGGTCAAAAAATAAACTAGGAAGGTGACTCGCGTCACAAAGGTGCCTAAAATATCTTATGCTTTTGCACTACTCTCATTGAGTCGAAATGGACTTTGGCACACGACTATATTTTTCCAGAAAAATCAAAAAGCTGAAACTGCTCCCTTTAAATCATGTCGAACGACCTCAAATCTCAATTTACTTCACTGAATTTTGTGCATGGCCACATTGGGCTCTTTTAATCTCAATTTTTTGATAGGTGTCTATTTTACCGATAATCTGCAATTTTGTGCGTGTCAGTTTGGTATACGCACCATCAACCCTCACGGACATATGGCTTTTTAGGACCACGCCGGTATATAGGTAGTATTTGCAACACGCCTAACACGACTAACGGTGATCAATGAAGACCATAGATCCACCCCGAGATTCAAATATCAATAAGCTTTAGGGAACAGTAAACAGACTTTTCAGCACAAATGTAACAGCTCATAATAGTCGTAAAATAGAATCCTCTCCCCAAACAAGTTCAGCAGAGCGGGGAAAGTAAAATCCACAAAGTAAAGCACGCCGTTCGTCATCCCCAATGAAACTAAGTACACATAAGTATGAACAGGCGTAAGTAACTCGTAAAAGACTTGCACAACCCAGGAATCACACACAATTACAGGTGCCGGCACAATATTTTTTCTTCGGCTCAGGCTCCTCACAGGCTTTTGGACTAAAGAGCTATGCAAACTTGCTATTTAAAAGAGAAACAACCTTGCGAGATTTAAAGTCTACTATCCTACTTCTAGCTAGGGATCAAACAAAACGTAAGCAGCAGGAGAATTTACCATTCACAATAGATGTTCGACTTGGTAAAAGACTCAGACTCACCATAAGAAAAATACTAACACCTAAACTGGACTCAACTGGAAGGGAAAGGAAAAACAACTAACACAGATAGGTGCCTAACATACCACTCGAACAGAATACATAAAAAAATATAAACAGAGTAGGAAATAGAGTACAAATGTATAGAAAAGAGTACAAAGCATGAGACAACTTAAGCAACAGATACAGTCGAAACCTCCCCAAACCTACACAAGTGCTATTCCCTAGCAATGAATAGTGTAAGAAAACGACTATATAGAGTGACCAACCATAGTGTTGTCTCAGCAGGGATGATCAAGTGGATCCAGAAGGGCCACCACTGAAGCGCTGCTCCCAGAAATCCTGATGTGCCTTCTAGAGTGCCTCCTGCCTCTCCAAGCGCTCGATCTCGCGCTACTCCAAAGCCTCAGCTCTTCTATCGCGCTCCTCCTGCCGCTGGTAGTGCTCCTCGATGCGGGAGTACTATTCCTCGATCCGGGTATACTGTGGTCTTGCCCACTCCTGGAATTGTCTTTGCGGTACCGAAATAACCACCGAATTCGGAAGAACCCGGTCGGAGCAGTTGCTCTGCGATGTCGTCAAGACTTCGATAGGAATGGGGTGGTGGCCGAGAATGACTTTGGTGCTAGCAGACTTCAGAGCCCCTTTGGGTTTCTTGGAGCCCTGGATACCAGGAATATTGAGGGACCGACAGATACTGGTAATGAGGCATGAAAAATCGAGGAGACTGCCTTTAGCCTTCCGGGACTGAGCCTCGGCCATAATGATATCTGTGGCGTCAACAAACTGCCCGTTCATGATAGCTTAGATAAGGCGGGCTGTGGGAGGGGTCAGGGTGTTGAATTGTGAGTTGGGGGTCACATTATACAGGATCAGATGTTGCCAGAGGCGAACCTCGGGCTTGAGGAAGTAGGTGGCTATTGTGGTTTTCGTCCTGTGGTCCTCCAGGTCGGTACCAGGTAGAAGTACATACTCGGCTAAGTCTCTCTCAAACTGCCGGTTGTGAAAATTGTCGCCCCAATGGTTGTACCTGTCATCTCCTGCTTGGAATACCCTGCACTGTAGGAATTCCCGGATACTCCTAGTGGAAAACTGGATCCTGATATCCCGGATCGTCATCACCCCTTCATCCAAGTTGTAGAGGCTAATGTATAATTCCCGAACCAGCTTCGGGTCATAGGGCAGCTGCTTACCGAAGAGCTTGCTCCATCCTAAATATCTGATCCTTGCCCAGACTCGAGCATAGACAGCATCCTCCAGCTCGTCAAGAGACAATTCCCGCTCGGGCCAAGCTTTCCTAGGCTCCATGAAATTTTCCTCCATAAAAGCACTGCCATCCGCGGACAGGTGGGAGAATTCATCTACGGGGCCTCTCTGTTCGGCCGCGCTGCTGGTCTCACCTCTATGGCGTTTGCTTCCTGTGGCTCTGCGAGACATCATGCCTGCGAGGGGGACGTTAGTGGCAGGACATATATGGGAGGAGCAAGAGTATTGCCTCCCCAAACCAATATAAGATCAATAGCCAGGAAACAACAAAAACAGGGGGAAGATGGGAGAATTCCCCAGCCAATTCAAAATTCTATATTCCATCCAGACCATGATTCAAGCAAATTGACAACCATACCAATAGTAATAATCAACACACAGGAGGAACAAGTTGGCATAATTTGGGAAAAACAGGGTAGGGGTTCAGAAAATCAGTAACCGTAAGTAGATTTGATAATCAACGAGTAAAGAATCAATGCGTTAATAAAAAATGACCGACTACACTAATCAATCAAGGACAAACGACGATCAACCACATAATTCAAGCAAAACTCGAATTTAAAGGAAGAAAGTAGTTTCAAGCCAAATTACCTTTGAATCGGAAGAATTGGGTGGAGAACACACAAAAGAGATGCAAGAAACGGAGAGAGGAGGAAAGACCCGTTTGCAACAAGAATGGATGAAATTGGTGGAGAATCGAGTGAGAAAGGGAGTTTGGAGTGGAGAGTAGAAGAAAAATGGGAAGAGGAAAAGAAGAGAGGGGGGCGGGGAAGAAGAAGAAGAAGATAAAAAGATTTGAAAAAACCTAGCTCGCCGCGGCGGGAAGAAAGCCTCGCCGCGGCGAGTTTTTACGAAACTACAATCAGAAGTGGAGGGGGATCTCGCCGCGGCGAGATTATGCGAGACGGAAGTTTCTCCTCTTGTCTTATCTCGCCGCGGTGAGGTGGAAAAGCCCGCCGCGGCGAGGGCAAAAAATTCGAAAATTTTCTTTTCTTCATCTCTAATGCAATCTCGCCTCACGAGATCGAAATTCCATGCCTCGGCGTAGAATTTCACGAGTTTCCTCGTGTGAGAACGAAGGTCCTGCTCCCTCAACACGCACAACAGTAAAATAAATACAAGAATAACACGACTTGTCCAAATTATTAAATAGATAGTCTCAACAGTAAGAAAAATAATGCAAGAGTATAGAGTGAAACGGAATGAAATTGTCTAATGTGCAAGGAAATAAAAGTGCATTTGTTTTAAGTCGTTAGCTCGACTTTCCCAGGTGAGAATCAATGGTGTTTGATCTTCCCGGTCTTCTCAGCTCCTTTCCTTCCCTGTGCATTAGAGTAGGTGTAGAGGGGAACGGTGTGTGCACCTATATAGTTCCTGGTTTCAATCTGCATGGTTGAGTATAGTGTGGTGGTGGCTTGCATCTCACGTTGCTTGCCATGTACCTCTATAGTGCAGGTACCAGCGTGGAGGTTGACAATCATGCGAGTGGTTTTGATGAACGGTCGCCCAAGCAGCAACATGTCCTTCTCCATCTCCTTGCCTTTAATCCTTGTCGACTCCACAACCACAAAATCTGCCATAAAAGTGTCCCCATCCAATGTAACCGGGACATCCTCAATAACCCCCATGCACCTAATTCTCATTCCAATGGCCAACGTGACGAAGCATTTCCTGGGATCCAAAACCTTGAAATCCAGCTGCTCATAGGTCGCTTGTCTACGATGGCAGTCACCTCGGAAGAATTACCTATTGATGTGCTCAAATTATTACTTAGTAAACATGTAGTAAGTAGTTGTTATAGACAGACAACGCTAAACCACATGACCGTTCGCTAAGGAGCTAACTAAGCCACTATAGTGATGCAGAGCAAATACATAGATGTTTGAAGAAAATAAGGATTGGAAATTTGTATTTTTACCTAACACAGGAAACAAAAGAAAACTAGTTAGTGAAAATCAATGGGGAGAAGAACGAACACGGTAGCGATGATCCGGTTATGCTAATTCACTACTAAGGTAATCGTTAATATTTGTCACACGGTCGGCGTATAGAAAGCCATCAATTCAATTCAACCGATTGTAATTTTAATATTTAAAACTAGAGTAATCGTGGTTGTCATGCCACGATCCTTAACCAAAACAACTTTGAAGGTTTAAAACTAGCTTATTGAATTGATTGTTTTACGAAGATTTTAAACTAGACAAACCTATATGAACGAATCTGAAACCCTAGAAACGAATATGCAAGACTATCACATAACTACCGTGTTCGGAGCGGTTTAACTACTCATGAGGGAAGCAAAGATGAAAGACGTCAAGGTATTGAATATGCCAAGCATAAACATGGTGATAATCTCATGCAAGATCATACAATTCGATAAACAAAAGAAAGCACGAATTGAAGATAAACAATAGAGAGTTATCAATAAATTACCAAGAATTCGATCCCGATCCTTCTTACAAGAGGTAAACCAAGCTCCAAAGATCAATCAATCAACGATAAACTAGGGTTCTTAGGTCCGAAATAGGGTTTAGAATAAGTTATGTTTGAAGTTATGTTGCAAGAAATCTATATATAGGATAAAAAACATAGAAAATCCGTCCAGAATTAGGCTAGAAATCGCCCATCGCGAAATCTCTCCGCGGCGAGACACTGTTTAGGCTCCCAAATTGCTCTCGTAAAATCTCGCCGCGGCTAGAATGTCATTCGCCGTGTCGAGCTTAAAACCTCTGTTTCTTTTTATACAGACAGAATTTTCCGATGCTTCTAAAACCAAAATTGTAGAACTTTCAATTATCGTTTCGTGGCCACCGAGATCAGGTCAATCGGACATCTTATGAGAGCGTTATGGCCAAAATGGCTAGACTGCTCCGTAAAATGTTACTTTTGCAAGTTTCGCTGAAACGGCTCTGAAATCTTTGTCCGAACTCTGAATCCACTTCCGTTTTCACCGTTTTACTCTACATTCAATGATCTAGAACTTAAGTTTTCACTCCGATTTTCACCTCCGGAACACAAAAATCCTACAAAACACAAACAAAGTACCAAAGCATAAAAATGCACAAAAACACTACAAAATGCCAACAAAGACTAACCAAAAGACGATAAAAAGGTAAGATGAGACTCTAAATTATTGTCTCATCAAACTCCCCAAACCGAACCTTTGCTCGTCCTCGAGCAAACAAACAACTTAGACAAGAACTAGACTCTAAACCACGAAACGAACAAATAAGAAACAAAAGAGTCAAATTCCCAAGTGACCGAATCTACCATTGTAAACATTAAATTCACAAGATGCAAAAGTTTCGTATTCAAACTAACCTTGGCAGAATAGTACGCAGAAAATCAAACAAAATCGTTTCTCAAGTAAATAACACTTAAGTCTAGCTCGCTAGTTCCTCACAGGTGAATATAATATAACTCTCACTCTCTTGGAATTGTCCAAAATAGGGTATACACTCAAAAGTAAACTAGGAAGGTGACTTGCGTCACAAAGGTGCCTAAACTTTCTTATGCTATAGTACTCGTCTCATTAGATCTAAAGGGACTTAACAGGTGACTCATTTTTCCAGAAAAACAAAAGCTGAAACTGCTCCCCTTAATCGTGTCAAACAACTCAAATCTCAATCAATTTCGTCATTGTATATTCAGTGCATGGCCTCATTGGGCTCTTTTAATCACAATTTTTTGCAGGTGTCTGTTTTACCGATAGTCTGCACTTTTGTGCGTGTCAGTTTGGTATACATGCCATCAAGCTCACGGACATGTAGCTTTTTAGCCACGCCGGTATGTGGTAGTATTTGAAACACGCCTAACATGACTAACGGTGATCAATTATGATCATAGATCCACCCCGAGTTTCAAATATCAAAAACTTATGGAGCAGTAAACAGACTTTTCATCAATAATGCAAGATAGCATAGAGTAGTCGCAAGATAGCATAGAGTAGTCGCAAGATAACAGTTCTCTCCCCAAACCTGTTCCTTGGAACAAGGGGGAAAGATTAAATGATGGAGCATGCCGTTCGTCATCCCTAATGAGACTGAGTACACATAAGTATGACAAGGCGCAAGTAATTCGTGAAAACTTGCACAACCCAGGAATCACACAATGCATTTGCCGGTACAAGATTTTTTCATCGGCTCTTAGGCTTCTCACAGACTTTTGGAATAAAGAGCTATACGAACTTCCTATTTAAAAGAGAAACGACCTTGTAGCATTTTAAACCTACTACACTACTTCCAGCTAATTATCATACAAAACATAAGCATCAAGTAAATTTATCACCTACAATAGGCGTTCAACTTGGAAAAACAACTCACGAAAGACTCTAGAAACACGAGGGCGAGCCGACACATGCACGAAAATTAAAAACGAAAGACTCTAGAGACTCAAAGAAAAGTGGCTAACATACCACCCCACATAGACAAATAAGGCACACAGGCCGCAAAAAGATATGCAATCCTATGTGGCTCACCTACCACCACTATGAAAGCAATAAAACCGAACATAAAACACATAAAATCCCTCCCCAAACCTAAACTCTATCTCATCCTCGAGTTTCAAGTTTAAGCAAGTGAAGGAAAAGCATATTGCAGACATGTAATAGGTGTAACACAAGAGAAGGCAAAAGAGACGCCCTTTATTCCTACCTAAAAAATAAAATAGAAAAAACAAAAATAAAAAAAAGCTTAACCCCCGGGTTGCCTCCCGGGAAGTGCCTTTTATTATAGTCGTTGGCTCGACTTTTTGGGAGTGCTGCTAACCATTATCAAACGGGAACGAATCCCTTGCATCCTTCCCGGAATCCTCAGCATTTTGGGAGCCATCCTTAACTCCTCTCCTCAAGTTCTCCAGTATGTCCCTAATTCCCTGCAAACTAGAATTAAACAAATAAGCAGAATCACAAACTAAAAAATAACCTAAGGGAATAGGGGACAGATAAAAATAAAATAAAAGATCAAAACTCCGTTGGTAAATGTCTATGCAGTGGCTCACAAGGACGAAGATATACTGAGCCTGGATGGCAACATATGTAACGGCTAATGAAGGGAATGAAAGAGTATCCTCTAAAGTATCCTCATAAGATACTTCCGCCATACCTCCTTCGTTGACCACAAGAATAGAGGAGTCTAATTCAGGTGTCGTCGTAGAGCAAGACAAGTCAAGCTCCACAACTAGCTCACCATCAGAACACTTCTCGGGTGCTTCAGATTCAGTAGAGACCTTTGGTGGAGAAACTGTGTATCGAGAATTCCATGCCCCCGTACCAGGAGAATACCTCTCTACAAAATAATTAGCTACCTCAATCCAACAGTCAATAGACCCCTCAGGTGCAGACGTAAGTCAATTTCTACCAGACCCATCCAAGGCTCCATCAAACATCCTCATGCAAAGCTGCTCTTCAAAAAGCAAAATCCCCACTTCATTCTCATGCGGAATCCTCAACACGCTTTCCTCGAATGCCTCTAAGAATTTTCGAATATCACCATACCCAACGAACTTGGTAAGAATGGAATAGTAAGCAGTGTTCGCCCAATAATTCCTTGCATCGATGTCTAGCTTTATACATGGTTTTTTACGCATGACATACGAACAATAGTAATCTCCAAACGTCATAGCCATCTTTGAGCAATTGCTGAATTACTAGTATCTGCACATAGAAAAAAAAAACCAAAGAGCAGATCCACAAAAATAACAAAAAACTATTACAAAAGAGAAAAACAAAAAACAAACAAACAAATAAATACTTAAAAAACTCCTAAACACTACAGAGTGAGTTAACTCCCCGGCAGCGGTGCCAAATTTGATGTGCCCAAATTATTACTTAGTAAACAAGTAGTAAGCAGTTGTTATAGACAGGCAAAGCTAAACCATAGGATCGTTCGCTAAGGAGCTAACTAAGCCACTATAGTGATGCAGAGCAAATACATAGATGTTTGCAGAAAACAAGGATTGGAAATTTGTATTTTTACCTAAGCTAAACCTAACATAGGAAACAAAAGAAAACTAGTTGGTGAAAATCAATGGAGAGAAGAACGAACACGGTAGCGATGATCCGGTTACGCTAATTTAATACTAAGGTAATCGTTCATATTTGTTACACGGTCGGCGTACAGAAAGCCATCAATTCAATTCAACCGATTGTAATATGAATATTTAAAACTAGAGTAATTGTGGTTGTCATGCCACGATCCTTAACCAAAACAACTTTGAAGGTTTAAAACTAGCTTATTGAATTGAAGGTTTTACGAAGATTTTAAACTAGACAAACCTATATGAATGAATCCGAAATCCTAGAAACGAATATGCAAGACTATCACATAGCTACCGTGTTCGGAGCGGTTTAACTACTAATGAGGGAAGCAAAGATGAAAGACGCCAAGGTATTGAATACGCCAAGCATAAACATGGTGATAATCGCATGCAAGATCATACAAGTCGATAAACAGAAGAAAGCATGAATTGAAGATAAACAATAGAGAGTCATCAATAAATTACCAAGAATTCGATCCCGATCCTTCTTACAAGAGGTAAAGCAAGCTACAAAGATCAATCAATCAATGATAAACTAGGGTTCTTAGGTCCCAAATAGGGTTTAGAATAAGTTATGTTTGAAGTTATGGTGAAAGAAATCTATTTATAGGAGAAAAACGAAGAAAATCCATCCAGAATTTGGCCAGAAATCGCCCATCACGAAACCTCGCCGCGGCGAGACACTGTTTAGGCTCCCAAATTGCTCTCGCAAAATCTCGCCGTGGCGAGAATGTCATTCGCCGTGGCGAGCTTAAACCCTCTGTTACTTTTGTTACAGACAGAATTTTGCGATGCTTCCAAAATGAAAATTGTAGCTCTTGGAATTCTATTTTCGTGGCCACCAAGATCAGGTCAATCGGACATTGTATGAGAGAGTTATGGCCAAAATGGGTAGACTGCTCTGTAAAACATCACTTCTGCAAGTTTCGCTGAAATGGCTCTCTAATCTTCCTCCGAACTACGAATCCACTTCCGTTTTCACTGTTTTACTCTACATTCAACGATCTAGAACCCAAGTTTTCACTCCGATTTTCACCTCCGGAACACAAAAATCCTACAAAACACAAACAAAGTACCAAAGCATAAAACGCACAAAAACACTACAAAATGCCAACAAAGACTAATCAAAAGATGATAAAAAAGGTAAGATGAGACTCTAAATTATTGTCTCATCACCTATCACAACCACCAAGTCGAAACTGTTGGCATCACTGATGCTCTTATCCGCTTTCTGGATCACCCTAGTGGTGGGGCTTACCTCAAGGGCAGCCAGTTTTGCACTCGCCTCCTCCACTGGAGTCGCAATACTGGGTGTGGCTACCTCGACTACTTCCTGTACCTCAACCATTTCCTGTGGCCTAGTCACCTGTGGTGCCTCAACCTGGGCTACAGCTTTGTTCTGACTATAGGTCCAAGTAGTCAGAACTGTCTTCACTCTTCCTAGCTTGTGGAAAGATGCCTCCATAGCAAGAACCCTATTGGTCTCTACGGTAGCTGGAAGCTTACCCCTTTCTCTCTGCTGAAGATGCCAAACCAAATCGCCTAGAGTCGTGTCAAGCCGCCTCTGGGACTGCTCAATATTGTCAAACCTCTAGTCGTTATTGCTTTGATTCTTCTGTGCCTCTGCCCAGAACCATTCTGACCTCTCCATGTGATTACGGATCTCCTGATCGGCATTACCCTGCACTCTCACAGGCTGAACCTGAGTCTGGTGAACTGGAACTTGCTGGATTGGAACCTGTTGCTCTTGTGGCGCATTCTCATAGAAGTTATTGCCGTAGCTCAAGTTGGCACGGTTTGGGTTAAAGGTTTGAATCCTGGGCCCTCTTGCGTTGCCACCTTGGTTCCCTCTGTAGTTCCCTTGTTGTCTAGTCTGTACCCAGTTGACTACCTCACGAGTCGGGTTCTCATTCATAATCTCAGGAAGCCTACACATGCTGGCACCATGCCCAAAATTGCCGCACAGATTGCACCTTTCACTTACCTGTGATACCCGGGCGGAGATATTGCCAAGCATCCTCATCTCCTTGATCTGTGCGGCTAGGTCGCAGGTACTAGGCCCCGACACCTATTCTACCAATATCACCTCAGCTCTCCTGGATCTTCCACGTGTCCCCTTAAGCTGAGAGATAGCGGACAGTTTCTCAAAGGCCTTATTCAAAACTGCTGGAGATGCTGTAACTATGGTCCGATTAACTGTCATATCCACCATATTCTGCGCCTCCCAGTCCAATCCATCAAAAAACTTGTAGCACAAATCCATCTCACTCATCCTGTGGTGAGGGCACTGAGAAAGCAGGTTCAGAAACCGTTCCCTAGCCTCGTAGAAGCTCTCATCGCTCATCTGCATGAACTTCTCTATCTGTGTCCGAAGCTGGCCAGTCTTCTCCGCAGGGTAGAACTTGTTCATAAACGCCCTGTAAATCTCATCCCAAGTCCGGAAAGACCCTTCCTGTTGGTTCAGAAGCCAGCTCTTAGCCTTATCCTGCATGCACATAGGAAAAACCTTCTTCCTAATTTCCTCACCAGTAACAGTGATCTCCCCAACAGTAAGTGGAATCCTAGCAATCAATGCTTCAAACTCTTTGAGGAACCTGATCACATCTTCATTAGCCATCCCGTAGTACTTGGGTAGGTCATGGAATTGATAAGCCTTGATCTCCATGTTCCTGGCATCTTTGAAGAGCACAACAGCTGACCTTGAGGCCTTAATCTCACCAGGCTGCATGTAGGTTCCATAGGTGATCTCAGGTACCTCAACAATTGGTTGGTTAATCTCTGCGTTTCCTGCCATTGCGATTGCTGCTAAGTTCTGTCACCTAAGTCGACGAACGTGTCTATCGATCTCGTTCACAAGAGTTTGCAAAGGTGTTTCTTGTGATGTCCTGCCAAGCATAAACCTGTAGTGAAATCTACAAAATCAAAAACCTCAAAGAATCTTAGTTTCCGTTAGTGTAATAAACAACAGGTTGAAAAACAAACAAATAAAAATTCGCAATCAACCGCTACAGTAGGAATTGACTCCCCGGCAGCGGCGCCAAATTTGATATGCTCAAATTACTACTTAGAAAACAAGTAGAAAGCAGTTGTTGTAAATAGACAATGCTAACCACAGAGTCGTTCGCTAAGGAATCAATTAAGCTACCACGACAGGTCGAAAGCGAATAGTTACTTGTGAAAACAATTTGACTTGTTTGATTTTGATAACTTCTAGTAACTAGAAAACAGAAAAGCAGATAAACGGTTTTAACAATGAGAGAAGAGAACACAGCAGTTATGATCGAGTTATGCTAATTCGCTCTAGGAAAATCGTTCATATTTGTCACACGGTCGGTGTACATAAATCGATCAATCCAACCTCAACCAATCGTCATTTGAGTATTTTGAACTAGAATAATCGTGGGTCGTCAATCCACGATCCTTAACCGAAAAAGATTTAGAAAATCTTGAACCAGCGAATTGGATTGATAGTTTTTACGAAGATTTTGAACTAGACGAACCTATATGAACGAATCCTAACCCTAGAATCGAATACGCAAAACCGTCACATAACTATCGTGTTCGGAGTGATTTAGCTACTTATAGTAGAAGCAAAGATCAAAGAATTCAAGGTACTGGATATGATAAACATAGGCATATTGATAATCGCACGCAAGCTCATACAAATTGATAAACAATAGCAACACGAATCGAAGAGATAAAATGATGGAGAAATATCAAATATTACCAGGAATTCGATATCGATTCTTCAACAATGATAAAAACCAAGCTCCAATTATGTCTCAATGTCAAAGTATCAATATGGAGCTTTTTTTTTCTAAGAACTAGGTTAAAAGAAAAGTATGAGAAAAGATCCCAATTCTAAGCTAATGAGGAAAAACAAAAATTCTGTTTTGCATCTCTCGCCGCAGCGGAAGGAATAGCTCGCCGCAGCGAGCCTTCTTAATCGAAGAGTATATAGCCCTCGCATAATTTCGCCGTGGCGGGCAAATTCCTTCGCCGTGGCGAGCTTCAATGTTCAAAACAGGAGCTTCATTCGCAAAATCTTGCTGCGGCGGGCCAATTCCGTCATGTAGCCTCTTCAAGAATCCAAGAATGCATGCAAGAAATCTGGCCATGGCTTTGGTGATTAGCTCTTCCTTTTTTTTTGCTCAAAAATGAATAATTCCTACAAAAAAGGACGAAACACAAAAGCGTAAAAACGAACAAAAAACACTACAAAACTAAAAATAAAGACTCACAAGGACCGCTAAAAAGGACCACTACAAGACTATGTTCTTCGTTTAGGAGAATGAATATCTTAGCAAGTCACAACAGTGCCTCAATTCAACTCCTTCACAACAAATACATCTTATTAAGGATTAGGACACTTAGAACTTTCGTGCTACTTAGAATCAAGAGCTTGGTCGCAACTGTAAAGCTAGATAGTAAGTAGGCAGAAGGCTTGTATGCTTGAGTGTAGGATATGAAATTCAGTCGTTCAAGTGTGTGTTCAAGCATTCTAAGTGGTAATATTTATAGTTGAAAATCAAGGCGTTTGAATTACTATCCGTTAGGCTATTGAGATTCAAACCACAAACAATCCGTTGATAGTATTGCAGAACTTTTGTCTCTTTGTTCAGAGATAAAGCTTTTGCTCAGCGAGTTCTGCAATGGCATTAAATGCACTGTACTATCTTTTGTCCTGTTGTGCCAATGGAACTATGCACGCTGTCTGAGGTTGTGCACGTTGCTATCAAAAACTCCAAGCCTTTCAGAAACTAAGGAAAACATCATTTCTTCCAGAAACATTGTTTTCACTAAATTATCTTTTGCATATGGTTTCTGAGGCACAATTCCTTAGTCTTCTGTAATGTTGTGCAATCTTCATATCTTCAAATAGTTAAGCTCTTTCTTCTGGATGCCTTCTTCTTGGTCTTCTTTAAAAATATAAAATTACATTCAGAGACCTAACATCCATACAAGATTTACTAGACTAATCATAGTAAGTATACTTCCTCTTTTACAATGTTCAAGTGAACCAAGAGTAATAGATACCTTTCTGAACTAAGGTAAGTCATTATGGTGTACTGATCAAAACTAAATAGATATTTCCTAACAAATACCTTGCACCTATCCGTTGAGACTACAGGACAAAAATAGTACAGTGCATTTATTATGCAGACAGAGATGTCTGAACAAAAGTGGAAATCTCAGAAAAAAGACAAAGCTCACTGCAGTACTATTTTCAGATATCAGTAGTTTGAATTTCAAAGAGCCTAACATACACTACTCAAACGGCTTGAAATTCAACTATAAATATCACCACTTATAATGCTTGAAAGGTACTTAATACTTGAACACAACTACAAACTTACACCTCTCAAGCATACAAGCCTTCATACCTACTACTTACTCTCATTAGCTTACTGTTGCGACTCAAGCTCTTGAATTCTAAGTAGTACAAAAGTTCCAAGTGTCCTTATTCTTAACAAGAATTGTTTACTGTGAAGGAGTTGAATCTAAGGATAAAGTTGCGACTGATATCTGAGATTCATTCTCTTAATCAAACAACAAGACTTGGGTCAGTCTAGAACAACTTCCCATACACTGTGAAGAGTATTAAGGAAGATTGATTCTAAGAGCTGTTGATGTGCACTAAGAGATTTCATTTTTCATTGTAGAACCTGTAATCCCTAAATACAATCAAGATTAAATTTATAAGTCGGAAGTCCTCAAATCCACAGTTTATAGCGGAAAGCTGACTCGGGATGTTGTTCTCCACGGATACTTGGCATAGGAACAAGCAAATAACGCTTGTAAATTGTATGCAGAAAAGTAAACAGATTGATCGCAGACTGAATAATTAAATCACAGTAAACCCTAATTTGATGATGTAAAGTCGATGATGGGAAAGGTGTAAAGGATCCTGATGTGCACTTAAGGATTTGAAAGCGTTGCAGTACCTGTAATCCTCAATTACAATCAAAGATTAAATTTATATTAGTCCGAAGCTCTCAAACTACAGCAATAGCAGTAAGTTATCTCGGGATGTAGTTCTCCACGGACACTTATTATAGGAATAAGCAAATATCATTTATATATTGTGTGCAGAAAAGTAAACACATTGATCGCAGACTGAATGATTAATTCGCAGTAAACTCTATTTGCTTCGTTGTAAATCAATGAAGGGAAGGCGTAAAGGTTCCCGACCTCCCTCAGCTATGCTACTCCTAACTTCCTAGGTAAAATCCTACGTGATTACCTCTAACGACAGCAGGGCATATGATGTGCACTCAGAGATTTTGATTTCGTTGTAGAGATTGTAATCTCTAAATACAATCAAAAGATTAAATTTATAATTGCCAGAAGCTCACTAACACAGAGTTTATAGTGGTAAGTTAACTCGAGATGTCATTCTCTCAGGAATAACTCTTGATTGAAATAGAATATTAAATGGTTGATTTTCAATAAAAAGTAAATAACAGATTTTTGGTATTTTTGAATAAGTAAAATAAACACTTAAGCTGGAAAGTAATTTTAATAAGAATTGACGAACTAAGAACTTATAGAGAAAAGCATGTGAGCGTTAACCTTCACTTTGATAAATGGTTTATATTAGGAATAATAGGTACTGATAGTTACGGCTGAAGAGTCACACAAGTCACATATCTTATACCAAGGCACAGTCAGCAAAGATACCCCATGTAGACTATCGTCTAGCTCAAAGCTGTCACCAGTTGCTAGTTCAACATCATACCTCAGGCAGAATATCAACCTACAGACATAGCTAATACCTCCTAATCTAGTGCAATGAATACACATGTCTCGCAAAAACATAAACAAACAAAGCATCTTTCTCAAACAGCACAGATATTAACAACAATTGCATAACCAATATTGATGCTAAAACTATTCAATCATATATAAACCAAATAATCAAAGATCCCAGCTAACCCTTACACAGGTGAATTAACCTGACATAACTGAAAGAAAATAAACTGAAAACTGAATTGAAATTATGTTTGAAACAACTAAACCGTAAGAAGATGGCGAGTGTCGACCCTCTGCTTCTCCTCTTCGATTCCTCCTCTCCTTGTAGTCGATCTCGATGCTTGTTGATGGCTAGGGTTTTGGGGTTTCACTTTCCCGATGACTGGTTCTCTCTCAAGAGAGCTGCTTTTGGGTCGCTTCCATGAGGAATGGTTCTCTCTCAGGAGAGCTGCTTTGTGATCGGTCTTCAATTATGAGACCCCTGAGGTCTTATTTATAGTTGAAATCTCGAGCTCAAACTGCTATTGGTGTATAAGGAAGGTTTAGGAAGATGGGCCCTAGCCTGTTAGGCTAGAAAATAGACCAGAAAATAACCAGCCGCTTGACTGCGGTCCATAGGGGACCGCTGAGTGTGATGTCTCCATCTTCGAATCTGTTTCTTCTGTACTTCAATTTCGGGCTTCATAACTTCGTTTCCTCGAATAGTTGTCTTCTACAAAGTTGTAGCATCTTCAATTATCTTCGCACTGGTTGATCACATGACATGTTTTGACATCTCAAATTCCGTGCATTGGCTAATTCTGCATAATTGCAAGACTTTCTCGATTTGGCACAATTATGCCGTTTTGACGCCTGAAATCATGCAATTCCTAAATAACGCGATCATGACCTATAGAAAACACGCAAAGTTGGTAATTGACCATAAGACGATATAAATATTGAATCTAAGGAAAAAAATAAGGGTCTAAAAGCATGCACATTTCGTTGTCACATCACACCCCCAAACGAGTTTCTTGCTCATCCTTGAGCAAGGTAAAAACGATAAAAAGTGACAATGAAATGATGCCAAACTTAGTACTCCAATTCAAAACATTCCTAGGATGAATTTTTCACATTCAACCCCATTTAAAAGCTAAGTCAGACATCGGAGATCATGAAGCCAGCAGACAAAAATGAACATCGATCTGCATGTCAGGTTCTCAAATAACAAGATCAATCATAATTCACATAAGAACCTTATAACATGCGATTCATGCTTCCCTTCAAAAAGTAATTTACCGTATACACAGACTTCTGAGGTAATCAGAGATTAGGCTAGAAAAAGGATTAAGGTAGGATATGCATAAGTAAGGCTAGATGCTGAGATCTAAGTCTTCCATGCTCCTTATGAATACTACCCTGTCAAAAGTTCATCCCTTCTTCTCCACCTTCACAAAATAATATAGTCCGATGCTTCTCTCTCTCTCTCTCTCTCTCTCTCTCTCTCTACATACTATTTTTTGCGGTCGTTTCGACCTGTATGTTTTTTGTTGGCCATCATTGGGATCTTTTGTTGGCCTCATTGGGCTCTTTTAGTCTCTCCATTTTTTGGCAGTGTCTATTTTACCGAATTCCGCACTTTTGTGTGTGCTGGTTTGGTTTACATGCCATCAACCCTCACGGACATGTAGCTTTAAGGGCCACACCGGTATGTTACAGATACACGAAAACGGTGATCACAAGGAACATAGATCCACTCCGAGACATTTAGTACCTTTGCTTTTTATGGTACCATTTTCTTTTCTCTGTTTTTCTGTTTTTTTTTTTTGGTACCTTGATTGTTTCAGTACTTCTATTCTTTTTTTCTTTTAGAGAGACAAGACAACAGAGCAAAGCAACCACAACTTCCTTCTACTTCTCCTCCCCCAAACCTGTTAGTTTCACAGGGTTTACTTCTTCCCAGAAGCCCTCTTTAACTAAGAAGACTCACACATAGAGCATGAAAGACTTCTAAAACACCGTACATAAGTGAATCAAGAGATTAAGGAAAATATGGAAGGAAAAGTATTCTAAGATTGCCTCTTTATCTTTGTGGTAAATGGCAAAAACTCATAAGTAGGTGCATGTAAAGTGTCTCGGTTCAAAATGTAAGATGAAGATCTCTTGTTGATGAGAACATAGGTTCCTCAACAATCGACGCAAGTAAATGAGAGTGCCTCAATCAAAACAATAAAAGATTTAATATTAAATAGGCTTGAATAAACTTTGAGTTACAGCTCGGTAAAGCTCGGTAATCATCCAAAATAGGAAAGAAATAAAAGTGCGGCAACCGGAAACTAAGTGCACAAAATAACAAAAAATAAGGCCCTAAAATTTTTTAATTTTGAGTTACCGTTACCCTCCCCCAAACCTATGCTTATGCTAGTCTCTTAGCACAAAACAGTAAAAAGAAAGTAATGGTAACGAGAAAACTCCCCTATCAGGTATGGTGGCCGATCCTTGGTAGATCACTCCGACTCTTCATAATTCGATTCATAGTGATGGTGCTCAGGTGTATAGCATTTCCTATCTTCCTCTGGGTCTTCCTCCTCATAAACAAAGCCATTCATGTTAATGACCTTACCCTTCAGCTTCTCTTGCCTCTCTTGCTCCCTTGGTTACTGGTGTTCAAGGCCCTGCACTGTTTCTTCAAAGTCATTCTTGTTAACACATGGTCTTTTTGTTTTTGTGAGTAGGGTGAGGTTCTCCATCAGTGAGATCAACAAAGTTTGCTTGCTCTCTCACCGAGCTCAACGATTTGGTTTTTCTTCACCGCGAGCACATGACTTGGCCTACACCCTCCGGTAGTCTTTCTTGCATTACACCTCACACTTGGACGGAAAGAAGATTCTCCTTCGTTTGTGTTGAAGTCACCTTTTCGTTTCCTCCCAAACTCTTCTTCATAGAAAAGATCACGAGCTCACCTCAAATCTTCCTCCATCTCCTTCCTAGCTCATGCGAGTGCTTCATCTGTTTCTTTCCTTATTTTCACTCTTGTTTGCAAGAATTCTTCGCCCAACTTAGCTAGAGCATCCTCATGCTCATCATGCAACCTTTTTCTCTCCCAACGATACCAACCATCGTGATCCATTGTTAGAGTCTCATAGTAGGTATGTGGGTACTTCTCCTTGTTCTTCTTTTCTCGATGTTCAATTCTTGCCAAAGGAGCATCGAAGTTACGAGATAAGTTTCGGTAATGATCCTCTAGCTTGTGTGCCTCCTCCAACTCATGCGATGATTCCTCTTCCCTAGTATTGCTACTTTCACCACGTTCCATCCTTTTCAAAGCTTCCAAACTCTTGCCCCTTCCAACTCCACCTACAATGAGTTTGTTTGCTATGTTCCTAAGAATGGTGATGAAAACTTTTCAGATTTGTTCACATCACCCCCAAACCTAATCGAGGCATGGTGGATAGAAATAGCATTCTTTGAGAACCTCCAAAAGTCATATAATCGCAGAAAATTAAAACATGCATACTAACGGATGAGAATAATAGATTAAACATAGCATAGTTGATCACTAGAACATGTATATAGGCATTACTGCAAACTTCCGGCCCTCCATGCTCAATGCGTATGTATCAACGCATGCATTACGTATACATAATCATAAATCATATGAGTAGAAGTAACGAGCAGAGTAGAGTCGAAGAACATGAATTCTTGAGAGAAAAGTAAGTATGACACTTATTCTAGAGTGCAATGCTTTTGTGCTTGTGAACTTGAGAGTTTAGAGAAGGTATTGATGCATATAAATAGGTTTAGAGTGCTGACAATTGAAGGAAATTCGTGCAAAAGCCTTCCAAAAACAAGAAACAAGTGAAAGGAAATTTCCAAAAACCAAAAAAGGTATGAAAATCTCGTAGAATCAGGCCAGAAGCACTGACTGCGGTCTCCTAGTGACGCAGTCATAGTTCTGTTTTTCAGTTTTTTCTCGTTCGAAATTTTTTCTCATTTTCTCATTTTCTTTTGTTTTTTTCATTTTTATTTTGTTAATTTGAAAAAGAAACTTTCTATGGAAAAGATAACTAATGCAAAGGACCTACTTGTGCGAAATATTTTGAAAAACATGAAGTGCCTGCAAACTACGTGAAATGCAATAAACGTAAATACTTAAAAAACGTTGGGTTGCCTCCCAACAAGTGCTCGTTTATAGTCGTTGCCCGACTATGCATCGATATTTGGTAAGTCCAACCTGTACGTCTCCGTCTGGTTGGCGTGTTGTTGATCTCCCGAGATACAGGGTTTAACTCTGTGCCCGTTAACCTTGAAAATTCCCTTCGTCTTGTAGTCTAGCAACTGGATCGTTCCATACGGATATACCTTGAGGACTTTGTACGGTCCTTTCCATTTGCTTCTTAACTTACCTGGGAACCACTTCAGACGAGTGTCGTAAAGTAACACTTCCTGCCCTTCCTCGATTTGTTTGTGTCTGATGTGCTTGTCATGGTAAGCCTTTGTCTTCTCCTTGTATATCTTCGACTTGGTGTAGGCCTAATTTCGAATTCCAGTTAGCTCGTTGAGATCCAGCATCTCTTCTTTCCGCTTGCATCAAAATCGCAGTTTAGAGTTTTGATGGCCCACCATGACATATGCTCCACTTGAAAAGGTAGGTGGCATGTCTTCCTGTATACAATCCTGTATGGACTTGCTGCCAGCACTGTTTTATATGCTGTTCTGTACACCCACAGAGCGTTCGACAAGGCATGTGACCAATCCTTCCTGCTCGACTTAACCACTCTCTCCAATATTGCCTTAATCCGTCTGTTGCTCACCTCCACTTGTCCAGATGTTTGCGGATGATATGGTGTTTCTATTCTGTGCCTGATGTGAAACTTACGCATATAGTCCGCAAACAGCTTGTTGTAGAAATGCGTACCTCCATTGCTGATGATCGTCTTCGGTGTTCCATATCAAGCAAATATATTTTCCTTGAGAAACATCAGCACCACCAGTGCGTCGTTTTTTCTTGTGGCTTGTGCCTCCACCAACTTCGAGACATAATCGACTACAACCAGTATGTACTCGTTCCCATCTAACTTTGGGAAAGGTCCCCTGAAGTCTATACCCCAGACGTCAAAGATCTCTGCCACCAGGTTGGTAGTCATTGGCATCTCGTCCCTTTTGGTTATGTTCCCTGTTCTCTGGCACGTGTCACAATTCTTGCAGAAGGTTATTACGTCCTTCTAGATCGTCCCCTAGTAGAATCTTGATTGAAGGACCTTGTGCGTGGTTTTCCTTGGCCCATAATGCCCTCCACACTCAAATTCGTGACAGTGTCTCAGTATGTTCTCCTGCTCATGCTTCGGGACACATTTGATGTAGACCATATCTCCTCCTTCCTTGAACAAATGTGGTGGTTCCCAGATGAAACCCCTCCTCTTTGTTATTAGAGCAATCTTCTCTGTTAGTGTCCAATCCTTCTTCAGCATTCCACTTGTGAAAAAATTCACAATATTTGCATACCACGACTCCTTCTCAACACTGAAAACTTGTTCCCGAGGAAAATCATCATCAATTTCTTCTCCTTCATTCGGTGTGGTGATTCTGGAGAGGTCGTCTGCTATACTGTTCTCTTTCCCTAGCCTGTCTACTATCTTGTAATCAAACTGTTGTAACAGAAGTACCCATCGAATAAGTCTCGGCTTTGCGTTTGTCTTAACTTTCAGATGTCTTAGTGCGGCGTGATCATTGTGGATGATGACCTGATATCCCACAATGTAAGTCCGGAACTTCTCTAAGGCAAATACGACTGCCAAAAATTCCATCTCCGTGGTTTAGTAGTTCTTCTGCGCATCGTTCATGGATTTGCTTGCATAGTAGATTGCCCTGAATTGCTTGTCCACCTTCTGTCCTAATACAGCTCCAACAACAATGTTTGATGCATGGCACATTATTTTAAATAGAATCTCCCAGTTGGGTGCAGTCATAATCTGAGAGGTTACCAGCTTCTCTTCCAGGCTGCTCCATGCTTTCATACAATCTTCGTCGAAATCAAACTTAACATCCTTCCTCAGTAGATTGTTGAGAGATTTAGCTTCGACTGACAAGTCCTTGATAAATCTCATGTGAATGTTGATATGCCCCAAGAAGGATAGAAGTTCCTTGACATTGGTTGGTGGCGATAGCTTCGTCCACTTTGATCCCTTCATTTGAAATAATATGTCCCAACACTATTCATTCCTTTACCATAAATGTACTCTTTTCCAATCTCAGAGTCTGGTTGCACTCGATGCATCTTTCTAGAACTAGTGACAACTTCTGAAGACAGTCTTCGAACAAATTTCCAAATACTTAGAAGTCATCCCTGAACACTTCTATGAACGTCCCCACCATGTCGCTAAATATAGACAACATGCATCTCTGGAAGGTTGCCGGCGCGTTGCATAATCCAAAAGGCATCCTTCTATAAGCAAACGTTCCAAAGGGGCAGGTAAAAGTAGTCTTCTCCTGGTCTTCAGGTGCAATGGGGATTTGGAAAAATACAGATAGCCCGTCCAAGAAACAGTAATACTCATTCCCTGTCGGACTGTCCAACATCTAATCTATAAAAGGTAGGGGAAATGGGCTTTCCTTTTAGCTGCATTCAATCTCCTGTATTCGATACACATCCTCCATCCTGTAGCAATCCTAGTTGTGATATTGTCATTAAGCGTTATTCCTGACTTCTTAGGAACCACGTGTATCGGACTCATGGAATTGCTACTTTCAATAGGGTAGATCAGCACGTTATTCTGAAGCTTGTTGTAACGCCCCGACTTTTGGGTTTTTAAAAGGAGTGAATTTCAGTCGGGACGTCGGGCAAAAATAGAGCCGAAACGTTTAGTGAAACATGGGAAGTTACAGAAAACCTTTAGATAGCGATTCTTGGAATAAAAAATATATTTTATTCAGCAAATAAAACCACAAGATTTCAACATTCTTTTCTTTAAAGATACACAATATAACGGGGAAATGACATGAGTTTTTGAAAAAGACAATAAGACACTATTTTCAATGACAAAAATCCAAAATCCCAACTACACACTTAGTTTGCTGAGTTTATTGGTCGTTCATTCTTCACCGCCATCTCACCTACAAGGAAGGGAATAAAACAAGTGTGAGAAAAACCTCAACGAGTGTTCAAAGATTTTCGTGTGATGTTTTCATTAAAATCATAACAATAAAAATCAAGAACTTAAAATCCAATATACTTTCAATAACGTATACTTTTCAGAAAAAATATTATTTCATGGCGCTCCTTATAACCGCACAGTAAAACAGGCCTTATGTGTCCCTGATAGTCGATCAAACTATCCAGTCAGGACCCTGCCATGGTACAGGGGTGGAATTCTACGACCCAACTAAATCAGTGAAGGCTTCTATCACTCGATTTAAAGGGAATGGGCAAAGGAAGCCGACAAGTAGCTCGCCAGACACAACTGACCAAACTACAAGCCAATTAACCTGAACCAAATGTACGTATCTTTCTTGAACCGTCAATCAAAACAAAATAAAAATCATGTATATAAAAATATATATATATATATATATCTTTCAAAATCAGAGGAAACATGCTAAAACTCTTTCTTGATTTGGTTTTTATGCAATAGAACGTGCGTTTTGGAAACCATGCATTACTTATATATAAGTTGAAAACATAGTAAAATACCTTCCAGGTTTTGAAAATAATACATATATATATATTTGTAGAACACTCACTTTTGAAGGTTAGGAAGAGTAAGAACCATGAAAGTAATTGCAAGAAGAACAAGCTACAAACTTGAAAGAAAAAGACAATAGTACTTGAAGATTTTTTTGAAGAAAATGCCCAAACCATTATTAGACAAATGTGGGCAGGAAAAAGAGGGTATTTATAGGGTGGATTTAGGGAAGGTGAAAGGGTTGAAGAGCTAAAAATAAATGGCAATTTAAATGGTTTAAATTGCACTTAAAACTCATGATAAAACCAACAATAAAAGTGCCAACATAAGAGAGGCCAATCAATTTCTTTTCCAAACATTTAAACACAATAACTAATGATAAATGATCATATTTTAGTTGGGAAAAGGTTCAAAAACGTTTTTGGTATCACATAGGTCATTTGTACACAAAAATAAAATGTGACACACCAAAAATGCAACACTTAGAGCAATTAAATTGAACTCACAATTAGACATGCATATGTAACAATTAAACTCAAAATATTGAACATGCATAGGCAATATCACACTAGATATGCATAAGTAACATAAAAATAAACATTAAAGACAAATGAAAATAAACACAGAAGGTTGATCGAAACAAAGCTGAAACATAGCATGAAACATTAGACATTATAGGCAACCTTTCGTACCGTAACATGAATAAGAAAGAAAAATATTTTATTCATTAAAGAAGCCTCAAGTTTCCAAACTCTTCTATTTTAAAATATATGAATATAAAATAACACTTTAATTTCTAAACATGAAGAGAGCCACACACACATAAAGACATGCATGTACATTACATAATTCAAAAGTGACTCTTCACATTATAAATCAATCAAAGCACACAAATAAATACCTTGTATTGAATTAGTGAATTCAAATGATGACTCTTCACTTAAATCATCAATCAAGACACTCACATAAAGACTTCTATTAAGTTAGACAATTAAAAAGAAGTCTTATCACATTAATCAAATCATTCATAAAGATAAATTTATGAGATGACTATCAAACTATTTTCAAATAATTATACTAACAAATTAAATGATAAAATGATCAGATTTTTAAGTAGGAAAAATACACCAAAAATAATTTCTCATCTTTAAAAAAAAAGTAGAAAATAAATAACCACACATATTAGAAATTCACAACTAACATAGACTTTTAAAACAAATAATAACATCTAAAACAATAACACAATCAATTAAAATAATTCAAATATATTTTCATACAAATACACTAACACAAGTTAAAGCATGCAAGGACAAAAATAATAACGTACGTCAAAATCTGGGGTGTCACACTCACCCCTCCTTAAAAGAATTTGGTCCCCAAATTCACACTTCAAAATTTTCAAAAACATTTTCGCACAAATAAACACACTTTAAATAAATTATACAAGACCAAAAATATGAAGTTAACTGGGGTATTACACTCACCCCTCCTTAAAAGAATTTGGTCCCCAAATTCAAACCGTTAAAACAATTTTCGACATAAAAAAAAGTTTTGAAAAAATTGAAGTTTTCCATGCAAACAACACATTGAACTGGAAAACTACAAAACAAAAAAACTTTAGACTTCCTTTTTATTGGGAGAAATGAAAGGTAGTTGGAACGTCGATAGAAACATCAAAAACACTTGCAAAGCTACTGCCTACCTTTCATACATAAACAAGAAAAACGAAACCAACTTAAGAAATCATATTGCAAGTCCATGCACACTACCAAAATAACCAGAATCTTAACTATTCAAATAATATAAATTGAACGATAAGTAAACAAATAAAAATAATTAATAAACAACAAAATTGTGACAAACAAGTTCAATTTTTGCACATTACAATTAAGGTTTTGACCAAAAGAGACAAGCAAGATCAAAAATGCAAAAGGTCAATTCTAAGTGTTTGATGCCTTTGAAACAGTGACCATTAAAATGAAAAGTAGATGAGGAGTAGGAAAAAAAATCGACTCCAAAGGAAAAATAAATAAATAAATAAAATGACCAAGCAGAAAGTAAGTAAAGGTACTTCGAAAATGCGCAAAGAATGTTCAACCGACAACTCAGCAAACTTCTCACTCAATTCCCCCAAAAGTCCAAAGACCCTATCCTAGCTTAGCCTAAGAAAAAAACTTAGGCTCTGATACCATTTGTAACGCCCCGACTTTTGGGTTTTTAAAAGGAGTGAATTTCAATCGGGACGTCGGGCAAAAACAGAGCCGAAACGTTTAGTGAAACATGGGAAGTTACAGAAAACCTTTCGTTCGCAGTTGCTGGAATAAAAAATATATTTTATTCAGCAAATAAAACCACAAGATTTCAACATTCTTTTCTTTAAAGATACACAATATAACGGGGAAATGACATGAGTTTTTGAAAAAAGACAATAAGACACTATTTTCATTGACAAAAATCCCAAATCCCAACTACACACTTAGTTTGCTGAGTTTATCGGTCATTCATTCTTCACCGCCATCTCACCTACAAGGAAGGGAATAAAACAAGTGTGAGAAAAACCTCAATGAGTGTTCAAAGATTTTCGTGTGAAGTTTTCATTAAAATCATAACAATAAAAATCAAGAACTTAAAATCCAATATACTTTCAATAACGTATACTTTTCAGAAAAAATATTATTTCGTGGCGCTCCTTATAACCCCAAAGTAAAACAGGCCTTATGTGTCCCTGATAGTCGATCAAACTATCCAGTCAGGACCCTGCCATGGTACAGGGGTGGAATTCTACGACCCAACTAAATCAGTGAAGGCTTCTATCACTCGATTTAAAGGGAACGGGCAAAGGAAGCCGACAAGTAGCTCGTCAGACACAACTGACCAAACTACAAGCCAATTAACCTGAACCAAACGTACGTATCTTTCTTGAACCGTCAATCAAAACAAAATAAAAATCATGTATATAAAAAATATATATATATCTTTCAAAATCAGAGGAAACATGCTAAAACTCTTTCGTGATTTGGTTTTTAGCAATAGAACGTGCGCTTTGGAAACCATGCATTACTTATATATAAGTTGAAAACATAGTAAAATACCTTCCAGGTTTTGAAAATAATACATATATATATTTTTGTAGAACACTCACTTTTGAAGGTTAGGAAGAGCAAGAACCATGAAAGTACTTGCAAGAAGAACAAGCTACAAACTTGAAAGAAAAAGACAATAGTACTTGAAGATTTTTTTGAAGAAAATGCCCAAAACATTTTTAGACAAATGTGGGCTGGAAAAAGAGGTTATTTATAGGGTGGATTTAGGGAATTTGAAAGGGTTGAAGAGCTAAAAATAAATGGCAATTTAAATGGGTTAAATTGCACTTAAAACTCATGATAAAACCAACAATAAAAGTGCCAACATAAGAGAGGCCAATCAATTTCTTTTCCAAACATTTAAACACAATAACTAATGATAAATGATCATATTTTAGTTGGGAAAAGGTTCAAAAACGTTTTTGGTATCACATAGGTCATTTGTACACAAATAAAATGTGACACACCAAAAATGCAACACTTAGAGCAATTAAATTTAACTCACAATTAGACATGCATATGTAACAATTAAACTCAAAATATTGAACATGCATAGGCAATATCACACTAGACATGCATAAGTAACATGAAAATAAACATTAAAGACAAATGAAAATAAAAATGTATTTGATCGAAACAAAGCTGAAACATAGCATGAAACATTAGACATTACAGGCAACCTTTCGTACCGTAACATGAATAAGAAAGAAAAATATTTTATTCATTAAAGAAGCCTCAAGTTTCCAAACTCTTCTATTTTAAAATATATGAATATAAAATAACACTTTAATTTCTAAACATTAAGAGAGCCACACACACATAAAGACATGCATGTACATTACATAATTCAAAAGTGACTCTTCACATTATAAATCAATCAAAGCACACAAATAAATACCTTGTATTGAATTAGTGAATTCAAATGAAGACTCTTCACTTAAATCATCAATCAAGACACTCACATAAAGACTTCTATTAAGTTAGACAATTAAAAAGAAGTCTTATCACATTAATCATTCATAAAGATAAATTTATGAGATGACTATCAAATTATTTTCAAATAATTATACCAACAAATTAAACGATAAAATGATCAGATTTTTAAGTAGGAAAAATACACCAAAAATAATTTCTCTTCTTTAAAAAAAAAGTACAAAATAAATAACCACACATATTACAAAGTCAGAAGTAACATAGAATTTTAAAACAAATAATAACATCTAAAACAATAACACAATCAATTAAAATAATTCAAATATATTTTCATACAAATACACTAGCAGAAGTTAAAGCATCCAAGGACAAAAATAATAAGATACGTCAAAATCTGGGGTGTCACACTTGTGGATCTCCTTCTTCGCGACTTCCATTACCACTTGATTCTGTCTCCTCTGAGGTTGCCTTACTGGCTTAGCTCCTTCCTCCAATGTAATAGTATGCATGCACCTTATGGAGCTGATCCCGTTGATGTCGGTTATATCCCATCCTATTGCTTCCTTATACTACTTCAAAACCTCTACTAACTTCTCTTCTTGATCCTTAGTCGAAGATGAAACGATAATGATAGGAAAAAACTCGTCTTTAGGTAAGAAAATGTACTTGCGGTCTGCTGGTAGCGGTTTGAGTTCCGGTTTTGACCGTAGCACCTCTGCCAATCCAAATGCTGGCGGTTCGTCCTTCTCTTGTTTCTCCATTGTTTCCACAGAATATAGTTGCTCGAGCCTCGCATACTATTCTGTGTCAAAGTATTCTTCATCCTCCACTATCAGATCTGGCATCAGATATCGAAACTCAACTTCGTCTCCAAGGTGGAAATCATCTGCGTTTTTCCAATATCCTCTCTCGATTCTCATTCCTTCTTCTAGGAGTTCACCTTTAGAATTGAAACTCTTCTTGTGCCCTTCCACGATTAATGAATGGGTTTTCCTCCCATGTCGACTACGACTTCCATCTAATGTAGGGCTGGTCGCCCGATAAGTGTTTTAGATCTCATTACACTTCCTTCCATATCCATCAACAGGAAATCTAGCCTTGACCTTATGCCTTCGATCTCCACAGGTAAACCTCTGATTTCCCCATCACATTTCTTTGTCGAGTTGTCAGCCAGCTGGACGCTAGTTCCACATGGTTCTATCTCGTCTTCAATCCCTAGCTCCCTTGCTTTAGCCAATGACTTAAGATTTACGCTGGCTCCAAGGTCAATCATGCAATTTACCTTTTTGCCCTTCACTCCAATCGTCATGCTGAACTGTCCCGGATCTCCTATTCCTCTCCTCATGATATCTGATCCTTCTCTCCACACCACTCCAACATAGGCTTTCTTTCAGTTATGGAAGTCCCTTATAGTTGCCATATAGTCGGATGGGTATAAAGTAAATAGATCGGGCACTGGTACAGGAATTGATTGGTTCTCCAGGTTTCCTTTAGCCTTCGTCTTTGCAGCCTTCATGACGTCATTCATGAGCCTTCCTGGAAAAGGTAAGTCTTTTAGGTGAACTACTCCCCCATCTTCTGCCCGGACATATTCATTTTCCATTAGGTCGTCATCATATCTTCCTCTCCTGGCTGCTAACCTTTCTTGCTCTTTCTTCTTCTCCTTGGCTTCTTTCTCAGACATCCCACTTTCACCTTCTTTACCCTCTTCTTCTATATCCGCTATCTCCGCATCCTTCTTTTTTCTTGCTCTTTCTTCACATCTAGGAATAGAATCCGGGGTTGTTATCCCGCTCCTAGTAGTGATAGCCCCAATGCTCTCCACTTGTTGCTCCTTAACTTCCTCCACCTTTTCATCTAGCTCCCTAACTGCATACTTCATTTCGATCAGATCTTCCTTGACTGCATCGACTTCACCACTTAACCTTTCTATCGCTTCCTCAGTTGATGCGGCATTTTATGTGAATAGTTTCACCAGGTAGTGTGTTTCCTCACTTCCTTTTTCCAGTTCCTCCAACACTGCTTTTCCTCTCTGGTTCTGATGTTCCTTGAGGGTCTTGATCTCCTCTTCCAACCCCTTCTTAGCAGTTATAATGCTTTCGACCACCTGTTCGCTGCTAATCTGGTAAACTTCATTCTTCCCTTCGACACTCAGCTCAATAGGTTTCCCTTCTGGCACTTCTTGGCTTACTTCCTTTGATATGCTTCTTTTATCCAAGTACTCATGAGTTTCTACACTCTGTCCCATAGCCCATTGTGCTTCTTACTCAATTGAGGCTATTGTCTTTACTTATTCCATTGCATGCATTTGTTGAAGATCTCATTCACCTTCAGCTGCTCACTCCTATACCTTGAATTCTCAAAAACACTTGCGCAAGCTTCCAGTACTTTCTTAGCAGAACTCCCCATAAATGATCCCTTCAGAGCTACATCTATAAGGTCTCTGAACTACTCTCTAACTCCTAACTAGAAATACTCACAGAGCTGTCGCGAAGTAAACTGATGTTGGGGGCAGTTGTATTGCATCTCCTCAAACCTTTCCCATGCATCATAAAAAGATTCCTTCTGTTTCTGAGTGATGTTGGTTATCATCCTCCTTTCTCTAATAACCCTTGCAAGCCCTAGAAACCTCTTCAAGATCATGCTCCTCAGCTCTTCCCATTCACTGACTTCTTCTTTGATTGAATCTATCCATCTTCTTTGATGAAGAACCAGAATTTTAGCTCACCATCGGTTAGCCCTTTCGTTGGAAACTGCTCGAAAATAGACTCGAATGCATACATGAACTTGCATTCATTATCTCCTTCTCTGCGTCCGAACTTTGGTAATGCACTAATCAGAGTTAGATCAAATCCGTACTCCCTTACATGCGGCTGGATCCGAATTCCACTCCTTCTTGGTTTCGACATACTGATCTCTTGGATAGTTATTTCGTCCTTTTCTTCCATCTTGATTTTTCCTGTGAAATAAAAGTAGTTACTACTCGAAAATAACCAAATAAGTTCTACGCAGGAAAATCTACTAATTACTCCTCGGTAGTGGTGGCAAATTTTTGATGTACACTCAGAGATTTTGATTTCGTTGTAGAGATTGTAATCTCTAAAGACAATCAAAAGATTAAATTTATAATTGACAGAAGCTCACTAACACATAATTTATAGCGGTAAGTTAACTCGAAATGTCATTCTCTCGGGAATAACACTCGATTGAAATAGAATATTAAATGGTTAATTTTCAAGAAAAAGTAAAAAACAGATTTTTGGTATTTTTGAATAAGTAAAATCAACACTTAAGGCGATAGTTGCGGCTGAAGAGTAATTTTATAAGAATTGACAAACTAAGAAGTTATAGAGAAAAGCATGTAAGCGTTAACCTTCACTTTGATAAACGGTTTATATCACGAATAATAGATAGCGATAGTTGCGGCTGAAGAGTCACACAAGTCACATATCTTACATCAAGGCGCAGTTAGCAAAGATACCCCATGTAGACTATCGTCTAGCTCAAAGCTGTCAATAGTTGCTAGCTAAACATCATACCGCAGGCAGAATATCAACCTATAGACACAGCTGATACCTGCTAATCTAGTGCAATGAATACTCATGTCTCGCGAAAACATAAACAAACAAAGCATCTTTCTCAAACAGCACATATATTAACAATAATCGCATAACCAACATTGATTCTAAAAGTATTCAATCATATATAAACTAAATAATCAAAGATCTCGGCTAACCCTTACACAGGTGAATTAGCCTAACCGAAATGAAAGTAAATAAACTGAAAACTGAATTAAAGTCATGTTTGAAACAACTAAACCGTAAGAAGATGGCGAGTGTCGACTCTCTGCTTCTCCTCTTCGATTCCTCCTCTACTTGTAGTCGGTCTTGATGCTTGCTGACGGCTAGGGATTTGGGGTTTCACTTCCTCGCGGACTGGTTCTCTCTCAGGAGAGCTACTTTTGGGGTTTCACTTCCCCGACGACTGGTTCTCTCTCTGGAGAGCTGCTTGTGAGCGGTCTTCGATTATGAGACCCTGAGGTCTTTTTTATAGTTGAAATCTCAAGCTTAAACTGCCATTGGTGTGTAAGGAAGGTTTAGGAAGACGGGCCCTAGCCTGACATGCCAGAAAACAAACTAGAAAATAACCAGCAGCTTAACTGCGGTCCACAGGGGACCGTGGAGACCTTCTTTGTGGTCCACAGGTGACCGCAGAGTGTGATGTCTCCAGCTTCAAATCTATATCTTTTGTTCTTCAATTTCGTGCTTCGTAACTTCGTTTCCTCGAAAAGTTGTCATCTACAAAGTTGTAGCATCTTCAATTATCTTCGCACTAGTTGGCAACATGACAAGTTCTGACACCTCGAACTCCGTGCATCGGCCAGTTCTGCATAATTGCAAGACTTCCTCGATTTGGCACAATTATGCAATTTTGACGCCTGAAATCGTGTAATTCCTCAATAACGCAATCATGACCTTTAGAAAACAAGCAAAGTTGGTAATTCACCATAAAATGATATAAATATTGAATCTAAGGCAAAAAACAATGGTCTAAAAGCATGCTATATTGCACATTTCGTTGTCACATAAAGATAATACTACTATGCCAAAGCGCAGTCAGCACGAGTACCCCTACTCAGTTCAATGAAACTACTGTGTCACTAAGTAGAACATCACACGATAAAGGATGTATAAAGTTGTATAACTATGATTTACGTCTAATAACTATTACATTATGATATCACGGTATATAAAGAAGTAGCAAAAGTAGAGTTACGGTGGTTCGCCATTACACATGAAAGTTAGCTACTCATATCTAAGACAGAAATTGAAATAAGCAAGAAAAGGAAGAAGAAGCTGAGTCTCTGATGTCTTCGTGCTGCTGCTTCTAGGTTTCCTACTTCTGGGTGCCTGACGGCCAGCAGTTTTGGGGTTTCACTTCCCCGAGGATTGGTTCTCTCAGGAGAGCTGCTTTATAAGAGGTGTAGAATTATGAGACCCCTGAGGTCTTATTTATAGTGTGGAAATTGAGTTCTGGCCGCCATTCATCAATAACAAAGGTTTAGGAAGGCAGGCTCTAGTCTGATAGGCTAGGAGAAACAGCCTAGAACAAACCGCCACTGCACTGCGGTCGCCTGTGGACCGCAGTGACCCCTTCTGCGGTGCCCTGGTTGCTGCCAAGTGCAATTCCTGCAGATTCGAATCTGTTTTCTTCATTCTTCAATTTCAGACTACGTAATTTCGTTTCCTCGAAAAGTGGTGTTCTACAAAGTTATTACATCTTCAATTATCTTCGCATTGGTTGGTCGCATGACATGGTTTGACTCCTCTAACTCCGTGCAACGCTCAATCCGGCGTATTCTCTTAACTTACTCGATTTCGCACAATTATGTCGTTTTGGTGCCTGAAATCGTGCAATTCCTCAAAAACACGATCATGACATACAGAAAACACGAAAACACGTTAGTAATTGACCATCAAACGATACAAATATTGCATTTATGGAAAAAACGAGGGTCTAAAAACATGCTATATCGCATATTTCAATGTCACATCACACCCCAAAACCTACTCTCAAAAGGTGTCAAGTAACATGTTAGAAAGCATAATTCATATGAAGCATCATCCAAAGAGCATATGACTTAGCGAGTATGTTTCCTAATCATAAATCATCAAGTAAAAACCATACGAGCATGTAATCGAAAGAGAAAAAAGTCATTAAGAGAATTTGTTTCCTTGAGGCATTTCATCAAACACTTCGTGAGCATGAACAAAAACTCTAAATTTCTCTATGAAATTGCCAAATCCCTACCAAGACAAGTGATAACATGTTACACTCTACTTGTAAGCATGTATTCTCATCAACAATTAACACCAATATCAATCAATTGAAGCATATAATTGCAAAGCAGCAAAGAAGCAAAGAAGCATGAAGAAAGTGCAAGCAAAGAGTTAAAGGGTTTAAATTTGATAATGAAGATGAAATTGAGATGTACAAGAGTAGAGATCACTCACATGATGTTGTTGGTGGATGTATAAGCTAAGAATGCAATGGGTAAGTGCAAAATATGAAGTTTGTGAAGATTTTGGGAGAAAAATGAAGTGGGGATTGTTTGGGGGGGGGGGGGGGAAGAAAGTCGAAGGGGGTTTTTAAAGTAGGAGGAAGCACTTCGGTCCCCTGGCGACCGCAATGAGGCAGCCTCACTGCCCCTCCAACGCGATAAATCTCGCGTTTTAGATTCCTTTTGTTTTTTTTGTTTTTTTTCAAAAAGTAAACATAATAAATAATAATTTTTATGAAAAAGATTTTGAAAAGTTTTTTCGAAAAATAATTTCGGCACCGAAAACAAGAAAAAGACGAAAATTCAAAATGCGTAAAAGTAAACGTAACCTTGGGTTGCCTCCCAAGAAGCGCTTGTTTTAGGTCTTATAGAACGACCCCTGTTTTCATGATGGCTTATTTGTCGAGGGTTAGACCCTCGATCCCGTTGAAGCACTTGTCCATCCATTCCTTTGTTGCATCGCTCGAATCTTCTATCCAACATTTCATTTCTTCTTCCTCGATTTCATCTAGCTCCGGATCTTCGTCGACATGAAAAGTGAACTCTAAGAAGTCGTTGGTTTCCTCTGGACAGTTCGATTCATTGTCACTCTCGGCAAATCTGCGTTTCAAGTTTTCATCCTCCGATCCAAAGTGCTCGTTGGGGATCGATGGAAGAGTACTTTCATTTGATTCTTCTCCTGTCTCCCAGCATGTCTTGAACAGATTCATCGATGCTAGAAAATCTTCAAAAGGAACTATCCGGTGATTTGATATATTCATTGAAATCTCCCTTCTTGCCATGTTGATAATGGTGTTGGTGGTGGCCATAAATGGTCTTCCTAGAAGAATGGTATCATTATCTGGGTCTTCGCAGTCCACAATCAGGTAATCCACAAGAATATCGAGCCCCTCCAGCTGAGTAATCACATTATGTATCTTTCCACAGGCAGTTGTAGTAGAGCCATCGACAACCAGTATGACGGTTCTTGCTTCCACCATTCCTGCCAAGTTGAGTTTTTTGTAGACGGCGGGTGGCATCATATTAATGCTAGCCCCTAAATCCAGGGTTCATGTGGTTGTTCTTTCCGTGATGACAACATTTATGTTGAAAGCTCCAGTGTCAGGTTTCTTTGGTAAGACTAGTTTGCCACTTTCTTCTTCGACAGGAGTCTATTTCACTGCCGAATGTTGTGGGAGAAGGTTTGAGGCAATTACCTTGCATCCCTTCGGGGTTCCTTTGTTCAGATTTAGTACGGTTTCCTCTCCCAACTCCTATTACCTTGTGTTGGTCCAGATAACGGTAAAGGAAAAAGACTAGAGGGGGGGGGGGGTGAATATTCTTTTACAACTTTTGTCGATAAAGACAATTTTTCAGATATCTGTGAAGATATCTGATACTTAATTTCAGAGAGCAGAAGACTTTTATGTGATAAGTGCACGTGCTCAGCAAGATATGTGTAAATACTCAGCAAAAGCAAGTAATAAATTGCAGAAAGTAAATAACACTGATCTTTATAGTGGTATCTGAAGGTGGTGTAATCCTTCAACTAATCCACTTCGGCCTTTCTCAGACCTAGAATCCACTAAGACAGATAATTGAGTTCTCCTTACAAATATCTTCTCTCGATTCCTAAATACACTAGGTTCCCAACAAAGTGTTCCCCCTGAGTTATTCCCCGGCTTTCTCAGCCAAGTACTTCCTATACACAGAAACCTTTGAGCTATTCCTTAGTTTCCCATACTAAGTACTTCCTATGCTCAGTAACCTTGGAGTTATTCCTTAGTTTCCCAAACTAAGTACTTCCTGTACTCCACGCCGTTTAAGGTGTTGGTTAAGGTAGTTTGTCAGGTGATTAGTCTTTATAACTTTCTCAGTTATGTAAGAATACTTGATAGAACAAAAATCACTTAACACACTTCACAATGTGTGGTGACATGTTCTTTACTGACCCAAGTCAATGTTAAATGTTCTAGAGAATGAAACTTAGATACTTGATCTTTTTCATTCAACTCCTTCACAGATAGCAATGCTTGTTAAGGATCAGGACACTTAGAACTTTCGTCCTGCTTAGAATTCAAGAGCTTAGTCGCAACTGTAAGCTAATGAGTAAGTAGGTTGGCTTGTATGCTTGAATGAGTTCGTCGATGTAAGTTCTTGGCATGTTCAGTGTGTGTTCAAGCATTCTAAGTGTTGATATTTATAGTTGAAAATCATGCCATTTGAATAGTATCCGTTAGGCTTAATGAAATTCAAACTATTTATATCTGTAAATAGTACTGCAGAAGACGTTGTCTCTTTTCAGAGATTTCCTCTTTAGTTTAGATGTCTCTGTCTGCGCATTTATTGCATTGTACTATTTTTGTCCTGTAGTGCCAATGGAACTATGCATGCTTTCTAAAGCATTGCATGTCCCTTTCCAGAAACCTTCACATCTCCAGATACCTGTTGAAACAATGTTTCCCAGAAACATAGTTTTATCCAGGATATCTGAGTCTAGATATCTGTGGTCACTTTTCCTTGTTCATAATCCTCGTGTTCTCAGATATCTTTTGCAAAACTTGTTTATTGAGAAACACTTGTTTATCAAAGATATCTGGATATAGGTATCTGATAACCTTCGTCTTCAGAAATGTTGTGTAGTCTTCAAAACATCAAAAATTGTTGAACTCTCCAGCTGGATGCCTTCTTCTTGGTCTTCTTCAAAGATATAAAAAATATATTCAGAGACCTAACATCCTATAAAAGATTTGCTAGACTAACATACTTAGTGATTTTCCTCTTTTACAGTGTTCAAGTGAACCAAGAGTACTAACCACCTTTCTGAGCTAAGATAAGTCATTAGGTTGCTGATCAAAATCTAAACAGATTTCCTTTTCGCCTAGCAACCAAGACAGTCTGCTTTGACTCATTGTCAATTACTTTGCATAGTTTTGACTTGATCTTGACAGTGTACCCTTTGTCTACCATTTGACTCGTGCTTAAGAGATTATATTTCAATCCCTTTAGATGTAGTACTTTAGAGATTGTAAGAGCTCCAAACTTCAGATTGCCAAAACCTATGGTTGGATTTTCATCTCCTCCAGCAAATCTAATAATTGTTCCTTTATTGCACTTTTTATAGTTAATCAGATTTGCTTTGTCTCCTATCATGTGCTTCCCACATCCACTATCAAAATGCCACTTCGGGTTCTTCCTCAGAGTGTTCTGCACAAGACAGGAAACATGGAGTTAGGCTCTCATTCCAATAATGGAACCTTCTGGACAAAAGAATCTCCCTGTAGGAATCCATTTCGGAATGAACTTCCTTGGGGTATTCTTTTGTCTTGTTGAAACATAAGGAGGAATTAAATGATTAGTGTCATTATCATTTAAAGCTATTTTCCTTCTTCGTGTGTTCCTTGGTGCTCCTCGTGGTGCTTTCAGATACCTGTCAGATTGCTGAGTCTGCTTTTCAGCAAACTTAGCTTTCCTTGATAGACTTCTTCTCGCCCTGGCATTCAGAGTGGTCGTAAACTGTTCTTTCTTCCACTTCTGATGATTGCTATGCGCAATCCTGGCTTTCATCCATCGTTCTTGCTCTTGTTTATACTCATGAGCGAGTTGTTTCCCGATGGCTTTATAGCCAATGCCATTTCGAGCACCTGGTGCTGTCTGAGTTCTTTTCTCAGAAATTTTGCTAGTCTCTGGAACGTCTCTCTTTCCAGAAAACGTGATGTTGGAAAATTTGCCTGCTCCTTCAATTTTTCCTTTCTGAGAGACATAGCACTGTGGATGATTACACTTTTCAGTGTTATGTTTCTTTACAGAAAAATTCCCAAAAGTTTTCTTTTGGACTTGTTTTTCCCACAAAGGTTTGATCGCGACTGCCTTTCCTTTGTCAACAACCTTAGCTTTCTGACCAATGCTGTAGGTTATTTGAGAACCTTTTTGCTGAGCACTAACAAACGTTATTCTTTCCTCTCTCTTATTCAGAGTTGTAGAGCTATTTATTTGTGTGTCCAGCCCAAGTCCTCCCTTTTCTGAAGGGTCTCTTAACTAAGAGTGCACTTCAGTAAGAGTGTCACTAGCTTTGGTATAGGATTGAAAAGATAACTTTTTCTTCTTGAGTTCCTCATAGAAAGAAGATCTTTATTTTCCTTATGGAGTATATCCATTGCCTTTCTGTGTAACTTCTCCGTTTCAGATATTTGTGCTTTGAGAAATGCATTTTCAGCATCCTTTTTCTCAGATACTTTGAGTAATTGTGAATTTTCCTTCTCAAGAGAATTCTTTTCTTCTTCAAGAATGTCGGCTCTAGCTCGGATCATTTGAAATTCTCTTTTGTAGGGATCAAGTTCTCTTCTGAAATATTCCAAATCTCTGATTTCTTCCTCATCACTCTCATAATTTATGAATTGAGAGATGTTGGTTACCTCGTCAGCCATTAGGCAAGGCTCAATGGTGGAGCAATCTGGATAGATCTCCTGAGCAACCCCACATAATTCCCTTTTCTTTTGACCAAAGTCAACTAGTTCATGAGTGATGCCACAAAATTCTGGAGAAGGTAGTTTGAAGTCATCTGAGTCTTCTTCCTCAGATTCTGACTCAATATCGAGAGCATCCAGTTGGATTTTAATCTTTTTTCTTTCTTCAGTGAGCAAAGCTCTCTGACCTCTCTTGAAGTTTCTTCTATCTTTCCTGTCACCAGTCTTTAGCTTATTAAAAACAGGACAGTCACCTTTAAAATGACCAGGTTTCTGACAATAGAAATAGATATCGTTTCCGATTTCGGCTTCCTCAGTACTAGATGCTTGCTGAGCCGGTTTGTTGTTCAATGAGCTTGATTTACATATTCTTGTACTGGTGATAGTTTGAGCCTAGATGCTTTTTCAGCTTCTCTTTGGCTTCTCTTCTCTCAATCTCCCGAGTGACATATTTTCTCATTTGCTTTACAGTAAGAGCATCTTCCTCAGTCATTTACTTGGTATCCTTCTTTTCAGAAGTACCTTGTGCTACTAAAGCAGCATTGTGAACTTTCTCAGCAATTGTTTGTTCTCTCTGAGTATTTCATAGTTGACAGTAGCTAAGTGGGAAAACAGTTCTACTGGAGTGATATTTGGCATTCCTTGGTTGAAATAAAAATACTGAGTGTGTTCCTAGTTTTGATTCAAGCTTCTTACGATAGTCTTAACCTTTTCAGAGTTAGAGTATCTCTCACATTCACCAAGTCCAGCCATTTCACTCATCAGTGTTGTAAATCGGAAATCTGGTTCTTCAAGAGTCTCAGTGGGACCTTGTTTAATGTTTTGGAATTTAAGCTTCAAAACTTCGAACTTATTTTCCTTTGTTTTCTCAATCCCGGCACAGATTTCTTCAATCAGTTGCGCCGTTTTTGCACCCCACAGTTTACACTGTATGTGCTCTGGAGAGGAACGTATGATGATATTGCGAGCCTGACCATCTAGTCGATTTCTCTTGGCATCTTCCGTTGTCCAGAGCTCTCTGGCTTTGGCTCATAAACAATTTGACAAGTAGGTCTTCCACTGGTTCAAGCACCTGTTTGTGAGGAACCACCACTTGGTTCTTCATCAGTGGGAACTCTGTCTCTACCATTAGAAACCTCCATGACCTGCTTGAGTTGTTGAATGACTATGGGACCATTCTTTATTACTTCGATCATTTTGTCACTGATGGCTTCTAGGTGGAGCATCATGTTGTTCTTCCATTTCTCATAATTCTCTGGCTTGAGAATTGGAGCATCACTTAAAGACATCCTGCAGCAAGAAGACTAAATAGACAAATCAATTGTAGGTGAAAAACAGTTAGTGGGCACTTATCTGGGATCTAGGTTCAGTGCAGAAGGCTTGGGAACCTCCTGCTCTAATACCACTTGTTGGTCCAGATAACGGAAAAGGGAAAAGACGGGGGGGGGGGGGGGGGTGAAAAGTCTTTTACAACTTTTGTCGATAAACACAATTTCTCAGATATCTGTGAAGATATTTGATACTTAATTTCAGAGAGCGGAAGACTTTTCTGTGACAAGTGCACGTGCTCAGCAAGATATAATGTGTTTAAATACTTAGCAGGATAAAGAGAACGATAAGTAAATTACTGAAAGTAAATAAGACGTCTTTTTATAGTGGTATCTGGTATCTGAAGATGGCGTAATCCTTCAACTAATCCACTTCGGCCTTTCTCAGACCCAGAAATTCACTATGATAGTTATTGAGTTCGCCTTACAATAATCATATCTCTTGATTCCCTTTTACACTAGGTTCCCAACCAAGTGTCCCCCCTGAGTTATTCCCCGCCTCCCAGCCAAGTACTCCCTATACTCAGAAACCTTTGAGCTATTCCTTAGTTTCCAAAACTAAGTACTTCATATGCTCAGTAACCTTGGAGTTGTTCCTTAGTTTCCCAAACTAAGTACTTCCTGTACTCCATGCCGTGTATGGTGTTGTTTAAGAAGAGTTTGTCAGATTGGTATATTAATAACTTCCACAGTTATGTAATACTACATTCTTGAACAAGAGTCACTTAACACACTTCACAATGTGTGGTAATATGTTCTTTATTGACCCAAGTCTATGTTAAATGTTCTGGAGAATGAAACTCATATACTTGATCTTTTGATTCAACTCCTAGCGAGGCTTGTTAATGATCAGGACACTTAGAACTTTCGTGCTACTCATAATTCAAGAGTTTGGTCGCAACTGTAAGCTAAAGAATAAGTAGGCAAAAGGCTTGTATGCTTGAGAGAAAAATACCACTAGTTGTATTTTCAGAGAAGCTTAAGATATTCAGTTTTGTGTTCTTGGTATTTTTAGTGTAAGTTCTGTGCATCTTTCAAGCATTCTATGTGTTGATATTTATAGTTGAAAATCATGCCTTTTGAAAAGGATCCGTTAGGCTCAAATGAATTTCAAACTATTGATATCTGAAAATAGTACTGCATAAGACATTGTCTCTTTTTAGAGATTTCCTCTTTTGTTCAGATGTCTCTGTCTGCGCATTTATTGCACTTGTACTATTTTTGTCCTGCAGTGCCAACGGAACTATGCACGCGTTCTGAAGCATTGCATGTCCTTTTCAAGAAACTCTCACATCTCCATATACTTTATCAAAACATTGTTTCCTGGAAACAAAGTTTTGTCCAAGGTATCTGAGTGCATGTATTTGTGGGCACTTTTCCTCGTTCAGAAACCTTGTGTTCTCAGATATCTTTTGCAAAACTTGTTTATTGAAAAACACTTGTTTCTTCAAGATATCTGGACATAGGTATCTGATGAGACCAATTTCCTTCGTCTTCAGCAATCTTGTGCAGTCTTCAAATCTTTAAATTTGTTCAACTCTTCTACCGGATGCCTTCTTCTTGGTCTTCTTCAAAGATATAAAAATTACATTCAAAGATCTAACTTCCTATACAAGATTAGCTAGACTAACATACTTAGTGATTTTCCCCTTTTACAATGTTTAAGTGAACCAAGAGTACTAAGCACCTTTCTGAGCTAACATAAGTCATTAGGTTGCTGATCAAAATCTAAACAGATATTCTTAACAAATTTCCCCCTTTTTGATCAGTCAACGATGACTATCTATAAAACCTATTACAATTTGGAAGAGGGAACAATCCAACACTTAATCATTTATTATGATCTTTTCAATTCATTTAATTAAGTGTGGAAAGTAAACATCAACCAAATCACAAGATGTGATCTTTGGTGACAAGTTATCTTTTTATAGATTGAGATCTGAGAGTAGGTTCATCAGATATGTTACATGGAAAGTTCACAGATAAGTCTTACAATGAATAAAACACATTTCAGTACAATCAGCAAGATACAAAATACATAGTTGAATTAGGACAACAGGAGTAACCAAGCTCCAAGTAAACATCCTAATTAACTAGTCTTCGAGTCTTCAAAAGTCTTCAAGATTTCATGGATCAATTTGCAAATTTTCTATCTCCAAATCTTTTGATGTTATCTGAGTAGTCATAGAGCAAAGTTCTGACTAACATCTCAGTGTCTCTGGCATAACCACAGACTTCTTTGTATGATTTGGTGGGATTCTTATTGGCAAAGTGTTTCACCCATAAATACTTTCCCCATTTCCAGGCATGCTCAATTCTGATATCTGATAGCTTCAAATATTCATATATGATCCTCAGATATCTGATGTCACCCTTGTATTGATCTTCAGTTATGTAGAATGACTCAATGTGTTCCACAACAAGTCTTGGCCTTGTACCTGTTCCAGTGAGGTTTGGGACTCTGTGCACATCATCAGGTTTTCCATAAGGACATTCATAATGAAGGTCCTTCCTCATGGCTTCAAGTCTCTTGACAACTTCAAAATCCAACCAAGCTTTGACATGATTGGTGTTGATCAAGATTGACTTATCTTTTCTCCATGCTATAAGTTGTTGATGGATAGGTACTGGAAATCCTTTTTCATTTACAAGCAAGTGCTTGAGTTCCAGTATCCAGTATCCATTTTTTCTGATGAATACACGTGTAGGAGGAGGAGGAGCTATTGTCAGTCTTCACATATTCAATCAGGGCATCTTCTGGCTTTTGTGGAAGTATCCTGCCAAACTTGATATCCCTTGCTCTCTTCCGTTTTGTCTTTGAATTTTCCCTTGGGGGATTGCTTGAAGAACTACCCTGGATAGACTTGGTATATCCAGAGGGTGTTTTGGCTATCAATTGCTTTGCAGCAATAGGCTCAGATAGGCTGTCAACCCTTTTCCTTTTCCTGTGAAGAGGAGCTTCATCTTCATCAGTCTCTTCATCATCATCGTCAATGTTAATCTTTATGGGAGATTTGCATCCATTTGGCCTTCTTCTTCTTCTTCTTCTTCTTCTTCTTCTTCTTCTTCTTCTTCTTCTTCTTCTTCTTCTTCTTCTTCTTCTTCTTCTTCTTCTTCTTCAGAAGACTCTTCAATCCCTTTTACTTGTCTTCTCCTGGGGGACTTGGTTTCCTTTGGTGGTCTCTATGATCTTGCCTGTAATCTGGCTCTTGTTGTCATTCCTTGTTCAGGAATCTGCTGAGTTGTTGCTACTATCTGAGTAGCAGCTTGACTGAAGGAGGGCTCATTTATTCTGAGAGGTGGTTGTTCAGATTTTCTTTTGTTTCCTCTTCCTCTCTGAGCACCTTGAGATCCTTCCCCCTTAGTCATTGTTCACTGACTAAGAATCACAAAAGATTCTGAGAGGGAGTCAAAGTTGCCATGAAGATAGTTGTAAGCAGCAACCAACCTTTGCAGATCAGTCTTGACCTCCTGATTCTATTTGATAAGTCATGTTTCCTTTTTAGTGAGCTCTGCTAGTGGACCTTGAGTAGCATCTGCTTTTCTAGCAGCATAGCTAGCCTCATTGATTGCTTTTTCAGCAAGATTATTGTCATCATCCCTTACCATGCATAGGTCTCTCCGAGCAATGACCAAGCTTTTTGTTCTTTGAGTGATTAACTCAGTGAACTTCTTAAGATCAGTAGGGACTGATGCAATTACTTCTTCATTTTGTTGAGACAACTCCTTTCTTAGAGTTGCCAGAACCTGGTATCTGGCCATGTAATCATGGGAGTTGAGATTTGGTGTCTTACTGAAGCTTTGGGGAGCAATCAGTTTTCTCTTTAAGTGAGAAACTCCCAAGTGAACATTTGCATGTTCTGCCAAGGTTCTGTCTTCTTTATCATCTGAGTCTTCACCCAGTGATCTTCATCCTCCTGGGCATTTTCATCAATATTTTCTAGCCCAACAACCATCTCAGAGATGGGCTTATTTCCTTTCAGTGAGGAGGATGGTACATCTTTTGATAATGCAGCCTTAACATCATGCTTGTCTTCAGATACTTGCTCAGTATCTAATTCTCAGGAATTGCCTGTACAGCAAGCTGGAGTTCTTTCATCTCAGCATAAGCATCCATTTCCTTGATGGTTTGATCTTCAATCTTTTGGAGCTTTTCTTTAGATTCAGCTATCTTTTCTTCTAGTTGAAGATTTAGTTGTTGTTCTTCCTCCAATAATTGTTTAAGTTGTGCAACTCGGGCTTGTGCATCCAATATCTTCTGAGTGTTATCCTCAGAGTGCTCAACTACTTGTTCAGTAGTGTCTTTTTGTTGGGGAGAGGGATTGACAGATCTCTGAGGAGATGGAGGAGGGGAATTCTGTGAAGTTTTCTCAGTGTGCTTTTCAACAACTAAGGCATTGTTTCCTTGTGCAATCCCTCATGTCCTTGGTACAGGGGCATCATCATCATCCTTCTTATCATCCTCATCCTTGTGATGGTTAGAAGGAGGTTCTTCATAATCGTTTTCATCTGCCTGCTTCTCTTCTTCATCTTCAGAGACCAGATTGATCACTTCTGGAACAGTGTCCATTTGCCCATTAACTTCCTCTTGCTCAGAGGGTATTATCTCTAGGGTCTGGGGCAAAAAAGGTTTGAATGACATCTGCATTTTGGTCTGACCATCTGCTTGGTTAAAAGCTTGAATAAGCTTTCTGGCCACTTCCTTGACGAAGTCCTTATGCATTAATGTTCCAAAGGAGTATTGTTCTGTGGGGAATATAGCATGGACATAATTTTCCAAGTCAAGGGCTCGTGCTCTTCAGATTTGGTGATCAGTCACCTTTAGGATCTCAGATAAATCAGAGCAACGAAGCTTTTGCCAGCTTCTGAAGCACTTAAGGTGCTTTGGCAAGGTGTGCTCCATGAAGAAAGGTAGCAGGTCCTTATTCTCATCAACAGGGACCTTAGTGGCACTTGTTCGAGCCTGAAAGAAAGTGTTTTGAGTTAGCTTCAAAACTTTAGTGGATATCTGGGCTTTAGAGTAAAAAGGTATTTGAGTTCCCTGTGTGACAGGCTCAGATGACTTGACTACTGAGGTTCCAGGTGCCTCAGATATCTGGATGCAAGGAGGAGACTGGGAAGTCTGATGCTCATCGATCTTTCTTTCTCCTTGAACATGAGATTAAAAACATTACACTTAGAAAATTTTATCAAGAAAAATACTATAGACAATTTCAGATATCTAAGAAGTCAATTACCTCCACAATAGGAGGCTCAGATACTTGTCTCTCAGAGACTTGTGCAGTCTCTGGAAGTTTTTCTTGTGATGAAAGCTTTGATGCCTCATCAGTTTCCATTGGTTGCGGGGATTGAGTGGGCAATTCCCCCAACAACTTCTACTTCATTTTGAACCTGTAAGTAGAAGGTGTTAGTTTTTAGAAAAATGATCAGAGATTCATCTTTGAAGATTATAGGTATTTGAATGAAATACCTTCTCTGCAGAAGGTTCAGATACTTGTTTCTCAGAGACCTTGGAAGTCTCTGGATTCTTCTCTGAAGAGAGAGACTTTTCAGTCTCTTCATTTTTCTTCTCAGTTGGAGCCTATTAGAAACAAACACTTAAGATTATTAGTCAAGTGTATAAACATATATCTGAAAAGTAATATCTTAAGGAACTCTCTATCACCTGTAGCACAGGCTCGGGTTCCTTAAGAGCTGAGGCTGTGGGAGCCTCCTTCTCAGTCTCTGAGGCAAGCTTTCCAACTTCCTCTTGTTCTTCTGTTTCTAATTCAGCCTGTAACAAAGAAATTTTAATAAGTAACAAGATTTAAGCATAAGTTATAACAAGTAAAGAGTTAAATCATTCAGCTACCTGTGCTTTGTCAGGCTGACTGGTCTCTGGAACTTGTGAGGTTTCCATGCGTTGGTCTTGTTGTTCTTGGACCACTTCTTTGTTTGAAGTTTGAGGTACTTCGGACCTATCCTGAGTTTGGGACTCAGTTGCCTCCCCTGTTTGATCATTCTAAGTGGAGGTCTCAGCTTGATCCCTCTCATTGAGTTGAGGAACCTGCTCATTTGCAGGATTTTCTTCAGCATTGAAAAATGCTGGAATTTCATGTTGTAACTCAAGTACCATTTCAACATCCACTTGTGGATGTTGTGGTTGTTGTGGGGATCTTGATCCGGATGGTGAAGGTGATGCAGTATAGGGCCTATCCAGATCTGCTTGACATGAAATTTTAAGTGTTGAGGCATTGGCAGTATCCTCCAACACAAATTTACCACTTATCAGAGCATCTTCAATACGCTTAAGTGTTACTTGCTCTGATGGTGTGTTTTCTCCAGTGACTTTGGATATAGTTGCTTCTTCAGCAACCTTTGGTGTGGGTGCTTTTTCAGCAACCTCTACACTTGTTGCTCTCTCAGCAACCTTGGGATTTTTAGGTCCCCCTCATCTTCAGAGTCCTCAGTGAAATCTGGGAATGAATTATCAACAATCCCTGCTGCTTCTGCAGAGATTTTTGAAGTCTCTCACTCCTTTTATCAGCATTGATAAGTTCATCAGCAAGGCACTAAGCAGCATTGATGAGTTCATCAGCAAGGCACTCAGTAGCATTGATGGAGTTCATCAGCAGTGGGGTCAGATATCTGAGAGTCGACATCCACAATGGGTATGCCTTCTAATTTTCCAACAGACTTCTTTCGTGAAGTTCTGGGCTTTTTGGTCGCAACGGAACCCTCAGATACCTCATCAGTCTTTTGTTTCTTAGAACGTTTCTGAGATGCAGTAACCTTTTTTATCATGTTTGTATACTCATATTTGTAGAGCAGGGTACTGTTGGCTATGTCAGCCTTTTCTCTGAGCCTAATGCCAAGCTTCTCCAGCAAGAAGCAGATCTTTAGTCCAAAGCTCACTCTGGCTGTTGGCTCAGCAAGGCCTTTGATAATTTTTGGCTCAAAGCTTTGTAGCTTCTTCACAAACTTCATGAAGGTGTACTTTCCCCAGTTGAATGGGTTTTCCATACTTTTTTTTTGTTGATTCAAGAAGAACATCATCATCCAGCGTTCTTGGCTTATCTGGTTAGCACCTCCTTGTAAACCATCAAAGCATCTGTGAAGAATGCATGCAAACACATTCTAGTGCACCAACAAATGTCTGGTTCTAATGTCAGCAAGTTTGAAGTCGATGGGTGTATCTGATTTTTCAAGATCACACACATCACTGTAAAGCTGCTTAACACCTTGAAGGAGATCATCATCCTTGGTGTTTATTTCAAAATCATTTCCAAGATTTTGAAGTTGAAACAACTCACAGAAAGTTGTTAAGTTCAAAAGGATGTCCTTTCCTTGAACTTTTGATTTTACAGATACTATCTCAGTGCCTTCAGAAACACAGGAGATAATCCTGGAATTGTTGTAAAATTCCAACACATCTAGTGAAGAAACTCCACTGGGAATAGCAGACAGGAAACCCTTGATTTGTGCCTTTTCAAGCATACCAAGAATCAACTTCCTATCAGCTTGGTTTTCAATAGCAGCAACAAGGTATTCCTCAATCATGGCACCACCCCAAATCATCCTGTGATTTGAAGTCCAGTGGTCAGGATTGAAGTCTCCTACCAACCGATTATTCGTGATAACCAACACTGGTGCTTGCTTTTCAGCAGTACCAGAGGTAGTAGCTTGGGATTTCTGGGTAGAAGCACGTTTTGGAGCCATCTCTTTAAATAGTGAATTTTTTTTTTGAAAGTCGGAAAATGATTAGAGTGAGATTTTAGTGATTCTTTGCAGAATAACTAAGCGAAGAACAGAGATTTGAAGAAATCTTTGAAAGGTTTTTGCTATTTCTGTGTAAGTGTGAATGTTGTATTAAGCGAAAGTGATTTCTTTTGCAAAAATCCTATATATATAGCATTGTACTTTCAGCAGACATATACATACAAATTGATTTTGTGTATATGAATCTGTGCAAATGCAGGTAGGCGTGGGTAAAAATCATTTTGCATTAAATGCTTAGTAGGCCACGTCTGTGTTTTTACAGTCCACTATTTTACCGAGAATTAATCTCGTCCGTTAAGATCAAACGTCCATTTCATCAAGGGTCACGATTGCTTGTTCAGCAATGACAACAATCAGTAATTGTAATTGTGCCCAATTAATAAAATTTGGCGAATAGCTTTCTGAATCACATCTCTTTTTTGTGACTAGGGGACAGTCTTTGGACTTATGTAGTTAGTTAAGAGACTTTGTGTAACTTAACATATAAATGGAAAGATACAAAACACCAGAGGTGTAGTTTACTGAATACAGTTGTACCACATTTCTCTTTTGTGTTCCCCCTCACTTTGTGATCTCACAAATATCTGAGTACCCGTCTCAGAAATCATTGAAAGTGTTAGGAATAAATGTTTAGATTTTGATCAGCAACCTAATGACTTATCTTAGCTCAGAAAGGTGGTTAGTACTCTTGGTTCACTTGAACACTGTAAAAGAGGAAAATCACTAAGTATGTTAGTCTAACAAAACTTGTATAGGATGTTAGGTCTCTGAATGTAACTTTTATATCTTTGAAGAAGACCAGGAAGAAGGCATCCGGAAGGAGAGTTCAACAAATTTGAAGATTTGAAGAGTGCACAAGATTGCTAAAGACGAAGGAAATTGGTCTCATCAGATACCTATGTCCAGATATCAAAAAGAAACAAGTGTTTCTCAATAAACATATTTTGCAAAAGATATCTGATAACACAAGGTTTCTGAACGAGGAAAGGTGCCCACAGAAACCTACACTTAGATACCCTGGATAAAACTATGTTTCTAGGAAACAATGTTTCAACAGGTATCTGGAGATGTGAAGGTCTCTGGAAAGGGACATGCAATGCTTCAGAAAGCGTGCATAGTTCCGTTGGCACTACAGGACAAAAATAGAACAATGCAATAAATGCGCAGACAGAGACATCTGAACAAAAGAGGAAATCTCTGAAAAGAAACAACGTCTTCTGCAATACTATTTTTAGATATCAATAGTTTGAATTTGAATTGAGCCTAACGGATACTATTCAAACGGCTTCAAATTCAACTATAAATATCACCACTTAGAATTCTTGAAATACACCTTGAACTTACACACAGAACGAACTTATTAATTCAAGCATACAAGCCTTCAACCTACTTACTATTTAGCTTATAGTTGCGACTAAGCTCTTGAATTCTAAGTAGCACGAAAGTTCTAAGTGTCCTGATCCTTAACAAGCATTGCTATCTGTGAAGGATTTGAATCAAAAGATCAAGTATCTGAGTTTCATTCTCCAGAACATTTAACATAGACTTGGGTCAATAAAGAACATATCACTACACATTGTGAAGTGTGTTAAGTGATTCTTGTTCTATAGAGTATTCCTAAATAACTGAAAAGTTAGTGAGACTACTCACCGACAAACCATCATAACCAATAACTTAAACGGCATGGAGTACATGAAGTACATAGGTTGGGAAACTAAGGAATAACTCCAAGGTTACTGAGGATAGGAAGTACTTAGTTTGGGAAACTAAGGAACAGCTCAAAGGTTTCGGAGTATATGAAGCACTTGGCTGGGAGCCGGGGAATAACTCAGGGGGAGTACTTGGTTGGGAACCTAGTGTATTTAGAAATAGAGAGAAGATATTTGTAAGGTGAACTCAATTATCTGTCTTAGTGGATTCCAGGTCTGGGAAAGGTCGAAGTGGATTAGTTGAAGGATTACGCCACCTTCAGATACCACTATAAAAGATGTGCTATTTATTTTCAACAATTTACATATCGTTCTCTTTATCCTGCTAAGTATTTAAACACATTATATCTTGCTAAGCACGTGCACTTATCACAGAAAAGTCTTTCACTCTGTGAAATTAAGTATCAGATATCTTCACAGATATCTTTTAATCGACAAAAGTTGTAAAAGACTATTCACCCCCCCCCCCAGTCTTTTCCTTTGCCGTTATCTGGACCAACAAGTGGTTTCAGAGCAGGAGGTTCCCAAGCCTTCTGCACTGAACCTAGATCCCAGATAAGTGCCCACTAACTGCTTTTCACCTACACTAGATTTGTCTGTTTTGTGTGTTTGCTGCAACATGTCTTTAAGTGACGCTCCAAATCTTAAGCTAGAGAACTATGAGAAATGGAAGAACAACATGATGCTCCACCTAGAAGCCATCAGTAACGAAATGATCGAAGTGATAAAGAATGGCCCCATAGTCATTCAACAACTCAAGTAGGTCATGGAGGTTTCTAATGGTAGAGACAGAGTTCCCACTGATGAAGAACCAAGTTGTGATTCCTCACAAATAGGTGCGTCAACCAGTGGAAGACCTACTGGTCAAGTTGATTATGAGCCAAAGCCCAGAGAGCTCTGGACATTGGAAGATGCCAAGAGAAATCGACTGGATGGTCAGGCTCGCAATATCATCATACGTTCCAGTCCAGAGCACATACAGTGTAAATTGTGGGGTGCGAAAACGGTAAAAGTGCCTTGGCAACTGATTTAAGAAATCTGTGTCGGCACTGAGAAAACAATGGAAAATAAGTTCGAAGTTTGGAAGCTCAAATTCCAAAACTTTAAACAAGGTCCCACAGAGACTCTTGAAGAACTAGATTTTGGGTTCACAACATTGATGAGTGAAATGGCTGCACTTGGTGAAAGTGAGAGATACTCTAACTCTGAAAAGGTTAAGACTATCGTGAGAAGCTAAAAACTTCGAGATATTTCAAACCATAAAAAATAGTTTATGGTTTGAAATATGAACTTAGGGATATTTTAGTTCTCTAATTCAGCAATTGTTTAGTAAAAATAGTATCGACTTATTATATCTTCTAGCTCTGTGAAATATGAACTTAGGGATCTCTGTAATAAAAAATGAATCCTGCCTTTAGTCTATGAATTATTTCAAACCATAAAATAAATAAATGAAATTAAGGGTCCTTAAAGAAGAGGATCCCACCCGAAAGTATTTTTACATTTATATTATACTTATGATTCTTAATCTTATTTCTATCTTTCTATTAAATAAAAAAGAATATGCGGATCCAACCACGATCCTATAATAAGAACAAGAGATCTTTTGAACGAAGGGTACGAAATCAACTTGGGAACATGCTCAGTACTTTTATTTCAACCAAGGAATGCCAAATATCACTCCAGTAGAACTCTTTTCCCACTTAGCTACTGTCAACTATGAAACTACTCAGCGAGAACAAATGATTGCTGAGAAAGTTCACAATGTTGCTTTAGTAACACAAGGTGCTTCTGAAAAGAAGGATACCAAAGAAATGACTGAGGAGATGCTCTTGCTGTGAAGCAATTGAGAAAATATATCAGTCGGGAGATTGAGAGAAGAAAAGCCAAAGAGAAGTTGAAAAAGCATCTAGGCTCAAACTATCACTAGTACAAAAATATGCAGCTGTCAAGCTCGCTGAACAAGCCAGCTCAGCAAGCATCTAGTACTGAGGAAGCAGAAATCGGAAACGATATCTGTTTCTATTGTCAGAAACCTGGTCATTTTAAAAGAGACTGCCCTGTTTTCAATAAGCTAAAGACAGGTGACAAGAAAGATAGAAGAAACTTCAAGAGAGGTCAGAGAGCTATGCTCACTGAAGAAACGAAAAAGATTCAAACTGGATGCTCTTGATATTGAGTCAGAATCTGAGAAAGAATACTCAGATGACTCCAAACTACCTTCTCCAGAATTATGTGGCATCACTCATGAATTGGTTGACTTTGGTCAAAAGAAAAGGGAATTATGTGGGGTTGCTGAGGAGATCTATCCAGATTGCTCCAACATTGAGCCTTGCCTATTGGCTGACGAGGCAACCAACATTTCTCAATTCATAAATTATGAGAGTGATGAGGAAGAAATCAGAGATTTAGAATATCTCGGAAGAGAACTTGATCTCTACAAAAGAGAATTTCAAATGGTCCGAGCTAGAGCCGACATTTTTGAAGAAGGAAAGAATTCTCTTGAGAAGGAAAATTCACAATTACTCAAGACATCTGAGAAAAAGGATGCTGAAAATGCATTTATCAAAGCACAGATATCTGAGACGGATAAGTCACACAAAAAAGGCAATGGATATACTCCAAAAGGAAAATAAAAATCCTCTTTCTGAACTGAGGAACTCAAAAAGAAAGAACTATCATTTCAATCCTATGCCAGAGCTAGTGACACTCTTACGGAAGTACACTCTTATTTAAGAGATCCTTCAGAAAAGGGAGGACTTGGGCTGGACACATAAACAAATAGCTCAACTACTCTGAATAAGAGTGACAAAAGAATAACATTTGTTAGTGCTCAGCAAGATGGTTCTCAAATAACCTACAGCATTGGTCAGAAAGCTAAGGTTGTTGACAAAGGAAAGGCAGTTGCGACCAAACCTTTGTGGGAAAAACAAGACTAAAAGAAAACTGTTGGGAACGTTTCTGTAAGGAAACATAACACTGAAAAGTGTAATCACCCACAGTGCTATGTCTCTCAGAAAGGAAAAATTGCGGGAGCAGGCAAATTTTCCAACATCACGTTTTCTGGAAAGAAAGTCGTTCGAGAGACTAGCAAAGTTGCTGAGAAGAGAACTCAGATAGCACCAGGTGCTCAAAATGGCGTTGGCTATAAAGCCATCGGGAAACAACTCGCTCGTGAGTATAAACAAGAGCAAGAATGATGGATGAAAGCCAGGATTGCGCATAGCAATCATCAGAAGTGAAAGAAAGAACAGGTTGCGACCACTCTGAATGCCAGGGCTAGAAGAAATCTTGCAAGTAAAGCTAAGTTTGCTGAAAAGCAGACTCAACAATCTGACAGGTATCTGAAAGCACCACGAGGAGCACCAAGGAACACACCAAGAAGTAAAATAGCTTTAAATGATAATGACACTAATCATTTACCTAAAATTCCTTCTTATGTTCCTACAAGACAAAAGAATACCCCAAGGAATGAAGTTCATTTAGAAATGGATTCCTACAGGGAGATTCTTTAGTCCAGAAGGTTCCATTGCCGGAATGAGAGCCTAACTCCATGTTTCCTGTTTTGTGCAGAACACTCTGAGTAAGAACCCGAAGTGGCATTTTGATAGTGGATGTGGGAAGCACATGACTGGAGACAAAGAAAATCTGGTTAACTACAGAAAATGCGATAAAGGACCAATTATTAGATTTGCTGGAGGAAATGAAAATCCAATCATAGGTTTTGGCAATCTGAAGCTTGGAGCTCTTATAATCTCTGAAGTACTACATGTAAAGGGATTGAAATATAATCTCCTAAGCATGATTCAATTGGTAGACAAAGGGTACACTGTAAAGTTCAAGTCAAAACTATGCAAATTAATTGACAATGAGTCAAAGCAGACAGTCTTGGTTGCTAGGCGGAAAGGAAATCTTTATGTCGCTGACTGGGCATCTGCCACAACTAAAGAATGTCTCATGGTGAGTCAAGTTGGCCACACTGTAGAAAATTGGCTATGGCAGAAAAGAATGAGTCACTTGAATTTCAAAACTCTGAACAAGCAAGCCAAGAAAGAATTGGTGGTTGTTTTACCCAAAATGGCATATAGAAAATATGGTATATGCTCAGCTTGTCAAATGGGAAAACAATCCAAAACATCTTTCAAGTCTAAAACTAGACATTCCAGTGAAAGGCCACTGCAAATTTTACATATGGATCTTTTTGAATACTCTGTAACTAGCTATGCAGGAAAGAAGTATGGTCTGGTTGTTGTTGATGATTACTCAAGATTCACTTGGGTTGTATTTCTCAAACAAAAATCTGATGCAAGGGTTGAAATACCCAACTTGCTGAATAAGCTTGAAGTCATGAAAAATGACAAGGTATCAGAATCGTAATGCAGACCATGGTACTGAGTTTGTGAACCAGTACATAAAAGTGTTTTGTACCTGCAAAGGTATACAACATCAACTATCTTCAGTAAGGACACCACAACAAAATGGTGTTGCTGAAAGGAAGAATAGGACCCAAAAAGAAGCAGCAAGAAATGCTTGCTAACACTGAAATAAGTGAAATCTATTAGGTTGAAGCTGTTAACACAGCCTGCTACACTCAAAATAGATGTTTGATTAACAAATACCATGACAAAACTCCTTATGAACTTTTGATTGATAGACCCCCTAGTATCAAACATCTAAGGGTGTTTGGTTGCAGATGTTTTGTTCTTAACAATAGAAAAAGAATACTTGAGAAAATTTCAACTAAAAGTAGATGAAGGAGTATTTCTTGGTTATTCTCTGAATAGCAAAGCCTACAGAATCTACAACAAAAGAACGCAAAAGATTGAAGAATCTGTTCATGTAGTTTTCTACGAAAGAAACAAGAAAGTACCATTGTATGAAGAACTCTCAGATAGGTTCAAAGAACTAATGATTAAAGATTCTGAAGAAAAATCCTCAAAATGAAACAACTCTGTCATTCACATAGAGGATGACTCTGACGATGAAAAGCAACCATTGCTTAGTAATAACCATATGACTCTAAGACATGATGATGAATTTCCTATGAGAATTCCAGAAATGGAACAGGTTACTGAGAACCTTCATCATGAAGAGGTTTCTGAGAATAAGATTGCTGAAAATTCAATCCCAGATATCTCTAACACTGAAAAAGTGTCAGATAACAATGGCATTTCCCGTGTGACAGATATCTCAGATACTGAACAAGTATCCTGTCAAGATCATATTGATTCACATTCAGATCAAAATGATATTAGGCTATGTTCTCTTCAACTGAAAACTCATTCAGTTCAGTTCCGTTCATTTCAGTTCAGTTCAGTTCAGTTCTGCAAAGTTAAATTTTATACTACAATTCAGTTCAGTTCAATAAATTTCAGTTGAAGAGAACAGAGCCTTAGTCCTACTAGTTCAAAACCCATTATAAAATGGATAAGAGATCATCCTGCCAAGGATGTGATTGGTCCTTTAAACCAAGGGGTTAGAACTAGTAGAGCAGTTGCTGGAAATGCAAACTCTCTTTATGGATGTTTCATCTCAAACATTGAATCTAAAACTATAGAAGAAGCATTGAAGGATCAAGATTGGATCTCTGCAATGCAAGAAGATTTGGATCAATTTGAGAGAAACAAAGTCTGGAAACTGGTTCCATTTGTTGACGTAATATCTATAATTGGAACCAAGTGGGTTTTCAAAAACAAAATGAATGTATCTGGTGAAATAACCAGAAATAAAGCAAGGTTGGTTGCCATGGGATTCACCCAGACTGAAGGACTAGATTTTGATGAGTCATATGCTCCAGTTGCAAGATTGGATGCGATTAGACTATTTCTAGCATTTGCAGCTCAAATGACTTTAAAGTTTATCAAATGGATGTCAAAAGTGCATTCCTAAACGGTGAACTTGCTGAGAAAGTCTATGTTGAACAACCACCAGGCTTTGAAGTTTCCACAGAAAGTAGAATAGTTTGTAAGCTTCAGATTGCTCTGCATGGACTGAAACAGGCTCCAAGAGCATGGTATGATACTTTAGCCAAATACTTGCTGGAAAGTGGCTTCAAGAAAGGAGATGTTGATAAAACACTCTTTACCTTGAACCATAAAGGGAAACTACTTTTAGTTCAAGTATATGTTGATGACATTATATATGGATCTAAAGACAAGCAACTTTGTGAAGACTTTGCTGAGCTCATGAAAAGTAAATTTGAGATGAGCATGATGGGTGAATTAAACTACTTCCTAGAATTGCAAGTCAAACAACTTAATGATAGAATATTCAGTAGTCAAACAAAGTATCAAAAGATATGCTCAACAAGTTTAATCTAAAGCCTTCTGAAAAGAATGCTAATATACGTATGAGCATTGGAACCAAAATGACCTATAATGAATCTGACAAGAGTGTTGAAGAACACAAGTATATGAAATTGATTAAGTCTCTACTGTACCTCACTGCAAGTAGACCTGATATTCAATATGCAGTTGGAGTGTGTGCTAGATTTCAGACAAATCCAATGCAGTCACATTACAACATTGCTATGAAAATATTAAGGTATGTAAAGGGTACTGTAGAAGTTGGATTGTGGTATCCAAAAGACAGTGGATTGAGTTTAGTTGGCTATTCTGATAGAAAAAGCACCTCAGGAACTTGTCAATTACTTGGTGCCAGATTAATATCATGGTTCAGCAAGAAACAAAACTCAATTGACACATCTACCACATAGGCTGAATATATTCCTGCTGGGTGTTGTGCTTCACAAATATTGTGGATACAACAACAACTTAGAGACTATGAGATCAAGGAAGAGAAAACTCCGATTTTCTGTGACAACACAAGTGCTATTGCCATAACTCAGAATCCTAAGTTTCATGCAAGAACAAAGCACATTGATGTTAGACATCACATCATTACAGACCATGTTGAAAAAGGCAATATAGAGATACTCAAGATTGGTATTGAAGACCAACTTGCAGATATCTTTACAAAGCCTTTGCAAGAAAGCAGGTTCTTAACCTTGAGACATAGCCTTGGGTTAATGGAGCTACCGAAGGAACTGAAAAGTTCTAATCTCTGAGATGGAAACTCAGAAAAGAGAAAGATATCTGGAACATGCATCTAGATATCTAAGGCAGAAAGGTATCTGAGACGAGAACTCATATACTAAAAGGACGGGTAAAAGTGTCTTCCAAAGATTTCTGAGATAGGTACTCAGATATCTATGAGATCAAAAAGTGAGGGGGAACTTAAAAGAGAAATGTGGTACAACTGTATTCAGTAAACTACACCTCTGGTGTTTTGTATCTTTCCATTTATATGTTATGTTACACACAGTCTCTTAACTAACTACATAAGTCCAAAGACTGTCCCCTAGTCACAAAAAAGAGATGTGATTCAGAAAGCCATTCGCCAAATTTCATTAATTGGGCACAATTACAATTACTGATTGTGATCATTGCTGAAGAAGCAAACGTGACCCTTGTTGAAATGGGCGTTTGATCTTAACGGACGAGATTAATTCTCGGTAAAATAGTGGACTATAAAAACTCAGACGTGGCCCACTAAGCATTTAATGCAAAATGATTTTTACCCATGTCTACCTGCATTTGCACAGATACATATGCACAAAATCAATTTGTATGTATATATCTGCTGAAAGTACAATGCTATATATATAGGATTTTGGCAAAAGAAATCACTTTCGCCTAATCCAACATTCACGCTTACACAAAAATAGCAAAAACCTTTCAAAGTTTTATGCAAATCTCTGTTCTTCGCTTAGTTATTCTGCAAAGAATCACTAAACTCACACCTTAATCTCTTTCCGACTATAAAAAACTTTCACTATTTAAAGAGATGGCTCAAAATGTGCTTCTACCCAGAAATCCTAAGCTACTACTTCTGGTACTGCTGAAAAGCAAGCACCAGTGTTGGTTATCACGAACAATCAATTGATAGGAGACTTCAATCCTGATCGTTGGACTTCAAATCACAGGATGATTTGGGGTGGTGCCATCATTGAGGAATACCTTGTTGCTGCAATTGAAAATCAAGCTGATAGGAAGCTAATTCTTGGTATGCTTGAAAAGGCACAAATCAATGGTTTCATGTCTGCTATTAACGGTTGAGTTTCTTCACTGGATGTTATGGAATTTTACAACAATTCCATGATTATTTCCTATGTTACTAAAGGCACTGAAATAGTGTCTACAAAATCAAAAGTTCAAGGAAAGGACATCCTTTAGAACTTAACAACTTTCTGTGAGTTGTTTGAACTTCAAAATCTTGGAAATGATTTTGAAATAAACACCACGGATGATGATCTCCTTGAAGGTGTGAAGCAATTTTACAGCGATGTGTGTGATCTTGAAAAATCAAATACACCCATCGACTTCAAACTTGCTGACATCAGTACCAAAGATCCGTTGGTTCACTGGGATGTGTTGGCATGCATTCTTCACAGATGCTTTGATGGTCTACAAGGAGGTGCCGACCAAATAAACCAAGAACGCTGGATGATGATGTTCTTGTTGAATCAACAGAACAAAAGGCTGGAAAACCCTTTATGAAATTTGTGAAGAAGATTCAAGGCTTTGAGCCTAAAATCGTTAAGGGCCTTGCTGAGCCAAAATCCATAATATTCTATGGACTGTAGATATGCTTCTTGTTGGAAAGGCTTGGCATTGAGCTCAGAGAGAAGGCTGACATAGCCAACAGTAACCTGCTCTATAAATATGAGTATACAAACATGATGAAAAAGGTTATTGCATCTCAAAAAGGATCCAAGAATCGAAAGACTGAAGAGGTATTTGAGGGTTCCGTTGCAACCAAAAAGCCCAGAACTTCATGAAAGAAGTCTGCTGGCAAATTAGAAGGCATACCCATTGTGGATGTCGACTCTCAGATATATGCCGCCACTGCTGATGAACACATCAATGCTGCAAAAGATACAACTACTGATGAACTCATCAATGCTACCAAGGAAAGCCTTCCTAATGAACTCATTGGTAAAAATGAGAGTAGTGGCAGGTATCAAGACCTATCTGCTGAAACCGCAATTTATGGATCAATCAGTTCCTAATACTGATGAGAGCTCTGATGATGAATTGGTCATCTCTCAAGTCCTACAGAAATAAAAAAGGGCTAAGGTTGCTGAAAAAGCAACAAGTTCAAAGGATGCTGAAAGAATAGAGGTATCTGAACGAGAACCTACCCCCCAGGAATCTGGACAAGACACACTCAAGCTGGTAGAAGAAGCTTTGAGAAGTGGTGATATAGTAATGGAGGATTATGACATTACCTCCACACTATACAAACTGTCACAAAAGGATCAGGATGAACCTCACTTTAATTCACCTTCCAGATCCAATTCACATGATTCACTAGATGATAATGAAGCCATGGTGAATGAATTGCAGATTGACATACCAGCACTTCCGATTGCTGAAGAAAATCCTGCAAATGAGCAGGTTCCCCAACTCAATGAGAGGGATCAAACTGAGGCATCTGCTCAGAATGATCAACCAGGGGAGGCAACTGAGTTGCACACTCAGGAAAGGCCTGAAACTTCAAACAAAGAAGCTATAATGGAACAACAAGACCAAAGCATAGAAGGGTCACAAGTTCCGGAGACCAATCAGCCTGACACTGCTCAGGTAGTTGAATGGTTTAACTCTCTACTTGTGATATTTTGTGTTTATTAATCTTGTTATTTAATAAAATTTCTTTGTTATGGGATGAATTAGAAACACAAGAACAAGAGGAAGCTGGAAAGCTTGCCTCATAGACTGAGAAGGAGGCTACTACAACCTCACCTCTTAAGGAATCTGAGTCTGTGCTACAGGTGATAGAGAGCTCCTTAAGATATTACTTTTCAGATTTATGTTAATACACTTAACTAATTAAGTGGATGTTTCTAATAGGCTCCAACTGAGAAAGAAGAAGGTAAGGCAGAACTGCCAGAAAAGGACCCTGAATCCGTCAAGGTTTCTGAAGAAAGTGTCATTGAGCCTTCTAGTGTGAAGGTATATAAAAATCAGTGATAAACATTCTCCATTATGGGTTAATATGAATTCTTCTCTAATTACTCAATACTTTCTACTTACAGGCTCATTCAGAAGTAGAAGTGCAAAGGGAAAAAGTTGCGACATCCCCTGCACCCATGGAAATTGATGAAGCCCCCAAGGCAACATCACCATAAAGAATACCATAAACTGAGAAAGTTTCTGAGAAAAATTATTCTGAGCCTCCTATTGAGGAAGTAAGTGAAAAACTCAGAAATCATTGAAGCTTAAATTGCATACATTCTTTCATAACAATTTCGTAAGTATTGTGATAATTTTAATTCTCAGGTTCAAGCGGAAAGAAAGATCACTGAGGATCAGACTTCCCAGTCTCCTCCTCATTTCCAGATATCTAAGGCACCTGTAACCTGAGTAGTCAAGTCATCTGAGCCTGTCACACAGGTAACTCAGATACCTTTCTACTCTAAAGCCCAGATATCTACAAAAGTTTTGAAACTAATTCAGAACTCTTTCTTTCAGGCTCAAACAAGTGCGACAAAGGTCTTAGCATTCTCAACAGAAGACCTGCTTCCTTTTTTCCAGAATCACACTCTGCCAAAGCATCTCAAGTGCTTCCAGAAATGGCAGAGACTCAGATGCTCTGATTTGACTGAAATAACAAGGGTCACTGATCACCCTACCAGAAGAGAAAGAGCATTTGACCTTGAAAATTATGTCCATGCAATGTTCCCAACAGAGCAATATTCTTTTGCTTCTCTAATGCATAAGGACTTCATCAAGGAAGTGGCACACAAGCTTACTCAAGCCTTTGAAAAGGCAGATGGTCAGACCAGAATGGAGATGGCATTCAAGCCAATCTTGCCCAAGTCTCTACACATCATACCCTATGAGCAAGAGGAAGTAAATGGGCAAATGATCACTATTCTAGAAGTGATCAATCTGGTCTCTGAAGATGAAGAAGAAAAGTAGACTGATGAGAATGATTATGAAGAACCTCCTTCTGACCATCACAAGGATGAGGATGATAAGAAGGATGATGATGATGCCCCTGCACTAGGGATAGGAGGGATTGCACAAGGAAGCAATGCCTCAGTTGCTGAAAAGCACACTGAGAGGACATCACAAAAATCCCCTCCTCCATCTCCTCAAAAATCTACCCATCCATCTCCCCCAACAAAAAGACTCTACTGAACAAGTAGTTGAGCTCTCCGAGGACAACACTCAAAAAATATTGGATGCACAAGCCAGAGTTGCTCAACTCAAACAGTTGTTGGAGGAAGAACAACAGCTAAATCTTCAACTGGAAGAGAAGATAGTTGAATCCAATGCAAAGCTCCAAAAGATTGAAGATCAAACCATTAAGGAAATGGAAGCTTATGCTGAAATGAAAGAACTCCAGCTTGCTGTTCAGGCAATTGCTGAGGAATTAGATACTGAGCAAGTATCTAAAGACAAGCATGATGCTAAGGCTGCATCACCAAAAGATGTACCATCCTCCTCAATAAAAGGAATGAAGCCCATCTCTGAGATGGTTGCTGGACTATAAAATATTGATGAAAATGTCTAAGAGGATGAAGATCACTGGGCTGATGACTCAAATGATGAAGAAGAGAAGAAATTGGAAGAACACCGAAATGAGCACTTGGTGGTGTCTCATTTGAAATGGAAGCTGATTGCTCCTGAAATTTTCAACAAGCTACCAAATGTCAACTCCAATGAATACTTGAACATATATCAAGTACTGGCAAAAATGAACAAGGAGTTGTCTTCTCAGAATGAAGCCGCCATTGCATCAGTCCCTGCAAAGATGAAGAAATTCACTGAGCTCATCACTCAGGGAACAACCAGTCTGGTCATTGCTCAGAAAGACCTAGGCATGGTTAGGGATGATGACCAAAACTTGACTGCAAAAGCCTTTGAAGAGGCTAGCTATGCTGCTGGAAAAGCAGATGCTATTCGAGGTCCACTAGAAGAGCGCACTGATAAGGACAATGGTCTTATCAAACAAAATCAGGAGCTCAAGGCTAATCTGGAAAAGTTTGTTGCTGCTTACAACTATCTGCAAGGCAACTTGGACTCCCTTTCAGAATCTTTTGTGATTCTTAGTCAGTCAACAATGACTAAGGGGGAAGGATTTCAAGGTGCTCAGAAAGGAAGAGGAAGAGTAAACAAAAGAAAAACTGAACAACCACCTCTCAAAATAAATGAGCCCTCCTCCAGTCAGACTGCTCTACAGATAGTGGCCACTACTCAGCAACTTCTTGAAAAACGAATGACAACAAGGGCCAGTGCACAAAAACCTCCAAGGGGTGCCAAGGCTCCAAGGAGAAGACAAGTGAAAGGGGTGGATGAGTCTTCTGAAGAAGAAGAAGAAGAAGAAGAAGAAGAAGAAGAAGAAGAAGAAGAAGAAGAAGAAGAAGAAGAAGAAGAAGAAGAAGAAGGACAAATCAAATCCCAGGGCAATGAAGAAGGCTGCAAATCACCCTACAAGAGAAATCTGGAGGATGATGATGAAGAAGAGGATAAAGGTGAAGCTCCTCTTCACAGGAAAGAGAAAAAGGGTTGATAGCCTAACTGAGCCCTTAGCTGCAAAGCCAATAGCAGCTAAAACACCCGCTGGAAATACCAATTCAATCCAGGGTGGTTCTTTAAACAATCCCCCAAGGTAGAATTCAAGACAAAGGAGGAACAGGCTGAGAGCTGAACAAAGAAAACTTCAACTACCACTCAGGCCTGAAGAAGCCAAGATTGAGTATGTGAAGACCAACAATGACTCCTCTGTCTACAGGTGCATTAATCAGAAGAATGGCTACTGGATTCTGGAACTCAAGCACTTACTGGTAAATGAAAATTTTCCAAAACCAATCCATAAACAACTCATGGCATGGAGAAAAGACAAGCCAGTCTTGATTAACACCAACCACATCAAAGCCTGGTTGGATTTTGAAGTAATTAAGAGAATAGAAGCCATGAAGAAGGACCTCTCTGATGATTGTCCTTATGGAAAGCCAGATGATGTGCACATAATTCCCAACATCACTCGAACAGGCACAAGAGCAAGACTTGTTATCGAACCCAATGAGTCTTTTTACATGACTCAAGAGCAATACAAGGGTGACGTCAGATATCTGAGGATCAAATATGAATATCTGATATTGAGATGCCTGGAAATGGGGAAAATATCTGTTGTCAAACACTTTGCCAAGAAGAATCCCACCAAAATCTAAAAGGATTTTTTTGGATATGTCAGAAACACTGAGATGTTAGTCAGAACCTTGCTCTATGACTACTTAGATGATATCAAAAGTTTTGGGGATAAGGAATTCGCTAATTGATCCATAGATCTGCTGATTGAAGACTTGAAGATTTTTCAAGAACTAGTTTATTAGGATGTTTACTTGGAGCTTGGTTACTCCTGTTGTCCTAGTTTACTATGTAATTTTGTATCTTGCTGACTGAGCTGTAATGATATCAAAAGGTTTGGGGATAAGTTATCTGTGAACTTTCTTTGTAACATATCTGATGAACCTACTTTCAGATATCAATGTATAAAAAGATAACATGTCAGCAAAGATCTCACCTTGTGATTTGGTTGATGTTTACTTTCTGCACTTAATTAAATGAATTGAAAAGATCATAAGAAATGATTAAGTGTTGGATTGTTCCCTCTTCCAAATTGTAATAGGTTTTAAAGATAGTCATCGTTGACTGATCTAAAAGGGGGAAATTTGTTAGGAATATCTGTTTAGATTTTGATCAGCAACCTAATGACTTATCTTAGCTCAGAAAGGTGGTTAGTACTCTTGGTTCACTTGAACACTGTAAAAGAGGAAAATCACTAAGTATGTTAGCCTAGCAAACCTTGTATAGGATGTTAGGTCTCTGAATGTAACTTTTATATCTTTGAAGAAGACCAAGAGGAAGGCATTCGGCAGGAGAGTTCAACAAATTTGAAGATTTGAAGACTGCACAAGATTGCTAAAGACGAAGGAAATTGGTCTCTGGGTATGATGTCGGTATTCCAATCCTTCACTCCCTTGTTGAATCGATCACCTTCCCTTGTAAACTCGAGCTTGTAGAGGATACTACCTTCATTCTTGAGTCGATTTCTAAAACCCTTGTCATCTTTGAAGTTCTCGTAGAATAGCCCCTCATTTCCCATACTCCACCTTCCGGTCATCCACTTATCCAGATAGATCTTCTAGGGTTTGTTCTCCCCATTCCTCGGATCTGGAAATTGGAAGTGAATCCCATGCGTGTAGAAATTGTTCTTATTTATTTCCATCATCTTTGTCAGTGCATCTTGAAATTCTCCAGGTGGTTGACCCTTCTTTCCTTCTGCCGGTTTTTCAGCTACAGTCTTCCCTCTCTTGAGATGCGTCCTTCCGATGTTCAACTTTACGTCACTATGCAATCCATTAACAAACATAGAAACTCTTTTGCCGTTTACTTCGATAATGGTGTTAGTCATTACCATGAAGGGCCTTCCCAGATACAAGTTTCTATTATTGTCATTTTCATAGTCGACTATCAGCAGGTCCACAGGAACTATCAGGGTACCTATTTTAATGAGCACATTTCTAATGGTTCATTGTTCTTTACTATCCTCATGCCAACATCGTAGGACATGCCACATATGTCAGTTATTCCCATCAACATGAGTCTTTTGTACATCTCTAGAGGGATAACATTCACATCGGCTTTGTGACACCCCAGATTTTGACGTACCTTAGTACATGTTGTCCTTGCATGATTTATTAGTGTTACGTTTTTTGTCTTGAAGTATATTTGAATTATTTTAGTATGTTGGTGAAGTTTGTTTTAAAAGTTTATTATTTGGTTTAGTAGTCAACATAACTTGTTAGTTTGTAATTTGTGTGGTTATTTATTTTGTACTTTCATTAAAGAAGAGAAATTATTTTTGGTGTATTTTTCCTACTTAAAAATTTGATTATTTTATACTTTAATTTGTTGGTGTAATTATTTGAAAATAATTTGATAGTCATCTCTTAAATTTATCATTATGAATGTTTAATGTGACAAGACTTCTTTTTAATTTTTAACTTAATAGAAGTCTTTGTTTGTAGCTTTATTGATGAAATATGTAAGAGTCTTGATTGATGATTTATGTGAAGAGCTTTTATTTTAATTCATTAATTCAATAAATGGTAATTACTTGTGTGCTTTGATTAATGTAAAATGTGAAGAGTCACTTTTAAATTATGTAATTACATGGATGTCTTTATGTGTGTGTGGCTCTCTTAATGTTTAGAAATTAAAGTGTTATTTTATATTCATATATTTCAAAATACAAGAGTTTGGTAACTTGAGGTTTCTTTAAGGAATAAAATATTTTTATTTCTTTTTCATGTTACGGTACGAAAGGTCGCTTGTAATGTCGAATGTTACATGCTATGTTTCGACGCTATGTTTCGATCAACCATCTGACATTCTTTTCTTTAATCTTTTATGTTTATTTTCATGTTACTTATGCATGTCTAATTATAAGTTAAATATTACGTAGGCATGTTCAATCTTTTGAGTTTAATTGTTACATGTGCAGTCTAATTGTGGTTCAAGTACTAGTCCCTTATTTTCAAGTTTGTAGCAAATTCTTCTTGCAAGTACTTTCATAATTCTTGCTCTTTCTAAGCTTCAAATGAGAGTGTTCTACAAAACTATATATATGTATTATTTTCATAACCTGGAAGGTATTTTAATATGTTTTCAACTTATATATAAGTAATGCATAGTTTCCAAAGAGTTTTCGCTTATTTTCAAATATATATATATATATATATATATATTATTGTTATTTTGTTTTGATTGACGGTTCAAGAAAGATACGTATGTTTGGTTCAGGTTAATTGGCTTGTAGTTTGGTCAGTTGTGTCTGGCGAGCTACCTGTCGGTTTCCTTTGCCCATTCCCTTTAAATCGAGTGATAGAAGCGTTCATTGATTTAGTTAGGTCGTAGAATTCCACCCCTGTACAATGGCAGGGTCCTGACTGGATAGTTCGATCGATTATCAGGGAGACATAAGGCATGTTTTATTGTGGGGTTATAAGGAGCAGCAGGAAATAATGTTTGTCTGAAAAGTATACGTTATTGAAAGTATATTACACTCATTGAGGTTTTTCTCACACTTGTTTTTATTCCTTTCCTTGTAGGTGAGATAGCGGCGAAGATTGAACGATCGATAAACTCAGCAAACTAAGTGTGTAGTTAGGATTTGGGATTTTTGTCAATGAAAATAATGTCCTTTTGTGTATTTCAAAAACTCGTGTCATTTCCTGTTATATTGTGTATCTTTTAAAGACCAGAATGTTAAAAATCTTGTGGTTTTTTTTTTGCTGAATAAAATATATTTTATTCCAGCAACTTCGAACGAAAGGTTGTCTGTAACTTCCCATGTTTCACTAAACGTTTCGGCTCTGCTTTCGCCTAACGTCCCGACTGAAATTTACTCCTTTTAAAAACTTAAAAGTCGGGGCATTACAGGATTCCAAGTCCAGAGTCCCTACTACTTTTGCACTCCCTATGTCGACTGCAACATGAAGTGATAAAGGGTTAATTTCCCTCCTGGGGACATTGGTTCAGAAATAGGGATTTTCATTGCTCATATTCCACCTGAAATTTTGCAATTGGTTCTTTTCCCCGTAGAGGTACTTGCATAATCTCATGGAATCAACTTCCATACGTAATTCACTAGACAAGGTAAAGTTAAAGTGAGAGTGAGAAAGCTTATCGATAAGTTTTTCGGAGGTTTGCTTTTCTTCCGCATCTATCCGTATTATGGCATCCTCCTCTTCTTTGTACTCTTCATCTTCTTCTTTCCCCTCATCACGTTGCTCCAGAAGCATCATCAGCTTTTCTGTTATGTTTACCAGGCTTCCCTCTACCTCTTCTACCTTCTCGTTGATCCTGCAGACCCTTTCATCTGTTCTTTCGATAAAGGCTTCCACCTTCCTGTCCCTTTCCTTTTACTTTTCCATACATTTATATTAAGCCAAGAGTTAATTCTCAACACTACGAAAACTTGTAGTGCAGTGAATTTACCCCGAGGTTAGTCTCTCAAGGACTTAACTAGGCTGAGTATGGTTTACCAATAGTAATAAACAATAATAATACCCATAAATGTTTGTTTTGCTTCGACAGCAAAATGGTATCCTATCTATTATGCAGAATAACTAGAAAACAGATAAACTTGTAAAGAAGAATATATGAGAGGGAATTATGGTGTGCTGGCAGAAAACAAGCTAGCTAGCACGAATACATACAGCAATAACGATGGCGATTTACTCTAGTTATCACTAGGACACGTCCTAACGATAACTACACTGCTCTAGTCTCTCTAGGCAGACACATTATATCAAATAAGGTACGAAGGACTATGACAATGAGCTAACTAAGTTTGTTCTACAAAACATATAGCATTGGTGAAGGCGTTAATTCCACCAAGCTACAATTAATAAGCTAATGCAGTTATGTGTTTTCTACAAACCTATGAATTTGCAATCTCTAGACGTTTTGGTGGTAATTATTTGTCCCTTAGACAACAAGGTTAAAGTCGGGGGGGGGGGGGGGGTGAATAGACTTTAAAAACTTTTTGTTATCTAACACGGTTTCTCAGCAAGGTGAGATTGCTGATGCTTATACTAGTTCAGAGAGCGGAAGTCTTTAATACAATTAAGTGCAGTCAGAAAGCTTGTAATAGATAAACAGATAAAGTAATGTAAAGCTTTGCTGAAAGGTAAAGTGCAAACAGTTTATTGTGGTATCTGGAGGTGCCGTAATCCTTCAACTAATCCACTTCGCCCTTGGTAGGACTTGAATTCACTATGTATGGTTTATGAGCTCCGTTACAAAAGCCCTACACTAGCCAAATCCCTTTCCCTCCTAAGTTCCCATCTCAGGATCCTTTGAATCCTCTTTGCTTAGCTAACCCAAGCTAAGTACTCAAATTCCCACGAGACTTTCCTTAGCTAACCCAAGCTAAGTAATCACTCTCTTGTTGTTAAACTCCGAGGAATATTCCTTGGCTTTCTCAGCACAAGTACTTCCTGTATCCTCACGACTGTTTGTTGTTTTGATGTAGTCGTTTGTTCTAGGCAGTGATCACCTTGATAACAATGTTTCAGTTATCTCGATAATCAAAGAAACTCAACTATAATCCTATATTTCATGGACTAAGTCTATTGTTTCTGAGTTCCAAGACTTGTCTTTATTCATAGGAAAGAACTAACACTCGGTATAAACACAAGTATGTTCTACTTCTTCAAAAATAGCTAATCAAAGATTAAGTCTTGTTGGAGTTGTGGCCACTTAGTTAACCAGGAGAAATCTGAGTCGCAGCTTTGAATACAAGAGCTTTCTGGGAAAGAGTTCTTGGATACTTCAGAGATTTCTAGTGATTCTAAATCAGTTGTGAGCTTGTGTGATTTTCAGTGATTGTAGTTGGTTGGGCGTTGGTGTTGGTGTGCTCATCACAACTGCTAAGTGATCCTTTTATAGTGATCAATGGAGCCGTTTGAAATACTATCCGTTGAATAGACATTTTCAATTTCGACTAGACGTCACTATCATAGTACATTCGACCTTTGTCTCTTAGTGTCAAGCGAGCAGGCTTTTCTGAGAGAAGTCTGATATAGCATTAAATGCATTTGTACTATTGGACTTTTAACCACAATGGCCAGATAGCTTCTCAACAGCTATGAGATTCATAAACCTCTTTGCGATTACATTGCTATCACCTCTTCAGATACCTTTTAGAAACCTTGAGAATTTGGTCGTAACTTGATGGTTTCTGAACGGTTGCTTTCTGAGAGTTGTTGCCTTTCTGATCAAGATAAACTTATGCAGTTTACTTGAGTCTTCATGTCTTCAGTAGTCTTCCTTGCGGAGTGGTCTTCAAAACTTCGAAGGATAAAATTAAGATTACATCACAGACCTAACTCCTATACAACTGACTATTCTATCATACTAAGTAATGTTCTTCCTTTACAATGTCCTCTAATCACCTATGGGATTAGGAATACTAATCACCTTTCTGAGCTATGTAGACATGTGAGATTGCTCATAAAAATCTAAAGTAAATGCTAACAAATTCCCCCTTTTTGATAGAGCAACACATGGGTACTTACAACTTCCTAACAAATTTGGATGAGGAAACAATCCTTTACTTCATTTGAAATTATAATTAAAGTACAGAAAGTAAACATCAACCAAATCACAAGTTGTGATCGTTGCTGATAAGTTCAAATTTCATTCATCCACAATTGGGTACAATACAAAAACAGTTGAACTTCAGCAAATAAAAAGTAATGTTACAAGTATGAAAGGATACAATGGATGTTAGCTAAGAAAGCTTGGTCTTCACACTTGTTCTTCTTCTTCATCTTCAGAAACCATGACTACCACTCTGCATAGTTCTTGATATCTTCTTGGTAGTTTAGAAGCATGGTCGATGATCGATATTTTAATGACTCATTTAGTGCCATTCTCCGTATTTTGTTGCATCTTTTCGCCTTTATTTAGTGTTCTTTGTTCCGTGTCACGTTTGAGTTTTTTGTGTGTTTTTGTACATTTTTAGGTGTCTTAGCATCATTGGCAGGGAAATGGAGGACCAAAGTGCAAAGAAGACTTGAAAACCTTCTAGAAGCACCACTAGGCCAAGTTAGTGGGCCACTACTCCAAGAGAGGTGACATAGAGGTTGGAAAAGGGACAGAAAAGTGAAGAAAATGGGAAAAATGGAGGAGTTCCCGGAGACAATGCTCACCGCGGTGAGCCCCACATCCAAACGGGCTCATCACGTTACAACGAAGCAGAAAATAAGGCAGGAAGTCCAGACCGAGGTGAGTTGGATTTCCCAAAGAGCCTCATCGCGGTGAGCTCTGTTTGACAGAATCAACCCACGTTTTTCTGGCAGTTTTTCCCATAATTTCTAGTTTCTTCTTCCTTGGTCTTATAAATAGACCACTTGTATCAGTCATTAGGACATATCTTCATTTCTTCTACTTTCATATTTTCAATTCCAAGCATTGTAAACACTTAGATATTTCTATCTCTCTTATAATTCGAAGAAGCATTATTGATCTTTCTGACGATCGCAGCGACCAATAGCTAGGCGCCCAGGTATTCAATAGTACAAGTTAGGCGGTTGCTGTTAATAACTTGTATTGTGACATATTGATATATGATCGTTGAACGCATGCTTGATCGTTGTGAACTTGCATCAGTCTTTACCTCTAATTAGTATATATCTGGATGAGGGCATAGCTAGTGACAAGCTTTTTGCCGTAACTCACACGTACTTAGAATCTATATCTGGTTCAATCTTACAATAGCAAAGTGTTGCATTCGGGGGCAGTGTACCATTAGCTATATCGCGTCACCACTTTTGAAAGATCAGCTTACTTCGTTTTAATTGTAGAAATTGCATGATCTAGGTATTACCATGTCTTGTAATTGTAATTTGCTGTAGGGTTTTGAAGTATCAACCTTACCCACACTATCTGTTTACAACTCACACCTTGAACCTACACCTTAGAACTAGTTTAATCAATTCCTCGAGAGAACGATCCTGTGGTTTAAGCATTGTTGTACGACGACAATCGCTTTACTACTTGTGTATTTTACAAGTATTAATTTTGAGCGCATCAAAATTTGGCACCGCTGCCGGGGAATTGATTCCTACGTTCTTCAATAAGTAGGATCAGTGTGTAGTTGCGTATTTTATTTTTATATTATTCAAACACCAAAGAAAACATCTGAAAATTTCAAAAAAAATCAAAAATAGTTTCATCAGGTCGTTTCAATCTGAGGCATCTTATAGAACTCATAAGAACATGTACTGCTTTTTGAGTTAAGTTATTTGTTTCATTTTAGGTTTAAGCAAGGGAGACGTTCGTTGAAATCTCCGTTGACTGAACGAAACAACGACCTAGAGAGGCAAATCCGGGAAAAAAGAAGGAACCTAACGAAAGTTACCATGTCGGAAGAAGGCACAAGTACCAACAACAACATACCAGCAAGAACGGTGACGACTGCAATTACAAACGCCCTTGAAACCGCGAATGCGCCTAGACGGGAGTTTTGGGAGTACATGCAGCCAGCGGTGCAAGTGTCTGGATCTCCGATCGAGCTTTCAACAACAGTAAGGAACTTGGAGATCAAGAACCACCACTTCCACGACATGCCCAAGTTCTACGGGCATGCAAATGAAGATTTGATGAAATTCTTGAAGGAATTCGAGGCATTAGTGGGGAGGATTCCGATAGGTGGGAACTCCGGAGTTACGGACGGCGACGTCGGTAAGAAGTTGTTCCCAATGTGCTTGCAGGATCTCGCGAAGACGTGGCTCTTGCACCTTCCGAAGAACTCTTTGAGGACCTGGGAGGATGTTTGCAAGGTCTTCATGGGGAAGTACTTTCCTTATTCGAAGACCTCGAACCTAAGGAGTCAAATCGCCCACTTTCAGCAGAGATATGATGAGAGCATATATGAGGCTCGAGAGCGATTCAAGTACCTTCTGGCCCAATGTCCACACCACCGGTTTGACTCGATGACGTTGTGTTAAAGATTCTATGAAGGGCTTGACGTAACAACACAGATGCTTGTGGACATGAGTTTGGGTGGCTCGATAATGCAAAGCACAGCAGAGGAGATAGAAGCTTCCATCGACAAATTGGCACAAGCTTCTCAATACAAGGGTGTAAGGGGCCGAGAAAAAGGAAAAGGTGAAGCCAACGCCGCCGGAGAGGTTGGGGCTCCAGACTTCAACCGCATGCTAGAAGAGATGCAACAGGTCAAGATGGCTGTCACCGTTTCCGCACCAACCTAGCAATCCAACGAACAATGTGGAGTGTGCTATAACTCCGAGCATAGTGCTAATGTGTGCAGGTTTCCAAAAGCTCGGGACATGAACCCGAACCTCATAGAGGAAGTGCATTGGGTCGATAGGCACGGAGTGAGGCGCCCAGGGTTTGCACCGTACATGAAGCTAATGGAATACGGGGAGCGTAGGATGTTGAGTTACTCAAACAATAACTTTGAGAACTACGTTCCACCTGCGCCACAGAACGAGGCGCCCATTGAAGCTGCCAGCCAGGGAAGACCACCCAGGGACGATCTTGCCGGCAGGATCAAGTTGATCATGGAGAACTCCGATCTCTTCTACAAACAGTCGAGCCAAATCCATGAGAGGAATGATAAGCGGTTCGAGGTGCTAGAGAATTCAGCAAGGAGGTTCAAGAACATGGTCGGAGAACTGATGGTGAGGTCGCAGAGACAGGAACAAGGAAAGTTCCCGAGCACTACGGAGAAAGCCCAGGCCATCGACGATGCCAGGGAGTGAAGCTGTGGAAGAGTCGACGTTAACGACTATAACCAAAGCATGATTTACCACTTTTCACGTAGGACGTAGAATGCATTTAGGTAACCTCACGTTTAATTTCCCGCATTGCATTTCGAACAATTTACTGCTTTCATACGGTAGCTTCTTAATTTAGTTAAAATTTATTTCATTACATTATTATTGTGAAAAAACTAAAAATTTTAAGGGCCCTACACGGTATGTTTAGGGGAAGGAAGACCTCACCACGGTCTAAGTAGAACGGAACACTGTTCAATTCTGCTTGGACCGCAATCCTTCTCCCAAGCCTAACCAGAGTAAGCCCCCCGAGTAGTAAAGATGAAGACAGACTTTTTTCTCTTCACTTTTGAACACTTGGACATTCAAAAAGGCGACTGGGCACCTAGCGCGAATGCGCAAAGCTCAGACGGATGACTGGCAGCAACAAAGTGGAGGCTCATCTTTCGGACCCCATGGTCCGCCCTCCTTCCAGTAATCATGCCGACCGAGGCATACTACGGACGGTAACTCTGAACTTTCTCCTTTTTATTTATTCCTTATGCTAGGATCTAGCTGTCGAATAGGTTTGGGGAGGGAAGTTGTATCATATGCTTACGTGCCACGGATATTTGATGCCTTTTATATATTGTATATATGTGTTTTTTCTTTTCTTTTTCGTTTTTGCGATTATGTGGGGTGGTATGTTAGCCACCTTTGTGTGATTGCGGTTGAGTCGAGTCTTTTGGCCTAAGTTTTGGCCTATTTCAAATTTTTTTGTGTCGAGTCTTGAGTTCTTTTAACAAGTCTGGTTATCTATTGCCTCAGTTAAGCCTTTTTACTGATGTGATCTTAGATGGTCTCTGGCTGAGTGCTAAGGAATTTTCGAAAATCACTCTAGTTCGTTTCACTTGTAAATACAAAGTCTTCCTGTTTTAGTAGTCAAAAAGCCGGTGAGAAGCCTTAAAGCCGATGAAAAAATCTTGTACCGGAAAATGTGTGATTCTAGTAGGATGAGCAAGGTTTTTTAACTCGCGCCACTTCACATACATGTGCACTCTTTTTGAAAATGAGTATGACGAACAACATTTTTGACTTGTTGTCTCGATTCTCGAACCTGTTCCAAGGAACAGGTTTGGGGAGGAGGATTCTTGTCAACTGCATACTCAGGCTCAATACTTTCTATACTTGAGCTATGGTCGATTTCGAAATTGTTTTGTATTGCTATGCTGCCATTCTAAAAAAAGAAAAAAAATAGAAAAAATCTGGAAGTGTTTTTCCAGGATCACTTGTGATCATCTAAGATGGTGTTGGGCACTTCCAAATGGGATTATTACATACACCACCCCTGTTAGATAACCCTTTCTCATCCAAGTACAAGTTAGTTGAACAATTACATCTAAGTCCATTAAGTTGATTTTTTGTTGACCAACTTATAAGTTCAATGCAAACAAACAAGTCCTTAGTTCATTTTGCAACTATTTCTATTTTAACTCACCGTTTGTCCAACTAATTAATATAAACTGTCCAATTATTTATATAAATTAACAATTGCAGAAAATAAATAAAAAACCGAAAAATAATTTAAACAAATAAAACATTAAGAAATATATATAAATAACAGAAAATTAATTAACAATAAAAAAATAATGAAAAATAATTGAATACTGAAAAAGGATTAAAAAATAAAAGATTACGACAACTAAATAAAAAACAGCAATTTATTTAAAGAATAAAAAATCATCAAAAATAAATAACTATACAAACAAATATGGAAAAAAATATCAATTAATATCAATTAAAGTTTTAAATTATTTTATTTTTCTTTTTCTTCCTTTAACTTTCATGGAAGCTCCATCACCATTGATGTAGCTTCCATGGCAGGAAGGAAAGCTTCAATCTGGAGCTTCCATGTGGCTCTAGATCCGAAGCTTCACGTCGAAGCTCTGACGGAGCTTCCGTGCTTCCTGCCACGGATGTTCATCCATGAGTTTTCAAGCAAGTTAAATAAAAAATTGAAAAATGAATAAATAATATTATTGAAATAGGAAGAATAGGAAGAACAATCATGATTGGACGTATCTCTCTCCATGCCTCCTAATCGTGCAAGAATGATTATGTCATTTTGGAATTTTACAAAGTTTTAGAAGTTTTGAAATTTTACAGGGACTTAATTGAGGTTTTTTTAAAATGAAAGTGCTATCCATTAAGTATTAGATGACTCCTAAGGACTTTTGCTGTAATTTAGAAGTTCTCGCTATTTACATAAATGCCATCAAGACTTAAAACAAGTATGAAGTTTTGGAAATTGTAAATTGCCCTTCAACCTTTTCATATTTATATGTTTGACATGTGAAAATTGAAATGCGACCTCCAAATATTTAAAATTCGAAATGGGACCCTCCTAAACATTTACATACAATCCTTAATTAATGTATTTTAAAATACAAGTTAATTAATAAAAAGTTTAAATATAAATTTTATGTAACAAAAATCAATTACATCCAAGTCCACATGACATCAATAAGTTAAGGCTGTTTGGCTAAAACTAAAATCTGATATTTAAGAAGGGGTAAAAATGTCTTTTCCTGATTTTAATTCGCCAAAAGTCAAATTCGTGGACTTATATGTGATTGATTTATATCGAACAGGACTTGCATGCTATTGTTGATCTAACTGGTATCCAAGTGTAATTAGAACATCTAAAAGGGGTACTGGATGAAATTCACCCTTTCCAAATACTACCTATAAACCAACGTGGGGCTGATTATGCGTATGCTGTTAGTGTTGATGGTTTTATTTCCAAAATGCATGCCAAATACTACTTATAAACCAGCGCGTGGGCGGTGCTCGTATGTTGTGAGGGTTGATGGGGTGTATACCAAACCGACAGGTACAAAAGTACGGATCTTAGGCAACCTATTGGGATACACTTGCAACATTGAGATAGAAAAAAAAATGCTGAAAAAATAGAAAATCTGTGCAAAAAGAGCAAAGCACAAGAAAAAAAAAAAGAAAGAAATAAACGTTCAAAAAGAGCAAAGCACGAGAACAACAACTAATTTTGTTTCCTTGTATTTGATTTCGACCCCTTTCCTAAAAAGTCCTTTATGACTCGTTTGATTTGAGTGAAAAAGCATGCAATATTAGTTCCAGCTTGTGACATTTATTGTCACCATCCTAAGTTATGTCTTGAGCGAATACCCTGATTTACTGGACACTTCCAGATGAGAGACTTGAGAGTTGCACCATTATCTTCCTTTGTGAGTGACTACTAGGATAGGAATAAGTTTTATTTACTTCTGAAACGGAAGATTGTCATCTTTGCAAAGCTACTTGTCAAAGTTAGAGGGGATAGAAGTTTACATCAGAATAAGGGCTTATCTCTGGCAATACATGTTCCGGTAGCTTGTCGATTGAACTCTTCTGTGTTTCGTCGTGTCTATGTATTTTTTTCTTTTTCCAGGTTCTAGAGTTGTTTGCTCAAGGACGAGCAAAGGTTTGGTTTGTTGAGTCGATATTTTAACGACTCACTTAGTGCCTTTTTCCGAATTTTGTTGCGTCTTTTAGCCTTTATTTAGTGTTTTTTTGTTCCGTGTCACGTTTGGGTTTTTTGTGTGTTTTTGTACATTTTTAGGTGTCTTAGCGTCATTGGCAAGGAAATGGCGGACCAAAGTGCAAAGAAGACTTCAAAACCTTCTAGAAGCACCACTAGGCCAAGTTAGTGGGCCACTACTCCAAGAGAGGTGACATGGAGGTTGGAAAAGGGAGAGAAAAGTGGAGAAAATGGGAAAAATGGAGGAGTTCCCGGAGACATGGCTCACCGCGGTGAGCCCCACATCCAAACGGGCTCACTGCGGTACAACAAAGCAGAAAACAAGGCAAGAACTCCAAACCGCGGTGAGGAGGATTCCCCAAAGAGCCTCACCGCGGTGAGCTCTGTTTGACATAATCAACCCACGTTTTTATGGCAGTTTTTCCCATGATTTCTAGTTTCTTTTTCGTGGGTCTTATAAACAGACCACTTATATCAGTCATTAGGACATATCTTCATTACTTCTACTTTCATATTTTCAATTCCAAGCAATGTAAACACTTAGAGATTTCAATCTCTCTTTTAATTCGAACAAGCATTATTGATCTTTCTGACGATCGCAGGGACCAATAGGCACCCAGGTATTCAATAGTACGAGTTAGGCGGTTGCTGTTAATAACTTGTATTGTGACATATTGATATCTGATCGTTGAACGCATGCTTGATCGTTGTGAACTTGCATCAGTCTTTACCTCTAATTAGTATATATCTGGATGAGGGCATAGCTAGTGACAAGCTTTTTGCCGTAACTCACACATACTTATAATCTGTATCTAGTTCGATTTTCCAATAGCAAAGTGTTGCATTCGCGACCAGTGTACCATTAGCTTTATCGCGTCAGTATTTTTGAAAGATCAGCTTACTTCGTTTTAATTGTAGAAATTTCATGATCTAGGTATTACCTTGTCTTGTAATTGTAATTTGTTGTTGGGTTTTGAAGTATCAACCTTACTCACACTATCTGTTTACAACTCACACCTTGAGCCTACACCTTAAAACTAGCTTAATCAATTCCTCGAATGAATGACCCTGTAGTTTAAGCATTGTTGTACTACGAGAACCGCTTTACTACTTGTGTTATTTTATAAGTATTAATTTTGAGCGCATCAATGGTTCTGACCTTCATTTCCACCTTCTTTGACACTTGGCAGGATTTGTTGTATCCCATCTCAGGATTAGTCTTGTCAAAGTGAGTAGCATAGATATACCTACCTCATAACCAGGCATGCTCTATCCTCAGGTCAGAGAAGTTGTGTTTCTCATAAACATTCCTCAAATAGTCTAAATCTCTGTCATATTGTTCATTATCCAAGAAAAAGTATTCATAGGTATGGATCCCAAGCTTTGGTCTCTTTGTAATTCCAAACCCAGTGGCACTCTTCTTAATGGCAACTGGATTTGGTTTTTCAAATGGACATGCATCTCTGACCTCTTTGTTAGCCGCCATTCTTCTAGTTTTGAACTCAAAGTTAATCCAGAGAAGAGCACTTCCTCTAGGCATTGCACCTGAGTTCTTTTCTTTGTACTCATCTCCTCTGAATACATACATTTGATCTAGGATGGGCTCAGGGAAGTTTGAGTTGGCAAGTAGGTTCTCAAGCTTTAGCACCTAGAAAACATTCCTTTGGTGGATGACATTTTCCATTGTTTGATCATTATCTGTCTTTCCCCATGGAATGAGTGCTGAGGCTTCTTGGAAAGCCTTGAGCTTTTCAGCTCTTTCTGAGAATCTTCTCTCAATCCTTGCTTGCCTAGACATTGAAATTCTCTTGCTTCTTGAGGATCCAGCATCCTCTAAGTTCATTGTTCTACCATAAGGTGTCTTGGCATGGACAGGCCTTGCTGCAATAGGTAGTGGTGGTTGAGACTCTGTGTTTGTCTCACTATTGATCCTCTGCCTCTTTCGGATGAGAGGTGCATCATCCTCCTCTTCATCATCATTGTTGTCTTCATGCAATCTTTCAGGAATCAGACTTCCTCTGCATGTTCTTTGTATTTGATATAGTCTCCTTGTTTCTTTTGCAGAGAGTTGGTTTGTTGTTGAGGAGTCAGCTTTCCCCCTAGATCTGATCTGCCTCGGTGATGGTGGAGAAATCACCAATTGCTGCCCTCTTTTCTTTATAGGAGGTTTCTTCTTTGGTTGTGATTGTTCCCCCTGATGAAGTCGTCCCTGTGCTTCCCCCTTAGACATGTGTTGCTCTTCTTTAGCAAGCTTTTCCTGTGATTGATGAGCTAATGTGTCATTGATGTTGTCAGCAAGCTTACTCAGAGATGAGAAGCTTTCCTGCATCTTTTGTTGATCTACTTGCAGGTTGTGGACAAGTCCAGTAGTAGGGTGTATAATCTCTTCCAACAGCTTTGTTTGTTTCGGAACAGCTTTCAGAGCAGCCTGTGCTTGCTGGAGAGGTTGTTCCACCTTCTTTCCATCTTCCTCTCTCACTGGTGTTAGAACTTTCTAAGTGAGAACAAGACTTGTTGTTCTTTTGAGCATGAATTCCATGAAGTCCTTCAGTGAGGGATTCATGGCATTCAGAATCCTCTTGTTTTCTTTAGTGAGGGCTTTGATGAGATTAGCAATGTATTGGCCTTGGAAATGTCCCCCAAAAATCTTCTTTGGGTTAGGCTCATTTGGATTGATGATTTGCCTCTTCCAGCCAGAGACCGTGTGCTGCTCAACCAGTCCTCCTGATGACCAACTTTGGGATAGGTTTCTATATGGTCTATCTTCTTCACTGTCACCAGATAGCCCTTGGCCTTTCTGAGAAGTTGCTGCTTCTTCTCATATTCTTCTTGTATAGCAGCAATCTCAATTCTTTTTATGTCCTCTTCCACTTGTTGGGCCACAGCTGCTAGTAGTCTAGTTGGTGACTTCTTTGGCCTTTGTGAAGAGAATTTCCTTCTTTGTTGTTGTAGCAGCTTCCAGAATAGCTTGAGATGTAGCTTTCTAAGCCTCTTCTTCAACAGTTTTCTGAAGAAACTCTTGTAGAGCTCTTCTTCTTCTTTTGATTCTTCTTTGTCAAGGTGAAAGGCTATAACAAGTTGAGAGTTAGCTTCTTGAACCTTTGAAATTGCCTCTTAGTACTAGCATTTTCAGCTGTCTGATCATTGGCAGGTGATGATTGCCTATGGGTTGACTCATAAGCCCTCTTATTTTCTGAAGGGGCCTTGGAGTGGGTGGGAGAATTAGTGTTATCTCTATTTTTATTCCTAGTGTTGGGATTGCCAAAACCTCCCGCTCCAGGATTGTTCTGGGAGTCATCATCCCCATCATCTTTTCCATCCTTCTTTTTGTGCTCACCAGAGAAAGGCAGATCTTCGAAATTGTTCTCATCAACTTCCTCTGCCTCTACTTCCTCACCATCACTAAGTTTCTGGATGATCGTGGTTGCTGGAGACTTCTTCTTCTTCATTATCTCCAGTTAGGTTCTTGTGAAAGATTGGCATATTTGCACTGACTCTTTACGAATGGAAAGGAGGTGCTTCATGGAACATACTCTTCAGCCCTTTCCTTACTTCATACTCAAAGGATGGCTTCATTGTCTCATTGAATGAGTGGCTTGGTTGTCTAGCTGGAACATACTTCTTCTTCATTATCTCATGATGCCTGCTGGAACATACTCTTTAGGCAAAATGGCATTTACATAAGTCTCTAGCTGCAAAACTCCACTCCTTTTGTCTTGGTTGTCCAGGACAGATGTAAGCTGAGAGAGTGACATTGTTCTTATCTTTTGCCACTTCTTGAAATGCTTGATGATTTTTGGCATAGCATTCAGTTGGAACAAATGATAGTGCCTGTTCCTTGTCTGAGTGGAGACAGGTACATCAATGTTCTCTTGAGCCTATAAGAATGAACACTTAGTTAGATTCAATATAGAGTCAGCAATCAATTGTGTGTCAGAAAGTACTATGTTTACCTGTTGTGTAACAACAGGCTCATGTTCTTTCTGAGCTTCAACAAGCTCTACTGCTGGTGTTGCTTGTTCAACAACAATCTCCTAAATAGGAGTCTCTTGGTTGATCTCCTGTGAAAGTGAAAAGTTAGATTTCTGAACAAGTTTGGACATAAGAATGCAAAGGTTATAAATCTGATCAACCTGTTCTCTGACAGGAGATGTAGGTTTCTAAACCTCTGGATTCACTTGTTCTTCGTCCATCTTTTTACTTGAAGTCTGAAAAGGAAACAAATTAGTAAAAGAAGTAAGAATATTAGCAATGGAAAAGTCACAATTACTAGAAGTTGGTACAAACTGCTGTGCCTCAGCAGGGTTGGCAGCTTGAAGTTCTTGCTCAGGGTTGCCAATGTTATCCCTATTGTCTTGCTCTTCCTCTTCCTCTATCACAAGGTCATTTCCTTCTGGGACTTGATCCATAGTTGTGCTCTTTCCTTGGAGATTCTCAATGTTAATATCCGGTAACCTTTCCAGGTTAGTTGGAGATTTACCTTGTTTGAATGAGTGTGCTCACAGGGTTTGGCCTTATCTTGAGATCTCTGAATCTCTTCTCCAGCAAACTCCTCAGCTGTCATGAAACGCTGTACATGATCAACATCACCCTCAGGAATGTCAATATCCCTCAGCAGGTGTTCCTCAGCAATCTTCAATGCCTCACTAGTCTCAGCAACCCTTGGTTGCGCTAGAGGACTAGGAGTATCAGCAACAACAACTTCTACCAAGTTAGCTTGGTTGTCTCCCAAATCGGTAGATGCATTAAGGATAGCAAGATCATCCACAACATCGTCTTCTTGGTTGCTGGGTTGGGTTGGTTTCTGAGCAACAACCCTCAGAGAGGGTTCCTTCTTTGCTTTCTTGACCCTCTTGGTCTTTGGAGCATCCTGCTCTCATTTGATTTGCTTCCTTTTCTTGCTAACTTTGGTTGCTGAAGAACCGATAGTCTGATAGCTCTGAGCAAGGAGCTTCTTTTGGTGCAGAGAGTAGAAGTACTTGTTTATCAGGCAGCCTCTATGTACTTCCACTGGGTTTCTGAGCTTCAATCCTAGTCTCTCTAGCAACCAACAGACCTTCAACCCAAACTATACATTTTCCACAGGTGAAACCTTCTCAGCATCTTGTTTCACCTTGAAATTTCTGGCCATTTCCACAAATTTAATGTAAATGTACATGGCCCAATTGAAAGTGGTGTCCTTTGATCTCAACTTAAGCATCAAAATCCATCTTTCCCAGTTGATTTGATCAACCCCTCCATCATTAGAGAACACACACTTTGCCAGGATGAGCGCCAGATATCATTCTCCTTCTCATGTATGGCTGATCAAACATGGTTGGAGCCCCTACTTCAACATCAACATTCCTTATCTCAGAGTACATCTCCTGTACTCCATCCCTTTCGTCTTCATCTTCAACATCCACCTCAGAGATTTCTCCAGTTTCAGGGATGTCAAAGTATTCAGCAAAGATTTCCCAACTAAGCTCATAATCATAACCTTGAACCCTAGTGTTCAAGAGTGAATTTTCAACACCCTCTTCCTCTTGAGGTTCAGTGATGGTTGAGTTGTTGTAAAACTCAATCACATTCACTACTGATAACCCAGTAGGGTTGACGGATGTGAATTGGAAAATTCCGGCAGCCTTTAAGCAGTCGATAACCTCCTTTATTTCGGCTTGATTGCCGATGCCGGCACCCATGAGGTATTCCTCCACAGCGGCTCCTCCCCAGTGCATCTGTGACATGCACGATTTTTCGTTCCACTGGGAAAAATTAAAATTCCCGGTGACTTTCCCGTTGGTAATAACCACCTTCTTCACCGATGATTTGGCGGTGGTTTCAATCAGAGCCGGTGGTGGTGCTTGGGCAGATGAGGCGGCTTGGGACATGGTTCCCTTTGTAATTCTTTTTGGTGCCATGTTATAGTCGGATTTTTAGTGAGTAAGGTTGGTAGAAGAGTTTTGTTTGTTTCTTCACTGTAGTCTGTAAGAGTTTGCAGAGAAAAAAGAAAGAAAGAAAATAGTTTGCTTGTTTCATGAATGTGTTAGAGATTTGGATGAAAAATCCTTTTATGTCTCTCTTAATTTGTGCAAAAATACTAGCAACAATACGTACAAATCGTATTTTATATGTATTGTACAGGTGTTTGCAATTCTACCTTCACTCTCACATTTAATGCGACGTGCCCCACTATCTTGTGTAACTGCCCACGTTTTAATCTCAACCGTTGATAAAATAATGCTTTTCACACAACGGCTTGGATTGCTTATTCAGCAATGATGAAAAACAAATGGTACTATGTCCGTTCAATGCTATCGTTTCCGAAAAACGTTTCACATTTTCGTCTCAAGTAACATCAGGTTGCTGATGGTATTGAGTACAAACATCTCTGTACTAATTTGTCATCATCTGGAGATTTAAAACTTTATCATCAAAATAGCAACGTTTCTGAACATCTTTGACTATGGTTGACTCACAGTTTATCAGAAAACTATTGTAGGTCAACTTTTATCAAATTATGTTCCCCCTCACTTAGTTATCTCAACTTTTAGAACATTGTGTGTGAATTTTCTTCTTCAGAAAGCATAAACACCTGTTGAGTGAGGTTTGGTCTTGAGTGCCCGTCTCAGAGACCTAGTTGGTATTTTGTTGTTTCTTATTCAGAAACCCTTTAGGTGCATTTCTGAGTACCAGTCTCAGAAATCCCTAAGTATATCTTTCTGAGTACCCATCTCAGAGAGTTTCTAGGATACCTTTTTGAGTTCCCGTCTCAGAAAGTTCCTTTAGTTAGGCATTGTCATTAGTCCGAGACACTGGTACTCAGAAATCCCAAGTGTATCTTTCTGAGTACCCGTCTCAGAGAGTTTCTAGGATACCTTTTTGAGTTCCCGTCTCAGAAAGTTCCTTTAGTTAGGCATTGTCATTAGTCCAAGACTATGTCTTAGAGACAAAAACCTTACTTATTGCAGAGTTTTCGTGAAAATGTCAGCAAGCTGGCCTTCAGTACCAATTTTGACAAGTTCTATATTGCCTTTCTTAACATGATATCTTATGAAGTGATGTCTAATATCAATGTGATTTGTTCTTGCATGAAACATGGGATTCTGTGTAATGGCAATAGCACTTGTGTTGTCCCAAAATATTGGATTCTTCACTTCATTGAGTTCATAATCTCTGAGTTGTTGTTGTATCCACAAGATTGGTGGAGCACAACACCCATCAACTAAATACTCTGCTTCAGTGGTTGAAGTGGCAATTGAATTTTGTTTCTTGCTGAACCAAGATATCAATCTAGAGCTAAGGAATTGACATGTTCCTGAAGTGCTCTTTCTATCAAGTAGTGATCCGGGAAAGTCAGCATCTGTGTAACCTACCAAATTCAGTCCACTATCTTTTGGATACCATAATCCAACTTCCACTGTACCTTTGACATACTTCAGAATCTTCATTGCAATGTTGTAATGTGACATCATAGGATTTGATTGAAATCTTGCACATACTCCAACTACAAATTGAATATCTGGTCTACTTGCTATGAGGTACAATAGTGAACCAATGAGCTTTCTGTATTTGTGTTCTTCAACACTTTTGTCATCTTGAGTATAGCTCATCTTGATTCCAATGCTCATAGGTATTTTAGCATTCTTTTCAGAAGGCTTAGTACCAAACTTGTTGAGCATGTCCTTAGCATACTTTGTTTGTCTAATGTAGATTCCATCATTGTGTTGTTTGACTTGCAACCATAGGAAATAATTCATTTCTCCCAGCATACTTATTTCAAATTTACTTTTCATGAGCTGGGCAAAGTCTTCGTAATGTTTCTTGTTGTTTGATCAAAAGATGATATCATCCACATATATCTGGACCGAAAGTAGTTTCCCATCATGGTTAAGTGTGAAGAGAGTTTTATCAACTTCTCCTTTCTTAAAAACACTAGTCAGCAAGTACTTGGCTAAAGTATCATACAATGCTCTTGGAGCCTGTTTCTGTCCATATAGAGCCTTCCGAAGCTTATAAACAGGTCTGCTTTCTGAGGGAACTTCAAAACCGGGTGGTTGATCAACATAGACCTCTTCACTTAGATAACCATTTGCACTTTTCACATCCATTTGGTAAACTTTGAAGTCGATGTGGGCTGCAAAGGCTAAGAATAGTCTGATTGCATCCAATCTTGCAACTGGAGCATAGGATTCATCAAAATCCAGACCTTTAGTTTGAGTAAATCCTTTAGCAACCAACCTAGCTTTGTTTCTTGTGATTTCACCAATCTCATTCATCTTGTTCTGAACACCCACTAGGTTCCAATTACTGTGATACATTCTTTGTAAGGAACTAAGTTCCAGACTTTATTTCTCTCAAATTTGTCTAGCTCTTCTTGCATAGCTGAGATCCAATTTTCATCTTTAAGAGCGTCCTTAATAGTTTTGGGTTCTATTTCAAAAATGAAGCAACCATAAAGTGAGTTTGCTTGTTCATCAATCTTCCTTCTGGTTCTTACTCCATCATTGATAGATCCAATCACATCCTTTGCTGGATGGTCTTTTATCCATCTTCTTGCAGTTATGGTGTTATGTGGATCAATATCATCAAGATGATTGTTCATTGATTCATCAGACACTTGTTCAGTGTTTGAGATATCTGAGTTAGGATGATGATCACAGGAATGAGGTTTAGCAACTTCTTCAATAATATCTTCATCACACGGTTGCTGAGTATCCAGTGGGGAATTCATTTCTTAATTCTTTGCAGGAAATTCCTCATCATGTTTTAGAGTCATCTGGTTGTTACTAGGCCTATCTCTTGGCTTTTCATCATCAGAGTTATCCTCAATGGTCACAACAAGTTTCTTTCCATCTGGAGCACTTTCCTCGGAATCCTTGATCATTAACTCTTTAAATCCCTTATGAAGGTTAGTCTCAGCAACCTCTCCTAGCTTTGTTTCATAGAAAACAACATGAACGGATTCTTCGATCTTTTGTGTTCTTTTGTTGAATAATCTATAAGCCTTGCTATTCAGAGAGTAGTCAAGAAATATTCCTTCATCTGCCTTTGGTTGAAATGTTCATAAGTATTCTTATCCGTTGTTAAGAACAAAACATTTACAACAAAACACTCTTATATGTGTGATATTTGGGGGTCTTCCAACCAACAACTCATAAGGAGTCTTATCATGGAATTTGTTTATCAAACATCTATTCTGAGTGTAGAAAGCAGTGTTGACTGCTTCAACCCAATAGATTTCACTTATTTCAGTGTCAGCAAGCATTGTTCTTGCTGCTTCTTTTAGGGTTCTATTTTTCCTCTCAGCAATCCCATGTATTTGTGGTGTCCTCACTGAGGAAAGTTGGTGTTGTATACCTTTGCAGGTACAAAACTCCTTTATGTATTGATTAACAAATTCAGTACCATGGTCGGTTCTTATGACAGAAACCTTGTTATTTTTCATCACTTCTAGCTTATTCAACAGGGAAGGAATTTCTACCCTAGTTTCTGACTTATGTTTCAGGAAGATTACCCAAGTGAGTCTTGAATAATCATCCACAACAACTAGACCATAATTTTTGCCTGCATAACTGGTTACAGAGGATTCAAAGAGATCCATATGTAACAGTTGTAGAGGTCTTGTACTTGAATGCTTCACTTTTGACTTAAAAGAAGCTTTAGCCTGTTTTCCTAGTTGACATGCTGAGCATAATCCATCCTTTTTTAATGTCATACTAGGCAGACCAACAACTAGCTCCTTCTTGGATAGCTTGTTCAGAGTTTTGAAGTTCAAGTGGCTTAATCTTTCGTGCCATAGCCATCCAGTCTCCAGTGAAATTGATTGACTCACCATGAGGCATGTATCAGTCTGAGCATGCAGTTGTTCTATCAACAACATAGAGATTTCCTTTCCGCTTGGCAACCAATACTACCTTCTTTGACTCATTGTCAATCAGGTTGCATTCTTTAGACTTGATCTTCACTATATAGCCTTTGTCAGTAAACTAACTAATGCTAACTAGATTGTAATCCAAGTCTTGCACAAATAGTACTCCTTTGATAAGTGTATTTCCAATCTGAACATCTCCCATTCCAATGGTAGGATGAGAGTCTCCTCCAGCAAATCTTATGGGTGGGCCATTTCTGACCGTCTTGTAGTTGAGAAGATTTGCTTTGTTTCCTGTCATGTGCTTTCCACAACCACTATCAAAGTGCCATGCAGGCTCTGAATCAGCTCTTAGTTCTGTGTTCTGCACAAGACAAGAAATCTAGTTTAGTTCATTATAATGGTACCCACTAAATTGAACATTCTTCCAGTAGGAACCCATATTTTGGTGTTCTTTCTGGGAATCATCTTTTGTTTTGCTGAGCGATAAGGAAGAGTGTTTCCAAAAGGTTTCTGAGCCTTTTTGTTAGCTCTATCTACTGATGTGGAGTTCTTCTTGGTGCACCTCTCTTGTTCTGAGAATTGTCTTGTTATTGCTTCTTGCAACCTCCTTCCTTCTTTCACGTCTTCTGTCTCGAGAGTTCATCTGAGCTTTCTCTTTCTTTCTCTTAATTTGGTTACTTTCTTCAACACGCTTCTTTATGTAGCATTTTTGCTCCATTTGATATTCATGGAACAATCTCTTTGTGAGATCTTTGTAACCTAGGCCTTGTCTCTGAGTTGGGTATCGAACTCGCTCTCAAAGAACCTTCTCGCACTCAGTTTGTCTGTTTCTCTCAGAGATATCTCTGGTTTCTGAAACTTTTCTTTTCTCAGAAACCTGAGTTTGACGGATACACTTTTCAGTGCTGCTGACGATTTCTTTAGTTAGAACTTTCTTACCTTTGTCATTCTGAGGTCTCAATGTTGTCTAACCAATGACATAGATTTCTTTTCCCTTATCATCAGATTTTACAAAAATATTTCTTGTATTACTCTTGTTCAGAGTGGTTTCTTCATTTGTAGAGCCAGTGTGTCCAAGACCTCCTGTTCCAGAATTCTCTCTCATTCAGGATTGTATCTCTTGAAGAGTTTTACTTGGCCTCATGTAGGATTTGAAGGTAATTTCCATCTTTCTGAGTTGAGCATTTTCTTCAGTGACGTTTTCAAGTCTCTTTTGGGTCACAACATTGTTTGCTTCTAACTCAGTAATCTTGGACTTAAGGATTGCTATTTCAGCATCCTTATTATCACTTGAGATTTTACATTTTGTCACCATTTCTTCAGCAATGAGTTCCTGATTTATATTGATATGCTCATTTAATACAGCTATCTCAACATCTTTGGCATCAGAAATCATTTTGAACTGTATGGCCATATCTTCTCCCAGAGTTTCCAGATCTGTGGTGAATTTATCTTCTAAGGATGCTATTTCAGCGTCCTTTCTTCCAATGATTAAAGTGAACTCTGAACATTTATTGTCTAGCTTTTCACATAAATCTTTGTAGTACTTAGCTTCAACAACACTTTCAATTTGCATTGTGGCCAATCTCTCAATCTCTTGAATTAGATGTTCTAAGTTTTCTATTGCACCATCATCACTGTCATAATTAGCATATTTCGAAGTAGAGCATACCTGATCAGTGACTAGGCATTCTTCAATGTTGGAGTAATCTAGATAGATTTCTTCAGTCAGTGCACAATGTACCTTTTGTACTCCAAAGTCAACAATTTCATGAGTGATTCCACATGCTTCATTTTCATCTTTAGAATCCTCATCTTCATAAGTTGATTCAATATCCAGTGCATCCAGCTGGATTTGTATTTTCTTCCTTTCATCAGAAAGCATGGCTTTCTGAACCTTTATGAAGTTTCTTCTTTCCTTTCTGTCTCCGAATTTTACTTTAGTCAACAAGGGACAATCTCTTTTGAAATGTCCGGGTTGCTGACACTGGAAACACAAATCATTTCCAGCAGAAGGCACTTCTTGAGATGTGCCTTTCTGAGGAGTCTTGTTCAGAGAGCTAGAACCATATTGCAGATTCTTGTAGACTTGATAATTTGGGCCTAGATGCTTTTTTAGCTTCTCTATGGCTTTTCTTCTTTAGAGAAGCAGCGATTTATGAAGTGGGATCCCCCATCACTGATTATTACTCTGGGTGTCCTAAATCTGCAGAAAATATTCTTAGCCAGAAAAGAGATAACTACCTTCGCGTCATTTCACCTGGTGGGGATGGATTCAACCCATTTCAAAACATAATCTACTGCCACCAATATATATTCTGAGCTGTTGCTCTTGGGTAAGGGTACCATGAAATTGATAACCCATATGTCGAAGGGCTAGACCACTAGATTGCTTATCAGAGGTATTTCGTTGCGCTTGCTAATGTTCCCACTTCATTGGCAAGCGTCGCAACTCATACAGAATCGATGTGCATCTTTCAAAATAGCGGGCCAGAAAAAACCGGATTAAAGAACCTTGAGTGCAGTCTTCTTACCACTATAATGACCCCCACACTTCATAGAATGGCAGAAAGCAACTATACTCTCGGTTTCATCTTCCGGAACACATCTCCGCATCATACCATCTTTGCCAGCCCGGAATAAGTATGGGTTATCCTAGAAGTAACTCCGGCACCGTATGGCAAAGTTCTTCTTGTCCAGCAAAGTCATGTTGGCGGCAAAAGTTCATGTGGCCAAGTAATTGACAATATCAGCATAACATGGTTCTCTCCCCACAACAAAAAGGTGTTCATCTGCAAGATCATCAGGTATAGGTAGGGAGTCTGTTATTTGGACAAGATTAATCCTGGAAAGATGGTCAACAACGAGATTATCCTTTCCGCATTTGTTAATTATCTCAAAATCGAACTCCTGCAGCATCAAGACCTAGCGAATGAGCCTAGGCTTCGAATCGAGCTTTGCCATAAGGTGGCAGATGGTTGCATGGTCTGTATCAATGACCACTTTAAACCCTTTCAAGTATGACCGGAACTTGTCTAGAGCGAAGATAACAGCCAAGAACTCTTTCTCAGCTGTGGTGTAGTTAACATGTGCATCATTTAATGTTTTGCTAGCGTAGTAGCTGACATGGAAGTGCTTGTCTACTCTTTGGCCAAGAACAGCTCCGATGGCATAATCTGAAGCATCACACATAATTTTGAAAGGCAGATTCCAGTTCAGTGCCATCACAATAGGTCCAGTAACAAGTCATTCCTTCAGCTGATTGAAAGCTTCGACACATTTATCATTGAAGACAAAAGGCACATCCTTGCTTAGTAGGTTGCTCAGGCACTTAGCTATTTTGGAAAATCCTTAATGAACCGCCTGTGAAATCCTACATGCCCTAAAAGAGACTGGAGTTCCTTAACGGAAGTGGCGGGTGGCACCTCGGAAAATGAGAAGAAAATGAAAATTGAATATGCGAATGCAAGTGCGTAAATTAAACGTGACCTTGGATTGACTGCTAAGAAGCGCTTGTTTTAGGTTTTATAGCTCGACCACTGGTTATTGGCGACTCAGTTGCTATGGTGGGACCCTCATTCTCCATCAATGCAAGTAGTCAACCAGTCTTCCATAAAGCTCGGGTCAGTATTCCAATCGTTCACTCCCTTGTTGAATCGATCACCTTCCCTTGTAAACTCGAACTTGTAGAGGATACTACCTTCATTCTTGAGTCGATTTCTAAAACCCTTGTCAACTTTGAAGTTATCGTAGAATAGCCCCTCGTTTCCCATACTCCACCTTCCGGTCATCCACTTATCCAGATAGATCTTCTAGGGTTTGTTCTCCCCATTCCTCGGATCTGGAAATTGGAAGGGAATCCCATGCGAGTAGAAATTGTTCTTATTTATTTCCATCATCTTTGTCAGTGCATCTTGAAATTCTCCAGGTGGTTGACTCTTCTTTCCTTCTGTCGGTTTTTCAGCTACAATCTTCCCTCTCTTGACATGCGTCCTTCCGATGTTCAACTTTACGTCACTATGCAATCCATTAACAAACATAGAAACTCTTTTGCCATTTACTTCGATAATGGTGTTAGTCATTACCATGAAGGACCTTCCCAGATACAAGTTTCTATTATTGTCATTTTCATAGTCGACTATCAGCAGGTCCACAGGAACTATCAGGGTACCTATTTTAATGAGCACATTTCTAATGGTTCCATAGTTCTTTACGATGCTCATGCCAACATCGTAGGACATGCCACATACGTCGGTTTTTCCCATCAACCTGAGTCTTTTGTACATCTCTAGAGGGATAACATTCAAATCGGCTTTGTGACACCCCAGATTTTGACGTACCTTAGTACATTTTGTCCTTGCATGATTTATTAGTGTTACTTTATTTGTCTCGAAGTATATTAGAATTATTTTAGAATGTTGGTGAAGTTTGTTTTAAAATTTTATTATTTGTTTTTGTAGTCAACATAACTTCTTAGTTTGTAATTTGTGTGGTTATTTATTTTGTACTTTCATTAAAGAAGAGAAATTATTTTTGGTGTATTTTTCCTACTTAAAAATTTGATTATTTTATCCTTTAATTTGTTGGTGTAATTATTTGAAAATAATTTGATAGTCATCTCTTAAATTTATCATTATGAATGATTAATGTGACAAGACTTCTTTTTAATTTTTAACTTAATAGAAGTCTTTGTTTGTAGCTTTATTGATGAAATATGTAAGAGTCTTGATTGATGATTTATATGAGGAGCTTTTATTTTAATTCATTAATTCAATAAATGGTAATTACTTGTGTGCTTTGATTAATGTAAAATGTGAAGAGTCACTTTTAAATTATGTAATTACATGGATGTCTTTATGTGTGTGTGGCTCTCTTAATGTTTAGAAATTAAAGTGTTATTTTATATTCATATATTTCAAAATACAAGAGTTTGGTAACTTGATGTTTCTTTAATGAATAAAATATTTTTATTTCTTTTTCATGTTACGGTACGAAATGTTGCTTGTAATGTCGAATGTTACATGCTATGTTTCGACGCTATGTTTCGATCAACCATCTGACATTCTTTTTATTAATCTTTTATGTTTATTTTCATGTTACTTATGCATGTCTAATTATAAGTTAAATATTACGTAGGCATGTTCAATCTTTTGAGTTTAATTGTTATATGTGCATGTCTAATTGTGGTTCAATTTAATTTCTCTAAATGTTGCATTTTTTGGTGTGTCACATTTTATTTTTGTGTACAAATAACCCAAAGTCATGCCAAAAACATTTTTGAACGTTTTCCCGTGTAAAATCTGATCATTTATCATTAGTTATTGTGTTTAAATGTTGAGAAAAAAAATGTGAAAGGTCTCACTTAATTTTGGCTCCTTTATTGTTGGTTTTATCATGAGTTTTAAGTGCAATTTAACCCATTTAAATTGCCATTTATTTTTAGCTCTTCAACCCTTTCACCTTCTCTAAATCCACCCTATAAATACCCTCTTTTTCCAGCCCTCATTTGTCCAAAAACATTTTTAATTTTCATAATATTAAAGTTCCTATAATATTAAACGTTTTAAATACCCTATAATCCTCATTTAGCTTTTATGATATTAAAGTTCCGTTGCATTATTTTACTAGTTCAAGGTTTAGCATCAAGAATTTCATGTCAAGTCTTTTGAAGCGCAAAGCATATAGTAACGTTTTAAATTTTCATAATTCAAGTACATCGAATTTACAAGCTCACGAATTAGCGCGAGTCATATTTTTCTTAGTTCGTCTTTTTAAAATTCGGGTCGTTATATATATATATATATATATATATATATATATATATATATATATATATATATAGATGTACATATACATATATATATATATATGTAGATGTACATATACATATATATATATATATGTAGATGTACATATACATATACATATATATATATCTATATGTACATATACATATATATATATATATGTAGATGTACATATACATACATATATATATATCTATATGTAACTATATATATATATATATATATATATATATATATATATATATATATATATATGTAGATGATATATGTATATGTACATCTACATATATATATATGTATATGTATATGTATATATACATATATATGTATATATGTACATATACATATATATATGTATATGATATGTATATGTACAGATATATATATATGTATGTGTATATATATATATATATACATATATATATATATATATATATATATATATTTATTTATTTTTTTTAATATACATTATTGTTATTTTGTTTTGATTGACGGTTCAAGAAAGATACGTATGTTTGGTTCAGGTTAATTGGCTTGTAGTTTGGTCAGTTGTGTCTGGCGAGCTACTTGTCGGTTTCCTTTGCCCATTCCCTTTAAATCGAGTGATAGAAGCCTTCATTGAATTAGTTGGGTCGTAGAATTCTACCCCTGTACCATGGCAGGGTCCTGACTGGATAATTTGATCGACGATTAGGGAGACATAAGGCCTGTTTTATTGTGGGGTTATAAGGAGCAATAGGAAATAATGTTTTTCTGAAAAGTATACGTTATTGAAAGTATATTACACTCATTGAGGTTTTTCTCACACTTGTTTTTATTCCCTTCCTTGTAGGTGAGATAGCGGCGAAGAATGAACGATCGATAAACTCAGCAAACTAAGTGTGTAGTTGGGATTTGGGATTTTTGTCAATGAAAATAATGTCCTTTTGTGTATTTCAAAAACTCATGTCATTTCCTGTTATATTGTGTATCTTTTAAAGACCAGAATGTTAATAATCTTGTGGTTTTATTTGCTGAATAAAATATATTTTATTCCAACAACTTCGAACGAAAGGTTGTCTGTAACTTTCCATATTTCACTAAACTTTTCGGCTCTGCTTTCGCCTAACGTCCCGACTGAAATTTACTCCTTTTAAAAACCTAAAAGTCGGGGCATTACAGGCTTCCATGTCCAGAGTCCCTACTACTTTTTCACTCCCTATGTCGACTGCAACATGAAGTGATAAAGGGTTAACTTCCTTCCTAGGGACATTGGTTCAGAAATAGGGATTTTCATTCCTCATATTCCTCCTGAAAATTTCCAATTGGTTCTTTTCCCCGTAGAGGTACTTGCACAATCCCATGGAATCAACTTCCATACGTAATTCACTAGACAAGGTAAAGTTAAAGTGAGAGTGAGAAAGCTTATCGATAAGTTTTTCGGAGGTTTGCTTTTCTTCCGCATCTATCCGTATTATGGCATCCTCCTCTTCTTCGTACTCTTCATCTTGTTCATTCCCCTCATCACGTTGCTCCAGAAGCATGCATCCTCCTCTTCTTCGTACTCTTCATCTTGTTCATTCCCCTCATCACGTTGCTCCAGAAGCATCATCAGCCTTTCTGTTATGTTTACCAGGCTTCCCTATACCTCTTCTACCTTTTCGTTGATCCTGCAGACCCTTTCATCTGTTCTTTCCATAAAGGCTTCCACCTACCTGTCCCTTTCCTTTTACTTTTCCATACATTTATATTAAGCCAAAAGTTAATTCTGAACACTACGAAAACTTGAAGTGCAGTGAATTTACCCCGAGGTCAGTCTCTCAAGGACTTAACTAGGCTGAGTATGGTTTACCAATAGTAATAAACAGTAATAATACCCATAAAAGTTTGTTTTGCTTCGGCAGCAGAATGGTATCCTATCTATTATGCAGAATAACTAGAAAACAGATAAACTTGTAAAGAAGAATATATGAGAGGAAATTATGGTGTGTTGACAGAAAACAAGCTAGCTCGCACGAATACATACAACAATAACGATGGCGATTTACTCTAGTTATCACTGGGACACGTCCTAACGATAATTACGCTGCTCTAGTCTCTCTAGGCAGACACATTATATCAAATAAGGTACGAAGGACTATGACAATGAGCTAACTAAGTTTGTTCTACAAAACATATAGCATTGGTGAAGGCGTTAATTCCACCAAGCTACAATTAATAAGCTAATGCAGTTATGTGTTTGCTACAAACCTATGGATTTGCAATCTCTAGACGTTTTGGTGGTAATTGTTTGTTCCTTAGACAACAAGGTTAAAGTCTAGGGGGGGGGGGGTGAATAGACTTTAAAAACTTTTTGTTATCTAACACGGTTTCTCACCAAAGTGAGCTTGCTGATGCTTATACTAGTTCAGAGAGCGGAAGTCTTTAATACAATTAAGTGCAGTCAGAAAGCTTGTAATAGATAAACAGATAAAGTAATGTAAAGCTTTGCTGAAAGGTAAAGTGCAAACAGTTTATAGTGGTATCTGAAGGTGCCGTAATCCTTCAACTAATCCACTTCGCCCTTGGTAGGACTTGAATTCACTATGTATGGTTTATGAGATCCGTTACGAAAGCCCTACACTAGGCAAATCCCTTTCCCTCCTAAGTTCCCATCTCAGGATCCTTTGAATCCTCTTTCCTGGTTAACCCAAGCTAAGTAATCACTCTCTTGTTGTTAAACTCTGTTAGGAATATCTGTTAGTATTTTGATCACTCATCACATGTTCTTATCTTAGCCAGAAAGGTGATTAACTACTCTTGGTTCACTTGAACATTGTAAAAGAGGAAATCACTGAGTATGATTAGTCTAGTAAATCTTGTATTAGGATTATAGGTCTATGAGTGTAATTTTTATTTCCAGAAGACCATGAAGATCAATCCTAGCAATGGAGCTTTTCTGAAGATTAGAAGACTGAAGATTGCACAAGATTTATGAAGATATCAAGGATTAGTCTAACTCAGAAAGACTATGTCCTTAATCCTTTCTTAAGTGTATTTACCTAATTTTGAAATATGATTCTGGACATATGACATCATGAGTATGGAGCATGCAAGCCATCAGAAAGGCTCATGTATCCGTTGAAGACTACAGGACAAGAAATAGTACAAGTGCATTAATTGCATCGGCAGAAAAGCTGCTGAAGCACAGTCCTCTCTGAGATATGAGACAAGGACTTCTGAGTACTCACTTCAAGATAAGTATGGACTGAATTTGAATTGTGTCTAACGGATATCATTCCAACAACTCTCAAATTTATCTATATATATCACACACTTAGATGCTGAGAAATACACCTTAGAACGCTCTATCTTGCAAACTTACCATCAAGCAAAGTATTCTCTCAAGCACTCTACTACCCTTTCTGAAAGCTTTCTGTTGCTCGAAGAATCACTAGTAGTTCTAAGTTGTCCTGAACCTTAACAAAGGATTGTTATTCGTGAAAGAGTTGAACTATCAGTTACCCTTTCTGAAGCTCATTCTCCAGAACAAACATCAATTCCTTGGGTCAGTAAAGATCAGACTGCCATCCACTGAACAAGTGTACTAAGTAGTCTTGTTCTATTAGGCTCTCTGAAAACATAACTGAAAAGTTATATGAGAAGCCTCTCTGACAAACCTTATAACCAACACCATCAAGGCGTGGAGTAGAGGAAGTACTTGATTTGGGAAATCAAGGAATAACTCCAAGGTTATCTGAGTAGAGGAAGTACTTAGCTCTAGGCGCTGGGGAATAATTCAGGGGGAACATTTGGTTGGGAACCATTTGTTTAGGAATCTTAGAATAGGATTATTGTAAGGTGAATTCAATTATCTGTTCTAGTGAATTCTAGGTCTCAGAAACACCGAAGTGGATTAGTTGGAGGATTACGCCACCTCCAGATACCACTATACTTGCTGTGTCATTTACCTTTCTGTATTTACATTTCAGCAAAGCACACACACATACTTATTGCTTCTGCACTTACCTATCTTAAAGTCTTCCGCGCTCTGAATTTAAGTATCAGAAACCCCTGTTTACGAGAAGCGTGTTTATCGATAAAAGTTTTAAAGACTATTCACCCCCCTCTAGTCTTTTACTTTGCCTTTATCTGGACCAACAAGTGGTATCGAGGCGGAGGTTCACAATACCTTGAACCTAGATCCCCAGATAGATGAAGGAACTTTGTCCCTTTCTGAGGACTATATAATTTGTGTGTGAAGTGTGCAGGTATGTCTCTGAGTGATGCACCCATTCTGAAGCCAGAAAACTACGAGAAATGGAAGAACAACATGATGCTCCATCTGGAGGCCATTAGTGACGAGATGATCTATGTCATCAATGAAGGACCTATCAAAATCAGACAACTCAAACAAGTTACTGAGGTGTCTGATGGAAGAAAAGCCTCAGACAAGAAAGATGGAAGCGAGGATGCGGCTGCTAGTGATAGTGGTCGTGTTGCTCGTGGAAGCATTATGTATGAAGACAAGCCAAGAGAGCTCTGGACATCTGAAGATGCCAAGAGATACAGATTGGATGGTCAAGCTCGTAATATCATCATCAGATCGACACCTGAGCACATCTGTAAACTGGGGTGCTAAAACGGCGAAAGTTGCCTGGCAATTGATTGAAGAAATCTGTGCCGGAACTGAGAAAACCAAGGAAAACAAGTTCGAAGTTCTTAAATTGAAGTTCCAAAACTTCAAACAAGGTCCCACTGAAACTCTGGAAGAACTTGATTTCAGGTTTACTACACTTCTGAGTGATATGGCTGCACTTGGTGAAAGCAACAGATACTCTCAGCCAGAAAAGATTAAGACTATTGTCAGAAGTCTCAATCACAACTGGGAGCACACTAAGTTCTTTTATTTCAACCAAGGGATGCCAAATATTACTGTAGTAGAGCTCTTCTCTCATCTTGCTACTGTAGACTATGAGACAACTCAGAGAGAACAAACAGCTGAAAAGTTGCAAAGTGTTGCTCTAGTTTCTCAAGGTACTTCTGAAAAGAAGGATACCAAAGATGCATCTGAAGAAAATGCTCTTGCAGTAAGACACATGAAGAAATTTGTGAGTCAAGAGATTGAGAGAAGAAATGCTAAAGAAAAGCTGAAAAAGCATCTTGGCCCAAACTATCATCAGTACAAGAACATACAAATGAACAACTCTCTGAACACCCCCATTCAGAAAGGTGTTAGTACTGAAGCTGCAGAAATTGGAAATAATATCTGCTTCTATTGTCAAAAGCCTGGTCACTTCAAGAGAGATTGTCCTGCTTTAAACAAGCTCAAGACAGGTGACAAGAAGGACAGAAGAAATTTCAAGAGAAATCAAAGGGCCTTACTGACTGAAGAAAGGAAGAAGATTCAAATTCAACTTGATGCTCTAGACATTGAGACAGATTCAGATGACTCAAACCTACCATCACCAGAATTGTGTGGAATCACCCACGATGTAATCGACTTCGGGCTTAAGAAGAATGAAATATGTGGAATTGCTGAGATTGCTGGTCCAGACATCTCCAACATTGAAATATGTCTTATGGCTGATTAGGTAACTAACAATTCACAATTTATGTACTATGAGAGTGATGATGGAATTGAGGATCTGGAGTTGGTCAAGTGTGAATTGGATCGTTATGAGAAAGAATTTCTGGAAGCACAATCCAAAACCAGAATTCTAGAGGAAAGCAAAGAAACTCTTGAAAAAGAGGTTTCTGAGCTAACCAGAGTATCTGAGAACAAGAACGCTAAAATAGCCTTTCTGAAAGCTCAGATATCTGAGAATGAAAATTCTCACAAACTAGCCGTGGATGAACTTAATAAGAAAATGATGAAGCTGCTTTCTGAGAATGAAGAACTCAGAAAGAAAGAGCTATCCTTCCAATCTTATGCAAAGGCTAGTGACACTTTCACTGAGGTTCAATCCTATCTGAGAGATCCCTCTGAGAAAGGTGGACTTGGACTTGATGAACAATCAAGTAATTCATCTCCTCTGAAGAAGAGTGATGAAAGGTTGACCTTTGTAAAAAGTCAACAGAATGATTCTTCAACCACCTATAGCATTGGTCGAAGCTAGGGTAGTTGACAAAGGAAAAGGAGTTGCAACCCACCTTTGAAAGAACAACAAGTCCACAAGAAACATGTGGATAAGGTTTACGAAAGAAACACAACCCTCGGATATGCAACCATCCACATTCTTTGCATTACTAGGAAGGGAAGAATTGCTGGAATAGGCAAATTCTCTACTGTACCATTTTATGAAAATAAAGATGGTGCAGAAACTAGTAAGGCTTCTGAAGAGCGCATTCAGAAAGCCAAAGGTGTTCGAAATGGCATGGGCTATCGTGCTATTGGAAAGGTCCTTCTGCAACAATATAAGGAAGGACAAGAACAATGGCGCAAGGCTGATATTGCACGTAGCAATAGACAGAAGTGGAAGAAATCTCAAGCCACTGAAAAACTGAATGCCAGAGCTAGAAGGAACCTGGCCAGAAAGGCTAAGTTTTCTTAAAAGCAACCCCAGAAACCCAGGGTCCAGAAAGCACCAAAGGGAACACCTAGAAACACCCCAAGAAGGAAGATTGAGATCAAAATTACTGATTTTATTGCATCTCCTTCTGATCAAGTTAGACAAAAACAAACTCCCAATAAATTCACTAAAATGTGGATTCCTACTGGAAGAATGTTTAGTGTAAGTGGTTCTATCTCTGAGGCAAGAACCTAACTCCTGTTTCCTGTTTTGTGCAGAACGCCTCTTGGACTAAGGCTCAATGGCTATTTGATAATGGATGCGGAAAGAACATGACAGGAGACAAAGCAAATCTGGTCAACTACAAAGCTTGCAACACTGGACCAGACATCAGATTTGCTGGAGGAGAATTAAATCCCTCTCTATGATCTGGCAACGTCAAATTAGGATCATTAACAATCACTGACGTATTACATGTTAAAGGTTTGAAATATAATCTATTTAGCATGAGTCAGTTTGCAGACAAGGGATTCACTGTGAAATTCAAAGCAAAGTATTGCAAACTTATAGACAATGAGTCAAAGCAGATAGTCTTGGTTGCTCGGCGAAAAGGCAGTCTTTATGTTACCGATTGGGCCTCTGCCACAACTAAAGAATGTCTCATGGTGAGTCAATCAGGTCACACAGAAGAGCACTGGTTATGGCACAAAAGAATGAGTCACTTGAATTTCAAAACTCTGAACAAACTTGCCAAGAAAGAGTTAGTGGTTGGCCTTCCCAAAACATCTTTCTGAAAGGATGGTATCTGTTCTGCCTGTCAGATGGGGAAACAATCCAAGATCTCTTTCAAGTCCAAAACCAGACACTCTAGTGTTAGACCACTGCAACTATTACACATGGATCTTTTTGAATCATCTATAACTAGTTATGCAGGAAAGAAGTATGGTCTGGTTGTTGTAGATGACTTCTCAAGATTCACTTGGGTTGTCTTTCTAAATCACAAATCTGATGCTAGGGTGGAGATACCAAACTTGTTGAATAAGCTTGAAGTCATGAAGAATGACAAGGTATCTACAATCAGAACAGACCATGGTACTGAGTTTGTCAACCAGTACATAAAGGAGTTTTGTACCAGCAAAGGTATACAACACCAACTTTCCTCTGTGAGAACACCACAACAAAATGGTGTTGCAGAAAGGAAAAATAGAACCCTTAAAGAAGCAAAGACAATGCTAGGCGACCTTTGAAATAAGTGAAGTTTATTGGGTTGAAACACAAAGATGCTACACTCGTAATGGATGTTTGATAAACAAACACCATGACAAGACCCCCTATGAACTCTTGGTTGGTAGACCCCCTAATATCAAACATCTGAAAGTGTTTGGTTGTAGATGTTTTGTTCTTAACAATGGAAAAGAGTATCTAAGAACATTTCAACCAAAGGCAAATGAAGGTGTGTTTCTTGGTTATTCTATGAATAGCAAAGCATACAGAGTTTACAACAAAAGAACAAAGAAGATTGAAGAATCAGTTCATGTTGTATTCTATGAAGGAAGCAAGAAAACACCCCTTGCTGATGAACTCTCAGAAAGGTTCAAGGAACTAATGATAAAGGATTCTGAAGAAGAACCCTCAGAAAGGAAAAACATCATTGTGGAAAGAGAGGATGAATCTGACGAAGAAAAGCATGAAATGCCTAGTAACAACCAGATGATTCTCAGACATGATGAAGAATTTCCTATGAGAATTCCAGAAATGAAAACTGAAGATGTTCATCAGAGAGCTAACTCTGGAAATGACCTCTCTGACAGGCATGTCCTGAAGCTCTCACACTGAGCAAGTGTCAGACATTCACCGCCCCTCTGAGGTGCAAGATGTCACAGATACTGAAGAAGTATCAAGTCATAATCATAGTGATTTACATTCAGATCACATAGATGTTGACCCTACTAGCCCTAAACCCATGATGAGATGGATCAAGGATCATCCTGCAAAGGATGTGATTGGACCAATCAATCAAGGTGTTAGGACTAGGAGAGCAATAGCTGAAAATGCGAACTCTCTCTTTGGATGTTTCATCTCAAACATTGAACCTAAAACTATACAAGAAGCATTAAGAGACCAAGACTGGATCTTTGCAATGCAAGAAGAGTTGGATCAGTTTGAGAGAAACAAAGTCTGGAAACTAGTTCCATTTGTAGAAGGAATATCTGTGATTGGAACTAAGTGGGTTTTCAGAAACAAGATGAATGAATCTGGTGAAATAAGCAGAAATGGCAATTGAATTTTGTTTCTTGTTGAACCAAGATATCAATCTAGATCTAAGGAATTGACATGTTCCTGAAGTACTCTTTCTATCAAGTAGTGATCCGGCAAAGTCAGCATCTATGTAACCTACCAAATTCAATCCACTATCATTTGGATACCATAATCCAACTTCCACTGTACCTTTGACATACTTCAGAATCTTCATTGCAATGTTGTAATGTGACATCATAGGATTTGATTGAAATCTTGCACATACTCCAACTGCAAATTGAATATCTGGTCTACTTGCTATGAGGTACAATAGTGAACCAATGAGCTTTTTGTATTTGTGTTCTTCAACACTTTTGTCATCTTGAGTATAGCTCATCTTGATTCCAATGCTCATAGGTATTTTAGCATTCTTTTTAGAAGGTTTAGTACCAAACTTGTTGAGCATGTCCTTAGCATACTTTGTTTGTCTGATGTAGATTCCATCATTGTGTTGTTTGACTTGCAACCGTAGGAAATAATTAATTTCTCCCATCATACTTATTTCAAATTTACTTTTCATGAGCTGGGCAATGTCTTCATAAAGTTGCTTGTCGTTTGATCCAAAGATGATATCATCCACATATATCTGGACCAAAAGTAGTTTCCCATCATGGTTAAGTGTGAAGAGAGCTTTGTCAACTTCTCCTTTCTTAAAACCACTAGTCAGCAAGTACTTGGCTAAAGTATCATACCATGCTCTTGGAGCCTGTTTCTGTCCATATAGAGCCTTCCGAAGCTTATAAACAGGTTTGCTTTATGAGGGAACTTCAAAACCGGGTAGTTGATCAACATAGACCTCTTCACTTAGTTCACCATTTGCACTTTTCACATCTATTTGGTAAACTTTGAAGTCGATGTGGGCTGCAAAGGCCATGAATAGTCTGATTGCATCCAATCTTGCGACAGAATAATCTTGCAACTGCAAAATCCAGACCTTCAGTTTGAGTAAATCCTTTAGCAACCAACCTAGCTTTGTTTCTTGTGATTTCACCATTCTCATTCATCTTGTTCTGAACACCCACTTGGATCCAATTACTGTTGTACTTTCTTTGTAAGGAACTAAGTTCCAGACTTTGCTTCTCTCAAATTTGTCTAGCTCTTCTTGCATAGCTGAGATCCAATTTTCATCTTTAAGAGCTTCCTTAATAGTTTTGGGTTCTATTTCAGAAATGACGCAACAATAAAGTGAGTTTGCTTGTTCATCAATCTTCCTTCTGGTTCTTACTCCATCATTGATAGATCCAATCACATCCTTTGCTGGATGGTCTTTTATCCATCTTCTTGCATTTCTGGTGTTACGTGGATCAATATCATCAAGATGATTGCTCATTGATTTATCAGACACTTGTTCAATGTTTGAGATATCTGAGTTAAGATGATGATCACAGGAATGAGGTTCAGCAACATCTTCAATAATATCTTCATCACACGGTTGCTGAGTATCCAGTGGGGAATTCATTTCTGAATTCTTTGCAGGAAATTCCTCATCATGTTTTAGAGTCATCTGGTTGTTACTAGGCCTATCTCTTGGCTTTTCATCGTCAGAGTCATCCTCAATGGTCACAACAAGTTTCTTTCCATCTGGAGCACTTTCCTCGGAATCCTTGATCATTAACACTTTAAATCTCTTATGAAGGTTAGTCTCAGCAACCTCTCCTAGCATTGTTTCAAAGAAAACAACATGAACGGATTCTTCGATCTTTTGTGTTCTTTTGTTGAATAATCTATAAGCCTTGCTATTCAGAGAGCAGCCAAGAAATATTCCTTCATCTGCCTTTGATTGAAATGATTCTTTTCCATTGTTAAGAACAAAACATTTACAACAAAACACTCTTAGATGTGTGATATTTGGGGGTCTTCCAACCAACAACTCATAAGGAGTCTTATCATGGAATTTGTTTATCAAACATCTATTCTGAGTGTAGCAAGCAATGTTGACTGCTTCAACCCAATAGATTTCACTTATTTCAGTGTCAGCAAGCATTGTTCTTGCTGCTTCTTTTAGGGTTCTATTTTTCCTCTCAGCAATCCCATGTATTTGTGGTGTCCTCACTGAGGAAAGTTGGTGTTGTATACCTTTGCAGGTACAAAACTCCTTTATGTATTGATTAAAAAATTCAGTACCATGGTTGGTTCTTATGACACAAACCTTGTCATTTTTCATCACTTCTAGCTTATTCAACAGGGAAGGAATTTCTACCCTAGTTTCTGACTTATGTTTCAGGAAGATCACCCAAGTGAATCTTGAATAATCATCTACAACAACTAGACCATACTTTTTGCCTGCATAACTGGTTATAGAGGATTCAAAGAGATCCATATGTAACAGTTGTAGAGGTCTTGTACATGAATGTTTCACTTTTGACTTAAAAGAAGCTTTAGCCTGTTTTCCTAGTTGACGTGCTGAGCATAATCCATCCTTTTTGAATGCCATACTAGGGAGACCAACAACTAGCTCCTTCTTGGATTGCTTGTTCAGAGTTTTGAAGTTCAAGTGGCTTAATCTTTCGTGCCATAGCCATCCAGTCTCCAGTGAAGTTGATTGACTCACCATGAGGCATGTATCAATCTGAGTAGTTGTTCTATCAACAACATAGAGATTTCCGTTCCGCTTGGCAACCAATACTACCTTCTTTGACTCATTGTCAATCAGCTTGCATTCTTTAGACTTGATCTTCACTATATAGCCTTTGTCAGTAAACTGACTCATGCTAACTAGATTGTAATCCAAGTCTTGCACAAATAGTACTCCTTTGATAAGTGTATTTCCAATCTAAACATCTCCCATTCCAATGGTAGGATGAGAGTCTCCACCAGCAAATCTTATGAGTGGGACATTTCTGACCGTCTTGTAGTTGAGCAGATTTGCTTTGTTTCCTGTCATGTGTTTTCCACAACCACTATCAAAGTGCCATGCAGGCTCTGAATCAACTCTTAGTGCTGTGTTCTACACAAGACAAGAAATCTAGTTTAGTTCATTATAATGGTACCCACTAAATTGAACATTCTTCCAGTAGGAACCCATGTTTTGGTCTTCTTTCTGGGAATCATCTTTTGTCTTGTTGAGCCATAAGGAGGAGTGTTTCCAAAAGGTTTCTGAGCCTTTTGGTTAGATCTATCTTCTGATGTGGATTTCTTCTTGGTGCACCTCTCTTGTTCTGAGAATTGTCTTGTGATTGCTTCTTGCAACCTCCTTCCTTCTTTCACGTCTTCTGTCTCGAGAGTTCATCTGAGCTTTCTCTTTCTTTCTCTTAATTTGGTTACTTTCTTCAGCACGCTTCTTTATGTAGCATTTTGCTCCATTTGATATTCATGGAACAATCACTTTGTGTGATCTTCGTAACCTAGGCTTAGTCTCTGAGTTGGAGCTGTCTGAACTCTGCTCGCAGCAACCTTGTTGCACTCAGGTTTGTCTGGCCTGTTTCTCTCAGAGATCTCTCTGGTTTCTGACACTTTTCTTTTCGCAGAAACCTGAGTTTGAGGGATACACTTTTCAGTGCTTCTGACGATTTCTTTAGTTAGAACTTTCTTACCTTTGTCATTCCGAGGTCTCAATGTTGTCTGACCAATGACATAGATTTCTTTTCCCTTATCATCAGATTTTACAAAAATATTTCTTGTATTACTCTTGATCAGAGTGGTTTCTTCATTTGTAGAGCCAGTGTGTCCAAGACCTCCTGTTCCAGAATTCTCTCTCATTTAGGATTGTATCTCTTGAAGAGTTTTACTTGGCCTCATGTAGGATTTGAAGGTAATTTCCATCTTTCTGAGTTGAGCATTTTCTTCAGTGACGTTTTCAAGTCACTTTTTGGTCGCAACATTGTTTGCTTCTAACTCAGTAATCTTGGACTTAAGGATTGCTATTTCAGCATCCTTGTTATCACTTGAGATTTTACATTTTGTCACCATTTCTTCAGCAATGAGTTCCTCATTTATATTGATATGCTCATTTAATGCAGCTATCTAAACATCTTTGGCATCAGAAATCATTTTGAACTGTGTTGCCATATCTTCTCCCAGAGTTTCCAGATCTGTGGTGAATTTGTCTTTTAAGGATGCTATTTCAGCGTCCTTTCTTTCAATGATTAAAGTGAACTTTGAACATTTGTTGTCCAGCTTTTCACATAAATCTTTGTAGTACTTAGCTTCAACAACACTTTCAATTTGCATTTTGGCCAATCTCTCAATCTCTTGAATTAGATATTCTAAGCTTTCTATTCCACCATCATCACTGTCATATGTCATAATCAGCATTTTTGGAAGTAGAGCATACCTAAAACATAATCTACTGCCACCAATATATATTCTGAGCTGTTGCTCTTGGGTAAGGGTACCATGAAATTGATACCCCATATGTCGAAGGGCTCGACAACTAGATTGCTTATCAGAGGTATTTCGTTGCGCTTGCTAATGTTCCCACTTCATTGGCAAGCGTCGCAACTCATACAGAATCGATGTGTATCTTTCAAAATAGCGGGCAGGAAAAAAACAGATTAAAGAACCTTGAGTGTAGTCTTCTCACCACTATAATGACCCCCACACTTCATAGAATGGCATAAACCAACTATACTCTCGGTTTCATCTTCAGGAACACATCTCCGCATCATACCATCTTTTCCAGCGCGGAATAAGTATGGGTTATCCCAAAAGTAACTCCGACACCGTATGGCAAAGTTCTTCTTGTCCAGCGAAGTCATGTTGGCGGCAAAAGTTCCTGTGGCCAAGTAATTGACAATATCAGCATAACATGGTTCTCTCCCCACAGCAAAAAGGTGTTCATCTGCAAGATCATCAGGTATAGGTAGGGAGTCTGTTATTTGGACAAGATTAATCCTGGAAAGATGGTCAGCAACGAGATTATCCTTTCCGCATTTGTTAATTATCTCAAAATCGAACTCCTGCAGCATCAAGACCTAGCGAATGAGCCTAGGCTTCGAATCGGTCTTTGCCATAAGGTGGCGGATGGCTGCGTGGTCGGTATCAATGACCACTTTAAATCCTTTCAAGTATGACCGGAACTTGTCTAGAGCAAAGATAACAGCCAAGAACTCTTTCTCAGCTGTGGTGTAGTTAACATGTGCAACATTTAATGTTTTGCTTGCGTAGTAGCTGACATGGAAGTGCTTGTCTACTCTTTGGCCAAGAACAGCTCTGATGGCATAATCTGGAGCATCAAACATAATTTTTAAAGGCAGATTCCAGTTTGGTGCCATCACAATAGGTGCAGTAACAAGTCATTCCTTCAGCTGATTGAATGCTTCGACACATTTATCATTGAAGACAAAAGGCACATCCTTTCTTAGTAGGTTGCTCAGGCATTTAGCTATTTTGGAATGTCCTTAATGAACCACCTGTGAAATACTACATGCCCTAAAAAAGACTGGAGTTCCTTAACGGAAGTGGGGGGTGGCACCTTCATTATCACCTCGAGTTTCGCTTTGTCGACCTCCATACCTCATTCAGACACTAGGTGTCCTACCACAATACCCTCAGTTACCATAAAATGACTCTTCTTTCAACTAAGTGTTAGGTTGCACTCGATGCATCGCTTAAGAACTTGATCCAATTTGTTGGTCCAGATAACGACAAAGTAAAAGACTTGGGGGGGGGGGTGAATAGCCTTTTCTAACTCTTGACGATAAAATAGTTTCTCATATACTTGTGATGGTATCTAATACTTAGTCTTAGAGAGCGGAAGTCTTTTCAGATAAGTGCACGTGCTCAATAAGCTATAATGTGTGTTAGTACTCAGCAAGTACAAAGTAATACAGAAAGTAAGTGCATAAAGTAAATAACATAATGCTTTTATAGTGGTATCTGTGGGTGGCGTAATCCCTTAACTAATCCACTCGCCCTTTCTCAGGACATGAATCCACTAAGATATGATGATGAGTTCCCCTTACAAAATCCTATCTCTTGATCGCTTTTACACTAGGTTCCCAATCAAGTGTTACTCCTGAGTTATTCCTTGGTTTTCTCAACCAAGTACTTCCTGTACTCAGTAAACTTTGAGCTATTCCTTAGTTTCCCAAACTAAGTACTTCCTATGCTCGACGCCATTTGGTGTTTTGATTATGGTAGTTTGTCAGGTGAGCAGGCTCTTAATAACTTCTACAGTTATGTAGGAGTGCTCTGTAGAATCAAGATTACTTAATACACTTTTCAATGTATGGTAACTTGTGCTATATTGACCAAAGTCTTCATTAAGTTCAAGAGAATGAATCTCAAATATTAGTCACAACTGTATCTTCTAGATTCAAACCATCACAATATGCAAGTCTTGTTAAGGATCAGGACACTTAGAATTTTCGTGCTACTTAGAATTCAAGAGCTTTAGTCGCAACAGAAAGCTATAGAGTAAGTAGGCAAGAGGCTTGTATTCTTGAAAATATATGGCAATTGATTGTTCAGTATGAAGTGTGTCTTCAACTATTCTAAGTGGTGATATTTATAGTTGAAAATCATGCCGTTTGAATTAGTATCCGTTAGACACAATGAAATTCAAACTAAAGATATCAGAAGTCCGTACGGTAGTGAGCTTTGTCTCTTTTCAGAGATGTCCTCTTCTGCTCAGACATTTATGTCTATGTAATTAATGCATTGTACTAACTTTTGTCCTATAGTGTCAACGGAACAATGCAAGCTATCTGAGGCTTTGCAAATCCTTTCTCAGTGACCTTTAGTGCATCAGAAACATATTGAAACGTTTGTCTCTCAGACACTTAGTTTCGTCAAGGTATCTTAGTCAAGGTATATGAGGACACAATTTTCCTCAGTCCTCAGCAATCTTTTGCAGTCTTCTGATCTTTAATAAAAGAGTTCTTCTGCTGGATGCTTCTTTCTTGCTTTTCTTGAAAGATATAAAAATTACATTCAGCGACCTAACATCATATACAAGATTTTCTAGACTAACATAATAAGTTTCCTCTTTTACAATGTTGAAGTGAACTAAGAGTACTAGTTACCTTTTTGAGCTAAGATAAGTCGTTATGGTTTAGTATTCAAAATCTAAATAAATATTCTTAACAAATTTCCCCCTTCTTGATTAGTCACCTATGACTATCTTTTAAAACATAACATGAGCTGGAAAAGGAAACAATCCAACACTTAAACATTTCTTATGATCTTTCATATCTTTTTTTTTAATTGTAGAAAGTAAACATCAACCAAATCACAAGGTGTGATCTTTGCTGACAAGTCATCTTTTCATTGAAGTAGGTATTTAAGAGTAGGTTCATCAGATAAATTACAAGTGAAACCACTAATAACTTTTACAAGAATAAACTTTAAAGTACAATCAGCAAAAATCAAAAAAAATTACACAACTAAGTAGGACAACAGGAAGGTTTTCAAGTCTTCATCTTCAACTTTGAAAAATACTATCACCATATCTCTTGACATCCTCTGAGTATTCAAGGATGTATGTTCTGCCTTCATTTCTACATTCCTTGCTGCTAGAGCATTCTCCTTGTAAGATTTGGTGGGTTGGTTTCTGTTCATGCTTTTGATCCAAAGGTAATTGCCCCATTTCCAGATATGAATAAGCTTCTCTTTCAGATACTTATGTCACCCAAGTATTAATCCTCAGTCAGATAAAATGACTTATAAGGTTCAACTTGCAGCTTAGTTCTAGACACAACCTCATCAGTAATTGTATACACATCGTCAGGTCTGTGATAAGGGCATTCTTCATATCGGTCCTTCTTTATGGCTTCCTGTCTGACTTGTATTTCAATGTCTAGCCATTTCTAAACTCTATCTTTAGGCTACAACTCTGGTCTGCCTTTTCTCCATGCCATCATCTGTCTGAAGATGGGTATTGGTAGACCTCCTTCATTGACTAGAAGATTCACTGCCAAACAGAGGGATTTAGATCATCAGTCTTTACATACTCAATCTGAGCATTTTAAGGATTTGGTGGTCGTATTCTACCAAACTTGATGTCCCTTTCTCTCTTCCTCTTTTGTTTGGAGTTTACACCTTTTAGTGAGGGGTCTTCAGATGGGGTACTTTGGTGGATTGATTTGGTGTTTCCAGAAGGTGTCCTTGATGCTATTGGAATTGCAGCAATGGGTGCTGAGACGATAATTTAGAATCTCATCTTGTCTTTTTTACCGTCTTTTGGTTAGTTTCTATTGGCATTTTGTAGTGTTTTTGTACGTTTTTATGCTTTGGTACTTTGATTTTCTTTTATAGGATTTGTGTTGCGGAGAAATGCTTGTTGATCTGCGCAGGATCGAAGAAGAACTAGCCTCGCTACGGTGAAGTAAATATGGTCTTCACCGCGGCGAGAAATCCAATGGTTGTTGGTATTGCGCCGTTTGAAGCTCGCCACGGCAAGTCAATATTCTTGCCACGGTGAGAATTCCAGTAGTTGACTATGTTCTGTCGAAGTGAGCTCGCCGCCGCGAGACGGAATTTTTGACGCAATTGTTTCTCCTTATTATGTTAGACTTAGGCAATTTTTGCCATAACTTCTTTTACTTGAATTTTACCTAGAAAAAGCTCCTAGACCTAGTTTCGAACATTGATTAATCTTGGATCTTGGAGCTTGCTTCTTCTCTTGTAACGAATCATTGACATCGAATTCTTAGTAAGTTTGATAATTCTCTATTGCTTCCATACAATTCTTGTGCTTGATTGATTTATCGAATTGTATGCCATTGCTTGCGATTATCATTATGTTTATGCTTTGCGTATCCAAGATTATGAATTCTTTCATCTTTGCTTCAAGTATGAGTAGCCAAACCTCTCTAGAACTCGGTAGTTATGTGATGGTTATGCAGATTCGAATTTAGGGTTTATATTCGTATATATAGGTTCGTCTAGTTTGAGATTTTCGTATAAACCTTCAATCCAATACGCTAGTTTGAAATATTCTAAATTGTTTTGGTTAAGAATCGTCGGTCTGACAAACATGACGATTTCTCTAGTTTGAAATCGTCGAAAAACAGCTTGGTTGAATTGGGTTGATTGTTTTATGTACACCGACCATGTGATAAATATGAACGTTTACCTTAGTATCAAATTAGCATAACCGGATCATCACTACAGTGTTCACTTTCTATCATTTGATCAAACCGTTTATTTGCCTTAGTATTAATTGGTGTTTTAGAAGTAAAATCACTCAAAACCAACATGTTACGTTCTGCTCTATTTCGTTGTGGTAGCCTAATTGATTCCCTAGTGAACGATACCGAGTTAAGCATAGTCTACAACTACTGCTTATTTTGTTAAGTCAGCAATTGTATTATCTAATGATGCCAGGAACATGGAGATCAAGCCTCATCACTTCCAAGACTTGCCTAAGTACTATGGAATGGATAATGAGGATTTCATTCGGTTTTTGAAAGAGTTTGAGGGGTTGATTGCTAGAATTCCGCTAACTGCAGGTGGAATTACTGTGACCGATGAGCAAATCAGGAAGAAGGTCTTCCCCATTTGCATGCAAGAAAAAGCTAAGAGCTGGCTTCTTAACCAGCCGGAGGGATCTTTTCGTACTTGGGATACTCTGTATAAAGCTTTCATGAACAAGTTCGATCCTGCTGAACAGACTAAGCAACTCCGTCTCCAGATTGAGAAGTTTATGCAGATAAGTGATGAGAGTTTCTATGAAGCAAGGGAATGGTTTTTGAATCTGCTCTCTTAGTGCCCTCACCACAGGATGTCTGAGATGGATTTGTGTTACAGGTTTTATGAGGGCCTAGATTGGGAAGCTCAGAATATGGTCGATATGACTATTGATGGGACCATTGTTACAGCATCTCCTACTTCTTAGACCGAAACATTCGATAAGCTGGCTGGTATTTTGTAGCTTAAAGGGACGTGTAGTCGGTCTAGATGGGGTGTAGTTAGAGCTGTGGAGAAAATCTCAGGGCCTAGTAACTGCGATTGGGCGGATCAGATCAAGGAGATGAGGATGCTTAGAACGGTCTACGCTCCAGGCTCACAGGTGAGTGATCGGTGCAATCTCTGCGGTAACATTGGACATGCAGCTAGCATGTGTAGGCTCCCGGAGATTATGAATGAGAACCCGTCTCCTGAAATAGTCAACTAGGTGCAGAGTAGACAGCGTAGTAAATGGCAGGGTAACTAAGGTGGCAACAACATTTATGAGAATGCGCCATAGGAGCAGCCAGTTCTAGTTCAGCCAGTTCAGGTTCAGACTACGACAGCACCGGGATGTTCTAATCAGGAAATCAGGAACCACATGGAGCGTTCTGAGAGGTTCTGGGCTGAGGCACAGAAAAATCAGAGCCGGAATGATCAACGGTTCGATAACATTGAGCAGACGCAGAAGCGGTTAGAGAAGACTTTGGGGGATCTTGTTGGTCAATTTCTACAAAGAGAAAGGGGTAAGTTCCTGGCGACCATAGATATCCACAGAGTTCTAGCTGTTGGTCAATTTGATGAGCCAGGAAAGGTGAAGTCTATTCTTGCTACCTGCACTTGTCAGCTTCAGAATACTGTGGCCCAAGTTAAGACACCGGAGGTAGTTGAGGTAGTACCTACACCAGCACTTGAGAAGCCGGTAGAAGTGAGAGTTGAGGAAAAGAAGATGGAAGTAGTCACACCTGGTTCATATAGGTTAGGCTCGTTCAAAGATCTTCGTAAAAACCCTTCAATTCAATACTCTCATGTTAAGATGAGAGGATCAGTGATGCCAATAGTTTCGACTTGGTGGTTGGGATAGGTAATTCTTTCGAGGTGACTTGGATCGTAGACACAGGAGCAGTGGTTAATCTGATGACTTTTGCAACCTGTGAGGAGCTGGATTTGAAAGGTTTGGAGCCCAGGAAATGCTTTGTCACATTGGCCAATGGAACGAGAAGTAGGTGCATGGGGGTCATTGAGGATGTCCCGGTTACATTGGATGGGGACACTTTTATGGCTGATTTTGTGGTTGTGGAGTCGACAAGGATTAAAGGCAAGGAGATGGAGAAAGACATGTTGCTGATTGGGCGACTGTTCATCAAAACTACTCGCATGATTGTCAACCTCCACGCTCGTACCTGCAGCATAGAGGTACATGGCAAGCAACGTGAGTTGCAAGCTACCACCACACTATACTCACCCCTGCACGTTTATACCAGGAACTATATAGGTGCACACACCGGTACCCTCTACACCTACTCTAATTCACAGGGAAGGAAAGGAGCTGAGAAGACAGGGAAGATCAAACACCATTGATTCTCACCTGGGAATGTCGAGCTAACGACTTAAAACAAATGCACTTTTATTTCCTTGCACATTAGACAATTTCATTCTGTTGCACTCTATACACTTGAATTGTCTTTCTTACTGTTGAGACTATCTATTTAATAATTTGGACAACTCGGGTTATTCTTGTATTTATTTTACTTTTTATGTGTGTTGAGGGAGCGGGACCTTCGTTCTCACACGAGGAAACTCGTGAAATTCTACGCCGAGGCATGGAATTTCAATCTCGTGAGGCGAGATTGCATTAGAGACGAAGAAAAGAAAAATTTGACTTTTGCCTTCGTCGCGGCGGGCTTTTCCGCTTCGCTGGGGCGAGATAAGACGAGAGAAGAAAATTCTGTCTCGCATAATGTCGCCGCGGCGCGAGCTTTTGCTCGGCCCGGCGAGATCCCCTCCAGTTCTGATTGCTAGTTTCATAAAAACTCACCGCGGCGAGGCTTACTTCCAGCCGCGGCGAGCTCGGTTTTTTTTCAAATCTTTTTCTCTTCTTCTTCTTCTTCCCCGCCCCACTATCTTCTTTTCCTCTCCCCGTTTTTCTTCTCCTCTCCACTCCAAACTCCCTTTCTCACTCAATTATCCATCAATTTCATCCATTCTTGTTGCAAATTAACGGGTCTTTCCTCCTCTCTCCGTTTCTTGTGTCCTTTTTGTGTGTTCTCCACCCTATTCTTCCGATTCTAAGGTAATTTCGCTTGAAACTACTTTCTTCCTTTAAATTCGAGTTTTGCTTGAATTATGTGGTTGATCGTCGTTGTCCTTGATTTATTAGTGTAGTGGGTCATTTTTGATTGATGCATTGAAACTTTAGTCGTTGATTATTGAATCTACTTGTGGTTACTGATTTTTTCGAACCCCTACCCTGTTTTTTCCCAAATTATGCCAATTTGTTTCTACTTTCATTTTGATTATGACTATTAGTATGGTTGTGAACTTGCTTGAATCGTGGTCTGAATTGAATATAGAGTTTTGAATTGGCTGGGGAATTTTCCCATCTTCCCCTGTTTTTGTTGTTTCCTGGATTTTGATCTTATACTGGTTTGGGGAGGCAATACTCTTGCTCCTCCCATATATGACCTGTCACTAACATCTCCCCGCAGGCATCATGTCTCGTAGAGCCACCGGAAGCAAACGCCATAGAGGCGAGACGAGTAGCGCGGCCGAACAGAGAGGCCCCATAGATGAATTCTCCCACCTGTCCGCGGATGGCAGGGCTTTTATGGAGGCAAATTTTATGGAGCCTCGAAAAGCCTGGCCCGAGCGGGAATTTGGTCTTGATGAGCTGGAGGATGCTGTCTACGCTCGAGTCTGGGCAAGGATCAGATATTTAAGCTGGAGCAAGCTCATCGGTAAGTAGCTGCCCTATGACCCGAAGCTGGTTCAGGAATTCTACATTAGCCTCTACGACTTAGATGAAGGGGTGATGACGATCTGGGGTGTCAGGATCCCGTTTCCCACTAGGAGTATCCGTAAATTCCTACAGTGCAGGGTGTTCCAATCAGGAGACGACAGGTACAACCATTGGGGCGATAATTTTCACGACCGGCAGTTTAAGAGAGACTTACTGAGTTTGTACTTCTACTTGGTGCCGATCCGGAGGACCACAGGACCAGAACCACCATAGCCACCCATTTCCTCAAGCTCGAGGTTCGCCTCTCGCAACATCTGAACCAGTATAATGTGACCCCCAACTCACACTTCAACACCCTGACCCCTCCCACATCCCGCCATATCCGAGCTATCAGGAACGGGCAGTTTGTTGACGCCCCAGATATCATTATGGCGGAGGCTCAGTACCGGAAGGCTAAAGGTAGTCTCCTCAGTTTTCCATGCCTCGTTACCAGTGTCTGCCGGTCCCTCAATATTCCCGGTATCCCAGGCTTTGAAGTAACCCAAAGGGGCTCTGAAGTCTGCTAGCGCCAGAGTCATTCTCGGCCGCCACCCCATTCCTGTTAGGGCAGCGACAACTGCAGAGCCACTCCACCTGGTTCTTGACTTCGGGGTTATTTGGCGGTAGCAGCCTGATTCGAGTGGCGGGACCACAGTATGCCCGGATCGAGGAACAGTACTCCCGCATCGAGGAGCACTACCAGTGGCAGGAGGAGCGTGAGAAGAGAGCTGAGGCTAGGGAGCAGCGTGAGATCGAGCGCTTGGAGAGGCAGGAGGCACTTTGGAAGACACATCAGAATTTCTGGGAGCAGCGCTTCGGTGGTGGCCCTTCTGGATCCACTTGATCATCCTTGCTGAGACAACACTATGGTTGGTCACGCTACACAGTCCTTTCTTACACTATTCATTGCTAGGGACTAGCACTTGTGTAGGTTTGGGGAGGTTTCGACTGTATCTGTTGCTTAAGTTGTATCTGTTTTTATTTTTTTTATTTTTGTGTATTCTGTTCGAGTGGTATGTTAGCCACCTTTCTATGTTAGTTGTTTTTCCTTTCTTTTCCAGTTGAGTCCAGTTTAGGTGTTAGTATTTTTTTTTGTGGTGAGTCTGAGTCATTTGCCAAGTGCTGCTTACGTTTTGTTTGATCCCAAGCTGGAAGTAGGATAGTGGACTTTAAATCTCGCAAGGTCGTTTCCCTTTTAAATAGCAAGTTTGTATAGCTCTTTAGTCCAAAATCCAGTGAGGAGCCTGAGCCGAAGAAAAAATATTGTGCCGGCACCTGTAATTGTGTGTGATGTCTAGGTTGTGCAAGTCTTTGACGAATTACTTGCGCCTATTCATACTTATGTGTACTCAGTTTTGTTGGGGATGACGAACGTCATACTTTACTTTGTGGATTTTACTCTCCCCGTTCTGCTAAACTGGTTTGGGGAGAGGATTCTATTTTACGACTATTATGAGCTGTTACATACTGCTCCCTAAAGCTTATTGATATTTGAATCTCGGGGTGGATCTATGGTCTTTATTGATCACCGTTAGTCGTGTTAGGCGTGTTCCAAATATTACCTATATACCGGCGTGGTCCTAAAAGGCCATATGTCCGTGAGGGTTGATGGCACGCATACCAAACTGACATGCACAAAAGTGCATATTATCGGTAAAATAGAGACCTATCAAAAAATTGAGATTAAAAGAGCCCAATGTGGCCATGCACTGAATTCAGTGAAGTAAATTGACATTTGAGGTCGTTTGACATGAATTAAAGGGAGCAGTTTCAGCTTTTTGATTTTTTTGCAGAAATATAGTCGTGTGCCAAAGTCCCTTTCGACTCAATGAGACGAGTGCAAAAGCATAAGATATTTTAGGCACCTTTGTGGCGCAAGTTATCTTCCCAGTTTATTTTTGAGCTTATACTCCATTAGGATACTTCCAAGAGAGTGACAAATACACTGTATTCACCTGTGAGGGACTAGCGAGTTACACTTAAGTGCTATTTGTCTGAGAAACGATTGTGTTTGATTTTTCTGTACACTGTTTTGCCAAAGTTGGTTTGATAACAAAATTTTTGCATCTCGTGGACTTACTATTTACAATGGTAGATTCGGTCACTTGGGACCTTGACCCTTTGTTTGTTTTCGTGGTTTCGAGTCTAGTTGTGTCTAGGATTGTTTGTTTGCTCGAGGACGAGCAAAGATTCGGTTTGGGGAGTTTGATGAGACTATAATTTAGAGTCTCATTTGGTTCTTTTTAGCGGTCTTTGTGCATCTTTGTTTTTAGTTTTTGTAGTGTTTTTTGTTCATTTTTACGCTTTGGTGTTTTTTCCTTTCTTGTAGGAATTATTCATTTTAAGCAAAAAATAAAAGAGGAAGAGCCGATCAGCCAGGCCCGCCGCGGCGAGATTTTGTGCTTGCAGTACTGGATTTGCTGAAGAGGCTTGCCGGGGCAAAGGCATTTGTCCGCCGCGGCGAGATTTGGCGAGTGAGCCTCCTGTTTTTAAGATCGAAGCTCGCCGTGGTGGAGTATTTTTCTCGCCGCGGTGAGATTATGCGAAGCATATATATATCTCGATAAATAAGGCTCACCGCAGCGAGGGATGCATAACAGATTTTTTTTTGTTTTTCCTTATTAGCTTAGAATTCAGAATTTTTCTCATACTTTCTTTTAACCTAGTTCTTAGAAAAAAAAGCTCCATATTGATACTTTGACATTGAGACATAATTGGAGCTTGTTTTCATCATTGTTGAAGAATTGATATTGATTTCCCGGTAATATTTGATATTTCTCCATCGTTTATCTCTTCGATTCGTGTTGCTATTGTTTATCAATTTGTATGAGCTTGCGTGCGATTATCAATATGCCTATGTTTATCATAATCAATACCTTGAATTCTTTGATCTTTGCTTCTACTATGAGTAGCTAAATCACTCCGAACATAGTAGTTATGTGAAGGTTTTGCATATTCGATTCTAGGGATAGGATTCATTCATATAGGTTTGTCTAGTTCAAAATCTTCGTAAAAACTCTCAATCCAATTTGCTAGTTTATGATTTTCTAAATCGTTTTAGGTTAAGGATCGTGGATTGATGACCCACGATTTCTCTAGTTCAAAATACTCAAATGACGATTAGTTGTGGTTGGATTGATCGATTTATGTACACCGACCGTGTGAAAATATGAACAACTTCCCTAGAGCGAATTAGCATTACTCGATCATAATTGTTGTATTCTCTTCTCTCATTGTTAAAAACCATTTATCTACGTTTCTATTTTCTAGTTGTTAGAAGTAATCAAATTCAAACAAACCGAACTGTTTTCACAAGTAATTTTTTGCTTTCAAACCGTGTGGTAGCCTAATTGATTCCTTAGTGAACGACTATGTGGTTAGCATTGTCTGTTTACAACAACTGCTTTCTACTTGTTGTCTAAGTAGTAATTTGAGCATATCAGTTGTTCAACATAGACTTCCTCAGCAAGGTCACCATTTTGGAATGCACTCTTGACATACATTTGGTATACTTTCAAGTCATTATGAGCTGCAAAGGCTAGAAATAGTCTGATTGCATCCAATCTTGCTACGGGAGCATATGACTCATCAAAATCTAGTCCTTCACTCTGGTTAAATACCTTGGCAACCAACCTTGCTTTATTTCACCAGATTCATTCATCTTGTTTCTGAAAACCCACTTAGTTCCCATGACAGATATTCCATCAATATATGGAACTAGTTTCCAGACTTTGTTTCTCTCAAATTGATCAAATTCTTCTTGCATTGCTAAGACCCAATCTTGGTCTTTTAATGCTTCTTCAATGGTCTTTGGTTCAATATCTGAGATGAAACATCCATAGAGAGAATTTGCATTTTCAGCAATTGATCTCCTAGTTCTTACCCCTTGGTCTAAAAGACCTATTACATCCTTTGCAGGATGATCTCTTATCCATTTTATAATGGGTTTAGAACTAGTAGGATCATTATCATTTTGATTCATTTTTGTATAATTATGATAATGATGAGATACTTGATTAGTATCTATGATATCTAGCACATGTGATGTGCTAGGGATATCTGACACTTGTTCAATATCTTGGGTATCTGAGACAAGATTCTCAGAAACCTCCTGCTCAGAGAACACTTCATAATGAAGATTCTCAGTGACTCGATCCATTTCTGGATTTCTCATAGGAAACTCTTCATCATGTCTTAGAGTCATCTGGTTGTTACTTGGCAATGGTTGCCTTTCTTCGTCAGACTCATCCTCCAAGTGAATGTCAGAATTATTTCCTTGTGGAGTTTCTTGTTTAGAATCTTTAATCATAAGTTCTTTGAACCTATCTGAGAGTTCTTCATTCAAGGGTATTTTCTTGTTTCCTTCATAGAATACTACATGGACAGATTCTTCAATCTTTTCTGTCCTTTTATTGTAGATTCTGTAAGCTTTTCTATCCATTGAATAACCAAGAAATACTCCTTCATCTTCCTTGGGTTGAAATGTTCTTAGATATTCCTTACCATTGTTAAGAACAAAACATCTGCAACCAAACACCCTTAAATTTTTGATACTAGTGGGTTTACCAATCAATAACTCATAGGGAGTCTTGTCATGGTGTTTGTTGATCAAACATCTATTCTGAGTAACTAATAGATTTCACTTATTTTAGTGTCAGCAAGCATTGTTCTTGTTGCCTCTTTAATGGTCATATTCTTCCTTTCAGCAACACCATTTTGTTGTGGTGTCTTTACTGAAGATAGTTGATGTTGTATACCTTAGCATGTACAAAACTCTTTTATAAATTGGTTTTCAAACTTACTACCATGTCTGTTCTGATCACAGATACCTTGTCATTTTTCATGACTTCAAGCTTATTCAGCAGGATTGGAATCTTGACCCTTGCGTCAGATTTCTGTTTGAGGAAAACAACCCAAGTGAATCTTCAGTAGTCATCTACAACAACCACACCATACTTCTTTCCTGCATAACTGGTTACTGAGAACTCAAGGAGATCCATATGTAACAGTTGCATTGGCCTCACACTGGAACGTTGATGTGCTCAAATTATTACTAGTAAACAAGTAGTAAGCACTTGTTATAGACAGACAAAGCTAAACCACAAGATCTTTCGCTAGGGAGCTAACTAAGCCACTATAGTGATGCAAAGCAAATACATAGATGTTTGCAGAAAACAAGGATTGGAAATTTGTATTTTTACCTAAACAAAACCTAACACAGGAAACAAAAGAAAACTAGTTGGTGAAAATGAATGGAGATAAGAACGAACCTGGTAGCGATGATCCTGTTACGCTAATTCAATACTAAGGTCGGCGTACAGAAAGCCATCAATTCATTTCAACCGATTGTAATTTGAATATTTAAAACTAGAGTAATCGTGTGTTGTCATGCCACGATCCTTAACCAAAACAACTTTGAAGGTTTAAAACTAGCTTATTGAATTGAAGTTTTTACGAAGATTTTAAACTAGACAAACCTATATGAACGAATCCGAAACCCTGGAAACGAATATGCAATACTATCACATAACTACCGTGTTCGGAGCGGTTTAACTACTCTTGAGGGAAGCAAAGATGAAAGACATCAAGCTTTTGAATACGCCAGGCATAAACATGGTGATAATCGCAGGCAAGATCATACAATTCGATAAACAGAAGAAAGCACGAATTGAAGATAAACAATAGAGAGTTATCAATAAATTACCAAGAATTCGATCCCGATCCTTCTTACAAGAGGTAAACCAAGCTCCATAGATCAATCAATCAATGATAAACTAGGGTTCTTAGGTCCCAAATAGGGTTTAGAATAAGTTATGTTTGAAGTTATGGTGAAAGAAATCTATTTATAGGAGAAAAAAGGAAGAAAATCCGTCAAAAATTCGGCCTGAAATTGCCAATTGAGAAATCTCGCCACGGCGAGCTTAAAACCTCTGTTACTTTTGCTACAAACAGAATTTTCCAATGCTTCCAAAACGACGATTGTAGCTCTTTCAATTATCTTTTCGTGGCACCGAGATCAATTCAATCGGACATCTTGTGAGAGAGTTATGGCTAAAATGGCTAGACTGCTCCGTAAAACTTTACTTTTGCAAGTTTCGCTGAAACGGCTCTCAAATCTTCGTCCAAACTCCGAATCCACTTCCGTTTTCACCATTTTACTCTACATTCAAAGATCTAGAACCCAAGTTTTCACTCCGATTTTCACCTCCGGAAAACAAAAATCCTACAAAACACAAACAAAGTACCAAAGAATAAAAACGCACAAAAACACTACAAAATGCCAACAAAGACTAACCAAAAGACGATAAAAAAGGTAAGATGAGACTCTAAATTATTGTCTCATCAAACTCCCCAAACCGAACCTTTGCTCGTCCTCGAGCAAACAAACAACCTAGACAAGAACTAGACTCTAAACCACAAAACGAACAAATAAGAAACAAAAGAGTCAAATTCCCAAGTGACCGAATCTACCATTGTCAACATTAAATTCACAAGATGCAAAAGTTTTTTATTCAAACTAACCTTGGCAGAATAGTACGCAGAAAATCAAACAAAATCGTTTCTCAAGTAAATAACACTTAAGTCTAGCTCGCTAGTCCCTCACAGGTGAATATAATGTAACTCTCACTCTCTTGGAAGTGTCCAAAATAGGGTATACGCTCAAAAGTAAACTAGGAAGGTGACTTGCGTCACAAAGGTGCCTAAACTTTCTTATGCTATAGTAATCGTCTCATTAGATCGAAAGGGACTTAACAGGCGACTGATTTTTCCAGAAAAAGAAAAGCTGAAACTGCCACCCTTAATCGTGTTAAACAACTCAAATCTCAATCAATTTCTTCACTGTATATTCTGTGCATGGACTCATTGGGCTCTTTTAATCTCAATTTTTGCAAGTGTCTGTTTTACCGATAGTCTGCACTTTTGTGCGTGTCAGTTTGGTATACGTGCCATCAATCTCACGGATATGTAGCTTTTCAGCCATGCCGATATGTCGTAGTATTTGAAACACGCCTAACACGACTAACGGTGATCAATTATGACCATAGATCCACCCCGAGATTCGAATATCAAAAACTTAGGGAGCAGTAAATAGACTTTGCATCAATAATGCAAGATAGCACAGAGTAGTCACCAGATAACAGTTCTCTCCCCAAACCTGTTCCTTGGAACTGGGGGGAAAGATTAAAAGATGGAACATGCCATTCGTCATCCCTAACGGGACTGAGTACACATAAGTATGAAAAGGCGCAAGTAATTCGTGAAAACTTGCACAACCTAGGAATCACACAATGCATTTGTCGGTACAAGATTTTTTCATCGGCTCTTAGGCTTCTCACTGGCGTTTGGACTAAAGAGCTATATGAACTTGCTATTGAAAAGAGAAACGACCTTGTAGGATTTTAAACCTACTACACTACTTCCAGCTAATTATCATACAAAACATAAGTAGCAAGTAAATTTATCACCTACAATAGGCATTCTACTTGGAAAAACAACTCACGAAAGACTCTAGAAACACGAGGGAGAGCCGACACTTGCACGAAAATTAAAAACGAAAGACTCTAGAGACTCAAAGAAAAGAGGCTAACATACCACCCCACATAGACAAATAAGGCACACAGGCCACAAAAAAGATAAGCAATCCTATGTGGCTCACCGACCACCACTATTAAAGTAATAAAATCGAACACAAAACACATAAAATCCCTCCCCGAACCTAAATCTAGCTCGTCCTCGAGTTTCATGTTTAAGCAAGTGAAGGAAAAGCATATTGCAGACATGTAATTGTTGTAACACAAGAGAAGGCAAAAGAAACGCCCTTTATTCCTACCTAAAAAATAAAATAGAAAAAACAAAAATAAAAGAAACTTACCCCCGGGTTGCCTCCCGGGAAGCGCCTTTTATTATAGTCGTTGGCTCGACTTTTTGGGAGTGCTGCTAACCATTATCAAACGGGAACGAATCCCTTGCACCCTTCCCGGAATCCTCAGCATTTTGGAAGCCATCCTTAACTCCACTCCTCAGGTTCTCCAGTATGTCCCTAATTCCCTGCAAACTAGAATTAAACAAATAAGCAGAATCACAAACTAGAAAATAACCTAAGGGAATATGGGACAAATAAAAATAAAATAAAGGATCAAAATACCCTTGGTAAATGTCTATGCAGTGGCTCGCAAGGAGGAAGATATCCTGAGCCTGGATGGCAGCATGTGTAACGGCTAATGAAGGGAATAAAAGTGTATCCTCAAAAGTATCGTCATCAGATACTTCTGCCATACCTCCTTCGTCGACCGCAAGAATAGAGGAGTCTAATTCAGGTGTCGTCATAGAGCAAGACAAGTCAATCTCCACAACTAGCTCATCATCAGAACACTTCTCGGGTGCTTCAGATTCAGTAGAGACCTCCGGTGGAGAAACTGTGTATCGAGAATTCCACCCCCCCGTACCAGGAGAATCCCTCTCTACAAAAGAATTAGCTACCTCACTCCAAGAGTCAATAGCCCCCTCAGGTGCAGACGTAAGCCAATTTCTAGCAGACCCCTCCAAGGATCCATCAAACATCCTCATGCAAAGCTGCTCTTCAGAAAGCAAAATCCCCTCTTCATTCTCATGCGGAACCCTCAACACGCCATCCTCGAATGCCTCTAAGAATTTTCGAACATCACCATACCCATCGAACTTGGTAAGAATGGAAAAGTATGTAGTGTTCGCCAAAAAATTCCTTGCATCGTCGTCCAGCTTTATACATGATTTTTTAGGCATGACATACGAACAATAGTAATCTCCAAACGTCATAGCCATCTTTGAGCCCTTGATGAATTACTAGTATTTGCACATAGAAAAACAAAACCAAAGAGCAGATTCACAAAAATAACAAAAAACTATTTCAAAAGAGAAAAACAAAAAACAAAGAAAAAAATAAATACGTAAAAAACTCCTAACGACCATAGAGGGAGTTAACTCCCCGGCAGCGGCGCCAAATTTGATGGGCTCAAATTATTACTTAGTAAACAAGTAGTAAGAAGTTGTTATAGACAGACAAAGCTAAACGAAAAGATCGTTCACTAGGGAGTTAACTAAGCCACTATAGTGATGCAGAGCAAATACATAGATGTTTGCAGCAAACAAGGATTGGAAATTTGTATTTTTACCTAAACTATACCTAACACAGGAAACAAAAGAAAACTAATTGGTGAAAATCAATGGAGAGAAGAACGAACACGGTAGCGATGATCCGGTTATGCTAATTCAATACTAAGGTAATCGTTCATATTTGTCACATAGTCGGCGTACAGAAAGCCATCAATTCAATTCAACCGATTGTAATTTGAATATTTAAAGCTAGAGTAATCGTGGGTTGTCATGCCACGATCCTTAACAAAAACAACTTTGAAGGTTTAAAACTAGCTTATTAAATTGAAGGTTTTACGAAGAGTTTAAACTAAACAAACCTATATGAACGAATCTGAAACCCTAGAAACGAATATGCAAGACTATCACATAACTACTGTGTTCGGAGCGGTTTAACTACTAATGAGGGATGCAAACATGAAAGACATCAAGGTATTGAATACGCCAAGCATAAACATGGTGATAATCGCATGCAAGATCATACAATTCGATAAACAGAAGAAAGCACGAATTGAAGATAAACAATAGGGAGTTATCAATAAATTACAAAGAATTCGATCCCGATCCTTCTTACAAGAGGTAAACCAAGCTCCAAAGATCAATCAATCAATGATAAACAAGGGTTCTTAGGTCCCAAATAGGGTTTAGAATAAGTTATGTTTGAAGTTATGTTGAAAGAAATCTATTTATCGGAGAAGAAACGAAGAAAATCCGTCCAGAATTCGGCCATAAATCGCCCATCACGAAATCTCGCCGCGGCGAGACACTGTTTAGGCTCCCAAATTTCTCTTACAAAATCTCGCCGCGGCTAGATTAAAACCTCTGTTACATTTGCTACAGACAGTCTTTTCCGATGCTTCCAAAACGACAATTGTAGCTCTTTCAATTATGTTTTCGTGGGCACCGAGATCAGGTCAATCGGACATCATGTGAGAGAGTTATGGCCAAAATGGCTAGACTGCTCCGTAAAACTTCACTTTTGCAAGTTTCGCTGAAACGGCTCTCAAATCTTCGTCCCAACTCCGAATCCACTTCCGTTTTCACCGTTTTACTCTACATTCAAAGATACAGAACCTAACTTTTCACTCCGATTTTCACCTCTGGAACACAAAAATCCTACAAAACACAAACAAAGTACCAAAGCATAAAAACGCACAAAAACACTACAAAATGCCTACAAAGACTAACCAAAAGACGATAAAAAAGGTAAGATGGGACTCTAAATTATTGTCTCATCAAATGTCTAGTTTTTGACTTGAAAGATGTTTTAGCTTGTTTCCCTAATTGGCAAGCTGAGCATACACCATCTTTTCTGTATGCCATCTTAGGTAATCCAACAACCAATTCTTTCTTGGCTAGCTTATTCAAAGTTTTGAAATTCAAGTGACTCATCCTTTTGTGCCATAGCCAATTTTCCTCAATGTAGCCAGATTAACTCACCATGAGGTATTCTTTTGTTGTGGCAGATGCCCAGTCAGCAAAATAGAGACTTAATATCCGCCTAGCAACCAAGACTACCTATTTGACTCATTGTCAATTAATTTTCAGAATTTAGATTTGATCTTAACCAAGAATCCCTTGTCAGCAAATTGACTCATGCTGAGAAGATTTTATTTCAATCCATTTACATGTAGTACTCTTCCAGTGACTGTAAGGGCTCCCATCTTGAGATCTCCAACTACTATGGTAGGATTCACTTCTCCTCCAGCAAACCTGATATCTGGTCCTGTATCACACACTCTATAGCTAACGAGATTTGTTTTGTCTCCTGTCATGTGCTTCCCACATCCACTGTCAAAGTGCCACAATGGATTCTTCTTTAGAGTGTGCTGCACAACACTGGAAACATGGAGTTAGGTTCTCATTCCAACAATGGAACCATCTAGACTAAAGTATCTCCCAGTAGGAATCCACTTTTGAATCAATTTCTTAGGGACATTCTTTTGTCTGACAGGAACATAAGGAGGAATTATAGGTAAATGACTAATATCATTATTATTAAGAACTATTTTCCTTCTTTGTGTGTTCCTTGGTGCTCCTCGTGGTGCTTTCAGATACACCAGTTCGAGTCTGCTCAAATGAACTTAGCTTTCCTTCCCAGATTCCTTGTAGCCCTGGCATTCAGATTGCTTGTGGTTTGTTCTTTCTTCCACTTCTAATGATTGTTGTGAGAAATCCTAGCTTTCATCCATCGTTCTTGCTCTAGTTTGTACTCATGCGCAAGTAGTTTCCTGATGGCTCTGTAGCCAATGCCATTTCGTGCACCTGGTGCCGAATGAGATCTTTTCTCAGTAGCCTTACTAGTCTCTGGGTCATCTTTCTTTCTAGAGAATTTGCCAGCTCCAGGAATCTTCCCTTTTTGAGAGACATAGCACTGTATTTGTTGTAATGTCCATGTATGCGGCGTGGACAACCTCATATAGATCGTCAACAAACTCGTCATTAACCTCGGTAATGGCATTACACCCTTTTACAGCATGAACTGCTGAGCTATTTCCCATGTGTCTCATATCCTTACTAATCTTTTCCCCGCCTATTTCCCTGGCGATCTTTCTATCATACACATCGACCTACATCTTCACGGTTTTCATAAATGGTCACCCAAGAAGTATAACATGGCCCTTCTGTTGGTCTAGATAACGACAAAGTAAAAGACTAGAGTGGGGGGTGAATAGTCTTTTCAAACTTTTGCCGATAAAACAGTTTCTCAGATATCTATGAAGGTATCTGATACTTATAATAAGAAAGCGGAAGACTTTTGTCATAAGTGCACGTGCTCAGCAAGCCATAAGGTGTGTAAATAATCAGCAAGCAATAAATAAGCAATAAGTAAAGTGCAGTAAGTAAATAACACAGAGCTTTGTAGTGTATCTGAAGGTGGCGTAATCCCTCAACTAATCGACTCGCACTTTCTCAGGACTTGCCTCCACTAAGGTAAGATATTGAGATCCCCTTACAAAGTCCTATCTCTTGATTCCTTTTACACTAGGTTTCCAACCAAGTTTTTTCCCTGAGTTATTCCCCGGCTTTTCAGCCAAGTACTTCCTTTACTCAGTAACCTTTGAGCTATTCCTTAGTTTCCCAAACTAAGTACTTCTTGTGCTCAACGCCTGTGTGGTGTTGGTTATGGTAGTTTATTAGGTGAGCGGGCTCTTATAACTTATTCAGTTATCTCAGAGAGCTCTATAGAATCGATCTTACATAGTACACTTCACAGTGTATGGTAAGTAGTTCTTTGCTGACCCAAGACTTGATGTTGTTCAAGAGAATGAATCTCAAATATCAGTCGCAACTTTATCCTTGGGTTCAACTCTTTCATAATATGCAATTCTTGTTTAAGGATCAGGACACCTAGAGAGTAAGTAGGTAGAAGGCTTGTATGCTTACATGTATATCGCAAGTGATATTTTGCCTCAGGTGTTTTTTCAAGCATTATAAGTGGTGATATTTATAGCTGAAAATCATGTCGTTTGAATAGTATCCGTTAGGCAGAATGAAATTCAAACTATTGATTTTTGAAGATAGTACGGAAGTGAGCTTTGTCTCTTTACAGAGATTTCCTCTTTTGTTCAGACATCTCTGTCTGCGTAATAAATGCATTGTACTATCTTTTGTCCTGTAGACTCAAAGGTACAATGCAAGCTAACTACGGCTTTGCATGTCCTTACTCAGTGATCATTGAGTATCAGAAACCTATTGAAATACTTGTCTTCCAAAGACACTTGATTTCTTTAAGGTATCTGATCCAAGGTCTCTCAGGAGACAATTCTCCTTTGTCTTCATCAATCTTGTGCAGCCTCTTGATCTTCAATAATGAGCTCCTTCTGCTGGATGCTTGCTTCTTGGTCTTCTTCCAAAATATGAAAATTACAATCTGAGACATAACATCCTATACAAGTTTTGCTAGACTAACATACACAGTAAGCTTCCTCTTTTACAATGGTCAAGTGAACTAAAAGTACTAGTTACCTTTCTGAACTAACATAAGTCATTAAGGTTTACTGATCAAAACCTAAACAAATATTCCTAACAAATTTCCCCTTTCTGATCAGTCACCTATGACTATCTGAAATCCTATCATGAAACTGGATGAGGAAACAATCCAACACTTAAATGATATCTACCAAATCACAAGGTCTGATCTTTGCATACAAGTTATCATTTTTAGAGAATGATGTCTGAGAGTAAGTTCATCAGTTAAATTACAATAGAGTACAGAGATAACTTTTACAGTATAAACTTTAAAGTACAATCAGCAAAAACAGAAAAACACAACTTCACAGGACAATAGGAAGTTCCAAGTGAGCATCCTATAAGTTGGTCTTGAAGTCTTCATTCTTCAGCTCTATTGAAAAACCCTATCACCATATCTATTCACATCTTCTGAGTATTCAAGGATGTATGTTCTGACTCTCATTTCAGCATTCCTTGCAGCCAAAGCATTCTCCTTGTAAGATTTGGTAGGTTGGTTTTTGAACATATTTTTTATCCAAAGGTACTTGCCCCATTTCTAGACATGTACCAACTGCTCTAGTGGGTTTGTAATGACCATATATCTCTCTAAGATGTGCTAGGTCATCCAAGTTTGATCCTTGGTCAAGTAGAATGACTCATAAGGTACAACTTCCAGCTTTGTTCTTGACCCAAATGCATCTTCAACTATGTGCACATCATCTAGTCTGTGATAAGGGCATTCTTCAGATAGGTCTTTCACTCTGGCTGTCTGTCTGACTTCTATTTCAAAGTCCACCCATTGCTTGACTCTATCTTTAGCCATTAAATCTTGTTTATCCTTTCTCCAGGCCATCATCTGTTAATAGATGGGTACTGGTAGTCCTCCATGATTAACTAGTAAATTTTTTAACTTAAGTATCCAGTAGCCATTCTTCTGATGTTTGCACTGCCAAACAGTGGGATCACAATCATCAACCTTCACATACTCTATCAGAGCATCTTCAGGCTTTGGTGGTAGCACTCTACCAAACGTGATATCCCTTTCCCTCTTACATTTCTATTTGGAGTTCTCTCTTTTCATTCTGGGGTCTTCTGATGGAGTACCTTGTTGAATGGACTTGGTATTGCCAGAAGGTGTCCAGGCTACTATTTGAATTGCAGCTATTCAGACAAGCTGCTCAGATTTCTCTTCTTGTGAAGAGGATTTTTGTCTTCATCTTCATCATCATCATCATCATCATCATGTATGACCATTAGTTCTTTGCAGCTGTCATCAACAGTTTTCCTTCTCCTTTCAGAGATCTCTCCTTCTTCTTCACAGTCTCTTATCTTTCTTCTCCTTGAGCTCTGGCAGATGTGGGAGGTTTCTGAGATCTTGCCCTAGATCTTGTAGTTATCATTAGCAGCTCTTGATTTGGGGTTGTGGTTTGGGCTTCTTCAGGATACATCTTTTCTTTGCCCTTACCTTGTACTTTCCTAGTACTACCTTGCCCCTTAGTCATAGGAGACTGATTAAAACCATTAAGTACTTTTGCATCAGAATCTGACAAAGAGTCAAAATTATTTTGTAGACCAATGTATGCTTTACTGAGTTGTCCATCTCTTTTCTTAGTTCAACATTCTGCTTTTCAATCCCAGTTTCCTTGTTTGTCAGTTTGGAAACTTCTGCAACCACTGACTATATCTTGGAAGATGCATAGCTAGCATTGTCATATGCAACCTGCATGGTCTTGCCATCCAAATCCTTTACCATACCAAGATCTCTGTGCTTTAGAACCAAATAAGAGGTTCTCTGCGAAAGTATTTCATCAAACTTGGTGAATTCTGGTGGCACAAATTCAGTGACCTCCTTGGCTTGATTCTCCAGTTACTTCATGAGTTTGAGCATAGTCTTGGATCTATTCTCATAGTCAGTTGTATGCACATTAGGAACTTTGTTATAGATGGTGGGAGCTAGGATATTTCTCTTGAGATGTGACACAATAGTTTGTGGATCCTTAAGATGAAACTTAGGTTGGTCATCATCCTCTTCTTCTTCTTCTTCTTCTTCTCCTCCTCCTCCTCCTCCTCCTCCTCGTTCTTCTTCTTCTTCTTCCCATGTGTCTTCATTTCATAGTTCAGCAACCATTTCTGTCGCATGCTTCTTTCCTTTGCCAGAAGAAGAACGGGCAGATGCTATTTCAGCATTCTTCTTCTTGATGTCAGGAACTTCTTCAGCATCAACTTCTTCAATAAGTTTCAGCACATCAAGGAGTAGTTGTTTATGCTCTTCAAGGCTGCTTCCTCCTTGCAAGACAACTCTTCAACCTTTATGAGGTTGGCTTCCTTTTCAGCAACCTTGTTTTCCATCTTAAGGCGCAAAAGTTCTTCTTCTTCCAACAGTTGTTTAAGTTGGGAGGCGAAGTGTGGATTTTTGGTAAAACAGATACTACCAAAACAATGAGACAGAAGAGCCCATCGTGGCCAATAAATAAGCATATGGGTCATTATAATGACTTCAAAATATGAATATGCAAAAAGTATAAAAAACATAAATTAAAAAAAATGAAAAAGAGAGAATGATTGCCATTTACAAGTTTAATGCTGCTGTAGAGTATTGATTAAAGTCCCTTCTGACATAACTGATAGAGTACTTTACATGAGGCATTTGAGGTATGTTTGTGATGGGAGTCACCTTCCTTTCTAGTTTTGTATTGCATGTGTGGTTACCCTTACTGGACTCTTCCAGGAGACTGAGAGATAGTGTTAGGAATATCTATTTAGAATTTGATCAGCAACCTCAATGGCTTATCTTAGCTCAGAAAGGTAACTAGTACTCTTAGTTCACTTGAACATTGCAAAAGGGGAAGCTTATTGAGTATGTTAGTCTAGCAAATCTTGTATAGGATGTTAGGTCTCAGAATGTAATTTTTATATCATTGAAGAAGACCAAGAGGTAAGCATCCGGCAGAAGAAATTTATTTTTGAAGATCAATAAACTGCACAAGATTGCTGAAGACTTAGGACAAATATCTCCTCAGAAACCTCTTGCCAGATACGTTAAAGAAATATGTGTTTTTCTATAAATAATATTCCTAATAGATATCTGAGAAGTAAAGGTTACAAAAAAAGGAGTGTGTCAAGGCTCAGATACCTTACACTTATCCGCTGAGACTATAGGAAAAAAATAGTACAGTGCATTAATTACGCAGACAGAGATGTCTGAACAAAATAGGAAATCTCTGAAAAGAGACAAAGCTCACTGCAGTACTATTTTCAGATATTAGTAGTTTGAATTTCAAAGAGCCTAACGGACACTTCTCAAACGGCTTGAAAATCAACTATAAATATCACCACTTAGAATGAGATAGGGCGAGTGGATGTTGCTCCAGATAACGGCAAAGTAAAAGACTGGGGGGGGGGGGGGGATAAATAGTCTTTTAAAACTTTTATCGATAAACACAGTATCAGATATCTGTGAAGATATCTGATACTTAAGTGCACGTGCTCAGCAGAGCAAAAGTGTGTAAATACTTAACAAGATGAATAAATCAAGGTAAATGCAGTAAGTAAATAACACAGCAAATTATAGTGGTATCTGAAGGTGGCGTAATCCTTCAACTAATCCACTTCGGCCTTTCTCAGACCTAGAATCCACTAAGATAGATAAATGAGGTACCCTTACAAATATCCTATATCTCGATTCCTGCAACACTTGGTTCCCAACCAAATGTTTCCCCCTGAGTTGTTCGCCAGCTATCTGAGCCAAGTACTTCCTCTACTCAGAAATCTTTTTGAGCTATTCCTTAGTTTCCAAAACTAAGTACTTCCTGGCACAGTAACCTTGGAGTTGTTCCTTAGTTTCCCAAACTAAGTACTTCATGTACTCACGCTAGTTGGTGTGTGGTTAAGGTAGTTTGTCAGGTGAGCTTCTTTTTAACATACACAGTTATTTCAAAAAGCTCTATGGAATCAAGATTACTTAATACACTTCACAATGTATGGTATCTTCTTCTTTACTGACCCAAGTCTTTGTTAAATGTTCTAGAGAATGAATCTCAGATACTTGATCTTTTGATTCAACTCCTTTACAAATAGCAATTCTTGTTAAGGATGAGGACACTTAGAACTTGTATACTAGTTAGAGTTCTAGAGCTTTAGTCGAAACAGAAAGCTAGAAGGTAAGTAGTAAGAAAGCTTGTATACTTGAGAGATCACATGAAGATATTCAGTAAGTTGTAGTTTCAATGTGAGTTCAAGTTGTAAGTAAGTTCTTGGTGTCTTTTCATGCATTCTATGTGGTGATATTTATAGTTGAATTTGAAGCCGTTTGAATAGTATCCGTTAGGCTCAATTCAAATTCAAACTATTGATATTTGTATATAGTACTGCAGAGTTCTTTGTCTTCTTCTTCAGAGACTTACCTTTTGTGCGAACATTTACATCCGAGCAATAAATGCATTGTACTATATTTGTCCTGTTGTCTCAACGGATACGTGAAGCTTTCTGAGACTTGACACCTTCCTTACTCAATAGAATTGTGTCCTCAGATATCCTTTGAGTAACTTGTTTAATTAAAACACTTGTTGACTCAAGGTTTCTGGACATAGGTATCTGAGGAGACTTTTCTCCTTAGTCTTCAGCAATCTTGAGCAAACTTCAGTCTTCTGGAAATGAGTTCCTTTGCTTGGATGCTTCCTGATGTGTGAAAATCAAAGTTTTAATATTTTTTTAAGAGCCAAGAGTTAATCCTCAACACTATGAAAACCTGTAGTGTAGTGGAGTTAACCCCGAGGTTGGTCTCGAAGGACTTAACTAGGCTGAGTCTTGTTTACGAATAAAAGTAACAATATGAAAAGCAATAAAAGTTGGTATGCCTCGGCACGAGATAATAGACTAAAGTGAATAACTACTTGCAACTACTAGAAACCGATTTGATAGTAATGAGATTGAAATATGAATGGGAAAATTATGGAGTGGTAACATCAACAAGCTAGCTAGCAGGATGTACGTGATTCACGGGATTGATTACGCAAGTAGTCACAGACTTGAGTTCAAAAAACGAATAGCACTAGTGGAGGCGTCAATTCCACTAGGCAACAATCAATCTAGCTAATCCTACTATTACTGTTTGCAACTAACTGTTAGATTGAAGCAAGACGAAAAACATTTGGGCGTATTGATTAAATGCTTAATCTAACAGTGATATTGACGGATTGCGCATCAAATGTAATAGCAAGATATGCAATTAATCTAAAAAGCACAAGTAATCGAATCTCGATGCACTTCAAATCACATAAACCCTAGCTAACATGCATCGAATCAGTCACCACCCCATAATAGGGGTTTTTAGCTACTCATGATAAGTGAAAACACAATCATACTAGCAATAAATATAATTTCCCAATCAACGTCAATCTTAAGCACAAAACAAAGATTCGAGAGAATTGATACAATTTACCCTTCGTTGTCACAAACCCTAGGTAGAAATTGAAGAACGAAAACGAATCAATGCAAAAGCTGTGTAGATAATCTCCCAATCAACGTCAATCTTCGAATTACAAGGGAAAATGGTTTAATTACCCTGAAATCGGGTAATTGCCTTGAAAACTAGGTCTAGCTCTAGAGAAAGGTATATTTATTCACAATAGAATTCATTATCCAAAGTAAATATAGATGTTTACTAATACAAGGAAAAGAAAATGAAGTCTGAAATGAATTAGGAAACAAATCGCGGAAAGAACGGCAAAAAAGAAAACTGGCGTTGCCAGTAAGAAGAACTGGTGTCGCCGATCTCCAAACTGACATCGCTAGTTTCTTTCTGCGTGAAACAGAAAGTTGCTGGCATACGCCAGTTTGATAACTGGCGTCGCCAGCTTCTTCTAGATTGACTGTTTTGCCCTTCGATGCCTTTTTTACTCCAATTCTCGATATTTTGGCCTTCCCGCTCCACTTCTAACATCCATACGAGGAATTGGAACTCCAAATCTTGTAGATGCATATAAAATACAACATTTTGACTTCCATTAGCGCGGTTTAGCAAAATATCTACAAAACAGAAAAAGAACAAAACTAGTAAAAATATTCTAGGAAAACTAAATAAAACTATACTCAAGGATGACAAAAAGACGATAAAAAAGACCAAATGAGACGGTACAAAAACGACTCATCAAACTCCCCAAACCTAACCCTTTCTTGTCCTTAAGCAACAAACTCTAAAAAACCTAGAAAAACAAAAAAATCAAATAGACACAAAATAAAGTCTAGCTCCCAAGCTACCGAGTCTATGATTTCAAGTAACAAGCCCAAGAAATGCAGAAGCTTTCACATTACACTGACATTCACAGGATAACATGCACAAGTTCAAAAAGACCGTTTCCAAAGTAAATAGAACTTAAGTCTAAAACGGCAGTCCCTCACAAGTGGATTCTATGCATCTATTCTCTCAATCTCCCGGAAATGTCCAATAGGGGCAATCACTCAAGAATATAAGGAGGTAAGGAAGGTGACTTGCATCACAAAGATGCCTCAAATACCTCATGCAATGTACTCAATCAGTTAAGTCGGAAGGGACTTTTTATAGTTTTGTATAGCTCTTTTTTCAACATATATATTTTTTTCATTTTTTGCATACTCTTTTTTGCAGTCTTATATTTGACCCATATGCTTATATATTTTTTCTGTCTCAATTTTTTGGTAGTGTCTGATTTACCGAAAGTACGCACTTTTGTGCGTGCTAGTTTGATGTACACGCCATCAACCCTCATGGACATATAGCTTTTAAGGACCACTCCGGTATATAGGTAGTATCTGAAACGTGCCCAACACGACTAACGGTGGTAACTAGTACCATAGATACACTCCGAGACTTATTTTATTTTTTATTTTTGAGAGAACGAAAAGCCTGAACACAGTCCTTATCAATTCAAGTAGGGCACACAAACCTCCTCCCCAAACCTGGACTTGGAACAGGTTTGGCATAAGCAAATAAGAATCTAAAACATGTCGTTCGTCATACTTAACTTACAAATAAGAATGAACAGGTTTACTCACAGGCTTTTGGACTACAGAATTAGAACAAACTGTCTATTTACAACAGAAAAAAACTTAGCAAACGTAATCATGCAAACTACTAATAGTCAAGGATCAATCAAAGCAAAAGCATTAAACATGTTTAGTACATGCAATAGACACTCAACTTGGGAGTTAGACTTAGACTCGATAGACAGAATAAGAAATACAAAAAGAAACACATAAAGAAACACATCTGAAAACAACCAAGCAAGAAGCCTAAAGCATATCAAAACTCGAAACACCCCACCCCAAACCTGAGCTCGTGCTCGCCCTCGAGCAAACAAGTGAAAAGAGAAAAAGTAGAGAGTTGAAGGACAGACGCTTCCCGGATTGAAGGTTTCCAAGATGCAGAGAAGTACTTCCTGAAAAACTAGTGCGGATTAGTGGACTGGGCGTCGTCATCCATTTCCATTGCCCGGGCGTTTCTCTTTCGCCTTGCTTCGCGTGATCTGATCGCATCCACAACACGCATTTGAAACAATGACTTCCCAGTTAACATCGCATGTGGGTGATCTGTTCCAAGTACTGCAATTCCATCTCCTTGGTAGAGGGAGGTGATGAGAAAATGGTAGACTAGTTGTCCCCCAGGGCGAGCATGCGAGTGCTCGAATTGTGGGACGATTACATTCCCGAGCTTGATATGCCGTCCCGCCATGATCGCACTTAGCGTTTGGCCATAGACTGTCTGGAAGAAGGTAACATGTCCCCCTGGGCAGAAGGAATGAGAGAGCCAATTGTAGAAGATGTGGAGGTGCTTGTCTGCAATTCTGGGTGTGGCTCTCTGCTAGTCCTCGGTTTTAGGAACTGCGAAGAATCTGTAATAGCACGTGGCGAGAACTCGACGTATCCCCCGCAAATGGTCACCCAAGGAGTAAGAGACCTTTTCTCGATCTTCCGATTGTCATAGTAAGCATAGAACTCCAAGACAAGCTCTTGATCGTAGAATCCGGGATTGTCTGCTAATTTGAGCCATCCTCTAGTTTCGAGCATGTACTTCAATGGGGATATATACTCCAAGTATTCCTCTGCTTCATCACCCTCAGACCTCAAATCCACTCCTTTCACCAGGATGAAACCCCTATGAGCATTCTTCTGCCTGTATGTCAAGCTTCTCATAGTAACAAGGTGAGGGCTAAATTCTACTAGGGGTGGGGGGTCCACCCGTTCCCGTGCGTTATTCCATGGTGGTTCTCCTGTTGCTTCCTGAGAAAGCATGAGTAACTAAAATAGACAACAGAGGAGATGCAGTAGGGAGTATGAATGTTAGTTGACAATGTCGAAGGTAACAAAAATCTCAAGGCATTGTGGAAGAATGTAGGAGAACGGTGGGATTGGGGTGGGGTTATGTAGAAAGGGAGAGGGAAGTCGGATGGGAAAAGGAGAAGGTGAGACGGATGAAACGGAAGAAACCAACTGGCGTCGCCTGTTTGTAAACTGGCGTATGCCAGTTAGTTTATGTAACTAACTGGAGTCGCCAGTTTACTGACTGGCATCGCCAGTTGATAAATTGGCATCGCCAGTTTACTTCTACATTTTTTTTCCCGATAGAAGGAAGTAAACATGAATGCAACTAATTTAATGGAAGAAGATGTGAATGCAATGCAAGCTATCTAAAAAACAAGTAAAGCCCGGGTTGCCTCCCGGGAAGCGCTTGTTTTAAGTCTCTAGCTTGACTTTCGCACTCTAGTTGACATGATGTTAGGTACTAAACTTCCCCTTGCTTGCACTCCTTTTGCTCTGCTCCAGAGTGATTACATAGAGGGATCCCACAAAACCTGCAGAATACTCCTTCCGAATAAAATCCTTAGGGAGGTAGTCTAATGCCTTCACTATTTCCACTCGACCATTCACCTCATAAGTCGCTGTGTTCCTAAACACATTGATGTCTGTTTTAGAGGCGAATAGAAATGGCCACCCAAGTAAGACTGTATCGGGTGCCTCTTTCTGTTCTTCCCCAACGTCTTTCAAGATAACAAAATCAGTGAGGATCGTCTCCCCATTCAGTTTGACTGCCACATCCCTTGCGAGTCCAACAGGTCTCCTATGCGACCCATCCGCCATCAATAGAGAGCTTTCATCTCCTCCAGTCTCTTATACTTACATCCTTTGAAGAGGCTGTGCGGGATAGTGCTAACGGTAGCTCCGGTATCCAAGGTTTCTATGACCTTAGAGGTGCCCATCCCTACTATAATATTAAAGCTCTTCTTACCTAGGGGGTACTCTGCTCCATCCTCCGTGCTCTCTTCTTCCTTGGTCGGAATGCGACTTGCTTCTACCTCCAGAGTGCTCACCATATTCGCAGAATCCTCGTCTGCTTCAGAAATCAGATCCTGATCCACAATACCTGTATCACCCTCTTGTTCGGGAGTCAATTCGTCATCAGGATTAAAGGGGGTCATCACCTCTTCCACTGTCGATTCTGTTAGGAATTTGTTAGATATTTTGTTGGAAATATCTGTTTAGATTTTGATCAGCAACATGATGACTTATCTTAGTCTCAGAAAGGTGATTAGTACTCTTGGTTCACTTGAACATTGTAAAAGAGGAAACCCACTAAGTATGATAGTCTAGCTAATCTTGTATAGGATGTTAGGTCTCAAAATGTAAATTTTATTTTGTCAAGAGAAGACCAAGAAGAAGACATCCAAGCAGAACAAGTTGAACGACATTGAAGACTTGAAGAAACTGCACAAGATTACTGAAATAGTTTTCCAGATACCTTGGCCAGATATCTTGAAGACACGAATAGTTTTAAACAAACTGTGTCACAAGAGATATCTGAGAAATAAAAGGTCCATCTGAAAACAAGGAAAGTGTCCACAGATATCTATTCTCAGATACCTTGAGCTTTAACCACATTTCTAAAAAAGAAATATATATATATTGCAAACAAAGTTGTTTCAATAAAAGTGGTATCTGAAGATAAAGATAAGAACGTGCAAAGATTTAGAGAAATCTGATCAAGGTTGTCTCTGATACAAAGCATAGTTCCGTTGGCACTACAGGACAAAAGTATAGTACAATGCATTAAATGCACGGACAGAGATGTCTGAACAAAAGCAACGGTAGCTTCTGAAGAAGAAGACAAACCTGCTACAGTACTATACACAGATATCAATAGTTTGAATTTGATTTAAGCCTAACGGATACTATTCAAACGACACTCAAATTCATCTATAAATATCAACACTTAGACAGCTTGAGAAGACACAACCTGAAGAACTTACACTGAACACATATCTCAAGAAAATTACTTATCCTCAAAGCTTTCTGTTGCGACCAAAGCTCTTGATCTTGAGTAACACAAAAGTTCTAAGTGTCCTGATCCTAAACAAGCACAGCTATCTGTGAAAGTCAAAAGATCAAGTATCTGAGATTCATTCTCTTGAACACTTATCTAAGACTTGGGTCAGTAAAAAGAACAAGATACCATACATTGCAAAGTGTATTAAGTATACTTGATTCACAGAGCTATCTGATTAACTGAAAAGTTATTAAAGAAGCTCATCTGACAACTCAAACCAAAACCAACACCATCACTGGCGTGGAGTACAGGAAGTACTTAGTTTGAGAAACTAAGGAATAACTCCAAGGTTATTGAGCACAGGAAGTACTTAGCTTGGGAAGCTAGGGAATAGCTCAAAAGGTTTCGAAAGTCTGGAAGTACTTGGTACGTGAAAGCCGGGGAACAACTCAGGGGGAACATTTGGTTGGGAACCATCTGTTTAAGGAATCTTAGAATAGGATTTTTGTAAGGTGATCTCAATTATCTATTCTAGTGAATTCTAGGTCTTTGGAAGACCGAAGTGGATTAGTTGGAGGATTACGCCACCTCCAGATACCACTATACTTCGTGTTATTTACTTTTACGTACTTACATTTCAAAGACACACACACACACTTTAACTGCTTTACACTTATCTATCTTAAGTCTTCCGCTCGAATCTAAGTATCAGATATCTACTCAGATATCTGAGAAATAGTTTTTATCGACAAAAGTTTTAAAAGACTATTCACCCCCCCCCCCTCTAGTCTTTTACTTTGTCGTTATCTGGACCAACAAGTGGTATCAGAGCAGGAGGTTCACCAGCCTTCTGCACTGAACCTAGATCCCCAGATAGGTGAAGGAACTTTGTCCATTTTCGAGGACTATTTAATTTGTGTGTTAAGTGTGCAGGAATGTCTCTGAGTGATGCACCCGTTCTCAAACCAGAGAACTACGAGAAATGGAAAAATAACATGATGCTCCACCTTGAAGCCATAAGTGACGAAATGATCGAAGTGATAAAGAATGGCCCAATAGTCATTCAACAACTCAAACAAGTCATGGAGGTTTCTAATGGTAGAGACAGAGATCAAAGCGAAGGAGCTTCACAAACCGATGCGTCAACAAGTGGGAGATCTACTAGTCAAGTTATTTACGAACCAAAGCCCAGAGAACTCTGGACATCGGAAGATGCCAAGAGGAATCGTCTGGATGGTCAAGCTCGTAATATCATCATCAGATCGACACCTGAGCACATACAGTGTAAACTGTGGGGTGCTAAAACGGCGAAAGTTGCCTGGCAACTGATTGAAGAAATCTGTGCCGGAACTGAGAAAACCAAAGAAAACAAGTTCGAAGTTCTCAAGTTGAAATTTCAAAATTTCAAACAAGGACCCACTGAAACTCTGGAAGAACTTGATTTCAGATTTACCACTCTCATGAGTGATATGGCGGCACTTGGGGAAAGCAACAGATACTCCCAGTCAGAAAAGATTAAGACTATTGTCAGAAGTCTTAACCACAACTGGGAGCATACCAAATTCTTTTATTTTAACCAAGGAATGCCAAATATCACTCCAGTGGAACTCTTCTCACATCTTGCTACGGTAGATTATGAGACAACACAAAGAGAACAAACAACTGAAAAGTTGCAGAATATTGCTCTAGTTGCTCAAGGAACTTCTGAAAAGAAGAAAAGAAAGGAAGAGACTGAGGATGCTCTTGCTGCAAAGCAAATGAGCAAATATGTCAGTCGAGAAATTGAGAGAAGAAAAGCCAAAGAGAAGCTGAAAAAGCATCTAGGCTCAAACTATCACCAGTACAAAAATATGCAAAGCTCGCTGAACAAACCAGCTCAGAAAGCATCATGTACTGAGGAAGCAGAAATTGAAAACGATATCTGTTTCTATTGTCAGAAACCTGGCCACTTCAAGAAGGATTGTCCTGCCTTCAACAAACCAAGGACAGGTGACAAGAAAGATAGAAGAATCTTCAGAAGAAGCCAGAAAGCTTTGTAAACTGAAGAAAGAAAGAAAATCCAAACTCAACTGGATGCTCTAGACGTTGAGACAGATTCTGAAGATGACAATTCAGATGACTCAACCTTACCATCACCAGAATTATGTGGAGTTACTCATGATATAATCGACTTCGGCCTCAAGAAGAATGAAATGTGTGGAGTTGCTGAAATTGACGGTCCAGACGTCTCTAACATAGAAATCTGTCTTATGGATGATGAGGTAACACATACTTCTTGTTATACTTATGAAAGTGATGAAGAAGAAATAAAAGATCTAGAAAATCTCAGGAAAGAACTTGACATCTATGAAAGAGAATTTCTAATGATCCGAGCTAGAGCCGAAAATCTTGAAGAAGAAAAGAATTCTCTTGCAAAGGAAAATTCTCAATTAGTTAAGGTATCTGAGAAAAAGGATGCTGAAAATGCATTTCTCAAAGCTCAGATATCTGAGACTGAAAAGTCACATAAAGAAGCAATGGCTGAATTACGAAAGAAATATGAAGATCTTCTTTCTGAGAACAAGGAACTCGAGAAGAAAGAATTATCTTTTCAATCTTATGCCAAAGATAGTGACACTCTTACTGAAGTACAATCTTACTATAGATTGCATGGGCTGAATACACAGACAGATTGTTCTATCACTCTGAATAAGAGTAAGGAAAGAATAACATTTGTAAGTACTCAGCAAGATGGGTCCCATGCAATCTGCTGAGGGTGTAACTCCCCAATCACATAGATTTATTTGACTCTTCCAAATGGTGCCAAGGTAAGAGGCTCCTTGCTAGGTGAGGAGCGAAGCGTAAGAACCAGCTGCCAACTACTCTGGTAAGGACCTGCACACTTGAGTAGGGGGGGGGGTTAGTGCCCGGTTTGCTAAGTGTCAAACCGGGATGAGACTTTACTCGAGAGTGACTGAGGTTCAACTCTGTATACTGTTCGTGATGTGACTAGCGAGAAGACTTGTTCGAAGTGACTTACTTGAAGTGCCTTGCTTATTGGGATATGTGCCTTATTTATAGGCAACCATTGAAATGGAAGGCCTTGCTAGGATTGCGCCATGTGTACGGCTAGGATTGAGCCACCAATGCTAAGATGAGGCCCATAGCCCAATAATGAAGTTTTAGCCCATGCCATCTTGGGCTTTAGGGGTAGTTTGGTCATTATTGGAAGAGTTTTTGAGGATGTGACAGAGTCTGCCGAGATCCCAGGTTCGGAGAGGTTGGTCCGGATGTCTGATCCGGACAGTACCTGGTTGTCAGCTGAGGAAGTTCTCCTGCCTGTCCAACTCTTCCGATTCGGAGCTTCTGGGTTCGGACATCTCACTCTTTGGTGCCCACTTGCTTGGTAGCTTTATGAGATGGTCATGCTGGATCCGATTCGACATCCGTATCGGAGTACTTGGGTCGGAGAGGGTACTGACTTAGCACTATGCTCCTTTCCCAGGGAGGCTCGGACCAAGGTGGGTCGGACCTAGGGTTCCGGGTCAGGCCTTGCAGGTCCAAATCCTTTGTCCCCTTCTCTTAGGGTGGGTCGGACCATTGGCTCGGACCTAAGTGCCTCGGATCCTTTGGATGACTTAGGACGCCTTAGGATTCGTTCCTAGGTCCTTTATGACGGATTGGACATATTTCCGTATCAACATATGTCCCCCTAGTTTCCAAGTATCTTAGTAGAAGATAGTTGTGGAACTATTGGTTTGGGAAGTTGTTTTGAGGGAAAGAATCCGTTCTTCAGTCCAATCCGTTTCGATCTCGTTAAAAAAAAAGATGTACTCCGTACTTCATGTGGCCATTGACTTAGTCTCTCTCCCCCCCCCCCTCCTTTTTTCTTTTTCTAAAACATCGTTGCCACCCGAGGGAGTAGGTCCGAAGGGCAACGAGGTGAAGAAAAAAGAAAAAAGGGTATTTGTAATGGAGACTAAGTTTAGGCTCCGAACATCGGTAGTGTACCTTTGATGAGCTACGGTGGCGGACCGTAGGTGTGTGTCCCGTCCGAACCAGGCTCTGTGGTTGCGGGAAGGTCCGAAGGGTAATCGCTCGAGTATACGAGGTTCCTTGTGTGGACAAAGTATATGGGACTGGAAAGCCGTTAGGCGTCCGAGAAGATGATACTCCGGAGCTCTCGTGTTGTCTGTCGCCCGAGAGAGGGAGAGTTGTTGTATTCATCTATCTAAGAGGTAAATTTGTTGTACCCATTCGTCATTTCACTTGGTATAATTGTACTATACCGTTGGATGGTTCTTGATCGACGGTGGAGATTAAATCCGAAAAATCGCGACGGTTGGAGTTCCCAATATGGCCCTCTATAAATAGAGGGGTTGGCCAGTTCTTTTCTCATCGTTTAGAGAGATAATTTTTGCATTCCAAGTACATCCGAAGCAACTACCAGCAATCCGAAGCGAGCAAGGAGCGGTTCAAAGCGTGTGATCTTGTTCAGAGTCAAGTCACTTCTTTCTAATCATCAGAGTCCAAGTAAGTTTACTTGTCTCGTCTTATGATTAAATCATCTCTGTTGTCTTTCATCTTCAAGTTACTCGGATGTATGCTTATGATGTGTAGTATAGTTGATTACCAATACGTATTTGATGTTGACTAACACCGAATAAGTGTAGTACTGACTCCGAACTAACTGTGCCGAGTAAGCTGCTAGTTTTGGCTTTGAGTTGGCCACTTTAATATACATAAACGACCTCTCGGACTGCCATCTTAAAGCTTACGATATTGCTTTCTCCTTTCCCTAGGATGTCCGAGAGTGATAGCCAAAATCGATCCGAGGCTGAGGGATATGACTCGGCGATATCCTTAGCGATAGCTCGAGGAGATTGAGATCATGGATGATGACGTCTTGGAGGTGGAGCAAGCGCCCATCCGAAGTCGGGAAGAGCCGAGGTAAGTTCCTTACTTGGTTAGTTGTTCGGATTCGGTCCTCCGAGGCGTCCGGATTACTGCGAGTGTCGCATGTGCGAGTTATGGCGGCTCAAGAGACAAGCTCATGAGTTATAGGAACTTCGTCGCCGAAGCTAGCCAGATCCGAACTTCGGTAGAGATCCGTGCTAATTCGCACCCTAGGTTATAACTTTACGAGTAATCCTAATCGAGTCCCGTTCGTTCCGGATCCGCAGGCGCCAACTATCGAGGAATTGCATGATACTTCGGAAGCACCTCCCAATTTGAGCATCTTCGAAGAGGGTGAGGAGGATCGTGTGCAAGTTGCTGCGCCTATTAGGAATGTTGTAGAGTTAGCGTCCTCATCCGAGGAAGATGAGGCAGAAGAAGGTGTGCGGGGCGAGGATTCTGGTTCCGAGGAGGAAAAAGGTGCAGAGCCATCCGCTAATGTGCTCCGTGTGGAAACTTCAGGCAGCGAGGCGAGTCGGCAGGTGGCTGAGGAAGAGCGTCCGGAGAGGCTGAGGAAGGGTGAGGACGTTTTCCAAGTGAAGTTCCCTCGGTCCAGAGACCAGGTCACTCACCCCGATCCGGAGGGCGAGTTGAATGAAGATGGTACTCTGCCTACTTGTGCCTCAACCATCCGAGCCGATGAAGTGGATGAGCTCCGGAGGAGATATGAGATCCCGGAGTGTGTGGAGATTCTTATCCCGGACGAATCTCATGCTTTCTATAATCCGCCTCCGGGCTACATGTCTGTCTATGAGATAAGTCTCCATTGCGGATGGCGGCTACCGGTATCGTCCGAGTTTCTGGAGATTTTGAACAGCATGTGTTTGAGTCCGCACCAGATCATCCCCAACTCCCTCGAAAATTTGATGTGCTTCGGAGTGTTATGTAAATATAAAGGCATCCCGCTCACCTTCGACAATTTCCGTAAATTGTTTAACATTAGTGTAAGTAGTAGGAACACTTGGTTTTATACATTCGTATGTCGCCAGGCATACACATTTTTTGTTGATCCCTTGTCCTCATTGGGAATCCAATGGTTCAAGAGGTACATTTTTGTCCGTCTGGCGCTGAAGCCCGGGCAATCCGAAGCGGAGAGGCCCAAGTGGCATTTTGAGAAGAAGTTCTTTCGGGGCAATCTGCCAGATTGGAAGCCACCGGCACGGAATATCCCCTTGTGGATGCAAGCGTTCCACCGGAGTCAAGAGCCGGAGAAGTACTTTTTCCGAGGTCTGATATGTCAGCCTCTGCCTTTCATGGCCGGCTTGTCCGAGCCAAGTTTTTGTGACAACATGGAGGATTTGAGTAAGTGGTTTCTCTCTGCCTCTGGTTGGTTGTCCGAGTCGGTTGTCCGTTTGTCGACTATATGATTATCATTTGTAGATTCTTTTGTATCTTGCGACTTATTGTGATTCGGATGTGCAGCTTTCTGGTTCGAGTATACGATGTCGACCATGCGGGAGCTGAAGCGTCAACAGAATGCTACGCAGCGGAAGGAGTTGGCAGAGGGTTCTCGGACCCAGATTATTAAGACCTCCACCGTTCTTCCGATGAACGAGCCCAGAAATGCTGCTGTGTTCCGAGTGGAGGAGTCTCGGAGAGCTGCTGCGGGCAAAGAGGCCCAAACCATCCCTACTCCAGACAAGGGTAAGGTGGTCGCAACTAAGGGCTCGAAGAAGCCTCCGAGATCCGTGTCGCGAGATCCCCCCGCAAGTGGATCGAGCGCTGCAGCTCCGAAAAAGTGCTCCTCCGAAGGTCCGAATCCTCCCGCCAAGAAGGGCAAAGGAAAGGTGGGCGAGGCTCCGGAGCTGGAGTCGGATGCTGAAGTGGCTCGGTTGGTTGCTGCTTCGGAGCTAGAGCGGATTGCAGAGTTATCTGCTGCTCTGCGCAAAGTGAGTTCAAGCTTTCTGTTGGTTTTGCATCTTTCTGTGATTCGGAGGTATCTAATGCTTCCGATGTTCCGTTTTTGTTTTTAGCTTGCTACTGCTGTTGAAGCATGCTCCTTGGTGGCTGCTCGGAGGGCTACCCTGGAAGAAGATCTAGCCAAGGCTGAGGCGATCGAAGCGTCCGGTTGCCAAGACTTCGAGCGCTGAAGAAGGCTATAGCTGCTAAACAAGAGGCCGAGTCGGAGACGGCCAAGATGAAAAGTGCCATTCTGTCTTTGGAGGCTGATTTAAAAGTGCACCAAGATAGTTTGGACGATTTCGTGGCCGTCTCTCGGACTTTCAAGGATAAGATTTCCTTGATTCGGGGAGTCCGGACGAGGGCTGTCCAAGATTTCCTTGATTCGGACTCCTACAAGTTCTTGCTCGAGTCAAAGTATGATGAGGCTCGGCAAGATGGGTTTGATGCAGCTGTGGAGCAGTGCCGGAGGAAAGGTTGGGTACCGGACGATTGTAACTTGGAGGCTGAGGGGGTATCCGCCTTTAAAAATGGAGATGGCTCGGACTTTGCTCCGGAGGGTGTCTTGGACGAAGACCTGCTTAAATGTGAATTTGTGGAGCTGGTTTGCGACGAGTCGGAGGGCAAGAAGTACAATCACGGCGGTCCGTATCTCCCATCCTTCGTCCCTCGGGTGCTCATGTCTAGTGTTTTCGTTCCTTTGGAGGACCATTTGGAGCACAACCGAGACTGGCTGACTTTGCCTGGGCCTGTCAAAGGCTTTGATCGCGACCTCGACCTGATGGAGGAGTGTCCGGCCTTCCTGAAAGAGGTTGAGACTCGGAGAGCACGGAGGATAGCCCAACAGCAAGGTCAAGCGCCTCCGGAGAAGGATACGGGCGGCCCCTCTCAGTCGCAACCTAGTTCGTCCGAGCGGCGAAGGCATTGAAGACGGGGTATGCCCCGGATTTTTTGTAATAGGGTGCCTCCGGGCCAAAAAGAAATGTTTGTCGTTTTTGCCCATCATCTTTTGTTTGTACAAACATATTTATCTTTGATGAATGGTATTGGTTCGGGTCCTTTGATGGCTCGGAACTATTTTTGTTGCTCATATACTATTGTTGCTGTTTCCATCCTTGCACGTTTAATTTCGTATTTGCTTAGTAACTCATCAACTCTCGTAGACTCGGATAGTGGGTTCGGACCTTTGAGATCCATACCGCCAGGACATTAGTTTGCCTGATTCAAATTTGCCTTTGCGGGTCTTGGGGGACGATCAATCGTTGTTCCCATCCGAATCGGAAGCTATAATAGAAATAAACTGGATCACGAACGGTCCGGGGCCACGTCTTAGAGTGGTCAGGCTTTCAAGAACAAGAACCTCCTTGTATTGTGATAAGTTAAGACGATTCGGACGTTGACTTGGTGTGTCTTTCCGAGTCATGCAGACTTGTGAGATAGTGAAAAGTCGATCAGTATCAAGTACAGGGTGTCTCTGTACGAATCACGATTAACCGGATGTTGTTATGTTAGCCCCGAGCTTGGTACATCCGAGTGAGTAGCATAGTCGGTATGCTCAACCGTGTGGATGGATTGTTGGGTTGGGCCAATGGAAGCTGAAGAGCTAGGCCCATGTGCGGCCTAAGCCCATCTCCTGTGAATATGGGGCACGTGTCCGCTTCCAATTGGTCTTCTCTTTCTATATATACTCCTTCTTTGTACGGCTTTTGATTAAGACATCGCGCCCTTTTATAGTAATCAAAGGTCCGGAGCTCGAGTCCGAGCGGCTGGTGAGCATGTTTATGCCATCTCTCTCGCCCGTAATCTCGTCCCAAGGGTTTCTCCGATGCTTCAGAAGTCTACCCGGGCTGGTTCTTCGGTGAGAGTCGTGGAAATTAGTTTGCTCGGAGAGCCAGCTTCGGATCTTCGAAGATATGGTCCGTACCGAGTGAGGCCTAAAGTTTTTGCCAATCAATTCCTCTGATCGTCAGGCTAATCTTCTTTCTCCGGGGCTGTGGTCTATATTCGTGACTTTTAGCCCCGGAGAGGTAGATTAGCTGGATGGTTCGGGGATCTTCAAATGGTTTTGAATCTCAATGCGTCCGAGGCAATCCGCTCTGGTTATGCGCCCGGGGGGTGACAAGTCTGCAGAATTGGTTTGATAGAATCCCTTCCAGTATTTCGTGGTTCGGTCGTAAGAAACCGCCCGAAATGTTGGAAGGCTTTCTACCAATCCTGTTGTGTCTAGTTGCTCGTTTCTCGGATAGAGGGAGAAGTATCACCCTGAGTAAGTATATTAGCTCGTCCTTGAGGATGTGTATCCAAGCGGTTTGGTTTTGTTGGTGACTGCATTTCCATGATTGAAGGCTCGAGGGAGCTATTTGCAATTTTGGAATGGGGTCCCTAACAATGCTGAGTTTGTTTGGAGTCGGATCATTGAGGACCTTCGGAAGTAACCTTTTTGGTGACTCATTTGTCTTGCACCTGAGGTCTTTCGTCCGAGCAGCTTGGTTTTGTCGGTGGCTTTGTTCCAGAATTGAAGGCTCGAGGGAGCGACTTACAATTCTGGAACGGAGTCCCTGACAATGACGGTCTTGTTGGGACTCGGACCAACGGGAGCCTCCGGAGTGACTTGTGTTGAACCGACAATCCGGGCTGATCGCTCTCCAAATACGCTGAATCTGGGGTGTGTTCATAGTATTTGGTATGATGCGATCCGGATGGTCAGTGTGCTTCGGAGCTTTCTGTCATTCAGAAGTGATGAAGTATCCTTTCTGGAATCAATGAATGGCCTAGGTTACATAGTCCGGGTGCTGTCAAACTTTGGATAGTCCGAAGGGGCTTTGAAACCTCTGCCCGTAAGCAATCAAAGTTCGGATGGCATAGTTCCTTCTTCCTTCGGGGCGCCTATAGATGCAGTTGAAAGTGTTCGGATGGGGTTTGGTTTGGTAGCTCAGGGTTAATTAGGAAGCTTCGTTGTAATAGTAGAAAAGAGAGAGAATAGGAGCTTGTCTTTGTAAGCTTGATTAGGGCTCTTCGGACCCTGACCTTGTAAACCTGCACTATTTTAATAAAAGCGTATTTGCGTTTGTGAAGGTCGGACACTGCTTGATTGTGTCAGTCCGATCCGGATCAATGTATGATCTAGATTCGGATCGAGTAGTTAAATATCTTCGAGGACTTGATTATCAACAATGTTTATGAAATCGCAGTTGTATTGATTTGACGGAAATCGACTTACAACTTGAGGGCTTCAAGGCCTTTTTTCAAAAAACAAACACAAAAAACAGGTCGACAAGATAGAGGAAGGTGACAGACGTTGCCATACTTCTCTAAGTGTAAAACTTTTGGAGATTCTTGGCATTCCAAGTTCTCTTCAAGGCCCGCCCTTGTTCATCTTCTAGCTCAAAGCTTCCATTAACTCTTGCCCCAGTAACCTTGGACGGTCCTTCCCACTTGGGTTTTAGTTTCCCCACATGACCTAGTATATCAGCTTTTCTAAGGACTAAGTCTCCAACTTGTATGTCCTTGGGAAAGACACGTTTATTATAGGCTCGAGCAGTCATGGCTTGGTACCGAAGGATGTTGGCAAATGCCTTATCGCGCTTGTCTTCAAGGAGCTCAAGGTCATAGATCCTTGCGAGCTCATTATCAGCTGGGTTGTAATGCTGGATTCTCTGAGTTGCCACCACTGTCTCTGAAGGGATGACCGCCTCGGATCCATAGACCAAGGAAAAAGGTGTTTCTTGTGTGGCAGTTCGGGCTGTCGTTCGATGCGCCCAAAGGGCCGCGTCAAGATCATCTGCCCAACTGTCTTGGGAAGTTCTCAACCTTTTCTCCAGAATTTTTACTATGGTCTTGTTGGTGGCTTCCACCTGACCATTGGCTTGGGGGTGGCCAACGGAAGTAAAGCGTTGTTCTATTTTGAAGGACTGAAGCCACTCCTTCAGCCTTGACCCAGAAAATTGTGCTCTATTGTCTGAAACTAACACTCGTGGGAGTCCAAACCGGCAGATGATGTTCTTCCAGATGAATGTCCGAACTCTGCTTTCGGTGATGGTTGACACTGCTTCAGCTTCGACCCACTTAGTGAAGTACTCTACTGCCACTATTAAGAACTTCTTCTGATGCGTTCCTCGTGGAAAGGGACCAACGATGTCTATGCCCCATTGATCAAATGGGCAAGCTATGATTGACGGAATCATAGGGTTGGTCGGACGGTGTGGTATGTTGGTATAGTATTGGCAGTCTTCACAGGCGCGGGCGGTGTTGGCAGCATCCATGTCGATGGTTGGCCAATAGTATCCTTGCCTTATGATCTTTTGTGCCAAAGTCCTTCCTCCAGAATGGCTTCCACAACTTCCGGCGTGGATTTCTTCCATCGCAGTTTTCGCCTCTTGAGGATCTAGGCATCTTAAGTGAGTTCCGCTGTAGGATCTTTTGTAGAGATCTTCTCCCAAAATAATGTATCTGTTAGCTCGACATTGAATCTTCCTGGCCTCTCTAGGATCCACAGGTAAGGTACCATCCTTGAGGTAACGGAATATATCGGTCATCCAGTTTCTTTCTGTGCTCACAAGGAACATCTTTCCGTTGGGGTTTGCCAGGGAGGATTCCGCGCGGATCATTAGTATGACACTTCTTGTGTCCAAAGCTCCTAAAGCCGAGGCGTACTTGGAGAGGGCATCGGCCTTTTCATTCCATTCTCTGTGAAATTGGTTAAGAGTAAATTCTTCAAATTGCTCAACCTCTTTCTTGAGGAGTTCTAAGTATCTGATCATGTTAGGTCCTTTGGTGGTAAAGGACCCGGAGAACTGGGATTGTACGAGCTGCGAGTCTGTGTAGGCTTTGATCCTTTTCACCTGAAGGGCTTTCGCCATTCTTAGGCCGGTGATAATTGCTTCATACTCGGCCTCGTTGTTCGTTACCTAAAAATTGAGGGTGATGGCGTACTCAAGCTTGGCTCCTTCAGGACTTTCAAGGAAAATTCCTATCCCTCCCAACCGTCCGGTTGATGATCCATCGACTTGTAATGTCCAACATTCTTTGGTTCCTTCCTTTCCTCCAAAAGTGGGAGTGGGTGCTTTCTCAACCTTCTGCTTCTTGTCGGAAGATGCAGTTGTCGAGATATTGAGTTCTTCGTCCAAAAGAAACATGTGCCTCACTCTCAGTGAATCATCCATAGGTTGGTGATACTGAGTCATAGGCTGGATGCTACCTCTTTGTGTCTCTTCAGCTTCTTTCTCTCCACTTGATTCCTTGATCTGGGCTATCACCACATGACTAGCCTTTTCCTGGGAGTTTTCGTTCTCCTTTTCTGCTCTCTCTGGATAATCTACCAGGAAGTCGGCCAGGACTTGTGCTTTCTTGGCGGATGGGGCTTGGTAGCCAATATCATATTCACTTAGCTCAATAGCCCATTTGGATAGGCGTCCTGACTGATCCGGTTTTTCCAAGACATGTTTGAGTGGCTCATTTGTAAGGACCACAATCCGATGCGACTTGAAGTAAGGCTTCAATCACCGTGCAGTGTAAACCAACGCAAAGGCGAGCTTCTCAACCTTGACATATCTGGCTTCGGATCCTACAAGCGCTTTGCTCAAATAGTAAATTGGTAAATGCTCGTTGTCTTGTAACCGTACCAGTACAGAACTCATTGCTTCATCGGTGGTGGCCAGATAGAGATAAAGAGTTTCCTCCTCCATGGGTTTAGACAGAAGGGGCGGCGAGAGGAGATACTTTTTCAAGTTTTCCAAGGCCTCTTCGCACTCCTTTGTCCACTTGAACTTGCTTCCTTTTCGTAAGGTTTTGAAGAAGGGAAGGTTCTTCTCGGCGGACCAGGAGATGAAACGGCTCAACGCCATCACCTTTCCTAGAAGCTTCTGAACTTCATTGATGGTCTTGGGCTGTGGCAGATCTATGATTGCCTTTATCTTCTCTGGGTTAGCACTGATGCCTCTTTCTGTGACCATGTAGCCAAGGAATTTTCCTCCTTTTACCCCGAAAGTACACTTTTCAGGGTTCAGCTTCATTCCATATTTTCGGAGAATAGAAAAGCAATTGTTGAGGTGTTCGATGTGCTCCTCTTCAGTCTTGCTTTTCACGAGCATGTCATCCACATAGACTTCCATGGTTTTTCCCAATTCTTCTTTGAACATCTTATTTACCAGCCGTTGGTAAGTGGCTCCTGCATTCTTGAGGCCAAAGGGCATGACCTTGAAGCAATAGACTCCTCCGGCCGCAAAGAATGCCGTTTTCTTGATGTCTTCTTGAGCCATCCTAATTTGGTAGAAGCCTTGGTATGCATCCATGAAGCTTAGAAGTGCACATCCTGCAGTGGAATCAACCAGCTGGTCTATGCGTGGCAATGGATAGGGATCTTTTGGACAAAACTTGTTGAGTCTGGTGAAGTCATTGCACATTCTCCACTTTCCTGGAGCTTTTTCAACGAGGACCACGTTGCAGACCCAATCAGAGTATCTGACTTCTTCGATATGACCTGCTTTCATCAACTTGTCAACCTCCCCTGCTATGATAGCATCCTCAACTGGTCCAAAGTCTTTCCTCTTTTGGCGGATGTGCTTGACCGTAGGATCCATGTTCAGACGGTGAACTGTGATCCTTGGGTCTATCCCCTTCAGATCATCTGTGCTCCAAGCAAAGATGTCGCGATTGTCCCGAAGGCAGGCGATGAGCTTCCGCTCTACTTCCGTACTTATCTCTGTTCCAATCTGAGTTGTTTTCTCCAGATTTCCTTCGACCAGTTGGACCTCTTTCAAGGCTTCATGGGATTCTATCCTAGATGTCTTGGGGAACTTCTCTCTGAACGATCCGATACCGATCTCTTCCTTTGGTGGTGTTAGAGTAATGGGAGAATGGCTAAGAGGGCCCTTAGCGACCGAAAGGACAGGTTCTGTGGCTCCTCTGGTTGACATGATGTAGCATTCCCAGGCTTCTCTAATGTTGCCCATCTCTTCCCCTACGCCGTTCGGGGTTGGAAACTTCACCCTGTTGTGTAGGGGAGAAGCGATTGCTCTGAATTGGTTAAGTCCCGGGCAGCCCAAGATCACGTTATAGTCGAAGGTATTATCTACTACCACAAAGAGGATAGTCTGGGTCACTCTTGTTGGAAAAGTGCCCATGGAGACTTGCAGTGGTATACTTCCAATGGCACGTACTACAGACCCTCCAAAACCTACTAATGAGGTATATACTCGTCCATATTGTATTTGCCCCAGATGCATTTGCTCAACAGTCCTTTTGGATAGGACATTGGAGGAGCTTCCTGTGTCGATTAGCACCTTGTTGACTTTGTAAGTGGCAATCACTAGAGAAACAACCAGAGGGACATCGGGGTCCTTGATATCTCCTCCGCCAGACGTTGGTGGGGGGATCTCGCTATCGTCAAAGGTGATTGCATTTGTGCCTTTCAAAGCTGGTGGACCGTAAGCCCTGTCGTTATTTCTTAAGTGTTGCGCGGTCCTTTCCCTTGCATTTCTGCTATCTCCCCCTGTTGGTCCTCCCGCAATGGCGTTGATAACTCCACTGTAAGGGAGATTCTCCATTTCTGTCTCTTCGCGGTAACCTTGATATCTTTGGGCCTGCCGAGGTGGGATTTCGGCGGGAGGTGGTGGTAAAGATCCTGTCGGAGGTTCAGAACTACGCTCCTCTCTTCTTTGCTCATAACTTCTATGCCTGGAGGGCTCATCTTCAACTGGTGGTTCTTTCAACTTCCCACTTCTAACTAGCCTTTCAATTTCTGTCTTCAACTGTATGCAATCCTCAGTTGGGTGACCTTTCTGTTTGTGGAACCTACAGTAGTCTTTAGAGAATTTACTCTTCTTGCTGCTCTTGACTGGTTTAGGCCATTGTATATCCAAGTCCTTCTCAACAATAGAAGCCAAGATGTCGGATCTTGGTCTGTTGAGGCAGGTATACTTGGCAAACCTCCTGGGTGGAGTTCTTTCTCTGTGGAATTCTTTTCGATCTCTGAGATCTCTTTTCTGTTCAAACTTCCCTTGACGAGGAGGGAGTTCCTGTCGTACTTGTTCTTTTCCCTTCTTGATCCCTGCTCTTATCGGGACATTCCTTCGGTAATCTTCTCCATACAAGACTCCTTCGCAGATTTCTTCCAAGTACTTTTCAGTGGTGATTTCTTCGTTAGAAAGCTTCCTTCTAAGCTCATCATTATAAGTGTTGGCATAGAGGTGTCGGACCCGCTCTTTGATGCTATGAGGTTCTACCTGTCGTACTTCAGCGTTGAAGCGATCAAGGAAGGTTCTGAGGTCCTCATGCTCTCTCTGGATTATGCCAGCCAGGTGCTCAACTGATCTCTTCCTTCTTTTCGCCTTCTCAAACCTATTTAGGAAAAGGGAGGCGACGTCCGCATATGATATGATGGAACCATTGGGTAGTGAGGTCCACCAATCCATTGCTTCTCCAAAGAGTGTGGTGGAAAAGTTGAGAGCTTTCATGTTGTCGTTGAGTCCATTGCTTTCCATCTTACTTTCGTACCTAGTAAAATGCCCTACAGGGCAAGTATCTCCATAGTAATGCTCAAGGTTTGGGATAACACAGTCGGGGCGCTTTCTTTCTTTTCTGATCTCATCGCACAGAGGGTTGGGAGTTTTAACTACCACCTTCTCATGTGCTTTGACCATCCTGCTCAAGGTGGCAATTTGTGTTTCCAAGGCCTTCTGTTGGAGGTAGATCTGCTCAGCTGTCAGTCTTTCACCAGTCCTGGGGTTGATGGCTACATCTGGAGGGAGATCATTGATTAGAACAATCGGGGTGCTTTCTGCCATTTGATCTCTAGGCACTTGTTGTTGAGCTCCTCGCCGACTAGTTCCCACTCTGTCTACTCGCGGCACTTCTGGACTTCTTCCTCGTTGTTCATGGGAAGCAGCGGCTCTCCTATTGAGAAGATGTCTCAGATCTTCTGGTTGAGCTTGCTCCCCCAGCCTTTGTTGGATCGGATGGTGCTCATTTCTCGACTGAGCGGGTTCAGCTTGCCTTGGGATTGGCGTAGGCGGGGTGGGCTGAGGAGGCTGGAGGTTGTTTGATCCGAAACACCCTTGAATAGTGGTGAGTAAGAGGCCAAACTGATTCTCATTCATTCCAAATTCACTAGGACGAATGATCTGTCCATTTGGGAGGGTAAAGTTTCTACCTGGGGGAGGACCATGTGTTCCTGGCGGAGGAACCTGTCCTTCATCCCCAAGTGTTTGGACCCTTACTGGTGGATTAGTGGCTCTCTCCTCGTCAGAAGAAAGACTAGCGGTATGGCCATCACTTGGATTGTTTACCACTTCTCTTGTCGAGACTCTTGTTACTCCTCCTTTTCTAGTGGGAGGTCTCCCCTTTGTCTCAGAGCTGGCGTACCAATGGTAGTGGCGTTGGTTCTTGCGGACCTTCTTGTTCTTGCCATTACTGAAGAGAACGGGACTTTTTGTAAAGGTTCCCACAGACGGCGCCAAAATGCTGAGGGTGTAACTCCCCAATCACTAAGATTTATTTGACTCTTCCAAATGGTGCCAAGGTAAGAGGCTCCTTGCTAGGTGAGGAGCGAAGCGTAAGAACCAGCTGCCAACTACTCTGGTAAGGACCTGCACACTTGAGTAGGGGGGGTTAGTGCCCGGTTTGCTAAGTGTCAAACCGGGATGAGACTTTACTCGAGAGTGACTGAGGTTCAACTCTGTATACTGTTCGTGATGTGACTAGCGAGAAGACTTGTTCGAAGTGACTTACTTGAAGTGCCTTGCTTATTGGGATATATGCCTTATTTATAGGCAACCATTAAAATGGAAGGCCTTGCTAGGATTGCGCCATGTGTACGGCTAGGATTGAGCCACCAATGCTAAGATGAGGCCCATAGCCCAATAATGAAGTTTTAGCCCATGCCATCTTGGGCTTTAGGGGTAGTTTGGTCATTATTGGAAGAGTTTTTGAGGATGTGATGAGTGCCGAGATCCTGTGTTCGAGAGGTTGGTCCGGATGTCTGATCCGGACAGTACCTGGTTGTCAGCTGAGGAAGTTCTCCTGCCTGTCCAACTCTTCCGATTCGGAGCTTCTGGGTTCGGACATCTCACTCTTTGGTGCCCACTTGCTTGGTAGCTTTATGAGATGGTCATGCTGGATCCGAGTCGACATCCGTATCGGAGTCCTTGGGTCGGAGAGGGTACTGACTTAGCACTATGCTCCTTTCCCAGGGAGGCTCGGACCAAGGTGGGTCGGACCTAGGGTTCCGGGTCGGGCCTTGCAGGTCCAAATCCTTTGTCCCCTTCTCTTAGGGTGGGTCGGACCATAGATGGTCTGCCCGGATCGGACCATTGGCTCGGACCTAAGTGCCTCGGATCCTTTGGATGACTTAGGACGCCTTAGGATTCGTTCCTAGGTCCTTTATGACGGATTGGACATATTTCCGTATCAACACAATCTATAGTATCGGTGAAAAGACGAAGATTATTGACAAAGGAAAGGCAGTTGTGACTAAACCTTTGTGGGAAAAACAAGTCAAAAACAAAACTGTTGGGCATGTCTCTGAAAAGAAACACAACACTGAAAAGTATAAACACCCACAGTGCTATGTCTCTCAAAAGGGTAGAATTGCAGGAGCTGGCAAATTCTCCCATGTCACTTTTTCTGGAAAGAAATTGGACCAACCAGAGACTAGCAAAGCAGCTGAGAAAAGATCTCAGATAGCTTCAAGTGCTCGAAACGGTATTGGCTATAGAGGCATCGGGAAACGACTTGCTCATGAATACAAACAGGAGCAAGAACGATGGCTAAAGGCTAGAATTGCTCAAAGCAATTATCAGAAGTGGAAGTTGAATCAAGCCACTGAAAATCTGAATGCCAGGGCTAGAAGAAATCTGGCAAGGAAAGCTAAGTTTGCTGAAAAGCAAACTCAGAAACCTGACAGGTATCTGAAAGCACCAAATGGAGCACCTATGAACACACCAAGGAAGAAAACAATTCTTAATAATGATAATCATTCAATTAGAATTCCTCCTTATGTTCCTATCAGACAAAAGAATGTTCCAAGGAAATTCATTCAAAAATGGATTCCTACTGGAAGATTGTTTAGTCCTGATGGTTCCAATTGTAAATTGAGAACCTAATCTCCTGTTTCCTGTTGTGTGCAGAATGCTTCCTGGACAAAAGCACAATGGCTATTTGATAGTGGATGCGGAAAGCACATGACAGGAGACAAAGCAAATCTGGTCGATTACAAATCTTGCAACACAGGACCAGATATCAGATTTGCTGGAGGAGAATTAAATCCCTCTCTGGGATTTGGCAACATCAAATTGGGAACATTAACAATCACTGACGTATTACATGTTAAGGATTTGAAATATAATCTATTTAGCATGAGCCAGTTTGCAGACAAAGGTTTTACTATAAAATTCAAAGCAAAATACTGCAAACTAATTGACAATGAGTCAAAGCAGACAGTCTTGGTTGCTCGACGGAAAGGCAGTCTTTATGTTGCCGATTGGGCATCTGCCACAACTGAAGAATGTCTCATGGTGAGTCAATCTGGTCACATAGAAGAGCAATGGTTATGGCACAAAAGAATGAGTCACTTGAACTTCAAAACTCTGAACAGGCTTGCCAAGAAAGAGTTAGTGGTTGGCCTTCCCAGAACATCTTTCAGAAAGGATGGTATCTGTTCTGCCTGTCATATGGGGAAACAATCTAAGATTTCTTTCAAGTCCAAAATCAGACACACTAGTGTTAGACCACTGCAACTATTACACATGGATCTTTCAAGTCCAAAACTCTATTACACATGGATCTTCTAGAGTGACCATTTTGCCCCTTTGACGCCTTTTGACTCCGATTCTTAATATTTTGGCCTTCCCGCTCCACTTCTAGAATCCATACGAGGCATTGGAACTCCAAATCTTGTAGATGCATACAAAGTACACCATTTTGCCTTCAATTAGCGCGGTTTAGCCAAATATCTACAAAATAGACAAAGAACAAAACAAGTAAAAATACTCTAAGAAAACTAAATAAAACTATACTCAAGGATGACAAAAAGACGGTAAAAAAGACCAAATGAGACGGTATAAAACCGATCAAACTGAACCCTTGCTTGTCCTCAAGCAACCGACTCTCTAAAAAACCTAGAAAAAATAAAAAACACATAGACACAAAATAAAGTCTAGCTCCCAAGCTACCGAGTCTACGATTGCACATAATAAGCCCAAGAAATGCAGAAGCTTTGACATCACACTGGCATTCACAGAATAACATGCACAAGTTCAAAAAGTTCGTTTCCAAAGTAAATAGAACATAAGTCTAAAACAGCATTCCCTCACAAGTGGATCCTATGCATCTATTCTCTCACACTAGTGGAAGTGTCCAGTAGGGGCAATCACTCAAGAATATAAAGAGATAAGGAAGGTGACTTGCATCACAAAGATGCTTCAAATAGCTCATGGAATGTACTCAATCAGTTAAGTCGGAAAGGATTCTTTCATAGCTCTGTAACAATCAGCAGTAGACTCATGAAAAGGCAATCATTCTCTCTTTTCTCAATATATTTTTGTTTACATTTTTTTGCATACTCTTTTTTGCAGTATTATATTTAACCCATATGCTTATATATTTTTTCTGTCTCAATTTTTTGGTAGTGTCTGTTTTACCGAAAGTTGCACTTTTGTGCGTGCTGGTTTGGTCTACACGCCATCAACCCTCACGGAAATATAGCTTTTAAAGGCCACACCGGTATACAGGTAGTATCTGAAACGTGCCCAACACGACTAACGGTGGTAACTAGTACCATAGATCCACTCCGAGACTTATTTTATTTATGTTTTATTTTTTAGAGAACAAAAAGCCTGAACACAGTCTTTATCAATACAAGTAGGGAACATAAACCTGGACTTGGAACGGGTTTGGCATAAGCAACTAAGAATGTAGAACATGTCATTCGTCATACATAACTTACACAGAGTACACATGAGAATGATGAGGTGCAAACAAGGGAGTTTGTACTTCCCGAATTAAATCACACAGGCGCCGGTACAATATTTTTTGATCGGCTATGCTTTACTCACATGCTTTTTGGACTACAGAATTAGAACAAACTTTCTATTTACAACGGAAACGAACTTAGCAAACTTAAACATGCAAACTGCTAATAGTCAAGGATTAGTCAAAGCAAAAGCGTTAAACAGGATTAGTACATGCAATAGACGCTCGACTTGGGAGACAGACTTAGTCTCAACAGACTAAATAAGAAATACAAAACAAAGTACGAGATACTGAGAAAGAAACACATCCGAAAACATGCAAGTAAGAAGCCTAAGGCAGATCAAAACTCGAAACACCCCCTTCCCAAACCTGAACTCGTGCTCGTCCTCGAGCAAACGAGTGAAAAGAGAAAGAGTAGAGAGTTGATAAGACAGAGGCTTCCCTGAGTGAAGGTGTCCATGTTGCGGAGAAGGTTGAGGAGATGACCTGATACTTAAGAAGAACGTTAGAAAACAAAGAACCGAGCTAGCAGGAGAAAAGGAGGTTTTTTTTTTTTTTTTTTTTTTTAAACGAATGGAACTGGCGAACGCCAGTTAGTTTCTGTTAGGCGTCTGGCATCGCCAGTTTGCTAACTGGCGTCGCCAGTTGCCTATGAATTACCAGCAGCGACGCCGATAATTTGTTAGCAATGGCGTTAGCGATTTACCAATTGGCGTCGCCAATTTACTGGTGCCGATGGTTTGCCCACTTTTGACCTTCTAACTCAACTAGACTCGACTAAAAATAAAAAAATACACTAAATAGAAAAATAAGAACTATGCTAACTTACCTGGCCACTTAACGGCCAGTACTTGTTGTAGCGCGACCTGGATCCCCATCGTTCGGATTCAAGTAGAAGTTCTCAATCTCTCCAGCAGAGTCAACAGCTTCCACATATGGCTTGACTCGCTGCCCGTTAACCTTGAATGTATCTCCAGTTCCCAAGTCTTGGAGTTCAACGGCTCAATGAGGAGCGACCGAAACTATCTTGAAGGGTCCATCCTAGAGGATTCGAATTTTACTTGGAAAGAATTTCAAAAGTGAATTGAACAACAAAGCTTTCTTACCAGGTATCAGTTCCTTTCGGACAATATTGTGGTCATGGTACTTCTTGGTTTTCTCCTTGTATATCTTTGCGTTCTCGAATGCATTCAATCGCAACTCATCTAGCTCAGATAGCTGTAGAAGTCGTTGCTCTCCTGCTCGGTCCTGCTCCATGTTGCGCTCTGAAATTGCCCAATGCCTTGTGCTGCAATTCCACGGGCAGACGGTAGGGGGTACGGAGTGGCTACTCTGTAGTATGCCCCATATTTCTTCATAACACCTGCATACAACCGATTCACAAAATGCTTGCCCCCATCGCTTATGATTGTGCGAGAGGTACTAAAGCGAGCAATTATATCCATGAGAAATCTAGTAACAACAAGGGCATCGTTAGTTCTAGCTGCAACTGCTTCTACCCATTTAGTCACGTAATCAACTGCAACTAAGATGTATTCATAGCTAGAGCTAATGGGGAACGGACCCATGAAATCGATCCCCCAAACATCAAAAGGCTCAACCAATAGATTACCAGTCCGTGGCATCTCCTGTTTCTTACTAATGTTACCAGTGCGCTGGCAACGATCACAATGGAGGTAGAATTCTTGTGCGTCTTTCAACACTGTGGGCTAGAAGAATCCTGCATTGAATACCTTGTGGGCAGTTTTCGTGCCATTGTAGTGCCCTGCACACTCCTTCCCGTGGCAAAAGCGCAGGATGCTTCCTTGTTCTGTTTCCGGCACACATCTCATGAGCACATCGTCAGCACCTATCCTGAAAAGATTCGGATCATCCCAAATGTATTTCCTGCATTGCTTTTTAAAACCTCTCCTTTCAGAGGCAGACAAGTTAGGCAAAACAGAGTTAGTAGCTAAATAGTTAACTATATCAGCAAACCATGGCTCAGTTCCTAAACTCATTATATGCTCATCAGGCAGTACATCGCGAATAGGTGGAGATTGTCATCTATAGCGGGGGGGGGGGGGAGTCTAGACAAATGATCAGCCAATAAGTTCTCTTTCCCACTCTTATCTACTATTTCAGAGTGAAAATCCTGCAACATCAACATCCACCTAGTCAACCTGGATTTCGACTCACTCTTTGCTATAAGGTGTCTAAGCACAGCGTGGTCACTATGCGCAATAACCTTGTATCCAGTTAAATAAGACCAACATTTATCGAGAGCAAAAATAACAGCGAGAAATTCCTTCTCAGTGGTCGTGTAATTGACCTGAGCGCTGTCTAAAGTCTTACAGGCATAGAAAATCACGCGATATTTCTTATCCACCTTTTGGCAAAGTACAGCCCCTACAGCAAAATCAGAAGCATCACACATAAGATTTAGAATTTAGCCTTCGTGCTAGTCTACACTGCCGGCGACTAAAGCCTTACTTAAAATCTCATCAAATTGTAGTCCTCACCAACGAGCCACTCAAGCATGTCCTTGTTAAGCCTGATCAATCAGGACGGCTATCGAAGTGGGCGATCGAATTAAGTGAATACGATATCAGGTATCAAGCTCCTTCAGCCAAGAAAGCTCAAGCCCTTGCCGACTTCCTGGCAGATTACTCCGAAGAAACTGAAGAAGAGACCAATAGTCCGCAAGGGGACATGAACCATGTGATGCTTACTCAAGAGGGAACCATCCCGGAAGAAGAAAACACCAAGGAAAAAGAGCCCGAAGAGATGTTCGAAGATGATGTCCAACTCTGGGCTAAGTATCAGGAACCCATGGATGACTCCCTGAGGGTGAGACACATGTTCCTCCTAGATGAAGTAGCCAACATCCCAACACCTGCATCTTCCGTCAAGAAGCAGGAGGACGGGAAAGTTCCCGCTCTCGCGATGGAGACAAAACTTGAAGGCGAAGAATGTTGGAGACTGCAAGTGGACGGATCCTCTACTGGACGACTGGGAGGAATAGGAATTCTCCTTGAGAGCCCTGATGGCGCTAGGCTGGAATACGCCATCACCCTCAGCTTTAAGGTGACAAACAACGAGGCTGAGTACGAGGCACTTTTTACCGGCTTAAGAATGACAAGGTCTCTCCAAGTAAAACGAATCAAAGCCTATACAGATTCTCAGCTTGTCAAGTTCCAATTTTCCGGGTCTTTCACCGCTAAAGGACCCAACATGATCAAGTACTTGGAGCTCCTCAAGAGAGAAGTTGAGCACTTTGAAGTATTCACGCAGGAACAATTCAACATGGAATGGAACGAGAAGGCCGGCGCTCTTTCCAAGTATGTCTCTACCTTAGGAATTTTGGACACAAGGCGCATCATTCTGATGACTCTCACAGATTCTTCCCTGGTAGACCCCACTGGTCAAGTCTTCCTCTTAGGCGCCGAATGGAGCTGGATGACCGACATATTTTGCTATCTCAAAGATGGCTCTCTACCATCAGAACCTAACGCAGCAAGAAGGATACTATGCCGAGCCAACAGGTACTTTATCCTGGGAGAGGATCTCTACAAGAGATCTTTCACTGGCACTCACATGAGATGCCTTAGACCCCACGAGGCAAAAATCTGTTTTGGAAGAAATCCACGCGGGGAGTTGCGATAGTCACTCAGGGGGACGAACCTTGGATCAGAAGGTCATAAGGTAGGGATATTATTGGCCTACCATAGATAAGGATGCTGCCAACTTCACTCGTGCATGTGAAGACTGCCAATACTATGCCAACATACCACACCGCCCAACTAACCCTATGATTCCGTCAATCATAGCTTGCCCATTTGATCAATGGGGAATAGACATAGTTGGCCCCATTCCCCGTAGTACGCACAAAAAGAAGTTCCTTATTGTTGCAGTTGAGTACTTCACCAAATGGGTTGAGGCTGAAGCAGTAGACACCATCACAGAGAGCCGAGTAAGAACCTTCATTTGGAAGAACATCATTTGCCGCTTTGGACTTCCTAGAGTCATAGTCTCCGATAATGGAGCACAATTCTCTGGAGCCAGGTTGAAAGAGTGGCTCCAATCCTTCAAGATAGAACAGCGCTTCACTTCCGTTGGCTACCCTCAAGCCAATGGCCAAGTTGAAGCTATCAACAAAACCATTGTGAAGATTTTGGAGAAGAGGCTGAGAACTTCTCAAGATAGCTGGGTAGATGATCTCGATCGAGTCCTGTGGGCACACCGGACAATAGCTCGTACTTCAACTCAAGAGACACCCTTCGCACTAGTCTAAGGCTCAGAAGCAGTCATCCTCTCTGAAATTGCTGTGGAAACCCAAACGATCCAACAATATCAACCTGCTGGAAATAAAATCGCAAGGATCTATGACCTTGAGCTCCTCGAAGACAAAAGGAGCAAGGCGCTAGCTAACATCCTCCGCTATCAAGATATGTCTGCTCGGGCTTACAACAAACATGTTCTTCCTAAGGATATACAAGTCGGGGACTTGGTCCTCCGAACAGCTGACATCTTAAGCAATGTTGGTAAACTCAAGCCCAAGTGGGAAGGACCCTACAAGGTCATTGGGGCTAGAGTCAATGGAAGCTTCGGGTTAGAAGATGATCAAGGAAGAGCCTTGAAGAGGACATGGAATGCTAATACTCTATGAAAGTTCTACGCCTAGAGTTACTTCCCTAAAGCATACTACCTCAATGGCTAAGTTATTGTCATTTTCTTTTCTCGGCCTCGAAGACCACCAGTTGTACTTGAATTTCCGTCAAATCAATACAACTTTTTTGCAAAACAACTGCGTTATATTCAAACAAACACGCTGCCTCGGACCCTTCAACGAGATCCGAGCCAATTACGAAATAGATGCCTGACAAACCAACTTTTCGAGAGAATAAACTTATATAGCCAGTTCGGGCTAGGTGACATAATTAGCCGAAGAAAGAAATTGCAACACTCAGAAAAGAGATTTTGTATTTCTCAAAGTACAAATTACAAAGTTCGGACATGCCCGTCCAAGTCACATAAATCAAAAGGAAAAGCTATATTGTTTTTTACAAAATAAGTACGCAGTTTTTTGAGGGGTATCCGGCGTCCGGAATGGACCAACCGTCTTCATTCCGAGACTGAACCGCCGAACGGAACAGGTACAGTACCCTTCCGGAGCAAATATGTTAGAGTGACCTTTTACGATCAGCTCTGACGACCGAACCATGAATCCTTTACAACGATCCTGTGCGCTCCGAAGCAGAGTAGCCAGAGAACGGAGTCCACCCTCCGAACCAGGCTTATGATGATACGACGGCATCAGTCACTTCTTCCCAGTAACTCGAGGGAACACTCACGGAAACCCCAATTACTGGAAACAAGTGACTAATGCAATCGGACCGACATAAGATGATCCGGGCACAGTAGCAGTAAGATTCGGATGGTAGAAACGAACAGTAAAAACACCTCATTTCCGAAGGGCATGCCCGAACAAAGGATAAGTTTGGATCCGAACCGGATATCTCTGGTACGGAGATGTAGTCAAAGATATTTCTCAAACAATCCGCATCTTCCACCACAACCACTTTCTGGTTCGTACCCATCCGCACCACAAGAAAATGGTAAATGGTGGAAGGAGCAGGCAACCCGAGGATTTGACTCTCCAAAGTAACAAGTGTTGTAATCCCTGGAACCAGCGAGCTAGTCCGCTTCCCCGGGGCTCAAGTTGTTGACACACACTACAGCCCCGGAGAAAGAAGACTTGCACGGCGATCCAAGAGGGAAGTACTTCCGAAAATGGTAAATAGAGGAAGGAGCAGGCAGCCCGAGGAATTGATTTTTCAAAGTAACAAGTGTTTGGTAATCCCTGGATCCAGCAAGCTACTCTGCTTCCCCGGGGCTCAAGTTAATACACACTACAGCCCCGGACAAAGAAGACTAGCACGGCGATCCGAGGAAGATTACTTCCGAGTGACCCAATCTCATCATCCCCAACATGGTCCGATCCAAAGGGATCGTCGGACGTCCGAAGAACCCTCCGAGACGGATCACACAGGAATGGTGGAATCAACCTACTCGATGAGATGTCCGGACCCGAGGATCCGAATCAATTACTATAAAAGGAATGGAATGTTCTGGCAAAAAGCCGTACAATCCAGGGGTATATATAGAAGTGGAGGACCAATCATAACTCGCCACGTGGACCGTAACCACCGGCTATGGGCTTGGGCCTGGACTTGGGCCTAACACTTGGGACACTATTGGGCCAACCCGGAGACCCTTCACAATTCCGGCCTTATTGAATGAATTATTTTGAACTATAGCCCATTCGAATTCGTCAGTCCGAGTCTGTCATGATAACTTCCGTGACAACTATGGTCCGTACCAGGTCACTCAACTTTTTTACCATGATTATCTCCTTTTTTACAACTTTTTCACAAGTTAACAAGGTTCGGAGCGCTACATCAAGTCTCTATGAATCGCGTAGGATTTTAACATCCGAACTAGTCCTACTTGATACAGATTTTGATAAGCCCATCTCATCGGTACGATTGGCATTCAAAACTAAGACTCAGACGAATGCCTTATCCATCCGAGGCTGGGTGGTCAATCAAATCGTTAGAGTTGCCTTATTTCGGAAGCATTTGCTCTCGTTGACTCGGATTCACTGGCCGATGTCCGAACTAACGACACTTGCTTATGCTACTGGTTTATTTTATAACCTAAGTACGCAATGAAATACATGCATCTGAATAAGAAACAACACAAGCATATGATGAAGCCGATCTGAGCCGTTGATGAGCCCGAACCAGTGCAATAAATTACCAAGTCAAAAATAATTATCCGAATCCAGATACGTTAAACATTATCCATACAAAGCAACAAATTGAAACATTGTTTTATGGTCCGAAGACCGAAATTACAAATTTCCGGGGCATACCACGTCCTCACTCTTCTTCTTGTCCGGGCGAACCAGCCTGTGCTCCGGATGGACCTCCGATCCCTTCCTCCAAGGATGCTTGCAGGTCCGCCAGCCTCTTCTCTTTGGCTTCTTGGGCCAACCTTTTTTCCCTTCGGACCTTCAATTCCTCAAGGAAGGCAGGGCATTCCTTCATCAAGCTTCGCTCGCGACAGAAGCCATGGACGGGGCCGGGCAGAGTCAGCCAGTCCCGGTTACGCTCCACGTGTTCGTCCAGGGGGACGAAGACACTGGACATCAATACCCGGGGCACGAAGGCTGGAAGGTACGGACCACCATGGTTGTACTTTTTGTCCTCTGTCTCGTTATAGACTAGTTCCACAAATTCGCACTTGAGCAAGTCATCGTCCGAGTTGCCCTCCGGAGCAAAGTCCGAGCCATCCGCCTCTTTGAAAGCGGAAATGCCTTCAACTTCCAAGTCGCAGTCACTCGGGATCCATCCCATGTGCCGAAGCTGCCCCATGGCAGCATCAAAACCATCCTGCCGAGCCTCATCGTACTTGGACTCCAGCATGAACTTGCAAGCGTCCGACCCCAGGAAGTCTTGGACAGCCTGTCTCCGGACCCTCAACAACTCATTGAGCATCATATCTTTGAAGGTCCGGGAGACCCCGACGTACTCGTCCACGTTGTCCTTGTGCACTTTGAGATCCTTTTCCAGAGACAGGATGGCACTCTTCAGCTTCCCAGCCTCCGCTTCAGACTCCTTCTTAGCGGCTATGGCCTTCTTCAACCTTTCGGACAAGCTGACCACCCTGGACGCCTCCTTCACCCGAGCAGCCTCAGCCTTGGCCAGGTCCTCCTCCATTGTGGCCCTCCGACCCGCCACCATTGAGCACGCTTGAATAGCAGCAGTGAGCTACGGTATCCAATATTTTAAAATCAATAAAGATTTTGAGTCAAAGGAAGATGTAACATTTTATGACAATCAGTAAGACCAAGGTTCTAGTCACACGTACCTTCTGATGAATTGCGGATAACTCCGGAATCCGGTCCAGCTCCGGAGCTGCAGCCATCCGAGCCACCTTCGCGTCCATGTTCGGCTCACTACTCATTTTCCCTTTGCCTTTCTTGGCAGGGGGGTTAGGACCTTCGGACAGGCGCTTCTGCCCAGCCGCAGCACTCAAATCACTGGCAGGAGGGTCCCGGGACACAGACCTCAGAGGTTTCTTCGCCCCCTTCGAGCCTGCCACCTTGCCCTTATCCGGGGTGGGCATCGCCTGAGCCTCCTCACCCGCCGCAGCCCTCCGAGTCTCCTCCACCGGAAAGTGGCCGCATTCCTCGACTCGTCCATCTAAAGAACAGTGGACGTCTTGATTATCTGGGTCCGAGTGCCCTCCTCCATCTCCTTTCGTTGAGCGGCGTTCTGCTTCCGCTTTAGCTCGCGCAATGTCGACAGGATGTAATTGAACCAAAAATCTGTGCATCCGAAGAACAAAAAGTTAATACACAGGACAAATCTGTTTGCGGAACAAAACAAACAATAAAGCAACAACCGACTTGGATAAGTCTTGGAAGAAATACTTCTCTGGGTCTTGATTCTAGTGAAGGGCTTCCATCCATAATGGAATGTTCCCAGCCGGAGGCTTCCAGTCCGGCAATCTACCTCGGAAGAACTTCCTATCGAAGCGCCACTGAACCCGCTCCGCCTCGGACTGACCATGTTTTTAACTGGGCCGGACGAAGATGTACCTCTTCCACCAATTGATCCCCAAAGAAGAAAGAGGATCCACAAAAAAAGTAAATGCTTGGCGACATACCAGCGTATAAAAAAGTCCGTTCCTATTACTCAAATTTACACTAAACAATTTCCGAAAGTTGTCAAAAGTAACCGGGATGCCCTTGTATTTACACATCACCCTGAAGCACATCAAGTTCCCGAGGGAGTGGGGGATGATTTCGTGTGGACTCAACCCCATATCATTCAAAATGTCCATCAACTCGGACGCCACAGGCAAACGCCATCCACAATGCAGACTTATATCATGCACGCACATGTATCCGGGAGGCCAATTATAGAAGGCGTGCGACTCATCCGGAATGAGAATCTCCACGGACTCCGGAATCTCATACCTCCTCCAAAGCTCGCCCACCTCCACGGACGTCACAATAGATGGGCACGTTGGCAATGAACAATTCTCGTTCAGCTCACCATCCAGATCAGGATGAGTTACATCGTCCCGTGAACGATGAAACTTCACTCGAAATGCATCTTCACCCTTTCTACTACCCTTAGGCAGCTCATCTTCAGTCCCACGGTGACTCGGACCTGCTTGTCCAGCTGACTACCTCCGGAATACATGAGAAGAAATTACCTCTTCCTCATCCTCGTCAAGCCGACCCTCCTCTTCAACTTTTTCAGCTCCGGACGATGAACTCAACTCCACTACTGTCCAAAGGGGGACAGCAGTCTGAACCCGATCCTCAACACCCTCTTCAAACATGCCTAGCTCAGGTGGTGCCTCAGAGGTATCATGCACTTCCTCGATGTTCGGCTCCTGTGGATCCGGAATGAATGGTACTCGGTTAGGGTTAGTCCTAAAACTATAACCTAAGTTGCATATGAGGAATCGAATCTCTACCGGGAGTTCAGGCTCCTTCCCAGCACGGTGGGGACGGAGACCCCCTATGGTCCGAGAGGTCGTCTCTTGATGGAACCAACACCCTGCACATTAGAGACTTCCGGGTAATTCTGATGCTTTGGAGACCATGAACCCGAAATAAGTAATCGAAGTAAAGAGCTTACCTCGGGTTCTTCCCGGCTCGGATGATGAGAACGCTCCAGCTCTTCCAAATCCTCCGCATTACCGACGTCAATCTCCTCGGAGCTCTCTATTAAGGACAATGCTTCGGAGGCATATCCTTCAGCTTCGGATCGGTTTTGACTATCACTCTCGGACATCCTAGGGAATGAAAAGGCAGTTTTCTGAGTATTTAAGATTGCAGTCCGAGAGGCCATTTACGTAGATTAAAATTAGACAATCTATGATCGGATGAGCAGGAAAGACTTCGACGGACGTGGTTAGCCCAAAGTTAGTATAAAGTCAATATGGTGTTAAAACTAACTACTCAGCATATCCGAAGCAAACTACGTTAAACTACTTGTCCCCAACTACGGACAACGGAAAATGTGCATACATCTTAACATACAACATTTTGACAATGAATGTAGAATGCACAGAGAACTTGAAAGCAAAGAGAGAAAACAAGCAACTTACTTGCACTCGGATGATTGGATCGAAGGCATCTAACAAGCAACTCCGACGTTCTCTATCTACACTTGATCTCGCTTATAAATACCCCTTCTTTCTTTAATTTTGTTGCACTCCGAACCTCCTTCCTCGAACTGCAACAAAAGAAAGAAAGGGGGGGGGGGGGGAGAGATTAAGTTAAGGACTGCAAGAAGCACGAATTACACCTTTTTTCTGCTTACGAGGGACGGATTGAACCGAGAAACAAACTGTCCTCTCCACTTTAACCATAGTTCCACAACTATCTTCTACTAAGATACTTGGAAACTAGGGGGACATATGTTGATATGGAAATATGTCCAATCCGTCAAAGATGCCTTTGGAACGAATCCAAAAGCGTCCCAAGTTGTCTGAGTCCGGGACCTTACAGTCCGACCCTAAGCCCCCGGCGAGTCCAACCTGCCCAGGTTTAAAGGGACAGGAGGGCCCAAAGGGTATTAGATCTGACCCTGCCAATGGTCCGTAACCATGGGCTCCGACCCGGACACCCGTCCGGACTCAACACAACAACCTCACAAGCAACCAAGTGAACTGGCACTGGAGAGTAAGGATGTCCGAGGCACAAGGTCCGAATAAAAAGTACTTGACAAACTAAGAAGAGCACATTGTGGGCAACCCATTACGGTCCGGACCAAACATCCGGATCTGCCTCTTCGGGCCTTAACCCGCAGCAGACTGCATCAAAGCCCCTATTACTCTTACATTAATGACTAAACTACCCCTGAAAGTCCAATGTGGAATGGGGCAAGTGTCATTAATGGGCCATGGGCCTATTGAAGCCTTGGTGGCTCAATCCAGGCCTTACACTTGGCACGATCTGGTGGAACCCTCCCATTTTAGAAGTCTATATATATGGCACACATTCCCATAATAATGGTAAGAGATAATCGCTTCCTATTCTCGATTCTTATACCGAGTAGATCCTCACTCTCTCGCAAGTAAAGTCTCCTTCCGGTTTGACACCGCGCAAACTGGGTATAAGGTTCTAACCCCCCCCCCCCCTCCAAGCTACTTGTGCAGGTCCTCACGTGTCGCCTCTTATCAGTATGACGGTTCTTATAGGCTTCTACACTTTGGTCCTTACGAGCTAGGTGGTCTAGGTACTCAGGGTGAAGGAGAACAAGGGAAATTCATTTAAGTGTTCGAGGGACTTTGCCCTCGACATGTTCAACGATCAGATAACAATATTTCACGATACAAGTTATTAACAGCAACCGCCTAACTTGTACTATTGAATACCTAGGCGCCTATTGGGTCCTTGCGATCGTCAGAAAGATCGATAATGCTTCTTCGAATTTAAAGAGATTGAAATCTCTAAGTGTTTACAATGCTTGGAATTAAAAATATGAAAGTAGAAGTAATGAAAGTATATCCTAATAACTGATACAAGAAACTAGAGATCTGAGGAAAAACTGCCAGAAAAACGTGGGTTGATTCTGTCAAACTGATGTCACCGCGTTGAGGTACTTTTGGGTACTCCTCCTCACCGCGGTCTGGTCTTTCTGCCCACCATTCTGTTTATCTGGACCGCGGTGAGCCCGTTAGGATGTGGGGCTCACCGCGGTGAGCCCTGTCTCCGGGAATTCCTCCATTTTTCCCATTTTCTCCACTTTTCTCTCCCTTTTCGTCCATGTGACCTCTCTTGGAATAGTGGCCCACTAACATGGCCTAGTGGTTCTTCTAGAAGGTTTTGAGGTCTTCTTTGCACTTTGGTCCTCCATTGCCTTGCCAATGACGCTAAGACACCTAAAAATGCACAAAAACACACAAAAAATCCAAACGTGACACGGAACAAAAAAATGCTAAATAAAGGCTAAAAGACGCAACAAAATACCGAAAAAGGCACTAAATGAGTCGTTAAAATATCGACTCATCACATAGCTCTCTGACTTCTCTTGAAATTTCTCCTATATTTCTTGTCACCTGTCTTTATCTTGTTGTAAGCTGGGCTGTCTCTTTTGAAGTGATCAGGTTTCTGACAATAGAAACAAATATCATTTTCGATTTCTGCCCCCTCAGTACTCGATGCTTGCTGAGTGATGTGCTCATATTATTACTTATAAAATAAGTAGTAAAGTAGTGTTGTAGAGAGACGCAGCTAAACCAGATAATCGTTCACTCAAGGAACTAATCAGCAATTGCAAAGTTATGGAGTTTAAATAAATGAGTATGTTGAAGCAATAAGACCAGGAATATTCGTTCTACTTATTCTAGCAAAAAGAAGGCAGAAAACCTAGGTGACTCTTAGCACTGTTAATGGAAAGTATGAACACAGTAGTTAAGCTCAGGATAAATATGTTTACGGGAATGTACTCACCACCTGCTTATTGTGATTCACACATTGTCACAGTTAGAATGTCCAATAACAACAAAATCGATCTAAACTAATTCACTTTCGAAAGTTTAGATTATCTTAATTATCTGATTGTCAGACAGATAATCCTTGAACAAACGACTAGAAGGTTTTAGCGAATCTAAATTCACAAGTTATTATGAAGAATTTTTATCTAGGTTAACTCCCGTGTGAATCAAATCCATAGCAACAAACCCTAACATACAAAATCCTTTACTTCACTACTGCATTCATACAAGAATTAACTAACAACGACATTGTAGAAGCATGCAAATCGATTGTCACATGAATACACATAAGTATGATGAAAACGAAAAATCAAGTGTAAACAATCAATCAAGTTGTCAAACTGAAAGAAGATATGCAATACAAAATTGAATTCTAAACTCCGAACTTGAATTCGTGAATCAAACACACGATTACAAGTCAATAGCTAAATCCCCAAGTGTTCAAGATGAAACCTAGAGTTCTTAGACTGTCAAATTAGGTATAGAGTAAAGTATATCTGAAGTTATAGTGAAAGAAATCTATTTAAAGGAGAAAAAACGAAGAAAAAGGAGCCAAAAATTGCCAAAATCTCGACCAAAAGACCCAGGACGCATCCTGGAAGTTCTGGGATGCGTCCCGCGGCATATGGAGACGCATCCTGGATGTTCTGGCACGTGTCCCAGATTCCTGTGTCACTAAAACTTCTCTATATATTGTACAGGCCGAATTTGTCATACTTCCTTCATGAAAGTTGTATCTCCTTGAATTACCTACACGTGGCTACCAAAATCAAGTCAATCAGACATCGTATGAGAGAGTTATGGCCAAAATGGCTAGACTGCTCCGTAAGTTTCACTTTTTCGTAGTCTCGCTTAAATGACTCTAAAATCTTCATCCGAACTTCGAATCCACTTCCATTTTCGCCATTTTTATCCAATTTCACAGCTCTAGATTCATTTCTAAATTTCCAAAATCATCATTTTTACTCCGATTTTCACCTAAAAACACGACAATCTGCAAAACACGAAAAACATTAAAAAGAACAAGAAACACTATAAAGTGCTAACAAAGAATTACAAAAACACGGTGAAAAGGACATGATGAATCTCTAAATTATGGTCTCATCACTGAGCAGGCTTGATCAGAGAGCTTGTTAATTGCATACTTTTGTACTTGTAATAGTTGGGACCTTGATGCTTTTTCAGCTTCTCTTTGGTCCTACTTTCTATTTCCTGACTGACGTACTTTCTCATATGCTTTGTAGCAACAACATTTTCCTCAGTCACCTATTTGGTATCCTTCTTTTCAAAAGTCCTTTGAGTTACTAGAGCAACATTCTGCGATGTTTCAGCAGGCACATGTCCTCTTTGCATTGTCTCATAGTTGACAGTTGCCAAGTGTGAGAAAAGCTCCACTAGAGTGATGTTAGGCATTCCTTGGTTAAAATAGAAGTACAGAGTGTGTTCCCAGTTATGATTCAAGCGTCTCACGATAGTCTTAACCTTTTCAGAGTCAGAGTATCTCTCACTTTCACCAAGTGCAGCCATTTCACTCATTAGTGTTGTAAAACTTCGAACTTGTTTTCCTTAGTTTTCTCAAAGCCGGCACAGATTTCTTCAATCATTGACCGGGCTTCATTCGCCGTTTTCGCACACCATAGTTTTCATTGTATGTGATCTGGAGTAGAACGAATAATGATGTTTCTTGCTTGACCATCCAGCCAAATTCTCTTGGAATCTTTCGATGTCCAGAGATGTCTGGCCTTTGGTTCATATGCAATTTCACATGTTTGTCTTGCACTCGTTGTTGTACCAGATGTGGATGAACCAGCACCATCTGTTTCCTTATCTCGACCATTTGAAACCTCAGTGCCCTGCTTTTCTTGTACAATGACAATGTGGCCATTCTTTATAACTTCGATCATCTCGTCATCGATAGCTTCTAGGAGAAGCATCATGTTGTTCTTCCATTTCTCATAGTTCTCTAGCATGAGAACGGCTGCATCGCTCAGAGACATCCTGCAGAAAACACTAAACAAACAAAGCAAGTGTACGTTGTACGCTGTTAGTGGGCACTTATTTAGGATCTAGGTTCAGTGCAGAAGATTAAAGAACCTCCTGCTCTGATACCACTTGTTGGTCCACATAACGACAAAGTAAAAGACTTGGGGGGGGGGGGAGGTGGGAGTGAATAGTGTTTTCAAACTTTTGACAATAAAACAGTTTCTCAGATATCTAGGACGGTATCTGATACTTATATTCAGAGAGCGGAAGACATCAGTGACAAGTGCACGTGCTCAGCAGGCTATAAAGTGTGCAAGAACTCAGCAGTAAGTTAAGTGCAGTAAGTAAATAACACAACAGTTTATATCGGTATTCGAGGGTGGTGTAATCCCTCAACTAATACACTCGCACTTTCTCAGGACTTGAATCCACTAAGATAAGATGATGAGTTCTCCTTACAAAATCCTATCCCTTGATCCCTTTTACACTAGGTTCCTAACCAAGTGTTCCCCCTGAGTTGTGCCCTGGTTTTTACAACCAAGTACTTTCTCTACTCAGTAACCTTTGAGCTACTCCTTAGTTTCACAAACTAAGTACTTCCTATGCTCAACGCCTTTGTGGTGTTGGTTATGGTAGTTTGTCAGGTAAGCAGGTTCTTAGTAACTTATACAGTTATGTATGAGTGCACTGTAGAATCAAGCTTACTTAAGACACATTTCAATGTATGGTAAGTTGTTCTTTACTGACCCAAGTCTTTATGTTGTTCAAGAGAATGAATCACATATATGAGTCGCAACTATATCTTATGGATTCAACTGCTTCACAATATACAATTCTTGTTAAGGACCAGGACACTTAGAACTTTCGTGCTACTTATAATTCTAGAGCTTTAGTTGCAACAGTAAGCTAGAGAGTAAGTAGGCAGAAGGCTTGTATGCTTGAATGAATAAGTTCGTAGATGTGTGTTTTAAAGCATTCTAAGTGTTGATATTAATAGTTGAAAATCATGCCGTTTGAATAGTATCCGTTAGGCACAATAAAATTCAAACTATTGATATCAAAAGTTAGTACGACAGTGAGCTTTGTCTCTTTCCAGGTATTTCCTCTTTTGCTCAGACATCTCTGTCTGCGTAATTAATGAACTGTACCAAATTTTGTCCAGTAGTGTCAACGGAACAATGCAAGCTGTCTGAAGCTTTGCATGTCCTTTCTCAATGACCTATGATGCATGAGAAACCACATGTTGAAATACTTGTCTTCCAAAGACAGTTAATTTCTTCAAGTTTTCTGAGCTAAGGTTACCACTGAGGAGACACTTTTCCTTAGTCTTCTGCAATCTTCTGATCTTCAATAAAGGCTTCCTTCTGCTGGATGCTTGCTTCTTGGTCTTATTCAAAGATATAAAACTTACACTCAGAGACCTAACATCCTATACAAGATTTGCTAGAGTAACATACTCAGTAAGCTTCCTCTTTTACAATGTTCAAGTGAACTAAGAGTACTTGTTACCATTCTGAGCTAAGATAAGTCATTAGGCTTACTGATCAAAATCTAAACAGATATTCCTAACACTATTTAATATTTAAGTCTTTTATTATTTTGATTGAGGCACTTTCATTTACTTACGTTGATTGTTGAGGAATCTATGTTCTCATCAGCAAGAGATCTTCATCTTACATTTTGAACCAAGACACATTACATGCACCTACTTATGAGTTTTTTCCAAGCAACACAAAGATAATGCGGCAATCTTAGAATAATTTTACTTCTTTACTCTCCTTAATCTCTTGATTCACTTATATACACTGTTTTGGAAGTCTTTCATTCTCTAAGAGAGTCTGCCTAGTTTAAGAGGGATTCTGGGAAGAATTAAACTCTGTGAAACTAACAGGTTTGGGGGAGGAGAAGAAGAAGGAAGTTTGTGGTTGCATTGTGCTGTTGTTCTATCTCTCTCAAAAAAGAAGAAAATGAAGTACCGAAAAAAGTAAGGTACCCAAAAAAAGTAAAGGTACTAAAAGTCTCAGATTGGATCTAATGTCCTTGTGATCACCATTTTCGTGTTGGGCATGTTACAGATACAACCCACATACCGGTATGGCCCGTAAAAGCTACATGTTCGTGAAAGTTGATGGCATGTATACCAAACCAGCATGCACAAAAGTGCAGAATTCGGAAAAAATAGACACTACCAAAAATGTAGAGACTAAAAGAGCCCAATGAGGCCAACAAATGAGCCCAATGATGGCCAACAAAAAGCATATGGGTCGAAACGACTGCAAAAAATAGTATGCATACATATTTTTAAAGAGAGAGAGAGAGAGAGAGGAGCATCAAACATTATTATTTTGAGAAGGTGGAGAAGAAGGGATGAACTTCTGACAGGTTAGTATTCATAAGGAGCATGGAAGACCTTTATCTCAACATTTAGCTTACTTATGCATACCCTACCTTAATCCTTTTTTCAGCATAATCTCTAATTGCCTCAGAAGTCTGTGTATACGGTAAATTACTTTTTGAAGAGAAGCACGGGTCGTATACCGTAAGGTTCTTGTGTGAATTATGATTGATCTTGTTACCTGAGAACCTGATGATACAGATTGATGGTTGTTTTTTTCTGTTGGTATCATGATCTTCGATATCTGACTTAGTTGCTGAATGGGGTTGAGTATTAAAAAAAAAAATCATCTCGTGAAAGTTTTATATAGGAATACTAAATTTGGCATCATTTCACTGTCACTTTTTATCGTTTTTGCGGGTGTGATGTGACAATGAAATGTGCGATATTGCATGCTTTTAAACCCTTATTTTTTGCCCTAGATTCAATACTTGTATCATTTTATGGTCAATTACCAACTTCTTGTGTATTTCGTAGGTCACAATCGCGCTTTTGAGGAATTGCACGATTTCAGGCACCAACACGACATAATTGTGTGAAATCGAGAATGTTTAGAAAATACGCTGAATTGGCCGTTGCACGGAGTTCTAGGCATCAAAACATGTCATGCGACCAGCTAGTGCGAAGATAGTTGAAGATGCTACAACTTTGTAGAAGACAACTTTTTGAGGAAACGAAGTTAAGAAGTCCGAAATTGAAGAACAAAGATATACAGACAAAACCTGGAGAAATCACAGATGGCGATCAATAGAGGACCACAGAATGCTATTTGTGGTCGACTATCAACCGTAGTACAATGAACTTTCGAGAGACAGGCCAGTTTCTGGTCTGTCAGGCTAGGGCCTATCCTCCTGAACCTTCCTTATACATCAAAGGCGGTTGGTGCTCGGATTTTTCAGTATAAATAAGACCATTGGGGTCTCAAATCATAGAGAGAGCGGAACGGAAGGGTTCCGAACAAGAGAACGGAATGTTAAGGTTCCAAATCACAAAATCAGCTCTCCTGAGAGAGAACCAGTCATCGGGGAAGTGAAACCCCAAAACCCTAGCCGTCAGCAAGCAATCAAGAAGACTTCAAGACATCCAGATGACATTAAGATCGATCACTACAGGGTAGAATCGAAGAAGGAGGAATCCGATGGTCGACACTCGCCATCGTCTTACGGTTTAGTTGCTTAAAACATGATTTCAATTCTGTTTACAGTTTGTTTAATTTCAGTGATGTCTGGCTAATTTACTTGTGTAAGGGTTAGCCGAGATCTTTGATTACTTCGTTTATATACGATGGAATAGTTTTAGAATCAATGTTGGTTATGCGATTGTTGTTCATACCAGTGTTATTGGAGGAAAGATGCTTTGTTTCTTTATGTATTCGCGAGACATGAGTATTCATTACACTAGATTACGAGTTGTCCGATGTGTCTATAAGTTGATGTTCTGCCTGAGGTTTGTTGTTGAGCTAGCCACTGGTGACACTTTTGAGCTAGACGATAGTCTACGTGGGGTATCTTTACTGACTACGCCTTGGTATAAGATATGTGACCTGTGTGACTCTTCAGTCGTAACTATCGCTACCTGTTATTCCTGATATAAACCGTTTATCAAAGTGAAGGTTAACGCATACATGTTTTCTCTATAAGTTCTTAATTCATCAATTCTCATTATAATTACTTTTCTGCTTACGTGTTTAATTTACTTATTCAAAAATACCAAAAATCTGTTATTTACTTTATATTGAAAATTAACCATTTAATATTCTATCTTAATCGAGCATTATTCCCGAGAGACCGACATCTCGAGTTAACTTATAGCTATAAACTGTGTGTTTGTGAGCTTCTAGAAATCCTCAGAGACCGACATCTCCTCCTCCATCTCCTCAGAGACCTTCAAATCCTGCTCCCCAACAAGAAGCTACTACTGCACAAGCCAGAGTTGCTTAACTCGGACAACTGTTGGAGGAAGAAGCACAGCTAAATCTTGAGATAGAAGCTAAGATAGCTAAGACTCAAGCCAATCTGAAGAAGATGGTTGTGCTAACTCGCAAGGAGGAAGAAGCCCTTGTTGAGCAAAAGAAACTCCAACATTCTATCCAAGCAATTGTTGAGGAAGTAGATACTGTATAAAGTATCTGAAGGCAAGCATGATGCTGAGGCTGCATTACCTAAGTCCCTTCCCTCCTCCTCACCGAAAAAAGAAGCCCATCTTAGAGATGGTTGTTGGGCTTGCTGTTGAGGAAGAAGTCCTGGAGGATGAGGACAACTAGAGTGATGAGTCTGACTCAGAAACCTATAAGATGGCAGACCACCCAGATGAGTACATGGTGGTATCACATATTAAGAGAAAGCTGATTGCTCCTCAAAGCTTCAGCAAGATGCCAAAGGTACACTCCAATGACTACTTGGAAATATCCAAAGTCATGATAGAACTCCGCAAGGAGTTGAAACACCATATCAAGAAGTCATTGCATCTGTCCCTGAGGAACTGAAAAAGTTCGCAGAACTCCTCACTTAGAACTACCAGCCTAGTCCTTGCTCAGAGAGACCTAGGCATGGTAAGGGAAAATGATAATAACCTATCCTAGAAAGCCCTGAATGAAGAAGGTTATGCCCCTGGAAAGGTAGATGCCACAAGTGTAGCCATTGCTGAGCTAGCACACAAAGACAAGGGCATTATCAAACAAACTCAGGAGCTCAGCGCTAAATTGCAGCAACTGGTAGCTGCATACAATGGGCTACAAAAGAATTTTGACTCTTTGTCAGAATCTTTTGTTCAACGCCTTGATCAGTCAAGCATGACTAGGGGGAAGTTCTCAGAAAGGAAGAGGAAACAACAAAAGGAAGAGGACTTAATCACCAATCATAATCAATGAGCCCCCTAGTCAAAGTGAGACCATGTAGATTGTGCCCACTACTCAGAAACCTCCTGCACAAGGAGTAGTCACAAGGGCCAGATCTCAAAAAGCTCTAAAGGTAACCAAGGCCCCAAGGAGAAGATAATACAAAGGGAATGATGATAATGAAGAAGAAGAAGAAGAAGAAGAAGAAGAAGAAGAAGAAGAAGAAGAAGAAGAAGAAGAAGAAGAAGGACAAATCATTAAACACTTAGCCAATGAAGAGGGCTGTAAATCTCCTACCAAGTTTGAAGAGCATGACGATGAGGAGACTGATGATGATGAAGCTCTTCTTCACAGAAAGAGAAGAAGGGATGATAGCCCATCTGAGCCCATAGTTGCAGTACCCCTGGCAGCTAGAACACCTTCTGGAAACACCAAGTCTATCCAGAAAGGTTCTTCAAGTAGCAACCCCCCAATGGAAAACTCCAAACAGAAGAGGAAAAGAGAAAGAGATATCAAGTTTGGCAGAATACTACCTTCAAAGCCTCAAGATGCTGTGATTGAGTATGTGAAACTTGACCATGGTCCTTCTATCTAAGGATTCATCCATCAGAAAAATGGATACTGGATACTTGAACTTAAGCATCTGTTAGTAAGTGATGGTGGATTTCCAATAACCATCCTTCAGCAACTACAGGCATGGATTGGAGAAAGGACAAGCCTATACTGATCAATCCTAACCATGTCAAGAATTCGCTAGATTTTGATGTAATATCAAGACAGAAAGCCAAAAGAAATGAACTTGCTGAAGAGTGTCGCTTTAGTAAACCTGATGATGTACATAGAATTCCAAGAAATCTAACCGGGACTTGGACCAAACCAAGGCTTGTTGTGGAACCTTATGAGTCATTCTGCATGACTGAAGAACGATTCAAGGGTGACATCAAATATCTGAGGATCATTTATGAATACTACAACTTATCAGATATCAGGATTGAGCATGCTTCGAAATAGGGGAAGTATTTATGGATAAAATCCTACAGAGAAATCCTACACTGAGATGATAGTCAGGACACTGGTCTATGACTACTCAGATGATATAAGGATATTTGGAGATAGACAATTTGCAGACTGATCATCTTGACTGCCGAAGACTTCAAGCCTTGAAGACTTGTTAATTAAAATGTTAACTTGGAGCTTGGATACTCCTGTTGTTCTTATTAACAATGTAATTTCTTTTGTGTATCTTGATGAATGTACTTATGTTATGGTATACCTTGTAAATGTTATCTCTTCCTTCTTGTAATTTATTTGATGACCCAACTCTCAGATATCAATCCATAAAAAGATAACGTGTCAGCAAAGATCACACCTTGTTATTTGGTTGATGTTAACTTTCTGCACTTAAATACATGAATTGAAAAGATCTTAAGAAATATTTAAGTGTTGGATTGTTTTCTCATCCATATCATGATAGGTTTTAGATAGTCATGGTTGACCGATCAAAAAGGGGGAAATTTGTTAGGAATATCTGTTTAGATTTTGATCAGCAACCTCAATGAATTATCCTAGTTCAGAAAGATAACTAGTACTCTTACTTCACTTAAACATTGTAAAAGAGGAAGCTTACTGAGTATGTTAGTCTAGCAAATCTTGTATAGGATGTTACGTCTCTGAATGTAATTTTATATCTTTGAAAAAGACCAAGAAGCAAGCATCCAGCAGAAGTACTCAATTTTTGAAGATCATGAGACTGCACAAGATTGCTGAAGACTAAGGAGAAATGTCTCCTCAGAAACCTCTTGCCAGATACCTTAAAGAAATATGTGTTTTTCAAAGAACAAGTTTCTTAATAGATATATGAGGAGTAAAGGTTACTGAGAAAGGAGGGTGTCAAGGCTCAGATAGCTTGCACCTATCCATTGAGACTACATGATAAAAATAGTACAGTGCATTTATTACGCAGACAGAGATATCTGAACAAAAGAGGAAATTTCTAAAAAGAGACAAAGCTCACATCAGTACTATTTTCAGATATCAGTAGTTTGAATTTCAAAGAGCCTAATAGACATTACGGAAACGGCTTGAAATTTAACTATAAATATCACCACTTAGAATGCATGAAACACACGGAACTTACACCTTAAACTTCACTGAACATAACTTAAATTCAAGCATACAAGCCTTCTACCTACTTACTCTCTAGCTTACTGTTGTGACTAAAGCTCTTGAATTCTAAGTAGCACGAAAGTTCCAAGTGTCTTGATCCTTAACAAGCATTGTTCATTGTGAAAGAGTTGAATCCAAAGATAAAGTTGCGACTGATATCTGAGAATCATTCTCTTGAACAAACAACAAGACTTGGGTCAGAAAAGAACAACTTCCCAAACAATGTGAAGAGTATTAAGGAAGATTGATTTTATGAGCTCTCTGAAAGATAACTGAACAAGTTATAAAGCAAGCTCACCTGAAAAACTACCATAACCAACACCAACAGGCATTAAGCATAGGAACTACTTAGTTTGGGAAACTAAGGAACAACTCAAAGGTTACAGAGTAGAGGAAGTACTTGGCTCAGATAGCTGGGGAGTAACTCAGGGGGAACACTTTGTTGGGAACCTAGTGTAAAAGGGATCAAGAGATAGGATTTTATAAGGAGAACTCATCATATTATCTTAGTGGATTCAAGTCCTGAGAAAGGGCGAAGTGTATTAGTTGAGGGATTACGCCACCCTCAGATACCACTATAAAGCTTTGTGTTATTTGTTTACTGCACTTTACTTATTGCTTTACTTACTTGCTGAGTACTTACACACCTTATAGATTGCTGACACGTGCACTTATCACAAAAGACTTCCGCTCTCTGAATATAAGTATCAGATACCTATAAAGATATCTGAGAAACTGTTTTATCGTCAAAAGTTTGAAAAGACTATTCACCCCCCCCCCCCTCTAATCTTTTACTTTGTCGTTATCTGGACCAACATCTGTCATGTGCTTCCCATATCCACTATCAAAATGACATGTTGGATTCTTCTTTAGAGTGTTGATGTGCACTTAAGGATATGAAAGCATTGTAGTACCAACAATCCTCAATTACAATCAAAGATTAAATTTATATAAGCCGGAAACTCACAAACTACAGTAATAGCAGTAAGTTAATTCGGGATGTCATTGTCCACGGACACTTAACATAGGAACAAACAAGTATCGTATGAAAATTTCATGCAGAAAGTAAACCGATGATTTAAAGCTGATTGCAGTAAACCCTAATTGACTTGATGTATTCGATGATGAGAAGATGTAAAGGACCCCCGATCTCCATCTAGCTATGCTACTCCCAACTTCTAGGAAGGTGACAACAAACGTCACAAAGCTGCCACTAATATTACATGCTTTTGCACTCAATTCAAACGAATCATAAAGGACTTTTTGGTAAAAAGGGGTCGAATCAATACAAGGAAACATAATTAGCTGCCATTCTCGTGCTTTGCTATTTTTGCACATTTTATTTCTCTTTTTTTCTTGTGCTTTGCTCTTTTTGCACAGATTTTCTATTTTTCTTTTTTTTTATCTCAATTTTGCAAGTGTATCCCAATTGGTTGCTCAAGATCTGCACTTTTGTGCGTGCCAATTTGGAGTACACCCCATGAACCGTCTCAACATACGAGAACCGCCCACGCGTTGGTTTACAGTTAGTATTTGGCAAGCAATTTGAGAACATAACCATCAACCCTCACAGCATACGCACAATCAGCCCCGCGTTGGTTTATAGGTAGTATTTGTAAATGCCCAACACAATCTCAAACGATCACGAGGATCATGGGAAAACAAGCAATACAAAACTGGTTTCAAAATCGACCAAAATCTCAAATATAGAAAGGAGTGAGCCTGAGTATGAGGTACCTATTACCCTTCTCCCCAAACCTGTTCCTTGAACGGGTTCGGGAATCAAGACAACAAGTCAACATGCCGTTCGTCATACTCGTTTTAAAAAGAGTGCACATGTATATGATGTGGCGCAAGGATTTTCCTTACTCATCCTACTAGAATCTGACATTTGCCGGTACAATATTTTTTCATCATCTCAAATAGGCTTCTCACCGGCTTTTTGACTGCTATAATAGGAATACTTTCCATTTACAAGTGAAACGGACTAAAGTGACTTTTGAAAATTCATCAATACTAGTTAAAGGCCATCAAAGATCACATAAACAAAAGGCTTAACTAAAACAATAGATAATCGATTTGTGAAAAGAACTCAGACTCGACACACAAAAAATTTCAAAATAAGCAAAAAAATTAGGCAAAAGGGCGACTCACATAAGATTAACCAAAAGTAACTAACATACTACCCCACATAATCACAAGAGTGGCTAACATACCACTCAACACCACGAAACTAAAAAAGAAAAAACACATATATACAAATATATACAAGGCAGCATATATAATACATACCAAGGCATTTAACCTAAAGCATATAACTTCCCTTCCCAAACCTATTCAATACCTAGGCCCTAGCATAAAGAATAAATAAAAGGACAAAGTTGTAGAATTACTGCCGTAGTATGCCTCGGTCGGCATGATCAATCGAAGGAGGGCGGACTGTGGGGTCCGGAAGAAGATCCTCCTCCAAAACGCTACCGCCAATCATCCGTCTGAGCCTTGCATCTGCTCTACTCGCGCTAGGCGCTCAGTCGCCTTTGTGTCCGACAAAGACAAGCACTGTGAGAGACTTGAGTAACTCGAGTCCCACTGATCCAAGTGCTCACCAAACCGCTGAGATACTCCATGTAAGCTCCTCAAATCTTCATTATATCCTTGTTAGCGCCCTTGTAACTCCGAGAAATTTGAGGCTAGCGTGCTTTGCCTCCTCTCAATGTGCTCAAACTGAAGCTCCATCCATTCCTGGAATCGAGTCCTCAACTGCTGAAAATCCGCGGTTAGATCTTCCTCTTCTTGGGAGTGTGGTAGATCATCATTCTCTTCATCAGTCTCCTGTACAGATATCTCCTCGTACCCTGTGTCACTCTCGGGATCGAATTCGCTATCATTGCTATCATCCTCCTCCTCTTCGCCTTCATTGAACTCACTTACATGTATAGCACTACAGTTTTCTGTAGTTGCCTCAATAGTTCGTACCTCTTTTGCATCCAAGCAACCTTTCTGCTGACCAAGCTTGATGATGTTTGGCACTCATATGGCCTCACACATCTCGGTGTTCAAACACGGAAATCCTAACGCCTTAGGGTTGTGCCTATGTGCAAATGTCTCAGCCAAGATGATGTCTCCTGCGTTTACGAATTTGTTCCTGATCAGTGCCGCTATCAATCGGCAAGTAGGAGCAGGAATCTTGGTGAAGAAGGAGTTGGGAATCAAGTTATACTGAACCCAATGTGCCCAAACCCTTGCAAGTCGGTTAAGTAATGCTTGGCGCAGATTTCGAACCCTTTGTCCTGTTTTGAAACTTGGGTGGGTAACAACTTCCAAGGTCTCTTCGTCCCACAAGTTATTGCAAGTCGCTTCCAGGTTGAAGATTCCATTATCCCGGCTGGGATTAAACTCCGCTCGTGTTTGAAGGAATCGGTTGATGGAGTCCGAAGTGTACTCCACCATCTTCTCCCTAACATGTACGAATTTGTCAACGCTTCGATCAGAGAAGTTAATGTAGAAGTCTCTGACCAAAGACGCGTCGTATGATCTGTTCATTCCGGCAAGCCTTTGCCATCCCAAACTCCTTATGCAAATTCCAATAGCTTCTGTCACAAGGGTATCATACCCGTACAGGCTCATCCCTCGCTCTGCTATAATGCTTCTTAGTTTGCTGAAGTTCTTGATTCTCAAATTGTCCGCTTCTCTGCTCAGCTTGAAACCGTAAGCATCCGGCCTAATCCATGGAGCTGCAGCTTTAGCACTAGAGCTTCCTTATCCTGTATTTTGCCTCTTGTTGGACACACTCTTCTTCTTGGGTTCCATTGTACCTGGACAAACAATGTTAGCACTGCACTCATCTCAACATCAACATGTAGCAAACAAATGTCTAATCCAAACTCATATTCAAGTGTAAACCAAAGTGCATTCAAGCGTAACTACAAATTGTTCCCCATTCCAATTCATGCATGTAACAATAATACCTTATCCTATCGCATAATCGTGCAAACCATAGTGCATATAAGTTTACTACAAGTGATTTTCCCAATCAAAACAATAGAAAGTTCAACTTAGCATCAATACTAGCATAAGTAAAAAGCATAATTGGAAATTGCTAATATGCATATCTAGCTTCACCACCAAAACAGATAATTCTTCAGATAATCAAGCCAAGCTAACATGGAAACTGACTTATCTAGACAATTCTATAAATTCCAATCATAGTCACATACTCAATCACAAGAATCAAGCATAATAATCGAAGTTTGCAAAGTAAGTAGAGTAGAAAGAATTACCTCGAATCCGGAAGAATTGATGGATAAAAATGCAAATTGAAGCTTTCCCGTAGTAGAGTAATGTTGAGTCGATATTTTAACGACTGATTAAGTGCCTTTTTCCGTATTTTTTTGCGTCTTTTAGCCTTTATTTAGTATATTTTGTTCCGGGCCACGTTTGGGCTTTTTGTGTGTTTTTGTGCTTTTTTAGGTACTTTATTGTAATTGGCAAGGAAATGGAGGACCAAGGTGCAAGAAGACTTGGGAAAGTTTTTAGAAGCACCACAAGGCCAAGTTAGTGGGCCACTACTCCAAGAGAGGTGACATGGAGGTTGGAAAAGGGAGCAAAAATAGGAGAAAGAGGGGAAAAAAGTGATTATCACCCAGAGAGGACCTCACCGCGGTGAGCTCCATCAACTAGGAGGCTCACCGCGGTCCAGCAAGCGAAATCTGGGCAGAGTCCGCAAAAACTGGTCCAGACCGCGGTGGGCAGGGACCCTCACCGCGGTGAGCACTGCCTTGACGTGTTCCAACCCACTTTCTGGCGGTTTTTTCCACTACTTCGAGTTTTAGATTCCTTGGTCTTATAAATAGACCACTTACTTGTACATATAAGAAGACCACTTACTTATAAATAAGTCATTAGGACATATCTTCACTTACTTGTACTTTCATATTTTCAATTCCAAGCATTGTAAACACTTAGAGATTTCAATCTCTCCATTTAATTCGAAGAAGCATTATTGATCTTTCTGACGATCGTAGAGACCAATAGGCGCCCATGTAATCAATAGTACTAGTTAGGTGGATGCCATATTAACTTGTACGTGACATATTGCTATCTGAAACGTTGAACGCATGCTTGATCGTTGTGAACTTGCAACATTATTTACCTCTAATTAGTATATATCCGGATGAGGGCATAGCTAGTGACAAGATTTTTGCCATAACTCATACGTACTTATAATCTGTATCTGGTTCGATTTTACAATAGCAAAGTTGTTGCATTGGCGGCCAGTGTACCATTAGCTATATCGCGTCAGCACTTTTGAAAGATCGCTTACTTCGTTATAATTGTAGAAATAGCATGATCTAGGTATTACCTTGTCTTGTAATTGCGGTTTATTGTAGGGTTTTAAAGTATCACTTTACCCACACTATCTGTTTACAACTCACACCTTGAGCCTACACCTTAGAACTAGCCTAATCAATTCATCGAGAGAACGACCCAGTGGTTTAAGCCTTGTTGTACTACGGCAACCGCTTTACTACTTATGTTATTTTACAAGTATTAATTTTGAGCGCATCAAAATTTGGCGTCGCTGCCGGGGAATTGATTCCTACGTTCTTCAATAAGTAGGATCAGTGTGTAGTTGCGTATTTTTATTTTTATCTTATTCGAAAACCAAAGAAAAATCTGAAAATTTCAAAAAAAAATCAAAAAGAAATTATCTTGTGGATTATTTTTTTGGTACTAACAGAAACTAACAATGCATTTAGTTTTGTTGGTATAGAGAAATTTTTTCTGCAGGTGTATGTATGGCAAGGGTATGGCTACGTACGGAGAATATTTCATACCTCATCTGGTGGTAAGAAAACCACACATATTCCTTGAGCCTGAGGTTAGGGAATACGATCTAGATGATGATTGGGGGTGTTCACTTCCATACTTCTAGGGAAGGCCGATGGAAGATGCTTTCGGATTTATTCGTTAGTTCGAACAATTCGTGACGGAGTTACCACCAGGTGGATTGAGTGAGGACCAACTGAAGAGGAGGCTGTTTCCTTTTGCCAGTAGATCCCAAGCCAGAGAATGACTGCATTTGCTAGAGCCAGAGTCATTAAGGACATGGGAGGAAGTACTTAGAGTATTCTATGACGAATACTCCCCGTACTCTTTGATGGAGAGCTTGGAGGATCGCGTAACGAATTTCAAACAAAATAAAGAAGAGAAGTTCGACAAAGGAAGCGTGAATACTCTGAATTTAGAAATCGCTCCCATCCCACTGGGGTCTTAGTGAGCGTTTCTACGCCACCAGAGACCACAGACAGCCGGTGCCCCATCACCCCGACATCTTACATATGTCATTACCCAAGGGGAGTTTTGTTGATCCTTTTTGCCCTTTTTCTTTGTTTCCTGTTTATGAGTGTTATGTGCTTAAATTTGAACATATTAACTCTCGACATACTCGTTTGCAAGATTACATGAGTATTGTGGGATCAACACACAATGGAGCAGAAGATATTCACTGGAAGCTCCAAGTAGGCTCGACACCTGCTCAAAATTTGTTCCCGTATGAGAATGGATAATGGTAATGTACAGCAGTCGAGCCAACGACTATAAGAAAAGGCACTTTCTGGGAGGCAACCCGGGGGTTCAGAATGAAGAATGGAAGAGTCGACGTTAACGACTATAACCAAAGCATGACTTATTGCTTTGCATATAGATATAGGTGCATATTGCATTTAGGATAGATTTTATTTATTAATTTTTTAATATAAAAAAAAATTTACAGGAGAACAGATCTCACCACGGTGGCCAGGGAAAAAGGCGGCTCACCGCGGTCTGCATAAGGCAGAAAGTTTGCCTCTCTGATGGACCACTGTAACGACCCGAAAATTTACAGTAAAAAAACATAAGCTTGTTTATTTGAAAAGTCTAGAAAAGACGCAAATCGTTTTACACAAGTCTAAACATAGCCACAAGTGAATACTAACTAACAATAAATCGAATAGTTTAAAAGATTTTTCGCAGTATCCCAAACTTTTTAAAGAAACCCCACTCTCTGTTGCTGAACGTCTAGGACTCCAAGGCGCCAAAATCTACAAGAAGGTAACAAATCAAGTGTGAGATCAAACTCAGTGAGGTTCTGTGCTAAGTGAACAACGAATTACGTAATAACGAAGTATGGTTTTTAAAATCAAACGAATCATAATATAAAAATAATCGAAGAAAACATATAATGAAGCGAATAAATTATCGTTGGTGCAGTCAACCTTATAACCCCAATCCAAGCCCTTATCACTCTAGACAGGGTTCTACCAGCATCGCAAACGAAGACGAACCACCATGATGCAGGTGAAACACTACTACTCCCAAAGACCTCGGCGACTTCTGCCTCGCGTCTAGGGATAGTAAGCAGAGGTACTTCATGAACAACTCGACAGACACAACTGCCCAAGCATGTCCACTCAGAAACCCCCAGCACAATTGCGCACATATCGGTCGAAGCGAATCAATCAATCAAATCAAACGCAATTTTCAGAACTTGATTTCATGAGTTTCACAATATTTGAGATGCAATACTATACTTTCATGAGTTTAAAATAGCTTATTGTAGTTTCGCAAATATACATATACTTTTTGGGTAGAACACTCATCTTAGATTACCTTGCCAAATAGCAACCCGCAAATCCTGATAAAAGGTAACACTACTTAACATTACGCAAAAACACTTATCGATACCCTTTAACCCCCACAAACGAGCATAAGCAAGTAGAATCAACTAGGCATATAATTACATGATAATTTAACAATTTGTCGCTAACAATTATAAAGATAAGAAGAAACGTATATTTATCACTAATAACACAATTATGCATATAATCTGACTAACTGGACAAGAACACACAATTATTTAAATATAACATGATATGCTTCACAAGTCTGAACACAGAAATACAATAACAGAGCAACAAGGCTGGCAATTTATGCAATAACATCAGACAGTGATACAAATTGGATTACTAACAGAACACTTCAAGAAGACAAACATTAACATGTCACCAAGCACATATCTAACAACCTAATTATATGACTTATTAGGAGACTCACAAAGGATAAAATACACAGCACCTTCGAATGAATGTAAGACCAACTATGTATAAGCTTTCTTTCACAAAAGATCAAGCTAGCAATAAAAAACAGTACGGCCAAGACATCTTCTTCCATCTCGATTTAGTTTCCCTTTTTGGTGTGATCTCATTAAATTTAGGTTCGGTTCATAATATCCCGATTCTGGCAGTTTGCTAGTCCTTCATTATCAAATAAATTTCAGTGGTCAAACGTTCACAATTCTCGTGTGTCCAATTTTTTTTGCTAGATTACTATGTTTTCTATTCAAAACATACTCTTGAGTCTAAAACACCTTTATATACTATCACATAGGAATTTTCTACCTAAACTACTCATGCAGTGAGCAATGATAAAGAAATATTCACCAAATATTTTATACAACTCCAAATATCATAATTCTTGCTGGAAAATATCAAAATCTCATGGATATTTTATTGTTTCATAGATTAAAGACAATTTGATCATTTTTAAGAAGCGCGATTGGGGTTTTACTAACAATACCCTGTCCTGTCAACATTGTAAATGTTGAAACTTTTGTGAATTTTAGTTAATTCATTAAAACTCATTTTAACCAAATTCCAAATCTTAGAGACGAATGATAATGTTTTACATGTCTAATTAAATTATCAACATCAACAAATGAAGGAAAGTATTTAATTTTCATTTTACAAAAACAGGGCAGATTGCTTACGGGATTTGGGAATTTTGAAGAATTGAGTTTCTACTACTTCAAAATCAACATGCAATTCATTAAATGACTTACCCAATTGATTGTGAGGCCATATTACTCATTTAGTTTAGTTTTAAAGGGAAAATCATCAAGATTTTATCAAGAAAACATGCATTCACCATGATTAAAAACTTGTTTTAGTAGAACAATTTTAACCCACCTTAACACTTTTCTCATAGGGTTTCGGATAAATTCGTTCTCCACTTCAAAATTGGATTGACAAATTGAACTCCTAGCAAGTGTTGAATGGAATTAGATGTGTTAGTGTGGAAGACAATTGAGATTATGGAATAAAATTGAAAGCAAGAAGAGTGAGTGGGATTTATTACCTTCTGATGTGCTCAAATTATTAGTTAGTAGACAAGTAGTAAGCAGTTGTTGTAGAAAAAAAAATGCTAACCACAGAATCGTTCTCTAAGGAACCAATTAAGCTACCACAACGAGTTGAGAGCAAGCAGTTGCTTGTGAAAACAAATGAATGATTTGGGTTTTGAATACTTTCTAAACTAGAAATCAGAATAAAGCAATGTAAAGGTTTTAAATCAATGAGATAGAGAGAACACAGCAGTTATGATCGAGTAATGCTAATTCGCTCTAGGGAAATCGTTCATACTTGTCACACGGTCGGTGTACATAAATCAATCAATTCAATTCAACCAATCGTTATTTGAATGTTTTGAAATAGAGAAATCATGGGTAGTCAATCCACGATCCTTAATCGAAAACGATTTTGAAAGTCTTAATCTAGCTTATTGGATTGAAGGTTTTACGGAGATTTTAAGATAGACGAACCTATATGAACGAATATAAATCCTAGAAGCGAATATGCAAAACCGTCACATAACTACCGTGTTCGGAGAGGTTTAGTTACTCATAGTAGAAGCAAGGATCAAAGAATTCAAAGTATTGAATATGATAAACATAATCAGGTTGATAATTGCATGCAAGCTCATACAATTCGATAAAGAATAGCAAACACGAATTGTAAAGAGATAAACAACAGAGAATTATCAAATATTACCAGGAATTCGGTATCAATCCTTCAACAATGATGAAAACCAAGCTCCAATATTGTATCAATGTTAAAATCTAGTTCCAGGAGCTTTTTCTATGAAAAAATCGAGTATAAGAAGTTATGGCAAAAGATGACCTAATTGTGACCTAAAAAGGAGTTTTTCAGCCGAATCTGTGAAATTCTCGCCGAATCTCGCCGCGGCGTGCAGAATAGCTCACCCCGGCGAGACATTGTTTAGGCTCACAAATTGCTCTCGTAAAATCTCTCCGTGGCGAGCTTAAAACCTCTGTAACTTTGCTGCAGACTGAATTTGCAAGAAAGTTGTAGCCCTTTGAATTATATTTCCGTGGCCACCAACCTCAGATCAATCGAACATCATATGAGAGAGTTATGGCCAAACTGGCTAGACCGCTCCGTAAAACTTCACTTTTGCAAGCTTCGCTAAAACGGCTCTCATATCTTCGTCCAAACTCGGAATCCACTTCCGTTTTTGCCCAGTTACTCTACATTCAAAGCTCTATAACCAATATTTTCACCGATTTTCACCTTCGGAACACAAAAATCCTACAAAACACAAACAAAGCACCAAAGCATAAAAACGTACAAAAACACTAAAAAACCATAAACGAAGACTGACAAAGACAGCTAAAAAGGACCAAATGAGACTCTAAATTATCGATTCATCACCTTCTAACTTCTTTGATTGTGCTTTGATCGTAAATTGAGTTGTGTTATTAGCTTTCTCAACTTGAGAGGATAAGGAATTTGTATTTGCATGTGAGAAATGGTGGAGGATAAGTAGGGATTTGAAGCTTAAAGAGGTTTGGCTATGGAGGTTTATCAATGGAGGTTGAAGTGTTGGAGAATGAGAGAGTGAATGAGGAAGAAGATGACTATTGTAGGTCTTATATTGACTTAGTCAACAAGATTCACTTAGTCAACTACACTATTAATTTCTTCTTACTTAGGTTACTTTAAGTACAAGCAAGAACTAACTTGCTCATAGGTGATTTAGTTGCTCGGTTGTGCTCGATTTTCTTAGTAATGTTAATTTGGTCAGGGTTTTAGTTTTCAGTCTTTTGGAAAAGTAGTTTGATAAGGTATCGAGAAGTTTATTCGATCAAGGTAAAATTTGTTGATATTGGACGGATGAGCATCGCCTCGTCTCCAGGTTACATCGGCTCTGGTGTCCCCGAATGTGAGATTTCGTCGACCTTAAATTTCATTAAAGCCTCGTACGCGACGAATGTCTTCATTAAAACATTTAATGTATCTCTCTAAATGGCCCGTCAATGAATTTTTATCAATTAACTTATTTTCATTAGGGGTCTTACAACCGCGGTGAGGGGCACCCTAGCCCCTGGCTCACCGCGGTGAGGCCTGACGATTAAAGAGGAGGGCTTCTCCATCCTTCACCTTAATCACTTTCCATACCCGTTTTTCCCCCAATTTTCACCCATTCTCCACCATTTAACTTGGGTAATAAACCGTTGCGAAGGTAGTGAGTTTCTCCACTACTTGGAGACTTCAATCCGTGTTTATATCCAATAATTCTTCCGGAATCGAGGTACTTCTTTCTACTATCTTTATTTTGCAAACTTGGATTTCTATACTTGATTGATTGTTATTGAGTATGTGGCTGTGCTTATAAGTCATAATCCAAGTTAGCTTAGTTAGATTTTCTGGAGATTTATGAAGTTTTTGGTGGAAGGGTATTGTTATGCTAGCTTGTTCATCTTAGAATTTGTATTCCTGCTGCATATTTGATGATAGGATTGAGCTTGCTACTGTTTCAATTGGAAAAATCCCTTGTAGTATCAAATGTTCGCACTATGGTAAGCACGATTATGTCGTAGGATAAGGCATTGTTGTTACTACTTGCAAGAATTGGTTTGGGGAAGACATTGTTGTGGCCGCATTTGAATGCACTATGGTTTGCATGTAACTATGAGTTAGGATTACGCATTCGTGTAGCTACATTTTGATATGAGTGTAGCACTGACATTTTCTATCTAGGTACCATGGCACCCAAAACAAAGAGTGTGTCCAAAAAGCAGAAGGGAGCCCCAGTTCGAACACATTAAGGGGAGGCAAAGCGTGATAGCCTCCGATTTTTCAGAGTTAGGGGGTGCTACCAAGGACTTGCCACAGATCTTTGGAGCATACATGGAGTATCGCAGTGGTTTGGTACGCACTTAGATCAGTGGGACTCATGCTATTCGAGTCTCACACAGCACATGTCTGCAACGGACACGCGGGCAACTGAGCGCCTAGCGCATATGGAGCAAATGCACAAAGCTCAGACGGATGACCGGAAGCAACAAAGAGGAGGCTCATCTTTCGGACCCCATGGTCCGCCTTCCTCTTAGTGATAATGCAGACCGAGGCATACTACGGGCGGTAACTCTATAACTCCCTCTTTTTATTTATTCCCTAAGCTAGGGACTAGCTATCGAATAGGTTTGGGGAGGAAAGTTGTACTCATATGCTTACATGCCTCAGATTATTACTGCCTTGAAATATGTATATATGTGTTTTTCTTTTCTTTTTCATTTTTGCGATTATTTGGGGTGGTATGTTCGCCACTTTTATGTGATTGTAGTTGAGTCGTGTCTTTTGGCCATATTTTTGGCCTATTTTAAAATTTTTTGTGTCGAGTCTTAAGTTCTTTTGACAAGTCTGGTTATCTATTGCCTTAGTTAAGCCTTTTTACTGATGTGATCTCAGATGGCCTCTGACTGAGTGCTAAGGAATTTTCGAAAATCACTCTAGTTCGTTTCACTTGTAAATAAAAAGTCTTCTTGTTTTAGTAGTCAAAAAGCCGGTGAGAAGCCTTAAAGCCGATGAAAAAATCTTGTAACGGCAAATGTGTGATTCTAGTAGGATGAGCAACGTTTTTTAACTTGCACGACTTCATATACATGTGCACTCTTTTTTAAAACGAGTATGACGAACGGCATTTTTGACTTGGTGTCTCGATTCTTGAACCTGTTCCAAGGAACAGGTTTGGGGAGGAGGATTCTTGTCAACTTCATACTCAGGCTCACTATTTTCTATATTTGAGCTATGGTCGATTTCAAAATTGTTTTGTATTGTTATGCTGCCGTTCTAAAAAAAGAAAAATATAGAAAAAATATTGAAGTGTTTTTCCAGGATCACTTGTGATCGTCTAAGATCGTGTTGGGCATTTCCAAATACTACCTATAAACCAACGCGGGGCTAATTGTGCGTATGCTGTGAGGGTTGATGGTTTTATTTCCAAAATGCATGCCAAATACTACCTATAAACCAGCGCGCAGGCGGTGCTCGTATGTTATGAGGGTTGATGGGGTGTATAACAAACCGACAGTTACAAAAGTACGGATCTTAGGCAACCTATTGGGATACACTTGCAACATTGAGATTGAAAAAAAAAAAAAAAGAGAAAATAGAAAATCTGTATAAAGACAGCAAAGCACAAGAAAAAAAGAGAAAGAAATAAACGTGCAAAAAGAGCAAAGCACAAGAAAAAAAGAGAAAGAAATAAACGTGCAAAAAGAGCAAAGCACGAGAACGGCAGCTAATTTTATTCCCTCGTATTTGATTTCGACCCCTTTCCTAAAAAATCCTTTCTGACTCGCATGAATTAAGTGCAAAAGCATGTAATATTAGTAGCAGCTTGTGACGTTTGTTGTCACCATCCTAAGTTAAGTCTTGAGCGAATACCCTTATTTACTGGACACCTCCAGATGAGAGACTTGAGAGTTGCACTATTATCTTCCTTTGTGAGGGACTACTAGGATAGGATTAAGTTTTATTTACTTGTGAAATGGAAGATTGTGATCTTTGCAAAGATACTTGACAAAGTTAGAGGGGATAGAAGTTTACATCAATATAAGGGCTTATCTCTGGCAATACTTGTCCCGATAGCTTGTCGATTGAACTCTTCTGTTTGTTTGTCGTGTCTATGTGTTTTTTCTTTTTCTAGGTTTTAGAGTTGTTTGCACGAGGACGAGCAAAGGTTCGGTTTGGGGAGTTTGATGAGTCAATATTTTAATGACTCATTTAGTGCCTTTTTCTGTATTTTGTTGCCACTTTTAGCCTTTATTTAGTATTTTTTGTTCCGTGTCACGTGTTACGAATATCTGTTTAGATTTTGATAAGCAACTTAATGACTTATCTTAGCTCAGAAAGGTGGTTAGTACTCTTGGTTCACTTGAACACTGTAAAAGAGGAAAATCACTAAGTATGATAGTCTAGCAAATTTTGTATAGGATGTTAGGTCTCTGAATGTAATTTGATTATTTTTAAGAAGACCAAGAAGAAGGCATCTGGCAGAAGAGTTCAAAAAATTTGAAGACTTGAAGACTACACAAGATTGCTGAAGACGAAGGTCATCAGATACCTATGTCCAGATATCTTGAATAAACAAGTGTTTTTCAATAAACAAGTTTTGCAAAAGATATCTGAGAACACAAGGTTTCCGAATGAGGAAAAGTGCTCACAGAAACCCACACACAGATACCTTAGATAAAACTATATTTCTGGAAAACAATGTTTCAACAGGTATCTGGAGATGTGAAGGTCTCTGGAAAGGGACATGCAATGCTTCAGAAAGCGTGCATAGTTCCGTTGGGACTGCAGGATAAAAATAGTAAAATGCAATAAATGCGTAGACAAAGACATCTGAACAAAAGAGGAAATCTCTGAAAAGAGACAAGGTCTTCTGCAGTACTATTTTCAGATGTCAATAGTTTTAATTTGAATTGAGCCTAACAGATACTATTCAAAGGTCTTCAATTTCAACTATAAATATCACCACTTAGAATGCTTGAAAGATACACTACACCTTGAACTTACACTGAAAATACCAAGCTTCTCTGATAATACAACTAGTGGTATCTTTCTCTCAACCATACAAGCCTTCTGCCTACTTACTCTCTAGCTTACAGTTGCGACTAAGCTCTTGAATTCTAAGTATCACGAAAGTTCTAAGTGTCCTGATCCTTAACAAGCCTTGCTATCTGTGAAGGAGTTGAATCAAAAGATCAAGTATCTGAGTTTCATCCTCCAGAACATTTAACATAGACTTGGGTCATTCAAAAACATATCACCACACATTGTGAAGTGTGTTAAGTGACTCTTGTTCAAAAAGGTAGTATTACATAACTATTGAAGTTATTAATCTACCAATCTGACAAACTCTCATTAACCAACACCTTAAACGGCGTGGAGTACAGGAAGTACTTAGTTTGGGAAACTAAGGAATAACTCCAAGGTTACTGAGCATAGGAAGTACTTAGTTTGGGAAAATATGGAACAGCTCAAAGGTTTCTGAGTATAGGAAGTACTTGGCTGGGAGTAGGGGGATAACTCAGGGGGGACACTTGGTTGGGAACCTAGTGTATTTAAGAATCGAGAGAAGGTATTTGTAAGGTGAACTCAATTATCTGTCTTAGTGGATTCTAGATCTGAGAAAGGCCGAAGTGGATTAGTTGAAGGATTACGCCACCTTTAGATACCACTATAATTTGTTTTGTTATTTACTTACTGCATTTACCATGCTTTAGTCATCTTGTTAAGTACTTACACATTTTTACTCTACTGAGCACAGCACTTACACAAAAAGTCTTCCGCTCTCTGAAATTAAGTATCAGATATCTTCACAGATATCTGAGAAATTGTGTTTATCGACAAAAGTTGTAAAAGACTATTCACCCCCCCCCCCCCTCTAGTCTTTTCCTTTGCCGTTATTTGGACCAACAAGTGGTATCAAAGCAAGAGGTTCCCAAGCCTTCTGCACTGAACCTAGATCCCAGATAAGTGCCCGCTAACTATTTTTCAGCTACACTTGATTTGTTTGTTACGAGTGTTTGCTGTAGGATATCTTTAAGTGGTGCTCCAATTCTCAAGCCAGAAAACTATGAGAAATGGAAGAACAATATGATGCTCCACCTAGAAGCTATCAGGGACGAAATGATCGACGTGATAAAGAATGGCCCCATAGTCATTCAACAACTCAAGCAGGTCATAGAGGTTTCTAATGGTAGAGACGGAGAACCAAGTGGTGGTTCCTCGCAGACAAATGCGTCAACCAGTGAAAGACCTATTGGTCAAGTTGTTTATGAGCCAAAGCCCACAGAGCTCTGGACATCGGAAGATGCCAAGAGAAATCGACTGGATGGTCAAGCTCATAATATCATCTTACGTTCCACTCCAGAGCACATACAGTGTAAACTATGGGATGCACAAACGACGAAAGTGGCCTGGCAACTGATTGAAGAAATCCGTGCCGGCACTGAGAAAACAAAGGAAAATAAGTTCGAAATTTTGAAGCTCAAATTCCAAAACATTAAACAAGGTCCCACAGAGACTCTTGAAGAACTAGATTTCCGGTTTACAACACTGATGAGTGAAATGGCTGTACTTGGTGAAAGTGAGAGATACTCTAACTCTGAAAAGGTTCAGACTATCGTAAGAAGCTTGAATCAAAACAGGGAACATACTCAATACTTTTATTTCAACCAAGGAATGCCAAATATCACTCCAGTAGAACTCTTTTCTCACTTAGCTACTGTCAACTATGAAACTACTCTGAAAAAACAAATGATTGCTGAGAAAGTTTACAATGTTGCTTTAGTAACACAAGGTACTTCTGAAAAGAAGGATACCAAAGAAATGACTGAGGAAGATGCTCATGTTGTGAAGCAAATGAGAAAATATGTCAGTCGGGAGATTGAGAGAAGAAAAGACAAAGAGAAGCTGAAAAAGCATCTAGGCTCAAACTATCACCATTACAAAAATATGCAGCTGTCAAGCTCGCTGAACAAGCCGTCTCAGCAAGCATCTAGTACTGAGGAAGCAGAAATTGGAAACGATATCTGTTTCTATTGTCAGAAACCTGGTCATTTTAAAAGAGAGTGCCCTGTTTTCAATAAGCTAAAGACAGGTGACAAGAAAGATAGAAAAACTTCAAGAGAGGTCAGAGAGCTATGCTCACTGAAGAAAGGAAAAAGATTCAAATCGAACTGGATGCTCTTGATATTGAGACAGAATCTGAGGAAGAAGACTCAAATGACTCCAAACTACCTTCACCAGAATTATGTGGCATCACTCATGAATTGATTGACTTTGGTCAAAAGAAAAGGGAATTATGTGGGGTTACTGAGGAGATCTATCCATATTGAGCCTTGCCTAATGGCTGACAAGGTAACCAACATTTCTCAATTCGTAGACTATGAGAGTGATGAGGAAGAAATCAGAGATCTAAAATATCTCAGAAGAGAACTTGATCTCTATAAAAGAGAATTTCATGTGATCCGAGCTAGAGCCGAAATTTTTGAAGAAGAAAAGAATTCTCTTCAAAGAGAAAATTCACAATTACTCAAGATATCTGAGAAAAAGGATGCCGAAAATGCATTTCTCAAAGCACAGATATCTGAGACTGAGAAATCACACAGAAAGGCAATGGAAATAGTCCAAAAGGAATATAAAGATCTTCTTTCGAAAAATGAGGAACTCAAAAAGAAAGAACTATCTTTTCAATCCTATCCCAAAGCTAGTGACACTCTTACTGAAGTACACTCTTATTTAAGAGATCCTTTAGAAAAAGGAGGACTTGGGCTGGACACACAAACAAATAGTTCTACCACTCTGAATAAGAGTGATGAAAGAATAACATTTATCAGTGCTCAGCAAGATAGTTCCCAAACAACGTATAGCATTGGTCAGAAAGCTAAGGTTGTTGACAAAGGAAAGGCCGTTGCGACCAAACCTTTGTGGGAAAAACAAGTCCCAAAGAAAACTGTTTGGAACGTTTCTGTAAAGAAACATAGCACTGAAAAGTGAAATCACCCACAGTGCTATGTCTCTCAGAAAGGAAAAATTGCGGGAGCAGGCAAATTTTCCAACATCACTTTTTCTGGAAAGAAAGACATTCCAGAGACTAGCAAAGCTGCTGAGAAAATAACTCAAATAGCACCAGGTGCTCGAAATGGCATTGGTTATTAAAGCCATCGGGAAACAACTTGCTCGTGAGTATAAACAAGAGCAAGAACGATGGATAAATCCAGAATTGCGCATAGCAATCATCAAAAGTGGAAGAAAGAACAGGCTTTGACCACTCTGAATGCCAGGGCTAGAAGAAATCTAGCAAGGAAAGCTAAGTTCGCTGAAAAGCAGACTCAGCAATCTGACAGGTATCTGAAAGCACCACGAGGAGCACCAAGGAACGCACCAAAAAGGAAAATAATTCTTAATAATGATAATACTACTCATTCACATAGAATTCCTCCTTATGTTCCTAATAGACAAAAAGATGTTCCTAATAAATATATACAAAAATGGATTCCTACTGGAAGATTGTTTAGTCGAGATGGTGCCATTATTTGAAATGGGAACTGAAACTCCTATTTCCTGTTTTGTGCAGAACACTCCAAGGAAGAATCCAACATGGCATTTTGACAGTGGATGTGTGAAGCACATGACAGGAGAAAAAGCAAATCTGGTCAACTACAAAGTTTGCAATACTGGACCAGATTTGCTGGAGGACAAATAAATCCAACTGTAGGATTTGGAGATCTGAAAATGGGAGTCCTTACAATCTCTGGTGTACTTCATGTAATGGGACTGAAATATAATCTCCCAAGCATGAGTCAATTTGCTGACAAGGGGTTCTTAGTAAAGATCAAATCAAAATTCTGCAAACTGATTGACAATGAGTCAAAGCAGACAGTCTCGGTTTCTAGGTGGAAAGGAAGTCTTTATGTTGCTGACTGGGCATCTGCCACAACTAAAGAATGTCTAATGGTGAGTCAATCTTTCCACACTGAAGAAAATTGGCTATGGCATAAAAGAATGAGTCACTTGAACTTCAAAACTCTGAACAAGCTAGCCAAGAAAGAATTGGTAGTTGGTTTACCCAAAATGGCATATAGAAAAGATGGTATATGCTCAGCTTGCCAAATGGGGAAACAATCCAAAACATCTTTCTAGTCTAAAACTAGACACTCCAGTGAAAGGCCACTGGAAATGTTACATATGAATCTTTTTGAATCCTCTGTAACTAGCTATGCAGGAAAGAAGTATGGTCTGGTTGTTGTTGATGATTACTCAAGATTCACTTAGTTGTTTTTTCGCAAACAAAGATCTGATGCAAGGGTTTAAATACCCAACTTACTGAATAAGCTTGAACTCATGAAAAATGACAAGGTATCTGTAATTAGAACAGACCATGGTACTGAGTTTGTGAACTAGTACATATAAGAATTTTGTACCTGCAAAAGTATACATCAACTATCTTCAGTAAGGACACCATAGCAAAATGGTGTTGCTGAAAGGAAGAATAGCACCCTAAAAGAAGCAGCAAGAACAATGATTGCTGACACTGAAATAAGTGAAATCTATTGGGTTGAAGCTGTTAACGCAGCCTGCTACACTCAAAATAGATGTTTGATTAACAAACACCATGACAAAACTCATTATGAACTTTTGATTAGTAAACCCCCTAGTATCAAACATCTAAGGGTGTTTGATCGTAGATGTTTTGTTCTTAACAATGGAAAAGAATACTTGAGAACATTTCAACCAAAAGCAGATGAAGGATTATTTCTTGGTTATTCTCTAAATAGCAAAGCCTACAGAATCTACAACAAAAGAACGCAAAAGATTGAAGAATCTGTTTATGTAGTTTTCTATGAAGGAAACAAGAAAGTACCCTTGAATGAAGAACTCTCAGATAGGTCAAAGAACTAATGTTAAAAGATTCTGAAGAACAATCCTCAAAAGGAAATAATTCTGTCACTCACATAGAGGATGACTCTGACGACGAAAAGCAACCATTGCTTAGTAACAGCCAGATGACTCTAAGACATGATGAAGAATTTACTATGAGAATTCCAGAAATGGAACAGGTTACTAAGAATCTTCATCATGAAGAGGTTTCTGAGAACGAGATTGCTAAAAATCCAATCCCAGATATCTCTAACACTGAAAAAGTGTCAGATATCTATGGCATTTCCCGTGTGCCAGATATCTCAGATACTTAACAAGTATCCTATCAAGAACATAATGATTCACATTCAGATCAAAATTATATTGATCGTACTAGTTCAAAACCCATTATAAAATGGATAAGAAATCATCCTGCCAAGGATGTAATTGGTCCTTTAGACCAAGGGGTTAGAACTAGGCGAGCAATTGTTGGAAATGCAGACTCTCTCTATGGATATTTCATCTCAAACATTGAACCTAAAACTATAGAAGAAGCATTGAAAGATCAAGATTGGATCTCTGCAATGCAATAAGAGTTGGATCAATTTGAGAGAAACAATGTCTGGAAACTGGTTCAATTTGTTGATGGAATATCTTTAATTGGAACTAAGTGTATTTTCAGAAACAAAATGAATGAGTCTGGTGAAATAACCAGAAATAAACCAAGATTGGTTGCCAAGGGATTCACCCAGACTAAAGGACTAGATTTTGATGAGTCATATGCTCCAGTTGCAAGATTGGATGCAATTAGACTATTTCTAGCCTTTGCAGCTCATAATGACATCAAAGTTTATCAAATGGATGTCCAAATTGCATTCCTAAACGGAGAACTTGCTGAGGAAGTCTATGTTGAACAACCACCAGGCTTTGAAGTTTCCACAGAAAATAGAATGGTTTATATGCTTCAGAAAGCTCTCTATAGACTGAAACATGCTCCAAGAGCATGGTATGATACTTTAGCCAAATACTTGCTGGAAAGTGGATTCATGAAAGGAGATGTTGATAAAACACTCTTTACTTTGAACCATGAAGGGAAACTTCTTTTAATTCAAGTATATGTTGATGACATTATATTTGGATCTAAAGACAATTAACTTTGTGAAGACTTTGCTGAGCTCATGAAAAGTAAATTTGAGATGAGCATGATGGGAGAATTGAACTACTTCCTAGGGTTGCAAGTCAATCAACTTAATGATGGAATTTTCATTAGTCAAATAAAGTATGCAAAAGATATGCTCAACAAGTTTAATCTAAAGCCTTCTGAAAAGAATGCCAAGATAACTATGAGCATTGGAACCAAAATGACCTATATTGAATCTGATAAGAGTGTTGAAGCACACAAGTATAGGAAATTGATTAGGTCTCTACTGTACCTCACTGAAAGTAGACCTGATATTCAATATGCAGTTGGAGTGTGTGCTATTCTGATGATGACTATGCCAGATCATTGCTTGATAGAAAAAGTACTTTAGGAACTTGTCAATTTCTTGGTGCCAGATTAATATCATGGTTCAGCAAGAAACAAAACTCAATAGCCACATCCACCACAGAGGCTGAATATATTACTGCTGGGTACTGTGCTTCACAGATATTGTGGATACAACAACAACTCAGAGACTATGAGATCAATGAAGAGAAAACTCCTATTTTATGTGACAACACAAGTGCTATTGCCATAACTCAGAATCCTAAGTTTCATGCAAGAACAAATCACATTGATGTTAGATACCACTTCGTTGGAGATCATGTTTAAAAAGGCAATATAGAGATACTCAAAATTGGTACCGAAGACCAACTTGCAGATATCTTTACAAAGCATTTGCAAGAAAGCAGGTTCTTAACCTTGAGACATAGTTTTAGGTTAATGGAGTTACCAAAGGAACTGAAAAGTTCTAATGTCTGAGATGGAAACTCAAAAGGGAGAAAAGATATCTGGAACGGGTATCCAGATATCTAAGGCAAAAAGGTATCTGAGGCGGTAACTCATATACTAAAAGGAGCTAAAAGTGTAAGTGAGACAGGAACTCAGTATGACTAAGAAGGGAAAAGAAGAGATAAGATATCTGGAACGGGAATCCAGAATATCAAAGACAAAAGGTGAAATACATAGCGAAAAGATATCTGAGATGGGTACTCAGATATCAAAGGTTAAAGGGTAAAATGGCTATTTAAATATTTGTGAGACAGGTACTCAGATATCTAGATCACTCAGTAAGGGGGAACACAAAAGAAGAAAGTAGTATAACTATCTGTAGTTAACTACCCTCTCGTGTTTTGTATTATTTCCATATTTGTGAAATATATAAATAGATGTATTGTTTCAAGATAAATTCAGACAACAAAATTGTCCCTTAGTCAAACAGAAGAAATGTGTTTCAGATAGCTACTCGCCAAAGTTCATTAATTGGGCACGATTACATGAAGTGACTGTGATAATTGCTGGAAAAGCAATCACAGCCCTTGATGAAATGGGCGTTCCAGATTCAACGGCCAAAATTTAATCTCGCTAAAAAGTAGTGGACTGTAAAAACAATTATGGCCCACTAGCATTTAATGCAAAGTAGTTTTCACCCACGTCTTTCTACATGTACACAGATACATATACACAAAATTAATTTGTATTTATATGTCTGTTGAGATTTGCGTTGCTATATATATAGGATTTTGGCAAAAGAATTCACTTTTGCTCAATCCTACATGTGCACTTGCATAAAATCAGCAAAATTTCCCAAATTGCCTGCAAATCTTCACTGCAAATACTGATTCCTACTTAGTTTTTCTGCAAATAATCACTAATCTCCTACCAAAATTTCACTATTTAAAGAGATGGCTCCAAAACGTGCTCTTACCCCAGAAATCCCAAGCTACTACCTCTGGTACTGCTGAAAAGCAAGCACCAGTTTTGGTTATCAAGAACAATCGGCTGATAGGAGACTTCAATCCTGACCATTAGACTTCAAATCACAGGATGATTTGGGGAGGTGCCATGATTGAGGAATACCTAGTTGCTGCTATTGAAAACCAGGCTGATAGGAAATATATTGTTGGTATGCTTGAAAAGGCACAAATAAAGGGTTTCCTGTCTGCTATTCCCGTGGAATTTCTTCACTGGATGTGTTGGAATTCTATAACAATTCCAAGATTATTTCCTGTGTTTCTGAAGGCACTGAAATAGTGTCTGTAAAATCAAAAGTTCAAGTAAAGGACATCCTTTTGAACTTGACAACTTTCTGTGAGTTGTTTGAACTTCAAAATCATGGAAATGATTTTGAAATAAACACCCAGGATGATGATCTCCTAGAAGGTGTAAAGCAACTTTACAGTGATGTGTGTGATCTTGAAAAATCAGATACACCCATCGACTTTAAACTTGCTGTGATCAGAACCAGACATCTGTTGTTTCACTGGGATGTGTTGGCATGCATTCTTCACAAATACTTTGATGGTCTACAAGGAGGTGCCGACCAGATAAGCCAAGAATGCTGGATGATGATGTTCTTATTGAATCAACAGAACAAAAGGTTGGAAAACCCTTTCAATTGGGGGAAGTACGCCTTTACGAAATTTCTGAAGAAGATTCAAGGCTTTGAGCCTAAAATCATTAAGGGTCTTGCTGAGCCAAAAGCCACAGTAAGCTATGGACTAAATATATGCTTCTTGCTGGAGAATCTTAGCATTGAGCTTAGAGAGAAGGCTGACATAGGCAACAGTAACCTGCTCTACAAATAGGAGTACACAAACTTGATGAAAAAGGTTACTGCATCTTAGAAAGGTTCCAAGAAACGAAAGACTGATGAGGTATCTGAGGGTACCGTTGCGACCAAAAAGCCCAGAACATCACGAAAGAAGTCTGCCGGTAAATCAGAAGGCATACCTATTGTGGATGTTGACTCTCAGATATCTACCGCCCTTGTTGATGAACTCATCAATGCTGCTAAGTCCACAGCTGATGAACTCATCAATGCTGCTAAATCCACTACTGATAAACTTATTAATGTTGATAAAAGCAGTGAGAGACTTCAAACACTCTCTACAGAAGCAGCAGGGATTGTTGATAATTCAGTCCCAGATATCGATGAGGAATCTGAAGATGAGGGGGAAGCAATAATCCCCAAGGTTGCTGAAAGAGCAACTAAATCAAAGGTTGCTGAGAAAGCAACTAGTTCAAAGGTTGCTAAAGAAGCTCTGTGTCCAAGGGCACTGGACAAAACACACCATCAGGGCAAGTAACACTTAAGCATATTGAAGATGCTCTGATGAGTGGTAACCTAGTGGTGGAAGATACTTCCATTGCCTCAACACTTAAAAGTATGTCTCAAGCAGATCTGGATAGGCCCCATACTGCATCACCTTCAACATTCGGATCTAGATCACCAGCCAATAGTGGATGTTGCTGAGATGATACTTGAGTTATAGCATGAGATACCAGCATCTTTCCTTGCTGAAGAAAAATCCTGTAAAAGAGCAGGTTCCCCAACTCAATGAGAGGGAGCAAACTGAGGCATCTGCTCAGAATGATCAACCAGGGGAGGCAACTGAGTTGCACACTCAGGATAGGTCCGAAGTACCTCAAACTTCCAACAAAGAAGTGGTCCAAGAACAACAAGACCAACACATGGAAACTTCACAAGTTCCAGAGACCAGTCAGCCTCACAAAGCTCACGTAGCTGAATGGTTTAATTTTTTTACTTGTGATAACTTATGCTTAAATCTTGTTACCTATTAAAATTTCTTTGTTACAGGCTGAATTAGTAACACAAGAACAAGAGGAAGCTGGAAAGCTTGCCTCAGAGACTGAGAAGGAGGCTCCCACAGCCTCACCTCTTAAGGAATCTGAGCCTGTGCTACAGGTGATAGAGAGTTCCTTAAAATGTTAATAGGCTCCAACTCGGAAGAAGAATGAAGAGGCTGAGAAGCCTAGCTCATCAGAGACTCAACCAGAGACTCACAAAGTCTCTGAGGAACAAGATTCTGAGCCTTCTACTAAGAAAGTATATATCTCAGACATCTATACTTCCCACACTGATACTCTGATCATTTTTCTAAAATGCTTAACACTTTCTATTTACAGGCTTAAAAAGAAGTAAAAGTTGCTATGGATATGGCACTTTAATCCCCACAACCAATGGAAATTGATGAGGCTAACAAGCCTTCATCATCTGTGAGAATAACAGAAACTGCACAAGTTTCTGAGAGACAAATATCTGAGCCTCCTATTGTGGAGTTAACTGACTTCTTAGATATCTGAAATTGTCTAATTATTTCTCTTAACAAATTTCTAAGTGTTATGCTATTCTCAGGTACAAAAAGAAAGAGAGGATGCAGAGGATCAGACTTCTAAGTCTCTTCATCACACCAAGATATCTGAGACACCTGGAACCTCAATAGTCCAACCATCTGAGCCTGTTGCTGTTGCACAGGTAACACAGATACTTGACTACTCTAAAATCCAAATATGTACTAAAGTTTTGAAACTAACTCAAAACTCTCTCTTTCAGGCTCGAGCTACTGCTACAATGGTCCCTGAAGTTTCAGACAAGGACCTACTTCTATTTTTCAAGAATCACAATCTGCCAAAGCATCTCAAGTGCTTCAAGAAATGGCAGAGACTCAGATACTCTGATTTGACTGAAATAACAAGGATATATGATCACCCTACTAGAAGAGAAAGTGCATTTGCCTTGAAAATTATGTCCACGCAATGTTCCCAACAGAGTAATACTCTTTTTCTTCTCTAATGCATAAGGACTTCATCAAGGAAGTGGCACACAAGATCATTCAAGCCTTTGAAAAGGCAGATGGTCAGACCAAAATGGAGATGGCATTCAAGCCAATCTTGCCCAAGTCTCTACAAATCATACCCTCTGAGCAAGAGGAAGTAAATGGTCAAATGATCACTACTCCAGACGTGATCAATCTGGTCTCTGAAGATGAATAAGAGAAGGAGACTTATGAGAATGATTATGAAGAACCTCCTTCTGACCATCACAAGGATGATGATGATGCCCCTGCACCAGGGACAGGAGGGATTGCACAAGGAACTAGTGCCTCAGCTGCTGAAAAGCTCACTGAGAGGACATCACAGAAATCCCCTCCTCCATCTCCTCAGAGATCTACCCAACCATCTCCCCAACAAAAAGACACTACTGAACAAGTAGTTGAGCACTCTGAGGACAACACTCAGAAGATATTGAATGCACAAGACAGAGTTGCTCAACTCAAACAATTGTTGGAGGAAGAACAACAGCTAAATCTTCAACTGGAAGAAAAGATAGCTGAAACTAAAGCAAAGCTCCAAAAGTTTGAAGATCAAACCATCAAAGAAATGGAAGCTTATGCTGAAATGAAAGAACTCCAGCTTGCTATTCAGGCAATTGCTGAAGAATTAGATACTGAGCAAGTATTTGAAGACAAGCATGATGCTAAGGCTGCATCACCAAAAGATGTACCATCCTCCTCACTGAAAGGAAAGAAGCCCATCTCTGAGATGGTTGTTGGACTAGAAAATATTGATGAAAATGTCCATGAGGATGAAGATCACTGGGCTGATGACTCAGGTGATGAAGAAGAGAAGAAATTAGCAGAACACCGAAATGAGTATTTGCTGGTGTCTCATTTGAAAAGGAAGCTGATTGCTCCTGAAATTTTCAACAAGCTGCCAAATGTCAACTCCAATGAATACATGAACAGATACCAGTACTGGCTAAATTGAACAAGGAGTTGTCTTCTCAGAATGAAGCCGCCATTGCATCAGTCCCTGCAAAGATGAAGAAATTCACTGAGCTCATCACTCAGAGAACAACCAGTCTGGTCATTGCTCAGAAAGACCTAGGCATTGTTAGGGATGATGACCAAAACATGGCTGCAAAAGCCTTTGAAGTGGCTAGCTATGCTGCTGGAAAAGCAGATGCTATTCAAGGTCCACTAGCAGAGCTCAATGATGAGGACAATGGTCTTATCAAACAAAATCAGGAGCTCAAGGCTGATCTGGAAAAGTTGGTTGCTGCTTACAAATATCTGCAAAGCAACTTTGACTCTCTTTCAGAATCTTTTGTGATTCTTAGACAGTAAAAAATGAGTAAGGGGGAAGGATCTCAAGGTGCTCAAAGAGGAAGAGGAAGAGGAAACAAAAGAAAATCTAAGCAACCACCTCTCAGAAAATGAGACCTCCTTCAGTCAAGCTGCTACTCAGATAGTAGCAACAACTCAGCAGATTCCTGAACAAGGAATGATAACAAGGGCCAGATCACAGATACCTCCAAAGGGAACCAAGTCCCCAAGGAGAAGACAAGTAAAAGGGATTGAAGAGTCTTCTGAAGAAGAAGAAGAAGAAGAAGAAGAAGAAGAAGAAGAAGAAGAAGAAGAAGGCCAAATCAAATTCCAGGGCAATGAAGAAGGCTGCAAATCACCTAACAAAAGAAATCTGGAAGATGATGATGAAGATGAAGATAAAGATGAAGCTCCTCTTCACATAAAGAGAAGAAGGTTTGATAGCCTAACTAAGCCCTTAGCTGCAAAGACAATAGCAGCTAAAACACCTTCTGGAAATACCAAGTCTATCCAGGGTGGTTCTTCAAGCAATCCCCCAAGGGAGAATTCAAGACAAAGGAGGAACAGGCTGAGAGCTGAACAAAGAAAACTTCAACTTCCACTCAGGCCAGAGAATGCCAGAATTGAGTATGTGAAGACTGATGAACATTCCTCCTACAGGTGCATTCAACAGAAAAATGGCTATTGGATACTGGAACTCAAGCACTTGCTTGTAAATTAGAAGGGATTTCTAGTACCCATCCATCAACAGCTCATGGCATGGAGAAACGACAATCCTACCTTGATCAACACCAATCATATCAAAAATTGGTTGGATTTTGAAGTGATCAAGAGAATAGAAGCCCTGAAGAAGGACCTCTCTGATGAATGTCCTTGTGGAAAGCCAGATGATGTGCTTAGAATTCCCAACATCATTGGAACAGGCACAAGAGCAAGGAATGGTTCATTCAAAATTAAAATTAAATGACGGCGTTCCGCAGAATATATGACTCACGCTTATGAGTCTTTTTACATGACTCAAGAGCAATATAAGGGTGACATAAGATATCTAAGGATCATGTACGAATACTTCAAGCTATCAGATATCAGAATTGACCATGCCTGGAAATGGGGAAAGTATCTGTGAGTCAAACACTTTGCCAAGAAGAATCCCACCAAAACCTACAAGAAAGTCTGTGGATTTCCCAGAAACACTGAGATGATAGGCAGGACCTTGCTCTATGACTACTCAGATGATATCAAAAGGTTTGGGGATAGGTAATTTCCTAATTGATCCATAGATCTGCTGATTGAAGACTTGAAGATTTTATAGACTTCATGACTAGTTTATTAGGATGTCTACTTGGAGCTAGGTTACTCCTGTTCTCCTAGTTTACTATGTAATTTTGTATTTTATTAATTAATTTGCAATTTACTTTATCATTTGTAAAAGTTTTCTGTGAACCTTCATGTAAACATATCTGATGAACCTACTCTCAGATATCAATCTATAAAAAGATAACTTGTCAGCAAAGATCACACCTTGTGATTTGGTTGGTGTTTACTTTCTGCACTTAATTAAATGAATTGAAAAGATCATAAGAAATGATTAAGTGTCGGATTGTTCCCTCTTCCAAGTTGTAATAGGTTTTAAAGATAGTCATCGTTGACTGATCAAAACGGGGGAAATTTGTTAGGAATATCTGTTTAGATTTTGATCAGCAACTTAATGACTTATCTTAGCTCTGAAAGGTGGTTAGTACTCTTGGTTCTCTTGAACACAGTAAAAGAGGAAAATCACTAAGTATGATAGTCTAGCAAATCTTGTATAGGATGTTAGGTCTCTGAATGAAATTTTTATATTTTTTAAGAAGACCAAGAAGAAGGCATCTGGCAGAAGAGTTCAACAAATTTTGAAGATTTGACGACTGCACAAGATTACTGAAGACGAAGGTCATCAGATACCTATGTCCAGATATATTGAAGAAACAAGTGTTTTTCAATAAACAGGTTTCACAAAAGATATCTGAGAACACAAGGTTTCTGAACGAGGAAAAGTACCCACAAAAACCCAGACTCAGATACCCTTGGATAAAACTATGTTTCGGGGAAACAATGTTTCAACAGGTATCTGGAGATGTGAAGGTCTCTGGAAAGGGACATGTAATGCTTCAGAAAGCGTGCATAGTTCCGTTGGGACTGCAGGACAAAAATAGTACAATGCAATAAATGCGCAGACAGAGACATCTGAACAAAAGAGGAAATCTCTGAAAAGAGACAAGGTCCTCTGCAGTACTATTTTCAAATATCAATAGTTTGAATTTGAATTGAGCCTAACGGATACTATTCAAACGGCTTCAATTTCAACTATAAATATCATCACTAAGAATGCTTGAAAGATACACTACACCTTGAACTTACACTGAAAATACCAAGCTTCTCTGATAATACAACTAGTGGCATCTTACTCTCAAGCATACAAGCCTTCAGCCTACTACTCTCTAGCTTACAGTTGCGACTAAGCTCTTGAATTCTAAGGAGCACGAAAGTACTAAGTGTCCTGATCCTTAACAAGCCTTGCTATCTGTGAAGGAGTTGAATAAAAAGATCAAGTATCTGAGTTTCATCCTCCAGAACATTTAACATAGACTTGGGTCAGTAAAGAACATATCAGCACACATTGTGAAGTGGGTTAAGTGACTCTTGTTCAAAAAGGTAGTATTACATAACTGTAGAAGTTATTAATCTACCAATCTGACAAACTCTCCTTAACCAACACCTTAAACGGCGTGGAGTACAAGAAGTACTTAGTTAAGGAAACTAAGGAATAACTCCAAGATTACTGAGTATAGGAATTACTTAGTTTGGGAAACTAAGGAACAGCTCAAAGGTTTCTGAGTATAGGAAGTACTTGGCTGGGAGCCGGGGAACACTTGGTTGGGAACCTAGTATATTTAGGAATCGAGAGAAGATATTTGTAATGTGAACTCAATTATCTGTCTTAGTGGATTCTAGGTCTGAAAAAGGCCGAAGTGGATTAGTTGAAGGATTACGCCACCTTCAGATACCACTATAATTTACTATGTTATTTACTTACTGCATTTACCTTGCTTTAGTCATCTTGTTAAGTACTTACACATTTTTACTCTACTGAGCACGTGCACATATCACAAAATGTCTTCCACTCTCTGAAATTAAGTATCAGATATCTGAGAAATTATGTTTATCGATAAAAGTTGTAAAAGACTAATCACCCCCCCCCCCCCCCCAAGTGTTTTCCTCTACCGTTATCTGGACCAACATCACGTTTGGGTTTTTTGTGTGTTTTTGTGCTTTTTTTAGCTACTTTATTGTAATTGGCAAGGAAATGGAGGACCAAGCTGCAAGAAGACTTGGAAAAGTTTCTAGAAGCACCACAAGGCCAAGTTAGTGGGCCACTACTCCAAGAGATGTGACATGGAGGTTGAAAAAGGGAGCAAAAATAGCAGAAATAGGGAAAAAAAGTGATTTTCACCCGGAGAGGACCTCACCGCGGTGAGCTCCATCAACTAGGAGGCTCACCGCGGTCCAGCAAGCGAAATCTGGGCAGAATCCGCAAAAACTGGTCCAGACCGCAGTGGGCAGGGACCCTCACCGCGGTGAGCATTGCCTTGACGTGTTCCAACCCACTTTTTGGCGGTTTTTGCCACTACTTCGAGTTTTAGATTCCTTGGTCTTATAAATAGACCACTTGTATCAGTTATTAGGACATATCTTCACTTACTTTTACTTTCATATTTTCAATTCCAAGCATTGTAAACACTTAGAGATTTCAATCTCTCTTTTAATTCAAAGAAGCATTATTGATCTTTTTGACGATCGCAGAGACCAATAGGCACCCAGGTAATCAATAGTACTAGTTAGGTGGATGCCGTATTAACTTGTACGTGACATATTGCTATCTGTATCATTGAACGCATGCTTGATCGTTGTGAACTTGCATCAGTCTTTACCTCTAATTAGTATATATCTGGATGAGGGCATAGCTAGCGACAAGCTTTTGGCCATAACTCATACGTACTAATAATTTGTATCTGGTTCGATTTTGCATTAGCAAAGTTGTTGTATTCGCATGCAGTGTACCATTAGCTATATCGCATCAGCACTTTTGAAAGATCACTTGCTTCGTTTTAATTGTAGAAACTGTATGATATAGGTATTACCTTATCTTGTGATTGCAGTTTGTTGTAGGGTTTTAACGTATCACTTTACCCACACTATATGTTTACAACTCACATCTTGAGCCTACACTTAGAACTAGCCTAATCAATTCCTCGAGAGAACGACCCTGTGGTTTAAGCCTTGTTGTACTACGGCAACCGCTTTACTACTTGTGTTATTTTTCAAGTATTAATTTTGAGCGCATCAAGTAACTTACTACCTTCGCAATGAACTAATACCTAGGTTAAATGGTGGAGGATTGGGCAAAATCTCAAAAATTGGAAAGAAAAACGGGAAAGGGGTTTGAAAAATGAAGAAGAAAGGGAGTCTTCCCCTTTTCTACCCGTTAGGGCTCGCCGCGGTGAGGATGGGATATGGGGGACCTCACCGCGGTCCAGAAAGAGTCGAAACAATTCGCACTTTCAAGACTGCGGTGAAGGGTACTCCTGTTCCTAGCTCACCGTGGTGGGACCTGCTTCCCAGTCAAAAAATATATTTTATATATATATATATATATATATATATATATATATATATATATATATACCACAATTCATAGATTTGAATGAAATTGAAAAAAATTAGCATGACAACAACGTTAACATACTTGTTGGTAGAAAATAAGTTTCTTGCATTTTTTAACGGATCTATTGAATACTAAATATCTAAAAAAAAAGGTAGTTTCTTGCATTTTTTCATTTCGAATCATTACTTAAATGCTAATGCGGGTACATGCGAGGATTTGGTTTTTTTCACAATTTCAGAAATAGGCATGCTGGAAACACTTGAGTCTTACATTTTTGAAGACAAATCTGCGATATCCACTAGGGCAGTCCGGAGTAGAGCATAAACCTAAAAACATAAAAGAGAGAGGAATAGGCTATTCTTTTTTTTTTTTTAAATTCTGTTGACCCAAAATAAGAATTCTAAGGATTCTCTTAGCCCATTCAGAAGGGTCTCCGTGATCCTTTCACTGACCTATGTTGGACATGTATCACACGTGTAAAATCTGAGAACGTCCCATGTAATATTTGGATTTACTATTTCTATGAAATAAAATGGATTTACTTGGACCCTCTTTTACTTTTTCATTTTAAGGAATGACTTAATCGTCTAGTAACATGTTGAATCATATAATATATCTCATGGGCTTGAAGCGGGTTTAAAAGATCAACCCCCGGGGGTATCTCCAATTATAGCCCGTCAAGGATGTAAAATATATCTCTTCTCACCGTCCCCATAGTGTAAGAAGCCCCTTTGACATCTCCTCATATGCAAATGGTTAAGTCCCGCAACGAGCGCAACCCTCATGTTTAGTTGCCATCGTTTAGTTTGGAACCTTCGGGAACGCGGACACAGGTAGTGCATGGCTGTCAGATAACCCATATGTTCATACCTCACATGTGCGTAAAAATGACTCGGCGGTATGTTAACGAATTGCCCCTCCTTAGTGAGATTATATGAGCAATTGCCCGAACCAACAGCCCAACCCTTGGAACATACTACAGCCCCTATGTTTGTCATTTTTCTAACTAGACAGGCTAAGTAAATCTTCGAGACTAGTACGAATTTCTGTCCGTGAAAGAGAGCCTTCTATTTCTTCTTCTCTACGAATCGTTTTTCCCAATGCAATCGATAAAGAAAAATAAAAATGGAAATAATAGTTCGACGGTTGCTAGCTTCTATGATTCGGACACATTCTCCGTAGGCCCATCTTATCTATTCCTTCCCCGAAGCATTTAAATGATTACTCATACACGCCTTTTTGGAAAAAGTGGGGGAGGTGTGGGAGAAAATGATTCATGGTAAAGACAAGATTATTTTCAATAATCCATACTTATAGCAATAAAATCCATACCCCTCCAGTCATATCCACATCATCGTACAACGGATCGTATATCGGGGTCATGATAAAGGGCCCCGGGTTAGGAAGGGCACATATTATGTTTTCTGGCATATGCTTTTTGGGCCGGTTGACCAAAATGTGGATCCCAAATTGCTATGTTTACACATGGATCCCTACGTCTCCCCATTATAAAAATATTTTCTTCAAGGAGGAATCCCCGAATGACTAGGGCAAAGAAATTAAAACCTCGAGTTCGAGGCCAGGTATATTGGTCAAGGTTTCATGATTACCTTGTCCAAATGATGAAAATAGAAATCTCCTATTTTGGAATCTTTACCACGAATCATTTTCCCTTGTTAACACTGCTCATGATGAACTTAAATTTTTGTTTCCTCGTTCGAGAAGGTTTTATCGAAAATCCACGAAAGCAACTATTTTTTTTTTTATAATAAAAAACTGAAAGGAACATAGGAATTTGTAGCTAGGTATTTCACCAAATTATATATATATATATATATATATATATGTATATATGTATATATATATATATACATATACACATATATATATGTATATATATATATACATATGTATATATACATATATATACGTACGTATACATATATATATGTATATATATGTGTGTGTGTATATATATATATATATATATAGATATATACACGTATGTATATATATGTATACGTACGTGTGTATACATATATATATATATGTATACATACATACATATATAGTACGTATATATATATATACACACACACACACACACACACACACACACACACACACACACACACACACATATATATATATATATATATATATATATATATATATATATATATATATGTATATATATGTGTGTGTGTATACATATACATATATATATATATATATACATATATATATATATACGTGTGTATTATATATATACATATATATATATATACACACACATATATATATGTATATATATACATATATATATATATATACACATATATATACGTACATATATATATGTGTATACATATATATATATATGTATACATACATACATACATATATATATATATATATATATATATATATATATATATATATATACATACATATGTATACATACGTACGTATACATATATATACATACGTACAAGTCAAAAGTAGGACCAGCCCTTATAATTCAAGCTAGGGTTTCAATCCAGACAAACAGCGCAACCTTCTTTCTTTTTTGTTGTTTGAGATTTTTTGAATTTTTTCTTTGGTTTTTTGAAATATGAAAATTAATAAAAACTCGCAACGAACCACAATTGATCCTACTCTATAAGAACGTAAGAATCAATTCCCCGGCAGCGGCGCCAAATTTCTGATGCGCTCAGAAATTACTAGTTATATTATTAATCAAGTAGAAAAATCGATTGTTGTAAACAATTCTCTTAACCACATGATCGTTCTCTCGAGGAATTGATCAAGCTAGTTCAAATAGAAATAGACTCGCTTGCATTCGTTGTAAATTGATAGTTGGATAAGGTGATACTTCTACCCTAGCATAAAATCGCACAATTGCAAGACAAGGTAATGCCTAGATCACACAATTCTACAAACAAAAGAAGACAATAAATCCTTTCAAATAGTGTTCTTATACGAGTGGACCAATTCAGGTTACCTAGTTCGTAGATCACACACGCTGCAGTTGCAAATTCAACCAAATATGGACTACATGTACGTATGAACTACAAATGAGCCTGTCACGAGCTATGCATTCATCCGGATATAGTCTAATTAAAGGTAGCGACAGAAGCAAGTTCACACTGATACACGTACGGTCAATTATCACAATTAAAAGCCTGTCACGTATAAAATATAAAGGAATCCACCAAATTTTGCACGATTGATACCTGGATACTTCTAGGACACGAGATCGGCTGAAAGGAAATAGAACTTCTATGAAAGAGAGATTGAATCTCTAGATTCTTTACAATGCTTGAATTGAAAGTGAATATGACTAAGAGTTATAAAGAGATGAAAAATATACTGATACAAGGGGTCTATTTATAAGATCAAGGAAGTAGAAATTCGAAATAATGGGGAAAAATCGTGTTTGAACTGGTCTTGGTAGAGCTCACCGCGGTGAGCCTTCTTTGGAAGTCTGGCTCGCCGCGGTCTTCAACTTGGATTTCAGCTCATAAGTTTTCTTAGCCTTCTGGACTGCGGTGAGCCTCCGTGTTGGTGGAGCTCACCGCTCACCACCATTTTTCCCACTTCTTCCTATTTTCACTCCCTTTTCTCAACCTCCAAGTCACCACTTTGGAGTAATGGCCCACTACTTGGCCTTGTGTGCTTCTAGAAGCTTTGGACAAGTTTGAAATTGTACAACGATCCTCCATCTTCTTGCCTTTACCTAAAAACACATAAAAAAGTACAAAAACACACAAAACACCCAAACGTGAAAATGAACTATTGCTAAAGGAAATAACAAAAGACGGCTAAAAAAGACTAAATAAGTCGTTAAAATATTGACTCATCGGAAAGCGTGGAGCAGCCTGAAAGAGAAGCTGGTAACCTCTCCGATTATGACTGCACCAAACTGGGAGACTACGTTTGAAATAATGTGAGATGCATTGGACTTTGCTGTTGGAGCTATACTAGGACAGAAGATGGACAAGCAATTTAGGGCAATTTACTACGCAAGCAAATCTATGAACGATGCGCAGAAGAACTACTACACCACAGAAAAGGAATTCTTGGCAGTCGTATTCGCCCTTGAGAAGTTCTGGAGTTACATTGTGTGATATGAGGATATCATCCACAGTGATCACGCCGCACTGAGACATCTGATAGCGAAGACAGACGCAAAGCTGAGACTCATCCGGTGGGTACTTCTGTTGTAGCAGTTTGATTACAAGATAGTAGACAGGCCAAGTAAAGAGAACAGTATAGCAGACCACCTCTCCAGAATCACCGCACCTAATGAAGGAGAATAAATTGATGATGATTTTCCTGGGGAACAAGTTTTCAGTGTTGAGAAGGAGCCGTGGTATGCAGACATTGTGAACTTTCACACAAGTCGAATGCTAAAGAAAGATTGGACACTAGCTGAGAAGATTGCTCTAATAACAAAGAGCAAGGGTTTCATCTGGGAACCACCACATTTGTTCAAGGAAGGAGGAGATATGGTTTACAAAACATGCATCCAGGAGCATGAGCAGGAAAACATATTAAGACACTATCACGAATTTGAGTGTGGAGGGCATTTTGGACCAAGGAAAACCGCCCACAAAGTCCTTCAATTAGGATTCTACTAGAAGTCGATCTACAAGGACGCAATAACCTTCTGTAAGAATTGTGACAGATGCCAAAGAACAGAGAACATAACCAAAAGGGACTAGATGTCTATGACTACCAACTTGGTGGGAGAGATCTTCGACGTCTGGGGTATAGACTTCATGGGACATTTCCCAATGTTAGATGGGAACGAGTACACACTGGTTGTGGTCGATTATGTCTCAATGTGGGTAGAGGCAACGACCACAAGAACAAATGATGCGCTGGTGGTGCTGAAATTTCTCAAGGAGAACATATTTGCCAGATATGGAACATCGAAGACGATCATCTGTGATGGAGGTTCACATTTCTGCAACAAGCTATTCGCGGATTGCATGCACAAGTTTCACATTAGGCACATGATAGCAACTCCATATCATGCACAAACATCTGTACAAGTGGAGGTGAGAAACAAACAAATTAAGGTAATATTGGAGAGAGTGGTTAAGCCGAGCAGGAAGAATTGGTCACATGCCTTGCCGGCTCTGTGGGCATACAAAATAGCATATAAAACAGTGCTGGGAGCAACTCCATGCTGGATTGTATACGAGATGACATGCCACCTACCTTTTGAAGTGGAGCACATGGCATGGTGGGCCATCAAGACTCTAAACTGTGATCCGGATGCAAGCGTGAAGAAGAGATTGCTGGATCTCAACGAGCTGACTGAAATTCAGAATCAGGCCTACGCCAACTCGAAGATATACAAGGAGAAGACAAAGGTTTACCATGACAAGCACATCAGGAAGAAACAAATCGAGGAAGGGCAGGAAGTGTTGCTTTACGACTCTCGTCTGAAGTGGTTCCCGGGTAAGTTGAGGAGCAAATGGAAAGGACCGTACCAAGTCCTCAAGGTATATCCATATGGAACGATCCAGTTGTTAGACTACAAGTTGTGGGGAATTTTCAAGGTGAACGGGCAAAGAGTTAAACCCTACATCTCGAGAGATCAACAACATGCCACCTAGACGGAGATGTACAGGTTGGACTTGCCTAAGATCTATGCATAGTTGGGCTAACGACTATAAACAAGTGCTTGTTGGGAGGCAATCCAATGGTTTGTAAGTATTTACGTTTATTGCATTTCACGTAATTTGCATACACATCACGTTTTTCAAAATTTTCGCACAAGTAGGTCTTTTGCATTAGTTATCTTTTCCTTAGAAAGTTTTATTTCTAAATTAACAAAATAAAATTGAAAAAACAAAGGAAAGCAAGAAAACGAGAAAAATTTCGAACGAGCAAAATCGAAAATGTAACCATAATCATGGGCTCGATCGAAGCTTTAATGGCCGCCTAGCGACCACAGTAGCCTGATTCTGTGAGATTTTCTTGCCTTTTTCGATTTTTGGAAATTTCATTTCACTTGTTTCTTGTTTTTGGAAGGCTTTTGCACGAATTTCCTTCAATTATCAGTACTCTAAACCTATTTATATGCATCAATACCTTCTCTAAACTCACAAATTCACAAGCACAAAAGCATTGCACTATAGGAAAAGCATTATACTTAGTTTCTCTCACAAGAATTCAAGTTCTTCGGCAATTCAAGGTACGATTCTTCGACTCTACCCTTCTCATTACTTCTACTCATATGATTTATGATTATGTATACGTAATGCATGTATTGATACATACACATTGAGCATGGAAGGTCGGAAGTTTGCATTAATACCAATATGCATGTTCTAGTGATCAACTATGCTATGTTTAATCTATCATTCCCATTCGTTAGTATGCATGATTTAATTTTCTGCGATTATATGAATTTTAGAGGTTCTCAAATGATGAGATAATAATTTAGAGTCTCATTTGGTCCTTTTTAGCGGTCTTTGTGAGTCTTTCTCTTTAGTTTTATAGTCTTTTTAGTTCGTTTTTACGCTTTGGTGTTTTATATATATTTTGTAGGAATCAATGTATTTTGAGCTAAATGAGGACATGCTGCTTAGCATGGCTCACTGCGGCGAGATTTTACGAGGTTGAAGTTGGAAATTGCAAGAAGGCTCGCCGCGGCGAGATTTAGCGAATATATATCTTCTGCGATTAAAGAAGGCTCGCCGCGGCGAGAGTTTTGTCCGCCGCGACAACAATTTTTCAGCAGTCGATTTTCCTACTTTGTTTAGAATTAGTACAATTTTCTTATATACTTCTTTTAACCTAGTTGATAGAAAAAAAGCTCAACACATTCATACTTTGACATTGATAACAATTTGGAGCTTGATTTTGTTTATTCATCGAAGGATTGATATCGAATCCCTGATTACTGTGGTAAATCTCTATTATTTTATCTTATTCAATTCGTTCTTATTCTGTTTCTCGAATTATTTGAGCTTGCATGCGATTATCATCTTGTTTGTGTTAAACATGAGCAATATCTTGTATTCTTTCATCCTTTCTTCGATTATGAAAAGCTAAATCACTCCGAACATGGTAGTTGCGTGATAGCTTTGCGTATTCGCTTCTAGGGTTTGAAATCGTTCATATAGGTTAGGGTCGTTCAAAGATCTTCGTAACAACCCTTCAATTCAATACTCTCGCTGAAAGATTCTCTAAAACGTTTTGGTTAAGGATGGTGGATTGACGATCCACGATTACTCTAGCTCAAATATCTTCAAACTAGTTTGGTAATGGTTGAATTGATAGTTTTTTGTACACCGACTGTGTGACAGTATGAACGTATCCCTAGAGCGAATTAGCATTGCTTGATCGTAACTACTGTGTTCCTTCTACCTCATTCTTACAAACAACTACATTGCTAATTTCTATTTTCTAGTTTTAAGAAGTACTCAAAGTCAAACAAAACAACATTGTTTCACAAGTAAGTGTTTGTTTTCAATCGTTGCGATAGCCTAATTGATTCCTTAGCGAACGATCTTGTGGTTAGCATTGTCTATTTACAGCAACTACTTTCTACTTGTTTCTTAAGTAGTAATTTGAGCATATCAAATTTGGCGCCGCTGCAGGGGAGTCAATTCCTACTGTAGCGCTTGATTGCAAATTTTTACTTGTTTTCCAACTTACCTGAAGTTTAGTGCACTAACAGAAGCTAAGGATATCTCTAGGTTTTCGTGTTCTATAGCCCTAACAACAGGTTGATCAGAAAGGATATTTCAATGGCTCAGTTAACCTATGGAGCCTACATGCAGCCCAACGAGGTTAAGGCCGGGAAAGCGGCAATCGTGCTGTCTAATGAGGTAAGAAATTTGGAACTCAAAGCTTACCACTTCCATTATCTCCCGAAGTTCTACGGAATGGCCAATGAAGATGTGATAAGTTTCCTCAAGGAGTTCGAAGTACTGATTGCAGGGATTCCGTTGACAACCGGAGGAGTAACAGTTTCAAATGGAGAGATAAGGAAGAAGTTTTTTCCGATGTGCCTGCAGGATAAAACTTCGAACTGGCTGTTAAACCAGCCTGGGGGTTCTCTACCTACTTGGGATTCTCTCTATAAATCATTCGTGAATAAGTTTTACCCTCCCGAGAGAATGCAGCACCTTCGTACTCAGATAATGCAGTTTCAACAAATGTACGATGAGACCTTCTATGATGCTCGCGAATGCTTCTTACAGTTGCTATCCCAATGCCCGCACCACAGGATCGACGAGATGAATCTGTGCATCAAATTTCATGATGGTCTGAATTGGGCATGTCAGAACATGGTTGATATGACGTGTAAAAATTCACTCTTGGAAGCATCTTCTAACGAATTAAATGGTGTTTTCGAGAGACTGGCAGCAGTGTCTCATCTTAAGGGTGCGAGAAATAAATCTAGGAGAGCGGGATACCGAGCAGTTGAAGCGACTCCAGGGGCATGTACTACTGAGTGGGATAAGCAAAGCGGGCAGACTAGACAGCAGGGTAACTGGTAGGGTAACCAAGGTGGCCACAACTTCTATGAGAATGCGCTACAAGAGCAACCAGTTCCAGCTCAGCCAGTTCAGGTTCAGATTACAAAAGTGACGGGAAGTCCTGATCGGGCAATCAGGGAACACATGGAGCATTCCGAGAGAATCTGGGCCAAAGCGCAGGAATGATCAGCGGTTCGACAGCATTGAGCAGGCGCAGAAGCGGATAGAGAAGACTTTGGGGGATCTAGTTTGTCGATTTCAGCAAAGATAAAGGGGTATGTTACCAGCGACCGCAAAAACCCACAGAGCTCTAGCCATTGAGGTGACATTCGATGAGCCAGTAAAGGTGAAGTCTGTTCTTGCTACCTGCACTTGCCAGTTTGAGAACACAGTGGCCGAGGTTAAGACACCGGAGGTAGTTGAGGTAGTACCTACACCGGCACTTGAGAAGCCGGTAAAAGTGAGAGTCGAGGTACAGGAAAAGGAGGTAGCCACACCCAGTATTGCGACTCCAGTAGAGGAGGCGAGTGCAAAATTAGCTGTCCTTGAGGTAAGTCCCACCGCAAGGATGATCCCGATAGTAGATAAGAGCATCAGTCATACCGATAGCTTCGAATTGGTAGTTGGGATAGGAAATTCTTCCGAGGTAACGGGCATCGTAGATACAGGAGCAGTTGTTGATCTGATGACCTTTGTGACCTATGAGGAGCTGGATTTGAAGGGTTTGGAACCCATAAAATGCTTCGTCATGATGGCCAACGGAACGAGAAGTAGGTGCAAGGGTGTGATTGAGGATGTTCCGGTTACACTGGATGGGGACAAGTTTATTGGTGATTTCATGGTTGTGGGGTCGACACGGGTTAAAGGTAAGGAGATGGAGAAGGATATGTTGCTGCTTGGGCGACCGTTCATCAAAACCACTCGCATGATTATCAACCTCCACGCTCGTACCTGCACTATAGAGGTACATGGCAAGCAATGTGAGTTGCAAGCCACCACTACACCATACTCACCCCTGTAGGTTGACACCAGGAACTACATAGGGGCGCACACTGGACCCTTGTATATACACACTTATCTCAAGGGGAGAAAAGGAGGTGCAACAACCGGAAGAACCAAGAACTTCCAGAGTACCCGTTAGCCAACACGGAAGAGTCTTGTACATGACTATAAAGGTACATTAGCAAGCAAGTCATTATAGCCCCCGTTCTCTTTTCTTTTATCACTCTACGCTTGAGGACATGCTTGAGTTTAGGTTTGGGGAGGGGGAATGTGCTCTCTAGTGTCTTGTCTGCATTTTTCTCTCTTATCTGTGTCTTTAGAGTCTTTCGTCATTATTTCTATGTATTCTGTTCTAGTGGTATGTTAGCCACTTTGTGTGTTATGTGACTGTGGTGTTATGTTAGCCACCTTTCTCTATTAGATTTTCTTTTTCAGTCTAGGTCTAGTTAATTTCCTTTTAAGTGTTTTCGTGGTGAGTCTGACTCTTTGACCAAGTCGAATGTCCATTGTAAATGTTAAATCCACTTGCTGCTTATGTTTTGTTTGATGATTAGCCGAAAGTAGGATAGTGTACTTTTCATCCTGCAAGGTCATTTCTCTTTTAAATAGCAAGTTTGTTCATCTCTTTGGTTTAAAAATCATGTGAGAAGCCTAAGAGCCGATGAAAAAAAATTTGTACCGGCAAATGTATTGTGTGATTTCCTGGGTTGTGCAAGTTTTTACGTATTACTTGCGCCTTTTCATGCTGATGTGTACTCAGTATTGTTAGGGATGACGAAAGACACGCTCTTTTTAAGCCCTTCCCCCTGTTCCAAGGAACAGGTTTGGGGAGAGAACTGTTATCTTGCGACTTATATGTACTATTTTGCATTATTGCTGAAAAGTCTGTTTACTGCTCCCTAAAGCTTATTGATATTTGAATCTCGGGGTGGATCTATGGTCTTCATTGATCACCGTTAGTCGTGTTAGGTGTCTTTCAAATACCACCTATATACCGGCGTGCTCCTAAAAAGCCATATGTCCGTGAGGGTTGATGGCACGTACACCAAACTGACATGCACAAAAATGCGGACTTTCGGTAAAATAGACACTGACAAAAAATTGAGATTAAAAGAGCCCAATGAGGCCAACCACTGAATATACAGTGAAGAATTTGATTGAGATTTGAATCGGTTCACGTGATTAGGGGGAGCAGTATCAGGTTTTGTTTTCTGAAAAAAATGAGTCGCCTGGAGCAACAAGACCAACGCATGGAAACTTCACAAGTTCCAGAGACCAGTCAGCCTGACAAAGATCAGGTAGCTGAATGGTTTAACTCTTTACTTGTGATATCTTATGCTTAAATCTTGTTACTTATTAAAATTTCTTTGTTACAGGTTGAATTAGAAACACAAGAACAAGAGGAAGCTGGAAAGCTTGCCTTAGAGACTGAGAAGGAGGCTTCCACAGCCTCACCTCTTAAGGAATCTGAGCCTGTGCTACAGGTGATAGAGAGTTCCTTAAGATATTACTTTTCAGATATATGTTTATACACTTGACTAATTAAGTGAATGTTTCTAATAGGCTCCAACTGAGAAAGAAGAAGATCAGACAGAAATGCCAGAAAAGGACCCAGAAACCGTCAAGGTTTCTGAAGAAAATGTTGCTGAGCCTTCTAGTGTGAAGGTATATAAAAATCAGTGATAAACATTCTTCATTATGGGTTAATATGAATTCTTCTCTAATTATTCAATACCTTCTACTTACATGCTCATTTAGAAGTAGAAATGCAAGGGGAAAGAGTTGCGACCTCCCCTGCAACCATCGAAATTGATGAAGCCCCCAAGGTAACATCACCAGAAAGAACACTAGAAACTGAGAAGGTCTCTGAGAAAAATGATTCTGAGCCTCCTATTGTGGAGGTAAGTGAAAAACTCAGAAATCATTGAAGCTTAATTGCATAAATTCTTTCATGAGAATTTCCTAAGTATTGTGATAATTTTAATTCTCAGGTTCAAAAACAAAGTGAGGATGTTGAGGATCAGACTTCCAAGTCTCCTCCGCACACCAAGATATCTGAGGCACCTGGAATCTCAGTAGTCCAACCATCTGAGCCTGTTCCTGTTGCACAGGTAACACAAATACTAGACTACTCTAAAACCCAGATATCTATTAAAGTTTTGAAACTAACTCAAAACTCTCTCTTTCAGGTTCAAGCTAGTGTCACAATGGTCCCTGAAGTTTTAGACAAGTACCTACTTCCATTTTTCAAGAATCACACTCTGCCAAAGCATCACAAGTGCTTCAAGATATGGCAGAGACTCAGATGCTCTGATTTAACTGAAATAACAAGGGTCACTGATCACCCTACTAGAAGAGAAAGAGCATTTGACCTTGAAAATCATATCCATGCAATGTTCCCAATAAAGCAATACTCTTTTGCTTCTCTAATGCATCAAGACTTCATCAAGGAAGTGGCACACAAGCTCATTCAAGCCTTTGAAAAGGCAGATGGTCAGACTAGAATGCACATGGCATTCAAGCTAGTCTTGCCCAAGTCTCTACAAATCATACCCTCTGAGCAAGAGGAAGTAAATGGGCAAATGATCACTATTCTAGAAGTGATCAATCTGGTCTCTAAAGATGAAGAAGTGAAGGAGACAGCTGAAAATGATTATGAAGAACCTCCTTCTGACCATCACAAGGATGATGAGGATGATAAGAAGGATGATGATGATGCCCCTGCACCAAGGATTGCACAAGGAAACAATGTCTCAGTTGCTGAAAAGCACACTGAGAGGACTTCACAGAATTCCCCTCCTCCATCTCCTCAGAGAACTACCCATCCCTCTCCCCAACAAAAAGACACTACTGAACAAGTAGTTGAGCACTCTGAGGACAACACTCAGAAAATATTGAATGCACAAGCCAGAGTTGCTCAACTCAAACAATTATTGTAGGAAGAACAATAGCTAAACCTTCAACTGGAAGAAAAGATAGCTAAATCTAAAGTAAAGCTCAAAAAGAACTCCAGCTTGTTGTTCAGGAAATTGCTGAAGAATTAGATACTGAGCAAGTATCTGAAGACAAGCATGATACTAAGGCTGCATTACCAAAAGATGTGCCATCCTCCTCCTCTCTGAAAGGAAAGAAGCCCATCTCTGAGATGATTGCTGGGCTATAAAATATTGATGAAAATGCCCAAGAGGATGAAGATCACTGGGATGAAGACACAGATGATAAAGAAGACATAACCTTGGCAGAACATGCAAATGTTCGCTTGGGAGTTTCTCACTTAAAGATAAAACTGATTGCTCCTCAAAGCTTCAGTAAGACTCCAAATCTCAACTCCCATGATTACATGGACTGATACCAGGTTCTGGCAACTCTAAGAAAGGAGTTATCTCAAGAAAATGAAGAAGTAATTGCATCAATCCCTGCTGAAATGAAGAAATTCACTGAGTTAATCACTTAGAGAACAACAAGCTTGGTCATTGCTCAGAGAGACCTAGGCATGGTGAGGGATGATGACAACAATGTTGCTGAAAAATCCCTCAATGAGGCTAGCTTTGCTGCTAGAAAAGCAGATGCTACTCAAGGTCCACTGGCCGAGCTCACTGATAAGGAAACAGAACTTATCAAACAAAATCACGAGCTCAAGGCTGAACTGGAAAAGTTGGTTGTTGCTTACAACTATCTGCAAGGCAACTTTGACTCCCTCTCAGAATCTTTTGTGATTCTTAGTCAGTCAACAATGACTAAGGGGGAAGGATCTCAAGGTGCTCAGAGAGGAAGAGGAGTAGGAAACAAAAGAAAATCTGAACAACCACCACTCAAAATAAATGAGCCCTTCTTCGGTCAAGCTACTACTCAGATAGTAGCAACAACTCAGCAGATTCCTGAACAAGGAATTACAACAAGGGCCGGATTACAGACAAGATCACAGAGACCTCCAAATGGAACCAAGTCCCCAAGGAGAAGACAAGTAAAAGGGATTGAAGAGTCTTCTAAAGAAGAAGAAGAAGGCCAAATCAAATCCCAGGGCAATAAACAAGGTTGCAAATCTCCCACAAAGATTAACATTGATGATGATGATGATGATGAAGAGACTGATGAAGATGAAGCTCCTCTTCACAGGAAAAGGAAAAGGGTTGATAGCCTATCTGAGCCTATTGCTGCAAAGCAATTGGCAGCCAAAACAACCTCTGGAAATACCAAGTCTATCCAGGGTGGTTTTTCAAGTAATCCCTCAAGGGAAAATTCAAAGATAAAAAGGAAGAGAGCAAGGGATATCAAGTTTGGCAGGATACTTCCACAAAAGCCAGAAGATGCCCTGATTGAATATGTGAAGACTGACATCAGAAAAATGGATACTGGATATTGGAACTCAAGCACTTGCTTGTAAATGAAAAAGGATTTTGTTGGTCCAGATAACGGCAAAGGAAAAGACTAGGAGGGGGGGGGGAGTGAATAGTCTTTTACAAATTTTGTCGATAAACACAATTTCTCAGATATCTGTGAAGATATCTGATACTTACTTTCAGAGAGCGGAAGACTTTTCTGTGAAAAGTGCACGTGCTCAGCAAGATATAATGTGTTTAAATACTTAGCAAGATAAAGAGAACGATAAGTAAATTGCTGAAAGTAAATAACACGTCATTTATAGTGGTATTTGAAGGTGGCATAATCCTTCAAAGATTGAGGATGTGAAGACCAACAATGACTCCTTTGTCTATAGGTGCATTAATCAGAAGAATGGCTACTGGATTTTGGAACTCAAGCACTTACTGGAAAATAAAAAATTTCCAGAACCAATCCATAAACAACTCATGGCATGGAGAAAAGACAAGCCAGTACTGATAAATCCAAAGCATGGCTGGATTTTGAAATCTCCAAAAGAACTGAAGCCATGGAAAAGGACCTCTCCTTTGAATTTCCTTATGGGAAACCAGATTATGTGCACAAAATTCCCAAGATGACTGGAGCAGGCACAAGGCCAAGACTTGTTGTGGAACCCTTTGAGTCATTCTACATGACTGAAGATCAATACAAGGGTGACATCAGATATCTGAGGATCATATATGAATACTTCAAGCTATCAGATATCAGAATTGAGCATGCCTGGAAATGGGGAAAGTATTTGTGGGTCAAACACTTTGCCAAGAAGAATCCCACCAAATCATACAAAGAAGTCTGTGGTTATGCCAGAGAAACTGAGATGTTAGTCATAACTTTGCTCTATGACTACTCAGATGATATCAAAAGGTTTGGGGATAGGGAGTTTGGCTAATTGATCCATAGATCTGCTGATTGAAGACTTGAAGACTAGTTTATTAAGATGTCTACTTGGAGCTTGGTTACTCCTGTTGTCCTAGTTTACTATGTAATTTTTGTATCTTGCTGACTGTACTGAAATGTATTTTATTAAGTTATCTATGAACTTTCCATGTAACATATCTGATGAACCTACTCTCAGATATCAATCTATAAAAAGATAACTTGTCAGCAAAGATCACACCTTGTGATTTGGTTGATGTTTACTTTCTGCACTTAATCAAATGAATTGAAAAGATCATAAGAAATGATTAAGTGCTGGATTGTTCCCTCTTCCATGTTGTAATAGGTTTTAAAGATAGTCATCGTTGACTGATCAAAAAGGGGAAAATTTCTTAGAAATATCTTTTTAGATTTTGATCAGCAACCTAATGACTAATATTAGCTCAGAAAGGTGCTTAGTACTCTTAGTTCACTTGAACACTGTAAAAGAGGAAAATCACTAAGTATGATTAGTCTAGCAAATCTTGTATAGGATGTTAGGTCTCTGAATGTAATTTTTTTTTTTTTAGTTATAGAAGATGAAGAAGGAAGCATCCAAGCAAAGGAACTCATTTCTAGAAGACTGAAGTTTGCTCAAGATTACTGAAGACTAAGGAGAAAATCTCCTCAGATACCCATGTCCAGATATCTTAAAGAAACAAGTGTTTTTCACTAAGGAAGTTTTGCAAAAGATATCTGAGAACACAAGGTTTATGAATGAGGAAAAGTACCCACAGAAACCTACACTCAGATACCTTGGATAAAACTATGTTTCTGGGAAACAATGTTTCAACAGGTATCTGGAGATGTGAAGGTCTCAGGAAAGGAACATGCAATGCTTCAGAAAGTGTGCATAGTTCCGTTGGCACTGCAGCACAAAAATAGTACAATGCAATAAATGCGTAGACATAGACATCTGAACAAAAGAGGAAATCTCTGAAAAGAGACAACGTCTTCTGGAATACTATTTTCAGATATCAATAGTTTGAATTTGAATTGAGCCTAACGGATACTATTCAAACGGCTTCAAATTCAACTATAAATATCACCACTTAGAATGCTTAAAACACACTTTGAACTTACACACAGAACGAACTTATTCATTCAAGCATACAAGCTTTTAACGTACTTACTCTTCAGCTTACAGTTGCGACTAAGCTCTTCAATTCTATGTAGCACGAAAGTTCTAAGTGTCCTGATCCTTAAGAAGCATTGCTATATGTGAAGGAGTTGATTCAAAAGATCAAGTATCTGAGTTTCATTCTCTATAACAGTTAACATAGACTTGGGTCAGTAAAGAACATATCACCACACATTGTGACGTGTGTTAAGTGATTATTGTTCTATAGAGTATTCTTAAATAACTGAAAAGTTAGTAAGACTACTCACCTGACAAACCTTCATAACCAACACCTTAAATCGACGTGGAGTACAGGAAGTACTTAGTTTGGGAAACTAAGGAATAATTCCAAGGTTACTGAGCATAGGAAGTACTTAGTTTGGGAAACTAAGGAACAGCTCAAAGGTTTCTGAGTATATGAAGTACTTGGCTGGGAATCGGGGAATAACTCAGGGGGAACACTTGGTTGGGAACCTAGTGTATTTTAGGAATTGAGAGAAGATATTTGTTAGGTGAACTCAATTATCTGTCTTAGTGGATTCCAGGTCTGAGAATGGCCGAAGTGGATTAGTTAAAGGATTACGCCACCTTTAGATACCACTATAAATGACGTGTTATTTACTTTCAGCAATTTACTTATCGTTCTCTTTATCCTGCTAAGTATTTAAACACATTATATCTCGCTGAGCACGTGAACTTATCACAGAAAAGTCTTCCGCTCTCTGAAATTAAATATTAGATATCTTCTCAAATATCTGAGAAACTGTGTTTATCGACAAAAGTTGTAAAACATTATTTACCCCCCCCCCCCACCCAATAGTCTTTTCCTGTGCCGTTATCTGGACCAACAAATCCTCCTCACTGTGGTCTGGCCTTTCTGTCCGCCATTCTATAAGTCTGGACTGCGGTGAGCCCGTTTGGATGTGGGGCTCACCGCGGTGAGCCTTGTGTCCGGGAACTCCTCCATTTTTCCTATTTTCTCCACTTTTCTCTCCCTTTTCCAACCTCCATGTCACCTCTCTTGGAGTAGTGGCCCACTAACTTGGCCTTGTGGTGCTTCAAGAAGGTTTTGAAGTCTTCTTTGCACTTTAGTCCTCCATTTCCTTGCCAATGACGCTAAGACGCGTAAAAATGCACAAAAACACACAAAAAACCCAAACGTGACACGGAACAAAAGATACTAAATGAAGGCTAAAAGATGCAACAAAACATGAAAAAAGGCACTAAATGAGTCGCTAAAATATCGACTCATCAAACTCCCCAAACCGAACCTTTACTCGTCCTCGAGCAAACAACTCTAAAACCTAGAAAAAGAAAAAAAATACATAGACACGATAAACAAACAGAAGAGTTCAATCGACAAGCTACCGGAACAAGTATTGCCAGAGATAAGCCCTTATACTGATGTAAACTTTTATCCCCTCTAACTTTGACAAGTAGCTTTGCAAACATCACAATCTTCCGTTTCACAAGTAAATAAAACTTAATCCTGTCCTAGTAGTCCCTTACAAAGGAAGATAATAGTGCAACTCTCAAGTCTCTCATCTGGAAGTGTCCAGTAAATAAGGGTATTCACTCAAGACTTAACTTAGGATGGTGACAACAAACGTCACAAGCTGCCACTAATATACGTGCTTTTGCACTTAATTCAAATGAGTCAGAAAGTACTTTTTAGGAAAGGGGTCGAAATCAAATACAAGGGAATAAAATTAGTTGTCATTCTCGTGCTTTGCTCTTTTTGCACATTTATTTCTTTCTCTTTTTTTTTTCTTGTGCTTCGCTCTTTTTCACAGATTTTCTATTTTTTCAATTTTTTTTCTATCTCAATGTTGCAAATGTATCCCAATAGGTTGCCTAAGATCCGTACATTTGTACGTGTCAGTTTGGTATACACCCCATCAACCCTCACAACATACGAGCACCGCCCACGCACTCGTTTATAAGTAGTATTTGGCATGCATTTTGGAAACAAAACCATCTACCCTCACAGCATACGCACAATCAGCCCCGCGTTAGTTTATAGGTAGTATTTGGAAATGCCCAACACGATCTTAGACGATCATAAGTGATCCTGGAAAAAACACTTCGAGATTTTCTATTTTTTTTTCTTTGTTATAACGCAGCATAGCAATACAAAACAATTTTGAAATCGACCATAGCTCAAATATAGAAAATAGTGAGCCTGAGTATGAAGTTGACAAGAGTCCTCCTCCCCAAACCTGTTACTTAGGTTTGAGAATCGAGACAACAAGTCAAAAATGTCGTTCGACATACTCGTTTTAAAAAGAGTGAACTTGTATGTGAAGTGGCGCAAGTTAAAAATAAACTTGCTCATCCTACTAGAATCACACATTTGCCGATACAAGATTTTTTCATCGGCTTTAAGGCTTCTCACCGGCTTTTTGACTACTAAAACAGGAAGACTTTTTATTTACAAGTGAAACGAACTAGAGTGATTTTCGAAAATTCCTTAGCACTCAGTCAGAGGCCATTTAAGATCACATCAGTAAAAAGGCTTAACTAAGGCAATAGATAGCCAGACTTGTCAAACGAACTCAAAACTCAACACAAAATTTTTTGAAATCGGCCAAAAGACTCGACTCAACTGCAATCACATAAAAGTGGCTAACATACCACCCCACATAATCGCAAAAATAAAAAATAAAAGAAAAAACACATATATACAATATATACAAGGCAACAAATAATCCGAGGCATGTAAGCATATGATACAACTTCCCTCCCCAAACCTATTTGATAGCTAGTCTCTAGCTTGAAGAATACATAAAGAATGTAAGTTGTAGAATTACCGCCCATAGTATGCCTCGGTCGGCATGATCACTGGAAGGAGGGCGGACCGTGGGGTCCGGAAGATGAGCCTCCTCCCATGTACTGCTGCCACATGCTCTCCTCTCTTGCTAATCTACTCTCTGCCCGTGCATCCAACTCCCGTAAGGCTGCCAAGTGCGAGGCACTACTTTCCTGCCAAGTATCCATCCTCTGATTGACGGCAGTGGCGTACTGGTTGACCTGTGCTACTTCACTGGAGAGGTTTTGGTAGCTGGTCTGGAGTTCGCCATACTGTGTGCTCAAGTAGTCGTGCTGCGCCTCAATGGCACTGAATCTAGGTCCAGCCCATCCCTCAAAATGAGCGTACATCTCATCGTAGTAGAGAGAGTAGTGTGAGGTTTCCCACCTTCTGTTGCTGTTTGCTCTTCCTCTTGCTGGACATTTCCCCCTGGGGTTGTTCTGGAGCGTCCTCATCTTCTTCATCTGCATTTGGATGAAGCTCCTCATCCTCGAAATCCAAGTCCATGCCTTCATGATCCTCCGGATCCTCAAAAGCCTCGAGAGCCCTTACTGCCCTTGAAATGATTGGGTCAACATCTCCAACCAACAAGGGAGTTTTTGTTTCTCCGGTTTTTCTTATCCCAGGAACACGAGCCCTTTTACACAGCAGTGTGATGATCGTCGGGAAGGAAAACCCTTTGGGTATGGTTATGTGGGCCCAAGTCTCCCCCATAATAACCTTCCCGACGTTGATGAAGTCATCGTCCATGAATGCCCCAATCAGCCTTGCGATAGTGGTTGACATGTTGGTGAAGTATAGCTGGGCATCACCGAGTGCTGGATCCAGTAAGAAAGCACACAAGTCTTCGGAAGGAGAAATTTCTTCTCCACCTTCGTCATGTTGATCCTCACGGGGTATAGAGGGCTTTCCACCCTTCGAAGATCTCTCTCAGTAAGGAACCTACCCTGTGCCTCATGGTAGCTGTATTGCCCCCTATCTCGGACAGGGTCATACTCCGTGCGTGCACCCAAAAACTCGTTGATCACCTCGGCAAAGTATGGGATGTTCTTCCCCCGAACCCTTACAATGTTGTTGTTGATGTCGTGGAGGTTGATGTAGAACTCCAGAACCATAGCCAGATCATACTCACGCTTCTCCACGGTAAGACTTCCCCATCCAAGCTCATCTATCCTTCTCCATATCTAAGTAGCAATAGTGCAGTGATCTCGAGGGAAAGATATTCCTCTTTCCGCTACTATTTCTCTTGGAACCGAGAAGTTTCTGAACTCGGATGGTTTCCGCAGCAGGAGAGAGAGCGAACCCGTACTCGTCTGGTTGGGGTCCCTCAGTCTGTGTCCTTCTCCGTGATCTGCTTCCGGATGCTTCATTTGTTCCACGGGGCAAGGCAGTCTTTCTTTGAGGCATCGTCCTGCAAGGAGTGTATTAGCACAGCTTTCTCATAGTTCTTTCACCGAAAAATCTTCTAAATGATAACAATCATGCCTTATCCTATCCCATGGGAAATATATAGACCATAGTGCATGCATTGTTACAACTAATCCCTCCCCAAACGGAATTTCATCATGCATCTAACCCAAACGCCTAATCCTATGCTATAATCAATCATCCCATAGTACGTTTGCAATGTGACTGAAATTTGGCTATACTATCGATCAAACAGGCATAATCATCAATCATACACCACCATATTATTCATAGGATCAAACTAAGTGCTTTAAGAATACCCACTAAGCATGTTTTGCAAGAATCAAGCAAAAGAAGCATGAATAAGTGAATGCTACATCAAATTAAGATACAATAGCAATCAACAAGTTCAAATAGCCATAGTGGAGCAATAATCAAGTTCTTAGATGTACAAAATTCTAAAAAACCCCAAATTGAGAAATAGTTAGGGTTTGAAGAGGATTAACTTGATTCCTATGCAATTGGTGGATGACAAGATGAATTGATGCTCGAATCAAAGAGAGGACACTTGTAGCTTCATATAGATACAAAGATTAAGTGATCTGGTGGAGAAATAAGTGTTTTTGAAGATTTTTGGGCAAGAGAAACCGAGCACGGTGAGGTGAAGATGAAAAAAAAATGGGCTCCTCACCACGCTTATAACCAAGGTTCATCGCGGTGAGGAACGGGAACCTTTGACCTCACCGCGGTCTGGCAACAGACAATATGTATTGCTTTTGTTGGACCGCGGTGAGTTTGATTCCGCTATAGGCTCACTGCGGTGAGCTCTCACTTTTTTTTTTTTTTTTTTTTTTTTTTTTTTTTTTTTTGAACTACCTAAATGCAATGTTTATATACACATGTAAATGTATCCTACTACTATATGCAAAGCAGTAAATCATGCTTTTATTATAGTCGTTAGCATCGACTCTTCCATTTTTCAATACGGGAACTCTGGAGCTCGAATTCCTCGACCATGTTCACCTCCTTGAACTGCTCAATGTATGGCTTTACTCGTTGGCCATTCACCCTAAACGTGTCTCCGGCCTTGGGGTCCCAGAGTTCCATGGCACCATAGGGTGCGACGTCGACGATCTAATATGGCCTTTGTCGTGATATGCCTTCATCTTATCCTTGTAAAGCTTTCCATTCATTGTTCCTCAGCTCCTCAAGCTCGTTCAAGTCGAGAAAATGTTTTTTTCCAGCTTCTTCTAGGTTTAGGTTCTTGATTGCCCATAGCGCCTTGTGTTCGAGCTCTACTGGCAAGTGGTAGGCTTTCCCGTAAACCAACCGATAGGGAGTGGTCCCTATGACGGTTTTGAAGGTTGTCCTATATGCCCACAATGCATCTGAGAGCTTGCTGGCCCAATCCTTCTTGCTTGGCTTACTACCTTCTCCAGGATGCTCTTGATCTGCCCGTTGCTCACTTCTACTTGCCCTGACGTCTGAGGGTGGTACGGTGTTGCTACGCGGTGTTGCACTCCGTACTTCCTGAGCATGTTTTCCAATGCTCTATTGATGAAGTGTTTGCCATCGTCGCTTCTCTGGACTCTGGGGACTCCGAACCTCGAAAAGATGACCTTACACAAGAATAGATCAACCACCTTAGAGTCGTTCCTTTTAGTCAGGATTGCTTCGACCCATTTGGTAACGTAGTCAACGGCTACCAGGATATATTTGTTGCCTTCGCTGTTAGGAAAAGGCCCCATGAAATCTATCCCCCAAATGTCGAATGGTTCTACAACTAAATTTCCTTTCATCGGCATCTCATTCCTCCCGATTATGTTCGCACTCCCTTGGCACCGATCACACCATCAGCATGTTTTCATAACAGTCTCTCCTGATCCTCCGGTGCAATTGGGATTTGATAAAACCCAGACAGCCCAACTAGGAAGCAGTAGAACTCGCGACCAGCAAGACGTTTCAACATCTCGTCAATAAAGGGTAACGGGAAGTGATCCTTCTTTGTTGCTGCGTTCAGCTTCCTGTAGTCAATGCACATACGCCACTTGGTTATCTTCTGAACCGGTAATAGCTCCCCCTTGTCGTTTTTCTCGACGGTTACTCCCGATTTCTTGGGAACAACGTGCACTGGACACACCCACCTGCTGTCAGCTATGGGGTACATCATGTCATTTTCTAGCAACTTCAAAACTTCTTTCTTCACCACCTCTTGTAGGACCGGATTCAATCTTCGCTGGGGTTGACGCACTGGCTTGGAACCTTTCTCCAAGGTGATATTGTGAGTACACCTCAAAGGACTGATTCCTTTTATATCCTTGATACTCCATCCAATGGCGCCGGAGTTTCTTCTTAATAGCTCAACCAATTTCTCCTCCTCTTCTGGTTTTAGGGCGGCTGAGATGATCACTGGTTTGGTGGTATGTCCTCCCAGAAACACGTACTTGGGGTGACTAGGCAGTTCCTTCAAGTATAGCTTGGAAGGCTCAGATATTTCCCCTTCCTATCATCCCCCGTCCCTAGAGTCTCTAACTTCTCCTCTTCGGGGGGAAGGATCTCCACATTATCGAGTTCCATCAAAATTTCCACTACTTCGTCATGATGTGTGTTGTATCGCGCATCAACAGTTAATGTGGTTTCCAGCTTGTCGTCACGTACGTGACACATGTAGGAGTTGTTAACCACATTGTCGATGATGTCGACAAAACTGCATTCTTCAATTGATTGAGCAGAGGGTTGGCTTGATACCTGGGATAAATCTACATAAATCTTCTCCCCATTCGGCACTAAGAACTTATCTACCTTCATCAGGGCATCTTCTATAATCCCCATTGGCTTCCTTACGGTCCTGTCTGCCATCTGCAAGGTCATCCCAGTCGGTTGTAATTTTCCCAATCCAAGTTGCTTGTACAACGAATACGTGATCAAGTTAATGCTAGCCCCTAGGTCCAGAATTCCCTCAGCCAACGTACCGTTCTCCATTTGTATCTCGATCATGAAGCTTCCTGGATCCTTTTTCTTCACCGGTAATCCAAGCACCGAGTTTGCCATTTCCGGTAGAATCTCCTTTCTCCCTTCTTCATACCGCCTTTTATTCGCCGACACTTCCTTGCAGTACTTAGGAAATGCAAGAATGTTTTTCACGAGCTCGAAGAGGGGTAAGGTGACACTCCCCTTGCAAAGCATGGAAAAAATGGAGTCTTTCTTCTTGTTCGTCTTGGGTTTCCTTACCCATCCTGGAATAGGGAAGGTAGGCGGTCCCGGAGGTTGCATCGGCTCTGTTTCTTCTGCTTTGTTATCTATTCCTGCCTCCCCCTCGCCTTCCTTGGCTGCTTCCTCCTCCTTGTCTTCCTTGTCCCCTGAACCACTTGGCAATTCTTCTGGAATGTAGACGGGCTTTTCTATGACCTTTCCGCTGCGAAGCGTGCTGGTTGCCATGGCCTCTTCTTCGTCTTGGTAGAAACTGCTCAACTCCTCCAACAGATTATCGAGGGCCACGAATCTATCTCCGATCTCGTTGATTTGGAGATCAATTCGTTCCTGCTCCGTTGTTGTAGCGGCATAGATCACGTCCAGAGATCTACACATGGCGATGAACTCTTGCATGTCGTTCGACTTCTCAGACCTTATCTCCCGTTCGTCCGCGATCTCTCCTTCCCCCCTTCTACTCATCGCCTCGATTCTTCCGTCGAGGAATTCTAAATCTCTTACCATGTGGACTTCTTCTACTCTGCTTTCAGATCTCCTACTGCCACTTTTTAGCCTTGCATTTTCTGCCAAGTAATCATATACCTCCATCATCTCCGAAGGTACTTTCTCCAAAATGTTTCCTTCGCAAGATAATTCTACCATAATCTGGTGCATACTGTCTTGGCCATAATAAAACATTAGGGCTACATCATGCTGGGAGATTCCATGGTGTGGGCACCTCCTCAACAAGTCACTAAACCGTTCCCATATCTCATCAAACCTTTCTCCCCTTGTTTGGTCGAAATTCACAATGCTATCCTTCTGGCTTTTCATCAAGGAGTACGGGAAGTATTTGTGGTAGAATGCTCTAAGCACTTCCTCCCATGTCCTCAATGATTCGGGCTCTAATGAATGCAACCATTCTCTGGCATGGAATCTGACAAGGAAAGGGAACAATCTCCTCTTGAGTTGGTCCTCACTGAATCCTCTAGGCGGTAGCTCTGTCACAGCTTGCTCGAACCGACGAATAAAGCCGGAAGCGTCTTCCATCGGTCTCCCCCAAAATTAAGGAAGTAAGCACCCCCACTCATCATCCAAATCGTATTCCCTAGCCTCGGGCTCAAGGAATATTGGTGGTTTCCTTACCACCATTGTAGGTATCAAGTAATCTTCGTACCTAGCCATATGTACCTGTAGAAATCAAACTGCACTGACAAAACTAAATGAAACGTTAGTTTCCGTTAGTACAATAAATTCCAGCCCTAGAATGAACGTAACGCAACTACACTATGATTCCACTTCCTAAAGAACGTAGGAATCAAGTCCCCGGCAGCGGCGCCAAATTTTGATGCACTCAAAATTAGTACTTGTAAAATATATGATTTCATTACTTTATTTCTTTAGGATACCATAGGAGGACTCCAAATCCTGTACCACGACCACTGGATTGACATACCGCCTGTTCCTGGAGCACTCGTCGTCAACATAGGGGACCTTTTACAAGTATCTGCTAGTATATTAAGATTGGACTCTCTAAACTCAAGTGCCTGTTTGAAAAAAAAAAAAAAAACAAAAGAAGGATTATGGTCAAGTGATTTAGGCTCTGTTATCTTCATCTGAAAAATCATTAATTTCAGTTCAGATTTGATTATTTGTTTTTTATACTACAAATAAGTTCCGATCAATTCAGTTCAGACGAAGCAAGTAGAATCAGTTAATAGTGCCACTTATGTGAATCTAAATATGTTTGCAAGTAGACATTTTACCTGCATAATGTAAAATCTCTGTATTTGTTAAATAGTTTGAGCACTTAACAAGGAAACACCAATTTTATAATCTCTGAATTCATGTGTGTATCTTTTCAGCTGATATCAAATGAAAAATTTAAGAGCAGCCAGGATAGAGTGATAGTGAATCGTGTTGGTCCAAGAGTATCGGTGGCGTGCTTCGTGATGACTGGGTTGATGCCGTCTGGGAAAGTGTATGGACCTATAAAGGAGCTACTATCAGAAGAAGATGGTCCCAAATATAGGGAAACTGCAGTGATGGAATACTCATTACACTACAATGCAAATGATTCGCATATGAGAAGCATTCTGAACAAATGCTCCTAATCCATGAAAAAATGAAAAGAACAGGAGGTTCAAATTTATTTGTAGAAGGGAGAAGTGAGGGATGTAGAGAGAGAAAGAAGTGAAGCGACTGCTATTAGGTCAAATGTAAGTGGAGAGTGGAGACAAATGAGGAAGATAGAAATTGGATATATCTCGGCACATTTGGATCCCTTGATCTCACTACTTGTTATATTTACTTTCTTTTCCTTTCTCATTGGCTAGGAATGAAAAATGAATTTAATGTTAGATATTTATTATTGTTAATTCTCATTGTGTATCTAAATTAGTAAATTACTTTAAGAATGTGAAACTTACCAAAATATAAATTGTATATTTGAAATTTTATTGAATAGTATATATAATAAATTAATCTGTAAATTAGACGTATGTGAATTGAGCTATTTATCTCAATTCGCGCAATCATCTTGTAATATGTTCTTGTGACTAGTGGATTGATTGATGACATTCTCCGTGGATGTAGGTTTGTTGGTTCATGCAAATCATTGTGTTCTTTCACTGATCTTGCATTTATTGTTAAATTGATCTTTCTGCAGGAGTAGGGTTCCTCTTTGTGTAATGTCGGGATTTATTGAAATTGTTCGCATTGATTGTTAATCTCAACATCCGAAATCTTTGGTTATCAGTGAAATATATCTTTATGATGTGCGTGGTTGGATATAAAGAACAATAAACTCAAAACTCATTGATTCTTACATAATACCGAGAATTGACTCAAAACACGTTGATTCAGCATAATATCGATAATTGATGGATCAAGATTCGTTGATTCACAAGAATACCGAAAATTGACTGATTTGAAGGAAAACCTCTATTTTTTCATATAATATCTAAAAACTGTCTGACAAAACAATGAAGAAGTACTTAAATAATAAACCCTAACCCTAACTGCTACCAACATACGTAAATAACAAAAAGGTACGAATAAACAAAAAGATAATAAAATACAACTTTGACCCTTCACATTCTACATATAATTTAACGATATTCGTTTCACATCATTCTCTCCAGGGCAGAAAAGATTCATCCCCGAATCATAAGCCGGGTCAACATCAGTTCAAGAATCACGTACAAAAGCAAACATTGTGGAAACACATACCGAACATCCACAAGTCTAATAAATTCCCTAGCCGGGTCATTCTTCCCTCTATCAAACACATGGCGAACGTCGCCAATAAACTCTAACACACATGCGTGTATGTAATGCGGAAACATGACATCCATATGCAGTGGCAAAATAGCAAGCACAGCTTTTGAGTTCACATGGCATAACACATACTCTATATCCCCCGATATATCATACAAGCTACCATATTATGTAGTCGAGATGAACATGTACCTGGTAACACTTGTCTCGCATGTTAACACTGTTAACACAAGTAGTAAAGCGGTTGTCGTAGTACAACAAGCCTTAAACCACGGAGTCGTTCTCTCGAGGAATTGATTAAGCTAGTTCTAAGGTGTAGGCTCAAGGTGTGAGTTGTAAACAGATAGTGTGGGTAAGGTTGATACTTCAAAACCCTACAACAAATTACAATTACAAGACAAGGTAATACCTAGATCATGCAATTTTTACAATTAAAACGAAGCAAGCGGATCTTTCAAAAGTGCTGACACGATATAGCTAATGTTACACTGCTCGCGAATGCAACAACTTTGCTATTGCAAAATCGAACCAGATATAGACTATAAGTACGTATGAGTTATGGCAAAACGCTTGTCACTAGCTATGCCCTCATCCTGATATATACTAATTAGAGGTAAAGACTGATGCAAGTTCACAACGATCAAGCATGCGTTCAACGATCAGATAACAATATGTCACAATACAAGTTATTAACAGCGACCGCCTAACTCGTACTATTGAATACCTGGGCGCCTATTGGTCTCTGCGATCGTACTAAAGATCAATAATGCTTCTTCGAATCAAAAGAGAGATTGAAATCTCTAAGTGTTTACAATGCTTGGACTTCAAAATATGAAAGTAGAAGTAAGTGAACATATGTCCTAATGACTTATACAAGTGGTCTATTTATAAGACCAAGGAAGAAGAAATTCGAAATCATGGGAAAAACTGCCAGAAAAACGTGGCTTGAATCCGTCAAAACAGGTGTCACCGCGGTGAGGTACTTTGGGGAATCCTCCTCGCCGTGGTGAGGTACTTTGACGAATCCTCCTCACCGTGGTCTGTTAGTCTGGACTGCGGTGAGCCCGTTCGGATGTGGGGCTCATCGCGGTGAGCCTTGTGTCCGGGAACTCCTCCATTTTTCCCATTTTCTCCACTTTTCTCTCCCTTTTCCAACCCCCATGTCACCTCTCTTGGAGTAGTGGCCCACTAACTTGGCCTTGTGGTGCTTCTAGAAGGTTGTGAATTCTTCTTTGCACTTTGGTCCTCCATTTCCTTGCCAATGACGCTAAGACACCTAAAAATGCACAAAAACACACAAAAAATCCAAACGTGACACGGAACAAAAAATGCTAAATAAGGGCTAAAAGATGCAACAAAACACGGAAAAAGGCACTAAATGAGTCGTTAAAATATCGACTCATCAAGTGGTATGTTAGCCTCCTTTGCATTATTGTTGCGAAATGTGTTTTGGCCTAATTTTTTGCCCTATTTCAAAATTTTTTGTGTTTTGACAAGTCGGTTATCTATTGCAATAGATATGCCTTTTATTGAAGTGTTCTTTGATGGCCTTTAACTAGTATTAAGGAATATTCGAAAATCACTTTAGTCCGTTTCACTTGTAAATAGAAAGTCTTCCGATTCTAGCAGTCAAATGCCAGTGAGAAGCCTTATTGAGCCGATAAAAAATATTGTAATGGCAAATGTATGATTCTAGTAGGATGACCAATGGCAATCCTTGTGCCACTTCATATACATGTGCACTCTTTCTAAAAAACGCATATGACGAACGACATTTTCGACTTGTCCTCTCGATTCCCAAACCCGTTCTATGGAACAAGTTTGGGGAGAAGGGTACTTGTTACTTCATACTCAGGCTCACTCCACTATATTTTGAGAATTAGTTGATTTTGAAAGTTATTTTGTATTGCTTGCTGCCGTTCTAAAAAAAGAGAAAAAGAAAATTCTCGAAGTGTTTTTCAAGGATCACTTGTGATCGTTTGAGATCGTGTTGGACATTTCCAAATACTATCTATAAACCAACGCGGGGCTGATTGTGCGTATGCTGTTAGGGTTGATGGTTTTGTTCTCAAATTGCATGCCAAATACTACCAATAAACCAGCGTGTGGGCGGTTCTCATATGTTTCGAGGGTTGATGGGGTGTACTCCAAACCGACACGCACAAAAGTGCGGATCTTGAGCAACCCATTGGGATACACTTGAAAAATTGAGATAAAAAATGAAAAAAATATGAAAATTTGTGCAAAAAAGAGCAAAGCACAAGAAAAAAGAAAATAATACGTGCAAAAACAGCAAGGCACGAGGACGTTAGCTATTTTTATTCTATGTATTGATTTCGACCTTTTCACTTAAAGTCCTTTCTCATTCGTTTGAATTGAGTGCAAAAGCATGTAATATTAGTGGCAGCTTTGTGACGTTTGTTGTCACCTTCCTAAGTTAAGTCTTGAGCGATTACCTTTATTTACTGGACACTTCCAGAAGAGAGACTTGAGTTGCACTTATATTATCCTTGTGAGGGACTGCTAGGGTAAGTCGAAGTTTTATTTACTTGTGAAACGGAAGATTGTGCTCTTGGCTAAGCTACTTGCCAACGTTAGAGGGGATACAAGTTTACATTAGTTTTAGGCTTGACTCTTTCAATAGTTGTGCTGGTAGCTTGTTGATTGAACTCTTCTGTGTTGTTTCGTGTTGTGTCTTTTTGTTTTTTCTTTTCTAGGACGTTTAGAGTTTTGTTTGCTCGAGGACGAGCAAAGGTTTGGTTTGGGGAGTTTGGTGTGTCGATATTTTAACGACTCATTTAGTCTTGTTTACCGTATTTTGTTATGTCCTTTAGCCCTTTTTATAGTGTTTTAGTGCATTTTCACGTTTCGGTATTTTGTGTGGTTTTGTACTTTTTCAGGTGGTTTATTGTAACAGGCAAGGAATTGGAGGAGCGTATGCCAATTGAAGCTCATTTGAAGCCTCTAGAAGCACACCAAGGCTAGAAGTGGGCCCCTACTCCAAGGAGTTGACAAGGAGGTTGAGAAAAGGGTGAAAAAATAAGAAGTGGGAAAATGGGAGTTTTTCTAGATGGGAGGCTCACCGCGATCCAGAAAAACAGAACATTGAGGAATTGGAGCAGACCGTAGCGAGCTACAGGAAACAAGGAGTTTCACCGCGGCGACCCCAGTACGAGACCAGTTTAACCTATGTTTTCTGGTAGTTTTTCCCATGATTTTGAATTTCTACTTCCTTTGCTCTATAAATAGGTCACTTGTATTCAGTCTTTAGGATATCTTCAGACCTTCTTAGTCTATTTTCTTTTAATTTCATGCATTGCGAACACTCTAGAGATTCAATCTCTCTTGCAATAGAAGCATTAATTCCTTTCAGACGATCTCTTGTCACTAACATATCCAGGTATCAATCGTGCATCTACTATTTAGCTTGTACGTGACAGGTTGTTACCTCTGATTACTGAATCTTGGTGGATCGGTGTGAACTTGTTAGTATTTAATCATCCATTAGGCTATATCCGTATGATTGCATAGCTCGTGACAGGCTCTTTGTAGTGATTACGTACTTATAGCTCTTATTTGGTTGTACTCTCAATAGCAAGGTGATGAACTGCGACTAATGTACCATTAATTAAGTCGTATCTGCATACTTCATGAAAGGATTTATTTAGCTTCGTTGTTTGTAGAATTACATGACCTAGGTTTTACCTTGTCTTTTACATGTCAGGTTTTATTCTAGGGTTGAAGTATCACTATCCACACTATCAATTTACAACCAACACAAGCGAGTCTATTCTGTAGAACTAGCTTAATCAATTCATCGAAAGAATGACCTTGTGGTTTAAGCCTTGTCTGTCTATAACAATTGCTTTACTACTTGTGTTTTATAAGTATTAATTTTGAGCGCATCATATTCCTAACAAATTTTCCCCTTTTTGATCAGTCACCTATGACTATCTGAAAACCTATCATGGACTGGATCAGGAAACAATCAAATAGTTAAACATTTATTATGATCTTTCAATTCATTTATTTAAATGCAGAAAGTAAGCATCAACCAAATCACAAGGTGTGATCTTTGCTGACAAGTTATCTTTTCATAGATTGATATCTGTGAGTATGTTCATCAGATAAATTACAAGTACAGAGTTAACTTTTACAAGATAAGCATTAAGCACAATCAGCAAAAATCAAAAATTACACAACAATATAGGACAACAGGAAATTCCATGTTCCAAGTGAACATCCTATAAGTTGGTCTTCAAGTCTTCAATCTTTATCAGCTTCCTTTATCTGGGTATATGAAGTCACCATATCTGATAATGTCATCGGAGTAGTCAAGTAGGTAGGTTCTTGCAGCCAATTCAACTCTTCTTGAGAACTCAACATTATCTCTGTAAGTTTTGGTGGGTCTTTTCTTGCTTGTTTGTTCAATTCAGTAGTATCTTTCCCAGATCCAAGCATGGTTAATTTGAATAGGAGACATCTTATATCTTTCATAGATTGTCTTCAGATACTTCAAATCCAGCTGGTAATCTTCTTCATTGAGGTAAAAGGACTCATAAGCATGTACTACAAATTTTGTTCTTGTTCTAGTGCCAAGAACATTTGCAACTTTGTGTACCTCATCTGGCTTATAATAGGGGCAAGATTCAGATAGCTCCTTCTTCCTAGCAATCTATCTGATGTATATCTCAAAATCTAGTGCATCCTTGACTTTTTCCTGTGGCACTAGATCTTCTCTGTATTTCCTCCATGACATCATTTGACGGTAGACTGGTACTGGGAAGCCTTGTTTATTAAGTAGCATGTCTTTCATGGACATTATACAGTAACCATTCTTGCACTAGTAACTTGTAGAGTTTAGATCAGATTGACTTGGAGTGTATTTGATCATAGCTTCCTCAGGGCTAAGAATATCAACTCCTCTGAGTTCTTCAGTCCTTTCTCTGATCTTCTTCTGTCTTGCAGCTTCTCTTCATGAGAGTTTGTCACTAGAAGTGCCTTGCTGGATAGACTTGCTGTTTCCAGAAGGTGTTCTGGTTGTTAAGGGAACTGTAGGTAAAGGGTCAGATGGGCTATTTGAATATTTCTTTCTTACAAGAGGAATGTTTCCTTCATCATCGTCATCATCATCATCAACATCATCATCATCATCTTTTTGATGAGTTTCTGAGATCTCTTCTTCATCCTTAGCATAGTCTCTGTATCTTCTCCTTGAGCTCTTGCCAGCAACAGGAGGTTTCTGAGACCTTGTTCTAGTGACCCTTCTTTCAGTAGCAGGGATTATTTGAAGTTGACTAGGGGTTGCAGAATGAGGTTGGGCATCTTCAGATATCATCTTTTGTTTGCCTTTCCCCTGGGTGTCTGTTAGGAATATCTGTTTAGATTTTGATCAGCAACCTAATGACTTATCTTAGCTCAGAAAGGTGGTTAGTACTCTTGGTTCACTTGAAGGCTGTAAAAGAGGAAACTCACTAAGTATGATAGTCTAGCAAATCTTGTATAGGATGTTAGGTCTCTGAATGTAATTTTTTATTCCTCTAAAGAAGACCAAGAAGAAGGCATCCAGCAGGAAAAGTTCAACAGATTTGAAGATTTGAAGACTGCACAAGATTGCTGAAGACAAGGGTTTTTCAAATACCTATGACCAGATATCTTGAAGACACAAGCATTTTTAAATAAACAGTGTTGCAAAAGATATCTGAGAAATAAAAGGTTTCTGAAACAAGGAAAGTGCCCACAGATACCTACACTTAGATACCTTGGACATAAACTATGTTTCTGAAAAGAAATATATTATAACAAGTTGTTTCAACAAGTGGTATATGGAGTTGTGATAATCTCTGGAAAAGGACGTGCAAAGATTCAGAGAAGTCTGATAGTATAAAGATCTTTGATACAATGCATAGTTCCGTTGGCACTACAGGACAAAGTATAGTACAATGCATTAAATGCGTGGACAGAGATGTCTGAACAAAAATGGTAGCTTCTGAAGAAGAAGACAAACGTACTACAGTAGTATACTCAGATATCAATAGTTTGAATTTGATTTAAGCCTAACGGATACTATTCAAACGGCACTCAAATTCATCTATAAATATCAACACTTAGACTGCTTGAGTACACACCTTAGAACATGCATAACTTAGAACACTGAACTTACATTGATTACTCTCACAAGTTCTCTCAAGCACACTACTTACCTTCAAGCTTTCTGTTGCAACCAAAGCTCTTGATTCTAAGTAGCACAAAAGTTCTAAGTGTCCTGATCCTTAACAAGCATTGCTATTTGTGAAAGAATTGAATTAAGATTTGATATCTGAGATTCATTCTCTTGAACATTTATCATAGACTTGGGCCAGTAAAGAACAAGATACCATACATTGCAAAGTGTATTAAGTATACTTGATTCTCAGAGCTATCTGCATAACTGAACAAGTTATTAAAGAAGCTCACCTGACAAACTACCTTAACCAAAACCTTAATTGGCATGGAGTACAGGAAGTACGTAGTTTGGGAAACTAAGGAACAACTCCAGGAAAGAGGTTTCTGAGTACAGGAAGTACTTGGCTGTGAAAGCCTGGGAATAACTCAGGGGAAACACTTGGTTGGGAACCTAGTGTATTTAGGAATCGAGAGAAGATACTTGTAAGGTTACCTCAATTATCTGTCTTAGTGGATTCTAGGTCTGAGAAAGGCCGAAGTGGATTACTTGAAGGATTACGCCACCTTCAGATACCACTATAAAAAGACTTGTGTTATTTACTTTCTGCATTTATTAATTGCTTTATTTACCTTGCAAAGTATTTACACCTATCTTGCTGAGCATGTGCACTTATCACAGAAAAGTCTTCCGCTCTCTGAAATTAAGTATCAGATATCCTCACAGATATCTGAGAAACTATATTTATCGACAAAAGTTTTAAAAGACTATTCACCCCCCCCCCCCCTCTAGTCTTTTACTTTGCCGTTATCTGGACCAACAAGTGGTATCAGAGCAGGAGGTTCCCAAGCCTTCTTCACTGAACCTAGATCCCAGATAAGTGCCCACTAACTGCTTTTCACCTACACTTGATTTGTTTGTTGAGTGTGTTTGCTGAAAAGGTCTTCTTTTCGCACTATTACGGATATGAAAATAATGGTCCAAATCGGATTCTTGTATATTTTCCAAGTTCATAGGAGTGGGTCTATGTTTTTGCTTTACAAATATGATCTTGTCTTTAAGTGGCGCCCCAATTCTCAAGCCAGAGAATTATGAGAAATGGAAGAACAACATGATGCTCCACCTAGAAGCCATCAGTGACGAAATGATCGACGTGATAAAGAATGGCCCAATATTCATTCAACAACTCAAGCAAGTCATAGAGGTTTCAAATGGTAGAGACAGAGAACAAAGCGATGGGTCTTGACAGACAGATGCGTCAACCAGTGGGAGACCTGCCAGTCAAGTTATTACGAACCAAAGCCAAGAGAGCTCTGGACATCGGAAGATGGCAATAGAAATCGACTGGATGGTCAGGCCCATAATATCATCATACGTTCTACTCCAGAGCACATACAATGTAAACTGTGGGGTGCAAAAATGGCGAAAGTAGCCTGGCAACTGATTGAAGAAATCTGTGCCGGCACTGAGAAAACGAAGGAAAATAAGTTCGAAGTTTTGAAGCTCAAATTCCAAAACTTTAAACAAGGTCCCACAGAAGAACTAGATTTCCGGTTTACAACCCTTATGAGTGACTTAGCTGCACTTGGTGAAAGTAATAGATATACCCAGTCAGAAAAGATTAAGACTATTGTGAGAAGTCTAAATCATAACTGGGAGTACACAAATTTTTTCTACTTTAACCAAGGAATTCCAAATATCACTCCAGTGGAACTTTTCTCTCACCTTGCCACTGTTGACTATGAGATAACTCAAAGAGAACAAACAACTGAAAAGTTGTAGAATGTTGCTCTAGTTGCTCAAGGAACTTCTGAAAAGAAGGAAGGCACGGAGGTGACTGAGGATGCTCCTGCTATTAAGCAAATGAGAAAATATGTCAGTCGGGAAATAGAGAGAAGAAAAGCCAAAGAGAAGCTGAAAAAGCATCTAGGCTCAAACTATCACCAGTACAAAAATATGTAAAGCTCGCTGAACAAGCCGGCTCAAAAAGCATCTAGTACTGAGGAAGCAGAAATCGGAAACGATATCTGTTTCTATTGTCAGAAACCTGGTCATTTCAAGAAGGATTGCCCTGCCTTCAACAAACTAAAGACAGGTGACAAGAAAGATAGAAGAAACTTCAAGAGAAGTCAGAGAGCTATGCTCACTGAAGAAAGGAAAAAGAATCAACTCCAACTGGATGCTCTAGACATTGAGTTTGATTCTGAGGATGAAGACTCAGATGATTCCACACTGCCTTCTCCAGAAATGTGCGGTGTTTCTCATGAAGTAATTGACTTTGGTCAAAAGAACAAAGAAGTTTGTGGAATGGCTGAAGAAATCTTTCCAGATATCTCCAACATTGAACCTTGTCTAATGGCTGATGAGGTAACACATACTTCTTGTTATACATATAAAAGTGATGAGGAAGGAATCAAATATCTGGAACATCTCAGAAGAGAGCTTGATCTCTACGAAAGAGAGTTTCTAATGGTCCGAGCTAGAGCCGAAATCTTTGAAGAAGAAAAGAATTCTCTTGAAAAGGAAAATTAAAAATTACTCAAGACATCTGAGGAAAAGGATACCGAAATTGTATTTCTCAAAGCTCAGATATCTGAGACTGAAAAGTCACATGAAGAATCATTGGCCAATTTTCAAAAGAAATGTGAAGATCTTCTTTCTGAGAATGAAGAGCTAAAAAAGAAAGAACTATCTTTTCAATCTTATGCCAAAGCTAGTGACACTCTTACTGAAGTACAATCTTATTTAAGCGATCCTTCAGAAAAGAGAGGACTTGGGCTGGACACACATACTGACAGTTCTATCACTCTGAATAAGAGTGATGAAAGACGAACATTTGTCAGTGCTCAGCAAGGTGATTCCTAAATAACCTACAGTATCGGTCAGAAAGCTATGGTTGTTGACAAAGGAAAGGCAGTTGCGACCAAACCTTTGTGGGAAAAACAAGTCCCAAGGAAAATTGTTGGGAATGTTTCTAAAAAGAAACATAACACTGAAAAGTGTAATCACCCACAGTGCTATGTTTCTCAGAAAGGAAAATTTGCAGGAGCTGACAAATTCTCCTATGTCACATTTTCAGGAAAGAAAATAGACTACCCAGAGACTAGCAAAGCTGTTGAGGAAAGATCTCAGACAGCACCAGGTGCTCGAAATGGTATTGGCTATAAAGCTATCGGGAAACAACTTGCTCGTAAGTACAAACCAGAGCAAGAACGATGGTTAAAGGCTATAATTGCTCACAACAATTATGAGAAGTGGAAGATGAATCAAGCCACTGAAAATCTGAATGCCAGGGCTAGAAGAAATCTGGCTAGCAAAGCTAAGTTTGCTGAGAAGCAGGCTCAGAAACCTGACAGGTATCTGAAAGCACCAAATGGAGCACAAAGGAACACACCAAGGAAGAAAATAGTTCTTAATAACAATGATACTAATCATTTAACTAGAATTCCTCCTTATGTTCCCGTTAGACAAAAGAATGTTCCTAAGAAATTCATTCAAAAATGGATTCCTACTGGAAGATTCTTTTGTCCAGATGGTTCCATTGTTGGTATGAGAACCTAATCTCCTGTTTCCTGTTTTGTGCAGAATACTCTAAAGACTAATCCAAAGTGGCATTTTGATAGTGGATGTGGGAAGCACATGACAGGAGACAAAGCAAATCTGATTGACTACAGAAAGTGCAATGATGGACCAATTATCAGGTTTGCTGGAGGAGATGAAAATCCAACCATAGGATTCGGCAATCTAAAGTTTGGAGCCCTTACAATCTCTGAAGTACTACATGTACAGGGATTGAAATATAATCTCCTAAGCATGAGTCAACTAGTAGGCAAAGGGTACACTGTCAAGATCAAGTCAAAACTATGCAAAGTGATTGACAATGAGTCAAAGTAGACAGTCTTGGTTGCAAGGCGTAAAGGAAATCTTTATGTTGCTGATTGGGCATCCGCCACAACTGAAGAATGTCTCATGGTGAGTCAATCTGGCCACACTGAATAAAATTGGCTATGGCATAAAAGAATGAGTCACTTGAATTTCAAAACTCTGAACAAGCTAGCCAAGAAAGAGTTGGTGGTTGGTTTACCCGAAATGGCATATAGAAAAGATGGTATATGCTCAGCTTGCCAAATGGGAAGACAATCCAAAACATCTTTCAAGTCTAAAACTAGACATTCCAGTGAAAGGCCACTACAAATGTTACATATGGATCCTTTTGAATCCTCTGTAACTAGTTATGCAGGAAAGAAGTATGGTTTGGTTGTTGTTGATGATTACTCAAGATTCACTTGGGTTTTCTTTCTCAAACACAAATCTGATTACCCAACTTGCTGAATAAGCTCGAAGTCATGAAAAATGACAAGGTATCTCATAATCGAATGCATGATGTATCGAGTTTGTGAACCAGTACATAAAAGAGTTTTGTACCTGCAAAGGTATACAACATCAACTATCTTCCGTAAGAACACCACAACAAAATGGTGTTTCTGAAAGGAAGAATAGGACCCTAAAATGATGTAATCGACTTTGGCCTTAAGAAGAATGAAATGTGTGGAGTTGCTAAGATTGCTGGTCCAGACATCTCCAACATTGAAATATGTCTTATGGCTGATGAGGTAACTAACAATTCACAATTTCTGTACTATGAGAGTGATGATGGAATTGAGGATCTGGACTTGGTCAAAAGTGAATTGGATCGTTATGAGAAAGAATTTCTCGAAGCACAATCCAAAACCAGAATTCTAGAGGAAAGCAAAGAAACTCTTGAAAAAGAGGTTTCTGAGCTAACCAGAGTATCTGAGAACAAGAAAGCTGAAATAGCCTTTCTGAAAACTCAGATATCTGAGAATGAAAATTCTCACAAACTAGCCTTGGATGAACTTAATAAGAAAATGATGAAGCTGCTTTCTGAGAATGAAGAACTTAGAAAGAAAGAGCTATCCTTCCAATCTTATGCAAAGGCTAGTGACACTCTCACTGAGGTTCAATCCTATCTGAGAGATCTCTCTGAGAAAGGTGGACTTGGACTTGATGAACAATCAAGTAATTCAACTCCTCTAAAGAAGAGTGATGAAAGGTTGACCTTTGTAAAAAGTCAACAGAATGATTATTCAACCACCTATAGCATTGGTCAGAAAGCTAGGGTAGTTGACAAAGGAAAAGGAGTTGCAACCCAGCCTTTGAAAGAACAACAAGTTCACAAGAAACATGTGGATAAGGTTTCTGAAAAGAAACACAAATTGCTGCATTACTACGAAGGGAAGAATTGCTGGAATAGGCAAATTCTCTACTGTACCATTTTATGAAAATAAAGATGGTGCAGAAACTAGTAAGGCTTCTGAAGAGCGCATTCAGAAAGCCAAAGGTGCTCGAAATGGCATTGGCTATCGTGCTATTGGAAAGGTCCTTCTGCAACAATATAAGGAAGGACAAGAACAATGGCGCAAGGCTGATATTGCATGTAGCAATAGACAAAAGTGGAAGAAATCTCAAGCCACTGAAAAATGGCGCAAGGCTGATATTGCTTCTGGTTGTTGTGCAACACAAATTCTGTGGATTCAACAACAACTCAGAGACTATGGACTCAATGAAGAGAAAACTCCCATTTTCTGTGATAACACAAGTGCTATTGCAATCGCACAGAACCCCAATTCCATGCCAGAACAAAGCACATTGATGTTAGAGACCACTTCACCAGAGACCATGTTGAGAAAGGCAATATAGAGATACTCAAGATTGGCACAGAAGACCAACTTGCATATATCTTCACCAAGCCCCTACAAGAAAGCCGGTTCTTGACTTTAAGACATAATCTTGGATTAATGGAGATGTCTAAGGACTGAAAAATGCCCTGAATCTCTAAAGTCTGAGTAAGTGAGGTTGAAAAGAAGTAGGCCTCTGAGAACATGTTCTCAGAAAGCCAAGTTGATAAGAAATGATGCAAAGGTTTCTGAGTAGCAACACTCAGAAAGGCAAAACATTTCTGGAACGGGTATCCAGAAAGGCAAAGGTTGGTACACACTCAATATGTAAATAAGACTAGAACTTACTTACTGAGAGTGGGTGAAATATATTCAAACAACTGAAGCTTCTGACACTTGAATTAAGAAAGCTATTTAGTCATAAAGAGAAAAGACATACAAAGCCCGAAAAGTATAAGTTCTGGAAGTCAAACATGTCCAATGTCTTGTATTTTTGCCATTTTTTATAATAAACAATATAAAGATAAGGACTTGACACTCAGAATGATAAGTTCAAACGATTGAGTGCTCTTACTCTTTACTAAGTGACATAATGGATGTAACTTGTCAAAAATCCATCAAGTCGGCACAATACCATTTGTTGATTGATATCATTACAAGATATTCAATATAAGCCCTTGATGAATAAACGTTTGATCTCAACGGTTGAGATTAAAACAAAGCAAGTAATGTCTGTTGAGAAGTACAGACATGGCCCACTACGCATTTAATGGAGTACGTGTGTGATACCACTCCTATGCAGATACAAAGACACACATTCATATTCAGTTGTATGTATGTTGTATCTATGTACATTTTGTCTGCTATATATATAGGACTTGGGCAAAAGACAAAAACTTTTACCAAATCCGAACTTTCATACTTGCATCAAAACAGCAAAATCTCTAAAGATTTCTGCAAAACCCCTTCTGCAAACTCAACTTCTTGTGTTTAGTCTTCTGAAAAGATAGACTAATCCCGATTAATCTTGCAAAATCCCTCTGAAAACACTCACTCAAGACTCTATATAAGAGATGGCACCCAAGAAGATGACCACCAAGAACCCTAAGGCCGCATCATCTGCTCCTGCTGAAAAGCAAGGAGGAAAGGAACTTAAGGTGTTGAATAAACGCCTTCTGGGAAATTTCACCCCATTTGACTGGAATCCAAACCACAAAATGAATTGGGGAGCTTTTCTAGTGAAGAAGTTTGTACCAGCAGTCATACCTTCAAGACCAGATAGGAAACTGATATTCGGGATGCTGAAAAGTTCCCATATCTTCAAGTTTTTGTCTGCTGCACCCAGTGGACTATCCACACTGGATGTGCTGGAGTTCTATAACAATTCCAAAATCTTCACAAAGGTTGTGAATAATGAAGAAGAGAAATACATGCAGACTGAAGTTCAAGGACAAGAAATTGTCCTAGACTGCAAGACTTTCTGCAAGATATTGCGATTGAAAAATCGCGGAACAATTGAAGACATCAACATCAGGGATGCTTCCATAATTCAAGGTGTTAAAGAGCTATTTTAAGCAATCCAATTAGAGAATGCAAAGGGTTGCCTAGGAGATTTTGTTCTGAAAGCCATCAGAACTAGTCATCTCCAGAAACACTGGAGTACTTTAGCTCTCATTCTGGTCCGTTGCTTTGATGGCAACAAAGGTGGAGTAGACCAGATAAGCATGGAGAGATGGATGATGATGCATCTTCTGAACAAGAAGCATGAAGGGCAGGAAACCCACTTCAATTGGGGGAAGTACGCCTTCAACAAATTCCTTGGGCATATTGAAGAATTTGAGCCCAAGATCATCAATGGTCTTGCTGAGCCAAAGGCCAATATGCACTTTGGCCTCAGAATTTGTCACATTCTGGAAACAATGGGAATCACTCTCAGAGAGAGGCAGGAAATCCTAGTCGCCAACTCCCTTTTTAGACATGCCTTTGAAGAAAAGGAGAGACTTGCTGCTGAGAAAGCACTTAGAGAGGCAGAAGAAGAAAGCGCAAAGATGGTGATAAGGTTTACGAGCCGACTTCAACCTCAAGCGCCAAGAGAAAAAGGACTCAACACAAAAGAGTACCTAAGCCCCAAAAAAAAAGAAATAGAGGCACAACCTTCTGGAGACAAGGTCTCAGAAGATGTTGGACGCCCAGAAAGGCAACTCCAGAATGCCCCAAGAATCCTGAACCAAACTGCTCCAGAACTCTCCAGAGATGATAGAAATATCATAAATGGGTCTACACCAACACTGAATAGTGATTCTGAGGATGATGAAGTACTTGCAAAAGTACTCAAAAGGTTCAAGTATGAGACTCATGGAGGAGCATCAAGCTCAGCTCCTCAGAGAGATAGAAGCCCCTCTACCCAGCAAGAAGAAGAAGGCCTGGGTGAGGAAGATTAAATGCTGGAAGATCCTGACATTGCTTCCACATTCACTATGCCAGCACACAATACTGCTGAAGAAAACCTTGTTCTTGAACAGGTTCCTCAACCTTCTGAGAAAGCTCAACTCTCAGAAAGGGATCAAACTGGGATGGAGACTCAGAATGATACTGCAGAGGAGACCAACAATGAGCACAGAGAGACTGTGGAATCACCACAAGTCCAAGAGACCAATGATCAGCTTGACTCTATTCTGGTAGCAAAAGTAGTTTGTATCTAACTTGTCAACATTAAAATGTTAACTTGTTACTCATAAGCTTCATTTGTTACAGGCCAACATGGAGACACACTATCAGGGAGAAGTTAATTTGTCCACCCCTCTGAATGAAGAAGAGGTTCCACCAACCTCAGAACAACAAGAAGAGCATGTCCAACAGGTAGTTAGGTTATCTCTGAATAAGAAATAACTTGCTTGAAATGTTCATATCTTGTGTTCTAACTTCTTTTTGTCTCTTATTAGGCTCTAACAGAGGAAGTAGTGGTGGTGGAACTAACACCCCAAAACCAAGAGATTCCAGAAGCTGAAAAGCTTTTTGAGGAAGCATTCTTGAGCCTTCACGAGAAGGTAAGTCGATAATAGTCTCCTTCCAGAATGCTCTGGAAAACCAATTACTAAATCTCTTATGTTTGTTCTTACAGGCTCAGTCAGAAGAACAATTGGAAGGAAAGACTGTGGTCTTATCTCCTCCAAAAGAAACTGGAAATGCTGAAGAAGCAGAGTCAGCAGAAAAGGTTCCAGAAACCCCCACGGTTCAAGCAGAAAGAAAGGATGCTGATGATCAGACTTCTCCTCACACCAAAGTATCTGAGGTCTCTGAGACCAAGCAAGCAGAATTCCAAGCTGATGAGCCTAGTGTTTCTACACAGGTATGCTCAGAAAGCTTACTTTTGCACACAGATATTAACACAAGTGGTTTGAACAAAACTAACTTGAACACTTTCTTTCAGGCTCAAAGTCTAGTGCTAGTTGATTTACTCAAGGCCTTCCAGAAGCACACTTTAAAGAAACATCTCAAGTGCTTCAGACAATGGCGTAAACTTCGAGAAAGGTGACCTTTACGAATTAGCGAATGTCGGCGTCAGAGAAGAGAGCAATCGCCTTCAATCTGGAGGATCACAACCATGCATTGTTCACAACGGAGTCCTACTCTTTTGCCACTCTCATGCATGAAGACTTCATTCATGAAGACTTATAGAAGATTTCAAGTATGTGGATGCTCAAACCCAAGAGCAGATGGTTACCCATCCTTCCTTACCCAGCAAGCTCACAACCTATCCAACTGAGCAAGAAGAAGTTGATGGGAGGATGATCACACTTCCTGATGTGATCAACCTGGTTTATGAAGATGAGGAAGAGATGGACGAAAATGATTATCAAGAACCTCCCTCTGAGCATCCAAACCAAGAAGCAAAGAACAAGAGTGATGATGATGATCAAAATGATGATCCCCAACCTGAACAAGGCAGGATTCAGAAAGCTAGCAAAGGAAGTGGAGAAAAGGCTACTCCTTCAAATGCTCAGAGAGCCCCATCATCATCACCTCCCAAGTCTCATCAAGACACCCAACAGGCTGAGAACAATGATGCCATAGAAGAAATTTCAGCCGCTGAGTTTAGGATTGAACAACTCAGAAAGGTGTTGGAATTGAAGAAGAAAAGAGAATCAACATTGAGTGTCAAGCTCTTGTTGATGAAAAGGATCCAAAATCAAGAAGCTCAAAGAAGCTAATGCCAAGGAATTGGCACTCCTAGATGAGCAAAGAAATCTGAAGGATGCCATTGTTGTCACAACTGCTGAGATAGATGCCAAGGATGACAATGATGATGAAGAGCATGATGCTGAGGCTGCATCAGATTGACCTTCTACATCCTCTCAGAAGGCCAGCATACTCCAAGGCAAACAAAAGATGTTAGCCAGCTTGCAAACAATCCCAGAGAAGGATTATGAGAGTGATGCTGAAGAAGACTGCAACTTGATTACTGCAGAAGAAGATGAGAGACTTATCACTCAGAAAAAGAGAGCCATACTTGCTCCTCATATCTTCTCTGCACTAGGTAGTTCAAGAAGTGAAGAGCATCGTGCAAGGAACAGTGTCTTTTTGGAACTTAGAGAGACACTAGTTGCCCAAGACACAGAAGTGCTAAAATCCGTCCCAGAAGAGATGAAGCCATTGGCTGCTACTTTACTCAATAGAGCAACCAGCATAGCTCTCTCTCGGAAAGACCTAGGGTTGGTCAGGGATGAGGATTGTAACAATGCTAATGCAGCATTGAATGAAGCCAGCCATGCTGTCCTACAAGCCAACGCCATCCTAAGGCCGCTTGAAAAGCTCAACAGAAAGGAGTAGGAACTGGTTAGGCAGAACAAAGAACTAAAGAAGGAACTTCAAGAATTAGTCAGGGTGCACAACAATCTCCAGAAAAACTTTGAATCACTCTCTGAAGCTTATGCTATCATGAGTCAGTCATTCATGACTAAGGGGGAAGAGATGCCTCAGAAAGGCAGAGGATGAAAAAGAAAAAACTCAAATCCTCCCTCCTCAAGTCAACTAGTCATCAAGGACACTGGAGATTTCCCTACTGAAGAAGTTGTTCCAGATCAACCAGCCAGAAGGCTGAGGAGTATGATAACTAGGGGAGCCAAGTTCCTTAGAATCTAAGAAGAGAAGAAGACTTTTGAAGAAGAAGAAAAGGAAGAAGGAGAAGTGAGAGGCCAAGAAAGCTGCAAGTCTCCAATTTTGGACTTCAATGATGATGAGGAAGAATCTGATACAGATGAACATCCACTTCACAAGAAAAGGAGACAAGCAACTACTTCACAACCTCCTCTGGCAGCAAGGCCTTTGGCAGCCAGAACTCCTTCTGGAAATACCAAGTCAATACAAGGAACATCCACCAGCACAGCCCCAAGACAGGAAGAAAGGATTAGAGGATCTCCTGACAGAAGGCCACCTAAAAGAAAGGCAAGAAAGGATTCCCAGTTTGGCAGAGTAAACAGAGAAACTCATCAAGAAAGGCCAACTGATGCCCACATTGAGTATGTGAAGACTAGTAATGAAGAGTCTTCATATAGGTGCATTCTAAACAAGAGAGTGTATTGGATTCTGGAACTACAACATCTACTTGTCAATGATAAGTTTCCAACTCCCATCCTCAACCAGATCCTGAAATGGAGAGAAGGCAAGCTAGATTTGCTAAAACCTGAGCACCTTCATGCCTGGCTAAACTTTGAAGTAGAAAAGAGGAATGAAGCCAGAAAGATGGATCTTTCTTTTGCCTGTCCTTACCCAAAGCCTGATGATGTACACAAGGTAAGAAAACTGGATAGTAGCTACAGCAGGAAGAACAAACTAGGTGTTTCAACCTATGAGTCATTCTATATGACATTGGATGAATACCTAGATGATATACACTATCTGGAAGAAATATACAAGTATTTCAACCTATCTCAGCTGCAAGTAGACCATGCACAGGTGCAGGAAAGTATACAGGTCAAACATTTTTTGCGGAAGAATCACAAGCTTGGCAAGAGTTACCATGAAATATGTGACTTATCCAGAAAGACAGAGCTCTCTGTCAGAAGAATTCTTTATAACTATGTCCAAGAATGCAGAAAAGTGGATGATTATGTCAACTGATCCAGAAAGGGTGTTGAAGAACTTGAGGTATATGAACCCAAGTTGCATTTCTGAAGACTTGAAGACTAGTAACATTAGAATACTCTCTTGGAGCTTGGATTCTCCTTTGTTCTAATTTACTTAGTATGTTTTGTTACTTTTTGTAATCTTGCTGATTGTTTCTAAATTTCTCTATCTGTAAAAGTTGCATCTTATTCTGTAAACTGTACCTATCTGAAGATCATACTCTCAGATACATTCTAATAGATGACAACTTATCATCAAAGATCACTTCTTGTGATTTGGTTCATGTTTACTTTATGCACTTAATTCAACTAAAATTGAATATTATTCGAAATGATTAAGTGGTGGATTGTTTTCTCTTCCAGGATTACAAATTTGTAATAGGACTTAAAAGATAGTCATGGATGACTGATCAAAAAGGGGGAAATTTGTTACGAATATCTGTTAGTATTTTGATCACTCATCACATGTTCTTATCTTAGCCAGAAAGGTGATTAAGTACTCTTGGTTCACTTGAACATTGTAAAAGAGGAAATCACTGAGTATGATTAGTCTAGTAAATCTTGTATTAGGATTATAGGTCTATGAGTGTAATTTTTATTTCCAGAAGACCATGACGATCAATCCTAGCAATGGAGCTTTTCTGAGGATTAGAAGACTGAAGATTGCACAAGATTTATGAAGACATCAAGGTTTAGTCTAACTTAGAAAGACTATGTCATTAATCCTTTCTTAAGTATATTTACTTACTTTTGAAATATGATTCTGGACATATGACATCATGAGTATGGAGCATGGAAGCCATCATAAAGGCTCATGTATCCGTTGAAGCCTATAGGATAAGAAATAGTACAAGTGCATTAATTGCATCGGCAGAAAAGCCGCTGAAGCACAGTCCTCTCTGAGACATGAGACAAGGACTTCTGAGTACTCATTTCAAGATAAGTATGGACTGAATTTGAATTGTGTCTAACGGATATCATTCCAACAACTCTCAAATTCATCTATATATATCACACACTTAGATGCTGAGAAATACACCTTAGAACGCTCTATCTTGCAAACTTACCATCAAGCAAAGTATTCTCTCAAGCACTCTACTACCCTTTCTGAAAGCCTTCTATTGCTCGAAGAATCACTAGTAGTTCTAAATTGTCCTGAACCTTAACAAGAGATTGTTATTCGTGAAAGAGTTGAACTATCAGATACCCTTTCTGAAGCTCATTCTCCAGAACGGACATCAATTACTTAGGTCAGTAAAGAGCAGACTGCCATCCACTGAACAAGTGTATTAAGTAGTCTTCTTCTATTAGGCTCTCTGAAAAAATAACTGAAAAGTTATACGAGAAGCCTGTCTGACAAACCTTATAACCAACACCATCAAGGCGTGGAGTAGAGGAAGTACTTGATTTGGGAAATCAAGGAATAACTCCAAGGTTATCTAAGTAGAGGAAGTACTTAGCTCTAGGAGCTGGGGAATAACTCAGGGGGAACATTTGGTTGGGAACCATTTGTTTAAGAATCTTAGAATAGGATTATTGTAAGGTGAACTTAATTATTTGTTCGAGTGAATTCTAGGTCTCAGAAAGACCGAAGTGGATTAGTTGGAGGATTACGCCACCTCCAGATACCACTATACTTGCTGTGTCATTTACCTTTCTGTATTTACATTTCAGCAAAGCATACACACATACTTATTGTTTCTGCAGTTACCTATCTTAAAGTCTTCCGCGCTCTGAATTTAAGTATCAGAAACCCCCAGGTTTCTGAGAAACTGTGTTTATCGACAAAAGTTTTAAAAGACTATTCACCCCCCCCCCCCTCTAGTCTTTTACATTGCCGTTATCTGGACCAACAGTACCCTTGAATGATGATCTCTCAGATAGGTTCAAAGATCTGATGATCAAAGATTCTGAAAAAGGATCCTCAAAAGGAAACAATTCTATCATTCAAATAGAGGATGAGTCTGACGATGAAAAGCAACCATTGCTTAGTAACAACCAGATGACTCTAAGACATGATGAAGAATTTCCTATGAGAATTCCAGAAATGGAACAGGTTACTGAGAACCTTCATCATGTAGAGGTGTCTGAAAATGAGATTGCTGAAATGCATGATCCAGATATCTCTAACACTGAAAAAGTGTCACATATCCATGGCATTTCACATGTGTCAGATATCTCAGATACTGTACAAGTATCTCATCTAGATCATATTGATTCACATTCAAATCAAAATGATATTGATCCTACTAGTTCAAAGCCCATTATGAAATGGATAAGAAATCATCCTGCAAAGGATGTGATTGGTCCCATAGACCAAGGAGTTAGAACTAGAAGAGCAATCGCTGAAAATGCAAATTGTCTCTATGGATGTTTCATCTCAAATATTGAACCTAAAACTATAGAAGAAGCATTAAAGGATCAAGATTGGATCTCTGCAATGCAAGAAGAGTTGGATCAATTTGAGAGAAACAAAGTCTGGAAACTGGTTCCATTTGTTGATCGAATATCTGTTATCGGAACCAAGTGGGTTTTCAGAAACAAAATGAATGAGACTGGTGAAATAACCAGAAACAAAGCTAGGTTGTTTGCCAAGGGATTCACCCAGACTGAAGGACTAGATTTTGATGAATCTTATGCATCAGTTGCAAGATTGGATGCAATAAGACTCTTCCTAGCCTTTGCAGCTCATAATGACTTTATAGTTTATCAAATGGATGTCAAGAGTGCATTCCTAAATGGTGAACTTGCTGAGGAAGTCTATGTTGAGCAACCACCAGGTTTTGAAGTTTCCTTAGAAAGTAGGATGGTCTATAAGCTTCAGAAAGCTCTGTATGGGCTGAAACAAGCTCCAAGAGCATGGTATGATACATTGGTCAGATACCTACTAGAAAGTGGTTTCAAGAAAGGAGATGTTGATAAAACACTCTTCACATTAATCCATGATGGGAAACTACTTTTAGTTAAAGTATATGTTGATGATATTATATTTGGATCTAAAGACAAGCAACTTTGTGAAGACTTTGCTGAACTCATGAAATGTAAATTTGAGATGAGCATGATGGGAGAATTAAATTACTTCCTAGGGCTGCAAGTCAAGCAACTCAATGATGGAATATTCATTAGTCAAACAAAGTATGCAAAGGACATGCTCAACAAGTTTAATCTAAAGCCTTCTGAAAAGAATGCTAAGATACCTATGAGCATTGGAACCAAAATGACCTATACTGAATCTGACAAGAGTGTTGAAGAACACAAGTATAGGAAATTGATTGGGTCTCTACTGTACCTCACTACAAGTAGACATGATATTCAATATGTAGTTGGAGTGTGTGCTAGATTCAGATAAACCCAATGCAATCACACTACAACTTCGCTATGAAAATATTGAGGCATGTAAAAGGTACTGTAGAAGTTGGATTGTGGTATCCAAATGATAGTGGATTGAGTTTGGTTGGCTATTCAGATGCTGACTATGCTGGATCGTTGCTTGATAGAAAAAGCACCTCAGGAACTTGTCAATTTCTTGGTGCTAGATTGATATCTTGGTTCAGCAAGAAACAAAATTCAATTGCTACATCTACCACAGAGACTGAATATATTACTGTTGGGTGTTGTGATTCACAGATGTTGTGGATACAATAACAACTCAGAGACTATGGACTCAATGAAGAGAAAACTTCTATTTTCTATGACAACACAATTGCTATTGCCATAACTCAGAATCCTAAGTTTCATGCAAGAACAAAGCACATTGATGTTAGACACCACTTCATCAGAGACCATGTTGAAAGAGGCAATATAGAGATACTCAAGATTGGTACTGAAGACCAACTTGCAGATATCTTAACAAAGCCACTACAAGAAAGTAGATTCTTAGCCTTAAGACATAGTCTTGGACTAATGGAGCTACCAAAGAACTGAAAAAGTTCAGATATCTGAAGAAGATATCAAAGGAGAGAAAAGGGAAATCTGGAACGGGTATCCAGAGAAGAAGAATCTGGAACGGGTATCCAGAAACCAAAGGCTAAAGGGTAAAATGGCTATTTAAAGATTTCTGACACGGGTACTCAGATATCTAGATCACTCAGTGAGGGGGAACACAAAAGAGAATAATACAACTGTCTACAGTCAACTACTATCTTGAAATTTGTATTGTTTCTATCCTTGTGTAAAACTGTGAAAAGACAACAAGCATAAGGTAGACTCAGATACAAACAGTATTCTCATTCACACAGTGTGATTCAGATAGCTAATAGCCAAAATTCATTAAATGGGCATAATTACAATTGTTGATTGGGATCATTGCTGAAGAAGCAATGGTGACCCTTGATGAAATGGGCCATTGATCTTAACGGTGGAGATAAATTCTCTGTAAATAGTGGACTGTTGAAATTCAGACGTGGCCCACTATGCATTTAATGCCAAACAAACTTTTACCCACGCCTTACTGCAATTCACAGATACGTACATACAAAACTAATTTGTATGTATATGTTTGTTTGAATTACGTTGCTATATATATATATATATATATAGGATTTTGTCAAAACAAATCACTTTCGCCTAATCCAACACTCAGACTTGCACAAGAATAGCAAAAACCATTCTTCAACCTCTCCAAATCTTTGTTAGTTTTTCAGCAAAGAATCACTAATCTCTCACCCAAATCTCTTTCATACTTTCAAACACTTGTACTATATAAAGAGATGGCTCCTAAGCGTTCATCTACCCAGAAATCCCAATCCTCTACCACTGGTACCGCTGAAAAGCAAGCACCAGAGTTGGTTATAGTGAACAATCGATTGGTAGGAGACTTTAATCCGATCATTGGACTTCAAATCACAGAATGATTTGGGGTGTTGCTATGATTGAGGAATACCTCACGGCTGCTGTTGAAAATCAAGCCGATAGGAAACTGATTCTTGACATGCTTGAAAAGACACAAATCAAGGGTTTTCTATCAGCTCTTCCTAGTGGAATTTCTTCACTGGATGTGTTAGAATTCTATAATAACTCCAGGATTATATCCTGTGTTTTTTAAGGCACTACAATAGTGTCTGTAAAGACTAAGGTCGAAGGAAAGGAAATCCTTTTGGACTTAACAACTTTCTGTAAGTTGTTTGATCTTCAAAATCTTGGAAAGGATTTTGAAATATACACCAAGGATGAAGATCTCCTTGAAGGTGTAAAAGAGCTTTACAGTGGTGTGTGTGACACGGACAACCAAGATACACCCACTGATTTCAAGCTTGCTGACATCAGAACCAGACATCTGTTGGTTCACTGGGATGTGTTGGCATGCATTCTTCACAGATGCTTTGATGGTCTACAAGGAGGTGCTGACCAGATAAGCTAAGAACGCTGGATGATGATGTTCTTGTTGCAACAACAGGACAAAAGGCTGGAAAACCCTTTCAATTGGGGTAAGTATGCCTTTATGAAGTTTGTGACGAAGATACAAGGTTTTGAGCCTAAAATCGCTAAGGGAATTGCTGAGCCAAAGGCCATAGTGAGCTATGGTCTAAATATACGCTACTTGCTGGAGAAGCTTGGCATTGAGCTTAGAGAGAAGGCTGACATAGCCAACAATAACCTACTCCACAAATATGAGTATACGAACTTGATGAAAAAGGTTACTGGATCTCAGAAAGGTTCCAAGAAGCGAAAGACTCAAAACGTATCTAAGGGAAAGGTTGCGACCAAAAAGCCCAGAACTTCACGAAAGAAGTCTGCTGGCAAATCAGAAGACACACCCATTGTGGTTGTCGATTCCCAGATACCTGCCGCCGCTGCAGATGAACTCATCAATGCAGATGAACTCATCAAATGCTGCAAAAGAGGTATCGACTACTGAACAAGTAGACTCAGCAAGAGAAAGTGCTTTCAGAAATGTTAAAACTACTATCGAAAGCCTTGCTGATGTACTTATCAATGCTGCTAAAGAAAGTAGTGATAGATACCGAGCCCTATCTGCAGAAACCGCATGGATTATGGACCAATCAGTTCCTAATGCTAATGAGAACTATGACGATGAAGATGATGATTTAGTCGTCTCTCAAGTCCTAGAGAAATCAAAAAGGGCTAAGGTTACTGAAAAAGTAACTAGTGTAGAGGTATCTGAAGAAGAACCTACACCAAAGGTTGCTGAAGAAGCAACTGTGTCCAAGGTCACTGGACAAATTACACCGTCAGAGCAAGAAAGACTGAAGCATATTGAAGATGCTCTGATGAGTGATAGCTTAGTGTTGGAGGATACTACCAATGCCTCAACACTCAAAAGTCTGTCTCAAACACAACAACCACAACAGCCAGATGTGGATACTACTGAAATGGTACTTAAGTTACAGACACCAGCATCTTTCCTTGCTGAAGAAAAACCTGCAAAAGAGCAGGTTCCCCAACTCAATGAGTGGGATCAAACTAAGGCATCTACTCAAAATGATCAACCAAGGGAGGCAACTGAGTTGCATACTCAGGAAAGGTCTGAAGTACCTGAAACTTCCAACAAAGAAGTGATCCAAGAAAAACAAGACCAATGCATGGAAACTTCACAAGTTCCAGAGACCAGTCAGCCTGACAAAGCTCAGGTAGCTGAATGGTTTAACTCTTTACTTGTGATAACTTATACCTAAACCTTGTTACTTATTATAATTTCTTTGTTGCAGGCTGATTTAGAAACACAACAACAAGAGGAAGCTGCAAAGCTTACCTCATTATCTGAGAAGGAGGCTTCCATAGCCTCACCACTTAAGGAACAGGAGCATGTCTCACAGGTAGAAAATTGTTCCTTAAGATATAACTCAGATATGTGCTTTATACACTTGACTAATAAGTGTTTGTTTCTAATAGGCTCCAACTGAGAAGAAAAATGAAGAGACTGAAAAGTTTATCTCTTCAGAGAGGAATCCAGAGACTTCCAAGGTCTATGAAGAACGAGTATCTGAACCTTTTGAAGAGAAGGTATTTCATTCAGATATCTATATTCTTCAATGAACAAATCTCTGATCATTTTTCTCAAACTAACACATTCTACTTAACAGGTTCAAAAAGATGTAGAAGTTGTTGAGGAGTTGCCCACTGAATCCTCACAACATATGGAAATTGATGAGGCATCAAAGCCTTCATCACAAGAAAAGATTCCAGAGACTGGACGAGTCTCTGAGAGACAAGTATCTGAGCCTCCAATGGAGGTAATCGACCTCTCAGATATCTGATTTGTCACTAAAATTTTTCTTGATAAAATTTCCTAAGTGTTATGTTTCTAATCTCAAGTTCAAGCAGAGCGGAAGGTTGATGAGGACCAGACTTCCAAGTCCCCACCTCACAACAAGATATCTGACGAGCTCCCTACCTCAGTAATACAAGTCTCTGAGCCCGATGTATTCATTTAGGTAACTCAGAAACCTAACTACACAAATACTCAGATATCTACAAAAGTTTTGAATCTAACTCAAAACTCTTTCTTTCAGGCTCAAACATGTGTGCAAAATGCTTCTGCATTCTCAATAGAAGACCTGCTTACATTCTTCAAGAACCACACACTAAAGAAAGATCTCAAGTGTTTCAGAAAGCGGCAAAAGCTCAGAAGCTCAGATCTGACTGAATTAACAAAGGTGACTGATCACCAATTGAGAAGAGACAGAGCTTTTGACTTGGAGAATTATGTCCATGCAATGTTCCCAACAGAGCAGTACTCTTTTGCTACTCTGATGCATAAGGACTTTATCAAAGAAGCTGCACACAAGCTCATAGAAGCTTTTGAGAAGGCAGATGGTCAGACCAGAATGCAGATGGCATTCAAGCCTACTTTGCCCCAGACCTTACAATTCATACCCTCTGAATAAGAGGAGGTAAATGGGCAAAAGATCACTATTCCAGAAGTGATCAATCTGGTCTCTGAAGATGAAGAAGAGAAGGAGACCGGTGAGAATGACTATGAAGATTCTCCTTCTGACCATCACAAGGATGAGAATGATAAAAAGGATGATGATGATGCCCCTGCACCAGGGACATGAGGGATCCCACAAGGAAACAATGCCTCAGCTGCTGAAAAGCACACTGAGAGGACATCACATCAATCCCCTCCTCCATCTCCTCAGAAATCTAACCATCCATCTCCCCAACACAAGGACTCTACTGAACAAGTAGTTGAGCACTCTGAGAACAACACTCAGAAAATATTAGATACACAAGCCAGAGCTGCTCAACTCACACAACTGTTGGAAGAAGAATAACAGCTCCATCTTTAACTGGAAGAAGAGCTAGCTAAATCCAGAGATAAGCTTAATCAGCTTCAAGATCAATACTTACAAGAAATGGTAGCTAACTCTGAAGTCAAAGAGCTCCAGGATGCTGTAAATTCCATTGCTCAGGAGCTAGAAAATGAAGAAGTATCTGAAGAAAAGCATGATGCTAAGGCTGCATCACCATCAAAAGATAAACCATCCTCCTCTCTAAAAGGAATGAAGCCCATCTCTGAGATGGTTGCTGGACTAGAAAATCTTGAAAATGTCCAAGAGGATGAAGATCACTGGGCTGATGACTCTGATGATGAAGAAGAGAAGAAATTGGCAGAACACCGCAATGAACACTTAGCGGTTTCTCATTTGAAAAGGAAGCTAATTGCTCCTGAAATAAATATTCAAAGAAGTCGCCAAATGTCAACTCCAATGAATAATTGAACAGATATCAAGTACTGGCCAAATTGAAAAAGGAGTTGTTTTCTCAAGATAAAGCCGCCACTGCATTAGTCCCTGCAGAAATGAAGACATTCATTGAGCTCATCACTCAGAGGACAACCAGTCTGGTCATTGCTCAGAAAGACGTAGGCATGGATAGGGATGATGACCAAGACTTGGCTGCAAAAGCTTTTGAAGAAGCTAGCTATGCTGCTGGAAAAGCAGATGCCATTCAAGGCCCATTGGCAGAGCTCACTGATAAGGAAAATGGACTTATCAAACAAAATCAGGAGCTCAAAGCTGAACTTCAGAAGTTGGTCACTACCTATAACTGCTTACAAGGACATTTTGAGTCTCTCTCAGAATCCTTTATGAGCCTTAGTCAGCCAACAATGACTAAGGGGGAAGGATTGTACAAATCTGGACCTCAAAGTCAGGGGGAATGGGAAGAAGGAGAAGGATATAAGAAGAAATCTGGAGCTGGTGCTGCTCAGAGAGGAAGAAGAAACAAGAAAACTTCCCAGCCACCACTTAGAATCAATGAGCCCTCCTCAAGTCAAGCTGCTTTACAAATAGTAGCTACTTCCTAGAAACCAACTGAAGGAACTTCAATGGTAACAAGGGCCATGGCACAGAAACCTCCAAGGAGTACCAAGGCTCCAAGGAGAAGACAAGTGAAAGGGATTGATGAGTCTTCTAAAGAAGAAGAAGAAGAAGGCCAAATCAAATCCCTGGGCAATGAAGAAGGCTGCAAAACTCTCACAAGAATTAATCTTGATGATGATGATGACGAAACTGATAAAGATGAAGCTCCTCTTCACAGAAAAAGAAAAATTGATAGCCTAACTGAGCCTATAGCTGCAAAGCCTAAAACACCCTCTGGAAATACCAAGTCTATCCAGAGTGGTTCTTCAAGCAATCCAAGGGAAAACTCAAGGCCAAGGAGGAATAGATTGAGAGCTGATAGAAGAACAGGTCAACTTCCACTCAGGCCAGAAGAAGCCAGAATTGAGTATGTGAAGACTGACAACAACTCCTCCTCCTACAGGTGTATTCGTCAGAGGAATGGATATTGGATACTGGAACTCAAGCACTTGCTTGTAAATGAAAAAGGATTTCCAGTACCCATCCATCAATAACTTATGGCATGGAGAAAAGATAAGCCAATCTTGATCAACACCAATCATGTCAAAGCTTGGTTGGATTTTGAAGTTGTCAAGAGAGTTGAAGCCATGGGGAAGGACCTTATTGATGAATGTCCTTATGGAAAACCTGATGATGTGCATAAAGTCCCAAACCTTACTGGAACAGGCACAAGGCCAAGACTTGCTGTGGAACCCTTTGAGTCATTCTACATGACTGAAGATCAATACAAGGGTAACATCAGATATCTGAGGATCATATATGATTACTTCAAGCTATCAGATATCAGAATTAAGCATGCCTGGAAATGGGGAAAGTATTTATGGGTCAAACACTTTGCCAAGAAGAATCCCACCAAATCATACAAAGAAGTATGTGGTTATGCCAGAGACACTGAGATGTTGGTCAGAACCTTGCTCTATGACTACTCATATGATATCAAAAGATTTGGAGATAGGGAATATGCAAATTGATCCTTGGAGTTGCTGAAGATTTGAAGACTTGAAGACTAGTTTATTAGGATATCTACTTGGAGCTTGGTTACTCCTGTTGTCCTAATTTACTATGTATGTTGTATCTTGCTGACTGTACCTGATTGTTGTTTTATCTTGTAAAAGTTATCTGAACTTTCATTATAATATATCTGATGAACCTACTCTCAGATATCAATCTATAAAAGACAACTTGTCAGCAAAGATCACACCTTGTGATTTGGTTGATGTTTACTTTCTGCACTTAATTATATGAATTAACAGATCATAAGAAATGATTAAGTGGTGGATTGTTTCCTCATCCAGATTTGTAATAGGTCAGATAGTCATCGTTGACTGATCAAAATGGGGGAAATTTCTTAGGTATATCTGTTTAGATTTTGATCAGCAACCTAATGACTTATCATAGCTCAGAAAGGTGGTTAGTACTCTTGGTTCACTTGAACGCTGTAAAAGAGGAAACTCACTAAGTATGATAGTCAAGCAAATCTTGTATAGGATGTTACGTCTCTGAATGTAATTTTTTATTCCTCTAAAGAAGACCAAGAAGAACGCATCCAGCAGGAAAAGTTCAACGGATTTGAAGACTGCACAAGATTGCTGAAGACAAGGGTTTTTCAGATACCTATGACGAGATATCTTGAAGACACAAGCGTTTTTAAATAAACAGTGTTCCAAAAGATATCTGAGAAATAAAAGGTTTCTGAAACGAGGAAAGTGCCCACAGATATCTACACTCAGATACCTTGGACATAAACTATGTTTCTGAAAAGAAATATATTATAACAAGTTGTTTCAACAAGTGGTATCTGGAGTTGTGATAATCTCTGGAAAAAGACGTGCAAAGCTTCAGAGAAATCTGATAGTATAAAGATCTCTGATACAATGCATAGTTCCGTTGGCACTACAGGACAAAGTATAGTACAATGCATTAAATGCGCGGACAGAGATGTCTGAACAAAAATGGTAGCTTCTGAAGAAGAAGACAAACGTACTACAGTACTATACTCAGATATCAATAGTTTGAATTTGATTTTAGCCTAACGGATACTATTCAAACGGCACTCAAATTCATCTATAAATATCAACACTTAGACTGCTTGAGAACACACCTTAGAACAAAGAGAACTTAGAACACTGAACTTACATTGATTACTCTCACAAGTTCTCTCAAGCACACTACTTACCTTCAAGCTTTCTGTTACGACCAAAGCTCTTGATTCTAAGTAGCACAAAAGTTCTAAGTGTCCTGATCCTTAACAAGCATTGCTATTTGTGAAAGAGTTGAATTAATATTTGATATCTGAGATTCATTCTCTTGGGTCAGTAAAGAACAAGATACCATACATTTTTGTAAATTAAACTTAGTAAACGAGAGTGAATTTGAATCAAGATAAGGGAAATAGACACGGTAGCATTTCAGATTAATCGAATATAGAATCAAACCTATTGTTCATATGCTGTCACAGTTATTTGTCCAAATAAACAACCAATTTCAGTTTAACCAAAGCATTCTTTGAAAATATGAAGTAGAGAAATCAATCGATTGTTAGAAGATTGATTCTTAACCTGAAAGTGTTTGAGGATTTAGAGTAAGACTACCAATATTGGGGTTTTTACTAAGTTTGGGAAGAAGCTTAACACATATGAACAAATCCTAGGTAAAAATTCCAATTCGATTAATCCTTAATAGCTACTACATCTATCGAAGAAATTAGCTTCTCATATCACATGGATTGGCATGCATATTGACAATCACAATCGAATCAAACATATAAGACGATATCATAATCATTCACCAAGAAATCAAGCACAAGAGAGATTGTGAAAGAAAAAGGAATTGAATTGATAATCTAACCTCAATGAGTGAATTCGATGTCAATAATACGATTACAAGTCAAGATCAATGATCAACCAAAATCGCTTTTGTAATCTCAGATGTTCCTAAGCCGCTGGCAACCAAAATATACTACTCTCAGAGAAATCATGACCTACGAAGAGCCATTAATTATATGTTCTATCAGGAATCGACCAGGAGTGCTGGCCATGATGCATCATACTCAGAACCTCTAAGAGTAAACGCACTTCCTATGCACACTTCATCTTCCAGAGACATGTATGACAACCAAACAATGAGGCAGCAGGTTACTATTTATCCCTCGTTTATAACTGGGTCATAATCTTTTGAATTTATTTTATTATCATGTCGATTCACTAAGTTTGCTGAGATGATTGCTCAGAGAACCAGCAACTTAGTACTTTCTCATAAAGATCTGGGATTAGTCCAAGACTCAGACAATAGGATTGCTCAAAAGGACTATAATCTTGCTGATACTACCTCCACCAAGATCCAGAATGTGGTTGCTGAGGTTTCTACTCTTACAGACAGAGAGCATAGACTATATTAGCAGAATGAAAACCTTAGAAGTGAGCTCAGAAGACTCACAAGCAACTACTCTCTGATGCAAAAGAACTTTGAGTCACTCTCTGACTCTTATGTTAATCTCTTGGCTTGTTTTGATCAGTCCTCTATGACTAAGGGGGGAAGAGAAGGAATTCCATAAGATACAGAAACAATCTAAGCCCAAAGGAAAGGGTAAGGAAAAGATGTACCAGGAATGACCCCTTACTCTGGAAAGAGTAACAACAAGGTCCCAGGCAAAGACCTTTCAAAAAATTGCCTTGCCACCTCCAACTTCAAAGAGCTCGAGTGATAAAAGAAAGGGAGTTTCTGAAGAAGAAGAGGAGAAATCTCTGAAAAGAGAAGAAAACTTTCTCCAGAAAGCTGCAAAGGTACTGAAACCTTTGAGAAAGAAAATGATGATGATGATGATGAGCACAGGGAAACTCATCACAAGAGAATCAGCTCTTCTGCTCCTATAGCTGCAAAGCCTCTTAAGGCTAGAAAACCTTCTGAAGAAACCAAGTACATCCAGAAAGATGGATCCTCCAATGACCCCTCAGAAAAGGGCCTGAATTCCAAACAGAGAAGGAAGAGGGACAGAGACATCAAGTTTGGAATAACCCTTCCTCCAAGGCCTGAGGATGCTAGAATAGAATATGTGAAGACTAGCAATGATCAACCCTCATGAAGGCGCATCAAAGTTCACAAGAATGGCTACTGGATAATGGAACTCAAGTACTTGCTTGCCAATGGAAATGGGATTCCAGAACCAGTTTACCAACAACTGATGGCATGGATAAAGAAAGGCAATAGATCAAAAGTGATGCCTTCTGAGATAATCAAGACCTGGCTTGACATTGAAGTTGAAGTCAGACAGAATGCCAGACAGGATCTCTACAAAGAATGCCCTGACATCAGGCCAGAGGATGTGCACACTTTTGAAGATGAATCTGGGAAAAGGAACAAACTGGAAGTGGAGCCCTTTGAGTCATTCTACATGACCAAAGAGGAATTTGAAGGTGACATGGAATATCTCAAAGAGATATATGATTATTTCAAGCCCACTGAAGAACAGTTGTTTCACTACTGGAAATGGGAAAAGTTTCTGTGGATAAAAGGAATAAGCACAGGACTTACTGACAAACCCTATGAAGAGAAATGTACTGCCTCCAGAGATTGTGAAATGAGGGTGAGGACCATTTTGAAGGAATACACTTAAGATTGCCTGAAATATGGTAACTTGGAGTTTCTAAAGGAATAAAGATGGATGAAGGCCAGCTAGTTAGGATGTTCACTTGGAACTTGGACTTTCTTGTTGTCCTACTAGTTGTGTATTTTTTATTGTTGCTGATTGTACTTACTACTTAATTATCATGTAAAAGTTATCTGTGCTTACCTTGTAATTTTGTTATCTGATGAACCTACTCTCAGATACTTTCTAAATGAAAATATAACTTGTCAGCAAAGATCACACCTTGTGATTTGGTTGATGTCTTTCTTTCTGCACTTAAATAAAAGAATGATAATTCATAAGAAAAGTTTAAGTGGCGGATTGTTTCCTCATCCAAAGTTGTAATAGGTTTTTAAAGGTAGTCATAAGTGACTGATCAAAAAAGGGGGAAATTTGTTAGGAAATATCTTTTCAGTTTTGATCAGTACACCATAATGACTTACCTTAGTTCAGAAAGGTATCTAGAACTCTTGGTTCACTTGAACATTGTAAAAGAAGAAGTATACTTAGTATGATTAGTCTAGTAAATCTTGTATAGGATGTTAGGTCTCTCAATGTAATTTTATATTTTTAAAGAAGACCAAGAAGAAGGCATCCAGCAGGATGAGCTCAACTATCTGAAGATATGAAGACTGCACAAGATTACAGAAGACTAAGGAATTGTGCCTCAGAAACCATATGCAAAAGGATAACTTAGTGAAAACTATGTTTCAGGAAGAAACGATGTTTTCCATAGTTTCTGAAAGGCTTGGAGTTTGATAGCAACGTGCACAGCCTCAGACAGCGTGCATAGTTCCATTGGCACAACAGGACAAAAGATAGTACAGTGCATTTAATGCCATTGCAAAACTTGCAGAGCAAAAGCTTTATCTGTGAACAAAGAGACAAAAGTTCTGCAGTACCATCAACGAATTGTTTGTATTTTGAATCTCAATAGCCTAACAGATAGTAATTCAAACGGCTTGATTTTCAACTATAAATATTACAACTTAGAATGCTTGAACACACACTTGAACGACTAAATTTCATATCCTGCACTCAAGCATACAAACCTTCTGGCTACTTACTCTCTAGCTTTACAGTTGCGACCAAGCTCTTGATTCCAAGTAGCACGAAAGTTCTTAGTGTCCTGACTCTTAAAAAGCTATATCTGTTGTGAAGGAGTTGAATTGAAGCACTGTTGCGACTTGCTAAGATATTCATTCTCCTGAACGAAGAAGATAGACTTGGGCCAGAAAAGAACATATCACCACACACTTTCCAAGCGAGTTAAGTGACTCTTGTTCTAGAAAGTAGTATTACATAACTGTGGAAGTTATTAATCTATCAATCTGTTAAACTCTTCTTAACCAACACCAGAAAAAGGCGTGGAGTAGAGAAAGTACTTAGTTTGGGAAATTAAGGAATAACTCCAAGGTTAAAGGTTCTGAGTAGAGGAAGTACTTGGCTGGGAAAGTCGTGGAAGAACTCAGGGGGAACACTTGGTTGGGAACCTAGTGTATTTAGGAATCGAGAGAAGATATTTGTAAGGTGAACTCAATTATCTGTCTTAGTGGATTCTAGGTCTGAGAAAGGCCGAAGTGGATTAGTTGAAGGATTACGCCACCTTCAGATACCACTATAAAGCTATTGTGTTATTTACTTTCTGCACTTACTTTCTGCCTTTACTTACTCGCAAAGTAATTTACACACTTTACTAGATTGCTGAGCACGTGCACTTATCAGAAAGACTTCCGCTATTCTGATTGTAAGTATCAGAAAGTAACCCAACTTTCTGAGAAACTGTTTTATCGACAAAAGTTTTAAAAGACTATTCAACCCCTCCCCGCCCCCTCTAGTCTTTTACTTTGCCGTTATCTGGACCAACAAAAAAACTTTTTGTGTTTTTCCAGGATCCTTGTGATCATTCGAGATCGTGTTGGGCATTTCCAAATACTACCTATAAACCAATGCGGGGTTCATTATGCATATGTTATGAGGGTTGATGGTTTTGATCTCAAAATGCATGCCAAATACTACCTATAAACCAGCGCGTGGGCAGTTCTCGTATGTTGTGAGGGTTGATGGGGTGTACTCCAAACCGACACGCAGAAAAGTGTGGATCTTGAGTAACCTATTGGGATACACTTGCAAAATTGAGATTAAAAAATGAAAAATCTCTACAAAAAGAATAAAGCACAAGAAAAAATAGAAAATATGTGCAAAAAGAACAAAGCACAACAAGAATGGTATGCTATTTATCTTATTGTATTGATTTCGACCCCTTTTCAAGAAAAGTCCTTTCTAATCCGTTTGATCGAAATGCAAATGCATGTAATATTTGTGGCATCTTGTGACGTTTGTTGTCACCTTCCAGAGGATCAAGTCTTGAGTGATTACCCTTTTTTACTGGACACTTCCAGGAGAGACTAGAGTTCCACTTATATTATCCTTCTGAGGGACTACTTCAGTAAGCCGAAATTCTATTTACTTGTGAAACAGAAGACTATGATATTTGTGAAGCTACTTGCCAACGTTAGAGGGGATACAAGTTTACATCAGTTTTAGGCTTAACTCTTGCAATAGTTGTTCCGGTAGCTTGTCATTTGAACTCTTCCGTGTTGTTTTTGTCTATGTGTTATTCTTTTCTTGGACATTTTAGAGTTTTGTTTGCTCAAGGATGAGCAAAGGTTCGGTTTGGGGAGTTTGATGAGTCGTTACTTTCACGCCTTTTTTAGTCCTTTTTACCGTATTTTGTTATGTCCTTTAGCCTTTTATTAGTGTTTTTAGTGATTTTTTACGTTTGGGTGTCTTTTGTGTTTTCGTACATTTTAGGTGCTTTTAGGTAAAAAGGGCAAGGAATTGGAGGGACGTATGAAAATCGAAGCTCGTTCGAAGCTTCTAGAAGCACTCAAGGCTATAGTGGGCCACTACTCCAAAGAGGTGACATGGAGGTTGAGAAAAGGGAGTGAAATGAGAAAGAAGTGGAAAAAACAGAATCTTACCCGGAGAAGCAGCTCACCACAGTGAGCCTCAAAGGAAATGAGCTCACCGCGATCGACAGAAACAGAAACATTGGCGGAGATTGCTGACCGCGGTGAGCACCATACCTCACCGTGGTGAGACCTATTCAACACACGATTTCTGGCAGTTTTTCCCTTGATTTTGAATTTCAACTTCCTTGGTTCTATAAATGGGGAAAATGTATTTCGTTTTTGATATACCTTCAGACCTTCCTAGTCTATTTTCTTTCAATTTCAAGCATTGTAAACACTCTATAGATTCAATCTCTCTTGCAATAGAAGCATTATTTCCTTTAAGACGATCTCTTGTCACTGACGTATCCAGATATCAATCGTGCAACTACTATTTAGCATGTACGTGACAGGTTGATACCTCTGATTACTGAATCTTGCTGTATCAGTGTGAATTTGTTATTATTTAATCATCCAGTAGGCTATATCCATATGATTGCATAGCTCGTGATAGGCTCTTTGTAGTGATTATGTACTTATAGCCCGTATTTGGTTGTACTCTCAATAGCAAGGTGATGAACTGCGATTAGTGTATCCTCAATTGGTCATCTTCGTATCAGCACACTTCATGAAAGGATTTATTTAGCTTCATTGTTTGTAGAATTGCATGACCTAGGATTTTACCTTGTCTTGTGCATGTTAGTTTTTATTCTAGGGTTGAAGTATCACTATCCACACTATCTGTTTACAACCACAACAAGCGAGTCTATTCAATAGAACTTGCTTAAGCAATTCCTCGAGAGAACGACCATGTGGTTTAAGCCTTGTCTGTCTATAACAACCGCTTTACTACATGTGTTTTTATAAGAATTAATTTTGAGCGCATCATAGGTCTTATAGCTCGACCCCTGTTCAGAGAGGACCTTAGGATGGGTGCATGTGGTCTATGTTAGGTCCGTCCACCCATCTCCACCTTCCAACAGCGTTCTTCTTTCGCATCCTTGTTTGAGGGTTTCGATAGATGTTAGGTCCATCAACCCATTCCCAGTTCTTGTCAATTTTCCTGTCGAACTCACAACTCAGCTTTCTCTTTCTTGGTATCTCCCTCTTCTTCTTACTTCGTAGCTGGAGAATGATTTGCTCGGTGAAGAATTTATTGATCCTTAGTGTACTCGTGGATATGATCTCTCTTATGAATGTATCCAGTCCTTCTTTCGAACACACTTATATCAGTCCATGGCTGATCACCGAACTCCTTAACTCCCATTCCTTTAAGTACTATCTCGGTATCAGATCCCACTCGACTAATTGGATCTCCATCGAGCAACCTGTTCTCATCATTTACGTTGCAAACCCATGGCCTTCCTTCGACTCCTTCCATTGATGTGTCCCTGAGAGATCTTGCATTCCTTGGTTCAAATTACCCCTTTGAGAATGATTCGTCTTCACGAGTTCTATATTTCTGTGCAGTGCTAGTTAGAATCAAGTTTATGGTCAAGGCTAGTTATGAGAACCTTCCAATCATTGGGTAGGAAATTCATGTGGATATGTTGAGTAAGCTGATTTCCCAATTATTGGTCCCTTTCCGTACAAGGCATGTTATAACAATCAGGAATAACGAATTCAATTTCTTCTAATTTCCTTACGGGGTCGGGTTCATGGGTAGTAGTACTACTAATGCAAGTAACGACAGGTGATATAGAATCAGGATCAGTTAAAGTATAGGAAGCAGAAAGCTTACCTGTCTATCGCCTACTTTGAAGGTGTGGTGGGATATATGGTTCAATGGCCTTGTGAAGGCTAACCATCGTATCTTCAGACTCCCCACAATCCTCCTGTTTACTAGCTTTGAGTACTTGATGGTTCCCTCGAGTATCTTCGTACTCGGTGTATGCCTCTTCTTCCATAGGCTTGGTCCATTGAGCTTCGGTTCGTACGAGTGGTCTGATATCTCCTACCTCTGTCTCAGTCGATTCCTCCATACTCTCCATTTGTTTTCCGCCCACGACTTTGACATGTTCAGTTTTCATCATCCCTTCTACTCATCGCCTCGATTCTTCCGTCAAGGAATTCTACATCTCTTACCATGTGGACTTCTTCTACTCTGCTTTCAGATCTCCTACTGCCACTTTTTAGCCTTGCATTTTCTGCCAAGTAATCATATACCTCCATCATCTCCGAAGGTACTTTCTCCAAAATGTTTCCTCCGCAAGATAAGTCTACCATGATTTGGTGCATACTGTCTAGGCCATAATAAAACATTAGGGCTACATCATGCTGGGAGATTCCATGGTGTGGGCACCTCCTCAACAAGTCACAAAACCGTTCCCATATCTCATCAAACCTTTCTCCCCTTGTTTGGTAGAAATTCACATTGCTGTCCTTCTGGCTTTTCATCAAGGAGTACGGGAAGTATTTGCGGTAGAATTCTCTAAGCACTTCCTCCCATGTCCTCAATGATTCGGGCTCTAATGAATGCAGCCATTCTCTGGCTTGGAATCTGACAGGGAAAGGGAACAATCTCCTCTTGAGTTGGTCCCCACTCAATCCTCTAGGCGTTAGCTCGGTCACAGCTTGCTCGAACTGACGAATAAAGCCGGAAGCGTCTTCCATCGGTCTCCCCCAAAAGTAAGGAAGTAAGCACCCCCAGTCATCATCCAAATCGTATTCCCTAGCCTCGGGCTCAAGGAATATTGGTGGTTTCCTTACCACCATTGTAGGTATCAAGTAATCTTCATACCTAGCCATATGTAACTGTAGAAATTAAACTGCACTGACAAAACTAAATGAAACGTTAGTTTCCGTTACCCTAGAATGAACGTAACGCAACTACACTATGATTCCACTTCCTAAAGAACGTAGGAATCAAGTCCCCGGCAGCGGCGCCAAATTTTGATGCGCTCAAAATTAGTACTTGTAAAATATATGATTTCATTACTTTATTTCTTCAGGATACCATAGGAGGACTCCAAATCCTGTACCGCGACCACTGGATTTAAATACCCCTATTCCTGGAGCACTCGTCGTCAACATAGGGGACCTTTTACAGGTATCTGCTAGTATATTAAGATTGGACTCTCTAAACTCAAGTGCCTGTTTGGGGAAAAAAAAAAAAAAAGAGAAGGATTATGGTCAAGTGATTTAGGCTCTGTTATCTTCATCTGAAAAATCATTAATTTTAGTTCAGATTTGATTATTTGTTTTTTATACTACAAATAAGTTCCGATCAATTCAGTTCAGACGAAGCAAGTAGAATCAGTTAATAGTGCCACTTATGTGAATCTAAAGATGTTTACAAGTAGACATTTTACCTGCATAATGTAAAATCTCTGTATTTCTTAAATAGTTTGAGCACTTAACAAGGAAACACCAATTTTATAATCTCTGAATTCATGTGTGTATCTTTTCAGCTGATATCAAATAAAAAAATTAAGAGTAGCCAACATAGAGTGATAGCGAATCGTGCTGGTCCAAGAGTATCGGTGGCGTGCTTCGTGATGACTGGGTTGATTGTTAGGAAATTTGTTAGATATTTTGTTAGAAATATCTGTTTAGATTTTGATCAGCAACATGATGACTTATCTTAGTCTCAGAAAGGTGACTAGTACTCTTGGTTCACTTGAACATTGTAAAAGAGGAAACCCACTAAATATGATAGTCTAGCTAATCTTGTATAGGATGATAGGTCTCAAAATGTAATTTTTATTTTATGAAGAGAAGACCAAGAAGAAGACATCCAAGCAGAACAAGTTCAACGACATTGAAGATTTGAAGAAACTGCACAAGATTACTGAAAGGTCTTAAACAAGCTGTGTCACAAGAGATATCTGAGAACTGGAAGGTTTTCTGAAAACCAGGAAAGTGCCCACAGATATCTACTCTCAGATACCTTGAGCCTTAACCACATTTCTGAAAAAGAAATATATTGCAACAAAGTTGTTTCAATAAAGTGGTATCTGAAGATTGAAGATAAGGACGTGCAAAGAATCAGATAATACTAGTCTACGATCATCGAGCATAGTTCCGATGCACTCTGAGGACAAAAAGTACAGTACAATGCATTTAATGCACGGACAGAGATGTCTGAATAAAAGCAACGGTACCTTCTGAAGAAGAAGACAAACCTGCTGCAGTACTATACACATATATCAATAGTTTGAATTTGATTTAAGCCTAACGGATACTATTCAACGGCATTCAAATTCATCTATAAATATCAACACTTAGACTACTTGAGAAGACACCTTGAACTCCATAAACATGCTGAACAACATATTCTCTCAAGCAAACTACTTATCCTCAAAGCTTTCTGTTGCGACCAAAGCTCCTGATCTTAATTAGCACTAAAGTTCTAAGTGTCCTGATCCTAAACAAGCACTGCTATCTGTGAAAGAGTTAAATTGAAAGATCAAGTAACTAAGATTCATTCTCTTGAACATTTATCTAAGACTTGGGTCAGTAAAAAGAACAAGATACCATACATTGAAAAGTGTATTAAGTATACTTGATTCACAGAGCTATCTGATTAACTGAAAAGTTATTAAAGAAGCTCATCTGACAACTCAAACCAAAACCAACACCATCATTGGCGTGGAGTACAGGAAGTACTTAGTTTGAGAAACTAAGGAATAACTCCAAGGTTATTGAGCACAGGAAGTACTTAGCTTGGGAAGCTAGGGAATAGCTCAAAAAGGTTTCTGAGTACAGGAAGTACTTGGCTGTGAAAGCTGGGGAACAACTCAGGGGGAACATTTGGTTGGGAACCATTTGTTTAAGGAATCTTAGAATAGGATTTTTGTAAGGTGACCTCAATTATCTATTCTAGTGAATTCTAGGTCTTTGGAAAACCGAAGTGGATTAGTTGGAGGATTACGCCACCTCCAGATACCACTATACTTGCTGTGTTATTTACTTCTCCGTACTTACATTTCAGCAACACACACACACACTTTAACTGTTTCTGCACTTATCTATCTTATGTCTTCCGCGCTCTGAATCTAAGTATCAGATATCTACACAGATATCTGAGAAATAGTTTTTATCGACAAAAGTTTTAAAAGACTATTCACCCTCCCCCCCCCCCAGTCTTTTACTTTGCCATTATTTGGACCAACAAGTGGTATCAGAGTAGGAGGTTCACAAGCCTTCTGCACTGAACCTAGATCCCCAGATAGGTGAAGGAACTTTGTCCATTTACGAGGACTATTTAATTTGTGTGTTAAGTGTGCAGGAATGTCTCTGAGTGATGCACCCGTTCTCAAACCCGAGAACTACGAGAAATGAAAAAATAACATGATGCTCCACCTTGAAGCCATAAGTGACGAAATGATCGAAGTAATAAAAAATGGCCCAATAGTCATTCAACAACTTAAACAAGTGATGGAGGTTTCTAATGGTAGAGACAGAGATCAAAGCGAAGGATCTTCACAAACTGATGCGTCAACAAGTGGGAGATCTACTAGTCAAGTTATTTACGAACCAAAGCCCAGAGAACTCTGGACATCGGAAGATGCCAAGAGAAATTGTCTGGATGGTCAAGCTCGTAATATCATCATCAGATCTACACCTAAGCACATACAGTGTAAACTGTGGGGTGCTAAACGCAGAAAGTTGCACAACTGATTGAAGAAATCTGAACCGAAAACCAAAGAAAACAAGTTCGAAGTTCTCAAGTTGCAATTTCAAAATTTCAAACAAGGACCCACTGAAACTCTGGAAGAACTTGATTTCAGATTTACCACTCTCATGAGTGATATGTCAGCACTTTGGGAAAGCAACAGATACTCTCAGTCAGAAAAGATTAAGACTATTGTCAGAAGTCTTAACCACAACTGGGAGCATACTAAATTCTTTTATTTTAATCAAGGTATGCCAAATATCACTCCAGTGGAACTCTTCTCACATCTTGCTACGGTTGATTATGAGACAACACAAAGAGAACAAACAACTGAAAAGTTGCAGAATATTGCTCTAGTTGCTCAAGGAACTTCTGAAAAGAAGAAAAGCAAGGAAGAGACTGAGGATGCTCTTGCTGCAAAGCAAATGAGCAAATATGTCAGTCAAGAAATTGAGAGAAGAAAAGGCAAAGAGAAGCTGAAAAAACATCTAGGCTCAAACTATCACCAGTACATAAATATGCAAAGCTCGCTGAACAAGCCAGCTCAGAAAGCATCATGTACTGAGGAAGTAGAAATTGGAAACGATATCTGCTTCTATTGTCAGAAACCTGGTCACTTCAAGAAGGATTGTCCTGCCTTCAACAAACTAAGGACAGGTGACAAGAAAGATAGAAGAATCTTCAAAAGAAGCCAGAAAGCTTTATTAACTGAAGAAATAAAGAAAATCCAAACTCAACTGGATGCTCTAGACTATGAGACAGATTCTGAAGATGACAATTCAGATGACTCAATCTCACCATCACCAGAATTATGTGGAGTTACTCATGATATAATCGACTTCGGCCTCAAGAAGAATGAAATGTGTGGAGTTGCTGAGATTGATGGTCCAGACATCTCTAACATAGAAATCTGTCTTATGGCTGATGAGGTAACACATACTTCTTGTTATACTTATGAAAGTGATGAAGAAGAAATAAAAGATCTAGAAAATGTCAGGAAAGATCTTGACATCTATGAAAGAGAATTTCTAATGATCCGAGCTAGAGCCGAAAATCTTGAAGAAGAAAAGAATTCTCTTGCAAAGGAAAATTCTCAATTAGTTAAGATATCTGAGAAAAAGGATGCTGAAAATGCATTTCTCAAAGTTCAGATATCTGAGACTGAAAAGTCACATAAAGAAGCAATGGCTGAATTACGAAAGAAATATGAAGATCTTCTTTCTGAGAACAAGGAACTCAAAAAGAAAGAATTATCTTTTCAATCTTATGCCAAAGCTAGTGACACTCTTACTGAAGTACAATCTTACTTAAGAGATCCTTCAGAAAAGAAAGGTCTTAGGCTGAATACACAGACAGATTGTTCTATCACTCTGAATAAGAGTGAGGAAAGAAGAACATTTGTAAGTACTCAGCAAGATGGTTCCCATGCAATCTATAGTATCGGTCAGAAGACGAAAATTGTTGACAAAGGAAAGGCAGTTGCGACTAAACCTTTGTGGGAAAAACAAGTCAAAAATAAAACTGATGGGCACGTCTCTAAAAAGAAACACAACAGTGAAGAGTGTAAACACCCACAGTGCTATGTCTCTCAAAAGGGTAGAATTGCAGGAGCTGGCAAATTCTCTCATGTCACTTTTTCTGGAAAAAGAAATTGGATCAACCAGAGACTAGCAAAGCTGCTGAGAAAAGATCTCAGATAGCTTCAAGTGCTCGAAACGGTATTGGCTATAAAGGCATCGGGAAACAACTTGCTCATGAATACAAACAAGAGCAAGAACGATGGCTAAAGGCTAGAATTGCTCAAAGCAATTATCAGAAGTGGAAGTTCAATCAAGCCACTGAAAATCTGAATGGCAGGGCTAGAAGAAATCTGGCAAGGAAAGCTAAGTTTGTTGAAAAGCAAACTCAGAAACCTGACAGGTATCTGAAAGCACCAAATGGAGCACCTAGGAACACACCAAGGAAGAAAATAATTCTTAATAATGATAATCATTCAATCAGAATTCCTCCTTATGTTCCTATCAGACAAAAGAATGTTCCAAGGAAATTCATTCAAAAATGGATTTCTACTGGAAGATTGTTTAGTCCTGATGGTTCCAACCGTAAATTGAGAACCTAATCTCCTGTTCCCTGTTATGTGCAGAATGCTTCCTGGACTAAAGCACAATGGTTGTTTGATAGTGGATGCGGAAAGCACATGACAGGAGACAAAGCAAATCTGGTCGATTACAAAGCTTGCAACACAGGACCAGATATTAGATTTGCTGGAGGAGAATTAAATCCATCTCTGGGATTTGGCAACGTCAGATTGGGAACAGTAACAATCACTGACGTATTACATGTTAAGGAGTTGAAATATAATCTATTTAGCATGAGCCAGTTTGCAGACAAAGTTTTTACTATAAAATTCAAAGCAAAATACTGCAAACTAATTGACAATGAGTCAAAGCAGACAGTCTTGGTTGCTCGGCAGAAAGGCAGTCTTTATGTTGTCGATTGGCCATCTGCCACAACTGAAGAATGTCTCATGGTGAGTCAATCTGGTCACACAGAAGAGCACTGGTTATGCCACAAAAGAATGAGTCACTTGAACTTCAAAACTCTGAACAAACTTGCCAAGAAAGAGTTAGTGGTTGGCCTTCCCAAAACGTCTTTCAGAAAGGATGATATCTGTTCTGCATGTCAGATGGGGAAACAATCCAAAATCTCTTTCAAGTCCAAAACTAGACACTCTAGTGTTAGACCACTGCAACTACTACATATGGATCTTTTTGAATCATCTGTAACTAGTTATGCAGGAAAGAAGTATGGTCTGGTTGTTGTAGATGACTTCTCGAGATTCACTTGGGTTGTCTTTCTGAAACACAAATCTGACGCCAGGGTGGAGATACCAAACTTGCTGAAAAAGCTTGAAGTCATGAAAAATGACAAGGTATCTGCAATCAGAACAGACCATGGTACTGAGTTTGTCAACCAGTACATAAAGGAGTTTTGTACCTGCAAAGGTATACAACATCAACTTTCCTCTGTAAGAACACCTCATCAAAATGGTGTTGTAGAAAGGAAAAACAGAACTCTTGAAGAAGCTGCAAGGACGATGCTAGCTGACACTGAAATAAGTGAAATTTATTGGGTTGAAGCTGTAAACACAGCCTGCTACACTCAGAACAGATGTATGATAAACAAACACCATGACAAGACCCCTTATGAAATCTTGGTTGGTAGACCCCCTAATATCAAACATCTGAGAGTATTTGGTTGTAGATGTTTTGTTCTAAACAATGGAAAAGATTATCTAAGAACATTTCAACCAAAGGCAGATGAAAGTGTATTTCTTGGCTATTCCACAAATAGCAAAGCCTACAGAATTTACAACAAAAGAACAAAGAAAATTGAAGAATCAGTTCATGTTGTATTCTATGAAGGAAGCAAGAAAACACCTCCTAATGATGAACTCTCAGAAAGGTTCAAAGAACTAATGTTGAGGGATTCTGGAGAAGAATCCTCAGAAAGGAGAAACATCATTACGGAAAGTGAGGATGACTCTGACGTAGAAAAGCATGAAGTGCCTAGTAACAACAAGATGACTCACAAACATGATGAAGAATTTCCTATGAAACTTCCAGAAATGGAAACTGAAGATGTTCATCACGAAGCTATCTCTGGAAATAATCTCTCTGAAAGACATGTTCCAGATAGCTTAAACACTGAACAAGTGTCAGATATTAATTGCCCTTCTGAGGAGCAAAATGTCTTAGATACTGAAAAAGTATCAAATCAAAATCCCAGTGATTCACATTCAAATCATTTGGATATTGATCCTACTAGCACTAAACCTATGATGAGATTGATCAAGGATCATCCTGCAAAAGATGTGATTGGACCAATTAATCAAGGTGTTAGGACTAGGAGAGCAATAGCTGAAAATGCTAATTCTCTCTTTGGATGTTTCATCTCAAATATTGAACCCAAAAATATAGAAGAAGCATTCGGAGACCAAGACTGGATCTCTGCAATGCAAGAAGAGTTGGATCAATTTGAGAGAAACAAAGTCTGGAAATTAGTTCCATTCGTGGAAGGAATATCTGTGATTGGAACTAAATGGGTTTTCAGAAACAAAATGAATGAATCTGGTGAAATAACCAGAAACAAAGCAAGATTGGTTGCCAAGGGATTTATCCAGACTGAAGGCTTAGATTTTGATGAGTCATATGCACCAGTTGCCAGATTGGATGCAATAAGACTCTTTCTAGCCTTTGCAGGTCATAAAGATTTTAAAGTTTATCAGATGGATGTCAAAAGTGCATTCTTGAACGGTGAACTTGCAGAAGAAGTTTATGTTGAGCAACCACCTGGCTTTGAAGTTTCCTCAGAAAGTAGAATGGTCTATAAACTACAGAAAGCTCTGTATGGACTGAAACAGGCTCCAAGAGCATGGTATGACACTTTGGCCAAATACCTTCTGGAAAGTGGTTTCAAGAAAGGTGAAGTTGATAAAACTTTATTTACCTTAAACAATGATGGGAAACTACTCTTAGTTCAAGTATATGTTGATGACATCATATTTGGATCTAAGGACAAGCAAATTTGTAATGACTTTGCAAATCTCATGAAAAGTAAGTTTGAGATGAGCATGATGGGAGAAATGAATTATTTTCTAGGATTGCAAGTCAAGCAACTCAATGATGGAATATTCATTAGTCAAACAAAGTATGCAAAAGATATGCTCACAAAAATTCAATCTTAAGCCTTCTGAAAAGAATGCTAAGATACCTATGAGCATTGGAACCAAAATGAACTATACTGATTCAGACAAAAGTGTTGAAGAACATAAGTATAGGAAATTGATAGGTTCACTACTTTACCTCACTGCAAGTTGACCTGATATTCAATACGCCGTTGGAGTGTGTGCTAGATTTCAGACAAATCCGATGCAAACACACTACAACAGTGCTATGAAAATATTAAGGTATGTAAAAGGTACAGTAGATGTAGAATTGTGGTATCCTCAAGAAAGCGGATTGAGTTTAGCTGGGTACTCGATCTTGATTATCTTTGGATCAACGCTTGATAGGAAAAGCACCTCGTGAACTTGTGGGTTAAGGTACTAGACTTATCTCATGGTTTAGCAAGAAGCAAAACTCAATTGCAACTTCTACCACAGAGGCTGAATATATTGCTGCTGGTTGTTGTGCAACACAAATCCTGTGGATACAACAACAACTTAAAGACTATGGACTCGATGAAGAGAAAACTCCCATTTTCTGTGACAACACAAGTGCTATTGCAATTACACAGAATCCTAAATTTCATGCCAGAACAAAGCATATTGATGTTAGACATCACTTCATCAGAGACCATGTTGAAAAAGGCAATATAGAGATACTCAAGATTGGCACTGAAGACCAACTTGCAGATATCTTCACTAAGCCGCTACAAGAAAGTAGATTCTTAGCCTTAAGACATAGTCTTGGACTAATGGAACTACCAATGAACTGAAAGAGTTCAGGTATCTGGAACGGGCATCCAGAGAAGAGAAAAGAGAAATCTGGAACGGGTATCCAGAAGTCAAAAAGGCTAAAGAGCAAAACGACAGCTTAAGATCACTGAACCGGGAACTCAGATATCTGAATCACTCTATAAACGGTGAACACAAAGGAGAATAGTACAACTATCTGCAGTCAACTACTCTCTTGAAATTCGCATTTATTTCTATCTTGATGAAAAACTTGGAAAAATCCTAAGTATAAGACAGATTCAGATGCAAACAGTGTTCTTGGTCATACACAAACGTGATTCAGATAGCTAATAGCCAAAATTCATTAAATGGGCACAATTACACTTGTTGATTGTGATCATTGCTGAAGAAGCAATGGTGACCCTTGATGAAATTAAGCGATTGATCTATACGGTGGAAATTAATTCACAGTAAATAGTGAACTGTGAAAATTCTGACAAAGCCCACGTTGCATTTAATGCCGAACTAGCTTTTGCTCACGCCTGCTTGCAAATCACAGATACGTACACACAAAATCAATTTGTATGTATTTGTCTGTTGAGATTCTATTGCTATATATATAGGATTTTGGCAAAAGAAATCACTTTCGCCTAAGCCAAAATTCCGACTTGCACAAAAATAGCAAAACCTTCTCTTGATTCTCTGCAAATCTTCTACAATCTCTGCAAATCAAGATTAAGTTTTTCTGGAAAGAATTACTCAATCAAATCTCTTTCAAACACCAATCCAAATCTACACTATATAAAGAGATAGCCCCAAAGAATTCTTCCACACATAAATCTCAATCCTCCACTGGTACTGTTGAAAAGCAAGCACCAGAGTTGGTTATTGTGAACAACCGACTGGTAGGAGATTTTAATCCTGACCATTGGACTTCAAATCACAGAATGATTTGGGGTGGTGCCATGGTTGAGGAATACCTCACGGCTGCAATAGAGAACCAAGCCGACAGAAAACTGATTCTTGACATGCTTGAAAAGGCACAAATCAAGGGTTTTCTATCTGCTCGCCCAAGTGGAATTTCATCACTCGATGTGTTGGAATTCTACAACAACTCCAGGATAATTTCCTGTGTTTCAAGGCACCTTGCAATAGTGTGCATCAAAACCTCACCCAAGGAAAGGAAATCCTTCTGGACTTAACAACTTTCTGTAAGTTGTTTGAGTTTCAAAATCTTGGAAAGGATTTTGAAATAAACACCAAGGACGATGATCTCCTTGAAGGTGTTAAAGAACTGTACAGTGACGTGTGTGATCTTAAAAAATCAGATACACCCACTGAGTTCAAGCTTGCTGACATCCGAACCAGACATCTGATGGTTCACTGGGATGTATTGGCTTGCATTCTTCACAGATGCTTTGATGATCTACAAGGAGTGCTGACCTGATAAGCCAAGAACGATGGATCATGATGTTCTTGCTGAATCAACAAGAAAAACGGCTGGAAAACCCTTTTAACTGGGGAAAGTACGCCTTCATGAAGTTTGTGAAGAAGATTCAAGGCTTCGAGCCTAAAATCGCCAAAGGACTAGCTGAGCCAAAGGCCACAGTAGGCTATGGTCTGAAGATATGTTACTTGCTGGAGAAGCTTGGCATTGAGCTCAGAGAGACGGCTGAAATAGCCAACAGTAACCTACTCTACAAATATGAGTATACAAATTTGTTGAAAAAGGTTACTGGGTCTCAGAAAGGTTCTAAGAAGTGAAAGTCTGAAAAGGTATCTGAAGAAAAGGTTGCGACCAAGAAGCCCAGAACTTCAAGAAAGAAGTCTGCTGGCAAATCAGAAGACATACCCATTGAGATTGTCGATTCTCAGATATCTGCTGGCATTGCCGATGAACTGATAAAGGCAGATGAACTCATCAATGCTACAAAAGAGTTATCAACTACTGAACAAGTAGACTCAGTAAGAGAAAGTGCTTTCAGAAATGTGAAGACTATTGCAGAAAGCCTTGCTGATGAACTCATAAATGCTGCCAAAAGTGGTGAAAAACACCAAGCCCTATCTGCAGAAACTGCAGGAGTAATGGACCAATCAGTTCCTAATGTTGATGAGAGCTCTGACGATGAAGATGAGAAGCTAGTCATCTCTCAAGTCCTAGAAAGAACAAAAAGGGCTAAGGTTACTGAAATAGTAACTTGTGAAAAGGTTTCTGAAGAAGAACCTACACCTCAGGTTTCTGAATAAGCACCTATAGCAAAGGTTGTTGGTGCAAACACATCATCAGGGAAAGTTTCTTACGCACAACTTCAAAAAGCCCTGATGAGTGGTATTTTAGTCTTTGGCGGAATCCTGATGGAAACGCCACATCTAAAAATCTGGAAGAACACTCCACTGACCAATCTTCTGCTTCCAGACAACCACAACAACCACAACCACAACAGCCACAAGTGGTTGATGAAATGGTAAATGAACTCCATTTTGAATTACCAGCAATGCAGTATGCTGAAGAAAATCCTGCAAAAGAGCAGGTTCCCCAACTCAATGAGAGGGATCAAACTGAGATATCTACTCAGAATGATCAACCGGGGAAAAGCGAGTTGCACACTCGGAAAGGTGTGAAGTACCAAACTTCAAACAAAGAAGTGTTACTGGAACAAGAAGACCAAAGTATAGAAGGGTCACGATTTTCAGAGACCAATCAGCCTGACATGGATCAGGTAGCTGAATGGTTTAACTCTCATCTTGTGAAACTTTATGCTTATATATATCTTGTTACTTATAAAATTTCTTTGTTACAGGCTAAGTTAGAAACACAGAAACAAGAGGAAGCTGGGAAGCTTGCCTCAGAAACTGAGAAGGAGGTTCACCCAACCTCACCTCTTAAGAAATCTGAGCCTGTGCCACAGGTGATAAATTGATTCTTAAGATAACACTCTTCAGTCATATGTTCATGTGCTTAAAGTAAATGTTTCTAACAGGCTCCAACTGAGAAAGAGGAAGATAAGGCAGAAATGCCAGAAAAGGACCCAGAAACCAACAAGGTTTCTGAAGAACACATCATTGAGCCTTCCCATATGAAGGTATATATATATATATATATATATATATATATGAAAATCAGTGGTAAAAATTCTTCACCTTGGGTTATCTTAAACTTCTTCTAAATTACTCAATACTTTCTACTTACAGGCTCACTCAGAAGTAGAAGTGCAAGGGACGAGTTGACATCCCACACTATGGAAATTGATGAGGCATCAAGGCCTTCATCACAAGAAAAGATTCCAGAGACTGCACAAATCTCTGAGAGACAAGTATTTGAGCTTCCCATGGAGGTAATTGACTTCTCAGATATCTGATTTGTCACTTAAAGTTTTCTTGATAAAATTTCCTAAGTATTGTGATAATTTTAATTCTCAGGTTCAAGAAAGAAAGGTTGATGAGGACCAGACTTCCAAGTCTCCGCCTCACAACAAGATATCTGAGACACCAATTATCTCAGTAGCACAAGTCTCTGAGCCTGAAGTACTTACTCAGGTAACTCAGAAGCTAAACTACACTACTACTCAGATATCTATAAAAGTTTTGAAGCTCACTCAAAACTCTTTCTTTCAGGCTCAAACAAGTGCAAAGCAGGCTCCCAATGATGAGAAAAGGGACCTACTTCCCTTCTTCAAAGCTCAAACCCTGCCAAAGCATATATAATGCTTCAAGAAATGGCAAAGGTTAAGGTGCTCTGATCTCTCTGAAATATTGAGAATCACAGATCAACCAACCAGGCGAGCACGAGCTCTTGACTTGGAGACATATATCCATGCAATGTTCCCTACCGAACAGTACACAGTTGCGACTTTATTGCATAAGGATTTCTCCAGAGAAGTGGCGCACAGTTTGATACAAGCCTTTGAACAGGCAGATGATCAGACAAGATTATAGATGGCATTCAAGCCAGTTCTGCCCCAGACTCTGCAATTTATACCTTCTGAACAAGAAGAGGTTAATGTGCAGAAGATCACTATTCCTGAAGTGATCAATCTTGTATCTGAAGATGATGAGGAGGAAGAGATAAACGAAAACGACTTCGATGAACCTCCCACTGATCATCACCAAAAGGATGACACAGACAAAAAGGATGATGATGATGCCCCTGCACCAGGGACCGGAGGAATTTCACAAAGAACTCATGCCTCAACTGCTGAAAAGCAAACTGAGAGGAAAGCACAGAAATCTCCGTCTCCATCTCCTCAAAAGTCTACTCATCCATCTTCCCAACAAAAGGTTAATACTGAACAAGTAGTTGAAGATTCTGAGGAAATCACTCAGAAATTGTTGAATACTCAATCCAGATCTGCTCAACTCAGACAATTGATGGAAGAAGAACAACAGCTCCATCTTCAACTGGAAGACCAGATAGCTAAATCCAGAGACAAGCTTGACCAACTACAAGATCAATATCTGCAAGAGATGATTGCTTACTCTGAGGTTAAAGAGCTACAGGATCTTTGTAAATGCCATCACCAAAGAACTCGACATCGAAGAAGTATCTGAAATTAAGCATGATGTTAAGGCTGCATCATCTTCAAAGGAAGTACCATCCTCCTCCCAAAAAGGGAAGAAACCAATCTCTGAGATGGTTGCTGGACTCGACACAATCGATGAGAATGTCCAAGAGGATGAAGATCACTGGGCTAATTACTCAGATGATGAAGAAGACAAGACTTTGGCAGAGCACCGCAATGAATATTTAGCGGTTTCTCACTTGAAAAGGAAGCTGATTGCTCCTGCAATATTCAAAGAACCGCCAAATGTCCACTCCATGAATACATGAGCAGATACCAAATCTTGGCTCATCCGAACAAGGAGTTGTCTTCACGAACAAGGAAGTAATTGCCTCGTCCCTCTGAAATGAAAAAGTTCATCGAGCTCGTTACTCGAGAACAACTAGCATAGTCATTGCTCGGAAAGATCTGGGAATGATAAGGGACGATGATGCATCTTTAGTGAAAAAGCTTTCCAAGAGGCAAGTTACATTTGGAAAAGCAGATGCCATCCTAGGCCCATTGGCAGAGCTCACTGATAAGGACAATGGACTTATCAAGCAAAATCAGGAGCTCAAAGCCGAACTTCAGAAGTTGGTCACTGCCTACAATTATTTACAAGGACATTTTAACTCTCTCTCAGATTCTTTTATGAGACTGAGTCAGCCAACAATGACTAAGGGAAAGAGTGTACAAATCTGGACCTCAAAGTCAGGGGGAATGGGAAGAAGGAGAAGAAAACAAGAAGAAATCTGGAGCTGGTGTGGCTCAGAAACGAAGAAGAAACATGAAAACTTCCCAGCCACCACTCAGAATCAACGAATCCTCCTCAAGCCAAGCTGCTTCGCAAATAGTAGCTGCTTCCCAGAAACCTACTGAAGGAACTACAATGATAACAAGGGCCATGGCACAGAGACCTCCAAGGAGTACCAAGGCTCCAAGGAGAAGACAAGTTAAAGGGATTGATGAATCTTCTGAAGAAGAAGAAGAAGAAGGTCAAATCAAGCCATTGGGCAATGAAGAAGGCTGTAAAACTCTCACAAGATCTAATCTTGATGATGATGATGAGGAAACTGATGAAGATGAAGCTCCTCTTCACAGAAAATGGAAAATTGAAAGCCTAACTGAGCCCATAGCTGCAAAGCCCCTAGCAGCTAAAACACCCTCTGGAAATAACAAGTCTATCCAGGGTGGTTCTTCAAGCAACAACCCCAAAGAAAATTCAAGACAGAGAAGGAACAGGTGAGGAAAAGCAAGACGAAGTCAACTTCCACTCAGGCCAGAAGAAGCCAAAATAGAGTATGTGAAGAATGACAATGATTCCTCTGTCTACAGGTGCATCAATCAGAAAAATGGCTATTGGATTCTGGAACTTAAGCATCTACTGGTAAATTCAAGATTTCCAGAACCAATCCATAAACAACTTATGGCATGGAGAAAAGATAAGCCAACCTTGATCAACACCAATCACATTAAAGCCTGGTTGGATTTTGAAGTTGTCAAGAGAACTGAAGCCATGAGAAAGGACCTCTCTGATGAATGTCCATATGGAAAGCCAGATGATGTGCACAGAATTCTGAATATCACCGGAACAGGCACAAGAGCAAGACTCGCTGTGGAACCCTATGAGTCGTTCTATCTAACTGAAGATCAATACAAGGGTGACATTAGATATCTGAGGATTATCTACGAATACTTCAAGCTTTCAGATATCAGAATAGAGCATGCCTGGAAGTGGGAAAAGTATCTGTGGGTCAAACATTTTGTCAAGAAAAATCCTACCAAAACCTACAAAGAGGTCTGTGGATTTGCCAGAGACACTGAGATGCTCGTCAGAACACTTCTCTATGATTATTCTGATGACATCAAAAGGTTTGGAGATAGGAAATTTGTAGACTGATCCATAGAACAACTGTTGAAGACTTGAAGAGTTGAAGACTTGAAGACTAGTCTATTAGGATGTTTACTTGGAGCTTGGTTACTCCTATTGTCCTAATTTACTATGTATTTTTTTGTTGTATTTTTGCTGACTGAGCTAAACTTGTTTTATGTACTAAAGTTATCTGTAATCTTTCTTTGTAACTTATCTAATGAACTTACTCTCAGATAGTATTCTATAAAAGATAACTTGTCAGCAAAGATCACACCTTCTGATTTGGTTGATGTTTACTTTCTACACTTAATTGAATGAATTGAAAAATCTTAAGAAATGATTAAGTGATGGATTGTTCACTCATCTAGATTTGTAATAGGTCAGATAGTCATCGTTGACTGATCAAAAAGGGGGAAATTTGTTAGGAAATTTGTTAGATATTTTGTTAGAAATATCTGTTTAGATTTTGATCAGCAACATGATGACTTATCTTAGTCTCAGAAAGGTGATTAGTACTCTTGGTTCACTTGAACATTGTAAAAGAGGAAAACCCACTAAGTATGATAGTCTAGCTAATCTTGTATAGGATGATAGGTCTCAAAATGTAATTTTTATTTTATGAAGAGAAGACCAAGAAGAAGACATCCAAGCAGAACAAGTTCAACGACATTGAAGATTTGAAGAAAGCGCACAAGATTCTCAAAGCTTTCTGAGATACCTTGGTCAGATATCTTGAAGACACGAATAGTCTTAAACAAGCTGTGTCACAAGAGATATCTGAGAACTGGAAGGTTTTCTGAAAACCAGGAAAGTGCCCACAGATATCTACTCTCAGATACCTTGAGCTTTAACCACATTTCTGAAAAAGAAATATATTGCAACAAAGTTGTTTCAATAAAGTGGTATCTGAAGATTGAAGATAAGGACGTGCAAAGAATCAGATAATACTAGTCTCTGATACTGAGCATAGTTCCGTTGGCATTACAGGACAAAAAGTACAGTACAATGCATTTAATGCATGGACAGAGATGTCTGAATAAAAGCAACGGTACCTTCTGAAGAAGAAGGCAAACCTGTTGTAGTACTATACACAGATATCAATAGTTTGAATTTGATTTAAGCCTAACGGATACTATTCAACGGCATTCAAATTCATCTATAAATATCAACCCTTAGACTACTTGAGAAGACACCTTGAACTCCATAAACACGCTCAACAACATATTCTCTCAAGCAAACTACTTATCCTAAATGCTTTCTGTTGCGACCAAAGCTCCTGATCTTAAGTAGCACTAAAGTTCTAAGTGTCCTGATCCTAAACAATCACTGCTATCTGTGAAAGAGTTGAATTGAAAGATCAAGTATCTGAGATTCATCTCTTGAACATTTATCTAAGACTTGGGTCAGTAAAAAGAACAAGATACCATACATTGAAAAGTGTATTAAGTATACTTGATTCACATAGCTATCTGATTAACTGAAAAGTTATTAAAGAAGCTCATTTGACAACTCAAACCAAAACCAACACCATCACTGGTGTGGAGTACAGGAAGTACTTAGTTTGAGAAACTAAGGAATAACTCCAAGGTTATTGAGCACAGGAAGTACTTAGCTTGGGAATCTAGGGAATAGCTCAAAAAGGTTTCTGAGTACAGGAAGTACTTGGCTGTGAAAGCCGGGGAACAACTCAGGGGGAACATTTGGTTGGGAACCATTTGTTTAAGGAATCTTTGAATAGGATTTTTGTAAGGTGACCTCAATTATCTATTCTAGTGAATTCTAGGTCTTTGGAAGACCGAAGTAGATTAGTTGGAGGATTACGCCACCTCTAGATACCACTATACTTGCTGTGTTATTTACTTCTCTGTACTTACATTTCAGCAACACACACACACACTTTAACTGTTTCTGCACTTATCTATCTTAAGTCTTCCGCGCTCTGAATCTAAGTATCAGATATCTACACAGATATTTGAGAAATATTTTTTATCGACAAAAGTTTTAAAAGACTATTCACCCCCCCCCCCCTCTAGTCTTTTACTTTGCCGTTATCTGGACCAACATTGATGCCGTCTGGGAAAGTGTATGGACCTATAAAGTAGCTACTATCAGAAGAAGATGGTCCCAAATACAGGGAAACTACAGTGATGGAATACTCATTACACTACAATGCAAATAATTCGCATATGAGAAGCATTCTGAACAAAAGCTCCTAATCCATGAAAAAATGAAAAGAACAGGAGGTTCAAATTTATTTGTAGAAGGGAGAAGTGAGGGATGTAGAGAGAGAAAGCGAGCAGAGAGAAAGAAGTGAAGCGACTGCTATTAGGTCAAATGTAAGTGGAGAGTGGAGACAAATGAGGAAGAAAGAAATTGGATATATCTCGGCACATTTGGATCCCTTGATCTCACTACTTGTTATATTTACTTTCTTTTCCTTTCTCATTGGCTAGGAATGAAAAATGAATTTAATGTTAGATATTTATTATTGTTAATTCTCATTGTGTATCTAAATTAGTAAATTACTTTAAGAATGTGAAACTTACCAAAATATAAATTGTATATTTGAAATTTTATTGAATAGTATATATAATAAATTAATCTGTAAATTAGACGTATGTGAATTGAGCTATTTATCTCAATTCGCGCAATCATCTTGTAATATGTTCTTGTGACTAGTGGATTGATTGATGACATTCTCCGTGGATGTAGGTTTGTCAGTTCACGCAAATCGTTGTGTTCTTTCACTGTTCTTGCATTTATTGTTCAATTGATCTTTCTGCAAGAGTAGGGTTCCTCTTTGTGTAATGTCGGGATTTATTGAAATTCTTCGCATTGATTGTTAATCTCAACATCCGAAATCTTTGGTTATCAGTGAAATATATCTTTATGATGTGCTTGGTTGGATATAAAGAACAATAAACTCAAAACTCATTGATTCTTACATAATACCGAGAATTGACTCAAAACTCGTTGATTCAGCATAATATCGATAATCGATGGATCAAGATTCGTTGATTCACAAGAATACCGAAAATTGACTGATTTGAAGGAAAAACTCTATTTTTTCATATAATATCTGAAAACTGTCTGACAAAACAATGAAGAAGTACTTAAATAATAAACCCTAACCCTAACTGCTACCAACATACGTAAATAACAAAAAGGTACGAATAAACAAAAAGATAATAAAATACAACTTTGACCCTTCACATTCTACATCTAATTTAACGATATTCGTTTCACATCATTCTCTCCAGGGCAGAAAAGATCCATCCCCGAATCATAAGCCGGGTCAACATCAGTTCAAGAATCATGTACAAAAGCAAAGATTGTGGAAACACATACCGAACATTCACAAGTGTAATAAATTCCCTAGCCGGGTCATTGTTCCCTCTATCAAACACATGGCGAACGTCGCCAATAAACTCTAACACACATGCGTGTATGTAATGCGGAAACATGACATCCATATGCAGTGTCAAAATAGCAAGCACAGCTTTTCAGTTCACATGGCATAACACATACTCTGTATCCCACGATATATCATACAAGCTACCATATGTATGTAGTCGAGATGAACATGTACCTGGTAACACTTGTCTCGCATGTTAACACTGTTAAAACAAGTAGTAAAGCGGTTGTCGTAGTACAACAAGGCTTAAACCACAGGGTCGTTCTCTCGAGGAATTGATTAAGCTAGTTCTAAGGTGTAGGCTCAAGGTGTGAGTTGTAAACAGATAGTGTGGGTCAGGTTTATACTTCAAAACCCTACAACAAATTACAATTACAAGACAAGGTAATACCTAGATCATGCAATTTTTACAATTAAAACGAAGCAAGCGGATCTTTCAAAAGTGCTGACGCGATATAGCTAATGTTACACTGCCTGCGAATGCAACAACTTTGCTATTGCAAAATCAAACCAGATACAGACTATAAGTACGTATGAGTTATGGCAAAACGCTTGTCACTAGCTATGCCCTCATCCTGATATATACTAATTAGAGGTAAAGACTCATGCAAGTTCACAACGATCAAGCATGCGTTCAACGATCAGATAACAATATGTCACAATACAAGTTATTAACAGCGACCGCCTAACTCGTACTATTGAATACATGGGCGCCCATTGGTCTCTGCGATCGTCAAAAAGATCAATAATGCTTCTTCGAATCAAAAGAGAGATTGAAATCTGTAAGTGTTTAAAATGCTTGGAATTGAAAATATGAAAGTAGAAGTAAGTGAACATATGTCCTAATGACTGATACAAGTGGTCTATTTATAAGACCAAGGAAGAAGAAATTCTAAATCATGGGAAAAACTGCCAGAAAAACGTGGCTTGAATCTGTCAAAACAGATGTCACCGCGGTGAGGTACTTTGGGGAATCCTCCTCACCGCGGTGAGGTACTTTGGTGAATCCTCCTCACCGCGGTCTGTTAGTCTTGACCGCGGTGAGCCCGTTCGGATGTGTGGCTCACCGCAGTGAGCCTTGTGTCCGGGAACTCCTCCATTTTTCCCATTTTCTCCACTTTTCTCTCCCTTTTCCAATCCCCATGTCACCTCTCTTGGAGTAGTGGCCCGCTAACTTGGCCTTGTGGTGCTTCTAGAAGGTTTTGAATTCTTCTTTGCACTTTGGTCCTCCATTTCCTTGCCAATGATGCTAAGACACCTAAAAATGCACAAAAACACACAAAAAACCCAAACGTGACACGGAACAAAAAGTACTAAATAAAGGCTAAAAGATGCAACAAAACACGGAAAAAGGCACTAAATGAGTCGTTAAAATATCGACTCATCAAGTGGTATGTTAGCCGCTCTTGTGATTATGTGGGGTGGTATGTTAGCCGCCTTTGCGTTATTGTTGCGAAATGTCTTTTGGCCTAATTTTTTGGCCTATTTCAAAATTTTTTGTGTTTTGACAAGTCGGTTATCTATTGCAATAGATATGCCTTTTACTGAAGTGTTCTTTGATGGCCTTTAACTAGTATTAAGGAATATTCGAAAATTACTTTAGTCCGTTTCACTTGTAAATAGAAAGTCTTCCGATTCTAGCAGTCAAATGCCAGTGAGAAGCCTTATTGAGCCGATAAAAAATATTGTACCGGCAAATGTATGATTTTAGTAGGATGACCAATGGCAATCCTTGTGCCACTTCATATACATGTGCACTCTTTTTAAAAAACGCATATGACGAACGACATTTTCAACTTGTCCTCTCGATTCCCAAACCCGTTCTAAGGAACAAGTTTGGGGAGAAGGGTACTTGTTACTTCATACTCAGGCTCACTCCACTATATTTTGAGAATTAGTAGATTTTGAAAATTATTTTGTATTGCTTGCTGCCGTTCTAAAAAAAGAGAAAAAGAAAATTCTCGAAGTGTTTGTCAAGGATCACTTGTGATCGTTTGAGATCGTGTTGGACATTTCCAAATACTATCTATAAACCAACGCGGGGCTGATTGTGCGTATGCTGTTAGGGTTGATGGTTTTGTTCTCAAATTGCATGCCAAATACTACCTATAAACCAGCATGTGGGCGGTTCTCATATGTTTCGAGGGTTGATGGGGTGTACTCCAAACCGACACGCACAAAAGTGCGGATCTTGAGCAACCTATTGGGATACACTTGAAAAATTGAGATAAAAAATGAAAAAAATATGAAAATTTGTGCAAAAAAGAGCAAAGCACAAGAAAAAAGAAAATAATACGTGCAAAAACAGCAAGGCACGAGGAAGTTAGCTATTTTTATTCTATGTATTGATTTCGACCTTTTAACTTAAAGTCCTTTCTCATTCATTTGAATTGAGTGCAAAAGCATGTAATATTAGTGGCAGCTTTGTGACGTTTGTTGTCACCTTCCTAAGTTAAGTCTTGAGCGATTACCCTTATTTACTGGACACTTCCAGAAGAGAGACTTGAGTTGCACTTATATTATCCTTGTGAGGGACTGCTAGGGTAAGTCGAAGTTTTATTTACTTATGAAACGGAAGATTGTGCTCTTTGCTAAGCTACTTGCCAACGTTAGAGGGGATACAAGTTTACTTCAGTTTTAGGCTTGACTATTTCAATAGTTGTTCTGGTAGCTTGTTGATTGAACTCTTCTGTGTTGTTTCGTGTTGTGTCTTTTTGTTTTTTCTTTTCTAGGACGTTTAGAGTTTTGTTTGCTCGAGGACGAGCAAAGGTTTGGTTTGGGGAGTTTGATGAGTCGATATTTTAACGACTCATTTAGTCTTTTTTACCGTATTTTTTTATGTCCTTTAGCCCTTTTTATAGTGTTTTACTGCATTTTCACGTTTCGGTATTTTGTGTGGTTTTGTACTTTTTCAGGTGGTTTATTGTAACAGGCAAGGAATTGGAGGAGTGTATGCCAATTGAAGCTCATTTGAAGCCTCTAGAAGCACACCAAGGCTAGAAGTGGGCCCCTACTCCAAGGAGGTTGAGAAAAGGGTGAAAAAATAAGAAGTGGGAAAATGGGATTCTTTCTAGATGGGAGGCTCACCGCGGTCTAGAAAAACGGAACATTGAGGAATTGGAGCAGACCGCAGCGAGCTACAGGAAACAAGGAGTTTCACCGCGGCGACCCCAGTATGAGACCAGTTCAACCTACGTTTTCTAGTAGTTTTTCCCATGATTTTGAATTTCTACTTCCTTTGTTCTATAAATAGGTCACTTGTATTCAGTCTTTAGGATATCCTCAGACCTTCTTAGTCTATTTTCTTTCAATTTCATGCATTGCAAACACTCTAGAGATTCAATCTCTCTTGCAATAGAAGCATTAATTCCTTTCAGACGATCTCTTGTCACTAACACATCCAGGTATCAATCGTGCATCTACTATTTAGCTTGTACGTGACAGGTTGTTACCTCTGATTACTGAATCTTGGTGGATCGGTGTGAACTTGTTAGTATTTAATCATCCATTAGGCTATATCCGTATGATTGCATAGCTCGTGACAGGCTCTTAGTAGTGATTACATACTTATTGCTCTTATTTAGTTGTACTCTCAATAGCAAGGTGATGAACTGCGACTAATGTACCATTAATTAAGTCGTATCTGCATACTTCATGAAAGGATTTATTTAGCTTCGTTGTTTGTAGAATTACATGACCAAGGTTTTACCTTGTCTTGTACATGTTAGGTTTTATTCTAGGGTTGAAGTATCACTATCCACACTATCTGTTTACAACCAACACAAGCGAGTCTATTCTGTAGAACTAGCTTAATCAATTCCTCGAGATAATGACCTTGTGGTTTAAGCCTTGTCTGTCTATAACAATTGCTTTACTACTTGTGTTTTATAAGTATTAATTTTGAGCGCATCATATTCCTAACAAATTTTTCCCTTTTTTATCAGTCACCTATGACTATCTGAAAACCTATCATGGACTGGATCAGGAAACAATCAAACAGTTAAACATTTATTATGATCTTTCAATTCATTTATTTAAATGCAGAAAGTAAGCATCAACCAAATCACAAGGTGTGATCTTTGCTGACAAGTTATCTTTTCATAGATTGATATCTGTGAGTATGTTCATCAGATAAATTACAAGTACAGAGTTAACTTTTACAAGATAAGCATTAAGCACAATTAGCAAAAATCAAAAATTACACAACAATATAGGACAACAGGAAATTCCAAGTTCCAAGTGAACATCCTATAAGTTGGTCTTCAAGTCTTCAATCTTTATCAGCTTCCTTTATCTGGGTATATGAAGTCACCATATCTGATAATGTCATCGGAGTAGTCAAGTAGGTAGGTTCTTGCAGCCAATTCAACTCTTCTTGAGAACTCAACATTATCTCTGTAAGATTTGGTGGGTCTTTTCTTGCTTGTTTGTTCAATTCAGTATTATCTTGCCCAGATCCAAGCATGGTTAATTTGAATAGGAGACATCTTATATCTTTCATAGATTGTCTTCAGTTACTTCAAATCTAGCTGGTAATCTTCTTCAGTGAGGTAAAAGGACTCATAAGCATGTACTACAAATTTTGTTCTTGTTCCAGTGCCAAGAACATTTGCAACTTTGTGTACCTCATCTGGCTTATAATAGGGGCAAGATTCAGATAGCTCCTTCTTCCTAGCAATCTGTCTGATGTATATCTCAAAATCTAGTGCATCCTTGACTTTTTCCTGTGGCACTAGATCTTCTCTGTATTTCCTCCATGACATCATTTAACGGTAGACTGGTACTGGGAAGCCTTGTTTATTAAGTAGCATGTCTTTCATGGACATTATACAGTAACCATTCTTGCACTAGTAAGTTGCAGAGTTTAGATCAGATTGACTTGGAGTGTATTTGATCATAGCTTCCTCAGGGCTAAGAATATCAACTCCTCTGAGTTCTTCAGTCCTTTCTCTGATCTTCTTCTGTCTTGAAGCTTCTCTTCTTGAGAGTTTGTCACTAAAAGTGCCTTGCTGGATAGACTTGCTGTTTCCAGAAGGTGTTCTGGTTGTTAAGGGAACTGCAGGTAAAGGGTCAGATGGGCAATTTGAATATTTCTTTCTTACAAGAGGAACGTTTCCTTCATCATCATCATCATCATCTTCTTGATGAGTTTATGAGATCTCTTCTTCATCCTTAGCATACTCTCTCTATCTTCTCCTTGAGCTCTTGCCAGCAACAGGAGGTTTCTGAGACCTTGTTCTAGTGACCCTTCTTTCAGTAGCAGGGATTATTTGAAGTTGACTAGGGGTTGCAGAATGAGGTTGGGCATCTTCAGATATCATCTTTTGTTTGCCTTTCCCTTGGGTGTCTGTTAGGAATATCTGTTTAGATTTTGATCAGCAACCTAATGACTTATCTGAGCTCAGAAAGGTGGTTAGTACTCTTGGTTCACTTGAACGCTGTAAAAGAGGAAACTCACTAAGTATGATAGTCTAGCAAATCTTGTATAGGATGTTAGGTCTCTAAATGTAATTTTTTATTCCTCTAAAGAAGACCAAGAAGAAGGCATCCAGCAGGAAAAGTTCAACGGATTTGAAGATTTGAAGACTGCACAAGATTGCTGACGACAAGGGTTTTTCAGATACCTATGACCAGATATCTTGAAGACACAAGCATTTTTAAATAAACAGTGTTGCAAAAGATATCTGAGAAATAAAAGGTTTCTGAAACGAGGAAAGTGCCCACAGATATCTACACTCAGATACCTTTGACATAAACTATGTTTCTGAAAAGAAATATATTATAACAAGTTGTTTCAACAAGTGGTATTTGGAGTTGTGATGATCTCTGGAAAAGAACGTGCAAAGCTTCAGAGAAATCTGATAGTATAAAGATCTCTGATACAATGCATAGTTCCGTTGGCACTACAGGACAAAGTATAGTACAATGCATTAAATGCAGATGAGATGTACGAACAAAATGGTAGCTTCTGAAGAAGAAGACAAACGTACTACAGTACTATACTCAGATATCAATAGTTTGAATTTGATTTAAGCTTAACGGATACTATTCAAACGGCACTCAAATTCATCTATAAATATCAACACTTAGACTGCTTGAGAACACACCTTAGAACACACAGAACTTAGAACACTGAACTTACATTGATTACTCTCACAAGTTCTCTCAAGCACACTACTTACCTTCAAGCTTTCTGTTGCGACCAAAGCTCTTGATTCTAAGTAGCACAAAAGTTCTAACTGTCCTGATCCTTAACAAGCATTGCTATTTGTGAAAGAGTTGAATTAATATTTGATATCTGAGATTCATTCTCTTAGGTCAGTAAAGAACAAGATACCATACATTTTTGTAAATTAAACTTAGTAAACGAGAGTGAATTTGAATCAAGAGAAGGGAAATAGACACGGTAGCATTTCAGATTAATCGAATATAGAATCAAACCTATTGTTCATATGCTGTCACAGTTATTTGTCCAAATAAACAACCAATTTCAGTTTAACCAAAGCATTCTTTGAAAATATGAAGTAGAGAAATCAATCGATTGCCAAAAGATTGATTCTTAACCTGAAAGTGTTTGAGGATTTAGAGTAAGACTACCAATATTGGGGTTTTTACGAAGTTTGGGAAGAAGCTTAACACATATGAACAAACCCTAGGTAAAAATTCCAATTCGATTAATCCTTAATAGCTACTACATCTATCGAAGAAATTAGCTTCTCATATCACATGGATTGGCATGCATATTAACAATCACAATCGAATCAAACATACAAGACTATATCATAATCATTCACCAATAAATCAAGCACAAGAGAGATTGTGAAAGAAAAAGGAATTGAATTGATAATCTAACCTCAATGAGTGAATTCGATGTCAATAATACGATTACAAGTCAAGATCAATGATCAACCAAAATCCCTTTTGTAATCTCAGATGTTCCTAAGTTGCTGGCAACCAAAATATACTACTCTCAGAGAAATCATGACCTACGAAGAGCCATTAATTATATGTTCTATCAGGAATCGACCAGGAGTGCTGGCCATGATGCATCATACTCAGAACCTCTAAGAGTAAATGCACTTCCTATGCACACTTCATCTGCCAGAGACATGTATGACAACCAAACAATGAAGCAGCAGGTTACTATTTATCCCTCGTTTATAACTGGGTCATAATCTTTTGAATTTATTTTATTATCATGTCGATTCACTAAGTTTGCTGAGATGATTGCTCAGAGAACCAACAACTTAGTACTTTCTCATAAAGATCTGGGATTAGTCCAAGACTCAGACAACAGGATTGCTCAAAAGGCCTATAATCTTGCTGATACTACCTCCACCAAGATCCAGAATGTGGTTGCTGAGGTTTTTACTCTTACAGACAGAGAGCATAGACTATATCAACAGAATGAAAACCTTAGAAGTGAGCTCAGAAGACTCATAAGCAACTACTCTCTGATGCAAAAGAACTTTGAGTCACTCTCTGACTCTTATGTTAATCTCTTGGCTTGTTTTGATCAGTCCTCTATGACTAAGGGGGGAAGAGAAGGAATTCCATAAGGTACAGTAACAATCTAAGCCCAAAGGAAAGGGTAAGGAAAAGATGTACCAGGAACGACCCCTTACTCTGGAAAGAGTAACAACAAGGTCCCAGGCAAAGACCTTTCAAAAAATTGCCTTGCCACCTCCAGCTTCCAACAGCTCGAGTGATAAAAGAAAGGGAGTTTCTGAAGAAGAAGAGGAGAAATCTCTGAAAAGAGAAGAAAACTTTCTCCAAAAAGCTGCAAAGGTACTGAAACCCTTGAGAAAGAAAATGATGATGATGATGATGATGAGCACAGGGAAACTCATCACAAGAGAATCAGCTCTTCTGCTCCTATAGTTGCAAAGGCTCTTAAGGCTAGAAAACCTTCTGAAGAAACCAAGTACATCCAGAAAGATGGATCCTCCAATGACCCCTCAGAAAAGGGCCTGAATTCCAAACAGAGAAGGAAGAGGGACAGAGACATCAAGTGTGGAATAACCCTTCCTCCAAGGCCTGAGGATGCTAGAATAGAATATGTGAAGACTAGCAATGATCAGCCCTCTGTCTGGAACTGCATCAAAGTTCACAAGAATGGCTACTGGATAATGGAACTCAAGTACTTGCTTGCCAATGGAAATGGGATTCCAGAACCAGTTTACCAACAACTGATGGCATGGATAAAGAAAGGCAATAGATCAAAAGTGATGCCTTCTGAGATAATCAAGACCTGGCTTGACATTGAAGTTGAAGTCAGACAGAATGCCAGACATGATCTCTACAAAGAATGCCCTCACATCAGGCCAGAGGATGTGCACACTTTTGAAGATGAATCTGGAAAAAGGAACAAACTGGAAGTGGAGCCCTTTGAGTCATTCTACATGACCAAAGAGGAATTTGAAGGTGACATGGAATATCTCAAAGAGATATATGATTATTACAAGCCCACTGAAGAACAGTTGTTTCACTACTGGAAATGGGAAAAGTTTCTGTGGATAAAAGGAATAACCACAGGACTTACTGACAAACCCTATAAAGAGAAATGTACTGCCTCCAGAGATTGTGAAATGAGGGTGAGGACCATTTTGAAGGAATACACTGAAGATTGCCTGAAATATGGTAACTTGGAGTTTCTAAAGGAATAAATATGGATGAAGGCCAGCTAGTTAGGATGTTCACTTGGAACTTGGACTTTCTTGTTGTCCTACTAGTTGTGTATTTTTTATTGTTGCTGAATGTACTTACTACTTAATTATCTTGTAAAAGTTATCTGTGCTTACCTTGTAATTTTGTTATCTGATGAACCTACTCTCAGATACTTTCTAAATGAAAAGATAACTTGTCATCAAAGATCACACCTTGTGATTTGGTTGATGTCTTTCTTTCTGCACTTAAATAAAAGAATGATAATTCATAAGAAAAGTTTAAGTGGCGGATTGTTTCCTCTTCCAAAGTTGTAATAGGTTTTTAAAGGTAGTCATAGGTGACTGATCAAAAAGGGGGAAATTTGTTAGGAAATATCTTTTCAGTTTTGATCAGTACACCATAATGACTTACCTTAGTTCAGAAAGGTATCTAGAACTCTTGGTTCACTTGAACATTGTAAAAGAAGAAGTATACTTAGTATTATTAGTCTAGTAAATCTTGTATAGGATGTTAGGTCTCTCAATGTAATTTTATATTTTTAAAGAAGACCAAGAAGAAGGCATCCAGCAGGATGAGCTCAACTATCTGAAGATATGAAGACTGCACAAGATTATAGAAGACTAAGGAATTGTGCCTCAGAAACCATATGCAAAAGGATAACTTAGTGAAAACTATGTTTCTGGAAGAAACGATGTTTTCCATAGTTTCTGAAAGGCTTGGAGTTTGATAGCAACGTGCACAGCCTCAGACAGCGTGCATAGTTCCATTGGCACAACAGGACAAAAGATAGTACAGTGCATTTAATGCCATTGCAAAACTTGCAGAGCAAAAGCTTTATCTCTGAACAAAGAGACAAAAGTTCTGCAGTACCATCAACGAATTGTTTGTATTTTGAATCTCAATAGCCTAACAGATAGTAATTCAAACGGCTTGATTTTCAACTATAAATATTACAACTTAGAATGCTTGAACACACACTTGAACGACTGAATTTCATATCCTGCACTCAAGCATACAAACCTTCTGCCTACTTACTCTCTAGCTTTACAGTTGCGACCAAGCTCTTGATTCAAAGTAGCACGAAAGTTCTTAGTGTCCTGATCCTTAAAAAGCTATATCTGTTGTGAAGGAGTTGAATTGAAGCACTGTTGCGACTTGCTAAGATATTCATTCTCCTAAACGAAGAAGATAGACTTGGGCCAGAAAAGAACATATCACCACACATTGTCCAAGCGTGTTAAGTGACTCTTGTTCTAGAAGGTAGTATTACATAACTGTGGAAGTTATTAATCTATCAATCTGTTAAACTCTTCTTAACCAACACCAGAAAAAGGCGTGGAGTAGAGAAAGTACTTAGTTTGGGAAATTAAGGAATAACTCCAAGGTTAAAGGTTCTGAGTAGAGGAAGTACTTGGCTGGGAAAGACGTGGAAGAACTCAGGGGGAACACTTGGTTGGGAACCTAGTGTATTTAGGAATCGAGAGAAGATATTTGTAAGGTGAACTCAATTATCTGTTTTAGTGGATTCTAGGTCTGAGAAAGGCCGAAGTGGATTAGTGAAGGATTACGCCACCTTCAGATACCACTATAAAGCAATTGTGTTATTTACTTTTTGCACTTACTTTCTGCCTTTACTTACTCGCAAAGTAATTTACACACTTTACTAGCTTGCTGAGCACGTGCACTTATCAGAAAGACTTCCGCTATTCTGATTATAAGTATCAGAAAGTAACCCAACTTTCTGAGAAACTGTTTTATCGACAAAAGTTTCAACCCCTCCCCCCCCCCCCCCTCTAGTTTTTCACTTTGCCGTTATCTGGACCAACAAAAAATCTTTTTGTATTTTTCCAGGATCCTTGTGATCATTCGAGATCGTGTTGGGCATTTCCAAATACTACCTATAAACCAATGCGGGGTTCATTGTGCATATGTTATGAGGGTTGATGGTTTTGATCTCAAAATACATGCCAAATACTACCTATAAACCAGCGCGTGGGCGGTTCTCGTATGTTGTGAGGGTTGATGGGGTGTACTCCAAACCGACACGCACAAAAGTGTGGATCTTGAGTAACCTATTGGGATACACTTGCAAAATTGAGATTAAAAAATGAAAAATCTCTGCAAAAAGAATAAAGCACAAGAAAAAATAGAAAATATGTGCAAAAAGAGCAAAGCACAACAAGAATGGTATGCTATTTATCTTATTGTATTGATTTCGACCCCTTTTCAAGAAAAGTCCTTTCTAATCCGTTTGATTGAAATGCAAATGCATGTAATATTTGTGGCATCTTGTGACGTTTGTTGTCACCTTCCTGAGGATTAAGTCTTGAGTGATTACCCTTTTTTACTTGACACTTTCAGGAGAGACTAGAGTTCCACTTATATTATCCTTCTGAGGGACTACTTCAATAAGCCGAAATTCTATTTACTTGTGAAACAAAAGACTATGATATTTGTGAAGCTACTTGCCAACGTTAGAGGGGATACAAGTTTACATCAGTTTTAGGCTTAACTCTTGCAATAGTTGTTCCGGTAGCTTGTCATTTGAACTCTTCCGTGTTGTTTTTGTCTATGTGTTATTCTTTTCTTGGACATTTTAGAGTTTTGTTTGCTCAAGGACGAGCAAAGGTTCGGTTTGGGGAGTTTGATGAGTCGTTACTTTCACGCCTTTTTTAGTCCTTTTTACCGTATTTTGTTAAGTCCTTTAGCCTTTTATTAGTGTTTTTAGTGATTTTTTACGTTTGGGTGTCTTTTGTGTTTTTGTACATTTTTAGGTGCTTTTAGGTAAAAAAGGTAAGGAATTGGAGGGACGTATGAAAATCGAAGCTCGTTCGAAGCTTCTAGAAGCACTCAAGGCTATAGTGGGCCACTACTCCAAAGAGGTGACATGGAGGTTGAGAAAAGGGAATGAAATGAGGAAGAAGTGGAAAAAATAGAATCTTACCCGGAGAAGCAGCTCACCACAGTGAGACTCAAAGGAAATGAGCTCATCGCGATCGACAGAAACAGAAACATTGGCGAAGATTGCTGACCGCGGTGAGCACCATACCTCACCGTGGTGAGACTTGTTCAACACACGATTTCTGGCAGTTTTTCCCTTGATTTTGAATTTCAACTTCCTTAGTTCTATAAATGGGTCAAATGTATTTCGTTTTTTATATGCCTTCAGACCTTCCTAGTCTATTTTCTTTCAATTTCAAGCATTGTAAACACTCTAGAGATTCAATCTCTCTTGCAATAGAAGCATTATTTCCTTTAAGACGATCTCTTGTCACTGACGTATCCAGTTATCAATCGTGCAACTACTATTTAGCTTCAGTGCGATGTTGATACCTCCGACATCGAATCTTGTCAGACAAGGTGAATTTGTTATTATTTAATCATCCAGTAGGCTATATCCATATGATTGCATAGCTCGTGACAGGCTCTTTGTAGTGATTACGTACTTATAGCCCGTATTTGGTTGTACTCTCAATAGCAAGGTGATGAACTACGATTAGTGTATCCTCAATTGGTCATCTTCGTATCAGCACATTTCATGAAAGGATTTAGCTTCATTGTTTGTAGAATTGCATGACCTAGGATTTTACCTTGTCTTGTGCATGTTAGTTTTTATTCTAGGGTTGAAGTATCACTATCCACACTATCTGTTTACAACCAAAACAAGCGAGTCTATTCAATAGAACTTGCTTAAGCAATTCCTCGAGAGAACGACCATGTGGTTTAAGCCTTGTCTGTCTATAACAACCGCTTTACTACTTGTGTTTTAATAAGTATTTATTTTGAGCGCATCATAGGTCTTATAGCTCAACCCCTGTTCAGAGAGGACCTTAGGATGGGTGCATGTGGTCTATGTTAGGTCCTTCCACCCATCTCCACCTTCCAGCAGCGTTCTTCTTTCGCATCCTTGTTGGAGGGTTTCGATAGATGTTAGGTCCATCAACCCATTCCCAGTTCTTGTCAATTTTTCTGTCGAACTCACGACTCAGCTTTCTCCTTCTTGGTATCTCCCTCTTCTTCTTACTTCGTAGCTAGAGAATGATTTGCTCGGTGAAGAAGTTATCGATCCTTAGTGTAGTCGTGGATATGATCTCTCTTATGAATGTATCCAGTCCTTCTTTCGAACACACTTATATCAGTCCATGGCTGATCACCGAACTCCTTAACTCCCATTCCTTTAAGTACTATCTCGGTATCAGATCCCACTCGACTAATTGGATCTCCATCGAACAACCTGTTCTCATCATTTACGTTGCAAACCCATGGCCTTCCTTCGACTCCTTCCATTGATGTGTCCCTGAGAGATCTTGGTTCACAGTACCCCTTTGAGAATGATACGTCTTCATGAGTTCTATATTTCTGTGCAGTGCTAGTTAGAATCAAGTTTATGGTCAAGGGTAGTTATGAGAACCTTCCAATCATTGGGTAGGAAATTCATGTGGATATGTTGAGTAAGCTAATTTCCCAATGATTGGTCCCTTTCCGTACAAGGCATGTTATAACAATCAGGAATAACGAATTCAATTTCTTCTAATTTCCTTACGGGGTCGGGTTCATGGGTAGTAGTACTACTAATGCAAGTAACGACAGATGATATAGAATCAGGATCAGTTAAAGTATAGGAAGCAGAAAGCTTAACTGTCTATCGCCTACTTTGAAGGTGTGGTGGGATATATGGTTCGATGGCCTTGTGAAGGCTAACCATCGTATCTTCAGACTCCCCACAATCCTCCTGTTTACTAGCTTTGAGTACTTGATGATTCCCTCGAGTATCTTCTTACTCGGTGTATGCCTCTTCTTCCATAGGCTTGGTCCATTGAGCTTCGGTTCGTACGAGTGGTCTGATATCTCCTACCTCGGTCTCAGTCGATTCCTCCATACTCTCCATTTGTTTTCCACCCACGACTTTGACATGTTCAGTTTTCATCATCTCTTCTTCTTCCTCGACTATCATCTCGATTGCTTCAAGTAGTCTCCTCCTAACTTCTATCAGGTCAACAGAAGTATAATCGATGTCCAGATCCCATACTTGATTAGCAAACCCTTCTTCTACATCCGCTCCGACCCATTGTCCATAGCCCTTTAGCTTGTCGCATAGATGATGTACTTTCTTTTTCATCTCGTAAAGTTCGATCTTCATCATCACTGCTCTCTTAGACTCCTGGCTAAGTTGCTCGTATATCTCAACAAGCTCGTCCGGTTGAATCTCCATGATGACCCCATCGCACTTCTCGTCAATCAAGTCTCTATAATCCTTTTCTATCTTCTTGTAGAAGTATAGCAATTGTGTGTACTTAACCTCGGGTTCTTTATGTGTTGCGATCATGAATCTCCTCCGAACTTCGTAGAACGTCTCTCCTTCTAGTTGATCAAAGCTTCGAAGTTCTTCACCCCAGGTTGATATTAAGGACCATGGAAATCGGATGTATTGTAATTGGAATTTGCTTGCAACCTCTTCCTATGTCTTCGAACTATCTGTCAGTAAGGTCTTCAGCCAAGTTCTTGCCTTACCTCTCAAGCAATGTAGAAAAAGCAACTTTAGAATCGTTTCACTCGGTATGTCTTGAACCATCTCGTAAAAGTCTTCCATGAACTGTACTTCATCTTCCCCTTCTACTCCATAGAATTTTCAAAAGATCCTTAGATACTCGGGTTTCACATAACATCTCAACCCTTCTCTAGCAAGTATATGCAATATGCGTTACGCCTTAGCAATGGTTTCCATCCCAGCTCCTTCCTTTTTCTCGAGTTTGCCGGTGTCATCTCTAAAGGATTCTCAAGGTGTTTCTTCTTGCATAAAGACTAACAGACAAACTTTCGCAGGTATACTAGAGGAAGATAATTCTAGTTTTGAATAAATAGAAATATGAAATTACGTATTTTTGGTTTTTTGATAAGAAAATAAACAAATACGAAAAAGAAAATATTTTTGGGGATTTTGATGTGGAAATCGATTCCCACAGGTTATATATATTTTTTGGGTTTATGTTGTACGAATTGAAAGACAGTGCGTAAAGTAAAGCGAAAGAAAGGATTCAACTTATCTCTGATGATCGAAACTTGCTTGAGCGATCTAGTGTCCCCGACAGCGGCGCACTCAGAGATTTAGATTTCGTTATAGAACCTGTAATCCCTAAATACAATCAAAGATTAAATTTATATTTACTGGAAGCTCACAAACACACAGCAATAGTTGTAAGTTAACTGGGGATGTCGTTCTCCACGGACACTTAGCATAGGAACAACCAAGTAACGATTTGATTACGCGCGCAGACAGCAAACATATTAAAGTAAATAGAAGATTGAATCACAATTAAATGCTAATCTAGTGATGAAATCGAAGATGGTGAATGTGTAAAGGATCCCCGACCTCCCTTTTACTATGCTACTCCCAACTTCCTAGTTAATATCCTACGCGATTACCTCTAACGACAGCAGGGCATAATACTATGGTGCAAGAGGCATAGTCGGCATGAGTACCCGTACTCAGTTCAATGAAAATACTGTGTACTCAGTAGAACATCACACCACGAAGGATGTATAAAGTTCTATAACCACGATTTACGTCTAAGAACTATTCCATTAATATAACACGGTATATAAAGAAGTAGAACATCAAAGTTTCGGTGGTTCGCCTTTACAAAATAAAGTTAGCTACTCATAGTATTTCACAATATAATGAAATTGAAAACTCCTAGAACAAAGAAAGAAGAAATCGAAATATTCCTTCGAAGAAGATGTCGAAATCAGAAAAGAAGAAAAGGAAAAGAAAAGTTTAGTCTTTGATGACTTCATGCAGTTGCTAGGGTTTTCTCCTTCTGAAGCTATTCTTCGATCCCTTATGCTTGAATATGTCGATCTTGTGCTGTAGTAGGGTTGGGGTTTCACTTTTCCGAGGACTGGTTTTCTCTCACGAGAGCTGCATTTGGGGTTTCACTTCCCCGAGGACTGGTTGCCTGACGGCCAGCTGCTTTCGCAGGAGATGATGGATTCTGAGAACCCAAGGGTCTTATTTATACTGTAAGATGAAGGTTCTGGATGTCCTTGGCCAGCCAGAAAGGTTAAAAGGCAGGCTAGGGCCTGACGGACCGGAAAAAGCCTGTTTCACCCAAGTGTTAGCTGTTTCACCTTCCGGACTAATTTCGCACCTCTAAACTTCGTTTTCATGGAAAGTCATAGGCAGCAAAGTTTTAGAATTTTCAATATTCTTTCCATCGATAGCTTATTAGCTTGAATCAAACATCTAGAACTCCGTGTAAAGCCAAAACAGTGCATCCTGGTCGATTTCTTCCGGGTTATATATACAGGTTTTCTTCGTTCTTCGATTTTGAGCCTCGTAACCTTGTTATCTTGAAAAGTGTCCTTCTTCAGCATTTCATATTTTTTTCAAGATCTTCGCAACGTTAGGTAGCACAACCTCATCGGACTTCTCTACCTCCAAGTAGAATTGTCATGCTTCTTTACTTTCCTCGGTTTTGCACTTTTGAACATGTCTTCTACAAAGTTGTAGCATCTTCAATTACCTTTGCATTGGTTGGTCGCATGACATGTCTTGACTCCTCGAACTTCGTGCAATGACCAATCCGGCGTATTTGCTTAACTTTCTCGATTTCGCACAATTATGTCGTTTTGGCGCCTGAAATCGTGCAATTCCTCAAAACGCGGTCATGACCTACAAAATACACATGAAGTTGGTAATTGACCATAAAACGATACAAATATTGAATCTAAGGTAAAATAAGGGTCTAAAATCATGCAATATCGTACATTTCATTGTCACATCAGATACAAATTCTTTAAACATGTATCAATTACTTATTAACGAGTCGTGTACGAATAGAAGACCCAATATAAAAATGTGTGTTATCCACCTGTCTGGTCCTAGTGAGTCGTATTTTACATACCCTACCCCTTTAAAAGCATATCAGTCATGGTGAGTCGTATTTTACATTATATATAGTTACCATAAAAAAACTTAATGATTTAGAGTTGGATGAAGAAGGACTACCCACCGAAACTACGACCTGTATTGTGTACCCGGAAATTTGGCTATCTTATTTTTTCAATTAATTTATTATGTCTTGCACTTTCTATTTCTAAGTTTGTTTGGAATAAAGTTAAAATTTTATATGTTTAGAATGTCGTTATATAAGGTGTGTAAGATACAATTGATGTGTGTAAGAATGAAGTGATATATTTGATTTTTAATGTTATTTGACTTATTTTAATGTTATTTGATTGGTTTAAAATTGTTAGTATGATTGAAAAAATAAAGATAAATAAAGAGTAAGATAGAACGAGAAGAATAATTGTTAAGTAGACGAAAAATTGAGTTAAAATGTTTGATTTTTTAACTTGATGTCAAATGTTTGAATTTTTTTTACTTAGTTATTGTTGTTTTATTGTTATGACAAGCACCCCCGTAAATGTGTGTTAAACTATGGGGGGGAGGGGGGTAGTGATAAAGTAAGAAAGCGAAATAATAAAGAATTGATATATGTGGGATAAAAATTTCCCTTTTATATGTAGGAAAGTTTCTTATGAAACGCTAAAAATGGACACTTAGGAAGTCTTTTTGTAAGAATACACGAAGTAGCAGTCTGAGTCAATCCAGAGGTATATCCTTATGAGACAACTTTGTGATACAGAACAGTCAGAACAAACAGATGAGGAGTTTTCTTATGACTCGGTTCAAATGCGAGATGATACAACTGTCCGTACTTGCTTTTTACTAAAAATCGGAGAAATGTTTACCACATGTATATGAGGTGGTGTCATTAGGTTGTGTTGGTGTTTTCTTCCTATATGGTTATGGTGGGACGGGAAATTAAGACTTCCATGTTGATGACATTGTATTCAACTTTACCCGGTAGCTAGGTGTGATATGGTCTAAACCCGTCATTTAAAATACAACTACCTCTTTCTCAAACAACCTCCACGCCTACTACGTGATCTTTTGCAATTTAGCTAGGCATATTAAGAGTCAAAATTATATTGAGCACGTTTTTGCTTATAATATGATGTACATTTTTACTGCGATGGGTGGCATCTAAGATAACGTAGTCTATATGGCTAAAAAAACCGTGAAGAAGAAGGTGAATGATTATGTTGACTGTTGGTACATATCTGCATGGGAGGTTGTATGGCGGGCTTGGGATATGCTATTCATTACAAAGATCCACATGTTGACCGTTTATCATTTCATATGGAGGTTGAACAATCTATCACAATTGAAGGATGGGGATTTGATTACAAACTTATTGGAGAAGCATATCGTTGCAAAGACAGAGATTCTTAACAGATGGAATTCAATAAAAATCATATTGAGGCACGTAAGTATCTATATGTTGAGTTTCCTACGCTACAACAAACATGGGATTTAATGACCATAAAAAGTGTTATTGATTGTTATATTAGGTGACATATTAAGCTTCATTGACATTTCCTATGAAGTATCACTTCAAGAGGGGTGGCTAATTCTACAATGTCACTAATTTATTGTACAGTGACATCTTTTCCAATGCCACGTTAGCAATTTAAACCAACACTTGAAAGTGTTACTCTAAGAATTATTGGTGACCATTAAGAGTGTCACTGAAAATAGTATTCACCTTATTTATAAATGTCACTGAATCTCAATATCATTAATTTCACTAAAAAGTGTCACTACCCATCAATAATATGACACTTTCAAGTGCCATGTTTTCAACATGTACCAACCATTTGAAATGTCAATGCAAAATTGCATTAATGACATTTCACAATGACACTATTTTCAACAGTGACATCGAAATGTATCATGGAGTAACTATTTTGAGACTACTTTTAATGTCACTATATTCTTAAGCCGTAACACTTGTAAATGCAACCGGAATTTTTAACAACATATTAAATTAAACAAAAATAAACTCATACGCCATGACGAAATTCATCATAAATTAACCAAACAACACATTATTAATAATGTTTACATTTTCACCAGTAATTTGTATCAATAAACATCTAAAAGAAAAAAGAAAAGAAAGAAACTACGTAAACATCTTCACATTATACAAACTTCTCTAATCCATCTTGTTCACATCTACCAAGCTGCTTCCATACGAACTTCAACTGCAAAATACGAATAAACTAAGATTATAAGACAACATAATTCAAACAAAACGAACAAGAATGCGGATTCACATGTTTGCCCAAACCATCAAGACTAGTGTACTATCTTAAATTTGCTAGCTCACAATAACTAATAAAATCTAAACAATGATCAAAATAAACCTTCGCAGACATTCTTGATGAAAATAATTTGAAACATCACCACTAGTCCATTAAGTCCTCGAAAGGAATACGATTCAAGTTTAAACTAGCTGGACCATTAAGTACCATTAACTTGCAACTCTTTAAATATAACCACTAGTCCACTAGAATATAGTGTAAGAATCCAAATAAATACAATGTAGGAACTCAAATAAATGAATTCATTATTGGGGCTGAAATATAATAAATCCAAGTATAAGGCTGGAACCATAACAAAGGCTAATAATACTCTGGGGACTAAGGGTGTAAATACACATTCTCCAAGAACAAGAATAGAGATTAGGTACGTACTAGCATACTGAATACGTCGAACAACTTTGGCAAACTCTCATGACTTCGATTCTCATCAGTTCTCAGTGAAACAAGTTCCCATAGGTTAGTGATAAGATGGAAAACATGTTACATAAACCGCGGTAATGTTTTGGTGAGCAAATGATGATCAAAGGGTGGTGGAAGGCTTACCAAGACTAGATTACGCGATGGAAGTCGGAAACCAAAATTTTTCTTAAATCAAAGCATATATAACGATGATCTACACCTTGTAAGGATCTCAACGGGATAAACGGGGTCAGATTTGGTGTACGTTTGGCTAAATTTCATTGGTCAAACCGTCTTGTAGCTTTCTGTTGAAAAGAACAAAAAAATATGTTACGATGACACTACAAGAAAACAAGGCATCTGTGACAATAAAATTGCAACAAAATTTGAAGTTGTCGCTAATAGCCACAGATTATCAACAAAATACCAACGAATTTCTTTCACTGATATTTCTCATTGTTGGTCCAGATAACGACAAAGTAAAAGACTAGAGGGGGGGTGGGGGTCAATAGTCTTTTCAAACTTTTGACGATAAAACAGTTTCTCAGATACTTGTGAAGGTATCTGATACTTAGTCTCAGAGAGCGGAAGTCTTTTCAGATAAGTGCACGTGCTCAGCAAGCTATAATGTGTGTAAGTACTCAGCAAGTATAAAGTAATACAGAAAGTAAGTGCAGAATGTAAATAACATAAAGCTTTTATAGTGGTATCTGAGGGTGGCGTAATCCCTCAACTAATCCACTCGCCCTTTCTCAGGACTTGAATCCACTAAGATAAGATGATAAGTTCCCCTTACAAAATCCTATCTCTTGATCGCTTTTACACTAGGTTCCCAACCAAGTGTCCCCCTGAGTTATTCCCTAGTTTTTCTCAACCAAATACTTCCTCTACTCGGTAACCTTTGAACTATTTCTTAGTTTCACAAACTAAGTACTTCCTATGCTCAATGCCTGTTGGTGTTTTGGTTATGGTAGTCTGTTAGGTGAGCTGGCTCTTAATAACTTCTACAGTTAGGTAGGAGTGCTCTGTAGAATCAAGATTACTTAATACACTTTTCAATGTATGGTAACTTGTTCTTTATAGACCCAAGTCTTGATTAAGTTCAAGAGAATGAATCTCAGATATTAATCGCAACTGTATCATCTGGATTCAACTCCTTCACAGTATGCAAGTCTTGTTAAGGATCAGGACACTTAGAAATTTCGTGCTGCATAGAATTCAAGAGCTTTAGTCGCAACAGAAAGCTAGAGAGTAAGTGGGCAGAAGGCTTGTATGCTTAAGTGTAATGTATGTAGTTCTGGTGTTCAAGTGTAAATTCTTGTGTTCAAGTGTATCTTCAAGCATTCTAAGTGGTGATATTTATAGTTGAAAATCAGGTCGTTTGAATAGTATTCGTTAGGCTCAATGAAGTTCAAACTATCGATATCTGAAGATAGTACGGCAGTGAGCTTTGTCTCTTTCCAGAGATTTCCTCTTTTGCTCAGACATCTCTGTCAGCATAATATATGCATTGTACCAACTTTTGTCCTATAGTGTCAACGGAACAATGCATGGTATCTGAGGCTTTGCAAGTCCATTCTCAATGACCTATAGTGCATCAGAAACCTATTGAAACGTTTGTCTCTCAGACACTTAGTTTCTTCAAGGTATCTGAGCCAAGGTATCTGAGAGAGAGATATATGGTCATTACAAGCCCACTGAAGAGCAGCTAGTACATGGTCAAATAGAATGACTCATCCTTTCTGAAGGCTTTGAAGTTTCTATTATTGTGTTTGTCAACACTCTTATCAGATTCAGTATAGGTCATTTTGGTTCCAATGTTCATAGGTATCTTAGCATTCTTTTCAGAAGGCTTTAGATTAAACTTGTTGAGCATAACTTTTGCATACATTGTTTGACTAATGAATATTCCATCATCAAGTTGCTTGACTTGCAACCCTAGGAAGTAACTCAATTCTCCCATCATGCTCATCTCAAATTTACTTTTCATGAGCTTAGCAAAGTCTTCACAAAGTTGCTTGTCCTTAGATCCAAAGATTATGTCATCAACATATACTTGTACTAAGAGTAGTTTGTCGTCATGGTTCAATGTAAAGAGAGTTTTATCAACTTCTCCTTTCTTGAATCGACTTTCCAACAAGTATTTAGCCAATATATCATACCATGCTCTTGGAGCTTGTTTCAGTCCATATAGAGCTTTCTGTAGTTTATATACCATCTTGCTTTATGAGGAAACTTCAAAGCCTGGTGGTTGATCAACATAGACTTCTTCAGCAAGCTCACCATTTAGAAATGCACTCTTGACATCCATTTGGTAAACTTTAAAGTCATTATGAGCTGCAAAGGCTAGAAATAGTCTGATTGCATCCAATCCTGCAACTGGAGCATATGACTCATCAAAATCTAGTTCTTCAGTCTAAGTGAATCCCTTGGCAACCAACCTTGCTTTGTTTCTGGTTATTTCACAAGACTCATTCATTTTGTTTCTGAAAACGCACTTAGTTCCAAAGACAGATATTCCTTCAACAAATGGAACTAGTTTCTAGACTTTGTTTCTCTCAAATTAATCCAATTCTTCTTGCATTGCACAGATCCAATCTTGGTCTTTTAATGCTTCTTCAATAGTCTTTGGTTCAATATTTGAAATGAAACATCCATAGAGAGATTTTGCATTTTCTGCAATTGCTCTCCTAGTTCTTAACCCTTGGTCTAATGGACCTATCACATCATTTGCAGGATGATCCCTTATCCATTTTATAATGCGTTTTGAACTAGTGGGATCACTATCATGTTGATCTAAATGTGAATCACTATGATTGTAATAATATACTTGTTCGGTACCTGAGCTATCTGGCACAGGTGATGTGCAATAGATATCTGACACATGTTCAGTGTCTGGGGTATCTGAGTTTGGTCTTTCAGTAACCTCCGACTCAGAAACCTCTTCATAATGAAGAATCTCAGTGATTTGATCCATTTCTAGATTTCTTAGAGGAAACTCTTCATCATGCCTTATAGTTATCTTGTTGTTACTAGACATTGGTTGTCTTTCATCTTCAGACTCATCCTCTAAGTATATGACATTATTATTACCTCTCTGAAATTCTTGTTCAGAATCTTTGATCATTAGTTCTTTGAACCTATCTGAGAGTTCTTCATTCAAGGGTACTTTCTTGTTTCCTTCATAGAATACCACATGGACAGATTCTTCAATCTTTTGTGTCCTTTAGTTGTATACTCTATAGGCTTTGCTATTCATTGAATAACCCAGAAATACACCTTCATCTGCCTTTGGTTGAAATGTTCTTAGATAATCTTTGACATTGTTAAGAACAAAACATCTGCAACCAAACAGCCTTAAATGTTTGATACTAGGGGTCTACCAATCAATAACTCATAGGAAGTCTTGTCATGGTGTTTGTTGATCAAACATTTATTTTGAGTGTAGCATACTATATTTACAGCTTCATCCCAATAGATTTCACTTATTTCAGTGTCAGATAGCATTGTTCTCGCCGCTTCTTTTAGGGTCCTATTCTTCCTTTCAGCAACACCATTTTGTTGTGGTGTCCTTACTGAATATAGTGGATGTTGTATACCTTTGCAGGTACATAACTCTTTTATATACTGGTTTACAAACTCAGTACCATGGTCTGTTCTGATCACGAATACCTTGTCATTTTTCATGTCTTCAAGCTTATTCAGCAAGCTAGGTATCTCGACCCTTGCGTCTGATTTCTGTTTGAGGAAAATAACCCAAGTGAATCTCGAGTAGTCATCCACAACAACCAGACCATACTTCTTTCCTGCATAACTTGTTATACAGGACTCAAAGAGATCCATATGTAATAGTTGCAGTGGCCTCACACTGGAATGTCTAGTTTTAGAATTGAAAGATGTTTTGGCTTGTTTCCCTAATTGGCAAGCTGAACATACACCATCCTTTCTGTATGCCATTTTAGGTAATCCAACAACTAACTCTTTCTTGGCTAACTTGTTCAGAGTTTTGAAATTCAAGTGACTCATTCTTTTGTGACATAGCCAATTTTCTTCAGTGTAGCCAGATTGACTCACCATGAGGCATTCTTCAGTTGTGGCAGATTTCCAGTCGGCAACATAGAGACTTCCTTTCCGCCTAGCAACCAAGACTACATGCTTTGACTCATTGTCAATTAATTTGCAGAATTTTGATTTGATCTTTACTGAGAACCCCTTGTCAGCAAATTGACTCATGCTTAGGAGATTATATTTCAATCCCTTTACATGAAGTACACCAGAGACTGTAAGGGCTCCCAATTTCAGATCTCCAAATCCTACAGTTGGATTTACTTATCCTCTAGCAAACATAATATCTGGTCCAGTGTTACAAACTTTGTAGTTGACCAGATTTGCTTTATCTCCTGGCATGTGCTTCCCACATCCACTATCAAAATGCCATGTTGGATTCTTCTTTAGAGTGTTCTGCACAAGACAGAAAATAGGAGTTAGGTTCTCGTTTCAATTATGGAACCTTCTAGACTAAACATTCTTCCAGTAGGAATCCATTTTTGTATGTATTTCTTAGGAACATGCTTTTGTCTAATAGGAACATAAGGAGGAATTCTATGTAAATGAGAAGTGTCATTATTATTAAGAATTATTTTCCTTTTTGGTGTGTTCCTTGATGCTCCTCGTGGTGCTTTCAGATACCTGTCAGGTTGCTGAGTTTGCTTTTCAGTGAACTTAGCTTTCCTTATTAGATTTCTTATAGCCCTGGCAATCAGATTGTTTGTGTCTTGTTCTTTCTTCCACTTCTGATGATTGCCGTGAGCAACCCTAGCTTTTATCCATCGTTCTTGCTCATGTTTATACTTACGAGCAAGTTTTTTCCCGATGGCTTTATAGCCAATGCCATTTCGAGCACCTGGTGCTATCTGAGTTCTCCTCTCAGCAGCTCTGTTAGTCTTTGTAACGTCTTTCTTTCCAGAAAACATAACATTGGAAAATTTGTCTGCTCCAACAATCTTTCCTTTTTGAGAGACATAGCACTGTGGGTGGTTACACTTTTTAGTGTATTGTTCCTTTACAGGAACTTTCTCAACAGATTTCTTTGGGACTTGTTTTTCCCTTAAAGGTTTGGTCACAACTGCCTTTTCTTTGTCAACAATCTTAGCTTTCAGGCCAATGCTATAGGTTTTTTGGGAACTACCTTGCTGAGCACTAACAAATGTCATTCTTTGATCACTCTTATTTAGAGTGGTAGAACTATTTGTTTGTGTGTCCAGCCCAAGCCCTCCTTTTTCTAAAGAATCTCTTAGGTAAGAGTGTACTTTAGTGAGAGTGTCACTTGCTTTGGCATAAGAATGGAAGGATAATTCTTTCTTTTTGAGTTCCTCATTCTCAGAAAGAAGACCTTCGCACTTCTTTTGAAGTGTATCCATTGCCTCTCTATGTGACTTCTCTATCTCTCAGATATCTGTGCTTTGAGAAATGCATTTTCTGCATCCTTTGTCTCAGATATCTTGGTCAGTTGTGAATTCTCTTTTTCAAGAGATTTCATTTCATCTTCAAGAATTTTGGTTCTAGCTTGGACCACCAAAAATTCTCTTTCATAAAGATCAAGTTCCCTTCTGAGATGTTCTAGATCTCTGATTCCTTCCTCATCACTCTCATAATTTATAAATTGAGAAATGTTGGTTACCTCATCAGTTATTAGGCAAGACTCAATGTTGGAGCAATCTAGATAGATCTCCTCAGCAACCCCACACATTTCCCTTTTCTTTTGATCAAAGTCAACCAAATCATGAGTGATGCCACACAACTTAGGTTAAGGTAGCTTGGAGTCATCTGAGTCTTCTTCCTCAGATTCTGACTCAATATCAAGAGCATCCTGTTGGATTTGAATCTTTTTCCTTTCTTCAGTGAGCAAAGCTCTCTGACCTCTCTTGAAATTTCTTCTATCTTTCTTGTCACATGTCTTTAGCTTATTGAAAGCAGGGCAGTCCCTTTTAAAATGACCAGGTTTCTGATAATAGAAACAGATATCGTTTCCGATTTCCGCTTCTTCAGTACTAGATGCTTGCTGAGACGGCTTGTTCAGCGAGCTTGACAACTGCATATTTTTTTATTGGTGATAGTTTGAGCCTAGATGCTTTTTCAGCTTCTCTTTGGCTTTTCTTCTATCAATCTCCTGACTGACTATTTTCTCATTTGCTTTACAGCAAGAGCATTTTCCTCAGTCACTTCTTTGGTATCCTTCTTTTCAGAAGTACCTTGTGTCACTAAAGCAACATTGTAAACTTTCTCAGCAACCACTTGTCCTCTCTGAGTAGTTTCATAGTTGACAGCAGCTAAGTGAGAAAAGAGTTCCAATGCAGTGATATTTGGCATTCCTTGATTGAAATTGAAGTACTGAGTATGTTTCCAGTTTTGGTTCAGGCTTCTCACGATAGCTTAACCTTTTCAGAGTTAGAATATCTCTCACTTTCACCAAGTGCAGCCATTTCACTCATCAGTGTGGTAAACCGGAAATCTAATTCTTCAAGAGTCTCTGAGGGACCTTGTTTGATGTTTTGGAATTTGAGATTCAAAACTTCAAACTTATGTTCCTTGGTTTTCTCGAAAGACGATTACTTCAATCGGTTGCGACCACTTTAATTTTTTACCCACGTTTACAATTGTATGTGCTCTGGAGTAGAACGTATGATGATGTTACAATCTTGACCATCCAACCCATTTCTCTTTTCATCTTCCGATGTCCAGAGTTCTCTGGATTTTGACTCATAAACAATTCGACCGGTAGATCTTCCACTGGTTGACACATCTGTTTGTGAGGAACCATCACTATCTTTATCAGCGAGTTCTTTGTCAATGGAGTCCTTGCCTCGACCATTAGAAACCTCCATGACTTGCTTAAGTTGTTGAATGATTATGGGGCCATTCTTTATAACTTCGATCATTTCGTCACTGATGGCTTCTAGGTGGAGCATCATGTTGTTCTTCCATTTCTCATAGTTCTCTGGCTTGAGAACTGGAGCGTCACTTAAAGACATCCTGTAGCAAACACACTAAACAAACAAATCAAGTGTAGGTGAAAAGCAGTTAGTGGGCACTTATCTGGGATCTAGGTTCAGTGCAGAAGGCTTGGGAACCTCCTGCTCTGATACCACTTGTTGGTCCAGATAACGACAAAGTAAAAGACTAGGGGGGGGGGGTTAATAGTCTTTTAAAACTTTTGACGATAACACAACTTCTCAGATGTGTGTGAAGATATCTGATACTTATATTCAGAGAGCGGAATACTTTCTATGTGATAAGTGAACGTGCTTTGCAAGATATGAGTGTGTAAATACTCAACAAGGTAAATAAAGCAATTAATAGGTTGCAAAAAGTAAATAACACAGATCTTTATTGTAGCGCCCTGATTTTTAATAGACAAATTATGAAAAATATAACTCGTGCAAGTTTGTAAGCTTGAAAAAAAAATGAACTTGAATTATAAAAATTTAAAACGTAGTTTGACGCCTTAAGCGTACTGATACTTGACATGGAAATTCTTGGTTCTAATTCGTGAATTAGTAAAATAATGCATCGGAATTATAAATAACACAAGTCTTGAAACAATACAGAGTCTTGCAAATCATAAACATAAAATAGTAAAAGTTGATTCCGATAATGATCATTGCTCCAGCCACGCTCCACTCCAGTAGCTCGGCTTCATACCTAAAATTGATATTTTAGCAAGGGTCAGTCGTGACCACTGACTGAGCAATTTTCATTCATGTGCCATGACTTAAAGTTCTATCTTCTTGTCTTTTAAATCTTCTAATCTTGGTTAATGCAATGCAACCCTATAACCTGACTTGACCTGACTCTTAACACTTGAACTTGTTCTTCTTGAAAACTCTTAACTTGAACTTGAACTTCTTGAAAAGTATTCTTAAACTTTATTCTTAAACATGACTTGAAAATTATCTTGATTCGTGAGCTCACTTGGCGTCGTAAGATACATCCCTAGCCAATGGTGACCACTTAACATGGATAGCCACGATTTGCTAGTTTCCTAGCCGATGGTGACTGCTTAACTTGAATAGCCATGATTTGCTAGTTGCCTAGCCGATGGTGACCACTTAACATGAATAGCCACGATTTTCTAGTTGTCTAGCCGATGGTGACCGCTTAACTTGGTTGGCCACGATTTTCTAGGGAGACCTTACTAGCCCATTCTTGACATGAATTGAAATCTTTCTTGACTTAGAATCTTATTAACGTGAATGCATGCACTTAGACTCAACTTATGAATGCATGGACTAATGTCTACATAAACGTCATATATCTTACAGCATCAGGATCCAGATTTAATTCATACATTCAAAATATCATAGCAGGATATGGGAACATAAACTAACATGAACATTAACAGGTTATAGATATAATGACCAGATTAATCCATTCTATGCCGTATGAAAAGCGCAAAGAGATTATGAAAAAGAAACCATAAACGTACACACATTGAACTCATAACTCCTTAAGCACATGAAAACATATATTGCATCACTTGTGAATATACTCCTAACAGAACATCATATTAGGTAGGTAATTAATTAGTGACCACTTTAGTAATGTCTGACAGCTCCTTACATGTTTCGTGATAGGCCATATAGTATATACTAAGTCACCATACTTGATCAACTCCAGTTAATAACCCAATCAACAAATAATCATCTTCTGCCCTTCAACACCAGCTAATAACCCAATCAACAAATAATCCTCTGCTGCCTTTCAACAAAACTAACACAGGTGCACATGTATATAACAATCGACTCCATGATCATCATAAGAGAAATATAAACATGAATTAGATTATGAGAAATCGAAAACGAGATTGCAATCACATAACATATATAACAATAATCAAGCGCACACAAATTACATCATACATACATTGGTGCAAGTCCTAGGTGATTGAGACGATAATTTAGAGTCTCATTTAGTCCTTTTTAGCGGTCTTTGTTAGTCTTCGTTCTTAGTTTTATAGTGGTTTTTGTACAATTTTACGCTTTGGTGTGTTGCTTTCCTTTTGCATGAATTAGTGATTTTAAGCTAAAACGGGAAAAAGCTGCTTAGCATGGCTCGCCACGGCGAGGGATTCTTTCCGCCACGGCGAGATTTACGAAGATGGAGATTTGAGCTGCAGAGAGGCTCGCCGCGGCGAGGAAATCAGTCCGCCGCGGTGAGATTAAGTGAAAGATATGTTCTGCGATACAAGAAGACTCACCGCGGCGAGCGTCGATCTCCAGCGTTTTGTTTTCCTTATTAGTTTAGAATTTGAATTTTTTCTTGGAGACTCTCTTTTAACCTAGTTCTTAGAAAAGCTCCAATATTCATACTTTGACATTGAGACATTATTGGAGCTTGGTTTTCAACATTGTTGAAGGATTGATATCGAATTCCTGGTAATATTTGATAATTCTCTATTGTTTATCTCTTCGATTCGTGTTTTTTATTGTTTATCGAATTGTATGAGCTTGCATGCGATTATCAACATGTCTATGTTTATCATATGCAATACTTTGAAGTCTTTGATCTTTGCTTCTACTATGAGTAGCTAAACCACTCCAAACACCGTAGTTATGTGACAGTTTTGCGTATTCGTTTCTAGGGTTAGGATTCGTTCATATAGGTTCGTCTAGTTCAAAATCTTCGTAAAAACTATCAATCCAATTCGCTAGTTCAAGATTTTCTAAATCGTTTTCGGTTAAGGATTGTGGATTGACGACCCACGATTACTCTAGTTCAAAACATTCAAATAACGATGGGTTGAGGTTGGATTGATTGATTTATGTACACCGACCGTGTGACAAGTATGAACGATTTCCCTATAGAAAATTAGCATTACTCGATCATAACTTCTGTGTTCTCTTCTCTCTCTGTCAAAAAATCGTTTATCTGCTTTTCTGTTTTCTAGTTATTAGAAGTAATCAAAACCAAACAAACCAAACTGTTTTCACAAGTGACTGCTTGCTTTCAACTGCTTGGTAGCTTAATTGGTTCCTTAGCGAACGATTCTGTGGTTAGCATTGTCTGTCTACAACAACTGCTTACTACTTATTTTCTAAGTATTAATTTGAGCACATCAAATGTGGAAGGGGGGGGGGGGATTCAAGACGGGGTCAGTTGTAGTGGTAGCAGATGTAATTATTTGTTATTTATTACTTTATTACTAACTTTGTTTCTCAATATTTCAATGTAGGACGGGAGATTAGTAAAGAACAATTGAGAAATTTTACTCTTGCTAAGATCGAAATGTTGTTTTCTCGAAATGGATGTAGTTTGAGTCAGATTGAAGGTAAGCCCATGCCCGACAACATAGCCATAGATAATGGTTTGAATGATATATATGATTGCTGAAGAAATGTCATATGATTTTGATGGGATGCTTGAGCAGCACAAACATTTCTATCCATATCCCACTGATGAGTGAAGAAGTGTGTACCATACCATTATGGATGTCGTAAATTCTGGTACTGGTGGAGTTTTATTTCTCTATGGTTACGGTGGCGCCGAAAAAACATTTTTTATGGTAGATACTCTGTTCTGCTTTACGTGGTAGACTGATATTTTTCTGCCGGTTGCATCGAGTCGTATAACTTCTCAACTTCTACCTGGGGCCGCATGCCCGGTCGAGATTCAATATTTCGTTGTAGGTTGATAAAACTATCACGTGTAGCAAAATAACCCTCGACAACGATCTAACATGACATTGAAGCATACAAATTTAATCATTTAGAATGAGACACCTATAACTAATAGATTTTGCCTTTAGGCTCTTGGTCGGAGTCTCAAGGACATAATGAGAGGTCATAGTGTTAGAGAATTGGAAAAGCCATTAGGTGGATTAGTTGTCATTTTTTTTCCTAGAAATTTCAGACAAATCTTGCCCAATATACCAAAGTGTAGTAGGCAAGACATAGTTCAACCTCCCTTTACTCTTCTAGGAAACTTTGAAGTTCATATACAAAGAATTAAGGAGTTTATTTAACTACAGTCTGGCGACTCACCTACTAAGGTTGAAAATATTAGGGAGTTTGCTGAGTGGTTGTTAAAAGTTGGATACTGTATGTAATGTTGGTGGTAATAATGATGGTGTTGTAAAATTCAAATTGTATGATGACATTTTTATTTGTTCTACTTTAAACTAATTGATGCATTAGTTAAGAGTACACATTCGAGCAAATCAGACCATGTCGGTGACAGTCGATACTTTCAGGACAGAGTTATTCGTACTCCGACTAATGAGATAGTCCAGGAGGTCATTGATTATGTGAGGTCACTTTTACCTGGAGATTCCACCGCATTCATGACTTTAGATAACATCTGTCCTGGCGAATATGATATTGTCAATAGAGAAGATGTCCATTATGTCAAGTTCCTAAACACTATTAAGGCGTCCATAATACCAAATCACATCATTCGACTGAAAATTGCTTATCCCATTATGCTAATTAGGAAGATTGACCAATATGCCGAGCTTTGTAACGTAACTAGGTTCATTGTTATTGCAATTGACAAACATGTTAAAGAGGTGAATACGATACATGGAAATAATGTGGATTTAAGGATTTTATAATCGGGTTGTACTCACACCTTATGATCTTAAGTTTCCTGCTAGATTCCAAAAAAAGAAATTTCCTAAATATATTTTCTATGCGATGATTATCAACAAGAGTCGGGGACAATCATTAGCTCATGTTGGACTCAACCTTCCACGGCCCGTTTTCAATCATGATCAAATCTACGTTACATTTTCCAGAGTCAGAATTAAGAAATGTTCAAGGTTTTAATATTGGATGAGGAGGTAAATCCCACTGAAGCGACGATCAATGATGTTTATGTTGGTCCAGATAACGGCAAAGTAAAAGACTAGAGGGGGGGGGGGGTGAATAGTCTTTTAAAACTTTTGTCGATAAACATAGTTTCTCAGAAACTTGGGGGGTTTCTGATACTTAAATTCAGAGCGCGGAAGACTTTAAGATAGGTAAGTGCAGAAACAAAAAGTATGTGTGTGTGCTTTGCTGAAAGATAAATGCAGAAAGGTAAATAACACAGCAAGTATAGTGGTATCTGGAGGTGGCGTAATCCTCCAACTAATCCAGTTCGGTCTTTCTGAGACCTAGAATTCACTAGAACAGATAATTGAGTTCACCTTACAATAATCCTATTCTAAGATTCCTAAACAAATGGTTCCCAACCAGATGTTCCCCCTGAGTTATTCCCCAGCTCCTAGAGCTAATTACTTCCTCTACTCAGATAACCTTGGAGTTATTCCCTGATTTCCCAAATCAAGTACTTCCTCTACTCCACGCCTTGATGGTGTTGGTTATAAGGTTTGTCAGAGAGGCTTCTTGTATAACTTTTCAGTTATGTTTCCAGAGAGCCTAATAGAACAAGACTACTTAATACACTTATTCAGTGTATGGCAATCTGCTCTTTACTGACCCAAGTAATTGATGTCCGTTCTGGAGAATGAGCTTCAGAAAGGTTATCTGATAGTTCAACTCTTTCACGAATAACAATCTCTTGTTAAGGTTCAGGACAACTTAGAACTACTACTGATTCTTCAAGCAACAGAAAGCTTTCAGAAAGGGTAGTATAGTGCTTGAGAGAATTCTTTGCTAGATTGTAAGTTTGCAAGTTAGATCGTTCTTTGATCGTATTTCTCAGCATCTAAGTGTGTGATATTTATAGATGAATTGGAGAGTCGTTGGGATGTTATGCGTTAGACACAATTCAAATTCAGTCTATACTTATCTTGAGATGAGTACTCAGAAGTCCTTGTCTCATATCTCAGAGAGGACTGTGCTTTAGCGGCTTTTCTGCCGATGCAATTAATGCATATGTACTATTTCTTGTCCTGTAGTCTTCAACGGATACATTAGCCTTTCTGATGGCTTGCATGCTCCATACTCATGATGTCATATGTTCCAGAATCATGTTTCAAAAGTAACTAAATGCACTTAAGAAAGGATTAAGGACATAGTCTTTCCGAGTGAGACTAAACCTTTGTGTCTTCATAAATCTTGTGCAATCTCCGGTCTTGTAATCTTCAGAAAAGCTCCATTGCTAGGATTGATCTTCATGGTCTTCTTGGAAATAAAAATTACATTCAGAGACCTATAATCCTAAAACAAGATTTACTAGACTAATCATACTCAGTGATTTCCTCTTTTACAATGTTCAAGTGAACTAAGAGTACTTAATCACCTTTCTGGCAAAGATAAGAACATGTGATGAATGATCAAAATACTAACAGATATTCCTAACAAATTTTCCCCTTTTTGATCAGTCATCCATGACTATCTTTTAAAGTCCTATTACAAATTTGTAATCCTGGAAGAGAAAACAACCCACCACTTAATCATTTCAAATGATATTCAATTTTAGTTGAATTAAGTGCAGAAAGTAAACATCAACCAAATCACAAGAAGTGACCTTTGCGGATAAGTTGTCATCTATTAAAATGTATCTGAGAGTATGATCTTCAGATAGGTACAGTTTACAGAGTGAGATGCAACTTTTACAGATAGAGAAATTCAGAAACAATCAGCAAGATTACCAAAAAGTAACAAAACATACTAAGTAAATTAGAACAACAGGAGAGTCCAAGCTCCAAGTAAACATTCTAAGATACTAGTCTTCAAGTCTTCAAAAATAACTTAGGTTCAGAAACCTCAAGTTCTTGACACCTTTCTGGATCAGTTGACATAATCATCCACTTTTCTGCATTCTTGGACATAGTCATAAAGTGTCCTTCTGACAGAAAGTTCTGTCTTTCTGGATAAGATACAAATTTCATCGTAACTCTTGCCAAGATTGTAGTTTTTCTTCAGAAAGTGTTTGACCTAGTAGTATTTTCCCCAGACCCAGGCATGGTCTACTTGCAGCTCAGATAGGTTGAAATACTTGTAAATTTCTTCCAGATAGTGAATATCATCCAGATATTCATCCTTTGTCATGTAGAATGACTCATAGGGATGAACACCTAGCTTGTTCTTTTGTAGCTACCATCCAGCTTTTCTTGTCTTGCACATCTTACGGCAGGGTAAGGACAAGGAAAAGAAAGGTCCATCTTTCTGGCATCATTTCTCTTTTCAACCTCAAAGTTTAGCCAGGCATGAAGGTGCTCATGTTTTAGCAACTTTGGCTTGCCTTCACTCCATTTTAGGATCTGGTTGAAGATGGGAGTTGGAAACTTTTCATTGACAAGTAGATGTTGCAGTTCCAGAATCCAATAGCCTTTCTTGTTCAGAATGCACCTATATGAAGACTCTTCATTACTGGTCTTCACATACTCAATGTGGGCATCAGTTGGCTTTTCTTGATGAGTTTATTTGTTTGCTCGCCAACCGAATATCCCTTCTAGCCTTTACATTAGGTGGCCTTCGTCAGAGATCTGTGACTCTTTCTTCCGCCTTTGGTGGAAATCCTTGAATTGACTTGGTATTTCGAAGGGTTCTGCGCTAATGGCCTTGCTGCCAGAGGAGGTTGTAAGGGCTTGCTTGCCTTCTTCTTTTGTGAAGTGGATGCTCATCTCAGACGATTCATCCTCATCATCATCATTGATGTTCCAGTTGTGAGGCTAGCAGCTCTCTTGACCTCTTACCTCACCTTCTTCTTGATTTTCTTCTTCAGAAGCTTTCTGGTTGTTCCCATCTGAGATCCTAAGGGACTTGGTACCCCTAGTGACCATACTTCTCAGCTTTCTGACTGGTTGATCTGGAACAACTTCTTCAGCAGGGGTGTCTCCAGTGGTGTCCTTAATGACTAGTTGACTTGTGAAGGGGAGATTTGATTGTTTTCTTTTTCTTCCTCTGCCTTTCTGAGGCATCTCTCCTTCCCCCTTAGTCATGAATGACTGACTCATGATAGCATAAGCTTCAGAGAGTGATTCAAAGTTCTTCTGGAAATTGTTATGCACCCTGACCAATTCTTGGATTTCTTCTTTCATGTCCTTGTTTTGCCTAACCAACACTTGCTCTTTTCTGTTGAGATCTTCAAGAGGCTTTAGAATAGCCTCAGCTTGTCGAGTAGCAAAGGTAGCATCTGCTAGTGCTTGATTGGCATTGTTGCAGTCTTCTTCCCTGATCAGAGCTAAGTCTTTCTGAGAGAGAGCTATGCTGGTTGCTCTATTTAGCAATGCAGCAGCCAAATCTTTCATCTCTTCTGGGACTGATTGTAGAACTTGGTTGTCTTGAGCAACAAGTCTGTCTCTTAGTTCCAAGAAAATAGCTGTTCTTGACCTGTGCTCATCACTTCTTGAAGCACCTGGAGCAGAGAAAATTTGAGGAGCCAGAAGGGCTAGCTTTTCCTTAGTGATTAGCCTCTCATCTTCTTCAGGGGTGATCAAGTTTCGGTTTTCTTCAGCATCACTGTCATAATCCTTTTCTTGGATTGTTTGCAGATTGGCAATCTTCTTCTGTTTTCCATCAAGTGTGCTGGCCTTCTGAGAAGATGTAGAAGGTCTTTCTGATGCAGCCTCAGCATCATGCTCTTCATCATCATTGTCATCCATGGCATCTATCTCAGCAGCTGTGACAACAATGGCATCCTTCAGATTTCTTTGCTCATCTAGGAGTGCCAATTCCTTGGCATTAGCTTCTTTGAGCTTCTTGATTTTGGCCTCCTTTTCATCAACAAGAGCTTGACACTCAATGTTGATTCTCTTTTTTCTTCCAACACCTTTCTGAGTTGTTCAATCCTGAACTTAGCGGCTGTGATTTCTTCAATTGTGTCTTGTTCAGCCTGTTGGGTATTTTGATGAGACTTTGGTGGTGATGATGATGGGGCTTTCTGAGCATTGGAAGGAGTAGCCTTTTCTGCACTTCCTTTGCTAACTTTCTGAATCCCGCCGTTTCCAGGTTGGGGATCATCATTCTGATCATCATCATCATCATCCTTTTTCTTGTCTTCTTGACTTGGATGCTCAGAAGGAGGTTCTTGGTAGTCATTCTCATCAGTTTCCTCCTCATCTTCAGAAACCAGGTTGATCACATTAGGAAGTGTGATCATCCTCCCATTTACTTCTTCTTGCTCAGAAGGGTAGGTTGTGAGCTTGCTGGGCAATGCAGGATGGGTCACCATCTGCTCTTGGGGTTCTTGATCGTTGACTTGAAAGTCTGCTATGAGTCTTTGTGCTACTTTATTTAAGAAGTTATCATCCATCAGAGTGGCAAAAGAATATGATTCTGTGGGAAACATAGCATGGATATGGTCTTCCAGATTGATTGCTATGGCCCTTTTCTCTGGGATGTCAATTACTCTTGCAATGTCAGAAAGATCGGCCTTTCTGAGTTTCTGCCATTGTCTGAAGCACTTTAGATGTTTCTTGAGAGTGTGCTTCTTAAAGGCTTGGAGTAAGTTGAGTAGCACTAGACTTTGAGCCTGAAAGAAAGGGATCAAGTTAGTTTTGTTCAAACTACTTGTGTTAGTATCTGTGTGCAAAAGTAAGCTTTCTGAGCATACCTGTGTAGAAACACTAGGCTCATTTGCTTGGACTTCTGCTTGTTTGGGCACAGAGGCCTCAGATACCTTGATGTGAGGAGAAGTCTGATCCTCAGCATCCTTTCTTTCTGATTGAACTTCCAAGTGAGGAAGCTCAGTGGCATCTTTCTCAGAAACCTTGGGGGTTTCTGGAACCTTTTCTTCAGATACTGCTTGTTCAGCAGTTTTAGTTTCTCTTGGAGGAGATAAGATCACATTCTCTTCGTCCAAGTGTTCTTCTGATTGAGCCTGGAAGATAGAACAAACATATTGATTAAGTAGTGAATTTTACCAAAATTTTCTTAAGGAAAGTTTACTGATACTTACCTTCTCAACAGAAGGCTCAGTAACTACTTCCTCAGAGTGCTTTTCAGCCTCTGGAAACTCTTGGTGTTGGGGTGTTGGTTCCACCTCCACTACTTTCTCAGTTGTAGCCTGTGGAACAGGCTCTTCTTGATGTTCTGAGGTTGGAGTAACCTCTTCTTGATTCAAGGGAGTGGACAAGTTTTCTTCTCCCTGAAATTGTGTCTCCAAATTGGCCTGTAACAAATGAAGCTTATGAGTAACAAGTTAACATTTTAATGTTGACAAGTTAGATACAAACTTCTTCTGTTACCTGAATAGAGTCAGGCTGAGTTTGGGTCTCTTGGACTAGTGGAGTTTCCACAGCCTCTCTTTGCTCATTGTTGGTCTCCTCTACAATATCTTTCTGAGTCTCCATCTCAGTTTGATCCCTTTCTGAGAGTTGAGCTCTCTCAGAAGGTTGAGGAACTGCTCAAGAACAGGTTTTCTTGACCACATTAAGTGCTGGCATTATGAATGTGGAAGCAATGTCAACATCTTCCATCACTCTATCTTCCTCATCCAGGCCTTCTTCTTCCTGCTGGACAGAGGGGCTCCTTTCTTTCTGAGGGGCTGAGCTTGATGCTCCTCCATGGGTCTCAATCCTGGACTTTTTGAATACTTGTGTAAGTATTGCATCATCATCAGAGTCCTTTGTGTTGGGAGTGACCCATCTATGATATTTCTATCTCTGGAGATTTCTGGAGCAGCCTGTCTCAGAATTCTTGGGGCTTTCTGGTGTTGCCTTTCTGGCCGAACAACATCTTCTGAGATCTTGTCTCCAGAAGGTTGTGCTTTTTGTACACTTTGGGACTTAGAGGCTTTCTTGCTTTGAGTCCTCTTTCTCTGTAACTGGAGGTTGAGCAGGAGCTTGCTCAGAGACCTCTTCACCTTGCTGGGCAGCTTCAAGCTCTTCTGCCTCTTTCTGAGCTTTCTCAGCAGCAATTCTCTCCTTTTCTTCAAAGGCATGTCTGAAAAGAGAGTTGGTGACTGGGATTTCTTGTCTCTTTCTGAGAGTTATTCCCATTGTTTCCAGAATGTAGCAAATTCTGAGACCAAAATGCATATTAGCCTTTGTCTCAGCAAAGCCATTGATGATTTTAGGCTTAAATTCCTCAATGTGCCCAAGAAATTTGTTGAAGGCGTACTTCCCCCCAATTAAAGTGGGTTTCACGCCTTCATGCTTCTTATTCGAAGATGCATCATCATCCATCTCTCCATGCTTATGGTCTACTCCACCTTTGTTGCCATCAAAGCGGACCATAATGAGAGCCAAAGTACTCCGGTGTTTACGAGAGATGGTGATTCGATGGCTTCGAACAAAGTTCTTTGGGCAACCCTTTGCATTTTCAACTGGATTGCCTCAAATAGCTCCTTAACACTTTGAATCATGGAGGCATCCACGATGTTGATGTCGTCGATTGTTCCTCGATTTTTCAATCGGAATAAGTTGCAGAAAGTCTTGCAGTCTAGGACAATTTCTTGTCCTTGAACTTCAGTCTGCATGTACTTCTCTTCTTCATCATTCATAACTTTTTTGAAGATTTTGGAGTTGTTGTAGAACTCCAACATCCGAAGGTGGATCCCTTTGGATGCACACGAAACTTGTAGATATGGGAACTTTTCAACATTCCCAATATCGCTTTTCTATCTGCTTTTGAAGAAATGACTGCAGAAACATATTTCTTCACAAGAAAAGCTCCCAAATTCATCTTGTGACTTGGATTCCAGTCAGAAGGGGTAAACTCTCCTAGAAGGCGTTTATTCAACACCTTGAGTTCTTTTCCTCCTTGCTTTTCGGGAGCGAGAAGATGACCTTAGGGTTCTTGGTGGTCATCTTCTTTGGTGCCATCTCTTATATAGAGTCTTTGAGTGAGTGTTTATAGAAGGGTTTTGCAAGAATAATCGAGATTAGTCTATCTTTTCAGAAGACTAAGCACAAGAAGTTGAGTTGCAGAAGAAGTTTTGCAGAAAATCTTGAGAGGTTTTGCTATTTTGATGCAAGTATGAAATTTCGGATTTGGTAAAAGTGTTTCTCTTTTACCCAATTCCTATATATATAGTAGACAAAACATACATAGATACAACATACATATAGCTGAATATGAATGCGTGTCTTTGCATCTGCATAGGCGTGGTACGTCCTTTGTACTTCATTAAATGCTTAGTGGGCCACGTCTGAATTTCTAAACAGACATTACTTGCTTTGTTTTAATCTCAGCCGTTGAGATCAAACGTTTATACATCAAGGGCTTATATTGAATATCTTGTAATGATATCAATCAACAAATGGTAATGTGCCGACTTGATGGATTTTTAATATGCTACATTCATTGTGTCACTTAGTAAAGAGTAGGAACACTTAATCGTTTGAGCTTATCATTCTGAGTGTCAAGTCCTTATCTATATATTGTTTATCATGAAAATGGTAAAATACAAGACATTGGACATGTTTGACTTTCAGAACTTATACCTTTTGGGCTTTGTGTGTCTTTTCTCTTTATGACTAAATAGTTTCCTGAATTCAAGAATCAGAAACTTCAGTTGTTTGAATGTATTTGACCCACTCTTAGTAAGTAAGTTCTAGTCTTATTTACTCATTGAGTGTGTACCAACCTTTGCCTTTATGGATACCGTTCGAAATGTTTTGCCTTTCTGAGTGTTGCTACTCAGAAACCTTTGCAACACTTCTTAACAACTTGGCTTTCTGAGAGCATGTTCTCAGAGGCCTGCTTCTTTTCTACCTTGCTTACTCAGACTTTAGAGATTCAGGACATTTTTCAGTCCTTAGGAAACTCCATCAATCCAAGATTATGTCTTAAGGTCAAGAACCGGCTTTCTTGTAGGGGCTTGGTGAAGATATCTGCAAGTTGGTCTTCTATGCCAATCTTGAGTATCTCTATATTGCCTTTTTCAACATGTTCTCTGATGAAGTGGTGTCTAACATCAATGTGCTTTGTTCTGGCATGGAACTTGGGATTTTGTGTGATTGCAATAGCACTTGTGTTGTCACAGAAAATAGGAGTTTTCTCTTCATTGAGTCCATAGTCTCTGAGTTGTTGTTGAATCCACAGAATTTGTGTTGCACAACAACCAGCAACAATATATTCAGCCTCTGTGGTAGAAGTTGCAATTGAGTTTTGCTTCTTGCTAAACCATGAGATAAGTCTTGTTCCCAGAAACTGACAAGTTCCTGAGGTACTTTTCCTATCAAGCATTGATCCAGCATAGTCAGCATCTGGGTAACCAGCCAAACTCAATCCACCTTCTTTAGGATACCACAAACCTACATTTACTGTACCTTTCACATACCTTAATACTTTCATAGCAATGTTGTAGTGTGATTGCATTGGATTTGTTTGAAATCTAGCACACACTCCAACTGCATATTGAATATCTGGTCTGCTTGCAGTAAGGTAAAGTAGTGAACCTATTAATTTTCTATACTTGTGTTCTTCAACACTCTTATCTGATTCAGTATAGGTCATTTTGGTTCCTATGCTCATAGGTATCTTAGCATTCTTTTGAGAGGGCTTAAGATTGAACTTTGTGAGCATGTCTTTTGCATACTTTGTCTGACTAATGAATATTCCATCATTGAGTTGCTTGACTTGCAATCCTAGGAAATAGTTCAATTCTACCATCATGCTCATCTCAAACTTATTTTTCATGAGATTTGCAAAGTCATCACAAAGTTGCTTGTCCTTAGATCCAAATATAATGTCATCAACATATACTTGAACTAAGAGCAGTTTCCCATCATGATTTAAGGTAAATAAAGTTTTATCAACTTCACCTTTCTTGAAACCACTTTCCAGAAGGTATTTGGCCAAAGTATCATACCATGCTCTTGGAGCCTGTTTCAGTCCATATAGAGCTTTCTGTAGTTTATAGACCATTCTACTTTATGAGGAAACTTCAAAACCGGTGGTTGTTCAACATAGACTTCCTCAAGAAGTTCACCATTCAAGAATGCACTTTTGACATCCATCGATAAACTTTAAAGTCTTTATGAGCTGCAAGGCGAAAGAGTCTTATTGCATCCAATCTGGTGCATATGACTCATCAAAATCTAAACCTTGATCAGGTGAATCCTGGCAACCAACCTTGCTTTGTTTACGGTTATTTCACCAGATTCATTCATCTTGTTTCTGAAAACCCACTTGGTTCCAATCACAGATATTCCTTCTACAAATGGAACTAGTTTCCAGACTTTGTTTCTTTCAAACTGATCCAACTCTTCTTGCATTGCAGAGATCCAGTCTTGGTCTCTTAATGCTTCTTCAATAGTTTTAGGTTCAATGTTTGAGATGAAAACATCCAAAGAGAGAATTAGCATTTTCGGCTATTGCTCTCCAAGTCCTAACACCTTGATTGATTGGTCCAATCACATCCTTTGCAGGATGATCCTTGATCCATCTCATCATGGGTTTGGGGCTAGTAGGGTCAACATCTATGTGATCTGAATGTGAATCACTATGATTATGACTTGATACTTCTTCAGTATCTATGACATTTTGTACCACAGAAGGGCGTTGAATGTCTGACACTTGCTCAGTGTTTGGGCTTTCTGGGACATGCCTGTCAGAGAGATCATTTCCAGAATTAGCTCTCTGATGAACATCTTCAGTTTCCATTTCTGGAATTCTCATAGGAAATTCTTCATCATGTCTGAGAATCATCTGGTTGTTACTAGGCATTTCATGCTTTTCTTCGTCAGAGTCATCCTCTCTTTCCATAATGATGTTTTTCCTTTCTGAGGGTTCTTCTTCAGAATCCTTTAACATTAGTTCCTTGAACCTTTACGAGTTCATCATCAAGGGGTGATTTCTTGCTTTCTTCATAGAATACAACATGAACTGATTCTTCAATCTTCTTTGTTCTTTTGTTGTAAACTCTGTAAGCTTTGCTATTCATAGAATAACCAAGAAACACTCCTTCATCTGCCTTTGGTTGAAATGTTCTTAGATACTCTTTTCCATTGTTAAGAACAAAACATCTACAACCAAACACTTTCGGATGTTTAATATTAGGGGGTCTACCAACCAAGAGCTCATAAGGGGTCTTGTCATGGTGTTTGTTTATCAAACATACATTACGAGTGTAGCATCTTTGTTTACAACTTCAACCCAATAAACTTCACTTATTTCGGTGTCATCCAAAGATTGTCCTTGCTTCTTTAAGGGTTCTATTTTTCCTTCTCGCAACACCATTTTGTTGTGGTGTTCTTCTGAAGGAAAGTTGATGTTGTATACCTTTCTGGTACAAAACTCCTTTATGTCTTGGTTGACAAATTCATTACCATGGTGCATTACGATTGCAGATACCTTGTCATTTTACATGACTTCAAGCTTATTTAGCAAGTTTGGTATCTCCACCCTAGCATCAGATTTATGCTTCAGAAAGACAACCCAAGTGAATCTTGAGAAGTCATCTACAACAACAAGACCATACTTCTTTCTGCATAACTAGTTACGATGATTCAAAAGATCCATGTGTAATAGTTGCAATGGTCTAACACTAGAGTGTCGATTTTGGACTTGAAAGAGATCTTAGATTGTTTCCCATCGGCAGGTAAGCAGATACCATCCTTTCGAAAGATGTTTTGGGAAGGCCAACCACTAACTCTTTCTTGCAAGTTTGTTGAGTTTTGAAATTCAAGTGACTCATTCTTTTGTGCCATAACTTTGTGCTCTTACGTGTGACTGATTGACTCACCATGAGACATTCTTGATTATGGCCAATCGGCAACATAAAGACTCCTTTCCGCCTAGCAACCAAGGTATGCGCTTTGACTCATTGTCAATAAGTTTGCAATACTTTGCTTTAAATTTCACAAGAATCCCTTATGCAAACCTGCTCATGCTAAATAGATTGTATTTCAAACCCTTAACATGTAATACGTCAGTAATTGTTAAGGATCCCAATTTGACGTTGCCAAATCCCAGAGAGGGATTTAATTATCCTCCAGCAAATCTGATGTCTGGTCCATTGTTGCAAGCTTTGTAGTTGACCAGATTTGCTTTGTCTCCTATCATGTGCTTTCCGCATCCACTATCAAATAGCCATTGAGCCTTAGTCCAAGAGGCGTTCTGCACAAAACAGGAAACAGGAGTTAGGTTCTTGCCTCAGAGATAGAACCACTTAAACTAAACATTCTCCCATTAGGAATCCAAATTTTAGTGAATTTCTTGGGAGTTTGTTTTTGTCTAACTTTATCAGAAGGAGAAACAATAGAATCAGTAATTTTGATCTCAATCTTCCTTCTTGAGGTGTTTCTAGGTGTTCCTTTTGGTGCTTCTCGACCACAGGTTTCGGGATTGCTTGTCGGAAACTTAGCCTTTCGGCCGTGTTCCTTCTAGCTTTGGCATTCAGTTTTCTGGTTTGAGATTTCTTCCACATTTTATTGCTACGTGCAATATCAGCCTTGCGCCATTGTTCTTGTCCTTCCTTATATTGTTGTAAAAGGACTTTTCCAATAGCACGATAGCCAATGCCATTTCGAACACCTTTGGCTTTCTGAATGCGGTCTTCAGAAGCCTTACTAGTTTCTGCACCGTCTTTATTTTCATAAATGGTACAAGAGAGAATTTGCCTATTCCACAATTCTTCCTTTCCTAGTAATATGGCAATGTGGATGGCTACATGGTGAGGTTGTATTTCTTTTCAGAAGCTTCACCCACAAGTTTCTTGTGAACTTGTTGTTCTTTCAAAGGTTAGGTTGCTACTCCTTTTCCTTTGTCAACTACCTTAGCTTTCTGACCAATGCTATAGGTGGTTGAAGAACCATTCATTGACTTTTACAAAGGTCAACCTTTCATCACTCTTCTTGAGAGGAGATGAATTACTCGATTGTTCATCAAGTCCAAGTCCACCTTTCTCGGAGGATCTCTCGGATATGATTGAACCTCGGTGAGTGTCACTAGCCTTTGCATAAGATTGGAAGGATAGCTCTTTCTTTCGAAGTTCCTCATTCTCAGAAAGCAGCTTTATCATTTTCTTATTAAGTTCATCCAAGGCTAGTTTGTGAAAATTTTCATTTTCAGATATCTGATTTTTCAGAAGGGCTATTTCAGCGCTCTTGTTCTCAGATACCCTGGTTAGCTCAGAAACCTCTTTTTCAAGAGTTTCTTTGCTTTCCTCTAGAATTCTGGTTTTGGATTGTGCTTCCAGAAATTCTTTCTCGTAACGATCCAATTCACTCCTGATCAACTCCAGATCCTCAATTCCATCAACACTCTCATAGTACGGAAATTGTGAAATGTTTGTTACCTCATCAGCCATAAGACACATTTCAATGTTGGAGATGTCTGGACCAGCAATCTCAGCAACTCCACACATTTCATTCTTCTTAAGGCCGAAGTCGATTACGTCGTGGGTGATTCCACACAATTCTGGTGATGGTAGGTTTGAGTTATCTGAATCTCCATCTTCAGAATCTGTCTCAATATCTAGAGCATCAAGTTGGATTTGAATCTTCTTCCTTTCTTCAGTCAGTAAGGCCCTTTGATTTCTTTTGTAATTTCTTCTGTCCTTCTTGTCACATGTCTTGAGCTTGTTTAAAGCAGGGCAATCTCTCTTGAAGTGACCAGGCTTTTGACAATAGAAGCAGATATCATTTCCTATCTCTGATGATTCAGTACTAACACCTTTCTGAATGGGGTCTTCAGAGAGTTGTTTAGTTGAATGTTCTTGTACTGATGATAGTTTGGGCCAAGATGCTTTTTCTGCTTTTCTTCTCTCAATCTCTTGAATCACAAATTTATTCATGTGTCTTACTGCAAGAGCATTTTCTTCAGATGCGTCTTTGGTATCTTTCTTTTCAGAAGTACCTTGAGAGACTAGAGCAACACTTTGCAACTTCTCATTTGTTGTTCTCCGAGTTGTCTCATAATCTCTGAGCAAGATGAGAGAAGAGCTCTACTGGAGTAATATTTGGCATTCCTTGGTTGAAATAAAAGAATTTAGTGTGTTCCCAGTTGTGATTGAGACTTCTGACAATAGTCTTAATCTTCTCTGGCTAGGAGTATCTGTTGCTTTCACCAAGTGCAGCCATATCACTCATAAGAGTAGTAAACCTGAAATCAAGTTCTTCCAGAGTTTCAGTGGGACCTTGCTTGAAGTTTTGGAACTTCAATTTAAGAACTTCGAACTTGTTTTCTTTGGTTTTCTCGCGCATGCATTTCTTCAATCAATTGCTGTGACTTTCGCCGTTTAGCACCACAGTTTACACTGTATGTGCTCAGGTGTCGATCTGATGATTATATTACGAGCTTGACCATCCAATCTGTGTCTCCTGGCATCTTCAGATGTCCAGAGCTCTCTTGGCTTGTCTTCATACATAATGCTTCCACGAGCAACACGACCACTATCACTAGCAGTCGCATCCTCGCTTTCATCTTCCTTGTCTGAGGCTTTTCTTCCATCAGACACCTCAGATGCTTGTTTGAGTTATGCGATTTTAATAGGCCCTTCATTGATGACATAGATCATCTCATCACTAATGGCCTCGGATGGAGCATCATGTTGTTCTTCCATTTCGTAGTTTTCGGCTTGTAACGGGTGCATCACTCAGAGACATTCCTGCGCACTTAACACACAAATTATATAGTCCTCAGAAAGGGACAAAGTTTCTTCACCTATCTGGGGATCTAGGTTCAGTGCAGAAGGCTTGGGAACCTCAAGCTCTGATACCACTTGTTGGTCCAGATAACGGCAAAGTAAAAGACTAGAGGGGGGGGGGGGTTGAATAGTCTTTTAAAACTTTTGTCGATAAACACAGTTTCTCAGAAACTTGGGGGGTTTCTGATACTTAAATTCAGAGCGCGGAAGACTTTAAGATAGGTAAGTGCAGAAACAAAAAGTATGTGTGTGCTTTCTTTGAAAGATAAATGCGAAGGTAAATAACACCAAGTATATAGTGGTATCTGGAGGTGGCGTAATCCTCCAACTAATCCACTTCGGTCTTTCTGAGACCTAGAATTCACTAGAACAGATAATTGAGTTCACCTTACAATAATCCTATTCTAAGATTCCTAAACAAATGGTTCCCAACCAAATGTTCTCCCTGAGTTATTCCCCAGCTCCTAGAGCTAAGTACTTCCTCTACTCAGATAACCTTGGAGTTATTCCCTGATTTCCCAAATTAAGTACTTCCTCTACTCCATGCCTTGATGGTGTTGGTTATAAGGTTTGTCAGAGAGGCTTCTTGTATAACTTTTCAGTTATGTTTCCAGAGAGCCTAATAGAACAAGACTACTTAATACACTTGTTCAGTGTATGGCAATCTGCTCTTTACTGACCCAGTAATTGATGTCCGTTCTGGAGAATGAGCTTCAGAAAGGTTATCTGATAGTTCAACTCTTTCACGAATAACAATCTCTTGTTAAGGTTCAGGACAACTTAGAACTACTAGTGATTCTTCAAGCAACAAAAAGCTTTCAGAAAGGGTAGTAGAGTGCTTGAGAGAATACTTTACTAGATTGTAAGTTTGCAAGTTAGATCGTTCTTTGGTCGTATTTCTCAGCATCTAAGTGTGTGATATTTATAGATGAATTGGAGAGTCGTTGGGATGTTATCCGTTAGACACAATTCAAATTCAGTCTATACTTATCTTGAAATGAGTACTCAGAAGCCCTTGTCTCATATCTCAGAGAGGACTGTGCTTTAGCGGCTTTTCTGCCGATGCAATTAATGCATATGTACTATTTCTTATCCTGTAGTCTTCAACGGATACATTAGCCTTTCTGATGGCTTGCATGCTCCATACTCATGATGTCATATGTTCCAGAATCATGTTTCAAAAGTAACTAAATGCACTTAAGAAAGGATTATGGACATAGTCTTTCCGAGTGAGACTAAACCTTGGTGTCTTCATAAATCTTGTGCAATCTCCGGTCTTGTAATCTTCAGAAAAGCTCCATTGCTAGGATTGATCTTCATGGTCTTCTTGGAAATAAAAATTACATTCATAGACCTATAATCCTAAAACAAGATTTACTGAACTAATCATACTCAGTGATTTCCTCTTTTACAATGTTCAAGTGGACTAAGAGTACTTAATCACCTTTCTGGCAAAGATAAAAACATGTGATGAATGATCAAAATACTAACAGATATTCCTAACAGTTTACAATGAGGTGTGTTTAACAATCTTTCAGATATGTTTTTTTTTTATATTAATACACGTGGTAATTAAATTACCAAACTACAAACATTTATATTTATTTGTTAACTACTTTTTAAAAATGTTGATTTGCAGTTGAGGATTATTCATATGACTACAAAGATTGTATAAATTGACTTTGCAATGATACTTTCTTTGAAATCGTTCGATGTATTGAACCTTTCAATTATTTTAATTTCTCTCATCATTGAATTGAATGATATTTTTTTACACTTATTAGTTAAAAAAAGATAAACGTGTAGTACTAGTTTTCAATTATAAAATAGATGTAAACCAATGGCACTCACAATACAATTAGTACCTAAAACACGGTTCTTACTTCTTCTTACTCACTCTTTGTTGAAAAAGGGATCTAGTTGATCGATCGTTAATGGACTCAGTGAAGTCGTTCAAGGGGTATGGGAAAGTCGACCCAGTAGAAGATGAATCATTCCGAAGAAAAACCCGAAAACGCCTGATTATTGTGGGTGTATCAGTATTCATACTAGTTGTTATCATCATTGCAGTTGTAGCAGGTACTGTAGTACGCAAAACTGGTGATGCTGATGATGATGTTCCAGCTACTCCAATGGCTGCTGTCAAGTCGATTTGCAGCGTGACTCGTTATCCAGAATCGTGCACAACCAGCTTGGAATCGTCCAACTCGTCCGACCCGAAAAGGATCTTCCAGTTTTCACTCAATGTGTTGATGGATTCTCTTCAGAAGCTTTCCACTGTCCCAGATCGGTAATGTTTTAATACTTATCTTCATTCATTGATTATTTAATACGGATTTGCAATTCAAAGGTCGACCGTCTCTGTATTGTTAATAAAAACATCTTTGTTATTATTTGCAATTGGTTTGTAAGAATAAATCCAAATACCCTGTTTGTGTCTGTGTGTTGAACTTAGTAGAATTTGTACATACTCTTGGACTGGGACGTACTCATTATTTAAAAATTTATGATTTCAATTTGAGATTAATTTACCGTAATAGTTGAATTTTTATTAACTAAAGTTAAAACTGGACATCTTAATGGACAGAGGATGGAGGGAGTAAATGAGATTATTTTGTAGGTAATGAGGGGACATACTATTAAATTATCGAAAATATATAAATATATTATTTTTCAAATTTTATAGAGGGAGCCCAACTATGCCCTTTTTAGGTCCGCCCCCTAATCAATCAACTCTGTAAAATTTGGGGAATTTTTGTTTTACATTGATTTTTTTTACATTTACATATATAGCTCACATTTGGTGTTAATTCTTTTATGGAGTATTTTAAATTTTTCTTCTTTTGAGGATGGGAAACTCCGCCTGTGACTTGATTCTTTCGGGCAGAGTGGGATGTTGTGACAAACTATTGGTTTAGTTTATTTCCTTGATTGGTTTGATGGATGTAACTTGTAAGAATATTGAAGAATTAGAATGTGTTCTTGTCCGTTTATTGATTTCCTTACATGTTTTCATATCAAACGTGACAGATACATCGACCGAAGTACAGATCCAATTGTGAATCAGGCATTGAACGTGTGCAAGACAGTGTTGAACGATGCTATCGACTCCCTCAACGATTCTATTTCTATCATAAATGACAGTGGGAAGATGGAAATCCATGATTTATCGACCTGGCTAAGCACGGTGATAACAGACGAAGAAACATGCTTCGACTCATTAGATGAAGTGAATGCTACTTTTGCTAACGAGATCAAAGAACTGGCTAAAAACTCCACGGAATACGCAAGTAACAGCCTGGCAATCATGTCGAGACTTATGGGTTTATTAGGGGACTTTAAGATCCCGTTCCACCGGAGGTTGTTGGCAGAGAGTGAGTTTCCGAATTGGGTTGACAGGCGGCTACTCCAGGAGGAGATTATGCTGCCGGCGAATGTGACAGTGGCGAGTGATGGGAGTGGAGATGTGAGAACGATAGGTGAGGCTGTGAAAAGGATTCCAAAGAAAAGTAAGACGATGTTTGTGATATACGTGAAGAGTGGAAGATATGTGGAGAATGTGGTGATGGATAAGTCCTATTGGAATGTGATGATCTACGGTGATGGGAAAGGGGTTACGATTGTTTCCGGTAGCAAGAACTTTGTCGATGGCACTCCTACTTTCGAAACTGCCACTTTCGGTTAGTATTTTCTACTTCATCTTAGACTCCACCACTACTTACTGTCCACAAATTATTTTAGAGTAATTCTCCACTGTTTATAAATGGAGTAAATTTTTGGGCATTATCTTTTGATAATTTATATAGAGATTTATATAGAGACGAACCTATATTATCAATAAAATTATTCATGTTATTAATGAAAAACAAATGGGATTAGTAGCTTTTTTCTTATTTTACAACATATGGTGTTTTTATTGCAATTCTCCAACCAGGTCGACCCACATGACCCAAAGATTTGCAAAAATTAGATTAAAAAGAGAGATTCTGGAGGAATGGATTAAGAGATTATTAATACTCATTTTGAGTGTTTCTTTAAAGCTTTTACAAAGTATTAAGAGAGATAATTTATCTAAAAACGTCTTATATGAAAAAAACATAATTCGTTCTCACATAGATGATAAGAGACTTACTCAAAAGCTTTACATTTGTTTAAATGGAAATCCATTGTGTCCAACTATTAAATTTTTAATAATTTTATTCATATTTTATCTTCTTTTACATTTTACCCTCTAATTACTAATTTATTAATTAAACATTTGTTTTACTCATTTTACCCAAAATATTCAGTCAATATCAATTGTAATAAACTTTTTACTGAACTGGAAGGAATATTATTTAAAAGATACTAATACTTCAAAACGTCAGTATTATTTCAGGTAACTAAGCTACCACATATTAAATAAATAATAAATGATTTTAATTTTACACTTAAACTACACATTTTGTTAATAAAAATATATTTTTTCCATATTGTTTATATTATATTATTTCTTTAACTTTCATATAAACTTATGGGTTAGGCATGAAGTTCGACGAGACTCAGTGATGGATGAAGTAGTAAACTTCGTTTTTGCACCATTGGAATAAACATGATTGTTTGGTCAAATGATGAATACGCCATGTTCTCAAGGTTTTTTCTACCCTAAAACATTGTTGCACTACCTCTTCGTGCTTGTGCTTCAATGTGTTGTGCATTATACTCCCTCCATTTCAGAGAAAGTGTTACAATTTGGATTTACACCAATTTTAAGAAAAAGTAGAAAGTACAAGTGGTCCCCTGATTATTAGAGATTAACTGAGATTAACTGAGTGGCATATTGTAATAAAAGTGAAAGGTAGGAAGTTTTATTATTTAACTAATTTTCATTTATAGAAATTGTAACACTTTTAATGAAACGTCGAAAACGTAAAGTTGTAACACTTTCTTTAGAATGGAGGGAGTAATATTTAATGCATATTGAACAATCATAAAACAACATTTAAAGCAATTTAAAAAGCAGTAGGGATGAGAAACCGGTTCTCACGCCACATGGTGTTCAAATCTATGGGTAGTCCCTCACATGTGCGTGCTTACGCATAACCTTAATTTGCGCAACTGATTTTGATTCAATATTTTTCTCACCGTACTACATTATTTCTATATAATGTTCTAGAAAGTAGAAATCCAAAACCGGTGCCGATGTCCTATCCTATTACTTCTCCTATAAATTATTCCACTCCTAGAATTGCTCCACATGTCTTTATTAGATAAAGTTTAACCATTGTTATTTTATAATTGATGGTTCCATAATTTTCTCCCAAATAATGTTGTAGGGCGTTGAATTTTAAAAATACTAAGTAAAATATGACTCGCTAGTTCGTGAGCTTATAAATTTGTCGAACTTACTTATAAAAAAATTGAAATGTTGCTAGAGGCCTTGCTGGTCAAAAGACTTGGCATGATATTTTTTGTACTAATTCGTGAAATAGTAAAATAATGCAGCGAAATTATAAATGGCATCAATCTTGAAACATTAAATTGCAAAGTCTTGAAAATGTGAAGGATCCTCTCATAATGATCACTGTTCCGACAACGCTCGCCACTCCAATCAGCTCGGATTCAAATACCCACTTGACGGAACAATTTCCATGCACGTGCCTTTACTTAAAGTTCTAGCTTTTAATCTTTACTTAATGCAATGCAACACTAAAACTCTGAACACTTGAACTTGTTCTTCTTGAAACCTGTTTAACTTGAACTTGAAACTTGTCTTGAAAGCTTTCTCTTTAAACGTGTTAAAACATAACATGATCGTGAGCTCACTTGGCATCGCAAAGTCCTACCCAGCCCATGGTGGCCTCTTAAAACACGACTAGATGCACTAATTTCACTCTAGCCGATACTCTTGAAATTGTCACAAATGCCTAGGATGGTGTGCTGACAAGCCCCTTACTTTTCTTTAACTTAGTCCTATTAGAGTGGATGCATGATTCAACTTTAATGCATGGACTGATGTGTGTATAGATATCATATGACAACACTTGTGATAATATAAAAGAATATAGCATATGTGAAACAATATAATTTAGTACAAACCAAACCAAACCATTGTTCATGCGGAAGTTAATTACTAACAAAACAGAACGCATGGCCAAATTCTTTACCAAACTGCCAGAGGAACATTTAACTAGACTATGGAAACAAACTAATAAACATGTAAACATAACTCATGAAATCCAATTATAAGTAGTGTAAACAAATAGTCGCGGCAACTCACAAAAATCACTAACATACAACAAGAGCAATAATTCAACAACAATCATATGAACGTGATGAAGTCTGAAGTACCTTGCAAATATAACATATGATAACATAAATTATAAACCAAATAGTCGTGAATGAGCCTTAGGGAACTTGCCTTGAGTGAAACGAACAAAAGGGATAAGAATTGAAAGCGGGTTGTAAAACAACTCTCTGTTCTACACCAGATTCTGGATTATTTAAACATCAAAATGGAGATCCGTCCGGTCAAAGTTTAGAATGATCTGATAGAAATCTTCTCTCCAAAATGCAGCTTGATCTGACGGTTAACAGACCAGGAATCGATTTTAGAAGATGACTGTGCAGTGCAGAAAATTTATGCGCGAAACAAAATTTTAGCTGACGGTTTTTCTGAAAATAACTAGGGTTAGGGCAAAAATGGGCTTTTTAAAGAAAATGGACTCGAGGTTTAGGTAAGTGGTGGATTGGATAAGGTTACAAGTCACAAAAGTTGGGCTAACAAGGGTTACGGACTCCGCTTTGACGGTCAGTTCGCTTTAAAACGTACGAATTTTTTGGCTGTTACAAATATACTCTCTTCTTTACGAAACATTTTCTTTCTTATATAAAGAGAGATTTGATAGTAAAATGAAGAAAGTGTTAGAATTTTAGTCAATAATGAGGCTAGTTCATGTCTTTGCACCTAAACCAATGCCCCCCCCCCCCCCCCACAAGTTAGAAATAAAGTTTCTTTGTATAATCTACTATAGTAGTGGATTATATTTGAGAAAGAATTACCTAAAATTCATTGAAATGTGAAAGAGTAATTGAAGCTCAAAGTGTGTTGGTTGGTGCATTGAGTATGGAATGCAAGAGTTAGAATGGGAGAAGTCCCACATGGCTAAAATTGAGGAAGAAAGAACTACATAATAGTCCAAGACTTGGCTAATAGTTTAGGCCCTTGGGGCACCCATGGTTTTGGAAGGGGGAGGAGCTAGATGCTCCTTCACTTGACCACACATGCCCGCCTGGCTTCGCCAGGAGCCGCCAGTCTCTCAGTCAAGTGGGTTCATGGTCATGATGCTGAGTTGAATATAATCGTTTTGGGCTAAAAACATATTGTGTTTTGTTAAGGCCCAATAGAAAGTCTGAAGCAGAAAAGGCCCAACTGATGTGTCTATTCGTTTAGGCTGCTTGTGAACGAATCTGTCCATTCACTGAACGGATTTGTCCATTCGCTAAGGGATGTAACTGAACAAAAAAATTCAAAAGGTGTGTCCGTAGGAATTTTTGTCTCTGCAAGTACCTGTTTGCGAAAGTCTACATCTATTCAGACTGCAACTCTTCAATATTATAAATACACCCCTAGAATTGGATTTCAACACACTGCAATCCTTCTTTCCTTCTCTAATACTTTCTAAAAGCCTGAATCTTCTATTCTGTCAAGTTCAACGAGTTAGCAATTCAGTGCTAGAATTCAAACTCTCTGATGTTCTCTCTTGGGAGACTGTTTGCTGTTAACCGTAGGCACCAGAGCGGGGCAAATAAAGTCTTAAGGACCGAGGGCCACCCTCTGCTCAGCAGACTAATCTCTCCATTCTGTTTCGAACACCATCTTCATACACCCACTCTCTAGAACCAACAACTTAACACTTTGTTTACTGTATCGAAAATGTCTACTGCTGTTGAAGTACCTGCTATTCGTGTGAATGCTGCTCCTGCTAACCATGGGGAGAAACCAGAGAAGTTTCTGGGGACGAATTTCAAGCAATGGAAACAGAAGATGAAGTTCTACCTCACAATTATTGGGCTGGCAAATTTCCTTACTGCTGACCCTCCTGCTGCTCCCAACCTACAAGAGGTCGATCCAGACGCAATGGCTACGGAGGAAGTGCAAGCCGTGAATGATGAAAATCGAAAGAGGCAACTGGCTTACGATGCTTGGGGCTACAACTACTTTCTGTGTAAGAACTACATTCTGAATTGTCTATCTGATGCTCTCTATACTGCCTTTCCGCTGTCAAGACCGCATGAGGAATGTGGGAGAAATCGACATGAAGTACCGCAGGATCTTTGATGCGAAGTTCATTGTGGGGAAGTATCTGAACTTCAGGATGACTGACTTTAAGTCTGTCATGAGTCAAGTTCATGAGTTTTTGATGATTCTCCACGAATTGGAACAAGAGGGCATGAAGCCTAATGAAGCTTTCCTGGTTGTTTCATTGATTGAGAAACTGCCACCATCATGGAATGAATTCATGAGTTATCTCAAGTTGAAGACCAAGGAGATGAGGCTTTGAGGAATTGATCATTAAGCTTCAGATTCAGGAAGACAATCGAAGTGTTTTGGGCAAGGGCAAGCAGCCCATGGATGCGAAAGCTCACCTGGTGGATTCTAAGGGAAAGTCCAAGGGGAATTCCAACAAGAAGCGCAAGCAGCGTGATGGGGACGTGAAGTCTCAAGGGAATTCTGGGAATTCCGGGAATCCAGGAACGTCCAGGAAAATCAAGGGAAAGTGCTTCAATTGTGGGAAGCCTGGGCACATGAAGGCGGATTGCAACTCCCTCAAAGAGGAAAAGGCCAATGTTGCTGAAGCAAAAGAGGATCCTATGGTGGAGGATTTGGTCAATTCCTTTGCTGTGTTGGTCTTCGAGGCTAACCTGGTTGATAATCCAAAGCAATGGTGGATGGATACGGGTGCAACCCGACACATATGTTCTAACAAGGGTGCCTTCTCTACCTACTCTCCGGTGAAGGACATGATGCTGTTCATGGGGAATGATGCTACTTCGGAGGTGATAGGAGTTGGAAGGGTGGTTCTGAAGATGACTTCTGGGAAGGAGCTCATTCTGAATGAAGTTATGCATGTTCCAGATATCCGCAAGAATTTGGTATCCGGACCGCTGTTGGTCAAAGCTGGTTTCAAAATTACTTTTGAGTCTAGTCAGTTTGTAATGTTGAAGAATGGTCAGTTTGTAGGAAAGGGCTACATAAGTGATGGGCTCTTTAAGATGTCTGTAATGTCTGTACTTCGCTCCTTTGGGAGCAATTAAATGAAGCATTCTACCTACTTGTCTGAGTTCTCTAATTTATGGCACCATAGATTAGGACATACAAACTACAATGCTATTCGAAAGTTAATTAAATTGAAACATTTGTCGTCCTTTGAATTCGATCCTCAAACTAAGTGTGAAGTTTGTGTGGAGGCAAAATTAACTAAGACACCATTTCATTTAGTGAACAGAACCACTACTCCTCTAGAGTTAATCCACAGCGACTTGTGTGATTTATAGTTTGTACAAACTAGAGGAGGGAAAAAGTACTTTGTTACTTTTATTGACGATAGCACAAGGTATTGTTATGTTTACATGATAAGAAGTAGGGATGAAACCTTAGAAGCATTTAAACATTATAAGACTGAAGTTGAGAACCAACTTAGTACTCGAATTAAAGTAATTCAAAGTGATAGGGGTGGAGAGTATGGAGCACCTTTTGAAGAATATTGTTCAAAGTTTGGCATCATTAATCAAACTACTGCTCCTTACTCATCCCAATCTAATGGTGTTGCTGAACGCAAAAATCGCACTCTCAAGGAGATGATGAATGCACTATTACTAGATTCTGGATTACCCCAGAATTTTTGGGGGAGGCTATTCTCACGGCTACTACTATTCTGAACAGAATAATCCGGAAAAATAGTGATGTTACTCCATATGAGCTATGGAAGGGTCACAAGCCATCGTACAAACACTTGAAAGTTTGGGGTTGCTTGGCAAAGGTAGAAATACCTAAACCAAAGTAAGTAAAAATCGGACCCAAAACTGTAGACTGCATATTCATTGGGTATGCGAGTAACAGTAGTGCCTATCGATTCCTAGTGCATAAGTCTTCTATAACCGATATCCATGAGGGTACTGTTATAAAATCAAGAAATGCACACTTCTTTGAAGAAGTTTTTCCTAGAAAGGATAAGAAGGAAATAGTCTCTCATAAACGAGATTATGAAACCGCAATAGGCTCAAATGTGGGGGTTCCTGAACCAACTGACTTTAAGGCAGAATTTGAAGGTCCTCCTCCAGAGAATGTTGCAGAACCTGAAGGTTTACTTCCAGAAAATTCTGCAGAACCTGAAAGTTCACATCAAGAGAATGCTGAAGCTACTGATATCGAACCTAGGAGAAGTAAGAGGGTAAGGATTGAGAAGGATTTTGGTCCTGATTTTCTTACCTACATGGTGGAAAACGAACCAAAGACAATCCAAGAGGCGATGTCCAACCCTAACACTGCTCTTTGGAAAGAGGCCATTGAGAGCGAAATGGAATCCATACTACATAACCATACTTGGGAATTGGTTGATCTTCCTCCGAGAAATAAACCTCTAGTTTGCAAGTGGATACTCAAACGCAAGTATAAAGTAGATGGTACCATTGATAAATACAAGGCTCGTCTAGTAGTCAAGGGCTACAGAAAGAGGCCCTTGACTATTTTGACACATACTCTCCTGTGTCAAGGTTAACTTCCATTAGAGTATTCATAGCCATAGCTGCGCTGTGTGGTCTTAAGATACATCAAATAGATGTTAAAACTGCTTTCCTAAACGGAGAGTTGGAAAAAGAAATATACATGGAACAACCTGAAGGGTACGCGGTTCCAGGGAAAGGGAAGAAGGTTTGTCGCCTTGTCAAGTCATTGTATGGACTTAAGCAAGCTCCTAAACAATGACACGAAAGGTTTGACAACACGCTGAGGTCAAAGGGCTTTTCTATTAATGAATGTGATAAGTGTATCTATGTAAAAGGGAACGCTGAGTCCTTTGTCATGATATGCTTATACGTAGATGACATGCTCATTACCGGAAGTAGTCTGGAATTGATCACGAAAACTAAGCAAATGTTGAAACAACATTTTGACATGAAAGACTTGGGTGTGGCGGATTTAATCTTAGGAATAAAGATTTCTAAGACGTCCGAGGGCTTGGTGCTATCACAATCTCATTACATTGAAGATGTCTTGAAGAGATTTGGGTCTTTGACTGTCCACCTGTGAAAACACCTTTGAACAGGAGTCAATGTTTAGACAAACATAATGGTGATCTTGTGGAGCAAGTGTAATATGCTCGGATAATAGGCAGTCTAATGTACTTGATGAACTGCACTTGTCCAGATATTGCATATGCGGTCAACAAGTTGGCCAGATTTATGCGTAATCCAAGGAGTGACCACTGGAAGGCACTAAATCATCTATTGAGTTACTTAAAGTACACAATAGATTATGGATTACACTATGGAAGATATCCAGCGGTATTGGAAGGATACACTGATGCAAACTGGATATCTAACAGTACAAATACCAAGTCCACAAGTGGGTATGTGTTTACCATTGGTGGCGGGGCTGTTTCCTAGAGGTCCTCTAAACAAACCTGCATCGCCCGATCCACGATGGAATCGGAATTCATAGCTTTAGACAAAGCTGGAGAAGAAGCAGAGTAGCTTCGAGAATTTTTAGAGGACATCCCTTGTTGGGAGAAACCTATGCCTTCCGTGACAATACATTGTGATGACGTCAAAGATTAGGAAGGCGGTAAAGTAATATGGCAAGTCTAGACAGATACGTCGTAGACACAAGACGATTAGGCAATGGATCTCTACGGGGGTTATCACTATTGATTACGTGAAATCAAAGGATAACATTGCGGATCTGCTAACTAAAGCTATACCTAAAGATCAAGTGAGTTGCCTGTCCAGGGGAATGGGCCTAAGACCCACTAATTAAGGAACTTTACAGTGGAAACCCAACCATACTGACTGGAGATCCCAAGAATTTGGTTCAATGGGAAACCTAAGTTGTAAAGGATACGTGCCTCGTGAAGTTTTGTACTTCGAGGTAAAAGCACTTGGGAGCTTTTGCTCCACCCGTGCCATCCCCGTGAAAGACATTAAGTGCTCCTGCAGAAACGGACGGAGGTTGAGTCACTGAACTCTTAATGATCTCTGAAGAGATTCTTAATCTCTTTAGCTTACGAGCGGAGCATTAGCAGGATGCTCTTAGAACGAGATCACCTATTTAAGTGTGAAGTTTAGGCCGCTTCAAACGTAAACACTTAAGAATCCGAGTGAGTCCAAGGCCTTTAATGGATGAAACAATGGAACTAGGCAATAAGGAGAAATATTGTGTTGATATAATTGTCTTGGTTTACACAAAATGCCGACCGGTTCAAGGCACCACGTCCACCGCGTGGCAAGTAAATCCGATGGTATTCTACTAGGGACGATTCAATGTCGCTGACAATCGATTCCGATGCAACATGATTTTCCGCCAGAAATTCTGGGCTGGAGCACCCTGAAGTGTTATGAGCATCAATCCTCTTTCATGTGGGGATTGTTAGAATTTTAGTCTACAATGAGGCTAGTCCATGTCTTTGCACCTAAACCAATGGGGCCCCCACACGTTAGAAATGAAGTTTCTTTGTACGTGAATAATTTACTATAGTAGTGGATTATATTTTGAGAAAGAATTACTAAAATTCATTGAAAGGTGAAAGAGTAATTAAAGCTCAAAGTGTGTTGGTTGGTGCATTGAGTATGAAATGCCAAGCGTTGGAATGGGAGAAGTCCACATGGCTAAAATTGAGGAAGAATGAACTACATAACAGTCCAAGACTTGGGCAAATAGTTTGGGCCCTTGGGGCACCCATGGTTTTGGAAGGGGAGGAGCTAGATGCTCCTTCACTTGACCACACGCCCGCCTGGCTCCGCCAGGAGCCGGTTACGGGTCGTAGGGTCCGTGGGTTCGCGGGTTGCGGTCTAGAGTTGACTATAATCTTTTTGGGCTAAAAACATATTTTGTTTTGGTCAGGCCCAATAGAAAGTCTGAAGCAGAAAAGGCCCAACAGATGTGTCTATTCGTTTGGGTTGCTTGTGAACGAATCTGTCCATTCGCTGAACGGATTTGTCCATTCGTTAAGGGATGTAACTAAACAGAAAAATTCAAAAGATGTGTTCGTTGGAATTTTTGTCTCTGCAAGGACCTATTCGCGAAAGTCTAAATCTATTCAGACTGCAACTCTTCAATATTATAAATACACCCCCCCAGAATCGGATTTCAACACACTGCAATCCTTCTTTCCTTCTCTAATACTTTCTAAAAGCCTGAATCTTCTATTCTGCTAAGTTCGACGAGTTAGCAATTCTGTGCTAAAATTCTAACTCTTTGTTGTTCTCTCTTGGGAGGCATTTCTTGTGTAGTAGGCAGGGGTAGAAAACAAAGTCTTAATAATGAGGGCCACCCTTTCGCCAGACTAATTTCTCCATTCTGTTTCGTACACCATCTTCATACATCCACTCTCTACAACCAACAGAAAGTATGAGAGATAAGAGAGAAAGATATTAATAATGGAGGAAATCACAATTGATAGATAATAAAGTAAGAAAGGCTGGATAGCAGGATAGGATAGTGTTTGTAGTTTTTTTTTTTTTTTTTTTTAAATTTAATTTTTTCTATTTTGAATGTGAGTCTGTATTAACAAGACAACACTAAAACGAAAGGGCAGAGTGAGTGATAAAATATGAAAAAGTGACAAAAATGTCAAATTGTACTTTTTAGTGGTAAAAGGTGGGTAAGCTTAGTGAAAATGTACATTTTTTATTATTTATAATTGGGTTTGGAGGTTGTTAATTTTTAATGCATATAATTCTGTGGGAGGTTTAAAAGTGACAAATGTATAAATTTCGCAGATAGAGTATTTGCTATTTTAACATCTAGCAATGTATCTTGATACAGAACAATTTTCTTTGCATAGATTAATTGATTTCGAGTTATTTTTGAGTAGTTTTGGTCCAAGTATACTTACGGTGCATTTTCCTTTGTTCATCTAAATCTAATTGACCAGCTACTGCTGGAAGAGGATTCATCGCTAGAGATATGACGTTCATAAACACGGCGGGACCCGAAAAACACCAAGCAGTTGCCTTCCGTTCCCAATCTGATGAATCGGTGTACTATCGATGCTCGTTCGAAGCATTTCAGGACACTCTCTACCCCCATTCCAATCGCCAATTCTACCGAGACTGCGATGTAACTGGCACAATCGACTTCATCTTTGGTAACGCAGCAGTAGTATTCCAAAATTGCAATATCATGCCCAGACAACCACTACGCAATCAATTTGTGACGATTACTGCCCAGGGGAAGAAGGATCCCAATCAGAACAGTGGCATGTCCATCCAGAGATGCACTATGAGCCCATTTGACAACCTTACAGCTCCAACATATTTGGGCCGACCTTGGAAGGAGTTTTCGACTACCGTTATCATGCAGACCAACATTGGTGAATTCCTAAGTCCGAAAGGTTGGATTTCTTGGGTTTCAAATGTTGATCCACCTGGCTCTATCTTGTATGCTGAGTATCAGAATACTGGGCCTGGAGCTAGTACTAGTAACAGAGTTACATGGGCTGGATACAAGTCCACTCTTACAGCTGTCGAGGCGTCCAAGTATAACGTACAGTCTCTTATACAAGGTGCGTCATGGTTGCCAGCAACAACTGTGACTTTTGACTCAACATAGGAAGAGAAAGGTAGAGTATTGTTTGCGGTTTACTCTATCCTAGCAACCACATTGCACTAACTAGATACAAACATGTGGGTCCTATAGATAGATTCATATGGGTTCCATTTTTCTTTTATGTATTTCTTGGGTGTATGCATCTCGCCCAAACATAGAATTTACACCTTTTTGCATACATGTATCTGGTTTTGTGTTTTTTTTTTTTTTTCCTTTTATTTTGTTACTTTATCTTTCACGGTTACCCTGGCCTTCATCAATGCTTACCTTTATCTGATTACTATGCACAATTGTAACTGTGATTTGATGGTTGCATTATTCTCAAATGTTCCGTCCGTTTAAGATACTTAGGCCATCTTCACTATTCCACTCTCTCTGCCACGTCAGTATTCCACTCACTGCAACTCACTTTGCAACTCTTCACAATTCTCTACTCCAACAGTGAGGCTAAAAATCTATTTTCTTTTAACATATCTTTCAAACTTAATTATTCATTTCATTTTCTTTTCTCATTTCCTTTTAAATTTTATTCTTGACTTTATTTTAAATGTAGTTAATTAATTATAACAAAATCATATTAATTTTTTTAAAATACATTACTTGAAAATAAAAATGACATTACTTAAAAAAAACTACAATACTTAAAATTGAAAATTACAATACTTGAAATTGAAAATGAAAATTACAACAATTAAAATACTACATTTTACAAGTGTGATTTTAATATGTATTTTAAATTTTAGAAGTAATGTATAAGTATATTTCTATTGCTACATATAATTATTATCATATAGAAATATTCAAGAAAAATGAAAAATAATAAAAAAGATAAAAGTAGAAAAGGAATAGAAATAAAAAAAAAACAAAAAGAGAAAATAAAAACAAATCAAAATAAAGAAACAAGAAAAAGAAAAAAAAAACAAAAAATAAAAAATAAAAAAAGGGGCTTGGGGCGCTGGGCTGGGACTCGTATTGGGACTCTACTGGAGTCCCAACACGAGTCCCAGCAGTGTTGTGACACCATGTTGCAACACTGCTGGAGACAGCCTTAGGCCTGAATAGAATTGAGAACCGAAAACCAAATTGTCCTGTAGAATTTTAGACATTCGACATATATTATGATTTCCTATTCCGGCTTGTAGTTTCCCACTAAGGCTCTGTTATGTTCAACTGAAAACTCATTCAGTTCCATTCAGTTCAGTTCAGTTTTGCTTAGTTATATTTTATATTACAATTCAGTTCAGTTCAGAAAATTGCAATTGAAGAGAACAGAGCCTAAATGAAACCATACTGCCGGTTCTTGGAACCGGCCAGGTCTAGATACACTTGGAATGCATATCATAATTGTAAAATTTCGGTATTTATTTTTGACCGTCTATTTGACTTAACTTGGAGATGAGAAATTATTTGTACTTGAGTTGCTATACAAGATTTTTTTTAAGTCAGTATTTTTATGGGTCGATAAATTGAGACGGGCTATAGTAATTTTATTAGATTGGGTTTGAACAGAAATAAAAGCCCAAAGAAGTGTATCGAAAAATTATTGGATAATTGGGCTTGGGCTGGTACAACCCAATAAGAATTATAATTTTTAGGTTAAACTCTCATATATTTATTAGCCGTATGGGAAAATTACATAGGACTACCCTCTTAGTGGCTCCTCGCTCATCTGAATCCCCATTAGTGGAACAATTACATATAGGTCCAACAAGTTATTTTTTTGTTGACCAACTTAAGATTATAAACAAACCAATCATGCCTTAGTTATTTTCTAACATTTTCTAATTTACCCCCCACACACACACACACATATATATATATATATATTTCTAATTTGCCCCACACACACACATATATATCTATATGTATACATATATATATATATGTATACATATATATATATATATATGTATATATATGTATACATATATATATATGTATACATATATATATATGTATACATATATATATATATATATATATATATATCTGTATATGTGTATAAATATATATATATAAAATTTATTTATTACTTTTTAATGCTGGAATAATTTTTATTTTCAATAATTATTATTTGAATTGTAGTTTGGTACTTCTATTTTATAAACTTTTTTAAGGAATACATCTTGAACCATTTTTGTGTTTCGTTCAGCGTGTGTATGTATGTTTAAGCTTGCTCACGAGCATCCAAATTAAATTAAGGACCCTTAAATTAATAATTATTTTCTAAAAGAATATTTATTTTATTATTGTTATTGAATTAAGTACATGCTATACTACTAGGATTTCAAATGCTAATAGGTACATTTGTTTAACAAAATACATGAAAAAGCTATTGTACAAAATGATTTTTTGAAACAATACTTACATATAAAATGTACTATATATATATTAAATGCTGGAATAATTTTTATTTCCAATGATAATTATTTGAATTATTTGGTACTTCTCTTTTATAAACTTTTTTAAAGAATACATCTTGAACCATTTTTGTGTTTCGTTCAGCGTGTGTATGTATGTTCAAGCTTGCTCACGAGCATCCAAGTTAAATTAAGGGCCCTTAAATCAATAATTATTTTCTAAAAGAATATTTATTTTGTTATTTTTATTTAATTAAGTACATGCTATACTAATATGATTTTCAAATGCTAATATGTACATTTGTTTAACAAAATACATGAAAAAGCTATTGTACAAAATTATTTTTAGAAACAATACTCATATATAAAATGTACTACATAGTGCTCGATACTCGGCCAACGTAATATATATTAACACGTATATACTCATAGTGAATGACACCAATTGCCGGATAATCACTTGAAACATTCGAGCTAGAAGCCATAATTAAACTGGATAATTTTGTAGTAAAAAAATCTGAAATAAGGAGACAAAATGGCAAGTTTTGGTGTATAAATGGCCTCCATTTAACTACCCAACGGCTACTTTTTTAAAAAATAACGGTCAGAAATCAATTACATTTAATTATATACAAGTTCAGTTTTAATTACATATAACTCCACACGCGTGCATGGCACGTGACATCGATAACTTAATTAAAATTTTGGCCATTCGAAAAGTCGATAATTGGCGAGGGTAGAAATGGGTTTTCCAGCTTTTAAATCTCCAAAAGTCAATTCGTGGGCTTATATGTAATTGATTTTTATCTAACTGGACTCACATGTTATTGTTACACTAACGGGTACCTATCTGTAATTACGAAATTTAACAGGGGGTTGATATGTAATTCTCCCTTAGCCGTCTACATGGACTACTAGTACGGCAGATTGCGAGAAAGAAAGGAACATGTATTGCGGTTTGATGGAGTCGATCACGTATGATTGTCATGGCAGGCGGAGTAAGGGCAACACAGCAAAAGCATTGACAGATTGAAGGTAATTAATTAAGTTTGGTGTACTTACTGCTGGAACTTGGATAAGTTGATTTGTGAGTTAATTGGAGGATCAATGTGTTGATTAGTAATTAATTACTACTTCTACCTTGAATGTTGATAGACATGTTCATGAATGACATGTTCCCGAGAGTTATGCTAATGGAGTTATTTGACTGTATCAATAGTTATTGGGAGATAATTTATTTTGGTCGACTGAACATTGTGAGACTATGAAATTATAAAGTTTATGTGTTTGGATTTTAGCTTATTCATATTTGTGGCTTCTTAGATTCATGAGGTCTGGCATGGAGGATTTTGAGCTGTTTGAAATGGTTAATGCTGGATATGAGGTAAGGGAACTCTTGATACTTTTGCTTTATTTTATTGTTATACTATATATATATATATATATATATATATATATATATATATATATATATATATATATTATTTTAAAGTTTGACAAATAACTTAGTGCCCGTTTGGTTTTGAAAAGGAGTATTTCATTTTGTAAAACTGGATTATTCGGCCCATTTAAGGAATTGGATTATGTTTGGGGGTTTTCGCCGAAAAATCTTATTTGGTTGGACTCTACGAATTGAACTATTTTCAATAAAATCCAGTTTGGTTCTGAATTGATTTTGGATTATTCAGTAGGATAAAGCAAAGTGGAATTACTGATATATCTCTATGCTTTCCCACTTATTGTATAAATTCGAGTTTGATTTTCAATTTGATTTAGTGAAAATTACACGTGAACATAATTTTAGGGGAGCAAATTTTTACCACCTTCTCGTGTTTAATCGGGAAATTCTGGAATTTTGATCATATGAATTTCGTATACAAAATTATCCGAAAATCTTTGAAATTATTGCATCCATAGTTACATTGCCATTGTTGATAACTTTGGCATCGATTTTGAGTTTATATGACTTGACCATTAAAATTTAGTTTATAGATATTGTTTATAATCTGTGTAATAATTATCTTAACGAAATACATGTTTCCTTATAAGATCGATATTTCATATGAGTGAAATTTATAATCCCATATTTTTCATCTCATGCGTAGAATAATTATTTTTGGCGATTGAAATCGACATCGCATATGTTTATCATCCCATCTAAACATAAATTTTCTTACATTTTAAACATAAAAGTGTAAAGCATGTAAAACGTCAAAGTCAGTGACGGAGCCAGGATTTTAGGTCAGGTAGGGCACAAATAAAAACTCAAACTTTTAATTATATAAATGTTGTTTTTATAATATATAAAGTAAAAAAAAAAATCACATATATGTAATTAACGATGCATATTTTGTATTCAAAACACATATACTCCGCCTATATTATGTCAAAATTTGCACATATTTAATATGCTAGAATATTTTTTCAAAAAATGATGAAGAAAAAACGTTCTCGAACCGACAACTATAAATTATCATCGTTATTCTCGTAACCAATTTTTTTAATTATTAGTATTGTTTTGTTTAATCATTCTTATAAAAAAGTTGGTTATACTATTAAACAAACAAAATTAATTTTGATGTAAATACATAAGATACGCCAAAAAACAAAAGTATAAAAGGTCTAATGAGTAAATGAGTAGAAAAGAGAAATAAATATTACAGGGGTACAAAATGAAAAGAAAGGGTGCAAAACTAGGAAACCATTGGGAAAAAAAAAAGGAATGTGGAAACTAGGAAACGGAAAAAATGAAAAAGAAAGAGTGCAAAACTAGAAAAATATAAAAGAAGAAATGGAAGGTGGAAATTAGGAAGGAAAAAAAAAAGTGCATTGATGTGAATCGATTGGTGTTCTTAGATTGGGATGGCATATTTAGTACTTGATGGGAAGTTTGTATAAAATTAGACATTTCACGATGTTAGGAATATCTGTTAGTATTTTGATCATTCATCACATGTTCTTATCTTTGCCAGAAAGGTGATTAAGTACTCTTAGTTCACTTGAACATTGTAAAAGAGGAAATCACTGAGTATGATTAGTCTAGTAAATCTTGTTTTAGGATTATAGGTCTCTGAATGTAATTTTTATTTCCAAGAAGACCATGAAGATCAATCCTAGCAATGGAGCTTTTCTGAAGATTACAAGACCGGAGATTGCACAAGATTTATGAAGACACCAAGGTTTAGTCTCACTCGGAAAAACTATGTCCTTAATCCTTTCTCAAGTGCATTTAGTTACTTTTGAAACATGATTTTGGAACATATGACATCATGAGTATGGAGCATGCAAGCCATCAGAAAGGCTAATGTATCCGTTGAAGACTACAGGACAAGAAATAGTACATATGCATTAATTGCATCGGCAGAAAAGCCGCTAAAGCACAGTCCTCTCTGAGATATGAGACAAGGACTTCTGAGTACTCTTTTCAAGATAAGTATAGACTGAATTTGAATTGTGTCTAACGGATAACATCCCAATGACTCTCCAATTCATCTATAAATATCACACACTTAGATGCTGAGAAATACAACGACCAAAGAACGATCTAACTTGCAAACTTACAATCTAGCAAAGTATTCTCTCAAGCACTCTACTACCCTTTCTGAAAGCTTTCTGTTGCTTGAAGAATCACTAGTAGTTCTAAGTTGTCCTGAACCTTAACAAGAGATTGTTATTCGTGAAATAGTTGAACTATCAGATAACCTTTCTGAAGCTCATTCTCCAGAACGGACATCAATTACTTGGGTCAGTAAAGAGCAGATTGCCATACACTGAACAAGTGTATTAAGTAGTCTTGTTCTATTAGGCTCTCTGGAAACATAACTGAAAAGTTATAAAAGAAGCCTCTCTGACAAACCTTATAACCAACACCATCAAGCCTCTCTGACAAACCTTATAACTAATTGACAATGAGTCAAAGCAGACAGTCTTGGTTGCTCGGCGGAAAGGCAGTCTTTATGTTGCCGATTGGGCATCTGCCACAACTGAAGAATGTCTCATGGTGAGTCAATCTGGTCACACAGAAGAGCACTGGTTATGGCACAAAAGAATAAGTCACTTAAACTTCAAAACTCTGAACAAACTTGCCAAGAAAGAGTTAGTGGTTGGCCTTCCCAAAACGTCTTTCAGAAAGGATGATATCTGTTCTGCATGTCAGATGGGGAAACAATCAAAAATCTCTTTCAAGTCCAAAACTAGACACTCTAGTGTTAGACCACTGCATGTACTACATATGGATCTGTTTGAATCATCTGTAACTAGTTATGCAGGAAAGAAGTATGGTCTGGTTGTTGTGGATGACTTCTCAAGATTCACTTGGGTTGTCTTTCTGAAACACAAATTTGACGCCAGGGTGGAGATACCAAACTTGCTGAAAAAGCTTGAAGTCATGAAAAATGACAAGGTATCTGCAATCAGAACAGACCATGGTACTGAGTTTGTCAACCAGTACATAAAGGAGTTTTGTACCTGCAAAGGTATACAACACCAACTTTCCTCTGTAAGAACACCTCAACAAAATAGTGTTGCAGAAAGGAAAAACAGAACCCTTAAAGAAGCTGCAAGGACGATACTAGCTGACATTGAAATAAGTGAAATTTATTGGGTTGAAGCTGTAAACACAGCCTGCTACACTCAGAACAGATGTTTGATAAACAAACACCATGACAAGACCCCTTATGAAATCTTGGTTGGTAGACCCACTAATATCAAACATCTGAGAGTATTTGGTTGTAGATGTTTTGTTCTAAACAATGGAAAAGTTTATCTGAGAACATTTCAACCAAAGGCAGATGAAAGTGTATTTCTTGGCTATTCCACGAATAGCAAAGCCTACAGAATTTACAACAAAAGAACAAAGAAAATTGAAGAATCAGTTCATGTTGTATTCTATGAAGGAAGCAAGAAAACACCTCCTAATGATGAACTCTCAGAAAGGTTCAAAGAACTAATGTTGAGGGATTCTGAAGAAGAATCCTCAGAAAGGAGAAACATCATTACGGAAAGGGAGGATGACTCTGACGTAGAAAAGCATGAAGTTCCTAGTAACAACAAGATGACTCACAAACATGATGAAGAATTTCCTATGAAACTTCCAGAAATGGAAATTGAAGATGTTCATCATGAAGCTATCTCTGGAAATAATCTCTCTGAAAGACATGTTCCAGATAGCTCAAACGCTGAACAAGTGTCAGACATTAATTGCCCTTCTGAGGAGCAAAATGTCTTAGATACTGAAAAAGTATCAAATCAAAATCCCAGTGATTCACATTCAAATCATTTGGATATTGATCCTACTAGCACTAAACCTATGATGAGATGGATCAAGGATCATCCTGCAAAAGATGTGATTGGACCAATTAATCAAGGTGTTAGGACTAGGAGAGCAATAGCTGAAAATGCTAATTCTCTCTTTGGATGTTTCATCTCAAATATTGAACCCAAAAATATAGAAGAAGCATTAGGAGACCAAGACTGGATCTCTGCAATGCAAGAAGAGTTGGATCAATTTGAGAGAAACAAACTCTGGAAATTAGTTCCATTCGTGGAAGGAATATCTGTGATTGGAACTAAATGGGTTTTCAGAAACAAAATGAATGAATCTGGTGAAATAACCAGAAACAAAGCAAGATTGGTTGCCAAGGGATTTACCCAGACTGAAAGCTTAGATTTTGATGAGTCATATGCACCAGTTGCCAGATTGGATGCAATAAGACTCTTTCTAGCCTTTGCAGCTCATAAAGATTTTAAAGTTTATCAGATGGATGTCAAAAGTGCATTCTTGAACGGTGAACTTGCAGAAGAAGTTTATGTTGAGCAACCACCTGGCTTTGAAGTTTCCTCAGAAAGTAGAATGGTCTATAAACTATAGAAAGCTCTGTATGGACTGAAACAGGCTCCAAGAGCATGGTATGACACTTTGGCCAAATACCTTCTGGAAAGTGGTTTCAAGAAAGGTGAAGTTGATAAAACTTTATTTACCTTAAACCATGATGGGAAACTACTCTTAGTTCAAGTATATGTTGATGACATCATATTTGGATCTAAGGACAAGCAACTTTGTAATGACTTTGCAAATCTCATGAAAAGTATGTTTGAGATGAGCATGATGGGAGAAATGAATTATTTTCTAGGATTGCATGATGGAATATTCATTAGTCTAACAAAGTATGCAAAAGATATGCTCACAAAATTCAATCTTAAGCCTTCTGAAAAGAATGCTAAGATACCTATAAGCATTGGAACCAAAATGACCTATACTGATTCAGACAAAAGTGTTGAAGAACATAAGTATAGGAAATTGATAGGTTCACTACTTTACCTCACTGCAAGTAGACCTGATATTCAATACGCCGTTGGAGTGTGTGCTAGATTTCATACAAATCCGATGCAAACACACTACAACATTGCTATGAAAATATTAAGGTATGTAAAAGGTACAGTAGATGTAGGATTATGGTATCCTAAAGAAAGCGGATTGAGTTTAGCTGGGTACTCAGACGATTATCTTTGGATCATCGCTTGATAGGAAAAGCACCTCGTGAACTTGTCGGTTTACGGGTACTAGACTTATCTCATGGTTTAGCAAGCAAAACTCAATTGAAACTTCTACCACAGAGGTTTGAATATATTGCTGGTTGTTGTGCAACACAAATTACGTGGATACAACAACAACTTAAAGACTATGGACTCATTGAAGAAAACTCCCATTTTACGTGACAACACAAGTGCTATTGCAATTACACGAATCCGAATTTCATGCCGAACAAAGCATATTGATGTTAGACATCACTTCATCGAGACCATGTTGAAAGAGGCAATATAGAGATACTCAAGATTGTACGAAGACCAACTTGCAGATATCTTCACTAAGCCACTACAAGAAAGTAGATTCCTAGCCTTAAGACATAGTCTTGGACTAATGGAACTACCAATGAACTGAAAGAGTTCAGAAATCTGGAACGGGCATCCAGAGAAGAGGTATCTGGAACGGGCATCCAGAGAAGAGAAAAGAGAAATCTGGAACGGGTATCCAGAAGTCAAAAAGGCTAAAGAACAAAAGGCGACTTAAGATCTCTGAAACGGGAACTCAGATATCTGAATCACTCTATAAACGGTGAACACAAAGGAGAATAGTACAACTATCTGCAGTCAACTACTCTCTTGAAATTCGCATTATTTCTATCTTGATGAAAAACTTGGAAAAATCCTAAGTATAAGACAGATTCAGATGCAAACAGTGTTCTTGGTCATACACAAACGTGATTCAGATAGCTAATAGCCAAAATTCATTAAATGGGCACAATTACACTTGTTGATTGTGATCATTGCTGAAGAAGCAATGGTGACCCTTGATGAAATTAAGCGATTGATCTATACGGTGGAAATTAATTCACAGTAAATAGTGGACTGTAAAAATTCTGACAAAGCCCACTTTGCATTTAATGCCGAACTAGCTTTTGCTCACGCACCTTGCAAATCACAGATACGTACACAAAATCAATTTGTATGTATTTATGCATTGAGATTCTATTGCTATATATATAGGATTTTGGCAAAAGAAATCACTTTCGCCTAATCCAAAATTCGACTTACAAAAATAGCAAAACCTTCTCTTGATTCTCTGCAAATCTTCTACAATCTCCGCAAATCAAGATTAAGTTTTTACGCAAAGAATTACTAAATCAAATCTCTTTCAAACACCAATCCAAATCTACACTATATAAAGAGATGGCCCCAAAGAATTCTTCTACTGAAATCTCAATCCTCCAATGCTTTGAAAAAAGCAAGCACCGTTGGTTATTGTGAACAACCGACTGGTAGGAGACTTTAATCCTGACCATTGGACTTCAAATCACAGAATTTGGGGTGGTGCCATGGTTGAGGAATACCTCACGGCTGCAATTGAAAACCAATGACGAGCTGATTCTTGACATGCTTGAAAAGGCACAAATCAAGGGTTTTCTATCCGCTGCAAGTGGAATCTCATCACTCGATGTGTTGGAATTCTACAACAACTCAGGATAATTTCTGTGTTTCAAGGCACCGTGTAATAGTGTCTGTCAAAACCTCGATCGAGAAGGAAATCCTACGGACTTAACAACTTTCAGTAAGTTGTTTGAGTTTCAAAATCTTGGAAAGGATTTTGAAATAAACACCAGACGATGATCTCCTTGAAGGTGTTAAAGAAGCATGATGGCGTATGTGATCTTGAAAATCGATACACCGCTGAGTTCAAGCTTCGACATCCGAACCGGACATCGATGGTTCATTTGGGATGTATGCTTGCATTCTTCACAGATGCTTTGATGGTCTACAAGGAGGTCTTGACCGGATAAACCAAGAACGATGGATCATGATGTTCTTCTGAATCAACAAGAAAACTTTGGAAAACCCTTTTAAGCGGGAAAGTGCGCCTTCATGAAGTTTGTGAAGAAGATTCAAGGCTTAGCGCCTAAAATCGCAAAGGACTATTGCCGAGCCAAAGGCCATGAGGCTATGGTGCGAATATATGCTACTTCTTTGGAGAAGCTTGGCATTGAGCTCGGAGAGAATTTGAAATAGCCAACAGTAATCTACTCTACAAATATGAGTATACAAACTTGTTGAAAAAGGTTACTGGGTCTCAGAAAGGTTCTAAGAAGCGAAAGTCTGAAAAGGTATCTGAAGAAAAGGTTGCGACCAAGAAGCCCAGAACTTCAAGAAAGAAGTCTGCTGGCAAATCAGAAGACATACCCATTGAGGTTGTCGATTCTTAGATATCTGCAGGCATTGCCGATGAACTGATAAAGGCAGATGAACTCATCAATGCTTCAAAAGAGTTATCAACTAATGAACAAGTAGACTCAGCAAGAGAAAGTGCTTTCAGAAATGTGAAAACTATTGCAGAAAGCCTTGCTGATGAACTCATAAATGCTGCCAAAAGTGGTGAAAAACACCAAGCCCTATCTGCAGAAACCGCAGGAGTAATGGACCAATCTGTTCCTAATGCTGATGAGAGCTCTGACGATGAAGATGAGAAGCTAGTCATCTCTCAAGTCCTAGAAAGAACAAAAAGGGCTAAGGTTACTGAAATAGTAACTGGTGAAAAGGTTTCTGAAGAAGAACCTACACCTCAGGTTGCTGAACAAGCACCTATAGCAAAGGTTGTTGGTGCAAACACATCATCAGGAAACGTTTCTTACGCACAACTTCAAAAATCCCTGATGAGTGGTATTATAGTCTTTGGCGGAATCGATGGAAGCATACATCTAAAAATCGGAAGAACACTCTCTTGACCGGTCTTACCTTCCTGCATAACCACAACAACCAAAACCACAACAACCAAAAGTGGTTGATGAAATGGTAAATGAACTCCATTTTGAATTACCAGCAATGCAGTATGCTGAAGAAAATCCTTCAAAAGAGCAGGTTCCCCAACTCAATGAGAGGGATCAAACTGAGACATCTACTCAGAATGATCAACCAGGGGAGGCAACTGAGTTGCACACTTAGGAAAGGCATGAAGTACATGAAACTTCAAACAAAGAAGTGTTACTGGAACAAGAAGACCAAAGTATAGAAGGGTCACGAGTTTCAGAGACCAATCAGCCTGACATGGATCAGGTAGCTGAATGGTTTAACTCTCATCCTGTGAAACTTTATGCTTATATATATTTTGTTACTTATAAAATTTCTCTGTTACAGGCTGAGTTAGAAACATAGAAACAAGAGGAAGCTGGGAAGCTTGCCTCAGAAACTGAGAAGGAGGTTCCCCCAACCTCACCTCTTAAGAAATCTGAGCCTGTGCCACAGGTGATAAATTGATTCTTAAGATAACACTTTTCAGTCATATGTTCATGTGCTTAAAGTAAATGTTTCTAACAGGCTCCAACTGAGAAAGAGGAAGATAAGGCAGAAATGCCAGAAAAGGACCCAGAAACCAACAAGGTTTCTGAAGAACACATCATTGAGCCTTCCCATATGAAGGTATACATATATATATATATATATATATATATATATATATATATATATATATATATATATATATATATATATATATATATATATATAAATCAGTGATAAAAATTCTTCACCTTGCGACATCCCCTGCACCTATGGAAATTGATGAGGCATCAAGGCCTTCATCACAAGAAAAGATTCCAGAGACTGCACAAGTCTCTGAGAGACAAGTATCTGAGCCTCCCATGGGGGTAATTGACCTCTCAGATATTTGATTTGTCACTTAAAATTTTCTTGATAAAATTTCCTAAGTATTGTGATAATTTTAATTCTCAGGTTCAAGAAAGAAAGGTTGATGAGGACCAGACTTCCAAGTCTCCACCTCACAACAAGATATCTGAGACACCAATTGTCTCAGTAGCACAAGTCTCTGAGCCTGAAGTACTTACTCAGGTAACTCAGAAACTAAACTACACTTCTACTCAGATATCTATAAAAGTTTTGAAGCTCACTCAAAACTCTTTCTTTCAGGCTCAAACAAGTGCAAAGCAGGCTCCCAATGATGAGAAAAGGGACCTCCTTCCCTTCTTCAAAGCTCAAACCCTGCCAAAGCATATACAATGCTTCAAGAAATGGCAAAGGTTAAGGTGCTCTGATCTCTCTGAAATATTGAGAATCACAGATCAACCAACCAGACGAGCACGAGCTCTTGACTTGGAGACATATATCCATGCAATGTTCCCTACCGAACAGTACACAGTTGCGACTTTATTGCATAAGGATTTCTCCAGAGAAGTGGCGCACAGTTTGATACAAGCCTTTGAACAGGTAGATGGTCAGACAAGATTACAGATGGCATTCAAGCGATTCGCCCAGACTCTGCAATTTATACCTTCTGAACATGAAGAGGTTAATGGGCAGAAGATCACTATTCCTGAAGTGATCAATCTTGTATCTGAAGATGATGAGGAGGAAGCGATAAACGAAAACGACTTCGATGAACCTCCCACTGATCATCACCAAAAGGATGACACAGACAAAAAGGATGATGATGATGCCCCTGCACCAGGGACCGGAGGAATTTCACCAAGAAATCATGCCTCAACTGCTGAAAAGCAAACTGAGAAGAAAGCACAGAAATCTCCGTCTCCATCTCCTCAAAAGTCAACTCATCCATCTTCCAAACAAAAGGTTAATACTGAACAAGTAGTTGAGGATTCTGAGGAAATCACTCAGAAATTGTTGAATACTCAATCTAGAACTGCTCAACTCAGACAATTGATGGAAGAAGAACAACAGCTCCATCTTCAACTGGAAGACCAGATAGCTAAATCCAGAGACAAGCTTGACCAACTACAAGATCAATATCTGCAAGAGATGATTGCTTACTCTGAGGTTAAAGAGCTACAGGATGCTGTAAATGCCATCACCAAAGAACTCGATACTGAAGAAGTATCTGAAATTAAGCATGATGCTAAGGCTGTATCATCTTCAAAAGAAGTACCATCCTCCTCCCAAAAAGGGAAGAAACCAATCTCTGAGATGGTTCTTTGGACTCGACAATCGATGAGAATGTCCAAGAGGATGAAGATCATCGGGTGATTACTCGGATGATGAAGAAGACAAGACTTTGGCGAACATCGCAATGAACATCTAACTGCTTTTCACTTGAAAAGGCCCGATTGCTCTGAAACTTTCAAAGAAGCGCCAAATGTCCACTCCATGAATACATGAACAAATACCAATCTTGGCTCATCTGAAAAAGGAGATGTCTTCACAGAACAAGGAAGTAATTGCCTCTGTTCCCTCTGAAATGAAAAAGTTCACTGAGCTCGTTACTCAGAGAACAACTAGCATAGTCATTGCTCAGAAAGATCTGGGAATGATAAGGGACGATGATGCGTCTTTAGCTGAAAAAGCTTTCCAAGAGGCAAGTTACACTGCTGGAAAAGCAGATGCCATCCTAGGCCCATTGGCAGAGCTCATTGATAAGGACAATGGACTTATCAAGCAAAATCAGGAGCTCAAAGCCGAACTTCAGAAGTTGGTCACTGCCTACAATTATTTACAAGGGCATTTTAACTCTCTCTCAGATTCTTTTATGAGGGTAATGCAACAATGACTAAGGGGGAAAGAGTGTACAAATCTGGACCTCAAAGTCAGGGGGAATGGGAAGAAGGAGAAGAAAACAAGAAGAAATCTGGAGCTGGTGTGGCTTAGAGAGGAAGAAGAAACATGAAAACTTCCCAGCCACCCCTCAGAATCAACGAACCCTCCTCAAGCCAAGCTACTTTGCAAATAGTAGCTGCTTCCCAGAAACCTACTGAAGGAACTACAATGATAACAAGGGCCATGGCACAGAAACCTCCAAGGAGTACCAAGGCTCCAAGAGAAGACAAGTTAAAGGGATTGATGAATCTTCTGAAGAAGAAGAAGGTCAAATCAAGTCATTGGGCAATGAAGAAGGCTGTAAAACTCTCACAAGATCTAATCTTGATGATGATAAGGAAACTGATGAAGATGAAGCTCCTCTTCACAGAAAAAGGAAAATTGAAAGCCTAACTGAGCCCATAGCTGCAAAGCCCCTAGCAGCTAAAACACCCTCTGGAAATACCAAGTCTATCCAGGGTGGTTCTTCAAGCAACAAACCCAAAGAGAATTCAAGACAAAGAAGGAACAGACTGAGAGCTGAGCAAAGACAAAGTCAACTTCCACTCAGGCCAGAAGAAGCCAAAATAGAGTATGTGAAGAATGACAATGATTCCTCATCTCTGAGTGCATCAATCGGAAAAATGGCTATTGGATTACGGAACTTAAGCATCTCTTGGTAAATTCAAGATTTCGAACCAATCCATAAACAACTTATGGCATGGAGAAAAGATAAGCCAACCTTGATCAACACCAATCACATTAAAGCTGGTTGGATTTTGAAGTTGTCAAGAATCGAAGCCATGAGAAAGGACCTCTCGATGAATGTCCATATGGAAAGCGGATGATGTGCATGAATCGAATATCACCGGAACAGGCACAAGAGCAAGACTCGCTGTGGAACCCTATGAGTCGTTCTATCTAACTGAAGATCAATACAAGGGTGACATCAGATATCTGAGGATTATCTACGAATACTTCAAGCATTCAAATATCAGAATAGAGCATGCCTGGAAGTGGAGAAAGTATCTGTGGGTCAAACATTTTGTCAAGAAAAATCCTACTAAAACCTACAAAGAGGTCTGTGGATTTGCCAGAGACACTGAGATGCTCGTAATTTACTTGGAGCTTGGTTACGACTGTTGTCCTAATTTACTATGTAGTTTTGTTGTATTTTTGCTTACTGAGCTAAACTTGTTTCATGTATGTAAGTTATCTGTAATCTTTCATTGTAACTTATCTGATGACCTTACTCTCAGATAGTATTCTATAAAAGATAACTTGTCAGCAAAGATCACACCTTGTGATTTGGTTGATGTTTACTTTCTGCACTTAATTGAATGAATTTAAAAAAATCTTAAGAAATGATTAGGTGTTGGATTGTTCACTCATCCAGATTTGTAATAGGTCAGATAGTCATCGTTGACTGATCAAAAAGGGGGAAATTTGTTAGGAAATTTTGTTAGATATTTTGTTAGAAACATCTGTTTAGATTTTGATCAGCAACATGATGACTTATCTTATTCTCAGAAAGGTGATTAGTACTCTTGGTTCACTTGAACATTGTAAAAGAGGAAACCCACTAAGTATGATAGTCTAGCTAATCTTGTATAGGATGATAGGTCTCAAAATATAATTTTTATTTTATGAAGAGAAGACCAAGAAGAAGACATCCAAGCGGAACAAGTTCAACGACATTGAAGATTTGAAGAAACTGCACTAGATTACTGAAATAGTTTTACAGATACCTTGGTCAGATATCTTGAAGACACAAATAGTCTTTAACAAGCTGTGTCACAAGAGATATCTGAGAACTGGAAGGTTTTCTGAAAACCAGGATAGTGCCCACAGATATCTACTCTCAGATACCTTGAGCCTTAACCACATTTCTGAAAAAGAAATATATTGCAACAAAGTTGTTTCAATAAAGTGGTATCTGAAGATTGAAGATAAGGACGTGCAAAGAATCAGATAATACTAGTCTCTGATACTGAGCATAGTTCCGTTGGCACTCTGAGGACAAAAAATGCAGTCTAATGCATTTAATGCAGACGGAGATGTAATAAATAAAAGCAACGGTACCTTCTGAAGAAGAAGACAAACCTGCTGCAGTACTATACACAGATATCAATAGTTTGAATTTGATTTAAGCCTAACGGATACTATTCAACACCATTCAAATTCATCTATAAATATCAACACTTAGACTACTTGAGAAGACACCTTGAACTCTATAAACACGCTGAACAACATATTCTCTCAAGCAAACTACTTATCCTCAAAGCTTTATGCATTAAAGCTCCTGATCTTAAGTAGCACTAAAGTTCTAAGTGTCCTGATCCTAAACAAGCACTGCTATCTGTGAAAGAGTTGAATTGAAAGATCAAGTATTTGAGATTCATTCTCTTGAACATTTATCTAAGACTTGGGTCAGTAAAAAGAACAAGATACCATACATTGAAAAGTGTATTAAGTATACTTGATTCACAGAGCTATCTGATTAACTGAAAAGTTATTAAAGAAGCTCATCTGACAACTAAAACCAAAACCAACACCGTCACTAGCGTGGAGTACAGGAAGTACTTAGTTTGAGAAACTAAGGAATAACTCCAAGGTTATTGAGCACAGGAAGTACTTAGCTTGGGAAGCTAGGGAATTGCTCAAAAAGGTTTCTGAGTACAGGAAGTACTTGGTGAAAAGCCGGGAACAACTCAGGGGGAACATTTGGTTGGGAACCATTTGTTTAAGGAATCTTAGAATAGGATTTTTGTAAGGTGACCTCAATTATCTATTCTAGTGAATTCTAGGTCTTTGGAAGACCGAAGTGGATTAGTTGGAGGATTACGCCACCTCCAGATGGCACTATACTTGCTGTGTTATTTACTTCTCTGTACTTACATTTCAGCAACACACACACACACACTTTAACTGTTTCTGCACTTATCTATCTTAAGTCTTCCGCGCTCTGAATCTAAGTATCAGATATCTACACAGATATCTGAGAAATAGTTTTTATCGACAAAAGTTTTAAAAGACTATTCACCCCCCCCTCTAGTCTTTTACCTTGCCGTTATCTGGACCAACAAAACGTTTGATCTCAACGGCTGAGATTAAAACAAAGCAAGTAATGTCTGTTTAGAAATTCAGACGTGGCCTACTAAGCATTTAATGAAGTACAAAGGACGTACCACGCCTATGCAGATGCAAAGACACGCATTCATATTCAGCTATATGTATGTTGTATCTATGTATGTTTTGTCTGCTATATATATAGGAATTGGGCAAAAGACAAACACTTTTACCAAATCCGAAATTTCAAACTTGCTTCAAAATAGCAAATCTCTCAAGATTTCTGCAAACTCAACTTTTTGTGCTTAGTCTTCTGAAAAGATAAACTAATCTCAATTACTTGTGCAAAATCCTTCTGAAAAACCACTTATTCAAAACTTTATATAAAGAGATGGCACCCAAGAAGATGACCACCAAGAACCCTAAGGCCGGATCATCTACTCCTGCTGAAAAGCAAGGAGAAAAAGAACTTAAGGTGTTGAATAAACGCCTTCTGGGAGAATTCACCCCTTCGGACTGGAACCCTAGTCATAAAATGAATTGGGGAGCATTCTTAGTGAAGAAATATGTACCAGCAGTTATACCTTCAAAACCAGAAAGGAAATTAATATTGGGGATGTTGAAGAATTCCCATATCTCTGAGTTTTATCTGCGCCGGTGGCCTATCCACACTGGATGTACTGGAGTTCTACAACAACTCCAAAATCTTCACAAAGGTTGTGAATGATAAAGAAGAAAAGTACATGCAGACTAAAGTCCAAGGACAAGAAATTGTTCTCGACTGCAAGGCTTTTTGCAAATTGTTCCGATTGAAAAATCGAGGAACTATTGAAGATATCAACATCAAGGACGCCTCAATGATTCAAGGCGTCAAAGAACTTTTTGAGGCAATCTAGTTGGAAAATGCAAAAGGTTGCCCAGGAGACTTTATTCTGAAAGCTATCAGAACAAGTCATCTTCAGAAACACTGGAGTACTTTGGCTCTCATCCTGGTCCGTTGCTTTGATGGCAACAAAGGTGGAGTAGACCAGATAAGTATGGAGAGATGGATGATGATGCATCTTCTGAACCAGAAGAATGAAGGGCAGGAAACCCACTTCAATAGGGGGAAGTACGCCTTCAACAAATTCCTTGGACACATTGAGGAATTTGAGCCTAAAATCATCAATGGCCTTGCTGAGCCAAAAGCCAATATGAACTTTGGTCTCAGGATATGTTACATTCTGGAAACCATGGGGATTACTCTTAGAGAGAAACAAGAAATCGATCCAACTCCCTTTTCAGACACGCCTTTGAAGAAAAGGAGAGAATTGCTGCTGAGCAAGTACTTAGTAAGGCTGAAGAAACTACACTGCAAGGTGAGGAGGTTTCTGAGCAAGCTCAAGCTAAACCTCCAGCTGCCAAAAGAAAAAGGGCTCAAGGCAAAAGGACCTCCAAGTCCATAAACATTCAAGAGGCACAACTTTCTGGAGACAAGGTCTCAGAAGATGTTGTTCAGAAAAGGCGATTCAGAAGCCCAAGAATCACGAAATACGCTCCGAACTCTCCGAGATGATAGAAATATCATAGATAGGTCTGCTGACACGTAGCAGTGATTCTGAGGACGATGAAGTAATCGCAACAGTGCTCAAAAGATTTAAGCTTGAGACCCAAGGAGGAGCATCAAACTTAGCTCTTCAGAAAGATAAGAGCCCCTCGCTTGCAGGAAGAAGAAGGCACAGGTAAGGAAGATAGAATTATGGAAGATCGACATTGCTTCCACATTCACAATACCAAAGACTCAATATTGTCAAGAAAACCGATCTTGAGCAGGTTCCTCAACCTTCGAGAGCTCAACTCTCAAAAGGATCAAACCGAGATGGAGACTCGAATGATACTGAGAGGAGAACAACAATGAGCACAGAGAGACTGTGGACTCACCACAAGTCCAAAAGATCAATGATCAGCCTGACTCTTTTCAGGTAGCAAAAGTAGCTTATATCTAACTTGTCGACATTTCAATGTTAACTTGTTACTCATAAGCTTCATTTTGTTACAGGCCATATTGGAGACAAACTTTCAGGGGGAAGTTAATTTGTCCAGCCTTCTGAATGAAGAAGAGGTTTCTCCAACCTCAGAACAACACTGAGCACATTCTCTGGTAGCTAAGTTATCTCTGAATAAGAAATAGCTTGCTTGAAAAATTAATATCTTGTGTTCTAAATTTCTTTTTGTCTTACTTTAGGCTCTAACTGAGGAAGTAGTAGTGGAGGGACCAACACTCCAAAACCAAGAAAATCCAGAAGCTGAAAAGCTTTCTGAAGAAGCATTTTCTGAGCCTTCTGATGAGAAGGTAATCACTCAATAACAATCTTCTTCAAGAATGCTCTGGAAATCCCACTACTAAATCTCTTATGTTTGTTCTTACAGGCTCAGTCAGAAGAACAATTGGAAGGAGAAAAATCCTTGAAAACTCCTCCAATAGAAATTGAAACTGCTGAACAAGCAGTATCTGCAGAAAAGGTGTCAGAAACCCCCAAGATTTCTGAGAAAGATGCAACTGAGATTCCTCACTTGGAAGTAAGTGAAGTCTCAGAAAGCATCTCTCTATTTATCTTCTCTGATAACAGTTTCTAAACATACTTGATTTTGTTTCTCAGGCTCAAGCAGAAAGAAAGGTTGTTGAGGATCAGACTTCTCCTCACAACAAGGTATCTGAGGCCTCTGTGCCAAAACAACCGACAATCCAAGCAAATGAGCCTGGTGTTTCTACACAGGTATGCTCAGAAAGCTTACTTTTGCACACAGATACAAACTCAAGTGGTTTGAACAAAACTAACTTGATCCCTTTCTTTCAGGCTCAAAGTTTTGTGCCAGTTGATTTACTCAAGGTTTTCCAGAAGCACACTCTCAAGAAACATCTAAAGTGCTTGAACAATGGCGAAACTCGAAAGGTGACCTTTACGAAATAGCGACTAATCGACGTCCCGGAAAAGAGCAATAGCCCAAATCGGAAGACTACATCCATGCATTGTTCCCATGAGTCTTATTCTTTTGCCAATCGATGCATGAAGACTTCACTCATGAAGTAGCACAAAACTTCTAGCGATTTCAAAGCTGCGGATGCTCAAACCAAGCGGATGGTAACCCATCCGCATTCACTACAAAAATCTGGCTCATGGCACGGATAGATCCGTCGCTCTGAATAAACTATCCGCCCGACTTTGGCGGCGACGGATCGACGTATAGAAAATCCGTCGCCCCCCTGGAGCTGTGGCGACGGATAACAATCCGTCGTCCAATTCGCGACGGATTGGACGACGGATTGACCAATTATTTTTTTTTTAATTCCGAAATTTAGCGACGGATAGAATGTTTAGCGACGGATAGATCCTATCCGTCGCTAAATATTTTAATTGGACTAGTGACGGTATTTGAAATTCCGTCACTGTGTATTCCGTCACTAATTCCGTCACTGTGAATTCCGTCACTACTTCCGTCACTATTTATTTGATATTAATCCCTATTTTTCGTAGTTCACCTATTTAATCAATATAATGTTCGATAATAAATCAATAATACGGAAAATGTTTCAATGAATAAAAAAGTAATATTCGGAGCTGGAGAAATTATCCAAACAAGTATAAATATGAAAAAAAATCCGAACATACAGATACATAACTAGCTATCAGACGGGGTGGGGGTGGGTGATGGCGGGACATGAATCGCTCCATACATGGCAAGAAGGCGCTCGTTCTCCTCCCTTCGTTCTCTGTCGCGGCGCTCCATCTCGTCCCTTTGTTGCTCCATCTCTTGAGTTAGCCGAGCAACCTGTTCCCGGACCTGCGACTGCACCATTTCCGAGACCTGGTCATGTGTGTAAACCGGACGTCTGGACTGCTGGGATGATGATGAGGAGCACGCCGGACTAGCCAGATGCAAACCGAGGCTCCCGAGTCCATATATTCGTCCTTTCTTGTCCGGTTTGTTGACCTCTAGGAAGATGTTGTCAACTTGTTCAGTTGACAACACATCACCCGTCGATCCTCACCTCGCCACACGAGCATCAACCTCACTGAAATCGTAAATAGCAGATATAATGATCGATTCTTGTTTTAAAAAGTAACTTGTAATAGTGTACAAATATGAACTTTAAGCAACATAAACATACACAATAGGCGAGGCCGGCAATCGGTCCATACCCCTATACCTTGGCCTTCTTGAAGATGGCATACTTGTATGTCACCTCCCCCCGTGCCTCCTGAATCAAACCAGATCTAGTCAACAATTTATCATCTACAAGTAATAGAGCAGAGACTTCATACATACACGTAATGCTAGATTGCAAAACACATATATACGCACCGATTGATAATAATCGATGTGAGATCGCCTCCCAAGGTGGTGAACGGCCCTTCCCGCCGTGACGATCGGGATGCCGGTTACACTGTTGGTCCAAGCAACGTCTGGACATCGATTCGGCGCCGATGAGGCATCCCAAAGGGCCCCTCCGTTGCATCAACTGTGGAGGATTGGGCCACCCGATCGAATGGCCTTCACGTACATACCATATCCTCATGCAGTTTGGATCCCACAGGTCTAAACGCGCGCCAGATCTGTGGATCAACTCTTCAGAATGAAGTACTCCTTCTACATTCCCAATTTCATACAACATCCAAAGTCAATACATGTCCTAACAACATAACAGATATGGTGACTAACATATCACCCAAATAAAGTGGCTAACATACCACTCACATATAGTGGCTAACATACCACTCACATACAGTGGCTAACATACCACTCACATTGTCCTAAAATTTACTAACACAATGGTGACTAACATATCACCCAAATAAAGTGGCTAACATACCACTCACATATAGTGGCTAACATACCACTCACATACAGTGGCTAACATACCACTCACATTGTCCTAAAATTTACTAACACAATGGTGACTAACATATCACCCAAATAAAGTGGCTAACATACCACTCACATACAGTGGCTAACATACCACTCACATTGTCCTAAAATTTACTAACACAATGGTGACTAACATATCACCCAAATAAAGTGGCTAACATACCACTCACATACAGTGGCTAACATACCACTCATATTAAAACGATTAATTATAATTACAAACAAATGAATGTCATATTTTAAACTTACCCTCAGCTCATCGAAGTACTCGGCCCTCATGCGCTCCGAGATGTGGCTCCAACACTCACCACCCTGCCCCGGTGGCTCTCTCCTGCTCCGGAAGATGTCACCTAGTTTGTTGTGCACCTCCCGAGGCCATAAGCTGTTGTCAATGTATAAGATACAAGAAACGAATATGTATTACTTTAGTACAACAATTTATACTTGTCAACTATCATTATCAGTTATGTTTTACATATTTAAGAAGAATGTATAATACTTACTTGGCGGGACCAATAGGAAAATCACGCAAGTAGTCCCGTGGACGTTGGGATTGTTTGGATCGAACACGGTAGGGACAATCGTGGTCGTCCTCCGACATGTGTCCGGCTGTTGGTAGAGCCACGGCTGCTCTCTCTGCCGGGGTCTCGGGAATCCGAGACCTGTGTCACGATCTTGAGCCCTCCTTCGACGGTGTCCCGACCCACCACTATCATGCGGCCGGCTGCGTGGGGGGGGACGATAGGTGGACGGCCTCTGTCGCGGCATCTGCAAAAAAATGTAATAAATACAATAAAAATGTGTTAGTACGAGTTATAATACATAACAGATTATAATAACACATATAATTACTCATAATACACATAATATACCATTATAGCCGTCCTCTAAGACTACATATTGGTCCTCGTGCAGATCAAACAACTCATCATCTGCTTCTATGGGATCTTCTGCTTGTTTATCGACATCCTCTTGTTGGTACGAGTTGGTAATTGAGTCGTCTTTCTCAATGTACTCCACTTTCGAGCGAGCACGAATAGGTACCGCGGCTAACCATTCCCCCTTATCGCGTTTTCTGCTTGGATATTCAAGAAACACCACTTGTCGTGCTTGAGTCGCCAGAATAAATGGTTCATACTTGGTTCGGTACCTCTTCTTTTGGTTCACATCAACCATTTCATACCGCTCGTTCTTCCTCGTACCTCCTGGATTAGGATCATACCACTCAACGTCAAACAAGAAGGTTCGTTTAAATGGCAATCCAGAATATTCAATCCTCACAATTCGTTTTAGCTTGCCGTGGAAATCAAACAAAGTAGCGTCTCCATACTCTTCTGCACCATTAACACACACCCCGGAGTTGCTTGTCATGGCCGTGTTACATTCAAATGTGGGACCTAAGGCCATTGACTATATAACCTGGGAATGTGTAGACCTTTTTGAATGGTCCCTCTGCGAGAGCCTTTAAGTATAGGCATGTGACGCTGTTAATAGGATTCCAGACATACTCTCGGAACCAATCTGGAAATTCTGTAGGAATTTTTGAGTCAAGTAGTTCCTCTAGTGTATCCTCTGTCATCTGAGGATTTTCTTCCAAACAACGCTTTTTGAAAAAGCGCAAACATTGATTCGATGATAAGTCTATAATTGAAGTAGAGACTTGCGTAGCTATATTAAAATTTAAATAAATGGTTCTTGACCTCGAAAATAGTACCATATCTTGGTCAACCTCAAAGACAATTCGTGAGGACATAATATTGAAATGCTTTCAACTCTTTATCCGTAAGATATTCTTTCTTAGCTGCACCAAGAGGTCTCCCGATACCACGAAGGCAGATAGGGAAAACTCATCATCCGCTTGAACTACGAATGTATACGCATTTCGAGCCTTCTTGTCTTCGTAGGGACGTGTTCATCAAAGTAATAAGAGCGAAGGTTGCGCTTTCCTCTCGAATGTAGGCATTGGCAATCGAACCTTAGTTTACCTTTGTTGTTGACATACTTCTTCAATTTCCCAAGTACCTCTCGAATGGATACATCCATCGATCTTGAACGGACCAACAAGTCTCGCTTCATGAGGAAGGTGAACACAAGTGCTCCATAGAATCAAACCAGCTCGGTGGAAAGATACGCTCGAGCTTGCATAGAATCAATGGTATGTTCCTTTCAAGATTTTCCAACACTTTATCATGAACCACCCTTGTGCCTAAATTTTTGAAAAATAAGCTCAACTCGGTGATAGCAGTCCATACGTGTTTCGGCAGAAGCTCTCGAAATGCTACCGGGATAAGCCTCTCCATGAACACATGACAGTCGTGGCTCTTCATCCCATAAACCTTTGTCTTCTTCAAATCCACACACCTCTCTAAATTTGAGGCGTAATTATCTGGGAAACTCAATGCCCTCACCCAATCAAACAAAATTGACCTAGAAGCGTTGTTAATTGTGTAGCACGCTTTCGGCCACTTACCATTCTCATCCTTCTTTGTCAACTCAGGCCTTTTACACCACGTCGACAACTCGGATCTAGACTTCGCATGGTCCTTTGTTTTTCCCTCAATGTTGCAAAGTGTATTGAATAAGTTCTCGAACACGTTCTTCTCAATGTGCATGAAATCTAAGTTGTGACGGATAAGAAGATCGCTCCGATAAAGGCAAGTCCCGAAAATGCTTCTCTTCCTCCAACCACATTTTTACCAATTTTCTCGTTATGCTTCATCCACCCAAGCTGGTCACCTTCATAAGACCCAATCTATCAATCTCCGCAAGAATTTGTGCACCAAGTAAGTCTTGTCGGGCTTTTTTGTCGACTTTATTTTTCAAGAATTGATCCTTGTTCTTCTGAACGGATGGTCACTTTCTAGCAACCTCGATGACAATCAAACCAACAAAATTTTCCACTACCCTTGATCTAAATGCATCATATCCTCCAAGCAATGTGGACATGCATATTTCCTCATTTTCCTTCCAGATAGCATGGATGCAGGAAGTCACTCAGTCCAAAGAAGAAGCGCTCTCAAGGTGAAGTTCTTTTTTGTCGACACATCATATGCAGGGATACCATCCGTCCACAACTCGATCAGCTCCTTGATTAGGGGTTGCAAGAAAACATCCAACGTCAGTCCAGGATCTTTTGGCCCAGGCACCAATGCAGTCAGAAACATGAATGGCTCCTTCATGCACTCACCGGGGGGCAGATTGTACGGTGTGAGCATAACTGGCCAACAAGAGTATTTACGTTCACTACGAGCAGGTTAAAACCATCCGTACAAAGTCCCAAACGTACATTTCTAGATTCGGCTGCAAACTCTGGATATGTCTTGTCAAACGATTTCCATGCGGGTAAGTCTGCAGGATGGTCCATTCTACCACCTTCAGCATTATCCGAGATTACTCGCTCCTTGTGCCACCACATTTTATCCGCAAAAGCACTTGAAGCATACAATCTTTTCAAACGAGGTGCTAGAGGGAAGTACCACATTTTCTTATGTGAGAGATTTTTCTTTTGTCGTTTCTTTGCAGCCCCCTCCTTGTAACGCTTGTACCGTTCCTTACCACAGAACTTGCATTCTATTAGATCTGCATCCTCCTCCCAATATATCATGCACATTTTCGGACAACAGTCTATGGTTACCACAGGCAGCCCTAATCCCCGCATCTTTTTCTTTGCTTGGTAAAAGTTGGTGGGAACTAGGTTTTCTTCAGGACAAAGGTCCGACATTACGTCAACCCATTCATTGAAGCTCGTTTCAGATTGCTGGCCATTAGCCTTACAACTCATTAGCCGAGATAACAAAGACAACTCAGTGAGCTTACACCCCGGGTAAACCGGCTTCCTTGATGATTCTAACAAGTCAAAGAACAACTGATCCTCGGATTCGGTGGTTCCTCCACCTCCACCTCGGTTTCAGTGTTGGTTGTGTCCCTGAACTCCGCCCCTGCAGCATCGTACACCATTTGTTCGACTCGAGCTCGAATAGCATCACCTTCAGATTGGGACTGTTCCCCGACTTGTTCATTTTTTCTCTTCCTTCCACGTTGTCTGTATTGGTCATATGTATTGGACGGTGCTGCTTCCTCACCATGATGATTCCATACCTGATACGCAGGCAGGAATCCATTTTTCCTCAAGTGCTGGACTACCACTTTAGGAGTCACGTATTGCTTGTTTCTGCACTGTTTCATTGCACAAGGACACTTTATCAACCCATCCTTTACACAAGACGGATTTGACATTGCAAATTCAATGAAACCTTCAACCCCTTTCAGAAAACTCCATTGAACTCTGCCATTGAGAGTACGACAATACATCCATCCACGATCGGTATTCATTGAATAATTAGATAATAACACGACGTTTGAATTCATTAGATCGAGGTCTTTCATTTACGGTAATAAATCAATTTCACAATAATTCAATCAATTGCTACGTAATATAAGTTATATTAGCTTCAGTCAATTGTTAAGGCATTACATAATATAAGTTACATCAGCTTCAATTTTACCATAATGTTTGGTTTCATATATATATCAACTAATGATTACTAGTTATACAAGCCTAGAGACAAAACGGATGAAACTCCTCATTCTCATGCACCCCCCTCCTCATCACTTGTGACGCTCCCTACTCTGAACTTGCATTCCAGCAGATCTACATCCTCCTCCCAATACACCATGCACATGTTCCGACAAGAAAGGCACTCAATAGGCGCCCCAAACCCGCCTCTCCCTCCAGGAGGTATGCCATGGACGGTGCTTCCTCACGTGATGAATCCATACATGATACTCAGGCATGAATCCATAAGGTCGCAAGTGCTCGAATACTGCAGTAGGCGTCATAAATTGCTTGTTTCCGCAGGTTTCCAATGTGCAAGGACACTTTATCAACCCCCCAATTGCACAAACCGGATGTCCCATGGCAAACGAGATGAAACCTTTAACCCCTTCTACGAAACTCCTAGAAACTCTGTCATTTACCGCCGTAGGATCGTACATCCATGAACGGTCGGAATTCATTGTTTACTTTATTTTTAACCTGAGACGTTCCAATTGATTAGATCGTATTTAATTTATTAGATCGATTCCAATTCGGATAAGAAGATTGTAGAGGTTAATTGTTAATTATTATATGTTCCTTATAAATTAATTATTAATTAAGTGTTCGATGTGTTACAAAATTGGACATATATAATAACCATTTCAACCTCTTAGTACATATATTATATACTTAACATACATATCAAATTAACTAATTACTCTATACATATCGAATTACTACATATATTCATATCAAATTACATACTTAACATACAAATTTATCAAATCAAAACTACATACTTCTATACTTAACAAACATATCAAATTAACTAAACTAACTATATATACTTAACACACAAATCAAACTAACTACATACATTCATACATACCAAACTTAACATACTACATACATTCATATCATTAATTAAACTAACTATCAAATTGAACAAATTACATATAATTGATCAAATTAACTAAACTAACTACTACATACTTATCATATATACATATAATTGCTCAAATTAATCAAAATAAACAAAATCCCCAAATTTTAAAAAACTAGGGTTTTAGCCAAAATACCTTGATTAATCGGTAGAAATCTGAAATTGATCGAAGAAACAAACTCCTTGTCCCACTAGCTTCGATTAGGCACCAAGATTGGCCGGAATAACGAACAATTCACCGGAAACGGAGAAGAAGAGAATGAGGAAGAAGAAGGGAGAAGGAAGAAAATGAGGGCAGGCTGCTGCCTCTGTCGAGCCAAATATGAAACTCTGGGCCGACGGACACGTGTCCGTCGGCCCAGAGTCGATCCGTCGCCAAAAGTGGCGACGGATAGGTATCCGTCGCTATAAGGCGACGGATAATCTATCCGTCGCCCAATTTTCAAAAAAAAAAAAAAAATTTTTTTTTTTAACAAAAGTCAAACTTGGGCGACGGATAATTATTATCCGTCGCTAATTGGGGCGACGGATAGATTTCGTCGCCCCAATTAGCGATCCGTCGTTATGGGGCGACGGATAAAATCCGTCGCCCCATAACGTCGTTTTGTCCAGTTTTTCTTGTAGTGATTGCCTAGTAGGCTCACTACTTACCCAGTTGAGCAAGAAGAAGTGAATGGGAGAATGATTACATTCCCAAATGTGATCAACTTGATTTCAGAAGATGAAGAAGAAATGGACGAGAATGATTATCAAGAACCCCCTTCTGAGCATCCAAGTCAAGAAAACAAGAAGGATGATGATGATAATGATCAGAATGATGATCCCCAACCTGGACAAGGCGGGATTCAGAAGGCTAGCAAAGGAAGTAAAGACAAGGCCACTCCTTCCAATGCTCAGAAAGCCCCATCATCATCACCTTCAAAGTCTCATCAGAAAACCCAATGCATGAGCGAGCGATATACTTGAAGAGATATACGCATTGAGTTCGAGGATTGAACAACTCAGAAAGGTGTTGGAAGAAAAGAGAATCAACTTAGAGTGCCAAGCTCTTGTTGATGAAAAGGAAGCCAAAATTCAAAAGCTCAAAGAAGCTAACACCCAGGAATTGGCGCTCCTAGATGAGCAAAGAAATCTGAAAGATGCCATTGTTGTCACAGCTGCTGAAATAGATGCCATGGATGACAATGATGATGAAGAAGATGATGCTGAGACTGCATCAGAAAGACCTTCTACATCTTCTCAGAAGGCCAGCACACTTGATGGAAAGCAGAAAAAGGTTGTCAATCTGCAAACTATTCAAGAAAAAGATAATAAGAGTGATGCTGAAAACAACCAAAACTTGATTACTGACGCAGAAGATGAGAGACTTGTCACTCAACACAAGAGAGCTCTACTTGCTCCTCATATATTCTCTGCACAAGTAGTTGAAGTGAAGAGCACCGTGCGTAAATAGTATCTTTTTTGAACTCAGAAAGACACTAATTGCTCAAGACACAGAAGTGCTAAAATCCGTCCCAGAAGAGATGAAGTCATTAGCTGCTGCGTTACTCAACAGAGCAACCAGCATAGCTCTCTCTCAGAAAGACCTAGGGTTGGTCAGGGATGAGGATTGTAACAATGCTAATGCAGCACTCAATGAAGCCATGCTTTATGTGCAAGCAGCGCCATTCTTACGCCACTTGAAGAGCTCAGCGAAAGGAGCGAGGCGGTTAAGCAGAACCACGGTGAAGAAAGAAATCCAAGAATTGGTCGGGTGCACAATAATCTCCGGAAAAAACTTTGACTCACTCTCTGAAGCTTATGCCATTATGAGTCGATCACTCATGACTAAGGGAAGAAGAAGAGATGCCTCGAAGGCGAGAGGAAGAAAGAAAAAATCTATGCCTCCCTCCTCAAGTCAACTAGTCATTAAGGACACCATTGGAGACACCCTGTTGAAGAAGTTGTTCCAGATCAACGACCGGAAAATTTGAGAAGTATGGTCACTAGGGGAACCAAGTCCCTTAGGATCTCGAAGGAACAACGAACAATCACGAAAAGGAGAAGACCAAGAAGAAGGAGAAGTGAGAGACCAAGAAAGGCGCAAGCCTCCTTTGTTGAACTTCAATGATGATGATGAGGATGAATCGTCTGATGAACATCCACTTCACAAGAGAAGAAGGCAAGCAAGCACCTCACAACCCCTGGCGGCAAAGAATGCCTTTGGCAGAACTCCTTCCGAAATACCAAGTCAATACAAGGAACTTCCACCAAAGGCAAGGGGAAGAAAGGGTTAGAGGATCTCTGACAAAGGCCACCCAATGTAAAAGCAAGAAGGATTCGGTTTGGCGGAACAAGCGGAGAAATTGTTCAAGAAAAGCCAACTGATGCCCACATTGAATATGTGAAGACGAGTAATGAAGAGTCTTCATATAGGTGCATTCGAACTAGAGGGTATTGGATTACGGAACTACAACATTTACTTGTCAATGATAAGTTTCAACTCCATCCTCAACCGAGATCTTTGAAATGGAGAGAAGGCGTTTAATTGCTAAAATCGAGCACCTTCATGCCTGGCTAAACTTTGAAGTAGAGAAGAGAAACGATGCCAGAAAGATGGACCTCTCCTTTGCCTGTCCTTATCCAAAGCCCGATGATGTACACAAGGTACGAAAAATGGATGGTAGTAACAGCAAGAAGAACAAACTAGGAGTTTCAACCTATGAGTCATTCTATATGACATTGGATGAATACCTAGATGATATACACTATCTGGAAGAAATATACAAATATTTCAACCTATCTCTACCAAGTAGACCATGCACGGTGCAGGAAAATACTGGTCAAACATTTTCTGAGGAAAAATCATAAACTTGACAAGAGTTACCAAGAAATATGTGATTTGTCCAGAAAGACAGAACTCTCTGTCAGAAGGACTCTTTATGACTATGTCCAAGAATGCAGAAAAGTGGATGATTATGTCAACTGAACCAGAAAGGGTGCTGAAGAACTTGAGGTTTCTGAACCTAAGTTAATTTTGAAGACTTGAAGACTAGTATCTTAGAATGTTTACTTGGAGCTTGGATTCTCCTATTGTTCTAATTTACTTAGTATGTTTTGTTACTTTTTGTAATCTTGCTGATTGTTTCTGAATTTCTCTATCTGTAAAAGTTGCATCTCGTTCTGTAAACTGTACCTATCTGAAGATCATACTCTCAGATACATTTTAATAGATGACAACTTATCAGCAAAGGTCACTTCTTGTGATTTGGTTGATGTTTTACTTTCTGCACTTAATTCAACTAAAATTGAATATCATTTGAAATGATTAAGTGGTGGATTGTTTTCTCTTCCAGGATTACAAATTTGTAATAGGACTTTAAAAGATAGTCATGGATGACTGATCAAAAAGGGGGAAATTTGTTAGGAATATCTGTTAGTATTTTGATCATTCATCACATGTTCTTATCTTTGCCAGAAAGGTGATTAAGTACTCTTAGTTCACTTGAACATTGTAAAAGAGGAAATCACTGAGTATGATTAGTCTAGTAAATCTTATTTTAAGATTATAGGTCTCTGAATGTAATTTTTATTTCCAAGAAGACCATGAAGATCAATCCTAGCAATGGAGCTTTTTCTGAAGATTACAAGACCGGAGATTGCACAAGATTTATGAAGACACCAAGGTTTAGTCTCACTCAGAAAGACTATGTCCTTAATCCTTTCTCAAGTGCATTTAGTTACTTTTGAAACATGATTCTGGAACATATGACATCATGACTATGGAGCATGCAAGCCATCAGAAAGGCTAATGTATCCGTTGAAGACTACAGGACAAGAAATAGTACATATGCATTAATTGCATCGGCAGAAAAGCCGCTAAAGCACAGTCCTCTCTAAGATATGAGACAAGGATTTCTGAGTACTCTTTTCAAGATAAGTATAGACTGAATTTGAATTGTGTCTAACGGATAACATCCCAACGACTCTCCAATTCATCTATAAATATCACACACTTAGATGCTGAGAAATACAACGACCAATTAAGAACGATCTAACTTGCAAACTTACAATCTAGCAAAGTATTCTCTCAAGCACTCTACTACCCTTTCTGAAAGCTTTCTGTTGCTTGAAAAATCACTAGTAGTTCTAAGTTGTCCTGAACCTTAACAAGAGATTGTTATTCGTGAAAGAGTTGAACTATCAGATAACCTTTCTGAAGCTCATTCTCCAGAACGGACATCAATTACTTGGGTCAGTAAAGAGCAGATTGCCATACACTGAACAAGTGTATTAAGTAGTCTTGTTCTATTAGGCTCTCTGGAAACATAACTGAAAAGTTATGCAAGAAGCCTCTCTGACAAACCTTATAACCAACACCATCAAGGCGTGGAGTAGAGGAAGTACTTGATTTGGGAAATCAGGGAATAACTCCAAGGTTATCTGAGTAGAGGAAGTACTTAGCTCTAGGAGCTGGGGAATAACTCAGGGAGAACATTTGGTTGGGAACCATTTGTTTAGGAATCTTATAATAGGATTATTGTAAGGTGAACTCAATTATCTGTTCTAGTGAATTCTAGGTCTCAGAAAGACCGAAGTGGATTAGTTGGAGGATTACGCCACCTCCAGATACCACTATACTTGCTGTGTTATTTACCTTTCTGCATTTATCTTTCAGCAAAGCACACACACATTTTTTTTGTTTCTGCACTTACCTATCTTAAAGTCTTCCGCGCTTTGAATTTAAGTATCAGAAACCCCCCAAGTTTCTGAGAAACTGTGTTTATCGACAAAAGTTTTAAAGACTATTCACCCCCCCCCCCCCCCTCTAGTCTTTTACTTTGCCGTTATCTGGACCAACACACGACAAAGAAGATAATCCAAAAGTAAATACCTCCTCATAGAAGGTATTTGAAATTGGATTATTCATGTACAAATTTGAGGGCTTGAGGCGGGCTGGAGAAATTGGATTATTCCAAATAATCCATTTTTTCGGGCCGACAAAAAGGCAACCAAACTGGATTATTGAGGGTATTCGGACAAAACCCCCCCAAAAACCCCTCAAACCAAACGGGCACATATGGTTATTATATCAAGTAATGAGACTTGATATAATAGTCTATTCGAAAAAGGATCAAGTATGTGTATCCCAAAATGTTTTGTTTGTGTATGCGATTTGTGAAAGTTATTTGATAAAGCATGGATTATGTGTACATTTAAGCTCATCGATATGCCTATGAAGTGTGTGACCTTTTTGGGGGATTGTCGTGCTTTGGAGTACTTCCAATGTTATGTGTGTGGCCCCTATAGTGTTAGGGGATATGTTATGTGAAAGTCGGCATGTGTGCCACTACGGTTTGTGGGCCGTAGTGTATAATTTTATTCGAGCTAAATGTGAATTGTGATTATTGTGACATGTGTTCCATTCAAATGATTTTCGACTATGTTTGATATAAAATGGTGTGTATATATATGTAAACTTTTCATATGTATTTTATCCGGGTAAAAGTGCCAGGAGCTCACCCTTACACCCCCTTTCAGATATTTAGTAAGTGATTGGATGAACATACTTTGAAGTTGAGATGGTAGTCAGATGATGGATAATTGGATATGTGATGCCTGTTTAGTAGTTGCTGCGACTCTGAGATTTCTATTGTATAAGATGATTTGTATTGTTGGGATTGTTTTTGTTGAGGATTTGTAATTGATGTAATTACTATATAATGGATTTTAGATACTTTGTTGTACTACTCTAAGATATTGTAATTAATTTGAGGATTAAAGGTAGGCTTCGTCTTGGTGTGAGCCCATCTCACAATAGACGGCCGGTCGCGGTTTTGGTTTTGGGGCGTGAAAGGAGTGTGTAGCACTGAGATCGTAAAGAACCTTACCAGCTTCATTGTTGATTGAGACTTCTCCTTCCACTACATCATTTGGTTAAGGTTCATCTCCTCCTTCCATCGCATAAGCTCTAGCACGTACTGTTGGTTTTCCAGCTTGAGGATTTGTTGGTTTTCTTGATTTACATGGTTTCGGATCTTGACACTCAGGACAATCTATAATGTGGTGTTGGTCACTCCCACATGCTATACATATTCCATTATTCTTCCAACATATTGCCTCAGTATGAAAATAGGTACATCCTGGATCAATATTTGGATGGCTCGTCCCAACAGGTGTATAAGGATTTTTAGTTGGAAATTGGCCAGGCTAGGTTTTGACGATCCTTGATCTTTGTTCGGGCATTTGTGATGTCCTCAAATTAGTACTTTAAAAAAAAGAAAAAGTAACTAAAGTAGAGTTCGGTAACAGACTTTAACTACGAGATCGTTCTCAAGGAGTTAACTAAGCTAGCGTTTGTAAGTGTTAAAACGTAAAAGTTTGCGAAAATGATTGAGTAGTTTGTGATTTTTGTGTAACAAAATAATAAAGTTAGTAAGCAAAGAGTTTGTTTACTTGACGATGGAAAACAATGCACACGGTAGCAATTCGGAGAAATCATGCCTGGGTTAAACCTATCGTTCATACGCCCGTCATAGTTATTTGTCCATAAAACGGAAATTTAATTTAACCAACACATTTTCGAATGTAAATGAAGTAGAGAAATTATTCAATTGTTAGACGAATAATTCTTAACCTAATGCTTAGAAGATTTAGAATCAGGAGATTGAATTTGGAGGTTTTTACGAAGAATATTGAATAGCTTAACTCGTATGAACGATCTAGGTTTGAAACCCTAAGACGATTAATTCTACATTGCTGCCGAATTCACTACGCGATTAGCTACTCATAAGCGAAGGAATAACATACAAATCCAATGTCACGATTGAACTAAGTATACGAGAGATACAAAAATTCATACACGAGTCGAATCAATCACAAAGAGATAATTGCAATAGAAAATATTACTAGATTGATAATTCTAACCTTCGAATCTGAATTCGATGTCAAAGTATGACATTACAAACCAATACGATGTAAATCCAAGCCAAAACTAGGGTTTGTTCTTCCTTGGAGAGTGAAAGACTAAAGTGAAGATATGAAATTACAAGTCTAAAATCGACTAGTAACAAAGTCAGAAAATTTCGTCAAACAGGCTTGGACGCGTCCTGGAATTTTCTGGGATGCATCCCAAACTCAGGGTGTAAAACAGTAGCCAATTGCGTCGATCTGGTACGCGTCCTGCAAGAATCTAGGATGCGTCCCAGATTCAAATGTTTAAGCAGAATGTTTTCGTGAAAGACTGGGACGTACCCTGAAATATTCTGGGATGCGTCCCAGAATGCGCCGATCTGGGACGTGTCCTGGCCAAAATCTGGGACGCGTCCCAGCTTCTTCTTGCATAAATGCTAATTCTCACTGGGATTGAACTTGGGACCATCCGACTTGAATACGACCTTCCAAAAGTGTCGTTTTTCATCCAAAACGTACCTAAACAAACATAAAACTATACAACACAACTAAAACCCGAAACACATAAAAACGCACAAAAACATATAAAATGAAAATAAAGACTAACAAAAGACGATAAAAAAGAATGAGACAAGACTCTAAATTATCATTTCATCAGTTTGTTACTCTGCTCAGTAAAATTTCTCGACTTGTTCCACTTTACTTTATCGTCAATCTTCCTAAGTTCCTTATTCTCAGCCTCAACCAATAGTGCCTTGTCCACTGCTGCCACATAATTAGGAATTCCACCGAAACAAGGGCCCACCGGATTTCTAACTTATGGCCTCCTACAATCTTCTTAATTTTTCTTTTCTCATCATCTATGAAGTCAGAGAATATTGAATCAATCGACTAAATTGAGCCTCATATTGGCCAACAATATTCATACCTTCGATAAGATTTGTGAACTCTTGTTCACGTGCGTCATGGATTACTTGGGGTACAAATATATGGCTGAATTATGTAAGAAAATTAACCCAAGTGCAGACAGTGTTGCTTTGTTTCCAACGCCGACTTACAACTGTCCACTAATGTTGTGCGGAATCCTCAAGACAGTATATTTGATTTTTTGATAATCACTATAGTTTAAGACCTCAAATATCTTCTCCATTTCAGCTATAAAATATTCAACTTTCCGATCATCTGGTTCGCCCATGAACTTTGGAGGGTGGAATTTAAAAAACCGTTCTAACGCTTGATCATCACTAAGAACCACATGACTTAGCCTAGCACCATTAGACGATGCTTGTTTCTGGCAAAATTACCAAAGCTGGTTCATAAGTCCGAACAAAGATTGCATATCTAAGACTTCACCTTCTTCATTCGTCTTGTTGTTGAACTCCGATTGCTTTTTAGAATTTGGATCTAATTCCTCATCCATTGGTTCTTTGTCATGTTCGTCATCTAGCATAATGGTTTCCTTTCCTGTACCGTTTTCACCCATAACTTATGAATAATTATCTGTAGTAACGTACAATTAGACCATACATATATTTTGGAATAGGAATGGCGAAAAAATAAAAATAAAAATTTGCAACTAAAGTTTAAATTAAACTGTTAGTAAGAGTAACCGTATATGTATATTACTAATGGAAACAATTTCACTTGACGAAAATAGTTTTAGATGGAAAAAATGTAATAGTAATCCTTATCATGACATTATTTTTACAATGTTTCACTCAACATTTTGCACAAATACAAGAAAGAAAAGGTATGTAGATTGACAAACACTTTATAGATGTCCTCTTATCACTTCCCCAATTTAATCAATGATGTATCAACATCACTCTCGGCCAGGCCTCGGCCTAGACATATGACAACTAAATTTCACTACTTGTGTGGGGTTGCTTTTCTCGGTTATTTTATGGATTTGACGGTTTTGATAGTATATCGTGACCACACCTTAGATTAATTGCCACTTGATCTAATAAAGAGCACAAGGTGGAGGGGTGTATGGCAAATACAGCTTTCACATTGTCAGATTTTCATGTATTATTGGAACTTGGAAGCTGGTTTGGAACAGTGCTAGAAGAAAAGTCAGAAAGGAAAGTACTCCCATTAAAGCCAAAGTGGAAGGTGGAAGATATTGGACTCATTATGTGACTGGTGTGCAAGAATGGCTCCTGATCATTTGGGTTAGGAATTATCACAATTGTAATTAGTTTTGTTTTAGTTGGGAAATGATCATCAGGTTGAGACTAGCAGATGTGCTGGATTGATGATGTGTAACTGAATGTGGTTTCTTGAGCAGCCCTATGATCTTGTAATTGTTCCGATTTGTTAATAAAAATTTAGCCGTTTAAAAAAAAAAAAAAAAAAACATGCGAGAGTAGAAAATTTGTGAAACATGTATATAAACACCGTCCTAATTTTATGTGATAGATTCAAAAGAAAATTCTCAAAACAAACCAGCCCATTCATTTTGCAATAGCAAGTTGTTGAGTCCGTTTTTTGAGAGCAAACTGTTCCAGACTTCAAAAATCAATTCCGACCACCAAATAATGTCCAAATCTTGCAGATTAAAATTCATGGCATAGCTATATGGTGTGGAACGAGCTATATGGTGTGGAACGAATGATGTTAAATTATATATAGAACATGAAGGGTGAAAGTTATGTTTTCTTTATTTATTATAAATTTTTCGTTATTTACGTATCTTGGTAGCAGTTATGGTTAGGGTTTTCTACATAGCATTTAAACAATTGTTAGTTATTTTTTCTGAGATTAGATGATATTTTGAATGAAAAAAATAGAGGTTCCTCCAAATATGTCAATTTTCGGTATTTCTGTGAAATCAACGTGTTGATACGGAAATGTGTCCAATCCGTTAAGGGCACCATAGAGCGTGTCCTAAAGCGCATCACGGCTTAACTAGCCAATTCAGCACTGGTCCGACCTCACATGGTCCGACCAAATTGAATCGACCAGTACGCTGAAGTCACTACATCTCCACCGATCCGAATGGCTAAGGAAAGGACTTCAAACGACCATGACGATCTGAGATGCCTAACGGACGGACGAGAGAATCTCGGGCGCCACCATCGCGATAAGCCCAAACGTACATATGAACCAGAGATACTTGTGAGACTCTTGGCTCGGACATCCAGAGTTACCAAGGCGGATCAACCAAGCGAGCGGATCATCCGAGGACTAACACGGACCCAACAGGCGGAACAGTACTCTCAGAGGGAAAAGGTCCAAACTACCCTCCCAAGACCACCAATCGGTATTGGACTACTGTTCACTATTGGGCTATGGGCCAAAGGGAGCATTGATGTCCAGATCTGAATCATACACTTGTCATCATCTTATGAACCTCTTCATAAGTACATGATAACTATAAAAATAGCACAAGGTCCAATACCTTAAGGTAAGCAACAATCCCTAAGTCTTTTGGGACATAATACCTTTCCCATTACTATTGCATTGAGAGCTGTCATCTCTCCTTTGAGTAAAGTCTCCTTCCGGATTGACTTTGGCAATCCGGGTAACCCATTCTAACCCCCCCCCCCACTTAGTCCTTTCAGGTACTCTTGCTCGGACAAGCTTTCTCTCGGACTTCAAGTTGGAGGTGGATCTTAGATTAGGTTACTTGCAGTAGTAGTGTTGGTGTTTGAGGTTTTATCCCTCAACACAACGAATTTTGATCCATCAATTCTCGGTATTCTACTGAATCAACGAGTTTTGAGTTTTTTTTTTTTTGTTGTTGTTTTTTTTGAAACAGCAAAATATATTGATATCATGATAAATCAACGTTTTACACGACTATAAGGAATTGTCCACTCAAAACCATACTTCCAACTAATTACAGAAAAGAATACAATTCAATCAGTCAACTCTTAATCCTTTCAACACCAAGACCGGATGACATCTTCCATTTTGTTTCCAATGCTAAAAATCAGAATAACAGCTTCCCACACAGACTTGTTCAGTGTATGTGCCATCCTTCTTTGCAAAGAATAATTCCTTCCAATAATGTTGCCACACCAGCCTTTACCGTCAATTCCTTCACAAGTACAATACTCCGGGGAATGACTACAAGATTCAAAACCCCACCAACATTATATTTGCCGAATCCCCTACACCCTATGCCTTTAAATAAAAAAAATATTAAGTTTTTTTAGTTTATATTTCTTGTATCAAACCACGCACATATTAAGGAAGTTGATTACTAATTGAATTATACATTATTTAGTTATAGAGATATTATAGTCTTTTACTATTAGAATATTAACTAATGTATTTATTTATATATATAGGGACTTATACTGTCACGCCCCAAAACCAAATCACTTTGGTGCGATCGGCCGTCTATCGTGAGATGGACTCACGCCAAGACGAAGCCTTCCTTTAATTCTCAAATACATAAAAATATCTCAAGTGGTACAACAGAGTGTCTAAAATCTTATACAATGTAATTACATCAATTACTAATCCTTGAAATACAACAATGCTCCCAATACTCAAGACATCCTATACAACACTAATCTAATAGTACGCAACAACTACTAAATAATCTTCACAAACCCATCATCTGCTACCGTCTCAACTCCAAACTATCTTCGTCCAATCACTTACTAAATATATGAAAGAGATGGGTAAAGGTGAGCCTCATTGACATTTTTACCGGATCAAACAGAGTATTTCAAACATACATACATACATACATAGATATATATATATATATATATATATATATATATATATATATATATATATATATATATATATATATATATATATATATATATATATATATATACACACACGTTTACATATCCAAAATAATTTGCATGGAGCACTTTCAAAACAATAACAATTCGTATCTTTAGCTCAATGGCACACAGGTCAGTTTTTACATAACAATAACAATACCCTAGCAAAGGGATAACATAACAATGGGAGATCTCCAAAAGCACGACATTCCATCGAAAGAGCCCAAACAATTCATAGGCATATCAATGAGCATAAAACATATTTTCATTCCATGCTTTTGAACAAAACAATTTTCACAATTCACAATTACGATAAAACATTTATGGGATACACATACTTAATCTTTTTTCGAATAGACTATTATAGCAAGTCCCATTACTTGATATAATGACCATAAGTTGTTTGTCAATCATAAAACATACATATATATACGATAAAAACAAAATAAAAGTAAAAGTGTCAAAGAAACCCCCTAGATTCAATCTCAATAAACTGTAGTCGATTATATCTCACTGGCCAAACATAAGAAATCCTCAAATTTGGACCCTCCTGGTCCAACTTCAAACCTTTCCCCTCCACCTTGACATGCACGCAAGAAGCTAATCAATTATCTCCAAATCCGGCCAATAAATAATCTAACCTCACTAAATCATCTAATCTCACGTGAATCTGTTCATTGTAATTAAATCATTGCTAATTCATGATAATTACTTACCTGAACCAATTAATCTTCATCAAGAAACCACCAGGTTGCCTCTATCTCTAAATCAACCTTCGATGCCTAACTTTTTGTGGTTTGGTACCATCGACTCCTTGAGAATAATCTAACCTAAAAGATAATTATCCATACAACCTCGGGCCCAAATATCCATTAAACCTTCAATACACTGTTTTGGGCCGTTACTTCAATCCAAATCTAATCCAATAAACATAATTGTAGCCCATCTCAATTTATCGATCCATAAATATTATGACTTATAAAATTCCATAAATCCACTCAAGTCAAAATAAATTGTTAGATATTTTGTTAAGAATATCTGTTTAGATTTTGTTCAGCAACATGATGACTTATCTTAGTCTCAGAAAGGTGATTAGTACTCTTGGTTCACTTGAACATTGTAAAAGAGGAAAACCACTAAGTATGATAGTCTAGCTAATCTTGTATAGGATGTTAGGTCTCAAAATGTAATTTTTATTTTATGAAGAGAAGACCAAGAAGAAGACATCCAAGCAGAAAGCTCAACGATATTGAAGACTTGAAGAAAACTGCACAAGATTACTGAATCTGTTGTTCAGATATCTTAGCCAGATATCTTGTAGACACGAACAGTTTTCAAACAAACTGTGTCACAAGAGATATCTGAGAAATAAGATACATATTTGAAAACAAGGAAAGTGTCCACAGATATCTACTCTCAGATACCTTAAGCTTTAACCACGTTTCTGAAAGAGAAACATATATTGCAAACAAAGTTGTTTCGATAAACACAAGTGGTATCTGAAGAATGAAGATAAGGACGTGCAAAGAATCAGATAACACTAGTCTCTGATACAAAGCATAGTTCCGTTGACACTACAGGACAAAAAGTATAGTACAAATGCATTTAATGCACCGACATAGATGTCTGAATAAAAGCACAATGACTTACGAGAAGAAGACAAAACTGCTACAAGATTATACGAGATATCGATAGTTTGAATTTGAGCTAACGGATACTATTCAAACGGCACTCAAATTCATCTATAAATATCAACACTTAGGCTTTGAGAGACACAACACAACACGTAACCTCGGACACACGATCTCGAATATCTTACTCTCTCAAAGCAACTTACTTATCCTCAAAGCTTTACATGCGACCAAAGCTTTTGATCTTGAGTAAACATGAAGTTCTAAGTGTCACGATCCTAAACAAGCAAAGCTATCGTGAAGGAGTTGAATCAAAAGATCAACTATCCGAGATTCATTCTCTTGAAGATATCATAAGACTTAGGTCAAGAAATCGAACAAGATACCATCTGTTGTAAAGTGTATTAAGTAACTTAGTTCACAGAGCTATCGATTAGCGAAAGTTATTAAGACGCTCATCGACAACTCAAACCTAAACCAACACCATAATCGGCGTGGATGCAGGAAGTACTTAGTTTGAAAAATGGGAATAACTCCAAGGTTACCGAGTATATGAAGTACTTGATTTGAGAAGCGAGGAATAACTCAAGGTTATTGAGTATAGGAAGTACTTAGCTTGGGAAAGCTAGGAATAACTCAAAGGTTTACGAGCGAGGAAGTACTTGTGTGAAAGCCGGAACAACTCAGGGGGAACATTTGGTTGGGAACCAAATTGTTAAGAATCTTAGAATAGGATTATTGTAAGGAGAACTCAATTATCTGTTCTAGTGAATTCTAGGTCTCTGATAGACCGAAGTGGATTAGTTGGAGGATTACGCCACCTCCAGATACCACTATACTTGCTGTGTCATTTACGTTTCTGTATTTATACTTCAGCAACACACACACACTTATTAACTGTTTCTGCACTTATCTTCATTAAGTCTTCCTTACTCGATTCTAAGTATCGATATCTATTCAATATCTCGAGAAATATTTGTTATCGACAAAAGTTTTAAAAGACTATTCACCCCCCCCCCCCTCCCTCTAGTCTTTTACTTTGCCGTTATCTGGACCAACAAGTGGTATCAGAGCAGGAGGTTCACCAGCCTTCTGCCATGAACCTACATCCCCAGATAGGTGAAGGAACTTTTTCCACTTTTGAGGACTATTTAATTTGTGTGTTAAGTGTGCAGGTATGTCTCTAAGTGATGCACCTGTTCTCAAACCAGAGAACTACGAGAAATGGAAAAATAACATGATGCTCCACCTTGAAGCCATAAGTGACGAGATGATCGAAGTAATAAAGAATGGCCCAATAGTCATTCAACAACTTAAGCAAGTCATGGAGGTTTCGAGTGGAAGAGACAGAGATCAAAGCGAAGGATCTTCACAAACAGATGCGTCAACTAGTGGAAGATCTACTGGTCACGTTATTTACGAACCAAAGCCCAGAGAACTCTGGACATCGGAAGATGCCAAAAGGAATCGTCTGGATGGTCAAGCTCGTAACATCATCATCAGATCGACACCAGCACATACGATTAAAGCGTGGGTGCTAAACGGCGAAAGTTGCCTGGCAACTGATTGAAGAAATCTGTGCCGGAACTGAGAAAACCAAGGAAAACAAGTTCGAAGTTCTAAAATTGAAATTTCAAAATTTCAAACAAGGTCCCACTGAAACTCTGGAAGAACTTGATTTCAGATTTACCACTCTCATGAGTGACATGGCAGCACTTGGGGAAAGCAATAGATACTCTCAGTCTGAGAAGATTAAGACTATTGTCAGAAGTCTTAACCACAACTGGGAGCATACTAAATTCTTTTATTTTAACCAAGGTATGCCAAATATCACTCTAGTGGAACTTTTCTCTCATCTTGCTACTGTTGACTATGAGACAACTCAGAGAGAACAAACAACTGAAAAGTTGCAGAATGTTGCTCTAGTTACTCAAGGAACTTCTGAAAAGAAGAAAAGCAAGGAGGAGACTGAGGATGCTCTTGTTGCAAAGCAAATGAGCAAATTTGTCAGTCGAGAAATTGAAAGAAGAAAAGCCAAAGAGAAGCTGAAAAAGCATCTAGGCTCAAACTATCACCAAGACAATATATGCAAAGCTTCATTGAACAAGCCCATCGAGAAAGCATCATGTCTTGAGGAAGCGAATTGGAAGCGATACTGCTTTCTATTGTCAGAAACCTGGCCACTTCAAGAAGGATTGTCCTGCTCTCAACAAACTAAGGACAGGCGACAAGAAAGATAGAAGAATCTTCAGAAGAAGCCAGAAAGCTTTGTTAACTGAAGAAAGAAAATCCAAATTCAACTGGATGCTCTAGACGTTGAGACAGATTCTGAAGATGACAATTCAGATGACTCAACCTTACCATCACCGGAATTATGTGGAGTTACTCATGATATAATCGACTTGACCTCAAGAAGAATGAAATGTGGGTTCTTTGAAATTGACGGACCTGAAATCTCCAACATAGAAAAGGTTCTTATGGATGATGAGGTAACACATACTTCTTGCTACACTTATGAAAGTGTTGAAGAGGAAATAAAAGATCTAGAAAATCTCTGAAAGGAACTTGATATCTATAAAGAGAATTTCTAATGATCCATGCAGAACGAAAACCTAGAGGAGGAAAAGAATTTTCTTGCAAAGGAAAATTCTCATTTGTTAAGATATCGAGAAAAGGACCTTTGAAAATGCGTTTCTCAAGGCTCAGATATCTGAGACTGAAAAGTCACATAAAGAAGCATTGGCAGTACTTCAAAAGAAATATGAAGATCTTCTTTCTGAAAGTAAGGAACTCAAGAAGAAAGAACTATCGTTTCAATCTTATGCCAAAGCTAGTGACACTCTTACTGAAGTACAATCTTACTTAAGAGATCCTTCAGAGAAGAAAGGACTTGGGCTGAATACTGCATGATTGTTCTATCACTACGAATAAGAGTAAGGAGAAAAGAACATTTGTAAGTACTCAAAGAAGACGGTTCCCATGCAATCTATAGTATCGGTGAAAAGACAAAGATTGTTGACAAAGGAAAGGCGATATGACTAGACCTTTGTGGAAAAACAAGTCAAAACAAAAGCTGGTACGTCTCGAAAAGAAACACAACACCGAAAAGTGTAAACACCCGATGCTATGTCTCTCAAAAAGGTAGAATTGCAAATTCTCCCATGTCACTTTTTCTGGAAAGAAATTGGATCAACCAGAGACTAGCAAAGGTGCTGAGAAAAGATCTCAGATAGCTTCAAGTGCTCGAAACGGCATTGGCTACAAAGGCATCGGAAAACAACTTGCTCATGAGTACAAGCAGGAGCAAGAACGATGGCTGAAAGCTAGAATTGCTCAAAGCAATTATCAGAAGTGGAAGTTAAGTCAAACCACTGAAAATCTGAATGCCAGGGCTAGAAGAAATCTGGCAAGGAAGGCTAAGTTTGCTGAAAAGCAAACTCAGAAACCTGACAGGTATCTGAAAGCATCTTATGGAGCACCTAGGAACACACCAAGGAAGAAAATAATTCTTACTAATGATAACTTTCATTCAAAAAGAATTCCTCCTTACGATCCTGTCAGACAAAAGCATGTTTCAAAGAAATTCATTCAAAAATGGATTCCTACTAGAAGAACTTTTGATTCTGACGGTTCCATCAAAGATATGAGAACCTAATCTCCTGTTTCCTGTTGTGTGCAGAATGCTTCCTGGACTAAAGCACAATGACTATTTGATAGTGGATGCGGAAAGCACATGACAGGAGACAAAGCAAATCTGGTTGATTACAAAGCTTGCAACACAGCACCAGATATCAGATTTGCTGGAGGAGAATTAAATCCCTCTCTGGGATTTGGCAACGTCAAATTGGGAACTTTAACAATCACTGACGTATTACATGTTAAGGATTTGAAATACAATATATTTAGCATGAGCCAGTTTGCAGACAAGGGTTTTACTATAAAATTCAAAGCTAAATACTGCAAACTAATTGACAATGAGTCAAAGCAGACAGTCTTGGTTGGTCGGCGGAAAGGCAGTCTTTATGTTGCCGATTGGGCATCTGCCACAACTGAAGAATGTCTCATGGTGAGTCAATCTGGTCACCTGAAGAGCCTTTGGTTATGGCACAAAGAATGAGTCACTTGAACTTCAAAACTCGAATAGACTTGCAAGAAAGAGTTAGTGGTTGGTCTTCCTGGAACATCTTCGGAAAGGATGGTATCATTGCACTGTCGGATGGGGAAACAATCTAAGATCTCTTTCAAGTCCAAAATCGACACTCTAGTTAGACCAACGCAACTTTTACACATGGATCTATTTGAATCATCTGTAACTAGTTATGCAGGAAAGAAGTATGGTCTGGTTGTTGTAGATGACTTCTCAAGATTCACTTGGGTTGTCTTTCTGAAACACAAATCTGATGCCAGGGTGGAGATACCAAACTTGCTGAAAAAGCTTGAAGTCATGAAAAATGACAAGGTATCTGCAATCAGAACAGACCATGGTACTGAGTTTGTCAACCAGTAGATAAAGGAGTTTTGTACCTGCAAAGGTACACAACACCAACTTTCCTCTGTAAGAACACCTCAACAAAATAGTGTTGCAGAAAGGAAAAACAGAACCCTTAAAGAAGCTGCAAGGACAATGCTAGCTGACACTGAGATAAGTGAAATTTATTGGGTTGAAGCTGTAAACACAGCCTGCTACACTCAGAACAGATGCTTGATAAACAAACACCATGACAGGACCCCCTATGAAATCTTGGTTGGTAGACCTCCTAATATCAAACATCTGAGAGTATTTGGTTGTAGATGTTTTGTTCTAAACAATGGAAAAAATTATCTGAGAACATTTCAACCAAAGGCAGATGAAGGTGTTTTTCTTGGCTATTCCATAAACAGCAAAGCTTACAGAGTTTACAACAAAAGAACAAAGAAAATTGAAGAATCAGTTCATGTTGTATTCTATGAAGGAAGTAAGAAAACACCTCCTATTGATGAACTCTCAGAAAGGTTCAAAGAACTATTACTGAGGGATCCTAAAGAAGAATCCTCAGAAAGGAAAAACATCATTATGGAAAGTGAGGATGACTGTGACGAAGAAAAGCTTGAAAAGCCTAGTAACAACAAGATGACTCACAGACATGATGAGGAATTTCCTATGAGTTTTCCAGAAATGGAACAGTTCTCGAGAACCTTCATCTTGAAGAGGTATCTGAAAATGAGAATGCTGAAATGCATGTCTCAGATATCTCTAACACTGAAAAGGTGTCAGATATCCATGACATTTCCCATATGTCGAATATCTCGAGAATCTTGAAAAGTATCAAATCAAAATCTCGGTGATTCACATTGAGATCACCGGATATTGATCCTACTAGCACTAAACCTATGATGAGATGGATCAAAGATCATCCTACAAAGGATATAATTGGACCAATTAATCGGTGTTAGGACTAGGAGAGCAATAGGCGAGAATGCTAACTCTCTCTTTGGATGTTTCATCTCGAATATTGAACCTAAAATATAGAAGAAGCATTAGGAGACCAAGACCGGATCTACGTAATGCAAGAAGAGTTGGATCAATTTGAGGGAAACAAAGTTTGAACCGGTTCCATTTATAGAAGGAATATCGTGATTGGAACTAAATGGGTTTTCGAAACAAGATGAATGAGTCGGTGAAATAACGTAAACAAAGCAAGATTGGTTGCCAAGGATTTACCTGCATCAAGGCTTAGATTTTGACGAGTCATATGCACCAGTTGCAAGATTGGATGCAATAAGACTTTTCTAGCCTTTGACTCATAAAGATTTCAAAGTTTATCAGATGGATGTCAAAAGTGCATTCCTAAACGGTGAACTTGCAGAAGAAGTTTATGTTGAGCAACCACCTGGCTTTGAAGTTTCCTCAGAAAGTAGAATGGTCTATAAACTACAGAAAGCTCTGTATGGACTGAAACAGGCTCCAAGAGCATGGTATGACACTTTGGCCAAATACCTTCTGGAAAGTGGTTTCAAGAAAGATGAAGTTGATAAAACTTTATTTACCTTAAATCATGACGGGAAACTACTCTTAGTTCAAGTATATGTTGATGACATCATATTTGGATCTAAGGACAAGCAACTTTGTAATGACTTTGCAAATCTCATGAAAAGCAAGTTTGAGATGAGCATGATGGGAGAAATGAATTATTTCCTACGATTGCAAGTCAAGCAACTCAATGATGGAATATTCATTAGTCAAATAAAGTATGCAAAAGATATGCTCACAAAATTCAATCTTAAGCCTTCTGAAAAGAATGCTAAGATACCTATGAGCATTGGAACCAAAATGACCTATACTGAATCAGATAAGAGTGTTGAAGAACATAAGTATAGGAAATTGATAAGTTCACTATTTTACCTCACTGCAAGTAGACCTGATATTCAATATTCCGTTGGAGTATGTGCTAGATTCCAGACAAATCCAATGCAAACACACTACAACATTGCTATGAAAATATTAAGGTATGTGAAGGGTACAGTAGATGTAGGATTGTGGTATCCTAAAGAAAGTGGATTGAGTTTAGCTGGGTACTCAGATCTTTGATTATCTTTGGATCAATGCTTGATAGGAAAAGCACCTCAGGAACTTGTCAGTTTCTGGGCACTAGACTTATCTCATGGTTTAGAAAGAAGCAAAACTCAATTGCAACTTCTACCACAGAGGCTGAATATATTGCTGCTGGTTGTTGTGCAACACAAATTCTGTGGATACAACAACAACTTAAAGACTATGGACTCGATGAGAAGAAAACTCCCATTTTCTGTGACAACACAAGTGCTATTGAGATTACACAGAATCCTAAATTTCATGCCAGAACAAAGCACATTGATGTTAGACATCACTTCATCAGAGACCATGTTGAAAAAGGCAATATAGAGATACTCAAGATTGGCACTGAAGACCAACTTGCAGATATCTTCACTAAGCCACTACAAGAAAGTAGATTCTTAGCCTTAAGACATAGTCTTGGACTAATGGAACTACCAATGAACTGAAAGAATTCAGGTATCTGAAATGGGCAACCAGAGAAGAGGTATCTGGAACGGGAAACCAGAGAAGAGGTATCTGGAACGGGAAACCAAAGAAGAGGTATCTGGAACGGGTATCCAGAAAAGAGAAAAGAGAAATCTGGAACGGGTATCGAGAAGTCTAAAAGGCTAAAGAGCAAAAAGATAGCTTAAGATCTCTGAGACGGGAACTCAGATATCTGAACCATTCTATAAACGGGGAACACAAAAGAGAATAGTATAACTATCTGCAGTCAACTACTCTCTTGAAACTCGCATTATTTCTATCTTGATAAAAAACTTGGAAAAATCCTAAGTATAAGACAGATTCAGATGCGAACAGTGTCCTTGCTCATACAGAATTTTGATTCAGATAGCAAGTCGCCAAAACTCATTAAATTGGCACAATTACACTTGCTGATTGTGATCATTGGTGAAGATGCAATGGTGACCCTCGATGAAGTTAAGCGATTGATCTGTACGGTGGAAATTGATTCACAGTAAATAGTGGACTGTTGAAATTCAGACATGGCCCACTAAGCATTTAATGCCGAACTAGCTTTTGCTCACGCCTGTTTGCAAATTACAGATACGTACACACAAAATCAATTTGTATGTATTTGTCTGTTGGGATTCAACTGCTATATATATAGGATTTTGGCAATTGAAATCACTTTTGCCTAATCCGAAATTTATCTTGCACAAGAATAGCAAATCCTTCTCTTGATTCTCTGCAAACCCTCTACAATCTCTGCAAATCAAGATTAAGTTTTTCTGAAAAGAATAACTGAATCACATAATCCCTACACTATATAAAGAGATGGCCTCCAAGAACACTTCAACACAGAAATCCCAATCCTCCAATGGTACTGCTGAAAAGCAAGCACCAGAGTTGGTTATTGTTAACAATCGACTGGTAGGAGTTTTCAATCCTGACCATTGGACTTCAAGTCACAGAATGATTTGGGGTGGTGCAATGGTTGAGGAATACCTCATTGCTGCAATAGAAAACCAAAGTGACAGAAAATTGATTCTTGACATGCTTGAAAAGGCACAAATCAAGGGTTTTCTATCTGCTCGCCCAAGTGGAATTTCATCACTCGATGTGTTGGAATTTTACAACAACTCCAGGATTATTTCCTCTGTGTCTGAAGGCACTGAAATAGTGTCTATCAAAACCTCAGTCCAAGGAAAGGAATCCTTCTGGACTTAACAACTTTCTGTAAGTTGTTTGAGGTTCAAAATCTTGGAAAGGATTTTGAAATAAACACCAAGGATGATGAACTCCTTGAAGGTGTTAAAGAACTTTCTGATGGCGTGTGTGATCTTGAAAATCGATTCACCCATCGAGTTCAAGCTTGTCGACATCCGAACCGGACATCTGTTAGTTCACCGGATGTACCGCTTGCATTCTTCACGGATGCTTTGATGGTCTACAAGGAGGTCTTGACGAATAAGCCAAGAACGATGGATCATGATGTTCTTCTGAATCAACAAGACAAAAATGGAAAACCCTTTTAAGCGGGGAAAGTACGCCTTCATGAAATTCGTGAAGAAGATTCAAGGCTTGAGCCTAAGATTGTCAAAGGACTAGCTGAGCCAAAGGCCATGAGGTTATGGTGCGAAGATATGCTACTTTGGAAAAGCAGCATTGTGCTCGGAGAGGCAATTTGAAATAGCCAACAGTAACTAACTCTACAAGTATGAGTATACAAATCTGATGAAAAAGGTTACTGGGTCTCAGAAAGGTCCTAAGAAGAGAAAATCTGAAAAGATATCTGAAGAAAAGGTTGCGACCAAGAAGCCCAGAACTTCAAGAAAGAAGTCTACTGGCAAATCAGAAGACACACCCAAAGAGGTTGTCAATTCTCAGATATCTGCAGGCATTGCCGATGAACTGATAATGGCAGATGAACTCATCAATGCTGCAAAAGAGTTATCAACTACTGAATAAGTAGACTCAGCAAGAGAAAGTGCTTTCAGAAATGTTGCGACTAATGTAGAAAGCCTTGCTGATGAACTCATAAATGCTGCCAAGAATGGTGAAAAGCACCAAGCCCCATCTGCAGAAACCGCAGGAGTAATGGACCAATCAGTTTCCAATGCTGATGAGAACTCTGACGATTAAGATGATGAACTAGTCATCTCTCAAGTCCTAGAAAGAACAAAGAGGGCTAAGGTTACTGAAAAAGTAACTGGTGATAAGGTATCTGAAGAAGAACCTACACAACAGGTTGCTGAACCTATAGCAAAGGTTGTTGGTGCAAACACAACATCAGGGAATGACTCTCTTGCACAAATTCACAAAGCCCTGATGAGTGGTATTTTAGTGCTGGCAGATGCTGATGGAAATGCCACATCTAAGAATCTGGAAGAACACTCTCTCGATCAATCTTACGCTTGCACAACCGCAACAACCACAAACACAACAACCACAACAGCCACAAGTGGTTGATGAAATGGTAAATGAACTCCATTTTAAATTACCAGCAATACAGTATGCTGAAGAAAATCTTGTAATTGAGCAGGTTCCCCAACTCAATGGGAGGGATCAAACTGAGACATCTACTCAGAATGATCAACCAGGGGAGGCAACTGAGTTGCATACTCAGGAAAGGTGTGAAGTACCAGAAACTTCAATCAAAGAAACTGCACTGGGACAAGACGACCAATGTATAGAATGGTCACAAGTTCCAGAGACCAATCAGCCTGAAACTGCTCGGGTAAATGACTGGTTTAACTCTTACCTTGTGAAAATTTTTATACTTATAAATCTTGTTACCTTATAAGAATTTCTTTGTTACAGGCTGAGTTAGAAACACAGAAACAAGAGGAAGCTGAGAAGCTTACCTCAGATACTGAAAAAGAGGTTCCTTCAACCTCAACTCTTGAGAAATCTGAGCCTGTGCCACAGGTAAATGATTCTTAAAGAGAACTAATTTTTCAGTAAAGATGTTTGCATGCTCATTCATGATAAATGTCTCTAACAGGCTCCAACTGAGATGGAAGAAGATAAGGCAGAAATGCCAGAGACAAACCTAGAAACCAACAGGGTTTCTGAAGAACACATCACTGAGCCTTCAAACTTGAAGGTATATGACAATCAAGTGACAAGTATTCTTCATCCTGGATAAGGTTATCTTTTATCTCTTCTCATATTCAATACTTTCTACTTACAGGCTATATCAGAAGTAGAAATGCAAAGGGATAAAGTTGCGACTTCCCCTGCATCAATGGAAATTGATGAAGCCCCTAAGGCAACATCACTCGAAAGAACACCAGAAACTGCACAAGTTTCTGAGAAAAATGAATCTGAGCTTCCTGATGAGGAAGTAAGTAGCTCAAATCAGAATTCATTAAAAGCATATTTATGCATAGATTCTTTCAAACTATTTTCTAAGTATTGTATTTATCTCAGGTTCAAGAAAGAAAGGTTGATGAGGACCAGACTTCCAAGTCTCCACCTCACAACAAGATATCTGAGACACCAATCGTCTCAGTAGAACAAGTATCTGAGCCTGATGTTCATACTCAGGTAACTCAGAAACTAAACTACACTTCTACTCAGATATCTACAAAAGTTTTGAAACTCATTCAAAACTCTTTCTTTCAGGCTCAAACAGATGCAAAGCAGGTTCCCATTGAAGAAACAAGGGACCTACTTCACTTCTTCAAAGCTCACACCCTGCCAAAGCATATTCAATGCTTCAAGAAATGGCGGTTAAGATGCTCGATCTCCGAAATATTGAGAATCAGCGATCAACCAACCAGAGCACGAGCTCTTGACACGAAACTTATGTCCAAGCAATGTTCCTCTGTAACAATATGCGATTCGCGACTACTACACAAGGACTTTTCCAGAGAAGTAGCGCATAGTTTGATGCATGCCTTCGAACAGGCAGAAGGTCAGACGAGATTACAGATGGCTTTCAAGCCAGTCCTGCCCCAGACTCTGCAATTCATACCTTCTGAACAAGAAGAAGTTAATGGGCAGAAGATCACTATCCCGGAAGTGATCAATCTTGTATCTAAAGATGATGAGGAGGAAGAAATGAATGAAAATTACTTTGATGAACCTCCCACTGACCATCACCAAAAGGATGATAATGACCAAAAGGATGATGATGATGCCCCTGCACCAGGGACCGGAGGAATTTCACAAAGAAACAATGCCTCAGCCGCTGAAAAGCAAACTGAGAAGACTTCACAGAAATCTTCGTCTTCATCACCTCAGAAATCTACTCATCCATCTTCTAATCAACACGCAGTTACTACTGAACAAGTAGTTGAGCTCTCTGAGGAAACCAATCAGAAAATGTTAAACACTCAGACCAGAAGTGCTCAACTCAGACAACTGTTGGCAGAAGAACAACAGCTCCATCTTCATCTGGAAGATCAAATAGCTAAATCTAGAGATAAGATTGATCAAATACAAGATCTATACTTAGAAGAAATGATTGCTTACTCTGAGGTTAAAGAGCTACGGGATGCTGTACAAGAGATCACCAAAGAACTCGATACTGAAGAAGTATCTGAAGTCAAGCATGATGCTAAGGCTGCATCATCTTCGAAAGAAGTACCATCCTCCTCCCAGAAAGGAAAGAAACCAATCTATGAGATGGTTGCTGGACTTGATACGATCGATGAAAATGTTCAAGAGGATGAAGATCACTGGGCTAATCACTCAGATGATGAAGAAGACAAGACTTTGGCAGAGCACCGCCATGAACATCTAGCGGTTTCTCACTTGAAGAGAAAGTTGATTGCTCCTACAATCTTCAACAAACTGCCAAACGTCCACTCCCATGAATACATGAGCAGGTACCAAGTACTGGCTACTCTGAATAAGGAGATGTCTTCACAGAACAAGGAAGTAATTGCCTCCGTCCCCTCTGAAATGAGAAAGTTCACTGAGCTCATCACTCAGAGAACAACTAGCATGGTCATTGCTCAGAAAGATCTGGGAATGATAAGGGACGATGATGTGTCTTTAGCTGAGAAAGCTTTCCAAGAGGCAAGTTACACTGCTGGAAAAGTAGATGCCATCCTAGGCCCATTGGCAGAGCTCACTGATAAGGACAATGGACTTATCAAGCAAAATCAGGAGCTCAAAGCCGAACTTCAGAAGTTGGTCACTGCCTACAACTATTTACAAGGGCATTTTGACTCTCTCTCTCAGATTCTTTTATGAGACTGAGTCAGCCAACAATGACTAAGGGGGAAAGAAAGTACAAATCTGGACCTCAAAGTCAGGGGGAATGGGAAGAAGGAGATGAAAACAAGAAGAAATCTGGAGTCGTGAAAGGAAGAAGAAAAACTTCACCACCACTCAGAATCAATGAACCCTCCTCAAGCCAAGCTGCTTCCCAGAGACCTACTGAAGGAACCAAAATGGTAACAAGGGCCATGGCACAGAAACCTCCAAGGAGTACCAAGGCTCCAAGGAGAAGACAAGTTAGAGGGATTGATGAATCTTCTGAAGAAGAAGAAGAAGAAGGTCAAATCAAGTCCCAGGGCAATGAAGAAGGCTGCAAAGATCTCACAAGAATTGATCTTGATGATGATGAAGAGACTGATGAAGATGAAGCTCCTCTTCACAGAAAAAGGAAAATTGAAAGCCTAACTGAGCCCATAGCTGCAAAGCCCCTAGCAGCTAAAACACCCTCTGGAAATACCAAGTCTATCCAGGGTGGTGGTTCTTCAAGCAACAACCCCAAAGAGAATTCAAGACAGAAAAGGAACAGACTGAGAGCTGAGCAAAGACAAAGTCAACTTCCACTCAGGCCAGAAGAAGCCAAAATTGAGTATGTGAAGTATGACAATGATTCCTCTGTCTACAGGTGCATCAATCAGAAAAATGGCTATTGGATTCTGGAACTTAAGCATCTATTGGTAAATTCAAGATTTCCAGAACCAATCCTTAAACAACTTATGGCATGGAGAAAGAATAAACCTACCTTGATCAACACCAATCACATCAAAGCATGGTTGGATTTTGAAGTTGTCAAGAGAACTGAAGCCATGAAGAAGGACCTCTCTGATGATTGTCCATATGGAAAGCCAGATGATGTGCACAAAATTCTGAATATCACAGGAACAGGCACAAGACCAAGACTTGCTTTGGAACCCTATGAGTCGTTCTATCTGACAGAAGATCAATACAAGGGTGACATCAGATATCTGAAGATTATCTATGAATACTTCAAGCTTTCAGATATCAGAATAGAGCATGCCTGGAAGTGGGGAAAGTACCTATGGGTCAAGCATTTTGCCAAGAAAAATCCTACCAAAACCTACAAAGAAGTCTGTGGATTTGCCAGAGAAACAGAGATGCTTGTCAGAACTCTTCTCTATGATTATTCTGATGACATCAAAAGGTTTGGAGATAGGATATTTGCAGACTGATCCATAGAAATTTTGTTGAAGACTTGAAGATTGAAGACTTGAAGACTAGTCTATTAGGATGTTTACTTGGAGCTTGGTTACTCATGTTGTCCTAATTTACTATGTAGTTTTTTTGTGTTTTTGCTGACTGAGCTTAACTGTATCCTGTATTAAAGTTATCTGTAATCTTAAAGTTGCGACTTATCTGAAGAACTTACTCTCAGATAGTATTCTATAAAAGATAACTTGTCAGCAAAGATCACACCTTGTGATTTGGTTGATGTCTACCTTCTGCACTTAATTATATGATTTGAAAGATCTTAAGAAATGATTAAGTGGTGGATTGTTTCCTCATCCAGATTTGTAATAGGGAAGATAGTCATCGTTGACTGATCAAAATGGGGGAAATTTGTTAGATATTTTGTTAAGAATATCTGTTTAGATTTTGTTCAGCAACATGATGACTTATCTTAGTCTCAGAAAGGTGATTAGTACTCTTGGTTCACTTGAACATTGTAAAAGAGGAAAACCACTAAGTATGATAGTCTAGCTAATCTTGTATAGGATGTTAGGTCTCAAAATGTAATTTTTATTTTATGAAGAGAAGACCAAGAAGAAGACATCCAAGCAGAAAGCTCAACGATATTGAAGACTTGAAGAAAACTGCACAAGATTACTGAATCTGTTGTTCAGATATCTTAGCCAGATATCTTGTAGACACGAACAGTTTTCAAACAAACTGTGTCACAAGAGATATCTGAGAAATAAGATACATATCTGAAAACAAGGAAAGTGTCCACAGATATCTACTCTCAGATACCTTGAGCTTTAACCACGTTTCTGAAAGAGAAACATACATTGCAAACAAAGTTGTTTCAATAAACACAAGTGGTATCTGAAGAATGAAGATAAGGACGTGCAAAGAATCAGATAACACTAGTCTCTGATACAAAGCATAGTTCCGTTGACACTACAGGACAAAAAGTATAGTATAAATGCTTTTAATGCACGAACAGAGATGTCTGAATAAAAGCAATGACTTACGAGAAGAAGACAAAACTCACATAAGATTATACACAGATATCGATAGTTTGAATTTGAGCCTAACGGATACTATTCAAACGGCACTCAAATTCATCTATAAATATCAACACTTAGATAGCTTGAGAGACACACAACACAACACAGAACCTCAGACACACGATCTCTGAATATCTTACTCTCTCAAAGCAACTTACTTATCCTCAAAGCTTTCTGTTGCGACCAAAGCTTTTGATCTTGAGTAAACACTGAAGTTCTAAGTGTCCTGATCCTAAACAAGTAAAGCTATCTGTGAAGGAGTTGAATCAAAAGATCAACTATCTGAGATTCATTCTCTTGAACAGATATCATAAGACTTGGGTCAGTAAAATCGAACAAGATACCATACGCTGTAAAGTGTATTAAGTAACTTAGTTCACAGAGCTATCTGATTAACTGAAAAGTTATTAAGACGCTCATCTGACAACTCAAACCTAAACCAACACCATAACTGGCGTGGAGTACAGGAAGTACTTAGTTTGAAAAATTAGGGAATAACTCCAAGGTTACCGGAGTATATGAAGTACTTGATTTGAGAAACTGAGGAATAACTCCAAGGTTATTGAGTATAGGAAGTACTTAGCTTGGGAAAGCTAGGGAATAACTCAAAGGTTTCTGAGTACAGGAAGTACTTGGCTGTGAAAGCCGGGGAACAACTCAGGGGGAACATTTGGTTGGGAACCAAATTGTTAAGAATCTTAGAATAGGATTATTGTAAGGAGAACTCAATTATCTGTTCTAGTGAATTCTAGGTCTCTGATAGACCGAAGTGGATTAGTTGGAGGATTACGCCACCTCCAGATACCACTATACTTGCTGTGTCATTTACTTTTCTGTATTTATACTTCAGCAACACACACACACTTATTAATTGTTTCTGCACTTATCTTCATTAAGTCTTCCGCACTCTGATTCTAAGTATCAGATATCTATTCAGATATCTGAGAAATATTTGTTATCGACAAAAGTTTTAAAAGACTATTCACCCCCCCCCCCTCTAGTCTTTTACTTTGCCGTTATCTGGACCAACATAAATTTCACTTACCACTAGACGGTCCAAAAATAAATTCCGGGATTTTACATTCTCCCCTCCTTAAAAGAAGTTTTCTCCTGAAAACTTAACTCCACTACGCTTCCATTATGCCAATCTCACAAATATACAATTTTATAAACTTTCGAGTCTCCACATCAATCTTATTACCTTTCACCCGGTCCAAAAACATCATCTATAAGTTCATAGTTCGTAACTGAACTCCAATACTACTTTTAGCATCACACGCGGAAACACCATGCTTCGAAAAGTCAAACATAATCTCCTGAACAACTCAAACCTATCACACATATTCTCAACAAATCGAAACCTTGTACCATTAGCACTTTTTCTTCAACTCACAATCATAAACCTCGAAAAGACTAAACTAAGCACCTCAAGATTCTTGCCTAGGTTCCTCAAATATACTAATCTAACTCCTCGTTTTTTCCTTCACCAAATCGACACTTCACATATTCAAACTTGGGATCTACACCCAACAAACCAGAACCTAGTGTCTGATACCACTTTTTTCACGTCCCAAAACCAAATGACTTTGGCGCGACTGGCCGTCTATCGTGAGATGGGCTCACGCTAAGAGAAAGCATTCATTTAATTCTCAAATACATAAAAATATCTCAAGTGGTACAACAGAGCGTCTAAAATCTCATACAAAGTAATTACATCAATTACAAATCCTCGAAATACAACAATGCTCCCAATGCTCAAGACATTCTATAAAGTACTAATCTAATACTTCCTCCGCCCCGGAACAAGTTTCTCACTTTGATTTTTTACAGTCAAACTTTTTAACTTTGACTACTAATTAATTAATTTTAAACCGCCAATTTAAAATGTTAAATTAAATTAAAGTTTCATTACATAAAAAAAATTGAACATTTAACTTTTGCGGTTTAAGATTAATTCGTAGTCAAAGTTGGAAAAGTTTGACCGAAAAAAGTCAAAATGGGAAACTTGTTTCGGGACGGAGGAAGTAGTATCCAACAACTACTAAATAATCTTCACAAATCCATCATCTGCTACCGTCTCAACTCAAAACTATCTTCGTCCAATCACTTACTAAATATATGAAATAAGGGTGAGCCGCATTGACACTTTTACCGGATCAAACAGAGTATTTCGAACATATATATATATATATATATATGTACATATATATATATATGTACATATGTATATACACACACATGTATATATATATATACACACACATGTATATATATATATACACATGTATATATATATATATATATATATATATATATATATATATACACATGTATATATATATATACATGTGTGTGTATATATATATATATACACATATATATATATATATATATATATATATATATATATATATATATATATATACAGACACAGACACACACACGTTTACATATTCAAAATAATTTGCATGGAACACTTTCAAAATAATAACAATTCGTATGTTTAGCTCAATCAGACAATACACTACGGCCACACGAACCATGGTGGCACACAAGTCGGCTTTTACATAACAATAACAATGCGCTAACAAAGGGATAACATAACAATGGGAGATCTCCGAAAGCACGACATTCCCTCGAAAGGGCCCAAACAATTCATACAATTCATAGGCATATCGATGAGCATAAAACATATTTTCAATCCATGCTTTTGAACAAAACAATTTTCACAATTCACAATTACGATAAAACATTTATGGCATACATATACGTGATACTTTTTCGAATTGACTATTATATCAAGTCCCATCACTTGATATAATAACCATAAGTCGTTTGTCAATCATAAAACATACACATATATATATATACGATAATAACAAAATAGAAGCAAAAGTGTCAAAAAAAAACCCATTTACATTCAATCTCAATAAACTGTAGTCGATTATATCTCACTGGCCAAACATAAGAAATCCTCAAATTTGGACCCTCCTGGTCCAACTTCAAACCTTTCCCCTCCACCTTGACATGCACGCAAGAAGCTAATCAATTATCTCCAAATCCGGCCAATAAATAATCTAACCTCACTAAATCATCTAATCTCACGTGAATCTGTTCATTGTAATTAAATCATTGCTAATTCATGATAATTACTTACCTGAACCAATTAATCTTCATCAAGAAACCACCAGGTTGCCTCTATCTCTAAATCAACCTTCGATGCCTAACTTTTTGTGGTTTGGTACCATCGACTCCTTGAGAATAATCTAACCTAAAAAGATAATCATCCATACAACCTCGGGCCCAAATATCCAATAAACTTTCAGTACACAGTTTTGGGTCGTTACTTCAATCCAAATCTAATCCAATAAACATAATTGTAGCCCAGCTCAATTTATCAACCCATAAATATAATGACTTATAAAATTCAGTAAATCAACTCAAGTCCAAATAAATTTCACTTACCACTGGACAGTCCAAAATAAATTACAGGATTTTACATATACCTAACAAATAAATCAATTCACTTTATATGAATTCATATCTTCTACAGGCCCGGCCCGAAAAATATGAGGCCCCATGCGAATTTTTAATAATGGACCCCGAACAATTATACAACAAAAATTAAAAATATAAATTTCATATATAATCAAAAATGTATATGCTAAAACAAAATTTCAAATACAATATTAAAATTATCTTTCAAATAAAGCATTACAAAAAAAAAAAAAAAAAAAGGAAATCAACTGAAAAGTGCAACTCTTCTAGCCCTCTTTGAATGGACTATATAGGGAATTAGTTGAATCTCTTGTAACAGTAATACATGGAGTAAGTCTTATGAGAGACGGTCTTATAGAAAGACTAAAAGAGACAGATAAACATTACAGTTATATCCAAAAACATTAAAGGTTTTACTAAGAACATAAGTGATATACATATACATAAAAATAATATAAAATGTCTACTCATAAAACATCAGTGATATTGTTTGAAACATTATGCATATAATTAAGAACATCAATTCGTCTTTCAAATCTCTCACTAATACACGTCTCTCCCAAGACTTTGTATGACACAAGTTGTTGATGGCACAAAATAGAAATTGTAATGGATATCAAGCCAATTCAAGAAGACAGACCATAAAGTTATTTACAAACTCATAAAGCTATAAATCAACTATCAATAATACATACCATATTCCATCAATTTTCAACAACCCAATCACTCAAAACTTAAAAGCAGAGAACAAGATTAAGTGAGAACTATCCATCAGAATAGTTAAATTCGGAAAGAGCTAATTTTTTTTTTTTAACTAAACTGCATATGGGCTATGGTCCTGGGCCTGGGGCTTCAGAAAAAATGGAGCCCCATGCGGATGAACAGCCCACATGGGTCAAGGGCCGGGCCTGATCTTCTATGTGGTATCAAGAGCCTGGTTTTGTTATATGCAATATCCCCTTGAGTTGTTCTATGCAACATCCTCCTTAAGTTGTTCTTACATCTATTTTTTTTTCTTCCTATCCATCAATTGTTCTATACAATCCTTGCTAATTTTTTTTTTCCTTGGTTCCATCTTCTTTTCCCAACCCCTTCTCTTGTCCTAGCCATGATGAGTTCACGTCATATAATTCAATTACCTCCTTCACGTACAATATGCCTAATTTTTCTCTCTCGATCGCTATTATTTGATTTTTTCCCCCTGCAATCTCTAATAACGAAGCTGGCCTCTACGAATTCGTCATCAACCTCTTTCGCCAATGGCTCTATGCCCCTATACCTATGCCTATGCGTCATCTGATGATGTTGGATCCTTTATGCATGCTCTGGACTTACTACTTCTCTTTATGTTTTATTTTACTTCTTGGACTGGTCTGGTCTCTTTATCTGCCTGCTCCGGGGCCGTCTCTATATGGTCACCTGTTGATCTTCTCTTTGCCTCTCTCTGCCTGCTCCGGACCTTTCTCTATGTGATTACGTTGTCAATCATTTCTCTTCCTGTTCTAGGCCTACCTCTATGTAGTCTAATCTACTATATACATGTTTTGTGTATTACTTTATGTGGTCATACGTTGATCTCATCTATCTATGTCATCTCTCTGGATGTCTCTCAACACCTGCTCTGGGTGAATCTCTATATGCCTGCTCTGGGTGTCTCTATCTCTACCTGCTCTGGGTTGCTAAACTATTGCTATGGATCTTATTTTCCCTCCATCTGCTATTCAAGATGAACATTTGCAATCTCCATGTTCATTTGGGGTGGGGGGTGTCAAGATATATAAGAAGACTCAACTTCAACTTGAAGAAGAACTCATCTCGTAGTCTAATTCGTATTTTAATTATGATATTATGTTTTGTATTAGATATCTTCTATAACTTAGCTTCCGTTTACTAGTTGGATTAGATAGTTAGTTTATATTTCTATACTAGTTTGTGGTACGTCGAGATTCGACAGGTATTAGAAAAGCATATATAAAAATATCTCGAAACAACACTTTTATCATTCAAAGAAAACGTACAAAAAACATATAAACTACTATATTATTCGCAATTCCAACACATGTGTAATAAAGAGATCAATTGAAGTCAATCATTTCCTGTAAAATAAAATTTAAAGAAGAGTTAACACATTGTGCTAATAGTAATCATTTATTGTAAACAATATATTCAAGTCTTTAAGGTTTATGAGGTAATATATTTAATATTACCTTATAGTTTGTCGAAGACCTATTCGTATACAACATTTGTAGTCGTATCATATAGGCCTGTAATTGGGTAGGACCCAACCCGAACCCGTTAAAATCCGACAAATTATTTATGTACGGGTTGGGTTCTACACTCGCACCCGTCCAAAACTCGCCTTTGCCCAATACCCAACCCGCTTAAGACCCAATTTCGATCCAACCCGTACAGAACTCGACTAGAATTCGACCCGTATCCAACAAATTTGACCCACAATCTGCCTAGAATCTGATCTGGCACAAATTTTCGTCAGGGGGTAGGGTGGGTACAAAACCCTCCCCCCACCCCCTGCCCGACCATAAAAAAATTTGTGAAAACATGTAGGAAATTGATTTAGTGAAATAAAAAATTTCGCTTGGGTAGGGTGGGTGGGTGACCCCACCCAACCAAAAAAAGTTTTCGCGAAAACACGTGGGAAATGTTTTCGTGAGATAAAAATTCTACGTCTGGGGTAGGGTAGGTGGAACCCCCCACCCGACCCGAAAAAATCAGGAAGACATCTGGGAAATTATTTTCGTGAGAAATGTTTTTTGCCCGGGGTAGGGTGGGTGGGGTACCCTATTTTCCTGTTTTAAATGTTTATCAAAACTTCTGGTTGGGTTTGGTTTCTATGACTTCCTGACTTTAAAATTGTGGGTTGGGTGTGGGTACGTGTTACAAACCCCGTTAAAACCATTTGGTTCCACCCCACAGGTTTTGTAATGGGTCGGTACGGGAATATGGAATAGTAAAATTTGTGTCGTCTGATAGACTCATCATCATTCTAGGTATTAATACGTTCCCCTACATTCATTCCATATAACATATTTGCCACAATAATATGCTTCCAAAGATTTGTTACTAAAAGCCTTGTTGTATTGCAAAGTTCGGAAGCTTGATCAATGTTACGCAAGAACATGATCATGCTGCCAACCTTAAGAACAATCATGTTGTTAGGGAGTCTGAAACAATTAATATTATTCAGAAACTCAACTGTGAATACTTCTGAGATACATCATCTACTCTATCAAGATCAATGCTTAAATATTCAACGTACTCACCATGAATTTTGGAAATAACGTACTCATTAATCTCATTAACAATGTCATTTGTGGATGCAAGAATGTCCCGATTACTGATGTAATTTGGATCTAGTGAGGGATTGCCCAAGTGCTCTAACAATGATGGGTACGTAATGTCAACAATGGCATTTATAGGATCACCTAACTATCTGATGAGTAGATCATTGGGTAGTTTTATATCAACCTCACCGTCATTATTTTCACCAGCACCACCATCATCGACTTGTTTATCTCAGCAGGTGAATTTCCAGACTGCATGTGATGTAAAATTTAATGTTAATCAACTCTATAGTTAATAATTTAACAAAACAAAAGTATTGAAACAAAAAAATTACCTGCAACCTCAGGTTTTAGTTAAATTGAGGACTTCACATGTTGCTCATATTTTGGATGAGCATATGGCTACATTAAGCCATTAACTATATCGTATCTTGTTTCGCCAGGAACCACAAGAGGAATATGACTGAAGTCTCCACAGAAAACAACAGAAGGCCACCAAAAGGGTCATGAGGGTGATGCATAGCATCTCTCAAGCTCCGATCAACTGTCTCGAAGTAAAATTTATTCGTCATAGTGATGAGCTCATACTCTAAAAAGCAATTAGAGAATAAGCTGTAGTTGAGACTAAAGCCTAACTCAGGATCGATCTCTAGGAAATTAATCAGGCTATGTAGCAGTGAGAGTAAATAGATACTTGCGAGTAATAATCTGATTGATGGGTTGTTTATACTTCTAACTAGTTTAATTAAAGCTAAGATAACGATTAACAATGAGAGAAAGATGAATACAGTAGCCAGATCCAATTATGCTAATTCGAACTAGGGATAGCACTCATATTTGTCACACGGTCGTTGTACAGAAAATCAATCAATTCGATTCAACCAATTGTTCTTAGAAGATATTATACTGGAGAAATCGTGAGTCGTCAATTCCCGATCCTTAAACATGAACAATTTAGAGAATTTAATACGGACTTATCGAATTGAAAGTTTTAATACGAGACTAACCTATATGAGTGCTTTGATAAACCCTAGAACGAATATGCATAATCTTCACATACTACTGTATTCAAAGGTGTTTAGCTACTCATAATCGATGATTGCATGCAAAGATTCATGGTAATAATCATATGAAACATAGATGCAAGGAATTGTAAAGAACAAAGCAATTAAGAAATCAATACCAATAATCTTGATGAATCAAATCAATTAATAACCAAGCTCCAAAGATGTCGCAATGTTAATGTATGGCTCTTGGAGCTTTTTCTCAAAATTAGGTTAAAAGAAGTATGAATGAAAAGGGATCAAAATCTAATCTAATAAGGAAAATAAAATAAACTCTGTGTCACTCGACGCGGCGGACGAAATAGCTCGCCGCGGCGAGCCTTCTTAATTGCGTTGTATATCCAGTTCGTAAAATCTCGCCGCGGCGGACGAAATAGCTCGCCGCGGAGAGCCTTCTTAATCGAAATATATATATCATTCGCATAATCTCGCCGCGGCGAGCAAGGTGCTCCGCCGTGGTGAGCTTCCATCTTCAAAACATAGGCTCCACTCGCAAAATCTCGCCGCGGCGGACCAATTCCTTCGCCGCGGCGAGTCTCCTTTAATCTCAAAAGATGATCACTCGCAAAATCTCACCGCGGCGGACTGAATTCCTCGCCGCGGCGAGCCATGCTGGAAGATTCAATGCCACTCTTGTAAAATCTCGCCGCGGTGAGCTATGCTAGATGACCTGTTCTCATATGGCTCAAAAGGCATAGATTCCTACAAAACAGAAACAAAACACCAAAGCGTAAAAACGAACTAAAAAGACTACAAAACTAAAGACAAAGACTCACAAAGACTACAAAAAAGGACCCAATGAGACGTTATTCTCATCAAAATCCCCAAACCGAACCTTTACTCGTACCCGAGCAAACAAGTAAATTAAAGACAACTAAACTTAGACTACGACATATAATAACACACAGACGAGTCAATCTTCCAAACAACCGAACTCTACCAATGTAAGCGTTAAATTCTCAAGATACAAAAGGTTTGCTCTCAACTGGCGTTGACAAAAATAATGCAAAAAAAATCCTGCAAGAGAGTTTTTCAAATAAATAACACTTAAGTCTAACTCTCTAATCCCTCGCAAGGAAATCCTACACTATTCTCTCTCACACTCTGGAAGTGTCCAGCGGGTTAAACACTCAAGAACAACAAGAGGAAAGGAAGGTGACTCTCATCACAAAGGTTCCTTAAATACCTCATGGAATGCACTCAATCAGTTAAGTCAGAAGGGACTTTTTCCTTGCACATAGCAGCTTGCCAGAACATACAACCAACTTCCATATCACCACATTCTTGCATACTATGAATTATATGCTAATCAATTGGCCACAATGGACTCTTTTAGTCTCACCTTTTTGGTAGTGTCTATTTTACCGAAGTCCGCACTTTTGTGCGTGTCAGTTTGGTATACGTGTCATCAACCATCACGGACATGGCTTTTTAGGACCACGCCGGTATATAGGTAGTATTTGAAACACGCCCAACACGACTACGGTGATGACAAGCATCATAGATACACTCCGAGACAATGCAACAGATTTCTTCTCCCCAAACCGGTTCTTCGCAATGCACTGGCTTTCGACAAAATGAAACATGAAGAGCATGCCGTTCGTCATACTTAACTTAACTGAGTACACATGATAATGAAAAGGCACAAACAAGAGGGTTTGCACTTCCCGAAAAGATCACACAAGCACCGGTACAATTTTTTTTTTCATCGGCTTAAAGTTTCTCACCGGCTTTTTGGACTAAAGAGTTATGCAAACTTGCTATTTACAGGAAAAACAAACTTACGAGATCTTAAGTTCACTACTCTATCTAAGCTGAGAATCGTGCAAATCGTGAGTAACAAGCAAATTTAACAATCACAATAGAAGTTTTCGTCTCTTGGAAGAATGACTCACAAAAGACTCTAGAGAAGGCAAAAAAAAATCACTAAAATAAGAGAAAGTAGGGGACGAAAGATTCTGGAGACTCAGAAAATAGAGAAGAACACAGATAAGACACTAGAGAGCACATTCCCCCTCCCCAAAACTGAACTCAAGCATCTCCTCAAGTGCAGAGTAAAAATGAAAAAGAATGGGATCAATAGTGACTTGCCTGTGATGTACAGTTTAGAGTCATGTACTGGACTCGGAGAGTTCGACCACTTCTTCCGGTCGCTCAATGTACCCGTGGAAGTATGGTTTAACTCGCTGCCCATTGACCTTGAAGGTGGAGCCGTCAGTGGGATTCAAGAGTTCGACTGCACCATGCGGTGCCACTTCAATTATCGTGAACGGTCCATCCCAACGCGAACGTAACTTTCCTGGAAACAGTTTAAGACGAGAGTTAAAAACCAAAACTTTCATACCTGGGTGTAAATCTTTCAGATGTGGTATAGTTAACCTGCACAGGGTTAAGTGTGTTGCTGGCATAGTAAATTACATGAAAGTGTCCATTTACCCTTTGTCCTAAAACAACACCTAAAGCAAAATCAGAAGCATCGCACATAATCTCAAAGGGTAAGGACCAATCAGGGGCAACAACAATAGGAGCGGAAACGAGCTGCTCTTTCAAGATGTTAAAGGCCTGCATGCATTCATCATTGAAAACAAAAGGCACATCTTTCATAAGCAAGTTACTCAAACATTTAGCAATCTTCGAAAAAGCCTTAATGAATCTCCTATGAAAACCAACATGCCCAAGAAAAGACTGTAGCTCTTTTACACAAGTGGGAGGGGGAAGTTTAACAATCACATCGAGCTTTGCTCTATCAACTTCTATCCCACGTTTTGAGACTACATGCCCTAAGATAATTCCTTCTCTAACCATAAAGTGACTTTTTTCATAGCTAAGAGTTAAATTACACTCAGTGAAGCGTTTAAGCACTTTATCAAGTTTATGCAAGCAATCAGCAAAAGAATCTCCAAAAAGAGAGAAGTCATCCATGAATGAAGACCTCTATAAAATCCTGCACCATGTCAGAGAATATAGAAAGCATGCATCTTTGAAAAGTAGCAGGAGCGTTGCAGTGTCCGAAGGGCATTCTGCGATAGGCAAAAGTCCCATAGGGACAAATAAATATCGTCTTCTCCTGATCCTCCTGAGCAATGGGTATTTGGTAGAAACCTGAAAGACCATCCAGAAAATAATAGAACTCTCGCCCAACAAGGCGGTTAAGCATCTCATCAATGAATGGCAGAGAGAAGTGGTCTTTCTTAGTGGCTGCGTTTAGTTTCCTATAGTCAATGCACATACGCCACCCAGTGGTTTTTCTTACCGGGACCTCTACGCCTTTCTCGTTTATTTCGACAGTAAGCCCCGACTTCTTAGGAACTACATGCACAGGACTCACCCATCTACTATCAGCTATGGGGTAAATTATGCCGTGCTCAAGCATCTTAAGGATCTCTATTTTCACTACTTCTTGCATGACAGGGTTAAGCCTGCGCTGGGGTTGCCTAACTGGTTTAGCGTCATCTTCTAAACTTATCCTGCGTCTGCAACAGGTTGCGCTAATGCCCTTAATATCTCCAATTCCCCATCCTATGTCCGCAGAATTCTCCTTAAGAAGCTCAACAAGTTGGTTCTCTTCTTCCTTTTGCAATTTCGAAGAGATTATCACAGGTTTGGACCTATTTTCACCAAGGAAAGCATACTTAAGGTGGGATGGGAGTTCCTTAAGGTCAGGCCTAGGGCGTTCGATTTCCCTAGTATTGCTACTGAGGGAGTCGAATTCACCTAATGGTTCACTGGGGGGATCAAGTTCACCTATCGGTTCGGTTTCAGCTGAATCTAAAGTACAGATTAGTTCAGGACTCTCCTGACTCACAATTTCCTTATCAGGGTCTAGTGTCAAGGAGGGCTCTAACTTATCACTAGCAGTATCATCAAGCAGAGCAGTATATACACAGTCATCAATGATGCAATGAAATTCTTTGGCAATCTCATGTTTTGTTTCACAATCTGTAACATCATAGGCATAAGAGTTAGTTGTAGGACGGACTGCATCCTTGCTGATTCGATTACCTCCGATATCCATCCCTATCTTCCCTTCTGCAACATCGACGTGAAGTTGGACAGTCTTCATGAATAGCCTTCCCAGCAAAATCACATGGTTTCTGCTGCCGGTTGCTGCATTGCTGGGAGGTAGAACTACAAAATCTACTGGTACCAAGTATGTGTCAACCTTGACCGAAGCATCCCATATAATACCAAGTGGTCGCTGGAGACTATACTCAGCCATCTGCAAAGTCATATTCACAGGTTCCAACTTCCCCAAACTGATCTCCTGATAAAGGTCACGGGTAATAAGATTAATGCTCGCTCCCAAGTCGAGCATACCTTTTGCTACCTTCCCGTTCTCCATGTGTATATCAATCACAAAGATCCCTGGGTCTTGTTGTTTAACTGGTAATCCGATAACATAATTTGCTGTTTCTGGAAGAATCAGCTTTTCAGCAGACGAAAGCTTCTTCTTATTAGCATTTAGGTCCTTAAAGAACTTAGCATAGGAGGGGACATTATCGATAAGCTCTAGGAGTGGTATGTTCACGTTAACTTTCGAAAGCATTGCCAGGATGGATTTGAACTTACTGTCATCTTTTGGCTTCTTAACTGTCCCCGGGTATGGTAATGGATTGGGAGCTGGCGGTCCCGGGGGACGGAAGGGGTTATTAGATTTATGTAGGACCTCAGTGCTGCTGCTTGGATCCTCAATAATCTCCTCAGCTTCCTCCTCAGTAATGTCGATAGCTAGTGTAGGTGGAGTTTCCGGTTTAGTCATCATATCTGGCTTCTCAACAACCTTACCACTACGAAGTACTGTAGTTGCTTGAATCTCCTCTTCCAATTCATCTTCATCCCCAAATTCAAGACTTGCCACGAGGTTAGCCAACCTATCTGCTAAGTTCTCTATTCTGCGCATCATCCCTTCAATCTGCTGTCCTGTTCTCTCTTGCCCTTCCATAACAACTTGCATAAATTTCTCATCATGGGCAATTAAGGCCATCAATGTGCTTTCGCTAAATGAGCTGCTCTCCGGTAAAATATTTGGACTATCCACCATTTCCTTAGCATAGGGTGTGTAGTAGCTGGAAAAGGACACCATACCTGGATCTCAACAACAGTAACTTAATAAATGCTTAGTTTTTGTTAGTCCAAGTAAAGTAAAATCACAACAAGTAACCACCGGCTCTCAGCGCTACAATAGGAATTAATTCCCCGGCAACGGCACCAAATTTGATGAGCTCAAATTATACTCTAAAAAGCAATTATAGAATAAGCTGTAGTTGTAGACTAAAGCCTAACTCAGGATCGATCTCTAGGGAATTAATCAGGCTATGTAGCAGTGAGAGTAAACAGATACTTGCGAGTAATAATCTGATTGATGGGTTGTTTATACTTCTAACTAGTTTAATTAAATCTAAGATAACGATTAACAATGAGAGAAAGATGAATACAGTAGCTAGATCCAATTATGCTAATTCGAACAAGGATAGGACTCATATTTGTCACACGGTCGTTGTACAGAAAGTCAATAAATTCGATTCAACCAATTGTTCTTAGAAGATATTATACTGGAGAAATCATGAGTCGTCAATTCACAATCCTTAAACATGAACAATTTAGAGAATTTAATACGGACTTATCGAATTGAAGGTTTTTACGAAGATTTAATACGAGACTAACATATATGAGTGCTTTGATAAACCCTAGAACGAATATGCATAATCTTCACATACTACTGTATTCAAAGGTGTTTAGCTACTCATAATCGATGATTGCATGCAATGATTCATGGTAATAATCATATGAAACATAGATGCAAGAAATTGTAAAGAACAAAGCAATTAAGAAATCAATACCAATAATCTTGATGAATCAAATCAATCAATAACCAAGCTCCAAAGATGTCTCAATGTTAATGTATGGCTCTAGGAGCTTTTTCTCAAAACTAGGTTAAAAGAAGTATGAATGAAAAGGGATCAAAATCTAATCTAATAAGGAAAATAAAATAAACTCTGCGTCACTCGCCACGGCGTGCCTTCTTAATCGCACTGTATATCCAGTTCGTAAAATCTCGCTGCGGCGGACAAAATAACTCGCCACGGCGAGCCTTCTTAATCGAAATATATATATATATATATATATATATATATATATATATATCATTCGCATAATCTCGCCGCGGCGAGCAAGGTGCTCTGCCGCGATGAGCTTCCATCTTCAAAACATAGGCTCCACTCGCAAAATCTCACCATGGCGGACCAATTCCTTCGCCGCGGCGAGTCTCCTTTAATCTTAAAAGATGATCACTCGCAAAATCTCGCCGCGGCGAGCTATGCTAGATGATCTGTTCTCATATGGCTCAAAAGGCATAGATTCCTACAAAACACAAACAAAACACCAAAGCGTAAAAACGAACTAAAAAGACTACAAAACTAAAGACAAAGACTCACAAAGACCACAAAAAAGGACCCAATGAGACGTTAGAATATTGTCTCATCACATAGGAGTCTCGTTCCATATAATAAGCTTAGTAAGCTTTAATAACTCTGTAACATCAGAATTTGCACTGATATTTGAGCATATTAAGTCCTCATTAAGATGAAGTGGTATGTCGAATCTCGAGTGAGCAGCGCTACCCCTTGGAAGCAATAGTGATGCAATACCACTCGATGCAACTCGGATAACTATATCTCCTTTGGATCTCAATTCCGAGCATAAAGTTCCCAATATTAAAGTCTTCCCAATTCTTCCATATCCACATATGAACAACACTCAACCTTTACCCGAATTGACAGAAGAGAATCTTCTCGTAGATTGTACGTTGCTCCTCAGTCAATCGTGGATACAGCGAATTTAACTCTTCACTCTCAACATCGTTATCATTAGACGTCTCATGCACTATGAAATGCTCTATAACACTGTTTATGATGTCATTTGAAGGTATAGACATACCTTCAAATTGTCAGACAGTTGTAGTTTGATCTTAAAAGATTCTAAATCTCCAATAAAGACAAATCTTTGATCTGATCATCTGTGAGTTTCAGACATGTATATTGTAATACAAAATATGAATGTAATAAAGCATATATGTATAAGTAAGTCTAATAAAATAATATTGAACCATAGTTGTTAGTACATGGATTGTATTTTTCTCTTGTGCTGGGTATTCAATAGGTCATGTGATAAGAATTCTCATGTTTTCAACTAAACGTCTTTAGGAATTGACATGACGTGAGATAGAAGCAACATTGTGAATAGATGACAGGATAAGAAGCCTAGTAACCTGTGTTAATTATTCCACTATCGTACTCCCTATCATCAAATAAGAGACGTAAGGAACCACATTCGGACTTGTTTGAATCATAAATAACACCATTGACCGTTCGGATATCCTCATTGCAAGTCACACCTCTTAATTACATGATTCAACATGAGTCTCATGTAGTACTAGTTCTCATTAATAATGTTGACATTATGTATGCGCCCAACACTTTGTGCTTTTGTATTTCTGCGAGACCATAAATGTAATATTCAAAAAAAGATGTATTTATTGTTAGTAGAGAACATGTATTAGTAGTAATTAGAATTGTGTACGATGTTAGTTGTAATTCATGATACAAAAGCTTTCGGGCTTCAGGAATGACTTTGTTAAGTTTGAACTACTGTAAGAATTTTAACTACTTTACATATGGCTTCGCTAGTAATCGGGCATGTATACTGTTAGGAATATCTGTTTAGATTTTGATTAGCAACCTAATGAGTTATCTTAGCTTAGAAAGGTGCTTAGTACTCTTGGTTCACTTGAACACTGTAAAAGAGGAAAATCACTAAGTATGTTAGTCTAGCAAATCTTGTATAGGATGTTAGGTCTCTGAATGTAATTTTCATTTATTTAAAGAAGACCAAGAAGGAAGCATCCAAGCAAATCCAGAAGGCTGAAGTTTGCTCAAGATTGCTGAAGACTAAGGAAAAAAAGTCTCCTCAGATACCTATGTCCAGAAACCTTGAGTCAACAAGTGTTTTGATTAAAGAAGTTACTCAAAGAATATCTGAGAACACAAGTATATTGAGTAAGGAATGTGTCAAGTCTCAGAAAGCTTCATGTATCCGTTGAGACAGCAGAACAAATATAGTACAATGCATTTATTGCTCGGACAGAAATGTCTGCACAAAAGCAGAAGTCTCTGAAGAAGAAGACAAAAAACTCTGCAGTACTATATACAAATATCAATAGTTTGAATTTGAATTGAGCCTAACGGATACTATTCAAACTTCTTCAAATTCAACTATAAATATCACCACTTAGAATGCTTGAAAAGACACCAAGAACTTACTTACAACTTGAACTCACATTGAAACTACAACTTATTGAATATCTTCAAGTGATCTGTCAAGCATACAAGCTTTCTTACTACTTACCTTCTAGCTTTCTGTTGCGACTAAAGCTCTAGAACTCTAAGTAGTATACAAGTTCTTAGTTTTCTAATCCTTAACAAGCATTGCTATCTGTAAAGGAGTGGAATCAAAAGATCAAGTATCTGAGATTCATTCTCTAGAACATTTAACAAAGACTTGGGTCAGTAAAGAACAAGTTACCATACATTGTGAAGTGTATTAAGTAATCTTGATTCTATAGAGCTTTCTGAAATAACTGTGTAAGTTATACAGAAGCTGAACTGACAAACTACCTTAACCACACACCAACTGGCGTGGAGTATAGGAAGTACTTAGTTTGGGAAATTAAGGAACAACTTCAAGGTTACTGAGCACAGGAAGTACTTAGTTTTAGAAACTAAGGAATAGCTCAAAATGGTTTCTGAGTAGAGGAAGTACTTGGCTCAGATAGCTGGGGAACTACTCAGGGGGAAACATTTGGTTGGGAACCAAGTGTTGCAGGAATCGAGAGATAGGATATTTGTAAGGGTACCTCATTTATCTATCTTAGTGGATTCTAGGTCTGAGAAAGACCGAAGTGGATTAGTTGAGGATTACGCCACCTTCCGATACCACTATAATTTGATGTGTTATTTACTTACTGCATTTACCTTGCTTTATTCATCTTGTCAAGTATTTACACACTTTTACTCTGCTGAGCACGTGCACTTGTCACAGAAAGTCTTCCACTCTCTGAAATTAAGTATTAGATATCTTCACAGATATCTGAGAAATTGTGTTTATCAACAAAAGTTTTAAAAGACTATTCACCCCCCCCCCCCCTAGTCTTTTAATTTGTCGTTATCAACAAGTGGTATCAGAGCAGGAGGTTCCCAAGCCTTCTGCGCTGAACCTAGATCCCAGATAAGTGCCCACTAACTATTTAACACCTACAATTGATTTGTTCATTTAGTGTGTTTGCTGCAGAATGTCTCTAAGTGATGCTCCTGTCCTCAAGCCAGAAAACTACGAAAAATGGAAGAACAACATGTTGCATCTGGAAGCCATAAGTGACGAAATGATACATGGTATCAAGAATGGCTCTATAGTCATTCGACAGCTCAAACAAGTCATAGGAGTTTTAGATGGAAGAGACAAAGCACAAGCCAACAAGGGTGATGAAAGATAAGCCCAGAGAGCTATGGACATCAGAAGATGCCAAGAGACATAGGCTGGATGGACAAGCTCGTAACATCATCATACGTTCTACTCCAGAGCACATACAGTGTAAACTGTGGGGTGCAAAAACAACTAAAGTTGCCTGGCAATTGATTGAAGAAATCTGTGCCAGCACTGAGAAAACTAAAGAAAACAAGTTCGAAGTTTTGAAGCTCAAATTCGAAAACTTCAAACAAGGTCCTACAGAGACACTTGAAGAACTTGACTTTATGTTCACAACATTAATGAGTGACATGGCTGGACTTGGAGAAAGTGATAGATACACTAATTCTGAAAAGATTAAGACTATTGTGAGAAGTCTAAACCAAAACTGAGAACATACTCAGTATTTCTACTTCAACCAAGGAATGCCTAACATCACTCCAGTGGAACTCTTCTCACACTTGGCAACTGTCAACTATGAGACAACTCAGAGAGGACATACAACTACTAAAAATTCGCATAATGTTGCTCTCTTAACTCAAGGTACTTCTGAAAAGAAGGAAACCAAGGAAGTGACTGAAGAAAATTCTCTTGCTGTAAAACACATGAAAAGATTTGTGAGTCAAGAGATTGAAAGGAGAAAATCCAAAGAGAAGCTGAAAAAGCATCTAGGATCAAACTACCATCAGTACAAAAATATACAAAACAGCTCGCTGAACAAGCCCGCTCAACAATCTGTAAGTACTGATGTTGCATAAATTGGAAATGATATATGCTTCTACTGTCAGAAACCTGGACACTTCAAAAGAGATTGTCCTATGTTCAACAAACTAAAGACAGGTGACAGGAAGGAGAGAAGAAACTTCAATAGAAGTCAGAGAGCTTTGCTCACTGAAGAATGGAAGATTCAAATCCAATTGGATACTCTTGACATTGAGTCAGAATCGGAAGATGAAGATTCAGATGACTCCAAGCTACCTTCACCTGAGATATGTGGCATTACTCATGATTTGGTTGACTTTGGTCAAAAGACGAAAGAAATGTGTGGAGTTGCTGAGGAGGTCTTCCTAGATTTCTCCAACATTGAACCATGTCTAATGGCTGATGAGGTAACCAACATTTCTCAGTTCTTAAATTATGAAAGTGATGAGGAAAGTATAAAAGATCTAGAACATCTAAAAAAAGGAGCTTGATCATTATGAAAGAGAATTCTTAGTAGTTCAATCAAGAACTAAGTTTCTGAAAGAAGAAAAGAAATCTCTTGAAAAGGAGATTTCAGAGCTAACCAAGATATCTGAAACAAAGGATGCTGAAAATGCATTTCTAAAGGCTCAGATATCTGAGACAGAGAAATCACACAAAGAGGCTTTGAACGTGCTTCAAAGGAAATATGAAGATAGTCTTTCTGAAAATGAGGAACTCAAAAAGAAAAAACTATGTTTTCAATCCTATGCCAAAGCCAGTGATACGCTTACTGAAGTACAATCTTATCTAAGAGATCCTACAGAAAAGGGAGGACTTGGGCTTGACACACAAACCTCTAACTCTACTCCTCTGAAAAAGGGCGATGATAGAATGACGTTTGTAAGTAGTCAAAAAGACGGCTCCCAAACAACCTATAGCATTGGTAAAAAAGCTAAGGCTGTTAACAAAGGCAAGGAAGTTGCGACCCAACCTTTGAGCGAGAAACAAGTCTCCAAAAAGAATGTGGAAAAGGTTTCTAAGAAGAAACAACACACTGGAAAGTGCAACCATCCACATTGCTATGTCTCTTGAAAAGGAAAAATTGCAGGAGCTGGCAAGTTTCCTAACGTATCATTTTTCGGAAGAAACAATGATCCAGAGAGTAGTAAAGCTGCTGAGAACAGATCTCAAATAGCTAAAAGTGCTCGAAATGGCATTAGCTATAGAGCCATCGGGAAACAACTTGCTCTGGAACATAAGCAAGAGCAAGAACGATGGATGAAAGCTTGGATTGCTAAAAGTAATCATCAGAAGTGGAAAAAAGAACAAACCACTGAAAATTTGAATGCTAAGGCTAGAAGAAATCTGGCAAGGAAAGCTAAGTTTGCTGACAAGCAGACTCAGCAACCTGACAGGTATCTGAAAGCACCACAAGGAGCACCTAGGAACACACCAAGAAGGAAAATTGTTTTAGATAGCAATGATACTGGTCATTTATAAAAAATACGTCCTTATGTTCCAAATAGACAAAAGAATGTTCCTAAGAATCACATACTAAAATGGATTCCTACTGGAAGATTGTTTAGTCTAAAAGGTTCCATTATTGAAATGAGAACCTAACTCCTATTTCATGTCTTGTGCAGAACACTCCAAAAAATAAACCAACTTGGATTTTTGATAGTGGAAGCACATGACAGGAGATAAAGCATATTTGGTCAACTACAAAGTTTGCAACACTGGACCAGATATCAGATTTGCTGGAGGAGAATTAAATCCTACGTTAGGATTTGGAGATCTGAAATTGGGAGCTCTTACAATTTCAGCTGTTTTACATGTAGAGGGATTGAAATATAATCTCTTAAGCATGAGCCAGTTTGCAGATAAAGGTTATTCTCTAAAGATAAAATCAAATCTCTGCAAACTAATTGACAATGAGTCAAAGCAGACAGTCTTGGTTGCTAGGCGGAAAGGAAGTCTCTATGTTACTGACTGGGCATTTGCCACAACTGAATATTGTCTCATGGTAAGTCAATCTGGCCACACTAAAGAAAATTGGCTATGGCATGAAAGAATGAGTCACTTGAACTTCAAAACTCTGAACAAGCTAGCCAACAAAGAGTTGGTGGTTGGATTACCCAAAATGGCATATAGAAAAGATGGTGTATGCTCAGCTTGCCAAATGGGAAAACAATCCAAAACATCTTTCAAGTCTAAAACTAGACACTCCAATGAAAGGCCACTGCAAATGTTACATATAGATCTTTTTGAATCCTCTGTAACTAGCTATGCAGGAATGAAGTATGGTCTGGTTGTTGTTGATGATTACTCAAGATTCACTTGGGTTGTATCTCTCAAACAAAAATCTGATGCAAGGGTTGAAATACCCAACTTGCTAAATAAGCTTGAAGTCATGAAAAATGATAAGATATCTGTAATCAGAACAGACCATGGTACTGAGTTTGTGAACCAGTACATAAAAGAGTTTTGTACCTGCAAAGGTATACAACATCAACTATCTTCAGTAAGGACACCACAACAAAATGGTGTTGTTGAAAGGAAGAATAGGACCCTAAAAGAAGCAGCAAGAACAATACTTGCTGACACTGAAATAAGTGAAATCTATTGGGTTGAAGCTATTAACACAGCCTGCTACACGAAAAATAGATGTTTGATCAACAAACACCATGACAAAACTCCTTATGAACTTTTGATTGGTAGACCCCCTAGTATCAAACATCTAAGGGTGTTTGGTTGCAGATGTTTTGTTCTTAACAATGGAAAAGAATACTTGAGAACATTTCAACCAAAAGCAGATGAAGGAGTATTTCTTGGTTATTCTCTGAATAGCAAAGCCTATAGAATATACAACAAAAGAACGCAAAAGATTGAAGAATCTGTTCATGTAGTTTTCTATGAAGGGAACAAGAAAGTACCCTTGAATGAAGAACTCTCAGATAAGTTCAAAGAACTAATGATTAAAGATTCTGAAGAAGAATCCTGAAAAGGAAACAATTTTGTCATTCACTTAGTGGATGACTCTGACAATGAAAAGCAACCATTGCTTAGTAACAACAAGATGACTCTTAGACATGATGAAGAATTTCCTATGAGAATTCCAGAAATGGAACAAGTTACTGAGAACCTTCATCATGAAGAGGTTTCTGAGAATGAGATTGCTGAAAATCCAATCCCAGATATCTCTAACACTAAAAAAGTGTCAGATATCTATGGCATTTCCCGTGTGCCAGATATCTCAAATACTGAACAAGTATCTTGTCAAGATCATAATGATTCACATTCAGATCAAAATGATATTGATCCTACTAGTTCAAAACCCATTATAAAATGGATAAGAGATCATCCTTCCAAGGATGTGATTGGTCCTTTAGACCAAGGGGTTAGAACTAGGAGAGCAATTGCTGGAAATGCAGACTCTCTCTATGGATGTTTCATCTCAAACATTGAACTTAAAACTATAGAAGAAGCATTGAAGGATCAAGACTGGATCTCTGCAATGCAAGAAGAGTTGGATCAATTTGAGAGAAACAAAGTCTGCAAACTGGTTCCATTTGTTGATGGAATATCTGTAATTGGAACCAAGTTTTCAGGATCAAAATGAATGAGTCTGGTGAAATAACCAGAAACAAAGAAAGGTTGGTTGCCAAGGGATTCACCCAGATTTTGATGAGTCATATGCAATTAGACTATTTCTAGCATTTGTAGCTCATAATGACTTTAAAGTTTATCAAATGGATGTCAAGAGTGCATTCCTAAATGGTGAACTTGCTGAGGAAGTCTATGTTGAACAACCACCAGGCTTTGAAGTTTCCACAGAAAGTAGAATGGTCTATAAGCTTCAGAAAGCTCTGTATGGACTGAAACAGGCTCCAAGAGCATGGTATGATACTTTAGCCAAATACTTGCTAGAAAGTGGCTTCAAGAAAGGAGATGTTGATAAAACACTCTTTACTTTGAACCATGAAGGGAAATTACATTTACTTCAAGTATATGTTGATGACATTATATTTGGATCTAAAGACAAGCAACTTTGTGAAGACTTTGCCAAGCTCATGACAAGTAAATTTGAGATGAGCATGATGGGAGAAGTGAACTAGTTCCTAGGGTTGCAAGTCAAGCAACTTAATGATGGAATATTCATCAGTCAAACAAAGTATGCAAAAGATATTCTCAACAAGTTTAATCTAAAGCCTTCTGAAAAGAATGCTAAGATACCCATGAGCATTGGAACCAAAATGACCTATACTGAATCTGACAAGAGTGTCGAAGAACACAAGTATAGGTAATTGATTGGGTCTCTACTGTACCTCACTATAAGTAGACCTGACATTCAATATGCAGTTGGAGTGTGTGCTAGATTTCAGACAAATCCAATGCAATCACATTATAACATTTCTATGAAAATATTAAGGTATGTAAAGGGTACTGTAGAAGTTGGGTTGTGGTATCCAAAAGACAGTGGATTGAATTTAGTTGGCTATTCTGATGCTGACTATGCTGCATCATAGCTTGATAGAAAAAGCACCTCAGGAACTTGTCAATTTCTTGCTGCTAGATTAATATTATGGTTCAGCAAGAAATAAAACTCAATTGCCACATCCACCACAGAGGCTGAATATAGTGCTGCTGGGTGTTATGCTTCACAGATATTGTGGATACAACAACTCAGAGACTATGAGATCAATGAAGAGAAAACTCCTATTTTCTATGACAACACAAGTGTTATTGCCATAACTCATAATCCTAAGTTTAATGCAAGAACAAAGCACATTGTTGTTAGACACCACTTCATTAGAGATCATGTTGAAAAACGCAATATAGAGATACTCAAGATTGGTACTGAAGACCAACTTGCAGATATCTTTACAAAGCCTTGCAAGAAAGCAGGTTCTTAACCTTGAGACATAGTCTTGGGTTAATGGAGCTACCCGAGGAACTGAAAAGTTCTAATCTCTGAGACGGGAACTCAGAAGGGAGAAAAGATATCTGGAACGGGTATCCAGATATCTAAGGTAAAAGGTAAAAACAAAGGTATCTGAGATGGGAACTCATATACTAAAAAGGATGGGTAAAAATGTCTTTCAAAGATTTCTGAGACGAGTACTCAGATATCTATGAAATCAGAAAGTGAGGGGGAACAAAAAAGAGAAATATGGTACAACTGTATTCAGTCAACCACATCTCTGATGTTGTGTATCTTTCCATTTATATGTTAAGTTACATACAGTCTATGAACTTCATAGATAAGTCCAAAAGATTGTCCCTTAGTCACAGAAAAGAGTTGTGATTCAGAAAGCTATTCGCCAAATTTCATTAATTGGGCACAATTACAACTATTGATTGTAGTCATTGCTAAAGAAGCAATCGTAACCCTTGATGAAATAGGCATTTGATCTTAACGGACGAGATTAATTCTCGGTAAAATAGTGGACTGTAAAAACACAGACGTGACCCACTAGTATTTAATGCAAAATAATTTTTACCCACGCCTACCTGCATTTGCACAGATACATATGTACAAAATCAATTTGTATGTATATGTCCGCTGAGATTTCAATGCTATATATATAGGATTTTGGCAAAAGAATTCCCTTTCACCTAATCCAACATTTTATCTTGCACAAAAACATATATTTCTCTCTAAGTTTTTCTGCAAATCTCTCTGCAAATCTGCTGCATCTCTCTTAGTTTTTCTGAAAAGAACAACTAATCTCACCTGATAATCTCTTCTCTTGTTTTAAAAAACCTTCTATTTAAACAGATGGCTCCAAAACGTGTTGCTGCTAAGGATACCAGTGCTACTACTTCTACTACTGCTGAAAAGAAAGCACCAGTGCTAGTGATAGCAAAAAATCTTCTCATAGGCAATTTTAATTCTGAGAATTGGACTTCAAACCACATGATGATTTGGGGTGGTTCTATGATTGAGCAACACCTTTCTGTTGTAATCGAAGAACAAGCAGATGGAAGACTATCCTTGGTATGCTTGAAAAGGCACAAATCAAGGGTTTTCTCTCCGCTCTTGCCAGTGGATGCTCTTCATTGGATGTACTTAAGTTTTATAATAACTCTCGTGTTATCACCAGCAGTACTAATGGCTTTGAAGAAATGTCCATTAAAACCAAAGTTCAAGGAAAAGAAATTTTCCTTAACTGCCAAAGATTCTGTGATATCTTTGGTCTCCGAAATCAAGGAATTGATTTCGAGATTAACACCAAGGATGAAACTCTCCTTGAAGGTATTAAGACCCTGTACAGTGATGTTTGCAACATGGACAAGCCAGATACTCCTCCTGAGTTCAAACTTGCTGATATAAGGACCAGACATCTATACATTCATTGGGATGTCTTGGCTTGCCTCCTTCACAGATGCTTTGATGGTCTACAAGGTGGAGCTGACCAAATAAGCTTGGAATGGTGGATGATGATGTTCCTGATGAAGGAAGAACTAACTAGGTCGGAAAACCTTTTTAACTGGGGAAAGTACGCCTATATGAAGTTTGTGAAGAAGCTACAAAGCTTTGAGCCAAAGATTGTCAAATGCCTTGCTGAGCCAAAAGCCACAGTGAGCTTTGGATTAAAGATATGCATCTTGCTGGAGAAGCTTGGCATTGAGCTTAGAGAGAAGGCTGACATAGACAACAGTAACCTGCTCTACAAATATGCGTATATGAACATGATGAAAAAGGTTACTGCGTCTCAGAAAGGTTCTAAGAATCGAAAGACTGATGAGGTATCTGAGGGATCAGTTGCGACCAAAAAGCCCAGAACTCCACGAAAGAAGACTGCTGGCAAATCAGAAGGCATACCCATTGTGAATGTCGACTCTCAGATATCTGCCGCCACTGCTGATGAACTCATCAATGAAGATGAACTCATCAATGCTGGAAAAGATACAACTGCTGATGAACTCATCAATGCTACCAAGGAAAGCCTTCCTGATGAACCCATTGATAAAAATGAGAGTAGTGGCAGGTATCAAGCCCTATCTGCAGAAACCGCAGGGATTATGGACCAATCAGTTCCTAATGCTGATGAGAGATCTGATGATGATGATGATTTAGTCATCTCTCAAGTCCTACAGAAATCAACAAGGGCTAAGGTTGCTGAAAAGGCAACAAGTTCAAAGGCTGTTGAAAGTGTAGAGGTATCTGAAGAAGAACCTACACCACAGGTTGCTGAACAAGCACCTATTTCAAAGGTTGCTGAGAAAGCACCCATTACTAAGGTTGCTGGAGAAGCACTTAGTACAAAGGTTGCTGAGATAGCACCTAAGTCCAAGGAATCTAGACAAGACACACTCAAGCTGGTAGAAGAAGCTTTGAGGAGTGGTGATATAGTGACGGAGGATTTTGACATTGCCTCCACACTATACAAACTGTCACAAAAGGATCAGGATGAGCCTCACTTTGCTTCACCTTCCAGATCCAATTCACATGATTCACCAGATCAGAATGAAGCCATGGTGAATGAATTACAGTTCGACATACCAGCACTTCTGATTACTAAAGAAAATCCTGCAAATGAGCAGGTCCCCAACTCAATGAGAGGGATCAAACTGAGACCCCTACTAAAAAAGATCAAACAGGGGAGGAAACTGAGTCCCACACTCAGGAAAGGCCTGAAGTACCTGAAACTTCAAACAAAGAAGTGGTCATTGAACAACAAGACACTGCATGGGATCTTCACAAGGACCTGAGACCAATTAGCCTGATAATGTTCAGGTAGCTGAGTGGTTTAACTTTACACTTGTGATATTTTATGTCTTCTATATCTTGTTACTTATGTACATTCTTTGTTACAGGCCATATTAGAGACACAAGCACAGGAGGGATCTGCAAAGCATACCTTAGAAAATGAGAATGAGGTTCCCACAACCTCAGCACTTGTCGAAACTGAGCCTGTTTTACAGGTAGACATAGTTTTTGAGACAAAAATTTATTCTCAATTTTGCTTCAAATATCATATTTATCTAATCTGGTGTTTGTCTCTAATAGGCTCCAACTGAGAAAGAAGAAGATAAGGCAGAAATGCCAGAAAAGGACCCAGAAACCTTCAAGGTTTCTGAAGAAAATATCATTGAGCCTTCTAGTGTGAAGGTATATAAAACTCAGTGATAAACATTCTTCATTATGGGTTAATATGAATTCTTCTCTAATTACTCAATACTTTCTACTTACAGGCTCATTTAGAAGTAGAAGTGCAAGGGGAAAGAGTTGCGACCTCCCCTGCACCCATGGAAATTGATGAAGTCCCCAAGGCAACATCACTAGAAAGAACACCAGACACTGAGAAAGTTTTTGAGAAAAATAATTCTGAGCCTTCTATTGTGGAAGTAAGTGAAAAACTCAGAGATCATTGAAGCTTAATTGCATAAATTCTTTCATGATAATTTCCTAAGTATTGTGATAATTTTAATTCTCAGGTTCAAGCAGAAAGAAAGGTTGATGAGGACCAGACTTCTAAGTCTCCACCTCACAACAAGATATCTGAGACACCCCCTACCTCAGTAGTATAAGTCTCTGAGCCTGATGTACTTATTTAGGTAACTGAGAAACCTAACTATACTAGTACTCAGATATCTACACAAGTTTTGAATCTAACTCAAAACTCTTTCTTTCAGACTCAAACAAGTGTGCCCAAGGTCTCTGCATTCTCAACAGAAGACCTGCTTCCATTCTTAAAAGACCACACTCTCAAGAAACACCTCAAGTATTTCAGAAAGTGGCAGAAGCTCAAAAGCTCAGATCTGACTGAATTAACCCAGGTGACTGATCACCAATTGAGAAGAGTCAGAGCTTTTGAGTTGGAGAATTATGTCCATGCTATGTTCCAACAAAGCAGTACTCTTTTGCTACTCTGATACATAAGGACTTTGCCAAAGAAGCTGCACACAAGCTCATAGAAGCTTTTAAGAAGGCTGATGATCAGACCAGAATGGAGATGGCATTCAAGCCTCCATTGCCTAAGTCCCTATAGTGCATACCCTCTGAATAAGAGGAAGTAAATGGGCAATTGGTCACACTCCCTAAAGTGATCAATCTGGTTTCTGAAGATGAGGAGGAAACATATGAGAATAATTTTGAAGAACCTCCTTTTGATCATCACAAGGATGATGATGACAAAAAGGATGATGATGATGCCCCTGCACCAGGGACAGGAGAGATTGCACAACGTAATAATACCTCAGTTGCTGAAAAGCACACTGAGAGGACTTCACAGAATTCCCCTCCTCCATCTCCTCTGAAGTCTACACATCCCTCTCCCCAAGAAAAAGACACTACTGAACAAGTAGTTGAGCACTCTGAGGACAAAACTCAGAAGATATTGGATGCACAAGCCAGAGTTGCTCAACTCAAACAATTGTTGGAGGAGGAACAACAGCTAAATCTTCAACTGGAAGAAAAGATAGCTGAATCTAAAGTAAATCTCCAAAAGATTAAAGATCGTACCATCAAGGAAATGGAAGCTTATGTTGAGATGAAAGAACTCCAGCTTGCTGTTCAGGCAATTGCTGAAGAATTAAATATTGAGCAAGTATCTGAAGACAAGCATGATGCTAAGGCTGCATTACCAAAAGATGTACCATCCTCCTCCTCACTGAAAGGAAAGAAGCCCATCTCTGAGATGGTTGCTGGGCTAGAGAATATTAATGAAAATGCCCAAGAGGATGAAGATCACTCGGATGAAGACTCAGATGATAAAGAAGACAGGACCTTGGCAGAACATGCAAATGTTCACTTGGGAGTTTCTCACTTAAAGAGAAAACTGATTGCTCCTCAAAGCTTCAGTAAGATACCGAATCTCAACTCCCATGATTACATAGCTAGATACTAGGTTCTGGCAACTCTAAGAAAGGAGTTGTCTCAACAAAATGAAGAAGTAATTGAATCAGTCCCTGCTGAAATGAAGTTCACTGAGTTAATCACTCAGAGAACAACAAGCTTGGTCATTGTTCAGAGAGACCTAGGCATGGTGCGGGATGATGACAATACTCTTGCTGAAAAAGCCCTAAATGAGGCTAGCTATGCTGCTGGAAAAGAAGATGCTACTCAAGGTCCACTAGCAGAGCTCACTGATAAGGAAACATGACTTATCACACAGAATCAGGAGCTAAAGGCTGATATGCAAAAGTTGGTTGTTGCTTACAACTATCTGCAAGGCAACTTTTACTCCCTCTCAGAATCTTTTGTGATTCATAGTCAGTCAACAATGACTAAGGGGGAAGGATCTCAAGGTGCTCAGAGAGGAAGAGGAAGAGGAAACAAAAGAAAATCTGAACAACCACCTCTCAGAATAAATGAGCCCTCCTTCAGTCAAGCTTCTACTCAGATAGTAGCAACAACTCAGCAGATTCCTGAACAAGGAATGACAACAAGGGCCAGATTACCGACAAGATCATAGAGACCTCCAAAGGGAAACAAGTCCCCAAGGAGAAGACAAGTAAAAGGGATTGAAGAGTCTTCTGAAGAAGAAGAAGAAGAAGGCCAAATCAAATCCCAAGGCAATAAAGATGCATGCAAATCTCCCAAGTACAACTTTACTGATGCTGATGAGGAAACTGATGATGATGAAGCTCCTCTTCACAGAAAAAGAAAAAGGAAATTTAGCTCATCTGAACCTATTGCTGCAAAGCAATTGGCAGCCAAAACACCCTCTGAAAATTCCAAGTCTATCCAGGGTGGTTCTTCAAGCAAACTCCCAGAGAATGCCAAATCAAGAAGAAAGAGGAGAAGAAACACTCAATTTGGTAGGGTTGGACCTGAAAAACCTGTTGATGCCCTGATTGAATATGTCAAGACTGACAATAGTCAAACCTCTTACAGATGCATTCACCAGAAAAATGGTCATTCGATTCTCGAACTAAAGCACCTGCTAGTAAATGAAAAATTCCCAGTTACTATCAGTGAACAACTTATGGCATGGAGAAAAGACAAGGAAGTACTGATAAATCCAAAGCATGTCAAAGCAAGGCTGGATTTTGAAGTCTCCAAAAGAACTAAAGCCATGGAAAAGGACCTCTCCTTTGAATGTCCTCATGGGAAACCAGAAGATGTGCACAGAATTCCCAAGATGACTGGAACAGGCACAAGGTCAAGACTGGGTGTTGAACCTTATGAGTCATTCTACATGACTGAGGAATAATATCTGGATGACATTGAATATCTGAAGATCATTTATGAGTATTTCAAACTCTCTGATCTCAGAATTGAGCATGTGTGGGTATGGGGAAGATATCTGTGGGTCAAGCACTTTGCCAGAAAGAATCCCACCAAGTCCTACAAAGAAGTCTGTGGATTTGCCAGAGACACAAAAATGTTAGTCAGAACACTGCTTTATGATTATGATAATGACATCAAAAGGCTTGGAGTTGGGAATTTTCCAATTGACTCATAGAGGTTGCTGAAGACTTGAGGTTGCTGAGAACCTGAAGTGTTTTTGAAGACTTGAAGACTTGTCATTTAGACTGTTCACTTGGAGCTTGGTTACTCCTGTTGTTCTATTTGATTAAGTAGTTTTTGTGATTTTGCTGATTGTACTGAAATGTCTTTTATTTATTGTAAAAGTTATCTGTGAACTTTCCTTGTAACATATCCGATGAACCTACTCTCAGATATCAATCTATAAAAAGATAACTTGTCAGCAAAGATCACACCTTGTGATTTGGTTGATGTTTACTTTCTGCACTTAATTAAATGAATTGAAAAGATCATAAGAAATGATTAAGTGTTGGATTCTTCCCTCTTCCAAGTTGGAATAGGTTTTAAAGATAGTAATCGTTGACTAATAAAAAATGGAAAATTTGTTAGGAATATCTGTTTAGATTTTGATCAGCAACCTAATGACTTATCTTAGCTCAGAAAGGTGCTTAGTACTCTTGGTTCACTTGAACACTGTAAAAGAGGAAAATCACTAAGTATGTTAGTCTAGCAAATCTTTTATAGGATGTTAGGTCTCTTAATGTAATTTTTATTTATTTAAAGAAGACCAAGAAGGAAGCATCCAAGCAAAGGAACTCATTTCCAGAAGACTGAAGTTTGCTCAAGATTGCTGAAGACTAAGGAAAAAATGTCTCCTCAGATACCTATGTCCAGAAACCTTGAGTCAACAAGTGTTTTGATTAAAGAAGTTACTCAAAGGATATCTGTGAACACAAGTGTATTGAGTAAGGAACGTGTCAAGTCTTAGAAAGCTTCACGTATCCGCTGAGACAACAGGACAAATATAGTACAATACATTTATTGCTCGGACATAAATGTCTGCACAAAAGCAGAAGTCTCTGAACAAGAAGACAAAGAACTCTGCAGTACTATGTACATATATCAATAGTTTGAATTTGAATTGAGCCTAACGGATACTATTCAAACTTCTTCAAATTCAACTATAAATATCACCTCTTAGAATGCTTGAAAAGACACCAAGAACTTACTTACAACTTGAACTCACATTGAAACTACAACTTACTGAATATCTTCAAGTGATCTCTCAAGCATACAAGCTTTCTTACTACTTACCTTCTAGCTTTCTGTTGCGACTAAAGCTCTAGAACTCTAAGTAGTATACAAGTTCTAAGTGCCCTGATCCTTAACAAGCATTGCTATCTGTAAAGGAGTTGAATCAAAAGATCAAGTATCTGAGATTCATTCTCTAGAACATTTAACAAAGACTTGGGTCAGTAAAGAACAAGTTACCATACATTTTGAAGTGTATTAAGTAATCTTTATTCTATAGAGCTTTCTGAAATAAATGTGTAAGTTATAAAGAAGCTGACCTGACAAACTACCTTAACCACACACCAACTGGCGTGGAGTACAAGAAGTACTTAGTTTGGGAAACTAAGGACCAACTCCAAGGTTACTGAGCACAGAAAGTACTTAGTTTTGGAAACTAAGGAATAGTCAAAAAGGTTTCTGAGTAGAGGAAGTACTTGGCTCAGATAGCTGGGGAACAACTCAGGGGGAAACATTAGGCTGGAAACCAAGTGTTGCAGGAATTGAGGGATAGGATATTTGTAAGGGTACCTCATTTATCTATCTTAGTGGATTCTAGGTCTGAGAAAGGCCGAAGTGGATTAGTTGAAGGATTACGCCACCTTCAGATACCACTATAATTTTCTGTGTTATTTACTTACTGCAGTTACCTTGCTTTATTCATCTTGTTAAGTATTTACACACTTTTACTCTGCTGAGCACGTGCACTTATCATAGAAAGTCTTCCGCTCTCTGAAATTAAGTATCAGATATCTTCACAGATATCTGAGAAACTGTTTTTTTTCGACAAAAGTTTTAAAAGACTATTCATCCCGCCCCCCCTTTAGTCTTTTACTTTGCCGTTATCTGGACCAACATATACACCATCTTTAATGTTTACACTTTGCTAACCCTCCAAGTGGAATGATAACCTCTCAACCGAAGGAGTCCTATAATGTATGAAAAATTCAAATATTCTCCATATAGCTTTACATGCAGAAACATACTGGCCGTCAACATGCCTCATGATTTCATCTGGATTGTTCTGGTCCACAAAACTATGCCATATACGGTCACTCTCCATGGATATATACTTAAACAAATACTTCATTGACCACCCTTCATTGCAGAATTCTATGTTCATGTGCGTCAATACTTCAACATCAATTGATGATTATATGGGATTATATATCTAACCAAATTTATAATAATGGAATAGCTTAATAACAGGAGACGTGTTGATATTAATTATCTTAAAATTTAAAAAGCGAAAAAAATCCGACTTAGTTTGAATAAACCTATTGTCAAGCACTTGGCAATTTTTTTTAGACAGTTTCACCGGTATCTCTTCTCTTGTATATCTGGTACCCATTCTCATCTGTGTGCATGTTCTCATTGTAACTCTTGGGAAAGAATTTCGTACATTTACCCTTCTCCATGGACAGAGTAGTACCCTGCATTGGATCACACATACCGTGTATCATGTGGTTTGACACGACTTCATACAGTTCCAGATGTTTCTCTTTTTTAGGAAGCTCAGCACATATATAATCGTCAATGTTATAATAATGGAAGATAATGAGCTCAAATTATACTCTAAAAAGCAATTAGAGAATAAGCTGTAGTTGCAGACTAAAGCCTAGCTCGTGATCGATCTCTAGGGAATTAATCAAGCTATGTAGCAGTGAGAGTAAACAGATACTTGCCAGTAACAATTGATGGATGGTTTTGTATACTTCTAACTAGATTGACTAAAGCTAATATTACGATTAACAATGAGAGAAAGATCAATACAGTAGCAAGATCCAATTATGCTAATTCGAACTAGGGAAAACACTCATATTTGTCACACGGTTGTTGTACAGTAAATCAATCAATTCGATTCAACCAATTGTTCTTTGAATATATTATACTGGAGAAATCGTGAGTCATCAATTCACGATCCTTAAACATGAACAATTTAGAGTAATACGGACTTATCGAATTGAAGGTTTTTACGAAGATTTTATATGAGACTAACCTATATGAGTGATTCGATAAACCCTAGAACGAATATGCATAATCTTCACATACTACTGTATTCAAAGGTGTTTAGCTACTCATACTTGAGATTTGCACGCAAGAATTCATGGTAATAATCATATGAAACTCGCATGCAATAACATACAATTCAATCGATAAATATAAGAAGGAATTGCAAAGAAGAAAGCAATAGAGATATCAATACCAATAATTCTGATGAGTAAAATCAATGAATAATCCAAGCTCCAAGAATGTCTCAATGTTAATGTCTGAATCTAGGAGCTCTCTCCAAAACTAGGTTAAAAGAAGTATATCCCAGAAAAAAAATAAAACAAATTCTAAACTAATAAGGAAAACAAATTAAAACTGAGCGTCTCATGGCGATAATTGCCATGCCATGAAGCTTCCTTTGTTCATTATATATCCAAATAATTCTCCCTGGCAAGAGCCTTCTTTATCGCAATATATATAGCCTCGCATAATTTCGCCGCTGTGAGCAAGGTGCTCCGCCGCGGCGAGCTTCATTCTTCAAATCACAGGCTCCATTCACAAAATCTCGCCGCGGCGGACTGATTCCCTCGCCGTCGCTAGCCTTCCTGCAATCCCCGAGTCCAAGCTCGTAAAATTTTACCGTGGAGAGCTTTGCTAAGTAGCTCGTCCTCATTTAGTTCAAAAGACATCGATTCCTACAAAATGTAAACAAAACACCAAAGCGTAAAATTGGACTAAAAAGACTATAAAACTAAAGACAAAGACAAAGACTCACAAACACCGCTAAAAAGGACCAAATGAGACGTTATTCAGAAGAGAATAGAATTAAAAATTACTAAAATAAGGGCATCACTCTTTTTGCTTCAACGAATATTGTCTCATCAAAATCCCCAAACTGAACCTTTGCTCGTCCTCGAGCAAACACGCAACAAAATAAAAACAACTAGACGCTAGACAAAGACACACAAGAACACATAAACGAGTCAGACTTCCAAGTGACCGAACTCTACCATTGTATGCGTTAAGTTCACAAGATGCAAAAGGTTTGAACTCAACCAACCTTGACATATATAGTGCACAAAAAATCCTGTAAGAGAGTTTCTCAAGTAAATAGCACTTAAGTCTAACTCTCCAATCCCTCGCATGGAAATCCTACACATCTCTCTCTCAGACTCTGGAAGTGTCCAGTGGGTTAATCACTCAAGGAACAATGAGACAAAAGGAAGGTGACTTTCGTCACAAAGGTGCCTCAAATACCTCATGCAATGTACTCAATCAGTTAAGTCAGAAGGGGCTTTTCCTTGCGCACAACAACTTGTTGGAGCATACAACCAAACTTCTATATCACTAACTTCAATATCACCACATATTTGCATACAATAAATCAGATGCTAATCAATTTGGCCAGTATGGACTCTTTTAGTCTCACTTTTTTGGTAGTGTCTGTTTTACCGAAGTCCGCACTTTTGTGAGTGTCAGTTTGGTATACGTGCCATCAACCCTCACGGTCATATGGCTTTTTAGGACCACGCAGGTATACAGGTAGTATCTGAAACACGCCTAACACAACTACGGTGGTGACAAGCACCACAGATACACTCCGAGACGAATAAACTAATCAGGGGAAGTAATAAATATTACAAAAAATGAATAATAAACTTGTCAACACAGCAGATTTCTTCTCCCCAAACCGGTTCTTCGCAATGTACTGGATTTTGATAAATGAAACATGAAGAGCATGCCATTCGTCATACTTAACTTAATTGAGTACACATGAGAATGAAAAGGCACAAACAAGAGGGTTTGCACTTCCCGAAAGGATCACACAAGCGCCGGTATAATATTTTTTCATCGTCTTAAAGTTTCTCAACTGCTTTTTAGACTAAAGAGTTAAACAGACTTGCTATTTACACGAGAAATAAACTTATGGGGTTTTAAATCCACTATACCACCTCAGTTAAGTATCATGCAAAACATAAGCAGCAAGCAAGTTTAACAATCAAAATAGAAGCTTTCATAACTTGGAAGAACGACTCACGGAAATATGAAAAAACACATAGAAACACAGGCAAGAAACTAAAGAGCCTCACATTCCCTCCCCAAACCGAAACTCAAGCATGTCCTCAAGCTAAGAGTGGAAAGATAAAAGGGATCGAAAGTGTCTGTCCTGTGAAGTACAGTTTAGAGTCATGTACTGGACTCGGAGAGGTCGACCACTTCTTCCGGTCGCTGAATGTACCCTTGAAAGTATGGTTTAACTCGCTGCCCATTGACCTTGAAGGTGGAACCGTCGGCGGAATTCAAGAGTTCAACAGCACCATGCGGTGCTACATGAATTATCGTATATGGTCCATCCCAACACGAACGCAACTTCCGTGGAAACAGTTTAAGACGAGAGTTAAAAACCAAAACTTTCGTACCTGGTGCAAGTCCTTGCGGATTATCCCCTTATCATGGTACTCTTTTGTCTTCTGCTTGTAAATCTTTGCATTCTCAAAGGCAAGGTGGCGGAGTTCTTCTAGCTCGGAGATCTGCAACAATCTTTCTTCCCCAGTTGCCTGCATATCAAGATTTAGCTCCTTGGTGGCCCATGCCGCTTTGTGCTCCAATTCCACGGGAAGATGACAAGCCTTGCCATAAACCAACTGGTAGGGGGTTGTACTAATAACAGTCTTGTAACAAGTTCTATAAACCAACAGTGCATCATCTAGCTTGGTTGACCAATCCTTACGATTTGGTTTGACGACCCTTGTGAGAATGCTCTTGATTTGCCTATTGCTGACTTCCACTTGACAAGAAGTTTGTGGACTTCCACTTGACCAATCCTTGCCTATTGCCATAAACACAGTTTCTCAGAAACCTGGGGGTTTCTGATACTTAAATTCAGAGCGCGGAAGACTTTAAGATAGGTAAGTGCAGAAACAAAAAGTAAGTGTGTGTGCTTTGCTGAAAGATAAATACAGAAAGGTAAATAACACAGCAAGTATAGTGGTATCTGGAGGTGGCGTAATTCTCCAACTAATCCACTTCGATCTTTCTGAGACCTAGAATTCACTAGAACAGATAATTGAGTTCACCTTACAAAAATCCTATTCTAAGATTCTTAAACAATTGGTTCCCAACCAAATGTTCCCCCTGAGTTATTCCCCAGCTCCTAGAGCTAAGTACTTCCTCTACTCAGATAACCTTGGAGTTATTCCCTGATTTCCCAAATCAAGTACTTCCTCTACTCCACGCCTTGATGGTGTTGGTTATAAGGTTTGTCAGAGAGGCTTCTCGTATAACTTTTCAGTTATGTTTTTAGAGAGCCTAATAGAACAAGACTACTTAATACACTTGTTCAGTGTATGGCAATCTACTCTTTACTGACCCAAGTAATTGATGTCCGTTCTGGAGAATGAGCTTCAGAAAGATTATCTGACAGTTCAACTCTTTCACGGATAACAATCTCTTGTTAAGGTTCAGGACAACTTAGAACTACTAGTGATTCTTCAAGCAACAGAAAGCTTTCAGAAAGGGTAGTAGAGTGCTTGAACTTTGCTAGATTGTGAGTTTGCAAGTTAGATCGTTCTTCGGTCGTTTTTCTCAGCATCTCAACATCTGATGGCTTGCATGCTCCATACTCATGATGTCATATGTTCCAGTATCATGTTTCAAAAGTAACTAAATGTACTTAAGAAAGGATTAAGGACATAGTCTTTCCGAGTGAGACTAAACCTTGGTGTCTTCATAAATCTTGTGCAATCTCCGGTCTTGTAATCTACAGAAAAGCTCCATTGCTAGGATTGATCTTCATGGTCTTCTTAAAATAAAAATTACACTCAGAGACCTATAATCCTAATACAAGATTTACTAGACTAATAATACTCAGTGATTTCCTCTTTTACAATGTTCAAGTGAACCAAGAGTACTTAATCACCTTTCTGGCTAAGATAGGAACATGTGATGAATGATCAAAAAACTAACAGATATTCCTAACAAATTTCCCCCTTTTGATCACCATCCATGACTATCTTTCAAAGTCCTATTACAAAGTTGTAATCCTGGAAGAGAAAACAATCCACCACTTAATCATTTCAAATGATATTCAATTTTAGTTGAATTAAGTGCAGAAAGTAATCATCAACCAAATCACAAGAAGTGACCTTTGCTGATAAGTTATCATCTATTAGAGTGTATCTGAGAGTATGATCTTCAGATAAGTACAGATTACAGAATAAGATGCAACTTTTACGGATAGAGAAAATTAGAAACAATCAGCAAGATTACAAAAGTAACAAAACAAACTAAGTAAATTGGAACAACAGGAGAGTCCAAGCTCCAAGTAAACATTCTAAGATACTAGTTTTCAAGTCTTCAAAGATTAACTTAGGTTCAGAAACCTCAAGTTCTTCAGCACCCTTTCTGGATCAGTTGACATAATCATCCACTTTTCTGCATTCTTGGACATAGTCATAAATATCCTTCGATGAAAGTTCATCTTTTCTGGATAAGATACAAATTTCATGGTAACTCTTGCCAAGATTGTAGTTCTTCTTCCGAAAGTGTTTGACCCAGTAGTATTTTCCCCAGACCCAGGCATGGTCTACTTGCAGCTCAGATAGGTTGAAATACTTGTAAATTTCTTCCAGATAGTGAATATCATCTAGATATTCATCCTTTGTCATGTAGAATGACTCATAGGGATGAACACCTAGCTTGTTCTGCTTGTTGTAGGTACCATCTAGTTTTCTTGTCTTGTGCACATCTTCTGGCTTGGGGTAAGGATAAGGAAAAGAAAGGTCCATCTTTCTGGCATCATTTCTCTTTTCAACCTCAAAGTTTAGCCAGGCATAAAGGTGCTCATGTTTTAGCAAATTTGGCTTGCCTTCACTCCATTTTAGGATCTAGTTGAAGATGGGAGTTGGAAACTTATCATTGACAAGTAGATGTTGCAGTTCCAGAATCCAATACCCTTTCTTGTTCAGAATGCACCTATTTGAAGACTCTTCATTACTGGTCTTCACATACTCAATGTGGGCATCAGTTAGCTTTTCTTGATGAGTTTCTTTGTTTGCTCTACCAAACTGAATATCCCTTCTAGCCTTTCTGTTAGGTGGCCTTCTGTCAGGAGATCCTGTGACTCTTTCTTCCTGCCTTGGGGCTGTGCTGGTGGAAGTCCCTTGAATTGACTTGGTATTTCCAGAAGGGGTTCTGGCTGCTAATGGCCTTGCTACCAGAGGAGGTTGTAAGGGGCTTGCTTGCCTTCTTCTTTTGTGAAGTGGATGTTCATCAGTATCAGATTCATCCTCATCATCATCATTGATGTTCCAGTTGTGAGGCTTGCAGCTCTCTTGACCTCTTACCTCACCTTCTTCTTGATTTTCTTCTTCAGAAGCTTTCTGGTTGTTCCCATCTGAGATCCTAAGGGACTTGGTTCCCCTAGTGACCATAGCTCTCAGTTTTCTGGCTGGTTGATCTGGAACAACTTCTTCAGCAGGGGTGTCTCCAGTGGTGTCCTTAATGACTAGTTGACTTGAGGAGGGGAGATTTGATTGTTTTCTTTTTCTTCCTCTCCCTTTCTGAGGCATCTCTCCTTCCCCCTTAGTCATGAATGACTGACTCATGATAGCATAAGCTTTAGAGAGTGATTCAAAGTTCTTCTGGAGGTTGTTATGCACCCTGACCAATTCTTGGATTTCTTCTTTCATGTCCTTATTTTGCCTAACCAACACTTGCTCTTTCATGTCCTTGTTTTGCCTAACCAACACTTGCTCTCCTTAATATTTTCATAGCAATGTTGTAGTGTGATTGCATCGGATTTGTTTGAAATCTAGCACACACACACCAACTGCATATTGGATATCTGGTCTGCTTGCAGTAAGGTAAAGTAGTGAACCTATCAATTTCCTATACTTGTGTTCATCAACACTTTTATCTGATTCAGTATAGGTCATCTTGGTTCCTATGCTCATAGGTATCTTAGCATTCTTTTCAGAAGGCTTAAGATTGAACTTTGTGAGCATTTCTTTTGCATACTTTGTCTGATCAATGAATATTCCATCATTGAGTTGCTTGGCATGCAATCCGAGGAAATAGTTCAATTCTCCCATCATGCTCATCTCGAACTTACTTTTCATGAGATTTGCAAAGTCATCACAAAGTTGCTTGTCCTTAGATCCAAATATAATGTCATCAACATATACTTGAACTAAGAGCAGTTTCCCATCATGATTTAAGGTAAATAAAGTTTTATCAACTTGACTTTTCTTGAAACCACTTTCCAGAAGGTATTTGGCCAAAGTGTCATACCATGCTCTTGGAGCCTGTTTCAGTCCATATAGAGCTTTCTGTAGCTTGTAGACCATTCTACTTTCTGAGGAAACTTCAAAACCAGGTGGTTGTTCAACATAGACTTCCTCAGCAAGTTCACCATTCAAGAATGCACTTTTGACATCCATGTGATAAACTTTAAAGCCTTTATGAGCTGCAAAGGCCAGAAAGAGTCTTACCGCATCCAATCTGGCAACTGGTGCATATGACTCATCAAAATCTAAGCCTTCAGTCTGGGTGAATCCATTGGCAACCAACCTTGCTTTGTTTCTGGTTATTTCACCATATTCATTTATCTTTTTTCTGAAAATCCACTTGGTTCCAATCACAGATATTCCTTCTACAAATGGAACTAGTTTCCAGACTTTGTTTCTTTCAAACTGATCCAACTCTTCTTGCATTGCAGAGATCCAGTCTTGGTCTCTTAATGCTTCTTCAATAGTTTTAGGTTCAATGTTTGAGATCAAACATCCAAAGAGAGAATTAGCATTTTCGGCTATTGCTCTCCTAGTCCTAACACCTTGATTGATTGGTCCAATCACATCCTTTGCAGGATGATCCTTGATCCATCTCATCATGGGTTTGGGGCTAGTAGGGTCAACATCTATGTGATCTGAATGTGAATCACTATGATTATGACTTGATACTTCTTCAGTATCTATAACATTTTGTACCACAGAAGGGCGTTGAATGTCTGACACTTGCTCAGTGTGAGGGCTTTCTGGGACATGCCTGTCAAAGAGGCCATTTCCAGAATTAGCTCTCTGATGAACATCTTCAGTTTCCATTTTTGGAAATCTCATAGGAAATTCTTCATCATGTCTGAGAATCATCTGGTTGTTACTAGGCATTTCATGCTTTTCTTCGTCAGAGTCATCCTCTCTTTCCATAATGATGTTTTTCCTTTCTGAGGGTTCTTCTTCAGAATCCTTTAACATTAGTTCCTTGAACCTTTCTGAGAGTTCATCGGCAAGGGGTGATTTCTTGCTTTCTTCATAGAATACAACATGAACTGATTCTTTAATCTTGTTTGTTCTTTTGTTGTAAACTCTGTAAGCTCTGCTATTCATAGAATAACCAAGAAACACTCCTTCATCTGCCTTTGGTTGAAATGTTCTTAGATACTCTTTTCCATTGTTAAGAACAAAACATCTACAACCAAACACTTTCAGATGTTTAATATTAGGGGGTCTACCAACCAAGTGCTCATAAGGGGTCTTGTCATGGTGTTTGTTTATCAAACATCTGTTCTGAGTGTAGCATGCTGTGTTTACAACTTCAACCCAATAAACTTCACTTATTTCAGTGTCAGCCAGCATTGTCCTTGCTGCTTCTTTAAGGGTTCTATTTTTCCTTTCTGCAACACCATTTTGTTGTGGTGTTCTTACAGAGGAAAGTTGATGTTGTGTACCTTTGCTGGTACAAAACTCCTTTATGTATCGGTTGACAAATTCAGTACCATGGTCTGTTCTGATTGCAGATACCTTGTCATTTTTCATGACTTCAAGCTTATTTAGCAAGTTTGGTATCTCCACCCTAGCATCAGATTTGTGCTTTAGAAAGACAACCCAAGTGAATCTTGAGAAGTCATCTACAACAATCAGACCATACTTCTTTCCTGCATAACTAGTTACAGATGATTCAAAAAGATCCATGTGTAATAATTGCAGTGGTCTAATACTAGAGTGTCTGATTTTGGACTTGAAGGAGATCTTAGATTGTTTCCCCATCTGACAGGCAGAACAGATACCATCCTTTCTGAAAGATGTTTTGGGAAGGCCAACCACTAACTCTTTCTTGGCAAGTTTGTTCAGAGTTTTGAAGTTCAAGTGACTCATTCTTTTGTGCCATAACCAGTGCTCTTCTGTGTGACCAGATTGACTCACCACGAGACATTCTTTAGTTGTGGTAGATGCCCAATCGGCAGCATAAAGACTACCTTTCCGCCGAGCAACCAAGACTGTCTGCTTTGACTCATTGTCAATAAGTTTGCAAAACTTTGCTTTGAATTTCACAGTGAATCCCTTGTCTGCAAACTGGCTCATGCTAAATAGATTGTATTTCAAACCCTTAACATGTAATACGTCAGTAATTGTTAAAGATCCCAATTTGACGTTGCCAAATCCCAGAGAGGGATTTAATTCTCCTCAAAGAATCGATGTCCGGTCCAAAGGTTGCAAGCTTTGTAGTTGACCAGATTTGCTTTGTCTCCTGTCATGTGCTTTCCGCATCCACTATCAAATAGCCATTGAGCCTTAGTCCAAGAGGCGTTCTGCACAAAATAGGAAACAGGAGTTAGGTTCTTGCTTCAGAGATAGAACCATTTAGACTAAACATTCTTCCAGTAGGAATCCACATTTTAGTGAATTTCTTGGGAGTTTGTTTTTGTCTAACTTGAACAGAAGGAGATGCAATGAAATTAGTAATTTTGATCTCAATCGTCCTTCTTGGGGTGTTTCTAGGTGTTCCCTTTGGTGCTTTCTGGATCCTGGGTTTCTGGGGTTGCTTTTCAGCAAACTTAGCCTTTCTGACCAGGTTCCTTCTAGCTTTGGCATTTAGTTTTTCAGTGGTTTGAGATTTCTTCCACTTCTGTTTATTGCTACGTGCAATATCAGCCTTGCGCCATTGTTCTTGTCCTTCCTTATATTGTTGTAAAAGGACTTTTCCAATAGCACGATAGCCAATGCCATTTCGAACACCTTTGGCTTTCTGAATGCGGTCTTCAGAAGCCTCACTAGTTTCTGCACCATCTTTATTTTCATAAAATGGTATAGTTGAGAATTTGCCTATTCCAGCAATTCTTCCCTTCTTAGTAATATAGCACTGTGGATGGTTGCATGTCTGAGGGTTGTGTTTCTTTTCAGAAACCTTATCCACATATTTCTTGTGAACTTGTTGTTCTTTCAAAGGCTGAGTTGCTACTCCTTTTCCTTTGTCAACTACCCTAGCTTTCTGACCAATGCTATAGGTGGTTGAAGAACCATTCTGTTGACTTTTTACAAAGGTCAACCTATCATCACCCTTCTTCACAGGAGACGAATTGCTTGATTGTTCATCAGGTCCAAGTCCACCTTTCTCAGAGGGATCTCTCAGATATGATTGAACCTCAGTGAGAGTGTCACTAGCCTTTGCATAAGATTGGAAGGATAGCTCTTTCTTTCGGAGTTCCTCATTCTCAGAAAGCAGCTTCATCATTTTCTTATTAAGTTCATCCAAGGCTAGTTTGTGAAAATTTTCATTTTCAGATATCTGACTTTTCAGAAGGTCTATTTCAGCGCTCTTGTTCTCATATACCCTGGTTAGCTCAGAAACCTCTTTTTCAAGAGTTTCTTTGCTTTCCTCTAGAATTCTGGTTTTGGATTGTGCTTCCAGAAATTCTTTCTCATAACGATCCAATTCACTCCTGATTAACTCCAGATCCTCAATTCCATCATCACTCTCATAGTACAGAAATTGTGAAATGTTAGTTACCTCATCAGCCATAAGACACATTTCTATGTTGGAGATGTCTGGACCAGCAATCTCAGCAACTCCACACATTTCATTCTTCTTAAGGCCGAAGTCGATTACGTTGTGGGTGATTCCACACAATTCTGGTGATTGCAGGTTTGAGTTATCTGAATCTCCATCTTCAGAATCTGTCTCAATATCTAGAGCATCAAGTTGGATTTGAATCTTCTTCCTTTCTTCAATCAGTAAGGCCCTTTAATTTCATTTGTAATTTCTTCTGTCCTTCTTGTCACCTGTCTTGAGCTTGTTTAAAGCAGTGCAATCTCTCTTGAAGTGTCCAGGCTTTTGACAATTGAAGCAGATATCATTTCCTATCTCTGCTGATTCAGTACTAACACCTTTCTGAATGGGGGTCTTCAGAGAGTTGTTTAGTTGAATGTTCTTGTACTGATGATAGTTTGGGCCAAGATGCTTTTTCAGCTTTTCTTTAGCTTTTCTTCTCTCAATCTCTTGACTCAAAAATTTATTCATGTGTCTTACTGCAAGAGCATTTTCTTCAGATGCGTCTTTGGTATCTTTCTTTTCAGAAGTACCTTGAGAGACTAGAGCAACACTTTGCAACTTCTCAGCTGTTTGTTCTCTCTGAGTTGTCTCATAATCTCTGAGCAAGATGAGAGAAGAGCTCTCTTGGAGTAATATTTGGCATTCCTTGGTTGAAATAAAAGAATTTAGTGTGCTCCGGTTGTGATTGAGACTTGACAATAGTCTTAATCTTTTACGACGGGAGTATCTGTTGCTTTCACCAAGTGCAGCCATATCACTCATAAGAGTAGTAAACCTGAAATCAAGTTCTCTAGAGTTTCAGTGGGACCTTGCTTGAAGTTTTGGAACTTCAATTTAAGAACTTCGAACTTGTTTTCTTTGGTTTTCTCAGTTCCGGCACAGATTTCTTCAATCAATTGCCAGGCAACTTTCGCCGTTTTAGCACCCCACGCCATAATGTATGTGCTCAGTGTCGATCGATGATTATATTACGAGCTTGACCATCCAATCTGTCTCTTGGCATCTTGGATGTCCGAGCTCTCTTGGCTTGTCTTCATACATAATGCTTCCACGAGCAACATGACCACTATCACTAGCAACCATGTCCTCGCTTCCATCTTCCGTGTCTGAGGCTTTTCTTCCATCAGAAACCTCAGTGACTTGTTTGAGTTGTCTGATTTTGATAAGCCCTTCATTGATGACATAGATCATCTCATCACTAATGGCCTCCAGATGGAGCATCATGTTGTTCTTCCATTTCTCGTAGTTTTCTGGCTTTAGAACGGGTGCATCACTCAGAGACATACCTACACACTTAACACAGAAATTATATAGTCCTCAGAAAGGGACAAAGTTTCTTCACCTATCTGGGGATCTAGGTTCAGTGCAGAAGGATTGGGAACCTCCTGCTCTGATACCACTTGTTGGTCCAGATAATGGCAGAGTAAAAGACTAGAGGGGGGGGGGGTGAATAGTCTTTTAAAATTTTGTCGATAAACATAGTTTCTCAGAAACCTGGGGGCTTCTGATACTTAAATTCAGAGCGCGGAAGACTTTAAGATAGGTAAGTGCAGAAACAAAAAGTAAGTGTGTGTGCTTTGCTGAAAGATAAATACAGAAAGGTAAATAACACAGCAAGTATAGTGGTATCTGGAGGTGACGTAATCCTCCAACTAATCCACTTCGGTCTTTCTGAGACCTAGAATTCACTAGAACAGATAATTGAGTTCACCTTACAAAAATCCTATTCTAAGATTCTTAAATAATTGGTTCCCAACCAAATGTTCCCCCTGAGTTATTCCCGAGCTCCTAGAGCTAAGTACTTCCTCTACTCAGATAACCTTGGAGTTATTCCCTGATTTCCCAAATCAAGTACTTCCTCTACTCCACGCCTTGATGGTGTTGGTTATAAGGTTTGTCAGAGAGGCTTCTCATATAACTTTTCAGTTATGTTTTCAGAGAGCCTAATAGAACAAGACTACTTAATACACTTGTTCAGTGTATGGCAATCTGCTCTTTACTGACCCAAGTAATTGATGTCCGTTCTGGAGAATGAACTTCAGAAAGGTTATCTGACAGTTCAACTCTTTCACGAATAACAATCTCTTGTTAAGTTTCAGGACAACTTAGAACTACTAGTGATTCTTCAAGCAACAGAAAGCTTTCAGAAAGGGTAGTAGAGTGCTTGAGAGAATTCTTTGCTAGATTGTGAGTTTGCAAGTTAGATCGATCTTCGGTCGTATTTCTCAGCATCTAAGTGTGTGATATTTATAGATGAATTAGAGAGTCGTTGGGATGTTATCCGTTAGACACAATTCAAATTCAGTCTATACTTATCTTGAAATGAGTACTCAGAAGTCCTTGTCTCATATCTCAGAGAGGACTGTGCTTTAGCGGCTTTTCTGCCGATGCAATTAATGCATATGTACTATTTCTTGTCCTGTAGTCTTCAACGGATACATTAGCCTTTCTGATGGCTTGCATGCTCCATACTCATGATGTCATATGTTCCAGAATCATGTTTCAAAAGTAACTAAATGTACTTAAGAAAGGATTAAGGACATAGTCTTTCCGAGTGAGACTAAACCTTGGTGTCTTCATAAATCTTGTGCAATCTCCGGTCTTGTAATCTACTGAAAAGCTCCATTGCTAGGATTGATCTTCATGGTCTTCTTAAAATAAAAATTACACTCAGAGACCTATAATCCTAATACAAGATTTACTAGACTAATTATACTCAGTCATTTCCTCTTTTACAATGTTCAAGTTAACCAAGAGTACTTAATCACCTTTCTGGCTAAGATAGGAACATGTGATGAATGATCAAAAAACTAACAGATATTCCTAACACAAGAGATGTCAAAATTATAGGACTACGTTTTGCAATTCAATCAATTTTCACCCAATATATACTACTAATTAAAAAAATTCATATAGTTATTATATAATCAAGATGTCTCTCTATAAGTTGCTTTTTTGTTTAAATTAAATATGATTAATTTATTGCCGAACATGTTGATTTAAATCAGTTGCATTATTGATCCCAAATTTCACCTAACTTCTCAGTAACCTTGACAACATTATTTAGGTTTTAGGACTAAGTCTCGTAAAATAGTGCATTTTTCTAAATAATAAAAAAATGAATATCACATTATTATGAATAAGGTGTGTCGTACACTTTTGGTGGAAGAAATATAATTTAACTTTTTATTAGGAAAAAGTTTCAAACTGTTTAGCATATGACTTTAACCCTGTTAGGGTTGGTTATAGTCCACTTGATGCTTTGCCATTGGACTTAAACCCATTTACTACCGTAACAATTATAACTCACTTTCAACTTTAAAAAAAAAAAAAAGTTTACTCCATTTCACTCTTTCTACCCTACTATTTCTCTCTTTTAATTTATGCTAATAAACTTGAATCAATCAAACAATTTTAAAACGAATCAAATAATCTTAAAAATAACAAAACTCATTACTTATTTCTTACACACGTCAATTCATGCTTACACGCCTTATATATTAACCACATAGAACTTAGACTATCTTCAACCCTCAAACTCAATCAAACTGCCACGTCACCATTCTACTAACAACAAACTCAATCAAACTCTCAATCTCCAACCCTCAAACCCTATCATACTTACCTTTTCATTTTCTTTTCTCATTTCTTTTTAAACTATACCATTCTTTTTTCTTTTCTTTTAAAACATCATAATTCAAACTTCTTATTTATTTTTAATTTCGTTAATTAATTAAAATAATATAAAATTAAAATTAAAAAATTACAATATTCGAGAATAAACGATACAATACTTAATAAAAATATTATAATACTTGAGATAAATGATTACATGACATAAACTTAAAACACTGGATGAAATTGAAATACTACTCCTCGGTAAATTGAAATACGTAAAATAGAATGAAAAAGAAAAAAAGAAAACAAATAAAACAGAAACAAGAAAATCAAAATAAAACAAAAAAGTGAAAAAAAAAATAGAAAACAGGCGTTTGAGTGCTATCAAACGGGTATGATAATATCATACCCGTTTGATAGCAAAAGCTATCAAACGCCCGCTGGACTATCTCAACAAGGCGTTTGATGGGGTTTGATAAAACCCCATCAAACGACCGTTGGAGACGGTCTTATCAATCTCAAACTTGATACCACACACACTTTTTATTTTCCAACTCAAAACTTTTATAAAATGCTCGTAGTCAATAATTAAAAAGCCTATACTATACTCTATCTGTCTTGTAAAAATTCATACGTCTGTCATTTTTAGCCTACAAAAAAATGAAGAAAAAAAATGATGTTACGTGACACCAGAAAATAATATAAAATCTTACATTTACATACAACTTACACATTTTGCAATTAAAAGTACATATTTTACCATCTTTTTATATTTTGTTATTTATTTTAATTTCATATAAAATTATTCGTATATAACAAAATTATCAGAATAATATTTCCATATTGAAAATAAGGAAATCAAGTAATTTCAAATGGAATGGAACGTGCTTATTTCCGTATTATAAGATTGCTATGAGATCTCAAAAACTTCCTTTCCTTACAATTTCCATTCTATCGATCATGATTTTATGATTTGTTGTTGTAAATATGGATATTATTTACTTGAATATGGTCACATTATTTACTCAAATTGTGATCCATTGAATAAGCCAGCGAGGATATCAAATCCTTTTGACCAATCAGAATGCACAAATCTTCCAACACTTAATAAAATAAACCAATCACAATTGAGCATTCTTCCAACACTACATGACATGTGGCTTCACTATAAAGCTTGAAAATGTCTCTTTTATATATATATACTAGTTAATGGCCCGTCGATACTCGACGGGGCATGAAAAAACAATTAAAATAAGAAATGAATAAATGTATATAATAACATGTTGAAGTTGAGAAACATATAAAAATTGTAAGGTGATAAAATGCATGATCTAATCGCTTCAACATTGCATCGGAAGTAACCCCTACATGTTGAAAAGTGCATAATATAAATTAGTGAAATTGAACAAAACCATATACATAAACACGAATACTAAACGCATGACATAAAATACTAAAGACATGAAAACTTAAAAACATTTACACATTAAATCTCTATTATTATTATCAAGTATCTACATTTATTTTTTAAATTATCATTTCAGTCATAAATTTTCGAAACCCCTAATTAGTCAATACAGTCAGTCACAAAACCCCTAAAACAACAGACGCTTCCAAGTTCCAACACCCAAAAAACCACAAAAGCTTTAATCAATTAAGAAGATGAGCAATTAACCAAGAAGAAGAGGGAAGAATTAGATTAGTATTGCTTCAAGTTTTATTCACCGCCTAAAACAATCAAAGCCATCAGCCACATGTGGCTATGGATCTCGCCGCCATCTCACTGTAGGTAGCGATGTATTCGATCGCGGATTCCCGTCTCTTGGCGCTACATCTCAATGCTATGTAGACTTGGCGACATTTTGTTCAGCCGTTCCTGCTTAATGGCGCTTACTTTCGGCGCCATGTAGCACAACCGGCCATGAATATGGGCACGGGTTAGCTGATGAAGGCGCTAGGGTTCGGCGCCAATATCCGATTCTGATTTGGCGGCATCAACTTGAAAAACCCCCTCTTTTTCTCAAATTTTTCTGTAAAAATAGCTTAAAACAACACATATAAGTACATAAATACCTGAAAATAACCATCTTCATACCATGGTGGTTCTTCTTCACTTTCTTTGTCACTCACATTAAGATAGGGCTCTTCTTCACTTAGATTTTCGCTCATGTTTGATTTCGTCAACGTACAAACCATCAACCTTGTTATTTTAATTTATTTGTATTAAAAGTGTATCTTGTTGTAATTATTCAAAATATGAAGTCTATGTAATGCAAATTTGTCTATATATGGACTTCACGTGTAATTAAGTTTAAGTTGTCCTGCGTTTAGTATTTTATTGTCCTATGTTTCACATCTCTCTATAAAAAACACACATAAAAGATAAAATCAACTTAATTATAACTTGTCGAACACTTCTTTATAAATTACGTTTGTTGCCGTGTTATATGTATTACCTTCTACGTCGCAAATTACTATGTTCAAGCCCTTCCCGATGGTAACTCTAGAAAGAGCAACATTTAACTGATCACGGTTGAATACATGTGAGGGGAGGTAGAGGCCAACGTGTGAGAGAGAGTGTCACTTACTCTTATTTATGGTCATAGCAAGGCAGACGAATATAGGGAGCTGTCTCCAGTCAATTGATATGGAACTACATCCCGTCGGATGGCTCATCATCATCCTCATAATGAAAACCGTTTGGCATGCATTGATTCCATATATCATCTTTGCCTCGATGATATGCTTCCCAAGATTAGTAACTATAAGACTTGTTCCGTTGCACAACTCGAAAGTTTGATCTATATTTCTCAGAAGCATTACCATGCATACACACAACCTTTAGTATGATCCTGATATTAGTCAATCTAGATCAATTAATGTTGTTGAAAAAATCTACAGTGAAAACATGTTCCAGACCGTTCTCAAAATTATCTTCCGTAGCAATGCTATATGCGCTCAAATATTCAATGCTATCTATTGACATCTTCGACATGAAAAATTGATTTATATCATCAAATATTTCATTTGCAGGTGCAAGAACATCCCGCTGATGAAATATACAAGGTCAAGTGATACAACAACGAAAGATATATACTACCTATAATAGTTTGAATTGGATGACTCACTTGTCAAATATGTAAAACTTCGGGATCTTGATATGAACCCACAATTATTAGGTCCAGCGGTAATGCCCTCACCAACATGTGTTATCCACTCAGCAAATTCTTTCATCTCTTTTATTTTGAACGATGACAAATCAGTCTGTATAGGATTAAATTGGACGTAAACAATGATAAGTTAAATACTCCCTCCATCTCAATTTCATCCCGCATTCCATTTTGGGACGTCTCAATTTCAACTTCTCATCCATTAAATGGAAAACCTCTCTCTTACTTTATTCACTATATCTCCTACTTTATTCAATATTTGTCACACTTTATTCACTCTTTTCATACTTTATCACCATCTTTCCTACTTTATTCATTTAATCTTAAAACTTGTGGCCGGGCCTGCGGGAAGATGAACCCGCGACGGAGGGAGTATGATATAAGTATGTGGTATATAGATAAAACGGGTCATTTACCTGCAATCTCATGTTCTTTGTCAGTCGAAGCACCTCACAACAACTCATATCCTAGAGGAGCATATAGAGGCATTCACAATATTATAACTATTCCTCCGAGAACAACGGGCAAAATATGTCGGAAGTTCCCGCCGAAGACAATCACCACTCCCACCAAATGGCTCATCTGAACGGCCCATCACATCCTTCAAGCTCCTATTGATCGCTTCAAACAATGTTGGTTTTTCATGAAAGCCTTATCCCAAATAATAAGCCGAGCATCCTTGAGCATTCCCGTGACCTCTGAATCATGAGCTTATTGAATATTGAGTCCTCGTGATATGCAATGGTATTCTGAAACTTGAATATGTCGGACTACTGTCCTACCTTTATAAAGAATGAGTGATGCAAGCCCACTGGACGCAACTGGAATTACAATATCTTCTCTAGCCCTAAAAAACAGGGGACATCGTTCTCTATATAAAGGTTTTTATGTCCATCCGCAGATGTATAATAAGAATACTTCGCCATTTTGACCATCGACAATAGACATAATTTCATATATGGCACGTTATCCATCAGTCAATTGTGGGTATAAACCATCGTGCTATGCTCCATTGCAACTCTAACATAGAACATCTAATACAAAATGAATGGATTTGTAGCATTTTATATAACAGACTCATCCGGCACGGGCATATCGTCAAATGAACTGAGATTGTTGTAGTTTTTCTTTGGTAACTTCTGTACTTGCATAATAGCAATGTTTTTTATTTGTTCATTGGTGAATTTCAAACCTGGCTGAAGAGTTCTCTATCGTTATATGACAATTACATAGAAGATTTAAACTGATTGTCATTGTATGTGGGAATGTGTAATATAGTATTTAAATTTAGTGTACCAGGATTGTTGAGTAACCTTTGTTGATTGTACATAATGTTGTCTGATAATAAAGTCCATGTTTTGTTCCAAACATACTCAAGCCTCGACATGCTGTGTGATTACAACATGGTTACGAAAAGGTGACGTAAAAAACTCGCAAATTCCCATAGACTCCCCCCTTTCAAACCACTAATATACTCTTCGCTAAATTCCCAAATTTTGGATGAGCATATTGTTATATTAACAATGACGGATCTAGACCCTCGCGAAACCCTTTGGCAAGATGTCATCTAAAGTCTCCGCCAAATACAATAATCAAACCACCAAATATGGTGTGGCTAGTCGATGCATAACATTTCTCAAACTCCTATCACATGCTTCAAAACAATGCATATTGGTCACTGTAGCCTCGTCCCATATAATAAGCTTTGTTTCTTTCAGTAGACATGTTACATCAAAATCAAGCATAATCTTCATCAAGTAAGGATAGATATGTACTTTGGACAATGGTAGGAATAGGATCTCTCACTTCTTGAAAAAAAATGTCCTCTGGCATCTTGATATCAACCTCATTGTCATTATCACAGTCAGCAACTCCATCACCAACTCATAGTATCCACTTTGCGAAATCTCTAGTCTCATGAATTTCAGTTGTTAACGTACCAGCTTAAAAACACAAAACACACTTTACAAAATATAAAGAAAGATACAAATTACTAAAATCATACCATAAGTGAAACAAACATTTAGTTACATGCAGTCGCATGTTCTTTGTAAGTCTGAGGACCTCACACGAATTTCAAATTTTGGATGGGCATATTGTTGCATCAACAATCTCAGATCTAGACCCTCCCGCAACCACTGGCGATATGTGTCTAAATTCTCCGACAAATACAATAACCAAACCCTCGAATGGTGAGGCTGGTCGGTGCATAAAATCCTCCAAACTCCTATCAAGCGCTTCAAAACAACACATATAGGTCATTGTAGTCCCATCCCATATAATAACCTTCATTTCCTTGAGTAGACAGGTTGCTTCAGAATCAAGCTTAATCTTACCCATACAAAGTCTAAATGGATCTTCAATGGTATATCGAATCTTGATTGACCAGTTCAGACCCTCGGAAGCATCAATGATATGATACCTAAGGAATCCATTGGGAGAATTGTATCTCTTCTAGCTCTCAAAACGGAGCATAAAGTCCTCCTAATATAATATCTCCTCTAGAATCAATAATGATTGTAATAATGACGTCCTGCTAAGTATGAGTTGATGGCCTTCATTCTCCCTATCTTGTATCCGAAAAGCTAATTAAGAACTCCCTAAGAATAAGATTTGGCATCTTACTCACAATACTATATCGATGTACCATCCTTCTTCTCCATGGACGAAAAGTAATGGATATTGAAAAATAAGGTAGCATCGAAACTCAGTTATGTGCTTCAAGTCCCCATTCCTCATCTGATCAACCATAATATGATATTTTACATGCAAGTTATCACATCACCCTCTACTATAGCATCGCATTACTTGGATGCGTATAAGCAAATTGTAAGTTCGCTCATCCCCTGGCGTCTTGCATTAAGTTGAAGGCCTACCTCACGGGCATTATCAAGGGAGATGCGATATCTGGCCGTCTTGTATAATTTTGCATATGAATTGTACTCTTCCACCATAGTTTTGATCAATGTTGTAGTAGCAGTTTTCACACCAGCCTCATTGGTTTGGCTTTATCATAATAATAAAATAAATTATTTATCATAGAGTATCTATAATTCTAATGGATACTAAATGATGTATAACTAATAATTTGTTTGAAACGAAATATGTGAAAGATACATAAAATTGAGTGTAGATGTTTAATGAAACGAACCCGAGAGCATTGATCATGTTGTCAATTATGTGTCCAGTGTCATATATGCAACATTGGGCGAATTTTTAGAGTTTGTCCTTGGTTGGGCAAGAGTGGGCCAATCTTGTGATCATTTTAGCCACCTATTTAACAGCAATAAGGACATTTTCGTTTATTCACTTCCTTGACTATTTTCCATCCATTGAAGTAAATGTAAGGATATTATTGTGTGCACGGATGATAGAACAGTTATATGAACTGAGTGAGTACCTAATGAATAAATAACTAATACATGTAGAATATATTTTCAAAATAGTATAATTTTGAACATTTTCGCTCATTCAAATTTATTCAATCTCATGGAGTCTGATCTTGAGACTGTAAACGCTTACTCGATTTAGACGATTTGTTATCCATCAGGAGTTTCAAATGTAACCAATTCCAAGCAAGAACTATGCATGTTTATCAAATAAATAAAGCTTATAATCATATGTCCCATTTCACAACTAAAGGTAACAGTTGAGATTTGAGAATATAGGAAACATTTCAACATCTAGGTGTTGTTCGAAAACAAATATGTAATTGAAAAATAGTTCGAAAGATTGATCATGAAAAAAAACAAAAATAAAATTAGAGCATAGCGACTACTAATGGACAAAATTCTACATCAAATGCCTCGGTTTCTTCTATAATGAAAAAAAGACGCAAATCTATAATATGTAGACACAAGAGATTTAATCCCCAAAGAGAAATCCCTTTTAATTAATTACTACTTGTTGCCACTCAGAATTTCGAACCAATTGAGTTGCTAATATTTGTCAGTTAAACCTTTCGCACTGTCTAGAAAAAACCATATGACACAAATTTTGACGCCAAGCAATAACATTGACCCGGTTGATGCCTAGCAACAACACTAATTAATACCACCCCTATGCAGGCTCTACGTACTCAACCGTAGCGTCAAAATTAGCTAATATGATACCAAGATTAGGCGGCAACCAATCACGCCACGATTGGCTATGCAACACCTAAGATCTTTTACCGACTTTACTTATTTTATCCTTAAAATAATGCATTAATAATCTAATAAAGTTAAGTTTCAATCATAACAACCTCAATATATATAAATTGAAATTTATGGGTCATATACAAATAGATCCCCTGTAAGATTGTCCAATTACAGATTCATAGCCGATGTTTGAACAATTACGTCCACACCCAAAATCGTTGACCAACACTCAAGTTTCATTTTTGAGAAAAAAGAAAAGATAAAATACATAGTAAAACAAAACTTAATGGAAAAATAAAATTACAATTGTAAGTTTTATTACAATAGAGCCCCTTATATTTTAAACTTAACAAAATATACCCAATTATAAATTTTGCTCATATTATCATCCAAAAACATATTTGAAATCAACCCTCAAATTATTCGAAAATTCAACAAACTCCCACATTTAGTTATTTAAAAAAACATTTTTAAAAAAAATGTCTGGAGCTCCGGCCAGAGCTTCCATCTTCCATGGAAGCTCTGTTCGGAGCTTCCATAGAATTTTTAAAAAAAATTAAAATTAAAATTAAAAAACATAAAAATAGAAAAAGAAGATGTAGGAGAAGAGCTTCCATGGAAACTCGAATTGAGCTTCCATGGAAGCTTGGACAGAGCTTCATGTCCATGGAAGCTCGTCAATTTGAGCTTCCATGGACATGAAGCTCTCTTGAAGCTTCCATAGAAGCTCAATTTCGAGCATCCATGGTGGTTCGTGGTGGTGGACTGGTGATGAAGATTCCATGGTATTTGTGCGTGGTGGTGGTGAAGAAGGGTGGAGCCGTGGAGGAGATGATGGTGGAAGTAGAGGTGAGGAGTTTTGGAGAAGAAGGAAAAATGCGGGTTTAAAATATGAAGTAATGAAATATTTAAATGGAATGATTAAAAATAAATGATAAAATAGAAAGTGAAAATAAAGGTAATGGTAAAATAAAATAAAAATATGGAATTTTTTACTTTTTGGGTTTATATGTAATTACTTTAAAAATGTAAGGGCGGATTTTGTAATTATTCAAACATCAGGTATCAATCTGCAAAGTGGCCATCTTGGAGGGGTGGGTGGGTTTTGTAAATATCTGTGAAATTTATATTCAAAATGTTTCATATAGTGAGTATATAAGATAGAATGTAATATTTGAATAAATAATGAGTAAAAAGTAGAAAACGTGCGAGAATTCACGTAAATGCTGATAAGATGATGATTTTTATTTAATCAAATACGTTACTTTATTGCTAATTTTTAAAGTATACATTTATAATTGTATACCTAAATAAATATTAATTTCTTTGATAAATAGAGGGAGTATTAAGTATTTAATAAATGCTCTATTTTTTAAGTTTTATTATTTCTATCATTTAATAAACCTACATAATATTTAATTTAATATATAAATAATTTAATTAATTATTAAAATATTCAAGTTTGGTGTCTATGGATTCGTCTTGTCGCGGTGAATCTATATATACGTTCAAAATATTTTTTGGAGTTTTGTAGATAAACATATATGAGATTAAATAAAAATTATATATGGATTCAACATACTAAAAATAAATCATGGGAGTTATATGGTGCACTACGTCTTAAATACTTAAAATGTTCCACCACCAACATACCAAATTTGAAATTCTAACAACCAATCAAAACAGTATAGAACATCAGGATTTTCATATTCTAGGCACTTGTAGGTGAAAATTATCTCGTCGGAAGACATTGGTTTGTATTTAATGACACCGAGATGAGCATTTCTGTAAACAACTGGGTTAGAACCCAGCTGATTGAGTTGAGTGCAGCTGCATTTAAATGAAGTGCAACAGTCAGACACATATAAAATCATAGTCAAGTGTGCTCATATTAGATGTCATATATTAGTCTATATATAGATTAGAAGAATATCAAATGTAAGCTTTACCACTTTTTCATTCGTGCAATGTCTTTGTAAGAATGTTGCGCAACACGCTTCAAAATTTCCAAATGGATGTCAAGTGGTAAACTTAACAATCTGGAATGTTGAACGGATCTCCCTCTTTTAGTTTTCATTGTTATCTGCATAAATCATGGCGTTGTCACTGTTAGTTTTTTATTTTTACAAATTAAATTTTGTTAAATTTTTAAACTGCTACGTTAAAATTTTGGTCGCTGGACAATTTTTGGAGTGTCTGTAAAAGTCCATGAAGTTATGTTCCCTTCCTCTAATATACAAACATTTCTCAACTTTTTTCATCAGTTTTCTGTTTTAACAGCCATACAATGTTCTGAAATATTGAACAACTTACTTTTAAAACGATAGATAGTGATTACTCATTCCATGTAGTATTCAGATTAAGTTTACTGTTCAAACATACATAAAATGTTCTGCTAATGAAACACAAAGAGTATGAAGTGATAATATACCGCGAACTACATCCCCATATATTCATAACATGTCCCTTTTATGTTTACAATTATGAAGATAACCTTAACAGTATCAATTTTTCAGGCTTATATAAAAATATGCATATAAACCATGAATGTGTGTGAATTCAAGTTTCAGTAGTTCCTCATGTTAGTGTAATAAACCATGAATGTGTGAATGCAATATTTTATTGTAATAAGCGTGCTTTTGTTATTGTAGAATTACAAACTTGGATTATTAAAATAAATCTCTAACATACTAACAGAAATTGGATTACAGAACAAACCTTGAAGTGCAAAAGTGGAGTATGAAGATGCAGCAACAATTAAACCATCCGAAGAGGAACATGCAGAAAAGATGAAGAATTAGTTAATATTCAGATTCAATAGTCTATTGATATGAAATAATTGAATATGGACGGAAAAAACTACCAGAAGTCTTCAGGGTAAACTCTTTATCAATGATTATGGACTGCTGTAAATTCTGGTTTAATGGAGTGCTACATTACTCCGAAATTTGGTAGAGATATGTATATATGAGTAAGCTTGTTATTGATGGATTATTTGAGATTATGGACTGCTGTATATTATGTGAGAATGGAGTGCTACAGTACTCCGAAATTCTGTATAGCTGTATATATGAGTAAGTTTGTTATTGATGGATTATTTGAGATTTTGTCCCATAACTGTTAAATTTAGGTGCAAATAGACCATGTGTTTTACATTCATTCCAAATATATGTTTGCTTTTAGTATCAAAGATAGATTTGGGCATTGATATTGATATGCAAAAGAATTAATTGTAAGAATAAGTGTCACCCGTAGGTTTCGATGTTTGGGCCGCAGTAAGTGATGGAATATACAGTCAGCATTTTTTATTTTCATAGCCAATCAAAACATTTCGTTTGGCCAACACTAATTAATTTCAACCAATCAGAATGAAGTATTCTGCAAGGTGGCATGTGACATGGCTTAACCACAAGGCTTGAAATACGCTTCTTTTAATATAGATATAGATACTAGTAAATGACCCGTCGATACTCGACGGAAATCGAAAAAAAGTTCGCTTAAGCGATATACTATCTTTTACACTTAATGATTAAAATGTGTACGGAATCATGTTTAAATCGCTTCAGCATGTCATACGAAGTCATCTAATAAATGTAAAATTGAAAATAATATTATCAGTGAAAGTCAACTTTACTTAAAAAGGAAGCAATTTAGTTATAATTCTCTTTCATATAACAGGTATGATACGCAATAATAATTCATAAATTGCCGAATACTTTTTTTATACACCATTAAAAAGCTTTTTGTGTAGTAAATTATTTTACTTTATTACTGAAAATCAATACTTCAATTCCACTCCTACAATAATTGTCGGAGGTCGGATAAGGGCGAGGAGAGGTAAAGGCCCATGCGAGAGAAAAACTTTCCCAGACTCTTATTTATTGTCATAACAAAGTAGACCAATATAGGAAACTGGCTCTAACAAAAACATAATGAGAACTTCTCTCATCGGATGCGATCACCATCATCCCAGAAATTAAAACCTTTTGTCCTTCATCAAGATATAAAAATCTCCTCGGTAGTATGCTTCCTAAATCATGCCCGGACCCATGACTCATTTAGGTTCCGGACCCATTTAATTGGACCTTTAGGGTCCAATATGACCAGAACCTATTCCAGGCCCAAAGGGTTGTTACCCGGTATTTTTATTAGGTCATTTACCTGACCCAACGGGTGCCCCCTCCTATTCCAAACAAATATTATTGTTTCAAAAACTTAATTTTTTATATGTTTCAGTGAAATCCTTATTTTTGTGTTGGGGGAGATGGAACCCACCCAACTGACCCACCCCACTTTTGCTATGAGGTGCCCATATGTGGCTCGACTACTGGGTGTATACCCATTATATTCTCAATGAGATCACAAACAATTTATACACACATATATATATGTATGTATATATATATATATATATATATATATATATATATATATATATATATAATTCATCAATAAGAAAATTTTCCTATCATCTTGGGTCTGATTAAAATTGTTTGACTCATTATTATGTTATGGGTCGGTTTAATTTTTTATATAATACCCCCGCACCCACCCTTTCTCATCCATAATTTGCATGATGTGGAATTGCATGCATGATAATCAAGTCAAAAATGATGATTGTCCCCTCTGAACACATTGTTCAATTTAAATTATCGTCGGATAATCATGTCGAATTTTTTAATTTTCTATTCTTCATGCACAATGCAACTATCGTATCTCCTTTTTTTATATAGAATTTATGTAGAATAATTTATTCCAATACAATTGTTAGCTATAGTTTTAAAAAAATCGTAGAAATAGAGTGCCCATTTGTCATGGGATTTTTGTATAAAATACTAAATTTTGTTTCTAGATTACCACATTAATAAAGGAATGAGCGTCCATAAAGGAATACGTTTATTAGTGTGCTCACGTAGAATCAAGCATGATCATAATGCAGTTTGAGTACTCGTGAACCTCTAATGGTATCTCAAATATGAAATGAGATGTTTTACCCATAGGAAGTTGGAGGGGATGACAATGGGCCTGGCACGGTCGAGCTTTATTAGGCTCAGTCTTTGTGCAGATGTTTTTTTAAAGGCCATACTGGCCCCGTTAATATCGGACAGGGTGCCTGACTCGTCCCATCATACAATTTTTCTTTTCATCTTTTTTACATTTTTTGTGTGTTTGGCATAATTATTTATATTATAGTTAGATGTAGCTCAAATGGGGTTTTTTCTACCCTGCAGCATGCTGCACTACCTCCTGTGCTTTAATGTGTTGTACAGTACAACATTTAATACATATGGTACAACCATGGTACATCCTGTAAAGCACCAGGAGGTAGTGCAGTATACGGTAGGGAAGAGGAAACCCTCAAATGGTTAGAGTTATGGACATCCTTGTGTCTTTAGCACCAAAGTTTTCTTTGATGGCGGTTATAATTTTAATCGTTTAAAAAAAATTCTCCATTTGAAAATTATAAGTTCTACCAAAATCGTTTAAGTACTTACACAAAACCACTTTTGTTTTCGTCCTTTCAAGGTTCAAACAAAATATGATATCATTTTATTTTAATGTTAATATAGCAGGGGAAGGGAAAATTACAAATGCCACCCCTACAATATAGCCTCGTCACTTTAGTCCCTCATATTCAAACTATTACGATCAACCCATTGTTTACACACAAAAAAGATTGTAATTACAAATAGGCCCAAAAGTCAACATTTTCTTTCTCCTATTTTATATTTTCTTTATAATTGCATAATTCATTAAATAACCCTTATTGCAAAATATACCCCAAAACGTTTCTAACTCTAAAAAATAGACCCCAAAATTTTTATTTTTTCAAATCTAAGTACCCACCATCTTCACCACCACTTCTAACCACCATCTCCACCATCTCCTCCTCCTTCTTCCTCCTCCTCCTCCCTCCTCCATCTTTTTCCTTCCTCCTCAATTGGACCAAACAGCTCCGTCGGGCCGGGGAGGAGTTGTTTCAGCTCCGATTTGGAGCTGTACAGCTCCTCACCAGAAATGTTTTACAGCTCCGCTTGGTGCAGCTCTGATTTGGAGCAGTAACACAGCTCCTCACCGGAGCTGTTTTACAACTCCAACTACTCCAAATCGAATGTGACCCCATGAGGAGTTTACCACTCCAATTTCTGACTTTAGGAGCTATATATAATAGCTCCGATCGGAGCATTTTTTAAGGAGGAAGAACATGATGATGGAGGAAGAAGAACAAAAAAAAAATTGGGTATATTTTGAGAAATAAATTTTATTGGGGTTTAATTTACAATAATATTAAGTAATTGTTACAAATTATAAAACATTAGCGTAAATGTGTAGTAAATTGAAAATTGTAAATTGCAACCAAGTCCAACTAATTTTCTTTTCTATTTATTTTATTTATGTCCAACTCAAAAATCAGGTTTTGAATATATCTGTAATTGTTTGAATAGAATGGAATAAATTGTAATTTGCCCAAATTTAAGGGGTATCAAACGTAATTTTTCCGATATATTAACTAACATAATTCCAAGACAGTTAAACATTTGAATACACAAATATATACTAAAACATACAAATATTAAAATGTTATAAATATATATCGGGCCGGGCCAATGGGCTTCAAAGTTAGGCCCTGGCCTTGCCCATTCTGGTTTGGTCAAAGCCCATTTGACCGAGCCTGACGGCCCAAATCGCCATCCCTAGAAACAAAAAAAAGATGCAAGTTGCTTACGAACTTCATTATTTTCAAATTAACCCTCATCTATTTCCAAGAATTTACGGATATAAGTTGAAGTATATATGACATCTTTCATTCAACTTTAAATACTTTTTCCCAAAACCTTAACCATTTCTCCTCAAACCTTAAACATTTTTTCAAAAAAGTATACACATGACATTTTTTTTTCCTGTGTTTTCATATAGTTTTAGTGTTTTACGTATATAAGTTGAAATGTAACATAATTTCATGTAAACTTAAGCCGAAGAATATAAAATGCAAAGGGTACTTCGAAGTTCCTTGAAAAAATATGCATTTAATAAATATATTGCCCATTAAAAATATATAAAGTAATTAAGAATTGATGGTAAAATAGGGTAAAATTCATTTTTGATACTGCAGTGTGAAACATTTCCGATTTTGATACTTTAGAGTGGTTACATATAATTTTGGTACTAACTATCAACAATTAATTACAATTAAAGTACTAATTGTTAATTAAAAGGTGGAGCGTCTCAATTAGATCTGAATTACAATTTAACAAAATTTATTTAATAAATAGATTGGGGGGGGGGGAGTATTAAATATTTAATAAACGCTCTATTTTTGAAATTATGTTATTTAATGTTATTTTATTTATTAAATTTATATTTTATTTTAGTGAATAAAATGATGTATTTAATTAATAATAATATTATAGATTGGTGTTTATGGATTCGTCTTGTCACAGTTAATAGAAATATATGTTCAAAATATTTTTGAAGTTTTGTAGATAAATTTATATGATATTTAATAAAAACTATATATGCAACCAACATACAAAAAATGAACATTATTGAAAGATATACTGGTTGAAAAGACAACAAATTCCACAAAATTTCATGTAGGATTGAATTAATTTAATAAATTCTATATTTTTTAAATTCCATTATTTCATTTTCTCTTATTTAATAAATTATATTTTATTTTAATGAATAAAATAATTTATTTAATTAATAATAGTATTCAAGATTGATGTCTTTGAATTCGTCTTGTCACGACGAATTCAAATATATGTTCAAAATATTTTTTTAATTTTTGTAGATAAAGTTATATTAGATTTAATAAAAATATATATGTAGTTAAATATGGCAGTTACTCCATCTTCACTCATCTTGGTGTAGGAATCCACCTTCACTAAATATGTGTGAGCTAGTAATCTAGTTACTCTAATTATGGCAGCGTTGGGCCAAAACTTAAGCACACTATCTAACACAAAAGCCTTGAACATCCTTAAACATGTAGTGCATGATAAAATATAACATATAGTTAAAAAATTATTCAGGGATCATTATGTTATTTTTAAAATGTCAGGGACCAAGATGAGTGACCCATATTATTAGGAAGAGTCTGGCATAATTTTTCCTAGTTAAAAAAGAATATTATTATATTCCTTAAAAACACTGTCATGAAACCCATGAATTGGTATTTTATAGAAATATACAAATTGAAATTAATAAGATAGATAATATAAATATGAATTAGTTTAAATAGACAGCAAAAACCTTAAAATATACCTTCTTGAGTCTTTTGACTTGATCAATAATATAGTTTATCATTTCAATATCATTGTTTATTATTATAAGTATTACTCCATCTATTCTATTTAAAGGTTTACATTTTTACATTTTGAGAGTTTTTTTTTTTTTTAAAGTCTAACACTCCATAATTTTTTGAAAACCTACTATCTTCAATTATTAATTTTTTAATCAATCTCTTTCACACTTTATCTCTTCCCTCTCTTACTTTTTCTATACTCTCTCTTACTCCCTCCGTCCCAGATCACATGTCAGTTCAATTTAAATTTAATCTGCCCATCTAACTTATTCAATTTTAATACATTGAATATGCATGCATGTCTCTTTTTTTTGTTTGATCAATATTACAATTATAGGAGTGTTACATCAAATCAAAGGAATCAACTATCACAACTACAATACAGTAGAACACAATCCACATTTGACGGGATTTGAACCCATAACCTCTGGATTATGACACCTCAACCTAACCAAATGAGCTATGCCTCATTGTCACTCCATGTCTCTAAGTATATACAAAAATAAGACAATAAAATATACTCGAATAACATGTGTAGTGTGTCTACACAAAATCTAGTTTGCTTGTAGAAATGTTGTTGGATTATACAATGTTGTTGGATCACCTCTTATACTAATAAATAGGAGAGATCAAGTTAAAATTAGACCGTCCAAAAGAAAATAGTTTTTATTTTTTAGTTACAGTACTCAATATTAATATTTTTCCATTTACATTAAAACTTTTACAAACTTTTACGTGAGTCCATCCAAAGCAACAATAATATTTAATTATAAATATTCTATGATTAACTTTAGACATCGTATGTGTAGTAAACCTGAATTATAATTGTATTATCTGCATTTTTGAACATGTAATGGTTGTAAAAAAAATATGTAATGTTTGATCTGGTATTTTCGAGAGACGGTTTCTTGTAAAAGTTGCGCTAAAACTTTAAACAATTTTAATTCTTGATTCGTCCATTTTTATGTTTTTGTTCTCCAGGCAAAATAGAAAAAATTGGTCGTTCATACATTCAAATGATAGATATAATTACGTCAACAACATTAAATAATAATATAATTTAGAATCGATTATATGTTGGGTATGAATAGAAAGTAGGTTTAATCTCGCTGTCCTAAAAAATTGTTTCATAATAATGATGATATAGTATGATTTTAATAGTGTTTGCTCTATATTTAAAATTTTTGTTCTAACATCAATCTTAAAAAAAGCCTCTTCAAAGGTTTAATATATACTACATGGGTCATGCATCGTTTTTGAGAATGTTAAAGAAACCGATTCTTGCTACTGTACACGTCCGAGTTGTTTTCTCAAAAACCTGAAAATAACATTAACCTGGAAGTTGATATCATGTACAAAGCCAGACAATTAGACAAATAAGAATAACATTAAGCAGAGTCTTTTTCTAATTCATTAACATATATGGAGCATCAATTTGAATGTTCAGTCCTCTCATTTCTTATTCACATACCTAAATCAAACTCTGTTGACTGAATTTTAGTCTGCCTTTTTCCTTGTTGGACAATATATAAAAATCAAACATTGATAGTGTTTCCAAATTAAGATATTGCTTGAATGTCCTGCAGTAATTACGTCTACTAATTGACATAATTAATTTCCATGATTAAGACTGAATCGATTTGAATTGAAATGTTTTTTTGTAACTGCGGTTTCCAGATCATTACACATCAGCAAGAATAGTTTTTTGACCAATCAGAACAAAATGATTTTAACACTCAGCAAAAGAATGGACCAATCACAATATAGGAATTTGCCACATAATTGATTGAGGTGGACACTATAAAATGGCTCCAAAACTTTTTTGCTTAATGTATTATATATATATATATATATATATATATATATATATATATATATATGTCTATCTTGATTTCTATTTCTCGTACTCTTGTTACTTGCTTCGATCTATTGATCATTCATCTATTCAATATAGTTTTTTCTCAATTTCTATAATATGGTATCAGAGCCACGTAAGACTGTGACGAGCATTGGTCCTGTCATTTTTTGTTTTTCTCCTCAACCGTTCTTCGTATTTTATATACAGTACATATATATATTTTTTCTCATGCTTCCGTTCATGAGTCATGTACGACTTTAACAAGCAATGTGATCGTTACTTTTTTTCTCTCATGCCATTCCCATGCCATCGGTCGAGGACAAACAAAGTCATCATCATGAAAACTGATGGATCTTTTCTTCATTCACCGACTACTACCAGTACTTTTCCTGTTTTAGTACTATCATTATTGCCATTGTAGAATGACCATTAACTTCACATACGCTAACCACGCTCTCCAATACTCTATCATATTACCGCTGGTACCAATTCGTTGATCCAGCCACCAAAAAAAAAAAAAAAAATCCTGATCCCAATCTGAAATTCCCATATGGATTTGGACTTTTCCAGCTTATTCCGGCCTCATGCCATCATTAAACCTCTGGTTCTTGACCCAAAAGTATCTCCTTCCACCCACTATGTCATTTAGGACTCAAACGAGTATTGGTCCTTTCTTATATTTATTACTCTCTCCGTTCCGTGAATCTGGACCTAGTTTGGCTTTTTCGATCAACCATCACCAACTTCGACTATGAATTAATCTTAAACCACAAATATAAAATGTTCAATTAAATTATATAATGAAAGTTTAGTTCATAGTTGAAGTTGGAACATATAATCAAAAGCTCAAATCGAAATTCATGTAGAATGAGTATTTATTTTCTATTTTCCGGTTAACACATTCAAACTATTTAAGAGTCAAATGGGCATTGTTCCTTTTACTCACCGTATAGTCCGTCCTTTTTCTTTTACACAACTCCTTTTTTTTTTTTCCTTTTCTACACGTACATTGCCACAACTTCTTCATCTACCTATCATGTTTATTCCTCGTACACCACCGCCTCATGCTGTCAAGATATGGCCCGCTGGCACCTGCTTACCATCCTATGGCCAATCATACTTACTTTCCGCCTCCTCAACAATATGTTCATCATCACGCTGCTCCATCTTGGCATGGTGCTTTCCACCATGATACTACGGCTCTGTTTACCACTAGCTTTCCCGTTCCATGAGCTTTTTTTGACCATTGACTAATAAAAAGCTCATTACGTGAACGCGCAGCTTCTTTAACGAGCTAATTGGAAAAAGAAGCTAGTCAATGTAGCTTTTTTTTAAAGAAGGAGCTTCTTATCTTTTTCATTCCGAAAATATCCCTAACCTATATTAACCTAAATTAGAATAAAAAAAATAAGAAACCATCGCTGTCATAAGAAGCCATCGGCATAAGGATTAATGTATCCGCACCTCTTTAAAATGCATACATGTAGTACACATCAAATGCTGATTTTTTTCATTACTAAGTTAAAATGCTCAACGATTATTTATTTCAACTTCTGATAATTTTGATGATGTTATTAAAGTGGCGATGTAAAGTACATTAAATATATATTATAATTATTGGAAAAATATGATATATTATTATTTAAAAAACTATAGACTAATAATACGATAAGAAAGGTTAAAGACAAGAAAAATAAGAGTAATGCCCTTTTATGTCATTTTACAAAATACCAGTTAGCTTTTCACCTAATTTGCTAAACACCTACATTTAAAACCAGCTAGCTTTTCAGCTACCTAACCAGCTAGCTTTCCAGCTACCTAACCAGCTAGCTTTCCATCTAGTTTTGCTAAACAGAGCCTACAACATGAATGATCTCACCACGCACTCTGAATATGATGGCACTGAGGAAGTACACCTTGCTGATGGTTCGGGTCTTCCCATATCTAACACCCGATAAATTTAACGGGCACACCTGACGCACATACCATTTAAACAAGGAGTACCAATTTTCGAGCTTTAGTCGTAGCTTATCGTACGTCAATTTTGCGGGAGCGTATATTAAGGAAGTTGATTACTAATTGAATTCTACATTATTTAATTATAGTAATATTATAGTTTTTTACTATTAGGATACTAACTAATGTATTTATATATAGGGGCTTATGCCTAACAAATAAATCAATTCACTTTCTATGAATTCATATCTTCTATAGCACGCTGCATCACTATATGAGTGGAGAAGCCTCTTAAAAAATATGGGGATTTTCGTAAAAAAGTAAGAATAGAAACATGAAGCTCAGGAAAGTGAAGGTATTATTTCTGATACTCAAAATGCATTACAAAGAGGCCTATTTATACATAAAACAGAGAAATATAATTCTTGCTAAACAAGTCGAAAAACCAGCTAATATACAGAGCAATAGTACTCGATCAATTCCAGCTATAATCCTTGGTGAACAAGCTCACGATTTCAGCCGTTGATTGAAATTTTTACGGCCAAGATCGAAAAGTACCAATTGTACTCTCTGCAACCCTAAACGTCCATTTTTGTCTTCTTTGATGAGGAACAAGACGAACTCTCGAGTCCTGGAAGAAACGTAAAAACGTTTGACATTTTTAGAGTTAAAAAGCTGTCTTTTCTTTTCCGTTTTTCAAGATGATCCCTCTTTGTTTCTTGCTCTTTCAATTGAGTAATAATTTTCTTCGCGCCTTCACTTTTGGTCCCAAAACTTTCAAAATCTTTGCAATTAACTCTTGTTAAATTGCATTTCTTTTCTTTAAATTTTCAATACTCCCCCACAAGAGAAACATATGGATTTCTTATGTTCATCTTGTAAAGAGCTCCAAGCAAATTTGCTGAGCCAACTACTTTGGTGAAAATATCTGCCAATTGATTTTGAGAGTTGATGAATTCGATTTCAATTTTCTTCTGCACAATCTTTTCTCTGATGAAGTGACAATCAACCTCTATATACTTGGTCCTCTCGTGGAAAACAGGATTCTTTGTTAAATGTATTGCAGATTGATTGTCACAGAGCAGTTTTACTGGTTCAACCAGGGCTATTTCAAAATCCTTAAGAAGAGTTGTTAACCACAGAATCTCACAATAGGTGTAGGCTATTGCTCTATACTCAGCTTCAGCTGCTGATCTACTCACAGTGATATGTTTCTTGGTTTCCAGCTTACTAATGAGTTGCCAAAGAAAATGCAATAACATGAAGTTGATCTCCTTGAGATAGGAAAACCTACATAATCTGAATCACTATAAGCAGTGATCAGTGAATTTTCTTCTTTAGGGAGAAAAATCCCAAGCCCTATATCTCCCTTAATATATATGATGACTCTGAGCATTCCTTCAAGATTATGTTTGCATGGTCTTTCCATGAATTGACTGAAAATACTTATGGCATATGCTATATCAGGTCTTGTGATGCCTAAGTATATTAACTTTCCTATTAATTTTCTGTAGAAAGTTGGATCATGAAGTGGTTAAGAGTTATCAAGAAGATATTTAATGTTCTGCTCAACTGGTGTTACAGTTGGTTTGCATCCCAACAGTCCAGCTATCTCAATAATCTCTGAAGCATACTTCTTCTGTGAAATATGAATTCCTGTAGAATTTCTTACTATTTCTCTTGAATTCCTGTAGACCAAGAAAGTATTTCAGAGTTCCCAGATCTCTTATTTTAAAATTTTATTTCAGCTTATTCTTAATTGAATCAATTTCTGTTTGGTTGTTATTTCCAATAATGATATCATCAACATAAACAAGCAATGCAATAAGATCTTTATTTTCTGTGATCTTAGTGAAAAGTGAATAATCACTTTTTGATTGAATGAATCCTAAAGTTTTAAGATATTCAGTGAGCATACAGTTCCATTGTCTTGAAGCCTGCTTTAATTCATAAATGGATTTACGCAATTTACATACAAACTTGTCATGATCTGTTTCCCCCTGAAGTGAAAGTCCTTGTGGTACTTTCATGTAAATTTTCTCTTCCAGATCTCCATATAAAAATGCATTATGCACATTGTTAGGAATATCTGTTTAGATTTTGATCAGCAACCTAATGACTTATCTTAGCTCAGAAAGGTGGTTAGTACTCTTGGTTCACTTGAACATTGTAAAAGAGGAAACTCACTAAGTATGATAGTCTAGAAAATCTTATATAGGATGTTAGGTCTCTGAATGTAATTTTTTATTTCTCTAATGAAGACCAAGAAGAAGGCATCCAGCAGAAGAGTTCAACATATTTGAAGTTTTGAAGACTGCACAAGATTGTTGAAGACAAAGGTTATCAGATACCTATGTACAGATATCTCGAAGAAACAAGTGTTTTTCAATAAACAGTGTTGCAAAAGATATCTGATAATGCAAGGTTTCTGAAAACGAGGAAAAGTGCCCACAGATATCTACACTCAGATACCTTGGATAAAGATTATGTTTCCAGAAAATAATATATTTTTAACAAGTGGTATCTCGAGTTGTGATAGTCTCTGGAAAAGGACGTGCAAAGCTTCAGAAAGCATGCATAGTTCCGTTGGCACTACAGGACAAAGTATAGTACAGTGCATTAAATGCGCAGAAATGTCACGAATGTAATCTTGAAAAAAGAAGACAAGCGATAAAGACTATACTCAGATATCAATAGTTTTAATTTAATTTAAGCCTAACGGATACTATTCAAACGACACTGAAATTCATCTATAAATATCAACACTTGGAATGCTTGAGAACACACACAGAACTGAACACTATCTTTCAAGCATACTACTTATCTTCAAGCTTTCTGTTGCGACCAAACCTCTTGATTCTAAGTAGCAGAAAAAGTTCTAAGTGTCCTGATCCTTAACAAGCATTGTTATTTGTGAAGGAGTTGAATTAAGATTTCATATCTGAGATTCATTCTCTTGAACACTTATCATAGACTTGGGTCTGTAAAAAATAAGATACAATACATTGTACAGTGTATTAAGTATACTTGATTCTCAGAGCTATCTGCATAACTGAATAAGTTATTAAAGAAGCTCACCTGACAAACAAACCTAAACTATACACCAAAAGGCGTGGAGTATAGGAAGTACTTAGTTTGGGAAACTAAGGAACAACTCCAGGAAAAAGGTTTCTGAGTATAGGAAGTACTTGGCTGAGAAAGCCCGGAAATAACTCAGGGGGAACACTTGGTTGGGAACCCAGTGTATTTAGGAATCGAGAGAAGATACTTGTAAGGTTACCTCAATTATCTGTCTTAGTGGATTCTAGGTCTGAGAAAGGCCGAAGTGGATTAGTTGAAGGATTACGCCACCATCAGATACCTCTATAAAGACTTGTATTTTATTTACTTTCTGCAACTTATTACTTGCTAAGTATTTACACATATCTTGCTGAGCACGTGCACTTATCACAAAAAGTCTTCCTCTCTCTGAAAATAAGTATCAGATATCTTCACAAATATCTGAGAAATTGTGTTTATCGACAAAAGTTTCAAAAGACTATTCACCCCCCCCACCCTTCTAGTCTTTTGCTTTGCCGTTATCTGGACCAACAAGTGGTATCAGAGCAGGAGGTTCCCAAGCCTTCTGCACTGAACCTATATCCCAGATTAGTGCCCACTAACTGCTTTTCACCTACACTTGATTTGTTTGTTTAGTGTGTTTGCTGCAAGATGTCTTTAAGTGACGCCCCAATTCTCAAGCCAGAGAATTATGAGAAATGGAAGAACAACATGATGCTCCACCTAGAAGCCATCAGTGACGAAATGATCGACGTGATAAAGAATGGCCCCATAGTCATTCAACAACTCAAACAGGTCATGGAGGTTTCTAATGGTAGAGACAGAGAACAAAGTGATGGGTCTTCACAGACAGATGCGTCAACCAGTGGGAGACCTACCAGTCAAGTTATTTACGAGCCAAAGCCCAGAGAGCTCTGGACATCGAAAGATGCCAAGAGAAATCGACTGGATGGTCAGGCTCGCAATATCATCATACGTTCTACTCCAGAGCACATACAGTGTAAACTGTGGAGTGCAAAAATGGCAAAAGTGGCCTGGCAACTGATTGAAGAAATCTGTGCCGGCACTGAGAAAATGAAGGAAAATAAGTTCGAAGTTTTGAAGCTCAAATTCCAAAACTTTAAACAAGGTCCCACAGAGACTCTTGAAGAACTAGATTTCCGGTTTACAACACTCATGAGTGACATGGCTGGACTTGGTGAAAGTAATAGATATACCCAACCAGAAAAGATTAAGACTATTGTGAGAAGTCTAAATCATAACTGGGAGCATACAAAGTTTTTCTACTTTAACTAAGGAATGCCAGATATCACTCCAGTGGAACTTTTCTCTCACCTTGCCACTGTTGACTATGAGACAACTCAAAGAGAACAAACAACTGAAAAGTTGCAGAATGTTGCTCTAGTTGCCCAAGGAACTTCTGAAAAGAAGGAAGGCAAGGAGGTGACTGAGGATGCTCTTGCTGTAAAGCAAATGAAAAAATATGTCAGTCGAGGGATTGAGAGAAGAAAAGACAAAGAGAAGCTGAAAAAACATCTAGGCTCAAACTATCACCAGTACAAAAATATGCAACTGTCAAGCTCGCTGAAAAAGCCGGCTCAGAAAGCATCTAAATCTTGAGGAAGGTAAATCGGAAACGATATCTGTTTCTATTGTCAGAAACCTCGTCATTTCAAGAAGGATTGCCCTGTCTTCAACAAACTAAAGACAGGTGACAAGAAAGATAGAAGAAACTTCAAGAGAAGTCAGAGAGCTATGTTCACTGAAGAAAGGAAAAAAGATTCAACTCCAACTGGATGCTCTAGACATTGAGTCTAATTCTGAGGATGAAGACTCAGATGATTCCATACTACCTTCTCCAGAAATGTGCGGTGTTTCTCATGAAGTGATTGACTTTGGTCAAAAGAAGAAAGAAGTGTGTGGAGTGGCTGAAGAAATCTTTCCAGATATCTCCAACATTGAACCTTGTCTAATGGTTGATGAGGTAACACATACTTCTTGTTATACTTATGAAAGTGATGAGAAAGGAATCAAAGATCTGGAACATCTCACAAGAGAACTTGATCTCTATGAAAGAGAATTTCTAATGGTCCGAGCTAGAGCCAAAACCCTTGAAGATGAAAAGAATTCTCTTGTAAAGGAAAATTCAAAATTACTCAAGATATCTGAGAAAAAGGATGCTGAAATTGCATTTCTCAAAGCTCAGATATCTGAGACAGAAAAGTCACATAAAGAATCTTTGGCCAAACTTCAAAAGAAATGCGAAGATCTTCTTTCTAAATATGAGGAACTCAAAAAGAAGGAAGTATCTTTCCAGTCTTATGTCAAAGCTAGGGACACTCTTACTGAAGTACAATCTTATTTAAGAGATCCTTCAAAAAAGGGAGGACATGGGCTGGACACACAAGCAAATAGTTCTATCACTCTGAATAAGAGTGACCAAAGAATAACATTTGTTAGTGCTCAGCAAGATGGTTCCCAAACAACCTATAGCATTGGTCAGAAAGCTAAGGCTGTTGACAAAGGAAAGGCAGTTGCGACCAAACCTTTGTAGGAAAAACAAGTCCCAAGGAAAACTGTTGGTAATGTTTCTGAAAAGAAACATAACACTGAAAAGTGTAATCACCCACATTGCTATGTCTCTCAGAAAGGATAAATTGCAGGAGCTAGAAAATTCTCCTATGTCACGTTTTCTGGAAAGAAAATAGACTACCCAGAGACTAGCAAAGCTGCTGAGATGAGAACTCAGATAACACCAGGTGCTCGGAATGGTATTGGCTATAAAGCCATCGGGAAACAACTTGCTCGTGAGTATAAACAAGAGCAAGAATGATGGTTAAAGGCTAGAATTGCTCACAGCAATTAACAGAAGTGGAAGATGAGTCAAGGCACTGAAAATCTGAATGCCAGGGCTAGAAGAAATCTGGCTAGGAAAGCTAAGTTTGCTGAGAAGCAGACTCAGAAATCTGACAGGTATCTGAAAGCACCAAATAGAGCACTAAGGAACACCAAGGAAGAAAATAGTTCTTAATAACAATGATACTAATCATTTAACTAGAATTTCTCCTTATGTTCCTGTTAGACAAAAGAATGTTCCTAATAAATTCATTCAAAAATAGATTCCGACAGGAAGATTCTTTAGTCCAGATGGTTCCATTGTTGGTATGAGAACCTAATCTCCTGTTTCCTGTTTTGTGCAGAACACTCTAAAGACTAATCCAAAGTGGCATTTTGATAGTGGATGTGGGAAGCACATGACAGGAGACAAAGCAAATCTGATTAATTACAGAAAATGCGATGATGGACCAATTATCAGGTTTGCTGGAGGAGATGAAAATCCAACCACAGGATTTGGCAATCTGAAGTTTGGAGCCCTTACAATCTCTGAAGTACTACATGTAAAGGGATTGAAATATAATCTTCTAAGCATGAGTCAACTAGTAGACAAAGTGTACACTGTCAAGATCAAGTCAAAACTATGCAAAGTGATTGACAATGAGTCAAAGTAGACAGTCTTGGTTGCTAGCGAAAAGGAAATCTTTATGTTGCTGATTGGGCATCCGCCACAACTGAAGAATGTCTCATGGTGAGTCAATCTGGCCACACTGAAGAAAACTCGCTATGGCATAAAAGAATGAGTCACTTGAATTTCAAAACTCTGAACAAGCTAGCCAAGAAAGAATTGGTGGTTGGTTTACCCAAAATGGCATATAAAAAGAATGATATATGCTCAGCTTGCCAATTGGGAAAACAATACAAAACATCTTTCAAGTCTAAAACTAGACACTCCAGTGAAAGGCCACTGCAAATGTTACATATGGATCTTTTTGAATCATCTGTAACTAGCTATGCAGGAAAGAAGTATGGTCTGGTTGTTATAGATGATTACTCAAGATTCACTTGGGTTATATTTCTCAAACAAAAATTTGATGCAGGGGTTGAGATACCCAACTTGCTGAATAAGCATGAAGTCATGAAAAATGACAAGGTATTTGTAATCAGAGCAGACCATGGTACTGAGTTTGTGAACCAGTACATAAAAGAGTTTTGTACCTGCAAAGGTATACAACATCAATTATCTTCCGTAAGGACACCACAACAAAATGGTGTTGCTAAAAGGAAGAATAGGACCCTAAAAGAAGCAGCAAGAACAATGCTTGCTGACACTGAAATAAGTAAAATCTATTGGGTTGAAGCTGTTAACACAGCCTACTATACTCAAAATAGATGTTTGATTAACAAGCACCATGACAAGACTCCTTATGAGCTTTTGATTGGTAGACCCCCTAGTATCAAACATCTAAGGGTGTTTGGTTGCAGATGTTTTGTTCGTAACAATGGAAAAGAATACTTGAGAACATTTCAACCAAAAGCAGATGAAGGAGTATTTCTTGGTTATTCTCTGAATAGCAAATCCTATGGAATCTACAACAAAAGAACGCAAAAGATTGAAGAATCTGTTCATGTAGTCTTCTACGAAGGAAACAAGAAAGTACCCTTGAATGAAGAACTCTCAGATAGGTTCAAAGAACTGATGATTAAAGATTCTGAAGAAGAATCCTCAAAAGGAAACAATTCTATCATTCACTTAGAGGATGAATCTGACTATGAAAAGCAACCATTGCTTAGTAACAACCAGATGACTCTAAGACATGATGAAGAATTTCCTATGAGAATTCCAGAAATGGAACAGGTTATTGAGAACCTTCATCATGAAGGGGTTTCTGAGAATGAGATTGCTGAAAATCAAATTCCAGATACCTCTAACACTAAAAAAGTGTCAGATATCCATGTCATTTTCCATGTGTCAGATATCTCAGATACTGCACAAAGTATCCCATCAAAATCATATTGATTCACATTCAGATCAAAATGATATTGATCCTACTAGTTCAAAACCCATTATGAAATGGATAAGAAATCATCCTGCCAAGGATGTGATCGGTCCTTTAGATCAAGGTGTTAGAACTAGGAGAGCATTTGCTGGAAATGCAGATTCGCTCTATGGATGTTTTATCTCAAACATTGAACTTAAAACTATAGAAGAAGCATTGAAGAATCAAGATTGGATCTCTGCAATGCAAGAAGAGTTGGATCAATTTGAGAGAAATAAAGTCAGGAAACTGGTTCCATTTGTTGACGGAATATCTGTAATTAGAACCAAGTGGGTTTTCAGAAATAAAATGAATGAGTCTGGTGAAATAACCAGAAACAAAGCAAGGTGGTTGCCAAGGGATTCACCCAGACTGAAGGACTAGATTTTGATGAATCTTATGCACCAGTTCCAAGATTGGATGCAATAAGACTCTTTCTAGCCTTTGCAACTCATAATGACTTTACAGTTTATCAAATGGATGTCAAGAGTGCATTCCTAAATGGTGAACTTGCTGAGGAAGTCTATGTTGATCAACCACCAGGCTTTGAAGTTTCCTCAGAAAGTAGGATGGTCTATAAGCTTCAGAAAGCTCCGTATGGGCTGAAACAAGCTCCAAGAGCATGGTATAATACATTGGCCAGATACCTACTAGAAAGTGGTGTCAAGAAAGGAGATGTTGATAAAACATTCTTTACATTGAACCATGATGGGAAACTACTTTTAGTTCAAGTATATGTTGATGACATTATATTTGGATCTAAAAACAAGCAACTTTGAGAAGACTTTGCTGAGCTCATAAAAGTAAATTTGAGATGAGCATGATGGGAGAATTACACTACTTCCTAGGATTGAAAGTCAAGCAACTTAATGATGGAATATCATTAGTCAAACAAAGTATGCAAAGGACATGCTCAACAAGTTTAATCTAAAGCCTTCTAAAAAGAATGCTAAGATACCTATGAGCATTGGAACCAAAATGACCTATACTGAATCTGACAAGAGTGTTGAAGAACACAAGTATAGGAAATTGATTGGGTTTCTACTGTACCTCACTGCAAGTAGACCTGATATTCAATATGCAGTTGGAGTGTGTGCCAGATTTCAGACAAATCCAATGCAATCACACTACAACATTGCTATGAAAATATTAAGCTATGTAAAGGGTACTATAGAAGTTGGATTGTGGTATCCAAAAGACAGTGGATTGAGTTTAGTTGGCTATTCTGATGCTGACTATGTTGGATCATTGCTTGATAGAAAAAGCACCTCAGGAACTTGTCAATTTCTTGGTGCCAGATTAATCAAGAAACAAAACTCAATTGCCACATCTACCACAGAGGTTGAATATATTGCTGCTGGGTGTTGTGCTTCACAAATATTGTGTATACAACAACAACTCAGAGACTATGGACCCAATGAAGAGAAAACTCCTATTTTCTGTGACAACACAAGTGCTATTGCCATAACTCAGAATCCTAAGTTCCATGCAAGAACAAAGCACATTGATGTTAGACACCACTTCATTAGACACCATGTTGAAAAAGGCAATATAGAGATACTCAAGATTGGAACTGAAGACCAACTTGCAGATATCTTCACTAAGCCACTACAAGAAAGTAGATTCTTAGCCTTAAGACATAGTCTTGGACAAATGGAGCTACCAAAGAACTAAAAAAGTTCAGATATCTGAAGAAGATATCAAAGGAGGGAAAAGAGAAATCTGGAACGGGTATCCAGAAAATAAGGTATCTGGAACGGGTATCCAGAAAAGAGGAATCTGGAACGGGTATCCAGAAACCAAAGGCTAAAGGGTAAAATGGCTATTTGAAGATTTCTGAGATAGGCACTCAAATATCTAGATCACTCAGTGAGGGGGAACACAAAAGAGAATAGTACAATTGTATGCAGTCAACTACTCTCTTGAAATTTGTATTATTTCTATCTTTGTGTAAAACTTGGACAAATACTAAGTGTGAGATAGACTCAGATGCAAACAGTGTTCTTAGTCACACAAAAATGTGATTCAGATAGCAAATCGCCAAAATTCATTAATTGGGCACAATTACAATTGCTGATTGTGATCATTGCTGAAGAAGCAATATTGACCCTTGATGAAATGGGTGTTTGATCTTAATGGACGAGATCATTTCTCTGTAAAATAGTGGACTGTAAAAACTCAGACGTGGCCCACTAAGCATTTAATAGCAAACAAACTTTTACCCACGCCTTACTGCAAAAACACAAATACGTACATATAAAATCAATTTGTATGTATATGTTTGTTGAGTTTACATTGCTATATATATAGGATTTTGGCAAAAGAATTCACTTTCGCCTAATCCAACATTCAGACTTGCACAAGAATAGCAAAAACATTTCTTCAACTTCTCTGAAAATCTCTGTTCCTCAATTAGTTTTTCTGCAAAGAATCATTAATCTCTCACCCTAATCTCTTTCAGACTTTCGAAAACTTACACTATATAAAGAGATGGCTCCAAAACGTGCTTCTACCCAGAAATCTAAATCTAATACCACTGGTACTGCTGAAAAGCAAGCACTAGAGTTGGTAGTTGTAAACAATCGGTTGGTAGGAGACTTTAATCCTGATCATTGGACTTTAAATCACAGGATGATTTAGGGTGGTGCCATGATTGAGGAATACCTCACGGCTGCAATTGAAAACCAAGCCGATAGGAAGCTAATTCTTGACATGCTTGAAAAGGCACAAATCAATGGTTTCCTGTCTGCTACTCCCAGTAGAGTTTCTTCACTGGATGTGTTAGAATTCTACAACTCCAGGATTATTTCCTGTGTTTTTTAAGGCACTGAAACAGTGTCTATCAAATCAAAGGTCCAACGAAAGGAAATTCTTTTGGACTTAACAACTTTTTGTAAGTTGTTTGAACTTCAAAATCTTGGAAAGGATTTTGAAATAAACACCAAGGATGATGATCTCCTTGAAGGTGTGAAGCAACTGTACAGTGGTGTGTGTGACCTTGACAAACCAGACACACCCACTGATTTCAAACTTGCTGACATCAGAACCAGACATCTGTTGGTTCACTGGGATGTGTTGGCATGCATTCTTCACAGATGATTTGATGGTCTACAAGGAGGTGCCGACCAGATAAGCCAAGAATGTTGGATGCTGATGTTCTTGTTCCAACAACAAGACAAAAGGCTGGAAAACCCTTTATGAAGTTTTTGAAGAAGATTCAAGGCTTTGAGCCCAAAATTGTTAAGGGACTTGCTGAGCCAAAAGCCATAGTGAGCTATGGACTAAAGATATGCTACTTGCTGGAGAAGCTTGGCATGGAGATCAGAGAGAAGGCAGACATAGCCAACAGAAACCTACTCTACAAATATGAGTATACGAACATGATGAAAAACGTTACTGGATCTCATAAAGGTTCTGAGAAGCGAAAAACTGAAGAGATATCTGAGGGAAAAGTTGCGACCAAAAAGCCCAGAACTTCAAAAAAGAAGTCTGCTGGCAAATCAGAAGACACACCCATTGTGATTGTCGACTCTCAGATATCTGCCGCCACTGCAGATGAGCTCATCAATGTTGCAAAAGATACAACTGCTAATGAACTCATCAATGCTGCTAAGGAGAGCCTTGCAGATGAACTCATCAATGCTGCAAAAGATACAACTGCTGATGAACTCATCAATGCTGCTAAGGAGAGCCTTGTTGATGAACTCATCAATGCTGCTAATGAGAGTAGTGGTAGGTACCAAGCCCTATCTGCAGAAATCGCAGGAATTATGGACCAATCAGTTCCTAATGCTGATGAGAGCTCTGACGATGAAGATGATGAATTAGTCATCTCTCAAGTCCTAGAGAAATCAGAAAGGGCTAAGGTTACTGAAAAAGTAACTAGTGTAGAGGTATCTGAAGAAGAACCTACACCACAGGTTGCTGAACAAGCACCTGTTTCAAAGGTTGTTGAAGAAGCAACTGTGTCCAAGGTCACTGGACAAATTACACCATTAGAGCAAGAAAGACTGAAGCATATTGAAGATGCTCTGATGAGTGATAGCTTAGTGTTGGAGGATACTGCCATTGCCTCAACACTTAAAAGTCTGTCTCAAGCAGATCTGGATAGGCCCCAAATAGCATCACCTTCTTCATCCATATATAAACCACCACACCAACCACAACAGCCAGATGTGGATACTGCTGAAATGGTACTTGAATTACAAATACCAGCATCTTTCCTTGCTGAAGAAAATCCTACAAAAGAGCAGGTTCCCCAACTCAATGAGAGGGACCAAACTGAGGCTTCTACTCAGAATGATCAACCAGGGGAGGCAACTGAGTTGCATACTCAGGAAAAGTCTGAAGTACCTGAAACTTCAAACAAAGAAGCTGAAATGGAACAACAAGACCAACGCATGGAAGAGTCACAAGTTGCAGAGACCAATCAACCTGACAGTGTTCAGATAGCTGAATGGTTTAAGTCTCTACTTGTGATATTTTTGTGTTTGTTAAATCTTGTTATTTAATGAAATTTCTTTGTTATAGGCTGAATTAGAAACACAACAACAAGAGGAAGCTGCAAAGCTTACCTCAGAATCTAATAAGGAGGCTTCCATAGCCTCACCACTTAAGGAACAGGAGCCTGTCTCACAGGTAGAAGATAGTTCCTTAAGATATAACATCTCAAATATGTGCTTTACTAGTACTATAAAGTGTTTGTTTCTAATAGGCTCCAACTGAGAAGAAAAATGAAGAGACTGAAAAGTCTATCTCTTCAGAGAAGAATCCAGAGACTTCCAAGGTCTCTGAGGAACAAGTATCTGAACCTTCTGCAGAGAAGGTATTTCATTCAGATACCTATATTCTTCAAAGAGAAAATCTCTGATCTTTTTTCTCAAACTAACACGTTCTACTTAACAGGTTCAAAAAGAAGTAGAAGTTGCTTGGGAGTTGCCCGCTCAATCCCCATAACAAATGGAAATTGATGAGGCATCAAAGCCTTCATCATAAGAAAAACTTCCAGAGACTGCACAAGTCTCTGAGAGACAAGTATCTGAGCCTCCAACAGTGGAGGTAATTGACCACTCAAATATCTGATTTGTCAATAAAATTTTTCTTGATAAAATTTCCTAAGTGTTATGTTTCTATTCTCAGGTTCAAGCAGAAAGAAAGATAACTGAGGATCAGACTTCCCAGTCTCCTCCTCATATCTAGATATCTGAGGTACCTGAAACCTCAGTAGTCAAGTCATCTGAGCCTGTCACACAGGTAACTCAGATACCTTTCTACTCTAAAGCCCATATATCTACTATAGTTTTGAAATTAATTCAGAACACTTTCTTTCAGGCTCAAACAAGTGCCACTAAGGTCCCTGTTGATGAGAAAGAGGACCTGCTTCCTTTCTTCAAGGAACACACTTTGCCAAAGCATCTGAAATGCTTCAAAAAATGGCAAAAGCTCCGATGCTTCGATCTAGCTGAGATCTTAAAGGTGACTGATCACCACACCAGGAGAGCACGAGCCCTTGACTTGTAAAACTACGTCCATGCAATGTTCCCCACTGAACAATATTCTTTCGGAACATTGATGGATAAGGATTTTATCAAGGAAGTGGCCAGAAAGCTGATCCAAGCTTTCAACCAAGCAGATGGTCAGACCAGAATGCAAATGGCATTCAAGCCTACTTTGCCCCAGACTCTACAGTACATACCCTCTGAACAAGAAGAAGTTAATGGGCAAACGGTCACTATTTCAGAAGTGATCAACCTGGTCTCTGAAGATGAAGAAGAGAAGGAGACTGATGAGAATAAATATGAAGATCCTCCTTCTGACCATCACAAGGATGAGGATAAGAAAGATGATGATGATGCCCCTGCACCAGGGACAGGAGGGATTCCACAAGGAAACAATGCCTTAACTGCTGAATAGCACACTGAGAGGACAGCACAACGATCCCCTCCTCCATCTCCTCTGAAAACTACCCATCCATCTCCTCAACAAAAAGACACTACTGAAAAATTAGTTGAGCACTTTGAGGAAAACACTCAGAAAATAGTGGATGCACAAGCCAGAGTTGCTCAACTCAAACAACTGTTGGAGGAAGAACAACAGCTACATCTTCAACTGGAAGAAAAGATAGCTGAATCCACAGTCAAGCTAGATAAACTTGAAGAACAAACACGCAAAGAAACGCAAGCTTACTCTGAGATTAAAGAGCTCCGGGACGCAGTTGATTATATTGCTAAGGAGATAGATGCTGAACAAGTATATGAAGAAAAGCAGGATGCTAAGGCTGCATCTTCACCAAAGAAACCATCCTCTAAAGGCAAGAAACCCATATCTGAGATAGTTGCCGCCTTCAGAAACCTTGATGAAGAAGTGCTAGAGGACGCAGATCACTGGGCTGATGACTTAGATGATGAAGAAGACAAGACATTGGCAGAACACCGCAATAAACACTTAGCGGTTTCTCATCTGAAAAGGAAGCTAATTGCTCCTGAAGTATTCAATAAACGCCCAAATGTCCACTCCCAAGAATACATGAATAGATACCAAGTTTTGGCATATCTTAAAAGGAGTTGTCTTCACAGAACAAAGACGTAATTGCCTCCGTCCCCTCAGATATGAAGAAATTCACTGAGCTCATCACTCAGAGAACAACCAGTATGGTCCTTGCTCAGAAGGATCTGGGAATGGTAAGGGACGATGATGTATCATTAGCTGAAAAAGCTTTTCATGAGGCAAGTTACACTGCTGGAAAAGCAGATGCCATACTAGGCCCATTGGCAGAGCTCACTGATAAGCAAAATGGACTTATCAAACAAAATCAGGAGCTCAAGGCTGAACTTCTGAAGTTGATTACTGCCTACAATTACTTGCAAGGGAATTTTGAGTCTCTCTCAGAATCCTTTATGGTACTTAGTCAGTCAACAATGACTAAACGGGAAGGATTTAGACCTCAAGGTCAAGGGGAAGGAAAGAAGAAATCTAGAGTTGGTGCTGCTCAAAAAGAAAGAGGAAACTAGAGAACTTCCCGGCCACCACTCAGAATAAATGAGCCCTCATCAAGTCAAGTTGCTTTGCAAATAGTAGCTACTTCCCAGCAATCAACTGAAGAAACAACAATGGTAACAAGGGCCATGGCACAAAGACCTCCAAGGAGTACCAAGGTTCCAAGGAGAAGACAAGTTAAAGGGATTGAAGGGTCTTCTGAAGAAGAAGAAGGTAAAATCAAATCCCAGGGCAATGAAGAAGGCTGCAAAATTTTCACAAGAATTGATCTTGATGATGATGATGAAGATGAGGATGAAGATGAAGCTCCTCTTCACAGAAAAAGAAGAAATGTTGATAGCCTATCTGATCCCTTAGCTGCAAAGCCTTTGGCAGCTATAACACCCTCTTGAAATACCAAGTCAATCCAGACTGGTTCTTCAAGCAATCCCCCAAGGGAGAATTCAAGGCAAAAGAGGAATAGACTAAGAGCTGAAAGAAGAAAAAGTCAACTTCCACTCAGGACAGAAGAAGCTAGAATTGAGTATGTGAAGACTGACAACAACTACTCTGTCTACAGGTGCATTAATCAGAAGAATGGCTACTGGATTCTGGAACTTAAGCATCTACAGGTAAATTCAAAATTTCCAAAACCAATCCATAAACAACTCATGGCATGGAGAAAAGACAAGCCAATCTTGATTAACACCAACCACATCAAAGCCTGGTTGGATTTTGAAGTAATCAAGAGAATAGAAGCCATGAAGAAGGACCTCTCTGATGAATGTCCTTATGGAAATCCAGATGATGTGCACAGAATTCCCAACATCACTGGATCTGGCACAAGAGCAAGACATGTTGTGGAACCCTATGAGTCCTTCTACTTGACTGAAGATCAATACAAGGGTGACATCAAAATCTCTGAGGATTATCTATGATTACTTCAAGCTATCAGATATCAGAATCGAGCATGTCTGGAAGTGGGGAAAGTATCTGTGGGTCAAGCACTTTGCCAAGAAGAATCCTACCAAAACATACAAGGAAGTCTATGGATTTGCCAGAGACACAGAGATGATTGTCAAAACTCTTCACTATGACTACTCTGATGATATCAAAAGGTTTGGTGATAGGAAATTTGCAGATTGATTCATGGAACTGCTTTGAAGACTTGAAGACTAGTCTATTAGGATGTCTACTTGGAGCTTGGTTACTCCTGTTGTCCTGATTTAAACTATGTATTTTGTATCTTGCTGACTGCTCTAAATGTTGTTTTGTAAAAGTTATCTGTAAACTCTCTTTATAACATATCTGATGAACCTACTCTCAGATATCAATCTATAAAAGATAACTTGTCAGAGAAGATCACACCTTGTGATTTGGTTGATGTTTACTTTCTGCACTTAATTGAAAGAATTGAAAGATCCTATGAATTGATTAAGTGGTGGATTGTTTCCTCATCCAGATTTGTAATAGGTCAGATAGTCATCGTTGACTGATCAAAATGGGGGAAATTTGTTAGGAATATTTGTTTAGATTTTGATTATCAACGTAATGACTTATCTTATCTCAGGAAGGTGGTTAATACTCTTGGTTCACTTGAACACTGTAAAAGAGGAAACTCACTAAGTATGATAGTCTAGCAAATCTTGTATAGGATGTTAGGTCTCTGAATGTAATTTTTTATTTCTCTAATGAAGACCAAGAAGAAGGCATCCAGTAGAAGAGTTCAACATATTTGAAGTTTTGAAGACTGCACAAGATTGTTGAAGACAAAGGTTATCAGATACCTATGTCCAGATATCTCGAAGAAACAAGTGTTTTTTCAATAAACAGTGTTGCAAAAGATATCTGAGAATGCAAGGTTTCTGAAAACGAGGAAAAGTGCCCACAGATATCTACACTCAGATACCTTGGATAAAGATTATGTTTCCAGGAAACAATATATTTTTAGTAAGTGGTATCTGGAGTTGTGATAGTCTCTGGAAAAGGACGTGCAAAGCTTCAGAAAGCATGCATAGTTCCGTTGGAACTACAGGACAAAGTATAGTACAGTGCATTAAATGTGCGGACAGAAATGTCTGAACAAAAATGGTAGTCTCTGAAAAAGAAGACAAACGTGCAACAGTACTATACTCAGACATCAATAGTTTGAATTTGATTTAAGCCTGACGGATACTATTCAAACGGCACTCAAATTCATCTATAAATATCAACACTTAGAATGCTTGAGAACACACACAGAACTCACAACAAGAACACTGAACACTATCTTTCAAGCATACTACTTATCTTCAAGCTTTCTGTTGCGACCAAAGCTGTTAATTCTAAGTAGCACAAAAAGTTCTAAGTGTCCTGATCCTTAACAAGCATTGTTATTTATGAAGGAGTTGAATTAAGATTTCATATCTGAGATTCATTCACTTGAACACTTATCATAGACTTGGGTCAGTAAAGTGTATTAAGTATACTTGATTCTCAGAGCTATCTGCATAACTGAATAAGTTATTAAAGAAGCTCACCTTACAAACAAACCTAAACTATACACCAAAAGGCGTGGAGTATAGGAAGTACTTAGTTTGGAAAACTAAGGAACAACTCCAGGAAAAAGGTTTCTGAGTACAGGAAGTACTTGGCTGAGAAAGTCGGGGAATAATTCAGGGGGAACACTTGGTTGGGAACCCAGTCTATTTAGGAATCGAGAGAAGATACTTGTAAGGTTACCTCAATTATCTGTCTTAGTGGATTCTAGGTCTGGAAAGGCCGAAGTGGATTAGTTGAAGGATTACGTCACCTTCAGATACCACTATAAAGACTTGTGTTATTTACTTTTTGCAATTTATTACTTGCTTTATTTACCTTGCTAAGTATTTACACATATCTTACTGAGCACGTCAACTTATCACAAAAAGTCTTCCGCTCTCTGAAAATAAGTATCAGATATCTTCAAAAATATCTGAGAAATTGTGTTTATCGACAAAAGTTTCAAAAGACTATTCACCCCCCCCCCCCTCTATTCTTTTGCTTTGCTGTTATCTGGACCAACACACATCTAATTGGCTTAGAAACCAATCATTTTTAGCAGCAATTGCTAAGAATACTTTTTCTGTGGTTAATTTTGCTATAGGACTGAAAGTCTCAGTATAATCAAATCCATATTGTTGTGTAAAGCCTTTAACTACTAACCTTGCCTTGTGCTTATCTATTTTTCCTTCTGAATTGAGCTTAGTCTTGAAAACAAATCTACAACCAACAGGTTTCACATTAGCAGGTTTTCTCACTATACTCCAAGTTTTATTATCCACAAGGGCTTTCAATTCATATGAAATTGCATCTCTCCAGTGTTTCTCTCTTATAACTTCTTCATAAGAATCTGGTTCATGTATTAAAGCTAGATTTATTGAATAAGTTCTGTACTCATTTGAGAACTTTTCATATCCAAGAAAATCTTCAATTGGATATCTTGTTTTCAATTTATCCAGTTGTATATTATAAGATTTTGCTTGATGATGATATATATCAAATTTGGATGGTAATTTTCTGGTTCTGCTAGTTCTTCTCAATTGATCTTCAATTGTATTTGTTTGATCCTGATCTTGTTCTTCTTCTCTCATCTCTTCTTCTTCTGAAATCTCATTAAGAATTCAGATTTCTGTGTTTTGTTCAGGAAAGAAATCATTCATTTGTTCTGCTATTTGATCTTGATTTTCTACAGGCATACTGACATTCTTTCTCATGCCAATCCAGTCATATTGATCTGTTTCAGGTGCATTCAATCTTATTTCACCATCTGTATGTTTTTCTCCTTTATAAGGAAAGATAGTTTCTATAAACACCACATTTCTTGAGACAAATACAGTTCTTTTATTAATATCAAATAGTTTATACCCTTTAACATTTGCAGCATATCCTATAAATATGCATTTCTGTGATCTTGAGTCTAGTTTTGATCTTCCTACTTTCTTAGTGCAGGAAAAACATAAACATCCAAATGTTTTAATGTTTGAATAGTCAAGCTTCTTATTATGAAAAAGCTCATAAGGTGTTTTATTCAGTAATACCTGACTTGGAGTTCTATTTATTAAATAAGTTGCTGTCAAAACTGCATCTCCCCAGAAATGTTTAGGTAGATTTGATTGAAATAACAATGCCCTTGTTACATTTAGCGGGTGCTGATGTTTTCTTTCCACTACACCATTTTGTTGTGGTGTATAGGCACAAGTTCTCTGATGGATTATCCCATTTTTATTCATTATTTCAGGTATATGAAATTCCATCCCATTGTCAGACCTTGTTATTTTCACTTTCTTCTGAGTTTGATTCTGCATAAGCTCTAAAAAGTTATTCAGCATTTCTTTAGTTTCAAACTTTAGTTTTAAGAGAAAGATCCATGTCATTCTACTAAAATCATCCACAATAGTTAAAAAATAACTATGATTGTTCAGAGTTGGCACATGGTATGGTCCCCATAGATCACAATGTAATAACTCAAGAATAGAAGCTGAACTTTTATAACTGATAGAAAAGGGGAATTTCTTCTGTTTGGCTTGCATACAAAACTCACAGTAAGTGAACTCTTTACAGAAAATGCCAGGATTAGAAGCTTTAATAGCTAATAGCCTACTTGGACTGAGATGACCTAATCTATAATGCCAGATGTGGTCTTTAACTGCAGCTGATCCATCATGATCATCAAGATTGGTTATGGCTAGTGCCTTAGGTAAAACAGGTAAATCTTCAACTACATAGAGTCCTCTTTGAGCTTCAATCCGCCCAGTCTTTGTCACTGATGTTGTCAATGAAGAGTTTGTCTGTAGAATATGACAAAAGTTGTTAGTGAACAGAAATCCCACTGCATTATCTCTGCACACTTTATTAATGGACATCAGATTTAACTTAAATGTAGGTACACATAGTACTCGTTTTAAAATGCATTTGTCATTCGGCTGAATTTCACCAATATGTTATAGGAATTCTTGTGAAATTAGGTAATTGCACAAAATCATTAATGATTTTAACATCATTTGTATAGAGATTTTTATCATAAATAATATGATATGAGGCACCTGAGTCTAAAATCTAGCTATGCAATGATCCTTTAGACACAATGTTAGCTGTAAGTTTCATACCTGCATAATTCAGCTCAGGTGTGCCTTCTCTGATGATGGGACCAGGTGGAGTACTTGTACTAGCAGGTTGGTGACCAGAGTTAACAGCATTAGCACACTGATTTTGTTGTGCAAAATTCATCAACTGATTCAGTTGATCATTAGTGAGATTCACAGAGCTTCCTTGAGTAATATTACCAGAAAAAGATTGATTTGATCTGTCACCATAATGATACCTTCCTCCTCTTCCTCTATAGTTTCCTCTACCAGTGCTCTCATATGACTTCTTTGAGTTATTGAGAGGGAAACCATGGACTTGAAAACAATTTTCAATAGTATAATTACTGAGATTTGGACAGTTAAGACAAGATAGTCCCTTCTTATTATAATCAATATTCATGGCTGAAGGCTCATAAGGAACAATAGTATTTTCTATAGAGAGTCTTTGTGGCACTTCCTGTAAAACCATGGCATATGCTTTGTCAAGTGATGGCTTAGGATCCATTAAGAGGATCTGCCCCCTGACCATGTCCTATGAGTCACTTAAACTCATGAGAAATTAAATGATTTTATCAATCTCTCTTAGCCTTTCAACCTCCTCAGAGACTTTACAAGCAATGTCAGTACAAAGACCAGAAGGAACAGGTCTGTAATCATCTAACTCTTCCCATAAGGCTGAGAGTTTAGTGAAGAAATCTGTTACTAACATGTTTCCTTTAGTTGAATCCATTATTTCTTTCTGCAGTTGAAAGATGCGCACATCATTAGGCTGTGCATATCTCATTTTTAGCTTCAGCCATCCTTCAGCTGTAGTTTTAGCATAAAACAAAGCACTCTTAATCTCAGGTGAGACTGAGTGCATCATCCAAGATAGGATAATAGTATTTCATCCTTTCCAGGCCTCCTTGCTATCTTCATTGGTTTCTTGGACATAGTCATAAAGAATCCTTCTGACAGAGAGCTCTGTCTTTCTGGATAAGTCACATATTTCATGGTAACTCTTGCCAAGCTTGTGATTCTTCCGCAGAAAGTGTTTGACCCAGAAGTACTTTCCCCAGACCCAGGAGTGGTCTATATGTAGCTGAGATAGGTTGAAATACTTGTATATTTCTTCCAGATAGTGTAAATCATCTAGGTATTCATCCAATGTCATATAGAATGACTCATAGGTTGGAACACCTAGTTTGTTCTATCTGCTGTAGCTACCATCCAGTTTTCTTACCTTGTGTACATCATCAGGCTTTGGGTAAGGACAGACAAAAGAAAGATCCATCTTCCTGGCTTCATTCCTCTTTTCTACTTCAAAGTTTAGCCAGGCATGAAGGTGCTCAGGTGTTAGCAATTCTGGCTTGCCCTCTCTCCAATTCAGGATCTGGTTAAGGATGAGTGTTGGAAACTTATCATTGACAAGTAGATGTTGTAGTTCCAGAATCCAATACCCTCTCTTGTTCAGAATGCACCTATATGAAGACTCTTCATTACTAGTCTTCACATACTCAATGTGGCCATCAGTTGGCCTTTCTTGATGAGTTTCTCTGTTTACTCTGCTAAACTGGGAATCCCTTCTTGCCTTTCTGTTAGGTGGCCTTCTGTCAGGAGATCTTCTAACCCTTTCTTCCTGCCTTGGGGCTGTGCTGGTGGATGTTCCTTGTATTGACTTGGTATTTCCAGAAGGAGTTCTGGCTGCCAAAGGCCTTGCTGCCAGAGGAGGTTGTGAAGTAGTTGCTTGTCTCCTTTTCTTGTGAAGTGGATGTTCATCTGTATCAGATTCATCCTCATCATCATTGAAGTCCAAAATTGGAGACTTGCAGCTTTCTTGGCCTCTAACTTCTCCTTATTCCTTTTCTTCTTCTTCAGAAGTCTTCTTCTCTTCTGAGATTCTAAGGGACTTGGCTCCCCTAGTTATCATACTCCTCAGCCTTCTGGCTGGTTGATCTGGAACAACTTCTTCAGTAGGGGCATCTCCAGTGTCGTTGATGACTAGTTGACTTGAGGAGGGAGGATTTGATTGTTTTCTTTTTCTTCCTCTGCCTTTCTGAGGCATCTCTTCCCCCTTACTCATGAATGACTGACTCATGATAGCATAAGCTTCAGAGAGTGTCTCAAAGTTCTTTTGGAGATTGTTGTGCACCCTGACTAATTCTTAAAGCTCCTTCTTCAGCTCTTTGTTCTTCCTAACCAGTTCCTGCTCCTTTCTGTTGAGCTCTTCAAGCGGCCTTAGGATGGCGTTGGCTTGTAGGACAGCATGGCTGGCTTCATTCAATGCTGCATTAGCATTGTTACAATCCTCATCCCTGACTAACCCTAGGTCTTTCTGAGAGAGAGCTATGCTGGTTGCTCTGTTGAGTAAAGCAGCAGCCAATGGCTTCATCTCTTCTGGGACGGATTTTAGCACTTCTGTGTCTTGAGCAATTAGTGTCTTTCTGAGTTCTAAAAAGATACTATTTCTGGCACGGTGCTCTTCACTTCTTGAACTACTTGGTGCAGAGAAGATATGAGGAGCAAGTAGGGTTCTCTTTTGCTGAGTGAATAGTCTCTCATCTTCTTCTGCAGTAATCAAGTTGCAGTCTTCTTCAGCATCACTCTCATAATCCTTCTCTAGGATTGTTTGCAAGCTGGCTAACATCTTTTGTTTGCTTGGAGTATGCTGGCCTTCTAAGAGAATGTAGAAGGTCTTTCTGATGCAGCCTCAGCATCATGCTCTTCATCATCATTGTCATCCATGGCATCTATCTCAACAGCTGTGACAACAATGGCATTCTTCAGATTTCTTTGCTCATCTAGGAGTGCCAATTCCTTGGCATTAGCTTCTTTGAGCTTCTTGAGTTTGGCCTCCTTTTCATCAACAAGAGCTTGACACTCAATGTTGGTTCTCTTTTCTTCTTCCAACACCTTTCTGAGTTGTTCAATCCTGAACTCAGCGGTTGAAATTTCTTCTATGGCATCATTGTGCTCAGCTTGTTGGATATCTTGATGAGACTTGGGAGGTGATGATGACGGGGCTCTCTGAGCATTTGAAGGAGTAGCCTTTTCTCCACATCCTTTGCTAGCTTTCTGAATCCCGCCTTGTCTAGGTCGGGGATCATCATTCTGATCATCATCATCATCATCATCATCATCATCACTCTTGTTCTTTGCTTCTTGGTTTGTATGCTCAGAGGGAGGTTCTTGATAATCATTTTCGTCCATCTCTTCCTCAACTTCAGAAACTAGGTTAAGGGTTAGAAATCAATTCCTATGTAGCTTATCTCTCTCTATTCGTATAAAAAGACAGGAAGTGTGATCATCCTCCCATTAACTTCCTCTTGCTCAGTTGGGTAGGTTGTGAGCTTGTTGGGCAAGTCAGGATGGGTAACCATCTGCTCTTGCGTTTGAGCATCCGCAGACTTGAAATCTGCTATAAGTCTTTGTGCTACTTCATGAATGAAGTCTTCATGCATCAGAGTGGCAAATGAGTAGGACTCTATTGGGAACAATGCATGGATGTGATCCTCCATATTGAAGGCGATTGCTCTCTTCTCTGGGACGTCGATTACTCTGGCTAATTCAGAAAGGTCAGCCTTCGAAGTTTACCATCATTCAAGCACTTGAGATGTTTCTTTAAAGTGTGCTTCTGGAAGGCCTTGAGTAAATCAACTGGCACTAGACTTTGAGCCTGTGTAGAAACACTTGGCTCATCAGCTTGGACTTCTGCTTGCTTGGTCTCAGAGACCTCAGATACTTTGGTGTGAGGAGAAGTCTGATCCTCAGCATCCTTTCTTTCTGCTTGAACCTGAGAATTAGAATCAATTATGCTTTAGGAACTTATGTAACAGAAAGAGATAGATGGAAAAAATGCTTTTCTGAGGCTTCACTTACTTCCAAGTGAGGAAGCTCAGTAACATGTTCCTCAGAAACCTTTGGGGTCTCTGGAACCTCTTCTGCATGTACTGCTTGTTCAGCAGTTTTAGTTTCCTTTGGAGGAGATAACACAACTGTTTCTCCATCCAATTGTTCTTCTGAATGAGCCTGTAAGAACAAACATAAAAGATTGAGTAGTGGTATTTCTAGAGTATTCTTGAAGGAGATTATTACTGATTACTTACCTTCTCTGCAGAAGGCTCAATAAATGTTTCCTCAGAGAGCTTTTCAGCCTCTGGAATCTCTTGGTGTTGGGGTGTTGGTTCCACCACTACTTCCTCAGTTGGAGCCTAATAAGAGACATTAACAAGATTAGAACACAAGATTTAAGAGCATTTTTAACTTAGTTATTTCTTGTTCAGAAATAGCTGTACTACCTGAGGGACAAGCTCTTCTTGTTGTTCTGAGGATGGAGGAACCTCTTCTTGATTCAAGGGGGTGGACAAATTTTCTTCTGCCTGAAAGTGTGTCTCCATGTTGGCCTGTAACAAATGAAGTTTATGAGTAACAAGTTAACATTTTAATGTTGACAAGTTAGATACAAACTACTTTTGCTACCTGAATAGGGTCAGGCTGATCATTGGTCTCTTGGACTTGTGGTGATTCCACAGTCTCTCTGTGCTCATTGTTGGTCTCCTCTGCAGTATCATTCTGAGTCTCCATCTCAGTTTGATCCCTTTCTGAGAGTTGAGCTTTCTCAGAAGGTTGAGGAACCTGTGTTAAAACAGGATTTTCTTCAGCAATATTAAGTGCTGACATTGTGAATGTGGAAGCAATGGCGACATCTTCCATCATTCTATTTTCTTCTCCCAGGCCTTCTTCTTCCTGCTGGGCAGAAGTGCTCCTTTGACCTTGAGGAGCTGAGCTAGATGCTCCTCCATGTGTTTATATCTTGGACCTCTTGAGTGCCTCTCGGATTTGTTCATCCTTTTCAGAGTCACTGTCCAGATTGGGAGCTGACCCATCTATAATGTTGCGGTCATCCCTTGATAGTTCTGGAGCTGCCTGGCTCAGAATCTTTGGTGCTTTCTGGAACTGCCTTTCTGGGCGAACAACATTTTCTGAGACCTTATCTCCAGAAGGTTGTGCCTCTATTTATTTTTGTTGGGCTTAGGTACTCTTTTGTGTTGTGTCCTTTTTCTCTTGGAAGTTTGAGGTTGAGCTGAAGCTGGCTCAGAAACCTTATCACCTTGCTGGGCAGTTTCTTCTTCTTCTGCCTCTCTGAGTGCTTTCTCAGCAGTATGTCTCTCCTTTTCTTCAAAGGTGTGTCTAAAAAGGGAGTTGGTGACTGGGATTTCCTGCCTCTCTCTGAGAGTGATTTCCAATGTTTCCAGAGTGTGACAAATTCTGAGACCAAAGTGCATACTGGCCTTTGGCTCAGCAAGGCCATTGATGATCTTGGGCTCAAATTCTTCAATATGTCCAAGGAATTTGTTGAAGGCGTACTTCCCCCAGTTAATGTGGGTTTCCTTCCCTTCATGCTTCTTGTTCAGAAGATGCATCATCATTCATCTCTCCATGCTTATCTGGTTTACTCCACCTTTGTTGCCATCAAAGCAACGGACCAGAATGAGAGCTAAAGTACTCCAGTGTTTCTGGAGATGACTAGTTCTGATGGCTTTCAGAACAAAGTCTCCTGGGCAACCCTTTGCATTTTCTAATTGGATTACTTCAAATAGCTCTTTAACACCTTGAATCATGGAAGCATCCCTGATGTTGATGTCTTCAATTGTTCCTCGATTTTTCAATCGGAATATCTTACAGAAAGTCTTGCAGTCTAGGACGATCTCTTGTCCTTGAACTTCGGTCTGCATGTATTTCTCTTCTTCATCATTCACAACCTTTGTGAAGATTTTGGAGTTGTTATAGAACTACAGCACATCCAGTGTGGATAGTCCACTGGGTGCAGCAGACAAAAACTTGAAGATATGGGAACTTTTCAGCATCCCCAATATAAGTTTCCTATCTGGTCTTGAAGGTATGACTGCTGGTACATACTTCTTCACTAGAAAAGCTCCCCAATTCATTTTGTGGTTTAGATTCCAGTCAGATGGGCTGAACTTTCTCAGAAGGCGTTTATTCAACACTTTAAGTTCCTTTCCTCCTTGCTTTTCAGCAGGAGCAGATGATGCGGCCTTAGGGTTCTTGGTGGTCATCTTCTTGGGTGCCATCTCTTATATATAGTCTTGAGTGAGTGTTTTCAGAGGAATTTTGCAAGATTAATCGGGATTAGTATATCTTTTCAGAAGACTAAACACAAGAAGTTGAGTTTGCAGAAGGGGTTTTGCAGAAATCTTGAGAGATTTTGTTGTTTTGATGCAAGTATGAAATTTCGGATTTGGTAAAAGTGTTTGTCTTTTGTCCAAGTCCTATATATATAGCAGACAAAATGTACATAGATACAACGTACATACAACTGAATATGAATGCGTGTCTTTGTATCTGCATAGGCGTGGTATCACACACGTACTCCATTAAATGCGTAGTGGGCCATGTCTGTATTTCTCAACAGACATTACTTGCTTTGTTTTAATCTCAACCGTTGAGATCAAACGTTTATTCATCAAGGGCTTATATTGAATATCTTGTAATGATATCAATCAACAAATGGTATTGTGCCGACTTGATGGATTTTTGACAAGTTACATCCATTATGTCACTTAGTAAAGAGTAAGAGCACTCAATCGTTTGAACTTATCATACTGAGTGTCAAGTCCTTATCTTTATATTGTTTATCATAAAAATGGCAAAAATACAAGACATTGGACATGTTTGACTTCCAGAACTTATACTTTTCGGGCTTTGTGTGTCTATTCTCTTTATGACTAAATAGCTTTCTGAATTCAAGTGTCAGAAGCTTCAGTTGTTTGAATGTATTTGACCCACTCTCAGTAAGTAAGTTCTAGTCTTATTTACTTATTGAGTGTGTACCAACCTTTGCCTTTCTGGATACCCGTTGCAGAAATGTTTTGCCTTTCTGAGTGTTGCTACTCAGAAACCTTTACATCACTTCTTATCAACTTGGCTTTCTAAGAACATGTTCTCAGAGGCCTACTTCTTTTCTACCTCACTTACTCAGACTTTAGAGATTCAGGACATTTTTCAGTCCTTAGGCATCTCCATTAACCCAAGACTATGTCTTAAGGTCAAGAACCGGCTTTCTTGTAGGGTCTTGGTGAAGATATCTGCAAGTTGGTCTTCTGTGCCAATCTTGAGTATCTCTATATTGCCTTTCTCAACATGGTCTATGATGAAGTGGTCTCTAACATCAATGTGCTTTGTTCTGGCATGGAACTTGGGGTTCTGTGTGATTGCAATAGCGCTTGTGTTATCATAGAAAATGGGAGTTTTCTCTTCATTGAGTCCATAGTCTCTGAGTTGATGTTGAATCCACAGAATTTGTGTTGCACAACAACCAGCAGCAATATATTCAGCCTCTGTAGTAGTAGTTGCAATTGAGTTTTGCTTTTTGCTAAACCATGAGATAAGTCTAGTTCGTAAACCACAAGTTCCTGAGGTGCTTTTCCTATCAAGCATTGATCCAGCATAATCAGCATCTGAGTAACCAGCCAAACTCAATCCACTTTCTTTAGGATACCACAAACCTACATCTATTGTACCTTTCACATAGCTTAATATTTTCATAGCAATGTTGTAGTGTGATTGCATTGGATTTGTTTGAAATCTAGCACACACACCAACTGCATATTGAATATCAGGTCTGCTTGCAGTGAGGTAAAGTAGTGAACCTATCAATTTCCTATACTTGTGTTCATTAACACTCTTATCTGATTCAGTATAGGTCATCTTGGTTCCTATGCTCATAGGTATCTTAGCATTCTTTTCAGAAGGCTTAAGATTGAACTTTGTGAGCATGTCTTTTGCATACTTTGTCTGACTAATGAATATTCCATCATTGAGTTGCTTGACTTGCAATCCTAGGAAATAGTTCAATTCTCCCATCATGCTCATCTCAAACTTATTTTTCATGAGATTTGCAAAGTCATCACAAAGTTGCTTGTCCTTAGATCCAAATATAATGTCATCAACATATACTTGAACTAAGAGTAGTTTCCCATCATGATTTAAAGTAAATAAAGTTTTATCAACTTCACCTTTCTTGAAACCACTTTCCAGAAGGTATTTGGCCAAAGTGTCATACCATGCTCTTGGAGCCTGTTTCAGTCCATATAGAGCTTTCTGTAGCTTATAGACCATTCTACTTTCTGAGAAAACTTCAAAGCCAGGTGGTTGTTCAAAATAGACTTCCTCAGCAAGTTCACCATTCAAGAATGCATTTTTGACATCCATCTGATAAACTTTAAAGTCTTTATGAGGTGCAAAGGCCAGAAAGAGAGAGTTAGCATTTTTAGCTATTGCTCTCCTAGTCCTAACACCTTGATTGATTGGTCCAATCACATCTTTTGCAGGATGATCCTTGATCCATCTCATCATGGGTTTAGGGCTAGTAGGGTCAACATCTATGTGATCTGAATGTGAATCACTATGATTATGACTTGATACTTCTTCAGTATCTGTGACATCTTGCACCTCAGAGGGGCGGTGAATGTCTGACACTTGCTCAGTGTGAGAGCTTTACGGTCATGCACATCGGAGAGGTCATTTCCAGAGTTAGCTCTCTGATGAACATCTTCAGTTTCCGTTTCTGGAATTCTCATAGGAAACTCTTCATCATGTCTGAGAATCATCTGGTTGTTACTAGGCATTTCATGCTTTTCTTCGTCAGAGTCATCCTCTCTTTCCACAATGATGTTTTTCCTTTCTGAGGGTTCTTCTTCAGAATCCTTTATCATTAGTTCCTTGAACCTTTCTGAGAGTTCATCACCAAGGGGTGTTTTCTTGCTTCCTTCATAGAATACAACATGAACTGATGCTTCAATCTTCTTTGTTCTTTTGTTGTAAACTTTGTATGATTTGCTATTCATAGAATAACCAAGAAACACACCTTCATCTGCCTTTGGTTGAAATGTTCTTAGATACTCTTTTCCATTGTTAAGAACAAAACATCTACAACCAAACACTTTCAGATGTTTGATATTAGGGGGTCTACCAACCAAGAGTTCATAGGGGGTCTTGTCATGGTGTTTGTTTATCAAACATACATTACGAGTGTAGCATCTTTGTGTTTACAGCTTCAACCCAATAAACTTCACTTATTTCAGTGTCAGCTAGCATTGTCCTTGCTGCTTCTTTAAGGGTTCTATTTTTCCTTTCTGCAACACCATTTTGTTGTGGTGTTCTCACAAAGGAAAGTTGGTGTTGTATACCATTGTTGGTACAAAACTCCTTTATGTACTGGTTGACAAACTCAGTACCATGGTTTGTTCTGATTGCAGATACCTTGTCATTCTTCATGACTTCAAGCTTATTCAGCAAGTTTGGTATCTCCACCCTAGCATCAGATTTGTGCTTTAGAAAGACAACCCAAGTGAATCTTGAGAAGTCATCTACAACAACCATACCATACTTCTTTCCTGCATAACTAGTTACAGATGATTCAAAAAGATCCATGTGTAATAGTTGCAGTGGTCTAACACTAGAGTGTCTGGTTTTGGACTTGAAAGAGAACTTGGATTGTTTCCCCATCTAACAGGCAGAACAGATACCATCCTTTCTGAAAGATGTTTGGGAAGGCCAACCACTAACTCTTTCTTGGCAAGTTTGTTCAGAGTTTTGAAATTTAAGTGATTCATTCTTTTGTGCCATAACCAGTGCTCTTCTGTGTGACCTGATTGACTCACCATGAGACATTCTTCAGTTGTGGCAGATGCCCAATCGGCAACATAAAGACTACCTTTCCGCCGAGCAACCAAGACTGGCTGCTTTGACTCATTGTCTATAAGTTTGCAATACTTTGCTTTGAATTTCTGATGAATCCCTTATGCAAACCGGCTCATGCTAAATAGATTATATTTCAAACCTTTAACATGTAATACGTCAGTGATTGTTAATGATCCTAATTTGACGTTGCCAGATCCCAGAGAGGGATTTTAATTCTCCTCCAAAATCGATGTCGGTCCGGTGGCAAGCTTTGTAGTTGACCAGATTTACTTTGTCTCCTGTCATGTGCTTTCCGCATCCACTACCAAATAGCCATTGAGCCTTAGTCAAAGAGGCGTTCTGCACAAAACAGGAAACATGAGTTAGGTTCTTGCCTCAGAGATAGAACCACTTAGACTAAACATTCTTCCAGTAGGAATCCACATTTTAGTGAATTTCTTGGGAGTTTGTTTTTGACTAACTTGATCAGAAGGAGATGCAATAAAATCAGTAATTTTGATCGCAATCTTCCTTCTTGGGGTGTTTCTAGGTGTTCCCTTTGGTGCTTTCTGGACCCTGGGTTTCTGGGGTTGCTTTTCAGCAAACTTAGCCTTTCTGGCCAGGTTCCTTCTAGCTCTGGTATTCAGTTTTTCAGTGGCTTGAGATTTCTTCCACTTCTGTCTATTGCTACGTGTAATATCAGCCTTGCGCCATTGTTCTTGTCCTTCCTTATATTGTTGCAGAAGGACCTTTCCAATAGCACGATAGCCAATGCCATTTCGAACACCTTTGGCTTTCTGAATGCGCTCTTCAGAAGCCTTACTAGTTTCTGCACCATCTTTATTTTCTGAATGCGCTCTTCAGTAGAGAATTTGCCTATTCCAGCAATTCTTCCCTTCCTAGTAATGCAGCAATGTGGATGGTTGCATATCTGAGGGTTGTGTTTCTTTTCAGAAACCTTATCCACATGTTTCTTGTGAACTTGTTGTTCTTTCAAAGGCTGGGTTGCAACTCCTTTTCCTTTGTCAACTACCCTAGCTTTCTGACCAATGCTATAGGTGGTTGAAGAATCATTCTGTTGACTTTTTACAAAGATCAACCTTTCATCACTCTTCTTCAGAGGAGATGAATTACTTGATTGTTCATCAAGTCCAAGTCCACCTTTCTCAGAGGGATCTCTCAGATAGGATTGAACCTCAGTGAGAGTGTCACTAGCCTTTGCATAAGATTGGAAGGATAGCTCTTTCTTTCTGAGTTCTTCATTCTCAGAAAGCAGCTTCATCATTTTCTTATTAAGTTCATCCAAGGCTAGTTTGTGAGAATTTTCATTCTCAGATATCTGAGCTTTCAGAAAGGCTATTTCAGCGTTTTTGTTCTCAGATACTCTAGTTAGCTCAGAAACCTCTTTTTCAAGAGTTTCTTTGCTTTCCTCTAGAATTCTGGTTTTGGATTGTGCTTCCAAAAATTCTTTCTCATAACGATCCAATTCACTCTTGACCAACTCCAGATCCTCAATTCCATCATCACTCTCATAGTACAGAAATTGTGAATTGTTAGTTACCTCATCAGCCATAAGACATATTTCAATGTTGGAGATGTCTGGACCAGCAATCTCAGCAATTCCACACATTTCATTCTTCTTAAGGCCGAAGTCGATTACATCGTGGGTGATTCCACACAATTCTGGTGATGGTAGGTTTGAGTCATCTGAATCTCCATCTTCAGAATCTGTCTCAATATCTAGAGCATCAAGTTGAATTTGAATCTTCTTCTTTCTTCAGTCAATAAGGCCCTTTGATTTCTCTTGAAATTTCTTCTGTCCTTCTTGTCACCTGTCTTGAGCTTGTTTAAAGCAGGACAATCTCTCTTGAAGTGACCAGGCTTTTGACAATAGAAGCAGATGTCATTTCCTATTTCTGCAGCTTCAGTACTAACACCTTTTTGAATGGGGGTGTTCAGAGAGTTGTTCATTTGTATGTTCTTGTACTGATGATAGTTTGGGCCAAGATTCTTTTTCAGCTTTTCTTTAGCTTTTCTTCTCTCAATCTCTTGACTCACAAATTTCTTCATGTGTCTTACTGCAAGAGCATTTTCTTCAGATGCATCTTTGGTATCCTTCTTTTCAGAAGTACCTTGAGAAACTAGAGCAACACTTTGCAACTTTTCAGCTGTTTGTTCTCTCTGAGTCGTCTCATAGTCTATAGTAGCAAGATGAGAGAAGAGCTCTACTGGAGTAATATTTGGCATCCCTTGGTTGAAATAAAAGAACTTAGTGTGGTCCCAGTTGTGATTGAGACTTCTGACAATAGTCTTAATCTTTTCTGGCTGGGAGTATCTGTTGCTTTCACCAAGTGCAGCCATATCACTCATAAGTGTAGTAAGTAAAATCAAGTTCTTCCGAGAGTTTCAGTTGGGACCTTGTTTGAAGTTTTGGAACTTCAATTTAAGAACTTCAACTTGTTTTCCTTGGTTTTTTTCGCCCGCATTTTTCTTCAATCAATCGCTGTGCAACTTTCACCGCTTTTAGCACCCACAATTTACTTGTATGTGCTCGGTGTCGATCCGATGATGATATTACGAGCTTGACCATCCAATCATGTCTCTTGGCATCTTCGGATGTCGAGCTCTCTTAGCTTGTCTTCATACATAATGCTTCCACGAGCAACACGACCGCTATCACTAGCGTTAGTATGCGATTCCATCTTCCTTGTCGAGCTTTTCTTCCATCAGACACCTCGATGCTGTTTGAGTTATGCGATTTTGATAGGCCTTCATTGATGACATAGATCATCTCGTCACTAATGGCCTCCAAATGGAGCATCATGTTGTTCTTCCATTTCTCGTAGTTTTACGGCTTGAGCGGGTGCATCACTCGAGACATACCGCACTTAACACACAAATTATATAGTCCTCAGAAAGGGACAAAGTTTCTTCACCTATCTGGGGATCTACGTTCAGTGCAGAAGGCTTGTGAACCTCCTGCTCTGATACCACTTGTTGGTCCAGATAACGGCAAAGTAAAAGACTAGCGCGGGGGGGGGGGGGGAATAGTCATTTAAAAATTTTGTCGATAAACACGGTTCTCGAAACACAGGGGTTTCGATACTTAAATTCGAGCGGAAGACTTTAAGATAGGTAAGTGCGAAACAATAAGTATGTGTGTGTGCTTTCTTTGAAATGTAAATCTGAAGGTAAATGACACAGCAAGTGTAGTGGTATCTGGAGGTGGCGTAATCCTCCAACTTATCCACTTCAGTCTTTCTGAGACCTAGAATTCACTAGAACAGATAATTGAATTCACCTTACAATAATCCTATTCTAAGATTCCTAAACAAATGGTTCCCAACCAAATGTTCCCCCTGAGTTATTCCCTAGCTCCTAGAGCTAAGTACTTCCTCTACTCAGATAACCTTGGAGTTATTCCTTGATTTCCCAAATCAAGTACTTCCTCTACTCCGATAACCTTGGAGTTATTCCTTGATTTCCCAAATCAAGTACTTCCTCTACTCCACGCCTTGATAGTGTTGGTTATAAGGTTTGTCAGAGAGGCTTCTCGTATAACTTTTCAGTTATGTTTTTTCAGAGAGCCCAATAGAACAAGACTACTTAATACACTTGTTCAGTGGATGGCAGTCTACTCTTTACTGACCCAAGTAATTGATGTCCGTTCTGGAGAATGAGCTTCAGAAAGGGTATCTGATAGTTCAACTCTTTCACGAATAACAATCTCTTGTTAAGGTTCAGGACAACTTAGAACTACTAGTGATTCTTCGAGCAACAAAAAGCTTTCAGAAAGGGTAGTAGAGTGCTTGAGAGAATACTTTGCTTGATGGTAAGTTTGCAAGATAGAGCGTTCTAAGGTGTATTTCTCAGCATCTAAGTGTGTGATATATATAGATGAATTTGAGAGTTGTTGGAATGATATCCGTTAGACACAATTCAAATTCAGTCCATACTTATCTTGAAATGAGTACTCAGAAGTCCTTGTCTCATGTCTCAGAGAGGACTGTGCTTCAGCGACTTTTCTGCTGATGCAATTAATGCACTTGTACTATTTCTTGTCCTGTAGTCTTCAACGGATACATGAGTCTTTCTGATGGCTTGCATGCTCCATACTCATGATGTCATATGTCCAGAATCATATTTCAAAAGTAAGTAAATACACTTAAGAAAGGATTAAGGACATAGTCTTTCTGAGTTAGACTAAACCTTGATATCTTCATAAATCTTGTGCAATTTTCAGTCTTCTAATGTTCAGAAAAGCTCCATTGCTAGGATTGATCTTTATGGTCTTCTGGAAATAAAAATTACACTCAGAGACCTATAATCCTAATACAAGATTTACTATACTAATCATACTCAGTGATTTCCTCTTTTACAATGTTCAAGTGAACCAAGAGTACTTAATCACCTTTCTGGCTAAGATAAGAACATGTGATGAGTGATCAAAATACTAACAGATATTCCTAACACAGTGACCGTACCATTGATAAAGCCAAGCTTATTTCTGATGCTTAGTGACATCAAGAATACTCTTGACCAGGTGTGGTAGTTGCTTTTTGTGAGTAGGGGTGTGATTGCACCTGAGATTGGATTATCAGAGTGATGAAGGGAGAGTGGGCTATTGTCATTTTCATGTTCTGGCAGAGTAGTAGAGGAGTTGGTGTTTGGAGGAGTAGAATCTGTCATGGTTTAAAATTCAAGAAGCTAGGAAATAGAGAACTTGAAGATCTTAAGATGAAGGAAGAAAAACTTGTGCTTGAAAGAAACTGAGATAAAAAGCATGGTGTTTAGTGAGATGGCTCTGGTGCCATGTAAAAAAGTAAGAACAAAAACATGAAGCTCAGGAAAGTGAAGGTGTTATTTCTGATACTCAAAATGCATTTCAAAGAGGCCTATTTATACAGAAAATAGAGAAATATAATCTTGCTAAACAAATCAAAAAACCAGCTAATATACAGAGCAATAGTACTCGATCAATTCCAGCTGTAATCCTTGGTGAACAAGCTCACGATTTCATTCGTTGATTGAAATTTTTACGGCCAAGATCGAAAAGTACCAATTGTACTCTCTGCAACCCTAAACGTCCATTTTTGTCTTCTTTGCTGAGGAAGATGACGAACTATCGAGTCCTGGATGAAACGTAAAAACGTTTGACGTTTTTAGCGTTAAAAAGTTGTCTTTTCTTTTCCGTTTTTCAAGATGATCCCTCTCTGTTTCTTGCTCTTTCAATTGAGTAACAATTTTCTTCGCGCCTTCACTTTTGCTCCTGAAACTTTCAAAATCTTTGCAATTAAGTCTTGTTAAATTGCATTTCTTTTCTTTAAATTTCCAATAATTTTGGAGAAGCCTCTTCAAAAATATGGGGATTTTAGGAGTTAAGAATAAGTACCACAAAATTAAATACTACAAATTGTACAAAAGAAGGTATTTATTGTTGTAAAAAGGAAATAAAATTTTCAATTCAATACCAAATGGTATGGAGTCAATTTCTGGGATTTATTGATGCTAAGATGCACCTAATGAATGAATTTGTAATATTTTAGATTCTCTTTTACAACCGTTATAGAAACTTTTTGCTAAAAAGAAACGGTTAGACATTTCAAAACACTCAAAAGACGGGAAATTTGGATAATGATTCAATAACTTTGTACCAGGATGCTCAATCTGTTTGATGAAGATAAGCGAGAATGAATGACTCAAGAGAAGGACTCAAAGATAATGTACAACTCAAAATCCATAACTCAGTAAGCAAACCAGGTAAGTTACATCAGGTTTACCCGTCGGTCGGTGTATACAGCGTCGATCGAGTGTCGACATCGACATGTGTCCGATTGCTGCACAGCCGTCAACCGCTCTGCATCGCCTTCAACCGCTATTTTTTTTTAAAACTTTTAACTTCTCCATTAATTCCTAATAAAAACAATTAAATACATATCTTCTTCCCCAATCCCCACCACCACCAACCGCCACCGCCACAACACCACCACCCGCCGCCACCACCATCCACCACCAAAATCACTGCCGGAGCCGGCGGAAGCCGATCGGAGCTTCCATAGCAGAAGCTCCGATACTCTCTAATCCTTTCTCATAATAAGTTTGCAGTACCGATCAATCATGTCATGTTTAGGTTTATTAATGGCGATGAATCATCACATTAATCATTTCTTGATAATTAATCATCATTAATGAATATTTTTACAGTACCTGTTTTACCAATTAATCATCTTGTAAACTAGTAGCCATTGTCGTAGTTTACTTTTCCGGTCAGGTCGTCGGATAAATTTTGAAGGATTAATAGTAATAAACATCAAGCATTCTTCTGTTTTATATTGAGAATACTTATAGGATTAATAGTAATAAACATCAAGCATTCCGCCATGGAAGCTCCGGCAATGATTTTGGTGGTGGGTGGCGGGTGGCGGTGGTGGTGGTGGGTGGCGGTGGCGGTCGGTGGTGGTGGGGAAGAAGATAGGTGATTAAAAATTTTGATTTAATTTTGATTTCAATTTTTTTGATTTTTTAATAGAGTTAATTTTTTAATATATCAAAAATATTTTATTTAAATAATTTAAAGCAACGTAGACGGTTAGAGCGACGTAGAACGGTTAGAGCAACACCTTTTGCGACACGAGCGACACCCCATTGCAACACTCAGTGCGAAAGGGAACAGATTATTCGATCTCCACCGTTAAAATTTTAATATAATGGATCAAAATAGGTGACTGACGTTAGTCAGGGCGACACCTTGACTGATGGTAGAAAGCCCCAAGTTACATTTGCATTTTTAACATGTTGAAGAAAATGTTTATAGGCTGCTACTTGTACATCTTTCTTATAACAGTTAATCTTATTTCATCCTGAGATAAACCATTGCTGAAATAAGAAACCTTAGTCTACTTTCCATGAAAACAATTAATCTATATCTATATAAAAGAAGACATTTTCAAGCCTTGTGGTAAAACCATGTAATATGCTGACCTTGCAAATTCCTTGATTCTGATTGGTCGAAATTTATTACTGTTGGCCAAACGAAATGTTCTGATTGGCTAGGAAAAAAATAAAAGTTGACTGTATTCCCCCAACTCTTTTTTGCGCCCACACATCAACTCCTTAGGGTGACACTTATTCTTTCATTTAATTCTTCAGCATATCGATACCCAAATCTATCTTTAATACTAAAAGCAAACCTATATTTGAAAGAAATATAAAACACATTTTTAATTTACACCAAATAAACCAATTAAGGGACTAAATCTCAAAAAGTCCATCATTAACAAACTTATTGAGAGACCAAAAATCTCTGTAAATTTTCGGAGTGCTGTAGCACTCTTCCATTTACATAAAATTTTCAGCAGTCCATAATCATTGTAAACCCACGATCTGAATATCAAACGCACACATTCTTGATGAAAAACGTAGCCACATTCTTAATTACAAGTTTTATTTTGTAATATTCTATTTTTCATCATATGAGTAACACTCAATATTCATTGGCTAATAAAGGGAAAGTTTAAGGAGCCACTCAAGTTCAATCAACTATGACTTTCAGTATTGGACAATTCAAATAACTCGAATTTGAGTTTTGGAGACCAAACAAATTTTCGTAACTAAAATAAGTACAAACAATAGAATTTAGTTTTTAAGTCAAAATTACATATACAGTAAAAATTCTATATAGTCATATTGTCAGGATCGAAAAAATATTCCTATAGCAAGTTTATTCCTAATTAGAGTTTTGTATGAAAAAATATTTTTTTTCTAAATAAAAAATACATGCACAACTTAAATGTTATATACTATCTTGTATAAAATCACTAACTTGTATAATAAATTTTTATTATATATATATATATATATATATATATATATTTAAAAATATATATATATATAATATTAATAAATAAGTAAAAATATCTATTAGACAAGAACCAGAGGGGGATAACAAATTGTGGATGTTTTAACATATGAAGAAATCATCACATCAATTAGACAAGAAGCAGGGAGATAATTCGAAAGACGATAGCACATAATGAGTAGTAGAAGTTTCATGTCAATAAACTTCGAACCTACTTAACAAGTTAGAGATGTTTTAGGTGCAACAAAAACGTTCACACATCGATCAACTACTAATTACATGGAAGCTAAAATATATACTTATCACTCAAAAGTTTAAGTCACTATCATAGACAACTTTATATATGTATGTATGTATATATATATATATATATATATATATATATATATATATATATATATATATATATATATATATATATATATATATATATATATTTTATTATTATTTTTTTTTATCGAATATTATGTCATTTATTACTATAAGGGGGTATAATTACTTAAGGCGGGATCTGAAAAAGTTGTGGAATATTACAATGTGGAGTTTATTTTTATTTATAACTGGTCCCAAGTTGGGACCAGAATTTTTTATTACTATAAGGAGTTTATTCCTTTATGGAGTATTCATCTATGGAGTTTTAACTATAGATATGATTATGTGTGCTTCACCATCTTTTGTGAAATCATGACTCTCGGAGAGATCTGATCAGGCAAAACTAATTAAAAAATTACATTTTTAGATATGCAGGTGATGCAAGTATAATACATGCTTATTGAACACACACAATTTTAAGTTAAAATATATATTTGAAGTTGAATATGTAATGTTAGATCAAATTCTTCTTACTAATATCTAAACCTAAAACATCTAACTTTAAGCATAAACGTAGGCTTTTGTGATACACACAAATAATAAAAGTTAAGCAATATTTAAATTTCGCAATTATTGTAATGCACCAAAGTTTTGAGATAGTTTCAAGGGGTCAAAAACGTTACCTATACGAATAATGTCACCTTTATGAAAATAATAATTAGAATTCAAGAGTTAAGAGTCCTTGCCTGGAACAATTTTAGAATGAGTGACACAGTAAGAAGTTTCTAACAAATGTATGAGTGTAATTTTTTTATTCACCTCGTTTCCAAAACAAAACATCTTTCCTTCCTGTTTTGTGGCCTGATACACTACATTTTGATATGTCATTCTTGGAGTGCATTGTATCGAAGCCAGTCCAATGATTTTATGTATTGATAGTCGTTTTATGGAAGGTAAATGATAATATTAGAGCAATTTCTTTTATAGAATTTATAAATGTCACAAAACTTGAAGTGTCCAAAATACTTAAAATTGCTCTGTCGTTAGGAGTTTGCTATGGAATTATCATTAGCCTTTATGAAATGGAGCAATATTTATTTTATTTCGAAATATGGTGTATGTAGAGACGTTTCTTCATTTACGTACATGATAAAATGCTCTTCTTTAAGGTTTTCCATGCTTATCTTGATTTCCCAATCATTTCAACGGGAATCTGAGTATGTTATGGGATTCACATATATCACTACATAAATTCTAAACAAATACACAATACAAAAGTAGGTTAAGATTGTTGATGATACTATTTGATCAAGACACATTACAGGGTGAAAATTATTGTGTAAATTATGACATTTTTAATTGTATTTACTCCCTCCGACTAAAATAAACGATACATTTAATTTTGGAACTGAGATTAAGGTACAATATAAATAATAACAGGAATAAGTCCACATGTATTATGGATTGTGGCGAATAATAATATGTCACAATTCAGACGGATATAAATGAAATGTCTAATATTCATTATAAGACGGAGGGTGTAGTTGTTAGGAAGTTTAAGAGATTGTATCTTGGAAACTGGAAACTAATATACTCCCCGCGTCAATTTGTTTAGATTGTAATGTTAAAACTTCAATTGAATTATAAATAAAATTTTGGATGTAAAGTATCATTATATACTTTAATTGAAAATTATATCATTACAACTTGAAATTAATTTGTAGTGAAAGTTGAATTTTGTTGACTACAAAAAAATCAAATCTGGACAACTTCTCTAAGAGGGAGAGAGTACATGTTTTCCACTTATTGTTGTTGTAGTATTCTTTTTTTGGTTTGAATGAAAATGATAAATACCGTAATTAATTTGAAGCAAATGAAAACAATAATATGGTCGGGTTTGATGGGTTTGTATTATCCCATATCCCAAATCGATTAACAAGTAGGATAGATGATAAATAAGTGGACCACTACTCTCACATTGTGATTCCATAAAACAAATCTATGAGTGTTTCACTTCAAATAAATCAAAATAAAGAAACAAACTTGATGAATGGGATAAATGTACTATAATATTCTCAACAAGGTGTATTTTGTCTCGAGTACATAGTGAGAAAGAAAGGACATGGGACAGTTTGGGGTCAACATTTCACCCGGAACGTAGACAATGAGTAGTTGGGCTGGTCAAAAGGGGATGAAATGTTACAAATAGTAACAGAGCGAGACCGTACCCAAACCCGAAAAAGGTGTAAGTTGTTTGTCCTACAGCCTGGTACACTGCTCCCTGCAATTTAAGGGGTAGATGTAATACCTCACATAACATAGATTAAGAGCGAGTGTGATAAATAGTATATAATTACGTCACCATTGATCTCACATAGTATGTGGACCTTTATTTGATTTTCATAAACATATTTGTGAGGGCTCATGTTCAGCTAGAGCTGTAAATTGGGTCAACTTGGACCGATCTGGTCCAGTCCATAGCGGATCCGAACCATATGGACCGGATCCATCATGGACTTGTCATGCAATTTGCTGATCTGGACCAGACTGGACCTGATCCGGACCCATCCGTGAAAGAAAACCTGTATTTGTGGATCCAGATCCGATCCGATCCGGACCAAATCCAATTTTTTTTCACTTAATTAATTAGGTTTTCTTCAACCAATGAGCAACAAATTAGTATTGTCAAAATTTTAAATGACCGAGAAATGGCAGAAACTGTACAGAGACTATACAAAGGATTTAGATATGGAGAGAAAGAAACTAATGAGTGATGATGCTTGAACAAAAATAAATTGAATCAACCTCACTCTCTCATGTCAGATCCGAAAACGGAATAAAAATTTGAGTAAAAACACCCAATTCAATCCACCATATATGTCACGCCCCAAAATCAAAACTTTGACGCGACCGACCGTCTATTGTGAGATGGGCTCACGCCAAGGCGAAGCCTACCTTTAATCCTCAAATCAATTACAATATCTCAGAGTGGTACAAACAGAGCATCTAAAATCCTATATAGAACAATAATTACAAATCCTTAATACATAACAACCATCGTAGCAGTACAAATCATCATGTACAATACAAATCTCAGAGTCGTAGCAACTACTAAACAGCCGTCACATATCCCTAATCTGACTACCATCTCAACTCCAAAGTATCTTCGTCCAATCACTTACTAAATATCTGAAAGGGGGTGTAAGGGTGAGCTCCTGACACTTTTACCCGGATCAAGTACATATAAAAAAGTGTACATATATATACACTCCATTTTTATATCAAACATAGTCGAAAATCATTTGCATGGAACACATGTCACAATACACTATTCACATTTAGCTCGAATCAAATATACACTTCGGCCACACAAACCGTGGTGGCACACATGCCGGCTTTTACATAACATATCCCCTAACACAATAGGGGTCCACACACATAACACTGGGAGTACTCCAAAGCACGACAATCCCTCGAAAGGGTCCACACACTTCATAGGCATATCGATGAGCTTAAACGTACACATAATCCATGCTTTATCAAATCACTTTCACAAATCGCATACACAGATAAAATATTTTGGGATACACATACTTGATCCTTTTTCATATAGACTATTATATCAAGTCCCATTCCTTATATAATAACCATAAATTATTTGTCAAACTTTAAAACAATACATATATAAACTATAACAATAAAATAAAGCAAAAGTGTCAAGAGTTCCCCTTACCTCAAGGTCGATACGAATCCAAGTCAAACTTAAGTAATCTGCAGAACCCTCCATTATCTTGCACATCGAATCCTCCAAAGTCACATTGAACCAACATTCATTCAAAGCACCACTAGAACACTTCGCTCGTCTCTAATGCGGTTTAAAAGGTCGAAAAGGTAAAAGTAGGTTACAAGGGTAAAACGATAATTTCTGGATCTAGGAAAAATAGGAATAAATGGTGGAAGGGTACAATTGTAATTCTGCACTATCTAGGGGTAGAACGGTAATTTTCTGGGCACAAAAGGGGCTTAAAAATAACGAGGGTCATGACTGGGTTCAAACCTGAGAACTCCAAGTTAACAATCCAAAGTTCCTACCACTGCACCAGACACGCTTATGCTACTCTACTTCACATAGTCAATCTATTTAAACTGTAACACCACTGCTGAACCAACTAATTCACAAACAAACCCCTGGCAACCTCAAATTCTCAAAAGGAAGGGCTTTAACTTTTCTAAATCTCCCAAATCAGTCCCTGCGAATTCTAATACTTTCCAAACTCCATGAAATCGAACCAAACTCCTCCAAATCCAAGCAAGGGTTACGGGAATCGATTACCCATCATCTCCCCCGTCTAAAACCATCAATAACAGTCCAAAATATCAATGAATCGGTCCAAATCAAATCGAATTCGACCTACATGTTTCTTGTCTCCATGTCGCGATCTACCACACCAAACCCAATTCGATTTTGGTCCAAAACTACTCGATTCAGTTACAAATTCGGTTTAGTCTCGTGTAGATATCAAGATCGAGCAAAACTACATGTTCATACGGAATGAGAAGAAATAAGAACGGCTTACACAAAGAAGAAGAAAGGACTTAACTAGGGTTTGAGATTGGGCTTTAATTTGGACTTTAAATCAATCCAAAACTAACCCAATTAAGTCAGGAATTAAATCCAACAATTATCGTAGCCCGTCTCGACTTAATCAACCCATAAAAGAATGACGATTAAAATCCCGTATAGCGACTTGACTCCAAATAATTTCTCGTCTCCAAATTAGATTCAAATAGGCGTTCCAATAAAATTTTATGGATTTTACAATATAGCAACATAATCCTTGCTAGGGGTGTATTTCGAACCGAACGAACCAAATATTAACCTTAACGAACGTTTGTTCGTTAATATGTGTCATGTTCATGTTCGTATTCATGTTCGTCGAACATCTGAACACTTGTTCATGTTCAGTTCGTTAAGGTTTCAACATGTTCATGAACAGTTCGCGAACTATTATAGGTTTTGTGTAGGTTAGGTTAGAAAATACTCCCTCCGTCCCGAATTCAACTTCCCGCATTCCATTTTGAGACGTCCCAATTTGAACTTCTTATTCATTAATGAAAAATCTATCTCCTACTTTGTTCAATCTCTCATACTTTATTCACTACATCTTCTACTTTATTTAACATCTTTCCTACTTTATTACCATATATCCTTGCAATTTTCTAAACAACACAAACAGAGAACAAAATTTTTATTCAATTTCAATCACACCATCTCTAGCTAAAGACAATCGATTTACCACCCAATTCAATCAATCCCACCATTTCTCATCATCTTCCACAAAAAAAAAAAAAAAAAAAAAATCAATTAAGAATGAAAGAGAGAGAGAGAGACGACAGGAATGACCAGTGGAACCGGAAAAAGAATAGAGAAGATGGAAGAGAGAATTTTTCAGATTTTGTCTCGCTGTTTGTGATTTTATTTAGGGTCTTTGCAATTGAAATTGATCCATGGACCGATCCGGTCCAGTCCGAACCGGACCAGATCTTATGGACTCTAATCCATTGGAACTGATTATAATTTTTTATGGACCGATTCGGTCCGATCCGGATCATATCAGGATAATGTCCGTGGATCGGACCCAAATTGACAGCCCTATGTTCAGCACAAATAATATCATACTACAGAAACATGTACTACCCAAGTCATCAATTTTGCGCCACTCTAGAGGATCAAGTATCAATTGATTGGTGGTCGGATTGTTTTCAATGGCATCTAAGCCGTAACAATCCAGAACCCACAAGGGGTGGATGGTTGGTCTAAGTAAGAACTAATACACAACAAGACGTTGGTCAATTTAAGTGGGGGGTGAGCGTGATGTCCCAAAGTTTCAAAGAGTTTAAATGGGTTGAGAACTCTACTATTCACAACAAGGGGTGCTTCCTGCTGAGCAATGTCAGGGCAGGTAATCCACTAGAAAGTTTCTGGTGCGCGCAAGAGTCAGTACAAATTGTGCATGAAAGAACATGCGTTGGATTTTGGGCAAATCACATCAAGTCATGGCCAGTTTTATGTTTCTCACTACATTCATGAGCAATAAGATAATTTAGGGCTAAGCATCAGTGGACCGGACCCGAATTTTACCCTGAACCGGACCGGTCCGTTTTTTGGGTCCGGGTCTCGGGTCTATGTTTTACCTAAATTCGGGTTTTGGGTCGGGTCGGGTCAAAACCCGGAAAAATTCGATCCAACCCGGAACGGCCCGGACAAGGCTCGGTACATCTAATCTTTTCCACACCGAAACTAAGTCTATTTGCATGTGTTATTACTACTTACTAACTTAAACTTAGACAAAGTGAAAAGAATATAATATTTTTTAAATTCCAGTTTACCCAATTGAGTGTGCTAGAACGCTAGTGTAGTAGTTCCTGAAATTTGAAATGAAAAATGATGTGCATGTGCTAGTGACTACGTAGTGTTTCTTGGGTGGAATCAATTTAATGGTGTTGTTTAACTTCATGCAGATTAATTATTTGTTTCTGAGTTTTGTTGTGTAATGTGCAATAACTAATTATTAAATTAGTCCCTTTTTTTTATCAACACTCAACAGGGTCAAAATGGGTCCAGCCCGGACCGGCCCGGATTTTACCGGGTCGGTCCGGGCTGGACCCGTTCCAATACGGTCCGGGTCTCGGGTCGATAAACTGTGACCCTTTATCTACCGGTCCATTTTCGGGTCGGGTCTGACCCGGTGCTCAACCTTAAGATAATGAAAGCATGATTTGCAACAATGAGTGTAGTATATGTGATGAAACAACTCACGTGGTGTATAAAAAAGTGTTCGACAGATTATGAGGTAATATTTTGTTTTGTACATAATTGATAAATGAGGCTTTTAAGTACATTATGTATTTTATAATAGTGTTCACATTCACTAATAACACTCTTTTGATTCATATAGTTATTGGGAAGGTTTTAAATGAAATGGTGATGTTTTAATCATATATTTTTACACATTGTAAAATTACATCTTTGTAAAAGTTATATATCGTCCATAATAAATTATATTCCCTCCGCCCTGGATTCAATTAACCGCGAGCCCGGACATAAGTTTTAAGAAAAAAATTAATAAAGTATGAGAGATGGTAATAAAGTAAGAAAGATAGTGAATAAAGTATGTGAGGGAGGGGGAGAGAGGGAGAGAGAGAGAGAGAGAGAGAGAGAGAGAGAGAGAGAGGAGAAATTGAAATTGTGACGTCCCAAAATGGAATCCTGGAAATTGAATTCGGGACAGAGGGAGTATATCCATTTCTAGTCGATTTACTCGACGGACCATTTACTACAGGGGTAAGTTTTATAATATTTATGTCTTCGTAATTTGTTTTTTTTATCTATATCACAACAAGAATAATTGAATTTAGGGACGGATTTATCGGTCCCTAAATTAGGGACGAATCGGTGACTTTAGGGACGGATTGACTAATCCGTCCCTGTTTTAGGGACGGATTTTTTATCCGTCCCTAAAACAGTTGACTAAAAAAAAAATTTAAACGTTTTTAGGGACGGATAGCTATCCGTCCCTATTTAGGGACGGATAGTTATGCGTCCCTAAAAACCCTATACAGCGGGCAGCCTTGCCCTTTCTTCCTCATTTTCCTTCTGCTTTCTTTCTTTCTTCCTCTCTTCATTTCCGGCCAAATCTCGACGATTCCGGCCAATCTTGGACTCGTTTCGAAGCTCGTCGGACAAGAAGCTAGGGTTGTGCATCAATTTCAACTTTCATCTGCTATTTTCTCCAGAATTGAAGGTATTTTGGCTAAACCCTTACTTTAGAAGAACGGTTCCGTTTATTGTGCAATTGATTTGATTGTGATAGGTAGTAGTGTTTGTTTACTCATTTATGTTTAAAAACTGAAATTGTTTTGAGGATTCATAGTTTGTGTTTTGTGAGTGAAGTGGAATTGTGAAAAATCTATGCAGTAATCGTTGTCAATTTGTTTTATAAACGAAATTACGAAAACCTTCCAGACCTCACGTATGTACTTCTCTTATCAGAATTTATATGTATCTATCCTAAAATGGTGTAGATGAGTTTGGTGTATTTTATGAGTAATTGTTGGTATGGTGTGTGTAGGAATTATGTGACTGGTTTACATACGCGGAAGAAGAAGAGGAGAAAAGAAGCTCTTCTGCAGCAAGACGAAGCGGACCGTCGTAAGCGCATTGAGCTGCGCAAGAAGGTTAGGACCGACTAACCTTTATTTTTTATATACTCCTAATTTTCTGGGCAGTGTGTCTACGGTGTAATCTTATCTTTCTCCAACTGTCCTTACTCATATTGTATAATTTGTTTGATTTTCCACTAGCAACTATTTTTGTGGAGATTGTTTATTATATATGGGGTTTTTATAGCAAGATAGAGCTACAACATAGGAAGCTAAATATTTGAACATTAGGAGGAGATCTCATACATTCTTTACCTTTATGATTACACGGAAACTGCCTCATGGGTTTGCATCTCATGCACAATGTACGTGGGGTTTGGGTTACTGAAGAGGGAGAGTTGCCTCCCATTGTGAAACCCAATTTTTGAAATGAAAATGTTTACATCGAGGAAGTTCATTATACTTCTATATCCTCACCTATTGAAAGCAAATACCCCAGGTATCGAACAAGCAGATCCTCAGTGGTTGCTTCTAGAAAGGCTTATATTATTTGTCAGCCACCTAATGTTATTTTTGCATTTTCAACTGCAGAGAAAATTGGAAAGGGAGGCAGTCTATGGTGGACCTCCACCCGGTTCAGTCATGGATTCTGCTGAACCCGACGGGGAAGATGATGATGAAGCGGAAATTGATCCGGTCGCATCTGTTTCAGGTACCTCTCTTTTGCTATTTTTACGAGCTTAAGAAGAGGCGTTGCAATAATCATTGTGGAGGAAGCTTTTGCTTACTCTACTCAGGTCCTGGTCTCATATTGACTTGATGCGAGTTAATGTGTGGGATAAGATTTAATTGGTGGTAAGTGCAAATAAATGGACTTTATAATGTACTGGAAATTGATGCGCCACATAAGTAGTGGTAAAAAGCCAGGGGTCTTTTCTTCAAGTAATTCTATTATGTTTTATTCTTTTAGTCTAGACATGCTTGGCCTTTGTAAAGATGCCCCGTGAGTCCTGCAATAGTTGCGGCACATTATCCTAAAACTTACAGTACATAAATATCATAAATGCGTAAGCAAATAGGTTTTGCAGTGGCATTGCCATTCAAATTTTACACCCCTTTTCACTTGAGCTGGTAGTTGAATTTTTTAGAGGCTGGGTCTTTAGGAACATGAGGAGTGCTCCTTCAGATTTTATAGTTGCACCAGTGTTAATCAATATAAGCAATTATCGTTATATTATATTTCATCGGAGCCTTAAAAAAATGTGACTTTTCAATGGTTGTAAGTTACTTTTGCAGTGTTTGTAAATGTGATTTTTGACTTTGACTTGTATTTTAGCAAGGCGAATAACTAAAAGCCATAAAGTATCTTTCTCAGTATATCCTTACAGTTTTTGTTAAAGACTTCTGACACAGACGATATTGAACCACAAAAGAATGTTTATTTTTTGATGCAACATTCCGATCAACTAATTTCTTGCCAAAGTCGTGCTTATAGTAAGGCCGTGTATGTCACTTGTGACCATCAACTTGTAACTCTTTGAAAATTCCGCATTGCAGCTTCTTCTGATTCAACAGCAAGATTATGGTCCATGTCCAGCGGAGAAGAAATTAAAGTCTACAAGGGCCATCAAAAAGCAAATGTCTGCTGTGCTCTGCATGATGGTACCGAACCTTCATGCTAATTCTGGAGTAGTCGCTTTCTTCTAAGTCGAACAATCTGCCCCAGAGCTATGTTTCTTGCAAAATGTTGATCTTCACGAAACATGTAGCAGAGGGTCAAAGTTCTTAGTAGCTTTCTCCAATTATATATTGTAATAGCAAGTGAAATTGGTGATTGAACACTGTAAATTATCTATCTTCCGTGATCCAGTTTGTATGTGTTGGATATATAACAGAAACTAGCCTTTCTTCAACTAATATATATTTATCACTTTTGGGTATATTATCTACGACTATATTCAGTGTAAAACAAGTGAAATGTGAAAAACAGGAAAAAAATGAAAAAAAAAATCCGAAAAATGCAGTTAGGGACGGATATTATCCATCCCTAACTTTAGGGACGGATAATATCCGTCCCTGATGGCCGTCGACAATTAGGGACGGATATTTATCCGTCCCTGATGGCCTTCGACAATTAGGGACGGATATTATCCGTCCCTAATGGCCTTTGATCATTAGGGACGGATATTATCCATCCCTATTTGGTTAGAGACGCCCGTTTTAAGGACGGGCGTCTCTATAAATCCGTCCCTAACGGTTTAGGGACGGATCGGCAGGGGTTTAGGGACGGATAAATCCGTCCCTAAACCCGATTTTTTTGTAGTGTATAAATCTTATTTATTTTCAAAGGTGCATGGCATATAAATTATGTTTATTTGAATAGGTGGCATGTCGAGTTCTGTGTCGATAATTGATCCAAATCAACTCTCGATTGGTTAATTTTGTTTTATAATTTTTATTTCTCACGAAATATTAAAGTAATATCCAATATTAACTTTTATATTTTCACATGAATAACACACTATTTCCGCCCATGTACGCGGGACAAAATCTCAGTAAGTGCATCAAGCAGGATAGCTAAAAGGTAGTCCTCAAGTGGGATTGCATCAATCCTTCTTCCTATGGATAGGATGACGCTTCAAGATTCGGGATACCATTCAAATTCATGAGGACTCAACATGCAATAAGCTCAAACATGATTCAAAGGTCACAGGACTACTCCAGGAGACTCGACTTATTGTTATTTGGGACGAGCCTCATTGACAAACCGACATTGTTTTGAAACGCTTAATAAGAGTTTGAGAGATGTGATGGGTCGTCTAGATGGGCAATTTGGTAGGGGTGTTTATTGTCTTCAGCGGGGACTCACGGCATATTTTACCTATTACTCCACGAGGTAGTAGGTATTATATTGTGAACAATGATATGTGCTCATCTAGAACATGGGATGCACGTGAGATGCTTCGACTGTCAAAGAACTTGAGATTGCATGGAAACGGCATGTCGTATCTATATTCCAAGTCTACTTATTTCATATTCAACTTATATTTTTTAACGTCCAATTCAATTCTACACAATCTGGTTTGTTATCTTCCGAGATTCAAGTGATGACAAAAATTGCGAAGTCATACAGGTCGGTGATGGCACTTCCGATGAAGCTAATCATGATGGGGTTGATGTCAAGACCCCGAAGAATTACTTATTCGACAAGTAAGTCATCAAATTTCAACCATTGTCAATAGTACATAATCTTCGTTGTTTGATCACTTAGTTGATCCATCACTAGACCCTGAATATTTTTATCATCGGGATGTTCTTGAACCTGCAATGAAATAGTTGATGAGATAAATCAGTTTAACATGTCGAAGATACCCTAAAATAGTGTTGAATACAGGAGCATTGGTAGCATTGTTAGGGAAGATGACCAAGAGAATGGTCTCGAAAATATTTTCATTATAGAATTTATCAACATCATTAATTGTCTAGATTACCGAACCATAAGATCATCATGTAGGTTGGGTATATGATAATGCTTCCGAGAAATATTGATCAGACTTTCGAGTTGTGTAATGGACTAATGGTACAAGGCTTATAGTTACTAATTTTGGGAAGCATATCATCGAGGTAAAGATGATATCAGAAATCAACGGGGGCCAAAATATTTTAATTACGATGATGAGACCATCCAATGAGAAGAAGTTCCCCATCAATTTTGATAGGAGACAGTTCCCCATATTTTCCTGCTTTGCTATTACCATCAAAGAGTCAGGGAAAATCTCTCTCACACGTTGGCCTCTATCTCCTCTCACCCGTATTCAACAATGCTCAGTTATATGTTGTTCTCTCTGGAGTTACCAGCAGTAAGGGATTGAAGTTATTGATTTGCGATGAAGAGGGTAATACATATGACACAACAACCAACGTGGTTTATAAAGAAGTGTTCGACAAGTTATAAGGTGAATTAATCTTTTATGTGTATAAACTTGAATTTTTTTTAACACCGACTAAAGTTTACATATGTTCATGTTCAATTTCACTAATTTACATATACACTTTACAGGTAGAGATGACTTTCGATGCAATGTTGAAGAGATTAGATAAGTCATTTTCACATTGTAGCTTCTGTATGTTTCTCAACTTCAATATGTTATTATAAAATTTATTGATTTCTTATTTTAAGTTTTGTCTCCATGTTCCGTCGAGTATCGACGGACCATTTACTAGTCAATCGAATAATAGGAAAGCTATTTAGCCTTAAAGCAAGAAAAAACATTAACCACGTAAGTAATTAACACCAAAATTAATTGCAGATGATTAGCCAACAAAACTGCCACTAAAAAAAATATTGAATATGCTCACAAACTCCTACCTGCTACTAAATTACACATACAGAAATCACTCAATGGCCTGAAATTTCAGAATTATCAATCGTTCAAATTTTTGGCAACGGTAGTACAACAACCAATGTATATACCCCAAGTTCATTGAAGTTCATAAATAAGAATGAAGAACACAATAGTTATGGAAGAAACTATAAAAGAGAGTTACTCTACTCAAATCAGAACTGGAGAGGCATTAAAATATATATATGTATATATATATATATATATGTATATATGTGTGTGCGCGCGCGCGCGTACATACATACATACATATTGTAAAAAACTAGGGGGTGGTGAATAGTCTTTTCAAACTTTTGTCGATCATACAGTTTCTCAAATATCTTTACAGGTATCTGATACTTATATTCAGAGAGCGGAAGACTTTCTGTGATAAGTGCAAGTGTCAGCAAGCTATAAAGTGATAAATACTAAGCAAGTAGTAGATAACTAAAAGTAAAGTACAGTAAATAAATAACAAAAAGCTTTTTATAGTGGTATCTGAAGGTTGCGTAATCCTTCAACTAATCCACTCGTCCTTTCTCAGAACTTGAATTGTGATAACCCGAGAAATTCTCGATACTCTACAGTCTACGTTAAATTAAAATCTAGTGTGATTGCATCCAATCATGCAATTCTAGAAATAGTGTGATTGCATCCAATCATGCAATTGGAGCATATGACTCATCAAAATCTAGTACTTCAGTCTGGGTGAATCCCTTGGCAACCAACCTTGCCACTACAAGACACTCAAATTGAGACGGATTTTAGCGACGGATAACTAAATAGCGACGAATCGCTAAGGATTAGCGACGGATTATTTAATCCGTCTGTAATTAGAGACGGATAAATCCGTCTCTAATTAGAGTTGGATAGTTAATCCGTCTCTAATTAGGTTGACTAAAAATTTAAGAAAGAAAAAAGAGGATTTAACGACGGATAGGGCTATTCGTCGCTAAATCTGTTTAATAGCGGGCAAGTGCCTTCTTCTTCCCCATTTCACTTATGTTTCTTCCTTTCTTCCCCTTCTTCACCATTTTCGCCATTTGTGAAGTCTGATCAAAACTCCACCATTCCGGCCAGTCTTGGACTCTTTTCGAAGCTCGTTGAACAAGGAACTCGGGTGGTATTCAATTTCATCCTTCTTCAGCTATTTTTTTCCGTAATTGAAGGTATTAGTCTAAAACCCTTACTTTGTTAAATTTGGGATTTTTACTAATTTCGACTAATTTGAGCAATTGTATGTTTATGGGAAGTCTCTACTAGCTAATTTAGCTTATATTAAGTAGTGGGTTAAGCTTGAGGTTGTGCAATTGATAGATTTATTGTGAAATTGAATTGTTAGTTGTTAGGATGTTTATAAGTATGTAGGGTATTTAATTTGATATTTTCGTACATGTAGTCGGATTAGGAAGATTTGGTTGAGTGTTTGGAGACCATTTACTGATGTTGGTGGTTGTAGTATAATTGGCTTGTATTAAGTTAGAAATAATTACTACTATTTTAATCTACAATATGAAAGTTGGTAGGAATATCTATTTAGATTTAATCAGTAAACCATAATGACTTATCTTAGCTCAGAAAGGTAAAAAGTACTCTTAGTTCACTTGAACATTGTAAAAAAGGAAGCTTACTGAGTAAGTTAGTCTAGCAAATCTTGTATAGGATGTTAGGTCTCTGAACGTAATCTTTATATCTTTAAAGAAGACTAAGAATGAAGCACCCAGCAGAAGAACTCTTTTATTGAAGATCTGAAAACTGCACAAGATTGCGGAAGACTAAGGAAAAATTGTGTGTCCTCAGATACCTTGAAGAAACTAAGTGTCTGAGAGACGGACGTTTCAATAGGTTTCTGATGTACTATAGGTTACTGAGAATGGACTTGCAAAGCCTCAAATAGCATGCATTGTTCCATTGACACTACATGACAAAAGGTTGGTACAGCACATTTATTACGCAGATAGAGATGTCTGAGCAAAACAGAAAATCTCTGAAAAGAGACAAAGCTCACTGCCGTACTAACTTCAGATATCGTTAGTTTGAATTTCATTGTGCCTAATGGATACTAATTCAAACGGCCTGATTTTCAACTATAAATATCACCACTTAGAATGCTTGAAAACACACCTTAGACTGAACATCATTTGCGATATACTTTCAAGCATATAAGCCTTCTGCATACTTACTCTCTAGCTTACTGTTGCGACTAAAGTTCTTGAATTCTAAGTAGCACGAAAGTTCTTAGTGTCCTGATCCTGAACAAGAATTGTATATTGTGAAGGAGTTGAATCCAGAAGATATAGTTGCGATTCATATCTGTGATTCATTCCGCTTGAACAACATCAAGACTTGGGTCAGTAAAGAACAAGTTACCATACATTGAAAAGTGTATTAAGTAATCTTGATTCTATAGAGCACTCCTACATAACTGTAGAAGTTATTAAGAGCCTGCTCACCTGACAAACTATCATAACCAAACACCAACAGGCGTTGAGCATATGAAGTACGTAGTTTGGGAAACGAAGGAATAACTCAAAGGTTACTGAGTAGAGGAAGTACTTGGTTAGGGAAAACGAGGGAACAACTCAGGGGGAACACTTGGTTGGGAACCTAGTGTTAAAGGGATCAAGAGATAGGACTTTGTAAGGGGAACTCAATATCTTATCTTAGTGGATTCAAGTCCTGAGAAAGAGCGAGTGGATTAGTTGAAGGATTACGCCACCTTCAGATACCACTATAAAGCTTTGTGTTATTTACTTACTGCACTTACTTTTTGTATTACTTTATACTTGCTGAGTACTTTCACACATTATAGCTTGTTGAGCACATGCACTTATCTGAAAAGACTTCCGCTCTCTGAGACTAAGTATCAAATACCTTCACAAGTATCTGAGAAACTGTTTTATCGTCAAAAGTTTGAAAAGACTATTCACCCCCCCCCCCCCCCGGTAGTCTTTTACTTTGTCGTTATCTGGACCAACAAGTGGTATCAGGGCAGGAGGTTCCCAAGCCTTCTGCATTGAACCTAGATCCTAGATAAGTGCCCACTAACCGCCTTACCACCTGCACTTGATTTGTTTGTTTAGTGTGTTTACTGCAGGATGCCTTTAAGCGACGCTCATGTTCTCAAGCCAGAGAACTATGAAAAATGGAAGAACAACATGATGCTTCACCTGGAAGCTATCAGTGATGAAATGATCGAAGTTATAAAGAATGGCCCCATTGTCATTCAACGAGAGAAGCAAGTCATTGAAGTCTCTAATTAATGGTCGAGACAAGGAACCTACTGACACAGATGTTGCTAGTTCCTCCACTTCTGGCACAACTACAAGTGCTAGACCAACTGGTGAAATTGCATATGAACCAAAGCACAGACATCTCTGGACATCGGAAGATTCCAAATAAATAGACTAGATGGTCAAGCAAGAAACATCATCATACGTTCTACTCCAGACCACATATAGTGCAAACTGTGGTATGCAAAAACGACGAAAGAAGCCTGGTCTCTGATTGAAGAAATCTGTGCCGGTACTGAGAAAACCAAGGAACACAAGTTCGAAGTTTTGAAGTTCAAATTCCAAAACTTTAAACAAGGTCCCACTGAGACACTTGAAGAACTTGATTTCAGGTTTACAACACTGATGAGTGAAATGGCTGCACTTGGTGAAAGTGAGAGATATTCTAACTCTGAAAAGGTTAAGACTATCGTGAGAAGTTGGAATCAAAACTGAGAACACACTCAGTACTTCCATTTAAACCAAGGAATGCCCAATATCACTCCCGTGGAGCTTTTCTCTCACTTGGCAACTGTCAACTATGAGACAAAGCAAAGAGGACATATAGCTGCTGAAACATCGTATAATGTTGCTCTAGTAACTCAAGGTACTTCTGAAAAGAAAGATACCAAAGAGGTGACTGAGGAAAATGCTCTTGCTGTAAAGCATATGAGAAAATACGTCAGTCAGGAGATTGAAAGAAGAAGGACCAAAGAGAAGCTGAAAAAGCGCTTAGGTCCCAACTATCACCAGTACAAAAGTATGCAATTGACTAGCTCGCTGAACAAGCCTGCTCAGCAAGCATCGAGTACTCAGGGAGCAGAAATCGGAAACGATATCTATTTCTATTGTCAGAAACCTGGTCACTTTAAAAGAGACTGCCCAGCTTATAACAAGCTAAAGACATGTGATAAGAAAGATAGGAGAAATTTTAAGAGAGGTCAGAGAGTTATGCTCACTGAAGAAAGATAGAAGATCCAAATACAATTGGATGCTCTTGATTTGGATTCAGAATCCGAGGATGAAGATTCAGATGATTCTAAACTGCCATCACCAGAGTTATGTGGCATCACTCATGAATTGGTTGACTTTGGTCAAAAGAAAAAGGAAATGTGCGGGGTTGCTGAGGAGATCTAACCAAATTGCTCTAACATCAAGCCATGCCTAATGGCTGATGAGGTAACCACTATTTCTCGATTTATAAATTATGAGAGTGATGAGGAAGGAATCAAAGATCTGGAACACCTCAGAAAAGAGCTTGATCTTTATGAAAGAGAATTTATGGTTGTCCAAGCTAGAACCAAAATTCTTGAAATTGAAAAGAAATCTCTTGAAAAGGAGTGTTCACAACTGCAGATGCTATCTGCAAAGGATGATGAGAATGCATTTCTAAAGGCACAGATAGCTGAGACAGGAAAGTTACACGAAGAGTTAATAGACATACTTCAAAAGAAGTGTGAAGGTCTTCTTTCTGATAATGAAGAACTCAAAAAGAAAGAACTATCCTTCCAATCTTATGCCAAAGCTTGTGACGCTCTCACTGTAGTACACTCTTACCTAAGAGATCCTTCAGAGAAAGGAGGACTTAGGCTAGATACACAAACAAATAGTTCTACAAATCTGAATAAGAGTGATGAAAGAATGACATTTGTTAGTGGTCAACAAGGTGGTTCCCAAACAACCTATAGCATTGGTCAGAAAGCTAAGGTTGCTGACAAAGGAAAGGCAGTTGTGACCAAACCTTTGAGGGAAAAACAAGTCCTAAAGAAATATGTTGGTAAAGTTCTTGTAAAAGAACAACACACTGAAAAGTGTAACCACCCACAGTGCTACGTCTCTCAGAAAGGGAAGATTGCTGAAGCTGACAAATTCTCTAATGTCACGTTTTCTAGAAAGAAAGATGACAGAAACTAGTAAGGCTGCTTAGAGAAGATCTCAGTCAGGTGCTCGAAATGGCATTGGCTATAAAGCCATCGGGATACAACTTGCTCATGAGTACAAACTAGAGCAAGAACGATGGATGAAATCTAGGATTGCTCACAACAATAATCAAAAGTGGAAGAAAAAACAAACCACAAGCAATTTGAATACCAGGGCTAGAAGGAATCGGAGAAGGAAAGCTAAGTTCGCTGAAAAGCAGATTCAGCAACCTGACAGGTATCTAAAAGCACCATGAGGAGCACCAAGGAACACACCAAGAAGGAAAATAGTTCTTGATAATAATGATATTAGTCATTTACCTAGAATTCCTCCTTATGTTCCTAATAGACAAAAGAATGTCCCTAAGAAATTCATTCAAAAGTGGATTCCTACTGGGAGATAATTTAGTCTAGATGGTTCCATTGTTGGAATGAGAACCTAACTCCATGTTTCCTGTTTTGTGCTGAACACTCTAAAGAAGAATCCAACATGGCACTTTGACAGTGGATGTGGGAAGCACATGACAGAAGACAAAGCAAATCTGGTTAACTACAGAGTGTGTGATATTGTACCAGATATCAGGTTTGCTAGAGGAGAAGTGAATCCAATCGTAGGATTTGGAGATCTGAAGTTGGGAGCCCTTACAATCACTGGAGTACTACATGTAGACGGATTGAAATATAATTTTCTCAGCATGAGTCAATTTGCTGACAAGGGGTTCTCAGTGAAGATCAAATCTAAATTCTGCAAATTGATTGACAATGAGTCAAAGCAGGTAGTCTTGGATGCTCGGCAGAAAGGAAGTCTCTATGTTGCTGACTGGGCATCTGCCACAACTGAAGAAAGCCTCATGGTGAGTCAATCTGGCTACACTGAAGAAAATTGGCTATGGCACAAAAGGATGAGTCACTTGAATTTCAAAACTCTGAATAAGCTAGCTATGAAAGAATTGGTTGTCGGATTACGTAAAATGGCATACAGAAAAGATGGTGTATGTTCAGCTTGCCGATTAGGGAAACCAGCCAAAACATCTATCAAGTCTAAATCTAGACAGTTCGGTGTGAGGCCACTGCAACTGTTACATATGGATCTCTTTGAGTCCTCAGTAACTAGTTACACTACAAAAAAACTGGTCTGTAGCAACTGATAGATCCATCGCCCCATATGGGGCGACGGATCGGGCGACGGATAGTAATTCCGTCGCCCCACTGGGCCTTTGACGACGGATAGATAATCAGTCGTCCAATTTGCGACGGATTGGACGACGGATTAATATATTTGACTTTTTTTTTTAAATCGATTATTGGCGACGGATAGAATCTATCCGTCCCCAAATATAACAACGGATAGATTCTATCCGTTGTCCCATATAGTGACGGATATAAATTATCCGTCGCTATATGGGACGACGGATAGATTCTATCCGTCGTTATATCTATCCATCGCCCAATATATTATTGGAATTAGTGACAGAATTTGGAATTCCGTCACTAATTCCGTCACTATTTATTCCGTCACTGTTAATCCGTCACTAATTCCGTCACTATTAATCCGTCACTATTTATTCCGTCACTGTTAATCCGTCACTATCTATCCGTCACTATTTATTTCATATTAATCCCTGTTTTTCGTAGTTCACCTATTTAATCAATATAATGTTCGATAATAAATCAATAATACGGAAAATGTTTCAATAAATGATAAATAATATAAAGTAATATCCGGAGCAGGAGAAATTATCCGAACAAGTGTAAATATAATAAATCCGAACGTACATATACATAACTAGCTACCAGACGGGGGTGGGGGCTGGCCGAACCGGGACATGAACTGCTCCATCTGTAACCGAAGGCGCTCGTTCTCCTCCCTTCGTTCTCTGTCGCGGCGCTCCATCTCGTCCCTTTGTTGCTCCATCTCTTGAGTTAGCCGAGCAACTTTGTTCCGGACTTCGCGATCGCACCATTTCCGAAACCTGGTCCTGTGTGTAAAACCGGATGTCTAGACTGCTGGGATGATGATGAGGAGCACCCCGGACTAGCCAAGCTCAAACCGAGGCTCCCGAGTCCATATATTCGTCCTTTGCTGTCCGGTTTGTTGACCTCTAGGAAGATGTTGTCAACTTGTTCAGTTGACAACACATCACCCGTCTCGTCCTCCTGCCTCGCCACCTGAGCATCAACCTCAGCTTGGAATCGTAAATAGCAGATATCATGATCGATTCGCTTTTCAAAATAACTTGTAATAGTGTACAAATATGATATTTTAGCAACATAAAAATACCGAATATGAGGCCCGCAATCGGTCCATACCCATATACCTTGGCCTTCTTAAAGATGTCATACTTGGATGTCACCTCCCGTCGTCCCGAACAACATATATAGTCAACAATTTATCATCTCACAATTAAATCGAGACATAATACATACACGTAATGCTAGATTGAAAAAAACATATACATACCGATTGGTAATAATCGGTGTGATGGGTGCCTCCCAAGGTGGTGACGGCCCTTCTGCCGCATCGGTCGAGACGCCTTGGTTACTCATTGATGTAGGCAATGTCCTGGACATCAGTTCGGCGCCAGTAGGCATCCCAAAGGGCCCACTCCTCTGCATCAACCTGTGGAGGCATTGGGCCACCCCGATCCCGAATGGTCTTCCAAGTACAGACCATATCCCTGTACAGTTTAGATCCCACAGTCTTGTAAACACGCCAGATCTGTGGGATCAACCTGCTGGGAATGAAGTACTCCTTCTACATTCAAAGTGGTGACTAACAATTTAATAAGATACAACAACATATCACCCAAACAAAGTGGCTAACATACCACTCACATATAGTGGCTAACATACCACTCACATTGTTCTAAATTTTACTAACACAATGGTGACTAACATATCACCCAAACAAAGTGGCTAACATACCACTCACATATAGTGGCTAACATACCACTCACATTGTCCTAAATTTTACTAACACAATGGTGACTAACATATCACCCAAATAAAGTGGCTAACATACCACTCACATACAGTGGCTAACATACCACTCATATTAAAACGATTATAATTACAAACAAATGAATGTCATATTTTAACTTATCCTCAGCTCATCAAAGTACTCGGCCCTCATGCGGTCTGAGATGTGAGACAAACACTCACCACCCTGCCCCGGTGGCTCTCTCCTGCTCCGGAAGATGTCACCTAGTTTGTTGTGGACCTCCCGAGGCCATAAACTGTTGTCAATGTATAAGATACAAGAAACAAATATATATTACTTTAGTACAACAATTTATACTTGTCAACTATCATAAGTTATGTTTTACATATTTAAGAAGAATGTATAATACTTACTTGGCAGGACCAGCAGGAAAAATCACAGGCAAGAGGGACAATCGTCATGGTCGCCCTCCCGTGTATGTATGCAGTTTGTTGGTAGAGCCACATCGCTCTCTCTGCTAAGGGGTCTCAGAATCCGAGACCTGCCTCGACTACTGAGCCTCCCCCCTCGAACACCTTGACCCAAGACTATAATGCAATTTGGTGTGGGGGCGATAAATCTTGTCAGTCTCTGTCGCGGCATCTGCAAAAACATGTAACAAATACAATAAAATGTGTTAGTACCAGTTATAATACAAAACAAATTATAATAACACATATAATTACTCAAGTGTTATCAACTACTAACTAGTTATAATACACATAATATACCGTTATCGCCGTCCTCTAAGTCTACATATTGGTCCTCATGCAGATCAAACAACTCATCATCTGCTTCTATGGGATTTTCTGCTTGTTTATCGACATCCTCTTGTTGGTACGAGTTGGTAATTGAGTCGTCTTTCTCAATGTACTCCACTTTTGAGCGAGCACGAATAGGTACCACAACTAACCATTCCACCTTATCGCGTTTCCTGCTTGGATATTCAATAAACACCACTTGTCGTGCTTGAGTCGCCAGAATAAATGGTTCATACTTGGTTCGGTACCTCTTCTTTTGGTTCACATCAACCATTTCATACTGCTCGTTCTTCCTCGTACCTTCTGGATTAGGATCATACCACTCAACATCAAACAAGAAGGTTCGTTTCAATGGCAAGCCGGAATATTCAATCCTCACTATTAATTTTAGCTTGCGTGGAAATCAAACAAAGCAGCGTCTCCATAATCTTCTGCACCCTTAACACACACCCCGGAGTTGCTTGTCGCCATGGCTGTGTTACATTCAGTCGTGTGGAACCTAAGGCCATTGACTATATAACCTGGGAATGTGTAGACCTTTTTGAATGACCTTTTTGAATGGCCCTAAGTATATGCACATGACGTTGTAGGATTCCGGACATACTCTCGGAACTAATCTGGAAATTCTGTATGAATTTTTTGAGTCAAGTAGTTCCTCTAGTGTATCCTCTGTCATCTGAGGATTTTCTTCCAAACAACGCTTTTTGAAAAAACTGCAAACATTGATTCGATGATAAGTCTATAATTGAAGTAGAGACTTACGTAGCTATATTAAAATTTAAAGAAAGTGTTGCTCACCTCGCAAATAGTATCATATACGGGTCAACCTCAGCACAATTCGTGAGGACATAATATTGAGCTGCTTTCAACTCTTTATCCGTAAGATATTCTTTCTTAGCTGCACCAAGAGGTCTCCTTGATACCCTGAAGACAGATAGGGAAAACTCATCATCCGCTTGAACTTCGAATGTGTCTGCGTTTCGAGCTGGCCTTGATGTCTTCGTAGGGACATGTTCATCAAAGTAATAAGAACAGAAGGTTGCAGTTTCCTCTCGAATGTAGGCATTGGCAATCGAACCTTCAGGTTTACCTTTGTTGTTGACATACTTCTTCAATTTCCCCAAGTACCTCTCGAATGGATACATCCATCGATACTAAACCGGTCCAGCAAGTCTCGCTTCATGTGGAAGGTGAACCGGCCAGTGCTCCATAGAATCAAACCAGCTTGGTGGAAAGATACGCTCGAGCTTGCATAGAATCAATGGTATGTTCCTTTCAAGATTTTCCAACACTTTGTCATGAACCACCCTTGTGCCTAAATTTTTGAAAAATAAGCTCAACTCGGTGATAGCAGTCCGTACATGTTTCGGTATCAGCTCTCGAAATGCTACCGGGATAAGCCTCTCCATGAACACATGACAATCGTGGCTCTTCATCTCATAAACCTTTGTCTTCTTCAAATCCACACACTTCTCTAAATTTGAGGCGTAATTATCTGGGAAACTCAATGCCCTCACCCAATCAAACAAAATAGACCTAGATGCGTTGTCAATTGTGTAGCACGCTTTCGACCACTTACCATTCTCATCCTTGTTTGTCAACTCAGGCCTTTTACACCACGTAGACAACTCGGCTCTAGACTTCGCATTGTCTTTTGTTTTTCCCTCAATGTTGCAAAGTGTATTGAATAAGTTCTCGAACACGTTCTTCTCAATGTGCATGGAATCTAAGTTGTGACGGATAAGAAGGCTGCTCCAATAAGGCAAGTCCCAGAAGATGCTTCTCTTCCACCAACCACAATTTTTACCAATTTTCTCGTTATGCTTCATCCACCCAAGTTCAGTCACCTTCATAAGACCCAACCTATCAATCTCCGCAAGAATTTGTGCACCAGTAAGTCTTCTCGGGGCTTTTTTGTTGACGACTTTATTTTTCAAGAATTGATCCTTGTTCTTCCTGAACGAATGGTCACTTTCTAGCAACCTACGATGACAATCAAACCAACAAAATTTTCCACTACCCTTCAGTCTAAATGCATCAGTATCCTCCAAGCAATGTGGACATGCATATTTCCCTGCGGTTTTAATTCCAAATAGCATGAAGTACGTAGGAAAGTCACTCACGGTCCAAAGAAGAGCTGCTCTCAAGGTGAAGTTCTTTTTGGTCGACACATCATATGCATGGATACCATCCGTCCACAACTCGATCAGCTCCTTGATTAGGGGTTGCAAGAAAACATCCAACGTCAGTCCAGGATCTTTCGGCCCAGGCACCAATGTAGTCAGAAACATAAATGGCTCCTTCATGCACTCACCGGGGGGCAGGTTGTACGGTGTGAGCATAACTGGCCAACAAGAGTATTTTCGTTCACTCCCGAACGGGTTAAAACCATCCGTATAAAGTCCCAATCGTACATTTCTAGATTCGGCTGCAAACTCTGGATATGCCTTGTTAAATGATTTCCATGCGGGTGAGTCTGCTGGATGGTCCATTCTACCATCTTCTGCATTATCCGGGATTACTCGCTCCTTGTGCCACCGCATTTTATCTGCAGAAGCACTTGAAGCATACAATCTTTTCAAACGAGGTGCTAGAGGCAAGTACCACATTTTCTTATGTGGGAGATTTTTCTTCTGTCGTTTCTTTGCAGCCCCCTCCTTGTAACGCTTGTACCGTTCCTTACCACAGAACTTGCATTGTATTAGATCTGCATCCTCCTCCCAATAGATTATGCACATTTTCGGACAACAGTCTATGGTTTCCTCAAGCAACCCTAAACACCGCATATTTTTCTTCGGTTGGTAAAAGTTGGTGGGAACTAGGTTTTCTTAAGGACAAAGGTCCGACATTACGTCAACCCATTCATTGAAGCTCGTTTCAGATTGCTGGCCATTAGCCTTACAACTCATTAGCCGAGCCAACAAAGACAACTCAGTGAGCTTACACCCCGGATAAACCGGCTTCCTTGATGATTCTAAAAAGTCAAAGAACACCTGATTCTCGGGATTCGGTGGTTCCTCCACCTCCACCTCGATTTCAGTGTTAGTTGTGTCCATGAACTCTGCCCCTGCAGTATCATACACCATTTGTTCGACTCGAGCTCGAATAGCATCGCCTTTAGATGTACTTTGTTCCCCGACTTGTTCATTTTTTCTCTTCCTTCCACGCTGTCTGTATTGGTCATATGTATTGGACGGTGCTGCTTCCTCACCATGATGATTCCATACCTGATACGCAGGCAGGAATCCATTTTTCCTCAAGTGCTGGACTACCGCTGTAGGAGTCACGTATTGCTTATTTCTGCACTGTTTCATTGCACAAGGGCACTTTATCAACCCATCCTTTACACAAGCCGGATTTGAGATTGCAAATGCAATGAAACCTTCAACCCCTTTCAGAAAACTCAATTGAACTCTGCCATTTAGAGTACGACAATACATCCATGAACGATCGGTATTCATTGAATAATTAGATAATAACCTGACACATTTGAATTCATTAGATCGAGGTCTATCATTTACGATAATAAATCAATTTCAATCAATTGCTATGTAATATAAGTTATATTACCTTCAACATCAATTGTTACGGCATTACATAATATAAGTTACATTAGCTTCAATTTTACCATAATGTTTGGTTCATATATCAACTAATGATTACTAGTTATACAAGCCTAGAGACAAAACGGATTATCAAATGATTCTTTCTCTTGCAGCCCCCTCCTCATCACTTGTGACGCTCCCTACCACAGAACTTGCATTCCAACAAATCTACATCCTCCTCCCAATACACCATGCACATGTTCCGACAAGTAGAAAGGCACTCAATAGGCGGCCCCAAACCCCACCTCTCCCTCCATTGGAGGTATGCCATGGACGGTGCTTCCTCACCGTGATGAATCCATACATGATACTCAGGCATGAATCCATAACGTCGCAAGTGCTCGAATACTACTGTAGGAGTCATAAATTGCTTGTTTCTACAGGTTTCCAATATGCAAGGACACTTTATCAACCCCCCAGTTGCTCAAGCCGGACGTCCCATGGCAAACGAGATGAAACCTTTAACCCCTACTACAAAACTCCTAGAAACTCTGCCATTTACTGCCGTACAATCGTACATCCATGAACGATCGGAATTCATTGTATACTTTTTTAACCTGTTCCAATTGATTAGATCGTATTTAATTTATTAGATCGATTCCAATTCAGATAAGAAGATTGTAGAGATTAATTGTTAATTATTATACGTTCCTTATAAATTAATTATTAAGTGTTCGATATGTTACAAAATTTATTAAGTGTTTTACTACTATGAGTTATAAATTATAAATTACACGTTAATATAATGAACATATTATCCGTCGCTCAAAACACTTAACTACATCCTCGTAATTTAGTACATATACGATTTTATCAAATCAATTCCAAGTACTACTTACATACATATCAAATTAACTAAACTAACTACATACATACTTAACATACATATCAAATTACACATACATATCAAATTACTACATACATACTTAACATACATATCAAATTAACTAAACTAACTAAACCAACTACATACATACTTCACTACATACATACTTATCGAATTAACATACATACATATTGAATTACTACATACATTCATATCAAATTAATTAAACTAACTATCAAATTACATATACAAATCAAATTACATATACATATCAAATTACATATAATTGATCAAATTAACTAAACAACCTACTACATACTTCATATAAACATACAATTGAGAATAAGTAGTCAAAAATAAAAAAAAAATCCCAATTTTTCAAAAGTTAGGGTTTAGAAGTATTACCTTTGATTCCGAAGAAAATAACAGATGAAATTTGAAATTGAAGGAAGAAATGAGCTCCTCGTCCAACGATCTTCGAATTGACACCAAGATTGGGAAGAATCGACAACAAATGGCCGGATTTGACGGAGGAGAAAGGAAGAAAAAGAAGAAAAACGAAGAAGAGAAGTGAGCCGAAATGGCTTCTGCTTCAACCCCAGTCCAAGAAAACGTTTCTGGGCCGACGGACACGTATCCGTCGGCCCAATAGCGATCCATCGCTATACGGGGCGACGGATAGTCGTAGCGACGGAATAGCGATCCGTCGCCAGTTTTTATTATTTTTTTTAACATATAAATATTAACGACGGATAATTTATCCGTCGTTAATATTTAATTTTTTTTTAAAAAGTCAAACACCGGGCGACGGATTAATAAAATTCGTCACCCATATAGCGACTGATAAAATTATCCGTCGCTAATGAGCGACGGATAGTTTTAATCCGTCGCTATGGGGCGACGGATTTTACTTTCCATCGTTTTATCAAAATATTCTTGTAGTGTTATGCAGGAAAGAAGTATGATCTGGTTGTTGTAGATGACTACTAAAGATTCACTTGGGTTGTTTTTCTCAAACATAAATCTGACACAAGGGTCGAGACACCAAGCCTGCTGAATAAGCTTGAAGTCATGAAAAATGACAAGGTATCTGTGATCAGAATAGACCATGGTACTGAATTTCGTAAACCAATACATAAAAGAGTTTTGTACTTACAAAGGTATACAACATCAACTATCTTCAGTAAGGACACCTCAACAAAATGGTTTTGCTGAAAGGAAGAATAGGACCCTGAAAGAGGCAGCAAGAACAATGCTTGCTGACACTGAAATAAGTGAAATCTATTGAGTTGAAGCAGTAAATACAGCATGCTACACTCAGAATAGATGTTTGATCAACAAACACCATGACAAGACTCCCTATGAGTTATTGATTGGTAGACCCACTAGTATTAAACATTTAAGGGTGTTTGGTTGCAGATGTTTTGTTCTTAACAATGGTAAAGAATATCTAAGAACATTCCAACCAAACGCAGATGAAGGAGTATTTCTTAGTTAATCAATGAATAGTAGAGCTTACATAATCTACAACAAAAGGACACAAAAGATTGAAGAATCTGTCCATTTAGTACTCTATGAAGGAAACAAGAAAGTATCCTTGAATGAAGAACTCTCGGATAGGTTCAAAGAACTTCTGATCAAGGATTTTGAACAAGAATCTCCAAAGGGAAATAATTCTGTCATTCACTTAGAGGATGAGTCTGACGAAGAAAGACAACCATTGCCAAGTAACAACCAGATGATTCTAAGGCACGATGAAGAATTTCCTATGAGAAATCCCAAAATGGATCAAGTCACTAAGAATCTTCATTATGAACAGGTCTCTGAGCAGGAGGTTGCTGAGAATCCTGTCTCAGATACCCAAGACACTGAACAAGTGTCAGATATCCCAAGCGCATCACATGTACCAAGTATCTTAGATACTGATCAAGTATCTTATCATGATCATAGTGATACAGAAATGAATCATATTGATAATGATCCTACTTGTTCTGAACCCATTATAAAATGGATAAGAGACCATCCTGCAAAGGATGTGATAGGCCCTTTAGACCAAGGGGTAAGAACTAGGAGAGCAATTGTTGAAAATGCGAATTCTCTCCATGGATGTTTCATCTCAGATATTGAACCTATGGCCATTGAAGAAGCATTAAAAGACAAGGATTGGATCTTAGCAATGCAAGAAGAATTGGATCAATTTTAGAGAAACAAAGTCTGGAAACTAGTTTCCTATATTGATGGAATATCTGTCATAGGAACTAAGTATGTTTTCAGAAAGAAGATGAACGAATCTGATGAAATAACCAGAAACAAAGGAAGGTTGGTTCCCAAGGGATTCACCCAAACATAATGACTAGATTTTGATGAGTCATATGCTCCAGTTGCAAGATTGAATGCAATCAAATTGTTTCTAGCCTTTGCAGCTCATAATGAATTTAAAGTTTACCAAATGGATGTTAAGAGTGCATTCCTAAATGGTGAACTTGCTGAGGAAGTCTATGTTGAGCAACCACCTGGTTTTGAGGTTTCCTCAGAAAGCAAGATGGTCTATAAGCTTCAGTAAGCTCTACATGGACTTAAACAAGCTCCAAGAGCATGGTATGACACTTTGGCCAAGTACTTGCTGGGAATTGGATTCAAGAAAGGAGAAGTTGACAAAACTCTCTTTACACTGAACCATGATGGGAAACTACTCTTATTACAAGTTTAGGTTGATGACATGATCTTTGGATCTAAGGACAAGCAAAATTGTGAAGACTTTGCTGAGTTTATGAAAAGTAAATTTGAGATGAGCATGATGGGAGAATTGAATTACTTCCTAGGGTTGCAAGTCAAGCAACTTAATGATGGAATATTCATTAGTCAAACAAAGTATGCTAAGGACATGCTCAACAAGTTTAATCCAAAGCGAAAAGAATGCTAAGATAACTATGAGTATTAGAACCAAGATGACCTATACTGAATCAGATAAGAGTGTTGAAGAACAAATGTATAGGAAATTAATTGGGTGTCTACTATACCTTACAGCAAGCAGACCAGATATTCGATATGCAGTTGGTGTATGTGCAAGATTTCAGACAAATCCAATGCAAACACACTATAATACTGCTATGAAGATTGTAAGGTATGTTAAAGGTACTGTTAAAGTTGGATTGTGGTATCCGAAAGAAAGTGGCTTGAGTTTAGTTGGCTATTCAGATACTGACTATGCTGGATCAATGCTTGATAGAAAAAGTACTTCAGGAACATGTCAATTCCTTGGTGCTAGATTGATATCATGGTTTAGCAAGAAGCAAAACTCAATTGCTACTTCAACCACAGAAGCAGAGTATATTGCTGCTGGGTGTTGTGCTTCACAAATCTTGTGGATACAACAACTCAGAGACTATGAGATCAATGAAGAGAAAACTCCCATTTTATGTGACAACACAAGTGCTATTGCCATAACTCTGAATCCTAAGTTTCATGCAAGAACAAAGCACATTGATGTTGGACACCACTTCATTAGAGATCACGTTGGAAAAGGCAAAATTGAGATACTCAAGATTGGTACAGAAGACCAACTTGCTGATATCTTTACAAAGCCTCTGCAAGAAAGTAGAACCTGATTTTGAGACATAGTCTTGGATTGATGGAACTACCAAGGTGCTACATTGTTCACTGAGACGGGAACTCAATGAACCAATAAGAGAAGAATAAGGCTTTCTAAGAAAGAAAAACACTCAAAGAATGAAGGAGATATCTGAGACGGGAACTCAAATATCAAGGCTAAGTGTTAATGTTGGTTAAAGAAGTATTTGAAATGGGTACTCAGATACATGAGGCCACTAAGTAAGGGGGAACACAAAAGAAGAGAAGTTGACCAATAGTACAATATGTCAGAAGTCAACTATCTCTTGTGTTATGAAAAATTTCCATTTTTGTGATAATTTTCAAACAACACTGGAGGCTTAATTAATAAGCTCAGAAACCAGTTTCTCTCCTAGTTACATGTTACTGAGAGTCGAAAGTGACTCAGATAGCTATTAGCCAAATAGCATTAATTGGGCACAATTACATGTGTTGATTGATATCATTGCTGAGAAATCAATCTCAACTATTAAAAAATGGCGCTTGTAATTCAGTGGATCAGATGCATCCACTTAGCCCACAAGCACAGTAACCAAGTAACTGGCCCCACTCGCATTTAATGAAAAACCGCTTTTTCACCAACGCCTATGCAGATTGTGAGATTCATAGACACATAATTCATCTGTATCTTGTGTACTTGTGTTGCTATATGAAGGAGATTTTGGCAAAGACAAACACTTTTGCCTAATCCCACATTTCACCTAGCACAAAACAGCAAAAACCTTCATCTTTTCTCCACTAATCTTCTCCGAAAGTGTCTGAATTTCTGCTAAGTTTTTCTGCAAAGAATCATTTAATCGAATTCGACCTTAATCTCTTTCGACTTGCTGGAGACTTTATCCCAGACCATTGGGCTTCAAATCACATAATGATTTAGGGAGGCGCTCTTGTTGACGAGTACATGATTGGTGCTGTTGTAAACAAGACCAACATGAAGCAAATTCTTGACATGCTTGAAAAGGCAAAAATCAAGGAATTTCGCTCAGCTGTTCCCAGGGGTCACCTTTTATTGTCTTGGATTTTTACAACAATTCCAAGATTGTTTCAAGATTGGTAAATGGCACTGAAGAAGTTTTTCTGAACACTAATTTTTCTGAACTGTGTAGCTTTCTATGGAATGTTTGGACTCTCTAACGAAGGAAATGACTTTGAAATAGACACTACTGATGTAGTCCTTCTTGAAGGAGTCAAGTCACTATATAGTGATGTATGTGACCTTACCAAATCTGGAGCTTTACCTGATTTTACACTTACCAAAATCAGAAGAAGACATCTAGTTGAGCACTGGGATATGATTGCTCACATACTCCACAGATGCCTTGCTGGTCTACAAGGAGGAGTTGATCAGATAAGTATGGAGAGATGGATGATAATGCTCCTTCTCAACACTCAAGATGATAGGCTAGAAAACCCATTCAATTGGGGTAAGAATGCTGATGTGTCAAATCAGAGTTTTAAAATTGTTTACTTAGCCAAGAGATAATTCTTAACAATACGAAAACATGTAGTGCAGTGAAGTTAACCCCGAGGTCGGTCTCGAAAGACTTAACTAAGCTGAGTCTTATTTACAAATAGTAATTACAGTAAGGAAAGCAGTAAAGGTTGTTTTTGCTTCGGCAGCAGATGGACTCTTATTATCTATCAACTATGCGATCTAACTATAAAACAGATTAATCTAAACGAGAATGATATGATTAGAGAATTATGGTGTGGTGACAGAAAACAAGCTAGCTAGTAGGAAACATGCAAAAATAATGATGTCGATTTACTCTAGTTATCACTGGGACATGCCCTACTGATTATTACACTGCTCTAGGCTTTTCTAGGCGGACACCTTATGTCACGTAAGGTACGGAGAACTATGACAATGAACTAACTGTATAATGTTCTTGAATACAAATAGCATTAGTGAAGGTGTCAATTCCACTAAGCTGCAATTAATAAACTAATGCAGATATTATTGTTTGCAACAAACCAATAGATATAGCAAGACGTAACGTTTTGGTGAAAAGGAACAGATGCTTAATCTATTGGTGATTTTGACGCAATGAACATCAAACAGAATATTGCATACGCAATTAATCAAAACAACACAGAGTAAATCGCATCTTGTATATATTGAATACACGAACCCTAACTAGCATGCATTGAATTTGTCACCACCCAATAACTAGGCTGCTTAACCACTCATCATATGCAAAACATAATAAAAATCATAAACGACATACACTAAACATAATCAATACCAAAAACCAAGAAACGAGATAAGAAACAATTTTACCTAATCGTGTCACAAACCCTAGGTAAGAATTGAAGAACTTGAATCAAACTGATGGAAAGTATGATGAATATGCTCTCAATCAATAATCAATCGTCGTATTACAAGAGAAAACGGTTCAATTACCTCCCCGAATGGATAGGTAATTGCCTTGGAAAATCAATTTTTGGGTTGAAAGCAAAAGATGAAAAGAATAATAATAATGTGAATTTAATAGAAAATTAGGAAAATTGGTTATGTATAGTGAAAAATGCATTCTGGGCAGAAAATGGGCCATGGAGACTCCAAAACAAGTTCTGGCGTCGCCAGGACCCTTCTGGCGTTCGCCAGAAGTGCTCGTAGTCCGCCTGGCGACGCCAGGTGTGATTCTCGCAACGCCAGGGTCCTTCGGCCCTAGCTTTTTGCCCTTTTAACTGTCTAAATGTCGGAATTTGGAATGGTTCCTTCTTGAAAGTTGTAGCTCTTGGTCTTATCTACGCGTGGACACCAAGATCCGGTCAATCGGAGTTTATATGAGAAAGTTATGGCTAAAATGCATTAATATGCACTGGTTTAGCGTTGTTTCAATGCATTTTCACCGAACACCTACAAAACACACAAAACACGAAAACGTAACAAAACACTAATAAAACACATAAAAACTATACTTGAGAATGGCAATAAGACGGTAAAAAAGGCTAAATGAGACGATGTAAAATCGACTCATCAAACTCCCGAAATCGAACCCTTGCTTGTCCTCAAGCAATAGACTCTCTAAAAATTCTAGAAAAATAAAAAACACGAAGACACACAGATAAAGTCTATCTCCCAATCTACTGAGTCTACGATTGCAAGTATTAAACCCGAATGATGCAAGAGGTTTGAAATTAAACTGACGTTTGTAGAAGAACAAGTAAAAATCCAAAAAGTTAGTTTCCCGAGTAAAAGAACTTAAGTCTAACCCGGTAATCCCTCACAAGTGGATCCTATGCAACTATCTCTCACTCTCCTGGAAGTGTCCAGTATGGGTAAACACTCAAGCAATGCACAAAGAGAAAGAAAGGTGACTCACGTCACAAAGATGCCTCAAATACCTCATGCAATGTACTCAATCAGTTAAGTCAGAAGGGACTTTAATCACAACTCTATAATCAACAGCAATAGACTTGTAAACTGGCAATCATTCTCTCATTTTTTATTTTTGAAACTATTTTGCATACTACTTTTTTGCAGTTTTATAATGACCCATATGCTTACTTTGTCTCAATATTTTGGTAGTGTTTGTTTTACCGAAAGTCCGCACTTTTGTGCGTGCTGGTTTGGTATACACGCCATCAACCCTCACGAACATATAGCTTTTTTGGACCATGCCGATGTGTAGGTAGTATTTGAAACGTGCCCAACATGACTAACGGTGGCACAAGTGCCATAGATACACTCCGAGACTAATTGTAATATTTTTTGCGAGAACAAAAGCAAAAAACACAGTCGTTATACATATATGGCGCAAATAAACCTCCTCCCCAAACTTTTCTTGGAACGGGTTTGGCACAAGCAAATAAGAATGAAAATCATGCCGTTCATCATAATTAACTTACACAGAGTACACATGAGAATGATAAGGCGCAAACAAGAGAGTTTGCACTTCCTAAAAAAGTCACACATGTACAAAATTCGCCGGTACAATATGTTTTCATCGGCTAGGCTTGCTCACAGGCTTTTTGGACTACAGAATTAGAATAGACTTCCTATTTACAAGCGAAACGAACTTAAAGAATTTAAAACATGCCAGCTACTAATAATCAGAGATCAATCAAAACTCAAGCATAAAATAGATTTAAGTCATGCAATAGACGCTCGACTTCAGAGTCAGACTTAGACACGAGAGAAAATCACAAAAACGAGAAAAAACACATAAAAAGACATGACACAGACACGTATATGGATAAGTACATGAAAGCTGCCTCCCTCCCCAAACCTAGACTATAGATGGTTCCTAGCGAATAGGCTAGAAAGAAAGAAAGCTGAAAATGTACTTCCTTGAAATGTGTGGCTGCTGCCATACTTAGCTCCTGTTCTCCTGTTTTCCATGATTCCCTGCAAACTAAAATAAAATAAATCAAAAACTAAAATAAAACTAAGGGAATCAGGGGAAAGTAAAAATGACAAAAGGGGTCAAAACTCCTTGGCCAATCTCGTGTGCGGGCTGGGGCTAGTATGTACAGATCACTGGAACATGGGGGGAATGGACTGTGAATCCGATGGTGTCATCTGGGTGGTATCAGGTGTCTGCTCCATCTCTGAATGGTCGGAAACAGGTGGTTCAGTCTCTTCGTCGATCACATCGGTGGACGTCTCCTCCTCCATGACTAACGGATCGCCTAAACTCTCGCAAACTCCTTCAACTGAGACGGACATTTCTTCTGAAGTTACAGTGGTAGTGGTCGTAGTGGTGTCCGAATTCGGTTCAACTACAAAGTCAGATTTCTCCTCCTCTTGGTTATCTCCGTTTTCAGATTCTTCTCCATCAAGCTCCGCAAACTCTGTGATCAATGCAACCAATTCCTCTATCGTATCCTCAAGTTGTTCAGGAGTCAAATCTAGCATTGACCCACCAGTGAATCTATCCACCGTTCTTTGACAACCGATTGTGATACCGTTGTAGAAACACCACATGAGCTCTCCCAATGTTAAACCATGGTTCTGATACGTCTGCTAAAGCACCTTAAATTTATACCATGCTCTATCGAGTTTCTCTCTAGAAACCTGTCGAAAATGAATGAGCGGCTTCCTATCTACACAATTTGATGCAACATGACCGTCTGATCCACACTCATAGCAATACGAGTAATCCATACGCTCCTGCACACACACAAAAGAAACCAAAGTAGTTCCGCCAAACAAACTATAATAAAAAAAAAACCAACAATAACTAACTAATATATACAACGAAAAATTACAATTCGTAAAATTAACAAAGGAGTTAAGTCCCCGGCAGCGGCGCCAAAAAACTTGATGTGTCAAATCAGAGTTTTAAAATTGTTTACTTAGCCAAGAGTTAATTCTCAACACTACGGAAACTTGTAGTGCAGTGAAGTTAACCCCGAGGTCGGTCTCGAAGGACTTAACTACGCTGAGTCTTATTTACGAATAGTAATTACAGTAAGGAAAGTAGTAAAGGTTGTTTTTGCTTCGACAGCAGATTGTCTCTTATTATCTATCAACTATGCGATCTAACTAGAAAACAGATTAATCTAAACGAGAATGATGTGATTAGAGAATTATGGTGTGGTGACAGAAAACAAGCTAGCTAGTAGGAAACATGCAACAATAATGATGTCGATTTACTCTAGTTATCACTGGGACATGCCCTACCGATTATTACACAAGTCTAGGCTTTTCTAGGCGGACACCTTGTGTCACATAAGGTACGAAGAACTATGACAATGAACTAACTGTATAGAGTTCTAGAAAACAGATAGCATTAGTGAAGGCGTCAATTCCACTAAGCTACAATTAATAAGCTAATGCAGATATTACTGTTTGCAACACACCAATAGATATAGCAAGACGTAAAATGTTTTGGTTAAAAGGAACATATGCTTAATCTATTGGTGATTTTGACGAAATGAACATCAAACAGAATATTGCATACGCAATTAATCAAAACAGCACAGAGTAAATCGTATCTTATATATATGTATTGAATACACGAACCCTAACTAGCATGCATTGAATTCGTCACCACCCCATAACTAGGCTGCTTAAGCACTCATCATATGCAAAACATAATAAGAATCCTAAACCGGCATACACTAAACATAATCAATGCCAAAAACCAAGAAACGAGATAAGAAACAGTTTTACCAAATCGTGTCACAAACCCTATGTAAGAATTGAAGAACCTGAACCGAATTGGTGGAATGTATGATGAATATGCTCTCAATCAATAATCAATCGTCGTATTACAAGAGAAAATGTTTCAATTACCTCCACGAATAGGTAGGTAATTGCCTTGGAAAATCGGTTCTAGGTTGAAAGCAAAAGATGAAAAGAATAATAATATTGTGAATCTACTAAAAAATCAAGAATATATGTTATATATAGTGAAAAATGCATTCTGGGCCAAAAACAGGCCGGAGATGCCAAAACAAGTTCTGGCATCGCCAGGACCCTTCTGACCTTCGCCAGAAGTGCTCGTAGTCCGCCTGGCGACGCCAGGGTCCTTCGGCCCTAGTTGTTTACCCTTGTAAGTGTCTAAACGTCGGCATTTGGACATATTTCCTTCTTGAAAGTTTTAGCTGTTGGTCTTATCTACGCGTGGACACCAAGATCAGGTCAATCGTAGTTCATATAAGAAAGTTATGGCCAAAATGCCAAAGCTGCTACATCGGAGTTCGAATTTCGTGCACTTTCACTTAAACGGCTATAAAATCTTCGTCTGAACTCCGAATCCACTTCTGTTTCGACCGATCAAGTCCGTTTTCAACCGCCTTTCAGGTATTGGAACTTTCATGCTTCCATTAATGCATTAATATGCACTGGTTTAGCCTTGTTTCAATGCGTTTTCACTAAACACCTACAAAACACACAAAACACGAAAACGTAACAAAACACTAATAAAACACATGAAAACTGTACTTGAGAATGGAAATAAGACGGTAAAAAAGACCAAATAAGACGATGTAAAATTGACTCATCATATGCCTTCATGAATTTGGTTCCAGCAGTTCAAAGTTTTGAACCCACAATTGTCAATGATCTTGCTGAACCAAATGACACTGTGAGTTTTGGACTCAAGATTTGCTACTTGCTGGAGAAGCTTGGATTTAGCCTCAAAGAGGAAGGTAAAATATCCAACAGAAACCTCCTCCGCAAGTTTGAGTATACAAACTTGATGAAGAAAGCTACTAGGAACCAAAAGACCCAGAGAGGTTCCAGAAAAAGAAAGACAGAGGAGATATCTGAGGGGTCTGTTGCAACCAAGAAACCCAGATCTTATAGAAGGAAGACAACTGGCAAGAAAGAGGAAACTCCCATTGTGGAGGTAGACTCTCAGACATCTCTGTCTAGTGCTGATGAGGACACCGAAGTCAATGCATCCTTAGTACTCTGATGAAAGTGGTGAGAGACCACTGACACTCTCTGCTGAAGAAGTAGATGAGTTAAATTTTGACCCAATCTTGGAAAGGATTGAGGTTGCTGAGGAAGTCCCAGCTTCCAAGGTTGCTGAGCAAGTAACTCAACCAGGGCCATCCACTTTTGAGGATATGCAGGAGGTCCTGAGGAGTAATGAGCTAGTACTAGAAGACACTGCCAATGTCTCAGTACTTAAAAATCTATCATCCAAATCAGGATCAGCACAACAACCACAACAGCCCTAGACAGATGAGGATGATGTGGACATGATCCTTGAGTTTCAAAGATATAATGATATACCAGCAAACTTCACTGCTGGAGAAATTCATGTAAAAGAGCAGGTTCCCCAACTCTCATCTAAGAGGGATCAACCTGATGTTGTGACTCAGGAAGATCAAACAGGGAAGGCAACTGAGACAAACTCTCAAGAAAGGCATAAAGTGCCAGAAACTACAAACAAGCTGAGGTCACTGAGCAACAAGACCAAGGCATGGAACTCAGACAAGTTCCAATCAGCATGACATTGATCAGGTTATTGAATGGTTTAAATCTCTACTTGTTAAAATTTCTATGTTTTTATGTGTTTTGTTATTGATGTGATTACTCTTTGTTACAGGCTGGTAAAGAAATTAAGGAAGGAAAGGAAGTTGAAAAGCTTCCTACACAAGAGGAAGGAGAGGAAGCTGGAAAGCTTCTCTCACAATCTGAGAAGGAGGATTCAGTACCCTCCATCAATATGGAATCTGAGCCTGTCACACAGGTAGCTGAAGATCCTTATGTATTTTCTCAGAAATCTCCCTCCAAAGATCTTTCTAACACTTTCTTATATATCTTATAGGCTACAACTGAGAAGAAAGATGATGTGGCTGAGAAGTTAAAGACATCAGAGGATATACCATAAACCTCAACAGTTTCTGAGAAACACATATCTGTGCCTCCTGTCAGAGAGGTAGATAACTCAGATACCTTTTTGTGTGAAATCGTACTAAATCTCTCTAAGTTTACTAACACTTTTTATTCTCAGGTTATGAAAGAAATGGAAGTTGAAGAGGATAAGACGCCCAAGTCTCCTCCATCAACCAGGATATCTGAGGGTCCTTCTACCTCACTAGTTAAGCCGTCTGAGCCTGTTGTTGAGACACAAGTAACTCAGAAACTTGACACTTTTTGTAATCAGATATTTGAACAAGTTTTGACGCCTAATCAAAACTCCATTATCTTTTAGGCTCATTCTCGCGCCATAAGGGTTCCTTCTACTGATGAGGAACACCTACAGTTCTTTACAGATTACATTGTGCCCAAACACCTTAGCTGTTTCAGAGAATGGAAGAAAATAAGGAGCTCTCACATCGATGAGATCATTAAAATTTTTGATGATCCTGCAAGAAGGGCACATGCATTTGATCTGGAGAACAATGTGCAAAACATGTTCCCATATGAACAATACTCATTTTCCCCAGCTGATGGAAAAGAAGTTCAAAAGGAAAGTGGCGCGTCAGCTTATTCAAGCCTTCGAGCAAGTAGATAGCCAGACCAGACTGGAAATGGCACAAGAACTAGTTCTTCCAAAGACTCTACAGATTGCTCCATCTGAGCAGGAAGAAGATAGTGGTCACTTAATAACTCTTCCAGAAGTTATTAATCTGGTATCTGAAGATAAATAAGATGATGAGACTAGTGAAAATGATGATGAAAAACCAAAGTCTCTATCTCTATCTGTTCACAGAAAGGATGATGATCCCAAGGATGATGATGATAGTCCTGCACCTGGCACATGAGGGATTACTAGAACACTAACTGCCCCAACTGCTGAAAAGCAACCTGAGAGGACAACTCCAAAATCCCCATCTCCTTCTAGATCATAAGTCATCATACCCACCAGCATGACTCTACTGAAATAATAGGAGAGCTCTCTGAAGATACTCCTCGGAAGATTAAGGATGCTGAGTACATAGTAGGTCAACTCAGAGCTCTGTTGGAAGAAGAAACAAGACTGCATCTTGAGTTGGAAATCAAGATGGTAGAAAAAGAAGCCAACCTAAGGAAGGTTGAGGAATTAACTCGCAAGGCAGAAGAGGCCCTTGATGCACAAAAGGAAATCCAGCTTGCTGTAAAAGCATTTGCTGAGGAACTAGATGCTGAAGAAAGTCCAGAGGAAGAAACTCCAGAGGAAGAAGCTGGAAAAGATGTGCCCTCATCTAGTAAAGCAAAGGTTGTTGACTTAGACAATGAGGATGACTGGAGTAATGAAGAAGAAGAAGACAAGGAAGACACCCCTCAGAAAGTGAATGACAATAGTCAGCCTCAGACTATTGAGAAGAAGACCTTGGGTCCCTTTGTGCTTATCCAGGTTCCAGGAGAAGAAGCTGAGGTCTATGAAAGAAGATCTCAGATTATGCAAGACTAGTTCAAGGAGCTTGAAGATCAAAACAAAGAGTTGATTGCATCAGTTCCTCCTGCCTACCAGAAACTTGCTGAATTGATAGCCAAAAAAACTTCTAACATAGATATGGAACATCAAGATCTATCTTTGCTAACGAAATCAGATGAAAAACATATGCAATTTGCTGACATTCATTCTGCCTTGGCCATGACCACTATAAGCCAAGTGGCTACTGAGGTTGCAAAGCTCACAAATGCAGAAAATGGCTATGCTCAGCAGAATGTTGTCCTCAAAGCAGAGTTGCAAGAATTATCCCAAGCCTACAATAGACTACAAGGGAATTTTGAATCTCTTTCAGAATCCTTTGTCAAGATGGTGGATAATTTTGATCAGTCTCCTATAACTAAGGGGGAAAGTTCTAGAAAAGTCACTAAGGGGAAAGGCAAACAAAAGATGCTATCTGAAGCCTAACTCCAACATGAAACCCCTAGTCAACTACAACTGGCTACTGTCACTGGAAAAAGATCTCAGAAACCTCCTATAGCTGCCAAGAGCTCAAGAAGGAGATGATATAGATACTATGCAAAAGACGAAGAAAAGCCCTCTGAAAAGAGGAGAAAAGGCAACAATGATGGATGCAAAGGCTCAATGCAACCTCATCAGGGAGATGATGATGATGAGGATGAAGAAAAAGATGATACACCTCTCATTCAGAGAAGAAGTGTGAGAAATCCATCTAAGCCTACCACAACTACGGTAGCTGTCGAGCAAGGTACATCTAGTGACAAGTTTTCAAGAAGAAAAGCCAAGGAAGCTGAAAGACAGAGGAAGATCAAAGAAAGAATTGAAGAATTCAGAGGAATTGATACTCTTAGCCCTGAGGAAGCTAGAATTAAGTATCAACCCACAAAAGCTGATCTAAACTCTGAAATTTACAAGTGCAAGAATGGTTAATGGATAATGTTTGCAAGAGACCTGCTTTTTAACACAAATGGTCTCCCAGTACCAGTCTACCTTCAAATGTTGGCCTAGAGAAAGAACAAGGAAGTTCTTATATGAGAGGATAAGTTGAAGGATGCACTTGATTTTGAAATCCTTGTCAGACAGGTAGCAATGAGGAAAGATCTATCTGACACTTACCCCTACCATAAACCTGATGATGCACACAAAATGGAGAATGTTCTTGGTACCAAAACAAAGCCAAGTATAGTTGTACCGGTTTATGAGTCCTTCTAACTCCTTGAAGATGATTACAAGCTTGATCTGAAATATCTGAGGACAATTTATGACAAATTCAAACTGTCTCCTATTCAGATTGAGCATGATTGGTTATGGGCAAGACACCTCTAGGTTGAACAGACTTGCAAAAGAAGATCCACCAAATCTTACGGGAATAATGTTGAGTTCTCAAGAAAACTTGAAATGATTGTGAGAACCTATCTTTATGACTACTCAAATGACATTATCAGATATGGTGACTATATTTACCCAGATGATGGAAGCTGACAAGAAGAAGACTTGTAGACCAACTAGTAGGATGTTCACTTGGAATTTGGAACTTCCTGTTGTCCTACTTAGTTGTGTAATTTTTGATATCTGCTGACTGTAATTTAAAGTTTAATCTTGTAAAAGTTATCTGTGCTATCACCTGTAATTTATCTGATGAACCTACTCTCAGATACTTATTCTAATGAAAAGATAACTTGTCAACAAAGATCACACCTTGTGATTTGGTTGATGTTTAATTTCTGCACATAAATAAAAGAAATGAAAGATCATAAGAAATATTTAAGTGTTGGATTGTTTCATCATCCAGTTCATGTTAGGTTTTAAAGATAGTCATAGGTGATTGATCAAAAAGGGGAAAATTTGTTAGGAATATCTGTTTAGATTTTGATCAGTAAACCATAATGGCTTATCTTAGCTCAGAAAGGTAACTAGTACTCTTAGTTCACTTGAACATCGTAAAAGAGGAATCTTACTAAGTATGTTAGTCTAGCAAATCTTGTTTAGGATGTTAGGTCTCTGAATGTAATTTTTATATCTTTAAAGAAGACCAAGAAGGAAGCATTCAGCAGAAGAACTCTTTTATTGAAGATCAGAAGACTGCACAAGATTGCTGAAGACTAAGGAAAAATTGTGTCCTCAGATACCTTGGCTCAGATACCTTGAATAAACTAAGTGTCTGAGAGACAAAAGTTTCAATAGGTTTTTGTGCTTTATAGGTTACTGAGAATGGATTTGTAAAGCCTCAGATAGCTTGCATTGTTCCGTTGACACTACAAGACAAAAGTTGGTACAGTGCATTTATTATGCAGACAAAGATGTCTGAGCAAAAGAGAAAATTTCTGAAAACAGACAAAGCTCACTACCGTACTAACTTCAGATTGAATTTCATTGTGCCTAAAAACGACCTGATTTTCAACTATAAATATCACCACTTAGAATGCTTGAAAACACACCTTAGACTGAACATCATTTGCGATATACTTTCAAGCATACAAGCTTTCTGCCTACTTACTCTCTAGCTTATTGTTGCGACTAAAGCTCTTGAATTCTAAGTAGCACGAAAGTTCTAAGTGTCCTAATACACTTTACAATGTATAGTATCTTGTTCTTTACTGACCCAAGTCTATGATAAGTGTTCAAGAGAATGAAACTCAGATATGAAATCTTAATTCAACTCCTTCACAAATAACAATGCTTGTTAAGGATCAGGACACTTAGAACTTTTGTGCTACTTAGAATCAAGAGCTTTGGTCGCAACAGAAAGCTTGAAGATAAGTAGTATGCTTGAAAGATAGTGTTCAGTGTTCTTGTTGTGAGTTCTGTGTGTAAGTTCTGTGTGTATTCTCAAGCATTCTAAGTGTTGACATTTATAGATGAATTCGAGTGCTGTTTGAATAGTATCCGTTAGGCTTAAATCAAATTCAAACTATTGATATCTGAGTATAGCACTATTGCACGTTTGTCTTCTTCTTCCGAGACTAACGTTTTTGTTCAGACATTTCTGTCTGCGCATTTAATGCACTATACTATACTTTGTCCAGTAGTGCCAACGGAACTATGCATGCTTTCTGAAGCTTTGCACGTCCTTTTCCAGAGACTGTCACAACTCCAAATACCGCTTGTTAAACATATATTGTTTCCAGGAAACATAATCTTTATCCAAGGTATCTGAGTGTAGATATATGTGGGCACTTTTCCTCATTTTCAGAGACATTGCATTCTTAGATATCTTTTGCAACACTGTTTATTGAAAAACACTTGTTTCTTCGAGATATCTGGACATAGGTGTCTGATAACCTTTTTATTCAACAAATTTGAGCAGTCTTCAAATCTTCTAATCCGTTGAACTTCTCCTGCTGGATGCCTTCTTCTTGGTCTTCTTCAGAGAAATAAAAAATACATTCAAAGACCTAACATCCTATACAAGATTTGCTAGACTATCATACTTAGTGAGTTTCCTCTTTTACAGTGTTCAAGTGAACCAAGGGTACTAACCACCTTTCTGAGCTAAGATAAGTCATTAGGTTGCTGATCAAAATCTAAACAGATATTCCTAACAGCGGTCAAGTTTCCCTGGCAGCAGCGCCAAATTTTGAGGTGTACTCAGAGATTTCATTTTTCGTTGTAGAACCTGTAATCCATAAATACAATCAAGATTAAATTTATAAGTCGGAAGTCCTCAAATCCACAGTTTATAGCAGAAAGCTGACTCGAGATGTCGTTCTCAATGGACACTTAGCATAGGAAGAAGCAAATAAAGTTTGTAATTTGTATGTAGAAAAGTAAACAGATTGATCGTAAACAGATTAAATAAATCGCAGTAAACTCTAATTGATGATGTAAAATCGATGATGGAAAGGTGTAAAGGTTCCCAGACTGATGTGCTCAGATTAATACTTAGAAAACCAAGTAGTAAGCAGTTGTAGACAAACAAAGCTAAACCAGAAAGTCGTTCGCTAAGGAATTAATTAAGCTACGTAGCAGTGAGAGTAAACAGATACTTTCTAGTAACAATTTAATTGATGGGTTGGTTTTACTTCTAACTAGTTTAACTAAAGCTAAGATTACGATTAACAATGAGTGGAAGATGAATACAGTAGCAAGATCCAATTATGCTAATTAGAACTAGGGATAACACTAATATTTGTCACGCGGTTGTTGTACAGTAAATCAATCAATTCGATTCAACCAATTGTTCTTAGAATATATTATACTGGAGAAATCGTGAGTCGTCAATTCATGATCCTTAAACATGAACAATTTAGAGAATTTAATACAGACTTATCGAATTGAAGGTTTTTACGAAGATTTTATACGAGACTAACCTATATGAGTGATTTGATAAACCGTAGAACAAATATGCATAATCTTCACATACTATTGTATTCAAAGGTGTTTAGCTACTCATACTTGATGATTGCATACAGAGATTAATGGTAAAAATCATATGGAACATAGATGCTAAACTCGCGTGCAATAACATACAACTCAATTGATAAGATAAAGAACGAACTGCAAAGAAGAAAGCAATGGAGAAATCAATACCAATAATCTTGATGATAAAAATCAATGAGTAACCAAGCTTCAAAGATGTCTCAATGTTAATGTGTGTATAGAGCTTTTTTCTCAAAACTAGGTTAAAAGAAGTATGAAAAAGTATTACTCATTCTAAGTTAATAAGGAAAAACGAATTCTGGGGGCCGACGCTCGCCGTGGCGGGAAAATAGCCTCGCCACGGCGAGTCTTCCTTATCGCAATAGATATCCGGCTCGTAAAATCTCGCCGCGGCGGACCAATTTCCTCGCCGCGGTGAGCCTCTAAATAGCTTTAGCCTCTAGCCTCGTAAAATCTCACCGCGGCGGGAAGGATACCTTGCCGCGGCGATCTCAACTTTGCAGAATTCAAGGCGCCTTCGTAAAATCTCGCCGCGGCGGACTGAATCACTCTCCGCGGCGAGCCAAGTTAATCAGCTTGCCTTTATTTTGGCTCAAAATGATCGATTCCTGCAAAACAACATCAAAATACCAAAGCATAAAAACGTACAAGAAACACTAGAAAACAATAACCAATGACTAACAAAGACCGCTTAGAAGAACCAAATGAGACTCTAAATTATAGTCTCATCAAAATCCCCAAACCGAACCTTTGCTCGTCCCCGAGCAAACACACAAAATAAACTAGACTCTAGACTACGACACATAGTTACACACACACAAGTTAGGCATCCATGTGACCGAACTCTACCATTGTAAGCGTTAAGTTCACAAGATGCAAAAAGTTTGCACTCAACCAACCTTGACAGAAATAGTTCACAAAAAATCCCGTAAGAGAGTTTCTCAAGTAAATAGCACTTTAGTCTAACTCTCCAATCCCTCACAAGGAAATCCTACACATCTCTCTCTCACACTCTGGAAGTGTCCAGTAGGTTAATCACTCAAGACACAATAAGAGAAAAGGAAGGTAACTTTCGTCACAAAGGTGCCTCAAATACCTCATGCAATGTACTCAATCAGTTAAGTCAGAAGGGGCTTTTCCTTGCACACAACAACTTGTCGGAGCATATAACCAAACTTCCATAGCACCACATATTTGCATACAATAAATTAGATGCTAATCAATTTGGCCACTATGGGCTCTTTTAGTCTCACTTTTTTGGTAGTGTCTGTTTTACCGAAGTCTGCACTTTTGTGCGTGTCAGTTTGGTGTACGTGCCATCAACCCTCATGGACATATGGCTTTTTAAGACCACGCCGGTGTATAGGTAGTATTTGAAACACGCCTAACACGACTACGGTGGTGACAAGCACCGCAGATACACTCCGAGACGAATCAACTAATCAGGGGAAGTAATACATATTACAAAAATTGAATAATAAACATGTCAACACAACAGATTTCTTCTCCCCAAACCGGTTCTTCGCAATGTACTGGCTTTTGATAAAATGAAACACAAAGAGCATGCCGTTCGTCATACTTAACTTAACTGAATGCACGTGAGAATGAAAAGGCGCAAACCAGAGGGTTTGCACTTCCCGAAAGGATCACACAAGCGCCGGTACAATATTTTTTCATCGACTTAATGTTTCTCACCGGCTTTTTGGACTAAAGAGTTAAATAAACTTGCTATTACAGGAAAAACGAACTTATGGGCTTTTAAATCCACTATACCACCTCAGTTAAGTATCATGCAAAACATAAGCAGCAAGCAAATTTAACAATCACAATAGAAACTTTCATAACTTGGAAGAACGACTCACGAAAGACTCTAGAGGGTAAAAGAAAAAAAATGACCGTAAAAGAAAAATGACCTAAACATACATATAGTAGAGGACGAAAGACTCTAGAGACTCAGGTAATAGAGAAAATGCAGACAAGACACTAGAGAGCACATTCCCCCCTCCCTAAACCTAAACTCAAGCATGTCCTCAAGCGTAGAGCAAAAAAAAAAAGAAAATGGAATCAATAGTGGCTTGCCTGCAGGTGTACCTTTACAGTCATGTACAAGACTCTTCCGTGTTGGCTAACGGGTACTCTGGAAGTTCTTAACTCTTCCGGTTGGTGCAGCTCTTGTTCTTCCTTGTTGATAAGTATGTATATATAAGTGTCCAGTGTGTGCTCCTATGAATTTCCTGCTATCAATCTGCGAAACAGAATATAATGGAGCGGAATAGGCATTCAGTTCGCGTGGCTCACCTTGCACCTCAATTGTGCAGGTTCAGGTATGTAAATTCACCACCATGAGAGTTGAGCGGATGAAGGGTCTCCCTAGAAGTAGCATATCTCTTTCCAATTCTTTCCCCTTCACCCTCGGCGATTCCACTACCACAAAATCTGTCATCACTGTTATACGATCCAGCTTAACCGGAACATCTTCCAACATCCCCATGCATCTGCTTCTAGTTCCACCAGCAAGAGTCATAAAGCATCTGCGTGACTCCAATCCCTTTAAGCCTAAGTCTTCATAGGTGTCAAAAGTCATCAAATTTCAACTAGGACCAGTGTTTACTATTCCGGTAACCTGAGCTGAACACCCAATGCCTATCAGTAAATCAAAACTGTCAGAGTCGCTTATACTCTTTTTTGCCTTAGGAATTATTATGGTGGGGGGGGGGGGGGGGGGTTTCAGCAGTTTCTTGCTCCGCATTCGCCTCCTCTTCTGGAATTACGGAACTCAGTTCCTCGACTTCATCCCCTGTCGATTCAACAGAGGCTACATCTTGACCGATCATTTGTCAAGACACGGGTCACTTGAACCGTTGCTGGAGTTCCCTCATCTGATGCAGGGTGCTCAACCTCGTTGGTACAGGTGGCAACAATAGACTTAACCTTCCTTGGTTCTTCAAACATTATCTTAACCGCCAGGACTCTAATGTTTTCTGGGGCTGTTAGGGGTCTACCTTTCTCCATAAGCTGGAATTTCCCAACCAAGTCAGCCAATATCTGTTCCAGCCTTCTTTGCGATTGCTCGATATTGTCGAACCTCTGGTTATTTTTTTCCTGAATTTTCTGCGCCTCCAACCAGTACCTCTCAGACCTCTCCATATGGCTCCTGATTTCTTTTTCTAGCTCAGTAATACACGACCATGGAGTCTCTTCCACTGCTCTGGCTGCCACTCTCCTAGCCTTATCTCTTGCTCCCTTAAGTTGCAATGTTGCTACCAGCTTCTCGAAAACACTGTTCAATTCATCAGCGGAGGCTTCCAGGAAGGAGTTTTTACAGCTCACATTGACCGTATTTTGATATTCCCAATCCAGGCCTTCATAAAATTAGACACATAAGCTCATATCATCTATCCTGTGGTGAGGGCATTGGGCCAATAACTGCAAAAAACGGTCCTGAGCTTCAAAGAAGGTCTCATCATACATCTGCTAAAACTGCATTATCTAGACACGAAGTTGTTGTGTTCTCTTGGGAGGGTATTATTTATTCACGAAGGCCTTATAGAGAGAATCCCAAGTAGGTCGAGAACTCCCAGGCTGGTTTAACAGCCAGTTCCTAGATTTATCCTGCAGGCACATTGGAAAAACCTTCTTCCTTATCTCTCCATCTGAAACTGTCACTCCTTCGGCTATCAACGGAATCACTGCAATCAGTAATTCAAACTCCTTGAGGAACCTTATCACATCCTCGTTGGACCTTCCGTAGAACTTGGGGAGATTAAGGAAGTGGTGAGCTTTGAGTTCCAAATTCCTCGCCTCATTAGACAACACGATTGCTGCTTTCCCGGCGTTAACCTCGCCGGGCTGCATGTAGGCTCCATATGTTAACTGAGCCATTGAAATGTCCTTTCTGATCAACCTGTTGTTAGATCTACACAACACGAAAACCTCGAAATATCCTTAGTTTCTGTTAGTGCAATAAACCTCAGGTAAGTTGGAAAACAAGTAAAGATTTGCAATCAAGCGCTACAGTAGGAATTGATTCCCCGGCAGCGGCGCCAAATTTGATGTGCTCAAATTAATACAGTAGTAAGCAGTTGTTGTAGACAAACAAAGCTAAACCACAGAGTCGTTCGCTAAGGAATTAATTAAGCTACGTAGCAGTGAGAGTAAACAGATACTTGCTAGTAACAATTTAATTGATGGGTTGGTTGTACTTCTAACTAGTTTAACTAAAGCTAAGATTACGATTAACAATGAGAGGAAGATGAATACAGTTGCAAAATCCAATTATGCTAATTAGAACCAGGGATAACACTCATATTTGTCACGCGGTTGTTGTACAGTAAATCAATCAATTCGATTCAACCAATTGTTCTTAGAATATATGATACTGGAGAAATCGTGAGTCGTCAATTTATGATCCTTAAACATGAACAATTTAGAGAATTTAATACAGACTTATCGAATTGAAGGTTTTTACGAAGATTTTATACCAGACTAACCTATATGAGTGATTTGATAAACCCTAGAATGAATATGCATAATCTTCACATACTACTGTATTCAAAGGTGTTTAGCTCATACTTGATGATTACATACAGAGATTAATGGTAAAAATCATATGGAACATAGATGATAAACTCGCATGCAATAACATACAACTCAATCGATAAGATAAAGAACGAATTGCAAAGAAGAAAGCAATGAAGAAATCAATACCAATAATCTTGATGATAAAAATTAATGAGTAACCAAGCTTCAAAGATGTCTCAATGTTAATGTGTGTATTTCTATAGCTTTTTTCTCAAAACTAGGTTAAAAGAAGTATGAAAAAGTATTACTCATTCAAAGCTAATAAGGAAAAACAAATTATGGGGGCAGACGCTCACCGCGGCGGGAAAATAGCCTCGCCGCGGCGAGTCTTCTTTATCGCAATAGATATCCGGCTCGTAAAATCTCGCTGCGGCGAGCCTCTAAACAGCTCCAGCCTCTAGCCTCGTAAAATCTCGCCACGGCGGGAAGGATACCTCGCTGCAGTGATCTCAACTTTGCAGAATTCCAGGTGCCTTTGTAAAATCTCGCCGCGGCGAGCCATGTTAATCAGCTTGCCTTTATTTTGGCTCAAAATCATCGATTCCTGCAAAACAACATCAAAATACCAAAGCATAAAAACGTACAAGAAACACTAGAAAACAATAACCAAAGACTAACAAAGACCGCTAAAAAGAACCAAATGAGACTCTAAATTATAGTCTCATCACAGACCTTCCTCTGATATGCTACTCCCAACTTCCTAGCTAAAATCCTACGTGATTACCTACAACGACGGCAGGGCATAATACTATGGTTCTCATGGCGCAGTCGGCATGAGTACCCCTACTCAGTTCAATGAAACTACTGTGTCACTCAGAAGAACATCACCATGAAGGATGCATAAAGTTCTATAACCATGATTTACGTCAAACAACTATTCCATTAATATATCACGGTACATAAAGAAGTAGCAAAAGAAAAGTTACGGCGGTTTGCCTTTACAAAAGAAAGTTAGCTACTCATAGTATCTAATAGACAGAAATTGAAAACTAGGAAGAAAAGGAAGAAGAAGCTTAGTCTCTGATGTCGTCATGCTGCTGTTCTAGGGTTTCCTCCTTCTGGGTGCCTGACGTCTAGCGGTTTTGGGGTTTCACTTCCCTGAGGACTGGTTCTCTCTCAAGAGAGATGCTTTGTGAGCAACGTAGAATTATGAGACCCTTGAGGTCTTATTTATAGTGAAAATTCCGAGCTCTGGCCGCCATTGTTAAATAAGGAAGGTCTATGAAGGCGGGCCTTAGCCTGAAAGGCCAGGAAACAGACCCAGAAGACACACCGACCTTCACTGCAGTCGCCTGTGGTCCACAGTGGTGTCTTCTGCGGTCACCTATGGATCGCCAAGTGCGATTGCTGCAGATTCGAATTTGTTTTCTTCGTTCTTCAATTTCGGGCTTCATAACTTCGTTTCCTCGAAAAGTGGTCTTTTACAAAGTTGTGGCATCCTCAATTATTGCAGGGGCATCATCATCATCATCATCCTTTTTATCATCTTCATCCTTGTGATGATCAGAGAGAGAGACTTTCGTTTTCAAAATCAATCTCATCAGTCTCCTCTTCTTCATCATCAGATACCAGATTGATAACATCTGGTAGAGTGATAATTTGACCATTCACTTTATCTTGTTCAGTAGGAGCAATTTGGAGCTTTTCTGGAAGTGTTGGCTTGAAGGCCATTTTCAGTCTTGTCTGGCTATCTGCTTGCTCAAAAGCTTGTACGAGCTTGTGTGCTACTTCCTTTGCGTATCTCCTGTCCATAAACGTGGCAAATGAGTATTGCTCAGTTGTGAATATGGCGTGTATGTAATTCTCCAAGTCAAATGCTCTGGCTCTTCTCGTAGGGTTATCAGTAACCCTTGTAATTTCAGAGATATCTGCGCTTCTGAGCTTCTGCCATTTCCTGAAGCAACTAAGGTGCTTTTGCAGGGCATGTTCCTTGAAGAAAGGAAGTAGGTCCCGGTATAAATCTTCGGGAACCTTTATAGCACGAGATTGAGCCTGAATGAAAATGGAATTGTTTTTATTAAGTTTCAAATGTTTGGAAGATATATCAGTGAATGTATTGTCAGTTATCTGAGTTACCTGTGTCGCAACAACAGGCTCAGAAGGCTGAACTTTTGAGGTGGAAGGACACTCAGATATCTTTGTTGTAGGAGGAGACTTGGGCGTCTTGTCCTCAGCAACTTCCTTTTCTTTCTGAACCTGAGAATTAAAAGTTTCATAACACTTTGGAAATTTCTAAAGAAAAAGAGGTTATGAACTTAAGGTATCTAAGTGGTGAGTTACCTCCGCATGAGGAGGCTTAGATATGTGTTCATAAGAAACTTGTGTAGTTTTTGGTACTTTTTCTGGTGATGCGGGCTTGGGAGCCTCATCAATTTCCATTGCTTGAGGGGACTTGGTTGTCTCTTCCTCAGCAACTTTTACTACTTTTGGAACCTGTGAGTAGAAAGTGTTAAGTACTTAGAAAAATGATCAGAGAATAATTGAAGACTACAGATATCTGAGATAAGTACCTCCTCAGTAGAAAGCTCAGATACATGTTCTTCAGAGACTTGGTGAGTCTCTGGTTGTTTCTCTGATGATTCTGGCTTCTCAGCCACATCATTTTTCTTCTCAATTGGAGCCTTTAAGAAACAAACACTTAAATAGTTAAGTGTGTAAAACAGATATCTGAAAAGTGTATTCCTTTGAAAACTAAGTTCACCTGTAGTACAGGCTCAGTTTCCTTGGACATTGAGGTTGTGGGAACCTCGTTCTCAGTCTCTTAGGCAAGCTTTGCAGCTTCCTCTTGTTCTTGTGTTTCTTTTTCAGCTTGTAACAAAGAAAATTCATAAGTAACAAGATTTAAGTACATTGTAAGTCACAAATAAAGATTTAAACCACTCAGTGACCTGATTATTGTCAGGCTGATTAGTATCTTGAACTCATGGAGATTCCATGTTAGTCTTGTTGTCCCTTGACATCTTCTCTGTTTGAAGTTTCAGGTACTCCAGACCTTTCTTGAGTTTTAGGCTCAGTTGCCTCCCCTGTTTGATCATTCTGAGTCACAACCTCAATCTAATCCCTCTCATTAGGGAGTTGGGGAACCTGCTCACTTATAGGATTTTCTTCAATAGTGAAAGATGCTGGTATCTCATCAAATCTTTGTAGCTTAAGTATCATCTCGACAGCATCCACTTCTATCTAGGGCTGTTGTGGTTGTTGTGGTGATCTTGATCTGGAAGGTGATGTTTTTGCTGTGTGTGGTCTGTCCTGATCTTCTTGAGATAGATTTTGAGTACTGATGTTGTGGCATTATCATCCAGTACTAACTCATCACGCATCAAAGCATCCTCCAATTGCTTGAGGGTTGCATGCTCTGATGGTTTTGCTTTTCCAGCAACCTTGGAAACAGTTGCTTCTTCAGCAACTTTTGAAACAGTTGCTTCCTCAGCAACCTTAGGGTTTATAGTTTCCCCCTCAACTTCAGAGTCATCATCAAGAGTTGGGACTAAATTACCAACAATCCCTACTGCTTCAGCAGAGAGTGTGAGCTGGTCTCTCACCACTTCCTCCGATGTGTTCTAAGGATGCATTGACATTGGTGTCCTCCTCAGCACTAAGGACTGATATATGAGAGTCTACCTCCAGAATCGGAGTCTCCTCTTTCTTACTAGTTGTCTTCCTTCTGGAAGACCTAGTTCTCTTGGTCGCAACTGACCCCTCAGATATGTCCTCATTCTTCCTTTTCCTGGAACATTTCTTGGTCTCTTTAGGCTCAGCAACCTTTTTTGGTCAGATTTTTATACTTATATTTGCAGAGTATGTTGCTTTGGGATACAGTAGCCTTCTCTCTGAGCACCAAGCCATGCTTGTCCAGTAAGTAGCATATCTTTAGTCCAAAACTTACAGTGGCTTTAGGGTCATCTAGTCCTTTGACAATAGTGGGCTCAAAGTTTTGAAACTTGTCAACAAACTTCATAAAGGCATACTTTCCCCAGTTGAAGGGGTTTTCCAGCCTTTCATCATGCTTGCTGAGCAAAAACATGATCGTCCATCTCTCCAAGCTGATTTGGTCAGCTCTTCCTTGGATAGAATCAAAGCATCTATGGTGTATGTGAGCCATCATATTCGAGTGCTCCACTAGATGTCTTCTTCTGATGGATATGAATTGGAAGTCAGTAGGAGTTCCAGAAACATCAAGATCACATACATGACTGTATAGATTCTTGACTCCTTGATAAAGGACTTCATCATTTGCGTTTAACACAAAATCATCACCTTGGGTAGGTAACCCAAAGCGTTCACTGAAAGACATATAGTCCAGGTAAATTTCTAACCCTTGGACATTTTTCATGATGGACACTCTCTCAGTACCATCAACAACACTTGTAATAATTTTGGAGTTGTTGTAAAACTCCAAAACATCCACATCAGATACACCATTGGGAAGAGCCGAGCAAAACTCCTTGATTTTTGCCTTTTCAAGCATATCAATGGCAAGTTGTACATCAGATGGGTTCTTTGCAGCACCCACCATGTATTCATTAACAAGAGCGCCTCCCCAAACCATCATGTTGTTGGGAGACCAGTGCTCTGGGTTGAAATCTCCGGTAATTCTATTGTTGGTGATAACCGAGACTGGTGCTTGCTTTGTAGCAGTACTAGAAGTGGAGACTTCGGATTTGAGCAGTTGAATGTTTTGGTTCCATCTCTCATATAGTAATAGAGAGTTTGAAAAACGAGAAGGGTTTACGGAATCTTGTTAGTAATTCTTTGCAGAAAAACTAAACAAGAAGTAATGAATTAGCAGAGAAATTTGCAGAAAACTTAGAGAGTTTTTGTTATTTTTGTGCAAGATTGAATGTGGGATTAGGCAAAAGTGTTTGTCTTTGCCAAAATCCTCTTTATTTAGAAATGTAATCTCAACAGACAAATACACACAAATTGATTTTTTGTATATGTATCTATGTACTTTCATTGTGGCGTGGGTGAAAAATAGGCTTTGCATTAAATGTTAGTTGGCCATGATATGTTTTTGCAGTCCACTAACTTACCGAGACTCATCTTGGCCGTTAAATTTGGAACGCCATATTTTTTAATGTCTTGGATTACTTTCTCAGCAATGATCACATTCAACACATGTAATTATGCCCAATTAATGAAATTTAGCGAGTAGCTATCTGGGTCATGTCTTATTTTGTGTAACTAAGGGACAAATCGATATCTGAGCTTATTGAGTTAAGCCTTTGATCGGTTTGTAATATTTCACTAAAATGGAAGAATACAAAACACAAGAGAGTAGTTGACTTCTGACAGTTTTACTACATTTTCCTTTTGTGTCCCCCCGTACTATATGATTCTCTTGACATCTGAGTGCCCGTCTCAGATTTCTAAGATTGCCTTTTTTACTCTATGCCTTGGTATCTGAGTATCCGTCTCATATACTTCTTATGTTCAATTTCTCACTTTAGCCTTGATATCTGAGTATCTGTCTCAGATATCGTTTTCTCTTTTAAAGTACCTTTCTTCCCAGAATGCCTTATTCTTCTATTTTGGCTTACTGAGTCTCTGTGCCAGTGACCAATTTATGTTTGTCCAGATAACGACAAAGTAAAAGACTAGGGGGGGGGGTGAATAGTCTTTTAAAACATTGACAATAAAATAGTTTCTCAGATATCTGTGAAGGTATCTGATACTTAATCTTAGAGAGCGGAAGTCATTTCAGAGAAGTGCACGTGCTCAGCAAGCTATAATGTGTGAAAGTACTCAGCAATTAAAAAATAACGTAGTAAGTAAGTGCAGTAAGTAAATAACACAAAACTTTATAGTGGTATCTGAAGGTGGCGTAATCCTTCATTGAATCCACTAAGATAAGAAGTTTAGTTTCCCATACAAAATCCTCTCTCTTGATCCCTTTAACACTAGGTTCCCAACCAAGTGTTCCCCCTGAGTTGTTCCATGGTTTTCCCAACCAAGTATTTCCTTTACTCAATAACCTTTGAGTTGTTCCTTAGTTTCCCAAACTAAGTACTTCCTATGCTCAATGCTTGTTGGTGTTTTGCATATGTTAGTTTGTCAAGTGAGCAGGCTCTTAAAAACTTCAACAGTTATGTAGGAGTGATCTGTAGAATCAAGTTTACTTAATTCACATTTCAATGTATGGTAACTTGTTCTTTACTGACTCAAGTCTTGGTTTTGTTCAAGAGAATGAATCTCAGAAATTAGTCGCAACTATGTCTTCTGGATTCAACTCTTTCACAATATGCAATTCGTGTTAAGGACTAGTACACTTAGAACTTTCGTGCTACTTAGAATTCAAGAGCTTTAGTCAAAATAGTAAGCTAGAGAGTAAGTAGGCAGAGGGCTTGTATGCTTGAATGTAATGTATGAAGTTCTGTGTATTCAGTGTTCAAGTGTATCTTTCAAGCATTCTAAGTGGTGATATTTATAGCTGAAAATGATGCCGTTTGAATTAGTATCCGTTAGGCAGAGTGAAATTCAAACAATCGATATCTGAAGTTAGTACGGCAGTGAGCTTTGTCTCTTTTTAGAGATTTCCTCTTTTGCTTATGCATCTCTGTCTGCGTAATTAATGCACTGTACTAATTTTTGTCCTGTAGTGTCAACGGAACAATGCAAGCTTTCTAAGGCTTTGCAAGTACTTTCTCAGTGACTTATAGTGCTTCAGAGACCTATTGAAACGTTTGTCTCCGAGACACTTAGTTTCTTCAAGGTATCTGAGGACACATTTTTCCTTAGTCTCCAGCAATCTTGTGCAGTCTTCAGATCTTCAACAAATTAGTTCTTCTACTGGATGCTTCCTCCTTGGTCTTCTTCAAAGATATAAAAATTACATTCAGAGACCTAACATCCTATACAAGATTTGCTAGACTAACATACTCAGTAAGCTTCCTCTTTTACAATGTTCAAGTGAACTAAAAGTACTAGTTACCTTTCTGAGCTAAGATAATTCATTAGGGTTTACTTATCAAAATCTAAACAGATATTCCTGACAAATTTCCCCCTTTTTGATCAGTCACCTATGACTATCTTTAAAACCTAACATGAACTGGATGAGGAAATAGTCCAACACATAAACATTTCTTATGATCTTTCATTTCTTTTTATTTAAGTGCATAAATTAAACATCAACCAAATCACAAGGTGTGATCTTTGCTGACAAATTATCTTTTCATTGAATAGGTATCTGAGAGTAGGTTCATCAGATAGAATTACAGGTGTAAGCACATATAACTTTTACAAAATAAGCTTTAAAGTACAATCAGAAAAAAGCAAAAAATACAAAACTAAGTAGAACAACAGGAAGTCCTATGTTCCAAGTGAACATTCTACTAGTTGGTCTTCAAGTCTTCATCTTCTTTGTCAGCTTTCAGCATCTGGGTAAATGTAGTCAGCATATCTGATAATTTCATTTGAGTAGTCAAAAAGATAGGTTCTCACAGCCATTTCAACTTTTCTTGAGAACACAACATTGTCTCTGTAAGATTTGGTGGATCTTCTCTTGCAAGTTTGTTCAACCTAGTAGTGTCTTGCCCATAACCAACCATGTTCAATCTGAATAGGAGACAATTTGAATTTGTCATAAATTATCTTCAGATACTTCAGATCTTGCTTGTATTCATCTTCAGTGAGATAGAAGGACTCATAAACCGGTACAACTAGTCCTGGCTTTGTTCTAGTGCCAAGTACATTTTCCATTCTATGTACATCATCAGGTTTATGGTAGGGGGAAGTGTCAGATAGATGAAGAGTCGATTTTACATCGTCTCATCTGGTCTTTTTTACCGTCCTTTTGTTATCCTTCAGTATAGTTTTGGTAGTTTTCCTAGAGTCTTTTTACTTGCTTTGTTCCTTGTGGATTTTGCAGGTATTTGGTTGAACCGCGCTAACTGAAGGCAAAAAGGATGTATTTTACATGCATCTGGAAGATATGGAAGTCCCAATGCCTCGGATGGTTGCTAGAAGTGGAGCGAAGAAGCCAGAATACCAAGAATCGAAGTTAAAAGGAGAAAAATCGAGCTAGAAGGAGCAAAAAGGGCAAAGTCGTCAATTCCAGGAAGAGTGGCAAACGCCAGCTGAAGACTGGCGCCCGCCAGTGCAATCTAGTGTGCACTGGCAGACACTAGAGTGAGCTGGCAAGCGCCATGGACCATATGCTGGCGCCCGCCATGTATAAGGTCGCGTCCGCTAGAATTGGTGCCATGGCGCCCGCCGACACTGGCGGGCCTTGATATGAGAGCTGTGACGCCAAGCTCGACATCGTGGACGCCAGATTCTTCTCGAACTGGATTTTCCTAATCAGTTCAGATTTTGTTCTTCTTTCTTCCTATTAATTAAAAAAAAAACATCGACTTTGGCTTTACATTATCATTCTATTGTCAAGAACACACACTTTGCTCTAGAGCTAGACCTAGTTTCAAAGGTAATTACCCGATTTGAGGTAATTGAACTATTTTCTCTTGTAATCCGACGATTGACATTGATTGGGAGATTATCTACACAGCTTTTGCATTGATTCGTTTTCGTTCTACAATTTCTACCTAGGGTTTGTGACAACGAAGGGTAAAATTGTATCAATCCACTCGACTCTTTTTTTTGTTCTTGAGATTATGTTTATTACTAGTATGATTATGCTTTCGCTTGTCATGAGTAGCTAAACACCCCTATTATGGGGTGGTGACTGATTCAATGCATGCTAGCTAGGGTTTATGTGATTCGAAGTGCATCGGGATTCGACTACTTGTGCCTTTTAGATTAATTACTATTCCTTCTATCACGTTTGATGATCTTCTAGAAAAAATCACTGTTAGATTAGGCATTTAAGTCTTGCAAATAAAAATTTCTTTCGTCTTGCTTGATCTAACAGTTAGTTGAAAACGGTGATAGTAGGTTAGTCAAATTGATTGTAGCCTAGTGAAACTGACGCCTTCATTACTGCTATTCGTTTTTGAACTCAAGACTGTGATAACTTGCGTAGTCAATCCCGTGAATCACATGTATCCTGCTAGCTGGCTTGTTGACATTACCACTCCATAATTTCCCCCATTCATATTTTAATCTCGTTAGTGTCAAATCGGTTTCTAGTAGTTGCAAGTAGTTGTTTACTCTAGTCTATCATCTCGCTGCCGAAGCAAACAAACTTTTACTGCTTTTCGTATTATCCAGTAACCATTCTTTTCGTAGCAAACAAACTTTTACTGCATTTCATAGTAAACCATTTGTGTTGAATAGCAAGTCTCTTACAAACATTATCCAGTAACCATTCTTGTTTTTGTTGACTTCAGAGTTTAGATCAGCTTTTGTTGGATGATACTTAATCATAGATTCCTCAGGGCTAAGTGATATGCTCAAATTACTACTTAGGAAACAAGTAGAAAGCAGTTTCTGTAAATAGACAATGCTAAACACGAGGTCGTTCGCTAAGGTATCAATAGGCTATCGTAACAATTGAAAACAAACAGTTACTTGCGAAACAATGTTGATTTGTTTGAATTCGAGTACTTCTTAAAACTAGAAAACGGAAATTAACAATGTAGTTGTTTGTAAGAATGAGGTAGGAGGAACATAGTAGTTACGATCAAGCAATGCTAATTCGCTCTAGAGATACGTTCATAGTGTCACACGGTCGGTGTACAGAAAACTATCAATTCAACCTTTACCAAACAAGTTTGAAGATATTTGAACTAGAGTAATCGTGGGTCGTCAATCCACGATTCTTAACCAAAATGATTTAGAGAATCTTTGGACGAGAGTATTGAATTGAAGGGTTTTTACGAAGATCATTGAACGAGCCTAACCTATATGAACGATTTCGAACCCTAGAAGCGAATACGCAAAGCTATCACACAACTACCATATCCGGAGTGATTTAGCTACTCATAATCGAAGCAAGGATGAAAGAATACAAGATATTGCCCATGTTTAACATAAACAGGATGATAATCGCATGCAAGCTCAAACAATTCGAGAAACAGAGTAAGAAAGAATTGAATAAGATAAAACAATAGAGATTTACCACAGTAATAAGGGATTCGATATCAATCCTTCGATGAATAGTCAAAATCAAGCTCCGAATTGCTATCAATGTAAATGTATGGATGTGTGGAGCTTTTTCTCTCAAATACCTTTAGATCTAGGGCAAAGTGTGTGTTCTTCACAATAGAATGAATAATAAAAGTAATTGTCTCTTCTTCTAACTAATAGAAAGGAGAAAAACTATGTCTGGGCGAATTAGGAGACGAAATCGAAGAAAAATGGCAAAAGAGAAACTGGCATCGCTAGTAATCAAGACTGGCATCGCCAGTCTCCAAACTGGCGATGCCAGTTTGGCGATACGCCAAACAGAAAGTTGCTGGCGTATGCCAGTTCTTTTGGAGTGACCGTTTTGCCCCTTTGATGCCTTTTGACTCCAATTCTTGATATTTTGTCCTTCCCACTCCACTTCTAGCATCCATACGAGGCATTGGAACTCCATATCTTGTAGATGCATATAAAATACACCATTTTGCCTTCAATTAGCGCGGTTTAGCCAAATATCTACAAAACCCACAAAGAACAAAACAAGTAAAAATACTCTAGGAAAACTAAGTAAAACTATACTCAAGGATGACAAAAAGACGGTAAAAAAGACCAAATAAGACAGTGTAAAACCGACTCATCAAACTCCCCAAACCGAACCTTTGCTCGTACTCGAGCAAACAAATAAACCTAGACATAAACTAGACTCAAACCACGAAAACAAACAAAGAGTCAAGGTCCCAAGTGACCGAATCTACCATTGTAAACAGTAAGTCCACGAGATGCAAAAATGTTGTCATCAAACCAACTTTGACAAAACAGTGTACATAAAATCAAACACAGTCATTTCCAAATGGGGTATAAGCTCTAAAGTGCAGCTCGCTAGTCCCTCACAGGTGAATGCAGTGTATCTCTCACTCTCTTGAAAGTATCCAAATGGGGTATAAGCTCAAAAATAAACTGGGAAGGTGACTTGCATCACAAAGGTGCCTAAAATATCTTATGCTTTTGTTCTCGTCTCATTAGATCGAAAGGGACTTAACAGGCGACTCAATTTTTCAGAAAACAAAAGCTGAAACTGCTCCCCCTATTCAATTCAAAACAAAATCAGATCTCGTAGCACTTCGCAGAACTTAGTGCATGGCCACATTGGGCTCTTTTAACCTCAGTTTTTTGCAAGTGTCTGTTTTACAAAAAGTCCGCACTTTTGTGCTTGTCAGTTTGGTGTACGTGCCATCAACACTCACGGACATATGACTTTTTAAGACCACGCCGGTATATAGGTAGTATTTGAAGCATGCCTAACACGACTAACGGTGATCAATGAAGACCATAAATCCTCCCCGAGATTCAAATATCAATAAGCCTTAGGGGGGCAGTAAACAAGCTTTTCAGCAATAACACAAAACAACACATATAAGTTGCAAGATAACAGTTCTCTCCCCAAACCTGTTCCATGGAACAGGGGGAAGGGCTTAAAAAGAGCATGCTATTCATCATCCCTGACAAGTCTGAGTACACATAAGTATGAAAAGGTGCAAGTAATACGTAAAAACTTGCACAACCCAGGAAATCACACAATACATTTGCCAATACAAATTTTTTTCATCAGATCTTAGGCTCCTCACAGGCTTTTTTGGACCAAAGAGCTAAACAAACTTGCTTTTTAAAAGAGAAACGACCTTGCAGGATTAAAAATACACTGTCCTACTACCAGCTAATCATCAAACAAAACGTAAGCAGCAGGTGGATTTATCATCTACAAAGGATGTTCGACTTGGTAAAAGACTCGGACTCACCATGAAAAATTAAATTAACTAGACCTAGACTGACAAAGAAACTGTAACAAAGAGAGGTCACATAACACACAATACAACAAAATACATAGAAGTAAAGACGGAAGACTCTAAGATGTGGATAACGGAAAAAAATTGTAGACAAGACACTAGAGAGCACATTCTCCCTCCCCAAACCTAAACTCAAGCATGTCCTCAAGCATACAGTGAAAAAGAAAAGAAAATGGGAGCTATAGTGACTTGCCTGCTTGTGTACCTTTATAGTCATGTACAAGATTCTTCCGTGTTGGCTAACGGGTACTCTAGAAGTTCACCCCCTATTCTCCCCTTCAGATTAGTGTGCATCTTTGGCTATTTCACATCGCAAAATTGAAACCCCAAGCCTCGACTCGGAGTTTCACGAGTTTCCTCGTGTTGGTACAAGGGTTCTATACTCCCAAACATGCAAGAGAATAAATGAAAAAAGCAGTAAAGGCATCTGCAATGTCTAAGGTCGTAGAAAAATAGTCTCAATGGTAAAGTAAACAGTATGAAATGCGAGATAAAAGGACAATGTCTAAAGCAAGGAAATAAAAGTTCATTTGTTTAAAGTAGTTAGCTCGACATTCCCGAGTGAAAATCAATGGTACTTGATCTTCCCGGTCGTTTGAGCTCCCTTACTTCCCTGTGGGAGAGAGTAAGTATACAGGGGACCTGTGCGTGCACTGTTATAGTTCCTGGTTTCAACCTGCAGGGGTGAGTATGACGTGGTGGTGGCTCGCAACTCACGTTGCTTTCCATGTACCTCTATGGTGCAGGTACGGGCATGAAGGTTGACAATCATGCGAGTGGTCTTGATGAACGGTCGCCCGAGTAGCAACATCTCCTTCTCCATCTCTTTGCCTTTGATCCGTGTCGACTCCACAACCACAAAATCAGCCATAATGGTATCCCCATCAAGCTCAACCGGAACATCCTCGATAACCCCCATGCACTTGCTCCTTGATCCATTGGCCAATGTGACAAAGCATTTCCTGGGTTCCAAACCCTTCAAATTGATCTCCTCATAGGTCGCAAAAGTCATCAGGTTAAATGCTGCTCCCGTATCAACAATTCCAGTCACCTGAGAAGAATTTCCTATACCAACTACCAAGTCGAAGTTGTCGGCATCACTAATGCTCTTATCTGCTTTCTGGATCACTCTAGCAGTGGGTTTAACCTCAACAATAGCTAGTTTTGCATTCGCCTCCTTTACTGGAGTCGCAACACTGGACTTAACTACCTCATCTACTTCCTGTACCTCAACTATTTCTTGTGGCCTAGTCACCTGTGGTGCCTCAACCTGGGCTACCGCCTTGTTCTGTCCACAGGTACAAGTAGTCACAACTGTCTTCACTCTTCCCGGCTTGCCGAAAGATACCTCCACAGCAAGAACCCTATTGGTCTCTGCAGTAGCTGGAAGCTTACCCCTTTTTCTCTGCGGAAGATTCCCAACCAAATCACCTAGAGTCTTCTCAAGCCGCCTCTTCATGTGATCAAATTATTACTTAGAAAACAAGTAGTAAGCAGTTGTTGTAGACAGACAATGCTAACCACAGGATCGTTCGCTAAGGAACCAACTAAGCTACCACAATGGTTTGAAAGCAAACAGTTACTTGTGAAAACAGATTGATTTGTCAGTTGGTTGTTTCTAAAACCTAGAATAAGAGAAAGCTAATAACGATTTTTAACAATGAGAGAAGATGAACACAGTAGTAATGATCAAGTAATGCTAATTCATTCTAGGGCAATCATTCATATTTGTCACATGGTCGGTGTATAGAAATCAATCAATCCAATTCAACCAATCGTTATTTGAATAGTTCAAACTAGAGTAATCGTGGGTTGTCAATCCACGATCCTTAACCGAAAATGATTTTGAGAATTTAAAACTAGGTTACTGGATTGAAGGTTTTACGAAGATTTCAAACTAGACGAACCTATATGAATGACCACGAACCCAGGAAACGAATACACATAACTATCACATAACTACCGCATTCAGAGCGGTTTAGCTACTCATGATTGAATCAAGGATGAAAGAATGCATGGTATTGAATACGCAAAGCATAAACATGGTGATAATCTCATGCAAGATTATACAATTCGATAAACAGAAGAAAACAAAGAATTGTATAGAAGCAGTAGAGGGTTATCAATAAATTACCAAGAATTCGATCCCAATGATTCGTACAAGATGAAAACTAAGCTCCAAAGATCAATCAATCCATGTCAAAACCTATATCTAGAAGCTTTTTCTAGGAAAAAATCGAGTATAATAAGTTATGGCAAAAGAGGACCTAATCCTGACCTAAAAAGGAAAAAATATGCTGAATCTGGGCCTTCTCGCCGAATCTCGCCGTGGCGAGCTACTTCGCTCGCCGCAGCGAGAAATTCTGTGTAGCTCCTCTTTTTGCCTCGTAAAATCTCACCGCGGCGAAAATATCGATTCGCCTTGGCGAGCGTAAAACCTCCGTAACGTTTTCCACAGACAGAATTTTCCGATGCTTCCAAAACGACGATTGTAGCCCTTTGAATTATCGTTCCGTGGACACCGAGCTCAGGTCAAGTGGATATCATATGAGAGAGTTATGGCCAAAATGGCTAGACTGTTCTGTAAAACTTCACTTTTGCAAGTTTCGCTAAAATGGTTCTCAATTCTTCGTCCGAACTCCGAATCCATTTCCGTTTTCGCCCAGTTACTCTACATTCAATGATCTAGAACCAAAGTTTTCACTCTGATTTTCACCTTCGGGACACAAAAATCCTACAAAACACAAACAAAGCACCAAAGCATAAAAACGCACAAAGACACTATAAAACCATAAACAAAGACTAACGAAGACCGCTAAAAAGGACCCAATGAGACTCTAAATTATCGTCTCATCAAACTTCCAAACCGAACCTTTGCTCGTCCTCGAGCAAACAAACAACCTAAACAAGAACTAGACTCGAAACAGAAACAAACGAGAAGCACATAACCGAGTTGAACTCCCAAGTGACCAAATAAACCATTGTAAACATTAAATTCACAAGATACAAAGGTTTTGCACTCAACTAACCTTGGCAGAATAGTGCACATAAAATCAAATAAGAAGGTTTCTCAAGTAAATAGCACTTAAGTCTAACTCGCTAATCCCTCACAAGAGGATCCTATGTAACTCTCTCACACACTCTGGAAGTGTCCAGTGGGTTAATCGCTCAAGAAATAACAAGAGAAAAGGTAGGTGGCTTTCACCACAAGGTAAATTAAATACCTCATGCAATGTACTCAATCAGTAAGTCGGAAGGGACTTTTTCTTCGCGTGCAGCAACTTGCTAGAAACATGCAACCAATCTTCCCATAGTACCACATTTTTGCATAAAATAAATGTATGCTAATCAAATGGCCTCAAGGGCTCTTTTAGTCTCACTTTTTTTGGTAGTGTCTGTTTTACCGAAAGTCCGCACTTTTGTGCGTGTCAGTTTGGTATACGTGCTATCAACCCTCACAGACATATGGCTTTTTAGGACCACGCCGGTATAAAGGTAGTATTTGAAACACGACTAACATGACTAATGGTGATGGCAAGCACCATAGATACACTCCGAGACAATTCAAATACAGGGAAGCAATAAAAATTACAAGTATAAAAATAACATTATCGGCACAGTAGAATTCTTCTCCCCAAACTGGTTCTTTGCAGTGGATTGGCTTTGATGAAGTAAATGATGAAGAGCATACCGTTCGTCATACTTAACTTACACTGAGTACACATGAGTATGATGAGGCGCAAACAAGGGAGTTTGCACTTCCCGAAAAGATCACATGTGCCGGTACAATATTTTTTCATCGGCTAAAGGTTTCTCACCGGCTTTTTTGCATCAAAGAGCTACATAGACTTGCTATTTATAGGAAACACAGACTTATGGGATTTTAAATCCACTACGCCACCTCAGTTAAATATCATGCAAAACATAAGCAGCCAGCAAATTTAACAATCATAATAGATGCTCGATAACTTGGAAGAATGACTCACGAAAGACAATAGAAGGGGAAGAAAACGGAAAAATGACCAACGGAAAAGTGACCAAACCACACTAAGAGAAAGTAAAGGACGAAAGACTCTAGAGACTCAGGTAATAGAGAAAAATGCAAACAAGACACTAGAGAGCACATTCCTCCTCCCCAAACCTAAACTCAAGCATGTCCTCAAGTGTAGATTGAAAAAGAAAAGAGAATGGGATCATCAGTGACTTGCCTGCAGGTGTACCTTTACAGTCATGTACAAGACTCTTCTGTGTTGGCTAACGGGTACTCTGGAAGTTCTTGGTTCTTCCGGTTGTTGCAGCTCCTTTTCTTCCCTGTAGATAAGTGTGTATATATAGGGGTCCAGTATGCGCCCCTATGTATTTCCTACTGTTAACCTGCGAGACAGAATATATGGATCAGAATAGGCATTCAACTCACGTAGCTTGCCTTGCACTTCGATTGTGCAGGTTCGGGCATGCAGATTCACTACCATGAGAGTCGAGCGGATGAAGGGTCACCCTAGAAGTAGCATATCTTTTTCCATTTCTTTCCCTTCCACCCTCGGCGATTCCACTACCACAAAATCCGTCATTACCGTTACACCATCCATCTTAACCGGCGGGACAACTTCTACAATCCCCATGCATCTACTTCGGGTTCCCCCAGCAAGATTCATAAAGCATCTTTGCGGCTCCAATGCTTTTAAGCCTAAGTCTTCATAGGTGCCAAAAGTCATCAAATTGCAAGTAGCACCAGTATCGACTATTCCGGTAAACTGAGCTGAACACCCAATGCCTACCAATAAATCAAAACTATCGGAGTCGCTTATACTCTTTTCCGCCTTAGGAATTACTGTGGTGGGAGGGCCGGTTTATGCAGTTATTTGTTCCGCATTCGCCTCCTCTTCTAGAATCATGGAACTCGGTCCCTCAACTTCAACTTCTGCCGATTCAGCAGCAACATTCTGAGTCTGTGCAACTGTCAGTACAGGACTCACTTGAACTGTTGTTGGAGTTCCCACGTCAGATGCAGAGTTCTCAACCTCATTGGTACAAGTGGCAACAACAGATTTAACCTTCCCCGGTTCTTCAAAATTTATCTCAGCCGCCAGGACTCTAATGTTTTCTGGGGTTGCTGGGAATTTTGCTTTCTCTATGAGCTGCAATTTCCCTACCAGGTCACCCAATGTCTATTCCAGCCTTTTTTGCGATTGCTCGATACTGTCGAACCTCTGGTCATTCCTTTCCTGAATTTTCTGCGCCTTAAGCCAGAACCTCTCAGACCTCTCCATATGGCTCCTGATTTCTTTTTCTAGCTCAGTAATACACGGCCCTGGAATCTCTTCTACTGTTATGGCTACCACTCTGCTAGCCTTATTTCTCGCACCCTTAAGCTGGGACACTGCTGCCAGTCTCTCGAAAACACCATTTGATTCATCAGCAGACGCTTCCAGGAAAGAATTATTGCAAGTCATCTCGACCATGTTTTGACACTCCCAATCCAGGCCTTCATAAAATTTGATGCACAAATCCATTTCAGCATCCTGTGGTGGGGGCACTGAGAGAGCAGATTCAAAAACCATTTCCTTGCTTCATAGAAGCTCTCATCACTCATCTGCATAAACTTCTCAATCTGGAGACGGAGTTGCCTAGTCTTTTCAGCAGGATAAAACTTGTTCATGAAAGCTTTATACAGAGCATCCCAATTACGAAAAGATCCTTCTAGCTGGTTCAGAAGCTAGCTCTTAGCCTTCATCTGCATGCAAATGGGAAAGACCTTTTTCCTGATTTCATCATCGGTCACAGTAATTCCTCCTACAGCTAGTGGAATTCTAGCAATCCACCCCTCAAACTCCTTCAGAAACCGAATGACATCCTCATTGGCCATTCCATAGTACTTAGCCAAGTCATGGAAGTGATGACGCTTGATCTCCATGTTCCTGGCATCATTAGACAGTACAATTGCTGGCTTTCCAGCCTTAATCTTGCCAGGTTGCATGTAAGCCCCATATGTCAGTTGAGCCATCGGAAATACCATCTGAAAACCTGTTGTTAAAGCTACAGAACACCAAAACTCGAAAGAGATCTTAGTTTCTGTTAGTGCACTAAACCGCAGGTTGGAAAAAGAAAGAAATAAAAATTCACAATCAAACGCTATAGTAGGAATTGATTCCCCGACAGCGGCGCCAAATTTGATGTGCTCAAATTATTACTTAGAAAACAAGTAGTAAGCAGTTTTTGTAGACAGACAATGCAACCACAGGATCATTCGCTAAGGAACCAACTAAGCTACCACAACGGTTTGAAAGCAAACAGTTACTTGTGAAAACAGATTGATTTGTAAGTTGGTTCTTTCTAAAAACTAGAATAAGATAAAGTAAATAATGGTTTAAACAATGAGAGAAGATGAACACGGTAGTAGTGATCAAGTAATGCTAATTCGTTCTAGGGAAATCATTCATATTTGTCACACGGTCAGTGTACAGAAATCAATCAATCCAATTCAACCAATCTTTATTTGAATATTTCAAACTAGAGTAATCGTGGGTTGTCAATCAATGATCCTTAACCGAAAATGATTTTGAGAATTTAAAACTAGCTTATTGGATTGAAGGTTTTACGAAGATTTCAAACTAGACGAACACATATGAACGAATACGAACCCAGGAAACGAATACGCATAACTATCACATAACTACCGCATTCAGAGCGGTTTAGCTACTCATGATTGAATCAAGGATGAAAGAATGCATGGTATTGAATACGCAAAGCATAAACATGGTGATAATCTCATGCAATATCATACAATTCGATAAACAAAAGAAAACAAAGAATTGTATAGAAGCAGTAGAGAGTTATCAATAAATTACCAAGAATTCGATCCCAATGATTTGTACAAGATGAAAACCAAGCTCCAAAGATCAATCAATCCATGTCAAAACCTAGTTCTAGAAGCTTTTTCTATTAAAAAAATCGAGTATAAGAAGTTATGGCAAAATTGGACCTAATCCTGACCTAAAAAGGAAAAAATATGCTGAATTTGGGCCTTCTCGTCGAATCTCGCTGCGGGGAGGAAAATAGCTCTCCGTGGCGAGAAACCCTGTGTAGCTCTTCTTTTTGCCTCGTAAAATCTCGCCGCGGCGAGCTTAAAACCTCGGTAACGTTTTTCACAGACATAGTTGTCCGATCCTTCTAAAAGAAAAATTCTAGACCTTTGAATTCTGTTTCCTTTGCCACCGAGATCAGGTCAATCGGACATCATATGAGGGAGTTATGGCCAAAATGGTAGACTGTTCCGTAAAACTTCACTTTTGCAAGCTTCGCTAAAACGGCTCTCAATTCTTCGTCCGAACTCCGAATCCACTTCCGTTTTCGCCCAGTTACTCTACATTCAAAGATCTAGAGCAAAACTTTTCACTCCGATTTTCACCTTCGGGACACAAAAATCCTACAAAACACAAACAAAGCACCAAATCATAAAAACGCACAAAGACACTATAAAACCATAAATAATGACTAACAAAGAACGCTAAAAAGGACCCAATGAGACTCTATGTTGGTCCAGATAACAGCAAAGTAAAAGACTAGCGGGGGGGGGGGGGGGGGGGTTGAATATTATTTTAAAACTTTTGTCGATAAACACAGTTTCTCAGAAACTTGGGGGGTTTTTGATACTTAAATTCAGAGCGCGGAAGACTTTAAGATAGGTAAGTGCAGAAACAAAAAAATATGTGTGTGTGCTTTGCTGAAAGATAAATGCAGAAAGGTAAATAACACAGCAAGTATAGTGGTATCTGGAGGTGGCGTAATCCTCCAACTAATCCACTTCGGTCTTTCTGAGACCTAGAATTCACTAGAACAAATAATTGAGTTCACCTTACAATAATCCTATTCTAAGATTTCTAAACAAATGGTTCCCAACCAAATGTTCCCCCTGAGTTATTCCCCAGCTCCTAGAGCTAAGTACTTCCTCTACTCAGATAACCTTGGAGTTATTCCCTGATTTCCCAAGTACTTCCTCTACTCCACGCCTTGATGGTGTTGGTTATAAGGTTTGTCAGAGAGGCTTCTTGTATAACTTTTCAGTTATGTTTCCAGAGAGCCTAATAGAACAAGACTACTTAATACACTTGTTCAGTGTATGGCAATCGCTCTTCTTGACCCAAGTAATTGATGTCCGTTCTGGAGAATGAGCTTCAGAAAGGTTATCTGATAGTTCAACTCTTTCACGAATAACAATCTCTTGTTCAGGTTCAGGACAACTTAGAACTACTAGTGATTCTTCAAGCAATAGAAAGCTTTCAGAAAGGGTAGTAGAGTGCTTGAGAGCATACTTTGCTAGATTGTAAGTTTGCAAGTTAGATCGTTCTTTGGTCGTTGTATTTCTCAGCATCTAAGTGTATGATATTTATAGATGAATTGGACAGTCGTTGGGATGTTATCCGTTAAACACAATTCAAATTCAGTCTATACTTATCTTGAAAAGAGTACTCAGAAGTGCTTGTCTCATATCTCAGAGAGGACTGTGCTTTAGCGGCGTTTTTGCCGATGCAATTAATGCATATGTACTATTTCTTATCCTGTAGTCTTCAACGGATACATTAGCCTTTCTGATTGGTTGCATGCTCCATACTCATGATGTCATATGTTCCAGAATCATGTTTCAAAAGTAATTAAATGCACTTGAGAAAGGATTAAGGACATAGTCTTTCCGAGTGAGACTAAACCTTGGTGTCTTCATAAATCTTGTGCAATCTCCGGTCTTGTAATCTTCAGAAAAGCTCCATTGCTAGGATTGATCTTCATGATCTTCTTGGAAATAAAAATTACATTCAGAGACCTATAATCCTAAAACAAGATTTACTAGACTAATCATACTCAGTGATTTCCTCTTTTACAATGTTCAAGTGAACTAAGAGTACTTAATCACCTTTCTGGCAAAGATAAGAACATGTGATGAATGATCAAAATACTAACAGATATTCCTAACAAATTTCCCCCTTTTTGATCAGTCATCCATGACTATCTTTTAAAGTCCTATTACAAATTTGTAATCCTGGAAGAGAAAACAATCCACCACTTAATCATTTCAAATGATATTCAATTTTAGTTGAATTAAGTGCAGAAAGTAAAACATCAACCAAATCACAAGAAGTGGCCTTTTCTGATAAGTTGTCATCTATTAAAATGTATCTGAGAGTATGATCTTCAGATAGTGCAGTTCTGAGCGAGATGCAACTTTTACAGATAGAGAAATTCAGAAACAATCAGCAAGATTACAAAAAGTAACAAAACATACTAAGTAAATTAGAACAACAGGAGAATCCAAGCTCCAAGTAAACATTCTAAGATACTAGTCTTCAAGTCTTCAAAAATAACTTAGGTTCAGAAACCTCAAGTTCTTCAGCACCCTTTCTGGATCAGTTGACATAATCATCCACTTTTCTGCATTCTTGGACATAGTCATAAAGAGTCCTTCTGACAGAGAGTTCTGTCTTTCTGGACAAATCACATATTTCTTGGTAACTCTTGCCAAGTTTATGATTTTTCCTCAGAAAATGTTTGACCCAGAAGTATTTTCCCCAGACCCAGGCATGGTCTACTTGCAGCTGAGATAGGATGAAATATTTGTATATTTCTTCCAGATAGTGTATATCATCTAGGTATTCATCCAATGTCATATAGAATGACTCATAGGTTGAAACTCCTAGTTTGTTCTTCTTGCTGTAGCTACCATCCATTTTTCGTACCTTGTGTACATCATCGGGCTTTAGGTAAGGACAGCAAAGGAGAGGTCCATCTTTACGCATCGTTTCTCTTCTCTACTTCAAAGTTTAGCCAGGCATGAAGGTGCTCAGATTTTAGCAATTCTGGCTTGCCTTCTCTCCATTTCAGTATCTAGTTGAGGATGGGAGTTGGAAACTTATCATTGACAAGTAAATGTTGTAGTTCCAGAATCCAATACCCTCTCTTGTTCAGAATGCACCTATATGAAGACTCTTCATTACTCGTCTTCACATATTCAATGTGGGCATCAGTTGGCTTTTCTTGAACAATTTCTCTGTTTGTTCTGCCAAACTGGGAATCCCTTCTTGCTTTTCTGTTGGGTGGCCTTCTGTTAGGAGATCCTCTAACCCTTTCTTCTGCCTTGAAATCTTTGGTGGAAGTTCCTTGTATTGACTTGGTATTTCGGAAGGAGTTCGGCTGCCAAAGGCATTCTTTGCCAGAGGGGTTGTGAGGTGCTTGCCTTCTTCTCTTGTGAAGTGGATGTTCATCTGTATCTGATTCATCCTCATCATCATCATTGAAGTTCAACAATGGAGGCTTGCAGCTTTCTTGGTCTCTCACTTCTCCTTCTTCTTGGTCTTCTCCTTTTTCAGGATTATTCTGGTTGTTCTCTTCTGAGATCCTAAGGGACTTGGTTCCCCTAGTGACCATACTTCTCAGCCTTCTGGCTGGTTGATCTGGAACAACTTCTTCAACAGGGGCATCTCCGGTGTTCTTGATGACTAGTTTACTTGAGGAGGGAGGCATAGATTGTTTTCTCTTTCTTCCTCTGCCTTTCTGAGGCATCTCCTCTTCTTCCCCCCTTAGTCATGAATGACTGACTCATAACGGCATAAGCTTCAGAGAGTGAGTCAAAGTTTTTCTGGAGATTATTATGCACCCTGACCAGTTCTTGGATTTCTTTCTTCAGCTCGTGGTTCTGCTTAACCAGTTCTCGCTCCTTTCTGTTGAGCTCTTCAAGTGGCCTAAGAATGGCGTTGGCTTGCAGAACAGCATGGTTGGCTTCATTGAGTGCTGCATTAGCATTGTTACAATCCTCATCCCTGACCAACCCTAGGTCTTTCTGAGAGAGAGCTATGCTGGTTGCTCTGTTGAGTAACGCAGCTGACTAATGACTTCATCTCTTCCGGGACGGATTTTAGCATACGTGTCTTAAGCAATTGGTGTCTTTCTGAGTTCCAAAAAGATACTATTTCTGCATGGTGCTCTTCACTTCTTGAACTACTTGGTGCAGAGAATATATGAGGAGCAAGTAGAGCTCTCTTGTGTTGAGTGACAAGTCTCTCATCTTCTGCGTCAGTAATCAAGTTTTGGTTGTTTTCAGCATCACTCTTATTATCTTTTTCTTGAATAGTTTGCAGATTGACAACCTTTTACGCTTTCCATCAAGTGTGCTGGCCTTCTGAGAAGATGTAGAAGGTCTTTCTGATGCAGTCTCAGCATCATCTTCTTCATCATCATTGTCATCCATGGCATCTATTTCAGCAGCTGTGACAACAATTGCATCTTTCAGATTTCTTTGCTCATCTAGGAGCGCCAATTCCTGGGTGTTAGCTTCTTTGAGCTTTTGAATTTTGGCTTCCTTTTCATCAACAAGAGCTTGGCACTCTAAGTTGATTCTCTTCTCTTCTTCCAACACCTTTCTGAGTTGTTCAATCCTGAACTCAGCGGCAGATATCTCTTCAAGAATATCGTTACATTACATCATTGGGTTTTCGATGAGACTTTGAAGGTGATGATGATGGGCTTCGAGCATTGGAAGGAGTGGCCTTGTCTTTACTTCCTTTGCTAGCCTTACGAATCCGCCTTGTCAGTTGGGGATCATCATTCTGATCATTATCATCATCATCCTTCTTGTTTTCTTGACTTGGATGCTCAGATGGGGGTTCTTGATAATCATTCTCGTCCATTTCTTCTTCATCTTCTAAAATCAAGTTGATCACATTTGGGAATGTAATCATTCTCCCATTCACTTCTTCTTGCTCAGCTGGGTAAGTAGTGAGCTTACTAGACAATGCAGGATGGGTTACCATCTGCTCTTGGGTTTGAGCATCCGCAGTTTTGAAATCTGCTAGATGTTTTTGTGATACTTCATGAGTGAAGTCTTCATGCATCAGATTGGCAAAAGAATAAGACTCTGTTGGGAACAATGCATGGATGTAGTCTTCCAGATTTAGGGCTATTGCTCTCTTTTCTGGGACGTCGATTACTCGTGCTATTTCAGAAAGGTCAGCCTTTCTGAGTTTCTGCCATTGTCTGAAGCACTTTAGATGTTTCTTGAGAGTGTGCTTCTGGAAAACCTTGAGTAAATCAACTGGCACAAAACTTTGAGCCTGAAAGAAAGGGATCAAGTTAGTTTTGTTCAAACCACTTGAGTTGGTATCTGTGTGCAAAAGTAAGCTTTCTGAGCATACCTGTGTAGAAACACCAGGCTCATTTGCTTGGACTGTCGCTTGTTTTGGCACAGAGGCCTCAGATACCTTGTTGTGAGGAGAAGTCTGATCCTCAACAACCTTTCTTTCTGCTTGAGCCTGAGAAACAAAATCAAGTATGTTTAGAAATTGTTATCAGAGAAGATAAATAGAGAGATGCTTTCTGAGACTTTACTTACTTCCAAGTGAGGAAGCTCAGTTGCATCTTTCTCAGAAACCTTGGGGGTTTCTGACACCTTTTCTGCAGATACTGCTTGTTCAGCAGTTTCAGTTTCTATTGGAGGAGTTTTCAAGGATTTTTCTCCTTCCAATTGTTCTTGGCCCGAGCACTGTAAGAACAAACATAAGAGATTTAGTAGTGGAATTTCGAGCATTCTTGAAGAAGATTATTCTTGAGTGCTTACCTTCTCATCGAAGGCTCGAAAATGCTTCTTCGTAAAGGTTTTCGACTCGGATTTTCTTGGTTTTGGAGTGTTGGTCCTCCACCACTACTTCCTCAGTTAGAGCCTAAAGTAAGACAAAAAGAAATTTAGAACACAAGATATTAATTTTTCAAGCAAGCTATTTCTTATTCAGAGATAACTTAGCTACCTGTAGAACAGGCTCTTCTTGTTGTTCTGAGGTTGTAGAAACCTCTTCTTCATTCAGAAGGGTAGACAAATTAACTTCCCCCTGAAAGTTTGTCTCCAATATGGCCTGTAACAAAATGAAGCTTATGAGTAACAAGTTAACATTGAAATGTCGACAAGTTAGATATAAACTACTTTTGCTACCTGAAAAGAGTCAGGCTGATCATTGATCTTTTGGACTTGTGGTGAATCCACAGTCTCTCTGTGCTCATTGTTGTTCTCCTCTGTAGTATCATTCTGAGTCTCCATCTCAGTTTGATCCCTTTCTGAGAGTTGAGCTCTCTCAGAAGGTTGAGGAACCTGTTCAAGAACAGGGTTTTCTTCAGCAATATTGAGTGCTGGTATTGTGAATGTGGAAGCAATGTCAGTATCTTCCATCATTCTATCTTCCTCACCCAGACCTTCTTCTTCCTGCTGGGCAGAGGGGCTCTTATCTTTCTGAAGAGCTAAGTTTGATGCTCCTCCTTGGGTCTCAAGCTTAAATCTTTTGAGCACTGTTGCGATTACTTCATCGTCCTCAGAATCACTGTTCTATGTTGGCGCAGACCCATTTATGATATTTCTATCATCTCGGGTGAGTTCTGGAGCAGTCTGTTTCAGGATTCTTGGGGCTTTCTGGAACTGCCTTTCTGGGCGAACAACATCTTCTGAGACCTTGTCTCCAGAAGGTTGTGCCTCTTGAATGTTTATGGACTTGGAGGTCCTTTTGCCTTGAGCCCTTTTTCTTTTGGCAGCTGGAGGTTTAGCTTGAGCTTGCTCAGAAACCTCCTCACCTTGCAGTGTAGTTTCTTCAGCCTTTCTGAGTACTTGCTCAGCAGCAATTCTCTCCTTTTCTTCAAAGGCGTGTCTGAAAAGGGAGTTGGTGACTGGGATTTCTTGTTTCTCTCTAAGAGTAATCCCCATGGTTTCCAGAATGTAACATATCCTGAGACCAAAGTGCATATTGGCTTTTGGCTCAGCAAGGCCATTGATGATTTTAGGCTCAAATTCCTCAATGTGTCCAAGGAATTTGTTGAAGGCGTACTTCCCCCAATTGAAGTGGGTTTCCTGCCCTTCATTCTTCTGGTTCAGAAGATGCATCATCATCCATCTCTCCATACTTATCTGGTCTACTCCACCTTTGTTGCCATCAAAGCAACGGACCAGGATGAGAGCCAAAGTACTCCAGTGTTTCTGAAGATGACTTGTTCTGATAGCTTTCAGAATAAAGTCTCCTGGGCAACCTTTTGCATTTTCCAACTGGATTGCCTCAAAAAGTTCTTTGACGCCTTGAATCATTGAGGCGTCCTTGATGTTGATATCTTCAATATTTCCTCGATTTTTCAATCGGAACAATTTGCAGAAAGCCTTGCAGTCAAGAACAATTTCTTGTCCGTGGATTTCAGTCTGCATGTACTTTTCTTCTTTATCATTCACAACCTTTGTGAAGATTTTGGAGTTGTTGTAGAACTCCAGTACATCCAGTGTGGATAGGCCACTGGGTGCGGGTGCAGCAGATAAAAACCTGTAGATATGGGAATTCTTCAACATCCCCAATATTAGTTTCCTTTCTGGGTTTGAAGGTATAACTGCTGGTACATATTTCTTCACTAAGAATGCTCCCCAATAAATTTGATGACTAGGGTTCCAGTCCGAAGGGGTGAATTCTCCCAGAAGGCGTTTATTCAACACCTTAAGTTCTTTTCCTCCTTGCTTTTCAGCAGGAGTAGATGATCCGGCCTTAGGGTTCTTGGTGGTCATCTTCTTGGGTGCCATCTCTTTATATAAAGTTTTGAATATGTGGTTTTTCAAAAGGATTTTGCACAAGTAATTGAGATTAGTTTATCTTTTCAGAAGACTAAGCACAAAAAGTTGAGTTTGCAGAAGGAGGTTTGCAGAAATCTTGAGAGATTTTGCTATTTTGATGCAAGTTTGAAATTTCGAATTTGGTAAAAGTGTTTGTCTTTTGCCCAATTCCTATATATATAGCAGACAAAACATACATAGATACAACATACATATAGCTGAATATGAATGCGTGTCTTTGCATCTGCATAGGCGTGGTACGTCCTTTGTACTTCATTAAATGCTTAGTGGGCCATGTCTGAATTTCTAAACAGACATTACTTGCTTTGTTTTAATCTCAGCAGTTGAGATCAAATGTTTATACATCAAGGGCTTATATTGAATATCTTGTAATGATATCAATCAACAAATGGTAATGTGCCGACTTGATGGATTTTTAATATGCTACATTCATTGTGTCACTAAGTAAAGAGTAGGAACACTTAATCGTTTGAGCTTATCATTCTGAGTGTCAAGTCCTTATCTATATATTGTTTATCATGAAAATGGTAAAAATACAAGACATTGGACATGTTTGACTTTCAGAACTTATACCTTTGTGTGTCTTTTCTCTTTATGACTAAATAGTTTCCTGAATTCAAGAATCAGAAACTTCAGTTGTTTTAATGTATTTGACCCACTCTTAGTAAGTAAGTTCTAGTCTTATTTACTCATTGAGTGTGTACCAACTTTTGACTTTCTGGATACCCATTCCAGAAATGTTTGCCTTTCTGAGTATTGCTACTCAGAAACCTTTGCATCACTTCTTATCAACTTGGCTTTCTGAGAGCATGTTCTCAGAGGCCTACTTCTTTTCTCCCTTACTAATTCTGACTTTAGAGATTCAGGACATTTTTCAGTCCTTAGGCAACTCCATCAATCCAAGATTACGTCTTAAGGTCAAGAATCGGCTTTCTTGTAGGGGCTTGGTGAAGATATCTGCAAGTTGGTCTTCTGTGCCAATCTTGAGTATCTCTATATTGCCTTTTTCAACATGGTCTCTGATGAAGTGGTGTCTAACATCAATGTGCTTTGTTCTGGCATGGAACTTGGGATTCTGTGTGATTGCAATAGCACTTGTGTTGTCACAGAAAATAGGAGTTTTCTCTTCATTGAGTCCATAGTCTCTGAGTTGTTGTTGAATCCACAGAATTTGTGTTGCACAACAACCAACAGCAATATATTCAAACACGTGGTAGAAGTTGCAATTGAGTTTTGCTTCTTGCTAAACCATGAGATAAGTCTTGTTCCCAGAAACTGACAAGTTCCTGAGGTACTTTTCCTATCAAGCATTGATCCAGCATAGTCAGCATCTGAGTAACCAGCCAAACTCAATCGACCTTCTTTAGGATACCACAAACCTACATTTATTGTACCTTTCACATACCTTAATACTTTCATAGCAATGTTGTAGTGTGATTGCATTAGATTTGTTTGAAATCTAGCACACACTCCAACTGCATATTGAATATCTGATGCCTTGCAGTAAGGTAAAGTAGTGAACCTATTAATTTCCTATACTTGTGTTCTTCAACACTTTTATCTGATTCAGTATAGGTCATTTTGGTTCCTATGCTCATAGGTATCTTAGCATTCTTTTCAGAGGGCTTAAGATTGAACTTTGTGAGCATGTCTTTTGCATACTTTGTCTGACTAATGAATATTCCATCATTGAGTTGCTTGACTTGCAATCCTAGGAAATTGTTCAATTCTCCCATCATGCTCATCTCAAACTTATTTTTCATGAGATTTGCAAAGTCATCACAAAGTTGCTTGTCCTTAGATCCAAATATAATGTCATCAACATATACTTGAACTAAGAGCAGTTTCCCATCATGATTTAAGGTAAATAAAGTTTTATCAACTTCACCTTTCTTGAAACCACTTTCCAGAAGGTATTTGGCCAAAGTATCATACCATGCTCTTGGAGCTGTTTGATCCATATAGAGCTTTCTGTAGTTTATAGACCATTCTACTTTCTCAGGAAACTTCAAAACCAGGTGGTTGTTCAACATAGACTTCCTCAGCAAGTTCACCATTCAAGAATGCACTTTTGACATCCATCTGATAAACTTTAAAGTCTTTATGAGCTGCAAAGGCCAGAAAGAGTCTTATTGCATCCAATCTGGCAACTGGTGCATAGGACTCATCAAAATCTAAACCTTCAGTCTGGGTGAATCCCTTGGCAACCAACCTTGCTTTGTTTCTGGTTATTTCACCAGATTCATTCATCTTGTTTCTGAAAACCCACTTGGTTCCAATCACAGATATTCCTTCTACAAATGGAACTAGTTTCCAGACTTTGTTTCTTTCAAACTGATCCAACTCTTCTTGCATTGCAGAGATCCAGTCTTGGTCTCATAATGCTTCTTCAATAGTTTTAGGTTCCATGTTTGAGATGAAACATCCAAAGAGAGAATTAGCATTTTTGGCTATTGCTCTCCTAGTCCTAACAACTTGATTGATTGGTCCAATCACATCCTTTGCAGGATGATCCTTGATCCATCTCATCATGGGTTTGGGGCTAGTAGGGTCAACATCTATGTGATCTGAATGTGAATCACTATGATTATGACTTGATACTTCTTCAGTATCTACGACATTTTGTACCACATAAGGGTGTTGAATGTCTGACACTTGCTCAGTGTGAGGGCTTTCTGGGACAGGCCTGTCAGAGAGGTCATTTCCAGAATTAGCTCTCTGATGAACATCTTCAGTTTCCATTTCCGGAATTCTCATAGGAAATTCTTCATCATGTCTGAGAATCATCTGGTTGTTACTAGGCATTTCATGCTTTTCTTCGTCAGAGTCATCCTCTCTTTCCATAATGATGTTTTTCCTTTCTGAGGGTTCTTCTTCAGAATCCTTTAACATTAGTTTCTTGAACCTTTCTGAGAGTTCATCATCAAGGGGTGATTTCTTGCTTTCTTCATAGAATACAACGTGAACTGATTCTTCAATCTTCTTTGTTCTTTTGTTGTAAACTCTGTAAGCTTTGCTATTCATAGAATAACCAAGAAACACTCCTTCATCTGCCTTTGGTTGAAATGTTCTTAGTTACTCTTTTTCCATTGTTAAGAACAAAACATCTACAACCAAACACTTTCAGATGTTTAATATTAGGGGGTCTACCAACCAAGAGCTCATAAGGGGTCTTGTCATGGTGTTTGTTTATCAAACATACATTACGAGTATAGCATCTTTGTGTTTACGACTTCAACCCAATAAACTTCACTTATTTCAAGGTCACCAGATTGTCCTTGCTTTGCTTCTTTAAGGGTTCTATTTTTCCTTTCGCAACACTATTTTGTTGTGGTGTTCTTGAGAGGAAAGTTGATGTTGTATACCTTTCTTTGGTACAAAACTCCTTTATGTCTTTGGTTGACAAATTGGTACCATGGTCTGCATTACGATTGCAGATACCTTGTCATTTTTCATGACTTGAGCTTATTTAGCAAGTTTGGTATCTCCACCCTAGCATCATTTATGCTTGTAAAGACAACCCAAGTGAATCTTGAGAAGTCATCTACAACAAGACCATACTTCTTTCCTGCATAACTAGTTACAGATGATTCAAAAAGATCCATGTGTAATAGTTGAAGTGGTCTAACACTAGAGTGTCTGATTTTGGACTTGAAAGAGATCTTAGATTGTTTCCCCATCTGACAGGCAGAACAGATACCATCCTTTCTGAAAGATGTTTTGGGAAGGCCAACCACTAACTCTTTCTTGGCAAGTTTGTTCAGAGTTTTGAAATTAAAGTGACTCATTCTTTTGTGCCATAACCAATTGCTCTTACATGACTGATTGACTCACCAAGAGACATTCTTGATTGTGGGGCCCTTAATCGGCAACATAAAGACTGCCTTTCCGCCTAGCAACCAAGAATGTCTGCTTTGACTCATTGTCAATAAGTTTGCAATACTTTGCTTTAAATTTCACAGTAAATCCCTTGTCTGCAAACTGGCTCATGCTAAATAGATTGTATTTCAAACCCTTAACATGTAATACGTCAGTAATTGTTAATGATCACAATTTGACGTTGCCAAATCCCAGAGAGGGATTTAATTCTCCTCCAAAAATCGATGTCCATTGTTGCAAGCTTTGTAGTTGACCAGATTTGCTTTGTCTCCTGTCATGTGCTTTCCGCATCCACTATCAAATAGCCATTGAGCCTTAGTCCAAGAGGCGTTCTGCACAAAACAGGAAACAGGAGTTAGGTTCTTGCCTCAGAGATAGAACCACTTAGACTAAACATTCTTCCAGTAGGAATCCACATTTTAGTGAATTTCTTGTGAGTTTGTTTTTGTCTAACTTTATCAGAAGGAGAAACGATAGAATCAGTAATTTTGATCTCAATCTTCCTTCTTGAGGTGTTTCTAGGTGTTCCTTTTGGTGCTTTCTGGACCCTGGGTTTCTGGGATTGCTTTTCAGCAAACTTAGCCTTTCTGGCCAGCTTCCTTCTAGCTTTGGCGTTCAGTTTTTTAGTGGTTTGAGATTTCTTCCACTTTTTTTTATTTCTACGTGCAATATCAGCCTTGCGCCATTGTTCTTGTCCTTCCTTATATTGTTTGTAAAATGACTTTTCCAATAGCACGATAGCCAATGCCATTTCGAACACCTTTGGTTGTCTGAATGCGGTCTTCAGAAGCCTTACTAGTTTCTTGCTTTCCAGCAATTTGCCTATTCCAGCAATTCTTCCTTTCCTAGTAATATGGCAATGTGGATGGCTACATGTCTGAGGGTTGTATTTCTTTTCAGAAGCTTCACCCACAAGTTTCTTGTGAACTTGTTGTTCTTTCAAAGGTTGGGTTGCTACTCCATTTCCTTTGTCAACTACCTTAGATTTCTGACCAATGCTATAGGTGGTTGAAGAACCATTCTGTTGACTTTTTACAAAGGTCAACCTTTCATCACTCTTCTTCAGAGGAGATGAATTACTCGATTGTTCATCAAGTCCAAGTCCACCTTTCTCAGAGGGATCTCTCAAATATGATTGAACCTCAGTGAGAGTGTCACTAGCCTTTGCATAAGATTGGAAGGATAGCTCTTTCTTTCGAAGTTCCTCATTCTCAGAAAGCAGCTTTATCATTTTCTTATTAAGTTCATTCAAGGCTAGTTTGTGAAAATTTTCATTTTCAGATATCTGATTTTTCAGAAGGGCTATTTCAGCGTTCTTGTTCTCAGATACCCTGGTTAACTCAGAAACCTCTTTTTCAAGAGTTTCTTTGCTTTCCTCTAGAATTCTGGTTTTGGATTGTGCTTCCAGAAATTCTTTCTCATAACGATCCAATTCAATCCTGATTAACTCCAGATCCTCAATTCCATCATCACTCTCATAGTACAGAAATTGTGAAATGTTTGTTACCTCATCAGCCATAAGACACATTTCAATGTTGGAGATGTCTGGACCAGCAATCTCAGCAACTCCACACATTTCACTCTTCTTAAGGCCGAAGTCGATTACGTCGTGGGTGATTCCACACAATTCTGGTGATGGTAGGTTTGAGTTATCTGAATCTCCATCTTCATAATCTGCGAATATCTAGAGCATCAAGTTGGATTTGAATCTTCTTCCTTTCTTGATCGAAGGCCCTTTGATTTCTTTTGTAATTTCTTACATTCTTCTTGTCACATGTCTTGAGCTTGTTTAAAGCAGGCAATCTCTCTTGAAGTGACCGGCTTTTGACAATAGAAGCATATATCATTTCCTCTCTCTTTGATTCAAGATTAACACCTTTACGAATGGGGGTCTTGAGAGTTGTTTAGTTGAATGTTCTTGTCGATGATAGTTTGGGCAAGATTCTTTTTCACTTTTCTTTAGCTTTTCTTCTCTCAATCTCTTGACTCACAAATTTATTCATGTGTCTTCGCAAGAGCATTTTCTTGAGATCGTCTTTGGTATCTTTCTTTCGAAGTACCTTGAGAGACTAGAGCAACACTTTGCAACTTCTCAAATGCTTGTTCTCTCCGAGTTGTCTCATAATCTCTGAGAGCAAGATGAGAGAAGAGCTCTACTGGAGTAATATTTGGCATTCCTTGGTTGAAATAAAAGAATTTAGTGTGTTCCCAGTTGTGATTGAGACTTCTGACAATAGTCTTAATCTTTTCTGGCTGGGAGTATCTGTTGCTTTGACCAAGTGCAGCCATATCACTCATAAGAGTAGTAATCCTGAAATTAAGTTCTTCCAGAGTTTCAGTGGGACCTTGCTTGAAGTTTTGGAACTTCAATTTAAGAACTTCGAACTTGTTTTCTTTGGTTTTCTCAGTTCCGGCACAGATTTCTTCAATCAATTGCCAGGCAACTTTCACCGTTTTAGCACCCTACGCTTTAATTGTATGTGCTCAAGTGTCGATCTGATGATTATATTACGAGCTTGACCATCCAATCTGTGTCTCTTGGCATCTTCAGATGTCCAGAGCTCTCTTGGCTTGTCTTCATACATAATGCTTCCACGAGCAACACGACCACTATCACTAGCGATGATCCTCGCTTTCATCTTCCTTGTCTGAGGCTTTTCTTCCATCAGACACCTCAGTAACTTGTTTGAGTTGTCTGATTTTAATAGGCCCTTCATTGATGACATAGATCATCTCATCACTAATGGCCTCCAGATGGAGCATCATGTTGTTCTTCCATTTCTCGTAGTTTTCTGGCTTCAGAACGGGTGCATCACTCAGAGACATTCCTGCGCACTTAACACACAAATTATATAGTCCTCAGAAAGGGACAAAGTTTCTTCACCTATCTGGGGATCTAGGTTCAGTGCAGAAGGCTTGGGAACCTCCTGCTCTGATACCACTTGTTGGTCCAGATAACGGCCAAGTAAAAGACTAGAGGGGGGGTGAATAGTCTTTTAAAACTTTTGTCGATAAACACAGTTTCTCATAAACTTGGGGGGTTTCTGATACTTAAATTCAGAGCGCGGAAGACTTTAAGATAGGTAAGTGCAGAAACAAAAAAAGATGTGTGTGTGCTTTGCTGGAAGATAAATGCAGAAACGTAAATAACTCAGCAAGTATAGTGGTATCTGGAGGTGGCGTAATCCTCCAACTAATCCACTTCGGTCTTTCTGAGACCTAGAATTCACTAGAACAAATAATTGAGTTCACCTTACAATAATCCTATTCTAAGATTCCTAAACAAATGGTTCCCAACCAAATGTTCCACCTGAGTTATTCCCCAGCTCCTAGAGCTAAGTACTTCCTCTACTCAGATAACCTTGGAGTTATTCCCTGATTTCCCAAATCAAGTACTTCCTCTACTCCACGCCTTGATGGTGTTGGTTATAAGGTTTGTCAGAGAGGCTTCTTGTATAACTTTTCAGTTATGTTTCCAGAGAGCCTAATAGAACAAGACTACTTAATACACTTGTTCAAAGGTGTGGCAATCTTCTTGACCCAAGTAATTGATGTCCGTTCTGGAGAATGAGCTTCAGAAAGGTTATCTGATAGTTCAACTCTTTCACGAATAACAATCTCTTGTTAAGGTTCAGGACAACTTAGAACTACTAGTGATTCTTCAAGCAACAGAAAGCTTTCAGAAAGGGTAGTAGAGTGCTTGAGAGAATACTTTGCTAGATTGTAAGTTTGCAAGTTAGATCGTTCTTTGGTCGTTGTATTTCTCAGCATCTAATTGTGTGATATTTATAGATGAATTGGAGAGTTGTTGGGATGTTATCCGTTAGACACAATTCAAATTCAGTCTATACTTATCTTGAAAAGAGTACTCAGAAGTCCTTGTCTCATATCTCAGAGAGGACTGTGCTTTAGCTTTTTACGATGCAATTAATGCATATGTACTATTTCTTGTCCTGTAGTATTCAACAGATATATTAGCCTTTCTGATGGCTTGCATGCTCCATACTCATGATGTCATATGTTCCAGAATCATGTTTCAAAAGTAACTAAATTCACTTGAGAAAGGATTAAGGACATAGTCTTTCCGAGTGAGACTAAACCTTGGTGTCTTCATAAATCTTGTGCAATCTCCGGTCTTGTAATCTTCAGAAAAGCTCCATTGCTAGGATTGATCTTCATGGTCTTCTTGGAAATAAAAATTACATTTAGAGACCTATAATCCTAAAACAAGATTTACTAGACTAATCATACTCAGTGATTTCCTCTTTTACAATGTTCAAGTGAACTAAGAGTACTTAATCACGTTTCTAGCAAAGATAAGAACATGTGATGAATGATCAAAATACTAACAGATAGTCCTAAAACTCTAAATTATCATCTCATCACCTCTGGGACTGCTCAATACTGTCAAACCTTTGGTCGTTCCTGCTCTGATTCTTCTGTGCCTCTGCCCAGAACCTTTCTGACCTCTCCATGTGATTACGGATCTCCTAGTCGGCATTACCCTGCACTCTCATAGGCTGAACTTGAGTCTGCTTTGACCGATGCATTCAATAAGCTGGCTGCTGTTTCCCAGCTTAAAGGGATGCGTAGTCGGTCTAGAAGGGGTGTAGTTAGAGCTGTGGAGGAAAACTCAAGGCCTAGTAACTGGGATTTGGCGGATCAGACCTAGTTTTCGATATTGATTGATCTTTGAGCTTGATTTTCTCTTGTAACGAACCATTGACATCGAATTCTTAGTATGTTGATAATTCTTTATTGCTTCCATACAATTGTGCTTGATTCATCTGTCAAATTGTATGCTCTTGCTTGCGATTATCTTTATGTTTATGCTTTGCGTGTAAAATATTATGAATTCCTTCGTCTTTGCTTCAACTACGAGTAGCTAAACCTTTCCAGAATTCGGTAGTTATGTGATGGTTATGCAGATTCGAATCTAGGGTTTACGTTCGTTCATATAGGTTCGTCTAGTTTGAGGTTTTCGTATAAACCTTCAATCCAATACGCTAGTTTGAAATATTCTAAATTGTTTTGGTTAAGAATCGTCGGTCCGACAAACCTGACGATTTCTCTATTTTGAAACCTTCGAAAAACAGCTTGGTTGAATTGGATTGATTGCTTTTCTCTACACCGACCGTTTGAAAAAATGAACGATTACCTTAGTATCAAATTAGCAAAACCGGATCATTGCTATCGTGTTTCCTTCTAACATTTGATCAAAATCGTTTATTTGTTTTAGTATTTATTCGTGTTTTAGAAGTAAAATCAATCAAAACCTACTTTTTACTCACAAACAACGTTCTTCTCTATTTTGTTGTGGTAGCTTAATTAATTCCCTAGAGAGCGATACCGAGTTAGGCATAGTCTACAGCTACAGCTTATTCTCTTTAGTTTTATAGAGTATAATTTGAGCTTATCACAACTGCATATTGAATATATGGTCTGCTTGCTGTAAGGTTTAGTAGAGACCCAATTAATTTCCTATACTTGTGTTCATCAACACTCTTATCAGATTCAGTATAGGTCATCTTGGTTCCAGTGCTCATAGGTATCTTAGCATGCTTTTCAGATAGCTTTAGGTTAAACTTGTTGAGCATATCCTTAGCATACTTTGTTTGACTAACGATTATACCATCATTATGTTGCTTGACTTGCAACCCTAGGAAGTAATTCAATTCTCCCCTTATGATCATCTCAAATTTACTTTTCATGAGTTAAGCAAAGTCTTCACAAAGTTGCTTATCCTTAGATCCAAAGATTATGTCATCAACATAAACTTGTACTAAGAGTAGTTTGCCATCTTGGTTCAATGTAAAGAGAGTTTTGTCAACTTCTCCTTTCTTGAATCCACTTCCTATCAAGTACTTGGCCAAAGTGTCATACCATGCTCTTGGAGCTTGTTTATGTCCATAAAGAGCTTTCTGAAGCTTGTAGACCATCTTGCTTTCTGAGGAAACTTTAAAACCTGGTAGTTGCTCAACATAGACTTCCTCCGCAAGTTCACCATTTAGAAATGCACTTCTGGCATCCATTTGGTAAACTTTAAAGTCATTATGAGCTGCAAAGGCTAGAAATAGTCAGATTGCATCGAATCTTGCAATTGGAGCATATGACTCATCAAAATCTAGTCCTTCAACCAACATTGCTTTGTTTGAATGAATCCCTTGGCAACCAACATTGCTTTGTTTCTGGTTATTCAACCAGATTCATTCATCTTGTTTCTAAAAACCCACTTAGTTCCTATGACAGATATTCCATCAATGTTGGGAACTAGTTTCCTGACCTTGTTTCTCTCAAATTGATCAAACCCTTCTTGCATTGCTAAAATCCAATCTTGGTGTTTTAATGCTTCTTCAATGGTCTTTGGTTCAATATCTGAGATGAAACATCCATTGAGAGAATTTGCAATTTCAGCAATTGCTCTCCTAGTTCTTACCCCTTGGTCTAAAGAACCTATCACATCCTTTGCAGGATGATCTCGTATCCATTTTATAATGGGTTTAGGACTAGTAGGATCATTATCATTTTGATTCATTTTTGTATCATTGTGATTATGATAAGATACTTGATCAGTATCTAAGATATCTGGCACATATGACGTGCTTGGGATATCTGACACTTGTTCAGTGTCCTGGGTATCTGAGTCAGGACTCTCAGTAACATTTTGATGTGTGGAGCGGGAAGGCAAAAATACTAAGAACTGGACTCAAAAGAGTCAAATGGAGCGAGATATCCTTCCAGAAAAAAACTGGCGATGCGATTCGATCGGCGACGCCAGCCAGATCGTATGTCGCTAATTCTTGAATCGGCGACGCTTAGTTACGCTGAGTGAATCATGACGCCAGTTTGCAAACAGGCGTCTGATAAGCTCAAATTACTACTTCGGAAAACAAGTAGGAAGCAGTCGTTGTAAACAGACTATGCTAATCACGAGATCGTTCGTTAAGGAATCAATTAGGCTACCACACAGTTGAAAGCAAACAATTACTAGTAGAACCAGTTTGATTTGTTTGAAATGAGTACTTCTAATAACTAGAAAACAGAAAATGCAACGTAGTTGTTTGTAAGAATGAGGTAGAAAGAACACGGTAGTTACGATCAAGCAATGCTAATTCACTCTAGGGATACGTTCATACTGTCACACGGTCGGTGTACAGAAAACTTATCAATTCAACCTTTTCCAAACAAGTTTGAAGATATTTGAACTAGAGTAATCGTGGGTCATCAATCCACGATTCTTAACCAAACGTTTTAGAAAATCTTTGAACGAGAGTAGTATTGAATTGAAAGGTTTTTACGAAGATCTTTGAACTAGCCTAACCTATATGAACGATTTCAAACCCTAGAAGCGAATATGCAAAGCAATCATGCAACTACCATGTTCGGAGTGATTTAGCTACTCATAATCGAAGCAAGGATGAAAGAATACAAGATATTGCTCATGATTAACACAAACAGAATTATAATCGCATGAAAGATTAAACAATTCAAGAAACAAAGCAAGAACGAATTGAATAAGATTAAACAATAGAGATTTACCACAGTAATCAGGGATTCGATATCAATCTTTCGTTAAACAAGCAAAACCAAGCTCCAAAATTGTCAAAGTATGGATACGGAGCTTTTTCTATGAACTAGGTTAAAAGAAGTATGAGAGAAAAATTCCAATTCTAAGCTAATAAGGAAAAACAAAAAATTCTATTCTGCGTCTCTCGCCACGGCGGAAGGAATAGGTCGCCGCGGCGAGCCTTCTTAATCGAAGAATATATAGCTCTCACATAATTTTGCCGCAGCGGGCAAATCCCTTCACCGTGGCGAGCCTCAATCTTCAAAACAGGAGCTTCATTCGCAAAATCTCGCCGCGGCGGACAAATTCCGTCACCGCGGCGAGCCTCCTTAGCAAATCCAGTACTGCATGCGCAAAACCTCACCGCGGCGGACAATTTCCCTCGCCACTGCGAGCCTGGCTGATTGGCTCTATCTCTTTTTTTTTTTTTTTTTGCTCAAAGATGAATAATTCCTACAAAAAAGGACGAAACACAAAAGCGTAAAAACGAATAAAAAACACTACAAAACTAAAAATAAAGACTCACAAAGACTGCTAAAAAGGACCAAACGAGACGTTAAATTACAGTCTCATCAAACTCCCCAAACCGAACCTTTGCTCATCCCTGATCAAACATACAATCCTAGACCCAACTATACTCGAAACCACAAAAACAAACAAAGAGTCAAATTCCCAAGCGACCGAATCCACCATTGAAAACATTAAATTCACAGGATGCAAAAATTTTGTTCTCAACCTAACCTTGGCAGAAATAGTAAGAAGGTAATCAGACATGATCGTTTCTCAAGTAAATAACAATTAAGCCTAGCCCGCTAGTCCCTCGCAGGTGTATAAAGTGTATCACTCACTCTCATGGAAGTATCCATACAGGGTATACGCTCGAAAAGTAAACTGGGAAGATGACTTTCGTCACAAAGATGCCTCAAATATCTTATGCTATTGTACTCGTCTCATTGAGTCGAAAGGGACTTTGGCACATGACTCTATTTATCCAGAAAAATTGAAAAGAACTGAAACTACTCCCCTTATTCATTTCAAAACAACATCAGATCTCATAATACTTCACTGAATTCAGTGCATGGCCACTTGGGCTCTTTTAGTCTCAATTTTTTGCAGGTGTCTATTTTACCGAAAGTCCGCACTTTTGTGCATGTCGATTTAATATCTACCATCAACCCTCACGGACATATGGCTTTTTAGGACCACACCGGTATATAGGTAGTATTTGAAACAGCCTAACACGACTAACGGTGATCAATGAAGACCATAGACCCACCCCGAGATTCAAATATCAAAAGCTTAGGGAGCAGTAAACAGACTTTTCAGCATAAGTATAACAGCTCATAGCAGTCATAATGAACAATCCTCTCCCCAAACCAGTTCGACAGAACGGGGGAAAATAAAATCTGCAAAGCAAAGCATGTCGTTCGTCATCTCCAACGAAACTAAGTACACATAAGTATGAAAAGGCGCAAGTAATACTTAGAAACTTGCACAACCCAGGAATCACACAATAACAGGTGCCGGCACAATATTTTTTTCGGCTCTCGCTCCTCACAGGCTTTTGGACTACAGGGCTAACCAGACTTGCTATTTACAAGAGAAACGACCTTGTAGGATTAAAAGCCTACTACACTACTTCTAGCTAGACATCAAACAAAATGTATGCAGCAAGGGAATTTACCATCTACAATGGATTTTTTTTTTATTTTGAATATTATTGACTGAATAAAGAGAAAATTCACAGGGGTTTATACGAACCCGTGTACAGAGATAGTTTGAACAACTTACAAGATGCTGCAAAGGGATCTAGAGTACAAGAAATGAGCAAAAGGAGTTTAACATACGGAACATCAACTAAAATAGAAACTAAAATTCTTGTTACATCAATGGACTTGGTGAAATCAGGGTGCCCAGTAAGCCACGGGCTGTGGTCATCACTTGAAGGTCTTTTCCATATTTGTAGGAGGATACAAGCATCTCGAATCTTCAGGAGGTCTTTTGTAATTGTGTTACTTGTCATGGAGGAGCAGTAACTTTGGTTTTCCATTGAGTTAAGAAGAAGGTTGGGTCTTCTATCCATTCCAAAACTAGTCTTCAATGCACATCCAAACTTGCTCAACAAGGCTATTAATCAAGGCAGTAAAGAACCAGTAGATCAAAATGAACCTAAAATTTTCTATGGTCAGTAAAAGAACTACCAAAGAAACAGCAACTAAACCATGAAGGTCAAGAGGGAGCCACAATGGCTTTGCAACCAACTGATCACAGGGCCAGTAATCTCTACTTCTAAACAACCAACACTGACCAAATATAAAATAAACCCCAAAACAAACCAGTTGCCAAAAACAGAAAGACATTAGCTTAACAAACCACATCTGAGAACAAAATATTGCACAGATAACATAGCTATCAAGGTGGACTACAAAACTTCTCCCTGTTAACAAAGAGGAGAAGAAAGACCAGACCAACACCTTACTTTTTTTCTCTCTACTCAGTTCTATATTTTTTTATTGAGTTAAGTCTTTTCTTTCCAAATTTTTTTTGATTTTTTATGACTTCTTCTATTTTTCCTTTTTTAGACATCATAATCAGCTGCTTTTTTTTTTTTTGACTGATCAACAAATCCACCTTACCTTTTTTCAGTGGTTTTGGCTTTTCTCTCAAAATTATAACAATAGACTACCAAAATTACACACATATGTAATGTCATACTTGATCAACAAAATAATCCAACACCAGAGATTACCTATCAAAAAGAGCTTGGACTTTTTGTTGAGCGACTTCCTTAAGCCACCAGCAAGATAAACATGCATAAGGCAAAGTTTTCAGAAATGCCAACCAATAGGACCATGAGAGCCAAAACAGATAGGCAAAAGTAAAACCTGACTTTTTTTCTCTCTTACCAGCTGCTTTTTTTCACTGGTAGCTTGCCTTTTCTGAATTTTTTTAGGCTTTTTTATTTCTTTTTTTCACTTATTTTTTCTTTTTTCACTTTCTTTTCTTTTATTTCCTTTCTTTTCAATAACTGTACCTAGAAGAAACCAGCTAACAGGAGGTGAAAACTTGCAACTATAAAGAGAACCATATATCACAAGCTGCCAGACATAACTGCTCAACAACATAACAAGGACTGGTAACAATCTATCAAGGTCTGAGATAAGGGGTCTGGATTTTGTCATGGTATGCAATCTTTCTGAGGGGAACAGGAAGGTTATCAGGATCCAGGCTATTAGAGGCAAAGGAATCAAGGCTATAAGAGGCAAGCCAATCAGCAGTTTGGTTACCTTCTCTATTGACATGGGATAAGGTGACAGGTAAAGAGGAAATGAGGAGTTTAATATTAGTGACTATGGTTTGCCATTTCCAGTTCACAAAAGGTTTTTTATTCTGGAGGATTTGAATGGCTATGAGGGAATCAGATTCCACAACTATAGGACGATCCCAGTCAGAGCAAAAGGAAAGACCTTCCAAAATGGTAGTGACCTTAGCTTCTAAAATGGAGGCAGTACCAATGTACTTGTAAAAAGCAAGAATGATTTTGCCATTGTCATCTCTGAAAAGTCCCCCAGCAGCAGCTTGATTGGAGGTATGAGAAAAGGCCCCATCAGTGTTCAATTTCAAACAACCTGCAACAGATTTTGACTAAAAAACTACTTTGGGATCCCTTTTGATTTGGATGATGAATCTTAAACCCCAATCAGCAGCAATTTTAAGGTCTCCCTGCCACAGGTTTTCGGGGAAAGGTTTGGCATGATGTGTAAGGCAAATGAGATTTCTAACTTGAAGAATCACCCCTTCAGCTTTGATAGGATTAGAATCATACTTGGCTTTGTTCCTAGCTTGCCAAAGGAACCAACTAATGAACATGGGGATCAGAGTTCTAATGTGACCAGGACTACACCAATCAGAGGACACAATCCAAGAATGGAATCTATTCAAGATGCTTTGGCTATGGACTAAGGGAACTTGGTAGATTTTCCCAAAATAGCTCCAAACCTTCCTAGCCTCAAGGTTATCAACAAGAACATGATCTAAAGTTTCCACAGTAGAGCAACATTGACATTTAGATACAACAATCATGCCCTTTTCCCTGAGGGTTGCTTCAACAGGAAGCCATTCATTTAGGGTTTTCCACCAGAAAATGGAGATGGTGGGAGAAATCCTGCAATGCCAAGGCAGTTTCAAGGGGTCTCTTGTCACTTTTCTCACTTTTATGAGGTCCCAAGCAGATTTGGTGGTAAACTCCCCATGGGAGGTTAATTTCCAAATGGGAATAGCAGAGTCAGCATAATGAATGGCTCTCAGCTTAGTCACCACCTCAGAAGGAAGATTCTCATACATTAGGTTCCAGTTCCAGCCCTAGTCAGTTCTGTAATCGTTGATCATTCCATGACAAGCTTCAGGGTTTACAGCAAGCAAGTGTAGGGGGCCTAAAGAAGACCAGTCATCAAACCAAAAGGATATTTTACCCTGACCTAGCTTCCAGAAGATGTTGGCTTGGGCAATATCTTTCAAGTTGTTCATCCTTTTCCATAACATGGAATCAGAACTGTTAGCCTTAACATCCAAATGGTTCTTGTTTTTGCAGTATTTTTGGTCGAAGGACTTGGCCTATAGAGAATTCTGGGCTCTGAATTTCACCCACACCTTAATCACAAAAGGTTTATACATATCAGACAAGGATCTAATGGCTAAGCCTCCTTCAGCTAGAGGAATACAAATGTTGGACCACTTAGTCCAATGTATTCTCTTGGCATCATTGGAGGAGCCCCAGAAGAACCTAGCAAATAAAGATTCTATTTGCTTAATAATGGTTTCAGGAGGTTTAAGCACTTGGAGAATAAAAAGGGGCATAGAGAATAGAACACATCTAATCAACACCCATCTAACCCCTTGAGAAATGGAGTTCAAGTTCCAACCAGACAGTTTAGCTCTCACTTTGTCAAGTAAAGGGCCATATAGATGAATCTTCCTCCTACCTTTGGCCACAGGGGCACCAAGATAGGTAAATGGTAGATTCTCTAATTTGAACCCAGTCAGATTTTGGATCATAGAGCTATTAGCATTTCTCCCATAAATAACACTACTTTTTTCACAATTCACTTTCTGACCAGAGACAGCTTCATAGTGTCCAAAAGAGACTTGATTTTATTAAGCCCAGCCTTAAGACATTTAGTGAACAGGATGCAGTCATCTGCATAAGCAAGAGGGCTGATATTAGCACCACCCTTGGAGTCATAATACATGCTGGGGTTATCCTTGAAGAGCTGATTAACACTTTTAGAAAAGTATTCAGAAGCAAGGACAAATAGGGAGGGAGATAAGAGGTCACCTTGTCTCAGACCATGACCATAAGGGATAAAACCACAGAAATTGCCATTAAAGAAGATACTGAAATGGCACCCCTTAATGACTCTCTAGAGATTAAATTAATCCACAAATCAGAGAAACCTAAAGCCTGCAAGACTTTGAACAAGAAATTCCAATTTAACCTCTCATAAGCTTTGAGGAGATCAAGCTTCAAGATACAATTGGACCCTCTAGTTTTTTTATCTAAGCAATGAGTGAGCTCTTGGGCAAGCAAAATATTGTCAGAGATAGACCTTCCCTTAATAAAACCACTCTGATTATCACAGATAATAGAGGGTAGGAAAGGGGATAATCTATCATTAAGCAACTTGGAGACAATTTTATGCACAACAGAGGAAAGGCTAATAGGTCTAAATTTGCTCCATTTAGCAGCATTAGGACATTTTGGAATGAGAGCAATGGTGGTATGGGAAAAGCCTTTAGGTATCTCAGATCCATTAAAGAAGTCCAAAATGGCTTCTAAAAGGTCTTCCTTGATAATAGGCCAAGCAGATTGATAACAACCTGCAGAGTAGCCATCAGGACCAGCTGCAGAGTTCTTATTAAGAGAAAAAACCATTTTTTTTATCTCATCCAGATCAGGAGATTTAGTGAGAAAAGAATTGCGGTCATCACTGATCTGCCTTTGTAAAATGCTCATGTCAGGATCATCCAACACAGGAGTGTTATCTCCCAAGACTTGTTCAAAGTAGTGGGTAGCAGAATTGGCTATTTCCTTGGGATCAGTAATGGCAGAGTTATTCTCATTAATCAGAAAGATACCAGACCTAGCTCTTTTTCTCTGAATCATAGCATGAAAGAGTTCAGAGTTTCTGTCCCCCTCAATATTCCAAGTAAAATAGGCTTTTTGTTTCAAAAAAGTTTCCTCAATGTTGTGGGCAGACTGAAACTCAGTAGATTTGGTGGTAACCTCAACTAAAAGGGAGGGAGAGGGATCATTACTATATGTCATCTCACAGGCAGCAAGTTCACCTTCAATAACTTTAAGCTTATCAAAAATGTTGCCAAAAATAGAATGATTCCACCAATTTAGAAATTGTTTCAATTGATGCAGTTTTTCCCACAATTTTTTAAAGCCAGAAGTTCTGGTGAGAATGTACCAATGCAAGGCCACTTGTTTCAAAAAATCAGGGTGGGAGTCCCACATATTTTGATATCTGAAAGATTTCCTAACCATTCGGTTATTAAGCAAAGCATTTAAGATAATAGGAGAGTGATCAGAACACCTTCTAACAGCATTCACCACATTGTTAATGGGAAAAGAGGAGCACTAAGCAGGATTAAGCAGGAATCTATCAAGTCTTTCAAGGGTTTGGCCTCTCTTCCAAGTAAAGGGGGGGCCTTGAAAACCAACATGAATGAGGTTTAAGTCAAGAATCCAGTTATTAAAGTCACACATAGCAGCCAAGTTGGGGGAGAGCCCCCACTTTTTTCAGAATAAGCAGAAATGATGTTATAATCACCCATAAGCACCCAAGGAAGAGTAGAACAATTTAGAGTACTTAAATCAGACCACACAGGAAGTCTTTCCAATCTAGAACAGTTAGCATAAACCACAGACAAAAGAAAGGGCGAGGGGAGAGAAGGAGAGGAGATTTTGCAATGGAGAAATTGCACATTGTCTTCAAGAACTTCACAAGTAAAGTTAGAGTTAACAAAAAGCCAGATTTTTTGGTTACAATTTTCAAAGGCAGAGTGTATAGAGAGCAGCTTGCAAAACTTATAGGAATCCGAAGGAATGAGAGGTTCAGATAAACCTAAAATATCAATTTTTTCTTTTTTACACAAGTACCACAGTTGTTGTTGAGAGGCTTTATTGGCAATGCCTCTAATGTTCCAAAATTGGATGTTCATCTAGAACTGGAAGAAGATACAGATCCTTTTCTTTTGTTCTTTTTCTTTTTTTGGCTTCTGGAGCATTTAGCCACATAAGTAGAATTGAGGGTATTACCTTTTTCAGTAATGAGATATTTGCTGGCTTGAGAGGGCCTAGCTTCAGAGTCCTCACTAGACCAAATGGTAAGCATTCTGATTTGTTCTTGGGTGTTTTCAGCTTGGTGTTCATTGTCAGAGCTACCAAGAGAGCTCTCTTCCAGGTTCAAATTGTTGCTATCAGTAGAATTTCTTCTGTTCCTCTGCAAAATAAGAGGCTCAAACTCAGGTACCTCACAATCATATTGAAAAAAAGAGTTCCCAAGATAATTTAACTGATTAGGAATAATAGTAGAGGGGACAGAAACTTCCTTTTCAGGAAAATGCTGAACAAGTTCCAGGTGGGAAGACTCCTCTATTTGGGAAGACTCCTCTAAGGGTTGGGTTTCAGGCACCACTTCAGATTGGGTGGAGAGAAGAAGGGCCCCTTCCTGTGAACAAGCCAAATCAACAACTTCTCCATCTTCAATGATATTGGGTAAGCATCAAAACTATTCTTGTAGCCCCAAATCATTGACCTTATCAGATGAATTACTTTTAGGACTAAGGTCTTTTGGAGAGGAGAGCCAAGATGGCCAACCAGTCCTATCATTATTGCCTTCCATATTCCAAGTAGGCCAATCTTCCCCTCTCTGGGATTATTATTTTCCTCCCAAGGCTGCCAGTCTGAAGTATCTTTCCTTTTTGGGCTATTCTTGTTTGATTTATTATGTTTGTAACCTGCATTCTCAAAAACCCCATGAGGGCTCCACCACCATTGCCAGGTTTCAAGTGTGGATATTTAACAAAATACATATCAAAGGAATGACCAAGTTTACAACAATGCAAGCAATAACTAGGAAGAGCATCACGTTGCACAACAATTTTGATTTTCTTACCTTGAATACCAACCGAAATAGCTTGGGGCAGTCCGAAACATCCAGTTCAACCAAGATCCTAGTTCTCTATAGTCTAGTAAAATCGGTGATGGCGAATCTACCTAAGGGGGTTCCCAAAACGTTTAACAAGTTCAAACAGAGCTTCCGGGTGAAATAACATAATAGGAACATGCTTCAGAGTTATCCAAATTGGTAAAACAGGAGAATCTTTATCAGAAAAATCAGGGGACCATTTTAAAATTCTCATAGAACAATTACCCACAGAAACAACATTTTTCATCCACAAAGATTCATAATCATCCTTACAAACCAGTCTAATGATAACATTTCTCGTATTGAAAAAGCTCACAGTAAACTTGCATTTGAAAGAAATCTTGGACAAAGCAATAGAGATATCAGTGAGGTTAGGGATACCGTTAGTGAATTTCCCAACCAAGGTGGTCGAGAATGGCATAATAACTCCGCCAATTTCTACATCGAGAGAAATTGACAAACGGCACCCGTCATCTTCAAAGCAGATCCTTAGGAGCAACAATTTTCCTAGAATTGACACTTGCAAAGAAATCCTTAGCCAATATAGCAAGATCCGGAACAGTGACAGATTTGGCAGCTTGACTAAGGAAGGTCGACGGCTAATGGTTCACCAGACGAACCAAACAATCTTGAACCACCAGAATCGGAGGAGTGACCGACCAAGGGAGATCTGAGTTCGGCTTCAGCGAAGCAGGATGGAAAACAGGAGGAGGGGGCGGAGGAGGTAAGGGAAGGAGAGAATGGGGACCACGGGGAGACGATGGAGGCGGGGGGAGCGGCTCAAGAGGTGGGGGGAGCTAGCCGGAGAAGACATGACGGAAATTTAGCAGCGAGAGGCTACTAGACGGGAAACCAGACGGAAAGAAAGGAAAACTAGGGTTTCATAAGAGAGAAACCAGAGTTAGAGAGAGAAAGAGTTGTATATTGAGTTTAGGGTTCGATACAATGGATGTTCGACTTGGTAAAAGACTCAGACTCACCACGAAAATACTTAAAAAGAAATTAACTAGACCTAAACTGACAAAGAAACTGTAACAAAGAAAAATCACATAACACACAATAGAATAGAATACATAGAAGTAAAGACGAAAGACTCTAAATACACAGATAACAGAGAAAAATGCAGACAAGACACTAGAGAGCACATTCCCCCTCCCCAAACCTAAACTCAAGCATGTCCTCAAGCGTAGAGTGAAAAATAAAAGAGAATGGGAACTATAGTGACTTGCCTGCTGGTGTTCCTTTACAGTCATGTACAAGACTCTTCCGTGTTGGCTAACGGGTACTCTGGAGGTTCTTGGCTCTCCCGGTTGGTGCAGTTCTTGTTCTTCCTTGTTGATAAGTATGTATATATATAAGGGTCCAGTGTGTGCTCCGATGAATTTTCTGCTATCAACCTGTGAAACAGAATATGCTGGAGTAGAATAGGCCTTCAGTTCGCGTGGCTTGCCTTGCACCTCAAATATGCAGGTTCGGGCATGTAAATTCACCACCATGAGAGTTTAGCGGATGAAGGGTCCCCCTAGAAGTAGCATATGTCTTTCCATTTCTTTCCCCTTCACCCTCGGCCATTCCACTACCACAAAATTTGTCATCACTGTTATACCATCCAGCTTAACCGGAACATCTTCCACAATCCCCATGCATCTACTTCTAGTTCCACCAGCAAGATTCATAAGGCATCTGCGCGGCTCCAATCCCTTTAAGCCTAAGTCTTCATAGGTGTCAAAAGTCATGAAATTGCAACTAGTACCAGTATCGACTATTCCGGTGACCTGAGTTGAACACCCAATGCCTACCAGTAAATCAAAACTATCGGAGTCGCTTATACTCTTTTCTGCCTTAGGAATTATTATGGTGGGGGGTCGATTTCAGAAGTTTCTTGCCTCCTCTTCTGGAATCACGGAACTCGGTTCCTTGACTTCATCCCCTGTTGATTCAATAGTGGCTACATCTTTAGTCTGCTCAGCTGTCAGTACATAGGTCACTTGAACCGTTGCTGGAGTTCCCTCATCTGATGCAGAGTTCTCAACCTCGTTGGTATAGGTGGCAACAACAGACTTAACCTTCCTTGGTTCTTCAAAATTTATCTCAACCGCCAGGACTCTAATGTTTTATGGGGCTGCTGGAGGTCTACCTTTCTCCATGAGCTGCAATTTTCCAACCAAGTCACCCAATATCTGTTCCAGCCTTCTTTGCGATTGCTCGATACAGTTGAACCTCTGCGCCTCAAACCAGTACCTCTCAGACCTTTCCATATGGCTCTTGATTTCTTTTTCTAGCTCAGTAATACACGGCCCTGCAGTCTCTTCCACTGCTCTGGCTGCCACTCTACTAGCCTTATCTCTTGCTCCCTTAAGTTGCGAAGTTACTGCCAGCTTCTCGAAAACACTATTTAATTCATCAGCGGAGGCTTCCAAGAAGGAGTTTTTACAGCTCACATCGACCATATTTTGATATTCCTAATCCAGGCCTTCATAAAATCAGAAACATAAGCTCATATCGTCTATCCTGTGGTGAGGGCATTGGGCCAATAACTGCAAATAACGGTCCCGACCTTCATAGAAGGTCTCATCAAGCATCTGCTGAAATTGCAGTATCTGGGCACGAAGTTGTTGTGTTCTCTCGGGAGGGTAAAATTTATTCACGAAGGCTTTATAGAGAGAATCCCATGTAGGTAGAGAACCCCCAAGCTGGTTCAACAGCCAGTTCCTAGCTTTATCATGCAGGCACATTGGAAAAACCTTCTTCCTTATCTCTCCATCTCAAATCACATTCTCCTTGCCAACGGAATCCTCGCAATCAAGATTTCAAACTCCTTGAGGAACCTTATCACATCCTCGTTGGCCATTCTGTAGAACTTGGGGAGATTATGGAAGTGGTGAGCTTTGAGTTTCAAATTCCTCGCCTCATTAGACAGCACGATTGCCGCTTTACCGGCCTTAACCTCGCCGGGCTGCATGTAGGCTCCATAGGTTAACTGAGCCATTGAAATGTCCTTTATGATCAACCTGTTGTTAGAGCTACACAACACGAAAACCTCGAAATATCCTTAGTTTCTGTTAGTGCACTAAACTTCAAGTAAGTTGGAAAACAAGTAAAGATTTGCAATCAAGCGCTACGGTAGGAATTGATTCCCCGGCAGCGGCGCCAAATTTGATATGCTCAAATTACGACTTAGGAAAACAAGTAGGAAGCAGTCGTTGTAAACAGACTTTGCTAACCACGAGATCGTTCGCTAAGGAATCAATTAGGCTACCACACAGTTGAAAGGAAACAATTACTTGTAGAAACAGTTTGATTTGTTTGAAATGAGTACTTCTAATTACTAGAAAACAGAAAATGCAATGTAGTTGTTTGTAAGAATGAGGTAGAAAGAACACGGTAGTTACGATCAAGCAATGCTAATTCACTCTAGGGATACGTTCATACTGTCACACGGTCGGTGTACAGTAAACTTATCAATTCAACCTTTACCAAACGAGTTCGAAGATATTTGAACTAGAGTAATCATGGGTCGTCAATCCACGATCCTTCACCAAACGTTTTAGAAAATTTTTGAACGAGAGTATTGAATTGAAAGGTTTTTACGAAGATCTTTGAACTAGCCTAACCTATAGAACGATTTCAAACCCTAGAAGCGAATATGCAAAGCTCTCACGCAACTACCATGTTCGGAGTGATTTAGCTACTCATAATCGAATCAAGGATGAAAGAATACAAGATATTGCTCATGATTAACACAAACAGAATGATAATCGCATGCAAGCTTAAACAATTCAAGAAGCTAAGCAAGAATAAATTGAATAAGATTAAACAATAGAGATTTACCACAATAATCAGGGATTCGATATCAATCCTTCGTTAAACAAGCAAAACCAAGCTCCAAAATTGTCAAAGTATGGATATGGAGCTTTTTCTATGAACTAGGTTAAAACAAGTATGAGAGAAAAATCCTAATTCTAAGCTAATAAGGAAAAACAAAAAATTCTATTCTGCGTCTCTCGCCGCGGCGGAAGGAATAGCTCGCCGCGGCGAGCCTTCTTAATCGAAGAATATATAGCTCAGATAATTTCATTGCTGCGGCAAATCCCTTGGCCAAGTAGCTTCAATCTTCAAAACAGGAGCTTCATTTGCAAAATCTCGCTGCGGCGGACAAATTCCGTCGCCGCGGCGAGCCTCCTTAGCAAATCCAGTACTGCATGCGCAAAATCTCGCCGCGGCAGACAAATTCCCTCGCCGCAGCGAGCCTAGCTGATTGGCTCTTTCTCTTTTTTTTTTTTTTGCTCAAAGATGAATAATTCCTACAAAAAAAGGACGAAACACAAAAGCGTAAAAACGAACAAAAAACACTACTAAACTAAAAACAAAGACTCACAAAGACCGCAAAAAAGGACCAAACGAGACTCTAAATTACAGTCTCATTAGCGTCCGCCAGTTGCCTGTTTTGCCGATCTTTTGCGTTTTTTGTTCTCCTTATTAGGTTAGACTGAGGAATTTTTTGAGAATAACTTCTTCTACTCGAATTTTACCTAGAAAAAGCTCCAAGACCTAGTTTTCAACATTGATTGATCTTGGAGCTTAGTTTTCTCTCTATTGCTTCCATACAATTGTGCTTGATTCATCTGTCAAATTGTATGCTCTTGCTTGCGATTATCTTTATGTTTATGCTCTGTGTGTAAAAGATTATGAATTCCTTCGTCCTTGCTTCAACTATGAGTAGCTAAACCTCTCTAGAATTCGGTAGTTATGTGATGGTTATGCAGATTCGAATATAGGGATTACATTCGTTCATATAGGTTCGTCTAGTTTGAGATTTTCATATAAGCCTTCAATCCAATATGCTAGTTTGAAATATTCTAAATTGTTTTGGTTAAGAATCGTCGGTCCGACAAACCTGACGATTTCTCTATTTTGAAACCTTCGAAAAACAGCTTGGTTGAATTGGATTGATTGCGTTTCTGTACACCGACCGTGTGAAAAGAAATGAACGATTACCTTAGTATCAAATTAGCAAAACCGTATCATGGCTATCGTGTTTCCTTCTATCATTTGATCAAAATCGGTTATTTATTTTAGTATTTATTCGTGTTTTAGAAGTAAAATCACTCAGAAACTACTTTTTAATCACAAACAAACGTTCTGCTCTATTTCGTTGTGGTAGCTTAATTAATTCCCTAGAGAATGATACCGAGTTAGGCATAGTCTACAACTACAGCTTATTCTCTTATATTTTATAGAGTATAATTTGAGCTTATCACAACTGCATATTGAATATCTGGTCTGCTTGCTGTAAGGTTTAGTAGAGATCCAATTAATTTCGTATACTTGTGGTCATCAACACTCTTATCAGATTCAATGCAGGTCATCTTGGTTCCAGTGCCCATAGGTATCTAAGCATTCTTTTCAGATAGCTTTAGGTTAAACTTGTAGAGCATATCCTTAGCATACTTTGTTTGACAAACGATTATTCCATCATTATGTTGCTTAACTGCAATCCTAGGAATTAATTCAATTCTTCCATCATGATCATCTCAAATTTACTTTTCATGAGTTCAGCAAAGTCTTCACAAAGTTTCTTATCCTTAGATCCAAAGATTATGTCATCAACATAAACTTGTACTAAGAGTAGTTTCCCATCTTGGTTCAATGTAAAGAGAGTTTTGTCAACTTCTCCTTGCTTGAATCCACTTCCCAGCAAGTACTTGGACAAAGTGTCATACCATGCTCTTGGAGCTTGTTTATGTCCATAAAGAGCTTTCTGAAGCTTGTAGACCATCTTGCTTTCTGAGGAAACTTCAAAACCTGGTAGTTGCTCAACATAGACTTCCTCTGCAAGTTCACCATTTAGAAATGCACTTTTGACATCAATTTGGTAAACTTTAAAGTCATTATGAGCTGAAGGCTAGAAATAGTCAGATTGAATCCAATCTTGCAACTGGAGCATATGACTCATCAACATCTAGTCCTTCATTCTGGGTGAATCCCTTGGCAACCAACATTGCTTTGTTTCTGGTTTTTTAACCAGATTCATTCATATTGTTTCTAAAAACCCACTTAGTTCCTATGACAGATATTCCATCAATTTAGGGAACTAGTTTCCTGACCTTGTTTCTCTCAAATTGATCCCACTCTTCTTGCATTGCTAAGATCCAATCTTGGACTTTCAATTCTTCTTCAATAGTCTTTGGTTCAATATCTGACATGAAACATCCATAGAGAGAATTTGCATTTTTAGCAATTGTTCTCCTAGTTCTTACCCCTTGGTCTAAAGAACCTATCACATCCTTTGCAGGATGATCTCTTATCCATTTTATAATGGGTTTAGGACTAGTAGGATAATTATCATTCTGATTTCATTTCTGTATCATTGTGATTATAATAAGATACTTGATCAGTATCTAAGATATCTGGCACATGTGACGTGCTTGGGATATCTGACACTTGTTCAGTGTCCTGGGTATCTAAGTCAGGACTCTCAGTAACATTTTGATGTGTGGAGCGGGAAGGCAAAAATACTAAGAACTGGACTCAAAAGAGTCAAATGGAGCGAGATATCCTTCCAGAAAAAAACTGGCGATGCCAGTTCTTGACTGGCGTACGCCAGTTGCAGTCGTATGTGTCGCCAATTCTTGAACTGGCGTACGCTAGTTGCACGCGGAGTGCAACTGGCGACGCCAGTTTGCAAACAGGCGTCTGATAAGCTCAAATTACTACTTCGGAAAACAAGTAGGAAGCAGTCGTTGTAAACAGACTATGCTAATCACGAGATCGTTCGTTAAGGAATCAATTAGGCTACCACACAGTTGAAAGCAAACAATTACTAGTAGAACCAGTTTGATTTGTTTGAAATGAGTACTTCTAATAACTAGAAAACAGAAAATGCAACGTAGTTGTTTGTAAGAATGAGGTAGAAAGAACACGGTAGTTACGATCAAGCAATGCTAATTCACTCTAGGGATACGTTCATACTGTCACACGGTCGGTGTACAGAAAACTTATCAATTCAACCTTTTCCAAACAAGTTTGAAGATATTTGAACTAGAGTAATCGTGGGTCATCAATCCACGATTCTTAACCAAACGTTTTAGAAAATCTTTGAACGAGAGTAGTATTGAATTGAAAGGTTTTTACGAAGATCTTTGAACTAGCCTAACCTATATGAACGATTTCAAACCCTAGAAGCGAATATGCAAAGCAATCATGCAACTACCATGTTCGGAGTGATTTAGCTACTCATAATCGAAGCAAGGATGAAAGAATACAAGATATTGCTCATGATTAACACAAACAGAATTATAATCGCATGAAAGATTAAACAATTCAAGAAACAAAGCAAGAACGAATTGAATAAGATTAAACAATAGAGATTTACCACAGTAATCAGGGATTCGATATCAATCTTTCGTTAAACAAGCAAAACCAAGCTCCAAAATTGTCAAAGTATGGATACGGAGCTTTTTCTATGAACTAGGTTAAAAGAAGTATGAGAGAAAAATTCCAATTCTAAGCTAATAAGGAAAAACAAAAAATTCTATTCTGCCTCTCGCCACGGAAGGAATAGGCGCCATGCAGCCTTCTTAATCGAAGAATATATAGCTCTCACATAATTTTGCCGCAGCGGGCAAATCCCTTCACCGTGGCGAGCCTCAATCTTCAAAGCAGAGTTTATTCAGAAAATCGCCATGGGCGGACAAATTCACATCACAAGTAGCCTCCTTAGCAAATCCAAGATCTGCAAGAAAACCTCACCACACGGACAATTTCCTCGCCATCGCGAGCTCGGCCGATTGGCTCTATCTCTTTTTTTTTTTTGCTCAAAGATGAATAATTCCTACAAAAAAGGACGAAACACAAAAGCGTAAAAACGAATAAAAAACACTACAAAACTAAAAATAAAGACTCACAAAGACTGCTAAAAAGGACCAAACGAGACGTTAAATTACAGTCTCATCAAACTCCCCAAACCGAACCTTTGCTCATCCCTGATCAAACATACAATCCTAGACCCAACTATACTCGAAACCACAAAAACAAACAAAGAGTCAAATTCCCAAACGACCGAATCCACCATTGAAAACATTAAATTCACAGGATGCAAAAATTTTGTTCTCAACCTAACCTTGGCAGAAATAGTAAGAAGGTAATCAGACATGATCGTTTCTCAAGTAAATAACAATTAAGCCTAGCCTGCTAGTCCCTCGCAGGTGTATAAAGTGTATCACTCACTCTCATGGAAGTATCCATACAGGGTATACGCTCGAAAAGTAAACTGGGAAGATGACTTTCGTCACAAAGATGCCTCAAATATCTTATGCTATTGTACTCGTCTCATTGAGTCGAAAGGGACTTTGGCACATGACTCTATTTATCCAGAAAAATTGAAAAGAACTGAAACTACTCCCCTTATTCATTTCAAAACAACATCAGATCTCATAATACTTCACTGAATTCAGTGCATGGCCACTTGGGCTCTTTTAGTCTCAATTTTTTGCAGGTGTCTATTTTACCGAAAGTCCGCACTTTTGTGCATGTCAGTTTGGTATACGCGCCATCAACCCTCACGGACATATGGCTTTTTAGGACCACACCGGTATATAGGTAGTATTTGAAACACGCCTAACACGACTAACGGTGATCAATGAAGACCATAGACCCACCCCGAGATTCAAATATCAAAAGCTTAGGGAGCAGTAAACAGACTTTTCAGCATAAGTATAACAGCTCATAGCAGTCATAATGAACAATCCTCTCCCCAAACCAGTTCGACAGAACGGGGGAAAATAAAATCTGCAAAGCAAAGCATGTCGTTCGTCATCTCCAACGAAACTAAGTACACATAAGTATGAAAAGGCGCAAGTAATACTTAGAAACTTGCACAACCCAGGAATCACACAATAACAGGTGCCGGCACAATATTTTTTTCGGCTCTCGCTCCTCACAGGCTTTTGGACTACAGGGCTAACCAGACTTGCTATTTACAAGAGAAACGACCTTGTAGGATTAAAAGCCTACTACACTACTTCTAGCTAGACATCAAACAAAATGTATGCAGCAAGGGAATTTACCATCTACAATGGATTTTTTTTTTATTTTGAATATTATTGACTGAATAAAGAGAAAATTCACAGGGGTTTATACGAACCCGTGTACAGAGATAGTTTGAACAACTTACAAGATGCTGCAAAGGGATCTAGAGTACAAGAAATGAGCAAAAGGAGTTTAACATACGGAACATCAACTAAAATAGAAACTAAAATTCTTGTTACATCAATGGACTTGGTGAAATCAGGGTGCCCAGTAAGCCACGGGCTGTGGTCATCACTTGAAGGTCTTTTCCATATTTGTAGGAGGATACAAGCATCTCGAATCTTCAGGAGGTCTTTTGTAATTGTGTTACTTGTCATGGAGGAGCAGTAACTTTGGTTTTCCATTGAGTTAAGAAGAAGGTTGGGTCTTCTATCCATTCCAAAACTAGTCTTCAATGCACATCCAAACTTGCTCAACAAGGCTATTAATCAAGGCAGTAAAGAACCAGTAGATCAAAATGAACCTAAAATTTTCTATGGTCAGTAAAAGAACTACCAAAGAAACAGCAACTAAACCATGAAGGTCAAGAGGGAGCCACAATGGCTTTGCAACCAACTGATCACAGGGCCAGTAATCTCTACTTCTAAACAACCAACACTGACCAAATATAAAATAAACCCCAAAACAAACCAGTTGCCAAAAACAGAAAGACATTAGCTTAACAAACCACATCTGAGAACAAAATATTGCACAGATAACATAGCTATCAAGGTGGACTACAAAACTTCTCCCTGTTAACAAAGAGGAGAAGAAAGACCAGACCAACACCTTACTTTTTTTCTCTCTACTCAGTTCTATATTTTTTTATTGAGTTAAGTCTTTTCTTTCCAAATTTTTTTTGATTTTTTATGACTTCTTCTATTTTTCCTTTTTTAGACATCATAATCAGCTGCTTTTTTTTTTTTGACTGATCAACAAATCCACCTTACCTTTTTTCAGTGGTTTTGGCTTTTCTCTCAAAATTATAACAATAGACTACCAAAATTACACACATATGTAATGTCATACTTGATCAACAAAATAATCCAACACCAGAGATTACCTATCAAAAAGAGCTTGGACTTTTTGTTGAGCGACTTCCTTAAGCCACCAGCAAGATAAACATGCATAAGGCAAAGTTTTCAGAAATGCCAACCAATAGGACCATGAGAGCCAAAACAGATAGGCAAAAGTAAAACCTGACTTTTTTTCTCTCTTACCAGCTACTTTTTTTCACTGGTAGCTTGCCTTTTCTGAATTTTTTTAGGCTTTTTTATTTCTTTTTTCCACTTATTTTTTCTTTTTTCACTTTCTTTTCTTTTATTTCCTTTCTTTTCAATAACTGTACCTAGAAGAAACCAGCTAACAGGAGGTGAAAACTTGCAACTATAAAGAGAACCATATATCACAAGCTGCCAGACATAACTGCTCAACAACATAACAAGGACTGGTAACAATCTATCAAGGTCTGAGATAAGGGGTCTGGATTTTGTCATGGTATGCAATCTTTCTGAGGGGAACAGGAAGGTTATCAGGATCCAGGCTATTAGAGGCAAAGGAATCAAGGCTATAAGAGGCAAGCCAATTAGCAGTTTGGTTACCTTCTCTATTGACATGGGATAAGGTGACAGGTAAAGAGGAAATGAGGAGTTTAATATTAGTGACTATGGTTTGCCATTTCCAGTTCACAAAAGGTTTTTTATTCTGGAGGATTTGAATGGCTATGAGGGAATCAGATTCCACAACTATAGGACGATCCCAGTCAGAGCAAAAGGAAAGACCTTCCAAAATGGTAGTGACCTTAGCTTCTAAAATGGAGGCAGTACCAATGTACTTGTAAAAAGCAAGAATGATTTTGCCATTGTCATCTCTGAAAAGTCCCCCAGCAGCAGCTTGATTGGAGGTATGAGAAAAGGCCCCATCAGTGTTCAATTTCAAACAACCTGCAACAGATTTTGACTAAAAAACTACTTTGGGATCCCTTTTGATTTGGATGATGAATCTTAAACCCCAATCAGCAGCAATTTTAAGGTCTCCCTGCCACAGGTTTTCGGGGAAAGGTTTGGCATGATGTGTAAGGCAAATGAGATTTCTAACTTGAAGAATCACCCCTTCAGCTTTGATAGGATTAGAATCATACTTGGCTTTGTTCCTAGCTTGCCAAAGGAACCAACTAATGAACATGGGGATCAGAGTTCTAATGTGACCAGGACTACACCAATCAGAGGACACAATCCAAGAATGGAATCTATTCAAGATGCTTTGGCTATGGACTAAGGGAACTTGGTAGATTTTCCCAAAATAGCTCCAAACCTTCCTAGCCTCAAGGTTATCAACAAGAACATGATCTAAAGTTTCCACAGTAGAGCAACATTGACATTTAGATACAACAATCATGCCCTTTTCCCTGAGGGTTGCTTCAACAGGAAGCCATTCATTTAGGGTTTTCCACCAGAAAATGGAGATGGTGGGAGAAATCCTGCAATGCCAAGGCAGTTTCAAGGGGTCTCTTGTCACTTTTCTCACTTTTATGAGGTCCCAAGCAGATTTGGTGGTAAACTCCCCATGGGAGGTTAATTTCCAAATGGGAATAGCAGAGTCAGCATAATGAATGGCTCTCAGCTTAGTCACCACCTCAGAAGGAAGATTCTCATACATTAGGTTCCAGCCCATTCTAGTCAGTTCTGTAATCGTTGATCATTCCATGACAAGCTTCAGGGTTTACAGCAAGCAAGTGTAGGGGGCCTAAAGAAGACCAGTCATCAAACCAAAAGGATATTTTACCCTGACCTAGCTTCCAGAAGATGTTGGCTTGGGCAATATCTTTCAAGTTGTTCATCCTTTTCCATAACATGGAATCAGAACTGTTAGCCTTAACATCCAAATGGTTCTTGTTTTTGCAGTATTTTTGGTCGAAGGACTTGGCCTATAGAGAATTCTGGGCTCTGAATTTCACCCACACCTTAATCACAAAAGGTTTATACATATCAGACAAGGATCTAATGGCTAAGCCTCCTTCAGCTAGAGGAATACAAATGTTGGACCACTTAGTCCAATGTATTCTCTTGGCATCATTGGAGGAGCCCCAGAAGAACCTAGCAAATAAAGATTCTATTTGCTTAATAATGGTTTCAGGAGGTTTAAGCACTTGGAGAATAAAAAGGGGCATAGAGAATAGAACACATCTAATCAACACCCATCTAACCCCTTGAGAAATGGAGTTCAAGTTCCAACCAGACAGTTTAGCTCTCACTTTGTCAAGTAAAGGGCCATATAGATGAATCTTCCTCCTACCTTTGGCCACAGGGGCACCAAGATAGGTAAATGGTAGATTCTCTAATTTGAACCCAGTCAGATTTTGGATCATAGAGCTATTAGCATTTCTCCCATAAATAACACTACTTTTTTCACAATTCACTTTCTGACCAGAGACAGCTTCATAGTGTCCAAAAGAGACTTGATTTTATTAAGCCCAGCCTTAAGACATTTAGTGAACAGGATGCAGTCATCTGCATAAGCAAGAGGGCTGATATTAGCACCACCCTTGGAGTCATAATACATGCTGGGGTTATCCTTGAAGAGCTGATTAACACTTTTAGAAAAGTATTCAGAAGCAAGGACAAATAGGGAGGGAGATAAGAGGTCACCTTGTCTCAGACCATGACCATAAGGGATAAAACCACAGAAATTGCCATTAAAGAAGATACTGAAATGGCACCCCTTAATGACTCTCTAGAGATTAAATTAATCCACAAATCAGAGAAACCTAAAGCCTGCAAGACTTTGAACAAGAAATTCCAATTTAACCTCTCATAAGCTTTGAGGAGATCAAGCTTCAAGATACAATTGGACCCTCTAGTTTTTTTATCTAAGCAATGAGTGAGCTCTTGGGCAAGCAAAATATTGTCAGAGATAGACCTTCCCTTAATAAAACCACTCTGATTATCACAGATAATAGAGGGTAGGAAAGGGGATAATCTATCATTAAGCAACTTGGAGACAATTTTATGCACAACAGAGGAAAGGCTAATAGGTCTAAATTTGCTCCATTTAGCAGCATTAGGACATTTTGGAATGAGAGCAATGGTGGTATGGGAAAAGCCTTTAGGTATCTCAGATCCATTAAAGAAGTCCAAAATGGCTTCTAAAAGGTCTTCCTTGATAATAGGCCAAGCAGATTGATAACAACCTGCAGAGTAGCCATCAGGACCAGCTGCAGAGTTCTTATTAAGAGAAAAAACCATTTTTTTTATCTCATCCAGATCAGGAGATTTAGTGAGAAAAGAATTGCGGTCATCACTGATCTGCCTTTGTAAAATGCTCATGTCAGGATCATCCAACACAGGAGTGTTATCTCCCAAGACTTGTTCAAAGTAGTGGGTAGCAGAATTGGCTATTTCCTTGGGATCAGTAATGGCAGAGTTATTCTCATTAATCAGAAAGATACCAGACCTAGCTCTTTTTCTCTGAATCATAGCATGAAAGAGTTCAGAGTTTCTGTCCCCCTCAATATTCCAAGTAAAATAGGCTTTTTGTTTCAAAAAAGTTTCCTCAATGTTGTGGGCAGACTGAAACTCAGTAGATTTGGTGGTAACCTCAACTAAAAGGGAGGGAGAGGGATCATTACTATATGTCATCTCACAGGCAGCAAGTTCACCTTCAATAACTTTAAGCTTATCAAAAATGTTGCCAAAAATAGAATGATTCCACCAATTTAGAAATTGTTTCAATTGATGCAGTTTTTCCCACAATTTTTTAAAGCCAGAAGTTCTGGTGAGAATGTACCAATGCAAGGCCACTTGTTTCAAAAAATCAGGGTGGGAGTCCCACATATTTTGATATCTGAAAGATTTCCTAACCATTCGGTTATTAAGCAAAGCATTTAAGATAATAGGAGAGTGATCAGATTACCTTCTAACAGCATTCACCACATTGTTAATGGGAAAAGAGGAGCACTAAGCAGGATTAAGCAGGAATCTATCAAGTCTTTCAAGGGTTTGGCCTCTCTTCCAAGTAAAGGGGGGGCCTTGAAAACCAACATGAATGAGGTTTAAGTCAAGAATCCAGTTATTAAAGTCACACATAGCAGCCAAGTTGGGGGAGAGCCCCCACTTTTTTCAGAATAAGCAGAAATGATGTTATAATCACCCATAAGCACCCAAGGAAGAGTAGAACAATTTAGAGTACTTAAATCAGACCACACAGGAAGTCTTTCCAATCTAGAACAGTTAGCATAAACCACAGACAAAAGAAAGGGCGAGGGGAGAGAAGGAGAGGAGATTTTGCAATGGAGAAATTGCACATTGTCTTCAAGAACTTCACAAGTAAAGTTAGAGTTAACAAAAAGCCAGATTTTTTGGTTACAATTTTCAAAGGCAGAGTGTATAGAGAGCAGCTTGCAAAACTTATAGGAATCCGAAGGAATGAGAGGTTCAGATAAACCTAAAATATCAATTTTTTCTTTTTTACACAAGTACCACAGTTGTTGTTGAGAGGCTTTATTGGCAATGCCTCTAATGTTCCAAAATTGGATGTTCATCTAGAACTGGAAGAAGATACAGATCCTTTTCTTTTGTTCTTTTTCTTTTTTTGGCTTCTGGAGCATTTAGCCACATAAGTAGAATTGAGGGTATTACCTTTTTCAGTAATGAGATATTTGCTGGCTTGAGAGGGCCTAGCTTCAGAGTCCTCACTAGACCAAATGGTAAGCATTCTGATTTGTTCTTGGGTGTTTTCAGCTTGGTGTTCATTGTCAGAGCTACCAAGAGAGCTCTCTTCCAGGTTCAAATTGTTGCTATCAGTAGAATTTCTTCTGTTCCTCTGCAAAATAAGAGGCTCAAACTCAGGTACCTCACAATCATATTGAAAAAAAGAGTTCCCAAGATAATTTAACTGATTAGGAATAATAGTAGAGGGGACAGAAACTTCCTTTTCAGGAAAATGCTGAACAAGTTCCAGGTGGGAAGACTCCTCTATTTGGGAAGACTCCTCTAAGGGTTGGGTTTCAGGCACCACTTCAGATTGGGTGGAGAGAAGAAGGGCCCCTTCCTGTGAACAAGCCAAATCAACAACTTCTCCATCTTCAATGATATTGGGTAAGCATCAAAACTATTCTTGTAGCCCCAAATCATTGACCTTATCAGATGAATTACTTTTAGGACTAAGGTCTTTTGGAGAGGAGAGCCAAGATGGCCAACCAGTCCTATCATTATTGCCTTCCATATTCCAAGTAGGCCAATCTTCCCCTCTCTGGGATTATTATTTTCCTCCCAAGGCTGCCAGTCTGAAGTATCTTTCCTTTTTGGGCTATTCTTGTTTGATTTATTATGTTTGTAACCTGCATTCTCAAAAACCCCATGAGACTGTCCACCACCATTGCCAGGTTTCAAGTGTGGATATTTAACAAAATACATATCAAAGGAATGACCAAGTTTACAACAATGCAAGCAATAACTAGGAAGAGCATCACGTTGCACAACAATTTTGATTTTCTTACCTTGAATACCAACCGAAATAGCTTCTGGGACAGGTCTGGAAACATCCAGTTCAACCAAGATCCTAGTTCTCTATAGTCTAGTAAAATCAGCAGTAGCAGAATCTACCCTAAGGGGGTTCCCAAAACGTTTAACAAGTTCAAACAGAGCTTCCGGGTGAAATAACATAATAGGAACATGCTTCAGAGTTATCCAAATTGGTAAAACAGGAGAATCTTTATCAGAAAAATCAGGGGACCATTTTAAAATTCTCATAGAACAATTACCCACAGAAACAACATTTTTCATCCACAAAGATTCATAATCATCCTTACAAACCAGTCTAATGATAACATTTCTCGTATTGAAAAAGCTCACAGTAAACTTGCATTTGAAAGAAATCTTGGACAAAGCAATAGAGATATCAGTGAGGTTAGGGATACCGTTAGTGAATTTCCCAACCAAGGTGGTCGAGAATGGCACCGATAACCTGCCAATTTCTACATCAGAGAAATTGACAAACGGCAGCCCGTCATCTTCAGCAGACAGATCCTTAGGAGCAACAATTTTCCTAGAATTGACACTTGCAAAGAAATCCTTAGCCAATATAGCAAGATCCGGAACAGTGACAGATTTGGCAGCTTGACTAAGGAAGGTCGACGGCTAATGGTTCACCAGACGAACCAAACAATCTTGAACCACCAGAATCGGAGGAGTGACCGACCAAGGGAGATCTGAGTTCGGCTTCAGCGAAGCAGGATGGAAAACAGGAGGAGGGGGCGGAGGAGGTAAGGGAAGGAGAGAATGGGGACCACGGGGAGACGATGGAGGCGGGGGGAGCGGCTCAAGAGGTGGGGGGAGCTAGCCGGAGAAGACATGACGGAAATTTAGCAGCGAGAGGCTACTAGACGGGAAACCAGACGGAAAGAAAGGAAAACTAGGGTTTCATAAGAGAGAAACCAGAGTTAGAGAGAGAAAGAGTTGTATATTGAGTTTAGGGTTCGATACAATGGATGTTCGACTTGGTAAAAGACTCAGACTCACCACGAAAATACTTAAAAAGAAATTAACTAGACCTAAACTGACAAAGAAACTGTAACAAAGAAAAATCACATAACACACAATAGAATAGAATACATAGAAGTAAAGACGAAAGACTCTAAATACACAGATAACAGAGAAAAATGCAGACAAGACACTAGAGAGCACATTCCCCCTCCCCAAACCTAAACTCAAGCATGTCCTCAAGCGTAGAGTGAAAAATAAAAGAGAATGGGAACTATAGTGACTTGCCTGCTGGTGTTCCTTTACAGTCATGTACAAGACTCTTCCGTGTTGGCTAACGGTACTGGAGGTTCTTGCCTCCCGGTTGGTGCAGTTCTTGTTCTTCCTTGTTGATAAGTATGTATATATATAAGGGTCCAGTGTGTGCTCCGATGAATTTTCTGCTATCAACCTGTGAAACAGAATATGCTGGAGTAGAATAGGCCTTCAGTTCGCGTGGCTTGCCTTGCACCTCAAATATGCAGGTTCGGGCATGTAAATTCACCACCATGAGAGTTTAGCGGATGAAGGGTCCCCCTAGAAGTAGCATATGTCTTTCCATTTCTTTCCCCTTCACCCTCGGCCATTCCACTACCACAAAATTTGTCATCACTGTTATACCATCCAGCTTAACCGGAACATCTTCCACAATCCCCATGCATCTACTTCTAGTTCCACCAGCAAGATTCATAAGGCATCTGCGCGGCTCCAATCCCTTTAAGCCTAAGTCTTCATAGGTGTCAAAAGTCATGAAATTGCAACTAGTACCAGTATCGACTATTCCGGTGACCTGAGTTGAACACCCAATGCCTACCAGTAAATCAAAACTATCGGAGTCGCTTATACTCTTTTCTGCCTTAGGAATTATTATGGTGGGGGGTCGATTTCAGAAGTTTCTTGCCTCCTCTTCTGGAATCACGGAACTCGGTTCCTTGACTTCATCCCCTGTTGATTCAATAGTGGCTACATCTTTAGTCTGCTCAGCTGTCAGTACATAGGTCACTTGAACCGTTGCTGGAGTTCCCTCATCTGATGCAGAGTTCTCAGCCTCGTTGGTACAGGTGGCAACAACAGACTTAACCTTCCTTGGTTCTTCAAAATTTATCTCAACCGCCAGGACTCGAATGTTTTCTGGGGCTGCTGGGCGTCTACCTTTCTCCATGAGCTGCAATTTCCCAACCAAGTCACCCAATATCTGTTCCAGCCTTCTTTGCGATTGCTCGATACAGTTGAACCTCTGCGCCTCAAACCAGTACCTCTCAGACCTTTCCATATGGCTCTTGATTTCTTTTTCTAGCTCAGTAATACACGGCCCTGCAGTCTCTTCCACTGCTCTGGCTGCCACTCTACTAGCCTTATCTCTTGCTCCCTTAAGTTGCGAAGTTACTGCCAGCTTCTCGAAAACACTATTTAATTCATCAGCGGAGGCTTCCAAGAAGGAGTTTTTACAGCTCACATCGACCATATTTTGATATTCCTAATCCAGGCCTTCATAAAATCAGAAACATAAGCTCATATCGTCTATCCTGTGGTGAGGGCATTGGGCCAATAACTGCAAATAACGGTCCCGACCTTCATAGAAGGTCTCATCAAGCATCTGCTGAAATTGCAGTATCTGGGCACGAAGTTGTTGTGTTCTCTCGGGAGGGTAAAATTTATTCACGAAGGCTTTATAGAGAGAATCCCATGTAGGTAGAGAACCCCCAAGCTGGTTCAACAGCCAGTTCCTAGCTTTATCATGCAGGCACATTGGGAAACCTTCTTCCTTATCTCCATCCAAATCACATTCTCCTCACAACGGAATCCCTGCAATCAGTACTTCAAACTCCTTGAGGAACCTTATCACATCCTCGTTGGCCATTCTGTAGAACTTGGGGAGATTATGGAAGTGGTGAGCTTTGAGTTTCAAATTCCTCGCCTCATTAGACAGCACGATTGCCGCTTTACCGGCCTTAACCTCGCCGGGCTGCATGTAGGCTCCATAGGTTAACTGAGCCATTGAAATGTCCTTTATGATCAACCTGTTGTTAGAGCTACACAACACGAAAACCTCGAAATATCCTTAGTTTCTGTTAGTGCACTAAACTTCAAGTAAGTTGGAAAACAAGTAAAGATTTGCAATCAAGCGCTACGGTAGGAATTGATTCCCCGGCAGCGGCGCCAAATTTGATATGCTCAAATTACGACTTAGGAAAACAAGTAGGAAGCAGTCGTTGTAAACAGACTTTGCTAACCACGAGATCGTTCGCTAAGGAATCAATTAGGCTACCACACAGTTGAAAGGAAACAATTACTTGTAGAAACAGTTTGATTTGTTTGAAATGAGTACTTCTAATTACTAGAAAACAGAAAATGCAATGTAGTTGTTTGTAAGAATGAGGTAGAAAGAACACGGTAGTTACGATCAAGCAATGCTAATTCACTCTAGGGATACGTTCATACTGTCACACGGTCGGTGTACAGTAAACTTATCAATTCAACCTTTACCAAACGAGTTCGAAGATATTTGAACTAGAGTAATCATGGGTCGTCAATCCACGATCCTTCACCAAACGTTTTAGAAAATTTTTGAACGAGAGTATTGAATTGAAAGGTTTTTACGAAGATCTTTGAACTAGCCTAACCTATAGAACGATTTCAAACCCTAGAAGCGAATATGCAAAGCTCTCACGCAACTACCATGTTCGGAGTGATTTAGCTACTCATAATCGAATCAAGGATGAAAGAATACAAGATATTGCTCATGATTAACACAAACAGAATGATAATCGCATGCAAGCTTAAACAATTCAAGAAGCTAAGCAAGAATAAATTGAATAAGATTAAACAATAGAGATTTACCACAATAATCAGGGATTCGATATCAATCCTTCGTTAAACAAGCAAAACCAAGCTCCAAAATTGTCAAAGTATGGATATGGAGCTTTTTCTATGAACTAGGTTAAAACAAGTATGAGAGAAAAATCCTAATTCTAAGCTAATAAGGAAAAACAAAAATTTATTCAAGGCCTCTCGCCACATGAAGGAATAGTCACAAGCAGCCTTCTTAATCGAAGAATATATAGCTCAGATAATTTCATCGGCGGCAAATCCCGCCATGGTAGCTTCAATCTTCAAAACAGGAGCTTCATTTGCAAAATCTCGCTGCGGCGGACAAATTCATTGCCGAAGCCTCCTTAGCAAATCCAAGATCGCGCAAGAAAATCTACTTGGCAGACAAATTCCCTCGCCGCAGCGAGCCTAGCTGATTGGCTCTTTCTCTTTTTTTTTTTTTTTGCTCAAAGATGAATAATTCCTACAAAAAAAGGACGAAACACAAAAGCGTAAAAACGAACAAAAAACACTACTAAACTAAAAACAAAGACTCACAAAGACCGCAAAAAAGGACCAAACGAGACTCTAAATTACAGTCTCATTAGCGTCCGCCAGTTGCCTGTTTTGCCGATCTTTTGCGTTTTTTGTTCTCCTTATTAGGTTAGACTGAGGAATTTTTTGAGAATAACTTCTTCTACTCGAATTTTACCTAGAAAAAGCTCCAAGACCTAGTTTTCAACATTGATTGATCTTGGAGCTTAGTTTTCTCTCTATTGCTTCCATACAATTGTGCTTGATTCATCTGTCAAATTGTATGCTCTTGCTTGCGATTATCTTTATGTTTATGCTCTGTGTGTAAAAGATTATGAATTCCTTCGTCCTTGCTTCAACTATGAGTAGCTAAACCTCTCTAGAATTCGGTAGTTATGTGATGGTTATGCAGATTCGAATATAGGGATTACATTCGTTCATATAGGTTCGTCTAGTTTGAGATTTTCATATAAGCCTTCAATCCAATATGCTAGTTTGAAATATTCTAAATTGTTTTGGTTAAGAATCGTCGGTCCGACAAACCTGACGATTTCTCTATTTTGAAACCTTCGAAAAACAGCTTGGTTGAATTGGATTGATTGCGTTTCTGTACACCGACCGTGTGAAAAGAAATGAACGATTACCTTAGTATCAAATTAGCAAAACCGTATCATGGCTATCGTGTTTCCTTCTATCATTTGATCAAAATCGGTTATTTATTTTAGTATTTATTCGTGTTTTAGAAGTAAAATCACTCAGAAACTACTTTTTAATCACAAACAAACGTTCTGCTCTATTTCGTTGTGGTAGCTTAATTAATTCCCTAGAGAATGATACCGAGTTAGGCATAGTCTACAACTACAGCTTATTCTCTTATATTTTATAGAGTATAATTTGAGCTTATCACAACTGCATATTGAATATCTGGTCTGCTTGCTGTAAGGTTTAGTAGAGATCCAATTAATTTCGTATACTTGTGGTCATCAACACTCTTATCAGATTCAATGCAGGTCATCTTGGTTCCAGTGCCCATAGGTATCTAAGCATTCTTTTCAGATAGCTTTAGGTTAAACTTGTAGAGCATATCCTTAGCATACTTTGTTTGACAAACGATTATTCCATCATTATGTTGCTTAACTGCAATCCTAGGAATTAATTCAATTCTTCCATCATGATCATCTCAAATTTACTTTTCATGAGTTCAGCAAAGTCTTCACAAAGTTTCTTATCCTTAGATCCAAAGATTATGTCATCAACATAAACTTGTACTAAGAGTAGTTTCCCATCTTGGTTCAATGTAAAGAGAGTTTTGTCAACTTCTCCTTGCTTGAATCCACTTCCCAGCAAGTACTTGGACAAAGTGTCATACCATGCTCTTGGAGCTTGTTTATGTCCATAAAGAGCTTTCTGAAGCTTGTAGACCATCTTGCTTTCTGAGGAAACTTCAAAACCTGGTAGTTGCTCAACATAGACTTCCTCTGCAAGTTCACCATTTAGAAATGCACTTTTGACATCAATTTGGTAAACTTTAAAGTCATTATGAGCTGCAAAGGCTAGAAATAGTCAGATTGAATCCAATCTTGCAACTGGAGCATATGACTCATCAACATCTAGTCCTTCATTCTGGGTGAATCCCTTGGCAACCAACATTGCTTTGTTTCTGGTTTTTTAACCAGATTCATTCATATTGTTTCTAAAAACCCACTTAGTTCCTATGACAGATATTCCATCAATTTAGGGAACTAGTTTCCTGACCTTGTTTCTCTCAAATTGATCCCACTCTTCTTGCATTGCTAAGATCCAATCTTGGACTTTCAATTCTTCTTCAATAGTCTTTGGTTCAATATCTGACATGAAACATCCATAGAGAGAATTTGCATTTTTAGCAATTGTTCTCCTAGTTCTTACCCCTTGGTCTAAAGAACCTATCACATCCTTTGCAGGATGATCTCTTATCCATTTTATAATGGGTTTAGGACTAGTAGGATAATTATCATTCTGATTTCATTTCTGTATCATTGTGATTATAATAAGATACTTGATCAGTATCTAAGATATCTGGCACATGTGACGTGCTTGGGATATCTGACACTTGTTCAGTGTCCTGGGTATCTAAGTCAGGACTCTCAGCAACCTTCTGATGTGTCAAATCAAAGTTTTAAATTTCTTTCTTAGGCAAGAGTTAATTCTCAACACTACAAAAACTTGTAGTGCACTGAAGTTAACCCCGAGGTCGGTCTCGAAGGACTTAACTAAGCTGCGCTCGGTTTACGAATAATAACAAAGTATGGAAAGCAGTAAATAGTTTGGTTGCTTCGGCAGCAGAATGATTAACTACGTGAAAGTAAACTACTTTGCAGGCTAACTAGAAAACAGATTTAGACTTAACGAGAGTGATATGAATGAGGAGAATTATGGTGTGGTGACAAAAGATAAGCTAGCTAGCAGGAAACATGCAACTACAACCGTGTCGATTTACTCTAGTTATCACTGGAACATACTCTACCGATTATTACACTGCTCTAGACTCTTCTAGGCAGACACTTTATGTAACGTAAGGTACGGAGAACTTTGACAATGAACTAACTCAATTTGTTATAGAAAACAAATAGCATTAGTGAAGGCGTCAATTCGAGTAAGCTAGAATTAATAAGATAATGTAGATATTACTGTTTGCAATGAACCAATAGATATAGAAAGACACAAGGCGTTTTGTTATAAGTGATCAGATGCTGAATCAAATCGACGCAAAGAGTATGTAGTACGCTCCTAATCAATTGACAATCGTCGGATTACAAGAAGAAATCGATTCAATCACCTAGATAGGTAATTGACTTGGAAATTAGGTCTAGGTTGAGAGCAAAGTATGAAAACTTGACAATAGATGATAATTCAAAGGAATTTTCTCTTGTTCTAATTAATAGAAAGTAGAAAAACTAAGTCTGGGTGAATTACGAGAACAAATCGCAGAATATCGGCAAAACTAAGCAACTGGCGTCGTTAGTAAGAAAAACTGACGTACGCCAGTTCAAGGCCGCCAACAGATTCTTCGAGTAATCGGATGACGCCAAGAACTGACATGGCCAGTTCTTCCTGATTGACCGTTTTGCCCTTTTGACTCCTTTTGGCTCCAATTATTGGTATTTTGGCTTTCCCGCTCCACTTCTAGCATCCATACGAGGCATTTGAAACTCCATATCTTGTGGATGTATATAAAATACACAATTTTACCTTCAATTAGCGCGGTTTAGCCAAATACCTACAAAATACATAAAGAACGAAAAAGACTGTTCCTAAGGATGACGATAAGGCGGTAAAAAAGACCAAATTAGACGGTGTAAAACTGACTCATCAAACTCCCCAAACCGAAACTTTGCTTGTCCTCAAGCAACAGACTCTCTAAAAAACCTAGAAAAGTAAAAAACACATAGACACAAAAGTAAAATCTAGCTCCCAAGCTACCGATTCTACGATTGTAAATAATAAGCCTGAAAAATGCAAGAGGTTTGACATCACTCTGACGTTCACGGAATCACATGCAAAAATCCAAAAAGTTCGTTTCCCGAGTATATAGAACTTATGTCTAACCGGGTAGTCCCTCACAAGTGGATCCTATGCAACTAATCTCTCACACTCCTGGAAGTGTCTAGTAGGGGTAATCACTAAAGAATATAAAGAGAAAAGGAAGGTGACTTGCGTCACAAAGTTGCCTCAAATACCTCATCCATTGTACTCAATTAGTTAAGTCAGAAGGGAGCTTATCACACCTCTATAATCAATTAGCAGTAGACTATTGAAAAGGCAATAGTTCTCTCTTTTTTCAATTTTTCAATTTTTTGAATACTCCTTTTTTGTAGTCTTATATATGACCCATATGCTTATTTTGTCTCAATTTTTTGGTAGTGTCTGTTTTACCAAAAGTCCGCACTTTTGTGCGTGCTGGTTTGGTATACACGCCATAAAATCTTATGGACATATGGCTTTTTAGGACCACGCCGATGTGTATGTATTATTTGAAACTTGCCCAACATGACTAACGGTGGTAACTGGTACCATAGATACACTCCGAGACTAATTTTATTTTTTCTGAGAGAACCAAAAACCTGAACACAGTCATTATCAACATATACAGTGCACATAAACCGCATCCCCAAACCTGTTCTTGGAACGGGTTTGGCATAAGCAAATAAGAATGAAAATCATGTCGTTCGTCATACTTAACTTACACAGAGTACACATGAGAATGATGAGGCGCAAACAAGGGAGTTTGCACTTCTCGAGAAATCACACAAGATCAAAATTGCCGGTATAAATATTTCATTTTTTCATCGGCCACTAAGCATGCTCACATGCCTTTGGACTACAGAACTAGAACAAACTTTCTATTTACAGGAGAAACGTACTTAGCAAACTTATAATATCTAAATTGCTAATTGTCAAAGATCAATCAAAACGCAAGCATTTAACATGTTTAGTACATGCAATAGACGCTTGACTTGGGAGACAAACTTAGACTCAACATAAGAGACAGACTCGAATAAGAAATACAGAAAGAAACACACATGAAAACATGAAAGCAAGAAGTAGATCAAACTCAAAACACCCCTCCCAAAACTTGAACTCGTGCTCTTCCTCGAGCAAACGAGTGAAAAGAGAAGAGGAAAGAGTTGATATGAGAAGGCTTCCCTGATTGAAGATTTCCAAGATGTGTAGACAACTGAGAAGAAGGACCTGAGACTCAAGTAGAATGTTAGATAACAAAAAAAAGCAAAAACAGGCGAAAAAGAGGGGACTGGCGATGCCAGTTATCTAACAGACGGACGCAAGTCTCTCTCGATGTTTGACTGTCATCGCCAGCTTGGACGCTGGCGTCGCCAGTCGAACATTGAGCCTAAATGGTGACGCGAGTTAGGCTTTTTCCGGTATTTTTTTAAGAAGAAATAAACGTGAATGCAACTACATTATGAGGAAAAAAACGTGAATGCAAATGCAAGCTAACTAAAAAAGCAAGTAAAACCCGAGTTGCCTCCCGGGAAGCGCTTGTTTTAAGTCTCGAGCTTGACTTTCGCACTCTAGCTAGTACGATGGTGGGTACTAGACTTCCCCATTCTTGAACTTCTCTGCCCTTATAGCTGCGAATAGATATAAAGGGGTCCAGCATACCCCGCAGAATAATCCTTGCAGATAAAATCCTTAGGAAAATAATCCAATGCCTTCACTATGCCGACCTTACCATTAACCACATATGTTGCTGTGCGTCTAAACATGCTAATGTCCATTCTGGAGGTGAATAAAAATGGCCAGCTAAGGAGGATTGTATCGGGTCCTTTCTTCTGATCTTCCCCGATGTCTTTCTGAACAACAAAATTTGTGATAACAATCTCACCATTCAATTTAACCGCGACACCCTTTGCCAATCCAACGGGTCTTCTATGCAACCCATTTGCCATTAGAATTCGAGCTTTCATCTCTTCCAAACCTGTAAGGCCGCATCCCTTAAACAGACTGTATTGGATCAGATTGCATGTAGCTTTCAACTTTTAAATTTCCCATCCCAACTACGATGTTAAAGCTCTTCTTACTGTGAGGATGCTCCTTCACATTTTCTGCGATCTCCTCTTCCTTGGCAGGAACTTCAACTGTTTCAATCTCCGGAGTGCGCAATATAACTGGACAATCTTCCTCCTGTGCAGAACCCAATTCCTCAGCGGAAACAGCTGGAATGCTCGATATACCTTGGTGACCTTCCTCTTGAGTAGAGATCAACTCCTCAACAGAATTACCAGGATTTATCATCTCTTCTGCCACTACTTCACCAGCAATCTGAGTTAACGAAGCACACCTGCATACTGCGCAAATCTGTTTTGAAACCTCAACATGGGTCTCATTCTCCGAAATAGTCACCTCAACTGGTACTTCCGTAACCACTCTTATATCCATTGCTCTCTCAGAAGTACTAGGGAATTTACCCCTTTCCTTTTCTTAGTTCTTCTCTAGTAGCTGTTGAAGAATACTCTAGATCTGTTCACTGTCCCTTTCCAGTTTGCCCAGACGGGCATCAGTAGACTGTCAGTGTGCCTTTGCTTCGCGAATAAACTCCTTCGACTCGTTCATAAAGCTCCTGAATTCGACAGCCAATCCTGATTCACCTGTTGGTTGTATCTCCTGAACTTTCGGCGCTTGGTTTTCGCAATTGTCATTGCCGTAGCACAGTAGGGATCTATCTCCACTGGGTTATCTTGAGTTGGAGGTTTCGTCGCCCTCATTGTCCACCAAAATTATTCCTCTTCTGCCAATAAACCGGTTTTCCATCTGGCCTCTACTGGACCTAGTACGCAACTTCCTGTGGTACTTCCTCTTCAGCTTGCTTCTTGCTCGAAGACAGCTCAGACCTGCACATATTAGCTCCGTGTCCTGGATTCTTGCAGACTCCACATATCTTAGTAGAGAATCCGGTATTGCTGCTCACTCCATTCAGCCTTAACTTTCTGATCTCATTAGCTAGCTCCGATAAACCTGCAGTGGATCCCTGCTCTTCATCAAAGGTAGCGTTCGCTTCTCCCCTTTGACCCCTAACATTTCTTATGGGGTTACGGTGTTGGTTGTTTTGTGCCAACTTAGCGAACTTCTCCTTGAGAGCAATAGAAGTTAGTTCCATCATATTACCCCCGCAGGACACATCTATCATAGACTGCTAGTTCTCATTCAACCCATCATAGAAATACTGATTTAGATCAGCATGTGAGTACCTGTGGTGAGGACACTGAGCTAGCAAGCTTTTAAACCATTTCCCATGCTTCATACAGGGACTCGTCGTAAAACCAGGTAAAGTTGTTGATTTGTTGCCAGATAGAAGTGGTCTTAGACTGAGGATAGTACTTCTACATGAATGCATTATAGACCTCGGGCCAGGTGGTTAAGCTTCCTTCATCCACTGTCGTGCCTTGTCAACTTAGCACATAGGAAAAATCTTCATCTTCAGATCATCGTCGGTGACATTCTCACTTTTAGTCAACCTCCGGAAGAAGTGCTCAAGCTCCATAACAAATCCCATCACATCCTCATTCTTCTGCCCCATAGAATTTTAGAAGTAGAGCCATAAGATGTCCCTTAATATCCAAGTATAGCGCACATTGGCAGGAATGACAATACTAGGACGGTGAAGGTCTCGGGTCGGTGCAAAGAGCACAACCAAAGAAGGTTGTTGTTCTACAATCTCAATATGCTATTCGAGTGCTGTTGTATATACTGTTCTCTCGATTAATCTCACCCGTGAGCCTTTCTGTTTGCTGTAGAAAGTGTGCAATAGGCAAATCAAGACCACTCCTTCCTTGCATAAACTACCTGAAAGAAGATGCATTCAAACTAATAGAACATAAGTAATGAACTAAAAATACAAAAAATAAATATATTGCGACTAGAATTCGTAAACATAGCAAAGGAGTTAAGTCCCCGGTAGCGGCGCCAAAAACATGATGTGTCAAATCAAAGTTTTAAATTAGTTCTTAGCCAAGAGTTAATTCTCAACACTACGAAAACTTGTAGTGCAGTGAAGTTAACCCCGAGGTCGGTCTCGAAGGACTTAACTAAGCTGAGCTCAGTTTAAGGATCATAACACAGTAGGGAAAGCGATAAATTGTTTGGTTGCTTCGGCAGCAGAATGATTAACTACGTGAAAGTAAACTACTTTGCAGACTAACTAGAAAATAGATTTAGACTTAACGAGATTGATATGAATTAGGAGAATTATGGTGTGGTGATAGAAGACAAGCTAGCTAGCAGGAAACATGCAACTACAACCATGTCGATTTACTCTAGTTATCACTAGAACATGCTCTGAAAGTGCAAGTGTTTGAGTCAGTGTTTTCATAACACTAAGACTGCACTTCAGTCAGTGTTTTCACAACACTAAGACAACACTTTGTAATTGCACTTGAGTTTCTATATTTTGCCTTTATTCAACTTCACTAGTTTCCAAGTTGAGTTATTTTGCCTTTATTAAACAGGTTAGAAAGTACAGGTGTTACGACGGTGTTTTCACAACACCTATTCGAACTGTAGCTTTAGTACTTGTTCAATATGTTCCTAAATTAACCTTAACCTAGTTCCACGGTATTAGGTTAATTGTGAAGGTTCAAAGAAGTCAAGGGATTTGAAATTGAAATCTAGGAAGAGTTCGAAGCCAAGTGGGAAAGCAAATCTGATCAAAGAAGAATTATTTCCTTATTGGTGACCAAGAGAATCTGCGACAAAGTTACTGAGGATATATGCTTAGGAAATCTGAATATTCCAAGTATATGACTGGCGGCTGAAACAAGAAGGAAAGAAATCAAAGATGAAGGAAAGCGTGTAAATTAAGCATAAAGGAAGAAACAATAAGGAAAACAAATATGCACTTTCCTTATTGAAGAAGAGAGCAAAGGAAATATTCATAAGAGAAGAATTCGCTGATACAAATCCAGATCTTTTGCAGCAAACAAAAGGAACTTACCATCTAGCGTCTAGGGTTGTAAACCTATATAAGAAGCTAGTCGTAGTCACCCAAAGTACGAGTTCATACAGCCGTTCTGAGTGTATTCACTGCACGGCCTTGATATTCGTCTAAGCTTCAATCTAGTTGGTGCTAGAGTGGAATTGTGTGTCAATTCAATAGCTTATTCATCCATAGCTTGGATTTCTATAATTAAGCTGTGGAGTGTCCTTGTAATTCATTATTGTAGTGAGTTACATTTGCCTTTAAGGCTCAGAAGGTTATAATATATTAACCTTCTAGAAAACCCAAAATTGGTGTCTTTACTTTCTGCTGTGTACTTATCTTGTTCAGTAGATTAGTATTGTGTTAGAGTAATTTACTGTTCTAGTTATTACTCTACTCAATTCAGTATATCGAAGACACTTTTTGATAGTGTTCTTAGGTGCACTGAATACACTAAGTTACTTTTACTTTTCCGTTGTTGCTATTCTAATTGTGTGTTTAAATTATGTAGTTTAAATACACTGGTTCTTTCTGTATCAAAGACACTAACTAATAGTGCTCTTTGGTTATTTTGATTAGTATAAGTGTTTGACCTGTTATATATACTATTTAATATGGTATATCGAAGATACTACTCTATAGTATTCTTTGGTGTATTGTGTACACTTGTCTATCCTATACCAAATCCCGGTCCATACATTTTCATTTGGCATCAGAGCCAAGCACATAACTCATAGGTGTTTGGATTTGTTATCATGGATTTTATTAATCCCAATGTCAACAGGTTACCTATACTAGATGGCTTCAATTACGATCTGTGGAAGACTCGTATTCGCTTGCATATCAAATCTATTGATATTCAAGTTTGGAAAAGCATTACTGATGGTTATACCGTGCCTCTATTACCTTCTGATATAGACAAGGACTACATCCCCAAACCAAAGTGTGACTATATAGATCGAGAAATTGCGGATGCAAATAACAATGAGAGAGCTCTTAACATTCTCTTTAGATATTCTGATCGTCACATGGTTAAATTGATTCGAACATGCTCAACTTCTCAACAGGCCTGGGATACTCTCCAAAGGCACTGTGAGGGTGATCTGAGTGTGAGATAATCAAAACTTCAAATACTCTTGAGTCATTTTGAAAATCTTCATATGGGGGAGGATGAGGACATTGATTCCTACTTTAGTAAACTTATTGATATTTCAAACGAAAGTCGTATGCTTGGAGACCCTTTGTCAAACAAGCAAATAGTTCACAAAGCTATTATGACTCTTTCAAAACATTTTGAAACAAAAAGGAATGCTGTAGAAACTGCTGAGAATTTAGACACAATGAATCTTCAAACCTTGATGGACAATATGAAAACTTTTAAGTTAGGTTTGAACAAGTCTTCCTGTGTTGCCGAAGACATAAGCACTGTACTTCATTCTAATTCTTCGAAAACACTGGATGTTGTATAAGATGATGATGAACTCAATGTTATGTTCAAGTCGTTGGTAGAGCGTTTTCAAAATGCAAATTTAATAGGCAACTTTAAAGCAGGTTCAAGCAGCAATCAATGTGGTAAGTCTGTACTCCTTCCCAAAGCTTTGGTCAAATATTCTTACAAAGATCCCATGGATGAGGATCCAGAAAAACTAAAAAGAATTCAGTGTGAAGTCTGTGAAGGATTTGGTCATTATTCTTACGAATGTGCCAACACTCTTAGAATGAAAAGAAACTCGTATTGGATGTGTTTAGATAATGACAACGCAGGTACAGAATAAAAAGAGTTACTTGAAGATGAAGATGAGCCAAGAAGAGTCTGTCAAGGAACTTAAAGACCTATATATGGAAGTGTTGGAGACTTGGCCAAAATCTGCCAGGAATGAGAAGGTCTTTCTCAAAGAATCAACTAGACTAAAAGAACTGAAGAAATCTTTGCAAGACACCATCCTGGATTTGGAGGTACGTCTAACTAGCAAGGAAGCCGAACTGAAAAAGGTAACTGCTAAGCTTAAAACTCTTGAGCTTACTCTTATTAGATTAAATACAGGTACTACTAAGCTTGATGAAATCTTGGGTCTAGGTAATGATGGAACTACTGGTCTTGGTTTTCAAAAACTGATTCATGACCTTACTCCTTCCACCAAAGGTACCATTAGTAATTACCCAACTCCTGTGTTTGTGAAAGAAAAATGATTGTCTACTCAAAAGAACAAAAAGGGTTTATTGTGTCAGTTTTGTAAAACTCCTCATCTTATTAAACCTCGTTGTTACATGTACAAGAAATCCTTAGATGATTCCAACAATACTCCCGTGAATGAGTCTAAATCGGTTAAAGACCCCTCTAGTTTAATGGTTTATGATTACAACATGCCTAGTGTTGACAATATTTGTAGTATAGTTTTTGGTACTATAACAACTCCAGTGGACTCTCAAAATGATTTGTCCTCTGATACTGGTGTTGTCTTTACACTATCTAAAAATTCTACCTCTCTAACAGGAAAAACCAGACTAAGAGGTGTTTTGTCACCTATGACCAATAAGGTTTGCAATGTTGTGTTCTCTGCTGTTAAATCTAATCCTGCAGGTACTTGGTACTTTGATAGTGGGTGTTCCCAACACATGACAGGTATAAAGACCTACTTGAAGGAAATCGTTCCCCTCACCAAAGGAACTGTCACCTATGGTGGAGGAAGCAAAAGCAGAATAATAGGTAAAGGTGTGTTGAAGGTGGATGGATTTCCAGTACTTCGAGATGTGTTGTTGGTAGATGGTTTTACTTCTAATTTAATTAGTATTAGTCAACTGTGTGATGATGACTTGAAAGTGTTCTTTGATAAGAAATCCTGTGAAGTCTTTGATAGATCAAATTGTTGTGTTATGACAGGCACTAGATCATATGATAACTGTTATATGTTTAATGATCATGTTATCTGTAATCATGTGAAAGTTGATGAGTCAGTTATTTGGCACAAAAAACTTGGTCATATGAACTATAGGAATCTTGATAAGTTGGTAAAGTGCGAGGCAGTGTTGGGTATTTCCAAACTGACTAACCCTGGGAAGATTGTTTGTGGAGACTGCCTTAACGGGAAACAAACTAGGGTATCCCATACAACTGTTTCTGTTGCGTCTGATGGTAAACCAATAGGTAAAACCAAGTGTTTTCAGCTGCTTTATATGGATCACATGGGTCCAATTGAGGTTAGCAGTCTTGGTGGGAAACGATATGCATTTGTGATTGTTGATGATTTCTCCAGGTACACCTGGGTCAAATTTCTCAAGGAAAAATCTGAAACCTTTGATATGTTTATAATCTTGCATGCTAGTATAAAAAACATGTATGCTTGCTCTGTGAAACGTATTAGATCTGACCATGGGAAGGAGTTTGAGAACCAGAAGTTTGCTCAATTATGTGACACACATGGTATCAATCATGAGTTCTCTGCTCCCAAAAAACCTCAGCAAAATAGGATAGCTGAGCGTAAGAATTGCACTTTACAGGAAATGGCAAGAGTCATGCTGAACTCTATGAATATGTCAAAGAGACTTTGGATTGAAGCCTTGAATACCGCCTGTCACATCATTAACAGGGTCTATCTCAGACCGGGCACTTCTAAGACTCCTTATGAACTACTAAATAATAAAAAACCCAACTTGAAATACTTTCATATCTTTGGTTGTGTTTGATATATTCTTAATGATTGTGATTATCTAGAAAAGTTTGATCCCAAGAGTGAAAAGGGATTTTTGTTGGCTACTCCCTAAACAGTTATGCCTACAAGATCTATAATCCAAGGTTGAAAATTGTTCAGGAGTCGGTCAATGTTGTATTTGATGATTGTACGAGTGTTGCAGTGTTGGTCCAGATAACGGCAAAGTAAAAGATAAGAGGGGGGGGGGGGGGGTGAATAGTGTTTTAAAACTTTTGTCAATAAACACAGTTTCTCAGAAACCTGGGGGTTTCTGATACTTAAATTCAGAGCGCGGAAGACTTTAAGATAGGTAAGTGCAGAAACAATAAGTATGTGTGTGTGCTTTGCTGAAATGTAAATACAGAAAGGTAAATAACACAGCAAGTGTAGTGGTATCTGGAGGTGGCGTAATCCTCCAACTAATCCACTTCGGTCTTTCTGAGACCTAGAATTCACTAGAACAGATAATTGAGTTCACCTTACAATAATCCTATTCTAAGATTCCTAAACAAATGGTTCCCAACCAAATGTTCCCCCTGAGTTATTCCCCAGCTCCTAGAGCTAAGTACTTCCTCTACTCAGATAACCTTGGAGTTGTTCCCTGATTTCCCAAATCAAGTACTTCCTCTACTCCACGCCTTGATGGTGTTGGTTATAAGGTTTTGTCAGAAAGGCTTCTCGTATAACTTTTCAGTTATGTTTACAGAGAGCCAAACAGAACGAGACTACTTAATACACTTTTTCAGTGAATGGCAGTATGCTCTTTACTGACCCAAGTAATTGGTGTCCGTTCTGGAGAATGAGCTTCAGAAAGGGTATCTGATAGTTCAATTCTTTCACGAATAACAATCTCTTGTTAAGGTTCAGGACAACTTAGAACTACTAGTGATTCTTCAAGCAACAGAAAGCCTTCAGAAAGGGTAGTAGAGTGCTTGAGAGAATACTTTGCTTGATGGTAAGTTTGCAAGATAGAGCGTTCTAAGGTATGTTCTTCAAGCATCTAAGTCTGTGATATATATAGATAAATTTGAGAGGCATTTGAATTGTATCCGTTGTGCTCTCTATCAAATTATATCCGTTTATATCTTGAATTATGTACTCAGAAGTCACTATCTCATTTTTCAGAGAGGACTGCTTTTTGCAGCATTTCTGCCGATGCATTTAATGCATAGTACTATTCATTGTCTTTTAATCTCAACGGATACATGAGCCTTTCTGATGGCTTGCATTCTCCATACTCATGATGTCATATGTTCGGAATCATATTTCGAAAGTAAGTTAATATACTTAAGAAAGGATTAAGGACATAGTCTTTCTGAGTTAGACTAAACCTTTGTGTCTTCATAAATCTTGTGCAATCTTCAGTCTTCTAATCTTCAGAAAAGCTCCATTGCTAGGATTGATCTTCATGGTCTTCTTGAAATAAAAATTACACTCAGAGACCTATAATCCTATTACAAGATTTACTAGACTAATCATACTCAGTGATTTCCTCTTTTACAATGTTCAAGTTAACCAAGAGTACTTAATCACCTTTCTGGCTAAGATAAGAACATGTGATGAGTGATCAAAAATACTAACAGATATTCCTAACAAATTCCCCGCTTTTTGATCAGTCATCCATGACTATCTTTTAAGTCCTATTACAAAATTGTAATCCTGGAAGAGAAAATAATCCACCACTTAATCATTTCAAATGATATTCAATTTTAGTTGAATTAAGTGCAGAAAGTAAACATCAACCAAATCACAAGAAGTGATCTTTGCTGATAAGTTGTCATCTATTAAAAAGTATCTGAGAGTATGATCTTCAGATAGGTACAGTTTACAGAAAGAGATGCAACTTTTACATATAGAGAATTTTACAAACAATCAGCAAGATTACAAAAAGTAACAAAACATACTAAGTAAATTAGAACAAAGGAGAGTCCAAGCTCCAAGAGAGTATTCTAATGTTACTAGTCTTCAGAAATGCAACTTGGGTTCAAATACCTCAAGCTCTTCATCACCCTTTCTGGATCAGTTGACATGATCATCCACTTTTCTGCATTCTTGGAATACTCATATAGAATCCTTCTGACAGAGAGCTCTGTCTTTCTGGATAAGTTACATATTTCATGGTAACTCTTGCCAAGCTTGTGATTCTTCCGCAGAAAATGTTTGACCCAGAAGTACTTTCCCCAGACCCAGGCATGGTCTACTTGTAGCTGAGACAGTAGATGTTGTAGTTCCAGAATCCAATACCCTCTCTTGATCAGAATGCACCTATATGAAGATTCTTCATTACTGGTCTTCATATACTCAATGTGGGCATCAGTTGGCCTTTCTTGATGTGTTTCATTGTTAATTCTGCCAAACTGGAAATCCCTTCTTGCTTTTCTGTTTGGTGGCCTTCTGTCAGGAGATCCTCTAACCCTTTCTTCCTGCCTTGAATGTCTTGGTGGATATTCCTTGTATAGACTTGGTATTTCCAGAAGGAGTTCTGGCTGCTAAGGGCTTTGCTGCCAGAGGAGGTTGTGAAGTAGTTGCTTGTATCCTTTTCTTGTGAAGTGGATGTTCATCAGAATCATCCTCATCATCATTGAAGTCCAAAATTGGAGACTTGCAGCTTTCTTGACCTCTTACTTCTCCTTCTTCTTTTTCTTCTTCTTCAGAAGTCTTCTTCTCTTCTGAGATTCTAAGGGACTTGGTTCCCCTAGTAACCATACTTCTCATTTTCCGGTGGTTGATCTGGAACAACTTCTTCAGCAAGGGTGTCTCCAGTGGTGTCCTTAATGACAAGTTGACTTGAGGAGGGAGGATTTGATTGTTTTCTTTTTCTTCCTCTGCCTTTCTGAGGCATCTCTTCTTCCCCCTTAGTCATGAATAACTGACTCATGATAGCATAAGCTTCAGAGAGAGTTTCAAAGTTTCTCTGGAGATTGTTGTGCACCCTGACCAATTCTTGAAGTTCCTTCTTCAGCTCTTTGTTCTATCTAACCAGTTCCTGCTCCTTTGTGTTGAGCTCTTCAAGCGGCCTTAGGATGGCGATGGCTTGCAGGACAGCATGGCTGGCTTCATTCAATGCTGCATTAGCATTGTTACAATCCTCATCCCTGACCAACCCTAGGTCTTTCTGAGAGAGAGCTATGCTGGTTGCTCTGTTGAGTAAAGCAGCAGCTAATGGCTTCATCTCTTCTGGGACTTATTTTAGCACTTCTGTGTCTTGGGCAACTAGTGTCTTTCTGAGTTCTAAAAAGACACTGTTCCTTGCACGGTGCTCTTCACTTCTTGAACTACTTGGTGCAGAGAATATATGAGGAGCAAGTAGGGCTCTTTTGAGCTTAGTGACAAGTCTCTCATCTTCTGCTTCAGTAATCAAGTTGTGGGTTTCAGAATCACTATCATAATCCTTTTCTTGGATTGTTTGCAGATTGACAATCTTCTTCTGCTTTCCATCAAGTGTGCTGGCCTTCTGAGAAGATGTAGTAGGTCTTTCTGATGCAGTCTCAGCATCATGCTCTTCATCATCATTGTCATCCATGGCATCTATCTCAGCAGCTGAGACAACAATGGCATTTTTCATATTTCTTTGCTCATCTAGGAGTGCCAATTCTTTGGCATTAGCTTCTTCGAGCTTCTAGATTTTGGCTTCCTTTTCATCAACAAGAGCTTGAGTCTCAATGTTGATTCTCTTCTCTTCTTCCAATACCTTTCTGAGTTGTTCAATTCTGAACTCAGCGGCTGAAATTTCTTCTAAGGCATCATTGTGTTCAGCCTGTTGGGTATCTTGATGAGACTTGGGAGGTGATGATGATGGAGCTTTCTGAGCATTTGAGGGAGTAGCCTTTTATCCACTTCCTTTGCTAGCTTTCTGAATCCCGCCTTGTCCAGGTTGGGGATCATCATTTTGATCATCATCATCATCATCCTTTTTCTTTGCTTCTTGGTTTGGATGCTCAGAAGGAGGTTCTTGATAATCATTTTCGTCCATCTCCTCGTCATCTTCTGAAACCAGGTTGATCACATTTGGGAATGTAATCATCCTCCCATTAACTTCTTCTTGTTGTTCAGTTGGATAGGTTGTGAGCTTGCTGGGCAAGGCAGGATGGGTAACCATCTGCTCTTGGGTTTGAGCATCCGCAGACTTGAAATCTGCCAAAAGTCTTTGTGCTACTTCATGAATGAAGTCTTCATGCATCAGAGTGGCAAATGTGTAGAACTCTGTTGGGAATAATGCATGGATATAATCTTCCAGATTGAAGGCGATTGCTCTTCTCCGACGCCGATTACTCGCTAATTCGTAAAGGTCACCTTTACGAAGTTTCTCGCCATCGTTCAAGCACTTGAGATGTTTCTTTAAGGTGTGCTTCTGGAAGGCCTTGAGTAAATAAACTGGCACTAGACTTTGAGCCTGAAAGAAAGTGTTCAAGTTAGTTTTGCTCAAACAACTTGAGTTAGTATCTGTAAGCGAAAATAGGCTTTCTGAACATACCTGTGTAGAAACACTAGGCTCATTATCCCGTACTTCTGCTTGCTTGGGCACAGAGGCCTCAGATACCTTGTTGTGAGGAGAAGTCTGATCCTCATCAACCTTTCTTTCTGCTAGAACTTCCAAGTGAGGAAGCTCAGCGGCATCTTTCTCAGAAACCTTGGGGGTTTCTGGAACCTTTTTTGCAAATACTGCTTGTTCAGCAGTTTTAGTTTCCTTTGGAAGAGACAACACAACTGTTTCTCCATCCAATTGTTCTTCTGACTGAGCCTGTAAGAACAAACATAAAAGATTTAGTAGTGATTTTTCCTGAGCATTCTTGAAGAGGACTATTACTGATTACTTACCTTCTCAACAGAAGGCTCAGTAAATACTTCCTCAGAAAGCTTTTTAGCTTCTAGAATCTCTAGGTTTTGGGGTGTTGGTTCCACCACCACTACTTTCTCAGTTGGAGCCTAAGAAGAGAGACATTAAGAATATTAGAACATAAGATAAGAGCATTTTTAGTTATTTCTTGTTCAGAGATAACTTTACTACCTGTGGGATAGGCTCTTCTTGATGTTCTGAGGTTGGAGGAACCTCTTCTTGATTCAAGGGGGTGGACAGGTTTTCTTCCCCCTGAAAGTGTGTCTCCAAGTTGGCCTATAACAAATACAGCTTATGAGTAACAAGTTAACATGCAATTATGTTGACATGTTAGATACAAACTATCTTTGTTACCTGAATAGAGTCAGGCTAATCATTAATCTCTTGGACTTGTGGTGATTCCACAGTCTCTCTGTGCTCATTATTGTTCTCCTCTGCAGTATCATTTTGAGTCTCCATCTCAGTTTGATCCCTTTCTGAGAGTTGAGCTTTCTCAGAAGGTTGAGGAACCTGTTCAAGAACAGGGTTTTCTTCAGCAATATTAAGTGCTGGCGTTGTGAATGTGGAAGCAATGTCAGGATCTTCCAGCATTCTATCTTCCTCACCCAGGCCTTCTTCTTCCTGCTGGGCAGAGGGACTCTTGTCTTTCTGAAGAGCTGAGCTCGATGCTCCTCCATGGGTCTCATACTTGAATATTTTGAGTACTTTTGCAAGTACTTCATCATCCTCAGAATCACTATTCTGTGTTGGTGCAGACCCATCTATGATATTTCTATCATCTCTGGAGAGTTCTGGAGCATTCTGGTTCAGGACTCTTGGGGCATTCTGGAGTTTCCTTTCTGAGCGTCCAACATCTTCTGAGACCTTGTCTCCAGAATGTTGCGCCTCTTGTATGCTTAGGGGCTTGGAGGCTCTTTTGCTATGAGTTCTCTTTCTCTTGGCAACTGGAGGTTTAGCTTGAGCTTGCTCAGAGACCTCCTCACCTTGCTGTGAAGTTTCTTCTTCTTCTGCCTTTCTGAGTGCGTTCTTAGCAGCAATTTTCTCCTTTTCTTCAAAAGCATGTCTGAAAAGGGAGTTGGTGACTGGGATTTCCTGCCTCTCTCTGAGAGTGATTCCCATTGTTTCGACGTAATGATTACGAGACCAAAGTGCATATTGCCTTTGGCTCAGCAAGGCCATTGATGATTTTGGGCTTAAATTCCTCAATATGTCCAAGGAATTTGTTGAAGGCGTACTTCCCCCAATTGAAGTGGGTTTCCTGCCCTTCATGCTTCTTGTTCAGAAGATGCATCATCATCCATCTCTCCATGCTTATCTGGTCTACTCCACCTTTGTTGCCATCAAAGCAACGGACCAGAATAAGAGATAAAGTACTCCAGTGTTTCTGGAGATGACTAGTTCTGATGGCTTTCAGAATAAAGTCTCCTGGGCAACCTTTTGCATTTTCTATCTGGATTGCTTCAAATAGCTCTTTGACGCCTTGAATCATGGAAGCGTCCTTGATGTTGATGTCTTCAAATGTTCCTCGATTTTCCAATCGGAATATCTTGCAGAAAGTCTTGCAGTCTAGAACAATTTCTTGTCCTTGGATTTCAGTCTGCATGTATTTTTCTTCTTCATTATTCACAACTTTTGTGAAGATTTTGGAGTTGTTATAGAACTCCAGTACATCCAGTGTGGATAGTCCACTGGGTGCAGCAGATAGAAGCTTGTAGATATGGGAATTCTTCAGCATTCCCAATATCAGTTTCCTTTCTGGTTTTGAATGTATAACTGCTGGTACATATCTCTTCACTAGAAAAGCTCCCCAATTCATTTTGTGGTTAGGGTTCCAGTCCGATGGGGTAAACTTTCCCCAAAGGCGTTTATTCAACACCTTAAGTTCCTTTCCTCCTTGCTTTTCAGCAGGAGCAGATGATACGGCCTTAGGGTTCTTGGTGGTCATCATCTTGGGTGCCATCTCTTATATAGGGTTTTGAGTGAGTGTTTTTCAGATGAATTTTGCACAATTAATCGAGATTAGTCTGTCTTTTCAGAAGACTAAACACAAGAAGTTGAGTTTGCAGAGGGGGTTTTGCTGAAATCTTGAGAGATTTTGCTGTTTTGATGCAAGTTTGAAATTTTCGGAATTGGTAAAAGTATTTGTCTTTTGCCCAAATCCCATATATATAGCAGACAAAATGTACATAGATACAACATACATATAGCTGAATATTAATGCGTGTCTTTGCATCTGCATAGGCGTGGTACGTCCTTTGTACTTCATTAAATGCGTAGTGGGCCATGTCTGCATTTCTCAACAGACATTACTTGCTTTGTTTTAATCTCATCCGTTGAGATCAAACGTTTATTCATCAAGGGCTTATATTGAATATCTTGTAATTATATCAATCAACAAATGGTAATGTGCCGACTTGATGGATTTTTAATATGCTACATTCATTGTGTCACTTAGTAAAGTGTAGGAACGCTTAATCATTTGATCTTATCATTCTGAGTGTCAAGTCCTTATCTATATATTGTTTATCATGAAAATGGTAAAAAAAATACAAGACATTGCACATGTTTGACTTTCAGAACTTATACCTTTTGGGCTTTGTGTGTCCATTTCTCTTTATGACTAAATAGCTTTCTGAATTCAAGTGTCAGAAGCTTCAGTTGTTTGAATGTATTTGACCCACTCTCAGTAAGTAAGTTCTAGTTTTATTTATTTATTAAGTGTGTACCAACCTTTGCCTTTCTGGATACCCGTTCCGGAAATGTTTTGCCTTTCTTAGTGTTGCTATTCAGAAACCTTTGCATCACCTCTTATACTCTTGGCTTTCTGAGAACCTGTTCTTAGAGGCCTACTTCTTTTCTACCTCACTTACTCAGACTTTAGAGATTCAGGACAATTTTTCAGTCCTTAGGCAACTCCATTAATCCAAGATTATGTCTCAAAGTCAAGAACCGGCTTTCTTGTAAGGGCTTAGTGAAGATATCTGCAAGTTGGACTTCTATGCCAATCTTGAGTATCTCTATATTGCCTTTCTCAACATGGTCTCTGATGAAGTGGTGTCTAACATCGATGTGCTTTGTTCTGGCATGGAACTTGGGGTTCTGTGTGATTGCAATAGCACTTGTGTTATCACAGAAAATGGGAGTTTTCTCTTCATTGAGTCCATAGTTTCTGAGTTGTTGTTGAATCCACAGAATATGTGTTGCACAACAACCAGCAGCAATAAATTCAGCCACTGTGGTAGAAGTTGCAATTGAGTTTGGTTTCTTGCTAAACCATGAGATAAGTCTAGTTCCCAGAAACTGACAAGTTCCTGAGGTACTTTTCCTATCAAGCATTGATCTAGCATAATCAGCATCTGAGTAACCAGCCAAACTCACTCCACTTTCTTTAGGATACCACAACCCTACATCTACTGTACCTTTCACATACTTTAATACTTTCATAGCAGTGTTGCAGTGTGATTGCATTGGATTTGTTTGAAATCTAGCACACACTCCAACTGCATATTGAATATCAGGTCTGCTTGCAGTAAGGTAATGTAGTGAACCTATCAATTTCCTATACTTGTGTTCATCAACACTCTTATCTGATTCAGTATAGGTCATCTTGGTTCCTATTCTCATGGGTATCTTAGCATTCTTTTCAGGAGGCTTAAGATTGAACTTAGTGAGCATGTCTTTTGCATACTTTGTCTGACTAATGAATATTCCATCATTGAGTTGCTTGACTTGCAATCCCAGGAAATAGTTCAATTCTCCCATCATGCTCATCTCAAATTTACTTTTCATGAGATTTGCAAAGTCATCACAAAGTTGCTTGTCCTTAGATCCAAATATAATGTCATCAACATATACTTGAACTAAGAGTAGTTTCCCATCATGATTTAAAGTAAATAAAGTTTTATCAACTTCACCTTTCTTGAAACCACTTTCCAGAAGGTATTTGGCCAAAGTGTCATACCATGCTCTTGGAGCCTATTTCAGTCCGTAAAGAGCTTTCTGTAGCTTAAAGACCATTCTACTTTCTGAGGAAACTTCAAAGCCAGGTGGTTGCTCAACATAGACTTCCTCTGCAAGTTCACCATTCAAGAATGCACTTTTGACATCCATCTGATAAACTTTAAAATCTTTATTAGCTGCAAAGGCCAGAAAGAGTCTTATTGCATCCAATCTGGCAACTGGTGCATATGACTCATCAAAATCTAAACCTTGATTGGGGTGAATCCCTTGGCAACCAATCTTGCTTTGTTTCTGGTTATTTCACCAGATTCATTCATCTTGTTTCTGAAAACCCACTTAGTTCCAATCACAGATATTCCTTCTACAAATGGAACTAGTTTCCAGACTTTGTTTCTTTCAAACTGATCCAACTCTTCTTACATTGCAGAGATCCAGTCTTGGTCTCTTAATGCGTCTTCTATAGTTTTTGGTTCAATGTTTGAGATAAAACATCCAAAGAGAGAATTAGCATTTTCAGCTATTGCTCTCCTAGTCCTAACACCTTGATTGATTGGTCCAATCACATCTTTTGCAAGATGATCCTTGATCCATCTCATCATGGGTTTAGGGCTATTAGGGTCAACATCTATGTGATCTGAATGTGAATCACTATGATTATGACTTGATACTTCTTCAGTATCTGTGACATTTTGCACCTCAGAAGGGCGGTGAATGTCTGACACTTGCTCGCAGAGAGCTTTACGGGACATGCACTCGGAGAGGTCATTTCCAGAGTTAGCTCTCTGATGAACATCTTCAGTTTCCATTTCTGGAATTCTCATAGGAAATTCTTCATCATGTCTGAGAATCATCTGGTTGTTACTAGGCATTTCATGCTTTTCTTCGTCAGAGTCATCCTCTCTTTGCACAATGATGTTTTTCCTTTCTGAGGGTTCTTCTTCAGAATCCTTTATCATTAGTTCCCTGAACCTTTCTGAGAGTTCATCAGCAAGGGGTGTTTTCTTGCTTCCTTCATAGAATACAACATGAACTGATTCTTCAATCTTCTTTGTTCTTTTGTTGTAAACTCTGTATGCTTTGCTATTCATAGAATAACCAAGAAACACGCCTTCATCTGGCTTTGGTTGAAATGTTCTTAGATACTCTTTTCCATTGTTAAGAACAAAGCATCTACAACCACATACTTTTAGATGTTTGATATTAGGGGGTCTACCAACCAAGAGTTCATATGGAGTCTTGTCATGGTGTTTGTTTATCAAACATCTGTTCTGAGTGTAGCATGCTATGTTTACAGCTTCAACCCAATAAACTTCACTTATCTCAGGGTCAGCTAACATTGTCCTTGCTGCTTCTTTAAGTGTTCTATTTTTCCTTTCTGCAACACCATTTTATTGTGGTGTTCTTACAGAGGAAAATTGGTGTTGTATACCTTTTATGGTACAAAACTCCTTTATGTACTGGCTGACAAACTCAGTACCATGGTCTGTTCTCATTGCAGATACCTTGTGATTTTTCATGACTTCAAGCTTATTCAGAAAGTTTGGTATCTCCACCCTTGCATCAGATTTGTGCTTCAGAAAGACAACGCAAGTGAATCTTGAGAAGTCATCTACAACAACAAGACCATACTTCTTTCCTGCATAACTAGTTACAGATGATTCAAAAAGATCCATGTGTAATAGTTGTAGTGGTCTAACACTAGAGTGTCTGGTTTTGGACTTGAAAGAGATTTTGGATTGTTTCCCCATCTGACAGGAAGAACAGATACCATCCTTTCTGAAAGATGTTTTGGGAAGGCCAACCACTAACTCTTTCTTGGCAAGTTTGTTCAGAGTTTTGAAATTCAAGTGACTCATTCTTTTGTGCCATAACTAGTGCTCTTTTGAGTGACCTGATTGACTCACCATGAGACATTCTTCAGTTGTGGCAGATGCCCAATCGGCAACATAAAGACTTCCTTTCCGCCGAGCAACCAAGACTGTCTGCTTTGACTCATTGTCAATAAGTTTGCAATACTTTGCTTTGAATTTCACAGTAAATCCCTTGTCTGCAAACTGGCTCATGCTAAATAGATTATATTTCAAACCCTTAACATGTAATACGTCATTGATTGTTAATAATCCTAATTTGACGTTGCCAAATCCCAAAGAGGGATTTAATTCTCCTCCAGCAAATGTGATGTCTGGTCCATTGTTGCAAGCTTTGTAGTTGACCAGATTTGCTTTGTCTCCTGTCGTGTGCTTTCCGCATCCACTATCAAATAGCCATTGAGCCTTAGTCCAAGAGGCGTTCTGCAAAAAACAGGAAATAGGAGTTAGGTTCTTGCTTCAGAGATAGAACCATTTAGACTAAACATTCTTCCAGTAGGAATTCACATTGTAGTGAATTTCTTGGGAGTTTGTTTTTGTCTAACTTGATCAGAAGGAGATGAAATAAAATCAGTAATTTTGATCTCAATCTTCCTTCTTGGGGTGTTTCTAGGTGTTCCTTTTGGTGCTTTCTGGACCCTGGGTTTCTGGGGTTGCTTTTCAGCAAACTTAGCATTTCTGGCCAGGTTCCTTCTAGCTTTGGCATTCAGTTTTTCAGTGGCTTGAGATTTCTTCCACTTCTGTCTATTGCTACGTGCAATATCAACCTTGCGCCATTGTTCTTGTCCTTCCTTATATTGTTGTAGAAGAACTTTTCCAATAGCACGATAGCCAATGCCATTTCGAACACCTTTGGCTTTCTGAATGCGCTCTTCAGAAGCCTTACTAGTTTCTGCACCATCTTTATTTTCATAAAATGGTACAGTTGAGAATTTGCCTATTCCAGCAATTCTTCCCTTCCTAGTAATATAGCAATGTGGATGGTTGCATGTCTGAGGGTTGTGTTTCTTTTCAGAAACGTTATCCACAAGTTTCTTGCGAACTTGTCGTTCTTTCAAAGGCTGAGGTGCTACTCCTTTTCCTTTGTCAACTACTCTAGCTTTCTGACCAATGCTATAGGTGGTTGAAGAACCATTCTGTTGACTTTTTACAAAGGTCAACCTTTCATCACTCTTCTTCAGAGGAGATGAATTACTCGATTGTTCATCAAGTCCCAGTCCACCTTTCTCAGAGGGATCTCTCATATAGGATTGAACCTCAGTGAGAGTGTCACTAGCTTTTGCATAAGATTGGAAGGATAGCTCTTTCTTTCTGAGTTCTTCATTCTCAGAAAGCAGCTTCATCATTTTCTTATTAAGTTCATCCAAGGCTAGTTTATGAGAATTTTCATTCTCAGATATCTGAGCTTTCAGAAAGGCTATTTCAGCGTTCTTGTTCTCAGATACTCTGGTTAGCTCAGAAACCTCTTTTTCAAGAGTTTCTTTGCTTTCCTCTAGAATTCTGGTTTTGGATTGTGCTTCCAGAAATTCTTTCTCATAACGATCCAATCCACTCTTGACCAACTCCAGATCCTCAATTCCATCATCACTCTCATAGTACAGAAATTGTGAATTGTTAGTTACCTCATCAGCCATAAGACACATTTCAATGTTGGAGATGTTTGGACCAGCAATCTCAGCAACTCCACACATTTCATTCTTCTTAAGACCGAAGTTGATTACATCGTGGGTGATTCCACACAATTCTGGTGATGGTAAGTTTGAGTCATCTGAATCTCCAACTTCAGAATCTGTCTCAATGTCTAGAGCATCAAGTTGAATTTGAATCTTCTTCCTTTCTTCAGTCAGTAAGGCCCTTTGATTTCTTTTGAAATTTCTTCTGTCCTTCATGTCACCTGTCTTGTGCTTGTTTAAAGCAGGACAATCTCTCTTGAAGTGACCAGGCTTTTGACAATAGAAACAGATGTCATTTCCTGTTTCTGCAGCTTCAGTACTAACACCTTTATGAATGGGGATGTTCAGAGAGTTGTTCATTTGTATGTTCTTGTACTGATGATAGTTTGGGCCAAGATGCTTTTTCAGCTTTTCTATAGCTTTTCTTCTCTCAATCTCTTGACTTACAAATTTCTTCATGTGTCTTACTGCAAGAGCATTTTCTTCAGATGCATCTTTGGTATCCTTCTTTTCAGAAGAACCTTGAGAAACTAGAGCAACACTTTGCAACTTTTCAGTTGTTTGTTCTCTCTGAGTTGTCTCATAGTCTACAGTAGCAAGATGAGAAAAGAGCTGGGAGTATCTATTGCTTTCACCAAGTACAGCCATATCACTCATAAGAGTTGTAAATCTGAAATCAAGTTCTTCCAGAGTTTCAGAGGGACCTTGTTTGAAGTTTTGGAACTTCAATTTAAGAACTTCGAACTTGTTTTCTTTGGTTTTCTCAGTTCCGGCACAGATTTCTTCAATCAATTGCCAGGCAACTTTCGCCATTTTAGCACCCCACAGTTTACACTGTATGTGCTCAGGTGTCGATCTGATGATTATATTACGAGCTTGACTATCCAATCTGTGTCTCTTGGCATCTTCAGATGTCCAGAGCTCTCTTGGCTTGTCTTCATACATAATGCTTCCACGAGCAACATGACCACTATCACTAGCAGCCATATCCTCACTTCCATCTTCCTTGTCTGAGGCTTTTCTTCCATCAGACACCTCAGTAACTTGTTTGAGTTGTCTGATTTTGATAGGCCCTTCATTGATGACATAGATCATCTCATCACTAATGGCCTCTAGATGGAGCATCATGTTGTTCTTCCATTTCTCGTAGTTTTCTGGTTTCAGAATGGGCGCATCACTCAGAGACATACCTGCACACTTAACACAGAAATTAAATAGTCCTCAGAGAGGGACAAAGTTTCTTCACCTATCTGGGGATCTAGGTTCATTGCAGAAGCTTTGTGAACCACCTGCTCTGATACCGCTTGTTGGTCCAGATAACGACAAAGTAAAAGACTAGAGGGGGGGGGGTGAATAGTCTTTTAAAACTTTAGTCGATAAACACAGTTTCTCAGAAACCTGGGGGTTTCTGATACTTAAATTCAGAGCGCGGAAGACTTTAAGATAGGTAAGTGCATAAACAATAAGTATGTGTGTGTGTGCTTTGCTGAAATGTAAATACAGAAAGGTAAATAACACAACAAGTATAGTGGTATCTGGAGGTGGCTAATCCTCCAACTAATCCACTTCGATCTTTCCGAGACCTAGAATTCACTAGAACATATAATTGAGTTCACCTTCCAATAATCCTATTCTAAGATTCCTAAACAAATCGTTCCCAACCAAATGTTCCCCCGGATTTATTCCCCAGCTCCTAGAGCTAAGTACTTCCTCTACTCATATAACCTTGGAGTTGTTCCCTGATTTCCCAAATCAAGTACTTCCTCTACTCCACGCCTTGACGGTGTTGGTTATAAGGTTTTGTCAAAAAGGCTTCTCGTATAACTTTTCAGTTATGTTTACAGAGAGCCAAACAGAACGAGACTACTTAATACACTTTTTCAGTGGATGGCAGTCTGCTCTTTACTGACCCAAGTAATTGGTGTTCGTTCTGGAGAATGAGCTTCAGAAACGGTATCTGATAGTTCAACTCTTTCACGAATAACAATCTCTTGTTAAGGTTCAGGACAACTTAGAACTACTAGTGATTCATCAAGCAACAAAAAGCTTTCAGAAAGGGTAGTAGAGTACTTGAGAGAATACTTTGCTTGATGGTAAGTTTGCAAGATAGAGCGTTCTAAGGTATGTTCTTCAAGCATCTAAGTGTGTGATATATATAGATAAATTTGAGAGGCGTTTGAATTGTATCTGTTGTGCTCTCTATCAAATTATATCCGTTTATATCTTGAACTATGTACTCAGAAGTCACTATCTCATTTTTCAGAGACAACTGCTTTTTGCAGCATTTATGCCGATGCATTTAATGCATAGTACTGTTCATTGTCCTTTAGTCTCAACGGATACATGAGCCTTTCTGATGGCTTGCATGCTCCATACACATGATGTCATATGTTCAGAATCATATTTCGAAAGTAAGTTAATATACTTAAGAAAGGATTAAGGACATAGTCTTTCTGAGTTAGACTAAACCTTTGTGTCTTCATAAATCTTGTGCAATCTTCAGAAAAGCTCCATTTCTAGGATTGATCTTCATGGTCTTCTTGAAATAAAAATTACACTCAGAGACCTATAATCCAATTACAAGATTTACTAGACTAATCATACTCAGTGATTTCCTCTTTTACAATATTCAAGTGAACTAAGAGTACTTAATCACCTTTCTGGCTAAGATAAGAACATGTGATGAGTGATCAAAAATACTAACAGATATTCCTAACATGCAGGAAACCTTGTTGCTGATATAGGGACAAAGGAAGTAGAGTCTGTTGTTAGATCAAGAGCAATAAACACTGAAACTGGAATTCAAGAGTTGCAGAAAAGAGAGACTAGTTCTTCTCATTGTGCTCCACACTCTTCTGAGAACAATGAAACAGAAGACCTCAGTGTTCCCACTACACCTGCCGGTGTTCTTCATACACCGGAAGAGTCTGAGGCTGACTTAGAAGAACTGGTAGGTGATGCTGGAGGTAGACAAGATCCATCTATCAGAAGCAGAAAGGATCTTCCTATCACTCGAGTGATTGGTAATCCAACTAATGGAATACACACCAGGTTCAAGACATGAGTCGATTATCGACACCTGGTGAGACTGTGTGTGAGTATGTCTATCACATTCTCCGAGGTACATGTCTTTTGCTATGTGTCATTCACTGAACCTAAGAATGTTACTGAAGCTCTTAGGGACATCCATTGGATAAATGCTATGCAAGATGAGCTACAGCAATTCTCAAAAAACATTGTTTGGACTTTGTTTTCTAAGCCCCCAAAGGCTAATGTGATAGGGACTAAGTGGATCTACTAGAACAAAAGTGATGAGAATGGTGTGATTGTTAGAAATAAGGCACGGCTTGTAGCTCAAGGTTTCACACAAGTTGAAGGAATTGACTTTGATGAAACTTTTGCTCATGTTGCTAGGATTGAGTCTATTAGACCTTTACTTTTCATAGCATGTGTTATGAATATTAAGCTTTTTCAAATGGATGTTAAAACTTCTGTTCTAAACGGATACATAGACAAGGAGACACTTGTAGAACAACCAAAAGGCTTTGTTGACCTTTTCATCCTGATAATGCTTTCAAGCTTCACAAAGCTTTGTATGGGTTGAAACAACCTACTAGGGCTTGGTATGATAGATTAACTGTGTCTATCTTGCAGTTTGATTTTGTTCATGGTGATGGTGATCGTACCTTGTTTATTATGAAACAGGACAAAGATGTCTGCATAGCTCTTATATATGTAGATGATATTGTCTTTGGTTCTACTAATAAATCCATCATGGATAATTTTGGTAGCTCTATGACAGGTACCCTCAAGATAAGGTGGGTTAGTGAACCAACAGCTGATTCACAAGTGAAACATCTGCAGGATGATTTGTTTCCTTCTCTGAAGTGGATTGCTGAGAATATGTCTGCATGGTCTAAGGATGATACTAGAGTTGGTGTTGCACTTACACTTAACAGGAATTTGATTGATAGCCTGTTGTCTCCTTCAGTAACCCATTCTAACCTTATATATGCAGTGTATACTTGTACCAGGTACCAGACTGATACCCACTTGTTCTACCATAATCTTGTTAAGAGATTTGGTCTGAAAGGTTCAAAACCTAGCAAAACTCCCATGTCTGCTAGTACCAAACTGTCTAAGAATGATTCTGGAGATAGTGTTGAAAGTACACTGTATAGGTCCATGATTGGAAGCCTGGTGTATATTTCAGCGACTCGTCCAGACATTATGTATGCCGTTTGTGTTTGTGCCAGGTACCAGGCACTAGGCATACCCCTGAATCTCTCACCTCAATGCTATCAAGAAGATCTTGAAGTACATATCTGGGATAGCCAACTTGGGCATATGGTACTCAAGAGATACTAACACCAACTTAGTTGGTTACAGTGATTCTGACTGGGCTGGAGACTTAGCCGACATAAAATCTGTAAGTGGTGGGTGTTCAGATTTAGTTAATAATCTTGTCTCATGGTACAATAAGAAACAAAAGTGTGTGTCTCATTCCTCCTGGTTATGTTCCCACTCCATTGGGCACCGATCACACCGCAAGCAAAACTCATAACAGTCTCTCTACAAGGTTGGTCAGAAGAAACCCGAATGTAAGACTTTACGCGCGGTATTTCTTCCTCCGTAATGCCCTCCATATTCCAGAGTGTGAAAGAAGGCCATGATGCTTTCCATCTCATTTTCCGGGATGCACCTCCTAAGGATTCCGGCGCCACATTCCTTGAACAGATATGGGTCGTCCCAGACGTAGCACCTGCATTTCTTAGAGAAATTTGCCTTCTCTTGACCTGTCATGTTAGTCGCAAAAGTACCAGCATCAAGATAGTTCACAATATCGGCATACAAAGTCTCCACCTAGACTGCGAAAAGTTGCTCATCAGGAAAATCCTCGGGGACTGGTTTCGAAGGCTTAATCGCACTGGGTTTATCCTTAAGAGATGGTTAGCTAGAAGATTCTCCTTCCCACATTTGTCGACGATCTCGAAGTTGAAATCTTGTAGCATCAAGATCCACCAAATGAGCATTGGTTTTGAGTCATTTTTGGCCACCAGGTGTCTAATTTTTGCGTGATCCGTATGGATGATAACTTTAAACCCTTGACAATAGGATCTAAATTTGTCTAGAGCAAAAATCACTGCCAAGAATTCCTTCTCAGTTGTGGTGTAATTGACCTGAGCCTCGTTCAGTGTTTTGCTCGCATAGTAGATCACGTGGAAATGTTTGTCCACCTTTTGGCCAAGAATAGCACCAATGGCATAGTCGGATGCATCGCACATAATCTCAAAGGGTAAAGACCAATCTGGAGCCACAACTATAAGGGCGGATGCCAGTCTTTCCTTAAGCGTGTTGCAGGCTGCTATGAAATTTTCATTGAAATCAAAGGGTACGTCTTTAGCTAAGAGGTTGCTAAGGCTCTTCGCTATTTTTGAAAAATCCTTCATAAATCTCCTATGAAAGCCTACATGCACAAGGAAATATTGCAATTTCGAAATCACTACAAGTTTTGCTTTATCTACCTCTATCCCCCTTTTAGAAACCACGTGCTCAAGCACAATCCCCTCATTTACCATGAAGTGTCTATTCTCCCAGCTCAAGGTTAGGTTACACTCTATACAGCGTTTAAGCACAAGTTCAATTTTACCAAGGCAATCATTGAAAGAATTTCCAAAAACAGAAAAATCATCCATGAATACCTCAATGAAGTCTTGTACCATGTATGAGAAGACTGAGAGCATACATCGCTGGAAGGTTGCTGGGGAGTTGCATAGTCCAAAAGTCATCTTGCGGTAGGCAAATGTCCCGAATGGGCAGGTGAAGGTGGTTTTCTCCTGATCCTCTGGTGCGATTGGGATTTGATTGAACCCGGACAGCCCATCTAGGAAGTAGTAGAACTCGCGACCAGCAAGACGGTTCAACATCTTGTCAATAAAGGGTAACGGGAAGTTGTCCTTCTTTGTGGCTGCGTTCAACTTCATGTAGTCAATGCACATACGCCACCCGGTCGTCTTCCGAACTGGTACTAGCTCTCCTTTATCATTCTTCTCAAAGGTTACTCCCGATTTATTGGGAACAACATGCACTGGACACACCCACATGTTGTCGGCTATGGGGTAGATCATGTCATTTTCTAGGAACTTCAGAACTTCTTTCTTCACCACCTCTTGTAGGACCGGATTCAATCTTCGATCGGGTTGATGCACCGGCTTGGAACCTTCCTCCAAGGTGATATTTTGAGTACACCTCAAAGGAATGATTCCTTTAATATCCTTGATACTCCATCCAATGGCGCCTGAGTTCCTTCTTAATAGCTCAACCAATTTCTCCTCCTCTTCTGGTTTCAGGGCGGCTTAGATGATCATTGGTTTGGTGGTATCTCCTCCTAGAAACACGTACTTGCTCCTCTTCGGGGGGAAGGATCTCCGCATCATCGAGTTCCCTCAGAATTTCCACTACTTCGTCATCATGTATGTTGTATCGGGCATCCACAGTTAATGTGGTTTCCAACTTGTCGTCACGTATGTGACGCATGTAAGAGTCGTTAACCACATTGTCGATGATGTCAATAAAACTGCATTCTTGAATTGATTGAGCAGAGGGTTCGCTTGATACCTGGGATAAATCTACATAAATCTTCTCCCCGTTTATCTCCATCCCTAGACTCCCTTTGGCGATTGAAATCTCCATGTTTACCGTGCGCATAAAGGACCTCCCAAGAAGAATCACGTGCTCCTTGCCATCATTGTCCTTTTCCACGGGGGCCAGGACTACGAAGTCAATTGGCACTAAGAACTTGTCTACTTTGATCAGGGCATCTTCTATAATCCCCATCGGCTTCCTTACGGTCCTGTCTGCCATCTGCAAGGTCATCTCGGTTGGTTGTAATTTGCCCAATCCAAGTTTCTTGTACAAAAAATACGTGATCAAGTTAATGCTAGCCCCTAGGTCCAGTATCCCCTTAGCCAACGTACCGTTCTCCATCTGTATCTTGATCATGAAGCTTCCCGGATCCTTTTTCTTCACCGGTAATCCAAGCACCGAGTTTGCCGTTTCCGATAAAATCTTAGGAAATGCGGGAATGTTTTTCACGAGCTCGAAGAGGGGTAAGGTGACACACCCCTTGGAAAGCATGGAAAAAATGGATTCTTGCTTCTTATTGGTCTTGAGTTTCCTTACCCGTCCCGAAAAAGGTAAGGTAGGCGGACCCGGAGGTTGCATCGGCTCTGCTTCTTCCGCTTTGTTCTCTATTTCTTCCTCCTCCTTGTCTTCCTTGTCCCTTGAACCACTTGGCAATTCTTCTGGAACGTAGTCGGGCTTTTCTATGACCTTTCCACTGCGAAGCGTGCTGGTTGCCGTGGCCTCTTCTTCGTATTGGTAGAAACTGCTCAGCTCCTCCAACAGATTCTCGAGGGTCACGAATCTATCTCTGATCTCGTTGATTTGGAGATCAATTCGTTCCTGCTCCGTTGTTGTAGCGTCATAAATCACGTCCAGAGATCTACACATGGCAACGAACTCTTGCCTGTCGTTCGACTCCTCGGACCTTATCTCCCGTTTGTCTGCCATCTCTGCTTCCTCCCTTCTACTCACCGCCTCGATTCTTCCGTCGAGGAATTCTACATCTCTTACCATGTAGACATCTTCCATAGTGTGGGCACCTCCTCAACAAGTCGCTAAACCGTTCCCATATCTCATCAAACCTTTCTCCCCTCCTTTGCTCGAAATTCATAATGCTATCCTTCAGGCTTTTCGTCAAGGAGTACGGGAAGTATTTGCGGTAGAATGCTCAAAGCACTTCCTGCCATGTCCTCAATGACTCGGGCTCTAATAAATGCAGTCATTCTCTGGCTTGGAATCTCACAACGAAAGGTAACAATCTCCTCTTGAGTTGGTCCTCACTCAAAACTCTGGGCGGTACCTCTGTCACTGATGAGACAATATTCTAACGTCTCATTTGGTCCTTTTTAGCGGTCTTTTGTTAGTCTTTGACCTTAGTTTTATAGTGTTTTTGTACGTTTTTATGCTTTGGTACTTTGTTTGTATTTTGTAGGATTTTTTGTGTTATTTGTTCCCGAAGGTGAAAATTGGAGTGAAGAAATTTGTTATAGATCTCTGCATGAAGAGTAATTGGGCGAAGACGGAAGTGGATTCGGAGTTCGGACGAAGAATGGAGAGGTGTTTTAGCGTGACTTGCAAAAGTGATGATTTACAGTGCAGTCTAGACATTTTGGACATAACTCTCTCATATAAAGTCCGATTTACCTAATCTCGGTGGCCATGGAATGATAATTCAAAGGGCTACAACTTTCGTTCCAGAATCATAGCCAAATTCCTCCTGCAGAAAAATATATGGACGTCGTAATCTGGCTACAAGAAAATATCCGCGCAGCGGCGAGGATTTTTGTTCGCCGCCGCGAGAACTTACGAGAGCAGATTTCTGGACGGTCTCCTGGTCGAATTTTACTAGGATTCTCTTCCTTTTTTCTATTTTAAATAGATTTCTTTCTCCATAACTTCAAACATAACTTATTCTAAACCCTATTTGGGACCTAAGAACCCTTGTTTATCATTGATTGATCTTTGAAGCATTGATATCGAATTCTTGGTAATCTTTTGATAACTCTCTATTGTTTATCTTCAATTCGTGTTTTCTTCTGTTATTGAATTGTATGATCTTGCATGCGATTATCACCATGTTTATGCTTGGCATATTCAATACCTTGACATCTTTCATCCTTGCTTCCCTCATGAGTAGTTAAATCACTCCGAACACGGTAGTTATGTGATAGTCTTGCATATTCGTTTCTAAGGTTTATCAAAGCACTCATATAGGTTAGTCTCGTATAAAATCTTCGTAAAAACCTTCAATTCGATAAGTCCGTATTAAATTCTCTAAATTGTTCATGTTTAAGGATCATGAATTGACGACTCACGATTTCTCCCGTATCACATATTCTAAGAACAATTGGTTGAATCGAATTGATTGATTTACTGTACAACAACCGTGTGACAAATACGAGGGTTATCCCTAGTTCTAATTAGCATAACTGGATCATCACTACCGTGTTCGCTTTCTTTCTCTGATCAAAACTAGTTTATCTGCTTTCTGTTTTAATCTGTGTTTTAGAATTACAAAAACCCATATCAATCTGTTTTCACAAATAATTAATTTCTCTCAATCGTTGTGGTAGCTTGATTAATTCCTTAGCGAATGACTCTGTGGTTTAGCTTTGTCTATTTATAACAACTGCTTACTACTTGGTTTTCTAAGTAATAATTTGAGCACATCAAATTTGGCGCCGCTGCCGGGGAATTAATTCCTACTGTAGTGTTTTGAGTGTGATTTTTTGTTTGTTTATAGTTTTTATTTGTTTAGTTAGTTTTTTGTTTGTTTTTTGTCGGAACTACTCGTGGTTTCCTGTCTTAGTGTGTGCAGGAACTTATGACAACCGAAAATCCATACAAATCCCCAATCGTAAAATCAAAAACCTATGGAGAATGGCTTATCGAGCGAGCACAGCTCCGCCAAACAGAGAGGGAAGTGCTTTGCAGATTTCGACAATTTTGTGGAGAAAGATTTGACGAAGCATGGTTTCGGTTTCTGGAGCTGCAAGAAGAGTGCATATATGCTGGATTGGAGGATAAGGAATGGATAGGATGTTTCTATTGGGGATTAACTGAGAGTAGTAGAATGATGTTAGATGAAGTTGCGAGACAACCCATAGATGAGTTCGAACTTGGACAATTCTTTGAGTTTATCAATGCGCAGGTTTGTATTTATAAAGAGCGATGTTGTGGCATGAGAACATCGAGCGTGAGAAGACAAACTGCCTTGCTGAGCTAACTTTCGAATCTACCACCACAGAACAAGATGAAATACATTCTACTCCATTACCTGCTTGTGATTCGCACATATTAGTTCCATCACATACATTGGATTGCCCAGGGAGTTTCGACCCAATTTCTCGTTTTTATTTTCCCTCTGTTTCCCTTAGTTATTTTTTAGTTTTTAAATTTTCTGATCTGTTTAATTTTAGTTTGCAGGGAATCATGGAATTGTTAGAGAACTTGAGGAGAGGAGTTAAGGATGGATCACAAAATGCTGAGGATACCGTAAAGGATGCAAGGGATTCGTTCCCATTTGATAATGGATAGCAGCATTCCCAAAAAAAAGTCGAGCCAACGACTATAACAAAAGGCGCTTCCCGGGAGGCAACCCGGGGTAAGTTTTCTTTATTACCAGTTTTTTTTGTTTTTTCTTTTCTATTCCTTCGCTTGCTTAAACTTGAAACTCGAGGACGAGCTAAAGTTTAGGTTTGGGGAGGGATTTTATGTGTTTTGTGTTCGGTTTTGCCGCTTTCATAGTGGTGGTCGGTGAGCCACATAGGATTGCATATCTTTTTGCGGCATGTGTGCCTTATTTGTCTACGTGGGGTGGTATGTTAGCCACTTTTATGTGTTTGTCTTGTTTTCAAAAAAAAAAAAAAAAAAATTGAAATTTTTCCCTCGCCACGGCGAGCGTGTTGCTTCGCCGCGGCAAGATAAGTCGAGAGGACGGGATTTAGTTTCAGAGTTTTACCATGGCGAAGCCTTTTGCTGGCCATGGCGAGAGTCATTTTTCCAAAGGTTTGTCTAGTAAGTTTACGCATGTAGATTTGTTCTTCATGGCGAGAACCTGCGACTATATATATATATATATATATATATATATATATATATATATATATCTGCGATAAAGAAAACTTGCCGCAGCGAGCCTTCTCTTTGCCGCGGCGAGAGTAAAAAAAAAAACAAATTGCTCTTTTCTTCTTGTCATCCTTTTTGATTATTCCCCCAATTTCAAGTTTCTTACACCACTCTTTTGCGATTTAAAGGTACTTTGGCTTGAAAACTTCTTTCTTCCATTAATTTCGAGTTTTACTTGATTTACTTGGTTGATCATCGTTAGTTCCTAATTATTTACTCTGGTGGGTTGATTGCATGATACTATATGTTTGATTGCTTATTGCTTTTGGATTCACTTGTTTGATTGTTCAATTGCACCCCACTCAAAATTATGCCACATTGTACCTATTTTGCATTGCTTATGACCTTTCTTACGATTGTGATCTTAGCTGCATGGAATCGAGTTTTGATATGGAGTATTGAACTGGTTTGGGGATATTACTTCTGACTAATGATCTTGTTTTGGTTTGGGGAAGTAGTAATCTTACTCTTCTCCCATATTACTATCTCTTACACCGTTTTTGCAGGCAACATGTCTAGCAGAATACAGGTACCAGCAGCAGCAGGAGCGAGACAGGAGAGTAGATGCTAGAGAGCAGTGTGAGATTGAGTGCTTGGAGCAGCAGGCCACACTATGGAAGGCACAGTAGGATTTCTGGGAGCAACGCTTCGGTGGAGGCGCTTCTAGATCAACTTTATTCCACCTTCGGAGACATCGATATGGTTAGTCATTCTATACAGTCGTTTTCTCTCACACTATTCATTGCTAGGGACTAGCAATTGTGTTGGTTTGGGGATGTTGTCGTGTTGTCGATTGTCTCATGAGCTTATGTTGTCTCGTACATTGTTTCCTGCTATTTTACTTCTGTTTCTAGAGTCTTTCGTGAGTCTGAGTTGTTCTTCCAAGTCGAAGGTCTATTGTAGAAGATAATTTTGCTTGCTGCTTATATTTTGTATGATATTTAACTGGAAGTTGTTTAGTGGATTTAAAATCTTATAAGTATGTTTCTCTTGTAAATAATAAGTTTGTGCAGCTCCTTGGTCCAAAAAGCTGTGAGAAGCCTAGCCGATGAAAAAATATTGTACTGGCACCTGTGTGATTTATTCGGGAAGTGCAAACTCCCTTGTTTACGCCTCATCGTGCTCATGTGTACTCTGTGTAAGTTAAGTATGACGAACGGCATGCTCTTTATGATCTATTTTATCGATGCCAATCCATTACAAAGAACCGGTTTGGGGAGAAGAATTCTGTTGTGCCGATATGTTTAATTTATACTTGTAATCTGTATTACTTCCCCTGATTATTTAATATGTCTCAGAGTGTATCTGTGGTGCTCACCATCACCGTAGTCGTGCTGGGCGTGTTTCAAATACTACCTATATACCGGCGTGGTCCTAAAAAGCCATATGACCGTGAGGGTTGATGGCACGTATACCAAACTAACATGCACAAAAGTGTGGACTTCGGTAAAACAGACACTACCAAAACAGTGTGTTGGTCCAGATAACGGCAAAGTAAAAGACTAGAGGGGGGGGGGGGGTGAATAGTCTTTTAAAACTTTTATCGATAAGCACAGTTTCTCAGATATCTGTGAAGATATCTGATACTTAATTTCAGAGAGCGGAAGATTTTTCTAAGATAAGTGCACGTGTTCAGCAAGATAAGTGTAAGTACTTTGCAATATAAGTAAAACAAGTAATAAGCTGCAGAGAGTAAATAACACAAGTCTTTTTATAGTGGTATCTGAAGGTGGCGTAATCCTTCAACTAATCCACTTCGGTCTTTCTCAGACCTAGAATCCACTAAGATAAATGAGGTAACCTTACAGATATCTTTTCTTGATTCCTAAATACACTAGGTTCCCAACCAACTGTTCCCCCTGAGTTATTCCCCGGCTTTCACAGCCAAGTACTTCCTGTACTCAGAAACCTTTTTGAGCTGTTCCTTAGTTTCCCAAACTAAGTACTTCCTGTGCTCAATAACCTTGGAGTTATTCCTTAGTTTCCCAAACTAAGTACTTCCTGTACTCCACGCCGTTTAAGGTGTTGGTTTTAGGTTTGTTTGTCAGGTGAGCTTCTTAAATAACTTATTCAGTTATTCAGATAGCTCTATGAATCAAGTATACTTAATACACTTTTCAATGTATGGTATCTTGTTCTCTACTGACCTAAGTCTATTGTAAGTGTTCCAGAGAATGAATCTCAGATATGAAATCTTAGTTCAACTCCTTCACAGATAATAATGCTCGTTAAGGATCAGGACACTTAGAACTTTTGTGCTACTTAGAATCACGAGCTTTGGTCACAACAGAAAGCTTAAAAGTAAGTAGTTTGCTTGAGAGAGCTTGTGTGAGTATTCAGTATAAGTTCAGTGATCTAAGGTGTTCAGTGTGTGTTCTCAAGCAGTCTAAGTGTTGATATTTATAGATGAATTTTGAGTGCCGTTTGAATAGTATCCGTTAGGCTTAAATCAAATTCAAACTATTGATATCTGAATATAGTATTGTAGCAAGTTTGTCTTCTTTTTCAGAAGCTACAACTTTTGTTCGGACATTTCTGTCTGCGCATTTAATGCACTGTACTATACTTTGTCCTAGAGTGCCAACAAAACTATGCAAACTTTCTGAGACTTTGCACATTCTTTTCCAGAGATCATCATAGCTCCAGATACCACTTGTTTAAAAAACTTGTTATAATATGTTTCTTTCTCAGAAGCATATTTTATGTCCAAGGTATCTGAGTAAAGATATCTGTGGGCACTTTCCTCGTCTCAGAAACCTTTTATTCTCAGATATCTTTTGCCACACGTGTGTTTCGGAACACTTGTTTCTTCAAGATATCTGGACATATGTATCTGAAAAACTCTTGTCTTTTGCAATCTTGTGCAGTCTTCAAATCCGTTGAACTTTTCCTGCTGGATGCCTTCTTCTTGGTCTTCTTCAGAAAATAAAAATTACATTTCGAGACCGAACATCCTATACAAGATTTGCTAGACTATCATACTTAGTGAGTTTCCTCTTTTACAGTGTTCAAGTGAGCTAAGAGTACTAATCACCTTTCTGAGCTAAGATAAGTCATTAGGTTGCTGATCAAAATCTAAATAGATATTCCTAACAAATTTCCCCCATTTTGATCAGTCAACAATGACTATCTGACCTATTACAAATCTGGATGAGGAAACAATCCACCACTTAATCATTTCTTATGATATTTTAATTCATATAATTAAATGCAGGAAGTAAACATCAACCAAATCACAAGGTGTGATCTTTGCTGACAAGTTATCTTATATATAAAATGATATCTGAGAGTAAGTTCATCAGATATGATACAGAGAAAGCTTACAAATAACTTTTTCAAGATTTAACAGAAAAGATCAATCAGCAAAATCACAGAAACTACTTAGTCAAATAGAACAACAGGAGTTACCAAGCTCCAAGTGAACATTCTAAATGACAAGTCTTCAAAAATCTTCAAGTCTTCAAAACAGCTCCATGGATCAATCTGCAAATTTCCTATCACCAAACCTTTTGATATCATCAGAGTAGTCATAGAGAAGAGTTCTGAAAATCATCTCTGTGTCTCTGGCAAATCCACAGACTTTCTTGTAGGTTTTGGTGGGATTTCTCTTGACAAAATGCTTGATCCACAGATACTTTCCCCACTTCCAGGCATGCTCGATTCTGATATCTGATAGCTTGAAGTATTCATAAATGATCTTCAGATATCTGATGTCACCCTTGTATTGATCTTCAGTTAGGGTTCCACCGCAAGTCTTGCTCTTGTACCTATTCTAGTAATGTTGGGAATTCTGTGCACATCATCTGGCTTTCCATAAGGACATTCATCAGAGAGGTCCTTCTTCATGGCTTCTGTTCTCTTGATTTCAAAATCCAACCATGCTTTGATGTGGTTGGTGTTAATCAAGATTGGCTTATCTTTTGTCCATGCCATGAGCTGTTTATGGATTGGTTCTGGAAACCTTGAATTTACCAGTAAGTGCTTGAGTTCCAGAATCCAGTACCCATTCTTCTGATTAATGCACCTGTAGACAGAGGACTTGTTGTCATTCTTCACATACTCAATTTTGGCTTCTTCTGGCCCGAGTGGAAGTTAACTTTGTCTTTGTTCAGCTCTCAGCCTGTTCCTTCTTTGTCTAGAATTCTCCTTTGGGGGATTGCTTGAAGAGCCACCCTGGATTAACTTGGTATTTCCAGAGGGTGTTTTAGCTGCTAAAGGCTTTGCAGCTATGGGCTCAGTTAGGCTATCAATTTTCCTTTTTCTGTGAATAGGAGCTTCATCTTCATCAGTCTCTTCATCATCATCAAGATCAATTCTTGTGAGACTTTTGCAGCCTTCTTCATTGCCCAGGGATTTGATTTGGCCTTCTTCTTCTTCAGAAGATTCATCAATCCCTCTTAATTGTCTTCTCCTTGGAGCCTTGGTACTCCTTGGAGGTCTTTTTGCCATGGCCCTTGTTACCATTGTAGTTCCTTCAGTTGGTTGCTGGGAAGTAGCTACTATTTGCAAAGTAGCTTGATTTGATGAGGGATCATTTATTCTGAGTGGTGGCTGGGAAGTTTTCTTGTTTCCTCTTCCTTTCTGAGCGGCACCAACTCTAGATTTCTTCTTTCCTTCCCCCTGATCTTGAGATCCAAATTCTTCCCCCTTAGTCATTGTTGACTAAGTACCACAAAAGAATCTGAGAGAGACTCAAAATTCTTTTTCAAGTAGTTGTAGGCAGTAACCAACTTCTGAAGTTCAGCCTTGAGCTCCTGATTTTGTTTGATAAGTCCATTTTCCTTATCAGTGAGCTCTGCCAATGGGCCTAGTATGGCATCTGCTTTTCCAGCAGTGTAACTTGCCTCATGAAAAGCTTTTTCAGCTAATGACACATGATCGTCCCTTATCATTCCCAGATCCTTCTGAGCAATAACCATACTGGTTGTTCTCTAAGTGATGAGTTCTGTGAACTTCTTCATTTCTGAGGGGACGGAGGCAATTACATCTTTGTTTTGTGAAGACATCTCCTTTTTAAGATGTGCCAAAACTTGGTATCTATTCATGTATTCATGGGAGTGGACATTTGGCAGTTTGTTGAAAACTTCTGGAGCAATTAGCTTCCTTTTAAGATGAGAAACCGTCAAGTATTCATTGCGGTGTGCTGCCAAAGTCTTGTCTTCTTCATCATCTGAGTCTTCAGCCCAGTGATCTTCATCCTCTTGGACATTTTCAAGATTTTCTAGTCCAGCAACCATCTCAGAGATGGGCTTCTTTCCTTTCTGAGAGGAGGATGGTATGTCTTTTGCTGGTGATGCAGCCTTAGCATCATGCTTTTCTTTAGACACTTCTTCAGTATCTAATTCCTTAGCAATAGCATTTATAGCATCCTGGAGCTCTTTAACCTCAGAGTAAGCTACTGTCTCTTGTAAGTATGGTCTTGTAGTTGATTGAGCTTATCTCTGGATTTAACTAGCTCTTCTTCAAGTTGAAGATGGAGCTGTTGCTCTTCTTCCAACAGTTGTTCGAGTTGAGCAGCTCTGGTTTGAGTATTTAATATCTTCTGAGTTGTTTCCTCAGAGTGCTCAACTACTTGTTCAGTAGTGTGTTTTTGTTGTTGGGATTGCTGTGAAGGATGGGTGGATTTCTGAGGAGATGGAGGAGGGGATTGCTGTGATGTCCTCTCAGTGTGCTTTTCAGCAGCTGAGGCATTATTTGCTTGTGGAATTCCTCCTGTCCCTGGTGCAGGGGCATCATCATCCGTCATATCATCATCATCCTTTTTGTGATGGTCAGAGGGAGGTTCATCAAAGTTATTCTCATCTATTTCTTCCTCCTCATCGTCTTCAGATACAAGATTAATCACTTCAGGAATAATGATCTTCTGCCCATTAACCTCTTCTTGTTCAGAAGAAATAACTTGTAGTGTCTGGGGCAGCACTGGCATGAATTCCATCTGCAATCTTGTCTGACCATCTGCCTATTTGAAGGCTTGCACCAATTTGTGTGCCACTTCCTTGGAAAAATCCTTACGCATTAAGGTCGCAACTTGATATTGTTCAGTAGGGAACATTGCGTGGATATAGTTCTCTAGATCAAGAGCTCGTGCTCGTCTTGTTGGTTGATCTGTGATTCTTAGTATTTCAGAGAGATTAGAGCACCTTCACCTTTGCCATTTCTTGAAGCATTGAATATGCTTTGGCAAGGTATGAGTCATGAAGAAGGGAAGAAGGTTTTCATAGTCATCATTTGACTCCTTGGCACTACTTTGAGCCTGAAAGAGAGAGTTTTGAATTAGTTTCAAAACTTGTGTAGATATCTGAGTTTTAGAGTAGTCCAATATTTGTGTTACCTGTGCAACAGCAACAGGCTCAGAAGGTTGGACTACTGAGGTTCCAGGTGCCTCAGATATCATGGTGTGAGGAGGAGACTTGGAAGTCTGATCCTCAGCATCCTATCTTTCTTTTTGAACCTTTGAATCATAACACTTAGGAAATTTTATCAAGAAAAATTATATTTACAAAATCAAATATCTGAAAGGTCAATTACCTCCACTATTGAAGGCTCAGATACTTGTTGCTCAGAGACTTGTTCAGTCTCTGGAAATTTTTCTTGTGATGAAGGCTTTGATGCCTCATCAATTTCCATTTGTTGTGGGGATTGAGCGGGCAATTCCCCAGCAACTTCTACTTCTTTTTGAACCTGTTAAGTAGAAAGTGTTAGTTTGAGAAAAATAATCAGACATTTGTCTTTGAATATTATAGGTATCTGAAATATATATATACCTTCTCAATAGAAGGCTCAGATACTTGTTCCTTAGAGACTTTGTGAGTCTCTGGTTGATTCTCTGATGAGTTGGGCTTCTCAGCCTTATCATTTTCCTTCTCAGTTGGAGCCTATTAGAAACATCCACTTGATTAGTTAAGTGAATTAAAAAATATCTGAAAAGTAATGTCTTAGGGAATTCTCTATCACCTGTAGCACAGGCTCAGATTCCTTAAGAGGTGAGGTAGTAGCCTCTTTCTCAGTCTCTGAGGCAACCTTTTCAGCTTCCTCTTGTTCCTTTGTTTCTAATTCAGCCTGTAACAAAGAAATTTTTATAAGTAACAAGATTGATGAACATAAATTTTCACAAGTAGAGAGTTAAACCATTCAGCTATCTAAGCATTGTCAGGCTGATTGGTCTCCGGAACTTGTGACCCTTCTATGCTTTGGTCTTGTTGTTCCATTATGGCTTCTTTGTTTGATGTTTCTGGTACTTCAGACCTTTCCTGAGTGACTGACTCAGTTGCCTCCCTTGTTTGATCATTCTAAGCAGGTGTCTCAGTTTGATCCCTCTCTAGGAGTTGGGGAACCTGCTTGTTTGCAGGATTTTCTTCAGCATGTTACATAGCTGATATGTCGAAATGGAGTTCATTTACCATTTCATCAACCACTTGTGGCTGTTGTGGTTATTGTGGTTGTCTGGAAGCAGAAGTTTGAGCAGTTGAGAGCTCTTCCAAATTTTTAAGTGTGGTGTTGACATCAGCGTCTACCAACACTAGGTCACCACTCATCAGGGCTTCTTGAAGTTGTTTATACGTGACTTTCCCTGATGGTGTGTTGGCACCAACAACCTTTGCTATAGGTGCTTGCTCAGCAACCTTTGAGCTGGTTGCTTTCTGAGCAACCTTGGACCTTTTCTTCTTCCCCTTTGCCTTGGTTACTTTTTCAGTAACCTTGGGGTCTGGGATCTTCTCCTCGTCCAATTCGTCATCGATATCTGGAACAGAGTTATCAACAATCCCTGTGCTTCTGCAGAAAGAGTTTGAAGTTTTTCAGCATTTATGAGTTCATCAGCAAGGCTTTCGGCAATAGTCTTGACATTTCTGAAAGCACTTTCTCTTGCTGAATCTACTTGATCAGTAGTCGATGCCTCTTTTGCAGCATTGATGAGTTCATCTTTATTGATGAGTTCATCTGCAGCGACGTCAGGTATCTGGGAATCGACAACCTCAATGGGTGTGCCTTCTGATTTGCCATCAGACTTCTTCCATGAAGTTCTGGGCTTCTTGGTCGCAACATTTCCCTCAGATACCTCTTTTCAGTCTTTCACTTCTTGGAACCTTTCTGAGATCCAGTAACCTTTTTCATCATGTTTGTATACTCATATTTGTAGAGTAGATTACTGTTGGCAATATCTGCCGTCTCTCTGAGCTCAATGCCAAGACATTCCAGTAAGTAGCAAATTTTCAGTCCATAGCTTACTGTGGCTTTTGGCTCAGCAAGGCCCTTAACGATTTTAGGCTCAAAGCCTTGTATCTTCTTCACAAATTTCATGAAGGCGTACTTCCCCCAATTAAAAGGGTTTTCCAGCCTTTTTTCTTGTTGACTCAACAAGAACAACCTCATCCAGCGTTCTTGGCTTATCTGGTCAGCACCTCCTTATAGACCATCGAAGCCTTTGTGAAGGATACATGCCAACACATCCCAGTGGACCAAAAGATGTCTGGTCCTTATGTCAGCAAGCTTAAAGTCGATGGGTGTGTCTGGTTTGTCAAGATCACACACATTATTGTATAGTTGCTTCACACCTTCAAGGAGATCTTCATCCTTGGTGTCAATTTCAAAATCCTTTCAAAGAATTTGAAGTTCAAACAGCTTACAAAAAGTTGTTTCGTCCAACAGGATTTCTTGTCCTTGGACTTTGGTCTTGATAGACACTATCTCAGTTCCTTCAGAGATCTTGGAAATAATTGTGGAGTTGTTGTAAAACTCCAGAACATCCAGTGAAGAAACTCCACTGGGAAGAGCAGATAGAAAGCCCTTGATTTTTGCCTTTTCAAGCATATCAAGTACCAACTTCCTGTCAGTCTGGTTTTCTATTGCAGCTACCAGGTATTCCTCAACCATGGCACCACCCTAAATCATCCTGTGATTTGAAGTCCAATGATCAGGGTCGAATTCTCCGATCAACCGATTGTTTGTTATAACTAGCACTGGTGCTTGCTTTTCAGTAGTACCCGTAGTAGCTTGGGATTCTGAGAAGAAGCACGTTTGGGAGCCATCTCTTTAAATAGTGAAGTTTTTGAAAAACGAGAAAGAGATTTGGGTGAGAGATTAGTAATTCTGTGCACAAAAACTAATAGAGATTTGCAGAGATTGAAGAAGAGTTTTTGCTATTCTTGTGCAAGTCTGTATGTTGGATTAGGCGAAAGTAATTTCTTCTGCCAAAATCCCATATATATAGCAATGTAATCTCCACAGACATATACATACAAATTAATTTTGTGTGTAAGTATCTGTGAATTGCAGGCAGGCGTGAGTAAAAGCTTGTTCGGCATTAAATGCATAGTGGGCCCTGTCGGAATTTCAACAGTCCACTATTTACTGAGAGTTAATCTCTGCCGTAAAGATCAATCGCTCAATTTATCAAGGGTCACCATTGCTTCTTCAGCAATGATCACAATCAACAAATGTAATTGTGCCCATTTAATGAATTTTGGCTATTAGCTTTCTGAATCACGTTTCTGTATAACCAAGAACACTGTTTCCATCTGAATTTATCTCACACTTGGTATTCGTCCAAGTTTTACACAAAGATAGAAATAATACAAATTTCAAGAGAGTAGTTATCGCGGTTTGTACTATTCTCTTTTGTGTTCCCCCTCACTGAGTGATCCAGATATCTGAGTACCCGTCTCAGAAATCTTTGAATAGCCATCTTACCCTTTAGCCTTTAGTTTCTGGATACCCGTTCCAGATTCCTCTTCTCTAATACCCGTTCCAGATACCTTTTCTCTCTTCTTTGATATCTTCTTCAGATATCTCTTCTATGAACTTTTTCAGTTCTTTGGTAGCTCCATTAGTCCAAGACTGTGTCTTAAGGCTAAGAATCTACTTTCTTGTAGTGGCTTAGTGAAGATATCTGCAAGTTGGTCTTCAGTGCCAATCTTGAGTATCTCTATATTGCCTTTTTCAACATGGTCTCTGATAAAGTGGTGTCTAACATCAATGTGCTTTGTTCTTGCATGAAACTTAGGATTCTGAGTTATGGCAATAGCACTTGTGTTGTCACAGAAAATGGGAGTTTTTTCTTCATTGAGTCCATAGTCTCTGAGTTGTTGTTGTATCCACAATATCTGTGAAGTACAACATCCAGCAACAATATATTCAGCTTCTGTGGTAGATGTGGCAATTGAATTTTTTTTCTTGCTGAACCATGATATTAATCTAGCACCAAGAAATTGACAAGTTCCTGAGGTGCTTTTTCTATCAAGCAATGATCCAGCATAGTCGGCATCTGAATAGCCAACCAAACTCAATCCACAATCTTTTGGCCACCACAATCCAACTTCTAAAGTACCTTTTACATACCTTAATATCTTTATAGCAATGTTGTAGTGTGACTGCATTGGATTTGTCTGAAATCTAGCACACACTCCAACTGCATATTGAATATCAGGTCTACTTGCAGTGAGGTATAGTAGAGATCCAATCAATTTCCTATACTTGTGTTCTTCAAAACTCTTGTCAGATTCAATATAGGTCATTTTGGTTCCAATGCTCATTGGTATCTTAGCATTCTTTTCAGAAGGCTTTAGATTGAACTTATTGAGCATATCCTTTGCATACTTTGTTTGACTAATGAATATTCCATCATTGAGTTGCTTTACTTGCAGCCCTAGGAAGTAATTCAATTCTCCCATCATGCTCATCTCAAATTGTTAGATATTTTGTTAGAATATCTGTTTAGATTTTGTTCAGCAACATGATGACTTATCTTAGTCTCAGAAAGGTGATTAGTACTCTTGGTTCACTTGAACATTGTAAAAGAGGAAACCCACTAAGTATGATAGTCTAGCTAATCTTGTATAGGATGTTAGGTCTCAAATTGTAATTTTTATTTTATGAAGAGAAGACCAAGAAGAAGACATCTAAGCAGAAAGCTCAACAACTATTGAAGACTTGAAGAAAACTGCACAAGATTACTAAATCTGTTATTCAGATATCTTAGCCAGATATCTTGTAGACGCAAACAGTTTCAAACAAACTGTGTCACAAGAGATATCTGAGAAATGAGATACATATCTGAAGACAAGGAAAGTGTCCACAGATATCTGTTCTCAGATACCTTGAGCATTAAACTCGTTTCTGAAAAAGAAACACATATTGCGAACAAAGTTGTTTCAATAAATAACAAGTGGTATCTGAAGAATGAAGATAAGGATATGCAAAGAATCAGACAACAAGTCTAGTCTCTGATACAAAGCATAATTCCGTTGACACTACAGGACAAAAGTATAGTACAATGCATTTAATGCACGGACAGAGATGTCTGAGTAAAAGCAACGGCAACTTCTGAGAAGAAGACAAAACCTGCTACAGTACTATACACACAGATATCGATAGTTTGAATTTGAGCCTAATGGATACTATCCAAACGGCACTCAATTTCATCTATAAATATGAACACTTAGACAGCTTGAGAGATACACACTGAACATAGAACACAGAACACTGAATACGCTGAAACTTACGATCTCTGATCTTACTCTCTCAAAGCTTCTTACTTATTATCAAAGCTTTCTGTTGCGACTAAAGCTTGTGATCTTGAGTAAACACTGAAGTTCTAAGTGTCCTGATCCTAAACAAGCAAAGCTATCTGTGAAGGAGTTGAATCAAAAGATCGACTATCTGAGATTCATTCTCTTGAACAGATATCATAAGAATTGGGTCAGTAAAATCGAACTAGATACCATACGCTGTAAAGTGTATTAAGTAACTTAGTTCACAGAGCTATCTGAATAACTGAAAAGTTATTAAGACGCTCATCTGACAACTCAAACCGAAACCAACACCAAAACCGGCGTGGAGTACAGGAAGTACTTAGTTTGAAAAATTAGGGAATAACTCTAAGGTTACCGGAGTATAGGAAGTACTTGATTTGGAAACTAAGGAATAAATCCAAGGTTTTTTGAGTATAGGAAGTACTTAGCTTGGGAAGCTAGGGAACAACTCAAAGGTTTCTGAGTATAGGAAGTACTTGGCTGAAGAAGCTAGGGAACAACTCAGGGGGAACTTTTGGTTGCGAACCAATTGTTCAGAATCTTAGAATAGGATTTTTGTAAGGTTATCTCAATTATCTGTTCTAGTGAATTCTAGGTCTCTGATAGACCGAAGTGGATTAGTTGGAGGATTACGCCACCTCCAGATACCACTATACTTGCTGTGTCATTTACTTTTCTGTATTTATACTTCAGCAACACACACACACTTATTAACTGTTTCTACATTTATCTCTATTAAGTCTTCCGCACTCTGATTCTAAGTATCAGATATCCATTCAGATATCTGAGAAATATTTGTTATCGACAAAAGTTTTAAAAGACTATTCACCCCCCCCCCCCTCTAGTCTTTTACTTTGCCGTTATCTGGACCAACAAGTGGTATCAGAGCAGGAGGTTCACCAACCTTCTGCACTGAACCTAGATCCCCAGATAGGTGAAGGAACGTTGTTTACTTTTGAGGACTATTTAATTTGTGTTTTAAGTGTGCAGGTATGTCTCTGAGTGATGCACCCGTTCTCAAACCAGAGAACTACGAGAAATGGAAAAATAACATGATGCTCCACCTTGAAGCCATAAGTGACGAGATGATCGAAGTAATAAAGAATGGCCCAATAGTCATTCAACAACTTAAGCAAGTCATGGAGGTTTCAAGTGGAAGAGATCAAAGCGAAGGGTCTTCACAAAGATCGTCAACTAGTGGAAGATCTATCGGTCACGTTATTTACGAACCAAAGCAGAGAACTACGGACATCGGAAGATGCCAAGAGGAATCGTCTGGATGGTCAAGCTCGTAACATCATCATCGATCGACACTGAGCATACGATGTAAAGCGTGGTGCTAAACGGCGAAAGTCGCTGGCAACTGATTGAAGAAATGCGTTTAACCGAAAACCAAGGAAAACAAGTTCGAAGTTCTAAAGTTGAAATTTCAAAATTTCAAACAAGGTCCCACTGAAACTCTGGAAGAACTTGATTTCAGATTTACCACTCTTATGAGTGATATGGCAGCACTTGGGGAAAGCAATAGATACTCTCAGTCAGAAAAGATTAAGACTATTGTCAGAAGTCTTAACCACAACTGGGAGCATACTAAATTCTTTTATTTCAACCAAGGTATGCCAAATATCACTCCAGTGGAACTTTTCTCTCATCTTGCTACCGTTGACTATGAGACAACTCAGAGAGAACAAACAACTGAAAAGTTGCAGAATGTTGCTCTAGTTAATCAAGGAACTTCTGAAAAGAAGAAAAGCAAGGAGGAGACTGAGGATGCTCTTGCTGCAAAGCAAATGAGTAAATTTGTCAGTCGAGAAATTGAGAGAAGAAAAGCCAAAGAGAAGCTGAAAAAGCATCTAGGCTCAAACTATCACCAGTACAAAAATATGCAGAGCTCGCTGAACAAGCCAGCTCAGAAAGCATCATGTACTGAGGAAGCAGAAATTGGAAACGATATCTGTTTCTATTGTCAGAAACCTGGCCACTTCAAGAAGGATTGTCCTGCCCTCAACAAACTAAGGACAGGCGACAAGAAAGATAGAAGAATCTTCAGAAGAAGCCAGAAAGCTTTGTTAACTGAAGAAAGAAAGAAAATCCAAATTCAACTGGATGCTCTAGACGTTGAAACAGATTCTGAAGATGACAATTCAGATGATTCAACCCTACCATCACCAGAACTATGTGGAGTTACTCATGATATAATCGACTTCGGCCTCAAGAAGAATGAAATGTGTGGAGTTGCTGAAATTGACGGACCAGACATCTCCAACATAGAAAACTGTCTTATGGCTGATGAGGTAACACATACTTCTTGCTACACTTATGAAAGTGATGAAGAGGAAATAAAAAATCTAGAAAATCTCAGAAAAGAACTTGACATCTATGAAAGAGAATTTCTAATGATCCGAGCTAGAGCCGAAAACCTTGAAGAAGAAAAGAATTCTCTTGAAAAGGAAAATTCTCAATTAGTTAAAGAATCGAGAGAAAGGATCTTTGAAAATGCATTTCTCAAAGCTCAGATATCTGAGACTGAAAAGTCACATGAAGAAGCAATGGCTGAGTTACTAAAGAATTATGAAAATCTTCTTTCTGAAAACAAGGAACTCAAGAAGAAAGAACTATCTTTTCAATCTTATGCCAAAGCTAGTGACACTCTTACTGAAGTACAATCTTACTTAAGAGATCCTTCAGAAAAGAAAGGACTTGGGTTGAATACAGACAGATTGTTCTATTACTACGAACAAGAGTAAAGAAAAGAACATTTGTAAGTACTCGACAAAGACGGTTCCCATGCAATCTATAGTATCGGTGAGAAGACAAAGATTGTTGACAAAGGAAAGCGATTCGACTAAACCTTTGTGGGAAAAACAAGTCAAAAACAAAAGCTGTTGGATGCGTCTCGAAAAACACAACAACGAAAAGTGTAAACACCCACATGCTATGTCTCTCAAAAGGTAGAATTGCGAGTGGCAAATTCTCCCATGTCACTTTTTCTAGAAAGAAATTGGATCAACCAGAGACTAGCAAAGTCACGAGAAAAGATCTCGAGATAGCTTCAAGTGCTCAAAGCAGTATTGGCTACAAAGGCATCGGAAAACAACTTGCTCATGAGTACAAGCAGAGCAAGAACGATGGTGAAGGCTAGAATTGCTCAAAGCAATTATCGAAGTGGAAGTTAAATCAAGCCATTTGAAAATCAATGCGAGGCTAGAAGAAATCGGCAAGGAAGGCTAAGTTCTTTGAAAAGCAAACTCGAAACCTAACAGGTTTCGAAAGCATCATATGGAGCACCTAGGACACACCAGGAAGAAAATAATTCTTACTAATGATAACCTTTATTCAAAAGAATTCCTCCTTATGTTCTGTCGGACAAAAGCATATTTCAAAGAAATTCATTCAAAATGGATTCCTCTGGAAGAACTTTTAATTCGACGGTTCCATCAAAGACATGAGAACCTAATCTCACTGTTGTGTGCGAATGCTTCTGGACTAAAGCGATGGCTATTTGATAGTGGATGCGGAAAGCACATGACGAGACAAAGCAAATCAGTTGACTACAAAGCTTGCAACACGGGACCGGATATCAGTTCTTTGGAGGAGAATTAAATCCCTCTCCGGGATTTGTAACGTCAAATTGGGAACTTTAACAATCACGGCGTATTACATGTTAAGGATTTGAAATACAATCTATTTAGCATGAGCGGTTTGCGACAAGGTTTTACTATAAAATTCAAAGCTAAATCTGCAAACTAATTGACAATGAGTCAAAGCAGTCTTAGTTGGTCGGAAAAAGGCGATCTTTATGTTGCGATTGGGCATCTCGCCACAATGAAGAATGTCTCATGGTGAGTCAATCTGGTCACCTGGAAGAGCTTTGGTTATGGCACAAAGAATGAGTCACTTGAATTTCAAAACTCTGAATAGACTTGCCAAGAAAGAGTTAGTGGTTGGTCTTCCCAAAACATCTTCGAGAAAGGATAGTATACATTTCACGGATGGGGAAACAATCTAAGATCTCTTTCAAGTCCAAAATCGGACACTCTAGTGTTAGACCAACGCAACTTTTACATATGGATCTTTTGAATCATCGTAACTAGTTATGCAGGAAAGAAATATGAATGCAGTTGTTGTAGATGACTTCTCAAGATTCACTTGGGTTGTCTTTACGAAACAAATCGATGCCGGTGGAGATACCAAACTTGATAAAAGCTTGAAATCATGAAAATGAAAAGGTATCGCAATCGAGCAGATCATGGTCTTGAATTTGTCAATCAAGACATAAAGGAGTTTTGTACTGCAAGGTATACAACACCAACTTTCCTCTGTAGAACACCTCAACAAAATGGTGTTGCGAGAAAAGCAGAACCCTTAAAGAAGCCGCAAGGACAATGCTAGGCGACCTTTGAGATAAGTGAAATATATTGGGTTGAAGTCGTAAACACACTTTACACTCGAAACAGATGCTTGATAAACAAACACCATGACAGGACCCCCTATGAAATCTTGGTTGGTAGACCCCCAAATATCAAACATCTGAGAGTATTTGGTTGTAGATGTTTTGTTCTAAACAATGGGAAAGATTATCTGAGAACATTTCAACCAAAGGCAGATGAAGGTGTTTTTCTTGGCTATTCCACAAGCAAAGAAAGCTTACAGAGTTTACAACAAAAGAACAAAGAAAATTGAAGAATCAGTTCATGTTGTATTCTATGAAGGAAGTAAGAAAACACCTCCTACTGATGAACTCTCAGAAAAATTCAAAGAACTATTACTGAGGGATACTAAAGAAGAATCCTCAGAAAAGAAAAACATCGCTATGGAAAGTGAGGATGACTCTGACGTAGAAAAGCTTGAAAAGCCTAGTAACAAGAAGATGACTCACAAACATGATGAGGAATTCCCTATGAGTTTTCCAGAAATGGAACAGGTTACTGAGAACCTTCATCATGAAGAGGTATCTGAAAATAAGAATGCTGAAATGCATGTCTCAGATATCTCTAACACTGAAAAAGTGTCAGATATCCATGACATTTCTCATATGTCAGATATCTTAGATACTGAAAAAGTATCAAATCAAAATCCTAGTGATTCACATTCAGATCACCTGGATATTGATCCTACTAGCACTAAACCTTTTGATGAAATGGATCAAAGATCATCCTACAAAGGATATAATTGGACCAATTAATCAGGGTGTTAGGACTAGGAGAGCAATAGCTGAAAATGCTGATTCTCTCTTTGGATGTTTCATCTCGAATATCGAAGAACTTAAAGGTATAGAAGAAGCATTAGGAGACCAAGACTGGATCTCTGCAATGCAAGAAGAGTTGGATCAATTTGAGAGAAACAAAGTCTGGAAACTAGTTCCATTTATAGAAGGAATATATGTGATTGGAACTAAGTGGGTTTTCAGAAACAAAATGAATGAAACTGGTGAAATAACCAGAAACAAAGCAAGATTGGTTGCGAGGATTCACTCGGTGAAGGCTTAGATTTTGATGAGTCATATGCACGGTTGCGATTGGATGCAATAAGACTCTTTCTAGCCTTTGCAGCTCATAAAAATTTCAAAGTTTATCAGATGGATGTCAAAAGCGCATTCCTAAACGGTGAACTTGCAGAAGAAGTGTATGTTGAGCAACCACCTGGCTTTGAAGTTTCCTCAGAAAGTAGAATGGTCTATAAACTACAGAAAGCTCTGTATGGACTGAAACAGGCTCCAAGAGCATGGTATGACACTTTGGCCAAATACCTTCTGGAAACTGGTTTCAAGAAAGGTGAAGTTGATAAAACTTTATTTACCTTAAATCATGATGGGAAACTACTCTTAGTTCAAGTATATGTTGATGACATCATATTTGGATCTAAGGACAAGCAACTTTGTAATGACTTCGCAAATCTCATGAAGAACAAGTTTGAGATGAGCATGATGGGAGAAATGAATTATTTCCTAGGATTGCAAGTCAAGCAACTCAATGATGGAATATTCATTAGTCAAACAAAGTATGCGAAAGACATGCTCACAAAATTCAATCTTAAGCCTTCTGAAAGGAATGCTAAGATACCTATGAGCATTGGAACCAAAATGACCTATACTGAATCAGATAAGAGTGTTGAAGAACATAAGTATAGGAAATTGATAGGTTCACTACTCTACCTCACTGCAAGTAGACCTGATATTCAATATGCCGTTGGAGTATGTGCTAGATTTCAGACAAATCCAATGCAAACACACTACAACATTGATATGAAAATACTAAGGTATGTGAAGGGTACAGTAGATGTAGGATTGTGGTATCCTAAAGAAAGTGGATTGAGTTTAGCTGGGTACTCGGATCTTTGATTATCTTTGGATCATTGCTTGATAGGAAAAGCACCTCAGGAACTTGTCAGTTTCTGGGCACTAGACTTATCTCATGGTTTAGCAAGAAGCAAAACTCAATTGCAACTTCTACCACAGGCTGAATATATTCTTTCTTGGTTGTTGTGCAACACAAATTACTGGATACAACAACTTAAAGACTATGGACTCGATGAGTAGAAAACTCCCATTTTCTGTGACAACACAAGTGCTATTGCGATTACACAGAATCCTAAATTTCATGCCAGAACAAAGCACATTGATGTTAGACATCACTTCATCAGAGACCATGTTGAAAAAGGCAATATAGAGATACTCAAGATTGGAACTGAAGACCAACTTGCAGATATCTTCACTAAGCCACTACAAGAAAGTAGATTCTTAGCCTTAAGACATAGTCTTGGACTAATGGAACTACCAATGAACTGAAAAAGTTCAGGTATCTGGAACGGGCATCCAGAGAAGACGTATCTGGAACGGGTATCCATAAAAGAGAAAAGAAGAGAAGAGGTATCTGGAACAGGTATCCAGAAAAGAAGAGAAGAGGTATCTGGAACGGGAACCCAGAAGTCAAAAAGGCTAAAGAACAAAAAGATAGCTTAAGATCTCTGAGACGGGAACTCAGACATCTGGATCACTCTATGAACGGGAAACACAAAAGAGAATAGTATAACTATCTGCAGTCAACTACTCTCTTGAATCTCGCACAATTTCTATCTTGATGAAAAACTTGGGAAAATCCTAAGTATAAGACAGATTCAGATGTGAACAGTGTCCTTGCTCAAACAGAATTGTGATTCAGATAGCTAATAGCCAAAATTCATTAAATGGGCACAATTACACTTGTTGATTGTGATCATTGCTGGAGAAGCAATGGTGACCCTTGATGAATTCAAGCGCTTGATCTTAACGGCAGAAATTAATAGTGGACTGTTGACATTCAGACATGGCCCACTAAGCATTTAATGCCGAACTAGCTTTTGCTCACGCCTGTTTGCAAATCACAGATACGTATACACAAAATCAATTTGTATGTATTTATGCATTGAGATTCACTTGCTATATATATAGGATTTTGGCAAATGAAATCACTTTTGCCTAATCCGAAATTTCAACTTGCATCAAAACAGCAAAAACCTTCTCCTAATCCTCTGCAACTTCTCTAAAATCTCTGCATTTCTTGATTAAGTTTTTCTGAAAAGAATCACTCAATCGAATCTCTTTCAAACACAAGCTTCAAATCCTTACTATATAAAGAGATGGCCTCCAAGAACACTTCTACATAGAAATCCCAATCCTCCATTGGTACTGCTGAAAAGCAAGCACCAGAGTTGGTTATTGTTAACAATCGACTGGTAGGAGCTTTCAATCCTGACCATTGGACTTCAAGTCACAGAATGATTTGGGGAGGTGCCATGGTTGAGGAATACCTCACTGCTGCAATAGAAAACCAAAGTGACAAAAAATTGATTCTTGACATGCTTGAAAAGGCACAAATCAAGGGTTTTCTATCTGCTCGCCCTAGCGGAATTTCATCACTTGATGTGTTGGAATTTTACAACAACTCCAGGATTATTTCCTGTGTATCTGAAGGCACTGAAATAGTGTCTATCAAAACCTCGATCGAGAAAGGAAATCCTACGGACTTAACAACTTCAGAAGTTGTTTGAGGTTCAAAATCTTGGAAAGGATTTTGAAATAAACACCAAGGATGAGGAACTCCTTGAAGGTGTTAAAGAAATTTACAGTGATGTGTGTGATCTTGAGAAATCAGATACACCCACTGAGTTCAAGCTTGCTGACATCCGAACCAGACATCTGTTAGTTCACTGGGATGTCTTGGCATTCTTCACAGATGCTTTGATGGTCTACAAGGAGGTCTTGACGGATAAGCCAAGAACGATGGATCATGATGTTCTTGCTAAATCAACAAAACAAAAGTTTGGAAAACCCTTTCAACCGGGAAAATACGCCTTCATGAAATTTGTGAAGAAGATTGAGGCTTGAGCCTATGATTGTTAAAGGACTAGCTGAGCCAAAGGCCATGAGGATATGGTCTAAAGATATGCTACGTCTTTGGAAAAGCTTGGCATTGAGCTCGAGAGAGGCATTTGAAATAGCCAAAGATAACTACTCTACAAGTATGAGTATACAAAGCGATGAAAAAGGTTCTTGGGTCTCGAAAGGTCCTAAGAAGAGAAAATCGAAAAGATATCTCAAGAAGAAAGGTTGCGACCAAGAAGCCAGAACTTCAAGAAAGAAGTCTGGCAAATCAAGACACACCCAAAGAGGTTGTCAATTCTCGAAATCTACAAACATGGCGGATGAACTCATTAATCTGCAAAGAGTTATCACCCTCTTGAACAAGTAGACTCAAGAGAAAGTGCTTTCAGAAATGTTGCGACTAATGAAGAAAGCCTTGCTGATGAACTCATGAATGCTGCCAAAAGTGGTGAAAAACACCAAGCCCCATCTGCAGAAACCGCAGGAATAATGGACCAATCAGTTCCCAATGCTGATGAGAGCTCGACGATGAAGATGATGAACTAGTCATCTCTCGAGTCCTAGAAAAAATCAAAAAGGGTGAGGTTCTTGAACAAATGGCGGTGATAAGGTATCTGAAGAAGAACCTACACCACAAAGTTCTTGAACCTATAGCAAAGGTTGTTTGTGCAAACACATCATCAGGGAATGACTTTCTTGCACAACTTCACAAAGCCCTGATGAGTGGTATCTTAGTATTGGCAGATGCTGATGGAAATGCCACATCTAAGAATCGGAAGAACATTCTCTTGATCAATCTTACGCTTCCGGACAACCACAAACACAACAACCACAATGCCACAAGTGGTTGATGAAATGGTAAATGAACTCCATTTTGAAATACCAAAGAATACAAGATTTGAAGAAAATCCTGTAATTGAGCAGGTTCCCCAACTCAATGAGAGGGATCAAACTGAGACATCTACTCAGAATGATCAACCAGGGGAGGCAACTGAGTTGCATACTCAGGAAAGGTGTGAAGTACCGAAACTTCAAACAAAGAAAGCGGACAAGACGACCAATGTATAGAAAGGTCACAAGTTCGAGACCAATCGACTGGCTCGGGTAAATGACTGGTTTAACTCTTACCTTGTGAAAAATTTTGTACTTATAAATCTTGTTACCTTATAAGAATTTCTTTGTTACAGGCTGAGTTAGAAACGGAAAAACAAGAGGAAGCTGAAAAGCTTACCTCAGATACTGAAAAAGAGGTTCCTTCAACCTCAACTCTTGAGAAATCTGAGCCTGTGCCACAGGTAAATGATTCTTAAAGAGAACTAACTTTTCAGTAAAAATGTTTGTATACTCATTAATGATAAATGTTTCTAACAGGCTCCAACTGAGATGGAAGAAGATAAGGCAGAAATGCCAGAGACAAACCCAGAAACCAACAAGGTTTCTAAAGAACTCATCACTGAGCCTTTAAACTTTAAGGTAATGACAATCAAGTGACAAGTGTTCTTTATCCTGGGTTATCTCAAAACATCTTCTAAATTATTCAATACTATCTACTTACAGACTCAATCAGAAGTAGAAGTGCAAGGGGACAGAGTTGCGACATCCCCTGCACATATGGAAATTGATGAGGCATCAAGGCTTTCATCACAAGAAAAGATTCCAGAGACTGCACAAGTCTCTGAGAGACAAGTATCTGAGCCTCCCATGGAGGTAATTGAACTCTCAGATATCTGACTTGTCACTTAAAGTTCTTCTTGATAAAATTTCCTAAGTATTGTGACAATGTTAATTCTCAGGTTCAAGAAAGAAAGGTTGATGAGGACCAGACTTCCAAGTCTCCACCTCACAACAAGATATCTGAGACACCAATCGTCTCAGTAGAACAAGTATCTGAGCCTGATGTTCTCACTCAGGATCAAACAGATGCAAAGGAGGTTCCCATTGAAGAAACAAGGGACCTACTTCACTTCTTCAAAGCTCACACTTTGCCAAAGCATATTCAATGCTTCAAGAAATGGAAGAAGTTAAGGTGCTCTGATCTCTCTGAAATATTGAGAATAACTGATCAACCAACCAGACGGGCACGAGCTCTTGACCTGGAAACATATGTCCAAGCAATGTTCGCTACAAAACAACATACAGTTGCGACTCTACTACACAAGGACTTTTCCAGAGAAGTGGCGCATAGTTTGATACATGCCTTTGAACAGGCAGATGGTCACACAAGATTACAGATGGCATTCAAGCCAGTTCTGCCCCAGACTCTGCAATTCATACCTTCTGAACAAGAAGAAGTTAATGGGCAGAAGATCATTATCCCGAAAGTGATCAATCTTGTATCTGAAGATGATGAGGAGGAAGAAATGAATGAAAATTTCTTTGATGAACCTCCCACTAATCATCACCAAAAGGATGATAATGATAAAAAGGATGATGATGATGCTCCTGCACTGAGGCAGGAGGAATTTCACAGAGAAACAATGCCTCAGCTGCTGAAAAGCAAACTGAGAAGACTTCACGGAAATCTCCGTCTTCATCACCTCAGAAATCTACTCATCCATCTTCTCACCAACACGCAGTTCCTACTGAGCAAGTAGTTGAGACATCTGAAGAAAACAATCAGAAAATAATAAACACTCAGACCAGAAGTGCTCAACTCAGACAACTGTTGGAAGAAGAACAACAGCTCCATCTTAAACTGGAAGATCAAATAGCTCAATCCAGAGAAAGGCTTGATCAACTAGAAGATCAATACCTCAAAGAAATGAATGCTTACTCTGCGGTTAACGAGCTATGGGATCCGTACGCGAGATCGCCAAAGAACTCGATCTCAAGAAGTATCGAAGTCAAGCATGATGCTAAGGCGCATCATCTTGAAAGAAGTACCATCCTCCTCCCGAAGGAAAGAAACCAATCTACGAGATGGTTCTGGACTTGATACAATTGATGAAAATGTCCAAGAGGATGAAGATCCTTTGGGCTAATCCTCGGTTGATGAAGAAGACAAGACCTTGGCAGGACACGCCATGAACATCTAGCGGTTTCTCACTTAAAAAGAAAGTTGATTGCTCCTACAATCTTCAACAAACCGCCAAACGTCCACTCTCAAGAGTACATGAGCGGTACAGTACTAGCTACTCTAAATAAGGAGATGTCTTCACAAAAAAGAAGTAATTGCCTGTCCCTCGAAATGAGAAAGTTCCGAGCTCATCACTCGAGAACAACTAGCATGATCATTGCCGGAAAGATCCGGGAATGACAAGGGACGATGATGTGTCTTTAGTGAAAAAGCTTTTCAAGAGGCAAGTTACCTTTCTGGAAGCAGATGCCATCCTAGGCCCATTAAGCGCGAGCTCACCGATAAGGACAATGGACTTATCAAGCAAAATCGAGAGCTCAAAGCCGAACTTCATAAGTTGGTCACTTTACAACTATTTACAAGGGCATTTGACTCTCTCAGTTCCTTTATGAGAGAGTCGATGACAATGACTAAGGGGAAAGAAAGTACAAATCTGGACCTCAAAGTCGGGAATGGGAAGAAGGAGATGAAAACAAGAAGAAATGAGGTGGTCTTTTCGAGAAAGGAAGAAGAAAAACTTCCCAGCCACCACTCAGAATCTATGAATCCTCCTCAAGCCAAGCTGCTTCCCAGAGACCTACTGAAGGAACCAAAATGGTAACAAGGGCCATGGCACAGAAACCTCCAAGGAGTACCAAGGCTCCAAGGAGAAGACAAGTTTGAGGGATTGATGAATCTTCTGAAGAAGAAGAAGAAGGTCAAATCAAGTCCCAGGGCAATGAAGAAGGCTGCAAAGATCTCACAAGAATTGATCTTGATGAAGATGATGAAGAGACTGATGAAGATGAAGCTCCTCTTCACAGAAAAAGGAAACTTGAAAGCCTAACTGAGCCCATAGCTGCAAAGCCCCTAGCAGCTAAAACACCCTCTGGAAATACCAAGTCTATCCAGGGTGGTAGTTCTTCAAGCAACAACCCCAAAGAGAATTCAAGACAGAAAAGGAACAGACTGAGAGCTGAATAAAGACAAAGTCAACTTCCACTCAGGCCAGAAGAAGCCAAAATTGAGTATGTGAAGTATGACAATGATTCCTCTGTCTACAGGTGCATCAATCAGAAAAATGGCTATTGGATTACGGGCTGAAGCATCTATTGGTAAATTCAAGATTTCCAGAACCAATCCTCAAACAGCTTATGGCATGGAGAAAGAATAAACCTACCTTGATCAACACCAATCACATCAAAGCATGGTTGGATTTTGAAGTTGTCAAGAGATCTGAAGCCATGAAGAAAGACCTCTCTGATGATTGTCCATATGGAAAGCCATATGATGTGCACAAAATTTTGAATATCACAGGAACAGGCACAAGACCAAGACTTGCTGTGGAACCTTATGAGTCGTTCTATCTGACAGAAGATCAATACAAGGGTGACATCAGATACCTGAAGATTATCTATGGATACTTCAAGCTTTCAGATATCAGAGTAGAGCATGCCTGGAAGTGGGGAAAGTACCTATGGGTCAAGCATTTTTCAAAGAAAAATCCTACCAAAACCTACAAAGAAGTCTGTGGATTTGCCAGAGACACAGAGATGCTTGTCAGAACTCTTCTTTATGATTATTCTGATGACATAAAAAGGTTTGGAGATAGGAAATTTGCAGACTGATCCATAGAAATTTTGTTGAAGACTTGAAGATTGAAGACTTGAAGACTAGTTCTTTAGGATGTTTACTTGGAGCTTGGTTACTCCTGTTGTCCTAATTTACTATGTAATTTTTGCTGTATCTTGCTGACTGAGCTTAAATGTGTTATGTATTAAAGTTATCTGTAATCCTTAGTTGCGACTTATCTGAAGAACTTACTCTCAGATAGTATTTTATAAAAGATAACTTGTCAGCAAAGATCACACCTTGTGATTTGGTTGATGTCTACTTTCTGCACTTAATTATATGATTTGAAAGATCTCAAGAAATGATTAAGTGGTGGATTGTTTCCTCATCTAGATTTGTAGTAGGGAAGATAGTCATCGTTGACTGATCAAAATGGGGGAAATTTGTTAGATATTTTGTTAGAATATCTGTTTAGATTTTGTTCAGCAACATGATGACTTATTTTAGTCTCAGAAAGGTGATTAGTACTCTTGGTTCACTTGAACATTGTAAAAGAGGAAACCCACTAAGTATGATAGTCTAGCTAATCTTGTATAGGATGTTTGGTCTCAAATTGTAATTTTTATTTTATGAAGAGAAGACCAAGAAGAAGACATCCAAGCAGAAAGCTCAACAACTATTGAATACTTGAAGAAAACTGCACAAGATTACTAAATCTGTTATTCAGATATCTTAGCCAGATATCTTGTAGACGCAAATAGTTTCAAACAAACTGTGTCACAAGAGATATCTGAGAAATGAGATACATATCTGAAGACAAGGAAAGTGTCCACAGATATCTGTTCTCAGATACCTTGAGCGTTAAACTCGTTTCTGAAAAAGAAACACATATTGCAAACAAAGTTGTTTCAATAAATAACAAGTGGTATCTGAAGAATGAAGATAAGGATATCCAAAGAATCAGACAACAAGTCTAGTCTCTGATACAAAGCATAATTCCGTTGACACTACAGGACAAAAAGTATAGTACAATGCATTTAATGCACGGACAGAGATGTCTGAGTAAAAGCAACGGCAACTTCTGAGAAGAAGACAAAACCTGCTACAGTACTATACACACAGATATCGATAGTTTGAATTTGAGCCTAACGGATACTATCCAAACGGCACTCAAATTCATCTATAAATATGAACACTTAGACAACTTGAGAGATACACACTGAACACAGAACACAGAACACTGAATACGCTGAAACTTACGATCTCTGATCTTACTCTCTCAAAGCTTCTTACTTATTATCAAAGCTTTCTGTTGCGACTAAAGCTTGTGATCTTGAGTAAACACTGAAGTTCTAAGTGTCCTGATCCTAAACAAGCAAAGCTATCTGTGAAGGAGTTGAATCAAAAGATCGACTATCTGAGATTCATTCTCTTGAACAGATATCATAAGACATGGGTTAGTAAAATCGAACTAGATACCATACGCTGTAAAGTGTATTAAGTAACTTAGTTCACAGAGCTATCTGAATATCTGAATACCATGCTCATGGAGCTTGTTTTAGCCCATACAGAGCTTTCTGAAGCTTATAGACCATCCTACTTTCAGAGGGAACTTCAAAACCTGGTGATTGCTCAACATAGACTTCCTCAGCCAGTTCACCATTTTGAAATGCACTCTTGACATCCATCTGATAAACTGTAAAGTCATTATGAGCTGCAAAGGCTAGAAAGAGTCTTATTGCATCCAATCTTGCAACTGGTGCATAAGATTCATCAAAATCTTGTCCTTTAGTCTGGGTGAATCCCTTGGCAACCAACCTAGCTTTGTTTCTGGTTATTTCACCAGACTCATTCATTTTGTTTCTGAAAACTCACTTGGTTCCGATTACAGATATTCCGTCAGCAAATGGAACTAGTTTCCAGACTTTGTTTCTCTCAAATTGATCCAACTCTTCTTGCATTGTCGAGATCCAATCTTGATCCTTTAATGCTTCTTCTATTGTCTTTGGTTCAATTTTTGAGATGAAACATCCTTAGACACAACTTGCATTTTCAGCGATTGCTCTTCTAGTTCTAACTCCTTGGTCTATGGGACCAATCACATCCTTTGCTGGATGATTTCTTATCCATTTCATAATGGGTTTTGAACTAGTAGGATCATTATCATTTTGATTTGCATGTGAATCAATATGATTTTGATGAGATACTTGTGCAGTATCTGAGATATCTGATATATGGGAAATGCCATGGATATCTGACACTCTTTCAGTGTTAGAGATATCTGGAACTTGCATTTCAGCAAACTCTCTTTTAGATACCTCTTCATGATGAAGGTTCTCAGTAACCTGTTCCATTTCTGGAATTCTCATAGGAAATTCTTCATCATGTCTTAGAGTCATCTGGTTGTTACTAAGCATAGGTTGCTTTTCATCGTCAGACTCATCCTCTATTTGAATGATAGAATTGTTTCCTTCTGAGGATCCTTTTTCAGAATCTTTAATCATTAGTTCTTTGAACCTATCTGAGAGATCATCATTCAAGAGTACTTTCTTGTTTCCTTCATAGAATACTACATGAATAGATTCCTCGATCTTTTGTGTTCTTTTGTTGTAGATTCTGTAGGCTTTGCTATTCAGAGAATAACTAAGAAATACTCCTTCATCTGCCTTTGGTTGAAATGTTCTCAAGTATTCTTTTCCATTGTTAAGAACAAAACATCTGCAACCAAACACCCTTAGATGTTTGATACTAGGTGGTCTACCAATGAAAAGCTCGTACGGAGTTTTGTCATGGTGTTTGTTAATCAAACATCTATTTTGAGTGTAGCATGCTGTGTTTACAGCTTCAACCCAATAGATTTCACTTATTTTAGTGTCAGCAAGCATTGTTCTTGCTGCTTCTTTTAGGGTCCTATTCTTTCTTTCAGCAACACAATTTTGTTGTGGTGTCCATACAGAAGATAGTTGATGTTGTATACCTTTGCAGGTACAAAACTCTTTGATGTACTGGTTCACAAATTCAGTACCATGGTCTGTTCTGATTACATATACCTTGTCATTTTTCATGACTTCGAGCTTATTCAGCAAGTTAGGTATCTCAACTCTTGCATCAGATTTGTGTTTGAGAAAGACAACCCAAGTGAATCTTGAGTAATCATCAACAACAACCAGACCATACTTCTTTCCATATGTAACAATTGCAGTGGCCTTTCACTGGAATGTCTAGTCTTAGACTTTAAAGATGTTTTTGATTGTTTTCCCATTTGGCAAGCTGAGCATACACCTTCTTTTCAATATGCCATTTTGGGTAAACCAACCACCAACTCTTTCTTTGCTAGCTTATTCAGAGTTTTGATATTCAAGTGACTCATTCTTTTATGCCATAGCCAATTTTCTTCAGTGTGGCCAGATTGACTCACCATGAGACATTCTTCGGTTGTAGCGGATGCCCAATCAGCAACATAAAGATTTCCTTTACGCCTTGCAACCAAGACTGTCTGCTTTGACTCATTGTCCACCACTTTACATAGTTTTGACTTGATCTTGACAGAGTACCCTTTGTCTACTAGTTGACTCATGCTTAGGAGATTATATTTCAATCCCTTTACATGAAGTACTTCAGAGATTGTGAGGGCTCCGAAGTTCAAATTGCCAAAACCTATGGTTGGATTTTCATCTCCTCCAGCAAACCTGATAATTGGTCCATCATTGCACTTTTTGTAGTTAATCAGATTTGCTTTGTCTCCTGTCATGTGCTTTCCACATCCACTATCAAAATGCCACTTTGAGTTAGTCTTTAGAGTGTTCTGCACAAAACAGGAAACAGGAGATTAGGTTCTCATACCAACAATGGAACCATCTGGACTAAAGAATCTTCCAGTAGGAATCCATTTTTGAATGAATTTCTTAGGAACATTCTTTTGTCTAACAGGAACATAAGGAGGAATCTTAGTTAAATGATTGGTATCATTGTTGTTAAAAACTATTTTCTTCCTTGGTGTGTTCCTAGGTGCTCCATTTGATGCTTTCAGATACCTGTTAGATTTCTGAGTCTGCTTTCCAGCAAACTTAGCTTTCCTAGCCAGATTTCTTCTAGCCCTGGCATTCAGATTTTCAGTGGCTTGATTTATCTTCCACTTCTGATAATTGCTGTGAGCAATTCTAGACTTTAACCATCGTTCTTGCTCTTGTTTGTATTCGTGAGCAAGTTGTTTCCCGATGGCTTTATAGCCAATACCATTCCGAGCACCTGATGCTGTCTGAGATCTCTCTTCAGCAACTTTGCTAGTCTTTGGATGATCAATTTTCTTTCAAGAAAATGTGACATAAGAAAATTTGCCAGCTCCTGCAATTTTTCCTTTTTGAGAGACATAGCACTGTGGGTGATTGCACTTCTCAGTTTTATGTTTCTTTTGAGAGACATTTCCCACAGTTTTCTTTTGGACTTGTTTTTCGCACAAAGGCTTGGTCGCAACTGCCTTTCTTTTGTCAGCAATCTTAGCTTTCTGACCTATGCTGTAGATTGTTTGGGAATCACCTTGCTGAGCACTGACAAATGTTAGTCCTTTATTACTCTTATTCAGAGTGGTGGAACTATTTGTGTGTGTGTCCAGCCCAAGTCCTCTCTTTTCTGAAGGATCTCTTAAATAAGATTGTACTTCACTAAGAGTGTCACTAGCTTTGGCATAAGATTGAAAAGATAGTTCTTTCTTTTTGAGTTCCTTATTCTCAGAAAGAAGACCTTCATATTTCTTTTGAAGATTAGCCATTGCTTCTTTATGTGACTTTTCGGTCTCAGAATGTTAGTCCTTTATTACTCTTATTCGGAGTGGTGGAACTATTTGTGTGTGTGTCCAGCCCAAGTCCTCTCTTTTCTGAAGGATCTCTTAAATAAGATTGTACTTCACTAAGAGTGTCACTAGCTTTGGCATAAGATTGAAAAGATAGTTCTTTCTTTTTGAGTTCCTTATTCTCAGAAAGAAGACCTTCATATTTCTTTTGAAGATTAGCCATTGCTTCTTTATGTGACTTTTCGGTCTCAGATATCTGAGCCTTGAGAAATGCATTTTCAGCATCCTTTTTCTCAGATATCTTGATTAATTGAGAATTTTTCTTTGCAAGAGAATTCTCTTCTTCTTCGAATTTTTCGGCTCTGGCTCAGAACATTAGAAATTCTCTTTTGTAAAGATCAATTTCTTTTCTGAGATTTTCCAGTTCTTTGATTCCTTCTTCATCACTTTCATAAGTATAACAAGAAGTATGTGTTACCTCATCAGCCATTAGACAAGGTTCAATATTGGAGATATCGGGGAAGATTTCTTCAGCCATTCCACACACTTCTTTCTTCTTTTGACCAAAGTGCAGTGTGGAATCATCTGAATCCTCATCCTCATAATCAGATTCAATATCTAGAGCATCTAGTTGAAGTTGAATCTTTTTCCTTTCTTCAGTGAGCATAGCTCTTTGACTTCTTTTGAAGATTCTTCTATCTTTCTTGTCACCTGTCTTAAGTTTGTTGAAGGCAAGAAAATCCTTCTTGAAATGACCAGGTTTCTGACAATAGAAACAAATATCATTTCCGATTTCTGCTTCTTCAGTACTCGATGCTTTTTGAGCTGGCTTGTTCAGCGAGCTTTGCATATTTTTGTACTGGTGATAGTTTAAGCCTAGATTCTTTTTCAGCTTCTCTTTGGATTTTCTTCTCTCAATTTCTCGACTGACATATTTTCCCATTTGCTTTACAGCAAGAGCATCCTCAGTCATATCCTTGCCTTTCTACTTTTTCAGAAGTTCCTTGAGCAACTAGAGCAACACTCTGCAACTTCTCAGTTGTTTGGTCCCTTTGAGTTGTCTCATAGTCAACAGTGGCAAGGTGAGAGAAAAGTTCCACAGGAGTGATATCTGGCATTCCTTGGTTAAAGTAGAAAAACTTTGTGTGTTCCCAGTTATGATTAAGACTTCTCACAATGGTTTTAATCTTTTCTTACTGGGTATATCTATTACTTTCACCAAGTGCAGCCATGTCACTCATAAGTGTTGTAAACCGGAAATCTAGTCCTTCAAGAGTCTCTGAGGGACCTTGTTTAAAATTTTGGAATTTTAGCTTCAAAACTTCGAACTTATTTTCCTTTGTTTTTTCAGTGCCAACACAGATTTCTTCAATAAGTTGCCAGGCCACTTTCGCCACTTTTGCACCCCACAGTTTACACTGTATGTGCTCTGGAGTAGAACGTATGATGATATTACGAGCCTGTCCATCCAAATGATTTCTCTTGGCATCTTCCAATGTCCAGAGTTCTCTGGGCTTTGGTTCGTAAATGACTTGACTGGAAGGTCTCCATTGGTTGACGATACATGCATGAAGACCCATCACTTTGTTCTCTGTCTCTACCATTAGAAACCTCTATGACTTGCTTGAGTTGTTGAATGACTATTGGGCCATTCTTTATTACTTCGATCATTTTGTCACTGATGGCTTCTAGGTGGAGCATCATGTTGTTCTTACATTTCTCATAATTCTCTGGCTTGAGAATTGGGGCGTCACTTAAAGACATCCTCCAGCAAACACACTAAACAAACGAATCAAGTGTAGGTGAAAAGCAGTTAGTGGGCACTTATCTGGGATCTAGGTTTAGTGCAGAAGGCTTGGGAACCTCCAGCTCTGATACCACTTGTTGGTCCAGATAACGGCAAAGTAAAAGACTGGGGGGGGGGGGGTGAATAGTCTTTTAAAACATTTGTCGATAAGCACAGTTTCTCAGATATCTGTGAAGATATCTGATACTTAATTTCAGAGAGCGGAAGACTTTTCTAAGATAAGTGCACGTGTTCAGCAAGATAAGTGTAAGTACTTTTTTAATATAAGTAAAACAAGTAATAAGCTGCAGAGAGTAAATAACACAAGTCTTTTTATAGTGGTATCTGAAGGTGGCGTAATCCTTCAACTAATCCACTTCGGTCTTTCTCAGACCTAGAATCCACTAAGATAAATGAGGTAACCTTACAGATATCTTTTCTTGATTCCTAAATATACTAGGTTCCCAACCAAGTGTTCCCCCTAAGTTATTCCCCGGCTTTCACAGCCAAGTACTTCCTGTACTCAGAAACCTTTTTGAGCTGTTCCTTAGTTTCCCAAACTAAGTACTTCCTGTGCTCAATAACCTTGGAGTTATTCCTTAGTTTCCCAAACTAAGTACTTCATGTACTCCACACCGTTTAAGGTGTTGGTTTTAGGTTTTTTTTGTCAGGTGAGCTTCTTAAATAACTTATTTAGTTATTCAAATAGCTCTATGAATCAAGTATACTTAATACACTTTTCAATGTATGGTATCTTGTTCTCTACTGACGCAAGTCTATTGTAAGTGTTCCAGAGAATGAATCTCAGATATGAAATCTTAGTTCAACTCTTTCACAGATAACAATGCTCGTTAAGGATCAGGACACTTACAACTTTTGTGCTACTTAGAATCAAGAGCTTTGGTCGCAACATAAAGCTTGAAAGTAAGTAGTTTACTTGAGAGAGCTTGCGTGAGTATTCAGTATAAGTTCAGTGATCTAAGGTGTTCAGTGTGTGTTCTCAAGCAGTGTAAGTGTTGATATTTATAGATGAATTTTGAGTGCCGTTTGAATAGTATCCGTTAGGCTTAAATCAAATTCAAACTATTGATATCTGAGTATAATCTTATGTGAGTTTGTCTTCTTCTTCAGAAGCTACAACTTTTGTTCTGACATTTCTGTCTGCGCATTTAATGCACTGTACTATACTTTGTCCTGTAGTGCCGACGGAACTATGCAATCTTTCTGAGACTTTGCACGTTCTTTTCCAGAGATCATCATAGCTCCAGATACTACTTGTTTAAATAACATGTTATAATATGTTTCTTTCTCAGAAGCATATTTTATGTCCAAGGTATCTGAGTGTAGATATCTGTGGGCACTTTCCTCGTCTCAGAAACCTTTTATTCTCAGATATCTTTTGCAACACGTGTGTTTCGAAACACTTGTTTCTTCAAGATATCTGGACATAGGTATCTGAAAAATCCTTGTCTTCAGCAATCTTGTGCAGTCTTCAAATCTTCAAATCCGTTGAACTTTTCCTGCTGGATGCTTCTTCTTGGTCTTCTTCAGAAAATAAAAATTACATTTCGAGACCTAACATCCTATACAAGATTTGCTAGACTATCATACTTAGTGAGTTTCCTCTTTTACAGTATTCAAGTGAACTAAGAGTACTAATCACCTTTCTGAGCTAAGACAAGTCATTAGGTTGCTGATCAAAATCTAAACAGATATTCCTAACACAGTGAGACTAAAAGAGTCCATTGTGGCCAATTGATTAGAATATAATTCATAGTATGCAAGAATGTGGTGATATGGAAGTTGGTTTGTATGTTCTGGCAAGCTGCTATGTGCAAGGAAAAAGTCCCTTCTGACTTAAATGATTGAGTACATTGCATGAGTTATTTGAGGCACTTTTGTGACGAAAGTCACCTTCCTTTCTCTTGATATTTCTAGAGTGATTAACCCACTGGAAACTTCCAGAGTGTGAGAGAGAGTTGCATAGGATCCTCTTGTGAGGTATTAGCGAGTTAGACTTAAGTGCTATTTACTTGAGAAACTTTCTTGTTTGATTTTATGTGCACTATTCTGCCAAGGTTAGTTGAGTGCAAAACCTTTGCATCTTGTGAATTTAATGTTTACAATGGTAGATTCGGTCACTTGGGAGTTCAACTCTTTTATGTGCTTCTTGTTTGTTTTTGTTTCGAGTCTAATTTGTTTAGGTTGTGTGTTTGCTCGAGGACGAGCAAAGGTTCGGTTTGGGGATTTTGATGAGACAATATTCTAACGTCTCATTTAGTCCTTTTTAGCGGTCTTTTGTTAGTCTTTGACCTTAGTTTTATAGTTTTTTTGTACGTTTTTATGTTGTGGTACTTTGTTTGTGTTTTGTAGGATTTTTTGTGTTATTTGGTCCCGAAGGTGAAAATTGGAGTGAAGACATTGGTTATAGACATCTAAATGAAGAGTAATTGGGCGAACACGGAAGTGGATTCGGAGTTCGGACGAAGAATTGAGAGGCGTTTTAGCGTGAATTGCTACAGTGATGATTTACGGAGCAGTCTAGCCATTTTGGACATAACTCTCTCATATGATGTCTGATTTACCTGATCTCAGTGGCCATAGAAATATAATTAGAAGGGCTACAACTTTCGTTCCAGAATCGTAGCCAAATTCCTCCTTTAGGAAAAGATATGGACGTCGTAATCTGGCTGGAAGAAAATATCCGCGCAGCGGCGAGGATTTTTGTTTGCCACCGCGAGAACTTACGAGAGCAGATTTCTGGACGGTCTCCTGGTCGAATTTTACTAGGATTCTCTTCCTTTTTTCTCCTTTAAATAGATTTCTTTCACCATAATTTCAAACATAACTTATTCTAAACCCTATTTGGGACCTAAGAACCCTTGTTTATCATTGATTGATCTTTGGAGCTTGTTTTACCTCTTGTAAGAAGCATTGATATCGAATTCTTGGTAATCTTTTGATAACTCTCTATTGTTTATCTTCAATTCGTATTTTCTTCTGTTTATCGAATTGTATGATCTTGCATGCGATTATCACCATGTTTATGCTTGGCATATTCAATACCTTGACGTCTTTCATCTTTGCTTCCCTCATGAGTAGTTAAATCACTCCGAACACGGTAGTTATGTGATAGTCTTGCATATTCGTTTCTAGGGTTTATCAAAGCACTCATATAGGTTAGTCTCATATAAAATCTTCGTAAAAACCTTCAATTCGATAAGTCCGTATTAAATTCTTTAAATTGTTCATGTTTAAGGATTGTGAATTGACGACTCACGATTTCTCCCGTATAATATATTCTAAGAACAATTGGTTGAATCGAATTGATTGATTTACTGTACAACAACCGTGTGACAAATATGAGGGCTATCCCTAGTTCGAATTAGCATAACTGGATCATCACTACCGTGTTCGCTTTCTTTCTATGATCAAAACCAGTTTATCTGTTTTTTGTTTTAATCTGTGTTTTAGAAGTACAAAAACCCATATCAATCTGTTTTCACAAATAATTAATTTCTCTCAATCGTTGTGGTAGCTTGATTAATTCCTTAGCGAACGACTATGTGGTTTAACTTTGTCTATCTATAACAACTACTCACTACTTTGTTTTCTAAGTAATAATTTGAGCACATTAGTCACAGCTTGCTCGAACCGACGAATAAAGCCGAAAGCATCTTCCATCGGTCTCAAGGAAGCGAGTAAGCACCCCCACTCATCATCCAAATCGTATTCCCTAGCCTCGGGCTCAAGGAATATTGGTGGTTTCCTTACCACCACTATAGGTATCAAGTAATCTTCGTACCAAGCCATATGTACGTGTAGAAATCAAACTGCACTGACAAAATTAAATGAAACGTTAGTTTCTGTTAGTACAATAAATTCCTACCCTAGAATGAACGTAATGCAACTACACAATGATTCCACCTCCTAAAGAACGTAGGAATCAATTCCCCGACAGCGGCGCCAAATCTTGATGCGCTCAAAATTAATATTTGTAAAATAACACAGTAGTAAAGCGATTGTCGTAGTACAACAAGGCTTAAACCACAGGGTCGTTATCTCGAGGAATTGATAAAGCTACTTCTAAGGTGTAGGCTCAAGGTGTGAGTTGTAAACAAATAGTGTGGGTAAGGTTGATACTTCAAAACCCTACAACAAATTACAATTACAAGACAAGGTAATACCTAGATCATGAAATTTCTACAATTAAAACGAAGCAAGCGGATCTTTCTAAAGTGCTGACGCGATATAGCTAATGGTACACTACCTGCGAATGCAACACTTTGCTATTGCAAAATCAGACGGAATCTGATTATAAAATGCATTATGAGTTACGGCAAAAAGCTTGTCACTAGCTATGCCCTCATCCGGATATATACTAATTAGAGGTAAAGACTGATGCAAGTTCACAACGATCAAGCATGCGTTCAACAATCAGATAGCAATATGTCATGATACAAGTTATTAACAGCAACTGCCTAACTTGTACTATTGAATACCTGGGCGCCTATTGGTTTCTGCGATCATTAGAAAGATCAATAATGCTTCTTCGAATTAAAAGAGAGATTGAAATCTCTAAGTGTTTACAATGCTTGGAATTGAAAATATGAAAATAGAAGTAATGAAGGTATGTCCTAATGACTTATACAAGTGGTCTATTTATAAGACCAAGGAAGAAGAAACTAGAGATCGTGGGAAAAACTGCCAGAAAAACGTGGGTTGATTATGTCAAACTGATGTCACCGCGGTGAGGTACTTTTGGGGACTCCTCCTCACCACGGTACTCATAGTAAAATAATACATAAATCGAAATATAGAGGAGAAAGGAAGAAGAAGCTTAGTGCCTGGTGTTTCTGATGTGTTCGTGCTGCTACTTCTAGGGTTTCCTCCTTCTGGGTGCCTGACGGCTAGCGGTTTGGGGTTTCACTTCCCCGAGGACTGGTTCTCTCTCAAGAGAGCTGCTTTGTGAGTTGTGTAGAGTTATGAGACCCCTGAGGTAGAAATTATAGGTGAAATCTCTCAAACAACCATTTTTCAATAAGGAAGGTTTAGGAATTCAGGATCTAGCCTGACAGGCCAGGAACCAACCCAGAACCAAAACAGAGCCTTCACTGCAGTCTCCTGTGGACCGCAGTCTTCGATTGCTGCAGCTTCGAATCTGTTTTCTTTGTTCTTCAATTTCGGGCTTCGTAACTTTGTTTCCTCGAAAAGTGGTCTTCTACAAAGTTTTTGCATCTTCAATTATCTTCGCATCGGTTGGTCGCATGACATGTTTTGATTCCACGAACTCCGTGCAATAGTCAATCCGGCGTATTCGCTTCCTTGTCCCGATTTGGCACAATTATGTTGTTTTGGTGCCTGAAATCGTGCAAATCCTCAAAAATGCAATCATGATCTATAGTAAACACGCAAAGTTGGTAATTGACCATAAAACGATACAAATATTGCATCTATGGCAAAAAACGAGGGTCTAAAAGCATGCTATATCGCACATTTCATTATCACATCACACCCCCAAACCAATTTCTTGCTCATCCTTGAGCAAGGCAAAAATGATAATTAAGAAGTGACCATGAAATAAGCATCAAGAATAAACCACCACATGGACAAGCAGCCAGTTTCAGGGTTTCAAACTCTACTTACTCGCTTAGTTTCAACTCCAACTTCATGACTCCACAGCAAACAACTAACAAGTAAGCATCACTCACTACAGCCAGCGGTTATAAGTGTAACCCAATGTACTTATATGTCTAATTTAAAATCATTACCTCGCGGTAATGTTATGCAATTCTGCTCCCAAAAGTCAAGGCACAAATCAAAGTAGTACTCAGGTTGGCTTGGTAAGTAAAATAGGTAGGATAATATATAGAGGAGTCAAAGGCCAAGTATCATTAAAAGATAACAAGGTAGAATAAAGGGTGTTTCAGGGGGACTTATCCTTTCGGACACAGAGTTCCTTCCTTCGACTTCGTCTTCTCGTAATGACAAATCTTCAACTTCTCCTCTATCATCGTAGCTACTCCATCGGTTGCTTCACACATAGACTACTTGTTCCTTTATTTTCTTTTGGCATACTATTTTTTGCAGTCGTTCTATTGACTCGTATGCTTTTGGTTGTCCATCATTGGGATCTTTTAGTCTCTACTTTTTTTGTAGTATCTATTTTACCGAATTCCGCACCTTTTTGCATGCTAGTTTGGTATACATGCCATCAACCCTCACGGACATGTAGCTTTTTAGGGCCACACCGGTATGTGGGTAGTATCTGTAACATGCCAATACGAAAACGGTGATCACAAGGACCACAGATCCACTCCGAGACTTTTGTACCTGTGCTTCTTTCGGTACTTTCTTTTCTATTTTTTCAGGAGGAAGAGCTAGTGATTTTCAGCACCGGTAATAAACAATAGGGCCTACAATGTTACCTTTCAATGACGATCATCTTCCACTTTTCCCCCAAACCAATTTCTCGAACTGGGGTCAGGGCTTTCTTCTCTTCTTTCCCCCAAACCAATTCTCGATCATGATCAAATCATGATTCTCCTCCATTCTTTGGAACTCGTTGCTTAGATTCTTTGTTCAAGCTCGGCGGTAGGTTGCTATCACTGCTTTAGTAAATAAAGTATATGATATATGGTGGAGTTTCATAAGGGCTTAAAAAGCTTCCAACGGGGTTAGCGAAAGGTATAGAAAAGTATTCAGAAAGGTGAGTACCACTAATCATATTCATGCTGCTGACAAATAAAGACTCAAGGGTAGCAGTGTTCACACGGTTGCACATAGGACTTCAATTAGAGTAGCAAGTAAACTCACTCATCAAAGTAGCATGGGTCGGATTCGGTCAGAGCATATATTCAACAAGCAGCAAAGTGGGAAAAAAATCCACAACCCCTCATCTTAGTTAAGGCTCACACTCGGTACTCACCCATAGATCAAAAAAATTTTCAAAAAGTAAAAGACCTTAGAAGTAACAGATAATCTTAAAATGCAAAATACTAAGTGCGATTATTTAAAAAGATTCTACAGACCAAGTAAGTTAGCAGTCAATAGTCAAATCAAAATCTTCTCCCAAACCTATCAAAGGGCATATTAGAAACTAAGAAAGTATAGAAGAAAAAGGACAGATACACCCCTCTCGGTGTTGTGCTTCCATGCTTGTTCATTTAATTCCTCCTCTGCATATTATCTTGGTCTCCCAGTTGTGCATTACTCACGAGATCCACAAAGGGTTTATTCATCATGCGATGGGTATCCTCCTTCGTTCTTCCATGGTACCTGGGCTCAAAAGTGCGTTAGATAGCATGTTTGGAGTGAACTCGGGACTATGGCTTAAATCCAAATCTCATGGGGTCTTCCTCCCCCAAACCTGATATCTAGTGTAGAAATCAAAAATGAAAAGTAAAATGTGCAAATGCAAGTGCATAAAGTAAACATGACCATGGGTTGCCTCCCAATAAGTGCTTGTTTTAGGTCTTATAGATCGACCCCTGTTCAGAGATGACATAGCTGTCGAGGTTTGGACCCTCGAACTTGTTAGAGAACTTTCTCAACCATTCATTCGTTGCGTAGTTCGTATCTGCATCCCAACACCTCATCGCTTCTTCCTTGAAATCATCCCCTACTAGATCCATCCCAAATTGGAACATATGTGAAGTATGTTCCTTGCTTCGCTCATCCTTGATCACATCCACGAAGAAAAGTTGCTCTAATTCTTCATAATGCTCATAGTTAAAGTCCACTATCAACTTCCACCAGATCCGGCATTATATAACCAAATGAAAATCATTAGCGCTCTCCCAGCAACCTCTTTCAACTCTGTTTCCTTCCTCTAGGAGTTCACCTTTAGAATTGAAACGCTTCTTCTGCCCTTCCATGATTAATGAAATGATTAATGAATTGGTCTTCTCCCAGTGTCAACTGCGGCTTCCATCTTATGTAGGGCTGGTCGCCCAATAAGTGTTTTAGATCTCATCACTCTTCCTTCCATATCCGTCACCAAGAAGTCTAGCCATGTCCTTATGCGTCCAATCTCCACAGGTAAACCTCTGATTTCTCCAGCATATTTCTTCGTTGAGTTGTCGGCCAGCTGGATGCTAGTTCCGCATGGTTCCATCTCGTCTTCAACCCCTAGCTCCCTCGCCTTAGCCAATGACATAAGATTTACGCTGGCTCCAAGGTCTATCATGCAATTTACCTTCCTGCCCTTCACTCTAATCATAATGCTGAACTGTCCCGGATCTCCTATTCCTCTCCTCATGATATCCGATCCTTCTCTCCCTGCCACTCCGACATAGGCCTTCTTCCGCTTAAAGAATTACCTTAAAGCTTTGATATGCTCAAATTATTACTTAGAAAACTAAGTAGTAAACAGTTTTTGTAGACAGACAAAGCTAAACCACAGAGTCGTTCGCTAAGGAATTAATTAAGCTACCACAACGAAATAGAGCAGAACGTTTGTTTGTGATGTAACAAGAAGGTTTTGAACAATTTTACTTCTAAAACACCAATTTAATGGAAAGCAAATAAACTGTTTTGTCAATTGATAGAAAGCGAACACGGTAGTGATGATCTAGTTATGCTAATTCAAATCCAAGGTATCGTTCATATTTGTCACACGGTCGGTGTACAGAATCAATCCAATTTAACCGAGCTGTTTTTCGAAGAAATTGTTAGGTTTGTTAGACCCACGATTCTTAACCAAAACAATTTAGAAGATTTCAAACTAGCGTATTGGATTGAAAGTTTTACAAAAATCTCAAACTAGACTAACCTATATGAATGAATATAAACCCTAGATTCGAATATGCATAACCATCACATAGCTACCGCATTTAGGAGAGATTTAACTACTCATCATTCAAGCAAAGACGAAAGAATTCATATTCTTGAATACGCAAAGCATAAACATATGGATATTCGTATGCAAGGGCATACAATTTGACAGGTGAATCAAGCACAATTGTTTGGAAGCAATAGAGAATTATCAACTTACTAAGAATTCGATGTCAATGGTTCGTACAAGAGGAAAACCAAGCTCCAAGATCAATCAATGCCAAAATCCAAGTCTATGAGCTTTTTCTAGGTCAAAATTCGAATATATATGAAGTTCTGGCAAGAAATTGCCTAATTCTAGCATAATAAGGAAAAATCTGCCGCTGAAATCGAAAAACACCGTTTAGGCCCCCTTTTTGCCTCGAAAAATCTCGCCTCGATGAGAATACCCTTTCGCCGCAGCAAGCTTAAAACCTTCGTAACTTTTCCTGCAGACAGAATTTTCCTATGCTTCCTAAACGCTCTTTGAATTATCTTTTTGCGTTCAATGAGATCAGGTCAATCGGACATCGTATGAGAGAGTTATGGCTAAAATGGCTAGACTGCTCCGTAAAATTTCACTTTTGCAAGTCTCGCTAAAACGGCTCTCAATTCTTCGTCCGAACTCCGAATCCAGCAAAGCTGCTGAAAAGAGATCTCAGATAGCACCAGGTGCTCGAAATGGAATTGGCTATAAATCCATCGAGAAACAACATACTCGTGAGTATAAACAAGAGCAAGAACGATGGATAAAAGCTAGGATTGCTCAAAGCAATCATCAGAAGTGGAAGAAAGAACAAGCCACAAGCAATTTGAATGCCAGGGCTAGAAGAAATCTGGCATGAAAAGCTATGTTTGCTAAAAAGCAGACTCAACAATCTGACAGGTATCTGAAAGCACCACGAGGAGCAACAAGGAACACACCAAGAAGGAAAATAGCTTTAAATGATAATGACACCTGTCATTTACCTAAAATTCCTCCTTATGTTCCAACAAGACAAAAGAATGCCCAAAGAAAGTTCATTCAGAATTGGATTCCTACAGGGAGATTCTTTAGTCCAGAAGGTTCCATTGTTGAAATGAGAGCCTAACTCCATGTTTCCTGTTTTGTTTAGAACACTCTGAGGAAGAACCCGAAGTGGCATTTTGATAGTGGATGTGAGAAGAACATGACAGGAGACAAAGCAAATCTGGTTAACTACAAAAAATGTAATAAAGTACCAATTATTAGATTTGCTGGAGGAGATGAAAATCCAACCATAGGTTTAGGCAATCTGAAGCTTGGAGCTCTTACAATCTCTGAAGTACTACATGTGGAGGGATTGAAATATAATCTCCTAAGCATGAGTCAATTGGTAGACAAAGGGTACACTGTAAAGATCAAGTCGAAACTATGCAAATTAATTGAGAATGAGTAAAAGCAAACAGTCTTGGTCGCTAGGCGTAAAGGAAATCTCTATGTTGCTGACTGGGCATCTGCCACAACTGAAGAATGTCTCATACTGAGTCAATCTGGCCACACTGAAGAAAATTGGCTATGGCATAAAAGAATGAGTCACTTGGACTTCAAAACTCTGAATAAGCTAGTCCAGAAAGAGTTGGTGGTTGGATTACCCAAAATGGCATACAGAAAAGATGGTGTATGCTCAGCTTTCCAAAAGGGGAAACAATCCAAAACACCTTTCAATTCTAAAACTATACACTCCAGTGAAAGGCCACCGTAAATGTTACATATGGATCTTTTTGAATCCTCTCTAACTAGCTATGCATCAAAGAAGTATGGTCTGGTTGTTGTTGATGATTACTCAAGATTCACTTGGGTTGTCTTTCTTAAACAAAAATCGGATGCAAGGATTGAAATACCTAACTTGCTGAATATGCTTGAAGTCATGAAAAATGACAAGGTATCTGTAATCAGAACAGACCATGGTACTGAGTTTGTGAAACAGTACATAAAAGAGTTTTGTAACTGCAAAGGTATACACCATCAACTATCTTCAGTAAGGACACCACAACAAAATGGTGTTGCTGAAAGGAAGAATAGGACACTAAAAGAAGCAGCAAGAACAATGCTTGTTGACACTAAAATAAGTGAAATCTATTGGGTTGAAGCTGTTAACATAGCCTGCTACACTCAAAATAGATGTTTGATCAACAAACAGCATGACAAAACTCCTTATGAACTTTTGATTGGTAGACCCCCTAGTATCAAACATCTAAGGGTGTTTGGTTGCAGATGTTTTGTTCTTAACAATGGAAAAGAATACATGAGAACATTTCAACCAAAGGTAGATGGAGGAGTATTTCTTGGTTATTCTCTGAAAAACAAAGCCTACAGAATCTACAACAAAAGAACGCAAAAGATTGAAGAATTTGTTCATGTAGTTTTCTATGAAGGAATAAGAAAGTACCCTTGAATGAAGAACTCTCAGATAGGTTCAAAGAGCTAATGATTAAAGATTCTGAAGAAGAATCCTCAAAAGGAAACAATTCTATCATTCACTGCGAGGATGACTCTGACGATGAAAAGCAACCATTGCTTAGTAACAACCAGATGACTCTAAGACATGATGAAGAATTTCCTATGAGAATTCCACAAATGGAACAGGTTACTGAGAATCTTCATCGTGAACAGGTTTCTGAGAATGAGATTGTTGAAAATCCAATCCCAGATATCTCTAACACTGAAAAAGTGTTAGATAACAATGGCATTTCCCGTGTGCCAAATATCTCAGATACTGAACAAGTATCTAGTCAGGATCGTAATGATTCACATTCAGATCAAAATGATAACAATCCCACTAGTTCAAAACCAATTATAAAATGGATAAGAGATCATCCTTCCAAGGATGTGATTGGTCCTTTAGACCATGTGGTTAGAACTAGGAGAGCAATTGCTAGAAATGCAGATTCTCACTATGGATGTTTCATCTCAAACATTGAACCTAAAACTATAGAAGAAGCATTGAAGAATCAAAACTGGATCTCTGGAATGGAAGAAGAGTTGGATCAATTTGAGAGAAACAAAGTCTGGAAACTGGTTCCATTTGTTGATGGAATATCTCTAATTGGAACCAATTGGGTTTTTAGGAACAAAATGAATTAGTCTGGTGAAATAACCAAAAACAAAGAACGGTTGGTTGCCAAGGGATTCACCCAGACTGAAGGACTAGATTTTTATGAGTCATATGCTCCAGTCGCAAGATTGGATGCAATTAGACTATTTCTAGCCTTTGCAGCTCATAATGACTTTAAAGTTTATCAAATGGATATCAAAAGTGCATTTCTAAACGGTGAACTTGCTGAGGAAGTCTATGTTGAACAACCACCAGGCTTTGAAGTTTCCACATAAAGTAGAATGGTCTATAAGCTTCAGAAAGCTCTGTATGGACTGAAACAGACTCCAAGAGCATGGTATGATACTTTAGCCAAATACTTGTTGGAAAGTGGCTTCAAGAAAGGAGATGTTGATAAAACACTCTTTACGTAGAACCATGAAGGGTAATTACTTTTGGTTCAAGTATATGTTGATGACATTATATTTGGATCTAAACACAAGCAACTTTGTGAAGATTTTGCTGAGCTCATGAAAAGTAAATTTGAGATGAGCATGATGGGAGAATTGAACTACTTCCTAGGGTTTCAAGTTAAGCAACTCAATGATGGAATATTCATCAGTCAAACAAAGTTTGCAAAAGATATGCTCAACAAGTTTAATCTAAAACCTTCTGAAAAGAATGCTAAGATACCAATGAGCATTGGAACCAAAATGATCTATACTGAATCTGACAAGAGTGTTGAAGAACACAAGTATATGAAATTGATTGGGTCTCTACTATAACTCACTGCAAGTAGACCTGATATTCAATATGCAGTTGGAGTGTATGCTAGATTTCAGACAAATCCGATGCAATCACACTACAACATTGCTATGAAAATATTAAGGTATGTAAAGGGTACTGTAGAAGTTCGATTGTGGTATCCCGAAGACAGTAGATTGAGTTTAGTTGGCTATTCTGATGCTGACTATGCTGGATCATTGTTTGATAGAAAAAGCACCTTAGGAACTTGTCAATTTCTTGGTGCCAGATTAATATAATGGTTCAACAAGAAACAAAACTCAATTGCCACATCTACCACAGAGGCTGAATATATTGCTGCTGGGTATTGTGCTTCACAAATATTGTGGATACAACAACAACTCAGAGACTATGAGATCAATGAAGAGAAAACTCCGATTTTCTGTGACAATACAAGTGCTATTGCCATAGCTCAGAATCCTAAGTTACAAAGCACATTGATGTTAGACACCACTTCATTACAGACCATGTTAAAAAAGGCAATATAGAGATACTCAAAATTGGTACTGAAGACCAACTTGCAGATATCTTTACAAAGCCTTTGCAAGAAAGCATGTTCTTAACCTTGAGACATAGTCTTGGGTTAATGGAGCTACCAGACAAGTTCTAATCTCTGAGACAGAAACTCAGAAAGGAGAAAGATATCTGGAACAGGCATCTAGATATCTAAGGCAAAAAGGTATCAGAGACGGGAACTCATATACTAAAAGGATGGGTAAAAGTGTCTTTCAAAGATTTCTGAGACGGGTACTCAGATATTTATGAGATCACAAAGTGAGGGGGAAAACAAAAGAGAAATGTGGTACAACTGTATTCAGCCAACTACACCTCTGGTGTTTTGTATCTTTCCATTTATATGTTAAGTTACATACAGTCTCTGAACTGGATACATAAATCCAAAGACTGTCCCCTAGTCACAGAAAAGAGATGTGATTCAGAAAGCCATTCGCCAAATTTCATTAATTGGGCGCATTCACAATTACTGATTGTGATCATTGCTGAAGAAGCAATCGTGACCCTTGATGAAATGGGCGTTTGATCTGAACGGACGAGATTAATTCTCGATAAAATAGTGGATTGTAAAAACACAGACGTGGCCCACTAAGCATTTAATGCAAAACGTTTTTTACCCACGCCTACCTGCATTTGCACAGATACATATGCACAAAATTAATTTGTATGTATATGTCTGTTGAATGTACAATGCTATATATATAGGATTTTGGCAAAAGAAATTACTTTCGCCTAATCCAACATTCACACTTACACAGAAATAGCAAAATCCTTTCAAAGATTTCTGCAATGAATCACTAAACTCACACTCTAATCTCTTCTCGATTTTCAAAAATTTCACTATTTAAAGAGATGTCTCCAAAGCGTGCTCTTACCCAGAAATCCCAGGCTACTACCTCTGGTACTGCTGAAAAGCAAGCACCAGTGTTGGTTATCAAGAACAATCGGTTGGTAGGAGACTTCAATCGTGATCATTGGACTTCAAATCATAGGATGATTTGGGGTGGTGCCATGATTGAGGAATACCTTGTTGCTGCTATTGAAAATCAAGCTGATAGGAAGCTAATTCTTGGTATGCTTGAAAAGGCACAAATCAAGGGTTTCCTGTCTGCTATTCCCAGTGGAGTTTCTTCACTGGATGTGTTGGAATTTTACAACAATTCCAGCATTATTTCCTGTGTTACTGAAGGCATAGAAATAGTGTCTATAAAATCAAAAGTTCAAGGAAAGGACATTCTTTTGAACTTAACAACTTTATGTGAGTTGTTTGAACTTCAAAATCTTGGAAATGATTTTGAAATAAACACTAAGGATGATAATCTCCTTGAAGGTGTGAAGCAACTATACAGTGATGTGTGTGATCTTGAAAAATCAGATACTGGGATGTGTTGGCATGCATTCTTCACAGATGCTTTGATGGTCTACAAGGAGGTGTCGACCATATAAGCCAAGAACGCTAGATGATGATGTTCTTGTTGAATCAACAGAACAAAAGGTTGGAAAACCCTTTCAATTGGGGGAAGTACGCCTTTATGAAATTTGTGAAGAAGATTCAAGGCTTTGAGCCTAAAATCGTTAAGGGCCTTGCTGAGCCAAAAGCAACAGTAAGCTATGGACTAAAGATATGCTTCTTGCTGGAGAAGATTGGCATTGAGCTCAGAGAGAAGGCCGACAAAGCCAACAGTAACCTGCTCTACAAATATGAGTATACAAACATGATGAATAAGGTGACTGCATCTTAGAAAGGTTCCATGAAACGAAAGACTGATGAGGTATCTGAGGGTTCCATTGGGACCAAAAAGCCCAGAACGTCACGAAAGAAGTCTGCAGGCAAATCAGAAGGCATACCCATTGTGGATGTGAACTCTCAGATATCTGTCGCCACTGCTGATGAACTAAACAATGAAGACGAACTCATCAATGCTGCTAAGTCCACTGTTGATGAACTCATCAATGCTGATAAAAGCAGTGAGAAACTTCAAACACTCTCTGCAGAAGCAACATGGATTGTTGATAATTCAGTCCCAGATTTCAATGAGGAATCTGAAGATGAGGGGGAAGCAATAATCCCCAAGGTTGCTGAAAGAGAAACTAGTTCAAAGGTTGCTGAAGAAGCAACTGTGTCCAAAGTCACTGGACAAAACACACCATCATAGCAAGTAACACTTAAGTATATTGAAGATGTTCTGATGATTCTAAACATAGTGTTGGAGGATACCACTATTGCCTCAACACTTAAAAGTCTGTCTCAAGCAGATCTAGATAGGCGTCATACAGCATCACCTTCTTCATCCAGATCAGAATCACCACACCAACCATAACAGCCAATAGTGGATGCTGTTGAGATGATACTTGAGTTACAGCATGAGATACCAACATCTTTCCTTGCTGAAGAAAATACTGTAAAAGCGCAGGTTCCCCAACTAAATGAGGGGATCAAACTGAGGCATCTACTCAGAATGATCAACAGGGGAGGCAACTGAGTTGCAGACTCAGGAAAGGTCTGAAGTACCCGAAACTTCAAACAAAGAAGCTATAATGGAATAACAAGACCAAAGCATAGAAGGGTCACAAGTTCCAGAGACCAATCAGCCTGACACTGCTCAGGTAGTTGAATGGTTTAACTCACTACTTGTGATATTTTGTGGTTATTAATCTTGTTATCTAATAAAATGTCTTTGTTACAAGCTGAATTAGAAACACAACATCAAGGGGAAGCTGCAAAGCTTGCCTCAGAATCTGAGAAGGAGGCTTCCATAGCCTCACCACTTAAGGAACAGGAGCCTGTCTTACAGGTAGAATATAGTCCCTTAAGATATAACATCTCAGATATGTGCTTTATACACTTGACTAATACTCTTAAGTGTTTGTTTCTAATAGGCTTCGACTGAGAAGAAAACTGGAGAGACTGAGAAGTCTATCTCTTCAGAGAAGAATCCAGAGACTTCCAAGGTCTCTGAGAAACAAGTATCTGAACCTTCTGCAGAGAAGGTATTTCATTCAGATACTTATAATCTTCAAAGACAAATCTCTGATCATTTTTCTCAAACTAACACTTTCTACTTACAGGTTCCAAAAGAAGTAGAAGTTGCTGGGGAATTGCCCACTCAATCACCGCAACCAATGGAAATTGATGAGGCATCAAAGCCTTCATCACAAGAAAAACATCCAGAGACTGCACAAGTCTCTGAGAGACAAGTATCTGAGCCTCCTACCGTGGAGGTAATTGACCTCTCAGATATCTGAAATTGTCTAATGTAGTTTTCTTACTCAAATTTTCTAAGTGTTATGTTTTTATTCTCAAGTTCAAGCAGAAAGAAAGATCACTGAGGATCAGACTTCCCATTCTCCTCCTGATATCCAGATATCTGAGGCACCTGGAACCTCAGTAGTCAAGTCATCTGAGCCTGTGACATAGGTAACTCAGATACTTTTCTACTCTAAAGCCCAGATATCTACCAAAGTTTTGAAACTAATTCAGAACTCTTTCTTTTAGGCTCAAACAAGTGCCACTGAGATCCCTGTTGATGAGAAAAAGGACCTGCTTCCTTTATTCAAGGAACACACATTTCCAAAGCACCTAAAATGCTTTCAGAGATGGTAAAAGATTCGATGCTCCAATCTATCTGATATCATAAAGGTGACTGATCATCACATAAGGAGAGCACGAGCTCTTGACTTGGAAAACTACGTCCATGCCATGTTTCCAACTGAACAATATTCCTTTGGAACATTGATGCATAAGGACGTTGTCAAGGAAGTGGCCAGTAAGCTTATTCAAGCTTTTAACCAAGCAGATGATCAGACCAGAATGCAGATAGGATTCAAGCCTATCTTGCCCCAGACCCTACAGTTCATGCGCTCTGAGCAAATGGAAGTTAATGGCAAATGGTCACTATTCCAGAAGTGATCATTCTGGTCTCTGAAGATGAAGAAGAGAAGGAGACTGATGAGAATGATTATGAAGAACCTCCTTCTGACCATCACAAGGATGAGGATGATAAGAAGGATGATGATGATGATGCCCCTGCACCAGGGACAGGAGGGATTGTACAAGGAAACAATGCCTCAGTTGCTGAAAAGCACACTGAGAGGACATCACATAAATCCCCTCCTCCATCTCCTCAGAAAACTACCCATCCATCTCCCCAACAAAAAGACACTACTGAACAAGTATTTGAGCACTCTGAGGACAACACTCAGAAGATATTGGATGCACAAGCCAGAGTTGCTCAACTCACACAATTGTTGAAGGAAGAACAACAGCTAAAACTTCAAATGGAAGAAAAGATAGCTGAATCCAAAGCAAAGCTCCAAATGATTGAAGATCTTACCATCAAGGAAATGGAAGCTTCTGCTGAGATTAAAGAACTCCAGCTTGTTGTTCAGGCAATTGTTGAGTATCTGAAGACAAGCATGATGCTAAGGCTGCATTACCACAAGATGTACCATCCTCCTCCTCACTGAAAGGAAAGAAGCCCATCTCTGAGATGGTTGCTGGGCTAGAAAATATTTTTGAAAATACCCAAGAGGATGAAGATCACTGGGATGAAGACTCAGATGATAAAGAAGACAGAACATTGGCAGAACATGCAAATGTTCACATGGATGTTTCACACTTAAAAAGAAAACTGATTGCTCCTCAGAGCTTCAGTAAGGGACCAAATCTCAACTCCCAAGATTACATGGCCAGATACCAGGTTCTGGCAACTCTAAGAAAAGAGTTGTCTCAACAAAATGAAAAATTAATTGTATCAGTCCATGCAGAAATGAAGAAGTTCATTGAGTTAATCACTCAGAGAACAACAAGCTTGGTCATTACTCTAAAAAAGTCCTCAATGAGGCTAGCTACGCTGATGGAAAAGTTGATGCTACTCAAGGTCCACTGGCAGAGCTCACTGATAAGGAAACTGGACTTATCAAACAGAAACAGGAGCTCAAGGCTGATCTGGAAAAGTTGGTTGTTGCTTACAACTATCTGCAAGGCAACTTGGACTCCCTCTCAGAATCCTTTGGGATTCTTAGTCAGTCAACAATGACTAAGGGGGGAGGATTTCAAGGTGCTCAGAGAGGAAGAGGAAACAGAAGAAAATCTGAACAACCACCTCTTAGACTAACTGAGCCCTCCTTCAGTCAAGCTCCTACTCAGATAGTAGCAACAACTCAGCAGATTCAAGGAATGATAACAAGGGCTAGATCACAGAGACCTCCAAAGGGAACCAGGTCCCCAAGGAGAGGACAGCTAAAAGGGATTGAAGAGTCTTCTGAAGAAGAAAAAGAAGGCCAAATCAAATCCCAGGGCAATGAGGAGGGCTGCAAATCACCCAACAAAAGAAATCTGGAAGATGATGATGAAGATGAGGATAAAGATGAACCTCCTCTTCACAGAACAAGAAGAAGGGTTGATAGCCTAACTGAGCCCTTAGTTGCAAAGCCAATAGCAGCTAAAACACCCTCTCGAAATACCAAGTCTATCCAGGATGGTTCTTCAAGCAATCCCCCAAGGGAGAATTCAAGACAAAGGAGGAACAGGCTGAGAGCTGAACAAAGAAAACATCAACTTCCACACAGGCTAGAGGATGCCAGAATTGAGTATGTGAAGACTGATGAGCATTCCTCTTACAGGTGCATTCAACAGAAAAATGGCTATTGGATACTTGAACTCAAGAACTTGCTTGTAAATCAGAAGGGATTTCCATTACCCATCCATCAACAACTCATAGCATGGAGAAAAGACAAGCCTACCTGGATCAACACCAATCATATCAAAAATTGGTTGGATTTTGAAGTGATCAAGACAATAGAAGCCATGAAGAAGGACCTCTCTGATGAATGTCCTTATGGAAAGCCAGATGATGTGCACAGAATTCCCAACATTACTGGAACATGCACAAGAGCAAGACTTGTTGTGGAACCCTATAAGTCTTTTTACATGACTCGAGAAGAATACAATGGTGACAAAAGATATATGAGGATCAAGGAATGTCAAGTTCAAGGAAAAGAAATATTCCTTAACTGCCAAAGATTCTGTGATATCTTTGGTCTCCGAAATCAAGGAATTGATTTCGAGATTAACACCAAGGATGAAACTCTCCTTGAAGGTGTTAAGACTCTGTACAGTGATGTGTGAAACATGGACAAGCCATATACTCCTCCTGAGTTCAAACTTGCTGATATCAGGACTAGACATCTATACATTCATTGGGCTGTCTTGGCTTGCCTCCTTCACAGATGCTTTGATGGTCTACAAGGTGGAGCTGACCAAATAATCTTGGAACGGTGGATGATGATGTTCCTGATGAAGGAAGAACTAACTAGGTTAGAAAACCTTTTTAACTGGGGAAAGTACTTTGAGCCTGAGATCATCAAGGGCCATGCTGAGCCAAACTCCATAGTGAGCTTTAGAATAAAGATATGATTCTTGCTGGAGAAGCTTGTCATTGAGCACAGAGAGAAGGCTGACATAGCCAACAGTAACCTGCTCTACAAATATGAGCATACAAACATGATGAAAAAGGTTACTGCATCTCAAAAAGGTTCTAAGAAACGAAAGACTGATGAGGTATCTGAGGGTTCCGTTGCGACCAAAAAGCCCAGAACTTCAAGGAAGAAGTCTGCTGGCAAGACAGAAGAGGCTCCCATTGTGGATGTCAACTCTCAGATATCTGACCCCACTGCAGATGAACTCATCAATACTACTGATGAACTCATCAATGCTGCTGAGTGCCTTGCTGATGAATTATCAATGCTAATAAAAGCAGTGAGAGACTTCAAACACTCTCTGCAGAAGCAGCAGGGATTGTTGATAAATCAGTCCCAGATTTCGATGAGGAATCTGAAAATGAGGGGTAACAAAAAAATCCCAAGGTTGCTGAGAGAGCAACAAGTGGAGTGGTTGCTATAAAAGCACCCACACCAAAGGTTGCTGAAGAAGCAACTATGTCCAAGGTCACTGGACAAAACACACCATCAAAGCAAGTAACACTTAAGCATATTGAAGATGCTTTGATGAGTGGTAACTTAGTTTTGGAGGATACTGTCAATGCCTCAACACTTAAAAGTCTGTCTCAAGCAGATCTGGATAGGCCTATACTACATCACCTTCACCATCCGGATCAAGATCACCACAACAACCCAAATAGCCACAAGTGAATGTTGAAATGGTACTTGAGTTACAACATGAGATTCCAACATTTTTCAATGCTGAAGAAATTCCTGCAAGAGAGCAGGTTCCCCAACTCAATGAGAGGGATCAAGCTGAGACCTTCACTCAGAATGATTAAACAAGGGAGGAAACTGAGTCCAAAACTCAGGATAGGTCCGAAGTACCTTAAACTTCAAACAAAGAAGTGGTCCAAGAACAACAAGACCAACGCATGGAAACTTCACATGTTCCAGAGACCAGTCAGCTTGCCAAAGCTCAGGTAGCTGAATGGTTTAACTCTTTACTTGTGATAACTTATGCTTAAATATTGTTACCTATTAAAATTTCTTTGTTACCGGCTGAATTAGAAACACAAGAACAAGAGGAAGCTGGAAAGCTTGCCTCAGAGACTGAGAAGGACGCTCCCATAGCCTCACCTCTTAAGGAATTTGAGCCTATGCTACAGGTGATAGAGAGTTCCTTAAGATATTACTTTTCAGATATATGTTTATACACTTGACTAATTAAGTGAATGTTTCTAATAGGCTCCAACTGAGAAGAAGAATGATGAGGCTGAGAAGCCTAGCTCATCAGAAAATCAACCAGAGACTCACAAAGTCTCTGAGGAACAAGATTCTGAGCCTTCTACTGAGAAGGTATATCTCTCAAACATCTATACTTCCCACACTGATACTCTGATCACTTTTCTAAAAAGCTTAACACTTTCTACTTACAGGTTCAAAAAGAAGTAGAAGTTGCTGGGGATATGCCACCTCAATCCCCACAACCAATGGAAATTAATGAGGCCAACAAGCCTTCTGATGAGTCGATTTTAGACCGTCTCATTTGATCTTTTTTACCGTCTTTTTGTCATCCTTGAGTATAGTTTTATTTAGTTTTCCTAGAGTATTTTTACTTTTTTTGTTCTGTGTATGTTTTGTAGATATTTGGTTAAACCGCGCTAATGGAAGGCAAAATGGTGTATTTTATATGCATATACAAGATTTGGAGTTCCAGTGCCTTGTATGGATGCTAGAAGTGGAATTGGAAGGCCAAAATATCGAGAATTGAAGTAAAAAAGGCGTCGAAGGGCACAACAATCCATCCAGAAGAAGTTGGCGACGCCAGTTATCAAACTGGCATACGCCAACAACTTTTTGTTTCACGCAGAAAGAAACTGGCGACGCCAGTTCTTCTTACTGGCGATGCCAGTTTTAGAAAACTAATTGGTGATGCCAGTTTTCTTTGCTGCCGTTCTTTTTGCGATTGGTTTCCTAATTCGTTTCAGACATCGTTTTCTTTTCCTTGTATTAGAAAACATCGAGATTTTACTTTTTCATATCAATTCTATTGTGAAGAACAATACTTTGCTCTAGAGCTAGACCTAGTTTTCAAGGGAATTACTCGATTTCGAGGTAATTGAACTGTTTTCCCTTGTAATTCGAATATTGACGTTGATTGGGAGATTATCTACACAACTTTTGCATCGATTCGTTTTCGTTTTTCAATTTCTACCTAGGGTTTGTGACAACGAAGGCTAAAATTGTATCAATTATCTCTAATCTTTGTTTTGTGCTTGAGATTATGTTTATTGCTAGTATGATTGTACTTTCACTTATCATGAGTAGCTAAACACCCCTATTATGGGGTGGTGACTGATTCAATGGTTGCTAGCTAGGGTTTATGTGATTCGAAGTGCATTGGGATTCGATTACTTGTGCTTTTTAGATTAATCGCATATCTTGCCATTACGTTTGATGCGCAATCCGTCAATATCACTATTAGATTAAGCATTTAATCAACACACCCAAATGTTTTCTGTCTTGCTTCAATCTAACAGTTAGTTGCAAACAGTACTAGTAGGATTAGCTAGATTTATTGTAGCCTAGTGGAATTGATGCGTCCACTAGTGCTATTCATTTTTTGAACTCAAGTCTGTGACAACTTGCGTAGTCAATCCCGTGAATCGCATATATCCTACTAGCTAGCTTGTTGACGTTACCACTCCATAATTTTCCCCATTCATATTTCAATCTCATTACTATCAAATCGGTTTCTAGTAGTTGCAAGTAGTTATTCGCTTTAGTCTATTATCTCGCCGCGGAGGCGAACCAACTTTTACTCCTTTTTATATTGTTGCTTTTATTCGTAAACAAGACTCAGCCTAGTTAAGTCCTTCGAGACCGAACTCGGGGTTAACTCCACTACACTACAGGTTTTCGTAGTGTTGAGGATTAACTCTTGGATTTTAAAAAAATTTAGAACTTTGATTTGACACATCACCTTCATCATCCGGGAGAATACCAGAAACTGCACAAGTTTCTGAGAGACAAATATTTGAGCCTCCTACTGTGGAGGTAATTGACATATCAGATATCAAATTGTCTAATTATTTCTCTTAATAAATTTCTAAGTGTTATGCTATTCTCAGGTTAAAAAACAAAGAGAGGATGCTGAGGATTAGACTTCCAAGTCTCCTCCTCACACCAAGATATCTGAGGCACCTGGAACCTCAGTATTCCAACCATCTGAGCCTGTTGCTGTTGCATAGGTAACACAGATACTTGACTACTCTAAAACCCAGTTATCTACTAAAGTTTTGAAACTAACTCAAAACTCTCTCTTTCAGGCTCAAGCTAGTGCCACAATGGTCCCTGAAGTTTCAGACAAGGACCTACTTCCATTTTTCAAGAATCACACTCTACCAAACCATCTTAAGTGCTTCAAGAAATGGCAGAGACTCAGATGCTCAGGTTTGACTCAAATAACAAGGGTCACTGATCACCCTACAAGAAGAGAAAGAGCATTTGACCTTGAAAATTATGTCCATGCAATATTCCAAACAGAGCAATACTGTTTTGCTTCTCTAATGCATAAGGACTTCATCAAGGAAGTGGCACACAAGCTTATTCAAGCCTTTGAAAAGGCAGATGGTCAGACCAGAATGCACATTGCACTCAAGCCAGTCTTGCCCAAGTCTCTACAAATCATACCCTCTGAGCAAGAGGAAGTAAATGGGCAAATGATCACTATTCCAGAATTGATCAATCTGGTCCTGAAGATGAAGAAGAGAAGGAGACAGATGAAAATGATTATGAAGAACCTCCTTCTGATCATCACAAGGATGATGATGACAAAATGGATGATGATGATGCCCCACCACCAGGGACAGGAGGGATTGCACAAAGGTAATAATACCTTAGTTGATGAAAAGCACACTTAGAGGACTTCATAGAATTCCCCTCTTCCATCTCCTCAGAAGTCTACACATCCCTCTCCCCAACAAAAAGACACTACTGAACAAGAAGTTGAGCACTCTGAGGACAACACTCAGAAGATATTGGATGCACAAGCCAGAGTTGCTCAACACAAACGACTTTGGAGGAAAAGATAGCTGAATCTACAGCAAAGCTCCAAAATATTGAAGATCTTACTATCAAGAAAATCGAAGCTTATGCCTAGATGAAAGAACTCTAGCTTGCTATTCAGGCAATAGCTGAGGAATTAGATACTAAGCAAGTATCTGAAGACAAGCATGATGCTAAGGCTGCATTACCAAAAGAGGTACCATCCTCCTCCCCACTGAAAGGAAAGAAGCCCATCTCTGAGATGGTTTATGTGCTAGAGAATATTGATGAAAATGCCCATGAGGATGAAGATCACTGGGATGAAGACTCAGATGATAAAGAAGACAGAACCTTGGCAGAACATGCAAATGGTCACTTGGGAGTTTCTCACTTAAAGAGAAAACTGATTGCTTCTCACAGCTTCAGTAAGGCACCAAATCTCAACTCCCATGATTACATGGCTAGATACCAGGTTCTGGCAACTCTAAGAAAGGAGTTGTCTCAACATAATGAAGAAGTAATTGCATCAGTCCCTGGTGAAATGAAGAAGTTCACTGAGTTAATCACTCATAGAACAACAAGCGTGGACATTGCTCAGAGAGACCTAGGCATGGTGAGGAATGATGACAATAATCTTGCTGAAAAAGCCCTCAATGAGGCTAGCTATGCTGCTGGAAAAGCAGATGCTACTCAATGTCCTCTGGTAGAGCTCACTGGTAAGGAAACAGGACTTATCAAACAGAATCAGGAGCTCAAGGCTGATCTGCAAAAGCTGGTTGCTGCTTACAACTATCAGCAAGGCAACTTTGACTCCCTCTCAGAATCTTTTGTGATTCTTAGTCAGTCAACTATGACTAAGGGGGAAGGATCTCAAGGTGCTCAGGGAGGAAGAGGAAGAGGAAAGAAAAGAAAATATGAACAACCACCTCTCAGAATAAATGAGCCATCCTTCAGTCAAGCTGCTACTCAGATAGTAGCAACAACTCAGCAGATTCCTGAATAAGGAATGACAACAAGGGCCAGATTACAGGCAAGATAACAGAGACCTCCAAAGGGAACCAAGTCCCCAAGGAGAAGACAAGTACTAGGGATTGAAGAGTCTTCTTCTTCTTCTGAAGAAGAAGGCCAAATCAAATCCCAATGCAATAAAGATGCATGCAAATCTCCCAAGAACATCTTTAATGATGATGATGAAGCTCCTCTTCACAGAAAAAGATAAAGGGAATTTAGCTCATCTGAGCCTATTACTGCATATCCAATAGCAGCAAAAACACCCTCTGGAAATACCAAGTCTATCCAGGGTGGTTCTTCAAGCAATCCCCCAAGGGAAAAGTCAAAGACAAAATGGAAGAGAGCAAGGGATATCAAGTTTGGCAGGATACTTCCACAAAAGCCAGAAGATGCCCTGATTGAATATGTGAAGACTGACAACAGCTCCTCCTCCTACCGGTGTATTCGTCAGAAAAATGGATATAGGATACTGGAGCTAAAGCACCTGCTAGTAAATAAAAAATTCCCAGTTCCTATCTGTGAATAACTTATGGCATGGAGAAAAGACAAGCCAGTATTGATAAATCCAAAGCATGCCAAAGCATGGCTGGATTTTGAAGTCTCCAAAAGACCTGAAGCGATGGAAAAGGACCTCTCCGTTGAATGTCCTTATGGGAAACTAGATGATGTGCACAGAATTCCCAAGATGACTGGAACAGGCACAAGGCCAAGACTGGGTGTTGAACCTTATGAGTCATTCTACATGACTAAGGAACAATATCTGGATGACATTGAATATCTAAAGATCATTTATGTGTATTTCAAACTCTCTGATCTCAGAATTGAGCATGTCTGGGTATGGGGAAGATATATGTGGGTCAAGCATTTTGCCAGAAGCTCACCAAGACCTACAAATAAGTCTGTGGATTTGTCATAGACACAGAGATGTTAGTCAGATAACTGCTTTATGATTATGTTGATGAAATCAAAAGGTTTGGAGTTAGGGAACTTGTCAATTGACTCATAGAGGTTGCTGAAGACTTGAGGTTGCTGAGAACCTGAAGTATTTTTTTGAAGACTTGAAGACTTGTCATTGAGAATGTTCACTTGGAGCTTGGTTACTCCTCTTGTTCTATTTGATTAAGTAGTTTTTGTGATTTTGCTGATTGTACTTTTCTATTAAATCTTGTAAAAGTTATCTATGTTCTATAATTGTTCTAATATCTGATGAACCTACTATCAAATATCTTTTATAAAAGATAACTTGTCAGCAAAGATCACACCTTGTGATTTGGTTGATGTTTACTTTCTGCACTTAATTAAAATCATTTGAAGATCATAAGTAATGATTAAGTGCTGGATTATTTTCTCTTCGAGATTGTAATAGGACTTTAAAGATAGTCATTGTTGAATGATCAAAAAGGGTGAAATTTTGTTAGGAATATCTGTTTAGATTTTGATCAGCAACCTAATGACTTATCTTAGTTCAGAAACGTGCTTAGTATTCTTGGTTCACTTGAACATTGTAAAAGAGGAAAATCACTAAGTATCTTAGTCTAGCAAATCTTGTATAGGATGTTAGGTGTCTGAATGTAATTTTTATTTATATAAAGAATACCAAGACGGATGCATCCAAGCAAAGGAACTCATTTCAAGAAGACTGAAGTTTGCTCAAGATTGCTGAAGACTAAGGAGAAAAGTCTCCTCAGATACCTATGTCCAGAAACCTTGAGTCAACAAGTGTTTTGATTAAACAAGTTACTCAAAGGATATCTGAGAACACAAGTTTATTGAGTAAGGAACGTGTAAAGTCTCAGAAAGCTTCACATATCCGTTGAGACAACATGACAAATATAGTACAATGCATTTATTGCTCGGACAGAAATGACTGCACAAAAGCAGAAGTTTCAGAAGAAGAAGATAAAGAACTCTGCAGTACTATATACAGATATCAATAGTTTGAATTTGAAGTAAGCCTAACGGATACTATTCAAACGGCTTCAAATTCAACTATAAATATCACCACTTAGAATGCTTGAAAACACACCAAGAACTTACCCCTTAAACTCACATTGAAACTTCAACATACGGAATATATTCAAGTGATTTCTCAAGCATAAAAGCTTTTACTACTTACCTTCTATCTTTCTGTTGCGTCTAAAACTCTAGAACTCTAAGTAGTATACAAGTTCAAAGTGTCCTAACTCTTAACAAGCATTGCTATCTATAAAGGAGTTGAATCAAAAGATCAAGTAACTGAGATTCATTCTCTAGAACATTTAACAAAGACTTAGGTCAGTAAAGAACAAGTTACCATACATTCTGAAGTGTATTAAGTAATCTTGATTCTACAAAGCTTTCTGAAATAACTGTGTAAGTTATAAAGAAGCTCACCTAACAAACTACCTTAACCACACACCAACTGGCATGCAGTACATGAAGTACGTAGTTTGGGAAACTAAGGAACAACTCCAAGGTTACTGAGAACAGGAAGTACTTAGTTTTGAAAACTAAGGAATAGCTCAAAAAAGTTTCTGAGTAGAGGAAGTACTTGGCTCAGATAACCGAGGAACAACTCAGGGGGAAACATTTGGTTAGGAACCTAGTGTTGCAGGAATCGAGAGATAGGATATTTGAAAGGGTACCTCATTTATCTATCTTAGTGGATTCTAGCTTTGAGAAAGGCCGAAGTGGATTAGTTGAAGGATTACGCCACCTTCAGATACCACTATAATTTGCTGTGTTATTTACTTACTGCATTTACCTTGCTTTATTCATCTTGTTAAGTATTTACACACTTACACTCTGTTGAGCACGTGCACTTATCATAGAAAGTCTTCCGCTCTCTGAAATTAAGTATCATAAATCTGAGAAACTGTGTTTATCGACAAAAGTTTTAAAAGACTATTCACCCCCCCCCCCCCCCAGTCTTTTACTTTGCCATTATCAGGACCAATAGTGAATGATTATAAGACCCCAAAGGACTTATTTATACTGTAAATTTCGTGCATCAGCCTGCCATAATGTATAAGGAAGGTTAGAAAGGCGGGCTCTAGCCTGATAGGACCGCATAGTGCCTTATAGTGCCTACGGTCACTAGGTGGCCGCATAGTGCCTTATGCGGCCACCAGGTGGCTGCAAAAGGTCGAGTCTGCTAGATTCGAATATGTTTTCTTCGTTCTTCAATTTCGGGCTTCGTCACTTCGTTTCCTCTAAAATTCTATGGATCAGGACTTAGTACCAAATATAGATATTGTAACAATGTATTGCATCAATACATAAAACCAATATCTAAAACTATCTTAGAGTCTAAATAGCGGAATATAAAGAACACAAGACATAAATATTTCTAGCAAATTATATAAATAATCTGTCGAGCCACAGGCGAAATATCTGTTGCATTTTTCGGGAAAATAACCTCTAAGGTAACACAGTGGAAAGTTAAAGTTTTCGCCAACAATGATAACTGATAAGTTATACAGATACATATAATTGCGATAACATAAATCTACGGGCAAGTTACATTTGCTCTCCTTAATAAATTTCGTAATAACATTGGGGGCCCTGACATTTCATCAATAACAAATTGCTCCCTAAAGATCCATTTTTTGGACCAATATGTAATTGTTTAGGGACCAATCGATTAATGATGAAATGTTAGGGCCCCGGATGAGTTAGTGGTGTTCATCAGGGGGAGCAGGTGTAATTTTCCCCCTACACAAAGCTTACTTGCTATGGCGGTAGATTAAGCTACCTTGATCCTGATGCATTGAACAACGAAACCCTAGATCTGGTAGTTCGTATAAGCAGTCTACCTTAGTTGATCCACAACAATTGAGCACCAAAAGCACTTGAGCACAATCTACCGTATTGTTGGATTCTCCATCGAAGAATTTCTAGGATATTTTTCAAAGAGAAAATTCTACAGAAACTATTAATAAGAATTATTGGAATTCTTGAGAGACTTCATTAAAAGAATTCTCTTGTGAATTCTCTACTATGAATTCATCTGATGAATTCTGGTGTATAAATTATGAAGGGGGGATTTATAATGTTTTAATAATCCTTCAAAAGGAAAATTACCAAAACAAAGAAGCAAGAAGAAAGGAATTAATTATCAACCAAGAAAAGAAAAAGATCCAGCTTCTCGAAGCTCCGGGCGCGTGTCCAACACACGCCCAACTCTTTTTCAGCCTGGCGCGTGCTACACGCGGAAATTTTAGTTTTCTTTCTGGCACGTGCTGTGCACGCGCCAGTGTGTCACTCGCTGGCATGCTGTGCACGTGCTAGCCCACAAGCTGTTGGGCCATCCGGCCCAACAGTCCCTCTTTCAGTTTTCCTTTATGGTTTGGGCCTTTGGACTTTGATTCAAAATCTGTCCAAGTGCACTATCTTATAAATAATTAATTAAGCCCAAATAAATCCAATTTAACTTAATTAAATATTCTCTATCAAATAGAAAATTCTCCATTAAATATATTTAATCCAATAATATATTTAATTCAATAAAATGTTCAATTCGATTAACATTTAATTATTTCTATCAAAAAGAAAATCCTTCATAATATACATTAAATATCCATGATCCAATTAGATATTCAATTAAATTAAATGTTCAATCCAATTAACATTTAATAAATTCCAACATACGATTGATGCAAGAATTACTATATTGTGTGACCCTTAGGGCCTTATGTATGCAAACACTAATCAAATTAAGGACCGGACGAACTCCTAGATGATTCAGTGGACAATCTTGATACATAAGGACGTTTGTGAGGATTTATACAATCTCCCTGAATGTAGAGCTAATGATGATACGGTCCCTTCATTCACGAATACTCGATTCAGTCTAGAACTTGATATTGTGTATATTCCAATAACTTAATCACTATCTCTCAATCGTATTAGTTGATCCTTGACATATTCGAACACTATTTCGAATACATATCCAATGCACAGGCCAGTGACTAACGATCAACTAAATATGAGAAGTAGAGTATTCTCTCAAATTCTAATACGAGGAATGAATTCTATTTTAGCTCAACTACGCCTTCCATATACTCCAAGATGTACCCAGCGCACGCCATATATATGCCCTCAGGAGTGCAAGCGTTAGTCGTGACCAAAGTACATCACTTCACACATGGAGTCGTATTTACCTCAAGTCAAAGGACTATTATATCACCCTACATGCCGATACATCCATAGACACATAAATAGAATACACCAAATGGTTTCTCGGTAGGGTATACCAACACTCTCTAAAGTGCCCATGTTTCCATCATGAATAACGGAGTTATTCGTAGTTGTGAGAACTACTACATCCATCTAAGGATATGATCCAGACCAGATGCCAATCTTCAATATCCCAAGGATATTATGCATCCTCGATTTCCCATTCTCGATTATCATTGATTGGGGCGATTTAAGAGCTTATGCTATATCACTCAAGATCTCACATTCTTAGTGACAACATTAAACACATTAGGAAACGTGTATAAATTAATGTAGACAAACAAACAATAAACATTTAAACACTGTAATGCCAATATATTTATATGTCCATGTATGCATTATAATTATATATCACAATTATACGCAAATATTGAATGTGAATAAGTATATTTGTGATATCCTCAAATTACTACTAAGAAAACAAGTAGAAAGCAGTTGTTGTAAACAGACAACGCTAACCACAGAATCGTTCGCTAAGGAATCAATTAAGCTACCACAAAAGTTTGTAAGCAACAATTACTTGTGAAAACAGTTTGGTTTGTTTGAATTTAATTACTTCTAATAACTAGAAAAGAGAACACAACAGTTAGGATCGAGTAATACTAATTCGCTCTAGGGAAGTCGTTCATATTTGTCACACGGTCGGTGTACATAAATCGATCAATCCAACCTCAACCAATTGTCATTTGAGTATTTTGATCTAGAGTAATCATGGGTCGTCAATCCACGATCCTTAACCGGAAATGATTTAGAAAATATTGAACTAGTGAATTGAATTGATAGTTTTTATGAATATTTTGAACTAGACGAACCTATATCAACGAATCCTAACCCTAGAATCAAATTTGCAAAACCGTCACATAACTACTACGTTCGGAGTGATTTAGCTACTCATAGTAGAAGCAAAGATCAAAAAATTCAAGGTATTGGATATGACAAACATAGGCATATTGCTAATCACAGGCAAGCTCATCCAAATCGATAAACAATAACAACACGAATCTAAGAGATAAACGATGGAGAAATATCAAATATTACCAGGAATTCGATATCGATTCTTCAACAACGATGAAAACCAAGCTCCAATTATGTCTCAATGTCAAAAAATCAATATAGAGCTTTTTTCTAGGAACTAGATTAAAAGAAAGTATGAGAAAAAGATCCCAATTCTAAGATAATAAGGAAAAACAAAAATTCTATTATGTGTCTCTCACCGCGGAGGAAGAAATAGGTCGCCGCGGCGAGCCTTTGTTGGTCCAGATAACGGCAAAGTAAAAGAATAGAGGGGGGGGGGGGGGGAGGTGAATAGTCTTTTAAAATTTTTGTCGATAAACACAGTTTCTCAGAAACCTGGGGGTTTCTGATACTTAAATTCAGAGCGTGGGAGACTTTAAGATAAGTAATTGCAGAAACAATAAGTATGTGTGTGTGTGCTTTGCTGAAATGTAAATACAGAAAGGTAAATGACACAGCAAATATAGTGGTATCTGGAGGTGGCGTAATCCTCAAACTAATCCACTTCGGTCTTTCTGAGACCTAGAATTCACTAGAACAGATAATTGAGTTCACCTTTCAATAATCCTATTCTAAGATTCTTAAACAAATGGTTCCCAACCAAATGTTCCCCTGAAGTTATTCCTGACTCCTAGAGCTAAGTACTTCCTCTACTCAGATAACCTTGGAGTTATTCCCTGATTTCCCAAATCAAGTACTTCCTCTACTCCAAGCCTTGATGGTGTTAGTTATAAGGTTTTGTCAGAAAGTCTTCTCGTATAACTTTTCAGTTATGTTTTCAGAGAGCCAATCAGAACGAGACTACTTAATACACTTGTTCAGTGGATGGCAGTCTGCTCTTTACTGACCCAAGTAATTAATATCCGTTCTGGAGAATGAGCTTCAGAAAGGGTATCTGATAGTTCAACTCTTTCACGAATAACAATCTCTTGTTAAGGTTCAGGACAACTTAGAACTACTAGTGATTCTTCAAGCAACAGAAAGCTTTTAGAAAGGGTAGTAGAGTGCTTGAGAGAATACTTTGCTTGATGGTAATTTTGCAAGATAGAGCGTTCTAAGGTATGTTATTCAAGCATCTAAGTGTGTGATATATATAGATAAATTTGAGAGGCGTTTGAATTGTATCCATTGTGCTCTCTATCAAATTATATCCGTTTATATCTTGAACTATGTACTCAGAAGTCACTATCTCATGTTTTAGAGAGGACTGCTTTTTACAGCATTTAATGCATAGTACTGTTCATTGTCCTTTAGTGTCAACGGATACATGAGCCTTTCTGATGGCTTGCATGCTCCATACTCATGATGTCATATGTCCAGAATCATATTTCGAAAGTAAGTTAATATACTCAAGAAAGGATTAAGGACATAGTCTTTCTGAGTTAGACTAAACCTTTGTGTCTTCATAAACCTTGTGCAATCTTCAATCTTCTAATCTTCAGAAAAGCTCCATTGCTAGGATTGATCTTCATGGTCTTCTTGAAATAAAAAATTACACTCAGAGACCTATAATCTTAATACAAGATTTACTAGACAAATCATACTCAGTGATTTCCTCTTTTACAATGTTCAAGTGAACCAAGAGTACTTAATCACCTTTCTGGCTAAGATAAGAACATGTGATGAGTGATCAAAATACTAACAGATATTCCTAACAGCCTTCTTTATCGAAATATATATATCCCTCGCATAATCTTGCCGCGGAGGACCAATTCCTTCGCCGCGGTGAGCACCTCCCGATGGATTTATTGGGGCTGTCGTGAAATCTCGCCGCGGCGAGCCTCTTCAGCACTTCCAATGCCAGTTTCGTAAAATCTTGCTGCGGCGAGCCTCCTTAGCCGAAATATTGTCAACCTTCGTAAAATCGCACCGCGGATCTTCAGCTCAAAATTATCGATTCCTGCAAAACAACACCAAAACACCAAAGCATAAAAATGCACAAAAAATGCTAGAAAACTATGAACGAAGACTCACAAAGACCGCTAAAAAGGACCAAATGAGACTCTAAATTATCGTCTCATCAAACTCCCCAAACCAAACCTTTGCTCGTCCTCGAGCAAACACACAACTAAAACAAACAAACTAGGCCCTAGATGACGACAAATAAGAAACACACAAACGAGTCAGACTTCCAAGTGATCGAATTCTACTATTGTAAGTATTAAGTTCCCAAGATGCAAAGGGTTTGCACTCAACTAACCTTGACAGAATAGTGCACAAAAAATCAAGCAAGATAGTTTCTCAAGTAAATAACACTTAAATCTAACTCTCCAGTCCCTCACAATGGAATCCTACGCATCTGTCTCTCACACTCTGGAAGTGTCCAGTGGGTTAATCACTCAAGAAATGGCAAGAGAAAAGGAAGGTGACTTTCGTCATAAAGATTCCTCAAATACCTCATGCAAAATACTCAGTCAGTTAAGTCGAAAGGGACTTCTTCTTCACGTCGTGACTTGTCGACGCATGACCAAACTTCCATATCACCACATTTTTGCATACAATGAATTACATGCTAATCAATTTGTTCACTATGGACTCTTTTAGTCTCAATGTTTTGGTAGTGTCTGTTTTACCAAAGTCCGCACTTTTGTGCGTGTCGGTTTGGTATACGTGCCATCAACCCTCACGGACATATGCCTTATTAGGACCACGCCAGTATATAGATAGTATTTGAAACATGCCCAACACCACTACCGTGATGAAAAGCACCACAGATACACTCTGAGACGAATCAACTAATCATGGGAAGTAACACAAATTACAAGTATAAGCAAACATATCAGCACAGCATAATTCTTCTCCGCAAACAGGTTCTTCGTAATGCACTGGCTTTAATAAAACAGATCATAAAGAGTATGCCATTTGTTATACTTTAACTTAATAGAGTATACATGAGCATGAAGAGGCGCAAAAAAGGGAGTTTGCATTTCCCGAATAATTCACACAGGTGTCGGTACAATATTCTTTCATCGGCTTTAAAGTTTCTCACCGGCTTTTTGAACAAAGAGTTAAACAGACTTGCTATTTAAAAGAGAAACAAACTTACAGGATTTTAAATACACTACGCCACCTTAGTTAAATATCATGCAAAACGTAAGCAGCTAGCGAATTTAATAATCACAATAGGAGCTATCATAACTTGGAAGAACGACTCACGAACGACTCTAGAAGGGAAAAGAAGAAAAAGAAAAATGACAAAAACATACAAAAAGTAAAGGACGAAAGACTCTAGGGACTCAGGTAATAGAGAAAAAATGCAGACAAGACACTAGAGAGCACATTCCCCCTCCCCAAACCTAAACTCAAGCATGTCCTCAAGCGTAGAGTGAAAAAGAAAAGAGAATGGGAGGTATAGTGACTTGCCTGCATGTGTACCTTTATAGTCATGTACTAGACTCGCCAAGAACAACCTCTTCACCCGGTTGCTCTTTAAATCCTTCCAGATATGGCTTGACCCGTTGTCCATTGACCTTGAAGGTGGATCTGTTGCTTGGGTTCAAGAGTTCGACAGCGCCATGTGGCGCCACTTGAACGATTTCGTACGGTCCATCCCATCGAGACCGCAGCTTACCTGGAAACAGTTTAAGTCGAGAATTAAAGAGTAAAACTTTCATACCTGGGGTCAAATCCATACAAATAATTCCCTTGTCATGATACTCCTTAGTCTTGGCCTTATAGATCTTAGCATTCTCGAAAGTAGTGTTCCGGAGTTCTTCCAGTTCCGAGAACTGTAGTAAATGATCTTTTCCGGCTGCATCCAAATCAAGGTTTAGGGTCTTAATCCCCCACTCTGCCCTGTGCTCAAGCTCTACAAGTAGATGGCAAGCTTTCCCATAGACTAGCCAGTAGGGTGTGGTGCCTATAACAGTTTTATAGCTAGTGCGATATGCCCACAAAGCGTTAGTCAGCTTGTATGACCATTCTTTTTTGTTAGGCTTCACCACCCTCTCAAGTATTGTCTTAATCTGCCGGTTACTAACCTCTACCTGCCCAGAAGTCTGAGGGTGATATGCTATAGCAAGCCGATGATGCACTACGTATTTTGCTAATAGATTCGCAAAGGAGCGGTTGATGAAGTGGGAGCCACCATCACTGATTACTATCCTGGGGGTACCAAACCTGTAAAGAATATTCTTGGCAAGAAAAGAGAGAACAACTTTGGAGTCATTAGTCATGGGTGGAATTGCTTCCACCCACTTAGCCACATAATCAACAGCAACCAGGATATATTCAAAGCCATTTCTCTTGGGGAAGGGTCCCATAAAGTCGATGCCCCACACATCAAAAAGTTCAACAATCATTCCGCTGGCTTATATTGCCACTTCTCTGACAGGCGTCACAACTAATACAGAATTTATGAGCATCTTTAAAAAGAGAGGGCCAGAAAAAACCTGATTGAAGAACTTTCAAGGCCGTTTTCTTCCCGGTATAGTGCCCACTGCACTGCATAGTGTGGCAGAATGCAAGTATTCTTCCGACTTCATCTTCCGGAACACATCACCGCATCACACCATCATTGCCCAGCTTGAACAAATATGGATCATACCAAAAGTAGGTCCGGCAGCGAATAACTAAGTTCTTCTTTTTCCTGCGAAGTCATGTTAGCGGCAAACAAACATCTAGCCTTAAAATTAATAATGTCGGCAAACCAGGGTTCTAAACTAACACAAAATAAATGCTCATCTGGGATATCATTAGGAATGGGGGGGGGGGGGGAATGGGGCGATGGCGCCAGGATTAATCCTGGAAAGGTGATCTTCCACTATGTTATCTTTGCCACACTTGTCAACTATCTCACAGTCAAACTCTTGCAGCATCAAGACCCAGCGAATAAGGCGAGGCTTAGAATCGCTTTTCTCCATAAGGTGGCAGATTGCTGCATGGTCAGTATGCACTATTACCTTGAATCCTTTCAAATATGACCTGAATTTATCCAGGGCGAATATGACAACCAGTAATTCTTTCTCAGTGATAGTGTAATTAATCTGTGCAGCATTTAGAGTTTTGCTGGCATAGTAAATCGCATGAAAATGCCTATTGACCCTTTGTCCTAAAACAACACCTATAGCATAGTCAGAAGCATCACACATAATCTCAAAAGGTAAAGACCAATCAGGTTCCATGACAATAGGGGCAGAAACAAGCTTTTCTTTTAGGGTAGTAAAGGCTTCCATGCAGTTATCATTGAAAACAAAAGGAACATCTTTCACAAGCAAGTTACTAAGGCACTTAGAAATCTTTGAGAAATCCTGGATGAACCTCCTATGAAATCCAACATGTCCTAGAAAAGATTGTAGCTCTTTCATAGAAGTGGGTGGGGAAAGTTTCACTATAACATCATGTTTAGCTTCATCTACCTCAATCCCCCGCTTTGAAACCACATGCCCTAGAACAATACCTTCTCGCACCATAAAGTGACTTTTTTCCCAACTAAGGGTCAAATTACACTCTATGCAACGTTTCAAGACTTTATCAAGCTTACCAAGGCAGTCGATGATGGAGTCACCAAAAAGAGAGAAGTCATCCATAAATACCTCAATGAAATCCTGCACCATGTTAGAGAAGATAGAGAGCATGCACCTTTGGAAAGTTTCCAGAGCATTGCATAAGCCAAAAGGCATCCTGCGATAGGCGAAGGTGCCATATGGGCAAGTGAAGGTGGTCTTCTCTTGGTCCTCCTGCGCTATGGGAATCTGATAGAACCTGAAAGACCATCCAAAAAATAATAGAACTCGTGCCCCACAAGGCGGTTTAGCATCTCATCAATAAATGGCAGGGGAAAGTGGTCCTTCTTAGTGGCAGCATTCAATCTCCTGTAATCTATGCAAACACTCCACCATGTGGTTTTCCTAATAGGAACCTCTACCCCTTTCTCATTGGTCTCAATAGTTACTCTAGACTTTTTCGGGACAATATACACAGGGCTTACCCATCTACTGTAGGCTATAGGGTAGATCATATCATGCTCTAACAGCTTAAGCACCTCGGTTTTGACTATGTCTTGCATGACAGGATTAAGCCTACGCTAGGGTTGCCTCACAGGTTTGGCATCATCTTCAAGGCTAATCCTATGGGTGCACCTAGTTGCATTAATGCCCTTTATGTCACCAATCCCCCATCCTATGGCTTCGGAGTTCTCTCTCAAAAGCTCTACTAGCCTATTCTCTTCTTCCTTTTGCAATTTCGAAGAGATTATCATAGGTTTAGTTTTATTTTCTCCTAGGAAAGCATATTTAAGATGGGACGGGAGCTCCTTAAGGTCGGGTTTAGGGGGATCAATTTCCCCAGTGTTTCCACTAAGGGGATGGATTTCCTCACCAGGGTCGACTTCAGCCGAGTCAGGCATGCCGACTATCTCACTACTCACCTCACAAAGCATATCCTCATTAGAACTAAGAGTTAAGGCTGCTTCTAGCTTATCATTAGTTAATGTAGCTAGGTAAGTAGCATGCACACAATCATCAATAATATCATCAAACTCAGCATTTACTTCAAAAATCAGATTACATTCTTCCACTAAGTAGGTGTCAAAATTACCTGCCGGTTATGTTGCATCCTTGCGGATCTTGTTGCCACCAATTTCCAAGGCAATCTTCCCTTCTGCTACATCGACCTGCAGCTTCACTATTTTCATATAGGGTATTCCCAAAAGGATCACATGGTCCTTACTACTAGTGCCGGCTCCACTGGGGGGTAGTACCACAAAATCTACTGGAACCAGGAAGGTGTCTACTCTGACCAGTGCATCAAGAATCACTCCTAGGGGCGCCTGATGAACCTGTCGACTAGTTGCAAGGTCATGCTTACCGGTGCCAGTTCCCCCATACCCATCTCCTGGTAAAGAGCATGGTTGATAAGATTGATGCTGGCTCCCAGATCGAGCATTCCTTTTGCTATCTTCCCATTTTCCATCTGCATATCAATCACAAAGCCCCCCGGAACTTGTTGTTTCACTGATAAGCCAACCACTGAATTAGTTGTTTCTAGTAGAACTAGAAAAGCTTTTCGTTTGTCAAATACTTCCTCTTGTTTGCATTGAGATCTTTGAAGAGCTTAGAGTAGGAAGGGACATTATCAATGAGGTCAAGGAGTGGGATGTTCACGTTCACCTTTGAGAGCATGGCCAAAATAGCTTTAAATTTGCTGTCATCCTTGGGTTTCTTGATTCTACCTGGATATGGCAGTTCTTTGCTAATTGGGTGTCCAGGTGGACGGTAAGGGTTATCAGATTTGTGAAGCACCTCCGTGCGTGTCACCGGCAGGTTGGCTTTTTCTGTGGAAGGTTGTCTTCCCTAGTGAGGTCAACTACTGGGGCATCCAGGGCTTGTGTATGTGGTTCTAGTTCTGGCTTTTGGATCACCTTTCCACTTCGAAGTACTGTGGTTGCCTGAACTTCCTCCTCCTCGGTTTCCTCGTCCCCAAACTCAGTGATTGACAAAAACCTGACCAGTTGGTAAGTGAAATCCTCTATTTTGCTTACCATCCCCTCTATCTGTTTGCTAGTCCTTTCTTGCCCTTCCATAACAAGACTCATGTATTTTTCATCATGGGTAATCAAAGCTAGCAGAGTACTATCGCTGAATGCACTAGCTCCCCGTTGCACCTCTAGACTATTCGCTGTCTCCACAATGGCTGGTCCAGATAGCTCTGCGATGGGTGCATAGTAACCAGGAAAGCACTCCAAACCTGGATCAGAATAACAAGAACTCAACTGTTGTTTAGTTTGTGTTAGTCCAAATAAAATGAAATCACGCCTCAAGTAACCAACGACTTTCAGTGCTACGGTAGGAATTGATTCCCCGGCAGCGGTGCCAAATTTGATATGCTCAAATTACTACTTAGAAAACAAGTAGAAAGTAGTTGTTGTAAACAGACAACGCTAACCACATAATCGTTCGCTAAGGAATCAATTAAGCTACCACAACGGTTTGAAAGCAACAATTACTTGCGAAAACAGTTTGGTTTGTTTGAATTTGATTACTTCTAATAACTAGAAAACTGAAAAGCAGACAAACAGTTTTGAACGATAAGAGAAGAGAACATAGTAGTTAGGATTGAGTAATACTAATACGCTCTAGGGAAGTCGTTCATATTTGTCACACGGTCGGTGTACATAAATCGATCAATCCAACCTCAACCAATCATCATTTGAGTATTTTGAACTAGAGTAATCGTAGGTCGTCAATCCACGATCCTTAACCAGAAACGATTTAGAAATCTTGAACTAGTGAATTGGATTGATTGTTTTTACGAAGATTTTGAACTAGACGAACCTATATGAACAAATCCTAACCCTAGAATCGAATATGCAAAACCGTCACATAACCACTGTGTTCGGAGTGATTTAGCTACTCATAGTAGAAGCAAAGATCGAAGAATTCAAGGTATTGGATATGATAAACATAGGAATATTGATAATCGCACGCAAGCTCATCAAAATCGATAAACAATAGCAACACGAATCAAAGAGATAAACGATGGAGAAATATCAAATATTACCAGGAAGTCAATATCGATTCTTCAACAACGATGAAAACCAAGCTCCAATTATGACTCAATGTCAAAAAATCACTTTTTTCTAAGAACTAGATTAAAAGAAAGTATGAGAAAAAGATCCCAATTCTAAGCTAATAATGAAAAACAAAAATTATGTTCTGTGTCTCTCGTCGCGGCGGAAGAAATAGCTCACCGCGGCGAGCCTTCTTTATCAAAATATATATATCCTTCGCATAATCTCGCCTCGGCGTGCTCCAATCTTCAAATTAGGGGCTTCATTTGAAAAATCTCGCCGAGTCCTCCCGATGGATTTATTGGGGCTGTCGTGAAATCTCGCCGCGGCGAGCCTATTTAGCACTTCGAATGCCAGTTTCACAAAATCTACATGGCGAAGCCTCCTTAACGAAAGATTGTTGCCCTTCAGAATCGACATGGCGAGCAAAATGCTCATGGCGAACCTTGTTAATCTCAACTTCTCATCCTTAGCTCAAAATTATCGATTCCTGCAAAACAAAACCAAAGCATAAAAATGCACAAAAAATGCTAGAAAACTATGAACGAAAACTGACAAAGACCGCTAAAAAGGACCAAATGAGACTCTAAATTATCATCTCATCAATTTGTCCCCTATATGATTGTCTCTAGGACATATAAACCTTCAATATCCACTATAAACTATAATGGATTTACCAAAAGATATCTAGACAATATTCCTAGCGACTACAATATCAAACAACTAAGTACTTGAATCGGGCCACCAATTCGATGCTAGATCTCTCACAAACAAAGAGAGAGATGACTAACTAAAAACTTAGTAAAAGAGATGCAAAACAAGCTCCTAGAGAATATCTATCTTATGTGTAAAAGCTTGTTATACATATATGAACTATTCGACTAGTATTTATGGTTCTGAATATTAATCCAACTAGTACAATAGTTCTATCTTGATTGAAAGTTTTGATCAGGTTGAATCACCATGTTCTTCTCCTAAATCTTCTTAGTCTTCCATGCATCGAGAATCCTTCTTGGAATATAAGTAGAATCCCAGGCAAATAAAACATATTAGAATACACAAAATATATATTGTCTAGAAATAAGATAAAAAAAGTTTAGTAGCAGCAGGTTAACACTTCTCCCCCTTGTTGTGGGGAAACCAAAAGCTCAACATCCTCCTTCATCCTGCAAAGAATCACAAGCTCAGCAGCAGCTTCAGCCATATCCCTCTCCCTTTCTGCAATCTTGTGGTTCAAATGTAGCAATCTGGTCTGCACAGCAGCATGGTCTTCATCCTGAACAGGAGCAGATGTTCCCACAATACCTCCACCAAAACGGGCCTCAGCAGGATTCACCCATGGCAAATCACAAACTCTATCAGCATAGAGAATGTTCCTTGCAACCTGAAGCACCTTCACATCCTCAACCAACTCTTCAGAATCTATCTTGACAATTCTTTGATGAACTAGAAGTTGGTAAATGAGATAAGGGAATGGAAGAATGTTGGAGGAACCTGCTCGGCCAGCATGATCAATAATACCCTAAAAAAATCCTCTCCCCATATTCACTATCAAGCCCTTGGAAATCTTAAAGAGCAAGATCACCATATCAATAGTCAGGCAGGAGGGATTGGAAGAAGTTTTCCAATTGTTCTGAGCTATCATATGCAAGACAGCAGACAAAGAGCTTAAAGAGATAAGGCTCGGACGACGCACCCACTTACGCACAACACCACCAGATAGTTCAATGATAACCTTATCCATGTTCCAATCTAGAACAACTTCTGGCTCATTAGGCATGCACCAGATTTCATTAATAAGAGCAGGACTGAACTCATAGATTTTACAACAAACAAAAGCTTTGCAGAATTTTGGGGATTCTCACAGTATTCAGACAAATTGTGATGTTAAAGGAGCTTTCTTAACATAGAATCCATTCGATTGCTCCTAGCCATAGCATGTTATCTTAACATAAAACTCAACCAAATTGTGCTGTTGCTAGATTAGAATCCATTCGATTGCTCCTAGCCATAGCATGTTATCTTAACATAAAACTCAACCAAATGGATGTTAAAGGAGCTTTCTTGAATGGTTACATTGACAAAGAAGTGTATGTTGAACAACCTAGAGGGTTTGAAGATCCTCTTTACCCTGACCATGTTTTTAAACTAAGAAAAGCATTGTATGGTTTGAAACAAGCCCCGCGCGCTTGGTATGCTAGGTTGACAGAATTCCTAGTTGGGTTAGGATTTAAAAGGGGTGAGGGAGATCAAACTCTGTTTATCCTCAGGAAAGGAAAAGACATCTGCATTGCTCAAATCTATGTTGATGATATTTTTTTTGGTGCTACTAACCTCTCCTTGCTAGATCAGTTTGTTCAAGCCATGACAGGAACCTTTGAGATGAGTATGATTGGTGAACTCAGTTTCTTCTTGGGGCTCCAGATACAGCAGAAACAGGATGGCCTCTTTATCTCTCAAGAGAAATATGCCAAGAATCTTATCACAAAATTTGGTCTGGAAAATGCCAAACCTTGCAGCACTCCCATGGCTACTTCACTAAAGCTCAGCAAAACTGATGTTGGGGACAATGTTGACCCAACATTGTATAGATCAATGATTCGAAGTCTCTTGTATCTTTCAGCCACCAGACCTGACATCATGTTCTTTGTTTGTGTGTGTGCCAGGTATCAATCCAAACCCAAAATATCTCATTTAACTGCTGTCAAAAGAATCATTAGATATATATCAGGAACTGTTAATCTTGGATTATGGTATGCATGTGATTCAAACACTAATCTGTTGGGATTTAGTGATTCTGATTGGGCTGGTCACTTAGATGATCGAAAATCAACTAGTGGAGGTTGTTTTTATCTTGGACCAAATCTTGTGTCATGGTATAGTAAGAAACAAAATTGTGTGTCTCTCTCTACTGCTGAATCTGAATATGTAGCGGCTGGGAGTTGTGTGTCTCAACTAATTTTGCTGAACAATATGCTGCATGAATATGGGTTCCAAAGTGACACTCTTTTGATGTTTTGTGATAACTTAAGTGCCATTCACATTTCCAAGAACCCTGTTCAATACTCACGTACCAAGCATATAGACATTCGACATCATTTTCTTAGAGACCTAGTCTCCAAACAAATTATTGACATACAACACATTGATACCACAAATCAGTTAGCTGACATTTTCACAAAGCCCCTTGATAAGGAGAGATTCTTCAGTTTGAGAAGGTCTCTTGGTCTTCGCACTATTTGATAGGATTTGCTGCAAGCAATGTTGACATAACATCACGGTCAACATTGACTTCTGTGTTTATCTAGTGTTGTCTTTTTTTTTTTGCTATTTATTTTTTTCTTTTCTTCTTGGGTGTCAATGTGTTTTACGTATACATGATGGTCGATGCGTGCACGATTTGTAGCTTCGATTGGTGATGCTTAGGTGTTGAAAGACTGTTTGAAACCAAGGTTGAAAGGGATTGAGTCTCATGTGTGTTTGCTTTATGACAAACCCACTTTTACTGCTTTTTGGCTATTTTTACTCGTACCTTGACTCACACTTGATGTTGCCTCCTGTCCTTTATGCTTAATAAATCTAATGAATTATGATAAAAAGGGCTCGAAGTGTTTCCATCGAGGATCGTGTTGGGCAGGTTTCAAATACTATCCAAAAATCGACGTGGCCAATGTGTCATATGTCGTGAGGGTTGATGGCCTATACTGGAAACCGACACGCACAAAAGTGTCGATTTTCGTAATGCTGCTGGTTCACTTTCTGAGTACCAATTAACCCAATGTGGTCAAATGAGTGATCTTTATGCCATGAGACGTGTGTTTGCCTAACTCCGCATAGGCTTTGGCTTTGGAGCGGATTCATACGTGTTCCAATTATTTGACATGGTTCACAGTCTCATGGTCACCCCCACTCAAACTTATGTTAATTGCTCAATTTACTTTTTGAGGCAATGTTGGGTGTGTTTCTTTGGTATTCCTTTCTCTTTCTGACTTTGCTTGCAGCATCAGTGGTGTTAATCGAATCTGCACATCTTGAGACTTGGTTTCCTGGCTGACTTACATTAAGAATGGTCTGATTTCCCGATGTTGTCATCAATGTTGAGCCAACATCCTGGTCAACATTGCCTGTGCTTGAAGTACTTTTCTTTGCTGTGTTTTTGTGTGCACTTTCTGTGTTTTTTGGGTTGGGTTTGAGGGGGAGTAATGTGTATTTTTGTGTCTTCCTACATCCGTTCTTTTTTTTAATCTGTTAAGTGTCTTACTCTTATCTGATCTTTATTTGTTTCCCAAACCAAAAATGTACCTCCCTAGGTTGAGTTTTGAGAATCTCCTTCATTGTTGACCTAATTGATATGGTGGTCATTTGCTTTCCTTAATCTCATATTAGCAGTTGTGCACAGATCTTGGTTTGTGTTTTGATATATATGGTTATGATCTTTGAAGCAAACCAACCAAAAACACTCCTTCAACCATATTACCTTCTCTCATTAGCCCACTTCTCCACACTCTTCACCTTCCCCTCACTTTATTCACTTTTCACTCTCAACCAAACCACTCTCCCGCTCTTTCTCCTTCATCTCTGCATTCACGATCTGAACAATGTCGTCTCCAACAAAACCTGTCTTGCCCGGAGTTTCGTTGCAAACACCTGAGGGGGAGCTAGCATATCCTCTTCCTATCCGTGCCGAACCTGCCGATTTTGAGATTCCAGTCTATGAGATAAGTGAGGATTCGGAAGAATGTGCTGAAAAATCCCCATCTCCAGTACCAAAACCATCATCTCCATCTTCAAAACCCCAAACAGAGTCGTCACCATCAAACCCCTCTCAGTTTGCTGCAGAAACCCTTGTCAAATTGGGAAACATGCCAGTCGACTTGCCTCAAGATCTTAGGGATGATGATGAAAGCCCAATGGGGATAGAGAAAGATGCTTCCATGGAGGATGCTGGGAAAGATGTTGAACATACTGAAATTCAACATGCAGATCTGAGAGAAAACCCCCAAAACCCTTCATCGGTTGAAAAAGATGATGTACAACAACCTGACCAAACAGGGGAAACAGCTACTGATGGCCTGAATGGTGATGAGAATCAGACAAGCATTCACTCTGAAAATGTTGAGAAATCCGCAGATGAGCCTACTATTGAACCAGTTGTGGTGGAAGATTGGCAGTCAGATGACTCAGAGAAAACAGAAAGTGACCCTATGAATATAGATGAGGATGTTGTTGCAACATCAGTTACTCATGATGATAATGATTATGAAAGCTCTGATGATATGGAGGATTATGAGCCAGAAACTGAAGATGACTCTAAGGATGAGTCAATGGTTGATGAAGAAGATTTGAGCAACACAAATGAAAGCTCAGAGGACTCTGTAGATTATGAAGTTGAGACAGAGGAAGAATCTGAAGAAGAATCACTTGATGATGAGGATGTCATTCTTGGAGAAGATCAGATTGAAGATCCTGAGGTAAATGATCTATCCTCTGAACCTGTTTTTACAGATGGTTCTGATTGGGATGAAGATGCAGTTTCTCATTTGTTCTATGATAACAAGAATCTAGAAAAATATGAGAAAATCAAAAATAATGCTATAGATGTTGAGAAGATAATTAAAGAGGAATCATTTGAAGAGTATAACTTGGTTGCCTATCTGAAGAAAAGGAATCTCTATTATGCTGTTACCCAATATGCTGCTTTTGTTCCTGAAATCATCAGAGAATTCTATGCTCATTTATCTGAGAATTTTAGTATTGAAGGCCATGGTAAGCATCACTGTGTGTATCTTAGGGGTGATGTATTCTTCTTGACTTCTAAGGACATCAATACAGTGCTGCATAGAAATAGGGATGAGGTTGAGACTCCTGTGGAGGTGACTATGGATGAGATTGCTAGAGAGCTAACTGCAGGAAAATTAAAATCTTGGCCTACTGGGACTCTAGACCTGAAATATTGTTGTTCTCTAGTCTCTGTTCTTGCCAGGATCTGCTTGTACAACTGGCTGCCATCTTCCAATAACAACAAGCTCAGTCAAGAGGCAGCCATGTTGCTCTACAGGATCAAAATGGGATACAATGTCAATCTGGGAGAAAGGATTCTCAAGCATCTGGAATTTTCCAAGAATAGAGGGATCAGAGGTCATTTGATTCTCCCATCCACCATATTTGCTGTCCTTCAGATGCAGGGTATTGAGGTCAAAGCCAATGATGTCTATCATTCCAACTTCAAATCCATCACAGTCACCAAACAACTGCTGGAAACACATGACAGGATCTGTGATCTTCCTTGGATAGATCCTGATGTTTCTGTGAACATGGATGTGGAGGAGAATATTTCTCTTTCTACTGGCAAAGCTGATGCACCAGAAAGCTCTGTAGTTGCTGCTCAACGTTCCAATGTTGACCTACATGTTGGTACAACATTGATCCCTAACATTGAAACTCTGTCTGCAGGTATTCTAACTGAACAGGACAAGCTGATTCTGGAGCAAATCAAAGGGCTTGATGAGCAGATCTCAAACAATCTGAAGTTCACTCTGGTTTCTTTTCTTTCCTCACAAAAAGTGGGAGAATAGATAACTTGAGTTCATTTTATTTGATTCTGTGTTGAACAATTATATTTTTTTGTGGGTCTGTAATATTTTAAATTCTCTTGAAGTTTCTTAAACTGTCTGGTTAAGGGGGAGAATAGAATAGATCTTTAGCAGTTCTTAGTTATGTTTCTATTAAACTCTTGTTTTGTTTTGTGATGAAAGACTAAGATTAAGGGGGAGATTGAAAGTGCAGTATGCACTTATATTTTGATAATCTTGTCTTTCAATAATCAGTTCCAAGTTTGTGTTTGTTGTTGTTTGTGAAGCTGCAAGATTACCAATGTTGTATAACATTGTGACAGGATAGAATTCAATGCTGACATAACATTGAAGATATAGCATTGCAGTAGACATCGAAGAAAAAGCACATTGATGTGAAACTTGGTGGAAGTATTGACAAATCAACAAGAGATGATTTAAGGAAAAGAACGACATGGTGAAAGCAAGAAGGAATATATTTTATGAAGAATCGAAATATGGGAATTTCCTTCTATGCGCATATTGAAGAAAACAAGTAAAAGGAAAATTGCCTTTGCTAAGATCCTATTGCCTTTCGACATAGATGGAAGAGGTCGATATCTCAAATATATATATGCAAGGATTCAGCAAAGCAAGGTTGAGCTTTTTGAAAAGATCAATTGAGATTTAAAGAGTTTAGGCTTCTTGTTTTCTGCTAGCTTTAGAGTTTGTCTAAGAGTATTCATTGTTGGAATAACTCTTTCAAACATCGACCTAGAATAGCTTTTACTGTTGGTTCTTCTAGGGCTAGTTTTGGTTGTTTAATCAATCGTTTGTGATTGTATTAAACCTAGTTGATTAGATCTACTTTTCCTGTCAGTAGATATTTTGCCTAAAGTATTTGCCAATATATTTTTCTATATATTGGCTTGGTAATAGAAGTTTTATTATTCATCCGCTGCTATCTGTTTACTGTAGACATTGTTGAACAACATTGTTGGCAACATTGTCTGATTAATCTAGTTCCAAGTACCAATCCGGGATCCTATGTTTTAACAGAGTTGAACCAAAAGATCAAGTATCTGAGTTTCATTCTCCAGAACATTTAACATAGACTTGGGTCAGTAAAGAACATATCACCACACATTGTGAAGTGTGTTAAGTGATCCTTGTTCTATAGAGTATTCCTACATAACTGAAAAGTTATTAAGACTACTCACCTGACAAACCATGATAACCAACACCTTAAACGGCATGGAGTACAGGAAGTACTTATTTTGGGAAACTAAGGAATAACTCCAAGGTTACTGAGCATAGGAAGTACTTAGTTTGGGAAACTAAGGAATAGCTCAAAGGTTTCTGAGTATAGGAAGTACTTGGCTGGGAGCCGGGGAATAACTCAGGGGGAACACTTGGTTGGGAACCTAGTGTATTTAGGAATCCAAAGAAGATATTTGTAAGGTGAAATCAATTATCTGTCTTAGTGGATTCTAGGTCTGAGAAAGGCCGAAGTGGATTAGTTGAAGGATTACCCCACCTTCAGATACCACTATAAAAGACGTGTTATTTACTTTCAGCAATTTACTTATCGTTCTATTTATCCTGCTAAGTATTTAAACACATTATATCTTGCTGAGCACGTGCACTTATCACAAAAAAGTCTTCCGCTCTCTGAAATTAAGTATCAGATATCTATGAAATTGTGTTTATCCACAAAAATTGTAAAAGACTATTCAACCCCCCCCCCCTCTAGTCTTTTTCTTTGCCGTTATCTAGACCAACACAAGGTAATACCTAGATCATGTAGTTTCTACAAATAAAACGAAGCAAGCGGATCTTTCAAAAGTGCTGACGCGATATAGCTAATTGTACACTGTCCGCGAATGCAACACTTTGCTATTGCAAAATCGAACCATATACAGGTTATAAGTTCGTATGAGTTACAACAAAAAGCTTATCACAAGCTATGCCCTCATCCGGATATATACTAATTAGAGGTAAAGACTGATGCAAGTTCACAACGATCAAGCATGCATTCAATGATCAGATAACAATATGTCACGATACAAGTTATTAACAACAACTGCCTAACTCGTACTATTGAATACCTGGGCGCCTATTGGTCTCTACGATCATCAGAAAGATCAATAATGCTTCTTCGAATTAAAAGAGAGATTGAAATCTCTAATTGTTTACAATGCTTATAATTGAAAATATGAAAGTAGAAGTAATGAAGATATGTCATAATAACTGATACAAGTGGTTTATTCATATACCAAGGAAGAAGAAACTAGAAATCATGGGAAAAACTTCCAGAAAAACGTGGGTTGATTCTGTCAAACAGAGCTCACCGGGGTGAGGGGATCTTGTCCGTTCCAGCTCACCGCGGTCCACCCCTTTCTACCTTCTTTCCTGCTTCATTGTACCGCAGTGAGGCTCCTTGTTGTATGAGCTCACCGTAGTAAGCCTTGTGCCCGGGAAAATCAGCATTTTCCCACTTCCTCCTATTTTCGCTCACTTTTCCAACCTCCATCTCACCTCTCTTGGAGTAGTGGCCCACTAACTTGGCCTTGTGGTGCTTCTAGAAGGTTTTGAAGTCTTCATTGCACTTTGGTCCTCCATTTCCCTGCCAATGACGCTAAGACACCTAAAAATGCACAAAAACACACAAAAAACCCAAACGTGACGCGGAACAAAATATCGACTGATCAACATCCAATGGGAACCAAGTCCCAAGTAGAAGAGATGTAATAGGAATTGAAGAGTCTTCTAAAGAAGAAGAAGAAGGCCAAACCAAATCCCAAGGAAATAAAGATGCGTGCAAATCTCCCAGGCACAAATCTAATGTTGATGATGAGGAAACTGATGATGATGAAGCTCCTCTTTACAGAAAAAGAAAAACGGAATTTAGTTCATCTGAGCCTATTGCTGCAAAAAATTGGCAGCCAAAACACCCTCTGGAAATACCAAGTCTATCCAGGTTGGCTCTTCAAGCAATCCCCCAAGGAAAAATTCAAAGACAAAGAGGAAGAGAGCAAGGGATATCAAGTTTGGTAGGGTACTTCTACAAAAGCAAGAAGATGCCCTGATTGAATATGTGAAAACTGATAACAACTCCTCCTCATACAGGTGCATCCATTAGAGAAATGGATATTGGATACTGGAACTCAAGCACTTGCTTGTAAATGAAAAAGGATTTCCAGTACCCATCCATCAACAACTTATTGCCTGGAGAAAAGATAAGCCAATCTTGATCAACACCAATCATGCCAGAGCTTGATTGGATTTTGAAGTTGTCAAGAGAGTTGAAGCCATGAGGAAGGACCTTACTGATGAGTGTCCTTATGGCAAACCTGATGATGTGCACAGAGTACCAAACCTCATTGGAACAGGCACAAGGCTAAGACTTGCTGTGGAACCCTTTGAGTCATTCTACATGACTAAAGATCAATACAAGGGTGACATCAGATATCTGAGGATCATATATGAATACTTCAAGCTTTCAGATATCAGAATTGAGCATGCCTGGAAATGGGAAAATTATATGTGGGTCAAACACTTTGCCAAGAAGAATCCCACCAAATCATACAGAGAAATTTGTGGTTATTCAAGGGACACAGAGATGTTACTCAGGACTTTGCTATATGACTACTCAAATGACATCAAAAGATTTGGAGATAGGGAATTTGCAGATTGATCCATGGAGTTGCTGAAAACTTGAAGATTTTTGAAGACTTGAAGACTAGTTAATTAGAATGTTTACTTGGAGCTTGGTTACTCCTGTTATTCTAACATAACTATGTATTTTGTATATCGTGCTGATTATACTGTAGTTTGTTTTATTCTTGTAAAAGTTATCTGTGAACTTTCCTTGTAACATATCTGATGAACCTACTCTCAGATATCAATCTATAAAAAGATAACTTGTCAGCAAAGATCTCACCTTGTGATTTGGTTGATGTTTACTTTCTGCACTTAATTAATTTAATTGAAAAGATCTTAAGAAATGATTAAATTATGGATTGTTTCCAGTTCCAAGTTGTAATAGGTTTTAAAGATAGTCATCGTTGACTGATCAAAAAGGGGAAAATTTATTAGGAATATCTGTTTAGATTTTGATCAGCAACCTAATGACTTATCTTAGCTCAGAAAGGTAACTAGTACTCTTAGTTCAGTTGAACATTGTAAAAAAGTAAGTTTACTGAGTAGGTTAGTCTAGCAAATCTTGTATAGGATGTTAGGTCTCTGAATGTAATTTTTATATCCTTAAAGAAGACCAAAAAGGAGGCATCCAGCAGAACAGTTCAACGTATTGAGGATTCGAAGACTGCACAAGATTGATGAAGACTAAGAAGATTGCTCTCCTCAGAAACCTACTTCCAGAAACCTTGAAGAAACAAGTGTTTTTCAATAAACAAGTTTCACTAAAGATATCTGAGAACATAAGGTTACTGAGTAAGGAGAAGTGCCCACAGAAACCCACGCTCATATACCTTGGATAAAACTATGTTTCTGGAAACAATGTTTCAATAGGTATCTGGAGAAGTGAAGGTCTCTGGAAAAGGACATGCAATGCTTCAAAAAGCGTGCATAGTTCCGTTGGCACTACGGGACAAAAATAATCTGATCTGATAAATGCATAAGCGAGACATCTGAACAAAAGAGGAAATCTCTGAAAAGAGACAATGTATTCTGCAGTACTATTTACAGATATCAATAGTTTGAATTTCATTGTACTTAACGGATACTATTCAAACGGCATGATTTTCAACTATAAATATCACCACTTGGAATGCGTGAAAACAAACACAGAACATACACATCTACGAACTTATTCATTCAAGCATACAAGCCTTCAACCTACTTATTCTCTAGCTTACTGTTGCGACCAAGATCTTGTATTCTAAGTAGCATGAAAGTTCTAAGTGTCCTGATCCTTAACAAGCATTGCTATATGTGAAAGAGTTGAATCAAAAGATCTAATTATCTGAGATTCATTCACTAGAACATTTAACATAGACTTGGGTCAGTGAAGAACATATTACCACAAATTGTGAAGTGTGTTAAGTGATTCTTGTTCTATAGAGTATTCCTACATAACTGAGAAAGTTATTAAGACTACTAACATGACAAACTACCTTAACCAACACCACACACGGTGTGGAGTACAGGAAGTACTTAGTTTGCGAAACTATGGAACAACTCCAAGGTTAGTGATCACAAGAAGTACTTAGTTTGGGAAACTAAGGAATAGCTCAAAGGTTTCTGAGTACAGGAAGTACTTGGCTGAGAAAGCCGGGGAATAACTCCGGGGCAACACTTGGTTGGGAACCTAGTGTAAAAGGAAATCAAGGGATTGGATTATTGTAAGGAGAACTCAATATCTATCTTAGTGAATTTCAAGTCCTTAGAAAGGGAGAGTAGATTAGTTGAGGGAATATGCCACCCTCAGATACCACTATAAAGATCTGTGTTATTTACTTTCTGCAACTTATTAATTGCTTTATTTACCTTGCTGAGTATTGACACACTTATATCTTGCTAAGCACGTACACTTATCATGTAGAAAGTCTTCCGCTCTCTGAATATAACTATCAGATATCTTCACACATATATGAGAAACTGTTTTATCGTCAAAAGTTTTAAAAGACTATTCATCCCCCCCCCCCCCCCAGTCTTTTACTTTGTCGTTATCTGGACCAACAGTTAGGGTTTATGTAATTCAATAAAAGTAAGACGGGATTTACTCAGTGCCATTTTGATTAAATGTGGATGTAGTTATGTGTATTGTGTTTTACCCACAAAATCATCAAAGGATTATGTAACTGATTTACAACCAAAACGTCTAGAGATTGCTAATCCATAGGTTCGTAGCAAACATAATAACTACATTAGCTTATTAATTGTAGCTTGGTGAAGTTGATGCCTCCACTACTGCTATATGTTTTGTAGAACAAATTGAGTTAGTTCATTGTCATAGTCCTTCGTACCTTATCTGATATAAGGTGTCTGCCTAGAAAAGACTAGAGCAGTGTAATAATCGTTAGGACGTGTCCCAGTGATATCTAGAGTAAATCAACATCGTTATTGTTACATATATTCCTACTAGGTAGCATTGATTATTCATAACCACTCTGTAATTTGATAACTTATCTTGATAAGATCGATATACATGAGTTTGATTTCTTTGCGTTGAGAGTTAGAGGTAGATTAGTAATTAGAACTCGCTGCCGAGGCAAAAAAAAAAAACCCTTTTACTGATTTCCCATTGATAATTATATTTCGTAAAAAAACTTAGCCTAGTTAAGTCCAGAGAGACAGACCTCGGGGTTAACTTCACTGCACTATAAGTTTTCGTAGTGTTGAGAATTAACTCTTGGCTATTTAATCAAATATAAAACATTGATTTGACACATCAAGTTTTTGGCGCCGCTGCCGGGGACTTAACTGCTCTGTTTTATTTACGGAATATAATTTTTCGACTATATATATTAGTTAGTCTTTGTTATTTGCTTTTCCTTTTTTAGTGTAGTTTGTTTTGGGGGAACTACTTTGGTTTCTTTTGTGTGTGTGCAGGAGCATATGGATTACTCGTATTGCTATGAGTGTGGAATGGATGGGCATGTTGCAGCAAACTGTGTTGATAAACTCGATAGAGCATGGTGTAGATTTAAAGAGCTGCAACAGACGCATCAGAACCATGGTTTACCATTAGGAGAGCTCATGTGGAGTTTCTACAACGGTATAACAAGTGATTGTAAGAGAACGGTGGATAGAGCCTCTGAAGTTTAACCGAATTCGGATACCACTACCACCAGTACCACCGTACCAGAAGAAGAAACCCCCATTTCAGTTGAAGGAGTCTGTGAGAGTTTAGACGATCAATTGTTCATGGAGGAGGAGACGTCCACCGATGTGATCGACGAAGAGACTGAACCACCTGTTTCTGACTATTTGGAGATTGAGCAGACACCTGATACCACCCAGATGATACCATCGGATTCACCTCCTGTTCCCCTACTTTCCAGTGATCTATACATACTAGTCCCAGCTCACACACGAGACTGGCTTGGGAGATTTGACCCCTTTTGTCGTTTTTACTTTCCCTCTGATTCCCTTAGTTTTATTTTAGTTTTTCATTTATTTAATTTTAGTTTGCTGTGAATCATGGAAAACAGGAGGATAGGAGCTAAGGATGGCTCCCAAAGTGCTGAGCTTGGCGGGAAGGATGAAAGGGATCCGTTCCCATTCGATAATGGATTGCAGCTACCACACATTTTAGGGAAGTACATTTTTAACTTTCTTTCTTACTAGCCTATTCGCTGGGGACCAGCTCTAGTCTAGGTTTGGGGATGGAGGTAGCTTTCATGTACTTATCCATATATGTGCCTGTTGTATGTATCGTGTGTCTTTTTCCCGTTTGTGTGATTTTATGTTGTGTCTAAGTCTGACTCCCAAGTCGAGCGTCTAATACATGAGTTAAACCTGTTTGATGCTTTTGTTTGGATTGATCTTTGATTAGTAGTAGTTGGCATGTTTTAAATTATCTAAGTTCATTTCGCTTGTATATAGAAAGTCTATTCTAATTCTATAGTCCAAAAAGCTTGTGACCAAGCCTAGCCGATGAAAAAATATTGTACCGGTGAAATTTGTACTTGTATGACTTTTTAGGAAGTGCAAACTCTCTTGTTTGCGCCTTATCATGCTCATAAGTACTCTGTGTAAGTTAAGTATGACGAACGGCATGTTTTTCATTCATTATTTGCTCAACCCAAACCCCTTCCAAAGAACAGGTTGGGGGAGAGGGTTTCTCTGCGTTATATTTATACGACTTGTACTTGGCATTGTTCTCTTTAAAAAAAAAAGACAATAAGTCTCGGAGTGTATCTATGGCTCTTGTGCCACCGTTAGTCGTGTTGGGCACAAATACTACCTACACACCAGCGTGGTCCTAAAAAGCCATATGTTCGTGACGGTTGATGGCGTGTATACCAAACCAGCACGCACAAAAGTGCGGACTTTTGGTAAAATAGACACTACCAAAACAAGGAGACAAAATAAGTATATGGGTCACAATGATTGCAAAAAAATAGTATGCAAAAAAGTGTAAAAAATAAAAAATTTGAAAAAAATGAGAATGATTGCCATTTACGAGTCTAGAGCTGTCGTAGAGTGTTGATTAAAAGTACTTTGCATGAGGTATTTGATGCATGTTTGTGATGTGAGTCACCTTCCTTCTCTTTTTGATTGCTTGAGTGATTACCTTTACTGGACACTTCCAGGAGAGTGAGAGATAGTTGCATAGGATCCACTTGTGAGGGATTACCGGATTTGACTTAAGTTCTATTTACTCGGGAAACTAACTTCATGGATTTTTACTTGTTCTTCTACAAACATCAGTCTAATTTCAAACCTCTTGCATCTTTCGGGTTTAATACTTGTAATCGTAGACTCGGTAGCTTTGGATCTAGACTTTATCTGTTTGTCTATGTGTTCTTTGTTTTTCTAGATTTTTAGAGAGTCTGTTGCTTGAGGCCAAGCCAGGGTTCGGTTCGGGGAGTTTGATGATTCTATTTTACATCATCTCATTTCGTCTTTCTTACTGTCTTGTTGTCGTTCTTAAGTTTAGTTATAGTTTATTTTATTAGAGTTTTGTTACGTTTTCGTGATTTGTGTGTTTTGTAGGTTTTTGGTGAAATCGCATTGAAAAAGGCAAAAACAATGCATATTAATGCATTAATGGAAACAAAGAAGTTCTAAGGCCTTAAAGACGGTTGAAAACGGAGTCCAACAGTCGAAACGGAAGTGGATTCGGAGTTCGGATGGGAATTCTAGAGATGTTCGAGCGAAGATATGTGAAAGCGCAAACTTAGAGCCGTCCAAGTATTTTGGCCATAACTTTCTCATATGAACTCCGATTGACCTGATTTTGATGTGCACGAGTAGATAAGACCAAGAGCTACAACTTTCATGAGGAACCATTTCCAGATTCTAACTTTTGGACACTCAAAAGTACAAACAAACGGAGCTGGGAGACTTGGCGCGCACCCGGGGCGCCTGGCGTGCGCCCACGCCAAGAGCATATCTGGCGCACGCCAAGGCTGCACCTTTGGCACTGTCTGTGCGCAGATTCAAATATATATCCAATTTTTTCAATTATTTTGGTTCTATTCTCTTCTGAAAAACTCAAGATTTCATTCTTGGGCAATTCCTTCACCACCTATTACTGGAGAATTGAACCCGATTTACATTGTATTTGTTCGGGATTGTCAATTATCAATACATTGGTTATATTCTACCGATTCATTTAGGGATTTGTCATCCTCCAAGCTTAGTGACAGCCTCTTGGTAACAATTTCTCCTTTTTCATAGTTTAATATTATTGATGTTGGATTGTTTGATTATTTCTTGCTTACTGTTAATGAGCATGAGTAACTATACACCCTTTTATGGGGTGGTGATGATTCAATGCATGCTAGTTAGGGTCTATGCAATTCAATAAAAGTAAGATGGGATTTACTCTGTGCCTTCTTAAATAAATGCGTATGTAGTTATGTGTATTGTGTTTTACCCACAAAATCATCAAAGGATATGCAACTGATTTACCACCAAAACGTCTAGAGATTGATAATCCATAGGTTCGTAACAAACACAATAACTACATTAGATTATTTAATTTTAGCTTAGTGAACTGGACGCCTTCACTAATGCTATATGTTTTGTAGAACAAATTAAGTTAGTTCATTGTCATAGTCCTTCGTACCTTATCTAATATAAGGTGTCTTGCTAGAAAAGACTAGAGCAGTGTAATAATCGTTCGGACGTGTCCCAGGGATAACTAGAGTAAATCGACGTTGTTATTGTTGCATCTATTCCTGCTAGGTAGCATTGATTATTCATCACCGCTCTATAATTATAACTTATCTTGATAAGATCGATATACATGAGTTTGTTATGGGTTCCTGATACTCAGTCCAAAGCTGTAAACTATTCCCATGTGTCTCTTTGGGCCTGTTCTCTTTTGCTTTTTCTTCCTCCATGGAATCTTTTACTTGGGTGATCATGACATGGCTCACATTTTTCTGTGGACTTTTGGTTCCTCCTTCTGTTTCCTCCGGATAATCAACCAGGAAGTCGACAAGAACTTGTGCCTTCTTGGCAGATGGAGCTTGATACCCGATATCATATTCGCTTAGCTCAATCGCCCACTTGGATAAGCGTCTTGACTGGTCTGGCTTACGTAGTACCTTGTATCTCTCTCGCTGATGTCGAACCTCCTGCAATGCAAAAAGGTCCTGATGCTGTCCTTAGTGAATGAGAGCTGAACCCCTCTGACAATCATCTAGCCACCTTCAGACCTATCATGGAGACTGATGTAAAACTCTCGCACCAGCTTTGGGTTGTAGGGCTGCCATTTCACAAAGAGTACATCCCAATGTAGGTACCGGATCATGTCATGGAGCCTCCAAAAGATCTCATCCGCCATCACGTTAACATCAAACTGACGCTATGGCCAGTACTGGCGTGGCTCACTGAAGTGCTCCATCATGTAAGCTCTCCCATCCATAGACAGATGAGAGAACTCATCCACAGGTCCTCTCTCAGCCGCTGCTCGGCTGCTCCCTCCCCTAGTGCGCTTGTTTCCTGCTCGTTTAGACATAGTGCCTTTTGAATCTTGAAATTGGATGGGTGGAACTCGAAATTGATTGAAGAATCAAAGGGAGGAGATCAATTCGGATGTTTTGGGACAAGAATGGAGTGATTTGGTGGAGTATTGAAGGAGTTTGGATTTTTTTGGGTGTGGAGGATCGATGGTATGAAGGAGAAGAGAAGAGAAAGTGAGGAAGGAGAAGGACGATCGGTTTTTAAAAAAAAACACACGATCATTGCGGAGCTTTAGGGCTTTCGCCAAGTAGAATCTGTGAATGTAAAAGGAAAAAAAAGTGTGCTTTCATGCACAAAAAATGCTACATGGCGAAAATCTGCGAATGTAGAGAGGGGAAGGGAAAAGGAGGGTCGCCGCGGTGAAAATTCCCGAAGCGAAAAAAATAAAAGGCTGGCCAGCTCGCCGCTGCGAGCATAACAGCTGGGACGCGGCAAGCGTAGAAAATTTAAAATTTTCTACTTGCACGAAATTTTTTCATTTTTTTAACCTCGCCTCGCGAGATTGAAACTCTAAGCCGCAGCTAGAGTTCACGAGTTTCCTCATGTAAGTGCAAAGGTCACGCCCTTCAAAACACAACTAAACTAAAAGAAAACAGAAAACCACAATTTTTTTTTTAAATAAATAAGTAGTCTAGCAGTACGAAAAATGAAACAAAGTACGGAATGAAAAAATTAGTCTGATGAATCTAAAAACAAAAGGGGGCTTTTGTTTATAGTCGTTAGCTCGACTTCTTCCATGCTGGAGCTAATTGAGCTTGAGCCTCCCAGCCTCACTACAAAAACAACTGTTTCCGGTGATGAAATATTTTATCACATAATAGTAAAGTTTTGTCACAATAGAGATCCAGTGACAAATAAATTTGTCACTGCGTTGTCACCTATTCGCCCTCATAAAAGACTTTTTGTGATAAAATACTAGTTCGTCATAGTAGCTATATCTTCGTGACAAAGTTATTTTGCCACAATAACTCTATTTTCATCACAAAAGCCATTTTCGGCAACAAAAAAAAAATCATCACTATTGATCCATTTTCTCACAATAGGGTAGCACATTTGTGACTAAATTTCATCACGAAAGACTGGAACATTTGTGATGACATTTCATCACAAAAGACTGAAACATTTGTGACGACATTTCATCACGATAGACTGGAACATTTGTGACTAAATTTCATCACAATAACTACTTTATAGTGACAAATTATTTTGTCATTGAGAACCATTTTTCTTCACAAAAGTCGACTTTTTGATGCGCCAAAGTTCACCACATATGTTCAATTTTCCTCACATCAGACTTCAGAATTGTGACAAAGTATCATCACAAAAAATAAATTATTCTTTCATCACTAAAATTGTTTTTAGCCAAATAAAATTCATCACTAGTTGTATTTTCATCACCAAAAAAACCGACATTGTGACAAAATGGCATCACATATAGTGTATAGTACAATATTACAACCATCAAATTTTCATAAAATTAAATAGTACAAAACTAAAAATAATCAAAATACAAACAAGAAGCATTGAAATGATAATAATTGTCAAATAGATCAGAATTGATAGACTAATTGAGTTTGCAAAATAAGATGAGAGTTAATAAGTACGAAAACTTGTCCAACACCAACTTTCACATAAAATTCTAAATATAATGATAACAACCTAGATGCTCCTCTTCAATTATACGCCATTCCACTCAAAAAATTCAATGCTCCATCTCTCTAAGTTTCTCTTGCCCCACCGAGATCACCATCTGTATAAGAGGGGAAAAAAATTCAACACTTCAACATACATATATGAGATGAACACATAATGCGAAAATGGTTTATAGGTTAAATTAGTTTGTCCCGACTCATCCAACACATCATCAGTACAAAATAACAAAGCCAATATTCAACAACCTATTTGTACACATAACACCAAACTGGTTTGTTTATCATTTACATAAGAAAACAATATAAGGAAAGCATGCCGGATGTTTTTAGGCAAGAAATACATAAACAAAAAAAAAAAGAAATAAGAAAACTTAGCACGTACCGGTAATCAATTCAGCAATACCAGACAGCTTTTCCAGAATCTTCTCCCACTTCAACATTTATGTTTTCATGAAGTTTACACAATTTCCTTGTTCCTCACATTTATTAGTTAGATAAAGTATCTTTTCATTGACTTTGTCCAACTCAGATAATTTCTCCTAGATGTCAATTCCAATAGTCACGCTTGATGTAATTCCACGAGATGCTTGGAATCCATGCACCATCCCCTTGATATATCCGGACTTGTGACCAAGTGTTGCCTTTAAAATTTGAGACTCAGAAATTGGCTCTTCGTCATTTTCTGTACCATTGTTTCGCATATTAACCATCTCCTCCTGCATTTATTTAACACATCAACTAATGAACGCGTAAAATTAGGTAGCTATAGAACAAATTAGAGTTTGCTTACATATTTAAACTTTGCAGCAGGACTCACGAAGTCACCTCCTTTTTTGCTCCGAGTCAATTTAAAGAACTCAATCTCACTTTTCTCTTTCTTCAAGTGAAAATGCAAAATGAATCAGTTGGAAAAGAAGACAACAACGAAACCGATACATGCAAGCTAACTAGCATAATGTTATGACTACATCTGAATTGACTTGAAAAGAAAACAAGAAATATATACATTGATATTTTTTTCAAAAAAAGCTCAAAATTCTTCAAGCATAAATATTTGAACATTACTAGATATTATGAAATGACTTGAAATTGAGAATTCTAGAAATGTACCATATTTTTTAATCTGCGAAGAAATGGGGTTCTTCCAGTGGTTTGTTCGAATAGCATTTTACCTCGATTCTGAATGTTGATACTTGATCTTTTCTGCAAATACCACAAATGTTGACTAAAAATATGTTAAAGATGGATTTGTTCCGAATATCCATCACCCACTTATATGCAAAATACTAATAGATCATCATAAAAGCAATTTACGTCACAATCGCACATGCAAATTACCTCAGACTCACATTCAAGACTAGATAATATGTTCAGTTAGAGTGCTATGGAGTATCAAAATTATTTAATTAGTTTTACCTCTCGCATGCCATATATCCACATTTTCGATAAATAACAAAGACTACAAAACCCAGAAGTCACTAACAATATTAGCATGAGCTATAATGTAATGAAAATAAGAGTTATACATTATTTGAGGTAACAAAAATGCAAAACCAGCACCGGAACTTAATGGAGAAGCGTAGATAAAATTCTCAGATTCACTAGAGCAAAAATTTCATCCACGGATTTGTTCTAACTTCCAAAAACACGCATTATCGAGACAAAATCAGAAAGTAATAATAAATATAAAAGATTTTACCGAATTTGAAGATAATGACCTGGTATTTTTCATCTTCAATGAAGTCACATGCCAATTGCCACTTCTCTAGTGTAATATCGTTTCTAGGAGAGACACTCCTCGGACTAATGCCTTTAGCTTTTATGGATTTGTATGCATTATGCAAAACATACCTCCACCTTGTATATGCAGTTTGAAACTTAAGTTCAATGATTTGTTGAACACGTAGAGTCTCTTGATCTTCAATATCAAACAAGTGCTGCAAATATATTTAATGTTTTTGTCAAGTACAATCATTGAAATCCAATCTGAATAAAAAAAAAAAGAAAATGTACTTTGAAATATGAACACTTTACTTACACCAAGCCTAGCATATCAAAAGTCTATGCTAAAAGCCGAAACATCCTCCCAACCATGAACTTCTTTTCCAATATCAGCATGCACCCTCACTATGACTCCAATTGCAGAGCTAAATTGTTCATCATTATTCATTGACACAGCTTCTCTAGGTAAAAATAATATCGTCAACTTCCCATGCTAGATAGCACCATTGAATAATAGAATACAAAGTTCACGTTCCAAAATAGTTATTTATTAATAATATAATTAGCAGCAACTTACCTTTTCAACAAGTTTCTCCAATGATTCGCCCCGGGCCACACCACGAACTGCCCTCTTTAACTCTAACAAATAAAATAATTTAATACAAACAAAGAAAACAATCCAAACTGATGATCATAACATATAGTGTGTGAAAGGCATTCAAATGTACTCAATTGGAGCTACAGTGATCTTTGGAGCTACAGTGGTATTTCGTGCTTGAGCTACATTGAAGTTTGGAGCTTCAGTGCTAGTGATCTTTGCAGCTAGAGCTTCAGATTCTACAACTGCTGGAGTTTCGGTGATCTTAGGTAAAGCTTCATGTTCTGTAATTGTCAACGTAGCTCTACGAGCAGTAGTTGCAAAACGAGAAGACGAGTTTTGTAGTTTTTCTATACCATTCAAAGAAAAATTGAACTCAAATGTCTATGGAAAGTAGCTAGTCAACAAGTTGAATACAAAAACTACAAGCATAGTAAACAAAATTTTGTAAATGTTTATGTTTAAAGCAAGTTTACTCGTACCCAACAAAAGTGACCAGCGGAGAGATGCTGCCTCTTCATCTAACAAAAGTAAAGCCGAAATCAGAAGTTTAAACTCATATCTTACAAATTAATTCAAAGGTAAGGATACGAACCTATACATGTCATATTTTTACTTGTAGAACCTCCTTGTTCATGCAAGTTTGACGTTGAATCTTTAGAGTTACTACTTGAGCCTCCCTATCCGTTCAAATTCATTGCTAGTTCCTTTGTTTGATGAGGGTCTAAACTAAAACAACGTTTCTTCCCACCAGACCCTTAAAATAAGACATAGTATGGTAATGAAATAAAATGAATTTAATATAGAAACAAGATTCAATTAATAAATTTTGTACCGTTTGAAATCTTGCCAACATAATCCTCTTTTTCATTAGCACACGTGATGCTGACACCGGAGCAGATGCTCTAGTGATTCGTTTGGACACAATTTTGCTTGAATTTTGACATTCTTCACCCAATAAACGTCTAATCCTCTTTGACCCGGTAATAACATGCTGGATAAATCAAGCAAACATCAACATATAGGATACAGTGAAAGTTCTATGTAATAAAATATGGGGATGCACTACTCAGTAGTATATATCAGTTGATTGTTGAGCCTGGGGTGTATAAAAATAAATATAGGTAGTTTAAGCACATACATTCATGTCTTGATTCAAGACATAAATCACATAAACTTACATCATAACTCTGAAACGTGGGATACTTAATTCATAATTAAAATAGGCAACCTGACAAATATGAGGTACTCATTAGCAACTTACCAAAATCAATTAAAAAAAGATTAGTTTAGACACATTGCTGATCAGTTAGTACTCGTCAACAACTTAGACACATCAGCTATCAGATTCGCCTAAGCAAGGAGGGGCTTCGAGTGGCATAAAAGAAACCAATCAGACAAGATCTTGTCTAATCTGTTAGAGCTCTAGCTAATATGATCCAACCTTCTTTCCCTGAAATGGGTTGGTGGGAGCGAGAAATTTGGGAATCCCAATCACTCAGTCAAAAAAAAAAGACTTCTTCTACAAGTGATTACTATAATAACTATAATAAGGCGGGATCCCCACCAGTTTGCCTAAGAAACGACCGAGTTTTATTCTTTAAATTTGTTGGGTTTCGAGAGAGGAGTACAAACGAAGCTCATAATATATTCTTCACCATTCCAGACCAAACAAACTGTTAAATTCTCAAGGAATCGGAAGAAAATATGAAAAGTTAAGGGTTCCATTTACCTGATTTCGTGAAGGAACTTAGGATTTAATGGTGAGATCTGATGGTGGAGGCGTGGGCCAACTTTGAAAAGGTTAAAGGGTCCTTCTCTCTTTATGTAATTGTGAAGTTTCACTTCCAAAATTGTGAGGGTAAAATAATTTGGCACAGGCGGAAAATAAATGTTATTTCCCTCCTTTTCTTATTCTCTTTATTATTTTTAAATATTAACCCCATTGTCCCGAATCTGATCCCACTTATAATGTACTCCACCACATAAAATACCGTCCCAGTTTCATCTTAACATTTGACTTTTGTTGGTCAACGCTTACAAAATTCGTCTGCGAATTACTCATAAATAATGTCTGTAAAAGAAATTAAAAATTCATATACTTAAATATACATTTTAATTTTTCATTATATATTTTTAAAAAATTCATCAAAAGTATTATATGTAATTAAATCAAACTCAAAGTTGAACGGTATTGACCAGAAAAAGTCAAATGGGAAGAAAAAACTGGAACGGAGGGAGTATGACATTTGAAAGTTTGGAAAAAATTAGTATTAGTATTATTATTATTATTATTATTATTGTTGTTGTTGTTGTTTCTTTTATTTTTATTTATAATAGTAATAATAATACTTTTTCGAGAAAACGTCTCTTAGAGACCAATTCCACAATACATATTTGCGTACAAACATCTTATGTTTAACTTCAAACATCATGTGTGTTGAGGGTGAAGTCCCCCAAACTCTTAGTAAGTTCTTGCTAGATCATCTAAGTCCAAGTCTCTATACAGCGCCCCCAGTCGAGGTCCAAAGCACTCCGAGGTCCAAAGCACTAATGAGTAAGAACCTGCACAACTAACCTTGGAGGGGGGGGGGGGGGAGGGGGGTTAGAACTGCAGACACGGTTTGCGTAGTGTCAAACCGGGTAAAGACTTTACTTGAGAGAGACTGAAAATCTACTCTGTATAGTATTTGGGATTAGTTCATAAAGATGGCTTGACTTACCTTATCATGGGAATGTGTGCCATTTATATAGAGATTTCCCAAAGGGGATGGACTCCATTAGATCGTGCCAAGTGTAAGTCTCGGATTGTGCCAACAAGGCTCCATTAGGCCCATGGCCCATTAGGAAGACTTAACCCATTTTCCTTTTGGGCTTTCGAGGGTAGTTTAGTCATTCAACGAGAAAAATTAGAGACTTCTGAAGTCCATCTCGGACCTTCGTTGGAGAGTGTAGGTCCGAGGGTTCGGTCCGGGTCGTCATTCTGTCTGAAAGCAACTCTCCTAAACAACAAGGCATAGTGGTTCGGACCTGATTGTCTCGGACCCTATTATGTCTCTTGGTGCAAGTCCACTTTGTTCCTTATGAGGTTAAGGACTTACGTCCGAATCGTCGTCCGGGTCGGACCCTCATGGCTTCAGGCCACGGTTTGGGTCGGACCTACTGTCTTCGAGGTCCATTTTACCGTTATACTTCAGGAGCGTCGGACCGGAGGTGGCCTTAGGGTCGGACCTCCATGTCAGACCTTTAGACAGCTTGAGACGCCTTAGGATTCGTTCCAAAGGCTTCTAATCAACAATGTGTATAATAAACCTGCATTATATATACTTGCATCATATATGATGTTTGATATGGTCTATCCGACTCATAGTAATTTATAATAATTATTATTAGACCTAACAAATAGTGGGAGATCGACCGGATGGGATGAGATTATTTTGCAATAATTTATAGCATTTATGATACATGATACGACAATCAACGTTGTTTATGACATTGAAATCATTTAAAAGGTCTTTTAAGGTACGATCTACTAGTAAGATAAATATAAGACAAGCAAACATTATTATTATTATTATTATTATTATTATTATTAGTATTATTATTATTATTATTATCATCATCATCATCATCATTATTATTATTATTATTATTATTATTATTATTATTATTATTATTATTATTATTATTATTATTATTATTATTATTATTATTATTATTATCATCATTGTTGTTGAGGGTATAAGTCCCCCAACCACTTAATGAATTTCTCTTGCTTTCCTTCACACTAAGTATCCCAAGTCCTAGCTCGTAAGGGTCATGGAGCAGATGCCTGTAAGAACCGTCGTACTAGTAAGAAGCGATACGTGAGGACCTGCATAGGTAGCTAGGAGGGGGAGGGGGGGTTAGATCCTTATACCCGGTTTGTGTAATGTCAAACCGGGTGGAGACTTTACTTGCGAGAGAATGAGAATCTGCTCGGTATAAGAATCAGGATACATAAGTGATTATAGCTTACCGTTATCATGGGAATGTGTGCCATATATATAGATTTCTCCCCAATTGGGAGGGTTCCACCATATCTGGCCAAGTGTCAGGTTCAGATTGAGCCACCAATGCCTCAATAGGCCCATGGCCCATTAATAACTCCCTAACCCATTCCCTTTTGGGCTTTCGGGGGTAGATTAGTCGTTAATGTGAGAGTTTGGATACCTTTTGCAATCTTCCATGCATGAGATCCAAGGAGGTAGGTCCGGACCATAGGTCCGGACTGTACTAGGTTGGACTGGGGGTTTCCAGTCCATATACTGTCCGAAGGAGGCGGTCCAGGAAATGTGATTCGGACCTCGATGCTCTCAAGTGCCAGTTCACTTGGTTTCTTTTGAGGTTGTTGTGCCGAGTTCGGACGGGGATCCGGGTCGGACTGTAAGGTTACGGACCTTCGTCAGGGTCGGACCCACTGCCCTTGTGCCCTCCTGTTGCTTTCCACCCGGGTGGGTCAGATCTACAGAGGCTCCGGGTCGGACTATAAGCTCCCGAACTCGTGGACAACTTGGGACACCTTAGGATTCATTCCAAAGGCGTCTATGACGGATTGGACATATTTCTGTATTAACATATGTCCCCCTAGTTTCCAAGTATCTTAGTAGAAGATAGTTGTGGAACTATAGTTGAAAGTGGAGAAGACAGTTTGTTTCTCGGTCCAATCCGCCTCTCGTAAGCAGAAAAAAAGGTGTAATCCGTGCTTCTTAATCTTGATCTCTCCCCCCTCCCTCCCCGTTTTTTCTCTTTTGTTGCAGTACGAGGGTGGAGGCTCAGAATGGAACAAAAGTGATAAAAAAGGGGTATTTGTAAGCGAGATCATGTTTATGCACAAGCTTCGGAGTCATACCTTTTGGTGGGTTAGGGGATGATCCGAAGACGGATATCAAAATGGACGAGGGTCTGTGTAATGGTGAGTTTAATCGACCTCCCTTATGGAAAGGATATGGTTTCAATCATCCTTATTGGGATGGTCTGGAGAGGGACATCCGAACGGACGAGTGTCTGTGTAACAGTAAGTTAAATCAACCTCCCTTGTAAAAAGGATAGGGTCTTAATCATCCTGATTGGGATGGTCTGGAGAGGGACATCCGAAAGGACGAGTGTTCGTGTAATAGTGAGTTAAATCAACCTCCCTTGTTGAGAAGGATTTCGTGCCGAGACAGAAGGTGGGTTGGATATCCGAAGGTGGAATGGTGTCTTGTTCCCGAGAATGGCGGAGTTTGTTTAATGTGTTGTTGTCATTGCTAGGTAAATTATTTGTACCAATGCGTCATTTCGCCTAGTATTGTTGTACGATGCCGTTGGATGAACTGTGATCTACGACTGAGATTTAATCCCGAAAAATGGTGACGGTTGGGCTTCCCGATTTAACCCTCTATAAATAGGGGTTTCACTGATATCACTTTCACCGTTCTAGAGAGAAGATTTTCGACTTTTTAGTACATCCGAAGCTAGTACAAGCCATCTAAAGCGAGTCAGAAGAAGTTCGTAGCGAACTATCCAAGCCAAGTTAGCTGCCTTCGATCCAATCATTCGAGTGCAAGTTGCTTCTTTTCTTTCGTTGCTTTCAAGTTCTTTGTACATTTTTCGTTTATTGTCAAATGTTGTTCGTCCGGATTTATGTACATTTTACCTGGTCCGTCGTAGGGACAACTAGTTTATCGTAGTTTGCTTCGGATAAGCTGAGTAGTTAGTTTTAACACCGTACTGACTTTACGCTAACTTGGGGCTAAAATGCATCCGTTGGAGTCGTTCTCTCTCCTCCGATCATAGAATGTCTAATTTTAATCTACTTAAATGGCCTCTCGGACTGCCATCTTAAGACTCATGAAACTACTTTTTTTCCCTAGGATGTCCGAGAGTGAAAGTCAAAACCGGTCCGAAGCTGAAGGATATGCTTCCGAGGCGTTGTCTCTATCAGAGAGCTCCGAGGAGATTGACGTAGGAAGTATGGAGGACTTACAAGAGCCAGTCCATTCTGCTCATCCGAGTCGGGATGAGCCCGAGGTAAGCTCTTTACTTCGGTTAGTTGTTCCGGTTCAGGGTCCCCGAGGCATCAGGATTACCCGAAAGTCTCTAATGTGCAGGGTGTTGGTTCTGTGCAAGAGACTACCTCCTGGACTGTAGGGGATGTCCGTCCGCGCCGTGCTGGGAAAGAGCCCGAACTCCCGGTAGGGATTCGATCTCTCATATGCAACTTAGGTTATAGTTTTAGGATCAACCCTAATCGAGTGCCATTCATTCCGGATCCACAGGAGCCAAACATAGAGGAAGTGCACGACACCTCTGAGGCACCGCCTGAGCTGGGCATGTTTGAAGATGGTGTGGAAGACCGTGTTCAGATTGCTACCCCGCTTCGGACGGTAGTGGAATTGAGTTCATCGTCCGGGGATGACATAGTTGAGGAGGAGGGTCGTACTGACAATGTTGGTTCTGAAGAGGATGAAGAGGAGGAGATACATTCCGCTCATATTTTTCGGAGGGAATCAGCTGGACCAGCGGGTACGAGTCACCAGCTAACTGAAGAAGAGCTGCCTGAGGGCAGTAGAAAGGGTGAAGATGTGTTCCGGGTGAAGTTTCCTCAGTCACGGGACGATGTTACTCATCCTGATCCGGATGGCGAGCTGAACGAGGATTGTTCATTGCCCACGTGCCCGTCTATTGTGATGTCTGAGGAGGTGGGGGAGCTTCGGAGGAGATATGAGATCCCGAATTCTGTGGAGATCCTTATTCCGGACGAGTCTCATGCCATTTATAATCCGCCTCCCGGATACATGTATGTGCACGAGATAAGTCTGCACTGTGGGTGGCATTTGCCCGTGTCGTTCGAGTTGATGGACATTTTGAACGATATGGGGTTGAGTCCGCACCAGATCATTCCCAACTCCCTCGGCAACTTGATGTGCTTCGGGGTGATGTGTAAATACAAGGGCATCCCGGTTACTTTTGATAATTTCCGTAAACTGTTTAGTGTAAGTGTATGTAATAGGAACACATTTTTTTATACGCTAGTGCGTCGTCAAGCGTATACATTCTTCGTAGATCCGCTCTCTTCCTTGGGGATTAATTGGTGGAAGAGGTACATCTTCGTCCGGCCCGCTCTTGAACAGGGTCAATCCGAGGCGAAGCGGGTTTAATGGCGTTTCGAGAGGAAGTTTTTCCGAGGTAGGTTGCAGGACTGGAAGCCTCCGGCTCGGAACATTCCATTGTGGATGCAAGCTCTCCATAAGAACCAAGACCCGGATAAGTATTTTTTCTGGGGGCCTAATCTGCCAGCCTCTTCCGTATTTAGCTGGATTTTCTGGGCCGAGTTTTTGTGATGGGAAGGAGGATTTGAGTAAGTCCTTATCCGGTCGTGTAGTTGTCTCTTCCGAGTCGGTCGCTTACACCATTATTTTGTTTCCTTTCAGTGTCGCGCAAAAATATGGTGTTTCAACTTTTATCCATGGGATGTGCAGATTTCTGGTTCGAGTACATCATGTCGACCATGCATGAGTTGAAGAGGAAGCAGAATGCTACTCAAAGGAAAGAGATGCAGTAGGGCACTTGGACCCAGATTGTAAAGACGTCCACTGTGATTCCGATGGACGAGCCGAGGAATGCAGACACCTTCCGGGTGGAAGTGACTCGGAGGGCTGCAGCGGGCGAGGAAGCTCAAGAAATGCCCACCCCGGATAAGGGCAAGGTGGCGGGTACGAAGGGGACAAAGAAACCTCCGAGGTCCGTGTCCCAGGAACCTCCTGTTAGTGGCTCGTGTGCAGCTGCCGGGTAGAAGCGCCCTTCTGAATGTCCGATTCCTCCTGCCAAGAAAGGCAAAGGGAAGGCGAGTGGTGAGTCGGACTTGGAAGCGGAGGTAGCTCGGTTGGCTGCTGTTCCGGAACTGGAGCAGATTGCGGAGTTGTCCGCAATTCACCAAAAGATAAATGTTTATATCTTGTAAAATATATCTTGTTTTTCACTCGGAACCTATACTAACTTTGTACTATTGTGTATCGTATCTTACAGCCGCTATTCGGGCATGCACCATGGTGGCGGGTCGGAGGGCCACGATGGAAGAGGATCTGGCCAAAGCTGAGGCTGCTCGGGGGACAGAAACGTCGAAGATGAATTCCTTGTCCGAGAGGTTGTAAAAGACCCTCGTGGCGAAGAAGGAATCCGAAGCGGAAGCTGCAAAGCTAAAGAGTGCCATCCTGTCCCTGGAGAAGGACCTCAAAGCGCATCAGGATAGTGTGGATTAGTAGGTCAGAGTCTCTCGGACCTTCAAGGATATGATGCTTAAGGAGATGTTGAAGGTCCGGACGTAAGCTGTCTAAGACTTGTTGGGGTCGGGCGCTTTCATGTTCATGCTCGAGTCCAAGTATGATGAGGCTCGGCAGGATGGCTTCGATGCGGCTATTGGGTAGCTCCGGCACAGGGGACAGACCCCGAGTGACCTTGACTTGGAGGCTGAAGGCATTACTACTTTCAAAGAGGCAGATGGCTCGGACATCGCTCCGGAAGGTGTCTCAGATGAGGACTTGTTCAAATGTGAGTTTGTAGAGCTTGTCTGGGATGAGATCGAGGACAAGAAGTACGATCATGGCGGTCCGTACCTTCCTTCCTTTGTGCCACGGGTGTTGATGTCTAGTGTTTTCGTCTCGTTTGAAGACCATGAGGAGCATTACCGGGACTGGCTGACTCTGCCCGGTCTTGTCAAAGGATTCTCTCCTGATCTGGACCTGATGGAGCAGTGTCCCACTTTCCTGAAGGAAGTAAGGGTCCTAAGGGAGAAGAGGTTGGCCCAGGAAGCCAAAGATCAAAGGCTGGCAGATCTGCAAGCATCATTTGAAAAGGAGATCGGAGGCCCTTTCGGAACACAAGCTGGTTCGCCCGGGCGGCAGGAGGGATGAAGACGGGGTATGCCCCGGAAGCCTATAATTCTCGTCTTCGGACCTTAAAATAATGTTGTTCTCTGTTGTTACTGTCTTGTATGGATAATATTTATCAAATCTCTTATTCAGTTGATTCGATGTTTTATGGCATTGGTCCGAGTTCATCAATGGCTCGGATCAACTTTATCATTTACTTGTGTTGCTTCGTATTCAAATTCATGTTTTTCGTTGCGCGCTGAGTTTATAAAATAAATCAGTAACCTAAGTGTCGTTGGCTCAGTTATCAGGCATAGGATCTGAGTCCATGAGATCAAATGCTCCCGAAATAATACAATTTTCAATTGGTCGACTTACGGCTCGGTCGGACAAGGCATTTGTCCGAGTCATAGCTCTAAATGCTAATCGTACCGATAAGATTGGTTTACTCAAATCTGTAACAAGTGGGAATAGTTCGGATGTTATAATATTTGCTCGATTTGTAGAGATTTGGTGTACCATTCCGAACCGTGCTGACTTGTTAAAAGGTGGTCAAAAAAGGAGACGTTCTCACTAGAAAAGCTGAGTGTGTGCTACGGATCACGTTTGGTATGGAAGTTATTATGGAATCCTTGGGCTGACGGATACAAGCTGGAAACAGTTCAAAATAATTCACCCAATAAGGCCGGAAATGTGAAAGACTCTGGGTTCGCCCAATAGCGGCCCTATTGTTGGGCCCAAGTCCAGGCCTAAGCCCATCGCCAACGGTTACTGGCCACGTGGCGAGTGGTGATTGGCTCTTCACTTCTATATATACCCCTGGATTGTACGGCCTTTTGCCAGATCATTCCATCCCTTTCGTAGTAGATGATTCGGATCCTTAGGTCAAGGGTCAACTTGAAGGGCATATTATATAAATATACATGTTATATAAATATACATAACCTTTTTAAGGAGTAGGCGGATTCCGCCGTTCCCATGTGATTCGTCTCGGTGGGTTCTTCGATCATCTGAATGTGCCTTTGAGTCGGACCATGTGAAGGATGACGGATTTGGGCCGCTCGGAGGGAACCCTCCTCGGATCGCCCGTGCTAATCTTCTTTCTTCCAGGCTGTGGTGTTTATCAATAACTTCAGCCCCGGGGGAGCGGGTTAGTTCACTGGTCCAGAGGGTTCCTATACTTGTTACTCCGGGCCTCCTCCCCTTCACCATTTTTAGTACTCCTCGGATCACCAGGCTAGCCTTCTTTCTCAGGGGCAGTAGTGTGCATCAATAATTTTTGCCCCGGGGAAGCGGGCTAGCCCGCTGGTTCCAGGAATTACCCACCTTTTGCTTCGAAGAGCTAATTATTTTGGTAGCTTGATCCTTGCATTATATTAATTTCGGAAATACTCCTCGGATCAGCGTGCTAGTCTTCTCTCTCCGGGGCTGTGGTGTGGACTGACAACCTGAGCCCCGGGGAAGTGCACTAGCTCGCTGTTCCCAGGGATGACGAAAGACTTGTTACCTTGGAGAGTCGAATCCTCGGGCTGCCTGCTCCTTCCACCATTTACCATTTTCTTGTGGTGCTGAAGAGTGCGAACCAGAAAGTGGTTATGGTGGAAGATGCGGATCGTCTGAGAATGCCATTGTATTGCCTCTCCGTATCAAAGATATCCGGCTCGGACCCAATTTGTCCTTTTTTCGGAAGTGAGGACGCGCTATTCGGAGACCAATTGGTTTAAGCTGTTCGTCTCTTCTGTCTGATTCTTTTGCTGCTGTGCACGAACCGTCTTATGTTGGTCCGGTCGCATTAGTCGCGTTTTGCCAGTAACCGGGACACTCGTGGGGGTTTTCCCAAGTTACTCGGAAGAAGTGACTGATGCCGCCGTATCGTTTTAGGCTCAGTTTGGAGAGTGAACCCCATTCTTTGGCTGTTCTACCCGGAAGGATGTTGTTCCTGTTCCATTGGGAAGCTCAGACTCGGAATGGAGACGATTGGTCCGTTTCGGACACTGAATATTCCACCAATAATTGTTTGTAAAGAATGATATGTACTTTTCCTTCTCCTTTAAGTGACTCAGATGGGTATGTCCGAATTTTGTAATTCGTACTTTGAGCAATAAAAATTACTATTCTGGATGTTGCAGTTTCTTTCTTCTGTTTTGTCGTATCTCCTCGTCCGAACTAATTGCACTATTATTCTCTCAACAAATTGGTTTACTATTCTGGCCTCTGTCTCACAATTGACTCGGATCTTTGTTGAAATGTCCGAGCCAGTGTGTTTACTTGACTATAGCGCAATTGTGTTTCCAAATAAAAGTTGTATTGATTTGACGAAAGTTCAAGTACAACTAGTGGGCTTCGAGGCCAGGAAAAGAAAATGACAAAAACTTAGCAAATGACGTAGTATGCTTTAGAGAAGTAATTCTAGGCATAGAACTTTTGTATGTTCCTAGCATTCCATGTTCTCTTCAGGGCTCTTCCTTGATCATCTTCTAACTCAAAACTTCCATTGACCCTAGCACCAATGACCTTGTAGGGTCCTTCCCACTTGGGTTGGAGTTTACCAACAATGCTCAAGATGTCAGCTCTTCGGAGGACCAAGTCCCCGACTTGTATATCCTTGGGATGAACATGCTTGTTGTAGGCCCGGGCAGACATAGCTTGATATCGGAGGATATTAGCTAGTGCCTTACTCCTTTTGCCTTCGAGGAGCTCAAGGTCGTAGATCCTTGCGATTTCATTTCCAGCAGGTTGGTATTGCCGGGTTTCCACTGCAATTTCAGAGGGGATGACTGCTTCTGAGCCATAAACTAGTGCGAAGGGTGTCTCCTGAGTAGAAGTGTGAGCTGTCGTTCGGTGTGCCCATAGGACCCCGTCGAGGACGTCTACCCAGCTATCTTGAGAAGTTCTCAGCCTCTTCTCCAGAATCTTCACAATGGTTTTGTTGGTGGCTTCAACTTGGCCATTGGCTTCAGGGTATCCAATGGAAGTGAAGCGCTGTTCTATCTTGAATGATTGGAGCCACTCTTTCAACCTGACTCCCGAGAATTGTGCTCCATTGTCGGAGACTATGAATCTTGGAAGTCCAAAGCAGCAGATGATGTTTTTCCAAATGAATGTCCTTACTCGGCTCTCTGTGATGGTGGCCACTGCCTCAGCCTCAACCCATTTGGTGAAGTATTGAACTGCAACAATAAGGAACTTCTTTTGATGCGTGCCACGAGGGAAGGGCAAGCTATGATTGACGGGATCATAGGGTTGGTTGGGCGGTGTAGTACGTTGGCATAGTATTGGCAGTCTTCATAGGGTTGGTTGGGCGGTGTGGTACGTTGGCATTGTAAGGGCAAGCTAGCAGCGTCCTTGTCAATTGTAGGCCGGTAATACCCTTGTCTTATGACTTTTTGAGCCAATGTTCGTCCTCCTGATTCACTTCCACAACTTCCTGTGAGGAATTCTTCCAGAACCGTTTTTGCCTCGTGAGGTCCAAGGAATCTTAAGTGAGTACCAGTGATAGATCTCTTGTAGAGGTCCTCTCCTAGAATAAAGTACCTGTTGGCTCGGCCTAGGATCCTCCTTGCTTCTCTAGGGTCTGATGGTAGAGAACCATCTTTGAGATAGCAAACTATGTCAGTCATCCAATTCCTTTCGGTTCCTAAGAGGAAGACTTGACCAGTAGGGTTTGCCAGGGAGAAATCTGTGAGAGTCATCAGGATGATTCTCCTTGTGTCCAGGGTTCATAAAGCAGAGGCATATTTGGAGAGAGCGTCAGCCTTCTCATTCCATTCTCTATTGAATCGTTCCAGCATGAATTCCTTGAAGTGCCCAGCTTCTTTCCTTAGGAGTTCTAAGCACTTGATCATGTTGGGTCCTTTAGTGGCAAAAGATCCAGAAAACTGGGACTCGACGAGTTGAGAGTCTGTATATGCTTTGATTCTCTTCACTTGAAGAGATCTGGCCATTCTCAAGCCGGTGATGAGTGCTTCATACTCGGCCTTGAAGTTGAGGGTGATGGCGTATTCCAGTTTCGCACCCTCAGGACTCTCCAGGAGAAGCCCTATTCCTCCAAGTTTTCCAGTAGAGGATCCGTCCACTTCCAGTGTCCAACATTCTTTGTCTTCAGGTTTTGTCTTTGTTGTGGGAGCAGGGACTTTCCCCTCTTCCTGCTCATTGACTGAAGAAATAGGTGTTGGGGAGCTAACTACTTCATCTAGGAGGAACATGTGTCTCACCCTTAGGGAATCTTCCATGGGTTCCTGGCACTTAGTCCAGAGTTGGACATCTCCTTCAAATATCCTTTCGTGCTCTTTCTTCTGGGTGAGTATTACATAGCTTATGTCTCCTTGTGTACTGTCAGTCTATTTGTTAACTTCCTCGGGGTATTCTACTAGGAAGTCAGCAAGGCTTTGAGCTTTCTTAGCTGACGGAGCCTGATACCCCATATTGTATTCACTTAACTCAATCACCCACTTGGACAGACATCCGGATTGATCCGGCTTACCAAGGACATACTTGAGTGGTTCATTGGTGAGGACCACAATCCGGTGAGACTTGAAGTAAGGCTTCAGACGTCGGGTGGTGTACACTAGCGCAAAGGCCAACTTTTCAATCTTGACATACCTAGCTTCGGCACTCACGAGGGCCTTGCTTAGGTAATAGACCGGCATGTGGTCGTTCCCTTGAATCCGTACTGTCTGATCTCATAGCTTGGCGATGTGCTGCAGAGGTAGAGAGGTTCACCTTCTACTGGTTTGGACAAGAGCGGAGGCGAAAGGAGATAGTTTTTCAGATTTTCAAAAGCCTCTTCGCATTCCTTTGTCCATTCAAACTTGTCTCCCTTTCTCAAGATTTTAAAGAAGGGTAGGTTCTTCTCAGCGGACCTGGAGATGAAGCGGCTCAGAGCCATTATCCTTCCGAGGAGCTTTTGTACTTCATTAAGTGTCTTTGGTTGTGGTAGATCCAAGATTTCCTTTATTTTCTCAGGGTTGGCGCTGATGCCTCTCTCCGTAACCATGTATCCGAGGAACTTTCCTCCCTTTACACCAAACGTGCATTTCTCGGGATTTAGCTTCATTCCATACTTCCTAAGGATGGAAAAGCATTTGTTCAGATGATCTACATGTTGTTCTTCAGTCTTGCTTTTTACAAGCATGTCGTCCACATAGACTTCAATAGTTTTGCCCAGCTCCTCCTTGAACATCTTGTTCACCAGCCGTTGGTAAGTAGCGCCCGCGTTCTTGAGGCCAAAAGGCATGAGTTTGAAACAGTAGACTCCTCCTACTGCAAAGAAGGCCGTCTTCTTGATGTCTTCCTAGGTCATTCTGATTTGATAGAAGCCTTGGTAGGCGTCTATGAAGCTTAGGAGCGCACATCCTGCGGTGGAGTCTACTAATTGATCAATGCGAGGCAAGGGGTAAGGATCCTTTGGGCAAAACTTGTTGAGCCTCGTGAAGTCATTGTACATTCTCCACTTCCCCGGAGCTTTCTCAACGAGGACCACATTACAGACCCAATCAGAATATCTGACTTCTTCGATGTGTCCTGCCTTCATTAACCTTTCCACTTCTCCTGCTATAATAGCATCCTCAGCGGGCCCGAAGTCCTTTCTCTTTTATCGGATATGTTTAACCGTAGGATCCATGTTCAGACGGTGAACCGAGATCCTTGGGTCTATCCCCTTGAGGTCATCAGTGCTCCAAGCGAAGACATCGCGGTTGTCCCGAAGGCAGGTGACTAGCTTCATTTCTACCTCATCACTCATCTCAGTCCCGATACGGGTTATCTTATCTGGGTCTCCCTCAACCAATTAAACTTCTTTTAAGGCTTCATGGGGTTTGATCCTCGCAGTTTTGGGGAATTTCTCCTTGAGTGTCCCAATCCCAATCTCCTCTTTTGCCGGAATAAGAGACACTGCGGAAGGGCTCCTTGGTCCTTTGGTGACCGAGAGGACGGGTGCTGAGGCTCCTCTGGTTGACATGATGTAACATTTCCATGCTTCCCTAACGTTGCCCACTTCTTTCCCCACACCATTCGGAGTAGGGAACTTCACCTTGTTATGCAGGGGAGATGTAATTGCTTTGAACTGGTTAAGTCCTGGGCGTCCCAAGATTACGTTGTAGTCGAACGAGCTGTCGACCACCACGAAGCGGATCGTCTCTATCACTCTCGTCGGGAAGGTTCCCATAGAGACTTGTAAGGGTGTACTTCCAATGGGGCGAACTATAGAGCCCCCGAATCCCACCAAAGAGGTTTGTACTCGCCCATACTGAACGTTGCCCAAGTGCATCTGTTCCACAGTTCTCCTAGATATGACATTGGAGGAACTCCCTGTATCAACAAGTACCTTGTTCACTTTGTAAGTGGCGATGACTAGGGAAATGACTAGAGGAGCGTCAGGATCTTTAAGATCTCTTCCACCAGACGTTGGTGGGGGTTTCTCACTGTCATCAAAAGTGATGGCGTTTGTTCCTTTCAGAACTGGTGGAGCATAGGTTCTGTGATTGTTTCTCAGATGCTGCGCGGTTCTTTCCCTTGCATTTCGACTGTCCCCTCCAGTTGGGCCTCCTCCTATGGCGTTGATAACCCCGCTTTAGGGAAGGTTCTCCATTTCCACATCTTCGGGGTATCCGTGGTACCTTTGGGTGTGTTGTGGTGGAGTTTCGGTAGGGGGTGGCGGTAAGGATGTTGTTGGGGGTTCTGATCCACGCTCCTCCCTTGTTCGTTCATTCCTCTAATGTCTAGAGGGCTCTTCTTCATACACTGGTTCTTTCAATTTTCCACTCCTTATCAACCCTTCTATCTCTGTCTTCAACTAGATGCAGTCTTCTGTTGAGTGACCTTTTGTTTGTGGAACCTACAATATTCCGTTGATGCTTTATTCTTCTTACTTATCCTTATAGATTTTGGCCATTATATGTCTATGTTTTTTTTGAACAATAGAGGCTAACATGTCGGATCTTGATCTATTGAGGCGAGTATACTCAGCATATCATCTTGGAGTTTTTTCTCTTCTAAATTCCCTCTTGTCTCTAGATTCCTTCTTTTGTTTGAACCTTCCGATCCTGGGAGGAGGTTCTTGTTTCATTGGTTCTTTCCCCTTTCCGGCCTGTGCTCTTATCGGGACATTTCTTCGGTACTCCTCACCGTACAAGACGCCTTCACAGATATCTTCCAGGTATTTCTCAATTGTGATTTATTCATTAGAAAGCTTTTTTTGAAGATCGTCGTTATAAGTGTTAGTGTACAGGTGTCGTACCCGCTCTTTGATGCTGTGAGGTTCCACCTGGCGTACTTCAGCATTGAAGCGGTCGAGGAAAGTTCTAAGGTCCTCGTGCTCTTTCTGGATTACCCCTGCCAAGTGTTCCACTGATCTCTTCCGCTTCTTTGCCTTCTCAAATCTTTTCAGGACGAGAGAGGCGATATCCGCGTAAGACTTGATGGAGCCATTGGGCAGGAAGGTCCACCAATCCATTGCTTCTCCAAAGAGAGTGCTGGAAAAGTTAAGAGCTTTCATGTTGTCATTCAGGCCATTGGTTTCCATTTTGCTCTCTTACCTAGTCAGGTGACCTAAGGGACAAGAATCCCCATAGTAGTGCTCAAGATTTGGGATGGTCGAGTCAGGGCGCTTTCTCTCCCTTCTTATTTCATCGCACAAAGGGTTGGGAGCTCTAAGAGTCACCTTCTCAAGTGATTTTACCATCTTTCTCAAGGTAACAATTTGAGTTTCCAAGGCCCTATGTTGGACATAGATTTGTTCAGCGGTTAGCCTCTCGCCTGTCCTTGGGTTGACTGTCATATCTGGAGGAAGATCATCGATGGGAACTATTGCGATACTTTCCGCCACGTGGTCCCTTACCCCTGGCTGGAGTGCCAGTCTTCGACTGGTCCCTGCTTCGTCTGCTCGTGGTCTCACTGGGCTTTTCTCCCGATGCTCTTGAGAAGCAGCAGCTCTCCTATTAAGAAGGTTCCTTAGGTCTTCTGGTTGAGTTGGTTCCCATAACCTTTGTTGGATTGGGCGATGCTCATTCCTTGATTGTGCAGGTTCAGCTTGCCTTGGGTTTACCATAGGGGGAGTAGGTTGGGGAGGGTGGAGGTTATTTGACCCAAAGCAACCTTGAATGGTGGTGAGTAAGAGGCCAAACTAGTTCTCGTTCATCCCAAATTCACTAGGGCGAATAATCTGCCCGTTTGGGAGAGTGAAGTTTCTCCCTGGAGGAGGACCATGTGTTCCTAATGGAGAAATTTGTCCTTCATCCCCGGGTACTTGGGCTCTCCCTGGTGGATCAGCGGTTCTTTCCTCCCCTGAAGAAAGACTAGCGGTGTGTCTATCACTTGGATAGTCCACTGTATTTCTTAAGTAGCTCTCGCCGCTCTTCCCCTCCTAGTGGGAGGTTTGCCTCTTTGCCTTGGGGCGGGCGTCTCGATCGCAGTAGCGTTGGTTCTTACGAACCTTCTTGTTCTTTCCATTACTGACTTTTTCGTAAAGAGTTCCCGCAGACGGCGCCAAAATGTTGAGGGTATAAGTCCCCCAACCACTTAATGAATTTCTCTTGCTTTCCTTCACACTAGGTATCCCAAGTGCCTACCTCGTAAGGGTCAAGGAGCAGATGCCTGTAAGAACTGCTGTACTGATAAGAAGCGACACGTGAGGACCTGCACAGGTAGCTGGGAGGGGGGGGGGGTTAGATCCTTATACCCGGTTTGCGTAATGTCAAATCGGGTGGAGACTTTACTTGCGAGAGAATGAGAATCTGCTTGGTATAAGAATCAGGATTCAGAAGTGATTATAGCATACTGTTATCATGGGAATGTGTGCCATGTATATAGATTTCTCCCCAATTGGGAGGGTTCCACCAGATCGTGCCAAGTGTCAGGCTCAAATTGAGCCAACAATGCCTCAATAGGCCCATGGCCCATTAATGACTCCCTAACCCATTCCCTTTTGGGCTTTCGGGGATAGATTAGTCGTTAATGTGAGAGTTTAGAGACCTTTTGCAGTCTGTCATGCATGAGATCCGAGGAGGTAGGTCCGGACCGTACTAGGTCGGACTGGGGGTTTCCAGTCCATATACTGTCCGAAGGAGGCGGTTCGGGACGTGTGATTCGGACCTCGATGCTCACAAGTGTCAGTTCACTTGGTTGCTTATGAGGTTGTTGTGCCGAGTCCGGACGGGTATCCGGGTCGGACTGTATGGTTACGGACCTTCGTTAGAGTCTGACCTACTTCCCTTGGGCCCTCCTATTTCTTTCCACTCGGGTGGGTCGGATCTACAGAGGCTCCGGGTCAGACTATAAGGTCCCGAACTCGTGGACAACTTGGGACACCTTAGGATTCGTTCCAAATGCGTCTATGACGGATTGGACATATTTATGTATTAATAATTATTATTATTGTTGTTGTTGTTGTTGTTTTGCCGAACAAATGGTGGCGGGTCGACCATATCAGGTGGGATTACACAATTCGCAATATTATATAGTAGAGTAAGTCTCCTGAGAGACGGTCTAGAGATAATTTATCTTGAGACGGACCTATATTTTCAAGAAAATCAACGATTAGTGTTTTTTTCAATTCAACTAGAGTGAAAATTGTGTGTTTTGACAGTTTTGAGCAGTTTTAGTAAAATTGACATAGATTCTTCACCCAATATGTGAATTATAAAATTAAAAATTCCTACAAAACTAGACTCGTACATCTTCGCAATGGCATATCCCATGAGATTTATTTATGTCCGAGAGAAAACAGAATTTCATTTCAACTAGAGTGAAAATTGTGTGTTCAAACCAGAATATTAGGCCTAATTCCAAATAACAGGACATAATCCAATTCAGCTGAAAACAGAACAAAATTCTAAATGATGTCCTTGTCTGCTAGTGATTTAAAATCTTTGTAATGGCATAATCTTTATATCTTACAAAACATAACTCAATTTCAGTGAATAAACTATAATAAGAACACAAAAAGAAAGTGAAAAAAACTCTTAATTAAATCTAAAAAAGCAGAAAATTGACATAAACAAAAGAAAAATGGCCTGCCTACAGGTCCATTACACCATTACGATGTGTTTAGTTGAAAGGAGCTTGTAGAAGTATTTGAGTACATAGAACTGAGTTACTGGGCAAAAGGAATGGAATTAAAACAACTCAAACATGACCCAAAAAATTGACAAATTAAATAACAAAGAAATGAAAAATGGAGAGCCTAGAGGTCCATTTTCTGTTGTGCTATGTATGATTTGAAATGAGAGTCGAGATTCATTTTATACATAAAAACAAAGATATTGAAGCAAGAAATGAATAAAATGATAACTGACATAAAAGAACAAAATATAGCATAAAATTAGAAAAAGGAGTGCTGAAAGGTCATTGTTAAGTAGTCAATGTTGCACTCTCTGTACTACTTATATTCATAATATTCATCACCATTATATTCATAATATTCATCACCATTATATGATAGAAAGGACAGAGTAGTTCAACAAGTCTCAATGAGAACAAACACATGAAGAGAATAGTAAAATCCATCACAAGGTGTGACAACAAACATCTAGACAGCAAACCAAAAGTGCTAGCTGGTGGTTAAGAAGCAACGATATCCAATGACGAATCTGCTAACTCTCCATGACACATCTGATCAAGGTTAGAAACCACGTAAACGGATCAGAAACATATATATATATAAACAGAGCATATTAGACTTCAGATCAGCTTATACTATAAAGACAGAAGAACAAGTTCTTCCTTTAGTAAGTGATCAACAAACTTTACATTTATTCACTAAAAAGTCAATTAGAAAGCATATAGCCAGTGGATACAAATTCTTACATATAGGTCTTGTACAAATTGCTATTAAACCTTTAACAAGAGAAGGATTAGATACTAGCATTTTTGTTGCACTTAGAGATGCTAGACATTTTGATTTTCAAGATTCCCTTTTAGGATTAATTGAAACAAGTCTTTGTAATGGACCAATTTATTTTAATTGTTATCCAAATTTTACCATATCCCTGACTGACCCACATATTTTAGACATTCTTACTTTAAATGTAAAAACTCATAATTACAAAATGAAGCATGGTTCTCATATATATGAAATATTTTATAGAATACATTACAAAGTTATGAATACGGGTTAAATGTCAAGGCGTACATTATGAAAAACCTTACGGACAAACTATCTTTTGGGAAATTAATAAGTCGAAGTCTAATCTTACAATCCCTAAGACTATAGAATGGAAAAATGTTAATCTTCCTGAAACTTGGTTGCTTCCTTCTGGAACAATACCAAGATCCCAACCAATAGAAAATACTGAAATAGAAAATATAGTAGACCACCCATGGAGGGGTTAGTATAAGATTTAATGCACAAGGTTCTATGTCATTCGGAGATTATAGCTCATGAGAGAAATAGTGAAAATTTATCTGAGTAATTCCATAGAAATTCTTTTAGTATTTTTGAAAGAGATAGACATAATTTTCAAGGAGTTAGAACACATAAAAATGTTGCCCAACCAGTTTATACTTCACAAGGTTTTAGTGATAACACAAATGATTTAGAACAACAAGAAGAGGACAAACCAACTTCACCAAATCTTTCAAGCATATACGTTTTGACAAAAGAATTTTGTATAGATAAAAGTTTGATAAAAAAAGATTTTATGAGTGACGAAAACAAACAAGAAAGAAAATGGTTCATGGAAACATTCTCTGAAAAACAAAGGAGTATCATAAGAAAGTTGGTATGAATTTATGGTTACTACACAAAATCATATACCATTTTTACTTATTTTTTTCAAAAGTATGATAAACTTTCAGTTCTAACCAAAACAAAATCTTATTTTACAAAGAAAGATGGCTCAAGTGTCTCGCATGAATTTCCACCTTTAGAGCCTGTAAGAACAAAGGTTTTAGCAGATGTCATAGATTGTACACCAGTCCTTACTGACAACAAAGAAGATGAGTCAGGAATGAAACAAAGGAATTACACTAATATAAGTTTACATTGTCTAAGAAAACAATTAGAGAGAATAGAAGATAGTATAGAAAAAAAATTAGGTAGCCAATCCCCAGTCGAGACAAATTTAGCATCCTCAAGTAAAGAACATACCTCACGGATAAGCGGATACATGATTTCCTTTTAAAATCAATGAGTATAAACCTAAGTTAATCAAATGAGATTCTTGAAAATAAATTATAAGTTAGGAGATTTGAATTTAGAAAAATTAAATACTTTAAAAAAATCGTTAGAAAATGTCCATTCAGGTGATGAGTCTGAAGATAGTAATCATATTTTTCCTGTAGAACACAAAAATTTCTATCCTAGACCCACTCCCAGACATCCGATTAGAAGAAACACATACTCAAAGGACTTTTAATGGGTCAACGGTTCTGAGTGGAATATAGATGGGTTAGCGAATATCGATTATAAAACTTGTCAAGAAATGGTAGTCATATCAAACATATATGGAAATAGAATGGATCAAGTTGATTGTGCAAAAACTTTAATTTTAGGATTTAATGGACAATTAAAAGGATGGTGGGATAACTCTCTTACACCATTAGAACAAAATGTAATACTAGACAGTATTAAACAAGATGACAATGGAATACCAATTCTAGATGATAATGATAGACAAATTTCTGTAGCAGTTACTTCCCTCGTTTACACAATTTTACTTCATTTTGTTGGTGATCCTAATTGGTATAGTGAAAGAAATCGAGATTTTACAAAATCTAAAATGTAGAAAGCTTGAGATTTCAAATGGTACAAAGATGTTTTCCTTACAAAAATTTATGAAAGGGATGATCCGAATAATTATTATTGGAAAGAAAAATTTATTTCAGGATTACCAAAGTTATTTGCAGAAAAGGTAAGAGAAAAGATTAAAAACATCAATGGAAATATAGAAACAATGCCTTACGGAGAAATTATAAATCAAATAAATCTGACTGGATTACAAATTTGTAATGATTTAAAATTAAAATCCCAGTTAAAGAAACAAAATATGGTAAGTAGAAAGGAATTGGGAAGCTGGTGCGAACAGTTTGGTTTTGATAAAATCAAACCCCCAATTCATAGCCATGACAGAAAGACTTACAAAAGAAAATATTCCAACAAAAAGGTCAATAAGCAAGATTACAAACCAAATAATAAAAACAATTTTTATAAGAAAAAAGAAAGATTTTATAAAAAAGAAAGAGTCCCTCTAGACAAAATAATATGTCACAAGTGTAAGACACCTGGACATTATGCCAACACTTGCAAGGTAAGGCAAAAGATACAAGAATTAATTTCAGACGAACAATTAAAAAATCAGCTTTTAAATATAATTTCTGAAATAAGTTCTGATGAAGAAGGAATAGGAACAGATAAAGAAGATTATCAATTTAATCAGATTCAATCAGATAATGATGAAACTTCTGATTATTCAGAAGAAGAAGATTCGTGTTACTGTCTCCCTGACCAAATGGGAAAAAGTGTTTGCAATTGTAGTAAGAAACTTCTAGTAATCACAAAACAAAATCAGTATGAGTTAATATTTGAAATGATTGACCAGGTCAAAGACCCTCAACAAAAAGATAATTATCTAAAGAAATTAAAAGATATGATTTTAGAAAAAGAACAAGAAACTTCTACTTCAAATAAACAAAAAACAGATTTCAAAGATGTAATAAAAACATTCAATTCCCACAAAACAAACAGCATCTCTGTTAATGATATTCAACGAGAGATTAAGGAAGTAAAAACAGAAATACGACAATTAAGGCAAGAAAATGAAGAAATAAAACAAGATATTTTAATTTTAAAACTAAAAGATGAATTAAAAGAAGAAAGCATTACCAACGAAGTTGATGATGTAGAAAATAAGAATAATGGAGAATCATTCATAAATGCTCTATCACAAATTACCTACCAGAGATGGTATGTCAAAATTAAAATTGTTATAGGGACATTTACCCTAGAAACAATAGCCTTAATGGACAGTGGTGCAGACATGAATTGCATACAAGAAGGATGATACCGACAAAATATTTTGAAAAACAAAAGAAAGGTTATCAGCTCAGATGCAACAAACCTAAGAATAAATTACAAACTTTCAAATGCACACATTTGCAATGATGGAATTTGTTTAGAGCAAGTTTTGTTTTAATAAAAAACTTGAACACAAAAGTCATTTTAGGAAACCCATTCTTACAAATGTTATTTCCCTTACATGTGGATAACCAAGGTGTAGGAACTACGGTCCTAGGAAAGAAAATACTTTTCCAATTCCAATATCCGGTAACAACCAGAGATGTAAATCTTTTACAAGAAACTGGAATTTTTCAAAAAATAAAAAATAAAGAAAAACAAATTATGTATCTAAAAGAAGAACTCAGTCATAAAAGAATTGAAGAAAAAATTAAAAGCCCAGTTCTTCAGCAACAAATTTTACTTTATCAAAAGAAAATAGAAAAAGAAATTTGTTCGAAGTTTCCCATGACTTTTGGGAAAGAAAAAGCATATTGTAACTTTACCTTATGAAAATGATTTTGAAGAAAATAAAATTCCTACTAGAGCAAGGCCTATACAAATGAACCAGGAATTATTAGAATACTGTAAGAAAGAAATTTCAGAATTACTAAAAATGAAGATTATCAGGCGTAGCAAATCACCATGGTCATGTTCTGCATTTTATGTACAAAAGAATCTTTGAACTTGAACGAGGAACTCCTAGACTAGTTATAAATTACAAACCATTGAACAAAGTTCTCAAATGGATTAGATATCCGATTCCAAATAAAAGTGATTTACTCAAGAGACTTTATAATGCTAAGGTATTTTCAAAATTTGACATGAAGTCAGGGTTCTGGCAAATACAAATTTCAGAAAAAGATAAGTACAAAACAGCATTTACAGTTCCATTTGGACAATTTGAATGGAATGTTATGCCTTTTGGATTAAAAAATGCTCCATCAGAATTTCAAAAAGTTATGAATGATATATTCACTCCTTACACTACTTTTACAATTGTTTACATAGATGATGTTTTAGTATATAGCGGGACATAGAACAACATTGAAACATCTAAATATTTTCTTAAAAGTCATAAAAGAAAATGGTTTGGTTGTTTCTGCCAGAAAGATAAAATTGTTCCAAGTAAGTATAAGGTTTCTAGGACATCAGATTCATGAAAGTACGATCATACCCATCCAACGGTCCTTAGAATTTGGAGATAAGTTCCCAGATGAAATTAGAGATAAAACCCAATTACAAAGGTTCCTTGGAGCTTTGAATTATGTAGGGGAATTTTTACCCTAATCTAAGACAAGTTTGCAAACCCTTATTTGAAAGAAAAAGAACCCGCTAATTTGGTCAAACAAACATCCGAGATAGTTAGAGAAATAAAACAAAAGTCAAAACTCTTCCTGTTTAACCATTCGCCACCCTAATACTCTTAAGATTGTGCAAACAGATGCATCAGAATTAGGGTATGGAGGTATTCTTAAACAAATTATTGATAATAAAGAGACAATTATTAGATATCATTCGGGTACTTGGAGATCAGGAGCACAACAAAATTATTCAACTATTAAGAAAGAGATACTCTCAATAGTCTTATGCATTAACAAATTTCAAGATGATTTATTAAACCAAAATTTTTTACTTAAAATTGATTAAAAGCGACAAAAGAAGTTTTGACAAAAGATGTACAAATTTGGCATCAAAACAAATATTTGCTAGATGGCAAGCTATCTTATCCATTTTGATTTTGATATAGAATTCATAAAAGGCCGACAATTGCATTCAGATTATTTGACAAGAGAATTTCTCGAGGATGGAAGAAAGAAAGTTAGTACCATTGGCGTGACAGCACAAGTTAGGAAAAGACCAATGGTAAATTTAGCACAATATGCACTGAGTAAGCTGAACAAACTTTGTCACCAAAACCATTACAAAATATTCCACAAACAAGGCAACAGACATCTCTGCAGATTGCCAACAAATTTCAGCCTCTTAGCAAAATAGCATTAACACCATATCCTAAGCCTGAACAATTTCCACCACTGCATTCAAAATTGGCCACATTACCTACCTACAAACAACCTTTGACACAAACTAAGTCCCAACAAACTTTGACACAAACCAAGTCCCAAATTTCAAATAGAGATGACCAGCCAGATTGTCCCTATTTAAGCATAGGACACTTTCACAAAGAATGTGTCATTGAAGATGGTAGTTTCGAAAATTTTCCAAAACAATTAGATAATGATAATGCCTCACAATTTGCAGAACAAGGTGCTAACATTTCACAATTTATCTTAGACGACAAATTTTGCAGGATCTATGAAAATCATCAGAAACCACAACAATATTATGAGGACATCTTAGTCCAAACAAATTCTCTTCATATTCAAAACAAAGTTCCAAAAAACCATCCAGATACCTCATCAGCCATTGGTTATCGAAAAATTTTCATCAACAAAGTTATTAGTTTAGCCGATTGGGGAAACCCTTATACTCTGAGAGAGATAAGACCCCATCTTATTTGTAATTATTTTGATTACATACAAGCTTGGACAAAATTCCTCTACAAACAAAATGCAGTCAACTCCATGTCATATTTCTTTTTAATGGGAAAAACTCTACCACCTCCAGAAGAACTTCCTAACTGGTTTCTTGCATGGTGGCATGATTTTGGACCATTACCAGAAATGTTCCCCCACAAAGTTCAAAAATAATTTAAGTATTTTTTGGATAGGTACAAAAAACAAAGTTGTTCTCACAAATACCCCTGATGATCAAATTTTACAAAGAATTCAATTTAACTTGGATTTTGAGAATCCTACAAAATGTTTGGTATGATGAAAATACCAATTTATATTGGTTAACAAAAGAAGCAGAAGTTAAATGGTGGAACAAAATGGACACGATCCATTGAACCGACAAGACATATCGGAATGGTTCAAACTTCATCCAAAGTTTAGCAAGCAAATTGTCTCCCCAGAAAAGGTTCAACAAAATGAAGAATTCATGATGATGAAAAATACCATTCAAACAAGATTAGCACAAGCAAGCTCATTGGATGAGATGAAAGCAATTCTACAAACTGCAAGTGAAGATGAAGAATCAAGTTCCTCAGTCAATTTTGAACAAGACAATGAAGATGATTGTTATGGGATTTTTACTCCCATACAAAGAGGTAAAAACAAGAGAAAGTGACAAGATAGACTACCGACAAACTGCTCAAAGAAAAGAAAGATAAAGTGAAAGGCAAAATCCCGACAGACTGTTCCCGACAGACTGTTCAATCAAGGAAAAATCAGCACAAAGCAAGATTCCCGACAAACTGCAATCAACTTTTCCCAAAGAGTCATCCGGATGTGAATTCAACAATTTCAAATCCGCACAGTAGGAAGAGACTCTCCCTATATTATGGCGACAATCAACAACAAAGATGGGCAGAAGAAAAAACACCAAGAACAAAAGAAATCCCAGAGCAAAAATGTATTCAGATAGTTTTTTCTTTGTATTATATTCTTCCAGATTCCTTTATGTATTTGTAAAAATTTCACCCAAAAATATTAGCTTAGCAGTATCTGTAATCTGATCAAATTTCAAAGTTCAGAGTTGTAATCCGATCAAATTTCAAGTCAGAGTTAAATTCAGAGTTATCTCAGGTATAATTCTGGTTATTTTCTTCATTGCTACAGTAAAAACTGATTTTTGCTACAGTACTTTATAATCTTAATCTTACCCATTATTACCATCCGTATGTATACCTATATTTCCGCTATGCTATATATATATATATATATATATATATATATGGGGAAGACATGATATATATTACTTTTCTTGCCTCTTATAACTAAAAATGACATTTGCATCTTCTTCTTCGTTTTGGTTTACCATAATCGTCCTCTTCACTATCATTTGAGTCCATGGTCTCTTTCTCACTCCAGTCCAAATCATCAAAATCACCCATGTCATCTCCATCAAGGAAATGGTCCAACTTCTCTCTTTCTTCGAGTTCATCATGTTTCTCATCATCATCATATTCTTCTTCCTCATCAACTAGTGAATTACTCTCCTGCCTAAGTTTAAGAAATTCTTGCATATCAATTTCATCCGGATCAAGATCTTCCCTCACAAGGCCAGCTACAACATCATCATCACAAACTTCAGTAACCCCCTCTGGTTCGAATTGTTGCATTGGAGTGTGTGAACTGGATCTCCTGACATCATCTTCTTTTGCAACATCCACAGGAAGGTCCCAAAAATGTCTATATTGCACTCTCTGTACTACTTAGCAATTGTTACCCAATTTAGTATCATTAACGTAAAAGACCTGCTGAACATGGACATGTAACACAACAGGATCCTGCTCGTACCATCGGGACCTCGTGTCAATGCTAATGAAGTGTTTATCATCATATAAGGTTTTTCGACTACCAATACGTCTCGTTGTATCAAACAACTCACATCGAAACAATACTACTTTACGACCACCAAGGTACACCAACTCAACGACACTACTTAAAAATCCAAAAAAACCCATCTTTTCATTTTTATGCTCACCTTCAACCACCAACCCACTATTTTGTGTTCTACGATGCGCCTCATGATCCTTTGTATGGAAACGTACTTCATTCAACATGCAACAATTATAGTAGTTTGTAAAATCAAATGGTCCATTAGCAAGTGCCCACAATCCCTCTGTAGCTTCAACATCTCCATTATGACGTAAAACATTAATCTACAATAGAAAATTATTATCTTAGCATCTGATATAGTTCTGGATATTATGACCAATGTAATACAATTAAATCCATCTTACATGATTTTTAAACCATCTTGGGAACTGATTCATTTCTGCATTACCAAGTTCGGAAATGTTGGCTTCTTGTATTGTAATACCTCGAATTTCAGCCATGTATAACATACATATGAAGAGCAGTACATCACATGCATATATGTAAAACTTAAAACAAATAAATAATGTATAACTCACATAATGCAAGCTCGAAATAATCTTACTTTAGATATTCGTCTACTTCTTCACAATTCCTTAGAATGAAGAGATACGCCTTTTTCAAGTATTCATCCCCCAATACAAGTCCTGGACTGAGTGAATTACGTTTAACGTGTCCAAATGGACGTAGTCTCATTGAGAAAACTGAGAGGTCATCCATTTCATCTGAGACACCATCATGATTCATGCTTCGTTGGTTAAATCTAGTCGAAATCTCACTAAGATACATCGATATAAATGTCTAAAGCTCCTTTACAATGTAGCCTTTTGCAATTGAAGCTTCTGGATGAACTCTATTACGTACAAAATGTTTTAGAGAGCCCATCATCCTTCAAAAAACAAACAAAGAACTATATAAGTCTATATACAACACAACAACTTAATAAATAATTTTTGCTACAATATATTCTATTTACCCTCAATTGGGTACATCCAACATGGATGTACAGGTCCTGCAATTCTAGCCTGTCGAGGCAAGTGAACAGCTAAGTGTACCATGACTGTAAAGAAAGATGGAAGAAATATCTTCTCTAGTTTGTACAAGATTAAAGGTATATTCTTTTCTAGTTTATCTATATCCTCTGTTCTTAGAGTCTTTGAGCACAGTTCCTTGAAAAAATTACCCAATTCATATAAAGCATCAATAACTTCCTTGTTCAGAAATCCACGTACACCTGCTGGGATGAGCCGTTGAAGTAAAACATGGCAATCATGTGATTTCAAACCACATATATTTTTATCCTTTATACATCTTGAAATTTTTGCAGCATAACCATCAGAAAATTTCATAGATTTTAGGAATTCACAAAACCCACTCTTTTCTGTGGGAGATAGATTATAACATGCTACTGGCTTCACAGGCTTCTTGTCACTTGCAGGTACTCTCATGTGAAGCTCATGTGTGATCCCCATATCACGTAAATCTTCACGTGCCTTTTCCGTATCTTTTGTTTTGCCTTTGATGTCGAACATGGTTCCTATTATGTTATCACATATGTTTTTCTCGATATGCATAGGGTCGAGATTATGCCTGATCAACAAATATTCCCAATAAGGTAATTCGAAAAAAAATACTCACTTTCACCCAATTAGCTTCTTCGGGAGTTCTTTTTCTCTTTTTCTTTGATGGGTGCTTTCCTAGTCCATCGAACAAATGAGCCAAGCTTTTCTGCCAAAGAAACACATCCCTACCAGATAAATACTTCGGTTCTGATCGATGCTCCACCTTACCATTAAAAGACTTCTTGTCTTTGCGCCACGAATGATTCTTACCTAGAAAACACTGATGCCCCAAGAATGTCGTTTTAGATCTTATTTGTACGGACCGAGTTTCATCAAAGCAACAAGGGCAAGCCATTTTACCCATTGTAACCCATCCTGAAATTAAGCCATACGCGGGAAAATCGCTAATAGTCCATAATAGCGATTCATGCAACTGGAATCTTTCTTGAGCATATGCATCATAAGTCTCGACGCTTGTATGCCAAAATTCTTTTAACTCATCTATCAAAGGCCTAAGGTAGACATCAATATCCTTTCCCGGACTTTTTGGACCTGGAATTAGTAGTGACATTATCTGAAATTCTTCTTTCATGAACTGATAATGGTAAATTGTAAGGTATGAGTATAACCCGGCCACATGATATAAGAATTTCCCATATCTGACCAGGGAGTGAAGTCGTCAGTTGCTAATCCAAACATCCCATTGCGAGGATCTTGAGCTATGTTAGGGTTTGTTTATCGAAGTGCTTCCATGCAGGTGAGTCAGTAGGATGTCTCATAACGCCTTCCTCTTCCACTCGTTTATCTTTCTGACACCTCATATCAGAGGCTACTTCACTAGACATAAACAATCTTTGCAATTGTGGCTTCAGTGGAAAATGCCTCAATATTTTATGAGGAATCCTATTGCCCTTACCATCATCAAATTCCCACCTCGATTCTCCGCATATGGGACAATTGATTCATTCTCCTTGTAGGATAAAGCACAATCATTTTTGCAGACATCAATTTCATTATATCCCGTCCCAATCTCATCTAAAAACTTTTTAGCTGCATAATATGAAGTTGGAAGTGTATGACCTTCTGGTAAGACATCTTTCAATAACATGAGTAACATCTCAAAACTTTTATTGCTCCACTTATTCATCACTTTAATGTGCAACAATTCAGTAACCACACTTAGCAAAGATTTACCACAACCTGGATAAAGTTCACAGGTTGAGTTCTCCCGCAGCTTCCTAAAACTTTCTGTTTTACCTTTTTCTTGGTGCATTGCTGCCATGTCAGTCAACAAGTCATCTAAACCACCGTTTAGTTCAGGCACTATGTTCGAATCACCTCCTACTTCATCATCACTATAAAAATTCTTTTTCTCATTTCCCTCTCCATGAAATATCCAGTCCTCATAACTGTAACTGTACGAGAAACCAAATTCATGTAAATCTTTCCAAACTTGGTGAAATGATTTACGTCTTTTGTTGTTGCATAAACCACACGGACATTGAAACAAGTTATCTTGTGATGCTGAATTTTCCATGGCAAAGAGAAGAAATGACTTGACTCCCTTTTCAAATGATTCGGATAGCTTATTAGCTTCTCTAGTCCAACTCTTATCCATGACCCAGAACCTACAAGATAGCAACAACAAGAAGTTTTGGAAAGTAATGTACTGAACCCAACTGTGTAATTGGACAGACCTTTCATGAAGAATAAAAAAAGAACTGGATCAACAAATTAAGCAACAAGACAATAGCATCCAAAGAAGAGAGACGCGCATGACTTAGGCATAAAATTGGGCGCACAACACAACTACTTCACATAAAACTCATCTATACACAACAATAAAACTCAAAACCCACCAGCCCTTGAACAAAAGAAACAAAAGAAAATTGATGAATAGTGCTTGATCAGACTTACCTCGTCAATTATCTATTTCTTTGGGTGAAATTGCTAGCAATCAGAATAGACGAAAGTAGGGGATGCGTTAGGTTGTAACGAAGAAGGGAAAAGGGCGCAAGGTATTCGCGCGGAATATGATTTATTCCTAACCTCTGTTGTTTCTGGTATCGACCAAATTAATCTGTTTAACATTTTTTTTCGGTTTTAACATTTAATATAAGGCGCTGTGATGAAATATCAACGAAGTAAGCTGTAGCCGATTGGTAGCAGGGCTGTTGCACAATTGGTGCAACCTGGGTTCAAAGCTTTTCAACCCCTTCTTCATTTTCACTAACTTATTTGATTTTCCTAGTTTTACTTCTCTCCCAACTCTATTTTTCATATAAGCTATAATGTTTTATTTTCCTAATTTTTATTCTTTATTCATTTCCAATAATATTTTTAACATGCATATAATAAAGATTTATGTTAATTTCATATAAGAGAGATTTATGTTAATATCATATAAGAGAGATATATGTTTTGTCATTGTCAAAAAAATTTCAAATATTATTTTATGGTTATTTAATTTAATCTCGGTGTAGTAATTAAGAATCTTGGTAGTTTTTTTTTCCTTTATTAAATGTCGGAAACAAATGAGGAATTTACTTTCTCACAAAAAGTATCCATCTGTGATGAAATTTAAATGTTCTCACAAAAAACATAGTATCCGTGACAAGAGCACTTTTCGTCACAAATGATGTGATATTTAGTGACAAGTGCAAAATTCATCACTGAATTAGGTTTATAGTGACAACATTATATCTTCTCACTTGTTTTTTATCACGGTAGATAGCATTTTTTGTAGTGCCTTCTCTGTCCCCATGCTTACCCTTGAGCGAGAATAAGTGTAGAGTGGACCGGTGTGTGCTGCAATGTAGTTCCTGTGTCAACCTGTGTAGGAGAATATGATGTGGTGACAGCTTGCAACTCACGTTTCTCACCGCAAACCTGAATAGTACATGTATGGCTATAATGATCGACTATCATACGAGTAGCCTTGATGAAAGGGCGCCTAAGAAGCAGCATATCATTGTCCATCTCTTTGATCTTCACCTGCGGTGACTCGACAACTACGAAGTCAGTCATAAACACATCTCCACCAATGGTTACGGGAACATCCTCAACAACTCCCATGCATTTGCTTCAAGTACCATTAGCCATGGTCACAAAGCATCTTCTCGGTTCTAGACCCTTCAGGTTGAGTTCCTCATAAGTCTCGAATGTCATCAAGTTAACTGCAGCTGCAGTATCAATAATACATGTAACCTCAGAAGAACTGACTATCCCGACAACCAAATCGAAACTGTGTGCATCACTAATGCTCTTCTCTTCCTTTGGAATCAACTGAGTTAGTCTTGCATTCGCCTTCTCTCCTGGAATCGCAGGACCAGATGTTATCACCTTTCTTGCTTGATGTACCTGTGTTGCCTCAACCTGGGAAACCACCTTATCGTGGTTACAAGTGCAAGTCGTAATAACAGTCTTCACTACTCCTGGCTTGTCAAAAGCTACCTCCACAGCAAGTACCCTGTTATTCTCTACAGTCGTAGGGAATTTACCCTTCTCTCTTTGTTGGAAGGCGCCGACCAGATCACAAAGAGTCTTCTCTAACCTCTTTTACGATTGCTCAAAGCTATCAAACCTCTGGTCATTCTTGGTTTGACTCCACTGTGCTTCTGCCCAGACCTCTCTGATCTCTCCATGTGAGTTCTAATCTCCTGATCAGCGTTTCGCGGTGCACTAGTAGGCGGAATCGGAAACTGCTGTGCTGGACCCTGCTGAAACGGAGCTTGTCGAAACGGAGCCTGCTGAACTGGAACCTGCTGTACCGGAACCTGTTGTGGTGCATTCTCATAGAAGTTACCTCCATAGGATAAATTGGAACGATCGGGGTTGAAGGGTTGCACCTTAGTAGCACCTGCATTCATTCCCGGATTCGGTTGCCAACCACCACGCTGTCTATTCTGCACCCAGCAAATAATCTCCGGAGTTGGGTTCTCCCCCATAGTCTCAGGAAGTCTACACATACTAGAACCATGCCCAAAATTACCACACAGATTACACCTCTCATTCAATGGAATCACTAGTGCAGGGATAGTGCCAAGCATCCTCATTTCCTTAATTTGTTCTGCCAATTCAATAGTACTAGGCCCTGGTGTTTGCTCCACTGCTCTTACCTCAGCTATCCTTCGTCTACCTCTTGTTCCCTTAAGCCGGGAGATGGCAGCAAGCTTCTCAAATGCCTCATTCAATGCAGCTGGAGATGTCGTGACGATAGAGCCATCCACGGTCATATCCACCATATTCTATGCTTCCCAGTCGAGTGCCTCATAGAACTTGCAGCATAAATCCATCTCACTAAACCTATGGTGAGGTAATTGAGAGAGCAAGTTCAGGAACTGCTCCCTGGCCTCATAAAAACTCTCATCAATCATCTGCATGAACTTCTCAATCTGCACTCGAAGTTGCCTAGTCTTCTCCGCTGGATAGAAATTGTTCATAAAGGCCCTGTATAGATCATCCCAAGTAGCCAGAGAACCTTCAGGTTGATTCAATAGCCAGCTCTTTGTTTTATCCTGCATACACATAGGAAAAATCTTTTTCCTTATTTCCTCACCAGAAACCGTTATTGTGCCTACAGTAAGCGGAATCCTAGCAATCAGCCCCTCAAACTCCCTGAGAAACCGGATAAAATCCTCATTAGCCATCCCATAATACTTAGGCATGTCATGGAAGTGATGAGACATGGTCTCCATGTTCCTAGCATTTTTAGAGAGCACAATAGCTGATCCCCCAGCCTTAATTTCACCAGGCTGCATATAGGTCCCATAAGTGATCACAGGGGCCTCAACAGCACCGTTGACTCTGGGAGTATTCTTGTTGTTGTCACCCATTTGAATAGCTGCTAAGTTCTGTCTTCGAAGCTGATGGTAGTGTCTATCGATCTCAGGTACTAGAGGTTCCAAATGTGTTCCTTGCGATCTTGTACCGCGCATAAACCTGCAAAAAGTTCCTCTACAAAATCAAAACCTCGAAAAATCTTAGTTTCTGTTAGTGCAGAAATCACAGGTATGTAAAAAAAAGCAAATAAAATCTCACACTCACAGTAGGAATTAATTCCCCGGCAGCGGCGCCAAATTTGATGTGCTCAAATTACTACTTGGAAAACAAGTAGAAAGTAGTTGTAAACAGACAATGCTAACCACATAATCGTTCGCCAAGGAATTAATCAAGCTACGTAGCAGTCAGAGTAAATAGATACTTGCCAGTAACAATTTGATTGAAGGTTTTGTATACTTCTAAGTAGATTCACTAAAGCTAAGATTACGATTAACAATGAGAGAAAGATGAATACAGTAGTAAGATCCAATTATTCTAATTCGAACTAGGGATAACGCTCATAGTTGTCACACGGTTGTTGTACAGTAAATCAATCAATTCGATTCGACCAATTGTTCTTAGAATATATTATACGGGAGAAATCATGAGTCGTCAATTCACGATCCTTAAACATGAACAATTTAGAGAATTAAATACGGACTTATCGAATTGAAGGTTTTTACGAAGATTTTATACGAGACTAACCTATATGAGTGATTTGATAAACCCTAGAACGAATATGCATAATCTTCACATACTACTATATTCAAAGGTGTTTAGCTACTCATAATTGATAATTGCATACAAAGATTCATGGTAATAATCATACGAAACATAGATGAGAAACTCGGATGCCAGAACATACAATTTAGTCGATAAAGATATAGAACGAATTGTAAAGAAGAAAGCAATAGAGAAATCAATACCAATAATCCTGATGTGTAAAATCAATGAGTAACCAAGATCCAAAGATGTCCCTCTATCAATGTCTCAATCTAGGAGCTTTTATCAAGAACTAGGTTAAAAAAAGTATCAGAAAGAGAACCCAATTCTAACATTATAAGGAAAACAAAATAATTCCGCATACGCCTCTCGCCGCGGTACGTTTAATTGGTCCGCCGCGGCGAGCCTTCTTTTATCGAGATATATAAATAATTTGCGCCGCTCGCCGCGGCGGGGAATAACACTGGGCCGCGGCGAGCCTATCTTCTCCAGAATTATATGGCTTCGCAGAATCACGCCGCGGCGAGCCAAGAGACTGGGCGGTGGCGAACTAGTCAGATTTGGTGTTTCTTTCTGCTTCTTCTATATGACGAGGCGGCCTTCAAGAATACTTCGGATTGTGATCTCTTCACTTGATTCACATCTACCCAAGTCCTCATTACTCCAAACGTACCTAAAGGACAAAAACCTGCAAAACACAAATAAGAAACCAAGCATAAAAACGCACTAAAATAATATAAAACTAAGGTCAAAGGCTAACAAAAGACGGTTAAAAAGGACCAAATGAGACGTTAGAATATTGTCTCATCAATTTGACACATCAAGTTTTTGACGCCACTGCCGGGGACTTAACTCCTTTGTTTAGTTTACGGATTTTAATTTACAGATGTATATATTAGTTAGTCTGTCTTTTCTTTTTCAGTTTAGTTTGTTTTGCGGAACTACTTGGGTTTCTTTGTGTGTGCAGGAAAGTATGGATTACTCAAATAGAGATCGGTTCTGTAGATTTCACCAGATTTATGGAGAAACGCTCGATAGAACATGGTATAGATTTAAGGTGATGCAAAATACATATCCTGACCATGGATTAACACTGGGAGAGCTCTTGTGGTGTTTCTACAACGGTATAAATGCTTGTTGTCAAAAAATGGTGGACAGAGCCGCTGGTGGGTCAATGCTAGATTCGACCCCTACACAACATGAGGGTGCGATTGAGGAATTGGCTGCATTGATCATAGAATACAGGGAATTTTATGGAGAAGAATATGTAAACGGGGATGACAAAGAGAAGGAGAAATCTAACTCTGTAATTGAACCAGATTCGGACACCACTACCAACGCTACCACTATAACCGTAGAAGAAATTCCTATCTCAATTGAAGGAGTTTGCGAGAGTTTAGACAATCCGCCAGTCGTGGAGGAGGAGAAATCCACCGAAGCAACCGACGAGGAAACTGAACCACCCGTTTCCAACTATTTGGAGATGGAGCAGACACCTGATACCACCTAGATGACACCATCGAATTCGCTTTCCATTCCCCTACCTTACAGTAATTCACACATACTAGCCCCAGCTCACACACGAGAGTGGCCAAGGAGTTTCAACCCTCTTTATCGCTTTTATTTTCCCATTGATTTTCCTTGTTTTATTTTAGTTGTTGATTTATCTAATGTTAGTTTGCAGAGAGTCATAGGAATCAGGAGGAGAGGAGCTAAACATGGGCACCAAATCATCGATCTTGGCGGGAAGGGTGCAAGGGATTCGTCCCCGTTTGATAATGGATAGTAGCAACCACGCATTTCAGGGAAGTACACTTTCACCTTTCTTTCTTTCTAGACTATTCGCTGGGGACCATCTCTAGTCTAGGTTTGGGGAGGGAGGTAGCTTTCGTGAACTTATCCTTATATGTGTGTTTGTGTGTGTGTTTTTCTTTTCCTGGATTAGTCTATGTGTGTGTGATTTTCTGATGAGTCTAAGTCTGTCTATTACATGTACTAAACCTGTTTAATGCTTGAGTTTTGATTGATCTCTAATTACTAGCAGTTGGCATGTATAAATTCGTTAAGTTCGTTCCTCCTGTAACTAGAAAGTTTGTTTTAATTCTATAGTCCAAAAGCCTGTGAGTAAACCTTAGCCGATGAAAAAATATTGTACCGGCGCCTGTGTAATTTAATTCGGGAAGTGCAAACTCCCTTGTTTGCGCCTCGTCATTCTCATGTGTACTCTGTGTAAGTTAAGAATGACAAACGTCATGTTTCCCATTCTTATTTGCTTATGCCAAACCCATTCCAAGAACAGGTTTGGGGAGGAGGTTTATGCGTATTGTATGTGTTGATAAAGACTATGATGTTCAGGTTTTTCGTTCTCTCAAAAAATAAAATAAGTCTCGGAGTGGATCTATGGTACAAGTTACCACCGTTAGTCGTGTTGGGCACGTTTCAGATACTACCTATATACCGGCGTGGCCCTTAAAAGCTATATGACCGTGAGGCCAAACTCAAGCCCAAGACAATGGTAACCGTTGCATTTCACGCGTCCCAATGTGATTGGTCGATGGCGTCTGTAAATACCTTGGCATTGTATGGCTATTTTGTATCATTTATGTCTTGTAGTAGAGGGTGATTCGGATCCCCAAGTTCGGATTCTAACTGGGGACGATGAGATCGAACCACTCGAACTTGGTGGAATTCTTAAGATGGTTCGGAGGGTCGATTCCTGGACCCATCTGTCTCTTCCACCATTTACCATTTTTTGTGAGTGTTTTTCGGATAACTCGAAAATGGTTATGGTTGAAGAGGTAGATGGTTCAAGGAGCTTCTTGGCATGCGCTTCATTCGGACTCATTCATTTGAGAGCGTCGGAGATATCATGCTTCGGTTCGGAGGATCAATTCCTTGATCCGTCCGCCTCTGCAACACTTCACCATTTTCTATGAGTTGTTTTCGCCTAACTCGAAAATGTTGGTGGCTGCAGAGGTAGATGGTCCGAGGATTCTTTGGTTGAAAATTCCATTCGGACCTCTTTGCTTTGGACGTCGTAGCTCGGCTCGGTTGTTTCCAAATCTTTTTTTTTTATGATAAGATGCTCTTGCATCGGATCTCCAAATCCGAGTCTGCGGTTCTTAAACTTCATGCAAGTTGTAAGACAAATCTTAAGAGTTCGATCATTTGGTGTTTTGTGTAAGGAAAGGCTACGGTCTGGAGAGGTGAGTCCGAAGAGAGGAACCGAGTCTAAAAAATATAACTGAAAAGGATAAAAGTTGTATTGATTAGACGTAAATGCAATTACAACTGGTGGGCTTCAGGGCCAAAAAGCAAAAACAAGCAAAAGTATGTAACTGACGTAGTTCTTAAGCATAAAACTTCTGAAGGTTCTTGGCATTCCAAGTTCTCTTCAAGACCCTTCCCTGATCATCCTCTAACTCATAGCTTCCATTGATCCTTGCTCCGATGATCTTGTAAGGACTTTCCCATTTAGGGTAAAGTTTTCCAACCTTACTGAGAATGTCTGCCCTTTAAGAAGGAAATCGCCAACCTGTAGATCTTTAGCATAGACATAACTGTTGTTGGTTCGGGCAGCTGTCACTTGGTAGCGATGGATGTTAGCTAGTGCAGTGTTCCTTTTGTTCTCGAGCAACTCCAAGTCATAGATTCTTGCCACTTCATTCTAAATAGGTTGGTACTGTTGAATCCTTTGAGTCTCAACTGCAATCTCCGAAGAGATGACTGCTTCAGTGTCATAGACTAGTGCAAAGGGTGTCTCCTAGGTAGTAGTTTTAGCAGTAGTACGGTTAGCCCAAAGTACCCCGTCCAAGTCATCTGCCCAACTTCCTTGAGTAGTCCTTAGCCTCTTTTCCAGGATCTTAACAATTGTCTTGTTCGTTGACTCAACTTGACCATTAGCTTGAGGGTGGCCAACTGATGTGAATCTTCCTCTATCTTGAAGGATTTGCATTAGCTCCGGAGAACTGAGCCCCATTCTCCAAGACAAGGACCCTGGGTAGTCCAAAGTGACAAATGAAGTTTTTCCAATTGAAAGTTCTCACTCGGTTCTCAGTGATGGTAGATACGGCTTCTGCCTCAACCCAGTTGGTAAAGTATTCCATAGCAACAATGAGGAACTTCATTTGGTGAGTACCGCGGGGAAAAGGACCGACTATGTCTATCCCCCACTGATCAAATGGGTAGGCTATGATTGACGGAATCATAGGGTTTCTAGGGCGGTGAGGAACGTTGGCATAGTACTGACAGTCATCACATGCTTGAGCAAAGTTTGAAGCATCCTTATCAATTGTTGGCCAGTAGTAACCTTGCCTTATGACTTTTTGAGCCAAAGCTCGGCCTCTTGAGTGACTCGCACAACTTCCACTATGGATCTCTTCCAAAACAGTCCTAGCTTCTTGGGGTCCAACGCACCTCAAGTGAGTGCCACTAAAAGACTTCTTGTGAAGATCTTCCCCAAGGATAAAATATCTAGTAGCTCTGCAAAAAACTCTCCTCGCTTCCTTTGGGTCTGACGGCAAAGACCCGTCCGTGAGGTAATCGAAGATGTCTATCATCCAAGTCTGTTCAGTGCTTAAGAGTAAGATATGCAGGCCCAGACTCATGAGCGAAGATGTCCTAAGAGTCAATAGGATAGTGCTTCTAGTGTCCAACGCTCCTGAAGCTGAGGCATACTTTGAGAGTGAGTCAACTTTCTCATTCCATTCCCTATCGAACCTTTCTAGTGTGAATTCTTCAAAGTTCTCTACCTCATTTTTGAGCAATTCCAAGTACTTGATCATGTTAGGGCCCTTAGCGGCCAAGTACCCTGAGAACGGAGATTCAACTAGTTGTGAGTCAGTGTAAGCTTTGACCCTTCTCACTTGGAGGGATTTTTCCATCTTGATTCCGACGAGGAGTGCCTCGTACTCTGATTCATTGTTGGTCACCTTGAAGTCAAGCATGATGGCATACTCCAACTCGGCACCTTCAGGGCTCTTAAGGTGTATTCCATTGCCTCCAAGTCTACCGGTAGAAGATCGGTCCACCTGTAGTGTCCAAGTGCCTTTCCCTTGTTCTTTTGATGCTATAGAAGTATCGATGTTCTTATCTTCCGGGATCTCCCCTTGCTTCTTGATGGAAGATGCAAGCACAGGAGTGTTTGGAATTTCGTCCAAAAGGAACATGTGTCTCGCTCTGAGAGAATCATCCATAAGTTCAGGTGGAAATCCCCTGAATTTAGTGTCACCATAGATTTCTTGTTCTGCTTCTCTCTCAGTGACTCCCGCTTGATCAGAGAGTTTCACTTCTTGTGTTGTCATCAAGCACTCAGCTTCTTTCGCTTGATCATTGACCTTTTTATCATCCTTTTCAGGGTAATCGACTAAGAAGTCGGCTATGATCTGTGCTTTCTTTGCTGATGGAGCTTGATATCCGATATCATACTCGCTCAATTCGATCGTCCATTTGGAGAGACGGCCAGATTGATCTGGCTTTCCAGGGACTTGTTTCAACGGTTCGCTGGTGAGAACCACAATCCTGTGTGACTTGAAGTAGGCCTTCAACCTCCTAGCAGTGTACACCAAAGCGTATGCCAATTTCTCAATCTGAGCATACCTAGTCTCTACTCCAGCTAGAGCCTTGCTTAGGTAGTAGACATATTTGTGATCGTTGGCTTGGATCTGAACTAGCATGGAACTCATAGCCTCATTGTTGACTGCTTGGTACAAGTAGAGGGGTTCTCCTTCTACAGGTTTGGCTAAGAGTGGTGTTGAGAGTAGATATTTCTTTAAACTGTCAAAGGCTTCTTCACACACTTTGGTCCACTCAAACTGTCCCCTTTCCTCAATATCTTGAAGAAGGGTAGGTTCTTTTTTGCTGATCTGGAGATGAAGAGGCTTAAGGACATAACTCGCCCTATGAGCTGTTAGACCTCATTGATGGTTTTTGGTTGTGGCAAGTCTATAATAACCTTGATCTTTTCCGGGTTGGCACTGATGCCTCTCTCTGTGACCATGTAACCGAGAAACATACCCCCTTTCATTCCACAGGTACATTTCTCAAGGTTCAGTTTCATCCCGTACTTCCACAAGATAGAGAAGCAATTGTTAAGGTGCTCGATGTGTTGCTCCTCTATCTTACTCTTAACCAACATGTCGTCAACATATACTTACATTGTTTTGCTAATCTCTTCTTTGAACATTTTATTTACCAGACGTTGGTAAGTTGCTCCATCATTTTTCAATCCAAATGGCATAACCTTGAAGCAATAAACACCTCCAGCCGCAAAGAAGGCTGTCTTCTCAATGTCTTCTTGAGCCATTATGATTTGATAAAACCCTTGATAAGCATCCATGAAGCTTAGAAGAGCACATCCGGCTGTGGAGTCCACTAGTTGGTCGATCCGAGGCAAGGGATAAGGATCTTTCGGGCAAAACTTGTTCAATCCAGTAAAGTCATTGCACATCCTCCACTTACCCGGAGCTTTCTCTACGAGGACTACATTGCAGACCTAATCGGAGTATCTAACCTCTTCAATGTGTCCCGCTTTCATGAGCCTTTCAACCTCTCCGGCTATGATTGCATCCTCAACAGGTCCAAAGTCTTTTCACTTTTGGCAGGTACACTTGACCAAAGAATTGATGTTCAGACGGTGAACATCTATTCTTGGATCTATCCCCTTAAGATCGTCTAGTGCCCCAAGCAAAGACATCACAGTTGCTTTTCAGGCAAGCTATGAGTTTCATCTCAACTTCAATGCTCATCTCAGTTTCAATCCTAGTCTTCTTTTCAGGACTTCCTTCTATCAATTGGATCTCTTTTAGGGCCTCATGGGGTTCAATCCTTCTAGACTTAGGAAATTTCTCCATAAGAGCTCCAGCTCCTATCTCTTCTTTAGGAGGTGTGAGAGGCGCGGGCGAGAGCGAACCAGGCTTGTTAGTTGATGAGTCGATTTTACATCGTCTCATTCGGTCTTTTTTACAATGTTATTGCTAATCTAAAATATATTTCTTATGTGTTTTATTTGTATTTTTTTACGTTTTCATGTTTTGTAGGTATTTGGCTAAACCGCACTAATTGAAGGCAAAATGGTGTATTTTACATGCATCTACAAGATATGGAGTTCCGATGCCTCGTATGGATGCTAGAAGTGGAGCGGGAAGGCCAAAATACCAAGAATTGGAGTCAAAAGGCGTAAAAGGGTTCTTCCAGGAAGAACTGGCGCCAGCTTGATTCTTGGCGACGCTTGATTCTCTCTGAAAAGAAGCTGGCGACACGTCGCGATTCTTCGCAAGAAGAACTAATGCTATCTGTTTTTTTAGAACTTTATACAGTTAGTTCATTGTCATAGTTCTCCGCACCCTGCTTGCTATAAGGTTGCCGGACGGCACCTGAGTAGTGTAATAAACGGTAGGGCATGTCCAATGATAACTAGAGTAAATCGACACCACTATTGTTGCATATTTCCTGCTAGCTAGCTTGTTTTATGTCCCCACACCATAATTCTTTGATCATATCATTGTCGTTTAGATTAATCTGTTTTCTAGTTAGATTGCGTAAGTTGATAGATAATGTAAAACAAATCCGCTACCGAAGCAAACAAACTCTTTATTGCTTTCCGTACTGTGTTATTATTCGTAAACCGAGCTCAGCTTAGTTAAGTCCTTCGAGATCGACCTCGGGGTTAACTTCACTGCACTACAAGTTTTCGTAGTGTTGAGAATTAACTCTTGGCTATTAAACAAATATTAAAACTTTGATTTTGACACATAAAGTTTTTGGAACTGGCTAATGCTAGCTTCCAAGTTGGTGTCGGCAGTTCCCCCTTTTCTTTCCTCCACGTTTCTTTTCTTTCTCACCCAGTTTGTTCTCCTTCTTCTTTCTTGCTTCGCTCCACCATTCTTCGAGTTCAACCTCACATCTTGAAGCTTGCATCATGTAGGACACAATTTTTGTGATATTCCGGCACTATGGTGTACACTCGTATCACAAGTGTGAAGGTCTGAATTGTTTTCACTAACACGTAGTCCACTTACCCGCCACTCTCCTTGTTGTGTTTTCCTTCTGTGTATGATTTTCATATCATTATGTTTCCACGGACCAGAGGATGGCATCACGATATGCAGGGATGGCAACCGCAAGCTGGATATTCATACCAGCCAGGAGAGGAAAATATTGATGGAGATTAGTAGCTTTATTCCTTTTTCGGGTACTACCGTCTTCGCTTCTTTTTCTTTCTATCCTATTCGCTGGGGACCATCTCTAGTCTAGGTTTGGGGAGGGGGTCGCTCATTGTACTTCCTTTTTTCTTCCTTTCTCTGTATTTAGTACTCTGTTTCACCGTTTTCTATTTTTTATTCGAGTCCGTCTCTTATGTCGAGTCTAAGTCTTACTCCAAAGTCGAGCGTCTATTGCATGTGTTGAACCTGTTAAATGCTTGAGTTTTGATTGATCCTTGACTATTAGCAGTTTGCATGTTTTAAGTTCGCTAAGTTCATTTCTCCTGTAAATAGAAAGTTTGTTCTAGTTCTGTAGTCCAAAAGCATGTGAGCATGCTTAGTGGCCGATGAAAAAAAATAAATATTTATACTGGCATTTCTGTTCTTGTGTGATTTCTCGGGAAGTGCAAACTCCCTTGTTTGCGCCTCATCATTCTCATGTGTACTCTGTGTAAGTAAGTATGACGAACGGCATGATTTTCATTCTTATTTGCTTGTACCAAACCCGTTCCAAGAACTGGTTTTGGGAGGAGGTTTATGTGTACCATATATGTGTATAATGACTGTTCTGGCTTTTCGATCTCTAAAAAAAAAAAAATGTCTCGGAGTGTATCTATGGCACTTGTGCCACCGTTTGTCGTGTTGAGCATATTTCAAATACTACCTACACACCGGCGTGGTCCTGAAAAGCCATATGTCTGTGAGGGTTGATAGCGTGTATACCAAACCAGCACGCACAAATGTGCGGACTTTCGGTAAAACAGACACTACCAAAAAATTGAGACAAGATAAGCATATGGGTCTTATATAAGACTGCAAAAAAGGAGTATGCAAGAAAATAAAAAATTGAAAAGGAGAGAAATATTGCCTTTTTAAGAGTCTACTGCTGATTGTTTATAGAGCTCTGATAAAGTCACTTTGGACTTAACTGATTGAGTACACTCTATGAGGTATTTGACGCAATTTTGTCACGTAAGCCACCTTCCTTTTATCTTTATATTCTTGAGTGATTACCCCTACTGGACACTTCCAGAAGTGTGAGAGATTAGTTGCATAGGATCCACTTGTGAGGGACTACTGGGTTAGACTTAAGTTCTATTTCCCCGGGAAATGAACTTTTTGGACTTGTGCATGTGATTCTGTGAATGTCAGTGTGATGTCAAACCTCTCGCATTTTTCGGGCTTATTACTTGCAATCGTTGACTCGGTAGCTTGGGAGCTAGACTTTTCTTTTGTTTCTTCGTGTTTTCATTTTTCTAGGATTTTTAGAGACTCTGATGCTTGAGGACTAGCAAGGGTTCGGTTTGCGGAGTTTGATGAGTCGATTTTACATCGTCTCATTCGGTCTTTTTTACCATCTTATTGCTATTCTCAAGTATAGTTCTTATGTGTTTTATTTGTATCTTGTTACACTTTCATGTTTTGTGTGGTTTGTAGGTATTTGGCTAAACCGCGCTAATTGAAGGCAAAATGTTGTATTTTACATTTATCTACAAGATATGGAGTTCCGATGCCTCGTATGGATGCTAGAAGTGGAGCGGGATGACCAAAATACCAAGAATTGGAGTCAAAAGGTGTTAAAGGGTTCTTCCAGGAAGAACTTGCGGCGCTTGATTCTTGAGCGACGCCAGATTCTTCGCAAAAGCTTGGCGCAAGAACTTGCGACGCCAGTTCTTCGTGCAAGAAGAACTGGCGACGCCATTTCTTGAACTGGAGACGCCAGTTCCTTTTACTGGCTATGCCTGTTGCCCAGATTTCGCGAGATTTGTCGTTTTCGTTCCTAATTCATTTCTAATTCCTTTCTTTCACTATATTATTAACTGAAATAGGACCTTTAGCTTTTATTTTCAGGAAACAACTTTATTATTATTATTCTTTTCTTCTTTTTGCTTTTCAACCTAGAATCGTTTTCTCTTGTAATCTGAGAATTGATTATTCATTAAGAGCATATTCATCATACTTTCCACTAGTTCGATTCAAGTTCTTCAATTCTTACCGAGGGTTTGTGACCCGATTAGGTAAAATTGTTCCGTATCTCATTTCTTGTTTGTGGTGTTGAGTATGTTTAGTGTATGCCGGTTTATGATTCTGATTATGTTTTGCATATGATGAGTGCTTAAGCAGCCTAATTATGGGGTGGTGACGAATTCAATGCATGCTAGTTAGGGTTCGTGTATTCAATATATACAAGATGCTATTTACTCTATGCTATTTTGATTAATTCATATGCAATATTCTGTTTGATGTTCATTATGTCAAAATCACCAATAGATTAAGCATCTATTCCCTTTAACGAAAGCTTTTTACGTCTTGCTATACCTATTGGTTAGTTGCAAACAGTAATATCTGCATTAGCTTATTAATTGTAGCTTAGTGGAATTGACGCCTTCACTAATGCTATCTGTTTTTTAGAACTTTATACAATTAGTTCATTGCCATAGTTCTCTGCACCCTGCTTGCTATAAAGTTGCCAGACGGCGCCTGAGTAGTGTAATAATCGGTAGGGCATGTCCCAGTGATAACTAGAGTAAATCGACACCATTATTGTTGCATGTTTCCTGCTAGCTTGCTTGTTTTCTGTCACCACACCATAATTATTTGATCATATCATTGTCGTTTAGATTAATCTGTTTTCTAGTTAGATTGCATAAGTTGATAGATAATATAAAACAAATCCGCTGCCGAAGCAAACAAACTCTTTATTGCTTTCCGTAGTACGTTATTATTCGTAAATTGAGCTCAGCTTATTTTAGTCCATTGAGACTGACCTCGGGGTTAACTTCACGGCACTACAAGTTTTCGTAGTGTTGAGAATTAACTCTTGGCTCTTAAACAAATATAAAACTTTGATTTTGACAAATCATGTTTTTGGAATTGATTAACGCCATCTTCCAAGCTGGTGTCACCAGTTCCCCCATTTATTTCCCCAACGTTTCTTTTATTTCTCACCCATTTCGTTCTCCTTCTTCTTTCTTCTTCTCTCCACCATTCTTCGAGTTCATCCTCACATCTTGAAGCTTGCATCATTTAGTACACGATTTTTATGATATTCCGGCACTATGGTTTACACTCATATCACATGTGTTTAGGTTTGAATTATTTTCACTAACACGTAGTCCACTTACCCGCCACTCTCCTTGTTGCGTTTTCCTTCTGTCTTTGATTTTCAGATCACTATGTTTCCACGGACCAGAGGATGGCACTACGATAGCAGGGAAGGCAACCGCAAGCTGGATATTCATACCAGCCAGTAGAGGAAGATAATGATGGAGATTAGTAGCTTTCTTCCTTTTTAGGGTAGTAGCTTCTTCGCTTCTTTTTCTTTCTAGCCAATTGGCAGGGGACCATCTCTAGTCTATGTTTGGGGAGGGGGTCGCTCATTGTAATACGTTTTTTCTTCCTTTCTCTGTATTTAGTACTCTGTTTCACCGTGTTTTATTTTTTATTCGAGTCCATCTCTTTTTGTCGAGTCTAAGTCTTACTCCCAAGTCGAGCGTCTATTGCATGAACTGAACCTGTTAAATGCTTGATTTTTGATTGATCCTTGCCTATTAGCAATTTGCATGTTTTAAGTTCGCTAAGTCCGTTTCTCCTGTAAATAGAAAGTTTGTTCTAGTTCTGCAGTCCAAAAGCCTGTGAGCCTGCTTAGTGGCAGATGAAAAAAATGAAATATTTATACCCGCATTTTTGTTCTTGTGCGATTTCTCGGGAAGAGCAAACTCCCTTGTTTGCACCTCATCATTCTCATGTGTACTCTGTGTAAGTTATGTATGACGAACGACATGATTTTCATTCTTATTTGCTTGTGCCAAACCCGTTCCAAGAACAGGTTTGGGGAGTAGGTTTATGTGTACCATATATGTGTATAATGACTATTCTTGCTTTTCGTTCTCTTAAAAAAAAAAGTCTCGGAGTGTATGTATAGCACTTGTGCCACCGTTAGTCGTGTTGGGCATGTTTCAAATACTACCTACACACCATCGTGGTCCTAGAAAGCCATATGTCTGTGAGGGTTGATGGCGTGTATACCAAACCAACACACACAAAAGTGCTGACTTTTGGTAAAACAGACACTACCAAAAAATTGAGACATGATAAACGTATGTGTCTTTTATAAGACTGGAAAAAATTAGTATGCAAAAAAATTAAAAAAACTAAAAAGGAGAGAACGATTGCCTTTTTAAGTGTCTACGGTTGAATGTTTACGGAGCTGTTATAAAGTCCCTTCTGACTTAACTGATTGAGTACACTGCATGAGGTATTTGAGGCAATTTTGTGACGTAAGTCACCTTCCTTTACTCTTTATATTCTTGAGTGATTACCCCTACTGGACACTTCCAGAAGTGTGAGAGATTAGTTGCATAGGATCCACTTGTGAGGGACTACTGGGTTAGACTTGAGTTCTATTTACCCGGGATACGAACTTTTCGGACTTCTGCATGTGATTCTGTGAATATCAGTGTGATGTCAAACCTCTCGCATTTTTCGGGCTTATTACTTGCAGTCGTTGACTCGGTAGCATGGGAGCTATACTTTTCTTTCATGTCTTCGTGTTTTCATTTTTCTAGGATTTTTAGAGAGTCTGTTGCTTGAGGACAAGCAAGAGTTCGGTTTGGGGAGTTTGATGAGTCGATTTTAGATCGTCTCATTCGGTCTTTTTTACCATCTTATTGCTATTCTCAAGTATAGATCTTATGTGTTTTATTTGTATTTTGTTACGTTTTAATGTTTTGTGTGTTTTGTAGGTATTTGGCTAAACCGCGCTAATTGAAGGCAAAATGGTGTATTTTACATACATCTAAAAGATATGGAGTTCCGATGCCTCGTATGGATGCTAGAAGTGGAGCGAGAAGGCAAAAATACCATGAATTGGAGTCAAAAGGCGTAAAAGGGTTCTTCCAGGAAGAACTGGCGAGGCCAGTTCCTTTTACTGGCGACGCCAGTTGCCCAGATTTTGCGAGATTTGTCGTTTTCGTTCCTAATTCGTTTCTAATTCCTTTCTTTCACTATATATTGGACCATTAGCTTTTGTTTTCAGAAAACAACTTTATTATTATTCTTTTCTTCTTTTTGCTTTTCGACCTAGAATCGTTTTCTCTTGTAATCCGACAATTGATTATTGATTGAGAGCATATTCACCATACTTTCCACCAGTTCGATAAGGAAATATTGTTCCTTATCTCATTTCACGCTTTTTGGTGTTGATTATGTTTAGTGTATGCCGGTTTATGATTCCGATTATGTTTTGCATATGATGAGTGCTTAAGCAGCCTAGTTATGGGGGGGGGGGGTGACGAATTCAATGCATGCTAGTTAGGGTTCGTGTATTCAATATATACAAGATGCGATTTACTCTGTGCTATTTTGATTAATTTCGTATGAAATATTCTATTTGATGTTCATTACGTCAAAATCACCAATAGATTAAGCATCTATTCCTTTTAACCAAAACGTTTTACGTCTTGCTATATCTATTGGTTTGTTGCAAACAGTAATATCTGCATTAGCTTATTAATTGTAGCTTAGTGGAATTGACGCCTTCACTGATGCTATCTGTTTTTTAAGAACTTTGTACAGTTAGTTCATTGTCATAGTTCTCCGCACCCTGCTTGCTATAAGGTTGCCTAACGGCGCCTGAGTAGTGTAATAATCGGTTGGGCATGTCCCAGTGATAACTAGAGTAAATCAACACCATTATTATTGCATGTTTCCTGCTAGTTAGCTTGATTTCTGTCACCTCATCATAATTCTTTGATCATATCATTGTTGTTTAGATTAATCTGTTTTCTAGTTAGATTGCATAAGTTGATAGATAATATAAAACAAATCCGCTGCCGAAGCAAACAAAATCTTTATTGCTTTCTGTACTATGTTATTATTTGTAAACCGAGCTCAGCTTAGTTAAGTCCTTCGAGACCGACCTCGGGGTTAACTTCACTGCAGTACAAGTTTTCGTAGTGTTGAGAATTAACTCTTTGCTCTTAAACAAATATTAAAACTTTGATTTTGACACATCATTAGTGATTGTAAAAACGGGAGCTGAGGCATTTCTGGTCGACATAATGTAGCACTCCCATGCTTCTCTGACTTTCCCTATTTCTTCTCCTACACCGTTTGGACTAGGAAAGTTGACCCTATTGTGCAGTGGAGATGAGATGGCTTTGAATTTATTGAGGCTTGGACGTCCTAAGATAACATTGTAATCAAAGACACGATCCACAACCAAAAACAGAACTGTTTGTGTTACTCTTGCTAGGGAAGTCCCCATGGAAACTTGTAGAGGGATACTTCAAATGGGACGAACTGTAGAGCCTCTAAATCCCACTAGTGAAGTATAGACTCTTCCACACTCGATCCTTCCCAAATACATTTGGTCCACAGTTCTTTTGGAGATGATGTTAGAAGTACTTCCAGTATCAATAAGCACCTTATTCACCTTATAAGTGGCAATGACTAAAGAGACAACCAAAGGAACGTCCGGATCTTTGAGATCTTCAACTCCAGACGTTGGGGGAGGTATTTCAGTGTCATCAAAAGAGATCGAGTTTGATCCTCTCATAGAAGGTGGAGCGTAAGCTCTATCGTTGTTCCTTAGATGCTGGGCGTTTCTTTCTCTAGCATTCCGACTGTCTCCTCCGCTTGGACCTCCTGCTATAGTGCTAAAAACCCCACTATAGTGAAGGTTTTTCATATCAAAGTTTTTGGAATACTCGTCGTATCGCTGAGCTTGTTGGGGAGGGATCCCCGTGGGAGGTCGTGGTAAAGACCCTGTCGTAGTTTCCGGATCATGCTCTGCTCTCCTCTGTTCATTCCTCTGGTGGCGGGAAGGTTCCTCTTCATAAACTAGCTCTTTCAGCTTGCCTCTTCTTATCAAACTTTCAATCTCAATTTTCAACTGAACATAGTCTTCCGTGGAATGACCTTTATGCTTATGAATCTGTAGTATTCTTTAGAAGCCTTGCTTCTTTCACTATTCCTCGCTGGCTTGGGCCATTGAACATCAACATTCTTTTCAACAATAGAGGCCAAGATGTCGGATCTAGGTCTATTGAGGCGAGTGTACTCCGCATATCTCCTGGGAGGGGTTCTCTCCCTACGAAATTCTCTCTTATCTTTAAAATCCCTTCTTTGCTCAAAGTTTCCAGTACGAGGCGCGGGATCTAGTCTCAACGGCTCTTTTCCATTCTTAGTCCCGGCTCTTATTGGAACGTTCCTCCTATACTCCTCACCATACAAGACTCCCTTACATATATCTTCCAAGTACTTTTCATTTGGAATCTCTTCATTGGAGAGTTTCTTCCTGAGTTCATCATTGTAGGTATTGGCGTACAGGTATCGGACCCGCTCTTTGATGCTGTGAGACTCAACTTGACGTACTTCAGCATTGAACCGCTCTAGAAAGGTCCTAAGATCTTCATTGTGTCTTTGGATGATTCCAGCCAAGTGCTCTACTGATCTTTTCCTCTTCTTTGCCTTCTGAAATCTCTTCAAAAAGCGAGAGACCACATCCTCATAGGTCTTGATTGAGCCATCAGGTAAAGTGGTCCACCAATCCATCGCTTCTCCAAAGAGGGTGGATGAGAAGTTGAGAGCTTTCATGTTTTCATTCAATCCATTGGTGTCCATCTTACTTTCGTACCTAGTAAGATGAGCAACGGGACAAGTATCTCCATGGTAATGTTCAAGGTTGGGGATAGTGCAATCAGGATGCTTCCTCTCCCTTCTGATCGCGTCGCATAATGGGTTTGGAGCTCTTATCATCACCTTTTCATGAGCCTTCACCATTTTGCCTAGATTAGCAATCTGGGTCTCCAAAGCCTTCTGTTGAATGTAGATTTGTTCAGGAGTAAGCCTCTCACCCATTCTTGGGTTGATGGCCACATCAGCAGGAAGGGCATCGACTTGGATTACTGCAATACTCTCTGCCATTTGGTCTCTTGCCCTTGTTTGGAGAGCATCATGGCGACTAGTACCGACCTCATCCAGCCTAGGTCTTAGTGGGCTCTTCTCACGATGCACCTGAGATGTAGTAGCTCTCCTGTTGATAAGGTTGCGCAGATCATCTTGTCGACCTTGCTCTCCTATTCTCTGCAAGACATGGCGATGCTCATTCCTTCAGGCTCTGTTTGCCTTGGAGCTGCCAATGGCGGAGTAGGTTGGACGTTGTTGGATCCAAAGCAACCTTGTATAGTAGTGTGAGGCCGAACTTATTCTCATTCATCCCAAATTCACTTGGACGAACAATCTGGCCATTTGGAAGAGTGAAGTTCCTTCCTGGTGGAGGACCATGTGTTGCTAATGGAGGAACATGTCCTTCCACTCCTTGCACCGTCACTCCAGGTCCTTGGGTCCTTACTGGTAGATCAGTGACTCTTTCTTCCTCCGAGGAGGCACTGGCAGTGTGACCATCGCTTGGATACTCCTCTCGATTCCTTGATGCGATCCTAGGCAATCGTGTCCTCCTAGTAGGAGGTCTACCTCGTGGTCTTGGAGCGGGAGTTCCCACTGCAGTAGTGGCGGTTCTCACTGACTTTCTCTATCTTGCCATTGCTTATAGAGCTATGAAGCGTTTTGTAAAGTTTCCCACAGACGGTGCCAAAATGTTGAGGGTGGAGTCCCCCAAACTCTTAGTAAGTTCTTCCTAAATCGCCCTAAGTCCAAACCACTGCAAATCATCCCAAGTCAAGGTCCAAAGCTAGGGTCCGAAGAACTCCAAGATCCAACGCACTAATTGGAAAGACCTGCATATGTAACTTTGGGGGGGGGGGGGGGGTTAGGACCGAAAACACGGTTTGCGTAGTGTCAAACCGGGTAAAGACCTTACTTGTGAGAGACTGAAGATCTGCTCTATATAGTTATCGGGATTAGTTCGTAAAGATGACTTGACTTACCTTCCATTAGCATGGGAATGTGTACCATATATATAGAGATCTCCAAAAGAGGAAGGGCTCCGTTGGATCGTGCCAAGTATTAGGCTCAGATTGCGCCAACAATGCTCTATTAGGCCCATGGCCCATTAAGAAGACTTAATCCATTTACCTTTTCAGCTTTCGAGGGTAATTTAGTCATTCTCTGAGAGAAATTAGAGACTTCTGAAGTCCGTCTCGGCCTTCGTCCGAGAGTGTAGGTCTGAGGGCCCGGTCAGGGTCACAATCTTATGTCTGAAAGCAACTCCCGTAAACCACAAGGCATAGTGGTTCGGACCTTGATAGCCTCGGATCCTATTTTCTCTCTTGGTGCCAGTTCACTTGGTTCTTTATGAGGTTAGAGACTTATGTCCGGACCATCGTCCGGGTCGGACCATCATGGTCTCGGACCATGGTTTGGGTCGGACCTACTGTCTTTGAGGTCTAGTTCATCGTTTCACTCCGGAGGGTCGGACACGAGGTGGCCTTAGGGTTGGACGTCTGGGTCAGACCTTGAGGCCTTAGACGTTAGACAGCTTGAAACGCCTTAGTATTCGTTCCAATGGCGTCTATGACGGATTTGACATATTTTCGTATCAACTCTAGGTACATTATTTCATTACATAATTAGGAATGCTACCTAAATAAGCATGGAATACATAATATTATTTCAGGTGATAATTCATCTCCAAGACAGCATCTTCTGATAGAATAAGCTCGAGGAAAACGTTCTTACACATACATCTAATTCTCGTGATAATTCATCTGCACGACAACATCCTATGTGGCATCCTTCTTAACAAATAAGCTCGAGTGATAGGATTTATACATGTTGGATTATTGGACATATAATATCTAATCTCGTTGACGTCATCCACTCCTCTTTGAACGCTACCAAATGGATATATGTCACTACTATATGACCTTAACCAGTAATAGAACCGGTCAACGTTGAAGATAGTTGATAGCTCTAGTATTATTACTGGCAGTAAATAATTTGAACCAGATGCCGTTGGAGTTAAAATGGATCTCCTTGATAACATATATACATATATATATATATATATATATATATATATATATATATATATATATATATATATATATATATATATATATATATATATATATATATATATCGTTTATATCGATCGAGAAATTGAATCGGGCTACGATGATTCTTACTTATTGGTTTGATTATGGACCAGAGAAAGGCCCAGTTGAAAAGCCCAATTCGTTTTGTATTGTAAACCCATTAGGGTTATTTCTTTCTTCCTCTCGTTCTATTCTTCTTCTTCTTCTTCTTCTGGTTTCGTTCGAACATGTTATTGCTCGATCTTGATATTTACATGAGAGTAAACCAGATTTGTGACTGAAACCGAGTAGATTTGGAACAAATCGAACGAAGATTGGAGGTATGGATCGCAAAACAGAAACAAGAAATAGGGAGACCGATTTCGCGAAATCGTTGGATCGATTCCATGAGATGTTTTGGACTGTTATTGATGTTTTAAGATGGAGTAGATGATATCATTGAGTTTGAATTCATCATCGACCAGAACATTCTACTTATGTCTTCGTTGTTTGTTAGACAGTGCAGTACATCTCGTTGTCGTATAGTAGGATCAACGTACCAAAGAAGCATTGTGAAATCCAATTCATCGTTACCAAAGAGCTTATAAATACATGTTAAAAGATCCATCAAAGTGAATCTTATCATATCGACGTTGTGGATATAAGCTGTAAAATCCAAGATTTTATTGGTCGTTTATATCGATCGAGAAATTGAATCGGGCTACGATGATTCTTACTTATTGGTTTGATTATGGACCAGAGAAAGGCCCAGTTGAAAAGCCCAATTCGTTTTGTATTGTAAACCCATTAGGGTTATTTCTTTCTTCCTCTCGTTCTATTCTTCTTCTTCTTCTTCTTCTGGTTTCGTTCGAACATGTTATTGCTCGATCTTGATATTTACATGAGAGTGAACCAGATTTGTGACTGAAACCGAGTAGATTTGGAACAAATCGAACGAAGATTGGAGGTATGGATCGCAAAACAGAAACAAGAAATAGGGAGACCGATTTCGCGAAATCGTTGGATCGATTCCATGAGATGTTTTGGACTGTTATTGATGTTTTAAGATGGAGTAGATGATGGGTATTTGATTTTCGTAGCTCTTGACTTGGTTTGGAGTTGATTGGATCGAGTTTAGAAGGTTTTGGATTCGCAGGGACTAGACTAGATGTTTGTAGGAAGTTGGGGGGGGGGGGGGGGGGGGCTGATCTTGGAGAATTCGACATAGGTTGGGGACCTTCATCGCAATTACCAAATCTGATCAAGAGTTGAACTGATCAGATAATTTCGTTGGTATTAAAAGTTAGAGGAGCAGGCAGTAGGTGAGTGTAGATGGATTGTGCTTTGAGCAGGAGGTCCATGGTTCAAACCTTGTTGGAAAATTTTGCATTCTTTTACTCCAGCCTATTTTCGACCCGTTTAAATTACCGTTTTACCCCTGAACGTTTTTGAATATTAACCCAAGACTATGTCTCAAGGTTAAGAACCTGCTTTCTTGCAAAGGCTTTGTAAAGATATCTGCAAGTTGGTCTTCAGTACCAATCTTGAGTATCTCTATATTGCCTTTTTCAACATGGTCTCTAATGAAGTGGTGTCTAACATCAATGTGCCTTGTTCTTGCATGAAATTTAGGATTCTAAGTTATGGCAATAGCACTTGTGTTGTCACAGAAAATCGGAGTTTTCTCTCCATTGATCTCATAGTCTTTGAGTTGTTTTTTGTATCCACAATATATGTGAAGCACAACATCCAACAGCAATATATTCAGCCTCTATGGTAGATGTGGCAATTGAGTTTTGTTTCTTGCTGAACCATGATATTAACCTGGCACCAAGAAATTGACAAGTTCCTGAGGTGCTTTTTCTATCAAGCAATGATCCAACATAGTCAGCATTAGAATAGCCAACTAAACTCAATCCACTGTCTTTTGGATACCACAATCCAACTTCTACAGTGCCCTTTACATACCTTAATATTTTCTTAGAAATGTTGTAGTGTGATTGCATTGGATTTGTCTGAAATCTAGCACACACTCCAACTGCATATTGAATATTAGGTCTACTTGCAGTGAGGTACAGTAGAGAGCCAATCAATTTCCTATACTTGTGTTCTTCAACACTCTTGTCAGATTCAGTGTAGGTCATTTTGGTTCCAATGCTCATAGGTATCTTAGCATTCTTTTCAGAAGGCTTTAGATTAAACTTGTTGAGCATATCCTTTGCATACATTGTTTGATTAATGAATATTCCATCATTAAATTGCTTAATGAATATTCCATCATTAAATTGCTTGACTTGTAATCCTAGAAAGTAGTTTAATTCTCCCATCATGCTCATATCAAATTTACTTTTCATGAACTCCGCAAAGTCTTCACAAAGTTTCTTGTCTTTAGATCCAAATATAATGTCATCAACATATACTTGAACTAAAAGTAGTTTCCCTTTATGGTTCAAAGTAAAGAGTGTTTTATCAACATCTCCTTTCTTGAAGTCACTTTCCAGCAAGTATTTGGCTAAAGTACCATACAATGCTCTCGGAGCCTGTTTCAGTCCATACAGAGCTTTCTGAAGCTTATAAACCATTCTACTTTCTGTGGAAACCTCAAATCCTGGTGGTTGTTCAACATAGACTTCTTCAGCAAGTTCACCGCTTAGGAATGCACTTTTAACATCCATCTGATAAACTTTAAAGTCATTATGAGCTACAAAGGCTAGAAATAGTCTAATTGCATCCAATCTTGCAACTGGAGCATATGACTCGTCAAAATCTAGTCCTTTTGTCTGGGTGAATCCCTTGGCAACCAACCTTGCTTTGTTTCTGGTTATTTCACTAGACTCATTCATTTTATTTCTGGAAACCCACTTAGTTCCAATTACAGATATTCCGTCAACAAATGGAACCAGTTTCCAGACTTTGTTTCTCTCAAAATTGATCCAACTCTTCTTGCATTGCAGAGATCCAATCTTGATCCTTCAATACTTTTTCTATAGTTTTAAGTTCAATATTTGAGATGAAACATCCATAAAGAGAGTCAGCAATTGCTCTCCTAGTTCTAACTCCTTGGTCTAAAGGACCAATCACATCCTTGGCAGGATGATTTCTTATCCATTTCATAATGGATTTTGAACTAGTAGGATCAATATCATTTTGATCTGACTGTGAATCAATATGATCTTGATAGGATACTTGTGCAGTATCTGAAATATCTGGCACATGGGAAATGCCATGGATATCTGACACTTTTTCAGTGTTAGAGATATCTGGAATTTGATTTTCAGCAATCTCATTCAAAGAAACCTCTTCATGATGAAGGTTCTCAGTAACCTGTTCCATTTATGGAATTCTCACAGGAAATTCTTCATCTTGTCTTAGAGTCATCTAGTTGTTTCTAAGCAATGGTTGCTTTTCATCGTCAGTGTCATCCTCTAAGTGAATGACAGAGTTGTTTCCTTTTGGGGATTCTTCTTCAGAATCTTTAATCATTAGTTCTTTGAACCCTGAGAGTTCTTCATTCAAGAGTACTTTCTTGTTTCCTTCGTAGAAGACTACATGAACAGATTCTTCAATCTTTTACGTTCTTTTATTGTAGATTCTGTAGGCTTTGCAATTCAGAGAATAACCAAGAAATACTCCTTCATCTACTTTTGGTTGAAATGTTCTCAAGTATTCCTTTCCTTTGTTAAGCACAAAACATCTGCAACCAAACACCCTTAGATGTTTGATACTGGGGGGTCTACCAATCAAAAGTTCATAAGGAGTTTTGTCATGGTGTTTATTAATCAAACATCTATTTTGAGTGTAGCAGGCTATGTTAACAGCTTCAACCCAATGGATTTCACTTATTCCTTGTCAGCAAGCATTGTTCTTGCTGCTTCTTTTAGGGTCCTATTCTTCCTTTCAGCAACACCATTTTGTTGTGGTGTTCTTACTGAAGATAGTTGATGTTGTATACATTTGCAGGTACAAAAATCTTTTATGTACTGGTTCACAAACTCAGTACCATGGTCTGTTCTGATTACAGATACCTTGTCATTTTTCATGACTTCAAGCTTATTCTGCAAGTTGGGTATCTCAACCCTTGCATCAGATTTATGTTTGAGAAATACAACCCAAGTGAATCTTGAGTAATCATCAACAACAACCAGACCATACTTCTGTGACAAAGGATTCAAAAACATCCATATGTAACATTTGCAGTGGCCTTTCACTGGAGTGTCTAGGTTTAGACTTGAAAGATGTTTTGGATTATTTTTCCATTTGGCAAGCTGAGCATATATCATCTTTTCGATATACCATTTTGGATAAACCAACCACCAATTCTTTCTTGGCTAGCTTGTTCAGAGTTTTGAAGTTCAAGTGACTCATTCTTTTATGCGACAGCCAGTCTTCTTCCGTGTGGCTAGATTGACTCACCATGAGACATTCTTCAGTTGTCGCAAATTCCCAGTCAGCAACATAAAGATTTCCTTCTCGCCTAGCAACTAAGACTGTCTGCTTTGACTCATTGTCAATTATTTTGCATAGTTTTGACTTGATCTTTACAGTGTACCCTTTGTCTACCAGTTGACTCATGCTTAGGAGATTATATTTCAATCCCTTTACATGTAGTACTTCAGAGATTGTAAGAGCTCCAAACTTCAGATTGCCAAAACCTATGGTTGGAATTTCATCTCCTCCAGCAAATCTAATAATTGGTCCTTCATTGCATTTTATGTAGTTAATCAGATTTGCTTTGTCTCTTGTCATGTCCTTCCCACATCCACTATCAAAATGCCACTTTGGGTTCTTCCTCAGAATGTTCTGCATACGACAGGAAACAAGGAGTTAGGCTCTCATTCCAACAATGGAACCTTCTGGACTAAAGAATCTCCCTGTAGGAATACATTTCTGAATGAACTTCCTTGGGGTATTCTTTTGTCTTGTTGGAACATAAGGACAAATTAAATGATTAGTGTCATTATCATTTAAAGCTATTTTCCTTCTTGGTGTGTTCCTTGGTGCTGCTCGTGGTGCTTTCAGATACCTGTCAGATTGTTGAGTCTGCTTTTCAGCAAACTTAGCTTTCCTTGCCAGACTTCTTCTAGCCCTGGCATTCAGAGTGGTCATAACCTATTCTTTCTTCCACTTCTGATGATTGCTATGCGCAATCCTGGCTTTCATCCATCGTTCTTGCTCTTGTTTATACTAACGAGCGAGTTGTTTCCAGATGGTTTTATAGCCAATGCCATTTCGAGCACCTGGTGCTATCTGAGTTCTCTTCTCAGCAGCTTTGCTAATCTCTGGAACATCTTTCTTTCCAGAAAACGTGACGTTGGAAACTTTGCCTGCTCCTGCAATTTTTCCTTCCTGAAACACATAGCACTGTGGGTGATTACACTTTTCAGTGTTATGTTTCTTTACAGAAATATTCCCAACAGTTTTATTTTTGACTTGTTTTTCCCACAATGGTTTGGTCGCGACTGCCTTTCCTTTGTCAACAACCTTAGCTTTCTGACCAATGTTGTAGGTTATTTGAGAACCATTTTGCTTAGCACTAACGAACGTTATTCTTTCGTCACTCTTATTCAGAGTAGTAGAGCTATTTGTTTGTGTGTCCAGCCCAAGTCCTCCCTTTACTAAAGGGTCTCTTAAATAAGAGTGCACTTCAGTGAGAGTGTCACTACCTTTGGCATAGGATTGAAAAGATAGTTCTTTCTTCTTGAGTTCCTCATTTTCAGAAAGAAGATCTTTATTTTCCTTTTCGAGTAATCCATTGCCTTTCTGTGTAACTTCTCAGTCTCAGATATCTGTGCTTTGAGAGATGCATTTTCAGCATCCTTTTTCTCAGATATCTTGAGTAATTGTGATTTTCCCTCTCGAGAGAATTCTTTTCTTCTTCAAAAATGTCGGCTCTAGCTCGGACCATTTGAAATTCTCTTTTGTAAAGATGAAGTTCTCTTCTGAGATATTCTAAATCTCTGATTTCTTCCTCATCACTCTCATAATTTATGAATTTAGAAATGTTGGTTACCTCGTCAGCCATTAGGCAAGGCTCAATGTTGGAGCAATCTGGATAGATCTCCTCAGCAACCCCACATAATTCCCTTTTCTTTTGACCAAAGTCAACCAATTCATGAGTGATGCCACATAATTCTGGAGAAGGTAGTTTGGAGTCATCTGAGTCTTCTTCCTCAGATTCTGACTCAATATCAAGAGCATCCAGTTAGATTTGAATCTTTTTCCTTTCTTTAGTGAGCAAAGCTCTCTGACCTCTCTTGAAGTTTCATCTATCTTTCTTGTCATCTGTCTTTAGCTTATTGAAAACAGGGCAGTCTCTTTTAAAATGACTAGGTTTCTGACAATAGAAACAGATATCGTTTTCGATTTCTGCTTCCTCAGTACTAGATGCTTGCTGAGCCGGTTTGTTCAGCGAGCTTGACAGCTGCATATTCTTGTACTAGTGATAGTTTGACCCTAGATGCTTTTTCAGCTTCTCTTTGGATTTTCTTCTCTCAATCTCCCGACTGACATATTTTCTCATTTGCTTTACAGCAAGAGCATCTTCCTCAGTCATTTCCTTGGTATTCTTCTTTTCAGAAGTACCTTGTGTTACTAAAGCAACATTGTGAACTTTCTTAGCAATTGTTTGTTCTCTCTGAGTAGTTTCGTAGTTGACAGTAGCTAAGTGGGAAAAGAGTTCTACTGGAGTGACTTAGTTGAAATAAAAATATTGAGTATGTTCCCAGCTCTGATTCAAGCTTCTCACAATAGTCTTAACCTTTTCAGAGTTAGAGTATCTCTCACTTTCACAAAGTGCAGCCATTTCACTCATTAGTGTTGTAAATCGGAAATCGAGTTCTTCAAGAGTCTCTGTGGGACCTTGTTTAAAGTTTTGGAATTTAAGCTTCAAAACTTCGAACTTATTTTCCTTTGTTTTCTCAGTGCCGGCACGGATTTCTTCAATCAGTTGCCAGGCCACTTTTGCCATTTTTGCACCCCACAGTTTACACTGTATGTGCTCTGGAGTGGAACGTACGATGATATTGCGAGCCTGACCATCTAGTCGATTTCTCTTGGCATCTTCCATTGTCCAGAGCTCTATGGGCTTTGGCTCATAAACAATTTGAGCAGTAGGTCTTCCACTGGTTGAAGCATCTTTTTGTGAGGAACCACCACTTGGTTCTTCATCAGTGGGAACTCTGTCTCTACCATTAGAAACCTCCATGACCTGCTTGAGTTGTTGAATGACTATGGGGCCATTCTTTATTACTTCGATCATTTCATCACTGATGGCTTCTAAGTGGAGCATCATGTTTTTCTTCCATTTCTCATAATTCTCTGGCTTGAGAATTGGAGCGTCACTTAAAGACATCCTGCAGCAAATACACTAAACTGACAAATCAAGTGTAGGTGAAAAGCAGTTAGTGGGCACTTATCTGGGATCTAGGTTCAGTGCAAAAGGCTTGGGAACCTCTTGCTCTGATACCACTTGTTGGTGCAGATAACGACAAAGGAAAAGACTGGGGGGGGGGGTGAATAGTCTTTTACAACTTTTGTCGATAAACACAATTTCTCAGATATCTGATACTTAATTTCAGAGAGCGGATGACTTTTCTATGATAAGTGCACGTGCTCATCAAGATATAAGTGTGTAAATACTCAGGAAGGTAAATAAAGCAAGTAATAAGTTGCAGAAAGTAAATAACATTGATCTTTATAGTGGTATCTGAGGGTGGCGTAATCCCTCAACTAATCCACTCGCCCTTTCTCAGGACTTGAAATTCACTATGATAGATATTGAGTTCTCCGTACAATAAACCTATCCCTTGATTTCCTTTTACACTAGGTTCCCAACGAAGTGTTCCCCCTAAGTTATTCCCTGGCTTTCTCAGCCAAGTACTTCCTGTACTCAGAAACCTTTGAGCTCTTCCTTAGTTTCCCAAACTAAGTACTTCCTATGCTCAGTAACCTTGGAGTTACACCTTTGCTTCCCAAACTAAGTACTTCCTGTACTCCATGCCGTTTAAGGTGTTGGTTAAGGTAGTTTGTCATGTGAGTAGTCTTAATAACTTTCTCAGTTATGTAGGAATACTCTATAGAACAAGAATCACTTAACACACTTCACAATGTGTGGTGATATGTTCTTTACTGACCCAAGTCTATGTTAAATGTTCTAGAGAATGAAACTTAGACACTTGATCTTTTGATTCAACTCCTTCACAGATAGCAATGTTTGTTAAGGATCAGGACACTTAGAACTTTTATGCTACTTAGAATTCAAGAGCTTGGTCGCAACTGTAAGCTAGTGAATAAGTAGATTGAAGGCTTGTATGCTTGAAAGAATAAGTTCGTAGATGTAAGTTCATGGCGTGTTCAGTGTGTGTTCAAGCATTCTAAGTGTTGATATTTATAGTTGAAAATTATGCCGTTTGAATAGTATACGTTAGGCTTAATGAAATTCAAACTATTGATATATGTAAATAGTACTGCAGAAGACGTTGTCTCTTTACAGAGATTTCCTCTTTTGTTCAGATGTCTTTGTCTGCGCATTTATTGTATTGTACTATTTTTGTCCTGTAGTGCCAACGGAAGTATGCATGCTCTCTGTGAGCATCGCATGTCCCTTTCCAAAGACCTTCACATCTTCAGATACCTGTTGAAACATTGTTTCCCAGAAACATAGTTTTATCTAGAGTATCTGAGTGTAGATATCTGTGGGCACTTTTCCTCGTTCAGAAACCTTGTGTTTTCAGATATCTTTTGCAAAACTTGTTTATTGAAAAACACTTGTTTATTCAAGATATCTGGACATAGGTATTTGATGACCTTCATCTTCAACAATCTTGTGCAGTCTTCAAAACTTCAATATTGGTTGAACTCTCCTGCTGGATGCCTTCTTCTTGGTCTTCTACAAAGATATAAAAATTACATTCAGAGACCTAACATCCTATACAAGATTTGCTAGACTAACATACTTAGTGATTTTCCTCTTTTACAGTGTTCAAGTGAACCAAGAGTACTAACCACCTTTCAGATCTAAGATAAGTCATTATGTTGCTGATCAAAATCTAAACAAATATTCGTAACAGATACATATATATACACACCGAACGATCACACATATACAAAAGTTGCATGGCAAAAAAAACGTAACAACATTTCGTCTCAATCAGAAATGATCCAATGGCCACTAGTATAAGTCCGGTGGCACAAAGGTCGGCTCACATAACATAAACATAATCCCCAACCAAAGGGGTAACATAACATAAGGGAGTACTCCAGCCAGACAAATTCCCCGAAGGGCACATAACATTTCATAGTCACAACTGAGAGCTCAAACATAACATTTATCTATGCACTTGTACAAAATCATTTTTACATTCGTCACACACATCATAAAACACATTTTAGATATTCACATACATGATCCTTTTCAAATAGACTATTATATCAAGTCTCATCACTTTATATAATAACCATAAGTTGTTTGTCAAACATTAAAACTATATATATATATATATATATATATATATATATATATATATATATATATGTACATATCTATGTACATATATATATGTATATACATATATATGTACATATATATATCTATATATATATATATATGTATATATATATATATGTATGTATATATATAATATAAAAATAAGAGCAAAAGTGTCAAAGAAACCCCTTACCTCAATGTCAATATGAATCAAACTTAACATAGCCATCCACTAATTGCAACTCGAATCATCCAAAGTCACCTTGAACCGTAATTCCTCCAGAGCACCGCTTATAACCTCCATAATGTCCCTACTCCGGTTTCTATAGGTCAAAAAGGAATAAGTAGGTTACAATGACATAACGGTAATTTATGGAGCTAGGAAAAATAGAAATAAATGGTGGAAGGACATAATAGTAATTCTTAAGTGTCTAGGGGTACAATGGTAATTTAAACGGGTCGAAATAGGCTGGAAATAAAAGAATACAAAATATGGCTCCAGTGGGGTTCAAACCACCGACTTCATGCCTCACAAACCACAGCTTCTGCCACTCGGCCACAACCTTTCCTGTGAACAATTCTAGTCAGTCAGCTCATCACGCTGTTTATCCAAATTAATTACAAACAGCCCCTACCCCTACTCAAATTCTCAAAAGCCCAGTCCTTTAACTTTCTGCAATACTTCAATTAGGTCCCTGCGAATCCGAAAAGTTTCCAAACTTCCTAAAATCGATCCAAACACCTCCAAATCGAAGCAAGGACTACGGGAATCGATTACCCATCATCTCCTCCATTTAGAACCATCAATAACAATCCAAAACATCAATGAATCGGTCCAATCGAATCGCAAAATTGGTTTTCCTAATTCTTGTTTCTGTTTCGCGATCCATAACCCTCAATCTCCAATCGATTTGTTCCAAACCTACTCGATTTCAGTCATAAATCCGGTTGTACTCTCGTGTAATTAACAAGATCGAGTAATAACAAGATCGGACAGAACGATAAGAACAAGAAGAGAATGGCAGAAGTAGAAAAGCTGAAGAAGAAGAAAGATAGGAAATAACATACATAAATAAATAAACCTAATGGGCTTTCATGCAAACTGAACTTGGGCCTTCGAAGTTGACCCACTTCAAATAAGATCCATAGAATCCCATAAATCAACTTAAAGTCCAAAAAAAATTATCGTCTCCAAATTAATTTCACATGGATGGTCCAGTAATTTTTTTTTTTCGGTATATTACATTCCACCCTCCTTAAAAGAAGTTTTGTCCTCAAAACTAAAATCCACTACGCCCAATCGCTACCACTTTAGTAACCCAATTTTCCAAATCCTCGAATCACATACTTCATTCTTAATACTTTTCCACCAATCCAAACTACCACTTTTGATAAAACATCACCAAACCTCGAAAGACTAGCCTAAGCACCTCAAAGATACTAACTTAAGCACCTCAAAAATCAACCTAAGCTCTTCAAAGATACTAACCTGGCTTCAACAAATTCTAGCCTAACTCCTCGATTTTTCCCTTCATCCAAATCAACACTTCAAAAATTCAAGCTTGGGTCCTACACCCAACAAATCGAAACCTAGGCTCTGATACCACTTTTGTCACGCCCCAAAACCAAATCACTTTAGCGCGACCGGCCGTCTATTGTGAGATGGGCTCACGCCAAGATGAAGCCTTCCTTTAATCCTCAAATACATCAATTATCTCAGAGTGGTACAAACAGAGCATCTAAAATCCCATAAACTAATTACAACGATTACAAATCCTCAATTAATTACAACGATTGTAGCAGTACAAATCATCCTATAGAATACAAATCTCAGAGTCACAGCAACTACTAAACAACCTTCACGTATCCATCATCTGACTACCGTCTCAAACTCCAAAGTATCCTCATCCAATCACTTACTAAATATCTAAAAAAGGTGTAAGGATAAGCCTCAATGACACTTTTACCGGATCAAGGATACATATATATACACACACCGTACGATCACACATATACAAAAGTTGCATGGCATAACAAACGTAACATTTCGGCTTAATCAGAAATGATCCTGTGGCCACTAGTATAAGTCCGGTGGCACAGAACATAAACATAATCCCCTACCAAAGGGGTAACATAACATAAGGGAATACTCCAGCTAGACAAATTCCCCGAAGGGCACATAACATTTCATAGTCACAACTGAGAGCTCAAACATAACATTTATCCATGCACTTGTACAAAATCATTTTTACATTCGTCACACACATCATAAAACACATTTTGGGTATTCACATACTTGATCCTTTTCAAATAGACTATTATATCAAGTCCCATATGTTGATATAACAACCATAAGTTGTTTGTCAAACATTAAAACTATATATATATATAATAATATAAAAATAAGAGCAAAAGTGTCAAAGAAACCCCCTTACCTCAATGTCGATACGAATCCAACTTACATAGCCATCCACTAATTGCAACTCGAATCATCCAATGTCACCTTGAACCACAATTCCTCCATAACACCGGTTACAACCTCCATAATGTCCCTACTCCGTTTTCTATAGGTCAAAAAGGAATAAGTAGGTTACAATGACAAAACGGTAATTTCTGGAGCTAGGAAAAATAGAAATAAATGGTGGAAGGACATAATAGTAATTCTTAAGTGTCTAGGGGTACAACGGTAATTTCACGGGTCAAAAACAAACCACAACTTCTGCCACTCGGCTACAGCCTTTCGTGTTAACATTTCTACTCAGTCAACATATTTAACAGCTCATCACGCTGTTTATCCAAATTAATTACAAACAGCCCCTGCCCCTACTCAAATTCTCAAAAGCCCAGTCCTTTAACTTTCTGCAATACTTCAATTAGGTCCCTGCGAATCCGAAAAGTTTCCAAACTTCCTAAAATCGAACCAAACTCCTCTAAATCCAAGCAAGGGCTACGGGAATCGATTACCCATCATCTCCTCCATCTAAAACCATCAATAACAGTCCAAAACATCAATGAATCGGTCCAATCGAATCGCGAAATCGGTTTTCCTAATTCTTGTTTCTGTTTCGCGATCCATAACCCTCAATCTTCAATCGATTTGTTCCAAACCTACTCGATTTCAGTCATAAATCCGGTTGTACTTCGTGTATTTATCAAGATCGAGTAATAACAAGATCGGACAGAACGATAAGAAGAAGAAGAGAACGGCAGAAGTAGAAAAGCTGAAGAAGAAGAAAGATAGGAAATAACCAACATAAATAAATAAACCTAATGGGCTTTCATGCAAACTGAACTTGGGCCTTCGAAGCTGACCCACTTCAAATAAGATCCATAGAATCCCGTAAATCAACTTAAAGTCCAAAAAAAATTATTGTCTCCAAATTAATTTCAAATGGATGGTCCAGTAAATTTTTTTTTTCCGGGATATTACAGGGGATATGTTATGTGAAAGCTGGCCTATGTACCACCACGGTTTGTGTGGCCATAGTGTATATATTGGATTCGAGCTAAATGTGAATTGTGATTATTGTGACATGTGTTCCATGCAATTGATTTTCGACTATGTTTGATATAAAACGGAGTGTATATATATGTGAACTTTTTGTATGTACTTGATCCGGGTAAAAGTGCCAGGAGCTCACCCTTACACTCCCCTTTCAGATATTTAGTAAGTGATTGGACGAAGATACTTTGGAGTTGAGACGGTAGTCAGATCATGGATTTTGTGAAGACTTTTTAGTAGTGGTTGCGTACTCTGAGGTTTATAGATTAGTGATGATTTGTACAACCTGTGATGGTTATGTATTGAGGATTTTGTGAAGACTTTTTAGTAGTGGTTGCGTACTCTGAGGTTTATAGATTAGTGATGATTTGTACAACCTGTGATGGTTATGTATTGAGGATTTGTAATTGTTGTAATTATTTTATGGGATTTTAGACGCTCTGTTGTACCACTATGATATATTGTTGTTCATTTCAGGATTAAAGTATGGCTTCGTCTTGTCGTGAGCCCATCTCACAAAATACGGCCGGTCGCGCCAAAGTTTTGGTTTTGGGGCGTGACATAAACCTTCGCTCTTAGGAATGTACGAAACAATACCATGTAGTATTGGATGATTAATAGTTTCAAACCGACCGACATATCATAACTGAATCGAGCAATATCTTGCCGTTGGAAAATGATCAAGTTACTATTAATATAAACACAAGATGTATTTTTTTGTTATCTATTCATTGATTAGGTATTAATATAAATTATCATACATATCAAAGGAACTAACTCGACACAGATTGTAAAATATATATTTTAAACTACTCAATCAACATGGAAAGGTGATTTTAAACTCAAATGCCAACGGAGAGCGCACACGGTGAGTATAAGGGAGCTTATGAATTTCTGTGAGTTTTGAGTTAGTGTTTATAGTGATTTAGTAGATACTAAACATGCTATAAAGTAAAATCTAGCATTAGTATATAAGAAATTACAAACCTGTTAGCTCCGGAGGCATAACATTGTGTAAAACAAAATGGCTCATACTCCTTCCGATTTATATTGTATATGATATTGTATCAAGTTGTTGTTGGTTTATTGACAATATATTTTTGAACACAGATGCGGAGATTATATACTGAGTAATTTTGCATAACATTAAACAAATATGTTCTTATCCACTGCACAGAGAATTTGTTTTCTTATGCAATTGTCAAAAAGAGGATTTCTTGTACTAGGGTATGTGCCCATGTTTGGTTGCATATAGAAACGGCCATGTCCATGCGGTTCCGTGTGCTTCGATCCAATCCATTATTCTACAGTCTACACTAATGTTTTCGGTATAATTCTATATTGTTTTTTAGTATTATGTATATCTTCGCACATTGTCGAAAATGTAATTATGACACACCCAACAAATCACAGATAATCGTTACTTTACACACAAATTACATATTCTGATAATTATAACTACAATATTTTAATACTATATCATAAACTAAATTATTTACATCGTCCTAGGCGTTAAATATGTAAAATATAATTACCACCATTAAGGGTGTATGGAAGTTTTGCACAACAAAGTTGCATGAAATGGAATACTTTTTATAGTTTTCCAAAAATTGTGAATTTATGAATTAGAAACCAAAAGAACAGCTAAATCGAATATACAAATATCCCCGAGCAAAAACACGTACACAAAAAATAGTTCGTATATACCATTTTGTAATAGCGTATGATATTGTGTGAAGGCTAGAATCTGTTACAAGATATGACATGCTTGTTAACCAGCAGGTTCACTATCAGTAATAATCTACGTTACTTCGGTGACCTAACACACCATACCATTTTCTTAAATGTCTAAATATGACACTTTACTCAATCGGTGATGTCTTAAATTGGATTTGACTTTCTTTCTGATTCTAATGTAGTCAAAGTCGCATTTTGTTGTCAAATAATTATTCTATTTCTACATTCTAAAATGCAGCATTAGGATTTTGGTTCTTCATATTCCACGTATTTTTCAACTATATATATATATATATATATATATATATATATATATATATATATATATATATATATATATAATAATAATAAAAGTGGTGACATATGTGAGCAAAGAGACATGCCACATAGGCAAAATATGATGTGGCATGTCTCTTTGAATTTCATGGAGTTTCATTCACAAAAATAAAGCAAAAAAGAAAATTATAATTTTGAAGTATAATTCTATTGGTTGTGTAAATTTTAATTTTGGGAAAAAAAATCTATGGAATATTTTAATTATATACAATGCAATGCACCATATAACGGCAAAACTTCGAAAAATATTTCGAACATATATTTGTGTTGGTCCAGATAACGGCAAAGTAAAAGACTAGAGGGGGGGTGAATAGTCTTTTACACTTTTGTCGATAAACACAGTTTCTCAGAAACCTGGGGGTTTCTGACACTTAAATTCAGAGCGCGGAAGACTTTAAGATAGGTAAGTGCAGAAACAAAAAGTAAGTGTGTGTGCTTTGCTGAAAGATAAATACAAAAAGGTAAATAACACAGCAAGTATAGTGGTATCTGGAGGTGGCGTAATCCTCCAACTAATCCACTTCGGTCTTTCTGAGACCTAGAATTCACTAGAACAGATAATTGAGTTCACCTTACAAAAATCCTATTCTAAGATTCTTAAACAATTGGTTCCCAACCAAATGTTCCCCCTGAGTTATTCCCCAGCTCCTAGAGCTAAGTACTTCCTCTACTCAGATAACCTTGGAGTTATTCCCTGATTTCCCAAATCAAGTACTTCCTCTACTCCACGCCTTGATGGTGTTGGTTATAAGGTTTGTCAGAGAGGCTTCTCGTATAACTTTCCAGTTACATTTTCAGAGAGCCTAATAGAACAAGACTACTTAATACACTTGTTCAGTGTATGGCAATCTGCTCTTTACTGACCCAAGTAATTGATGTCCGTTCTAGAGAATGAGCTTCAGAAAGGTTATCTGACAGTTCAACTCTTTCACGAATAACAATCTCTTGTTATGGTTCAGGACAACTTAGAACTACTAGTGATTCTTCAAGCAACAGAAAGCTTTCAGAAAGGGTAGTAGAGTGCTTGAGAGAATACTTTGCTAGATTGTGAGTTTGCAAGTTAATTCGTTCTTCGGTCGTATTTCTCAACATCTAAGTGTGTGATATTTATAGATGAATTAGAGAGTCGTTGGGATGTTATCCGTTAGACACAATTCAAATTCAGTCTATACTTATCTTGAAATGAGTACTCAGAAGTCCTTGTCTCATATCTCAGAGAGGACTGTGCTTTAGCGGCTTTTCTGCCGATGCAATTAATGCATATGTACTATTTCTTGTCCTGTAGTCTTCAACGGATACATTAGCCTTTCTGATGGCTTGCATGCTCCATACTCATGATGTCATATGTTCTAGAATCATGTTTCAAAAGTAACTAAATGTACTTAAGAAAGGATTAAGGACATAGTCTTTCCGAGTGAGACTAAACCTTGGTGTCTTCATAAATCTTGTGCAATCTCCGGTCTTGTAATCTAAAGAAAATCTCCATTGCTAGGATTGATCTTCATGGTCTTCTTAAAATAAAAATTACACTCAGAGACCTATAATCCTAATACAAGATTTACTAGACTAATTATACTCAGTGATTTCCTCTTTTACAATGTTCAAGTGAACCAAGAGTACTTAATCACCTTTCTGGCTAAGATAGGAACATGTGATGAATGATCAAAAAACTAACAGATATTCCTAACAAATTTCCCCCTTTTTTTGATCAGTCATCCATGACTATCTTTCAAAGTCCTATTACAAAGTTGTAATCCTGGAAGAGTAAACAATCCACCACTTAATCATTTCAAATGATATTAAATTTTAGTTGAATTAAGTGCAGAAAGTAATCATCAACCAAATCACAAGAAGTGACCTTTGCTGATAAGTTGTCATCTATTATAGTGTATCTGAGAGTGTGATCTTCAGATAGGTACAGATTACAGAATAAGATGCAACTTTTACGGATAGAGAAAATTAGAAACAATCAGCAAGATTACAAAAAGTAACAAAACAAACTAAGTAAATTAGAACAACAGGAGAGTCCAAGCTCCAAGTAAACATTCTAAGATACTAGTCTTCAAGTCTTCCAAGATTAACTTAGGTTCAGAAACCTCAAGTTCTTCAGCACCCTTTCTGGATCAGTTGACATAATCATCCACTTTTCTGCATTCTTGGACATAGTCATAAAGTATCCTTCTGATAGAAAGTTCTGTCTTTCTGGATAAGATACAAATTTCATGGTAACTCTTGCCAAGATTGTAGTTCTTCTTCAGAAAGTTTTTGACCCAGTAGTATTTTCCTGCACCTGCATGGTCTACTTGCAGCTCAAATAGGTTGAAATACTTGTATATTTCTTCCAGATAGTGAATATCATCCAGATATTCATCCTTTGTCATGTAGAATGACTCATTGGGATGAACACCTAGCTTGTTCTGCTTGCTGCAGGTACCATCCAGTTTTCTTGTCTAGTGCACATCTTCTGGCTTGGGGTAAGGACAAGGAAAAGAAAGGTCCATCTTTCTGGCATCATTTCTCTTTTCAACCTCAAAATTTAGCCAGGCATGAAGGTGCTCATGTTTTAGCAAATTTGGCTTGCCTTCACTCCATTTTAGGATCTGGTTGAAGATGAGAGTTGGAAACTTATCATTGACAAGTAGATGTTGCGCCCGTAATCCAATACCCTTTCTTGTTCAGAATGCACCTGTATGAAGACTCTTCATTACTGGTCTTCACATACTCAATGTGGGCATCAGTTGGCTTTTCTTAATGAGTTTCTTTGTTTGCTCTGCCAAACTGAATATCCCTTCTAGCCTTTCTGTTAGGTGGCCTTCTGTCAGGAGATCCTGTGACTCTTTCTTCCTGCCTTGGGGCTGTGCTGGTGGAAGTCCCTTGAATTGACTTGGTATTTCCAGAAGGGGTTCTGGCTGCTAATGGCCTTGCTTCCAGAGGAGGTTGTAAGGGGCTTGCTTGCCTTCTTCTTTTGTGAAGTGGATGTTCATCAGTATCAGATTCATCCTCATCATCATCATTGATGTTCCAGTTGTGAGGCTTGCAGCTCTCTTGACCTCTTACCTCACCTTCTTCTTGATTTTCTTCTTCACAAGATTTCTGGTTGTTCCCATCTGAGATCCTAAGGGACTTGGTTCCCCTAGTGACCATACTTCTCAGCTTTCTGGCTGGTTAATCTGGAACAACTTCTTCAGCAGGGGTGTCTCCAGTGGTGTCCTTAATGACTAGTTGACTTGAGGAGGGGAGATTTGATTGTTTTCTTTTTCTTCCTCTGCCTTTCTGAGGCATCTCTCCTCCCCCCTTAGTCATGAATGACTGACTCATGATAGCATAAGCTTCAGAGAGTGATTCAAAGTTCTTCTGGAGGTTGTTATGCACCCTGACCAATTCTTGGATTTCTTCTTTCATGTCCTTGTTTTGCCTAACCAACACTTGTTCTTTTCTGTTGAGCTCTTCAAGAGGCTTTAGAATAACCTCGACATTTGTAGCATAAGTAGCATCTGCTAGTGCTTGATTGGCATTGTTGCAGCTTCTTCCCCGATCGAGCTAAGTCTTTCCGAGAGAGCTATCTTTGGTTGCTCTATTTAGCAATGCAAAGCCAAATCTTTCATCTCTTCTGATCGATCAGGGACTTGGTTGTCTTGAGCAACAAGTCATCTCTTAGTTCCAAGAAATTATTACGGACTGTGCTCATCACTTCTTGAAGCACCCGAGCAGAAAATTTGAGGCGCTGTAAGGGCTAGCTTTTCCTTAGTGATTAGCCTCTCATCTTCTGCTTGGGAGATCAAGTTTGGGTTTATTTCAGCATCATTCTCATAATCCTTTTCTTGGATTGTTTGCAGAGTGGCAATCTTTTGTTTTCCTTTGAGTATGCTGGCCTTCTGAGAAGTAGAAGGTCTTTCTGATGCAGCCTTAGCATAATGCTCTTCATAATCATTGTCATCCATGGCATCTATCTCAGCAGCAGTGACAACGATGGCATTTTTCAACAACCTTTGCTCATCTAGGAGTGCCAATTCCTTAGCATTAGCTTCTCTGAGCTTTTCGAGTTTGGCTTCCTTTTCTTCAACAAGAGCTTGACACTCTAAGTTGATTCTCTTCTCCTCTTCCAACTTAAATCTGAGTTATTCAATCCTGAACTCAGTGGCTGTGATTTCTTCAATTGTGTCTTGTTCATCCTGTTGGGTATTTTGATGAGACTTTGGTGGTGATGATGATGGGGCTTTCTAAGCATTGGAAGGAGTAGCCTTTTCTGCACTTCCTTTGTCAATTTTCTGAATCCCGCCGTTTCCAGGTTGGGGATCATCATTCTGATCATCATCATCATCCTTTTTCTTGTCTTCTTGACTTGGATGCTCAGAAGGAGGTTCTTGGTAATCATTCTCATCAGTTTCCTTCTCATCTTCAGAAACCAGGTTGATCACATTAGAAAGTGTGATCATCCTCCCATTTACTTCTTCTTGCTCAGAAGGGTAGGTTGTGAGCTGGCTGGGCAAGGCAGGATGGGTCACCATCTGCTCTTGGGTTTGAGCATCAGCAGCTTGAAAGTCTGCTAGGAGTCTTTGTGCTACTTCATTTAAGAAGTTATCATCCATCAGAGTGGCAAAAGAATATGATTCTGTGGGAAACATAGCATGGATATGGTCTTCCAGATTGATTGCTATGGCCCTTTTCTCTGGGATGTCAATTACTCTTGCAAATTCAGAAAGATCGGCCTTTCTGAGTTTCTGCCATTGTCTGAAGCACTTTAGATGTTTCTTGAGAGTGTGCTTCTTAAAGGCTTGGAGTAAGTTGAGTGGCACTAGACTTTGAGCCTGTGTAGAAACACTAGGCTCATTTGCTTGGACTTCTGCTTGTTTGGGCACAGAGGCCTTAGATACCTTGATGTGAGGAGAAGTCTGATCCTCAGCATCCTTTCTTTCTGATTGAACTTCCAAGTGAGGAAGCTCAGTGGCATCTTTCTCAGAAACCTTGGGGGTTTCTGGAACCTTTTCTTCAGATACTGCTTTGTTCAGCAGTTTTAGTTTCTCTTGGAGGAGATGAGATCACATTCTCTCCGTCCAAGTGTTCTTCTGATTGAGCCTGTAAGATAGAACAAACATATTGATTAAGTAGTGAATTTTACCAAAATTTTCTTAAGGAAAGTTTACTAATACTTACCTTCTCAACAGAAGGCTCAGTAACTACTTCCTCAGAGTGCTTTTCAGCCTCTGGAAACTCTTGGTGTTGGGGTGTTGGTTCCACCTCCACTACTTTCTTAGTTGTAGCCTAAGAAGAGACATTAAGAATATTAGAACATAAGAGAAATTTTAGTTAGTTATTCCTTGTTCAGAGATAACCTTTACTACCTGTGGAACAGGCTCTTCTTGATGTTCTGAGGTTGGAGGAACCTCTTCTTGATTCAAGGGAGTGAACAAGTTTTCTTCCCCCTGAAATTGTGTCTCCAAGTTGGCCTGTAACAAATGAAGCTTATGAGTAACAAGTTAACATTGTAATGTTGACAAGTTAGATACAATCTACTTTTGTTACCTGAATAGAGTCAGGCTGAGTTTGGGTCTCTTGGACTAGTGGAGTTTCCACAGCCTCTCTTTGCTCATTGTTGGTCTCCTGTACAATATCTTTCTGAGTCTCCATCTCAGTGTGATCCCTTTCTGAGAGTTGAGCTCTCTCAGAAGGTTGAGGAACTTGTTGAAGGACAGGGTTTTCTTCAGCCACATTAAGTGCTGGTATTGTGAATGTGGAAGCAATGTCAACATCTTCCATCACTCTATCTTCCTCTTCCAGGCCTTCTTCTTCCTGCTGGACAAAGGGGCTCCTTTCTTTCTGAGGGGCTGAGCTTGATGCTCCTCCATGGGTCTCAATCCTGGACTTTTTGAATACTTGTGTAAGTACTACATCATCATCAGAGTCACTGTCCAGATTAGGAGCTGACCCATCTATGATATTTCTATCATCTCTGGAGATTTCTGGAGCAGCCTGTCTCAGAATTCTTGGGGCTTTCTGGTGTTGCCTTTCTGGCCGAACAACATCTTCTGAGATCTTGTCTCCATAAGGTTGTGCTTTTTGTACACTTTGGGACTTAGAGGCTTTCTTGCTTTGAGTCCTCTTTCTCTTGGCAACTGGAGGTTGAGCAGGAGCTTGCTCAGAGACCTCTTCACCTTGCTGGGCAGTTTCAAGCTCTTCTGCCTCTTTCTGAGCTTTCTCAGCAGCAATTCTCTCTTTTTCTTCAAAGGCATGTCTGAAAAGAGAGTTGGTGACTGGGATTTCTTGTCTCTTTCTGAGAGTTATTCCCATTGTTTCCAGAATGTAGCAAATTCTGAGACCAAAATGCATATTGGCATTTGTCTCAGCAAGGCCATTGATAATTTTAGGCTCAAATTCCTCAATGTGTCCAAGAAATTTGTTGAAGGCGTACTTCCCCCAATTAAAGTGGGTTTCCTGCCCTTCATGCTTCTTATTCAGAAGATGCATCATCATCCATCTCTCCATGCTTATCTGGTCTACACCACCTTTGTTGCCATTAAAGCAACGGACCAGAATGAGAGCCAAAGTACTCCAGTGTTTCTGGAGATGACTGGTTCTGATGGCTTTCAGAACAAAGTTTGCTGGGCAACCCTTTGCATTTTCAATCTGGATTGCCTCAAATAGCTCCTTAACACTTTGAATCATGGAGGCATCCCTGATGTTGATGTTGTCGATTGTTCCTCGATTTTTCAATCGGAATAAGTTGCAGAAAGTCTTGCAGTCTAGGACAATTTCTTGTCCTTGAACTTCAGTCTACATGTACTTCTCTTCTACATTATTCACAACTTTTGTGAAGATTTTGGAGTTGTTGTAGAACTCCAACATGACCAAAGGTGGAAAGTCCACTGCAAGACACAGAAACTTGTAGATATGGGAACTTTTCAACATTCCCAATATCAGTTTTCTATCTGCTTTTGAAGAAATGACTGCAGAAATATATTTTTTCACAAGAAAAGCTCCCCAATTCATCTTGTGACTTAGATTCCAGTCAGAAGGGGTAAACTCTCCTAGAAGGCGTTGAGTTCATGACTGCAGAAATATATTCAACACCTTGAGTTCTTTTCCTCCTTGCTTTTCAGCAGAAGCAGATGATGCGGCCTTAGGGTTCTTGGTGGTCATCTTCTTTGGTGCCATCTCTTATATAGAGTCTTTGATGAGTGTTTACAGATGATTTTTGCAAGAATAATCGAGATTAGTCTATCTTTTCAGAAGACTAAGCACAAGAAGTTGAGTTGCAGAAGAAGTTTTGCAGAAATCTTGAGAGATTTTGCTATTTTGATGCAAGTATGAAATTTTGGAATTGGTAAAAGTGTTTGTCTGTTGCCCAATTCCTATATATATAGTAGACAAAACGTACATAGATACAACATACATATAGCTGAATATGAATGCGTGTCTTTGTATCTGCATAGGCGTGGTACGACCTTTGTACTTCATTAAATGCTTAGTGGGCCATGTCTGCATTTCTCAACAGACATTACTTGCTTTGTTTTAATCTCAGCCGTTGAGATCAAACGTTTATACATCAAGGGTTTATATTGAATATCTTGTAATGATATCAATCAACAAATGGTATTGTGCCGACTTGATGGATTTTTAATATGCTACATTCATGTGTCACTTAGTAAAGAGTAGGAACACTTAATCATTTGAGCTTATCATTCTGAGTGTCAAGTCCTTATCTTTATATTATTTATCATAAAACTGGAAAAAATACAAGACATTGGACATGTTTGACTCCCAGAACTTATGCTTTTTCGGGCTTTATGTGACTTTTCTCTTTATGACTAAATAGTTTCCTGAATTCAAGAATCAGAAACTTCAGTTGTTTGAATGTATTTGACCCACTCTTAGTAAGTAATTTCTAGTCTTATTTACTCATTGAGTGTGTACCAACCTTTGCCTTTCTGGATACCCGTTCCAGAAATGTTTTGCCTTTCTGAGTGTTGCTACTCAGAAACCTTTGCATCACTTCTTAACAACTTGGCTTTCTGAGAGCATGTTCTCAGAGGCCTACTTCTTTTCTACCTTGCTTACTCAGACTTTAGAGATTGAGGACATTTTTCAGTCCTTAGGCAACTCCATTAACCCAAAATTATGTCTTAAGGTCAAGAACCGGCTTTCCTGTAAGGGCTTGGTGAAGATATCTGCAAGTTGGTCTTTTGTGCCAATCTTAAGTATCTCTATATTGCCTTTTTCAACATGGTCTCTGATGAAGTGGTGTCTAACATCAATGTGCTTTGTTCTGGCATGGAACTTGGGGTTCTGTGTGATTGCAATAGCACTTGTCTTATCACAGAAAATCGGAGTTTTCTCTTCATTGAGTCCATAATCTCTGAGTTGTTGTTGAATCCACAGAATTTGTGTTGCACAACAACCAGCAGCAATATATTCATCCTCTGTGGTAGAAGTTGCAATTGAGTTTTGTTTCTTGCTAAACCATGAGATAAGTCTAGCTCCCAGAAATTGACAAGTTCCTGAGGTACTCTTCCTATCAAGCATTGATCCAGCATAATCAGCATTTGAGTAACCAACCAAACTCAATCCACTTTCTTTAGGGTACCACAAACCTACATCTACTGTACCTTTCACATACCTTAATATTTTCATAGCAATGTTGTAGTGTGATTGCATCGGATTTGTTTGAAATCTAGCACACACACCAACTGCATATTGAATATCAGGTCTGCTTGCAGTAAGGTAAAGTAGTGAACCTATCAATTTCCTATACTTGTGTTCATCAACAATTTTATCTGATTCAGTATAGGTCATCTTGGTTCCTATGCTCATAGGTATCTTAGCATTCTTTTCAGAAGGCTTAAGATTGAACTTTGTGAGCATTTCTTTTTCATACTTTGTCTGATTAATGAATATTCCATCATTGAGTTGCTTGACTTGCAATCCTAGGAAATACTTCAATTCTCCCATCATGCTCATCTCGAACTTACTTTTCATGAGATTTGTAAAGTCATCACAAAGTTGCTTGTCCTTAGATCCAAATATGATGTCATCAACATATACTTGAACTAAGAGCAGTTTCCCATCATGATTTAAGGTAAATAAAGTTTTATCAACTTCACCTTTCTTGAAACCACTTTCCAGAACGTATTTGGCCAAAGTGTCATACCATGCTCTTGGAGCCTGTTTTAGTCCATATAGAGCTTTCTGTAGCTTGTAGACCATTCTACTTTCTGAGGAAACTTCAAAACTAGGTGGTTGTTCAACATAGACTTCCTCAGCAAGTTCACCATTCAAGAATGCACTTTTGACATCCATCTGATAAACTTTAAAGTCTTTATGAGCTGCAAAGGCCAGAAAGAGTCTTATGGCATCCAATCTGGTAACTGGTGCATATGACTCATCAAAATCTAAGCCTTCAGTCTGGGTGAATCCCTTGGCAACCAACCTTACTTTGTTTCTGGTTATTTCACCATATTAATTCATCTTGTTTCTGAAAACCCACTTGGTTCCAATCACAGATATTCCTTCTACAAATGGAACTAGTTTCCAGACTTTGTTTATTTCAAACTGATCCAACTCTTCTTGCATTGCAGAGATCCAGTCTTGGTCTCTTAATGCTTCTTCAATAGTTTTAGGTTCAATGTTTGAGATGAAACATCCAAAGAGAGAATTAGCATTTTCGGCTATTGCTCTCCTAGTCCTAACACCTTGATTGATTGGTCCAATCACATCCTTTGCAGGATGATCCTTGATACATCTCATCATGGGTTTGGGGCTAGTAGGGTCAACATCTATGTGATCTGAATGTGAATCACTATGATTATGACATGATACTTCTTCAGTATCTATGACATTTTGTACCACAGAAGGGCGTTGAATGTCTGACTCTTGCTCAGTGTGGGCTTTCTGGGACATGCCTGTCAAAGAGGTCATTTCCAGAATTAGCTCTCTGATGAACATCTTCAGTTTCCATTTCTGGAAATCTCATAGGAAATTCTTCATCATGTCTGAGAATCATCTGGTTGTTACTAGGAATTTCATGCTTTTCTTCGTCAGAGTCATCCTCTCTTTCCATAATGATGTTTTTCCTTTCTGAGGGTTCTTCTTCAGAATCCTTTAACATTAGTTCCTTGAACCTTTCTGAGAGTTCATCAGCAAGGGGTGATTTCTTGCTTTCTTCATAGAATACAACATGAACTGATTCTTCAATCTTCTTTGTTCTTTTGTTGTAAACTCTGTAAGCTCTGCTATTCATGGAATAACCAAGAAACACTCTTTCATCTGCCTTTGGTTGAAATGTTCTTAGATACTCTTTTCCATTGTTAAGAACAAAACATCTACAACCAAACACTTACAGATGTTTAATATTAGGGGGTCTACCAACCAAGAGCTCATAAGGGGTCTTGTCATGGTGTTTGTTTATCAAACATCTGTTCTGAGTGTAGCATGCTGTGTTTACAGCTTCAACCCAATAAACTTGACTTATTTCAGTGTCAGCCAGCATTGTCCTTGCTGCTTCTTTAAGGGTTCTATTTTTCTTTTCTGCAACACCATTTTGTTGTGGTGTTCTTACAGAGGAAAGTTGATGTTGTATACCTTTGCTGGTACAAAACTCCTTTATGTACTGGTTGACAAATTCAGTACCATGGTCTGTTCTGATTGCAGATACCTTGTCATTTTCCATGACTTCAAGCTTATTTAGCAAGTTTGGTATCTCCACCCTAGCATCATATTTGTGCTTCAGAAAGACAACCCAAGTGAATCTTGAGAAGTCATCTACAACAACCAGACCATACTTCTTTCCTGCATAACTAGTTACAGATGATTCAAAAAGATCCATGTGTAATAGTTGCAGTGGTCTAACAATAGAGTGTCTGTTTTTGGACTTGAAGGAGATCTTAGATTGTTTCCCCATCTGACAGGCAGAACAGATACCATCCTGTCTGAAAGATGTTTTGGGAAGGCCAACCACTAACTCTTTCTTGGCAAGTTTGTTCAGAGTTTTGAAGTTCAAGTGACTCATTCTTTTGTGCCATAACCAAGGTTTTCCAGGTGACCAGATTGACTCACCATGAGACATTCTTCAGTTGTGGCAGATGCCCAATCGGCAACATAAAGACTACCTTTCCGCCGAGCAACCAAGACTGTCTGCTTTGACTCATTGTCAATAAGTTTGCAAAACTTTGCTTTGAATTTCACATTGAATCCCTTGTCTGCAAACTGGCTCATGCTAAATAGATTGTATTTCAAACCCTTAACATGTAATACGTCAGTAATTGTTAAAGATCCCAATTTGACATTGCCAAATCCTAGAGAGGGATTTAATTCTCCTCCAGCAAATCTGATGTCTGGTCCAGTGTTGCAAGCTTTGTAGTTGACCAGATTTGCTTTGTCTCCTGTCATGTGCTTTCCGCATCCACTATCAAATAGCCATTGAGCCTTAGTCCAAGAGGCGTTCTGCACAAAACAGGAAACAGGAGTTAGGTTCTTGCTTCAGAGATAGAACCATTTAGACTAAACATTCTTCCAGTAGGAATCCAAATTTTAGTGAATTTCTTGGGAGTTTGTTTTTGTCTAACTTGAACAGAAGGAGATGCAATGAAATTAGTAATTTTGATCTCAATCTTCCTTCTTGGGGTGTTTCTAGGTGTTCCCTTTGGTGCTTTCTGGATCCTGGGTTTCTGGGGTTGCTTTTCAGCAAACTTAGCCTTTCTGGCCAGGTTCCTTCTAGCTTTGGCATTCAGTTTTTCAGTGGTTTGAGATTTCTTCCACTTCTGTTTATTGCTACGTGCAATATCAGCCTTGCGCCATTGTTCTTGTCCTTCCTTATATTGTTGTAAAAGGACTTTTCCAATAGCACGATAGCCAATGCCATTTCGAACACCTTGGGCTTTCTGAATGCGGTCTTCAGAAGCCTCACTAGTTTCTGCACCATCTTTATTTTCATAAAATGGTATAGTTGAGAATTTGCCTATTCCAGCAATTCTTCCCTTCTTAGTAATATAGCACTGTGGATGGTTGCATGTCTGAGGGTTGTGTTTCTTTTCAGAAACCTTATCCACATATTTCTTGTGAACTTGTTGTTCTTTCAAAGGCTGAGTTGCTACTCCTTTTCCTTTGTCAACTACCCTAGCTTTCTGACCAATTCTATAGGTGGTTGAAGAAAGCAGCTTGTGAAAGCACTGTGGATAGCTCTTTCTTTCGAAGTTCCTCATTCTCATAAAGCAGCTTCATCATTTTCTTATTAAGTTCATCCAAGGCTAGTTTGTGAAAATTTTCATTTTCAGATATCTGAATTTTCAGAAGGGCTATTTCAGCGCTCTTGTTCTCAGATACCCTGGTTAGCTCAGAAACCTCTTTTTCAAGAGTTTCTTTGCTTTCCTCTAGAATTCTGGTTTGGGATTGTGCTTCCAGAAATTCTTTCTCATAACGATCCAATTCACTCCTGATTAACTCCAGATCCTCAATTCCATCATCACTCTCATAGTACAGAAATTGTGAAATGTTAGTTACCTCATCAGCCATAAGACACATTTCTATGTTGGAGATGTCTGGACCAGCAATCTTAGCAACTCCACACATTTCATTCTTCTTAAGGCCGAAGTCGATTACGTTGTGGGTGATTCCACACAATTCTGGTGATGGCAGGTTTGAGTTATCTGAATCTCCATCTTCAGAATCTGTCTCAATATCTAGAGCATCAAGTTGGATTTGAATCTTCTTCCTTTCTTCAGTCAGTAAGGCCCTTTGATTTCTTTTGTAATTTCTTCTGTCCTTCTTGTCACCTGTCTTGAGCTTGTTTAAAGCAGGGCAATCTCTCTTGAAGTGACCAGGCTTTTGACAATAGAAGCAGATATCATTTCCTATCTCTGCTGATTCAATACTAACACCTTTCTGAATGGGGGTCTTCAGAGAGTTGTTTAGTTGAATGTTCTTGTACTGATGATAGTTTGGGCCAAGATGCTTTTTCAGCTTTTCTTTAGCTTTTCTTCTCTCAATCTCTTGACTCACAAATTTATTCATGTGTCTTACTGCAAGAGCATTTTCTTCAGATGCGTCTTTGGTATCTTTCTTTTCAGAAGTACCTTGAGAGACTAGAGCAACACTTTGCAACTTCTCAACTGTTTGTTCTCTCTAAGTTGTCTCATAATCTACAGTAGCAAGATGAGAGAAGAGCTCTACTGGAGTAATATTTAGCATTCCTTGGTTGAAATAAAAGAATTTAGTGTGCTCCCAGTTGTGATTGAGACTTCTGACAATAGTCTTAATCTTTTCTGACTGGGAGTATCTGTTGCTTTCACCATGTGCAGCCATATCACTCATAAGAGTAGTAAACCTAGAATCAAGTTCTTCCAGAGTTTTAGTGGGACCTTGCTTGAAGTTTTGGAACTTCAATTTAAGAACTTCGAACTTGTTTTCTTTGGTTTTCTCAGTTCCGGCACAGATTTCTTCAATCAATTGCCAGGCAACTTTCGCCGTTTTAGCACCCTGATTTACCTTGTATGTGCTCAGGTGTCGATCTGATGATTATATTACGAGCTGGACCATCCAATCTATGTCTCTTGGCATCTTCAGATGTCCAGAGCTCTCTTGGTTTGTCTTCATACATAATGCTTCCACGCGCAACATGACCACTATCACTAGAAACCATGTCCTCGCTTCCATCTTCCGTGTCTGAGGCTTTTCTTCCATCAGAAACCTCAGTGACTTGTTTGAGTTGTCTTATTTTGATAGGCCCTTCATTGATGACATAGATCATCTCATCACTAATGGCCTCCAGATGGAGCATCATGTTGTTCTTCCATTTCTCGTAGTTTTCTGGCTTTAGAACGGGTGCATCGCTCAGAGACATGCATGCACACTTAACACACAAATCATATAGTCCTCAGAAAGGGACAAAGTTCCTTCACCTATCTGGGGATCTAGGTTCAGTGGAGAAGGCTTGTGAACCTCCTGCTCTGATACCACTTGTTGGTCCAGATAACGGCAAAGTAAAAGACTAGAGGGGGGGGGGGGGTGAATAGTCTTTTAAACTTTTGTCGATAAACACAGTTTCTCAGAAACCCCCAGGTTTCTGATACTTAAATTCAGAGCGCGGAAGACTTTAAGATAGGTAAGTGCAGAAACAAAAAGTAAGTGTGTGTGCTTTGCTGAAAGATAAATACAGAAAGGTAAATAACACAGCAAGTATAGTGGTATCTGGAGGTGGCGTAATCCTCCAACTAATCCACTTCGGTCTTTCTGAGACCTAGAATTCACTAGAACAGATAATTGAGTTCACCTTACAAAAATCCTATTCTAAGATTCTTAAACAATTGGTTCCCAACCAAATGTTCCCCCTGAGTTATTCCCCAGCTCCTAGAGCTAAGTACTTCCTCTACTCAGATAACCTTGGAGTTATTCCCTGATTTTCCAAATCAAGTACTTCATCTACTCCATGCCTTGATGGTGTTGGTTATAAGGTTTGTCAGAGAGGCTTCTCGTATAACTTTTCAGTTATGTTTTCAGAGAGCCTAATAGAACAAGACTACTTAATACACTTGTTCAGTGTATGGCAATCTGCTCTTTACTGACCCAAGTAATTGATATCCGTTCTGGAAAATGAGCTTCAGAAAGGTTATCTGACAGTTCAACTCTTTCACGAATAACAATCTCTTGTTAAGGTTCAGGACAATTTAGAACTACTAGTGATTCTTCAAGCAACAGAAAGCTTTCAGAAAGGGTAGTAGAGTGCTTGAGAGAATACTTTGCTAGATTGTGAGTTTGCAAGTTAGATCGTTCTTCGGTCGTATTTCTCAGCATCTAAGTGTGTGATATTTATAGATGAATTAGAGAGTCGTTGGAATGTTATCCGTTAGACACAATTCAAATTCAGTCTATACTTATCTTGAAATGAGTACTCAGAAGTCCTTATCTCATATCTCTGAGAGGACTGTGCTTTAGCGGTTTTTTCTGCCGATGTAATTAATGCATATGTACTATTTCTTGTCCTGTAGTCTTCAAGGATACATTAGCCTTTCTGATGGCTTGCATGCTCCATACTCATGATGTCATATTTTCCAGAAGCATGTTTCAAAAGTAACTAAATGTACTTAAGAAAGGATTAAGGACATAGTCTTTCCGAGTGAGACTAAACCTTGGTGTCTTCATAAATCTTGTGCAATCTCCGGTCTTGTAATCTACAGAAAAGCTCCATGGCTAGGATTGATCTTCATGGTCTTCTTAAAATAAAAATTACACTCAGAGACCTATAAACCTAATACAAGATTTACTAGACTAATTATACTCATTGATTTCCTTTTTTACAATGTTCAAGTGAACCAAGAGTACTTAATCACCTTTCTGGCTAAGATAGGAACATGTGATGAATGATCAAAAAACTAACAGATATTCCTAACAATTTGGATTCACCGCGACAAGACGAATCCATAGACACCAATTTTAAATATTATTATGAATTTTTCTGCACAAAAATAAAGCAAAAAGGAAAATTGTAATTTAGATGTATAGTTCTATTGGTTGTGTAAAAAATTATGGAACATTTTAATTATATACAATACAATGCACCATATAACTTGCACTAATTATTTTTAGTAGATTGACTGCATATATATATTTTTAGTTTAAATATCATATAAATTTATCTACAAAACTCCGAAAAATATTTAGAACATATATTTGGATTCACCGCGACAAAGACGAATCCATAGACACAAATTTAATATATTATTATGCAATTTTCTTCACAAAATTAAAGAAAAAAAGAAAATTATAATTTAGAAGTATAATTCCATTGGTTGTGTAAATTTTAAATTTGGAAAAAAATCTATGGAACATTTTATATAATTATATAGTACAATGCAATGCACCAAATAACTTGCACTATTTTCAGTATGTTGACTGTATACATATATTTTTATTAAATCTCATATAAATTTATCTACAAAACTCCGAAAAATATTTCGAACAAATATTTGAATTCATCGTGACAATACGAATCCATAGACACTAATTTTTAATATTATTATTAATTAAATAAAATATTTATTCCTTAAAATAAAATATTAATTTATTAAATTGAATATATTTGTTGCGTAAATCCTAATTTTGGGAAATAAGATGTGGAACATGTTAGTTGTTTACAATGCGATGCAATTATGAATTTCACTATTTATTTTTTGTATGTTGACTGCATATATAGTTTTTATTAAATTTCATATGATTTTATCAACAAAATATAACGTACATTTGGATCACCGCGACATGACAAATCCATAGACACCAATGTTTAATATTATTATTTATTAAATAAATTATTATTCATTAAAATGAAATATATATCTATTAAATGAGATATATTGGTTGTGTAAATTAAATTTTGCAAAATAAGTTATTAAACCTTTTAATTCAATACTATACTATGCACCTTATCACTTTCACTCTTTTTTTACCGTATACATTGTTTTTATAAAATCTCATATAAATTTATCAAAAAACTTCGAAAATATTTTGAATATATATTCGGATTCGCCGTAACAAAACGAATCCAATGCACCAATCTTGAATATTAGTATTACTTAAATAAATTTTTTTCATTAAAATATAATATAATTTATTATATTCGATAAAATGAAATAATGACATTTTTAAAAATAGAGCATTTATTAAATATTTAATACTCCTCGAATCTATTTAAAAGGAAATTAATAGTTATTTAGATGTTCAATTATAAAGTTTGATTCTACGTTGGAGCAGAGTTCGAATAGGGCAGTCTTAAGTGTCGTTGCTATAAGATCATGAGGGCAATAACATCAATGATTTTTTCTTGACAGTATATGTCAGTCTCTTGATAATTTATATACAGACGGTCTCTTAGAAGACTTACTCCAACCCATATACTCCCTCCGTCACGGATACGACTTCCTGTTTGTCCAGGCACAAGTTTTAAGATAAAGTGAATAAAGTAGGAGAGATAATGAATAAAATAGCAAAAAGAGTAAATAAAGTACTGAAAGAGTGTGATTAAAATATGAGAGATTGTAAATAAAATAGGAGATATGTCAATAAAGTGGGATAGAGATTTTCTATTTAAAGAAGGAGAAGTTGAGTTTGGAACGAACCAAAACAGAAAATTGAAAGTTTTGAGTTCGGGGCGGAGGGAGTATATAACAAAAGTGGTGAGTTAGGCATAGAGACAGTCTCTTGACAGGCTTTGCATGTTTTCATCTCGGCCTATATCTTACTACAGTGGTAGTTCGTTATTTTACTTTTAAACGGATCGGGTTCTATTTAACCCGAATTCAACCCTCCTCGAAATAATGATGTTTAGGTCCGGTGTGGCATATACTCGAACCTGTTCCATACCTTTATAACAAGTCCTGACTGCAACATTTTATGATTGATTTAGTAAAACCTATTCACTCCGTCCCGCAGAACTTCGTACATTTATCATTTTTAGTCATCCCATAAAACTTCATACATTACCAAAAAAGTAGGCTACCACACCCAACAAATAATAAACAATCTTTTCACTCAAATTACAAACTTTGCCACTAAAAGTACACTTTATCCCACCTTTATTATATTCTATCAAAACTTTAGCTTTTCACATAAAACTGCGCGACAGCCCTCCGAGATGGAGGGAGTACATTTTTCACGCTTGTGAGGCGGGCGGATACTCTCTAGGCAGGGAAACTCTCTTCGATCTTCTCTCTACTTTCTTCACCCATAACGGCCCCGAGGGGGGGGGGATCTGATACTCTCTAGGCGGGGAAACTCTCTTCGATCTTCTCTCTACTTTCTTGATCTCCATAACAGGTCGGGGGCATATACTCTCTAGGCGGAAAACACTCTTCGATCTTCTCTCTACTCTCTTCATCCATAACGGGCCTCGGGTTTGGTTGGGGGCCGAGGTGGGTTTGGAATTGTGGAAAAAATACAATTATAGCATGTGAAAATATGTTTGTTGAATAATAACTTTTGTGTCATAGGTAGGGTGACCACATAAGACTGCTGGGTTGTTGGAAACGGGAGGGGGGGGGGGGAATAGCTCTAACATGTAAAAATATGTTTGTACAATAATAATTTTCGTTTGTGTGTGTGGTGGGGTGACCACATACTACCATGGGTTGTTGGAAAAAACCCTATTGACCGTGTGGAATAATTTTGTATTTTATTTTGGTTCGTTTTTAGGGATACAAATTTTTAAAAAACATGTATATGTTACTACTTAATAGGTCAGATACGGTAGGACCCGGTATAAAATATATGTTATCAACCCGTCGGGTCCCGAACGGATTTAAGGTTGGATTCTACCCATATTAAAGCATATCTATCATGATGAGTCGTACTTTTAAATTTCCTATAGTTAACATAAAAAAAAAAAAAAGACTCAAATGATATAGTATTGGATGAAGGACTACCACGGACATAACGATCAATGTTGTTTACATAAGTTTGACTATTTTATTTTTTCGATTAATTTATGTTGTCATCTCTTTTTATTTATTATTAAAAGTAAACTATATCGTGGCATCGCCACGGGTTATTACTAGTTTTAGAATAATTTTCTTAGATACGTAGATTTATTGGTAAGGAAGTTACACAAGAATTGTCAAGTAACGTTTTGTTTTAATACTCCATGATTATTTGAACTACTTATATACTATTATTCATTAACCAATATTAACCTAGTTAACCACTAACATGAGTATATTATACAACTGTGGTAATAAGAAATACTAGACATGTTTTATACTCCCTCCGTTCCATTAAAAACTGTCTAACATTCCTTTTTTAATGTTTCGTTAGAAACTTTCTAACCCAAAAAGGTAAGTTTTTATCTCACTATTTAATTGTTTATTATTTTTCTTTTAAACTTTATCATCATTGCATTCACACTTTCACTTACTTTATCAATCATTTACAACCTTATCAATATACTACCACTCGCAAACTAATATTCAACTAATATTCCTTAAATTAATATACAGTAGCTCTTTATAAAGCTTTTAATGAACCGGGAAGAGTAATTATTTAACTTTTCTTTAATTGTAATAAACGAACCAGTTCATTAACAAAAATTAGAATACTGTGTGTGTATATATATATATAATAGATTTGTATACATCATTTTTTTACGCACCATAATATGACGTTACTTCCTCTTTGACTGGTGATGTGCTGAAATTAGTACTTCTTAAAATCAACAAAGTAACTAAAGCAGTGTTGAGTAAACAAGCCTTAACTACATGATCGTTCTCAAGAAGCTAACTAGGCAACTATGACGTTTCCAATTATCAAATCTGATAGTTTGTGGTAACAGTTTGCAAGATTGAGTTTGTTTTGAAAATTAAACTAAGTAAACAAGTAAACTCAAACGAGTTTTGAATCAATAGAGTGGGAAATAGACACAGTAGCAATTCAATGAAATCAAATACAGATTAGACCAAGTGATCATATGATGTGACAGTTATTTGTCCAAATAAATCACCAATTTCAGTTTTAACCAAGACATTCTTTGAACATGTGAAGTAGGAAATCAATCGATTGTCAGGCGATTGATTCTTAACCTGAGTGGTTTTGAATATTCGAGAATAGAATACTGAGATTTGGATTTTTACGAAGTTTGAGAAAAAGCTTAACACATATGAACAAACCCTAGGTCAAGATCCTAATTCGATCAATCCGATATTACCATCGCGTCTATCGAAGGGTTTAGCTACTCATATCCTGAACAATAACATACAAAATGACAGTCATAATGAATCAAGAATGATAAGAGAGATTATGAACATAAATCAATCAATCAATCAATCAAGCACAAAGAAGAAGATACTGCGAAAGAAAGAAAGATTCAACTGATGTTTTAACCTCAAGATTGAAATCCAATGTCAAAGGAACGATTACAAGTGAAAATTGAAGGTAAACTAAGGCAAGAGAACCAAACTAGAGTTTTTCTTGCTTGAGAGTGAAAAAGACTTCAATAAAGAAGTCTGTCATAAAAATCTACGAATAAAAAACTAAGTAGTGCAGAAAACAGATTCTGCACGATTTGCAGCGCGAGACGCATCCTGGAATAACTGGGACGCGTCTCCAGGCTCCTGAGACGCGTCTTGCGACCTGCCAGGCTGAGACGCATCTTGCGGGTGCTGGAGACGCGTCTTGGAGAGTCTGAGACGCGTCTTGCGTGTTTTTGCGCAGACTCTTCATAATTTGCCTACTGAAATGGAGTTTTGAGCTTTAATTCGGATACGATCTTCCAAAAAGCATCGTTTCTCCTTCAAAACATCTCTAAATACAAGAAAATCTGTAAAACAGAACTAAAACATAAAACACATAAAAACGCACAAGATACACTAATAATGCAAATAAAAACTAATGAAAGACGACAAAAAGAACGAGATGAGACTCTAAAATATAGGCTGATCAGCTGGGTAAATTACAACGACCCGTTTGTATCGTGTGTGTTAACATAGCAGTGTAACAATGTATACTAGTATTCGAATCTAATAGAAGATAAACAAGTTATATAGTCTACTAAATTCATTTGTTCAATCATCACAATTAATTAGGAGAATTCTACTTAGACTTGGCACCCGTAGAAAACATGCCATTTTATTTCTTTTTTTGCTTTTTGTAATCTATCAATCTCATTATCTAATTAACTAGCAATTAGTTAATGTGGGGGTTGACTTTCTATTTGATTCTAACATAGTAAATTTCGCCGTTTCACCTTTTACAACTATTCTGCTCGTCTATAATAAAACTAGTCTATGGCATGTCGATACTCGACGAGGCACGGTGACAAAACTAAAAATAAAAAAATTAATAGATTTTATAATAACATCTTGAAGTTGAGAAAAAACATATAAAAACTATAATGTCAAAAATGCATAATCAAATCTCTTCAACATTGCATCGGAAGTCATCCATACCTGTAAAAAAAGTGCAAGATGTGAATTAGTGAAATTGAACACAAACATATGTAAAATCTGTCTGGTGTGAAAAAAAATTTCTAAAGTTAATACGCATAAACGATATATTCACCTCATAACTTTTCGAACACTTCTTTTCATAGGATGTTGATTGTCATATACCCTCTTTGTGAAAATCAATATCTTCAATCCCTTGGTAACTCTAGAGAGAGCACATATAATTGACCATGGTAGAATACTGGTGATGGGAGGTAGAGGCTGATGTATGAGAAAGATTATCCTAACTCTTGTTTATAGTCATAGCATATCAGACAGATATGAGAACCGTCACCTATCAAAATTGATAGGGAACTCCATCTCGTCGGATGGGCTCATCATCATCCTCAGAATGAAAACCTTTTGTCCCGTGTTGATTCCAGATATCATCTTTGCCTCGATGGTATGTTTCCCAAGATTAGTAACTACAAGCCTTGTGCTATTGTCCGGAAGACTGATCAATATTCCATAGAAGCATTATCATACACGCAACCTTCAAGACAATATGGTTCGGCAATTCAGAGTAATTAATGATGTTGATAATTCTACAATGAAAACATTTTCGAGACCGTTCTCATTGTCATCTTCCTAAGGCTGAGCATAAACGGACCGGACCCGGACCAATAAATTTGATGTGGTATTAGGGTCTATGTCTTCTCAAAATCCGGGTTCTAACTCGGACTGGGCCAGCCCAGTAAAAGTAATGCATTAAAAATATACAATACATATTTATTCCTCCTGACCCTAGTCACTCATTCCCTAACTCATACTATACACTGTTGGTCCAGAAAATGGCAAAGTAAAAGACTAGAGGGGGGGGGGGGGTGAATAGTCTTTTAAAACTCTTGTCGATAAAACAGTTGCTCAGAAAGTTGGGTAACTTTTTGATACTTATAATCAGAAGTCTTTCTAATTGAGTTCACCTTACAAATATCTTCTCTCGATTCCTAAATACACTAAGTTCCCAACCAAGTGTTCCCCCTGAGTTCTTCCCCGGCTTGCCCAACCAAGGTTAAAGGTTCTGAGTAGAGGAAGTACTTGGCTGGGAAAGCCGGGGAAGAACTCTGGGGGAACACTTGGTTGGGAACCTAGTGTATTTAGGAATCGAGAGAAGATATTTGTAAGGTGAACTCAATTATCGATCTTAGTGGATTCTAGGTCTGAGAAAGGCCGAAGTGGATTAGTTGATGGATTACGCCACCTTCAGATACCACTATAAAACTACTGTGTTATTTACTTTCTGCACTTACTTTCTGCCATTACTTACTTGCAATGTAATTTTCGCACTTTACTAGCTTGCTGAGCACATGCACTTATCAGAAAGACTTCCGCTATTCAGATTATAAGTATCAAAAAGTAACCAAACATTCTGAGAAACTGTTTTATCGACAAAAGTTTTAAAAGACTATTCACCCCTCGCCCCCCTCTAGTGTTTTACTTTGTCGTTATCTGGACCAACAAGTGAAATCAGAGCAGGAGGTTCCCAAGCCTTCTGCACTTAACCTAGATCTTAGATAAGTGCTCACTTTTCGCTTAACCCCTGCACTTGATCTGTTTGTTAAGTTCTCAATACAAAGAACTATGAAAAATGGAGGAATAATATGATGCTCCATCTGGAAGCTATCAGTTGTGAAAAGATCGAAGTGATAAAGAATGGCCTATAGTCATTCAGCAAGCAAAGATAGTCACTGATGTCTCTGATGGAAGAGATGAAGATTCTGCTAGAAGAACCTCCACTTCAGAAACTTCTACAAGTGGGAGAGCTACTGGTCAGATAGCTTTGGAAGAAAAACCCAGATATCTCTGGACATCGGAAGATTTCAAGAGAAATAGACTGGATGGTCAAGCTCGAAACATCATTATTCGTTCTACTCCAGACCACATACAGTGCAAACGATGGTGTGCAAAAACGGCAAAAGAGGCATGGCAACTAGTTTAACAAATTTGCGGCTCTCAGAATACCAAGGAAAATAAGTTCGAAGTTCTGAAATTAAAATTCCAGAATTTCAAACAATGGCCTTCAGAAACCCTTGAACAACTTGATTTTCGGCTTACAACGTTAATAAGTGAAATGGTTGCACTTGGTGAAAGTGAAAGATATTCTAACGCTGAAAAGGTGAAGACTATTGTAAGAAGCTTTAATCACAACTGGGAACATACTAAGTACTTTTATTTCAACCAAGGAATGCCAAACATCACTCCAACGGAATTAATCTCTCACCTAGCCAATGCCAACTATGAAACCTCTCAAAGAGAACAATTAGCTGATCAGCAAGCTCACAATGTTGCTCTAGTAACACAAGGTACATGTGAAAAGAAGATTACCAAAGAATCCACTGACGAAGAAGCTCTTGCTATAAAGCAAATGAGCAAATACGTTAGACAGGAGATTGAGAGAAGAAAAGCCAAAGAGAAGCTAAAAAAGCATCTAGGCCCTAACTATCACCAGTACAAGAATATGCAATTGACCAACTCTCTGAATAAACCTGGTCAGAAAGCATCAAGTATTGAGGTTACAGAAATCGGAAACGATATCTGTTACTATTATCAGAAACATGGTCACTTCAAACGGGACTGTCTTGTTCTGAACAAGCTCAAGATAGGTGACAAAAAGGATAGGAGAAACTTCAATAGAAACTAGAGAGCTATGCTTTCTGAAGAAAGTAAGAAAATCGAAATCCAACTGGTGCACTTGATCTTGATTCAGATTCTGACGATGACGATTCAGATTCTGACGATGACGATTCTGATGAGTTCAAGCTACCGTCACCATAATTATGTGTCTACACTCATGAAGTATTTGACTTTGCTCAAAAGAAGAATGAAATGTGTGGAGTTGCTGAGGAAATCTACCCAGATTACTCTAACCTTGGGCCATGTCTAATGGCTAATGATGAGGTCACTAACATTTCACGATTGATTAATTATGATAGTGATGAGGATGGAATCAAGGATCTAGAACATCTCAGAAGGGAGTTGGATCTTTAAGAAAGAGAATTCTTGGTTGCTCGATCTAGAACCAAAATTTTTGACAGAAAAAGAGTCTCTGGAAAGCGAGTGTTCACACATACGATGACTTTCCGACACCAAGGATGAAGAAAATGCATTCCTAAAGTCTCAGATAGATGAGACCAGAAAGTTGCATTCTGAGGCTATGGAGTTGCTCTAGAATAAGTGTGAAAGCCTTCTTTCTTAGAATGAGGAACTAAAGAAGAAAGAATCATCTTTCCAATCCTATGCCAAAGCGAGTGACACTCTCACTGAAGTACACTCCTACCTAAGAGATCCATCAGAAAAGGGAGGACTTGGGCTTGACACACAAACAAGCAATTCTACTCCTCTTAAAAAGAGTGACGAAAGGTTGACGTTTGTTGGTGGTCGACAAAGTGGTTCCCAAACAACCTATAGCATTGGTCAGAAAGCTAAAGTTGTTGACAAAGGTAAAGCTATTGCGACCATACCTTTGAGGGAAAAACAAGTTCCCAAGAAAACTGTGGAAAAGGTTTCTAAAAAGAAATTATGCACTAAAAAGTGCAATCATCCACAGTGCTATGTCTCTAGGAAAGGAAAAATTGCAGGAGCTGGCGATTTTCCCAATGTACCATTTTCGGAAGAAATAATGATCCAGAGTCTAGTGAATCTACTCAGAAAAGATCTCAGAAAGCAAAATGTTGAGGGTAAAGGTTCCCCAACCACTTAGAGATTATTCTATCCCACTGGTAATGGCTAAGATATCCTCAAGTAAGAGGCCCTGTACAGCTTAAGAGCCAACGTGTGAGAGCCTGAGAACCGAAGATTGGTAAGAACCTGCACAAGTGACTTGGAGGGGGGGGGTTAGGACCTGGTTTGCTAAGTGTCAAACCGGTTTGAGACTTTACTCAAGAGATACTGAAGATCTACTCTGTGTGATAGCCAAGGTTCGGAAGTGATTATTACTTACCATTATCATGGGAGTGTGTGCCCTATATATAGATTTCTCCCCAATTGGGAGGGTTCCACCAGATTGTGCCAAGTGTAAGGTCTGGATTGAGCCACCAAGGCTTCCATAGGCCCATGGCCCATTAATGACACTTGCCCCGTTCCACTTTGGGCTTTCAGGGGTAGTTTAGTCATTAATGTAACATGATTAGAGGCTTTGATACAGTCTGCTGCGGGTCAAGGTCCGAAGAGGTTGGTCCGGATGCTTGGTACAGACTGTATTAGGTTGTCTATGGGGAGCTTCCATAAGTTTGTCCGACTCCTCTGATTCGGACCTTGTTGCTCGGACCTCCTTACTCTCTAGTGCCAGTTTACTTGGTTAATTGTGAGATTGTCATGTTGGATCCGGATGGTCGTCCGGGTCGGACCCCATGGTTACGGACCACTGGAGGGGTCGGAGCTATTGCTGTTCAAGCTCTCTCTGTCCTTCTCCTCCAGGATGGGTCGGACCTGAGGGGCCTAGGGTCGGACCTTAGGGTCGTATCATAGTGTCTCGCATCCTCAGACAACTTGGGACGCCTTAGGATTCGTTCCAAAGGCGCCTATGACGGATTGGACATATTTTCGTATTAACATATGTCCCCCTAGTTTCCAAGTATCTTAGTAGAAGATAGTTGTGGAACTATAGTTGAAAGTGGAGGAGACAGTTTGTTTCTTGGTCCAATCCATCCCTCGAAAGCAGAAAAAAGGGTGTAACTCGTACTTCTCGTCATCCTTAATCTTGATCTCTCCCCCCCCCCCTTTATTCTTTCCTTTGTTGCAGTCCGGGTAAGGAGGCTCGGAGTGCAACAAAATTAAAGAAATAAGGGGTATTTGTAAGCGAGATCAAGTGGATAGAGAGCGCCAGAGTTGTACCTCTTTGTGGGTGAAGGGATGATCCGAACGGATAAGAGTCCATGTAATGATGAGTTGGATCAACCGTCCTTATAAAAAAGGTAGGGTTTTCATCAACTTTGTCGGGATGGTCCGAAGAGGGACATCCGAACGGACGAGGGTCCGTGTGGTGGTGAGGTAAATCATCCTTCCTTGTAAAAAGGGGAGGGTTTTTATCAACCTTGTCGGAATGGTCTGAAGAGGGACATCCGAACGGACGAGGGTCCGTGTGGTGGTGAGGTAAATCATCCTTCCTTGTAAAAAGGGGAGGGTTTTCATCAACCTTGTCGGAATGGTCCGAAGAGGGACATCCGAACGGATGAGGGTCCGTGTGGTGGTGAGGTAAATCATCCTTCCTTGTAAAAGGGGAGGGTTTTTATCAACCTTGTCGGAATGGTCCGAAGAGGGATATCCGAACGGACGAGGGTTCGTGTGATGGTGCGGTAACTCATCCTTCCTTGTAAAAAGGGGACACATATCCAAGGTATAAGATAGATTGGCCCCCCCGAGGGTGTAGTAATATCCTCTTCCCGAGCATCATGAAGTTGGTTGTATGTTTTTGTCATCGTAAGGTAAATATTTTGTACCAAGGCGTCATTTCACATGGTATTGTTGTACTATGCCGTTGGATGAATTGTGATGTACGATTGAGATTTAATCCCGAAAAATGGTGACGGTTGGGCTTCCTGATTTAACCCTCTATAAATAGGGGTTTCACCGACGTCATTTTCACATTCTATAGAGAAGATTTTTGATTTTTTCAGTACATCCGAAGCAAGTGCAAGCAATCCGAAGCGAGCGAAGAGAAGTCCGTAGCGAGTTATCCAAGCAAAGTTAGATGCCTCCGATCCAACCATCCGAGTACAAGTAAGTTTTCCTGAATGGTTGTCAAAGTTAGCTTGTTTTCTTGAATGGTTGTCAAATTTCCTTGTGTTTGTTGTTTCGCTGCTGTTGAGAATATGGTCTGTTCGGATGTATGCTTATGTTGCGTATTCCATAGTTGGTAATAACCATAGTGTGTCTCGGGTATGTTGAGTAGTCAAGACTAATGCCAGACTAACGCCTTACTAACTCCGCACTAACTTCTTCCGGTAGAGCCGTTTTATATCTGCCGAACTTAGAATTTTTCCTTTTCTTAATATACATAAACGGCCTCTCGGACTGCCATCTTAAAGCTTACGAAATTGCTTTCTCCTTTCCCTAGGATGTCCGAGAGTGATAGTCAGAACCGATCCGAGGCTGAAGAATATGACTCCGATGCGTTGTCCCTATCGGACAGCTCCGAGGAGATTGATATTGTTGGTGGGGATGATTCAGTAGAGCTGGAGCATTCTATTCGTCCGAGCCGGGAAGAGCCCGAGGTAAGCTCCTTACTTCGGTTAGTTGTTCCGGGTTCAGGGTCTCCGAAGCATCGGGATTACCTGCAAGTCTCTAATGTGCAGCGTACCGGTGTTGTTCAAGGGACCAGCTCTAGGACTATAGGGGCTCACCGTCCGCACGGTGCTGGGAAGGACCCGAACTCCCGGTAGAGATTCGATCTCTCATTCGCAACCTAGGTGATAATTTTAGGAGTAACCCTAACCGAGTGCCGTTCGTTCCGGATCCACAGGAGCCTAACTTCGAAGAGGTGCATGATACCTCCGAGGCACCACCGGAGTTGGGTATGTTGAAAGAAGGTGTCGAGGATCGGGTCCAGGTTGTTCCCCTTTGGACGGTGGTAGAGCTGAGTTCAACGTCCGGGGATGTCAATGTGGAGGAGGAGGGTCGGACTGACGATGTCAGTTCCAAGGAGGAAGAAGAAGAAATGCTGTCTGCCCATGTTTTTCGGAGGGAGTTGGCTGGGCAAGCGGGTACGAGTCGTCAACGGACCGAAGAGGAGTTGCCCGAGGGGCATAAGAAGGGTGAAGACGTGTTTCGGGTGAAATTCCCTCGAACGAGGGACGATGTAACTTATCCCGATCCGGAGGGTGAACTGAACGAGGAAGGTACATTGCCCACGTGCCCTTGGATTGTGATGGCCGAGGAGGTGGGGGAACTTCGGAGGAAGTATGAGATTCCGGAGTCCGTGGAGATTCTCATTCCGGATGAGTCGCACGCTTTTTACAATCCGCCTCCGGGGTATATGTGCGTGCATGAGATAAGTCTTCACTGTGGGTGGTGTTTGCCAGTGGCGTCCGAGTTTTTGGACATTTTGAACGACATGGGGTTAATTCCTCATCAAATCATCCCCAATTCTCTCGAAAATCTGATGTGCTTCGGGGTGATGTGTAAATACAAGGGCATCCCGGTTACTTTTGATAACTTCCGGAAGTTATTTAGTGTTAGTGTAAGTAATAGAAATACTTTGTTCTATACGCTGGTGTGTCGCCAAGCATATACTTTTTTCGTCGATCTGCTCTCCTCCCTAGGAATAAATTGGTGGAAGAGATATATCTTCGTCCGGCCCGCTCTACAGCAGGGTCAATCCGAAGCTGAAAGGACCCGATGGCGTTTTGAGAAGAAGTTTTTTCGAGGCAAGCTGCCGGACTAGAAGCCTCTGGCTCGGAACGTGCCTTTGTGGATGCAAGCTCTCCACCGGAATCAAGATCCGGAGAAATATTTTTTCCGGGGATTGATCTGCCAGCCCCTTCCCTATCTAGCTGGATTTTCGGAGCCAAGTTTTTGTGACGGGAAGAAGGATCTGAGTAAGTTCTTCTTCATTCGGTCACGTGGTCAGTCATCCGAGTCGGTGGTCCCTTTATTGCTTTGTTTGTAGTAGTGGAAACTTATTATTCTTCGGATGTGCAAATTTTTGGTTCGAGTACACCATGTCTACCATGCGGGAGCTGAAGCGGAAACAAAATGCCGCTCAGCGGAAGGAGATGGAGGAGGGTACCCGAACCCAAATCATCAAGACGTCCACTGTGCTGCCAATGGAAGAGCCTCGGAATGCTGCCACATTCCGAGTGGAGGAGACTCGAAGGGCCGCGGCAGGCGAGGAGGCCCAGACGATACCCACCCCGGACAAGGGTAAGGTGGCTGGTTCGAAGGGGGCCAAGAAACCTCCAAGGTCTGTGTCTCGGGACCCTCCAGCCATTGGTTCGAGTGCTGCGGCCGGACAAAAGCGTCCGTCTGAAGGTCCGATCCCTACGGCCAAGAAGGGCAAACGGAAAGCGAGTGGTGAGTCGGACTTGGAGGCGGAAGTGGCTCAGTTGGCTGCTGTTCCGGAGCTGGACCGGATTGCGGAGTTGTCCGCAATTCATCAAAAGGTATATACTGATTTTTTGGGAATCTTTTCATTGTTCGGAGTCTGTACTAATTTCGGTTTATCGTGTATCGTAGCTTACGGCCTCTATTCGGGCATGTTCAATGGTGGCGGGTTAGAGGGCCACGATGGAAGAGGATCTGGCCAAGGCTGAGGCTGCTCGGGCGGTGGAAACGTACAAGGTGAATTCCCTGTCTGATAGGCTGAAGAAGGCCCTTGCGGCGAAGAAGGAGTCCGAAGCGGAGGCTGCAAAACTGAAGATTGCCATCCTGTCGCTGGAAAAGGACCTCAAAGCTCATCAGGAGGGTGTGGATGAGTATGTTAGCGTCTCCCGGACCTTCAAGGATATGATGCTGAATGAGATGTTGAAGGTTCGGACGCAAGCTGTCCAAGACTTCTTGGGGTCGGACGTTTGCAAGTTCATGCTCGAGTCCAAGTATGACGAGGCTCGGCAGGATGGCTTTGATGCGGCTATTGGGCAGCTCCGGCATAGGGGACAGATCTCGAGCGACCTTGACTTGGAGGCTGAAGGCATTACTGCTTTTAAAGAAGCAAATGGCTCGGACTTTGCTCGGGAAGGTGTCTCGGATGAGGACTTACTTCAATGTGAGTTTGTAGAGCTTCTCTGCGATGAGACCGAGGATAAGAAGTACAATCATGGCGGTCCGTATCTGCCCTCTTTTGTGCCACGGGTGTTGATGTCCAGTGTTTTTGTTCCATTGGAAGACCATGAGGAGCATAACCGGGACTGGCTGACTCTGCCCGGTCCTGTCAAGGGTTTCTCTTCCGATCTGGACCTGATGGAGCAATGCCCTGCTTTCCTCAAGGAATTAAGGGCCCGACGGGAGAGAAGGTTGGTGTAGGAGGCCCAAGAGAGAATGGTATCGGATGCACAAGTGTCTTCGGAAAAAGAGGCCGCAGGTCCTTCGGGCACGCAAGCTGGCTCGTCAAGTCGTCAGGGGAGGTGAAGACGGGATATGCCCCGGAAGCGTGTAACTCTGGTCTTCGGACCTTAAAAACGATGTTGTTTCTTTGTTACCGCTGTTTATTTATTGATAATTTTTGCTGAATTTGCACAATTGATTCAGTATCCATGGCATTGGTCCGGGCTCGGTGATGGCTCGGGACAACTCTTATCATTTGCTTGTGTTATTTCCTTTTCAAATGCATGCTTCTTATTGTGTGTCGAATTTATAAGTTTCGTTGGCTCGGTTTTCTTGGGTCATGGATCCGAGTCCACGAGACCGAATCTTCCCGAAATAATGTAATTCTCAATTAGTTGACTCATGGGTCGGTCGGACAAGGCGTTTGTCCGACTCGTAGCTCCAAATGTTAATCTCCCTAAGTAAACAGGAATGATTCGGATGTCATAAATCCTGCCTGATTTGTAGCGACACGGTGTACTGTTCCAAGTCGTTTTGGACTTGCGGAAAGTTGTAAAAAGGAGATGTTCCAAAAATGTTGAGTATGGGCTACGGATCACATTTGGCGCCTCGGGCTGATGGATCCGAGCCGGTAACAGTTCAAAATAATTCTCTCAATAAGGCCGAAAAATGTGAAAAGGCTCCGGGTTGGCCCAATAGCGGCCCAATGGTTGGGCCCATGTCTAGGCCCTAGCCAATTGCCAGCTGTTGCACACCACGTGTCGAGTGGTGATTAGTTCGCCACTTCTATATATACCCCTGGATTGTACGGCTTTTTGTCGGATCATTCCATCCCTTTTATAGTAATAGGGGATCCGGATCCTGGTGTCCGGTCATCAGAATGAATAGGTTGATTCCGCCGTTCTTATTTGCTTCGTCTCGGTGGGTCCTTCGGACATCCGAAGATGCCATCGAGTCGGACTATGTGAAAGGTAACGGATCAGCTTCTCGAAAGGAACCCTTCTCGGATCGTCGTGCGATCTTTCTCTGCGGAATGCAGCGTATCGTCAACTGCAGCCCCGGGGAAGCGGATTAGCTCGCTGGTTCCGATGATTCCTAAACACTTACGACTTTGGAGAGTTAATTTTTCAGGATATTTGCTCCTTGCAGTATATAAGTTTTGGACATTGTTCTCGGATCAGCGTGCTAGTCTTCTCTCTCAGGAGCTGTATTGTATCAACAACTTGAGCCCCGGGGGAGTGGACTAGCTCACCGTTCCCAAGGATTATGGAAGACTTGTTGGCATGGAGATTCTAATTCTCGGGCTGTTTGCGCCTTCCACCATTTACCATTTTCTTGTGGTGCCCGAGGGTACGAACCAGAAAGTGGTTGTGACGGAAGATGCGGATCGTCTGAGAGGACCGTGGAGCTGCCTTGCCGTACTAGAGTTATCCGGTTTGGATTGAACTTGTCCTTTTGTGCGGAAGTGAGGACTCATTATTTGGAGATCCATTGGTTCGTGCCGTTCCTATTTTGCCTCGGACGCCTGGCTTCGGAACGGATATGCCGCCAAGAACTGCGTGTTTGTATTGTACAGAACGATGTAGATTACCCCTGTTTTACGTGACTCGGACAGGTGTATCAGAAGTTTGTAATTTTGTAATTTGTATTTTTTGAATATTACATGGTCTTTTGAGTGTTTGCACGTCTTTCTTCGGCTCGTTATATCACTTCATCCGAACTGGCTGGTATAAGTCAATCTTGTCGAGAAATTGATTTCTCAAATATTTGTTGAACCAATTGGCCCGGACTTTCGTGAATAGTCCGAGGCAATGTGTTTGTATGAATATAGTTTTCTTGCCTTGCAAAAAGTTGTATTGATTTGACGGAAATTCAAATACAACTGGTGGGCTTCGAGGCCGGACAAAGAGAATGACAAAAACTTCGACAACTGACGTAGTCTATTTTCGAAGTGTTAACCTAAGCATAAAACTTTTGCAGATTCTTAGCATTCCAGGTTCTGTTCAAGGCTCTTCCTTGGTCGTCTTCTAGCTCGAAACTCCCATTGATTCTGGCTCCTGTAACTTTGTAAGGTCCTTCCCATTTGGGCTTGAGTTTCCCGACATTGCTTAGGATATCAGCTCTTCTGAGGACTAAGTCTCCGACTTGTATGTCTTTGGGAAAGACACGCTTGTTGTAGGCTCGAGCAGTCATGGCTTGGTATCGAAGGATGCTAGCTAGTGCCTCACTCCGTTTGTTCTCAAGGAGCTCAAGGTCGTAGATCCTTGCGACTTCATTCTGAGCTGGGTTGTATTGCTGGATCCTTTGGATTTCCACTACTACTTCCGAGGGGATGACTGCCTCGAAGCCGTAGACAAGGGAGAAGGGCGTCTACTGTGTGGAAGTCCGAGTCGTCATCCTGCGTGCCCAAAGGACCACGTCGAGATCATCTGCCCAACTGTCTTGGGGAGTCCTCAACCTTTTCTCCAAAATCTTGATGATGTTCTTGTTGGCGGCTTCTACTTGACCATTGTCTTGGGGGTAACCAACGGAAGTGAAGCATTGTTCTATTTTGAAAGACTGGAGTCATTCCTTCAGTCTTGCCCCGGAGAACTGAGCCACGTTGTCCGCGACTAGCACCCTCGGAAGTCCGAAGCGGCAGATGATGTTCTTCCAGATGAACGTCCATACTCTGCTTTCAGTGATGGTCGAAACTGCTTCTGCCTCAACCAACTTGGTGAAATATTCCACTGCCACGATAAGGAACTTCTTCTGATGAGTTCCGCGTGGAAAGGGTGCAACTATGTCTATGCCCCATTGATCAAATGGGCATGCTATGATTGACGAAATCGTAGGGTTGGTCGGACGATGTGCTATGTTGGCATAGTATTGGCAGTCCTCACAGGCACGAGTGACGTTGGCAGCATCTGCATCAATGGTAGGCCAATAGTATCCTTGCCTTCTGATCTTCTAAGCTAAAGTTCATCCACTAGAGTGACTTCCGCAACATCCCGCATGGATTTCCTCCATAACAGTATTCGCCTCCTGGGGACTGTTGGTCCAGATAACGGCAAAGTAAAAGACTAGAGGGAGGGGGGGGTGAATAGTCTTTTAAAACTTTTGTCGATAAACACGGTTTCTCAGAAACCTGGGGGTTTTTGATACTTAAATTCAGAGCGCGGAAGAATTTAAGATAGGTAAGTGCAGAAACAATAAGTATGTGTGTGTGCTTTGCTGAAATGTAAATACAGAAAGGTAAATGACACAGCAAGTATAGTGGTATCTGGAGGTGGCGTAATCCTCCAACTAATCCACTTCGGTCTTTCTGAGACCTAGAATTCACTAGAACAGATAATTGAGTTCACCTTACAATAATCCTATTCTAAGATTCCTAAATAAATGGTTCCCAACCAAATGTTCCCCCTAAGTTATTCCCCAGCTCCTAGAGCTAAGTACTTCCTCTACTCAGATAACCTTGAAGTTATTCCTTGATTTCCCAAATCAAGTACTTCCTCTACTCCACGCCTTGATGGTGTTTGTTATAAGGTTTGTCAGAGAGACTTCTCGTATAACTTTTCAGTTATGTTTTCAGAGAGCCTAATAGAACAAGACTAATTAATACACTTGTTCAGTGGATGGCAGTCTGCTCTTTACTGACCCAAGTAATTGATGTCCGTTCTGGAGAATGAGCGTCAGAAAGGGTATCTGATAGTTCAACTCTTTCACGAATAACAATCTCATGTTAATGTTCAGGACAACTTAGAACTACTAGTGATTCTTCGAGCAACAGAAAGCTTTCACAAAGGGTAGTAGAGTGCTTGAGAGAATACTTTGCTTGATGGTAAGTTTGCAAGATAGAGCGTTCTAAGGTGTGTATTTATCAGCATCTAAGTGTGTGATATATATAGATGAATTTGAGAGTTGTTGGAATGATATATGTTAGACACAATTCAAATTCAGTCCATACTTATCTTGAAATGAGTACTCAGAAGTCCTTGTCTCATGTCTCAGAGAGGACTGTGCTTCAACGGCTTTTCTGCCGATGTAATTAATGCACTTGTACTATTTCTTGTCCTGTAGTCTTCAACGGATACATGAGCCTTTCTGATGGCTTGCATGCTCCATACTCATGATGTCATATGTCCAGAATCATATTTCAAAAGTAAGTAAATACACTTAAGAAAGGATTACGGACATAGTCTTTCAGAGTTAGACTAAACCTTGATATCTTCATAAATCTTGTGCAATCTTCAGTCTTCTAATCTTCAGAAAAGCTCCATTGCTAGGATTGATCTTCATGGTCTCCTGGAAATAAAAATTACACTCAGAGACCTATAATCCTAATACAGGATTTACTAGACTAATCATACTCAGTGATTTCCTCTTTTACAATGTTCAAGTGAACCAAGAGTACTTAAATCACCTTTCTGGCTAAGATAAGAACTTGTGATGAGTGATCAAAATACTAACAGATATTCCTAACAAATTTCCCCCTTTTGGATCAGTCATCAATGACTACCTTTTAAGTCCTATTACAAATTTGTAATCTGGAAGAGAAAAGAATCCACCACTTAATCATTTCAAATGATATTCAATTTTAGTTGAATTAAGTGCAGAAAGTAAACATCAACCAAATCACAGGAAGTGATCTTTGCTGATAAGTTGTCATCTATTAGAATGTATCTGAGAGTATGATCTTCAGATAGGTACAATTTACAGAGTAAGATGCAACTTCTACAGATAGAGAAATTCAGAAACAATCAGCAAGATTACAAAAAGGTAACAAAACATACTAAGTAAATTAGAACAAAGGAGAATCCAAGATCCAAGAGAGTATTCTAATGTTACTAGTCTTCAAGTCTTCAGAAATGCAACTTGGGTTCAGATACCTCAAGTTCTTCAGCATCCTTTCTGGATCAGTTGACATAATCATCCACTTTTCTACATTCTTGGACATAGTCATAAAGAATCCTTCTGACAGAGAGCTCTGTCTTTTTAGATAGGTCACATATTTCATGGTAACTCTTGCCAAGCTTGTGATTCTTCCGCAGAAAATGTTTGACCCAGAAGTACTTTCCCCAGACCTAGGCATGGTCTACTTGCAGCTGAGATAGGTTGAAATACTTGTATATTTCTTCCAGATAGTGTATATCATCTAGGTATTCATCCAATGTCATATAGAATGACTCATAGGTTGAAACACTTAGTTTGTTCTTCCTGCTGTAGCTACCATCCAGTTTTCTTACCTTGTGTACATCATCAGGCTTTGGGTAAGGCCAGGTAAAAGAAAGATCCATCTTTCTGGCTTCATTCCTCTTTTCTACTTCAAAGTTTAGCCAGGCATGAAGGTGCTCAGGTTTTAGCAATTCTGGCTTGCCTTCTCTCCATTTCAGGGTCTGGTTGAGGATGGGAGTTGGAAACTTATCATTGACAAATGGATATTGTAGTTCCAGAATACAATACCCTCTCTTGTTCAGAATGCACCTATATGAAGACTCTTTATTACTAGTCTTCACATACTCTATGTGGGCATCAATTGGCCTTTCTTGATGAGTTTCTCTGTTTACTCTGCCAAACTGGGAATCCCTTCTTGGTTTTCTGTTAGGTGGCCTTCTGTCAGGAGATCCTCTAACCCTTTCTTCCTGCCTTGGGGCTGTGCTGGTGGATGTTCCTTGTAATGACTTGGTATTTCTAGAAGGGTTACCGCCAAAGGCCTTGCTGCCAGAGGAGGTTGTGAAGTAGTTGCTTGTCTCCTTTTCTTGTGAAGTGGATGTTCATCTGTGTCAGAATCATCCTCATCATCATTGAAGTTCAAAGTTGGCGACTTGCAGCTTTCTTGACCTCTTACTTCTCCTTCTTCCTTTTCTTCTTCTTCAGAAGTCTTCTTCTCTTCTGAGATTCTAAGGGACTTGGCTCTCCTAGTTATCATACTCCTCAGCCTTCTGGCTGGTTGATCTGGAACAACTTCTTCAGTAGGGGCATCTCCAGTGTCCTTGATGACAAGTTGACTTGAGGAGGGAGGATTTGAATGTTTTCTTTTTCTTCCTTTGCCTTTCTGAGGCATCTCTTCCCCCTTAGTCATGAATGACTGACGCATGACAGCATAAGCTTCAGAAAGTGATTCACAGTTTTTCTGGAGATTGTTGTACACCCTGACTAATTCTTGAAGTTCCTTCTTCAGCTCTTTGTTCTGCCTAACCAGTTCCTTCTCCCTTCCGTTGAGCTCTTCAAGCGGCCTTAGGATGGCGTTGGCTTGCAGGACAGCATCGCTGGCTTCATTCAATGCTGCATTAGCATTGTTACAATCCTCATCCCTGACCAACCCTAGGTCTTTCTGAGAGAGAGCTATGCTAGTTGCTCTATTGAGTAAGCGTGACCAATGGCTTCATCTCTTCCGGGATTTTAGCACTTCTGTGTCTTGGGCAACTAGTGTCTCTCTGAGTTCCAAAAAGACACTATTCCTTGCACGGTGCTCTTCACTTCTTGAACTACCTGGTGCAGAGAAGATATGAGGAGCAAGTAGGGCTCTCTTTTGCTGAGTGATAAGTCTCTCATCTTCTTCTGAAGTAATGAAGTTGCGGTCTTCTTCAGTATAACTCTCATAATCCTTCTCTGGGATTGTTTGCAAGCTGGCTAACATCTTTTTTTGCCTTGGAGTATGTTGGCCTTCTGAGAGGATGTAGAAGTTCTTTCTGATGCAGCCTCAGCATCTTGCTCTTCATCATCATTGTCATCCATGGCATCTATCTCAGCAGCTGTGACAACAATGGCATTCTTCAGATTTCTTTGCTCATCTAGGAGTAACAATTCCTTGGCATTAGCTTCTTTGAGATTTTTGAGTTTGGCCTCCTTTTCATCAACAAGAGCTTGACACTCAATGCTGATTCTCTTTTCTTCTTCCAACACCTTTCTGAGTTGTTCAATCCTGAACTCAGCGGCTGAAATTTCTTCTATGGAATCATTGTGCTCAGCCTGTTGGATATCTTGATGAGACTTGGGAGGTGATGATGATGAGGCTCTCTGAGCATTTGAAGGAGTAGCTTTTCTCCACTTCCTTTGCTAGCTTTCCGTTAGGAAATTTGTTAGATATTTTGTTAGAAATATCTGTTTACATTTTGATCAGCAACATCATGACTTATCTTAGACTCAGAAAGGTGATTAGTACTCTTGGTTCACTTAAACATTGTAAAAGAGGAAACCCACTAAGTATGATAGTCTAGCTAATCTTGGATAGGATGATAGGTCTCAAAATGTAATTTTTATTTTATGAAGAGAAGACCAAGAAGAAGACATCCAAGCAGAACAAGTTCAACGACATTGAAGATTTGAAGAAACTGCACAAGATTACTGAAACAGTTTTACAGATACCTTGGTCAGATATCTTGAAGACACGAATAGTCTTAAACAAGCTGTGTCACAAGAGACATCAGAGAACTGGAAGGTTTTCTGAAAACCAGGAAAGTGCCCACAGATATCTACTCTCAGATACCTTGAGCCTTAACCACATTTATGAAAAAGAAATATATTGCAACAAAGTTGTTTCAATAAAGTGGTATCTGAAGATTGAAGATAAGGACGTGCAAAGAATCAGATAATACTAGTCTCTGATACTGAGCATAGTTCCGTTGGCACTATAGGACAAAAAGTACAGTACAATGCATTTAATGCACGGACAGAGATGTCTAAATAAAAGCAACGGTACCTTCACATAAAATGGTAGTTTTCTCTTCATTTAGTCCATAGTCTCTGAGTTGTTGTTGAATCCACAGAATTTGTGTTGCACAACAACCAGCAGCAATATATTCAGCCTCTATGGTAGAAGTTGCAATTGAGTTTTGCTTTTTACTAAACCATGAGATAAGTCTAGTTCCCAGAAACTGACAAGTTCCTGAGGTGCTTTTCCTATCAAGCATTGATCCAGCATAATCAGCATTTGAGTAACCAGCCAAACTCAATCCACTTTCTTTAAGATACCACAAACCTACATCTACTGTACCTTTCACATACCTTAATATTTTCATAGCAATGTTGTAGTGTGATTGCATTGGATTTGTTTGAAATCTAGCACACACACTAACTGCATATTGAATATCAGGTCTGCTTGCAGTAAGGTAAAGTAGTGAACCTATCAATTTCCTATACTCGTGTTCATCAACACTCTTATCTGATTCAGGATAGGTCATCTTGGTTCCTATGCTCATAGGTATCTTAGCGTTCTTTTCAGAAGGCTTAAGATTGAACTTTGTGCGCATGTCTTTTGCATACTTTGTCTGACTAATGAATATTCCATCATTGAGTTGCTTGACTTGCAATCCTAGGAAATAGTGTAATTCTCCCATCATGCTCATCTCAAACTTACTTTTCATGAAATTTGCAAAGTCATCACAAAGTTGCTTGTCTTTAGATCCAAATATAATGTCATCAACATATACTTAAACTAGGAGTAGTTTCCCATCATGATTTAAAGTAAATAAAGTTTTATCACCTTCACCTTTCTTGAAACAACTTTCCAGAAGGTATTTGGCCAAAGTGTCATACCATGCTCTTGGAGCCTGTTTCAGTCCATATAGAGCTTTCTGTAGCTTATAGACCATTCTACTTTCTGAGGAAACTTCAAAGCCAGGTGGTTGTTCAACATAGACTTCCTCAGCAAGTTCACCATTCAAGAATGCACTCTTGACATCCATCTGATAAACTTTAAAGTCTTTATGAGCTACAAAGGCCAGAAAGAGTCTTATTGCATCCAATCTGGCAACTGGTGCATATGACTCATCAAAATCTAAACCTTCAGTCTGGGTGAATCCCTTGGCAACCAACCTTGCTTTGTTTCTGGTTATTTCACCAGATTCATTCATCTTGTTTCTGAAAACCCACTTAGTTCCAATCACAGATATTCCTTCTACAAATGGAACTAGTTTCCAGACATTGTTTCTCTCAAACTGATCCAACTCTTCTTGCATTCCAGAGATCCAGTCTTGGTCTCTTAATGCTTCTTCTACAGTTTTAGGTTCAATGTTTGAGATGAAACATCTCTGAATGCTTCCTCTACATTTTTAGGTTCAATGTTTGAGATGAGACATCCAAAGAGAGAGTTAGTATTTTCAGCTATTGCTCTCCTAGTCCTAACACCTTGATTGATTTGTCCAATCACATCTTTTGCAGGATGATCCTTGATCCATCTCATCATGGGTTTAGGGCTAGTAGGGTCAACACCTATGTGATCTGAATGTGAATCACTATGATTATGACTTGATACTTCTTCAGTATCTGTGACATTTTGCACCTCAGAGGGGCGGTGAATGTCTGACACTTGCTCAGTGTGAGAGTTTTCTGGGACATGCCTGTCAGAGAGTTCATTTCCAGAGTTAGCTCTCTGATGAACATCTTCAGTTTCCATTTCTGGAATTCTCATAGGAAATTCTTCATCATGTCTGAGAATAATCTGGTTGTTACTAGGCATTTCATGCTTTTCTTTGTCAAAGTCATACTCCCTTTCCACAATGATGTTTTTCCTTTCTGAGGGTTCTTCTTCAGAATCATTTATCATTAGTACCTTGAACCTTTTTGAGAGTTCATCAGCAAGGGGTGTTTTCTTGCTTCCTTCATAGAATACAACATGAACTGATTCTTCAATCTTCTTTGTTCTTTTGTTGTAAACTCTGTATGCTTTGCTATTCATAGAATAACCAAGAAACACACATTCATCTGCCTTTGGTTGAAATGTTCTTAGATACTCTTTTCCATTGTTAAGAACAAAACATCTACAACTAAACACTTTCAGATGTTTGATATTAGGGGGTCTACCAACCAAGAGTTCATATGGGGTCTTGTCATGGTGTTTGTTTATCAAACATACATTACGAGTGTAGCATCTTTGTGTTCTGACCTCATTGATAAACTTCACTTATTTCATTAATACCTAGCATTGTCCTTCTGCTTCTTTAAGGGTTCTATTTTTCCTTTTGCAACACCATTTTGTTGTGGTGTTCTCAGAGGAAAGTTGGTGTTGTATACCTTCTTGCTACAAAACTCCTTTATGTCTTTGGTTGACAAACTCGGTACCATGGTGCGATACGATTGCAGATACTTTGTCATTTTTCATGACTTCAAGCTTATTCAGCAAATTTGGTATCTCCGCCCTAGCATCAGATTTGTGCTTCAGAAAGACAACCCAAGTGAATCTTGAGAAGTCATCTACAACAACCAGACCATACTTCTTTCCTGCATAACTAGTAACGGATGATTCAAAAAGATCTATGTGTAATAGTTGCAGTGGTCTAACACTAGAGTGTCTGGTTTTGGTATTGAAGGAGATCTTGGATTGTTTCCCCATCTGACAGGCAGAACAGATACCATCCTTTCTGAAAGATGTTTTGGGAAGACCAACCACTAACTCTTTCTTGGCATGTTTGTTCAGAGTTTTGAAATTCAAGTGACTCATTCTTTTGTGGCATAACCAGTGCTCTTATGTGTGACTTGATTGACTCACCATGAGACATTCTTCAGTTGTGGCAGATGCCCAATCGGCAACATAAAGACTACCTTTCCGCCGAGCAACCAAGACTGTCTGCTTTGACTCATTGTCAATAAGTTTGCAATACTTTGCTTTGAATTTCACAGTGAATCTCTTGTCTGCAAACTGGCTCATGCTAAATAGATTATATTTCAAACCTTTAACATGTAATACGTCAGTGATTGTTAATGATCCTAATTTGACGTTGCCAGATCCCAGAGAGGGATTTAATTCTCCTTAGTCCAAGAGGCGTTCTGCACAAAATAGGAAACAGGAGTTAGGTTCTTGCCTTAGAGATAGAACCACTAAACATTCTTCCAGTAGGAATCCACATTTTAGTGAATTTCTTGGGAGTTTGTTTTTGTCTAACTTGATCAAAAGGAGATGCAATAAAATCAGTAATTTTGATCTGAATCTTCCTTCTTGGGGTGTTTCAAGGTGTTCCCTTTGGTGCTTTCTGGACCCTGGGTTTCTGGGGTTACTTTTCAGCGTTCTTGTTCTCAGATACTCTGGTTAGCTCAGAAACCTCTTTTTCCAGAGTTTCTTTGCTTTCCTCTAGAATTCTGGTTTTGGATTGTGCTTCCAGAAATTCTTTTTCATAACGATCCAATTCACTCTTGACCAACTCCAGATCCTCAATTCCATCATCACTCTCATAGTACAGAAATTGTGAATTGTTAGTTACCTCATCAGTCATAAAACATATTTCAATGTTGGAGATGTTTGGACCAGCAATCTCAGCAACTCCACACATTTCATTCTTCTTAAGGCCGAAGTCGATTACATCGTGGGTGATTACACACAATTCTGGTGACGGTAGGTTTGAGTCATCTGAATCTCCATCTTCAGAATCTGTCTCAATGTCTAGAGCATCAAGTTGAATTTGAATCTTCTTCCTTTCTTCACTCAGTAAGGCCCTTTGATTTCTCTTGAAATTTCTTCTGTCCTTCTTGTCACATGTCTTGAGCTTGTTTAAAGCAGGACAATCTCTCTTGAAGTAACCAGGCTTTTGACAATACAAGCAGATTTCATTTCCTATTTCTGCAGCTTCAGTACTAAAACCTTTCTGAATGGGGGTGTTCAGAGAGTTGTTCATTTGTATGTTCTTGTACTGAAGATAGTTTGGGCCAAGATGCTTTTTCAGCTTTTCTTTAGCTTTTCTTCTCTCAATCTCTTGCTCACAAATTTCTTCATGTGTCTTACTACAAGAGAATTTTCTTCCGATGCATCTTTGGTATCCTTCTTTTCAGAAGTACCTCGAGAAACTAGAGCAACACTTTGCAACTTTTCAGCTGTTTGTTCTCTCAGGTGTTGTCTCATAGTCTACAGTAGCAAGATGAGAGAAGAGCTCTACTGGAGTGATATTTGGCATCCCTTGGTTGAAATAAAAGAACTTAGTGTGCTCCCAGTTGTGATTGAGACTTCTGACAATAGTCTTAATCTTTTCTGGCTGGGAGTATCTGTTGCTTTCACCAAGTGCAGCCATATCACTCATAAGAGTAGTAAACCTGAAATCAAGTTCTTCCAGAGTTTCAGTGGGACCTTGTTTGAAGTTTTGGAACTTCAATTTAAGAACTTCGAACTTGTTTTCCTTGGTTTTCTCAGTTCCGGCACAGATTTCTTCAATCAATTGCCAGGCAACTTTCGCCGTTTTAGCACCCCACAGTTTACACTGTATGTGCTCAGGTGTCGATCTGATGATGATATTACGAGCTTGACCATCCAATCTGTGTCTCTTGGCATCTTCAGATGTCCAGAGCTCTCTTGGCTTGTCTTCATACATAATGCTTCCACGAGCAACACGACCACTATCACTAGCAGCCGCATCCTCGCTTCCATCTTCCTTGTCTGAGGCTTTTCTTCCATCAGACACCTCAGTAACTTGTTTGAGTTGTCTGATTTTGATAGGCCCTTCATTGATGACATAGATCATCTCGTCACTAATGGCCTCCAGATGGAGCATCATGTTGTTCTTCCATTTCTCGTAGTTTTCTGGCTTCAGAACGGGTGCATCACTCAGAGACATGCATGCACACTTAACACACAAATCATATAGTCCTCAGAAAGGGACAAAGTTCCTTCACCTATCTGGGGATCTAGGTTCAGTGGAGAAGGCTTGTGAACCTCCTGCTCTGATACCACTTGTTGGTCCAGATAACAGCAAAGTAAAAGACTAGAGGGGGGCGGGGTGAATAGTCTTTTAAAACTTTTGTCGATGAACACAGTTTCTCAGAAACCTGGGGGTTTCTGATACTTAAATTCAGAGCGCGGAAGACTTTAAGATAGGTAAGTGCAGAAACAATAAGTATGTGTGTGTGCTTTGCTGAAATGTAAATACAAAAAGGTAAATGACACAGCAAGTATAGTTGTATCTGGAGGTGGCGTAATCCTCCAACTAATCCACTTCGGTATTTCTGAGACCTAGAATTCACTAGAACAGATAATTGAGTTCACCTTACAATAATCCTATTCTAAGATTCCTAAACAAATGGTTCCCAACCAAATGTTCCCCCTGAGTTATTCCCCATCTCCTAGAGCTAAGTACTTCCTCTACTCAGATAACCTTGGAGTTATTCCTTTATTCCCAAATCAAGTACTTCCTCTACTCCACGCCTTGATGGTGTTGGTTATAAGGTTTGTCAGAGAGACTTCTCGTATAACTTTTCAGTTATGTTTTCAGAGAGCCTAATAGAACAAGACTACTTAATACACTTGTTCAGTGGATGGTAGTATGCTCTTTACTGACCCAAGTAATTGATGTCCGTTATGGAAAATGAGCTTCAGAAAGGGTATCTGATAGTTTAACTCTTTCACGAATAACAATCTCTTGTTAAGGTTCAGCACAACTTAGAACTACTAGTGATTCTTCGAGCAACCGAAAGCTTTCAGAAAGGGTAGTAGATAGCTTGAGAGAATACTTTGCTTGATGGTAAGTTTGCAAGATAGAGCGTTCTAAGTTGTGTATTTCTCAGCATCTAAGTGTGTGATATATATAGATGAATTTGAGAGTTGTTGGAATGATATCCGTTAGACACAATTCAAATTCAGTCCATACTTATCTTGAAATGAGTACTCAGAAGTCCTTGTCTCATGTCTCAGAGGAAGGTGCTTCAATGGCTTTTTCGCGATGCAATTAATGAACTTGTACTATTTCTTGTCCTGTAGTCTTCAACGGATACATGAGCCTTTCTGATGGCTAGCATGCTCCATACTCATGATGTCATATGTCCAGAATCATATTTCAAAAGTAAGTAAATACACTTAAGAAAGGATTAAGGACATAGTCTTTCTGAGTTAGACTAAACCTTGATATCTTCATAAATCTTGTGCAATCTTCAGTCTTCTAATCTTCAGAAAAGCTCCATTGCTAGGATTGATCTTCATGGTCTTCTGGAAAAAAAAATTACACTCAGAGACCTATAATCCTAATACAAGATTTACTAGACTAATCATACTCAGTGATTTCCTCTTTTACAATGTTCAAGTGAACTAAGATTACTTAATCACCTTTCTGGCTAAGATAAGAACATGTGATGAGTGATCAAAATACTAACAGATATTCCTTACAGGGACCAAGTCATCTCATGTGAGTGCCGGTGAAAGATCTCTTGTAAAGATCCTCTCCCATGATGAAGTATCTATTGGCCCGGCATAGGATCCTCTTTGCTTCTCTAGGATCTGAAGGTAGAGAGCGAGCCTTGAGATTGTAAAATATGTCATTCATCCAGCTTCTTTCAGTGCTCAAGAGGAAGACTTGTTCGTCAAGGTTTGCCAGGGGGGAGTCCGTGAGAGTCATCAGGATGACACTTCTCGTGTCTAGAGCTCCTAAGGCCGAGGCATACTTGGAAAGGGCGTCGGCTTTTTCGTTCCATTCCCTGTGGAATTGCTCAAGAGTGAATACTTCAAAGTGCACAACATCTTTCTTGAGGAGTTCCATGTACTTGATCATGTTGGGTCCTTTAGCAGCGAAGGACCCAGAAAACTGGAATTTTACGAGCTGGGAATCTGTGTAAGCCTTGATTCTTAGGTCTTGCCATCCTCAAGCCAGTGAGGAGTGCCTCGTACTCTGCCTCGTTGTTTGTTACTTTAAAGTTGAGGGTGATGGCGTATTCCAGCTTGGCTCCTTCAGGGATTTCAAGAAAGATTCCTATTTCTCCTATTCGTCCGGTAGCGGATCCATCCACTTGTAACAGCCAACATTGTATGTTCTGAAGTTTGCTTTCTGATTCAGTAGTAGGCATTCTTCCGTCTTCCTGCTTCTTGTTGGAAGATGCAGGTGTCGAAGTGTTGGTTACTTCGTCTAGGTGGAACATAAGTCTCACCCTCAGGGAGTCATCCATAGGTTCCTGATATCTGGACCAGAGTTGAACGTTACTTCTGAACGTCTCTTCAGGCTCATTCTCTTTTGCCCTTTCTCCTCCTGGGGTATCCTTTGCTTGGGTGAGCATGACGTAGCTCATGACCTCCTGTGAGATTTTGGTTCCTTCTTCCGTTTCCTCTGGGTAATCTACTAGGAAGTTAGCAAGGACTTGAGCCTCTTTAGCAGAGGGAGCTTGGTACCCGATATCATATTCACTTAACTCGATCGCCCATTTGGACAAACGTCCTGATTGATCTGGTTTGCCTAGGACATGTTTGAGTGGTTCATTGGTGAGGACCACGATCCGATGAGATTTATAGTAAGGCTTCAGTCGCCGGGCTGTGTAGACCAGCGAGAAGGCGAGCTTCTCAATTTTGACATATCTGGCCTCGGAACCCACGAGGCGTTGCTCAAGTAATAGATCGGCAAGTGGTCGTTTCCTTGTATCCGCACCAATACAGAACTCATGGCCTCATCAGTAGTAGCTAGGTAGAGGTAGAGAGGTTCACCTTCCACTGGTTTGGACAAGAGAGGTGGCGAAAGGAGGTAGCTTTTTAAGTTATCCAAGGCTTCTTCGCACTCTTTTGTCCACTCGAACTTGTCTCCTTTCCTTAGAATTTTGAAGAAAGGCAAGTTTTTCTCGGCGGACTTGGAAATGAAACGGCTCAGGGCCATCACTCTTCCCAAGAGCTTTTGCACCTCATTGATTGTCGTTGGCTGGGGTAAGTCTAAGATTGCCTTTATCTTCTCCGGATTGGCGCTGATACCTGTCTTCGTAACCATGTAGCCGAGGAACTTTTCTCCTTTTACACCAAATGTACACTTCTCTGGGTTCAACTTCATTCCAAATTTCCTCATGGTGGAAAAGCACTTGTTGAGATGCTCGATGTGTTGCTCTTCAGTCTTGCTTTTTACTAGCATGTCATCCACGTAAACTTCCATGGTTTTGCCCAACTCCTCTTTGAACATCTTGTTCACCTGTCGCTGATATGTAGCGCCTGCGTTCTTGAGGCCAAATGGCATGACCTTGAAGCAGTAGACCCCTCCAGCCGCAAAGAAGGCCGTCTTCTTAACGTCTTCCTGGGCCATCCTAATTTGGTAAAAGCCTTGATAGGCGTCCATGAAGCTTAGGAGTGCGCATCACGCGGTGGAGTCAACTAGCTGGTCTATGCGAGGTAATGGATAAGGATCCTTTGGGCAAAATTTGTTAAGCCTAGTGAAGTCATTACACATTCTCCACTTTCCTGGAGCTTTTTCAACGAGGACCATGTTACAGACCCAGTCAGAGTACCTGACTTCCTCGATGTGTCCTGCTTTCATCAATTTGTCCACCTCTCCTGCTATGATAACATCCTCAACAGGCCCAAAGTCCTTCCTCTTCTGTCGGATGTGTTTTACCGTTGGATCCATGTTCAAGCGGTGAACTGCGATCCTTGGGTCTATCCCCTTAAGATCATCGGTGCTCCAGGCAAAGATATCATGATTGTCTCGAAGGCATGTGATGAACTTCATTTCTACTTCCGTGCTCATCTCTGTTCCGATCCGAGTTACCTTTTCCGAGTCCCCCTCAATCAACTGAACCTCTTTCAGCGCTTCATGAGGTTCTATCCTGGCAGTCTTCGGGAACTTTTCCTTGAGCGACCCAACAACAATTTCTTCCTTTAATGGGGTAAGAGCCATAGGAGGAGGGCTTCTGGGTGTCTTAATGAACGAAAGAACGGGTACTGTGGCTCCTCTGGTTGACATGATGTAGCATTCCCAAGCTTCTCTAACATTGCCCACTTCTTCACCCACACCGTTCGGGGTTGGGAACATTACTCTGTTGTGTAGGGGAGAAGCGACTGCCCTGAATTGGTTAAGCCCCGGGCGACCCAGGATCACGTTATAGTCGAATGTGTTGTCGACCACCATGAAGAGGATCGTCTCAGTCACCCTTGTAGGGAAGGCGTCCATCGAGACTTGTAATGGTATACTTCCAATGGGACGCACTATAGAGCCCCCGAATCCTACCACAGAGGTTTGTACTCGCCCATACTGAACGTTACCCAGGCGCATTTGTTCCACAGTTCTCCTAGATATTACATTGGAGGAACTCCCTGTATCAACAAGTACCTTGTTGACTTTGTAAGTGGCGATGACTAGAGAAATGACCAAAGGTACGTCAGGATCTTTAAGATCTCCTCCACCAGATGTTGGTGGTGGTATCTCACTGTCATAAAAAGTGATGGCTTTCGTTCCTTTCAGAACCGGCGGAGCATAGGTTCTGTCATTGTTTCTCAAGTGTTGCACGGTTCTTTCCCTTGCTTTCTGGCTATCTCCTCCAGTTGGACCTCCTGCGATGGCATTGATAACCCCGCTATAGGAGAGGTTTTCCATTTCCATATCTTCATGATACCCACGGTATCTTTGGGTATGGTGGGGTGGGATTTCTGCTGGTGGTGGCGGTAAGGATCCTGTCGGAGGTTCCGAACCACGCTCCTCCCTTCTTTATTCATTCTTCTGGTGCCTGGAGGGTTCCTCCTTGTATACTGGTTCTTTCAATTTACCACTCCTTACCAACCTTTCTATTTCTGTTTTCAGCTGGACACAATCCTCAGTCAAATGACCTTTGTGCTTATGAAACCTACAGTATTCCTTTGAAGCTTTGTTCTTCTTGTTACTCCTTGTAGGTTTTGGCCATTGTATATCTATGTTTTTTTCAACAATAGAGGCCAAGATGTCGGATCTCGGTCTATTGAGGCGAGTATACTCGGCGTATTTTCTTGGTAGTGTTCTCTCTCTACGGAACTCCCTTCTGTCTATAAGTTCCTTCTTTTGTTCAAACTTTCCTGGACGGGGAAAAGGTTCTTGTCTTACTTGCTCTTTTCCCTTTCTGGCCCCGGCTCTTATTGGGACATTTCTCCTGTATTCTTCTACATACAAGACTCTCTTCGCAGATATCTTCCAAGTACTTTTCAGTTGTGATTTCCTCGTTGGAAAGCTTTCTTCTGAGATCATCGTTGTAAGTGTTGGCGTACAGGTGTCAGACCCGTTCTTTGATGTTGTGAGGCTCTACTTGCGCACTTCGGCATTTAAATGGTCAAGGAAGATCCTAAGGTCCTCGTGCTCTTTCTGGATTACTCCTGCCAAGTGCTCGACCGATCTCTTTCTCTTCTTTGCTTTCTCAAACCATTTCAGGAAGAGCGAAGAGATATCTACGTAAGATTTGATGGAGCCATTGGTCAAAGAAGTCCACCAATCCATTGCCTCCCCAAAGAGTGTAGTGGAGAAGTTGAGAGCTTTCATGTTGTCATTCAGGCCGTTGGTCTCCATCTTACTTTCGTATCTAGTAAGATGCCCCACAAGACAAGTATCTCCGTAATAGTGCTCGAGAGTTGGGATAGTGGAGTCGGGGCACTTCCTTTCCCTCCTTATCTCATGACATAGAGGATTAGGAGCTCTAAGAGTCACCTTCTCATGAGCCTTCACCATCTTTCTCAAAGTGGCGATTTGAGTCTCCAAGGCCTTTTGTTGGACATGAATCTGCTCGGCGGTTAGTTTCTCACCAGTCCTTGGGTTGATGGCCATATCTGGAGGAAGATCATCAGCAGGGACTATCGAGATGAAATCTGCCACGTGGTCTCTTGGCGCATGCTGGAGAGCCCCACGCCGGCTAGTTCCAGCTTCATCTGCCTGTGGCATTACCGGACTCCTTCCCCGATGCTCGTGAGAAGCAGCGACCCTCCTATTGAGAAGGTTCCTTAGGTCCTCTGGTTAAGCTGGTTCCCCTAGCCTTTGTTGAATTGGACGATGCTCATTCCTTGATTGTGCGGGTTCAGCTTGTCTTGGAATTGCCAAAGGAGGAGTGGGTTGAGGTGGCTGAAGATTGTTTGATCCAAAACACCCTTGAATGGTGGTGAGTAAGAGGCCAAACTGATTCTCACTCATTCCAAACTCACTTGGACGAATGATCTGCCCATTTGGAAGGGTGAAGTTTCTTCCCGGAGGAGGACCATGTGTTCCTGACGGAGGGACTTGTCCTTCAACTCTGAGTACCTGGGTCCTTATTGGTGGATCATCGGCTCTTTCCTCCTCTGAAGATAGGCTAGCGGTTTGGCTATCACTTGGGCAATCCATTGTGTTTCTTGAAGAGGTTCTCGCCACTCTTTCTCTCCGAGTGGGAGGTCTGCCTCTTTGCCTCGGGGCAGGTGTGCCAATCGCAGTAGCGTTGGTTCTTACTGACCTTCTTGTTCTTTCCATTACTGAAGAGAACAGAACTTTTTGTAAAGATTCCCACAGACGGCGCCAAAATGTTGAGGGTAAAGGTTCCCCAACCACTTAGAGATTATTCTATCCCACTGGTAATGGCTAAGATATCCTCAAGTAAGAGGCCATGTACAGCTTAAGAGCCAACGTGTGAGATCTGAAGCTTGGTAAGAACCTGCACAAGTGACTTGGAGGGGGGGGGGTTAGGACCCGGTTTGCTAAGTGTCAAACCGGTTTGAGACTTTACTCAAGAGAGACTGAAGATCTACTCTGTGTGATAGCCAAGGTTCGTAAGTGATTATTGCTTACCATTATCATGGGAGTGTGTGCCCTATATATAGATTTCTCCCCAATTGGGAGGGTTCCACCAGATTGTGCCAAGTGTAAGGTCTGGATTGAGCCACCAAGGCTTCCATAGGCCCATGGCCCATTAATGACAGTTGTCCCATTCCACTTTGGGCTTTCAGGGGTAGTTTAGTCATTAAATTAAGAGTATTAGAGGCTTTGATACAGTCTGCTGCGGGTCAAGGTCCGAAGAGGTTGGTCCGGATGCTTGGTCCGGACTGTATTAGGTTGTCTATGGGGAGCTTCCATAAGTTTAGACACATTGCTGATCAGTTAGTACTCCTCAACAACTTAGACACATCAGCTATCAGATTCGTCTAAGCAAGGAGGGGCTTCGAGTGGCATCAAAGAAACCAATCAGACAAGTACTTATCTAATCTGTTAGAGCTCTAGCTAATATGATCCAACCTTCTTTCCCTGAAATGGGTTGATGGGAGCAAGAAATTTGGGAATCCCAATCACTCAGTAAAAAAAAAAAAGACTTCTTCTACAAGTGATTACTATAATAACTTTAATAAGGCGGGATCCCTACTAGTTTGCCTAAGAAACGACCGAGTTTTATGCTTTAAATTTGTTGGGTTTCGAGAGAAGAGTACAAACGAAGCTCATAATATATTCTTCACCATTACAGTCCAAACAAACTGTTAAATTCTCAAGGAATTGGAAGAAAATATGAAAAGTTAAGAGTACCATTTACCTGATTTCATGAAGGAACTTAGGATTTAATGGTGAGATCTGATGGTGGAGGTGTGGGCCAACTGTGGAAAGGTTAAAGGGTCCTTCTTTCTTTATGTAATTGTGAAGTTTCACTTCCAAAATTTTGAGGGTAAAATAATTTGGCACAGGCGGCAAATAAATGTTATTTCCCTCCTTTTCTTATTCGCTTTATTATTTTTAAATATTAACCCCATTGTCCCGAATCTGATCCCACTTATAATGTACTCCACCACATAAAATACCGTCCCAGTTTCATCTTAACATTTGACTTTTGCTGGTCAACGCTTACAAAATTCGTCTGCGAATTACTCATAAATAATGTCGGTAAAAGAAATTAAAAATTCATATACTTAAATATAAATTTTAATTTTTCATTATATATTTTTAAAAAATTCATCAAAGGTATTATATGTAATTAAATCAAACTCAAAGTTGAACGGTATTGACCAGAAAAAGTAAATGGGAAGAAAAAACTGGAACGGAGGGAGTATGACATTTGAAAGTTTGGAAAAAATTAGTATAATCAAAACAAGACAGGCAATCATCATCATCATCATTATTGATTATTGTTATTATTATTATTAATATTAATATTATTATTATTATTATTATTATTATTATTATTGTTGTTGTTGTTGTTATTTCTTTTATTTTTATTTATAATAATAATAATAATAATACTTTTCCGAGAAAACGTCTCTTAGAGACCAATTCCACAATACATATTTGCGTACAAACATCTTATGTTTAACTTCAAACATCATGTGTGTTGAGGGTGAAGTCCCCCAAACTCTTAGTAAGTTCTTGCTAGATCATCTAAGTCCAAGTCTCTATACAGCGCCCCCAGTCGAGATCCAAAGCACTCCAAGGTCCAAAGCACTAATGAGTAAGAACCTGCACAACTAACCTTGGAGGGGGGGGGGGGGAGGGGGGTTAGAACTGCAGACACGGTTTGCGTAGTGTCAAACCGGGTAAAGACTTTACTTGAGAGAGACTAAAAATCTACTCTGTATAGTATTTGGGATTAGTTCATAAAGATGGCTTGACTTACCTTATCATGGGAATGTGTGCCATTTATATAGAGATTTCCTAAAGGGGATGGACTCCGTTAGATCGTGCCAAGTGTAAGGCTCGGATTGCGCCAACAAGGCTCCATTAGTCCCATGGCCCATTAGGATGACTTAACCCATTTTCGTTTTGGGCTTTCGAGGGTAGTTTAGTCATTCAACGAGAAAAATTAGAGACTTCTGAAGTCCATCTCGGACCTTCGTCGGAGAGTGTAGGTCCGAGGGTTCGGTCCGGGTCGTCATTCTGTCTGAAAGCAACTCTCCTAAACAACAAGGCATAGTGGTTCGGACCTGATTGTCTCGGACCCTATTATCTCTCTTGGTGCAAGTCCACTTTGTTCCTTATGAGGTTAAGGACTTACGTCCGAATCATCGTCCGGGTCGGACCCTCATGGCTTCAGGCCACGATTTAGGTCGGAACTACTGTCTTCGAGGTCCATTTTACCGTTATACTTCAGGAGCGTCGGACCGGAGGTGGCCTTAGGGTCGGACCTCCATGTCAGACCTTTAGACAGCTTGAAACGCCTTAGGATTCGTTCCAAAGGCTTCTTATCAACAATGTGTATAATAAACCTGCATTATATATACTTGCATCATATATGATGTTCGATATGGTCTATCCGACTCATAGTAGTTTATAATAATTATTATTAGACCTAACAAATAGTGGGAGATCGACCGGATGGGATGAGATTATTTTGCAACAATTTATAGCATTTATGATACATGATACGACAATCAACGTTGTTTATGACATTGAAATCATTTAAAAGGTCTTTTAAGGTACGATCTACTAGTATGATAAATATAAGACAAGCAAACATTATTATTATTATTATTATTATTATTATTATTATTATTATTATTATTATTATTATTATTATTGTTATTATTATTGTTATTATTATTGTTGAGGGTATAAGTCCCCCAACCACTTAATGAATTTCTCTTGCTTTCCTTCACACTAAGTATCCCAAGTCCTAGCTCGTAAGGGTCATGGAGGAGATGCCTGTAAGAACCGCCGTACTGGTAAGAAGCGACACGTGAGGACCTGCATAGGTAGCTAGGAGGGGGAGGGGGGGTTAGATCCTTATACCCGGTTTGCGTAATGTCAAACCGGGTGGAGACTTTACTTGCGAGAGAATGAGAATCTGCTTGGTATAAGAATCAGGATACATAAGTGATTATAGCTTACCGTTATCATGGGAATGTGTGCCATATATATAGATTTCTCCCCAATTGGGAGGGTTCCACCATATCTTGCCAAGTGTCAGGTTCAGATTGAGCCACCAATGCCTCAATAGGCCCATCGCCCATTAATAACTCCCTAACCCATTCCCTTTTGGGCTTTCGGGGGTAGATTAGTCGTTAATGTGAGAGTTTGGATACCTTTTGCAATCTTCCATGCATGAGATCCAAGGAGGTAGGTCCGGACCATAGGTCCGGACTGTACTAGGTTGGACTGGGGGTTTCCAGTCCATATACTGTCCGAAGGAGGCGGTCCAGGACATGTGATTCGGACCTCGATGCTCTCAAGTGCCAATTCACTTAGTTTCTTATGAGGTTGTTGTGCCGAGTTCGGACGGGTATCCGAGTCGGACTGTAATGTTACGGACCTTCGTCATGGTCGGACCCACTGCCCTTGTGCCCTCCTGTTGCTTTCCACCCGGGTGGGTCAGATCTACAGAGGCTCCGGGTCGGACTATAAGCTCCCGAACTCGTGGACAACTTGGGACACCTTAGGATTCGTTCCAAAGGCGTCTATGACGGATTGGACATATTTCTGTATTAACATATGTCGCCCCTAGTTTCCAAGTATCTTAGTAGAAGATAGTTGTGGAACTATAGTTGAAAGTGGGGAAGACAATTTGTTTCTCGGTCCAATCCGCCCCTCGTAAGCAGAAAAAAAGGTGTAATCCATGCTTCTTAATCTTGATCTCCCCCCCCCCCTTTTTTTTTTCTCTTTTGTTGCAGTACGAGGGTGGAGGCTCAGAATGGAACAAAAGTGATAAAAAAGGTGTATTTGTAAGCGAGATCAAGTTTATGCACAAGCTTCGGAGTCATACCTTTTGGTGGGTTAGGGGATGATCCGAAGACGGATATCCAAATGGACGAGGGTCTGTGTAATGGTGAGTTTAATCGACCTCCCTTATGGAAAGGATATGGTTTCAATCATCTTTATTGGGATGGTCTGGGGAGGGACATCCGAACGGACGAGTGTCCGTGTAACAGTAAGTTAAATCAACCTCCCTTGTAAAAAGGATAGAGTCTTAATCATCCTGACTGGGATGGTCAGGAGAGGGACATCTGAAAGGACGAGTGTTCGTGTAATAGTGAGTTAAATCAACCTCCCTTGTTGAGAAGGATTTCGTGCCGAGACAGAAGGTGGGTTGGATATCCGAAGGTGGAATGGTGTCTTGTTCCCGAGAATGGTGGAGTTTGTTTAATGTGTTGTTGTCATTGCTAGGTAAATTATTTGTACCAATGGGTCATTTCACCTAGTCAATGCGTCATTTCGCCTAGTATTGTTGTACGATGCCGTTGGATGAACTGTGATCTACGACTGAGATTTAATCCCGAAAAATGGTGACGGTTGGGCTTCCCGATTTAACCCTCTATAAATAGGGGTTTCACCGATGCCACTTTCACCTTTCTAGAGAGAAGATTTTCGACTTTTTAGTACATCCGAAGCTAGTACAAGCCATCTAAAGCGAGTCAGAAGAAGTTCGTAGCGAACTATCCAAGCCAAGTTAGCTGCCTTCGATCCAATCATCCGAGTGCAAGTTGCTTCGTTTCTTTCGTTGCTTTCAAGTTCTTTGTACATTTTTCGTTTATTGTCAAATGTTGTTCGTCCGGATTTATGTACATTTTACCTGGTCCGTCGTAGGGACAACTAGTTTATCGTAGTTTGCTTCGGATAAGCTGAGTAGTTAGTTTTAACACCGTACTGACTTTACGCTAACTTGGGGCTAAAATGCATCCGTTGGAGTCGTTCTCTCTCCTCCGATCATAGAATGTCTAATTTTAATCTACTTAAATGGCCTCTCGGACTGCCATCTTAAGACTCATAAAACTACCTTTTTTCCCTAGGATGTCCGAGAGTGAAAGTCAAAACCTGTCCGAAGCTGAAGGATATGCTTCCGAGGCGTTGTCTCTATCAGAGAGCTCCGAGGAGATTGACGTAGGAAGTATGGAGGACTTACAAGAGCCAGTCCATTCTGCTCATCCGAGTCGGGATGAGCCCGAGGTAAGCTCTTTACTTCGGTTAGTTGTTCCGGTTCAGGGTCCCCGAGGCATCAGGATTACCCGAAAGTCTCTAATGTGCAGGGTGTTGGTGCTGTGCAAGAGACTACCTCCTGGACTGTAGGGGATGTCCGTCCGCGCCGTGCTGGGAAAGAGCCCGAATTCCCGGTAGGGATTCGATCTCTTATACGCAACTTTGGTTATAGTTTTAGGATCAACCCTAATCGAGTGCCATTCATTCCGGATCCACAGGAGCCAAACATAGAGGAAATGCACGACAACTCGGAGGCACCGCCTGAGCTGGGCATGTTTGAAGATGGTGTGGAAGACCGTGTTCAAATTGCTGCCCCGCTTCGGACGGTAGTGGAATTGAGTTCATCGTCCGGGGATGACATAGTTGAGGAGGAGGGTCGTACTGACAATGTTGGTTCTGAAGAGGATGAAGAGGAGGAGATACTTTCCGCTCATATTTTTCGGAGGGAATCAGCTGGACCAGCGGGTACGAGTCACCACCGGTCAAGAAGAGCTTCTGAGGCGATGAAAGGGTGAAGATGTGTTCCGGGTGAAGTTTCCTCGGTCACGGGACGATGTTACTCATCCTGATCCGGATGGCGAGCTGAACGAGGATTGTTCATTACCCACGTGCCCGTCTATTGTGATGTCTGAGGAGGTGGGGGAGCTTCGGAGGAGATATGAGATCCCGAATTCTGTGGAGATCCTTATTCCGGACGAGTCTCATGCCATTTATAATCCGCCTCCCGGATACATGTATGTGCACGAGATAAGTCTGCACTGTGGGTGGCATTTGCCCGTGTCGTTCGAGTTGATGGACATTTTGAACGATATGGGGTTGAGTCCGCACCAGATCATTCCCAACTCCCTCGGCAACTTTTTGTGCTTCGGGGTGATGTGTAAATACAAGGGCATCCCGGTTACTTTTGATAATTTCCGTAAACTGTTTAGTGTAAGTGTAAGTAATAGGAACACATTTTTTTATACGCTGGTGTGTCGTCAAGCGTATACATTCTTCGTAGATCCGCTCTCTTCCTTGGGGATTAATTGGTGGAAGAGGTACATCTTCGTCCGGCCCGCTCTTGAACAGGGTCAATCCCAGGCGGAGCGGGTTTAATGGCATTTCGAGAGGAAGTTTTTCTGAGGTAGGTTGCACGACTGGAAGCCTCCGGCTCGGAACATTCCATTGTGGATGCAAGCTCTCCATAAGAACCAAGACGCGGATAAGTATTTTTTCTGGGGCCTAATCTGCCAGCCTCTTCCGTATTTAGCTGGATTTTCTGGGCCGAGTTTTTGTGATGGGAAGGAGGATTTGAGTAAGTCCTTATCCAGTCGTGTAGTTGTCTCTTCCGAGTCGGTCGCTTACACCATTATTTTGTTTCCTTTCAGTGTCACGCCAAAATATTGTGTTTCAACTTTTATCCTTCGGTTGTGCAGATTTCTGGTTCGAGTACATCATGTCGACCATGCATGAGTTGAAGAGGAAGCAGAATGCTACTCAAAGGAAAGAGATGCAGGAGGGCATTCGGACCCAGATTGTAAAGATGTCCACTGTGCTTCCAATGGACGAGCCGAGGAACGCAGCCACCTTCCGGGTGGAAGAGACTCGGAGGGCTGCAGCGGGCGAGGAAGCTCAGGAAATGCCCACCCCGGATAAGGGCAAGGTGGCGGGTTCGAAGGGGACAAAGAAACCTCCGAGGTCCGTGTCCCAGGAACCTCCTGTTAGTGGCTCGTGTGCAGCTGCCGGGTAGAAGCGCCCTTCTGAATGTCCGATTCCTCCTGCCAAGAAAGGCAAAGGGAAGGCGAGTGGTGAGTCGGACTTGGATGCGGAGGTAGCTCGGTTGGGTCATTCCGAATCGAGTGCGTATGAGTTGTCCGCAATTCACCAAAAGATAAATGTTTATATCTTGTAATATATATCTTGTTTTTCACTCGGAACCTATACTAACTTTGTATTATTGTGTATCGTATCTTACAGCCGTTATTCGGGCATGCACCATGGTGGCGGGTCGGAGGGCCACGATGGAAGAGGATCTGGCCAAAGCTGAGGCTGCTCGGGCGACAGAAACGTCGAAGATGAATTCCTTGTCCGAGAGGTTGAAAAAGACCCTCGCGGCGAAGAAGGAATCCAAAGCGGAAGCTGCAAAGCTAAAGGAGATGTTGAAGGTCCCTGTCCCTGGAGAAGGACCTCAAAGCGCATCAGGATAGTGTGGATGAGTAGGTCAGAGTCTCTCGGACCTTCAAGGATATGATGCTTAAGGAGATGTTGAAGGTCCGGACGTAAGCTGTCTAAGACTTCTTGGGGTCGGGCGCTTTCATGTTCATGCTCGAGTCTAAGTATGATGAGGCTCGGCAGGATGGCTTCGATGCGGCTATTGGGCAGCTCCGGCACAGGGGACAGACCCCGAGTGACCTTGACTTGGAGGCTGAAGGCATTACTACTTTCAAAGAGGCAGATGGCTCGGACATCGCTCCGGATGGTGTCTCAGATGAGGACTTGTTCAAATGTGAGTTTGTAGAGCTTCTCTGCGATCAGATCGAGGACAAGAAGTACGATCATGGCGGTCCGTACCTTCCTTCCTTTGTGCCACGGGTGTTGATGTCTAGTGTTTTCGTCCCGTTGGAAGACCATGAGGAGCATTACTGGATGGCCGACTCGCCTCCCTGTCAAAGGTTTCTCTCCTGATCTGGACCTGATGGAGCAGTGTCCCACTTTCCTGAAGGAAGTAAGGGTCCTAAGGGAGAAGAGGTTGGCCCAGGAAGCCAAAGATCAAAGGCTGGCAAATCTGCAAGCATCACTTGAAAAGGAGATCGGACGCCCTTTCGGAACACAAGCTGGTTCGCACGGGCGGCAAGAGGGATGAAGACGGGGAATGCCCCGAAAGCCTATAATTCTGGTCTTCGGACCTTAAAATAATGTTGTTCTCTGTTGTTATTGTCTTGTATGGATAATATTTATCAAATCTCTTACAGTTGATTCGATGTTTTATGGCATTGGTCCAAGTTCATCAATGGCTCGGATCAACTTTATCATTTACTTGTGTTGCTTCGTATTCAAATGCATGTTTTTCGTTGCGCGCTGAGTTGGCTCAGTTGTCAGGCAATGGATCTGAGTCCACGAGATCAAATGCTCCCGAAATAATACAATTTTCAATTGGTCGACTTACGGCTCGGTCGGACAAGGCGTTTGTCCGAGTCATAGCTCAAAATGCTAATCGTACCGATAAGATTGGTTTACTCAAATCTCTAACAAGTGGGAATAGTTCGAATGTTATAATCTTTGCTCGATTTGTAGAGATTTGGTGTACCATTCCGAACCGTGCTGACTTGTTAAAAGGTGGTAAAAAAAGGAGACGTTCTCACTAGAAAAGCTGAGTGTGTGCTACGGATCACGTTTGGTATGGATGTTATTATGGAAGCCTTGGGCTGACGGATCCAAGCTGGAAACAGTTCAAAATAATTCACCCAATAATGCCGGAAATGTGAAAGACTCTGGGTTCGCCCAATAGCGGCCCTATTGTTGGGCCCAAGTCCAGGCCTAAGCCCATCGCCAACGGTTACTGGCCACGTGGCGAGTGGTGATTGGCTCTTGACTTCTATATATACCCCTGGATTGTACGGCCTTTTGCCAGATCATTCCATCCCTTTCGCAGTAGATGATTCGGATCCTTAGGTCAAGGGTCAACTTGAAGGGCATATTATATAAATATACATATTATATAAATATACATAACCTTTTTAAGGAGTAGGCTGATTCTGCCATTCCCATGTGATTCGTCTCGGTGGGTTCTTCGATCATCTGAATGTGCCTTTGAGTCGGACCATGTGAAGGATGACGGATTTGGGCCGCTCGGAGGGAATCCTCCTCGGATCGCCCGTGCTAATCTTCTTTCTTCCAGGCTGTGGTGTTTATCAATAACTTCAGCCCCGGGCGAGCGGGTTAGTTCACTGGTCCAGAGGGTTCCTATACTTGTTACTCCGGGCCTCCTCCCCTTCACCATTTTTAGTACTCCTCGGATCACCGGGCTAGCCTTCTTTCTCAGGGGCAGTAGTGTGCATCAATAATTTCTGCCCCGGGGAAGCGGGCTAGCCCGCTAGTTCCAGGAATTACCCACCTTTTGCTTCAAAGAGCTAATTATTTTGGTAGCTGGATCCTTGCATTATATTAATTTCGGAAATACTCCTCGGATCAGCGTGCTAGTCTTCTCTCTCCGGGGCTGTGGTGTGTACCGACAACCTGAGCCCCGAGGAAGTGGACTAGCTCGCTGTTCCCAGGGATGACGAAAGACTTGTTACCTTGGAGAGTCGAATCCTCGGGTTGCCTGCTCCTTCCACCATTTACCATTTTCTTGTGGTGCTGAAGAGTGCGAACCAGAAAGTGGTTATGGTGGAAGATGCGGATCGTCTGAGAATGCCATTGTATTGCCTCTCCGTATCAAAGATATCCGGCTCGGACCCAATTCGTCCTTTGTTCGGAAGTGAGGACGCGCTATTCGGAGACCAATTGGTTTAAGCTATTCATCTCTTCTGTCTGATTCTTTTGCTGCTGTGCACGGGCCGTCTTATGTTGGTCCGGTCGCGTTTTGCCAGTAACCGGGACACTCGTGGGGGTTTTCCCAAGTTACTCGGAAGAAGTGACTAATGCCGCCGTATCGTTTTAGGCTCAGTTTGGAGAGTGAACCCCATTCTTTGGCTGTTCTACCCGGAAGGATGCTGTTCCTGTTCCATTGGGAAGCTCAGACTTGGAATGGAGACGATTGGTCCGTTTCGGACACTGAATATTCCACCAATAATTGTTTGTAAAGAATGATATGTACTTTTCCTTCTCCTTTAAGTGACTCAGATGGGTATGTCCGAATTTTGTAATTCGTACTTTGAGCAATAAAAATTACTATTCTGGATGTTGCAGTTTCTTTCTTCTGTTTTGTCGTATCTCCTCGTCCGAACTAATTGCACTATTATTCTCTCAACAAATTGGTTTACTATTCTGGCCTCTGTCTCACAATTGACTCGGATCTTTGTTGAAATGTCTGAGGCAGTGTGTTTACTTGACTATAGCGCAGTTATGTTTGCAAATAAAAGTTGTATTGATTTGACGAAAGTTCAAGTACAACTAGTGGGCTTCGAGGCCAGGAAAAGAAAATGACAAAAACTTAGCAAATGACGTAGTATGCTTTAGAGAAGTAATTCTAGGCATAGAACTTTTGTATGTTCCTAGCATTCCATGTTCTCTTCAGGGCTCTTCCTTGATCATCTTCTAACTCAAAACTTCCATTGACCCTAGCACCAATGACCTTGTAGGGTCCTTCCCACTTGGGTTTGAGTTTACCAACAATGCTCAAGATGTCAGCTCTTCGGAGGACCAAGTCCCCGACTTGTATATCCTTGGGAAGAACATGCTTGTTGTAGGCCAGGGCAGATATAGCTTGATATCGGAGGATATTAGCTAGTGCCTTACTCCTTTTGCCTTCGAGGAGCTCAAGGTCGTAGATCCTTGCGATTTCATTTCCAGCAGGTTGGTATTGCCGGATCCTTTGGGTTTCCACTGCAATTTCAGAGGGGATGACTGCTTCTGAGCCATAAACTAGTGCGAAGGGTGTCTCCTAAGTAGAAGTGTGAGCTGTCGTTCGGTGTGCCCATAGGACCCCATCGAGGACGTCTACCCAGCTCTCTTGAGAAGTTCTCAGCCTCTTCTCCAGAATCTTCACAATGGTTTTGTTGGTGGCTTCAACTTGGCCATTGGCTTCAGGGTATCCAATGGAAGTGAAGCACTGTTCTATCTTGAATGATTGGAGCCACTCTTTCAACCTGACTCCTGAGAATTGTGCTCCATTGTCGGAGACTATGAATCTTGGAAGTCCAAAGCAGCAGATGATGTTTTTCCAAATGAATGTCCTTACTCGGCTCTCTGTGATGGTGGCCACTGCCTCAGCCTCAACCCATTTGGTGAAGTATTCAACGGCAACAATAAGGAACTTCTTTTGATGCGTGCCACGAGGGAAGGGCAAGCTATGATTGACGGGATCATATGGTTGGTTGGGCGGTGTGGTACGTTGGCATAGTATTGGCAGTCTTCATAGGGTTGGTTGGGCGGTGTGGTATGTTGGCATTGTAAGGGCAAGCTAGCAGCGTCCTTGTCAATTGTAGGCCAGTAATACCCTTGTCTTATGACTTTTTGAGCCAATGTTTGTCCTCCTGATTGACTTCCACAACTTCCTATGAGGAATTCTTCCAGAACCGTTTTTGCCTCGTGAGGTCCAAGGAATCTTAAGTGAGTACCAGTGATAGATCTCTTGTAGAGGTCCTCTCCTAGAATAAAGTACCTGTTGGCTCGGCCTAGGATCCTCCTTGCTTCTCTAGGGTCTGATGGTAGAGAACCATCTTTGAGATAGCAAAATATGTTAGTCATCCAATTCCTTTCGGTGCCTAAGAGGAAGACTTGACCAGTAGGGTTTGCCAGGGAGAAATCCGTGAGAGTCATCAGGATGATGCTCCTTGTGTCCAGGGTTCATAAAGCAGAGGCATATTTGGAGAGAGCGTCAGCCTTCTCATTCCATTCTCTGTTGAATCGTTCCAGCGTGAATTCCTTGAAGTGCCCAGCTTCTTTCCTTAGGAGTTCTAAGTACTTGATCATGTTGGGTCCTTTAGTGGCAAAAGATCCAGAAAACTGGGTCTCGACGAGTTGAGAGTCTGTATATGCTTTGATTCTCTTCACTTAAAGAGATCTGGCCATTCTCAAGCCGGTGATGAGTGCTTCATACTCGGCCTTGAAGTTGAGGGTGATGGCGTATTCCAGTTTCGCACCCTCAGGACTCTCCAGGAGAAGCCCTATTCCTCCAAGTTTTCCAGTAGAGGATCCGTCCACTTGCAGTGTCCAACATTCTTTGTCTTCAGGTTTTGTCTTCGTTGTGGGAGTAGGGACTTTCCCCTCTTCCTGCTCATTGACTGAAGAAATAGGTGTTGGGGAGCTAACTACTTCATCTAGGAGGAACATGTGTCTCACCCTTAGGGAATCTTCCATGGGTTCCTGGCACTTAGTCCAGAGTTGGACATCTCCTTCAAATATCCTTTCGTGCTCTTTCTCCTGGGTGAGTATTACATAGCTTAAGTCTCCTTGTGTACTGTTAGTCTATTTGTTAACTTCCTCGGGGTATTCTACTAGGAAGTCAGCAAGGCTTTGAGCTTTCTTAGCTAACGGAGCCTGATACCCCATATTGTATTCACTTATCTCAATCACCCACATGGACAGACATCCGGATTGATCCGGCTTACCAAGGACATGCTTGAGTGGTTCATTGGTGAGGACCACAATTCGGTGAGACTTGAAGTAAGGCTTCAGACGTCGGGCGGTGTACACTAGCGCAAAGGCCAACTTTTCAATCTTGACATACCTAGCTTCGGTACTCACGAGGGCCTTGCTTAGGTAATAGACCGGCATGTGGTCATTCCCTTGAATCCGTACCAATACAGATCTCATGGCTTCGGTAGTAGCTGCCAGGTAGAGGTAGAGAGGTTCACCTTCTACTGGTTTGGACAAGAGCGGAGGCGAAAGGAGATAGTTTTTCAGATTTTCAAAAGCCTCTTCGCATTCCTTTGTCCATTCAAACTTGTCTCCCTTTCTCGAGATTTTAAAGAAGGGTAGGTTCTTCTCAGCGGACCAGGAGATGAAGCGGCTCAGAGCCATTATCCTTCCGAGGAGCTTTTGTACTTCATTAAGTGTCTTTGGGTGTGGTAGATCCAAGATTGCCTTTATTTTCTCAGGGTTGGCGCTGATGCCTCTCTCCGTAACCATGTATCCGAGGAACTTTCCTCCCTTTACACCAAACGTGCATTTCTCGGGATTTATCTTCATTCCATACTTCCTAAGGATGGAAAAGCATTTGTTCAGATGATCTACATGTTGTTCTTCAGTCTTGCTTTTTACAAGCATGTCGTCCACATAGACTTCCATAGTTTTGCCCAGCTCCTCCTTGAACATCTTGTTCACCAGCCGTTGGTAAGTAGCGCCCGCGTTCTTGAGGCCAAAAGGCATGACTTTGAAACAGTAGACTCCTCCTACTGCAAAGAAGGCCGTCTTCTTGATGTCTTCCTAGGTCATTCTGATTTGATAGAAGCCTTGGTAGGCGTCTATGAAGCTTAGGAGCGCACATCCTGCGGTGGAGTCTACTAATTGATCAATGCGAGGCAAGGGGTAAGGATCCTTTGGGCAAAACTTGTTGAGCCTAGTGAAGTCATTGCACATTCTCCACTTCCCCGGAGCTTTCTCAACGAGGACCACATTACAGACCCAATCAGAATATCTGACTTCTTCGATGTGTCCTGCCTTCATTAACCTTTCCACTTCTCCTGCTATAATAGCATCCTCAGCGGGCCCGAAGTCCTTTCTCTTTTGTCGGATACGTTTAACCGTAGGATCCATGTTCAGACGGTGAACCGAGATCCTTGGGTCTATCCCCTTGAGGTCATCAGTGCTCCAAGCGAAGACATCGCGGTTGTCCCGAAGGCAGGTGACTAGCTTCATTTCTACCTCATCACTCATCTCAGTCCCGATACGGGTTATCTTATCTGGGTCTCCCTCAACCAATTAGACTTCTTTTAAGGCTTCATGGGGTTTGATCCTCGCATTTTTGGGGAATTTCTCCTTGAGTGTCCCAATCCCAATCTCCTCTTTTGCCGGAATAAGAGGCACTTCAGAAGGGCTCCTTGGTCCTTTGGTGACCGAGAGGACGGTTGCTGAGGCTCCTCTGGTTGACATGATGTAACATTTCCATGCTTCCCTAACGTTGCCCACTTCTTTCCCCACACCATTCGGAGTAGGGAACTTCACCTTGTTATGCAGGGGAGATGTAATTGCTTTGAACTGGTTAAGTCCTGGGCGTCCCAAGATTACGTTGTAGTCGAACGAGCTGTCGACCACCACGAAGCGGATCGTCTCTATCACTCTCGTCGGGAAGGTTCCCATAGAGACTTGTAAGGGTGTACTTCCAATGGGGCGAACTATAGAGCCCCCGAATCCCACCAAAGAGGTTTGTACTCGCCCTACTGAACGTTGCCCAAGTGCATCTGTTCCACAGTTCTCCTAGATATGACATTGGAGGAACTCCCTGTATCAACAAGTACCTTGTTCACTTTGTAAGTGGCGATGACTAGGGAAATGACTAGAGGAACGTCAGGATCTTTAAGATCTCTTCCACCAGACGTTGGTGGGGGTATCTCACTGTCATCAAAAGTGATGGCGTTTGTTCCTTTCAGAACCGGTGGAGCATAGGTTCTGTCATTGTTTCTCAGATGCTGCGCGGTTCTTTCCCTTGCATTTCGACTGTCCCCTCCAGTTTGATAACCCCGCTGTAGGGAATGTTCTCCATTTCCACATCTTCGGGGTATCCGTGGTACCTTTGGGTGTGTTGTGGTGGAGTTTCGGTAGGGGGTGGCGGTAAGGATCTTGTTGGGGGTTCTGATCCATGCTCCTCCCTTGTTCGTTCATTCCTCTAATGTCTAGAGGGCTCTTCTTCATACAGTGGTTCTTTCAATTTTTCACTCCTTATCAACCCTTCTATCTCTGTCTTCAACTAGATGCAGTCTTCTGTTGAGTGACCTTTTGTTTGTGGAACCTACAATATTCCTTTGATGCTTTATTCTTCTTACTGCTCCTTATAGGTTTTGGCCATTATATGTCTATGTTTTTTTTCAACAATAGAGGCTAAGATGTCGGATCTTGATATATTGAGGCGAGTATACTCACCATATCATCTTGGAGTTTTTTCTCTTCTAAATTCCCTCTTGTCTCTAGATTCCTTCTCCTGTTCGAACCTTTCGATCCTGGGAGGAGGTTCTTGTTTCATTGGTTCTTTCCCCTTTCTGGCCCCTGCTCTTATCGGGACATTTCTTCGGTACTCCTCACCGTACAAGACGCCTTCACAGATATCTTCCAGGTATTTCTTAATTGTGATTTCTTCATTACAAAGTTTTTTTTGAAGATCGTCGTTATAAGTGTTAGTGTACAGGTGTCGTACCCGTTCTTTGATGCTGTGAGGTTCCACCTGGCGTACTTCAGCATTGAAGTGGTCGAGGAAAGTTCTAAGGTCCTCGTGCTCTTTCTGGATTACCCCTGCCAAGTGTTCCACTGATCTCTTCCGCTTCTTTGCCTTCTCAAATCTTTTCACGACGAGAGAGGCGATATCCGCGTAAGACTTGATGGAGCCATTGGGCAGGAAGGTCCACCAATCCATTGCTTCTCCAAAGAGAGTGCTGGAAAAGTTAAGAGCTTTCATGTTGTCATTCAGGCCATTGGTTTCCATTTTTCTCTCATACCTAGTCAGGTGACCTAAGGGACAAGAATCCTCATAGTAGTGCTCAAGATTTGGGATGGTCGAGTCAGGGCGCTTTCTCTCCCTTCTTATTTCATCGCACAAAGGGTTGGGAGCTCTAAGAGTCACCTTCTCAAGTGCTTTTACCATCTTTCTCAAGGTAACAATTTGAGTTTCCAAGGCCTTATGTTGGACATAGATTTGTTCAGCGGTTAGCCTCTCGCCTGTCCTTCGGTTGACTGTCATATCTGGAGGAAGATCATCGATGGGAATATTGCGATACTTTCCGCCACGTGGTCCCTTACCCCTGGCTGGAGTGCCACTCTTCGACTGGTCCCTGCTTCGTCTGCTCGTGGTCTCATTGGGCTTTTCTCCCGATGCTCTTGAGAAGCAGCAGCTCTCCTATTGAGAAGGTTCCTTAGTTCTTCTGGTTGAGTTGGTTCCCATAACCATTGTTGGATTGGGCGATGCTCATTCTTTGATTGTGCAGGTTCAGCTTGCCTTGGGTTTACCATAGGGGGAGTAGGTTGGGGAGGATGGAGGTTATTTGACCCAAAGCAACCTTGAATGGTGGTGAGTAAGAGGCCAAACTAGTTCTCGTTCATCCCAAATTCACTAGGGCGAATAATCTGCCCGTTTGGGAGAGTGAAGTTTCTCCCTGGAGGAGGACCATGTGTTCCTAACGGAGGAATTTGTCCTTCATCCCCGGGTACTTGGGCTCTCCCTGGTGGATCAGCGGTTCTTTCCTCCCCTGAAGAAAGACTAGCGGTGTGTCTATCACTTGGATAGTCCACTGTATTTCTTAAGTAGCTCTCGCCGCTCTTCCCCTCCTAGTGGGAGGTTTGCCTCTTTGCCTTGGGGCGGGCGTCTCGATCACAGTATCATTGGTTCTTACGGACCTTCTTGTTCTTGCCATTACTGAAGAGAACGGAACTTTTTCGTAAAGAGTTCCCACAGACGGCGCCAAAATGTTGAGGGTATAAGTCCCCCAACCACTTAATGAATTTCTCTTGCTTTCCTTCACACTAAGTATCCCAAGTGCCTACCTCGTAAGGGTCAAGGAGCAGATGCCTGTAAGAACTGCCGTACTGGTAAGAAGCGACACGTGAGGACCTGCACTGGTAGCTAGGAGGGGGGTTAGATCCTTATACCCGGTTTGCGTAATGTCAAATCGGGTGGAGACTTTACTTGCGAGAGAATGAGAATCTGCTTGGTATAAGAATCAGGATTCAGAAGTGATTATAGCTTACCGTTATCATGGGAATGTGTGCCATGTATATAGATTTCTCCCCAATTGGGAGGGTTCCACCAGATCGTGCCAAGTGTCAGGCTCAAATTGAGCCAACAATGCCTCAATAGGCCCATGGCCCATTAATGACTCCCTAACCCATTCCCTTTTGGGCTTTCGGGGGTAGATTAGTCGTTAATGTGAGAGTTTAGAGACCTTTTGCAGTCTGTCATGCATGAGATCCGAGGAGGTAGGTCCGGACCGTACTAGGTCGGACAGGGGTTTCCAGTCCATATACTGTCCGAAGGAGGTGGTTCGGGACATGTGATTCGGACCTCGATGCTCACAAGTGTCAGTTCACTTGGTTGCTTATGAGGTTGTTGTGCCGAGTCCGGACGGGTATCCGGGTCGGACTGTAAGGTTACGGACCTTCGTTAGAGTTTGACCCACTTCCCTGGGGCCCTCTTGTTGCTTTCCACTCGGGTGGGTCGGATCTACAGAGGCTCCGTGTCGGACTATAAGGTCCCGAACTCGTGGACAACTTGGGACACCTTAGGATTCGTTCCAAATGCGTCTATGACGGATTGGACATATTTATGTACTAACAATTATTATTATTGTTGTTGTTGTTGTTGTTGTTGTTTTGCCGAACAAATGGTGGCGGGTCGATCATATCAGGTGGGATTGCACAATTCGCAATATTATATAGTAGAGTAAGTCTCCTGAGAGACGGTCTCTAGATAATTTATCTTGAGACGGACCTATATTTTCAAGAAAATCAACGATTAGTGTTTTTTTCAATTCAACTAGAGTGAAAATTGTGTGTTTTGACAGTTTTGAGTAGTTTTAGTAAAATTGACGTAGATTCTTCACCCAATATGTGAATTATAAAATTAAAAATTTCTACAAAAGTAGACTCGTATATCTTCGCAATGGCATATCCCATGAGATCTATTTATGTCCGAGAGAAACAGAATTTCATTTCAACTAGAGTGAAAATTGTGTGTTCAAACCAGATTATTAGGCCTAATTCCAAATAACAGGACATAATCCAATTCAGCTGAAAACAGAACAAAATTCTGAATGATGTCCTTGTCTGCTAGTGATTTAAAATCTTTGTAATGGCATAATCTTTTGATCTTACAAAACATAACTCAATTTCAGTGAATAAACTATAATAAGAACACAAAAAGAAAGTGAAAAGAACTCTTAATTAAATCTAAAAAAGCAGAAAATTGACATAAACAAAAGAAAAATGGCCTACCTACAGGTCCATTACACCATTACGATATGTTTAGTTGAAAGGAGCTTGTAGAAGTATTTGAGTACATAGAACTGAGTTACTGGGCAAAAGGAATGGAATTAATACAACTCAAACATGACCCAAAAAATTGACAAATTAAATAACAAAGAAATGAAAAATGGAGAGCCTAGAGGTCCATTTTCTGTTGTGCTATGTATGATTTGAAATGAGAGTCGAGATTCGTTTTATACATAAAAACAAAGATATTGAAGCAACAAATGAATAAAATGATAACTAATATAAAAGAACAAAATATAGCATAAAATTAGAAAAAGGAGTGCTGAAAGGTCAATGTTAAGTAGTCAATGTTGCACTCTCTGTACTACTTATATTCATAATATTCATCACCATTATATTCATAATATTCATCACCATTATATGATAGAAAGGACAGAGTAGTTCAACAAGTCTCAATGAGAACAAACACATGAAGAGAATAGTAAAATCCATCACAAGGTGTGACAACAAACATCTAGACAGCAAACCAAAAGTGCTAGCTGGTGGTTAAGAAGCAACGATATCCAATGACGAATCTGCTAACTCTCCATGACACATCTGATCAAGGTTAGAAACCACATAAACGGATCAGAAACATATATATATATATATATATATATATATATATATATATATATATATATATATATATATATATATATATATATATGGAAGACATGATATATATTACTTTTCTTGCCTCTTATAACTAAAAATGACATTTGCATCTTCTTCTTCGTTTTGGTTTACCATAATCGTCCTCTTCACTGTCATTTGAGTCCATGGTCTCTTTCTCACTCCCGTCCAAATCATCAAAATCACCCATGTCATCTCCATCAAGGAAATGGTCCAACTTCTCTCTTTCTTCGAGTTGAGCATGTTTCTCATCATCATCATCATATTCTTCTTCCTCATCAACTAGTGAATTACTGTCCTGCCTAAGTTTAAGAGATTCTTGAATATCAATTTCATCTGGCTCAAGATCTTCCCTCACAAGGCCAGCTACAACATCATCATCACAAACTTCAGTAATCCCCTCTGGTTCGAACTGTTGCATTAGAGTGTGTGAACTGGATCTCCTGACATCATCTTCTTTTGCAACATCCACAGGAAGGTCCCAAAAATGTCTATGTTGCACTCTCTGTACTACTTAGCAATTGTTACCCAATTTAGTATCATTAACATAAAAGACCTGCGGAACATGGACATGTAACACAACAGGATCCTGCTCGTACCATCGGGACCTATGTCAATGCTAATGAAGTGTTTATCATCATATAAGTTTTTTCGACTACCAATACGTTTCGCTGTATCAAACAACTCACATCGAAACAATACTACTTTACGACTACCAAGGTACACCAACTCAACGACACTACTTAAAAATCCAAAAAAACCCATCTTTTCGTTTTTATGCTCACCTTCAACCACCAACCCACTATTTTGTGTTCTACGATGCGCCTCATGATCCTTTGTATGGAAACTTACTTCATTCAACATGCAACAATTATAGTAGTTTGTCAAATCAAATGGTCCATTAGCAAGTGCCCACAATCCCTCTGTAGCTTCAACATCTCCATTATGACGTAAAACATTAATCTACGATAGAAAATTATTATCTTAGCATCTGATATAGTTCTGGATATTATGACCAATGTAATACAATTAAATCCATCTTACATGATTTTTAAACCATCTTGGGAACTGATTCATTTCTACATTACCAAGTTCGGAAATGTTAGCTTCTTGTATTGTAATACCTAGAATTTCAGCCATGTATAACATACAAATGAAAAGCAGTACATCACATGCATATATGTAAAACTTAAAACAAATAAATAATGTATAACTCACATAATGAAAGCTCGAAATAATCTTACTTTAGATATTCGTCTACTTCTTCACAATTCCTTAGAATGAAGAGATACGCCTTTTTCAAGTATTCATCCCCCAATACAAGTCCTGGACTGAGTGAATTACGTTTAACGTGTCCAAATGGACGCAGTCACATTGAGAAAACTGAGAGGTCATCGATTTCATCTGAGACACCATCATGATTCATTCTTCGTTGATTAAATCTAGTCGAAATCTCACTAAGATACATCGATATAAATGTCTAAAGCTCCTTTACAATGTAGCCTTTTGCAATTGAAGCTTCTGGATGAGCTCTATTACGTACAAAATGTTTTAGAGAGCCCATCATCCTTCAAAAAACAAACAAAGAACTATATAAGTCTATATACAACACAACAAGTTAATAAATAATTTTGGCTACAATATGTTCTATTTACCCTCAATTGGGTACATCCAGCGTGGATGTACAGGTCCTGCAATTCTAGCCTGTCGAGGCAAGTGAACAGCTAAGTGTACCATGACTGTAAAGAAAGATGGAAGAAATATCTTCTCTAGTTTGTACAAGATTAAAGGTATATTCTTTTCTAGTTTATGTATATCCTCTGTTCTTAGAGTCTTTGAGCACAGTTCCTTGAAAAAATTACCCAATTCATATAAAGCATCAACAACTTCCTTGTTCAGAAATCCACGTACACCTGCTGGGATGAGCCGTTGAAGTAAAACATGGCAATCATGTGATTTCAAACCACATATATTTTTATCCTTTATACATCTTGAAATTTTTGCAGCATAACCATCAGAAAATTTCACAGATTTTAGGAATTCACAAAACCCACTCTTTTCTGTGGGAGATAGATTATAACATGGTACTGGCTTCATAGGCTTGTTGTCACTTGCACGTACTCTCATGTGAAGCTCATGTGTGATCCCCATATCACGTAAATCTTCACGTGCCTTTTCCGTATCTTTTGTTTTGCCTTTGATGTCGAACATGGTTCCTATTATGTTATCACATATGTTTTTCTCGATATGCATAGGGTCGAGATTATGCCTGATCAACAAATATTCCCAATAAGGTAATTCGAAAAAAAATACTCACTTTCACCCAATTAGCTTCTTCGGGAGTTCTTTTTCTCTTTTTCTTTGATGGGTGCTTTCCTAATCCATCGAACAAATGAGCCAAGCTTTTCTGCCAAAGAAACACATCCCTACCAGATAAATACTTTGGTTCTGATCGATGCTCCACCTTACCATTAAAAGACTTCTTGTCTTTGCGCCACGAATGATTCTTACCTAGAAAACACTGATGCCCCAAGAATGTCGTTTTAGATCTTATTTGTACGGACCGAGTTTCATCAAAGCAACAAGGGCAAGCCATTTTCCCCATTGTAACCCATCCTGAAATTGAGCCATACGCGGGAAAATCGCTAATAGTCCATAATAGCGATTCATGCAACTGGAATCTTTCTTGAGCATATGCATCATAAGTCTCGATGCTTGTATGCCAAAATTCTTTTAACTCATCTATCAAAGGCCTAAGGTAGACATCAATATCCTTTCCCGGACTTTTTGGACCTGGAATTAGTAGTGACATGATCTGAAATTCTTCTTTCATGAACTGATAATGGTAAATTGTAAGGTATGAGTATAACCCGGCCACAGGATATAAGAATTTCCCATATCTGACCAGGGAGTGAAGCCGTCAGTTGCTAATCCAAACATCCCATTGCGAGGATCTTGAGCTATGTTAGGGTTTGTTTATCGAAGTGCTTCCATGCAGGTGAGTCAGTAGGATGTCTCATAACGCCTTCCTCTTCCACTCGTTTATCTTTCTGACACCTCATATCAGAGGCTACTTCACTAGACATAAACAATCTTTGCAATTGTGGCTTCAGTGGAAAATGCCTCAATATTTTATGAGGAATCCTATTGCCCTTACCATCATCAAATTCCCACCTCGATTCTCCGCATATGGGACAATTTTCAATTGATTCATTCTCCTTGTAGAATAAAGCACAATCATTTTTGCAGACATCAATTTCATTATATCCCGTCCCAATCTCATCTAAAAACTTCTTAGCTGCATAATATGAAGTTGGAAGTGTATGACCTTCTGGTAAGACATCTTTCAATAACATGAGTAACATCTCAAAACTTTTATTGCTCCACTTATTCATCACTTTAATGTGCAACAATTCAGTAACCACACTTAGCAAAGATTTACCACAACCTGGATAAAGTTCACAGGTTGAGTTCTCCCGCAGCTTCCTTAAACTTTTTGTTTCACCTTTTTCTTGGTGCATTGCTGCCATGTCAGTCAACAAGTCATCTAAACCACCGTTTAGTTCAGGCACTATGTTCGAATCACCTCCTACTTCATCATCACTATAAAAATTCTTTTTCTCATTTCCCTCTCCATGAAATATCCAGTCCTCATAACTGTAACTATACGAGAAACCAAATTCGTGTAAATCTTTCCAAACTTGGTGAAATGATTTACGTCTTTTGTTGTTGCATAAACCACACGGACATTGAAACAAGTTATCTTGTGACGCTAAATTTTCCATGGCAAAGAGAAGAAATGACTTGACTCCCTTTTCAAATGATTCGGATAGCTTATTAGCTTCTCTAGTCCAACTCTTATCCATGACCCAGAACCTACAAGATAGCAACAACAAGAAGTTTTGGAAAGTAATGTACTGAACCCAACTGTGTAATTGGACAGACCTTTCATGAAGAATAAAAAAAGAACTGGATCAACAAATTAAGCAACAACACAATAGCATCCAAAGAAGAGAGACGCGCATGACTTAGGCATGAAATTGGGCGCACAACACAACTACTTCACATAAAACTCATCTATACACAACAATAAAACTCAAAACCCACCAGTCCTTGAACAAAAGAAACAAAAGAAAATTGATGAATAGTGCTTGATCAGACTTACCTCGCCAATTATCTATTTCTTTGGGTGAAATTGCTAGCAATCAGAATAGACGGAAGTAGGGGATGCGTTAGGTTGTAACGAAGAAGGGAAAAGGGCGCAAGGTATTCGCGCGGAATATGATTGATTCCTAACCTCTGTTGTTTCTGGTATCGACCAAATTAATCTGTTTAACATTGTTTTTCGGTTTTAACATTTAATATAAGGCGCTGTGATGAAATATCAACGAAGTAAGCCGTAGCCGATTGGTAGCAGGGCTGTTGCACAATTGGTGCAACCTGGGTTCAAAGCTTTTCAACCCCTTCTTCATTTTCACTAACTTATTTGATTTTCCTAGTTTTACTTCTCTCCCAACTCTATTTCATATAAGCTATAATGTTTTATTTTCCTAATTTTTATTCTTTATTCATTTCCAATAATATTTTTAACATGCATATAATAAAGATTTATGTTAATTTCATATAAGAAAGATTTATGTTAATATCATATAAGAGAGATATATGTTTTGTCATTGTCAAAAAAATTTCAAATATTATTTTATGGTTATTTAATTTAATCTCGGTGTAGTAATTAAGATTCTTGGTTGTTTTTTTTTTCCTTTATTAAATGTCGGAAACAAATGAGGAATTTACTTTCTCACAAAAAGTATCCATCTGTGATGAAATTTAAATGTTCTCACAAAAAACATAGTATCCGTGACAAGAGCACTTTTCATCACAAATGATGTGATATTTAGTGACAAGTGCGAAATTCATTACTGAATTAGGTTTATAGTGACAACATTATATCTTCTCACTTGTTTTTTATCATGGTAGATAGAATTTTTTGTAGTGCATTCTCTGTCCCCATGCTTACCCTTGAGCGAGAATAAGTGTAGAGTGGACCGGTGTGTGCTGCAATGTAGTTCCTGTGTCAACCTGTGTAGGAGAATATGATGTGGTGACAGCTTGCAACTCACGTTTCTCACCGCAAACCTGAATAGTACATGTATGGCTATAATGATCGACTATCATATGAGTAGCCTTGATGAAAGGGCGCCCAAGAAGCAGCATATCCTTGTCCATCTCTTTGATCTTCACCTGCGGTGACTCGACAACTACGAAGTCAGTCATAAACACATCTCCACCAATGGTTACGGGAACATCCTCAACAACTCCCATGCATTTGCTTCAAGTACCATTAGCCATGGTCACAAAGCATCTTCTCGGTTCTAGACCCTTCAGGTTGAGTTCCTCATAAGTCTCGAATGTCATCAAGTTAACTGCAGCTCCAGTATCAATAATACATGTAACCTCAGAAGAACTGCCAATCCCGACAACCAAATCGAAACTGTGTGCATCACTAATGCTCTTCTCTTCCATTGGAATCAACTGAGTTGGTCTTGCATTCGCCTTCTCTCCTGGAATCGCAGGACCAGATGTTATCACCTTTCTTGCTTCCTGTACCTGTGTTGCCTCAACCTGGGAAACCACCTTATCGTGGTTACAAGTGCAAGTCGTAATAACAGTCTTCACTACTCCTGGCTTGTCAAAAGCTACCTCCACAGCAAGTACCCTGTTATTCTCTACAGTCGTAGGGAATTTACCCTTCTCTCTTTGTTGGAAGGCGCCGACCAGATCACCAAGAGTCTTCTCTAACCTCTTTTGCGATTGCTCAAAGCTATCAAACCTCTGGTCATTCTTGGTTTGACTCCACTATGCTTCTGCCCAGACCTCTCTGATCTCTCCATGTGAGTTCTAATCTCCTGATCAGCGTTTCGCGGTGCACTAGTAGGCGGAATCGGAAACTGCTGAACTGGAACCTGCTATACCAGAACCTGTTGTGGCGCATTCTCATAGAAGTTACCTCCATAGGATAAATTGGAACGATCGGGGTTGAAGGGTTGCACCTTAGTAGCACCTGCATTCATTCCCGGATTTGGTTGCCAACCACCACGCTGTCTATTCTGCACCCAGCAAATAATCTCCGGAGTTGGGTTCTCCCCCATAGTCTCAGGAAGTCTACACATACTAGCACCATGCCCAAAATTACCACACAGATTACACCTCTCATTCAATGGATCACTGGTGCAGGGATAGTGCCAAGCATCCTCATCTCCTTAAATTGTTCTGCCAATTCAATAGTACTAGGCCCTGGTGTTTGCTCCACTGCTCTTAACTCAGCTCTCCTTCGTCTACCTCTAGTTCCCTTAAGCTGGGAGATGGCAACAAGCTTCTCAAATGCCTCATTCAATGCAGCCGGAGATGTCGTGACGATAGAGCCACCCACGGTCATATCCACCATATTCTATGCTTCCCAGTCGAGTGCCTCATAGAACTTGCAGCATAAATCCATCTCACTAAACCTATGGTGAGGGAATTGAGAGAGCAAGTTCAGGAACTGCTCCCTGGCCTCATAAAAACTCTCATCACTCATCTACATGAACTTCTCAATCTGCACTCGAAGCTGCCTAGTCTTCTCCGCTGGATAGAAATTGTTCATAAAGGCCCTGTATAGATCATCCCAAGTAGCCAGAGAACCTTCAGGTTGATTCAATAGCCAGCTCTTTGTTTTATCCTGCATACACATAGGAAAAACCTTTTTCCTTATTTCCTCACCAGAAACCGTTACTGTGCCTTTAGTAAGCGGAATCCTAGCAATCAGCCCCTCAAACTCCTTGAGAAACCGGATAAAATCCTCATTAGCCATCCCATAATACTTAGCCATGTCATGGAAGTGATGAGACATGGTCTCCATGTTCCTAGCATTTTTAGAGAGCACAATAGCTGATCCCCCAGCCTAAATTTCACCAGGCTACATATAGGTCCCATAAGTGACCACTGGGGCCTCAACAGCACCGTTGACTCTGGGAGTATTCTCGTTGTTGTCACCCATTTGAATAGCTGCTAAGTTCTGTCTTCGAAGCTGATGGTAGTGTCTATCGATCTCAGGTACTAGAGGTTCCAAATGTGTTCCTTGCGATCTTGTACCGGGCATAAACCTGCAAAAAGTTCCTCTACAAAATCAGAACCTCGAAAAATCTTAGTTTCTGTTAGTGCAGAAATCACAGGTATGTAAAAAAAAGCAAATAAAATCTCACACTCACACGCTACAGTAGGAATTAATTCCCCGGCAGCGGCGCCAAATTTGATGTGCTCAAATTATTACTTGGAAAACAATTAGAAAGTAGTTGTAAACAGACAATGCTAACCACATAATCGTTCGCCATGGAATTAATCAAGCTACGTAGCAGTCAGAGTAAATAGATACTTGCCAGTAACAATTTGATTGAAGGTTTTGTATACTTCTAAGTAGATTGACTAAAGCTAAGATTACGATTAACAATAAGAGAAAGATGAATACAGTAGTAAGATCCAATTATTCTAATTCGAACTAGGGATAACACTCATATTTGTCACACGGTTGTTGTACAGTAAATCAATCAATTCGATTCAACCAATTGTTCTTAGAATATATTATACGGGAGAAATCGTGAGTCGTCAAATCACGATCCTTAAACATGAACAATTCAGAGAATTTAATACGGACTTATCGAATTGAAGGTTTTTACGAAGATTTTATACGAGACTAACCTATATGAGTGATTTGATAAACCCTAGAACGAATATGCATAATCTTCACATACTACTGTATTCAAAGGTGTTTAGCTACTCATAATTGATAATTGCATACAAAGATTCATGGTAATAATCATACGAAACATAGATGAGAAATTCGGATGCAATAACATACAATTTAGTCGATAAAGATATAGAACGAATTGTAAAGAAGAAAGCAATAGAGAAATCAATACCAATAATCCTGATGTGTAAAATCAATGAGTAACCAAGATCCAAAGATGTCCCTCTATCAATGTCTCAATCTAGGAGCTTTTATCAAGAACTAGGTTAAAAAAAGAATCAGAAAGAGAACCCAATTCTAACATTATAAGGAATACAAAATAATTCCGCATATGCCTCTCGCCGCGGTACGTTTAATTGGTCCGCCGCGGCGAGCCTTCTTTTATTGAGATATATAAATAATTTGCGCCGCACATGGGAATAACTTCTTGGGCATGCGAGCCTATCTTCTCCAGAATTATATGGCTTCGCAGAATCACGCCGCGGCGAGCCAAGAGACTGGGCCGTGGTGAACTAGTCAGATTTGGTGTTTCTTTCTGCTTCTTCTATATGACGAGGCGGCCTTCAAGAATACTTCGGATTGTGATCTCTTCACTTGATTCACATCTACCAAAGTCCTCATTACTCCAAACGTACCTAAAGGACAAAAACCTGCAAAACACAAATAAGAAACCAAGCATAAAAACGCACTAAAATAATATAAAACTAAGGTCAAAGGCTAACAAAAGACGGTTAAAAAGGACCAAATGAGACGTTAGAATATTGTCTCATCAATTTGACACATCAAGTTTTTGGCGCCACTGTCGGGGACTTAACTCCTTTGTTTAGCTTACGAATTTTAATTTACAGATGTATATATTAGTTAGTCTATCTTTTCTTTTTCAGTTTAGTTTGTTTTGCGGAACTACTTGGGTTTCTTTGTGTGTGCAGGAAAGTATGGATTACTCAAATAGAGATCGGTTCTGTAGATTTCACCAGATTTATGGAGAAACGCATGATAGAACATGGTATAGATTTAAGGTGATGCAAAAGACATATCATGACCATGGATTAACACTGGGAGAGCTCTTGTGGTGTTTCTACAACGGTATAAATGCTTGTTGTCAAAAAATGGTGGACAGAGCCGCTGGTGGGTCAATGCTAGATTCGACCCCTACACAACATGAGGGTGCGATTGAGGAATTGGCTGCATTGATCATAGAATACATGGAATTTTATGGAGAAGAATATGTAAACGGGGATGACAAAGAGAAGGAGAAATCTGACTCTGTAATTGAACCAGATTCGGACACCACTACCAACGCTACCACTATAACCGTAGAAGAAATTCCTATCTCAGTTGAAGGAGTTTGCGAAGTTTAGACAATCCGCCAGTCGTGGAGGAGGAGAAATCCACCGAAGCAACCGACGAGGAAACTGAACCACCCGTATCCAACTATTTGGAGATGGAGAAGACACCTGATACCACCTAGATGACACCATCGGATTCGCTTTCCATTCCCCTACCTTACAGTAATTCACACATACTAGCCCCAGCTCACACACGAGACTGGCCAAGGAGTTTCGACCCTATTTATCGCTTTTATTTTCCCATTGATTTTCCTTGCTTTATTTTAGTTGTTGATTTATCTAATGTTAGTTTGCAGAGAGTCATAGGAAACAAGAGGAGAGGAGCTAAACATAGGCACCAAATCATCGATCTTGGCGGGAAGGGTGCAAGGGATTCGTCCCCGTTTGATAATGGATAGTAGCAACCACGCATTTCAGGGAAGTACACTTTCAGCTTTCTTTCTTTCTAGACTATTCGATGGGGACCATCTCTAGTCTAGGTTTGGGGAGGGAGGTAGCTTTCGTGTACTTATCCTTATATGTGTGTTTGTGTGTGTGTTTTTCTTTTCCTGCGTTAGTCTATGTGTGTGTGATTTTCTGTTGAGTCTAAGTCTGTCTATTACATGTACTAAACCTGTTTAATGCTTGAATTTTGATTGATCTCTAATTACTAGCAGTTGGCATGTATAAATTCGTTAAGTTCGTTCCTCCTGTAAATAGAAAGTTTGTTTTAATTCTATAGTCCAAAAGCCTGTGAGTAAACCTTAGCCGATGAAAAAATATTGTACCGGCGCCTGTGTGATTTAATTCGGGAAGTGCAAACTCCCTTGTTTGCTCCTCGTCATTCTCATGTGTACTCTGTGTAAGTTAAGAATGACAAACGTCATGTTTCCCATTCTTATTTGCTTATGCCAAACCCGTTCCAAGAACAGGTTTGGGGAGGAGGTTTATGTGTATTGTATGTGTTGATAAAGACTATGATGTTCAGGTTTTTCGTTCTCTCAAAAAATAAAATAAGTCTCGGAGTGGATCTATGGTACAAGTTACCACCGTTAGTCGTGTTGGGCACGTTTCAGATACTACCTATATACCGGCGTGGCCCTTAAAAGCTATATGACCGTGAGGCCAAACTCAAGCCCAAGACAATGGTAACCGTTGCATTGCACGCGTCGCAATGTGATTGGTCGATGGCGTCTGTAAATACCTTGGCATTGTACGGCTATTTTGTATCATTTATGTCTTGTAGTAGAGGGTGATTCGGATCCCCATGTTCAGATTCTAACTGGGGACGATGAGATTGAACCACTCGAACTTGGTGGAATTCTTAAGCTGGTTCGGAGGGTCGATTCCTGGACCCATCCGTCTCTTCCACAATTTACCATTTTTTGTGAGTGTTTTTCGGATAACTCGAAAATGGTTATGGTTGAAGAGTTCGATCATTTGGTGTTTTGTGTAAGGAAAGGCTACGGTCTGGAGAGGTGAGTCCGAAGAGAGGAACCGAGTCTAAAAAATATAACTGAAAAGGATAAAAGTTGTATTGATTAGACGTAAATGCAATTACAACTGGTGGGCTTCAGGGCCAAAAAGCAAAAACAAGCAAAAGTATGTAACTGACGTAGTTCTTAAGCATAAAACTTCTGAAGGTTCTTGGCATTCCAAGTTCTCTTCAAGACCCTTCCCTGATCATCCTCTAACTCATAGCTTCCATTGACCCTTGCTCCGATGATCTTGTAAGGACTTTCCCATTTAGGGTAAAGTTTTCCAACCTTACTGAGAATGTCTGCCCTTTAAGAAGGAAATCGCCAACCTGTAGATCTTTAGCATAGACATAACTGTTGTTGGCTCGGGCAGCTGTCACTTGGTAGCGATCGATGTTAGCTAGTGCAGTGTTCCTTTTGTTCTCGAGCAACTCCAAGTCATAGATTCTTGCCACTTCATTCTAAATGGGTTGGTACTGTTGAATCCTTTGAGTCTCAACTGCAATCTTCGAAGGGATGACTGCTTCAGTGTCATAGACTAGCGCAAAGGGTGTCTCCTGGGTAGTAGTTTTAGCAGTAGTACGGTTAGCCCAAAGTACCCCGTCCAAGTCATCTGCCCAACTTCCTTGAGTAGTCCTTAGCCTCTTTTCTAGGATCTTAACAATTGTCTTGTTCGTTGACTCAACTTGACCATTAGCTTGAGGGTGGCCAACTGATGTGAATCTTCCTCTATCTTGAAGGATTTGCACCATTTCTTAAGATTAGCTCCGGAGAACTGAGCCCCATTCTCGAAGACAAGGACCCTGGGTAGTCCAAAGTGACAAATGATGTTTTTCCAATTGAAAGTTCTCACTCGGTTCTCAGTGATGGTAGATACGGCTTCTGCCTCACAGCAACAATGAGGAACTTCTTTTGGTGAGTACCGCGGGGAAAAGGACCGACTATGTCTATCCCCCACTGATCAAATGGGTAGGCTATGATTGACGGAATCATAGGGTTTCTAGGGCGGTGAGGAACGTTGGCATAGTACTGACAGTCATCACATGCTTGAGCAAAGTTTGAAGCATCCTTATCAATTGTTGGCCAGTAGTAACCTTGCCTTATGACTTTCTGAGCCAAAGCTCGGCCTCTTGAGTGACTCGCACAACTTCCACTATGGATCTCTTCCAAAACAGTCCTAGCTTCTTGGGGTCCAAGGCACCTCAAGTGAGTGCCACTAAAAGACTTCTTGTGAAGATCTTCCCCAAGGATAAAATATCTAGTAGCTCTGAAAAAAACTCTCCTTGCTTCCTTTGGGTCTGACGGCAAAGACCCGTCCGTGAGGTAATCGAAGATGTCTGTCATCCAAGTCTGTTCAGTGCTTAAGAGTAAGATATGCAGGCCCAGACTCATGAGCGAAGAAGTCCTAAGAGTCAATAGGATAATGCTTCTAGTGTCCAACGCTCCTGAAGCTGAGGCATACTTTGAGAGTGAGTCAACTTTCTCATTCCATTCCCTATCGAACCTTTCTAGTGTGAATTCTTCAAAGTTCTCTACCTCATTTTTGAGCAATTCCAAGTACTTGATCATGTTAGGGCCCTTAGCGGCGAAGTACCCTGAGAACGGAGATTCAACTAGTTGTGAGTCAGTGTAAGCTTTGACCCTTCTCACTTGGAGGGATTTTTCCATCTTGATTCCGACGAGGAGTGCCTCGTACTCTGATTCATTGTTGGTCACCTTGAAGTCAAGCGTGATGGCATACTCCAACTCGGCACCTTCAGGGCTCTTAAGGTGTATTCCATTACCTCCAAGTCTACCGGTAGAAGATCGATCTACCTGTAGTGTCCAAGTGCCTTTCCCTTGTTCTTTTGATGCTATAGAAGTATCGATGTTCTTATCTTCCGGGATCTCCCCTTGCTTCTTGATGGAAGATGCAAGCACAGGAGTGTTTGGAATTTCGTCCAAAAGGAACATGTGTCTCGCTCTGAGAGAATCATCCATAAGTTTAGGTGGAAATCCCCTGAATTGAGTGTCACCATAGATTTCTTGTTCTGCTTCTCTCTCAGTGACTCCCGCTTGCTCAGAGAGTTTCACTTCTTGTGTTATCATCAAGCACTCAGCTTCTTTCGCTTGATCATTGACCTTTTTCTCATCCTTCTCAGGTTAATCGACTAAGAAGTCGGCTTTGATCTGTGCTTTCTTTGTTGATGGAGCTTGATATCCGATATCATACTCGCTCAATTCGATCGTCCATTTGGATAGACGGCCAGATTGATCTGGCTTTCCAAGGACTTGTTTCAACGGTTCGCTGGTGAGAACCATAATCCTGTGTGACTTGAAGTAGGCCTTCAACCTCCTAGCAGTGTACACCAAAGCATATGCCAATTTTTAATCTGAGCATACCTAGTCTCTACTCCAGCTAGAGCCTTGCTTAGGTAGTAGACATATTTGTGATCGTTGGCTTGGATCCGAACCAGCACGAAACTCATAGCCTCATTGTTGACTGCTAGGTACAAGTAGAGGGGTTCTCCTTCTACAGGTTTGGCTAAGAGTGGTGTTGAGAGCAGATATTTCTTTAAACTGTCAAAGGCTTCTTCACACACTTTGGTCCACTCAAACTGTCCCCTTTCCTCAATATCTTGAAGAAGGGTAGGTTCTTTTTTGCTGATCTGGAGATGAAGAGGCTTAAGGACATAACTCGCCCTATGAGCTGTTAGACCTCATTGATGGTTTTTGGTTGTGGCAAGTCTATAATAACCTTGATCTTTTCCGGGTTGGCACTGATGCCTCTCTCTGTGACCATGTAACCGAGAAACTTACCCCCTTTCATTCCAAAGGTACATTTCTCAGGGTTCAGTTTCATCCCGTACTTCCTCAAGATAGAGAAGCAATTGTTAAGGTGCTCGATGTGTTGCTCCTCTATCTTAATCTTAACCAACATGTCGTCAACATATACTTCCATTGTTTTGCTAATCTCTTCTTTGAACATTTTATTTACCAGACGTTGGTAAGTTGCTCCATCATTTTTCAATCCAAATGGCATAACCTTGAAGCAATAAACGCCTCCAGCCGCAAAGAAGGCTATCTTCTCAATGTCTTCTTGAGCCATTCTGATTTGATAAAACCCTTGATAAGCATCCATGAAGCTTAGAAGAGCACATCCGGCTGTGGAGTCCACTAGTTGGTCGATCCGAGGCAAGGGATAAGGATCTTTCGGGCAAAACTTGTTCAATCCAGTAAAGTCATTGCACATCCTCCACTTACCCGGAGCTTTCTCTACGAGGACTACATTGCAGACCTAATCGGATTATCTAACCTCTTCAATGTGTCCCGCTTTCATGATCCTTTCAACCTCTCCGGCTATGATTGCATCCTCAACGGGTCCAAAGTCTTTTCACTTTTGGCAGGTACACTTGACCAAAGAATTCATGTTTAGACGGTGAACATCTATTCTTGGATCTATCCCCTTAAGATCGTCTAGTGCCCCAAGCAAAGACATCACAGTTGCTTTTCAGGCAAGCTATGAGTTTCATCTCAACTTCAATGCTCATCTCAGTTTCAATCCAAGTCTTCTTTTCAGGACATCCTTCTATCAATTGGATCTCTTTTAGGGCCTCATGGGGTTCAATCCTTGTAGCCTTAGGAAATTTCTCCTTAAGAGCTCCAGCTCCTATCTCTTCTTTAGGAGGTGTGAGAGGCGCGGGCGAGAGCGAACCAGGCTTGTTAGTTGATGAGTCGATTTTACATCGTCTCATTCGGTCTTTTTTACAATCTTATTGCTAATCTCAAATATAGTTCTTATGTGTTTTATTTGTATTTTTTTACGTTTTCATGTTTTGTAGGTATTTGGCTAAACTGCACTAATTGAAGGCAAAATGGTGTATTTTACATGCATCTACAAGATATGGAGTTCCGATGCCTCGTATGGATGCTAGAAGTGGAGCGGGAAGGCCAAAATACCAAGAATTGGAGTCAAAAGGCGTAAAAGGGTTCTTCCAGGAAGAACTGGCGACGCCAGTTCTTGACTGGCGTACGCCAGTTCTCTGCGGAAAAGAACTGGCGACACGTCCGCCAGTTCTTCGCGCAAGAAGAACTAATGCTATCTGTTTTTTTAGAACTTTATACAGTTAGTTCATTGTCATAGTTCTCCGCACCCTGCTTGCTATAAGGTTGCCAGACGGCACCTGAGTAGTGTAATAAACGGTAGGGCATGTCCCAATGATAACTAGAGTAAATCGACACCACTATTGTTGCATATTTCCTGCTAGCTAGCTTGTTTTATGTCACCACACCATAATTCTTTGATCATATCATTGTCGTTTAGATTAATCTGTTTTCTAGTTAGATTGCATAAGTTGATAGATAATATAAAACAAATCCGCTACCGAAGCAAACAAACTCTTTATTGCTTTCCGTACTGTGTTATTATTCGTAAACCGAGCTCAGCTTAGTTAAGTCCTTCGAGATCGACCTCGGGGTTAACTTCACTGCACTACAAGTTTTCGTAGTGTTGAGAATTAACTCTTAGCTATTAAACAAATATTAAAACTTTGATTTTGACACATAAAGTTTTTGGAACTGGCTAATGCTAGCTTCCAAGTTGGTGTCGCCAGTTCCCCCTTTTCTTTCCTCCACGTTTCTTTTCTTTCTCACCCAGTTTGTTCTCCTTCTTCTTTCTTTCTTCGCTCCACCATTCTTCGAGTTCAACCTCACATCTTGAAGCTTGCATCATGTAGGACACAATTTTTTTGATATTCCGGCACTATGGTTTACACTCGTATCACAAGTGTTAAGGTCTGAATTGTTTTCACTAACACGTAGTCCACTTACCCGCCACTCTCCTTGTTGTGTTTTCCTTCTGTGTATGATTTTTATATCACTACGTTTCCACGGACTAGAGGATGGCATCACGATAGGCAGGGATGGCAACCGCAAGCTGGATATTCATACCAGCCAGGAGAGGAAAATATTGATGGAGATTAGTAGCTTTATTCCTTTTTCGGGTAGTACCTTCTTCGCTTCTTTTTTCATTCTAGCCTATTCGCTGGGGACCATCTCTAGTCTAGGTTTGGGGAGGGGGTCGCTCATTGTACTTCCTTTTTTCTTCCTTTCTCTGTATTTAGTAATCTGTTTCACCGTTTTCTATTTTTTATTCGAGTCCGTCTCTTATGTCGAGTCTAAGTCTTACTCCAAAGTCGAGCGTCTATTGCATGTGTTGAACCTGTTAAATGCTTGAGTTTTGATTGATCCTTGACTATTAGCAGTTTGCATGTTTTAAGTTCGCTAAGTTCATTTCTCCTGTAAATAGGAAGTTTGTTTTAGTTCTGTAGTCCAAAAGCATGTGAGCATGCTTAGTGGCCGATGAAAAAAATGAAATATTTATACCGGCATTTCTGTTCTTGTGTGATTTCTCGGGAAGTGCAAACTCCCTTGTTTGCGCCTCATCATTCTCATGTGTACTCTGTGTAAGTAAGTATGACGAACGGCATGATTTTCATTCTTATTTGCTTGTACCAAACCCGTTCCAAGAACAGGTTTTGGGAGGAGGTTTATGTGTACCATATATGTGTATAATGACTGTTCTGGCTTTTCGATCTATTAAAAAAAAAAAAAAAGTCTCGGAGTGTATCTATGGCACTTGTGCCACCGTTTGTCGTGTTGAGCATATTTCAAATACTACCTACACACCGGCGTGGTCCTAAAAAGCCATATGTCTGTGAGGGTTGATAGCGTGTATACCAAACCAGCACGCACAAATGTGCGGACTTTCGGTAAAACAGACACTACCAAAAAATTGAGACAAGATAAGCATATGGGTTTTATTTAAGACTGCAAAAAAGGAGTATGCAAGAAAATAAAAAATTGAAAAGGAGAGAAATATTGCCTTTTTAAGAGTCTACTGCTGATTGTTTATAGAGCTCTGATAAAGTCACTTCGGACTTAACTGATTGAGTACACTCAATGAGGTATTTGACGCAATTTTGTCACGTATGTCACCTTCCTTTTATCTTTATATTCTTGAGTGATTACCCCTACTGGACACTTCTAGAAGTGTGAGAGATTAGTTGCATAGGATCCACTTGTGAGGGACTACTAGGTTAGACTTAAGTTCTATTTCCCCGGGAAATGAACTTTTTGGACTTGTGCATGTGATTCTGTGAATGTCAGTGTGATGTCAAACCTCTCGCATTTTTCGGGCTTATTACTTGCAATCGTTGACTCGGTAGCTTGGGAGCTAGACTTTTCTTTTGTTTCTTCGTGTTTTCATTTTTCTAGGATTTTTAGAGACTCTGATGCTTGAGGACTAGCAAGGGTTCGGTTTGCGGAGTTTGATGAGTCGATTTTACATCGTCTCATTCGGTCTTTTTTACCATCTTATTGCTATTCTCAAGTATAGTTCTTATGTGTTTTATTTGTATCTTGTTACACTTTCATGTTTTGTGTGTTTTGTAGGTATTTGGCTAAACCGCGCTAATTGAAGGCAAAATGTTGTATTTTACATTTATCTACAAGATATGGAGTTCTGATGCCTCGTATGGATGCTAGAAGTGGAGCGGGATGACCAAAATACCAAGAATTGGAGTCAAAAGGTGTTAAAGGGTTCTTCCAGGAAGAACTTGCGACGCCAGTTCTTGACTGACGTACGCCAGTTCTCTGCGCAAAAGCTTGGCGCAAGAACTTGCGACGCCAGTTCTTCGTGCAAGAAGAACTGGCGACGCCATTTCTTGAACTGGAGATGCCAGTTCCTTTTACTGGCGATGCCTGTTGCCCAAATTTCGCGAGATTTGTCGTTTTCGTTCCTAATTCATTTCTAATTCCTTTCTTTCACTATATATAGGACCTTTAGCTTTTATTTTCAGGAAACAACTTTAATTTTATAATTCTTTTCTTCTTTTTGCTTTTCAACCTAGAATCGTTTTCTCTTGTAATCCGAGAATTGATTATTGATTAAGAGCATATTCATCATACTTTCCACTAGTTCGATTCAAGTTCTTCAATTCTTACCTAGGGTTTGTGACGCGATTAAGTAAAATTGTTCCTTATCTCGTTTCTTGTTTTTGGTGTTGAGTATGTTTGGTGTATGCCGGTTTATGATTCTGATTATGTTTTGCATATGATGAGTGGTTAAGAAGCCTAATTATGGGGTGGTGACGAATTCAATGTATGCTAGTTAGGGTTCGTGTATTCAATATATACAAGATGCGATTTACTCTATGCTATTTTGATTAATTCATATGCAATATTCTGTTTGATGTTCATTATGTCAAAATCACCAATAGATTAAGCATCTATTCCCTTTAACCAAAACGTTTTACGTCTTCCTATACCTATTGGTTAGTTGCAAACAGTAATATCTGCATTAGCTTATTAATTGTAGCTTAGTGGAATTGACGCCTTCACTAATGCTATCTGTTTTTTAGAACTTTATACAATTAGTTCATTGCCATAGTTCTCTGCACCCTGCTTGCTATAAAGTTGCCAGACGGCGCCTGAGTAGTGTAATAATCGGTAGGGCATGTCCCAGTGATAACTAGAGTAAATCGACACCATTATTGTTGCATGTTTCCTGCTAGCTTGCTTGTTTTCTGTCACCACACCATAATTATTTGATCATATCATTGTCGTTTTGATTAATCTGTTTTCTAGTTAGATTGCATAAGTTGATAGATAATATAAAACAAATCCGTTGCCGAAGCAAACAAACTCTTTATTGCTTTCCGTACTATGTTATTATTCATAAATTGAGCTCAGCTTATTTTAGTCCATTGAGACTGACCTCGGGGTTAACTTCACTGCACTACAAGTTTTCGTAGTGTTGAGAATTAACTCTTGGCTCTTAAACAAATATAAAACTTTGATTTTGACAAATCATGTTTTTGGAATTGATTAACGCCATATTCCAAGCTGGTGTCACCAGTTCCCCCATTTATTTCCCCAATGTTTCTTTTATTTCTCACCCAGTTCGTTCTCCTTCTTCTTTCTTCTTCTCTCCACCATTCTTCGAGTTCATCCTCACATCTTGAAGCTTGCATCATTTAGTACACGATTTTTATGATATTCCGGCACTATGGTTTACACTCATATCACATGTGTTTAGGTTTGAATTATTTCCACTAACACGTAGTCCACTTACCCGCCACTCTCCTTGTTGCGTTTTCCTTCTGTCTTTGATTTTCAGATCACTATGTTTCCACGGACCAGAGGATGGCACTACGATATGCAGGGAAGGCAACCGCAAGCTGGATATTCATACCAGCCAGTAGAGGAAGATAATGATGGAGATTAGTAGCTTTCTTCCTTTTTAGGGTAGTAGCTTCTTCGCTTCTTTTTCTTTCTAGCCAATTGGCTGAGGACCATCTCTAGTCTAGGTTTAGGGAGGGGGTCGCTCATTGCAATACGTTTTTTCTTCCTTTCTCTGTATTTAGTACTCTGTTTCACCGTGTTTTATTTTTTATTCGAGTCCATCTCTTTTTGTCGAGTCTAAGTCTTACTCCCAAGTCGAGCGTCTATTGCATGAACTGAACCTGTTAAATGCTTGATTTTTGATTGATCCTTGACTATTAGCAATTTGCATGTTTTAAGTTCGCTAAGTTCGTTTTCCTGTAAATAGAAAGTTTGTTCTAGTTCTGCAGTCCAAAAGCCTGTGAGCCTGCTTAGTGGCAAATGAAAAAAATGAAATATTTATACCAGCATTTTTGTTCTTGTGCGATTTCTCGGGAAGAGCAAACTCCCTTGTTTGCACCTCATCATTCTCATGTGTACTCTGTGTAAGTTATGTATGACGAACGACATGATTTTCATTCTTATTTGCTTGTGCCAAACCCGTTCCAAGAACAGGTTTGGGGAGTAGGTTTATGTGTACCATATATGTGTATAATGACTATTCTTGCTTTTCGTTCTTTTAAAAAAAAAGTCTCGGAGTGTATGTATAGCACTTGTGCCACCGTTAGTCGTGTTGGGCATGTTTCAAATACTACCTACACACCAGCGTGGTCCTAGAAAGCCATATGTCTGTGAGGGTTTATGGCGTGTATACCAAACCAACACACACAAAAGTGCAGACTTTTGGTAAAACAGACACTACCAAAAAATTGAGACATGATAAACGTATGTGTCTTTTATAAGACTGGAAAAAATGAGTATGCAAAAAAATTAAAAAAACTAAAAAGGAGAGAACGATTGCCTTTTTAAGTGTCTACGATTGAATGTTTACGGAGCTGTGATAAAGTCCCTTCTAACTTAACTGATTGAGTACACTGCATGAGGTATTTGAGGCAATTTTGTGACGTAAGTCACCTTCCTTTACTCTTTATATTCTTGAGTGATTACCCCTACTGGACACTTCCAGAAGTGTGAGAGATTAGTTGCATAGGATCCACTTGTGAGGGACTACCGGGTTAGACTTGAGTTCTATTTACCCGGGATACGAACTTTTCGGACTTGTGCATGTGATTCTGTGAATATCAGTGTGATGTCAAACCTCTCGCATTTTTCAGGCTTATTACTTGCAGTCGTTGACTCGGTAGCATGGGAGCTATACTTTTCTTGCATGTCTTCGTGTTTTCATTTTTCTAGGATTTTTAGAGAGTCTGTTGCTTGAGGACAATCAAGAGTTCGGTTTGGGGAGTTTGATGAGTCGATTTTAGATCGTCTCATTCGGTCTTTTTTACCATCTTATTGCTATTCTCAAGTATAGATCTTATGTGTTTTATTTGTATTTTGTTACACTTTCATGTTTTGTGTGTTTTGTAGGTATTTGGCTAAACCGCGCTAATTGAAGGCAAAATGTTGTATTTTACATTTATCTACAAGATATGGAGTTCCGATGCCTCGTATGGATGCTAGAAGTGGAGCGGGATGACCAAAATACCAAGAATTGGAGTCAAAAGGTGTTAAAGGGTTCTTCCAGGAAGAACTTGCGACGCCAGTTCCTTTTACTGGCGACGCCAATTGCCCAGATTTCGCGAGATTTGTCATTTTCATTCCTAATTCGTTTCTAATTCCTTTCTTTCACTATATATAGGACCATTAGCTTTTGTTTTCAGGACACAACTTTATTATTATTCTTTTCTTCTTTTTGCTTTTCGACCTAGAATCGTTTTCTCTTGTAATCCGACAATTGATTATTGATTGACAGCATATTCACCATACTTTCCACCAGTTCGATTAGGTAATATTGTTCCTTGTCTCATTTCATGCTTTTTGGTGTTCATTATGTTTAGTGTATGCCGGTTTATGATTCCGATTATGTTTTGCATATGATGAGTGCTTAAGCAGCCTAGTTATGGGGGGGGGGGGGGTGACGAATTCAATGCATGCTAGTTAGGGTTCGTGTATTCAATATATACAAGATGCGATTTACTCTGTGCTATTTTGATTAATTGCATATGCAATATTCTATTTGATGTTCATTACGTCAAAATCACCAATAGATTAAGCATCTATTCCTTTTAACCAAAACGTTTTACGTCTTGCTATATCTATTGGTTTGTTGCAAACAGTAATATCTGCATTAGCTTATTAATTGTAGCTTAGTGGAATTGACGCCTTCACTGATGCTATCTATTTTTAAAGAACTTTGTACAGTTAGTTCATTGTCATAGTTCTCCGCACCCTGCTTGCCATAAGGTTGCCTGACGGCGCCTGAGTAGTGTAATAATTGGTTGGGCATGTCCCAGTGATAACTAGAGTAAATCGACACCATTATTATTGCAGGTTTCCTGCTAGTTAGCTTGATTTCTGGCACCTCACCATAATTCTTTGATCATATAATTGTTGTTTAGATTAATCTGTTTTCTAGTTAGATTGCATAAGTTGATAGATAATATAAAACAAATCCATTGCCGAAGCAAACAAAATCTTTATTGCTTTCCGTACTGTGTTATTATTCGTAAACCGAGCTCAGCTTAGTTAAGTCCTTCGAGACCGACCTCGGGGTTAACTTCACTACACTACAAGTTTTCGTAGTGTTGAGAATTAACTCTTGGCTCTTAAACAAATATTAAAACTTTGATGTTGACACATAAAGTTTTTGGAACTGGCTAATGCTAGCTTCCAATTTGGTGTCGCCAGTTCCCCCTTTTCTTTCCTCCACGTTTCTTTTCTTTCTCACCCAGTTTGTTCTCCTTCTTCTTTCTTTCTTCGCTCCACCATTCTTAGAGTTCATTGTAATCAAAGACACGATCCACAACCACAAACAGAATTGTTTGTGTTACTCTTGTTGGGGAAGTCCCCATGGAAACTTGTAGAGGGATACTTCAAATGGGACGAACTGTAGAGCCTCTAAATCCCACTAGTGAAGTATAGACTCTTCCACACTCGATCCTTCCCAAATTCATTTGGTCCACAGTTCTTTTGGAGATGATGTTAGAAGTACTTCCAGTATCAATAAGCACCTTATTGACCTTGTAAGTGGCGATGACTAAAGAGACAACCAAAGGAACGTCCGGATCTTTGAGATCTTCAACTCCAGACGTTGGGGGAGGTATTTCACTGTCATCAAAAGAGATCGAGTTTGATCCTCTCATAGAAGGTGGAGCGTAAGCTCTATCGTTGTTCCTTAGATGCTGGGCGGTTCTTTCTCTAGCATTCCGACTGTCTTCTCCGCTTGGACCTCCTGCTATAGTGTTAAAAACCCCACTATAGTGAAGGTTTTTCATATCAAAGTTTTCGGAACACTCGTCGTATCGCTGAGCTTGTTGGGGAGGGATTCCCGTGGGAGGTCGTGGTAAAGACCCTGTCATAGTTTCCGGATCACGCTCTGCTCTCCTCCGTTCATTCCTCTGGTGGCGGGAAGGTTCCTCTTCATAAACTAGCTCTTTCAGCTTGCCTCTTCTTATCAAACTTTCAATCTCAATTTTCAAATTAACATAGTCTTCCGTGGAATGACCTTTATGCTTATGAATCTGTAGTATTCTTTAGAAGCCTTGCTTCTTTCACTCTTCCTCGCTGGCTTGGGCCTTGGAACATCAACATTCTTTTCAACAATAGAGGCCAAGATGTCGGATCTAGGTCTATTGAGGCGAGTGTACTCCGCATATCTCCTGGGAGGGGTTCTCTCCCTACGAAATTCTCTCTTATCTTTAAAATCCCTTCTTTGCTCAAATTTTCCAGGACGAGGCGCGGGATCTAGTCTCATCGGCTCTTTTCCATTCTTAGTCCCGGCTCTTATTGGAACGTTCCTCCTATACTCCTCACCATACAAGACTCCCTTACATATATCTTCCAAGTATTTTTCATTTGGAATCTCTTCATTGGATACTTTCTTCCTGAGTTCATCATTGTAGGTATTGGCGTACAGGTATCGGACCCGCTCTTTGATGCTGTGAGACTCAACTTGACGTACTTCAGCATTGAACTGCTCTAGAAAGGTCCTAAGATCTTCATTGTATCTTGGGATGATTCCAGCCAAGTGCTCTACTGATCTTTTCCTCTTCTTTGCCTTCTGAAATCTCTTCAAAAAGCGAGAGACCACATCCTCATAGATCTTGATTGAGCCATCGGGTAAAGTGGTCCACCAATCCATTGCTTCTCCAAAGAGGGTGGATGAGAAGTTGAGAGCTTTCATGTTTTCATTCAATCCATTGGTGTCCATCTTACTTTCGTACCTAGTAAGATGAGCAATGGGACAAGTATCTCCATGGTAATGCTCAAGGTTGGGGATAGTGCAATCAGGACGCTTCCTCTCCCTTCTGATCGCGTCGCATAATGGGTTTGGAGCTCTTATCATCACCTTTTCATGAGCCTTCACCATTTTGCCTAGATTAGCAATCTGGGTCTCCAAAGCCTTCTGTTGAATGTAAATTTGTTCAGCAGTAAGCCTCTCACCCGTTCTTGGGTTGATGGCCACATCAGCAGGAAGGGCATCGACTTGGATTACTGCAATACTCTCTGCCATTTGGTCTCTTGCCCTTGTTTGGAGAGCATCATGGCGACTAGTACCGACCTCATCCAGCCTAGGTCTTACTGGGCTCCTCTCACGATGCACCTGAGATGTAGTAGCTCTCCTGTTGATAAGGTTGCGCAGATCATCTTGTCGACCTTGTTCTCCTATTCTCTGCAAGACATGGCGATGCTCATTCCTTCAGGCTCTATATGCCTTGGAGCTGCCAATGGCGGAGTAGGTTGGACGTTGTTGGATCCAAAGAAACCTTGTATAGTAGTGTGAGGCCGAACTTATTCTCATTCATCCCAAACTCACTTGGACGAACAATCTGGCCATTTGGAAAAGTGAAGTTCCTTCCTAGTGGAGGACCATGTGTTCCTAACGGAGGAACATGTCCTTCCACTCCTTGCACCATCACTCCAGGTCCTTGGGTACTTACTGGTAGATCAGCGACTATTTCGTCCTCCGAGGAGGCACTGGCAGTGTGACCATGGCTTGGATACTCCTCTCGATTCCTTGATGCGATCCTAGGCAATCGTGTCCTCCTAGTAGGAGGTCTACCTCGTGGTCTTGGAGCGGGAGTTCCCACTGCAGTAGTGGCGGTTCTCACTGACTTTCTCTATCTTGCCATTGCTTATAGAGCTATGAAACGTTTTGTAAAGTTTCCCACAGACGGTGCCAAAATGTTGAGGGTGGAGTCCCCCAAACTCTTAGTAAGTTCATCCTAAGTCGCCCTAAGTCCAAACCATTGCAAATCATCCCAAGTCAAGGTCCAAAGCTAGGGTCCAAAGAACTCCAAGATCCAACGCACTAATGGGAAAGACCTGCATATGTAACTTTGGGGGGGGGGGGGGGGGTTAGGACCGAAGACCCAGTTTGCGTAGTGTCAAACCGGGTAAAGACCTTACTTGAGAGAGACTGAAGATCTACTCTATATAGTGATCGGGATTAGTTCGTAAAGATGACTTGACTTACCTTCCATTAGCATGGGAATGTGTACCATATATATAGAGATCTCCAAAAGGGGAAGGGCTCCGTTGGATCGTGCCAAGTGTTAGGCTAAGATTGCGCCAACAATGCTCTATTAGGCCCATGGCCCATTAAGAAGACTTAATCCATTTACCTTTTTAGCTTTCGAGGGTAATTTAGTCATTCTCTGAGTGAAATTAGAGACTTCTGAAGTCCATCTCGGCCTTCGTCCGAGAGTGTAGGTCTGAGGGCCCGGTCCGAGTCACAATCTTATGTCTGAAAGCAACTCCCGTAAACCACAAGGCATAGTGGTTCGGACCTTGATAGCCTCGGATCCTATTTTCTCTCTTGGTGCCAGTTCACTTGGTTCTTTATGAGGTTAGAGACTTATGTCCGGACCATCGTCCGGGTCGGACCCTCATGGTCTCGGACCATGGTTTGGGTCGGACTTACCGTCTATGAGGTCTAGTTCATCGTTTCACTCAGGAGGGTCGGACACGAGGTGGCCTTAGGGTTGGACGTCCGGGTCGGACCTTGAGGCCTTAGACCTTAGACAGCTTGAAACGCCTTAGGATTCATTCCAATGGCGTCTATGACGGATTTGACATATTTCCGTATCAACACAAGGTACATTAGTTCATTACATAATTAGGAATGCTACCTAAATAAGCATGGAATACATAATATTATTTCAGGTGATAATTCATCTCCAAGACAGCATCTTCTGATAGAATAAGCTCAAGGAAAACGTTCTTACACATACATCTAATTCTCGTGATAATTCATCTGCACGACAACATCCTATGTGGCATCCTTCTTAACAAATAAGCTCGAGTGATAGGATTTATACATGTTGGATTATTGGACACATAATATCTAATCTCGTTGACGTCATCCACTCCTCTTTGAACGCTACCAAATGGATATATGTCACTACTGTATGACCTTAACTAGTAATAGAACCGGTCAGCGTTGAAGATAGTTGATAGCTCTGGTATTATTACTGGCAGTAAATAATTTGAACCAGATGCCGTTGGAGTTAAAATGGATCTCCTTGATAACATATATATATCGATTATCATTGAGTTTGAATTCATCATCGACTAGAACATTCTACTTATGTCTTCGTTGTTTGTTAGACAGTGCAGTACATCTCGTTGTCGTATAGTAGGATCAACGTACCAAAGAAGCATTGTGAAATCCAATTCATCGTTACCAAAGAGCTTATAAATACATGTTAAAAGATCCATCAAAGTGAATCTTATCATATCGACATTGTGGATATAAGCTGTAAAATCCCAGATTTTATTAGTCGTTTATATCGATCGAGAAATTGAATCGGGCTACGATGATTCTTACTTATTGGTTTGATTATGGACCAGAGAAAGGCCCAGTTGAAAAGCCCAATTCGTTTTGTATTGTAAACCCATTAGGGTTATTTCTTTCTTCCTCTCGTTCTATTCTTCTTCTTCTTCTTCTTCTTCTGGTTTCGTTCGAACATGTTATTGCTCGATCTTGATATTTACATGAGAGTAAACCGGATTTGTGACTGAAACCGAGTAGATTTGGAACAAATCGAACGAAGATTGGAGGTATGGATCGCAAAACAGAAACAAGAAATAGGGAGACCGATTTCGCGAAATCCTTGGATTGATTCCATGAGATGTTGTGGACTGTTATTGATGTTTTAAGATGGAGTAGATGATGGGTATTTGATTTTCGTAGCTCTTGACTTGGTTTGGAGTTGATTGGATCGAGTTTAGAAGGTTTTGGATTCGCAGGGACTAGACTAGATGTTTGTAGGAAGTTGGGGGGGGGGGGGGGCTGATCTTGGAGAATTCGACATAGGTTAGGGACCTTGATCGCAATTACCAAATCTGATCAACAGTTGAACTGATCAGATAATTTCGTTGGTATTAAAAGTTAGAGGAGCAGGCAGTAGGTGAGTGTAGATGGATTGTGCTTTGAGCAGGAGGTCCATGGTTCAAACCTTGTTGGAAAATTTTGCATTCTTTTACTCCAGCCTATTTTTGACCCGTTTAAATTACCGTTTTACCCCTGAACGTTGTTGAATATTGACTATGCCTTTCTACCATCTAAACCTGTTTTCCCTAACTCCATAAATTACCGTTTTGCCCTTTTTACCCGTTTTCTTAGTTTCGACCTTTTAAACTGAAGTAGAGGCTTTGTGGAGTTAGCAAGTGGTGTTTTGGGAGGATTTAAGGGTCAAGGTGACTTTGGAGAATTTGAGTTGCAAGTTGGAGCTGGTTGGCTATGTTAAGTTGGATTATATCGACTTTGACATAAGGGGAACTCTTGACACTTTTACTTCTATTTTCCGTATTGTTATATATATGTATAGTTTTATGATTGACAAACAACTTATGGTTATTATATCAAGTAATGGGACTTGATATAATAGTCTATTCGAAAAAGGATCAAGTATGTGTATCCCATAGAATGTCTTTGTTATGTGTGCGATTTGAGAAAGTGAGTTGATAAAGCATGGATTATGTGTACATTTAAGCTCATCGATATGCCTATGAAGTATGTGGCCCTTTCGAGGGATTGTCTTGCTTTTGAGTACTCCTAGTGTTATGTGTGTGGCCCCTATTGTGTTAGGGGATGTCACGCCCCAAAACCAAATCACTTTGGCGCGACCGGCCGTCTATCGTGAGATGGGCTCATGCCAAGACGAAGCCTTCCTTTAATCCTCAAATACATCAATTTTCTCAGAGTGGTACAAACAGAGCATCTAAAATCCTATAAACTAATTACAACGATTACAAATCCTCAATTAATTACAACGATTGTAGCAGTACAAATCATCCTATACAATACAAATCTCATAGTCGCAGCAACTACTAAACAGCCTTCACATATCCATCATCTGACTACCGTCTGAAACTCCAAAGTATCTTCGTCCAATCACTTACAAAATATCTAAAAAAAGGTGTAAGGGTGAGCCTCAATGACACTTTTACCGGATCAAGCAGAGTTTCAAAGATACTGGTGGTCCAGATAACGACAAAGGAAAAGACTAGAGTGGGGGGGGGGGGGGGAATAGTCTTTTACAACTTTTGTCGAGAAACACAATTTCTCAGATATCTGATACTTAATTTCAGAGAGCGGAAGACTTTTCTGTGATAAGTGCACGTGCTCATCAAGATATAAGTGTGTAAATACTCAGCAAGGTAAATAAAGCAAGTAATAAGTTGCAGAAAGTAAATAACATTGATCTTTATAGTGGTATCTGAGGGTGGCGTAATCCCTCAACTAATCTACTTGCCCTTTCTCTGGACTTGAAATTCACTAAGATAGATATTGAGTTCTCCTTACAATAAACCTATCCCTTGATTTCTTTTTATACTAGATTTGCAACCAAGTGTTCCCCCTGAGTTATTCCTCGGCTTTCTCAGCCAAGTACTTCTTGTACTTAGAAGCCTTTGAGTTATTCCTTAGTTTCCCAAACTAAGTACTTCCTATGCTCAGTAACCTTGGAGTTATTCCTTAGTTTCCCAAACTAAGTACTTCTTGTACTCCATCCGTTTAAGGTGTTGGTTAAGGTAGTTTGTCAGGTGAGTAGTCTTAGTAACTTTCTCAGTTATGTAGGAATACACTATAGAACAAAAATCACTTAACACACTTCACAATGTGTGGTGATATGTTCTTTACAGACCCAAGTCTATGTTAAATGTTCTAGAGAATGAATCATAGATACTTGATCTTTTGATTCAACTCCTTCACAGATAGCAATGCTTGTTAAGGATCAGGACACTTAGAACTTTCGTGCTACTTAGAATTCAAGAGCTTGGTCGCAACAGTAAGCTAGTGAATAAGTAGAATGAAGGCTTGTTTGCTTGAAAGAATAAGCTCGTAGATGTAAGTTCTTAGCGTGTTCATTGTGTGTTCAAGCATTCTAAGTGTTGATATTTATTGTTGAAAATCATGCCGTTTGAATAGTATCCGTTAGGCTTAATGAAATTCAAACTATTGATATATGTAAATAGTACTGCAGAAGACGTTGTCTCTTTTCAGAGATTTCCTCTTTTGTTCAGATGTCTCTGTCTGCGCATTTATTGCATTGTACTACTTTTGTCCTGTAGTGCCAACGGAACTATGCATGCTTTCTGAAGCATTGCATGTCCCTTTCCAGAGACCTTCACATCTTCAGATACCTGTTGAAACATTGTTTCCCAGTAACATAGTTTTTCCATGGTATCTGAGTGTAGATATCTGTGGGCACTTTTCCTCGTTCAGAAACCTTGTGTTTTCAGATATCTTTTGCAAAACTTGTTTATTGAAAAACACTTGTTTATTCAAGATATTGAAAAACACTTCAAAACTTCAAAATTGGTTGAACTCTCCTGCTGGATGCCTTCTTCTTAGTCTTCTACAAAGATATAAAAATTACATTCAGTGACCTAACATCCTATACAAGATTTGCTAGACTAACATACTTAGTGATTTTCCTCTTTTACATTGTTCTAGTGAACCAAGAGTACTAACCACCTTTCTGATCTAAGATAAGTCATTATGTTGCTGATCAAAATCTGAACAAATATTCCTAACAAATTTCCCCCTTTTTGATCAGTCAACGATGACTATCTTTAAAACCTATTACAACTTGGAAGAGGGAACAATCTAAAACTTAATCATTTCTTATGATCTTTTCAATTCATTTTAATTAAGTGTAGAAAGTAAACATCAACCAAATCACATGGTGTGATCTTTGCTGACAAGTTATCTTTTTATAGATTGATATCTGAGAGTAGGTTCATCAGATATGTTACAAATAATGTTCACAGATAACTTAATAAATAAAACATATTACAGCACAGTCAGCAAGATACAAAACACTTAGTTAAATTAGGACAACAGGAGTAACCAAGCTCCAAGTAGATATCCTAATAAACTAGTCTTCAAGTCTTCAAAATCTTCAAGTGTTCAATCAACAGATCTATGGATCAATTTGCAAATTCCCTATCCCCAAACCTTTTGATATCATCTGAGTAGTCATAGAGAAAGGTCCTAACTATCATCTCAGTGTTTCTGGAAAATCCACATACTTCTTTGTAGGTTTTGGTGCGATTCTTCTTGGCAAATTGTTTGACCCACAGATACTTTCCCCATTTACAAGCATGCTCAATTCTGATATCTGATAGCTTGAAGTTTTCATATATGATCCTCAGATATCTGATGTCACCCTTGTATTGATCTTCAGTCATGAAAGACTTATTGGGTTCCACAACAAGTTTTTCTCTTGTGCCTGTTCCAGTGACGTTGGGAATTTTGTGCACATCATCTGGCTTTCCATATGGACAATCATCAGAGAGGTCCTGCTTCATGGCTTCTATTCTCTTGATTACTTCAAAATCCAACCAGGCTTTGCTGTGGTTGGTGTTAATCAAGACTGGCTTGTCTTTTCTCCATGCCATGAGTTGTTTATGGATTGGTTCTGGAAATTTTTCATTTACTAGTAAGTGCTTGAGTTCAAGAATGCAGTAGCCATTCTTCTGATTAATGCACCTGTAGACAGAGGAGTCATTGTTGTTCTTCACATACTCAATCAGGGCTTCTTCAGGCCTGAGTGGTAGTTGAAGTTTTCTTTGTTCAGCTCTCAGCCTGTTCCTCCTTTGTCTTGAATTCTCCCTTAGGGGATTGCTTGAAGAACCACCCTGGATTGACTTGGTATTTCCAGAGGGTGTTTTAGCTGCTAAAGGCTTTGTAACTATGGGCTCAGATAGGCTATCAACCCTTTTACTTTTTATGTGAACAAGAGCTTCATCTTCATCAGTCTCTTCATCATCATCATCAAGATCAATTCTTGTTAAAATTTTGAAGCCTTCTTCATTGCCCTGGGATTTGATTTGTCCTTCTTCTTCTTCTTCTTCTTCTTCTTCTTCTTCTTCTTCTTCAGAAGACTCTTCAATCCCTCTTTTTTTTTTTTTTTTTTTTAAAGAAAAGAGCCGAGGCTCTCAGTTATTATTATATAAGCCGAAGATCATGGCGGTTTGTGGGAACCCGAAAACACCAAGAGTAGAATCATAGTTACATCCTAAATAAAAAATACACAAAATACTCTAGTCCTAATAGTTAGAACTGTACTAGCTGGCCTGCTTAGCGTGCCAACAAAGGTGCCATTGAGTGTAGTAGTCCGAGAGCCTGGGGAAGAGCCAATCTGCCAATAATGTGGACCAGTGGAAGTGCCAATCATAGTACCAAGGAAGCTAGTCCAGGAGCCATGAGTTGTGCTAGTCTGCCAAATGATGAGTCCAGGTGTAGTGCCAGTCATTTCGCCAAGATGCCGACCATAGTGCCAAAATATGTTGCCAGTCATAGTGCCAAGATGCTCCTAAGCTGTGCCAATCTCTGTGCCAATGCATACCCATTGTCGTGCCATCTTGCGCGCCAGTGTGCCAATATGCCCCCACAAACTTCTCCTAGTCTAGGCCGGGGCTATTACCAGAAACAAACTATGTTGCTCACCAGGAAGATCAAACCTTCCCATAAAGCTAAACTACAAATGCCCTTAAAGCACTTAGCCATACAAGACTGCTTCAGCCCATTGTGCCAATTATTGATCAAGATATACAAAAGCTTCTATGCTATTTAAGATCATCCCAACCAACTTACAAGATTCAAATTTCAAGAATACAGCCTTAATAAATAGCAAAAATATACCCAGAATAAGTCCCAACCCTGAGATCTAGCAAAAATAACATAAACCTTCCTGCCTTTCCAAATATCTACTGCCAGTGATTCAAATCCCTCTTACTTGTCTTCTCCTTGGAGCCTTGGTACTCCTTTGAGGTTTCTGTGCCCTGGCTCTTGTTGTCATTCCTTTTTCATGAAGTTGCTGAGTGGTGGCCACTATTTGTAGAGCAGTCTGACTGGAGGTGGGCTCATTTATTTTTAGTGGTGGAAGTGATGGATGTTCAGATTTCTTCTTGTTTCCTCTTCCTTTCTGAGCGCCGGATCCTTTCCCTTGTCCGTGATATCCTTCCCCCTTAGTCATTGTTGACTGACTCAGTGTCACAAAGGATTCTGAGAGTGACTCAAAATTCCTTTGCAGATAGTGGTAGGCAGCAACAAATTTTTGCAATTCAGCCTTGAGCTCCTGATTTTGTTTGATAAGTCCTGTTTCCCTATTAGTGAGGTCTGCCAGTGGGCCTGGAGTAGCATCTGCTTTTCCAGCAGCATAGCTAGCCTCATTGAGGGCTTTTTCGGCAAGATTATTGTCATCATCCCTTACCATGCCTAGGTCTCTTTGAGCAATGACCAAGCTTGTTGTTCTCTGAGTGATTAACTCAGTGATCTTCTTCATTTCAGCAGGTACTGATGCAATTACTTCTTTATTTTGATGAGACAACTCCTTTCTTAGAGTTGCAAGAACCTGGTATCTGGCCATGTAATCATGGGAGTTGAGATTTGGTTTCTTACTGAAGCTTTGAGGAGCTATCAGTTTTCTCTTTAAGTGAGAAACTCCCAAGTGAACATTTGCATGTTCTGCCTGGGTTGTGTCTTCTTTTTCATCTGAGTCTTCATCCCAGTGATATTCATCCTCTTGGGCATTTTCATCAATAATTTTTAGCCCAGAAACCATCTCAGAGATGGGCTTCTTTCCTTTCAGTGAGGAGGATGGTACTTCTTTTGGTGATGCAGTCTTAGCATCATGCTTGTCTTCAGATACTTGCTCAAGATTCTAATTCTTGACAATTGCACGAATGAAGCTGAAGTTCTTTCATCTCAGCATAAGTTTCCATTTCCTTGATGGTTTGATCTTCAATCGTTTGGAGCTTTTCTTTGGATTCAGCTATCTCCTCTTCCAGTTGAAGATTTAGCTGTTATTCTTCCTCCAACAACTGTTTGAGTTGAGCAACTATGGCTTGTGCATCCAATATTTTCTGAGTGTTGCCCTCAGAGTGCTCAATTACATGTTCAGTAGAGTCTTTTTGTTGGGCAGATGGATGTGTAGACTTCTGAGGAGATGGAGGAGGGGAATTTTGTGAAGTCCTCTCAGTGTGCTTTTCAGCAACTGAGGCATTGTTTCCTTGTGCAATCCCTCCTGTCCCTGGTGCAGGGCATCATCATCATCCTTTTTGTCATTATCATCCTTGTGATGGTCAGAAGGAGGTTCTTCAAAATTATTCTCATTTGTTTCCTCCTCATCTTCAGAAACCAGATTGATCACTTCAGGAAGTATGACCAATTGCCCATTTACTTCCTCTTGTTCAGAGGGTATGCACTCTAGGGACTTGGGCAAGATTGGCTTGAATGCCATCTCCATTCTGGTCTGACCATCTGCCTTTTCAAAGGTTTCAATAAGCTTGTGTGCTACTTCATTTATGAAGTTCTTATTCATCAACGTGGCAAATGCGTATTGATCAGTTGGAAACATTGCATGCACATAATTCTCCAAGTCAAATGCTCTTGCTCTTCTAGTTGGGTTATCAGTGACCCTTGTGATCTCAAACAGATCAGAGCATCTGAGTCTCTGCCATTTCTTGAAACACTTTAGATGCTTTGGCAGAGTATGAGCCTTGAAGAATGGAAGTAGGTCCTTGTTCAAATCTTCAGGGACCACTATGGCACTAGCTTGAGCCTAAAAGAGAGAGTTTTGAGTTAGTTTCAAAACTTTAGTAGATATCTAGGTTTTAGAGTAGTCAAGTATCTGTGTTACTTGTGCAACAGCAACAGGCTCAGAAGGTTGGACTACTGAGGTTCCAGGTGCCTCAGATATCTTGGTGTGAGGAGGAGACTTGGAAGTCTGATCCTCAGCATCCTCTCTTCTTTTTGAACCTGAGAATAAAATACAACATAACACTCAAATATTTATCAGGAGAGAAACACTTAGACAATTTGATATCTGAGATGTCAATTACCTCCACAGTAGGAGGCTCAGATACTTGTCTCTCAGAAACTTGTACAGTTTCTGGTATTCTCTCTGGTGATGAAGGTTTGGTGGCCTCATCAATTTCCATTGGTTGAGGGGATTGAGTGGGCAATTCCCCAGCAACTTCTACTTCTGGTTGAGCCTGTGAGTAGAAAGTGTTATGTTTTTAGAAAAATGATCAGAGTAACATTGTGAAGAATATAGATATCTGAGATATATACCTTCTCAATAGATAGCTCTGATACTTGTTCCTCAGAGACTTTGTGAGTCTCTGGTTGACTCTCTGATGAGTCAGGCTTCTCAGCCTCATCATTTTTCTTCTCAGTTGGAGCCTATTAGAAACAAACACTTAGTTAGTGAAGTGTGTATAAAAGATATCTGAAAAGTTATATCTTAAGGAACTCTCTATCACCTGTAGCACAAGCTCAGATTCCTTAAGAGATGAGGCTGTGGTCGCCTCCTTCTCAGTCTCTGAGGCAAGCTTTCCAGCTTCCTCTTGTTCTTGTGTTTCTAATTCAGCCTGTAACAAAGATATTTTAATAAGTAACAAGATTGAAGCATAAGTTATCACAAGTAAAGAGTTAAACCATTCGTTGGTCTCTAGAACTTGTGAAGTTTCCATGCGTTGGTCTTGTTGTTCTTTGACCACTTCTTTGCTGGAAGTTTGAGGTACTTCGGGCCTTTTCTGAGTATGCAACTCAGTTGCCTCCCCTGGTTGATCATTCTGAGCAGATGCCTCAGTTTGATCCCTCCCATTGAGTTGGGGAACCTGCTCATTTACAGGATTTTCTTTAGGAAGGAAAGATGCTGGTATCTCATGCTGTAACTCAAGTATCATCTCAACAACATCCACAATTGGTTGTTGTGGTTGGTGTGGTGATTCTGATCTGGATGAAGAAAGTGATGCTGTATGGGGCCTATCCAGATCTGCTTGAGACAGACTTTTAAGTGTTGAGGCAATGGCAGTATCCTCCAACACTAAGTTGCCACTCATCAGAGCATCTGCTTAAGTGTTACTTGCTCTGATGGTGTGTTTTGTCCAGTGACCTTGGACACAGTTGCTTCTTCAGCAACCTTTGAACTAGTTGCCTTCTCAGCAACCTCTACACTCGTTGCTCTTTCAGCAACCTTGGGGATTATGGCGTCCCCCTCATCTTCAGATTCATCATCGAAATCTGGGACTGAATTATCAACAATCCCTGCTGCTTCTGCAGAGAGAGTTTAAAGTTTCTCACTGCTTTTTTCAGCATTGATAAGTTCATCAGCAAGGCACTCTGCAGCATTGATGAGTTCATCAGCTGTGGTCTTAGCAGCATTGATGAGTTCATCTTCATAGATGAGTTCATCAGCAGTGGTGGCAGATATCTGAGAGTCGACATCCACAATGGGTATGTTTACTGATTTGCCAGCAGACTTCTTTCGTGAAGTTCTGGGCTTTTTGGTCGCAACGAAACCCTCAGATACCTCATCAGTCTGTCTTTTCTTGGAACCTTTATGAGATGCAGTAACCTGTTTCATCATGTTTGTATACTCATATTTGTAGAGTAGGTTACTATTGGCAATGTCTGCCGTCTCTTTGAACTCAATACCAAGGCACTCCAATAAGTAGCATATCTTCAGTCCATAGCTTACTGTGGCTTTTGGCTCAGCAAGGCCCTTAACAATTTTTGGCTCAAAGCCTTGTATCTTCTTCACAAATATCATGAAGGCGTACTTCCCCCAATTAAAAGGGTTTTCCAGCCTTTTGTTTTGTTGATTCAACAAGAACATCATCCAGCGTTCTTGGCTTATCTGGTCAGCTCCTCCTTGTATACCATCAAAGCATCTGTGAAGGATAGATGCCAACACATCCCAGTGAACCAGCAGATGTCAGGTTCTGATGTCAGCAAGTTTGAAGTCGATGGGTGTGTCTGGCTTGTCAAGATCACACACGTCACTGTAGAGATTTTTGGCACCCTCAAGGAGATCTTCATCCTTGGTGTCAATTTCAAAATGCTTTCCAAGATTTTAATGTTCAAACAGCTCACAGAAAGCTATTTCGTCCAACAGGATTTCCTGTCCTTGGACTTTAGTCTTGATAGACACTGTCTCAGTGCCTTCAGAGACTTTGGAAATAATCGTGGAGTAGTTGTGAAACTCCAGGACATCCAGTGAAGAAACTCCACTCGGAAGAGCAGATAGAAACCCCTTGATTTGTGCCCTTTCAAGCATATCAAGTACCAACTTTCTGTCAGCCTAGTTTTCTATTGCAGCTACAAGGTATTCCTCAATCATGGAAGCACCCCAAATCATCATGTGATTTGAAGTCCAATGATCAGGATTGAACTCTCCAGTCAACCGTTTGTTTGTTATAACCAACACTGGTGCTTGCTTTTCAGCAGTACCAGAGGTAGTAGCTTAGTATTTCTGAGTAGAAGCACGTTTGGGAGCCATCTCTTTAAATAGTAGTAGTTTTTTGAAACATGGAAAGAGATTAGGGTAAAGGATTAGTAATTCTTTGCAGAAAAACTAAGAAGGAATCAGTAGTTGCAGAGAAAATTCGCAGGGAGTTTTGAGAGTATTTTGCAGTTTTTTGGCAAAGGCAAATGTAGGATTAGGCGAAAGTAATTTCTTTTGAAAAATCCTATATATATAGCATTTTACTCTCAACAGACATATACATACAAATTGATTTTGTACATATTTATATGTGCAAATGCATATAGGCGTGGGTAAATTTCGTTTTGCATTAATTGCTTAGTGGGCCACGTCTGTGTTTTTACGGTCCACTAATTTACTGAGAATTGATCTCGTCTGTTAAGATCAAATGCCCATTTCATCAAGGGTCACGATTGCTTCTTCAACAATGATCACAATCAGTAATTGTAATTGTGCCCAATTAATGAAATTTGGTGTAAGGCTTTCTGAATCACATATCTTTTCTGTGACTAGGGGACAGTCTTTGAACTTATGTAGTCAGCTCAGAGACTGTGTGTAACTTAACATAAAAATGGAAAGATACAAAACACCAGAGATGTAGTTGACTAAATATAATTGTACCACATTTCTCTTTTGTCTTAGGAATCATCATATAGCCATTTTACCCTTTAACCTTTGATATCTAAGTACCCGTCTTAGATATCTTTTTGTTATGTGTTTCACCTTTTGTTTTTGATATTCTTGATTCCTGTTCCAGATATCTTACCTCTTCTTTTTCCTTAATCAATCATACTGAGTTCCTTTCTCAGATACCTTTTTGCCTTGAATATCCGGATGCCTGTTCCAGATATCTTTCTCCTTTCTGAGTTTCCGTCTCAGAGATTAGAACTTTTCAGTTCCTTTGGTACCTCCATTAACCCACCCAAGACTATGTCTCAAGGTTAAGAACCTGCTTTCTTGCAAAGGCTTTGTAAAGATATTTGCAAGTTGGTCTTCAGTACCAATCTTGAGTATCTCTATATTGCCTTTTTCAACATGGTCTCTAATGAAGTGGTGTCTAACATCAATGTGCCTTGTTCTTGCATGAAATTTAGGATTCTAAGTTACGGCAATAGCACTTGTGTTGTCACAGAAAATCGGAGTTTTCTCTCCATTGATCTCATAGTCTTTGAGTTGTTTTTTGTATCCACAATATATGTGAAGCACAACATCCAGCAGCAATATATTCAGCCTCTATGGTAGATGTGGCAATTGAGTTTTGTTTCTTGCTGAACCATGATATTAATCTGGCACCAAGAAATTGATAAGTTCCTGAGGTGCTTTTTCTATCAAGCAATGATCCAGCATAGTCAGCATCAGAATAGCCAACTAAACTCAATCCACTATCTTTTGGATACCACAATCCAACTTCTACAGTGCCCTTTACATACCTTAATATTTTCTTAGAAATGTTGTAGTGTGATTGCATTGGATTTGTCTGAAATCTAGCACACACTCCAACTGCATATTGAATATTAGGTCTACTTGAAGTGAGGTACAGTAGAGAGCCAATCAATTTCCTATACTTGTGTTCTTCAATACTCTTGTCAGATTCAGTATAGGTCATTTTGGTTCCAATGCTCATAGGTATCTTAGCATTCTTTTCAGAAGGCTTTAGATTAAACTTGTTGAGCATATCCTTTGCATACATTGTTTGATTAATGAATATTCCATCATTAAATTGCTTAATGAATATTCCATCATTAAATTGCTTGACTTGTAATCCTAGAGAGTAGTTTAATTCTCCCATCATGCTCATATCAAATTTACTTTTCATGAACTCCGCAAAGTCTTCACAAAGTTGCTTGTCTTTAGATCCAAATATAATGTCATCAACATATACTTGAACTAAAAGTAGTTTCCATTTATGGTTCAAAGTAAAGAGTGTTTTATCAACATCTCCTTTCTTGAAGTCACTTTCCAGCAAGTATTTGGCTGAAGTATCAAACAATGCTCTCGGAGCCTGTTTCAGTCCATACAGAGCTTTCTGAAGCTTATAAACCATTCTACTTTCTGTGGAAACCTCAAATCCTGGTGGTTGTTCAACATAGACTTCTTCAGCAAGTTCACCGTTTAGGAATGCACTTTTAACATCCATCTGATAAACTTTAAAGTCATTATGAGCTACAAAGGCTAGAAATAGTCTAATTGCATCCAATCTTGCAACTGGAGCATATGACTCGTCAAAATCTAGTCCTTCTGTCTGGGTGAATCCCTTGGCAACCAACCTTGCTTTGTTTCTGGTTATTTCACTAGACTCATTCATTTTATTTCTGGAAACCCACTTGTTTCCAATTATAGATATTCCGTCAACAAATGGAACCAGTTTCCAGACTTTGTTTCTCTCAAAATTGATCCAACTCTTCTTGCATTGCAGAGATCCAATCTTGATCCTTCAATGCTTTTTCTATAGTTTTAGGTTCAATATTTGAGATGAAACATCCATAAAGAGAGTCAGCAATTGCTCTCCTAGTTCTAACTCCTTGGTCTAAAGGACCAATCACATCTTTGGCAGGATGATTTCTTATCCATTTCATAATGGATTTTGAACTAGTAGGATCAATATCATTTTGATCTGACTGTGAATCAATATGATCTTGATAGGATACTTGTGCAGTATCTGAAATATCTGGCACATGGGAAATGCCATGGATATCTGACACTTTTTTCAGTGTTAGAGATATCTGGAATTTGATTTTCAGCAATCTCATTCACAGAAACCTCTTCATGATGAAGGTTCTCAGTAACCTGTTCCATTTATGGAATTCTCATAGGAAATTCTTCATCTTGTCTTATAGTCATCTGGTTGTTTCTAAGCAATGGTTGCTTTTCATCGTCAGAGTCATCCTCTAAGTGAATGACAGAGTTGTTTCCTTTTGGGGATTCTTCTTCAGAATCTTTAATCATTAGTTGTTTGAACCTATCTGAGAGTTCTTCATTCAAGAGTACTTTCTTGTTTCCTTCGTAGAAGACTACATGAACAGATTCTTCAATCTTTTACGTTCTTTTATTGTAGATTCTGTAGGCTTTGCTATTCAGAGAATAACCAAGAAATACTCCTTCATCTACTTTTGGTTGAAATGTTCTCAAGTATTCCTTTCCTTTGTTAAGCACAAAACATCTGCAACCAAACACCCTTAGAAGTTTGATACTGGGGGTTCTACCAATCAAAAGTTCTTAAGGAGTTTTGTCATGGTGTTTGTTAATCAAACATCTATTTTGAGTGTAGCAGGCTATGTTAACAGTTTCAACCCAATGGATTTCACTTATTCCGTGTCAGCAAGCATTATTCTTGCTGCTTCTTTTAGGGTCCTATTCTTCCTTTCAGCAACACCATTTTGTTGTGGTGTTCTTACTGAAGATAGTTGATGTTGTATACATTTGCAGGTACAAAAATCTTTTATGTACTAGTTCACAAACTCAGTACCATGGTCTGTTCTGATTACAGATACCTTGTCATTTTTCATGACATCAAGCTTATTCTGCAAGTTGGGTATCTCAACCCTTGCATCAGATTTATGTTTGAGAAATACAACCCAAGTGAATCTTGAGTAATCATCAACAACAACCAGACCATACTTCTGTGACAAAGGATTCAAAAAGATCCATATGTAACATTTGCAGTGGCCTTTCACTGGAGTGTCTAGGTTTAGACTTGAAAGATGTTTTGGATTATTTTTCCATTTGGCAAGCTGAGCATATATCATCTTTTCGATATACCATTTTGGATAAACCAACCACCAATTCTTTCTTGGCTAGCTTGTTCAAAGTTTTGAAGTTCAAGTGACTCATTCTTTTATGTGATAGCCAGTTTTCTTCAGTGTGGCTAGATTGACTCACCATGAGACATTCTTCAGTTGTGGCAAATTCCCAGTCAGCAACATAAAGATTTCCTTCTCGCCTAGCAACTAAGACTGTCTGCTTTGACTCATTGTCAATTATTTTGCATAGTTTTGACTTGATCTTTACAGTGTACCCTTTGTCTACCAGTTGACTCATGCTTAGGAGATTATATTTCAATCCCTTTACATGTAGTACTTCAGAGATTGTAAGAGCTCCAAACTTCAGATTGCCAAAACCAATGGTTGAAATTTCATCTCCTCCAGCGAATCTAATAATTGGTCCTTCATTGCATTTTCTGTAGTTAATCAGATTTGCTTTGTCTCTTGTCATGTCCTTCCCACATCCACTATCAAAATTCCACTTAGGGTTCTTCCTCAGAATGTTCTGCATACGACAGGAAACAAGGAGTTAGGCTCTCATTCCAGCAATGGAACCTTCTGGACTAAAGAATCTCCCTGTAGGAATACATTTCTGAATGAACTTCCTTGGGGTATTCTTTTGTCTTGTTGGAACATAAGGACAAATTAAATGATTAGTGTCATTATCATTTAATGCTATTTTCCTTCTTGGTGTGTTCCTTGGTGCTGCTCGTGGTGCTTTCAGATACCTGTCAGATTGTTGAGTCTGATTTTTAGCAAACTTAGCTTTCCTTGCCAGACTTCTTCTAGCCCTGGCATTCAGAGTGGTCGTAACCTATTCTTTCTTCCACTTCTGATGATTGCTATGCGCAATCCTGGCTTTCATCCATCGTTCTTGCTCTTGTTTATACTAACGAGCGAGTTGTTTCCCGATGGTTTTATAGCCAATGCCATTTCGAGCACCTGGTGCTATCTGAGTTCTCTTCTCAGCAGCTTTGCTAATCTCTGGAACATCTTTCTTTCCAGAAAACGTGACGTTGGAAAATTTGCCTGCTCCTGCAATTTTTCCTTCCTGAAAGACATAGCACTGTGGGTGATTACACTTTTCAGTGTTATGTTTCTTTACAGAAATATTCCCAACAGTTTTATTTTGGACTTGTTTTTCCCACAATGGTTTGGTCGCGACTGCCTTTCCTTTGTCAATAACCTTAGCTTTCTGACCAATGTTATAGGTTATTTGAGAACCATTTTGCTTAGCACTAACGAACGTTATTCTTTCGTCACTCTTATTCAGAGTAGTAGAGCTATTTGTTTGTGTGTCCAGCCCAAGTCCTCCCTTTACTAAAGGGTCTCTTAAATAAGAGTGCACTTCAGTAAGAGTGTCACTACCTTTGGCATAGGATTGAAAAGATAGTTCTTTCTTCTTGAGTTCCTCATTTTCAGAAAGAAGATCTTTATTTTCCTTTTGGAGTAATCCATTGCCTTTCTATGTAACTTCTCCGTCTCAGATATCTGTGCTTTGAGAAATGCATTTTCAGCTTCCTTTTTCTCAGATATCTTGAGTAATTGTGATTTTCCCTCTCAAGAGAATTCTTTTCTTCTTCAAAAATGTCGGCTCTAGCTCGGACCATTTGAAATTCTCTTTTGTAAAGATGAAGTTCTCTTCTGAGATATTCTAAATCTCTGATTTCTTCCTCATCACTCTCATAATTTATGAATTGAGAAATGTTGGTTACCTCGTCAGCCATTAGGCAAGGCTCAATGTTGGAGCAATCTGAATAGATCTCCTCAGCAACCCCACATAATTCCCTTTTCTTTTGACCAAAGTCAACCAATTCATGAGTGATGCCACATAATTCTGGAGAAGGTAGTTTGGAGTCATCTGAGTCTTCTTCCTCAGATTCTGACTCAATATCATGAGCATCCAGTTAGATTTGGATTTTTTTCCTTTCTTTAGTTAGCAAAGCTCTCTGACCTCTCTTGAAGTTTCATCTATCTTTCTTGTCATCTGTCTTTAGCTTATTGAAAACAGGGCAGTCTCTTTTAAAATGACCAGGTTTCTGACAATAGAAACAGATATCGTTTTCGATTTCTGCTTCCTCAGTACTAGATGCTTGCTGAGCCGGTTTGTTCAATGAAATGACAATGTACATATTCTTGTACTAGTGATAGTTTGACCCTAGATGCTTTTTCAGCTTCTCTTTGGATTTTCTTCTCTCAATCTCCCGACTGACATATTTTCTCATTTGCTTTACAGCAAGAGCATCTTCCTCAGTCATTTCCTTGGTATTCTTCTTTTCAGAAGTACCTTGTGTTACTAAAGCAACATTGTGAACTTTCTCAGCAATTGTTTGTTCTCTCTGAGTAGTTTCGTAGTTGACAGTAGCTAAGTGGGAAAAGAGTTCTACTGGAGTGATATTTGGCATTCCTTGGTTGAAATAAAAATACTGAGTATGTTCCCAGCTTTGATTCAAGCTTCTCACAATAGTCTTAACCTTTTCAGAGTTAGAGTATCTCTCACTTTCACAAAGTGCAGCCATTTCACTCATTATTGTTGTAATTCGGAAATCTAGTTCTTCAAGAGTCTCTGTGGGACCTTGTTTAAAGTTTTGGAATTTAAGCTTCAAAACTTCGAACTTATTTTCCTTTGTTTTCTCAGTGCCGGCACGGATTTCTTCAATCAGTTGCCAGGCCACTTTCGCCGTTTTTGCACCCCACAGTTTACACTGTATGTGCTCTGGAGTGGAACGTATGATGATATTGCGAGCCTGACCATCTAGTCGATTTCTCTTGGCATCTTCCATTGTCCAGAGCTCTCTGGGCTTTGGCTCATAAACAATTTGACCAGTAGGTCTTCCACTGGTTGAAGCACCTGTTTGTGAGGAACCACCACTTGGTTCTTCATCAGTGGGAACTCTGTCTCTACCATTAGAAACCTACATGACCTGCTTGAGTTGTTGAATGACTATGGGGCCATTCTTTATTACTTCGATCATTTCGTCACTGATGGCTTCTAAGTGGAGCATCATGTTGTTCTTCCATTACTCATAATTCTCTGGCTTGAGAATTGGAGTGTCACTTAAAGACATCCTGCAGCAAACACACTAAACTGACAAATCAAGTGTAGGTGAAAAGCAGTTAGTGGGCACTTATCTGGGATCTAGGTTCAGTGCCAAAGGCTTGGGAACCTCTTGCTCTGATACCACTTGTTGGTCCAGATAACGACAAAGGAAAAGACTGGGGGGGGGGGGTGAATAGTCTTTTACAACTTTTGTCGATAAACACAATTTCTCAGATATCTGATACTTAATTTCAGAGAGCGGATGACTTTTCTGTGATAAGTGCACGTGCTCAGCAAGATATAAGTGTGTAAATACTCATGAAGGTAAATAAAGCAAGTAATAAGTTGCAGAAAATAAATAACATTGATCTTTATAGTGGTATCTGAGGGTGGCGTAATCCCTCAACTAATCCACTCGCCCTTTCTCAGGACTTGAAATTCACTAAGATAGATATTGAGTTCTCCTTACAATAAACCTATCCCTTGATTTCCTTTTACACTAGGTTCCCAACGAAGTGTTCCCCCTAAGTTATTCCCTGGCTTTCTCAGCCAAGTACTTCCTGTACTCAGAAACCTTTGAGCTCTTCCTTAGTTTCCCAAACTAAGTACTTCCTATGCTCAGTAACCTTGGAGTTATTCCTTTGCTTCCCAAACTAAGTACTTCCTGTACTCCATGCCGTTTAAGGTGTTGGTTAAGGTAGTTTGTCAGGTGAGTAGTCTTAATAACTTTCTCAGTTATGTAGGAATACTCTATAGAACAAGAATCACTTAACACACTTCACAATGTGTGGTGATATGTTCTTTACTGACCCAAGTCTATGTTAAATGTTCTAGAGAATGAAACTTAGACACTTGATCTTTTGATTCAACTCCTTCACAGATAGCAATGTTTGTTAAGGATCAGGACACTTAGAACTTTTGTGCTACTTAGAATTCAAGAGCTTGGTCGCAACTGTAAGCTAGTGAATAAGTAGATTGAAGGCTTGTATGCTTGAAAGAATAAATTCGTAGATGTAAGTTCATGGCGTGTTCAGTGTGTGTTCAAGCATTCTAAGTGTTGATATTTATAGTTGAAAATCATGCCGTTT